>CM042694.1:227810339-230537410 GCA_023614405.1 Avena insularis | reverse complement strand
TTAGTACAAGAGCAAACATGCAATGACTCTAGTGATTGATCCATGTGGTTTGTGGAAAGAATACACACGCAATGACTCTGGTTGATCCATATGTGGTTTGTGGAAAGAACACACATGCAATGACCATCGGTGGATCCATGTGGTTTGTCGAAAAGAACACACATGCAATGAATCTAGTACTGGTTTGTGGTTTTAGTATAAGAACACACATGCAATGACTCTACTGGTTGATCCATGTGTGGTTTGTGGAAATAACACACATGCAATGACTCTAGTGGTTGATCCATGTGTGGTTTGTGGAAAGAACACACATGCAATAACCACTGGTGGATCCAAGTATGGTTTTAGTATAAGAACACACATGCAATGACTCTAGTACTGGTTTGTGGTTTTAGTATAAGAACACACATGCAATGACTCTAGTGGTTGATCCATGTGTGGTTTGTGGAAATAACACACATGCAATAACTCTAGTGGTTGATCCATGTGTGGTTTGTGGAAAGAACACACATGCAATGATTCTAGTGTTAGTTTTAGTATAAGAACACACATGCAATGACTCTAGTGCTGGTTTGTGGTTTTAGTACAAGAACAAACATGCAATGACTCTAGTGGTTGATCCATGTGTGGTCTGTGGAAAGAACACACATGCAGTGACTCTGGTTGATCCATGTGTGGTTTGTGGAAAGAACACACATGCAATGACCACTGGTTGATCCATGTGTGGTTTGTGGAAAAGAACACACATGCAATGACTCTAGTGTTGGTTTGTGGTTTTAGTATAAGAACAAACATGCAATGACTCTAGTGGTTGATCCATGTGTGGTTTGTGGAAATAACACACATGCATTGAATCTAGTGGTTGATCCATGTGTGGTTTGTGGAAAGAACACACATGCAATGACCACTGGTGGATCCATGTTGGTTTTAGTATAAGAACACACATGCAATGACTCTAGTGGTTGATCCATGTTTGTTTGTGGAAATAACACACATGCAATGACTCTAGTGGTTGATCCATGTGTGGTTTGTGAAAAGAACACACATGCAATGACTCTAGTGTTGGTTTTAGTATAAGAACACACATGCAATGACTCTAGTGGTTGATCCATGTGTGGTTTGTGGAAATAACACATATGCAATGACTCTAGTGGTTGATCCATGTGTGGTTTGTGGAAATAACACACATGCAATGACTGTAATGGGTCCACATGTGTGGTTTGTGGATAGAACACACATGCAATGACTCTGGTTGATCCATATGTGGTTTGTGGAAAGAACACACATGCAATGACCACTGGTGGGTCCACATGTGTGGTTTGTGGAAAGAACACACATGCAATGACTCTAGTGCTGGTTTGTGGTTTTAGTATAAGAACAAACATGCAATGACTCTAGTGGTTGATCCATGTGTGGTTTGTGGAAAGAACACACATGCAATGACTCTGGTTGATCCATATGTGGTTTGTGGAAAGAACACACATGCAATGACCACTGGTGGATCCATGTGTGGTTTGTGGAAAAGAACACACATGCAATGACTCTAGTGCTGGTTTGTGGTTTTAGTATAAGAACAAACATGCAATGACTCTAGTGGTTGATCCATGTGTGGTCCGTGGAAAGAACACACATGCAATGACTCTGGTTGATCCATGTGTGGTTTGTGGAAAGAACACACATGCAATGACCACTGGTGGATCCATGTGTGGTTTGTGGAAAAGAACACACATGCAATGACTCTAGTGCTGGTTTGTGGTTTTAGTACAAGAGCAAACATGCAATGACTCTAGTGATTGATCCATGTGTGGTTTGTGGAAAGAACACACATGCAATGACTCTGGTTGATCCATATGTGGTTTGTGGAAAGAACACACATGCAATGACCACTGGTGGATCCATGTGTGGTTTGTCGAAAAGAACACACATGCAATGAATCTAGTACTGGTTTGTGGTTTTAGTATAAGAACACACATGCAATGACTCTAATGGTTGATCCATGTGTGGTTTGTGGAAATAACACACATGCAATGACTCTAGTGGTTGATCCATGTGTGGTTTGTGGAAAGAACACACATGCAATGACCACTGGTGGATCCATGTTGGTTTTAGTATAAGAACACACATGCAATGACTCTAGTGGTTGATCCATGTTTGTTTGTGGAAATAACACACATGCAATGACTCTAGTGGTTGATCCATGTGTGGTTTGTGGAAAGAACACACATGCAATGACTTTAGTGTTGGTTTTAGTATAAGAACACACATGCAATGACTCTAGTGGTTGATCCATGTGTGGTTTGTGGAAATAACACATATGCAATGACTCTAGTTGTTGATCCATGTGTGGTTTGTGGAAATAACACACATGCAATGACTGTAATGGGTCCACATGTGTGGTTTGTGGATAGAACACACATGCAATGACTCTGGTTGATCCATATGTGGTTTGTGGAAAGAACACACATGCAATGACCACTGGTGGATCCATGTGTGGTTTATGGAAAAGAACACACATGCAATGACTCTAGTGCTGGTTTGTGGTTTTACAATAATAACAAACATGCAATGACTCTAGTGGTTGATCCATGTGTGGTTTGTGGAAAGAACACACATGGAATGACTCTGGTTGATCCATATGTGGTTTGTGGAAAGAACACACATGCAATGACCACAGGTGGATCCATGTGTGGTTTGTGGAAAAGAACACACGTGCAATGACTCTAGTCATAGTTTGTGGTTTTAGTATAAGAACAAACATGCAATGACTCTAGTGGTTGATGCATGTGTGGTTTGTGGAAAGAACACACATGCAATGACTCTGGTTGATCCATATGTGGTTTGTGGAAAGAACACACATGCAATGACCACTGGTGGATCCATGTGTGGTTTGTGGAAAAGAACACACATGCAATGACTCTAGTACTAGTTTGTGGTTTTAGTATAAGAACACACATGCAATGACTCTACTGGTTGATCCATGTGTGGTTTGTGGAAAGAACTCACATGCAATGACCACTGGTGGATCCATGTTGGTTTTAGTATAAGAACACACATGCAATGACTCTAGTGGTTGATCCATGTGTGGTTTGTGAAAAGAACACACATGCAATGATTCTAGTGTTGGTTTTAGTATAGGAACAGACATGCAATGACTCTAGTGCTGGTTTGTGGTTTTAGTATAAGAAAAAACATGCAATGACTCTAGTGGTTGATCCATGTGTGGTCTGTGGAAAGAAGACACATGCAATGACTCTGGTTGATCCATGTGTGGTTTGTGGAAAGAACACACATGCAATGACCACTGGTTGATCCATGTGTGGTTTGTGGAAAAGAACACACATGCAATGACTCTAGTGCTGGTTTGTGGTTTTAGTATAAGAACAAACATGCAATGACTCTAGTGGTTGATCCATGTGTGGTTTGTGGAAATAACACACATGCAATGACTCTAGTGGTTGATCCATGTGTGGTTTGTGGAAAGAACACACATGCAATGACCACTGGTGGATCCATGTTGGTTTTAGTATAAGAACACACATGCAATGACTCTAGTGGTTGATCCATGTTTGTTTGTGGAAATAACACACATGCAATGACTCTAGTGGTTGATCCATGTGTGGTTTGTGGAAAGAACACACATGCAATGACTCTAGTGTTGGTTTTAGTATAAGAACACACATGCAATGACTCTAGTGGTTGATCCATGTGTGGTTTGTGGAAACAACACATATGCAATGACTCTAGTGGTTGATCCATGTGTGGTTTGTTTAAATAACACACATGCAATGACTGTAATGGGTCCACATGTGTGGTTTGTGGATAGAACACACATGCAATGACTCTGGTTGATCCATATGTGGTTTGTGGAAAGAACACACATGCAATGACCACTGGTGGATCCATGTGTGGTTTGTGGAAAAGAACACACATGCAATGACTCTAGTGCTGGTTTGTGGTTTTAGTATAAGAACAAACATGCAATGACTCTAGTGGTTGATCCATGTGTGGTTTGTGGAAAGAACACACATGCAATGACTCTGGTTGATCCATATGTGGATTGTGGAAAGAACACACATGCAATGACCACTGGTGGATCCATGTGTGGTTTGTGGAAAAGAACACACATGCAATGACTCTAGTACTGGTTTGTGGTTTTAGTATAAGAACGCACATGCAATGACTCTAGTGGTTGATCCATGTGTGGTTTTATGAAATAACACACATGCAATGACTCTAGTGGTTGATCCATGTGTGGTTTGTGGAAAGAACACACATGCAAATGACCACTGGTGGATCCATGTGTGGTTTGTGGAAAAGAACACACATGCAATGACTCTAGTACTAGTTTGTGGTTTTAGTATAAGAACACATATGCAATGACTCTAGTGGTTGATCCATGTGTGGTTGTGGAAATAACACACATGCAATGACTCTAGTGGTTGATCCATGTGTGGTTTGTGGAAAGAACACACATGCAATGACTCTAGTGGTTGATCCATGTGTGGTTTGTGGAAATAACACACATGCAATGACTGTAATGGGTCCACATGTGTGGTTTATGGATAGAACACACATGCAATGACTCTGGTTGATCCATATGTGGTTTGTGGAAAGAACACACGTGCAATGACCACTGGTGGATCCATGTGTGGTTTGTGGAAAAGAACACACATGCAATGGCTCTAGTGCTGGTTTGTGGTTTTAGTATAAGAACAAACATGCAATAACTCTAGTGCTTGATCCATGTGTGGTTTGTGGAAAGAACACACATGCAATGACTCTGGTTGATCCATATGTGGTTTGTGGAAAGAACACACATGCAATGACCACTGGTGGATCCATGTGTGGATTGTCGAAAAGAACACACATGCAATGACTCTAGTACTAGTTTGTGGTTTTAGTATAAGAACACACATGCAATGACTCTGGTGATTGACCCACGTGTGGTTTGTGGAAATAACATACATGCAATGACTCTAGTGGTTGATCCATGTGTGGTTTGTGGAAAGAACACACATGCGATGACCACTGGTGGAGCCATGTTGGTTTTAGTATAAGAACACACATGCAATGACTCTGGTGGTTGATCCATGTGTGGTTTGTGGAAATAACACACATGCAATGACTCTAGTGGTTGATCCATGTGTGGTTTGTGGAAAGAACACTAATGCAATGACTCTAGTGTTCGTTTTAGTATAAGGACACACATGCAATGACTCTAGTGGTTGATCCATGTGTGGTTTGTGGAAATAACACATATGCAATGACTCTAGTGGTTGATCCATGTGTGGTTTGTGGAAATAACACACATGCAATGACTGCAATGGGTCCACATGTGTGGTTTGTGGATAGAACACACATGCAATGACTCTGGTTGATCCATATGTGGTTTGTGGAAAGAACACACATGCAATGACCAGTGGTGGATCCATGTGTGGTTTGTGGAAACAACACACATGCAATGACCACTGGTGGATCCATGTGTGGTTTGTGGAAAAGAACACACATGCAATGACGCTAGTACTGGTTTGTGGTTTTAGTATAAGAACACACATGCAATGACTCTAGTGGTTGATCCATGTGTGGTTTGTGGAAATAACACACATGCAATGACTCTAGTGGTTGATCCATGTGTGGTTTGTGGAAAGAACACACATGCAATGACCACTAGTGGATCCATGTTGGTTTTAGTATAAGAACACACATGCAATGACTCTAGTGGTTGATCCATGTTTGTTTGTGGAAATAACACACATGCAATGACTCTAGTGGTTGATCCATGTGTGGTTTTAGGAAAGAATACACCTCCAATGACTCTAGTGTTGGTTTTAGTATAAGAACACACATGCAATGTCTCTAGTGGTTGATCCATGTGTGGTTTGTGGAAATTACACATATGCAATGGATCTAGTGGTTGATCCATGTGTGGTTTGTGGAAATAACACACATGCAATGACTGTAATGGGTCCACATGTGTGGTTTGTGGATAGAACACACATGCAATGACTCTGGTTGATCCATATGTGGTTTGTGGAAAGAACACACATGCAATGACCACTGGTGGATCCATGTGTGGTTTGTGGACAAGAACACACATGCAATGACTCTAGTGCTGGTTTGTGGTTTTAGTATAAGAACAAACATGCAATGACTCTAGTGGTTGATCCATGTGTGGTTTGTGGAAAGAACACACATGGAATGACTCTGGTTGATCCATATGTGGTTTGTGGAAAGAACACACATGCAATGACCACAGGTGGATCCATGTGTGGTTTGTGGAAAAGAACACACGTGCAATGACTCTAGTCATAGTTTGTGGTTTTAGTATAAGAACAAACATGCAATGACTCTAGTGGTTGATGCATGTGTGGTTTGTGGAAAGAACACACATGCAATGACTCTGGTTGATCCATATGTGGTTTGTGGAAAGAACACACATGCAATGACCACGGGTGGATCCATGTGTGGTTTGTGGAAAAGAACACACATGCAATGACTCTAGTACTAGTTTGTGGTTTTAGTATAAGAACACACATGCAATGACTCTACTGGTTGATCCATGTGTGGTTTGTGGAAAGAACTCACATGCAATGACCACTGGTGGATCCATGTTGGTTTTAGTATAAGAACACACATGCAATGACTCTAGTGGTTGATCCATGTGTGGTTTGTGAAAAGAACACACATGCAATGACTCTAGTGTTGGTTTTAGTATAAGAACACACATGCAATGACTCTAGTGCTGGTTTGTGGTTTTAGTATAAGAAACAAACATGCAATGACTCTAGTGGTTGATCCATGTGTGGTCTGTGGAAAGAACACACATGCAATGACTCTGGTTGATCCATGTGTGGTTTGTGGAAAGAACACACATGCAATAACCACTGGTTGATCCATGTGTGGTTTGTGGAAAAGAACACACATGCAATGACTCTAGTGCTGGTTTGTGGTTTTAGTATAAGAACAAACATGCAATGACTCTAGTGGTTGATCCATGTGTGGTTTGTGGAAAGAACACACATGCAATGACCAGTGGTTGATCCATGTGGGTTTTAGGATAAGAACACACATGCAATGACTCTAGTGGTTGATCCATGTTTGTTTGTGGAAATAACACACATGCAATGACTCTAGTGGTTGATCCATGTGTGGTTTGTGGAAAGAACACACATGCAATGACTCTAGTGTTGGTTTTAGTATAAGAACACACATGCAATGACTCTAGTGGTTGATCCATGTGTGGTTTGTGGAAACAACACATATGCAATGACTCTAGTGGTTGATCCATGTGTGGTTTGTGGAAATAACACACATGCAATGACTGTAATGGGTCCACATGTGTGGTTTGTGGATAGAACACACATGCAATGACTCTGGTTGATCCATATGTGGTTTGTGGAAAGAACACACATGCAATGACCACTGGTGGATCCATGTGTGGTTTGTGGAAAAGAACACACATGCAATGACTCTAGTGCTGGTTTGTGGTTTTAGTATAAGAACAAACATGCAATGACTCTAGTGGTTGATCCATGTGTGGTTTGTGGAAAGAACACACATGCAATGACTCTGGTTGATCCATATGTGGATTGTGGAAAGAACACACATGCAATGACCACTGGTGGATCCATGTGTGGTTTGTGGAAAAGAACACACATGCAATGACTCTAGTACTGGTTTGTGGTTTTAGTATAAGAACACACATGCAATGACTCTAGTGGTTGATCCATGTGTGGTTTATGAAATAACACACATGCAATGACTCTAGTGGTTGATCCATGTGTGGTTTGTGGAAAGAACACACATGCAATGACTCTGGTTGATCCATATGTGGTTTGTGGAAAGAACACACATGCAATGACCACTGGTGGATCCATGTGTGGATTGTCGAAAAGAACACACATGCAATGACTCTAGTACTGGTTTGTGGTTTTAGTATAAGAACACACATGCAATGACTCTGGTGATTGACCCATGTGTGGTTTGTGGAAATAACATACATGCAATGACTCTAGTGGTTGATCCATGTGTGGTTTGTGGAAAGAACACACATGCAATGACCACTGGTGGAGCCATGTTGGTTTTAGTATAAGAACACACATGCAATGACTCTAGTGGTTGATCCATGTGTGGTTTGTGGAAATAACACACATGCAATGACTCTAGTGGTTGATCCATGTGTGGTTTGTGGAAAGAACACTAATGCAATGACTCTAGTGTTCGTTTTAGTATAAGGACACACATGCAATGACTCTAGTGGTTGATCCATGTGTGGTTTGTGGAAATAACACATATGCAATGACTCTAGTGGTTGATCCATGTGTGGTTTGTGGAAATAACACACATGCAATGACTGTAATGGGTCCACATGTGTGGTTTGTGGATAGAACACACATGCAATGACTCTGGTTGATCCATATGTGGTTTGTGGAAAGAACACACATGCAATGACCAGTGGTGGATCCATGTGTGGTTTGTGGAAACAACACACATGCAATGACCACTGGTGGATCCATGTGTGGTTTGTGGAAAAGAACACACATGCAATGACGCTAGTACTGGTTTGTGGTTTTAGTATAAGAACACACATGCAATGACTCTAGTGGTTGATCCATGTGTGGTTTGTGGAAATAACACACATGCAATGACTCTAGTGGTTGATCCATGTGTGGTTTGTGGAAAGAACACACATGCAATGACCACTAGTGGATCCATGTTGGTTTTAGTATAAGAACACACATGCAATGACTCTAGTGGTTGATCCATGTTTGTTTGTGGAAATAACACACATGCAATGACTCTAGTGGTTGATCCATGTGTGGTTTTAGGAAAGAATACACC
The DNA here is from genome assembly GCA_023614405.1 of Avena insularis. NCBI lineage: Eukaryota > Viridiplantae > Streptophyta > Magnoliopsida > Poales > Poaceae > Avena > Avena insularis. Next base: position 230,528,569 of record CM042694.1, on the reverse strand, counting down.
TCCAATGACTCTAGTGTTGGTTTTAGTATAAGAACACACATGCAATGTCTCTAGTGGTTGATCCATGTGTGGTTTGTGGAAATTACACATATGCAATGACTCTAGTGGTTGATCCATGTGTGGTTTGTGGAAATAACACACATGCAATGACTGTAATGGGTCCACATGTGTGGTTTGTGGAAATAACACACATGCAATGACTCTGGTTGATCCATATGTGGATTGTGGAAAGAACACACATGCAATGACCACTGGTGGATCCATGTGTGGTTTGTGGAAAAGAACACACATGCAATGACTCTAGTACTGGTTTGTGGTTTTAGTATAAGAACACACATGCAATGACTCTAGTGGTTGATCCATGTGTGGTTTTATGAAATAACACACATGCAATGACTCTAGTGGTTGATCCATGTGTGGTTTGTGGAAAGAACACACATGCAATGACTCTGGTTGATCCATATGTGGTTTGTGGAAAGAACACACATGCAATGACCACTGGTGGATCCATGTGTGGATTGTCGAAAAGAACACACATGCAATGACTCTAGTACTGGTTTGTGGTTTTAGTATAAGAACACACATGCAATGACTCTGGTGATTGACCCATGTGTGGTTTGTGGAAATAACATACATGCAATGACTCTAGTGGTTGATCCATGTGTGGTTTGTGGAAAGAACACACATGCAATGACCACTGGTGGAGCCATGTTGGTTTTAGTATAAGAACACACATGCAATGACTCTAGTGGTTGATCCATGTGTGGTTTGTGGAAATAACACACATGCAATGACTCTAGTGGTTGATCCATGTGTGGTTTGTGGAAAGAACACTAATGCAATGACTCTAGTGTTCGTTTTAGTATAAGGACACACATGCAATGACTCTAGTGGTTGATCCATGTGTGGTTTGTGGAAATAACACATATGCAATGACTCTAGTGGTTGATCCATGTGTGGTTTGTGGAAATAACACACATGCAATGACTGTAATGGGTCCACATGTGTGGTTTGTGGATAGAACACACATGCAATGACTCTGGTTGATCCATATGTGGTTTGTGGAAAGAACACACATGCAATGACCAGTGGTGGATCCATGTGTGGTTTGTGGAAACAACACACATGCAATGACCACTGGTGGATCCATGTGTGGTTTGTGGAAAAGAACACACATGCAATGACGCTAGTACTGGTTTGTGGTTTTAGTATAAGAACACACATGCAATGACTCTAGTGGTTGATCCATGTGTGGTTTGTGGAAATAACACACATGCAATGACTCTAGTGGTTGATCCATGTGTGGTTTGTGGAAAGAACACACATGCAATGACCACTAGTGGATCCATGTTGGTTTTAGTATAAGAACACACATGCAATGACTCTAGTGGTTGATCCATGTTTGTTTGTGGAAATAACACACATGCAATGACTCTAGTGGTTGATCCATGTGTGGTTTGTGGAAATAACACACATGCAATGACTGTAATGGGTCCACATGTGTGGTTTATGGATAGAACACACATGCAATGACTCTGGTTGATCCATATGTGGTTTGTGGAAAGAACACACGTGCCATGACTTTAGTGGTTGATCCATGTGTGGTTTGTGGAAAGAACACACATGCAATGACCACTGGTGGATCCATGTGTGGTTTGTGGAAAAGAACACACATGCAATGACTCTAGTGGTTGATCCATGTTTGTTTGTGGAAATAACACACATGCAATGACTCTAGTGGTTGATCCATGTGGTTTGTTAAAGAACACACATGCAATGACTCTAGTGTTGGTTTTAGTATAAGAACACACATGCAATGACTGTAGTGGTTGATCCATGTGTGGTTTGTGGAAATAACACATATGCAATGACTCTAGTGGTTGATCCATATGTGGTTTGTGGAAATAACACACATGCAATGACTATAATGGGTCCACATGTGTGCTTTGTGGAAAGAACACACATGCAATGACTCTAGTGGTTGATCCATGTGTGGTTTGTGGAAAGAACACACATCCAATGACTCTAGTGTTGGTTTTAGTATAAGAACACACATGCAATGTCTCTAGTGGTTGATCCATGTGTGGTTTGTGGAAATTACACATATGCAATGACTCTAGTGGTTGATCCATGTGTGGTTTGTGGAAATAACACACATGTAATGACTGTTATGGGTCCACATGTGTGGTTTGTGGATAGAACACACATGCAATGACTCTGGTTGATCCATATGTGGTTTTGTGGAAAGAACACACGTGCAATGACCACTGGTGGATCCATGTGTGGTTTGTGGAAAAGAACACACATGCAATGGCTCTAGTGCTGGTTTGTGGTTTTAGTATAAGAACAAACATGCAATGACTCTAGTGATTGATCCATGTGTGGTTTGTGGAAAGAACACACATGCAATGACTCTAGTGGTTGATCCATGTGTGGTTTGTGGAAAGAACACACATGCAATGACTCTAGTGGTTGATCCATGTGTGGTTTTATGAAATAACACACATGCAATGACTCTAGTGGTTGATCCATGTGTGGTTTGTGGAAAGAACACACATGCAAATAACCACTGGTGGATCCATGTGTGGTTTGTGGAAAAGAACACACATGCAGTGACTCTAGTACTTGTTTGTGGTTTTAGTATAAGAACACATATGCAATGACTCTAGTGGTTGATCCATGTGTGGTTGTGGAAATAACACACATGCAATGACTCTAGTGGTTGATCCATGTGTGGTTTGTGGAAAGAACACACATGCAATGACTCTAGTGGTTGATCCATGTGTGGTTTGTGGAAATAACACACATGCAATGACTGTAATGGGTCCACATGTGTGGTTTATGGATAGAACACACATGCAATGACTCTGGTTGATCCATATGTGGTTTGTGGAAAGAACACACGTGCAATGACCACTGGTGGATCCATGTGTGGTTTGTGGAAAAGAACACACATGCAATGGCTCTAGTGCTGGTTTGTGGTTTTAGTATAAGAACAAACATGCAATGACTCTAGTGGTTGATCCATGTGTGGTTTGTGGAAAGAACACACATGCAATGCCACTGGTGGATCCATGTGTGGTTTGTGGAAAAGAACACACATGCAATGACTCTAGTACTGGTTTGTGGTTTTAGTATAAGAACACACATGCAATGACTCTAGTGGTTGATCCATGTGTGGTTTGTGGAAATAACACACATGCAATGACTGTAATGGGTCCACATGTGTGGTTTATGGATAGAACACACATGCAATGACTCTGGTTGATCCATATGTGGTTTGTGGAAAGAACACACGTGCCATGACTTTAGTGGTTGATCCATGTGTGGTTTGTGGAAAGAACACACATGCAATGACCACTGGTGGATCCATGTGTGGTTTGTGGAAAAGAACACACATGCAATGACTCTAGTGGTTGATCCATGTTTGTTTGTGGAAATAACACACATGCAATGACTCTAGTGGTTGGTCCATGTGTGGTTTGTGGAAAGAACACACATGCAATGACTACTAGTGGATCCATGTTGGTTTTAGTATAAGAACACACATGCAATGACTCTAGTGGTTGATCCATGTTTGTTTGTGGAAATAACACACATGCAATGACTCTAGTGGTTGATCCATGTGTGGTTTTTGGAAAGAATACACCTCCAATGACTCTAGTGTTGGTTTTAGTATAAGAACACACATGCAATGTCTCTAGTGGTTGATCCATGTGTGGTTTGTGGAAATTACACATATGCAATGACTCTAGTGGTTGATCCATGTGTGGTATGTGGAAATAACACACATGCAATGACTGTAATGGGTCCACATGTGTGGTTTATGGATAGAACACACATGCAATGACTCTGGCTGATCCATATGTGGTTTGTGGAAAGAACACACGTGCCATGACTTTAGTGGTTGATCCATGTGTGGTTTGTGGAAAGAACACACATGCAATGACCACTAGTGGATCCATGTGTGGTTTGTGGAAAAGAACACACATGCAATGACTCTAGTGGTTGATCCATGTTTGTTTGTGGAAATAACACACATGCAATGACTCTAGTGGTTGATCCATGTGTGGTTTGCGAAAAGAACACACATGCAATGACTCTAGTGTTGGTTTTAGTATAAGATCACACATGCAATGACTGTAGTGGTTGATCCATGTGTGGTTTGTGGAAATAACACATATGCAATGACTCTAGTGGTTGATCCATATGTGGTTTGTGGAAATAACACACATGCAATGACTATAATGGGTCCACATGTGTGCTTTGTGGAAAGAACACACATGCAATGACTCTAGTGGTTGATCCATGTGTGGTTGTGGAAATAACACACATGCAATGACTCTAGTGGTTGATCCATGTGTGGTTTGTGGAAAGAACACACATCCAATGACTCTAGTGTTGGTTTTAGTATAAGAACACACATGCAATGTCTCTAGTGGTTGATCCATGTGTGGTTTGTGGAAATTACACATATGCAATGACTCTAGTGGTTGATCCATGTGTGGTTTGTGGAAATAACACACATGTAATGACTGTAATGGGTCCACATGTGTGGTTTGTGGATAGAACACACATGCAACGACTCTGGTTGATCCATATGTTGTTTGTGAAAAGAACACACGTGCAATGACCACTGGTGGATCCATGTGTGGTTTGTGGAAAAGAACACACATGCAATGGCTCTAGTGCTGGTTTGTGGTTTTAGTATAAGAACAAACATGCAATGACTCTAGTGATTGATCCATGTGTGGTTTGTGGAAAGAACACACATGCAATGACTCTAGTGGTTGATCCATGTGTGGTTTGTGGAAAGAACACACATGCAATGACCACTGGTGGATCCATGTGTGGTTTGTCGAAAAGAACACACATGCAATGACTCTAGTACTGGTTTGTGGTTTTAGTATAAGAACACACATGCAATGACTCTAGTGGTTGATCCATGTGTGGTTTTATGAAATAACACACATGCAAAGACTCTAGTGGTTGATCCATGTGTGGTTTGTGGAAAGAACACACATGCAAATGACCACTGGTGGATCCATGTGTGGTTTGTGGAAAAGAACACACATGCAATGACTCTAGTACTAGTTTGTGGTTTTAGTATAAGAACACATATGCAATGACTCTAGTGGTTGATCCATGTGTGGTTGTGGAAATAACACACATGCAATGACTCTAGTGGTTGATCCATGTGTGGTTTGTGGAAAGAACACACATGCAATGACTCTAGTGGTTGATCCATGTGTGGTTTGTGGAAATAACACACATGCAATGACTGTTATGGGTCCACATGTGTGGTTTATGGATAGAACACACATCCAATGACTCTGGTTGATCCATATGTGGTTTGTGGAAAGAACACACGTGCAATGACCACTGGTGGATCCATGTGTGGTTTGTGGAAAAGAACACACATGCAATGGCTCTAGTGCTGGTTTGTGGTTTTAGTATAAGAACAAACATGCAATGACTCTAGTGATTGATCCATGTGTGGTTTGTGGAAAGAACACACATGCAATGACTCTAGTGGTTGATCCATGTGTGGTTTGTGGAAAGAACACACATGCAATGACCACTGGTGGATCCATGTGTGGTTTGTCGAAAAGAACACACATGCAATGACTCTAGTACTGGTTTGTGGTTTTAGTATAAGAACACACATGCAATGACTCTAGTGGTTGATCCATGTGTGGTTTGTGGAAATAACATACATGCAATGACTCTAGTGGTTGATCAATGTGTGGTTTGTGGAAAGAACACACATGCAATGACCACTGGTGGATCCATGTTGGTTTTAGTATAAGAACACACATGCAATGACTCTAGTGGTTGATCCATGTTTGTTTGTGGAAATAACACACATGCAATGACTCTAGTGGTTGATCCATGTGTGGTTTGTGGAAAGAACACACATGCAATGACTCTAGTGTTGGTTTTAGTATAAGAACACACATGCAATGACTCTAGTGGTTGATCCATGTGTGGTTTGTGGAAATAACACATATGCAATGACTCTAGTGGTTGATCCATGTGTGGTTTGTGGAAATAACACACATGCAATGACTGTAATGGGTCCACATGTGTGGTTTGTGGAAAGAACACACATGCAATGACTCTGGTTGATCCATATGTGGTTTGTGGAAAGAACACACATGCAATGACCACTGGTGGATCCATGTGTGGTTTGTGGAAACAACACACATGCAATGACCACTGGTGGATCCATGTGTGGTTTGTGGAAAAGAACACACATGCAATGACTCTAGTACTGGTTTGTGGTTTTAGTATAAGAACAAACATGCAATGACTCTAGTGGTTGATCCATGTGTGGTTTGTGGAAATAACACACATGCATTGAATCTAGTGGTTGATCCATGTGTGGTTTGTGGAAAGAACACACATGCAATGACCACTGGTGGATCCATGTTGGTTTTAGTATAAGAACACACATGCAATGACTCTAGTGGTTGATCCATGTTTGTTTGTGGAAATAACACACATGCAATGACTCTAGTGGTTAATCCATGTGTGGTTTGTGGAAAGAATACACATCCAATGACTCTAGTGTTGGTTTTAGTATAAGAACACACATGCAATGTCTCTAGTGGTTGATCCATGTGTGGTTTGTGGAAATTACACATATGCAATGACTCTAGTGGTTGATCCATGTGTGGTTTGTGGAAATAACACACATGCAATGACTGTAATGGGTCCACATGTGTGGTTTATGGATAGAACACACATGCAATGACTCTGGTTGATCCATATGTGGTTTGTGGAAAGAACACACGTGCAATGACCACTGGTGCATCCATGTGTGGTTTGTGGAAAAGAACACACATGCAATGGCTCTAGTGCTGGTTTGTGGTTTTAGTATAAGAACAAACATGCAATGACTCTAGTGATTGATCCATGTGTGGTTTGTGGAAAGAACACACATGCAATGACTCTGGTTGATCCATATGTGGTTTGTGGAAAGAACACACATGCAATGACCACTGGTGGATCCATGTGTGGTTTGTCGAAAAGAACACACATGCATTGACTCTAGTAGTGGTTTGTGGTTGATCCATGTGTGGTTTGTGAAAAGAACACACATGCAATGACTCTAGTGTTGGTTTTAGTATAAGAAGACACATGCAATGACTCTAGTGGTTGATCCATGTGTGGTTTGTGGAAATAACACATATGCAATGACTCTAGTGGTTGATCCATGTGTGGTTTGAGGAAATAACACACATGCAATGACTGTAATGGGTCCACATGTGTGGTTTGTGGATAGAACACACATGCAATGACTCTGGTTGATCCATGTGTGGTTTGTGGAAAGAACACACATGCAATGACCACTGGTGGATCCATGTGTGGTTTGTGGAAAAGAACACACATGCAATGACTCTAGTGCTGGTTTGTGGTTTTAGTATAAGAACAAACATGCAATGACTCTAGTGGTTGATCCATGTGTGGTTTGTGGAAAGAACACACATGCAATGACTCTGGTTGATCCATGTGTGGTTTGTGGAAAGAACACACATGCAAATGACCACTGGTGGATCCATGTGTGGTTTGTGGAAAAGAACACACATGCAATGACTCTAGTGCTGGTTTGTTGTTTTAGTATAAGAACACACATGCAATGACTCTAGTGGTGTGATCCATGTGTGGTTTTATGAAATAACACACATGCAATGACTCTAGTGGTTGATCCATGTGTGGTTTGTGGAAAGAACACACATGCAAATGACCACTGGTGGATCCATGTGTGGTTTGTGGAAAAGAACACACATGCAATGACTCTAGTACTAGTTTGTGGTTTTAGTATAAGAACACATATGCAATGACTCTAGCGGTTGATCCATGTGTGGTTGTGGAAATAACACACATGTAATGGCTCTAGTGCTGGTTTGTGGTTTTAGTATAAGAACAAACATGCAATGACTCTAGTGATTGATCCATGTGTGGTTTGTGGAAAGAACACACATGCAATGACTCTGGTTGATCCATATGTGGTTTGTGGAAAGAACACACATGCAATGACCACTGGTGGATCCATGTGTGGTTTGTCGAAAAGAACACACATGCATTGACTCTAGTACTGGTTTGTGGTTGATCCATGTGTGGTTTGTGAAAAGAACACACATGCAATGTCTCTAGTGTTGGTTTTAGTATAAGAAGACACATGCAATGACTCTAGTGGTTGATCCATGTGTGGTTTGTGGAAATAACACATATGCAATGACTCTAGTGGTTGATCCATGTGTGGTTTGAGGAAATAACACACATGCAATGACTGTAATGGGTCCACATGTGTGGTTTGTGGATAGAACACACATGCAATGACTCTGGTTGATCCATGTGTGGTTTGTGGAAAGAACACACATGCAATGACCACTGGTGGATCCATGTGTGGTTTGTGGAAAAGAACACACATGCAATGACTCTAGTGCTGGTTTGTGGTTTTAGTATAAGAACAAACATGCAATGACTCTAGTGGTTGATCCATGTGTGGTTTGTGGAAAGAACACACATGCAATGACTCTGGTTGATCCATGTGTGGTTTGTGGAAAGAACACACATGCAAATGACCACTGGTGGATCCATGTGTGGTTTGTGGAAAAGAACACACATGCAATGACTCTAGTACTGGTTTGTTGTTTTAGTATAAGAACACACATGCAATGACTCTAGTGGTGTGATCCATGTGTGGTTTTATGAAATAACACACATGCAATGACTCTAGTGGTTGATCCATGTGTGGTTTGTGGAAAGAACACACATGCAAATGACCACTGGTGGATCCATGTGTGGTTTGTGGAAAAGAACACACATGCAATGACTCTAGTACTAGTTTGTGGTTTTAGTATAAGAACACATATGCAATGACTCTAGCGGTTGATCCATGTGTGGTTGTGGAAATAACACACATGCAATGACCACCGGTGGATCCATGTGTGGTTTGTGGAAAGAACACACATGCAATGACTCTAGTGGTTGATCCATGTGTGGTTTGTGGAAATAACACACATGCAATGACTGTAATGGGTCCACATGTGTGGTTTATGGATAGAACACACATGCAATGACTCTGGTTGATCCATATGTGGTTTGTGGAAAGAACACACGTGCAATGACCACTGGTGGATCCATGTGTGGTTTGTGGAAAAGAACACACATGCAATGGCTCTAGTGCTGGTTTGTGGTTTTAGTATAAGAACAAACATGCAATGACTCTAGTGATTGATCCATGTGTGGTTTGTGGAAAGAACACACATGCAATGACTCTAGTGGTTGATCCATGTGTGGTTTGTGGAAAGAACACACATGCAATGACCACTGGTGGATCCATGTGTGGTTTGTCGAAAAGAACACACATGCAATGAGTCTAGTACTGGTTTGTGGTTTTAGTATAAGAACACACATGCAATGACTCTAGTGGTTGATCCATGTGTGGTTTGTGGAAATAACATACATGCAATGACTCTAGTGGTTGATCAATGTGTGGTTTGTGGAAAGAACACACATGCAGTGACCACTGGTGGATCCATGTTGGTTTTAGTATAAGAACACACATGCAATGACTCTAGTGGTTGATCCATGTTTGTTTGTGGAAATAACACACATGCAATGACTCTAGTGGTTGATCCATGTGTGGTTTGTGGAAAGAACACACATGCAATGACTCTAGTGTTGGTTTTAGTATAAGAACACACATGCAATGACTCTAGTGGTTGATCCATGTGTGGTTTGTGGAAATAACACATATGCAATGACTCTAGTGGTTGATCCATGTGTGGTTTGTGGAAATAACACACATGCAATGACTGTAGTGGGTCCACATATGGTTTGTGGAAATAACACATGCAATGACTCTGGTTGATCCATATGTGGTTTGTGGAAAGAACACACATGCAATGACAACTGGTGGATCAATGTGTGGTTTGTGGCAACAAAACACATACAATGACACCTGGTGGATCCATGTGTGGTTTGTGGAAAAGAACACACATGCAATGACTCTAGTACTGGTTTGTGGTTTTAGTATAAGAACAAACATGCAATGACTCTAGTGGTTGATCCATGTGTGGTTTGTGGAAATAACACACATGTAATGACTCTAGTGGTTGATCCATGTGTGGTTTGTGGAAAGAACACACATGCAATGACCACTGGTGGATCCATGTTGGTTTTAGTATAAGAACACACATGCAATGACTCTAGTGGTTGATCCATGTTTGTTTGTGGAAATAACACACATGCAATGACTCTAGTGGTTGATCCATGTGTGGTTTGTGGAAAGAATACACATCCAATGACTCTAGTGTTGGTTTTAGTATAAGAACACACATGCAATGTCTCTAGTGGTTGATACATGTGTGGTTTGTGGAAATTACACATATGCAATGACTCTAGTGGTTGATCCATGTGTGGTTTGTGGAAATAACACACATGCAATGACTGTAATGGGTCCACATGTGTGGTTTATGGATAGAACACACATGCAATGACTCTGGTTGATCCATATGTGGTTCGTGGAAAGAACACACGTGCAATGACCACTGGTGCATCCATGTGTGGTTTGTGTAAAAGAATACACATGCAATGGCTCTAGTGCTGGTTTGTGGTTTTAGTATAAGAACAAACATGCAATGACACTAGTGATTGATCCATGTGTGGTTTGTGGAAAGAACACACATGCAATGACTCTGGTTGATCCATATGTGGTTTGTGGAAAGAACAAACATGCAATGACCACTGGTGGATCCATGTGTGGTTTGTCGAAAAGAACACACATGCATTGACTCTAGTACTGGTTTGTGGTTTTAGTGTAAGAACACACATGCAATGACTCTAGTGGTTGATCCATGTGTGGTTTGTGGAAATAACATACATACAATGACTCTAGTGGTTGATCCATGTGTGGTTTGTGGAAAGAACACACATGCAATGACTTGGTGGATCCATGTGCTGTTTGTGGAAAAGAACACACATGCAATGACTCTAGTGGTTGATACATGTTTGTTTGTGGAAATAACACATATGCAATGACTCTAGTGGTTGATCCATGTGTGGTTTGTGAAAAGTACACACATGCAATGACTCTAGTGTTGGTTTTAGTATAAGAACACACATGCAATGACTCTATTGGTTGATCCATGTGTGCTTTGTGGAAATAACACATATGCAATGACTCTACTGGTTGATCCATGTGTGGTTTGTGGAAATAACACATGCAATGACTGTAATGGGTCCACATCTGTGGTTTGTGGAAAGAACACACAATGACTCTGGTTGATCCATATGTGGTTTGTGGAAAGAACACACATGCAATGACCACTGGTGGATCCATGTGTGGTTTGTGGAAAAGAACACACATGCAATGACTCTAGTGCTGGTTTGTGGTTTTAGTATAAGAACAAACATGCAATGACTCTAGCGGTTGATCCATGTGTGCTTTGTGGAAAGAACACACATGCAATCACTCTGGTGATCCATGTGTGGTTTGTGGAAAGAAGACACATGCAATGACCACTGGTGGATCCATGTGTGGTTTGTGGAAAAGAACACACATGCAATGACTCTAGTACTGGTTTGTGGTTTTAGTATAAGAACACACATGCAATGACTCTAGTGGTGTGATCCATGTGTGGTTTTATGAAATAACACACATGCAATGACTCTAGTGGTTGATCCATGTGTGGTTTGTGGAAAGAACACACATGCAAATGACCACTTGTGGATCCATGTGTGGTTTGTGGAAAAGAACACACATGCAATGACTCTAGTACTAGTTTGTGGTTTTAGTATAAGAACACATATGCAATGACTCTAGTGGTTGATCCATGTGTTGTTGTGGAAATAACACACATGCAATGACTCTAGTGGTTGATCCATGTGTGGTTTGTGGAAAGAACACACATGCAATGACTCTAGTGGTTGATCCATGTGTGGTTTGTGGAAATAACACACATGCAATGACTGTAATGGGTCCACATGTGTGGTTTATGGATAGAACACACATGCAATGACTCTGGTTGATCCATATGTGGTTTGTGGAAAGAACACACGTGCAATGACCACTGGTGGATCCATGTGTGGTTTGTGGAAAAGAACACACATGCAATCGCTCTAGTGCTGGTTTGTGGTTTTAGTATAAGAACAAACATGCAATGACTCTAGTGATTGATCCATGTGTGGTTTGTGGAAAGAACACACATGCAATGACTCTAGTGGTTGATCCATGTGTGGTTTGTGGAAAGAACACACATGCAATGACCACTGGTGGATCCATGTGTGGTTTGTCGAAAAGAACACACATGCAATGACTCTAGTACTGGTTTGTGGTTTTAGTATAAGAACACACATGCAATGACTCTAGTGGTTGATCCATGTGTGGTTTGTGGAAATAACATACATGCAATGACTCTAGTGGTTGATGCATGTGTGGTTTGTGGAAAGAACACACATGCAGTGACCACTGGTGGATCCATGTTGGTTTTAGTATAAGAACACACATGCAATGACTCTAGTGGTTGATCCATGTGTGGTTTGTGGAAAGAACACACATGCAATGACTCTAGTGTTGGTTTTAGTAAAAGAACAGACATGCAATGACTCTAGTGGTTGATCCATGTGTGGTTTGTGGAAATAACACATATGCAATGACTCTAGTGGTTGATCCATGTGTGGTTTGTGGAAATAACACACATGCAATGACTATAATGGGTCCACATGTGTGGTTTGTGGAAAGAACACACATGCAATGACTCTGGTTGATCCATATGTGGTTTGTGGAAAGAACACACATGCAATGACCACTGGTGGATCCATGTGTGGTTTGTGGAAACAACACACATGCAATGACCACTGGTGGATCCATGTGTGGTTTGTGGAAAAGAACACACATGCAATGACTCTAGTACTGGTTTGTGGTTTTAGTATAAGAACAAACATGCAATGACTCTAGTGGTTGATCCATGTGTGGTTTGTGGAAATAACACACATGTAATGACTCTAGTGGTTGATCCATGTGTGGTTTGTGGAAAGAACACACATGCAATGACCACTGGTGGATCCATGTTGGTTTTAGTATAAGAACACACATGCAATGACTCTAGTGGTTGATCCATGTTTGTTTGTGGAAATAACACACATGCAATGACTCTAGTGGTTGATCCATGTGTGGTTTGTGGAAAGAATACACATCCAATGACTCTAGTGTTGGTTTTAGTATAAGAACACACATGCAATGTCTCTAGTAGTTGATACATGTGTGGTTTGTGGAAATAACACATATGCAATGACTCTAGTGGTTGATCCATGTGTGGTTTGTGGAAATAACACACATGCAATGACTGTAATGGGTCCACATGTGTGGTTTGTGGATAGAACACACATGCAATGACTCTGGTTGATCCATATGTGGTTTGTGGAAAGAACACACATGCAATGACCACTGGTGGATCCATGTGTGGTTTGTGGAAAAGAACACACATGCAATGACTCTAGTGCTGGTTTGTGGTTTTAGTATAAGAACAAACATGCAATGACTCTAGTGGTTGATCCATGTGTGGTTTGTGGAAAGAACACACATGCAATGACTCTGGTTGATCCATGTGTGGTTTGTGGAAAGAACACACATGCAATGACCACTGGTGGATCCATGTGTGGTTTGTGGAAAAGAACACACATGCAATGACTCTAGTACTGGTTTGTTGTTTTAGTATAAGAACACACATGCAATGACTCTAGTGGTGTGATCCAAGTGTGGTTTTATGAAATAACACACATGCAATGACTCTAGTGGTTGATCCATGTGTGGTTTGTGGAAAGAACACACATGCAAATGACCACTGGTGGATCCATGTGTGGTTTGTGGAAAAGAACACACATTCAATGACTCTAGTACTAGTTTGTGGTTTTAGTATAAGAACACATATGCAATGACTCTAGTGGTTGATCCATGTGTGGTTGTGGAAATAACACACATGCAATGACTCTAGTGGTTGATCCATGTGTGGTTTGTGGAAAGAACACACATGCAATGACTCTAGTGGTTGATCCATGTGTGGTTTGTGGAAATAACACACATGCAATGACTGTAATGGGTCCACATGTGTGGTTTATGGATAGAACACACATGCAATGACTCTGGTTGATCCATATGTGGTTTGTGGAAAGAACACACGTGCAATGACCACTGGTGGATCCATGTGTGGTTTGTGGAAAAGAACACACATGCAATGGCTCTAGTGCTGGTTTGTGGTTTTAGTATAAGAACAAACATGCAATGACTCTAGTGATTGATCCATGTGTGGTTTGTGGAAAGAACACACATGCAATGACTCTAGTGGTTGATCCATCTGTGGTTTGTGGAAAGAACACACATGCAATGACCACTGGTGGATCCATGTGGTTTGTCGAAAAGAACACACATGCAATGACTCTAGTACTGGTTTGTGGTTTTAGTATAAGAACACACATGCAATGACTCTAGTGGTTGATCCATGTGTGGTTTGTGGAAATAACATACATGCAATGACTCTAGTGGTTGATCAATGTGTGGTTTGTGGAAAGAACACACATGCAGTGACCACTGGTGGATCCATGTTGGTTTTAGTATAAGAACACACATGCAATGACTCTAGTGGTTGATCCATGTTTGTTTGTGGAAATAACACACATGCAATGACTCTAGTGGTTGATCCATGTGTGGTTTGTGAAAAGAACACACATGCAATGACTCTAGTGTTGGTTTTAGTATAAGAACACACATGCAATGACTCTAGTGGTTGATCCATGTGTGGTTTGTGGAAATAACACATATTCAATGACTCTAGTGGTTGATCCATGTGTGGTTTGTGGAAATAACACACATGCAATGACTGTAATGGGTCCACATGTGTGGTTTGTGGAAAGAACACACATGCAATGACTCTGGTTGATCCATATGTGGTTTGTGGAAAGAACACACATGCAATGACCACTGGTGGATCCATTTGTGGTTTGTGGAAAGAACACACATGCAATGACCACTGGTGGATCCATGTGTGGTTTGTGGAAAAGAACACACATGCAATGACTCTAGTACTGGTTTGTGGTTTTAGTATAAGAACACACATGCAATGACTCTAGTGGTTGATCCATGTGTGGTTTGTGGAAATAACACACATGCATTGAATCTAGTGGTTGATCCATGTGTGGTTTGTGGAAAGAACACACATGCAATGACCACTGGTGGATCCATGTTGGTTTTAGTATAAGAACACACATGCAATGACTCTAGTGGTTGATCCATGTTTGTTTGTGGAAATAACACACATGCAATGACTCTAGTGGTTGATCCATGTGTGGTTTGTGGAAAGAATACACATCCAATGACTCTAGTGTTGGTTTTAGTATAAGAACACACATGCAATGTCTCTAGTGGTTGATCCATGTGTGGTTTGTGGAAATTACACATATGCAATGACTCTAGTGGTTGATCCATGTGTGGTTTGTGGAAATAACACACATGCAATGACTGTAATGGGTCCACATGTGTGGTTTATGGATAGAACACACATGCAATGACTCTGGTTGATCCATATGTGGTTTGTGGAAAGAACACACGTGCAATGACCACTGGTGCATCCATGTGTGGTTTGTGGAAAAGAACACACATGCAATGGCTCTAGTGCTGGTTTGTGGTTTTAGTATAAGAACAAACATGCAATGACTCTGGTGATTGATCCATGTGTGGTTTGTGGAAAGAACACACATGCAATGACTCTGGTTGATCCATCTGTGGTTTGTGGAAAGAACACACATGCAATGACCACTGGTGGATCCATGTGTGGTTTGTCGAAAAGAACACACATGCATTGACTCTAGTACTGGTTTGTGGTTTTAGTGTAAGAACACACATGCAATGACTGTAGTGGTTGATCCATGTGTGGTTTGTGGAAATAACATACATACAATGACTCTAGTGGTTGATCCATGTGTGATTTGTGGAAAGAACACACATGCAATGACCACTGGTGGATCCATGTGTGGTTTGTGGAAAAGAACACACATGCAATGACTCTAGTGGTTGATCCATGTTTGTTTGTGGAAATAACACACATGCAATGACTCTAGTGGTTGATCCATATGTGGTTTGTGGAAAGAACACACATGCAATGACCACTGGTGGATCCATGTGTGGTTTGTGGAAACAACACACATGCAATGACCACTGGTGGATCCATGTGTGGTTTGTGGCAAAGAACACACATGCAATGACTCTAGTACTGGTTTGTGGTTTTAGTATAAGAACAAACATGCAATGACTCTAGTGGTTGATCCATGTGTGGTTTGTGGAAATAACACACATGCATTGAATCTAGTGGTTGATCCATGTGTGGTTTGTGGAAAGAACACACATGCAATGACCACTGGTGGATCCATGTTGGTTTTAGTATAAGAACACACATGCAATGACTCTAGTGGTTGATCCATGTTTGTTTGTGGAAATAACACACATGCAATGACTCTAGTGGTTGATCCATGTGTGGTTTGTGGAAAGAATACACATCCAATGACTCTAGTGTTGGTTTTAGTATAAGAACACACATGCAATGTCTCTAGTGGTTGATCCATGTGTGGTTTGTGGAAATAACACATATGCAATGACTCTAGTGGTTGATCCATGTGTGGTTTGTGGAAATAACACACATGCAATGACTGTAATGGGTCCACATGTGTGGTTTATGGATAGAACACACATGCAATGACTCTGGTTGATCCATATGTGGTTTGTGGAAAGAACACACGTGCAATGACCACTGGTGCATCCATGTGTGGTTTGTGGAAAAGAACACACATGCAATGGCTCTAGTGCTGGTTTGTGGTTTTAGTATAAGAACAAACATGCAATGACTCTGGTGATTGATCCATGTGTGGTTTGTGGAAAGAACACACATGCAATGACTCTGGTTGATCCATATGTGGTTTGTGGAAAGAACACACATGCAATGACCACTGGTGGATCCATGTGTGGTTTGTCGAAAAGAACACACATGCATTGACTCTAGTACTGGTTTGTGGTTTTAGTGTAAGAACACACATGCAATGACTCTAGTGGTTGATCCATGTGTGGTTTGTGGAAATAACATACATACAATGACTCTAGTGGTTGATCCATGTGTGATTTGTGGAAAGAACACACATGCAATGACCACTGGTGGATCCATGTGTGGTTTGTGGAAAAGAACACACATGCAATGACTCTAGTGGTTGATCCATGTTTGTTTGTGGAAATAACACACATGCAATGACTCTAGTGGTTGATCCATGTGTGGTTTGTGAAAAGAACACACATGCAATGACTCTAGTGTTGGTTTTAGTATAAGAAGACACATGCAATGACTCTAGTGGTTGATCCATGTGTGGTTTGTGGAAATAACACATATGCAATGACTCTAGTGGTTGATCCATGTGTGGTTTGTGGAAATAACACACATGCAATGACTGTAATGGGTCCACATGTGTGGTTTGTGGATAGAACACACATGCAATGACTCTGGTTGATCCATATGTGGTTTGTGGAAAGAACACACATGCAATGACCACTGGTGGATCCATGTGTGGTTTGTGGAAAAGAACACACATGCAATGACTCTAGTGCTGGTTTGTGGTTTTAGTATAAGAACAAACATGCAATGACTCTAGTGGTTGATCCATGTTTGGTCTGTGGAAAGAACACACATGAAATGACTCTGGTTGATCCATGTGTGGTTTGTGGAAAGAACACACATGCAATGACCACTGGTGGATCCATGTGTGGTTTGTGGAAAAGAACACACATGCAATGACTCTAGTGCTGGTTTGTGGTTTTAGTATAATAACACACATGCAATGACTGTGGTGGTTGATCCATGTGTGGTTTGTGGAAATAACACACATGCAATGACTCTAGTGGTTGATCCATGTGTGGTTTGTGGAAAGAACACACATGCAATGACCACTGGTGGATCCATGTGTGGTTTGTGGAAAAGAACACACATGCAATGACTCTAGTACTGGTTTGTGGTTTTAGTATAAGAACACACATGCAATGACTCTAGTGGTTGATCCATGTGTGGTTTGTGGAAATAACACACATGCAATGACCACTGGTGGATCCATGTTGGTTTTAGTATAAGAACACACATGCAATGACTCTAGTGGTTGATCCATGTTTGTTTGTGGAAATAACACACATGCAATGACTCTAGTGGTTGATCCATGTGTGGTTTGTGAAAAGAACACACATGCAATGACTCTAGTGTTGGTTTTAGTATAATAAGACACATGCAATGACTCTAGTGGTTGATCCATGTGTGGTTTGTGGAAATAACACATATGCAATGACTCTAGTGGTTGATCCATGCGTGGTTTGTGGAAATAACACACGTGCAATGACTGTAATGGGTCCACATGTATGGTTTGTGGAAAGAACACAAATGCAATGACTCTGGTTGATCCATATGTGGTTTGTTGAAAGAACACACATGCAATGACAACTGGTGGATCCATGTGTGGTTTGTGGAAAAGAACACACATGCAATGACTCTAGTGCTGGTTTTATTTTTAAGTATAGAACACACACCGCAATGACTCTTGTGGTTGATCCATATTTGTGGTTTGTGGAAAAAGAACACACATTTCTGATGACTCTAGTGGATTTGATCCATATGTGATGCATGGAAAACGCTTTTCACGATGACCTTGGTGAATCCATATATGGTTTGTGGAAAGGAAAGAACACATGCAATGACTCTAGTGGTTGATCCATGTAACGTTTGTATGGAAACACCCACCATAACAGACTCATGAGTACCGGTTTGATTTTAGTATAAGAATTTACATGCAATGACTCTAGTGGATTTGAATCCGCCATGTATGTGGTTTGTATGGGAAAGAACACACATGCAATAACTCGTCAGTTGATCCATGTGTGGTTTGTGGAAAGAACACCAATGACCACTGGTGGATCCATGTGTATTGGTTTGTTAGTGAAAAGAACACACGTGCAATGACTCTAGATGCTGGATTTTTTTTATTGGTTTTAAATGTACCAAGAACACTGACATGCAATGACTCTAGTGGTTGAACCATGTGTGGTTTATTGGAAATAACACACATGTCTGATGACTCCAATGATTGATCCATGTAGCCGGTTTACTGGAAAGGGGCACACATCATTGACCACTGAGGTGGATCCATATTAATTTTCAGGAAAGAAAATTACCACATACAATGACTCTAATCTGGATTGATCATGTTGGTTTGTGAAATAACTACGTAGCTCTATGGTTTAATATGTGATTTTCCTAAAATTTGGCAAATGACTCTACGTGTTGGTTTGTGGATAAGAAAACGCAACCACATGCAATGACTCTAGTGGTTGATCCATGTGTGGTTTGTTTTAACTTACACACATTCATGACAGCTCTAGTGGTTTGATCCATACCAAGTGGTTTGTGGAAGTGCACGTAAATGACCAGCGGAGTGGATCCACATGTGTGGTTTGTGTGAAAGAACCCACATGCAATGACTCTGGTTAATCCATATATGGTTTATAGATAAGACACATGCAGCCTGTTGGCCCATTCTGGTTGATCCATGTGTGGTTTGTGGAAAAGAACACATCATGCAATGACTGTGAAATGGTTGATCCATGTGTGGTTTAGTATAAACAGAACACACAGCAATGACTCTGATGGAGTGATCCATGTGTGTGGTTTGTGGAAAGAACACATACAGTGACTCTAGTTGGATCCATGCCTAAGTGGTTTTGTGAAGACACATGCATTGACTCTAGTAAGTTGATCCATGTGTGGTTTGTGGAAAATGTACTACACATCTGATGACTCTGGTGTTGTGGTTTTGGTATAAGAACACACACACGCGCAATGACTCTGATGGATTTGATCCATGTGTGGTTTGTGGAAAGAACACACATGCACGATGACTCTAGTTTGATCCATATGCTGTACAGACATGGAGAACACACATTAATGACTCTTAGTGGATTTGATCCATGTGGTTTGAACATGGAAAAGAACACACATGCAAAGACTCTAATGTAGTGCCAGGGGTTTTGTGGTTTTAGTATAAGAACAAACATGCAATGACTCTAGTGATTGATCCATGTGTGGTTTGTGGAAAGAACACACATGCAATGACTCTGGTTGATCCATATGTGGTTTGTGGAAAGAACACACATGCAATGACCACGGGTGGATCCATGTGTGGTTTGTGGAAAAGAACACACATGCAATGACTCTAGTACTGGTTTGTGGTTTTAGTATAAGAACACACATGCAATGACTCTAGTGGTTGATCCATGTGTGGTTTGTGGAAATAACACACATGCAATGATTCTAGTGGTTGATCCATGTGTGGTTTGTGGAAAGAACACACATGCAATGACCAGTGGTGGATCCATGTTGGTTTTAGTATAAGAACACACATTCAATGACTCTAGTGGTTGATCCATGTTTGTTTGTGGAAATAACACACATGCAATGACTCTAGTGGTTCATCCATGTGTGGTTTGTGAAAAGAACACACATGCAATGACTCTAGTGTTGGTTTTAGTATAAGAACACACATGCAATGACTCTAGTGGTTGATCCATGTGTGGTTTGTGGAAATAACACATATGCAATGACTCTAGTGGTTGATCCATGTGTGGTTTGTGGAAATAACACACATGCAATGACTGTAATGGGTCTACATGTGTGGTTTGTGGAGAGAACACACATGCACTGACTCTGGTTGTTCCATATGTGGTTTGTGGAAAGAACACACATGCAATGACCACTGGCGGATCCATGTGTGGTTTGTGGAAAACAACACACATGGAATGACTCTAGTGCTGGTTTGTGGTTTTAGTATAAGAACAAACATGCAATGACTCTAGTGGTTGATCCATGTGTGGTTTGTGGAAAGAACACACATGCAATGACTGTGGTTGATCCATATGTGGTTTGTGGAAAGAACACACATGCAATGACCACGGGTGGATCCATGTGTGGTTTGTGGAAAGAACACACATGCAATGACTCTAGTACTGGTTTATGGTTTTAGTATAAGAACACACATGCAATGACTCTAGTGGTTGATCCAGGTGTGGTTTGTGGAAAGAACACACATGCAATGACTCTAGTGGTTGATCCATGTGTGGTTTGTGGAAAGAACACACAAGCAATGACCACTGGTGGATCCATGTTGGTTTTAGTATAAGAACACACATGCAATGACTCTAGTGGTTGATCCATGTTTGTTTGTGGAAATAACACACATGCAATGACTCTAGTGGTTGATCCATGTGTGGTTTGTGGAAATAACACACATGCAATGACTCTAGTGTTGGTTTTAGTATAAGAACACACATGCAATGACTCTAGTGGTTGATCCATGTGTGGTTTGTGGAAATAACACATATGCAATGACTCTAGTGGTTGATCCATGTGTGGTTTGTGGAAATAACACACATGCAATGACTATAATGGGTGCACATGCGTGGTTTGTGGATAGAACACACATGCAATGACTCTGGTTGATCCATATGTGGTTTGTGGAAAGAGCACACATGCAATGACCACTGGTGGATCCATGTGTGGTTTGTGGAAAAGAACACACTTGCAATGACTCTAGTGCTATTTTGTGGTTTTAGTATAAGAACACACATGCAATGACTCTAGTGGTTGATCCATGTGTGGTTTGTGGAAAGAACACACATGCAATGACTGTGGTTGATCCATATGTGGTTTGTGGAAAGAACACACATGCAATGACCACGGGTGGATCCATGTGTGGTTTGTGGAAAAGAACACACATGCAATGACTCTAGTACTGGTTTATGGTTTTAGTATAAGAACACACATGCAATGACTCTAGTGGTTGATCCATGTGTGGTTTGTGGAAATAACACACATGCAATGACTCTAGTGGTTGATCCATGTGTGGTTTGTGGAAAGAACACACATGCAATGACCACTGGTGGATCCATGTTGGTTTTAGTATAAGAACACACATGCAATGACTCTAGTGGTTGATCCATGTTTGTTTGTCGAAATAACACACACGCAATGACTCTAGTGGTTGATCCATGTGTGGTTTGTGGAAAGAACACACATGCAATGACTCTAGTGTTGGTTTTAGTATAAGAACACACATGCAATGACTCTAGTGGTTGATCCATGTGTGGTTTGTGGAAATAACACATATGCAATGACTCTAGTGGTTGATCCATGTGTGGTTTGTCGAAATAACACACATGCAATGACTATAATGGGTGCACATGCGTGGTTTGTGGATAGAACACACATGCAATGACTCTGGTTGATCCATATGTGGTTTGTGGAAAGAGCACACATGCAATGACCACTGGTGGATCCATGTGTGGTTTGTGGAAAAGAACACACTTGCAATGACTCTAGTGCTATTTTGTGGTTTTAGTATAAGAACAAACACGCAATGACTTTAGTGGTTGATCCATGTGTGGTTTGTGGAAAGAACACACATGCAATGACTGTGGTTGATCCATATGTGGTTTGTGGAAAGAACACACATGGAATGACCACTGGTGGATCCATGTGTGTTTTATGGAAAAGAACACACATGAAATGACTCTAGTACGAGTTTGTAGTTTCAGTATAAGAACACACATGCAATGACTCTAGTGCTATTTTGTGGTTTTAGTATAAGAACAAACATGCAATGACTCTAGTGGTTGATCCATGTGTGGTTTGTGGAAAGAACACACATGCAATGACTGTGGTTGATCCATATGTGGTTTGTGGAAAGAACACACATGGAATGACCACTGGTGGATCCATGTGTGTTTTATGGAAAAGAACTCACATGAAATGACTCTAGTACGAGTTTGTAGTTTCAGTATAAGAACACACATGCAATGACTCTAGTGGTTGATCCATGTGTGGTTTGTGGAAATAACACACATGCAATGACTCTAGTGGTTGATCCATGTGTGGTTTGTGGAAAGAACACACATGCAATGACCATTGGTGGATCCATGTGTGGTTTGTGGAAAAGAACACACATGCAATGACTCTAGTACTGGTTTGTGGTTTTAGTATAAGAACACACATGCAATGACTCTAGTGGTTGATCCATGTGTGGTTTGTGGAAATAACACACATGCAATGACTCTAGTGGTTGATCCATGTGTGGTTTGTGGAAAGAACACACATGCAATTACCACTGGTGGATCCATGTTGGTTTTAGTATAAGAACACACATGCAATTACCACTGGTGGATCCATGTTGGTTTTAGTATAAGAACACACATGCAATGACTCTAGTACTGGTTTGTGGTTTTAGTATAAGAACACACATGCAATGACTCTAGGGGTTGATCCATGTGTGGTTTCTGGAAATAACACACATGCAATGACTCTAGTGGTTGATCCATGTGTGGTTTGTGGAAAGAACACACATTCAATGACCACTGGTGGATCCATGTTGCTTTTAGTATAAGAACACACATGCAATGACTCTAGTGGTTGATCCATGTTTGTTTGTGGAAATAACAGACATGCAATGACTCTAGTGGTTGATCCATGTGTAGTTTGTGAAAAGAACACACATGCAATGACTCTAGTGTTGGTTTTAGTATAAGAACACACATGCAATGACTCTCGTGCTGGTTTGTGGTTTTAGTATAAGAACAAACATGCAATGACTCCATGTGTGGTCTGTGGAAAGAACACACATGCAATGACTTTGGTTGATCCATGTGTGGGTTGTGGAAAGAACACACATGCAATGACCACTGGTGGATCCATGTGTGGTTTGTGGGAAAGAACACACATGCAATGACTCTAGTACTCGTTTGTGGTTTTAGTATAAGAACACACATGCAATGACTCTAGTGGTTGATCCATGTGTGGTTTGTGGAAATAACACACATGCAATGACTCTAGTGGTTGATCCATATGTGGTTTGTGGAAATAACACACATGCAATGACCACTGGTGGATCCATGTTGGTTTTAGTATAAGAACACACATGCAATGACTCTAGTGGTTGATCCATGTTTGTTTCTGGAAATAACACACATGTAATGACTCTAGTGGTTGATCCATGTGTGGTTTGTGAAAAGAACACACATGCAATGACTCTAGTGTTGGTTTTAGTATAAGAACACACATGCAATGACTCTAGTGGTTGATCCATGTGTGGTTTGTGGAAAGAACACACATGTAATGACCACTGGTGGATCCATGTTGGTTTTAGTATAAGAACACACATGCAATGACTCTAGTACTGGTTTGTGGTTTTAGTATAAGAACTCACATGCAATGACTCCAGTGGTTGATCCATGTGTGGTTTGTGGAAATAACACATATGCAATGACTCTAGTGGTTGATCCATGTGTTGTTTATGGAAATAACACACATGCAATGAATGTAATGGGTCCACATGTGTGGTTTGTGGAAATAACACAGATGCAATGACTCTGGTTGATCCATATGTGGTTTGTGGAAAGAACACACATGCAATGACCACTGGTGGATCCATGTGTGGTTTGTGGAAAAGAACACACATGCAATGACTCTAGTGTTGGTTTATGGTTTTAGTACAAGAACAAACATGCAATGACTCTAGTGGTTGATCCATGTGTGCTTTGTGGAAAGAACACACATGCAATGACTCTGGTTGATCCATATGTGGTTTGTGGAAAGAACACACATGCAATGACCACTGGTGTATCCATGTGTGGTTTGTGGAAAAGAACACACATGCAATGACTCTAGTACTGGTTTGTGGTTTTAGTATAAGAACACACATGCAATGACTCTAGTGGTTGATCCATGTGTGGTTTGTGGAAATAACACACATGCATTGAATCTAGTGGTTGATCCATGTGTGGTTTGTGGAAAGAACACACATGCAATGACCACTGGTGGATCCATGTTGGTTTTAGTATAAGAACACACATGCAATGACTCTAGTACTGGTTTGTGGTTTTAGTATAAGAACTCACATGCAATGACTCTAGTGGTTGATCCATGTGTGGTTTGTGAAAAGAACACACATGCAATGACTAGTGTTGGTTTTAGTACAAGAACACACATGCAATGACTCTAGTGGTTGATCCATGTGTGGTTTGTGGAAATAACACATATGCAATGACTCTAGTGGTTGATCCATGTGTGGTTTGTGGAAATAACACACATGCAATAACTGTAATGGGTCCACATGTGTGGTTTGTGGAAAGAACACACATGCAATGACTCTAGTTGATCCATATGTGGTTTGTGGAAAGAACATACATGCAATGACCACTGGTGGATCCATGTGTGGTTTGTGGAAAAGAACACACATGTAATGACTCTAGTGCTGGTTTGCGGTTTTAGTATAAGAAAAAACATGCAATGACTTTAGTAGTTGATCCATGTGTGGTTTGTGGAAAGAACACACGTGCAATGACTCTATCTAATCCATATGTGGTTTGTGGAAAGAACACACATGCAATGACCACTGGTGGATCCATGTGTGGTTTGTCGAAAAGAACACACATGCAATGACTCTAGTACCGGTTTGTGGTTTTAGTATAAGAACACACATGCAATGACTCTAGTAGTTGATCCATGTGTGGTTTGTGGAAATAACACACATGCAATGACTCTAGTCGTTGATCCATGTGTGGTTTGTGGAAAGAACACACATGCAATGACCACTGGTGGATCCATGTGTGGTTTGTGGAAAAGAACACACATGCAATGACTCTAGTACTGGTTTATGGTTTTAGTATAAGAACACACATGCAATGACTCTAGTGGTTGATCCATGTGTTTTTGTGGAAATAACACACATGCAATGACTCTAGTGGTTGATCCATGTGTGGTTTGTGGAAAGAACACACATGCAATGACCATTGGTGGATCCATGTGTGGTTTGTGGAAAAGAACACACATGCAATGACTCTAGTACTGGTTTGTGGTTTTAGTATAAGAACACACATGCAATGACTCTAGTGGTTGATCCATGTGTGGTTTGTGGAAATAACACACATGCAATTACTCTAGTGGTTGATCCATGTGTGGTTTGTGGAAAGAACACACATGCAATGACCATTGGTGGATCCATGTGTGTTTTATGGAAAAGAACACACATGCAATGACTCTAGTACGAGTTTGTAGTTTCAGTATAAGAACACACATGCAATGACTCTAGTGGTTGATCCATGTGTGGTTTGTGGAAATAACACACATGCAATGACTCTAGTGGTTGATCCATGTGTGGTTTGTGGAAAGAACACACATGCAATGACCATTGGTGGATCCATGTGTGGTTTGTGGAAAGAACACACATGCAATGACTCTAGTACTGGTTTGTGGTTTTAGTATAAGAACACACATGCAATGACTCTAGTGGTTGATCCATGTGTGGTTTGTGGAAATAACACACATGCAATGACTCTAGTGGTTGATCCATGTGTGGTTTGTGGAAAGAACACACATGCAATTACCACTGGTGGATCCATGTTGGTTTTAGTATAAGAACACACATGCAATTACCACTGGTGGATCCATGTTGGTTTTAGTATAAGAACACACATGCAATGACTCTAGTACTGGTTTGTGGTTTTAGTATAAGAACACACATGCAATGACTCTAGGGGTTGATCCATGTGTGGTTTCTGGAAATAACACACATGCAATGACTCTAGTGGTTGATCCATGTGTGGTTTGTGGAAGGAACACACATTCAATGACCACTGGTGGATCCATGTTGCTTTTAGTATAAGAACACACATTCAATGACTCTAGTGGTTGATCCATGTTTGTTTGTGGAAATAACAGACATGCAATGACTCTAGTGGTTGATCCATGTGTAGTTTGTGAAAAGAACACACATGCAATGACTCTAGTGTTGGTTTTAGTATAAGAACACACATGCAATGACTCTCGTGCTGGTTTGTGGTTTTAGTATAAGAACAAACATGCAATGACTCCATGTGTGGTCTGTGGAAAGAACACACATGCAATGACTTTGGTTGATCCATGTGTGGGTTGTGGAAAGAACACACATGCAATGACCACTGGTGGATCCATGTGTGGTTTGTGGGAAAGAACACACATGCAATGACTCTAGTACTTGTTTGTGGTTTTAGTATAAGAACACACATGCAATGACTCTAGTGGTTGATCCATGTGTGGTTTGTGGAAATAACACACATGCAATGACTCTAGTGGTTGATCCATATGTGGTTTGTGGAAATAACACACATGCAATGACCACTGGTGGATCCATGTTGGTTTTAGTATAAGAACACACATGCAATGACTCTAGTGGTTGATCCATGTTTGTTTCTGGAAATAACACACATGTAATGACTCTAGTGGTTGATCCATGTGTGGTTTGTGAAAAGAACACACATGCAATGACTCTAGTGTTGGTTTTAGTATAAGAACACACATGCAATGACTCTAGTGGTTGATCCATGTGTGGTTTGTGGAAAGAACACACATGTAATGACCACTGGTGGATCCATGTTGGTTTTGGTATAAGAACACACATGCAATGACTCTAGTACTGGTTTGTGGTTTTAGTATAAGAACTCACATGCAATGACTCCAGTGGTTGATCCATGTGTGGTTTGTGGAAATAACACATATTCAATGACTCTAGTGGTTGATCCATGTGTTGTTTATGGAAATAACACACATGCAATGAATGTAATGGGTCCACATGTGTGGTTTGTGGAAATAACACAGATGCAATGACTCTGGTTGATCCATATGTGGTTTGTGGAAAGAACACACATGCAATGACCACTGGTGGATCCATGTGTGGTTTGTGGAAAAGAACACACATGAAATGACTCTAGTGTTGGTTTATGGTTTTAGTACAAGAACAAACATGCAATGACTCTAGTGGTTGATCCATGTGTGCTTTGTGGAAAGAACACACATGCAATGACTCTGGTTGATCCATATGTGGTTTGTGGAAAGAACACACATGCAATGACCACTGGTGTATCCATGTGTGGTTTGTGGAAAAGAACACACATGCAATGACTCTAGTACTGGTTTGTGGTTTTAGTATAAGAACACACATGCAATGACTCTAGTGGTTGATCCATGTGTGGTTTGTGGAAATAACACACATGCATTGAATCTAGTGGTTGATCCATGTGTGGTTTGTGGAAAGAACACACATGCAATGACCACTGGTGGATCCATGTTGGTTTTAGTATAAGAACACACATGCAATGACTCTAGTACTGGTTTGTGGTTTTAGTATAAGAACACACATGCAATGACTCTAGTGGTTGATCCATGTGTGGTTTGTGAAAAGAACACACATGCAATGACTAGTGTTGGTTTTAGTACAAGAACACACATGCAATGACTCTAGTGGTTGATCCATGTGTGGTTTGTGGAAATAACACATATGCAATGACTCTAGTGGTTGATCCATGTGTGGTTTGTGGAAATAACACACATGCAATGACTGTAATGGGTCCACATGTGTGGTTTGTGGAAAGAACACACATGCAATGACTCTGGTTGATCCATATGTGGTTTGTGGAAAGAACACACATGCAATGACCACTGGTGGATCCATGTGTGGTTTGTGGAAAAGAACACACATGTAATGACTCTAGTGCTGGTTTGCGGTTTTAGTATAAGAAAAAACATGCAATGACTTTAGTAGTTGATCCATGTGTGGTTTGTGGAAAGAACACACGTGCAATGACTCTATCTAATCCATATGTGGTTTGTGGAAAGAACACACATGCAATGACCACTGGTGGATCCATGTGTGGTTTGTGGAAATAAACACACATGCAATGACTCTAGTACAGGTTTGTGGTTTTAGTATAAGAACACACATGCAATGACTCTAGTGGTTGATCCATGTGTGGTTTGTGGAAATAACACACATGCAATGACTCTAGTCGTTGATCCATGTGTGGTTTGTGGAAAGAACACACATGCAATGACCACTGGTGGATCCATGTGTGGTTTGTGGAAATAACACACATGCAATGACTCTAGTGCTGGTTTATGGTTTTAGTATAAGAACACACATGCAATGACTCTAGTGGTTGGTCCATGTGTGGTTTGTGGAAATAACACACATGCAATGACTCTAGTGGTTGATCCATGTGTGGTTTGTGGAAAGAACACACATGCAATGACCACTGGTGGATCCATGTTGGTTTTAGTATAAGAACACACATGCAATGACTCTAGTGGTTGATCCATGTTTGTTTGTGGAAATAACACACATGCAATGACTGTAGTGGTTGATCCATGTGTGGTTTGTGGAAAGAACATACATGCAATGACTCTAGTGTTGGTTTTAGTATAAGAACACACATGCAATGACTCTAGTGGTTGATCCATGTGTGGTTTGTGGAAATAACACATATGCAATGACTCTCGTGTTTGATACATGTGTGGTTTGTGGAAATAACACACATGCAATGACTGTAATGGGTACACATGTGTGGTTTGTCGATAGAACACACATGCAATGACTCTGGTTGATCCATATGTGGTTTGTGGAAAGAACACACATGCAATGTCCACTGGTGGATCCATGTGTGGTTTGTGGAAAAGAACACATCTGCAATGACTCTAGTGCTGGTATGTGGTTTTAGTATAAGAACACACATGCAATGACTCTAGTGGTTGATCCATGTGTGGTTTGTGGAAATAAAACACATGCAATGACTCTAGTGGTTGATCCATGTGTGGTTTGTGGAAAGAACACACATGCAATGACCACTGGTGGATCCATGTGTGGTTTGTGGAAAAGAACACACATGCAATGACTCTAGTACTGGTTTGTGGTTTTAGTATAAGAACACACATGCAATGACTCTAGTGGTTGATCCATGTGTGGTTTGTGGAAATAACACACATGTAATGACTCTAGTGGTTGATCCATGTGTGGTTTGTGGAAATAACACACATGCAATGACCACTGGTGGATCCATGTTGATTTTAGTATAAGAACACACATGCAATGACTCTAGTACTGGTTTGTGGTGTTAGTATAAGAACACACATGCAATGACTCTAGTGGTTGATCCATGTGTGGTTTGTGGAAATAACAAACATGCAATGACTCTAGTGGTTCATCCATGTGTGGTTTGTGGGAAGAACACACATGAAATGACCACCGGTGGATCCATGTGTGGTTTGTGGAAAAGAACACACGTGCAATGACTCTAGTGCTGGTTTGTGGTTTTAGTATAAGAACAAACATGCAATGACTCTAGTGGTTGATCCGTGTTTGTTTTGTTGAAAGAACACACATGCAATGACTCTAGTTGTTGATCCATGTGTGGTTTGGGGAAATAACACACATGCAATGACTCTAGTTGTTGATCCATGTGTGTTTTGTGGAAAGAACACACATGCAATGACCACTGGTGGATCCATGTGTGGTTTGTGGAAAAGAACACACATGCAATGACTCTAGTACTGGTTTGTGGTTTTAGTATAAGAACACACATGCAATGACTCTAGTGGTTGATCCATGTGTGGTTTTATGAAATAACACACATGCAATGACTCTAGTGGTTGATCCATGTGTGGTTTGTGGAAATAACACACATGTAATGACTCTAGTGGTTGATCCATGTGTGGTTTGTGGAAAGAACACACATGCAATGACCACTGGTGGATCCATGTTGATTTTAGTATAAGAACACACATGCAATGACTCTAGTACTGGTTTGTGGTGTTAGTATAAGAACACACATGCAATGACTCTAGTGGTTCATCCATGTGTGGTTTTTGTAAATAACACACATGCAATGACTCCAGTGGTTGATCCATGTGTGGTTTGTGGAAACAACACACATGCAATGACCACTGGTGGATCCATGTTGGTTTTAGTATAAGAACACACATGCAATGACTCTAGTACTGGTTTGTGGTTTTAGTATAAGAACACAGATGCAATGACTCTAGTGGTTGATCCATGTGTGGTTTGTGGAAATAACACACATGCAATGACTCTAGTGGTTGATCCATGTGTAGTTTGTGGAAAGAACACACATGCAATGACCACTGGTGGATCCATGTTGGTTTTAGTATAAGAACACACATGCAATGACTCTAGTGGTTGATCCATGTTTGTTTGTGGTTTTTGATGGGATCGTAGCATGGAAAACAAAAAATTTCTACCGCAAGAACGAACAAAACCCAGATCTAATCTAGATAAAAGCCAAGATCTAATCTATTAGACATGAGCAACGAGATAGATCGGTACTAACCCTCGTAGAACCGAAAGCGTTACGAGATTAGATCTCATGGATGATGTAGTCGATCACTTGCCGATTTCAAGATCGTGTGGACGATCCTTCGGCAGCGTTAAAGCGCTTCATGACGGTCACATGTGGTCGAGCGGAGACCTTCCTCTCCTGTTCCGGTGACGGAGGTAGTAGATCTTCTCCATGGAATCCTAGCACGACGGCGTGGTGGTAGTGGTGGAGGTGAGAATTCTGCGAGGCTTCGCCTATGCTGCGGTAAGAAAGGTGGAGGAGAGAGGCGGCTGAGATTAGTTGTTATGATAGGAGGTGCAAGAGGGAGCGCCCCCTCCCTTCTATTTAAAGGAGGGAGGCGCGCCTGGGGAGGGGGAGTCCTAGTAGGACTCCCCTCCTTGGGCCGACGATGGGAAGGGGGGAGGAAACCTCCTCCCCCACGAATCCGTGTATTGCCCCACTTGGACTCCTTGATCCCTTTCTTGGTTTTCAAGTAAACTCCAAGAAATCCTCTAGAACCTTCCAGAACATTCCGAAACCTTCTAGAATCTCCATACAAACACTCCAGAACATTTCCCAACTTAGAAAATGATCCCCAATATATGAATCTTATTCTCCGGACCATTCCTGATCTCCTCGTGATGTCTCGGATCCATTCCGAGATTCCGAACAACATTCGTTCTCCAACGCAAATTCCATATCTACTTAAAACAACTTCGAACCTTAAGTGTGTCACCCTACGGTTCGTGAATATGCAGACATGATGAAGACACCTCTCCGATCAATAACCATCAGCGGGATCTGGAGATCCATATCGGCTCCCACATACTCAACGATTACTTCGTGATCGATAGAACCATTTAACATACGAAACCAATTCCCTTTGTCACGCGATATTCTACTTATCCGAGGTTTGATCGTCAGTATCTTCATACCTAGTTCTTCCTCGTTACTGATAAGTACTCTTTACTCGTTCCATGTTATGTCATCCCTTGTGACCCAGTCACATGCTTGCAAGCTATCTAGATGACATTCCACCGAGAGGGCCTAGAGTATATCTATCCATCATATGGATGGACAAATCCCAATCTTGGTCTATGCGCTTCAACACATACTTTCAGAATACCCAATGACACCTTTATAACCGCCCAGTTACGAAGCGGCGTTTGATGTCATCAAAGTACCCATCCGGTGATGGTGATTAACATAACCTCATGGTCGAAGGATTAGGTTACTATGTATTTCAAAGCTTACAGCAATACGAACTTAATGACTTGATCTTATGCTATGCTTATTATGGGTGTGTGTCTATCACATCATTCTCCTAATGATATGATCTTGTTATTAATGACATCCAATGTCCATGATCAGGAAACCATGATCATCCATTAATCAACAAGCTAGTTTAACAAGAGGCTTACTAGGGACTCTTTTATGTTTACAAAACACACAAGTATTAATGTTTCCGGTTAATACAATTATAGCATGGGATCTAAACATTTATCATAAACATAAAGATATAATAATAACCACTTTATTATTGCCTCTTGGGCATATCTCCAAGAGTCTCCCACTTGCACTAGAGTCAATAATCTAGTTAAAAATTTGTGCATTCAACACCTATGGCTTTCTGGTGTTGCATAGACACTATTGCTAGTGGTAAACATAATCTTCGGATCTGACACTTCCAGGTCCGTGTGTATTTGCATGTCCTTGTGTTTCTACGCATTACTCATTCTCCAATGAGATGGCATTGTATAAATTTGGTCCTTTGGTGAGACCTTTAGTTCCTTGGGATTAAATCATGTTGATACAATTGTCATACAATGTATCTTCATAGTATTATCCCGCTATGAACCACACCTAGTTTGATAACAAACTACTTGACGCAAATGCCCTCATTTGCTGCTACAATAGCAGTCATATACTTAGCCTTTTGTTGTAGTATCTGTCACAATGTTTTAATTTTGGTACTCAACCAAATCCGTTATGGAACTTCCTTTCCATTACATTGTGCCACCCATAGTTTAAATTGATATAAACTTTAATTTGTGACAAAACTAGTATCAATGCAACAATTTACAATGAACTATTTGTCACCACTATATAAATAATATATTCTTAGTTCTTCCAAAGATCATAGGAATATCCCTACTATTGTCCAATGATCATCTTATGAGTCATTCTGGTATATGCTCATAACATTTAGAGCATAGGATATATCTGGATGTGTACATCTCAAAGAATGATTGATCAAAATATTCTTGTGATTTCATCAAGTGTCAAAACACTTGAATCTCGTGTCAACACACTTGAATCTTGATTCAGTCCTTTCCGTGCGTCAAGAACCTTTCTTGTTGTTTCCATATTGAACTCATTTAACATCTTATCTATGTACATTTGGCAAAACCATATTGGCGCCTCAATCTATCCATATAGACATTGATGCCTAATTCTTGGGTTATGCCTAAGTCTTTCATCGAAATGAAATTCTTAACCTGTGTCAATAAAAGATACATCATTTCTAATCAACGATATGTCTTTCACATAATGTATTAGAAATATGTCTTAGCGCTCCCACTTAATTTCTTGCAAAAATGCAAGCATCTTCATCGTCTCTGATGAAATTAAACCTTTTAACAGTTTCATCATGGTGAAGATTCCAACTCCGCGATGCTCACTTCAACCATTGAAGCTTTGCATACTCTTTTAGCATCCTTTGAATTAACAAAACCCTTTGGATCATGTCATGGACACATCCTAGGTAACCATTCTATTAGAAGAACTTGTTTTGTTTATTCAACTACCATATACCAAAATATATGTAGTGGTTGCTACATTAATCCGTCCAGACTAAATATCACTATGAAAGATCAAATCTTATCATAGTCAATTCCTTGAACATTGTCGTAAACTCTTTCCGACATGTAGACTATTTCATAGATGTGAAACATCCATGTCTATTTCTTTATAGATCCATATATTTGTAAGGTCTTGCACCTTTCGGAGGGTCTTTCAAATTCAAAGCTTGATTTCTCGTGTATGGAATTATCACGGATTTTATGGCTTCAAGCCACTTAACGAAGTCAGGGCCCATCATTGCTTCTTTGCATGTAGTCGGTTCATCATTGTCAAACAACAATGATTTAACTCTCAAATCTTGGCATTTGATTACTTACCCGACCTACTTGGTTCAATAGTAACTTAGATCTCCGTGACCACAGCCTTTGAGGCACGTGAGCCATGAGCATTGTTGCTGCCTCCGGGACACTTTCCGACGCTGCGCAACTCAGCACATATTAGCCAAGGTTCAACGACCTTGTCAAAGTTCTATTGTCCTCCCACTTAACTTTTCACCAAAATTCCTTCTCAAGAAACTCGACATTCTAAGCGATAAACACTTTTGTCTTCGGTGTTATGGAGGAATACCCAATGGTTATTCGAAATAACCTACAAAGACATGCTCATCCGACTTTGGTTGTAAACATTTTACTTATGCCTAGCATACAAAAAATTTAAGAAAGGACAACCTGGGTTTTATCCCAAACCATGACTTATATGGCGTCATTTCAGCGGATCACGATGGAGCTCTTTTTAGTGTAAAAGCGATAGTCACTAAAGCTTTAATCTTTAAAATATAATGGCAGTTTTATAAATGACACCTTTGATCTTACCATGTCAAACAAGGTTTCATTACATATCTCGAACACTCCATACTCCTATGGTGTTTTGGGAAATGCAAATCTATGGAACAATTCCTCAAATCTTAGGTGTTTTGCTAAACTTGTAACTCAAACATCTTTCTTTATGATCCAATCATAAACTTTTTTATTTTCTTGTTACAATGATTTTCCACTTCATCTTGAAAGTCTTTGAACATTTTCAAATGTTTCATACTTCTTCCTTATTGAGTAAGTATATACATATACTCACTCAAATCTTCGGAGAAAGCATATGAAGTTGAAATCCATCACCCACGACTACACATAATGAACTATATACATCAATATGTACAAATTCCAATCAGTTAGTCGTCCGTTCCTCTTTTGGCCTATGAACGGAATTTTAATTATCTCCAGGAAAGTATCACAAGCGTCATTTGATCAAAATCAAACACTCCAAAAATCCATAAACATGGAGTTTCTTCATGTATCCCTTTCAATATAATTTAAACGGCAATGTCACTTTGCAAGTGATCTTTCAATCATTTGTCTTGCGACATTTTAGCATTAGTTTTATGGTCGTTATTTCTCCAACCAGACTTGTATATCATCCATCTATTATGGAATGCGGTAATTATTTGAACAACCTTTTGTCGTCATAATACCTGATCAAAATAACAATTATTGAAACAAATCTTGAAGGCAAGGTTTGATGTTAACGAGCAACACAACAACCCTTTGTTTGTTTTCGATGAACATCATCACATATTCTCTTGCTAGTTACTTAGGCCATTGCAGTTCATGAATTGTGTTGTCCTGTATGACATTTCATACCAACCAATTCGGTATCCAATACCGCAGAACCACATTGTTTAACAACCAAGGAATACAGCCATAACATGTATCTTCTATATACCTAAGTTGGATATCTCCAATCTTTTCTTTTTTGCCAAATATTTTATAAATTCTCTTTCAACAATTCCTTTTCTTTTAAAAGAATCTATCAACATCAATAGTGGTGTCATTCACATGACACATAGTACAAAGTGTGTATAGTCAAATACTAATACCTTTGAACTTGCACTTTGAAGTGGATCACCTTCATCAAATGTTTGGCATTCTTTCAAAATTCCATTCTTTAGTAATCTTTTAGTGTAGTAAACATTTTACTTACATCTTCTATTCATCCTTATCATGACAACTTTCATGATCAAGCTGCTATAGCTTATAAAGGTGAATTGCGAGTATAATGTTTCTTTTCCAAAACCTTTTGGAGGATTAGGACGACTGGCGTCTCCAATCTTCACAAATTCTCATCAAATATGAGGACATATACTCTATCATGTTGTAACCAACACATTGTTTTAGATATCGCAATACCTTTCACATATGATGGTTTCTGAAACATTGCTTTCAGCTCTTAGATAAACTTGATATTAAAAACAATCTTTTGAGTATCAAGAATCATGGAGGCAAACATGATACATTAGATACTAACACTGGAATTGTTACTCTTGATTTAATACTGTTTATTAAACTTCACAGAGTACACGGAGTTTGCTGAAAGTTTGCAATATGACTTTTAAACTTTAGATTGACACTCAAAACAATACGATACCAGTTCGTAAAGCAAATATCCAGAATTTCTATAGTTCTACTATCTCAACTATAACTAAGCGTAAAGTGGTGAATGGATGCCAATGACTACAACAAACTATGCAAATTCACTTTGATTGTGTTTATGATAAACTGAGTTTGACTAATCCAAATTACAAAAAAAATTCCCACTCAAAACAACATCCCTCGAGTTGTTTTAGTGATTACACGAACCAAATCCACTACACCAAGTCCGATCATCACGTGAGATGATGTAGCTTCATTGGCGAACAATCTTCATGTTCATCATATCAATCATATGACTCATGCTCTACCTTTCGGTATTCCGTGTTCCGAGACCATGTCTGTACATGCTAGGCTCGTCAAGATTAACCTTAGTTTCCGCATGTGCAAATCTGGCTTGCACTCGTTGTATGCACACGTAGATTCTATCACACCCGATCATCACGAGATGCTTCGAAACGACGAGTCTTAGCAACGATGCCAACTAAGGACGAACACTTTATTACTTGATATTTAGGGAGAGGGATCATCTTATAATGCTACCGTCGCGATCTAAGCAACACAAGATGCATAAAGGATTAACATCACAGGAAATTCATAAGTAGTGTGATATGATATGGCCCTTTCTTCTTATGCCTTTGATCTCCATCTCCAAAGCACGGACATGATCTCCATCATCACCAGCATTGCGTCAAGGTCCGTGGCGCCGCTTCATGGTTGTTCATCTTCACTAGCAACTATTACAACTACTTGGAACAAAGCTATTACAAGATGAATCGACACGCAGTTCTTAACAGAATTAAAGACAACCATTAGGCTCCTGATGGTTGCCATATTACAACAAGGATCATTGCATACATCAAATACAATCACAATCACATGTAGGCCATATCACATCACAAAACCCCTGCAAAAACAAGTTAGACGCCTCTAATTTTCTTTGCAAGTTTTACGTGGCTTGGGGCTTTCGACTAAGAATGCATCTTACCTACGAAACTGAACCACAACGTTGATACAAGTGCTATCAAGTGAAAAGTGTAGATTTGATCTATACTATGATGGGAGAGACAGACACCCGCAAAGCCACTTGTGCAAAACGAGTTGCACGTCAAGCGTGGAGCAAGTCTCATGTACGATGACATGTAATGTTAGCCCGAGCCGCTTCATCCCATCATACCGCAAGATGCAAAGTACACACATAGCAAAAGATGACACGAGCACCAACACCCACAACCTCATTGTGTTCTACTCGTGCAACAGATCTACGTATAGACAAGGCTCTGATACCACTGATGGGATCGTAGCATGGAAAACAAAAAATTTCTACCGCAAGAACGAACAAAACCCAGATCTAATCTGGATAAAACCAAGATCTAATCTATTAGACATGAGCAATGAGATAGATCGGTACTAACCCTCGTAGAACCGAAAGCGTTACGAGATTAGATCTCGTGGATGATGTAGTCGATCACTTGCCGATCTCAAGATCGTGTGGACGATCCTTCGCCTGCTTACGGCGTTAAGGCTCCGAGATGGTCACACGTGCGGAGTCGAAGCAGACCTTCCTCTCCCCGTTCCAGCGAGCAGCGGAGGTAGTAGATCTTCTCCACGGAATCCCAGCAGCATGACGGCGTGGTGGTAGTGGTGGAGGTGAGAATTCTGCAGGGCTTCGCCTATGCCTGTGCAGAAGAAAGGTGGAGGAGAGAGGCGGCTGAGATTAGTTGTTATGATAGGAGGTGCAAGAGGGAGCGCCCCCTCCCTTCTATTTAAAGGAGGGAGGCGCTTTGAGGAGGAGTCCTAGTAGGACTCCCTCCTTGGCCGGTGGGAAGGGGGGAGGAAACCTCCTCCCCCACGAATCCGTGTATTGCCCCACTTGGACTCCTTGATCCCTTTCTTGGTTTTCAAGTAAACTCCAAGAAATCCTCTAGAACCTTCCAGAACATTCCGAAACCTTCTAGAATCTCCATACAAACACTCCAAAACATTTCCCAACTTAGAAAATGATCCCCAATATATGAATCTTATTCTCCGGACCATTCCTGATCTCCTCGTGATGTCCCGGATCCATTCCGAGACTCCGAACAACATTCGGTCTCCAACGCAAATTCCATATCTACTTAAAACAACTTCGAACCTTAAGTGTGTCACCCTACGGTTCGTGAATATGCAGACATGATGAAGACACCTCTCCGATCAATAACCATCAGCGGGATCTGGAGATCCATAACGGCTCCCACATACTCAACGATTACTTCGTGATCGATAGAACCATTTAACATACGAAACCAATTCCCTTTGTCACGCGATATTCTACTTATCCGAGGTTTGATCGTCAGTATCTTCATACCTAGTTCTTCCTCGTTACTGATAAGTACTCTTTACTCGTTCCATGTTATGTCATCCCTTGTGACCCAGTCACATGCTTGCAAGCTATCTAGATGACATTCCACCGAGAGGGCCCAGAGTATATCTATCCGTCATATGGATGGACAA
The DNA here is from genome assembly GCA_023614405.1 of Avena insularis. Taxonomy (NCBI): domain Eukaryota; kingdom Viridiplantae; phylum Streptophyta; class Magnoliopsida; order Poales; family Poaceae; genus Avena; species Avena insularis. Next base: position 230,489,521 of record CM042694.1, on the reverse strand, counting down.
ATCCCAATCTTGGTCTATGCGCTTCAACACATACTTTCAGAATACCCAATGACACCTTTATAACCGCCCAGTTACGAAGCGGCGTTTGATGTCATCAAAGTACCCATCCGGTGATGGTGATTAACATAACCTCATGGTCGAAGGATTAGGTTACTATGTATTTCGAAGCTTACAGCAATATGAACTTAATGACTTGATCTTATGCTATGCTTATTATGGCTGTGTGTCCATCACATCATTCTCCTAGTGATATGATCTTGTTATTAACGACATCCAATGTCCATGATCAGGAAACCATGATCATCCATTAATCAACAAGCTAGTTTAACAAGAGGCTTACTAGGGACTCTTTTATGTTTACAAAACACACAAGTATTAATGTTTCCAGTTAATACAATTATAGCATGGGATGTAAAAATTTATCATAAACATAAAGATATAATAATAACCACTTTATTATTGCCTCTTGGGCATATCTCCAACAGTTTTAGTATAAGAACAAACATCCTCTCTCTCTCTCTCTCTCTCTCTCTCTCTCTCTCGTAGAAGCCCAAACCTGTGCCCACTCTGTCTGCTATGCCCTGATTGGTTGTCACAGTTGTCACGCAGATCGTGCGCACCAAGCGTTGATCCTGTGTGATCCAACAAGGCTCGTTCCACACGTCGTGCCCTTCACAGGACAGCGCGAGACATCACGGACGTCTCCCTCAATGAGACTTCTACAAGAAGGAACACGATGCCGTCCATGGAAAAAGTGGTCGAGTGGTCATGTCATGTTTAATCTAGTCTGGAAAGGCTACAAGTCTACTACATGGCAACTGGTCATCCACGGACCACCGGCTATACCATTTTTACTACGCAGCGCGCCTACACTCTCACTTCCGTCAGGCCCCACCACACGAACCTTCCACGCGACAGTCACAGCCGGAAGAGCTGTCAACCGGGGCCCTCGAGAAGGCGTAAACGTCCCCGCATTAAAAACCCAGCCTATCGGGTCCTTCATTCGCACTCATCCACTACTCTCTCTTCCCTATCCAGCAAAACACCACAATCTTGAACGTACTTGCACGAACCTTCTCCATGAAACCAGTGTGTGGGGGTGAGTGTCCGGGCATCGCCGCCGGGGTGGTGCTTCACGCGGCAGATCTGGGGGAGCATCACGCAGCACAGGCCGAGGAGGACGTGCAGTTCAACCCCTTGGGGGACCATGTGCACGCCGGTGCTGACGACTTCGGAGGCGCCGATGAGGGCATGGAGTTTGACGAACACGCTCCGCTCGTGTACCCGGAGGTACATCTATTTCTACATGTTTCATATTTTCTACTCGAGCTTAATCTATCCAGGCGTCATAAAAAAATCTAGTCCTAATGATTAGATGCAACGTACGAACCAGTACATGGAGAGATCTAGTCTGTTCTAAATGAATCCACATTATTTATTTATTAATAAGTTACCAAGAATACAAACCACATTAATTTAGGAGCGATCTGGGGAGACGACCGTAATGAACTGCTGAACCTGTATAGACATGTTATTGCATCGAAAGTAATTTGGAATGGTGGAAGGAATATATATTTATTATTTTGCTCATTTTGGTTTGTATTCCATACATTACAGGTGTATTCAAGTTAGATGGACTCTGACAAGGAGACTAGGGACAACAAGAGCCACCATGTCATGAAGAAGCTCAAGAGCGGGATAATCCCTTTCCGCACTCGACTTGGGGAGCTCAGGTGCCCTTTCTGTAAGAAAGGAGTCAACCCGAGGATTGCGAGCTTGATTCCGCATGCGGTTGACATCGGTAAAATCCCGGCTAGTAAACACAAGTCGGCGACCAAGGCTAAGCACGCTGCTTATGGCAAGTTCCTGAGGGAGTATGTCAAGAACGACCTAGTGTCCCCCTACTTAGGAATCAGCAACTCCTAGCCGACCAACCCCGTCACTGTGTTGGCCCGGCCACTAATAATATTTAGTTCTCTTACCGTATCTAGACCCTTAAACTATGTGGATTTCTATTTTCGTACCCTTCAAAATATATTCAAGTTCATCTGTTTATGTTGTTAAAGTTCCGGTGACATACTCATTATTTTGCATGGATAGAGGGGTGCCCCCGACAGATATAAGGGTTATCCTGTCCGCTAGATCACAGAGGATCAACGGTTGGTGGGCAAAACTGAGTACAACTGAATCACCATGGTTAGACACGAGGGAAAAAACATGACTCACGGTACGCGTGTGTGGTGCACGGGGCGGTAGCCGACACGTGTGGCCGTGAACGGTGCATTAGCCTACGCAGTGCACGGTAGTGCAACGAAATGCCGCTTCCCTTCTCCTTTAACAGAGGCCTCCCCACTCCCACTCCCACTCATCACGCACTCGCTCACTCAACCGTTTCCACTATCCCATCACCTTCTGCAAACGCCCAACAAAACCCCAACCACACCGGTGATGGAGAAGATCGGCGTGGTGGCCATCGGCGCCTCTAAGGCACCAGCGAGAGCCCCCGTCCCGTCCCTCATCCGTAGCCTCCGTGAGGCCCCGGTCTCGGACAGATCCCGCTCGGCTGGGACCCCTACGAGGAGGTTGTCTATATAAGGCCGGAGAACCCCTACGACACTAGCATCGCCGACCCATGGTCTGAGGTAACCAGGGTTTTCTCCCCTTCCCTTGTTCTTCCCCCGTTCCCATCGTTGGATGCTAGATCGTATGTTATTAGGGCTCGACTATTCGTATTTTTTAAGTAGCTAATCCTATTGTGTTAGATCTCGATTTTCGATGAATCCCCCTATTCGTAGTTGGGATCGGTATTCGATTTGGTTTGAGATTTGGGGAATAATCGGGAGATCTCATTGGGTTAATTTATGCAAAAAATCAATCCCGATAATCAAAGTATCTCAATCATGTCCTTATTTCACTCTTCTGTTTTTTTCCAACAGGAGGATAGCAGCGATCTCCGCAGCGACAACGAGTCGCAGGACACCAAGACTCGTCATGTGATGAGGAGGCTAAAGTCCGGTCAGTACAACTTCTTCGCCATCGATGTGTACAGGTGCCCTTCGCCCCCACCAGAGGCTCATGCACGGACTTCAACTCCCTCGTGAAGCATGCCGAGGACGTGAGGACCTGCGGCGAGTCCGTGAACATCCACGGCTTCAGGGCCAAGCACCAGGCGCTCGGTCTTCACCTTCGCAACCTCCAGAAGGTGGCTATCGAGGAGGGTCGCATGCCCCCGATCAGACCCAAGGTGCCCAAGGTCAAGGGGCTGGGCAGCAAGAAGTGGAGGAGGCGCTAGAGGGAGGAGGCGGATGCCCTCCTGGCATAGGCCACAAGGGGCCACTGATCAGCTGCTGCTGCTGCTGTAAAGCAGCTTCTTTTGTCTTGTCTGTGTTGAAGCAGTCCGCTGCTACTACTGAGTAGCCTAATTATCGAACCTCGTTAAGTACCGTACTATATAACCTATATTAGCTACTTTATCTACATCTGCTCTATTTACTGAATTTATTTATGGTGCTGGTTTGTTTTGCTGCTCTAGATTTGCTACTAGATTGGGGTAAAACGATCGCAAAAGGAACAATGAATGAAGAGAGAAGCTGCTCTAGATTCCCTGCCTTTTTGGGCAAAAAAACACAACTGTTAGAGAGAGAGGGGAAAAGGCGCTCTTTAAAAAGGCCACTTTAGGCGTCATGGCACACGTAACGGCCAAGCCTTTGACCAGACGACACCCCCCTCCAAGCGCATGTGAGGGCTTCGGAATATCGAGAGGGAAAAAGTGAGGACAAATAAGACACAATGTTGCTATAGCTAAATCTGACAAAAAGCTGAATTTGGCTTTACCATGCAATTTGGCTAGAGCTCCACAATGTAGCTATTCTAAATCCCTAAACTATGTGGTGCGTTGAAACCTAATGCTTTTCCACCGACATGTGTGTTGCAAAGTTGCTTGATCGTGCATGCTTACACAAGTGGACTACAGAGAAACTTATAGAAGCATGTGCAAACGAGCTTCATTTTGGAAAATTCGGGACAAGCTTTGCGCAATCGGCAGGCCTGATCGGCTGGGCGGCTGCCCCGGGGTGCAGGGATGCTAGGTCCATGTCTATGCTTACACTTCTTAAACTTGTACACTTCCTTCTGTCCTGTCACATTACGTCGTGTCAGCACCGCGCACTCGCTGCGGATCGGCAACGGGACGGTGGTCTACGTGACCGGTCTCTGCCACGCCAAAGCCACGTCGCACACCCGTCCCATCGCCCTCACCGGATGCGAATTTAATCGCTAGGATTGGAAACCATCGGTGCTTGCCCGGTCAAACTTGCTTCCGCATGGGTATGGCCGAAATATTGGTAAACAGAATTTAAGCATCGCTTCGTCTCCTCAAGACATCATCATGCAAAAATCCCCAACTCATTCCTTCCGCCGGCGCCGCCATCGCAAGAACCATCGATGCTGCCGCAGGCACCGCCTCCGCCTGGCCATACCACCGCAACAGATCACTCCACCTCCACGCCCAGTCCCAGCCACCGCTACCGAAACTAGGCCACCGCCGCCGCATTAGCTGTTGCCATGGACGCAGAGTACGACGTGTTCGGCGACAGGAGCGACTACACCGACGAGTACACCGTCACCGTCCATGGCACCACCAAGCTGACGGTCGTCCACACAAATGCGTCAGCGGAGGTGGCCAAGGTCATCGCAATGTACGAGCGGTGGCTACAAGATCCGATGGATAGGTACAAGATCGTCGGCCTTGACCTCGAGTATACTAGAGATAGGAAGAGGACGACACTTTTGCAGCTATCCATGCGTAACCACTGCCTACTATATCACGTATGTAGGGCCAAATCTGTATGCCTGGAGCTTCGCGAGTTCCTACACAGGAGGGAGATCTACTTCGCCAGCGTCGACATCAAGAACGACACTCCGAAGCTAGAACGGGATCTCCTCGTTCATGTCGTCAATCACGTCGATCTCCAATGTTTGTGGAGGTACCCGGATGGCGGTACGGGGAAAGCCGGCATGGCTAGACTCGCTTCCGACATCATCGACCGCGAGTACGCCGGCATGAAAATCGAGTTCCCGAAGCACCTGCACGAGCGATGGGAGTGGAGGCACCTGGATTACGATGCGATCAAGTACGCAGCCAGGGACGCGTATGTCTGCTACGAGATGCTCAACAGGATCTGGAGGGTGGGTGAGTGTGCTGTTTACCACTACTAGTTTCACATTTCGTTCCTAGTTTTATCTCGCCTATATTTTCTAAGCATTCTGTGTGTAAGAACCAAGCTCGTATGATCCCTGTGCTATTAGCTACTTAACCTGTATGAATTACATTCCCCCTTTTGTATGCTCAACATTCATTCTTACAAATTCTGTCTGTGCTATTTGCATGCGACAGAATCCAGGACTGACATGCATAAGGTGTGATACAGTCATAAGTCATAACCAAACCTAGATTATAGAGAAGGATACAGTCATAAACCAGATTATAGTTTGACAAAGGTAATACACAGCAGTTCGTAATTGCTCACATAGTGTACTTATGAAATAACATGTTTTCATAAACACAACAATCAAGCACTAATAGTCTACATCCCAGCCTGTTGGAGAAGGCAACCAATCCCAGGATGCCTTCGGTCGCTTGCCCCGGTTTGTAGATTCATCTATGATCCGACATCTGGGACAAACAACCTTCCTTGGTGGTGGTTCAATGATACGATGCCTGGAACGAGATTTTACAATCTGGCGGTACAGCTCGTGGCTAACATACCCGTCAATTGCAACGTACTTCAGATTAGGTTCAGAAAGTGGCTTATCCTCCCAGTAATCATGCCCTAAACGTCTCCACGAACATCTCATCAATCTGTCCTTCATGTCAGCGTACCACGGGTCTATGAGTTTGGAGGCAAGAGTGGCCATCCCGGTCTTGCCGCCCTTCGTCCCTGGGATCCAGTAAATTTCCTGGATGTCCACTTTGCACTCCTTTGGGATTCTAATGTTGACAGTCGGGCTTTCAAGCAGTTTACTGTCATTCGTGATGTCAACACTGGTAAATGTTATGTGCTGGTTCACGAGAAAGTCATGAAACAGATCCCTAATGCTTTCGCCCCACCTGCATGAAAATGAATTCAGAAAAATAATATAGCAATAACTTTTGCAAACAGACGGTTCAGGAACAAAAAGACAGCAAAGTCTACCAGATCCTGTCAGCCCCTTCTCGCAAAAAGGCTGGTATACGAGGACGTGCCCCTTCATGGAGAGTTGCACCAGGCGATCCTACGGCAATCGCGACTGTACTCGAGGTCGAGACCTACGAACCTGTTTTCTTCGAACTGCAGCCAACTCGTGAAATTATTCAGAGTGTTCCTCACCGTCCAAGGGTCGGTGGTGTAGACGACATCGATCTTCTTCCCGCCATGTACTTCGATGTCGAAGTGCGGAGTTTCTTGCCTGCCATCGTTTCGGACGTCCGGAGCATCCATGACTACAGGCAAGAGGGAAAGGATACGGAGGAAGAGGGTGATGCGGTGGTGGAGGAAATGGATGGGGCCGTGGAGGAGAAAGACGATGAGGCCATGGAGGAGGAAATGAGATGGAGAAGTGAAAGATTGGAACTGCTCTTACCAATATCTGGAATGGTGCACGACCGTTCGTAGTAGGGTGAAGGTGGTGAAAAACGGCGGTTTTACACGTCGACGCTAGCACTTCCTAAAATTTGTTTTGCGCCACTTGCATGCGGTGGAATCAATTCAAACGTAGGCACGTTTACGCGTGCCGACCTTCACTCACTGACAGGCGGACCGCACATTTCCCTTTTACGATTTATTTTTTCACTTCCTCTAGACGGTTCCGGTGCCCGCCCTCAATAATTACGCCCCCCGTTCTTTTCTTCCACGCGGACGAGAACCGGCGGCGGCGGCGGTTCCTTGCAGATTCGCTCCCCACTCGAACAACTTCCCCCATCCCTGATTCCACCCCCTCTCGAATCCATCCGCCTCCTCATTCCAACGCCTCCATTAATCTACCGGATTCCAGACTCCATTTGCCACTATGTGTAGAGCTTGGGGTAGCAGCAGGCTAAAGCGAAAGGCATGCGACGACGACGCGGATGGCCAGGGCGACCGCTACCACGAGGATTGGGGATGGCCGAACCTCAGCACCACGAACGTGCACAGGATCGCCCTGGAGTTGGACATCATCTCAGCCGGCCGCCTTGCTCGCTGCATCCCTGGCTACCACGTGACGATGCGGAACATGGACGAACAACCGTTCGGCACACCAGGCCTTCTTTACCCCGATAACAGCAAATGGCCAGACGACCGCGATGGCCACGTAAGTTCCAGTATCTAGCTTATTCGTTCAGTCATATCGTTGATTCATATGTGCTGAACTCTCATCGGAATCCTATGTTCCTTTCATCGAACGTGTTGTGTGCACGCGCGGTTTGAACAAATCGAACCATTTAAGACTATTTTGTAAAGCGGAAGCTCTGCTCGTACCTGATATTCTGGTATTTTCGTAGTGACACAGTCTTACTTTAGGTGATAGACGAGTTGTCAATTTTGATTTTGCAATGGAATGCCTGCTAGGTGATATTCTGTTTCCTAAAATAAAAACAAACAGATTAGACGATTTAAGGCTGTTATGCCCCGAGCTGTTTAATTATGATCATTGTCAGGAGTTTGTTCTAGGGGGCTCTGCTCCTACTCCATATATTGAGTATCTTCGTAGTGACACAGGCACAATTTAGGTGATATCTAAGGAGACACTCGTATTTAGGCGATATTTTGTGTACTTTAATCTAAAGGTCCAGTTGTCAAATTGTATCTGCAATGGAATCCATGCTAGGTGATTGTACCAACTGACAACAAACTCTGCAGAATATTCATGCAAACCGATCTTTCTGGATAAGTGGTCGGAATCAGTAGTGGTGAATATCAAGGAAGAAGAAGAGACGGAAATGAGAGATGACCAGAACTGGGTGGGTGGCAACAGCGAGTGGCTGGTCCTTTATCCCAGGATGGGAGTACTTGGACTCTAAAAAATTGCTATAGATCGAAGAGACTTGCAGTGCCATCTTTGAAGGGTGTCGGCATTACTGCATTCAACAGCGGGTGGCCGCCGCCCATTTCCGAATTTGCTTACAGGTTCAACATGGCAGAACTTGAGCTCGTGAAGGTACAACTACCACATAGACCGCGGGAGGGGGCATGGAAGAACTAGGAGTATGACCTCTTAGCGGTGTTCGACAAGGCAATCACATTCATTAGATGCCCAGAAGACAAGGAATGGACAGTCTTGCACGACGACTTCCTGTGGCCGGAGAAGTATGGTGACGCTGTCTTCACCTACAGCTACTCTTCGTACAGACCGCAACGCATTTATGCGGTCACTGAACCTAGCGGCGACGTGCCTGTTTGGGAGCCGTCCATTTGGGGTGAGTCATCGTGTCATATAGCATGTAAAATCCCATTCAAAATTCTGCTTACTGACTGTTAGTAAACGCAGGTACCCACGCAGCCCTGCGCATAATTCCAGCTCCGGTCATCGAAGATGCGAGTGAATGTCAACTTGGGACACGGCGCTGGTTCCTGGCACCTCTCGGAGACAACACAGAACAACATGATGAACTCTTGTGGATTCATATCAGGGGAGCACTAAACAGCGTTGGTGATACAATAGAACATATGGGGACACAACTTTCTTCATACCCATCGCTACGGTGTCATGTTTTCTCGAGGTCTGCATGCCCATCTGAAGACCCAGTAGAGCAAGTCTGGAGCAGAGTCAACAATCTGAAGGGAAAATCTGTGTTTCTTGGGATCAGCTACCCTTTCTTTGTCAGAGCCCCTGGAGCTGTTGAACCTGTAATTGCTCAGCAATCGGCCCCGGCGATCTGCTGGTGGTGGTGGTGGTGGTGTTGGTGGTGGGTGGACGAAGAACTAGCTGTTGCTGCTCCCGTGAAGTGACGAAATACTTGGTGATGTCTTTGCTGGTGAAGCTGATGAAATACTTGCTAATGCTGCTGCTGGTGAAGCTGATGAAATACCTGCTGAGGCTGCTGCCGGAGTCCAGAAAGAACATGCTGGTGTTGTTGCTGAGGTGCCAGCACTTCTAGTGTTGATAGCAGACTGTGTGTTTGCTGCACACTCACGCGCCTATCATGTTGACACTCCAGATCTGACCTGGAGCCGAATCCATGTCGGGGGGAGGGGGCCTTCAATGGGCTCATCAGTGGGGTCATACTATTTGAAGGAGAATGAAAGACGGCCAAACGCAGCATTCTGGTTCGTTCTGACGATACCACCAGCTCCAGGGACCTAGTGCTCATACTGGCAGATCCGATGAACCATTTATCTTTATCTTTATCATTAGTTACGCTTATGTGTGTAAAGACTAAGCTGTGCTTATTTGTGTAAGACTAAGTTAGGCCTAACTGCGTAATATTCAGTGAAGCCCAGCTTTTCTTTCCACGCCCATAACAACAGAATTGCACCATAGAACATACAAATGTAATGTGCATATCACACATTTTTTCTTAGGATAACAACCACTTCAAGCAAATGATACATCGTGTACGCATTTGAACGCATCACTAGAATGTGCCACCTATTGATGATTGATGACATGGATCTAGCTTTTCTATGCTTATTTGCATTGAATCGCTTATTGATTTGTTCACATATTTTTTGGCAATGGCTGATGAACTCCACTCTCTTGGTAACTTGCTTCGTCAGCGAGCACTTGTTGATGCAATGCAAAGTACAGAACATGGTCGTCATCGTCATTCCATTTAGGTTCTCTATGTTTCGTCATCACAGAGCTACTAATTTCAAATGAAAATCTAGTAAACAATATATGTGTACATTGTTAGAGTATGCTACGACCATGGTACGTACATGTTTTTCTACAATCACAAGAAGAAAACTTGATGCATTTTCACCTTGTTGGCGTTGTGCCGAACTGGGTGGATGTGGCTTTGGGGTTCGGAGAGGAAGGCGCCATGGCTGGTGCGTGTGCGACCACAGCAACGGCGAGCTCGGATTCTGGAGGAGACCAACAGGACCAAGCATGGTTGGCATGGGTACATATCTCACCTGGGAATGAATTCCCGTCCCCGCGCCGTGCCAATGGTGTGGTCATGGTGAGGGCGAGCTATGATTCGGGATGGGGAGGAGAACGGATTGAGCAGCTTTGTCCAAGTCCTAGCTCCACGCCATGGCCGCGACCACAGATTGCCGCCCCGGAGGAAGAAGCAGACGCGTAAAGGATGCATGCGCCAACGCTGCAAGCCTACATGGCAGCGACGACGGCAGCGACATAACAGCGAAATCTGACAGGGGGGACCCAACTTGATGGCCGTTAACCTGATTTTTTGTATTGAAACGTAAAGTTGAATTCGTGCCGAAAAGGACCCTCTGAGTATTTGGCACGCCAACTATAGTCATCACGGATGATATCAGGGAACTCGGGTACCGCGTTGCCTGGCCACCCCAACTTTCGGGCCGCAAAATGATATTCTCGACAACGTGACCCTCTCTCGCCGCTCATGTTTGACTTGGCAATTGGCCCTCTGCAAAAGATCTTGGAGTTGGCAACCGAGGCTGACCTTCTACACCAGCTGCCCAGGGATTTCATGAAATCAAGAATCTCGCTTTATGCTGATGATGTCGTAATATTCTTGGATCTTGTGGCGCAAGACATCTCAAACCTGGCTCTGATCTCGAAAGACTTCGGGGAGGTCACAGGGTTAGTGAAAAATGTGGACAAAAGCTTTGTGGTGCCCAATCGATTTGATGAAATCGACCTTAACACTATTCTTCAGGACTTCCCGACAACCTTGACACAATTCCCAATCAAGTACCTTGGACTCCTCCTCATCCTTGGAAGGTTACACCGCACTGATCTTCAACCTTACATCGACAAGGCCATCTCCCGGCTTAACCCTTGGAAAGCTATATTCCTCAATGTTGTGGCGTTTCTCTAGTTAAGTCTATTCTAATGGCCCTTCCGATTTTTCTGCTAATGGCTGTCAAGGAGGATACGGCAACAATTAAGGCTTTGGACAAGATACGGAGAGGAATGTTATGGGTATGCAAGGCCTCTGCTAGTGGTGGAAAGTGCAAAGTTAGTTGGGCCAAAGTTTGCCGCCCTAAGAAGCTTGGAGGATTAGGAATCCTTGAGCTAGAGAAATTTGCCAGGGCTCTCAGACTATGGTGGATTTGGCTTGAGTTAAGATCACCGGACGAGCACTGGGTTGGCATAGAAACCTTGAATGATGACATCGATATAGTTTTTCAATGATGCAAAAAAAGTTAGCATCAATGATGGGAAAAAGCTTCTTTCTAGAACTCCTCCTGGCTCAACGGATCCTCCCCATTGTCCTTGGCTCCCTTAGTTTATGCGGCATCCAAAAGGAAAAAGTGCAAGGTGCACCACACCCTACAGAACTGCTGCAGCCCGTCCTACGGATGTCTCTACATCCTCATCACCAAGTTCCCTAAGTGACCAATGATGCGTGCTCGAGCCAAACAACTACAAGATAAGGTTAACTCGCTCCTCTCCTCGTGTGATTTTGATACACCCTTGAATGGCTTGCTACTTGATGCCACTACACTGTGCATACTCAGCTACGAAACCTCGATGCATCGATAAGCCCCCTCGGAAGAAGAACCAGGTGCTGGATAAGAAGATGTTGCAGCAGAGGCTGAAGCACCAGAGTCTCCGGCCCTAAAGCCCAGAGTCTCCGGCCTCCAACACTGGAGTCTCCGGTGTGCCGCACTAAGGACTCCGGACCGGCACCTAGATCTCCAGTACACCCCCCAGATACTGCCCCAAAGAGCATGAAGTCTCTAGCCCGGACGCCTCCCCCCATACAGAGGCTACAACGGTGACCCCGGAGTCTACCCTGGAGTCTCCGGCCAGCCCGGAGTCTCCGGTCTAAGTGGCAACATGCATGTTAAGGCCTTTTGGGCCTGGCCCATGTAATCCCCAATTTCGTCCCAAACTCCCAGTTTTATGCCTAAAGTACCTCTGCTTAGTTGTTGGCCTATATATAGATCACCTCCTCCTTCTTGTAACCCTAGACTTGGATAATTGAATTAGAAGAAACCCCTTTGAGGATCTATGTAATTCTAGTCTCATGCTCCTTGACAAGGAGCACCAATTATCCCCCAACCTCTTGAGATTTTCATAGTGCGTTCAAGTTGTACAAGGCCTTGGAGTCGGTGTCCCTTCTCTAAGTTGTCAAGATCTCGCCAAGCCTCCCGCTCGTCGTGCCGGTTAGAGAGAGTGTCCTTGCCCGCCACTGATCCTAGTGATTGTGTCGGACCGGTTTCCGCCGGCGTGAGCTATAGGCTTGTATCGTGTATCGCATGTGCGTGTGTTCATCGTGTTCTTCGTGTGTGTTTTCGTGGATTTCCTACTCTCCCTCACCCCCACTCGCCTTCACCTCGATTTCCATGGAGATTCATGAAAGGTCGGGCAATCCTAAGGGGTCACTGTACCCCTAACATATTAGTGTCAAGAGCTTCATTGATCATGAATTTCTCCATAATATTTCATCTATCCACCATAAATTCGAAAATCCCCAAAAAAGAGCCCCAAATTTTCCTTTGGATCGATATCTTGTTTTGGAGTGTTATTTGTGGTCCTGATCTGACCAAATCTTGTCTAAGGTGTTGGTCCAACTTTTGACGGCCTACCCCAGCCCAATTTTGGTCAATTTTTTGCAGATTTGAGGCCCCAAGGCATGGATTTCCGCTCAAGAACACGAGCAAGTTTGAGCAGCAGACCCCTGACCTTGGAGTCTCTGGCCCTAAAGCCCGGAGTCTCTGGCCCTAAAGCCCAGAGTCTCCGTCTCTAACGACTAATTTTGCCCACTTTTGCCTCCTTTCCATTTTATCTAATTTTTCCTTTGTTGTTTGTGTTTCGTGTGAATGTAAGCAATGAAAGCACACTTCCGCAACATCATCGGCGCTCGTCGACACCACGAAACTCGAACATCCTCCCACACCATGGAAATTGAAAAAGGAAAATAGGCTCCCATAGAATAAGAGAGTCTCAATCTTGTAAGCAAGAGAAATAAGAGCGCCCATGCGCAAATCTGTTGCTCATTTTTGTCTTTGCAAACGGGACATCGTCTCTCCTTGCATTGGCACGACAACCGAGTGTAATCTTCATTAGGACATTTTGTGCTCACTTTCATAGTTGTGCTAATCTTAATAATTTCCACGTGTGTGTATAGTCGTAGGTTCCCGTCACCCTTTGGAGTTGATCTTTTTCCTTTGACTTGAGTTTTGTTGGATCTTACCCACTTTTTACTATCCTTTTTGTTTGGTTGTCTCTTTGGCATTCCACCATCCTAACCTTCCACCAAAAGCTTTTGAGAGTTTTAGTTCTTTCTTTAGTGTGAGCTTTCTTTACGATTTCACTTTGCAAGTTTATAGTTCTCACGTGTGGCTATTAGTTTGATACAATCCTAAAGGTGAGGTAAAAGGCTAACCCCCACCACATATTACCTTCCATATACAATCCTTGTTTGTCTTGCATCATGGATATTCACGGTGAGGCAATCCAACCACCTCCCCAAGAAGAAGAATAAGAAAAAGAAGAAGAAGAAGGACCGTACATGACGCAAGTGAGCCACTTCATCATTCGATGAGAGTTCCGTGACTGTTGCAATGCCCTTGAAACGCACCAAGATGAGCAATTCGTAGAAACTCTAATGGAGTTCAAGTGAATCGACAACAACTTCAAGGATCTTTCTCGAGAGATGAGGGCCATGCACCACAACTTCGCCAATCAAAAGGAAGTGCTAAAAGGACAATGGACGAGCTCGCGCAAAACACAAGGCCGCGTTCCCGCGCACCAAGCTCTTCAAGGCACCTTCGAGTGCGTCAAGCTTGTCACGCCACTGTTCTCCTCCTCAACAAGACCCTCATGCAAGTGATCCAAGATGCAATTAAGCTCCTGTGTGTGAACCCGTGAGCTCATCGCAATATGTACCTTCTCCACGGCACACCGCTACGTCAAGCTATGATGGTGATTTATCCTCAAGGCCTCAAGCAAGGTGAGACAAACATCTTAATCATGCAAGAGCACTAGTGATACAACAAGAGCAACCCCATGAAGAACCTAAAGTGGAACCTCAAGTTCATCGTCAACACCCGCAAGACCTTCACTCAACAACAAGTGATGAATCCAACTTGGAAGAACAAGCTCATTGTCGACATGAAGCTCTTCAAGACCCGCTTCTTCATCATCGCCATCATGAATATTAACACCGACACCATATACACCATGGAGAGCCTCCTCCACCACACCAAAACATGGAGCGTCAAATTGTACATGTTGAGCGCCACCATCCACGTCAAGAGGCTAAATACCATGATCTTCATCGAGAGGCCCAAGTGCCTAACCCACGTCACCAACTAAGGAATGAGCCTCCTCATCATCCACAACCATGGCAAGAGGCTCCACATATTCATCACCCTCGTCAGGCCCATGTTCCTCAACATCGTAAACAACCGCGCCAAGAGCAAGAGCAAGCTCATCAACAACTGTGCCAAGAGCAAGCTCACGAACAACATCACGAGGACCAAGTTACACCTCCCTGATGCATGTAAAATGCATACATGAACTTTTTAGTTTGTTAACATGTTTTCCCACATATTTGTATCATATATAATGTTATATCCCTATTTTATATTGATTTTGGAGGATTTACCAATGACCCCCTTTATTTTGGTTATAACCCTGTAGGGTAGAAAAACAATGTTTTCAATGTTTTTGATGTTTTAGGACCTAAGCAAAGTCAAATGGACCTATACTTTTGGGGATGCCAATATTTCTCCACAGGAAGCATCTAGAGCATTGGAATTCCACTAGGAGGGATAGGAGCCTCAAGATAGCCTAGATGGTGCGCCCAGGCCTGGTGGGCGTGCCACCTATGCTATCTCCCTCCTCGACCGTCCGATCGCCTTGATTCTTTTGCCCATGGACTTCTCTTGACCTAAAAACCCCTATATAAGGACCCCCTAGGGCGTCCTTGAGACGATAGCCACTAGAGACGAAAACACCACCAAATAGAGTCAGATCCATCAAAGATTGGAGGGGAAAACTCTGTCGAAGCCACCTCAGGGAGATCTCCACCCTCTCCAACATCTCCGGCTTCATCACCATGATGAGGAGGGAATAGTCCACCTCCGGGCTATGGGTTTTTGGCAGTAGCTTGATCTCTCTCTCTCTCTCTTGTTCTTCATAGATCTAGTACCATATGAGTTGCCCAACATGATTATGGTCATATTTGTAATTCCTATGTGGTGGATCTTTGTTCTAATATTTGACATTTGAGATTGGAATCTATTTTGTGTAAGATGTTTTAATAGATGCATATCATGCACCCAATTCTTCATTGCTTGTTGTGATCCAACTTGTATGCATGAACTTGTATGGGAGAAGTGTGTGTTAGATGGAGTAGCATAGGGATAGAGATTGAATTGTGACACATATTATTCAAGATCTACTTTGGTTTTTACCTTTCTTTTGCTGCCTCACTAGGGGTAAAGTGAAATCATGTGCTATAGTTATCACGTGACAGTGTGATGACCTTGACTAGATCAAGGTAGCATGTTTTGTATTTCAAACATCATATAATATTGCTTAAAGCTATACTCCGATCTATTCTTAAATCAAGATTGCATGGAGATTTCCCTTTCTTGAGGAGTATAAGATAGAGATGTATTCCATCTCAATATTAGAATGTGCCCATATTAATTCCTTTTACCAAGCACTTATAGAGTTTCCATGATCGTTATCATTGATGAATTGTTTTGTGATCACTATAACCTAAAAAGAGAGTAGACAAGTGAACCCATGAATCCCGGTCCAATTTTTATCATAAGAAACACCATTCCTTTGCATCTACTATCCTTTTTATTTCTAGCAATTAATTATTTCGAAAATACGAAAATACTTTCTCTATTTCCAATCACACATACAAAACCAAAAACAACTCTACTCTCTTCCATATCATCTAGTTTGCATTTCTTTACTTTATTTACATTAGTTTATTTAATAGTTTTGTTTCATATTACTAATACGAAACCTTGTGCTTGACAACCACTTGGTGGAGTTGGGGACACAAGACAAATTATTTTACTTTACAGGTTACTTGAGGAGGAGAAGACAAACATCCTTCATAGCCAATTCCCCGAGAGTTCGATATAAACCCTCGAGTCCCCCTTGTGGGGAAAAGACGCTTGTTGCAATACTCTGCACTTGGAGTCCGAATGAAAAGTGGCAGGCATTGTTGCCATCAAGACTATTTTCTGATGCCGTTGCTGGGGAATTGCAAGAAGGATACATCATAGTGGTTGCTGCTTGGTGAAGCACAATCCAACTCCCACTACAGCTGCCAGACTATTTTCTGGTATCGTTGCCAAGGAATTGGCGAAGGTACATCACAACTGCATCCTCATCAAGTTTAAAGAGCAAGTTTGAAGGGCAAGGTAACTCCCACGACAACTGTCTATTTTCTGGCACTGTCATCTTCATCAACTTGTGCAACAACCCAAGCTTTGGGAGGTAACACCATTGTGATCTTTTTCTTCTCCTTTAAATTTTTTAAAGTATTTTGTTTTGTATTGTTTTTAGTCTTTTTAAGTTTTCCTTAAAACACAAAAACACATAAAAATTTGTATGACCTCTTATATGCATGCTAAAATATGGATAAACATATAGAATCAAAAGAAGGGAAAAGACTAGAGCATTGGTTGAAAAAAATTAGATTCTACTTCTACTGAGTTGCTTGAATATCATGGTGATGTAAATTGTTGCTCTAAACAAGATGATAGACACTTTAAATTTCAGTGTATGTTCCATGAATATCATGTGATTGCCTCCTACAATCGAGGTGAGCTCATTTAGGGATGGAACAAGTAGAGAAATTTGTTACTTTTATGGCAGCTTATGAATAAAAAACCTTCATTGATGAAAATTTTAAAACTAGTATTGTAGCTTGTAAAGTTGATATGGGAATTACTCTTATCCTTAATTATTGTATAGCCAACTTCAAGTAAAATATATATATATTGTTGACTATAACAAGAGGCTTATTGCTGCCCAAGAAAGCACTGATGTTTTGTAGGGAGAAGATGACAAAAGCATAAGCTTGGGATGCCCATGCACCCCGAAGAAGAGGAGAAAAATGAAGAAGAAGATAAGGTCCAACCTAAGCTTGGGGATGTATGGGAACCCCTCAACAATGATAGTAACACTCAAACTCAAAACTCATTGGTTATTTATGAGGAACCTTCCTATTATGATGGAATTAATTATGCACCTTTGTCTTCTAATAATGCTACCACTAAAATTAGTGATGATAATGAGGAATTTTGTTTGGATATGCTATATGAAAATGCTTTAGATGATGGTCCTATGCTTCTTGATAACCATCCATGGATAACAAATGAAGATATAAATGATGAACTTGCTGCCTATGATGATACCCTTATGTCTAAGAGTCCTATACCATTCTTGAACTCTCCTATGTTAACCATAGAAGATAAATTTGCACTTGCTAGAAACTATATATATGGTTTGCAATTACCTTATGTTGAAAATCATCATTGCAACCATAATATTAATAATGAGAATGTTACTAGCAACTATTTTGAAAGAGGAAAGCATGCTAATCAATACCATGATAATTATTATGATGCTCATCATATAACAAACTTTACAAACTTGCATTCCAATGGTCATATTGCTAAATTTACTTCTAGTACTTGCAACTATTATGAAAGAGGAGGTTGCGAATTCCCTCCTTATGTTGATAATAATTATAAAACTCATTCACCTACTGATAATATGCATAGATATGATCTTGTTTGCTTAACTTATTCAAATATAAAAGCCCTATGCTTAGAAAGAAAGTTAGACTTTGTTATTATCACTTGTATGCTTTGTGTTGCTCTATACCATGTTCCTATTTTATTATTTATTTGATTGGAATGAGCACACCATGGGACCCCGGTATAGTGTATGGAACACTTTCCAAGGAAGAAGGAGGTACTCCCTCCGTCTCAAAATATAAGATGGTTTAGCTTTGTGAAGGAAGTGTATCTAGACCCCTTTTAGTGTGTAGGTTCACTCCAAATCTAGATGAACCTACACACTAAAAAGGGTCTAGATACACTCACTTCACAAAGCTAAAACATCTTATATTTTAAAACGGAGGGAGTAGATAAGAAGCACAAGCTATCCCATGAGTTCCACATCACCTAAACCAAGTAAGTAAATACTAGCTATATGGCTATAAAGAAAGCGCTTTGCGGGAGGCAACCCGGTTATTTTTTTTTGGATTTTTTTTTGAACTCTTGCTGTAGAAAGAGAGTTTTTTTTTGGTCTTCTTTCTGAATTTTTTAATATAGTACCAAGTGGAACACATTTTGGATGTTTTAAAAGTTGCTAAACATATGGAGTAGCAAATTCCTGCAGAACAGTTTTTAGTGCGTGAATTTTCTGATTTTTTATGTAACTTGGATTGATCTCATATTAATACAGAATTTACAAATTTTCATCCTATGTATGAAGATTTTTTTCTAAAATTCCTGACATGTCTAAGTGGTAAAAAAATCGTTTTGCTGTTGCTAAAAATTTGGACAGATTCTGTCATGTTTTGTTTTAACCATTCCCAAGTGTCTTAAAATGATTTGTATGAGTCATATTAAATGCTAGGGATAGGTAGGAACATTATATGCTTGTTGTCGCATTTATTAAGAATTTTTTTTGATATATAAGAAGAAATTATTATATTCGTGTGCCACAAATGTCACCTCTCAGAAAAGAGATGGAAGAAAAAGTTTTGTGTTGAGGTTTTTTAACAGGGAATAGAGGAACACCACACCAAGAGAAATCCAAGGATGGTGAAAACCATAAGCTTGGGGATGCCCATGGAACCCCACTGGACCAATCCAACTCTCGGTTTGAAAACCTCTAAACTTTGTTTTTTGAGCAACATAGAACTATCATAGAAACTTGGAGCGTCTATTTTGTCATTTTACCTTTTTGTTTTGCATTAAAAAGACCAATACCACCATTATTATAAATTGTTATGGTCATATACTGAAAATAAACTCTACCTTAATGAGATTAAAACTGAAAAATAATGCCATGGAAATAAAATAAAATGGGAGATAAAAACAAAAGTTGAAATTCATGTTGTGTCTAGTTCTTAAGTTTAAGTGCTTTGTATGAAACATGATATGTTTTATGCCTATTAATTTGCATCCTTTGCTTGTGCATATTTATATTCAACATTAAGAAGAAAGGTGAGAAAATAAATGTTGACATTATGACCTAGATGGCACACTCTTTAGATCTACTTTTGCTAAGCCTCTTCTACACAAGCTAAGACTTATTCCAAGCCCCTTAAAACTAGACTAGATATATCCACCTACTTGTGGAAAAGGCTACTTTAAAGTATAGTATGTATGTTAATCCTCCAAACACTCTTAAAAACACCCTTTTCATGTACTTTAAAGCTCACAAGAAAGTAGGGTTTGGGGCGATAGCACTACGGAAAATTTTGTGCTTTACATATTATTAGTTGATTGTTGGCTAAACCATGTTGTCATGGCATAGGCTTTCAATGTTGATAATAAATCATGTTCAAATTCTACCTATGGATTGCATCGATGTGAAATGAAGTGTGCATACTAGAGTAGGCATGTTGGTATAAAACGCTCCTGAACCGCCAGCCAAAGACATGCCTGACATGGTGGAAACTTACAACATAATGTTACTTGTTCATATGCCTATTCTTCTTGGTTTCTGGAGTAGAGATACTGCCCCCTCAAACCTTGAACACAATCAAGGAACTATATTATCTTCTATTATAAATAAGCAAAAACAAATGCCAAAAAGGGGGGCATATAGCTACATAGGGGCAAGAGGTACTTCAGTGAAGCAGTTTCACAAATACCAACATGAGCATACAATGACAGGCCTGAGTTGAGTAGCATTAGGAGTGCAAGATCATAGACTAGGTACATGAAACAATCAACTTGTAAGATGTTGGGCACATAAACCATAGGAATCTTTAAAGCAAAGTAAAAAAGATACCAGGAACCCCATCCTTATTAGTATTGTTGACATGAATTACATAGCCGGAAATTTTATTTTTTATTCTTTATGGAGGATTAACATATGTATTCAATGCTTACTTTCGGTACGGGATGCAAAACATCTCAAGGGAAAACACAAAACTAAGAAGTAAGTCTTCTAGTCAAGGGCATCAAACTAAGAAGTAGCCCAAAAATAAAGGCATGAAAACAAAAATGCCAATCATGGAAAGAGTCTCTTATTCTATAGGTTCATCAAAGTGTGCTTGAAGGTTTATTTTGCTCATCATTTGTTTTATCACACCATCACTTATTGTTTAGCATGTTTATGGATGTGTAAAAGATACAACTTGATAGTACACTTACATATTATGTTTCATTGAAAGTAATTGAGCCTATGAACTCTACATGATAATGAAGGAAGCAAAGGTAACAAACTCCAAAGTCCATGTTTAGTTTTATCACCTTCATGCTTGAGGAAGAGCATAGGTTAAGCTTGGGGATGTTGATGTATGTAAAATTCATACATGAACTTTGTAGTTTGTTAACATGTTTTCCCACATATTTGCATCATATATAATGTTATATCCCTATTTTATATTGATTTTTGGGGATTTACCAATGATTCCTTTTATTTTGGTTATAACCCTACATGGCATAAAAACATGTTTTCAATGTTTTTGATATTTTAGGACCTAAACAAAGTCAAATGGACCTATACTTTTGGGGATGCCAATATTTATCCATGTGAAGCATCTGGAGCACTGGAATTCCACCAGGAGGGCCAGGAGGCCCAAGATAGCTTGGGTGGCGCGCCTAGGCCTGGGAGCCATCTATGCTATCTCCCTCCTCGACTGTCTGGTCGCCTTGATTCTTTCGCCCACAGACTTCTCTTGACCTAAAAACACCTATATAAGGACCCCTGGGGCGTCCTCGAGACGAGGTCCACCAGAGATGAAAACAACACCAAATAGAGTCTAATCCATCAAATATTAGAGGGGGAAACTCTATCGGATCCACCTCCGGGGAGATCTCCACCCTCTCCAACATCTCCGGCTTCATCACATCACCATGATGATGAGGGAGTAGTACACCTCCGGGCTATGGGTTTGTGGCAGTAGCTTGATCTCTCTCTCTCTTGTTATTCATATATCTAGTACCATATGAGCTACCCAACATGATTATGGTCATATTTGTAATTCCTATGTGGTGGATCTTTGTTATATGATTTTATATTTGAGATTGGAATGTATTTTGTGTAAGATGTTTTAATAGATGCATATCATGCACCCCGTTCTTCATTGCTTGTTTTGATCCAACTTGTATGCAAGAACTTATATGGGGAGAAGTGTGTGTTAGATGGAGTAGCATAGGAGTAGAGATTGCATTGTGACACATATTATTTTGCTGCCTCACTAGGGGTAAAGTGAAATCATGTGCTATAGTTATCACGTGACAGTGTGATGACCTTGACTAGATCAAGGTAGCATGTTTTGTATTTCAAACATCATATAATATTGCTTAAAGCTATACTATGATATATTTTTAAATCAAGATTGCATGGAGATTTCCGTTTCTTGAGGAGCATAAGATAGAGATGTATTCCATCTCAATATTAGAATGGGATGCCCATATTAATTCCTTTTATCAAGAACTTATAGAGTTTCCATGATCTTTATCATTGATGAATTGTTTTGTGATCACTACAACTTAAAAAGAGAGTAGACAAGTGAACCCATGAATCCTGGTCCGATTTTTATCATAAGAAACACCATTCCTTTACATCTACTATCCTTTTTATTTTTAGCAATTAATTATTTCGAAAATACAAAAATACTTTCTCTATTTGCAATCAACATACAAACCCAAAAACAACTCTACTATCTTTCATATCATCTAGTTTGCATTTCTTTACTTTATTTACTTTAGTTTATTTAATATTTTTGTTTCATATTACTAATACAAAACCTTGTGCTTGACAACCACTTGGTGGAGTTGGGGACACAAGACAAATTATTTTACTTTATAGGTTGCTTGAACAGGAGAAGACAAACATCCTTCATAGCCAATTCCCTAAGAGTTCAATATAAACCCTCGAGTCACCCTTGTGGGGAAAAGACGCTTGCTGCAACACTCTGCACTTAGAGTCCCAACGGAAAGTGGCAGCCTTTGTTGCCATCACTTGCCCAAGCATGACTCAACAACCGCAAGAGCAACATCAATATCACCAAGCTTGTCACAATGATTGCATGGGCGATGAAGACCATCAATATCATGGCAACCGTCACTACCGTGACCGCAATGAGGAAGAAAGTTTTGGCAAGCTCAAGTCCACCATGCGCAAGTTCATCGGTTCTAATGATCCCGAAGAATACCTCTCATGCACACTCAAGGTTGACAAAATCTTTTGCATACACAACTATAGTGATGAGAATATGGTAGCCATGGCTTCTCTTGAGTTTGATGATTATGCCTAACTTTGGTGGGAGCAAGTCCAAGTCACTCATGAAGCAAGAGGAGAGCCTCCAATCAACACTTGGCAAGATATGAAGGCTCATATGAGATCATGTTTTGTCCCTTCGCACTACATGCGCGATCTCTTCAACAAACTTCAAATGTTAAACCAAGGGACAAAAACCATGGAAGAGTACTTCAAGCAAATGGATCTCAACATGATCCATGCCAACAAGGAGCAAACAATGGAACGTTTCCTCATTGGCTTGAACCACCCAATCAAGCGCATCGCCGAGTTCCAAAAGTACAACAACATGGTTGAGCTTGTGCATAATGCAACAAAGGCCGAGCGTCAAGTGCAAGAGGACATCAAATACAGCAAGCCGAAGATGTACTTCACCTACAAGCAAGCTCCAACCGCTACACCAACAAACATCAAAGGAAGCTCCTCAAGTACCTCCAAGCCCCCTTTCAAGCCAACAATTCCTCAAGGAAAACCGCCCCAAGTGGCAAGAAAACTTTGGATGACCCGCCATTTGATGGAGAATGCTACAAGTGTGGAGGCGAAGGACAAAAGTCGGCCAAATGCGGCAATACCAACTCTTGTTCATTCATGACAATGGTGACGAGGAATACTTGAGTGAAGATGAATTTGATGCAAGAGTCAAAGAAGAAATTGCAAGGCAACATGTGGGAGATGACAAAGAACTCCTCATGTGTGAGCATGACATAAGTCCATTGCTTGTAGTCACAAGAATATTGACCACTCAAGCCCAAGAGCATGAATATCAAAGATCCAACATCTTCCAAACACGTGCCGACATTAATGGGAAATCCATTAAAGTTATCATCGATGGAGAGAGCTGCCACAACCCTACAAGCAAAAAGTTATGCGAGAAGCTCAACCTCACCCTCCATCCACACAAGAATCCCTACCATGTCCAATGGCTAAGTGACCAAGGGTCTGTGAAGATCAAGCACACCGTCTCGGTAACATTATCAATACAAAGACACAGTGGAGTGTGATGTGGTTCCCATGACGGTATGCCATATGTTCCTTGGTAGATCGTGGCAATATAACAAAGGTGCTCTACATGATGGTCGCACAAATGTGTATACCTTCAAATGTCTTAACAAGACACATGTTTTGGAACCGATGACTCCTAGCCAAATAATTGCGGATAATGCAAAGGCTTTAGCGAGGGTGCAAACCACAAAACCACATTGTGATAAGAGTGGTGAGTGAGAGAACCACCATATAGCGAGTGAGAGCCACCAGCCAAACTCTAGTGGACAAACTAAGAGTGTTATTCTTGCCATCAAAAGTGAGATGAGAGACGTGAGGAATAACCCAACTATCTTGCACCATGTCCTCACTTGCAAGGGACTAGCGCAAGGAACTAATGACTTAACAAATGTTCCTCCCTCTTTGATGGCTATTTTGCAGGAATTGAAGGACGTGTTTCCCAAAGAGCTTCCACATGGACTACCTCCTCTTTGTGGAATTGAGCATCACATTAACCTCATACCCGGTGCACCTCTACCACACCGCGTTGCATACCGCACGAACCCAGAGGAGACAAAGGAAATCGAACACCAAATCAACCAACTCGTCTCCAAAGGTTTGATCCAAGTAAGCACAAACCCAAGTGTAGTACCCGTGATTCTTGTTCCAAACACGAATGATACGTTGCAGTTATGCATGGACAGTCGTCCAATCAATGATATCACTGTGCATTATCGACATCCTATACCATGTATTAACCACAAGCTTGATGAGTTGAGTGGAGCTACTATTTTCTCGAAAATCGATCTTCATAGTGGCTATCATAAAATACGCATGGCGGAAGGTGATGAGTGGAAAACTGCCTTCAATACCAAACTTGGTCTCTATGAATGGCTGGTCATGCCTTTTGGCCTATCTAATGCCCCATCCACCTTCATGTGCCTTATGAATCATATTTTGAGATCTCTCATTGGAAAAAGTGTAGTAATCTATTTAGACGATATTATTGTCTATAGAAAGTCACTCGAAGAGCATGTTATACATGTTAAGGAGGTTTTGCAAATCCTTCAAAATGAAAAGCTATATGCTAATCTTCCCAAGTGCACTTTTGCTAAAGACAAGTTGAGTTTTCTTGGCTTTATTGTCTCTTCAAATGGTATTGAAATGGATGTTTCCAAGGTCAAAGACATAATATATTGGCCTATTGATGGTTGTGATATACAACACTTTTTAGCAATATAAATTGTGTCATTTGCTTATCGTATCATGCTCCATCTAACTATTGTTATGCTTAATATGCATGATTACTTGTTTTTGTTAAATTCAATATGAGCCTTGCACATTTAGTAGTTTAGGTATAATTTTATCCCTCTTACTTGTCTTTGAGATGTGTGTAGGTGTTGATGATGATTATGGACAAACCAAAGGCAGACGGAACAAAGAGAGCATAGTATGGAGGAGCTATAGGGACCATACATAGCCATTTGAGAGGTTGGAAAAGTGATTTTTTCCAACTTCTCAAAATAAAGATCCAAGACCATGGGGTTGTAACCCTTGACGATACAAACTCAACGAGCCCAAGAACACCCAAAACAAAGTTCGTATGAAGAAATGGCGGCCAAAATACTAAAGGGGGCGAACGGTTTGACGAGCAACTATACGGCCAGAGCTATATTTTTTGTCATATAGCTCCGCCCGTATAGTTGCCAAAAAGGTCGAAAACGACGAGATTTCGCCCCAGAAAAGCTCCAGAACCTTCCCTAACTCATATGACGGTATTGGGAAAACCCTAGGGCACCCCCAAGGCCTATATAAAGGAGGGAGGACCCAAGGAAGCCACAACAAATACACAAGACACCATATACAAGATCCATATCCCATCTACCGCCTCCACGACGGCGCCCTATCGCCGTGCCATCTCCATAGCTCCACCAAGATCTAGATCTCCATCAACACCATCAAACCATCCAAGCAAGAAGAGGAGGAGAATGAGGACGCCGCCATCACCACGCCGACGCCACCATCACCACGTCGTCATCACCATCTCCATCGCTGCCACTCCTTCATCCTTCCCCATCATGATCTTCGTGATGGGTTGTAACATGGCTTGAACCCCTTTTTATTAATGTTATGATAATTTGAGTAATTGAAGTGTGGTGTGTTCTTGTTAATTAATATGTTTGTGCTTTCTCTTTACATTGTTCTATTTATGATATTATTATAGTGATTAGAGACGTCCAATCCATTGTTGAGGAGTTTACTAGGGATTCACGGAGTGTCACAAAACTTATCATTAGTCTCTACTCGCTCCATGGGCCTAACAAGTCCGTGGATAGACCTAATAGGCTATTTGCTATAAGTGATTTGTGGAGGCAATATCAGCTTAGGATGCACCACCCATTAAGATTTAATTTCCTCAAGATCACTCATGATATAGATATGTATAGTGTTGCGAATTGCTTGACCCAAAAGTGACATATGGGATATCTTGTGACTAGCACACTTGCTTAGGAGTAAGGTTGTTGATGTATACGCACTTCTATTCTTGTAGACAGTTGTTGGGCCTCCAAGTGCAGAGATTTATAGAACAGCAACAAGTTTTTCCTTAAGTGGATCTCCCAAGGTTTATCAAACTCAGGGAGGAAGTGGTCAAAGAATTTCCTCTCAAGCAACCCTGTAATCAAGATTAAAGAAGTCTCTTGTGTCTCCAACACACCCAATACACTTGTCAGGTGTATAAGTGCACTAGTTCGACGAAGAGATAGTGAAATACAAGTGATATCCTATATAACTAAGAAGATCAACCACACTAACCTATTTCTCTCAACATGAAATCGTCCTGCTCCACTTCGTTGTCCGCCACGTAAGCAGCAAAAAACGTCCGGCTCCGTTCTGAGCAAACCACGGCACCAGGCAAACGATGCAATGGGCTGCATGAGCCCTCATGCAGCCCATACCTCTAGCTCCTACTATTGACTGTGCGTGAGGAGCCCATGTTCATGCACCGCTTTCCCAGTTCCCATCTCCTTTGCGAGCCCATTCCCCAGCCCGGTCCAGGATTGTTCTGTCTTCCTCCTCTTAATCAATGTCCACAACAGTCCACCATAGCGCTCTCTCTTCATCTCCCCCGCGATCCCCGTAGAAACAGTATCTCAGGCAACTGATGAAGGAATACCAGAGGTCCTCGGTGGTACGCCTTAGCCTATATTTTCGCATCATCGGTTGGCATCGGCCACACATTTCATACAGCCGCGGCAGTGAGCCACCCATTCCCGTCTTCTCCCGTTCCCTATGATATACTCCCATTTAATCACAACTTCCGCTTTCCTCAGGTTCTGGAGAATTGGATGAGCTTCACGCCATTGCGTGCATGCCCTCTTCATTCTGTAGTTCACGGTTTGCATGACCTGCTCCACCACGCAGGCGCGCCACACTTCTCCGAGATTCTCCGGTACAAGCTGTCGACTGCGCGTGCTTCCCATGGACCTGACGGATCCAGCTGGCGAAAAAGAACAGACCATGTGCTCTCCATCAGGCAACAGTCGTCTCTCTCTCTTCCTCTCGGTAGATATCTCTCTCGATTATACAATGCATATTATACAGTACATATTTGGTTGTTTCCCCCTCGGCCTCACTCAATTGTTTGATCACTACTATATGTTTTCTAATGATTTTTCAGCAATGGTACAGATGCGTATTATATGCATCAGTAATGCCTCATTTCTTGCTCCTACGTATGACATATTTTGATTGTAGCCTTAATTTTATTTCCTTCCCAATTAAGATGTCCATTCAATTGTCATTGTTGCCGGTTATCCTATGTTATATTCATTAAGGTGTTCATTTCCTCTGAATTTGTAACTACGCTGTTTTTGACAGTTATTCATCACAAGTCCGCAATCTTCGGACAGTTAGTGTACAAGTGCTATTCCCAACAGATCATTACATAAGAGCTGAAGTTTCAAGCAATCGATTGATATGCCTTTGCAGACTTTATATATAGAATCAGCAGATTTCAATATATGTTAGTATCTTACATGTCATTCTGCTTGCAACACAGGGGTAAGTATAATGCTTATTGACTGCTTCATGATTCAACAAGGTGGACAAATAAATATTCTATTCAATACATATTTGTTGTTCATTTTTCTCCATTAATAGTTCAACATACATTTGCTCGCTGTGCTAACTGGTCTTGCTTTTTCGTTTTTAGATTAATTCCTTTTGTCCACTGCAACCGTTTGGAGAGGTGTGAAGTATTACCGATGATCCCATCTATGCTGATCTAAGTTTTTTTTGTTTTCTTCAGCTCTCGCTATACGCACCATGTTCATTCTCTGGTTTTTCACTTATTTCTTCTTGGCACAATCCGGCAACAGGGATCGATAGATATGTTGTTTTATTGCTTATCCAAGAAGAACTGGTTCAAGAAGCTGACTTCAGTGCTCTGAATTTTTACGATCTATTGCCTGCAAGTATTTGGTTTAGTGTTCTCATATTCAATTTCTTGATCAGCTATTGGTTTCAGAACTGAATGTACATTTCTTTGCATCCAATATTAGAGGGAATATTTTGCAAGCATTCAGAGGCAATTAACATTGATGGCCACTGATTAATCATGTGAGATGTAGCAAATGTGACCCATACATCATTTTATTTATGAGATGTAGCAAAGATTAGTTTTGTAATATTCTTTTATAAGTAAAGAGTGGGAGAGTTGTTTTCTAATAATAGTTTTGTGTATATGATTGCGGTTGTTAATCTCATTCCATATTCGTTGTAACATATTGTTGCAAAACCTTTCGGATGTTCATTCTGAAAGTTAATTATGATGCATCCTATTCATTCCAACTCCCTAATCGAACTATACAGATACTTACTGTCATTTCGTTTGTTTTTGAGACTACTAACACTTATTTCTTCTCTTTATCTACATATGTATATTTTCTGGTTGTTATTTCAAGGATATGTATCAACTAATTCTCGCAGCAATGCACGGGTTATCATCTAGTAGATAATTATAAGTGGTAACGGTGCCAGAAAATAGCTTTGATGGTGTGGAAGAGACTAAAGGCAAACTGAAATAAAGATGGAAGCAAACAAACATGTAACAGATCTAGTTGCAAACGGTGTTTCAATGCTTAGAAACAAGGCCTAGGGATCATACTTTCGCTAGTGAACACTCTCATATAAATATCTTCTCTTCGTGATACTACTCTGAACTACTCTCCGGTTGGACACTCTAATCCATGGTAGGGCTATAACAGCACACCCCAAAGTTCGCTTTCCCATCTAGATAACCTCACACTGTCACCTTGAGATCTAGATGGTTTCAACAAACACCACAATTTCATAGAAATATCCAACTCCAAATATAACTCATAACAAGTATTTGTAATCTCTAGCCAAAGTACCACCATAGTGTGCACGCTGTTACTTTCACACACATGGGGAGAGCAGAGATCTATTAAAGCACTTGAGTAGCAAAGTATATCTACTTGATTACAAAGCTCATGATCATAATATGGTCACGCATAGAGAGAGATGAACACATAGCTACCGGTAGAACCCTTAGCCTCGAGAGAGAACTACTCCCTCATCATCATGGGAATCAGCAACGGCGATGGAGATGGTGGTCGAGATCGATGGAGATGGCTTCGGGGGCACTTCCCCATCCCGGCAGGGTGTCGGAACAGAGACTTTCTGTCCCCTGAATCTCCCCTTCGGTGGTGGCGGCGCTGTGGAACTTTTCGTGGCTGGAGGCTGTTCGATTTAGGGTTTTCGCATCGGGAGCTTATTATAGGCGAAGGGACAAGGTCGGTGGCCGGCCAGGGGACCCACACCATGCCCTGGCGCGACCTAGGGCTGCCCGCACCCAAGGGGGGTGGTCTGGCCACCCTGTGGCCCCCCTTCGTCTCTCTTTCGGACTCCATGTGTCTTCCAGTAAAATATTCACTTTGGCTTTTGTCCCGTCCAATTCCGAGAATATTGATTTTCTGACTTTCTTGGAACCAAAAACAGCAGAAAACAGGCAACTGGCACTATGGCATCTTGTTAATAGGTTATTCCAATAAAGTGTATAAAAATACTCCAAAGTGTGGTCAAAACATAAGAAAGTAGATATAAAACAAGCATGTAACATCAAAAATTATAGATACGTTAGCAACGTATCAACATCCCCAAGCTTAACTCCTGCTCGTCCTCGAGTAGGTAAGTGATAAAAAGAAAGAATAATTTTTGAGGTGACATGCACCATCATAATCTTGATCAAACTATTTATAAAACATTGATAGCTGGGATCATAGTACTTCAACATATCATGAAAGATATAGTTCTAACAATGAGACATAGCAACTATGTTGTAACATGAAAAGGCACAAACAAAAGATTCATGAATAACAATGCTTTGCAAGATGTTTGTTTGTTTCACATAAAGAAAACATAACATAGTGGCATTCAGCTTGTCCCTCATAATGTAGCAAATCATAATTGCATATGACACCTTCAAAGTTCATAAGGGTGACTAGATACAAATAGTTCAAGAATAAGCAATATCAAAGTTATGAATCAATCAACAAGTCTTGGAACAATGCACATTAAACTAAGAATGACCACTATGCTCTCTCAATAGGGGCATAAAGATAGAAGATGGAGACTCAACATAAAAAGTAAAAGAAAGGCTTTCATAGAAGGAAGCAGGGATTCAAGTTTCATAAAGAGCTTCCAAAAATTATGGTACTTATTAGCTTTCAGCTCTCATTGCCCCTATCATAAGCATCTTGAAGTGATTAAGGTTAAAGTGAACAAACGATGGAGTATATGCTTGACAAAGTATAAGTTGGAAATCTCATGTCCCTTGAATATGTGGGCCGCTCCTCATGCTACTCAAGTTTAGTTATCGGTAAGTTCTTGTCATAGTAAGTACATGTGTATCATAGAGAACCTCCAACGGGGTACCCCTTGCCCGATGATACAGAAGAATCTCCATATCAAAATGACAAGGCAAGCAGATAATAAGCATCTCAGCAATCTTCTTATTAACCATGGGAAAATGGTTCTTTTTTTCTCTCTTTCCTCTTTTCTCATCTTTTTTTCTTTTTTCTTTTTTAGTTTTTCTCAATATCTATCTCTTTTTTTATAAGAAGAATGCTTCATAGATTGCTCATTATGGTTACGCTGCAGGTTTCCACCATGATTAGGCATGGATTAGACCAGCGGCCCAGGCGTTTCTCTAACACACATACATAACTCCATGGACTTACAAGCTCCCCTTTTATTTCACACCGACGACATCCATAGACAAAAGATCATGATGTACAAGTGCAATGTTGAAAGCGTTCCCCATGACAATATGGTTCTGCTAGTCCCCAACGTATAAGTGCAAGCATATACAACATAGATGACAAAATGGTTCAAGTTTATTAGGGGCAAGAAAAGTAAAGTGTGCTATCAAGTTCGTGAGAGCTTTAATCACTAATTTTCACATAACAAGTTTAATTCGGAAGGTAGATAAAAACATGAATATACTTGGAATAGCAAATGCTAATAGGTAGGTATGATGGACTCTTTGGAATAACTTGGTTTTATTTGGAGTTGGATGCATGAGTGGAACTCATACTTGGTATGGAGGCTAGCAAAAGACTGGGAGTGACCAACTAAGAGAGCAATAATGGCCATAATCATGCAAAGCGACAAAACATTATTAATTAAAGCATAAAGTGATATTACAAGACGAAAACTAAATGATCATAGAGGCTATGGTGACTTGGTATAGTCTTAACATGGTGTGAGCATGCGCCAAGTCAACCCAAATAAAGCATTAAAGGAGAATACCACAATATTATGCTTTTATATGCTAAAACAACACATGATTATTTCAAGCACATTAAGCAATCTCAATTGTATGGAACAAGTCATGCTACAACAATAATCACTAAGCATAAGGTCAAAGCAACATCTAGCATGACATGATAAAGTCTAAGCCACAGTCAAAACAAGCTCCCTTTTGTACCACTAAAGCATGAAGCTTTCTACTCTCTTGGAACACCAATCAACTTATTTGAAATAAATCACAAAGATAATAATAAATAAAGATCAGTGAGCTTGTATCATAAATCCAAAAGGAAGAACTAAAAAGTTCTAAGCTGAACGAACAAGAAAACTAAGGCTAAACATAGTGCTAGCAAAAGAGAACACTCACAAAACAATAAGAATGAAAACTAGAGTGTTCTAAACAATGAAAGCAGAGTGTGTCTCTCTCCAAAAGAAGTGCTGGGATCCAACCAACTTATTGCATCAAACAAAGCAAAAGAAAACTAAAAACAAAAACAAAGACGCTCCAAGAACAACATAGCAGTGCATGAAATAATAAAAACGAAGTGTGTAGAAAGACCTGAGATTTTTATTGATGAAGAAGGGCATGCCTTGGGTATCCCCAAGCTTTGAAGCTTGTACTTATTGGATATTTCTTGGGGTGACGCAGGGTGGCATCCCCAAGGTTGAGCTTTAGTCCATTCTTCATCTCATTACATCGTTCTTTCCTTAACACCTAAAATTTTCCTTCATACAAAACTTCACATAATCTTCATTAGCAACATTAGTGTACTCAAGATAATAAGTCTTTGGGTTTAGTTTCAACACCAATAAAACTTCCATTAAAACACAAGCTACTGTAGCACTTCCCTTAAAAAGCTCAATTCCCCAAAGAGAACCCCAAAAGGAATCAACAAGAAGCAAATGCAAATAATGGCAGAAATCTGTCAAAACAGACCAGCAGATAGAAACCAATTTTTTCGAAGACTTTCTGTTGCTCAAATCAAAAAGTGTTGAACTAATGAAAGTTGGGTCACAACCTGGGCAGAAGCACAAAAAATTATAGATCAAACCTATGTACAGAGATTTTACACGATTTTTTACAACGAAGCACAAAAATCTGTTTCGGGATAGCAACTTTCCCAAGCATTACTTCTCTCTCATTAGAGGTTACTCTTGGCACAAAAACCACACAAAAAGGACAAGGAGAGGTTTTTACAGAGGTAATAACTTCCAAGACTCAACTAAAACTTTTGGGTTATTTGCCAATAAGTACTTTTCTTTAACGCCTTTAAGTTATGCTTGATAGTTTGAGAAGATACTCACATAAGAAATAAGAATTGAAGTAAAAGAGAGCATCAAGAAGCAAATTCAAAACATATTTAAGTCTAACCCACTTCCTATGCATAGGAATCTTGTAAACAAACAAGTCATGAAAGCACAAAGCAACAAGCATAAAAATCAAAACAAGTGCAACTTCAAGACTTTCAACATAAAGAGGGGAAACTTAATATTATTGAGATGCATAAAACCATGTTTCCCTCTCTCATAATAACTTTCAGTAGCATCATGAATAAAATTAACAATATAACTATCACATAAAACATTCTTATCACGAGCCACATGCATAAAATAATTATTACTCTCCACATAAACATAGTCATTCTTATTAATTGTAGTGGGAGCAAATTCAACAAAATAGCTATCATTATTATTATCATCACCATAATCATAAAATATAGGAGGCATATTGTAATCATAATTAATTTTCTCCTCAATAGTAGGTGGACTGAAAATATCATATTCATCATTGTAATCATCATATATTGGAGGCATAGTATCATCAAAGTAAATTTTCTCCTCCATGCTTGGGGGACTAAAAATATCATGCTCATCGAAACCAACTTCTCCAAGCTTAGACTTTTCCATAGCATTAGCAATAATGGTGTTAAAATAATTCATACTAATAACATTGCTATTAGCATGCAAATAAAGTTCCATAGGTTTTTTAATTTTCTCTCCAAACACTTCATGTCCTAACTCAAGATAAATACTATAAAGCTCTCTAATTTTGTTGTTGTTTTCCATTAAGCCTAACTAGTGAAAACAAGAAACAAAAAGACAAAATTGCAGAATCTAAAGGAAATAACTTTGAGCACTCACACCGGAGGATGTGAGTACCTTTTCTATACCTCCCACAAGAACGGCGCCAGAAAATAGCTTGATGTCTACGCACTTCTATTCTTGTAGACAGTTGTTGGGCCTCCAAGTGCAGAGATTTGTAGAATAGCAACACGTTTTCCCTTAAGTGGATCACCCAAGGTTTATCGAACTCAGGAAGGTAGTGGTCAAAGGTATTCCCTCTCAAACAACCCTACAATCAAGATACAAGAAGTCTCTTGTGTCCCCAACACACCTAATACACTTGTCAGGTGTATACGTGCACTAGTTTAGCGAAGAGATAGTGAAATACAAGTGGTATAGATAATTATAAGTGGTAACGGTGTCAGAAAATAGCTTTGATGGCGTGGAAGAGACTAAAGGCAAACTGAAATAAAGATGGAAGCAAGCAAACATGTAACAGATCTAGTAGCAAACGGTGTTTCAATGCTTAGAAACAAGGCCTAGGGATCATACTTTTTCTAGTGAACACTCTCATATAAATATCTTCTCTTCATGATACTACTCTGAACTACTCTCCGGTTGGACACTCTAATCAATGGTAGGGCTATAATAGCACACCTCAAAGTCCGCTTTCCCATCTAGATAACCCCACACTGTCACCTTGAGATCTAGATGGTTCCAACAAACACCACAATTTCATAGAAACATCCAACTCCAAATATAACTCATAACAAGTATTTGTAATCTCTAGCCTAAGTGCCACCATGGTGTGCACGTTGTCACTTTCACACACATGGGGAGAGCATAGACCTATTAAAGCACTTGAGTAGCAAAGTATATCTACTTGATTACAAAGCTCATGATCACAATATGGTCACGTATAGAGAGAAAGATGAACACATAGCTACCGGTAGAACCCTTAGCCCCAAGAGAGAACAACTCCCTCGTCATCATAGGAATCAGCAACAACAATGGAGATGGTGGTGGAGATCGATGGAGATGGCTCCGGGGGCACTTTCCCGTCCCGGCAGGGTGCCAGAACAGAGACTTTCTGTCCCCCGAATCTCCCCTTCGGTGGCGGCGGCGCTGCGGAACTTTTCGTGGATGGAGGCTGTTCGATTTAGGGTTTTCACATTGGGAGCTTCTTATAGGCGAAGGGGCAAGGTCGGTGGCCAGCCAGGGGGCCCACACCATGCCCTGGCGTGGCCTAGGGCTGCTCGCGCCAAGGGGGTGTGTGGCCCCCCTGTGGCCCCCCTTTGTCTCTCCTTCGGACTCCATGTGTCTTCCGGTAAAATATTGACTTTGGCTTTTGTCCCGTCCAATTCCAAGAATATTGATTTTCTGACTTTCCTGGAACCAAAAACAGCAGAAAATAGGCACTGTGGCATCTTGTCAATAGGTTAGTCCAAGAAAGTGTATAAAAATACTCCAAAGTGTGGACAAAACATAAGAAAGTAGATATAAAACAAGCATGGGACATAAAAAATTATAGATACGTTAGCAACATATCAGTTGTCCATAGAGCTTAATGCCTTGCTCTGGTTTACCCTTATTGGTCTTGTTACCTTAATACACTATTCTCTTACGGATGATCCATGTCCGGAGAGGGTGTGGACAATTGAGTTATCTAGTTGCCACTTACCAACGATGGGAGACAACGGTATACGAGGGACCGCCACAATTATAATTAATAGCTATTCCATAAGCACTTATCATGCACACCGGTATACACAACATTACTTGAGGAATCATCGCATTAATATTTTATCTCATTGCATTCACCTATTTTCAGTTTTATTTTTGTTCTAGTTGTCTTCCAGTTCTATTAGTTATTACAAAACATCTTAAATTCATTTATCCTAGCAACTTATAGAATAGGCTATGTCCAAACCACGGTTTGGGTATGTACGTGGTCGCATTGACAATACGACTGCGAGGGCCGTGTTCATCGAGCTCCCATCGGGACAAACTCTTAAATATTTGCTGCTGCAAGTACTGCAATAACCCTGTTTTGGTACAGGAAGTCAGCCCATCAAATTGGCGCCGTTGCCAGGGAGCAAAGCTTTCGCTTATATACTCGCACATAGTTTATTTCAGTTGTTGCTATTATCTTACTTCTTTCTTTAATATTGAAAACAATAAAAAAATTTATAAAAACTGTTGCTACTAATCATGTCTTCCATGATAAATTTTGTTCAAGAGATAATACAAGCATTGGAGGAGATAAAGGATTCAAGTTCATCAAGCCTGGTTGCTAGACATGAGCTGATAAAGAAATTGCTGGACCAATTGGAAAGGCATTCATTATGGTTGCGTGCTAATGATGGATCTTATTGCACAATTTGTATAACATATGAGCACCTTAATTTTCAATGTGAGTATTCCAACAATCCTACTCTAGCAAATTATAATAGAGATAAATCCTATGCTAGTTTGGAGGTACTAGAATACGTTCTTTTCAAAGGTGCATCTGAAATGGTATTTAGACTAGGAAGTATTGATGTTAAAAGTGAAGCACTTGATGGAGTTTTTAATTTAGTATACCTCATATTCCTCTTTTGCGAAAATAATTTAAGTGGAGAGGAAAAGGAGCACAAGGAATAGGAGGAAGAACGGATTGATCACCCGCTCACACCTTAAACTCCTACTTTTGATTCTATCATTTCTATTAAAACACTAGTCGATGAAAAGGAGGAACACAAAGGTGAGGTTGACAAAGAGAGTCACACTACAACTTTTTTTTGTGATGCCTTTCACTCTAGTAGTGATTTTTATGATGCTAAAACTGTTGATAATTGTTCTGCGGAGGCCTTGTGCCTAGACACTCATATGGAGAACATTAATAATAATGAACTAGAGATAGAACCTTGCTATACTAACATGCAGGGTCCTGAACTCCCTATTATGAAGGAAGAATACTATGAAGTGTTCCCCTACTGATGAGTGCATATTTGCATCATGTTTTACATTATTGTTTTGCATTATAGATGTAGGATTTTGGTATTTTACAATGTTTGCATGCACATTTTATGTCTGTTTTCACCAGGATCAGGACAGATGATGGACCTAATGGATACAATTATTGAAGCAGTTGTACTGAGGAGAAAAGGAGTCAAAACAACGTAAATTGCTCATTTGGGAAATATTAATAATACCAGAAGAAAACCAGAAGCGAACAAGGAGGCAGAGAGCATAACGACCAACTATACAGCGGGAGAATTTTCTCCGCCCGTATAGCTAACGCCGCCTCCGCCTCATCAAATAGTTTCACGCCGTGCAATTGGTTCGAGGAGACAACATACATAACACCCAGAAATCACAGAAACCTCACCCCCGGAAGGCATCTGGAGGGGGAACTCATCCGCCAGGGATCCATCTTCAGCCTGCACAGATCCGGGAGGCTAAGGCATCGATCTTCATCATCCACTGCTGCATCACCACCATCTTCATCCATCCCATCTATTTCTTGTCTAGATCTTGTTGTAATTCCTATACTCGTTGTGGATTTATACAAGTACTATTAATCTATGATTGTTTCCATTATCATTGCCATGATATTGATTGCCTCCATGTCCGAGTAGATCATTAGTTCTTGGGGAGATGGAGAAACCCTAGTATGAGATTGAAATAAGATAAAGTCTATTATGATATTCATCGTTGTGACCATGTGTTAGATTCTCTACATCTTGATGTTGAGAGGAGTCGACCTCTCAATATTTGCCTCTCGTGGGGACTTGATGGAGGGAACTACTTGTTGGTAGACGGAGGTGTGCTAGCACTTATAGTGACTATAAAGCTGTTAGCAATACTTACATATCAACTTGGGAAATCGAGGGAACTCACGGAACATTATCCATGCCATGGGATACGTCCTACGGGATTACGTCCCTTAATAGCGTAGTAATTCGATTGATGTCGATTGCTGACTGCTATGGTTATGAGGATGATGTGAGCAGCGATTGTTGCCTATTCGTCCACATTTGGAGTTCCTCCCACACATACACAGTTGAGAAAGTTCATGATGATAATCTTTATCTTAGACCTTTACAATACTAGTGGTGTATCCGCTACTCCCTGAGAACACTTTTTCCCTATTGTAGTTCTAATCTTTCTTTACATATGCGATACTTACTTTCTATATTAAGTTACTTTGCTTTACTTTATTATTGCTCTTATACCCAAAACCCAAAAACATCTTTTTACACATTACTCGCATTTTATCTTGTTACTTAGAACTTTATCTAGCATTTCTATCTCAATATTTATTTCAAGAATTATTAGACTTCAGACTCTTGCTCCCTGTGGGATCGATATCTTTATTTCGAAACCAGCTACAAACGATATGTGCACTTGCAGTCATCAAGCTATTTTCTGGCGCTGTTGCCGGGGAGCTAAGTGCTGTAGGTCTTTTAGGTTTTTCTTATTTATTTTTGTCTTGCTAAATTTTGTTTTGAGTTATAGGTTTCCACCAACATGATGGAGTTTGAGCATATGACTAGTGCTAACCCCACTTAACCATTTTGGGAAGCCCTATGATATTTATAAAAGAGACAACTCCAATGAGAAGACAAGGGGGTTTGAAATAAATCCTCTACTACTTAGTATTCTACATAAGAAGCAATTTACTGGAGAAGAAGAAGACCTGATCCATATAAGCATATTGCATGTTTTAAAGATATATGTGGCGGTTTTCTATTGACGGGATATACTGTCGATGAGGTAAGGGTTAAAAAATTTAGTCAAACTTTGATAAGTATAGCTCTCTGATGGTATAGATCTCTACCCCCTGAAGCCACTACTACTTGGGATAATTTAGCTTGTGAATTTCTATCAAAATATTATCCATTATCAAAATATTTTGGAATCGGGCGTCTTATAATGACTTGGAAGAATCATTCTAATGAAGGACTAGTAAGAGATTATATTATATTTAAAGATTTACTACGATTATGTCCTCATCATGATTTGCCTGAATGGTATTTACTACATATCTTTTATGGATGTTTCATTGAACCTAATAAAATTGAACTAGACTCTTTCCTGGAAGGAGCCTTTATGAATCTTCCTATACCTAAAGCTTGGGCTTTACTTAATAGAATTCGTGACCATAGAGTTTCATGGAATTTTGGTCTAGGAAGTGAAGGAGTCGTAGAAATAGAGCATGATTGTATTCATGATTATAATAAAAAGGGCCATGTGAAAGAATTGTCTAAAGAACTTTATCTGGATTCAGATCTTGTGTTGCAAGTTGTTAAAGCTTTTACAGAACATATTAAAGCTCCAAAGGAGGGTCCAGTCAAGTATGATCCACCACCTGAACCAGAGAAGAAAAGAGAAGATAAAGCAACACTTGCCTCCCTAGAACCAATATATGAAGTGTCTTTCCCTAACACTGCACAAAAGCATATTTTTGAATATGAACAGGTCAAAGCAGTACAGGAAAATAGGGAAGAGAAAAGCGTGCTAGAAGTCAAGGAACATTTGAAGGAAAACAAATATGAAGAGGTAGCCAAGGAAGCAATTATGGCTATGTACTCGCACTGTAACATAGTTGAACTTGATGTAGAGACTTCCATATTGGTTGAAGGTAAAACAAAGGTAAAAGATGTGGGTAAGCCTATTCTTCCCTGCATATTTAAAGAAACCTCTCATTACGGTTTATGTGATCTTGGCACCAAAGTTAATGTTATATCCTATGATTTCTACCTAGAAAGAAAAGAAGAAATACAACCGGCTACAATTGAGAATACTGACATAACAATTATGTTAGCCAATAAAAATCTTAGAATTCCAATGGGAGTAGTTGACAATGTAACTGTCACAATTGGCAACAAAAATTGTCCTATCGATTTTGTAGTTGTTGATATGCTAGCTGACACTTTTTGCCCTATTATATTTTGAAGAACCTTTTTGGGTGATATAGGTGCCTATGTTAACTTCAAGGAGGACATTGTGACTCTTAAGCTTGGGGGAACGGAAAATAAACTCCATTTTTTGAAATTTAAAGACAAGCCTCCACAAGCACAAGAAGAAGAGGAAGAGAGAACCATTGAGGAAATGACAACTCTTTTCTTTGGTAATGGAGAAGAAGAAATAAATGAAGATCCAAATTATGAAGAAATAGTTATGGAGGACAAGTCCTTAGAAGAACTAGAAGATGAATTTGATTCACTTCCTATTTTGGGACCTCCAACTGATGAGGCTTTTGAAGAGCAAGGAAAGAGAGGGGACGAGGAACTACCACCCCCGGAGTTGAAGACTCTACCAGAT
The DNA here is from genome assembly GCA_023614405.1 of Avena insularis. Classification (NCBI taxonomy): domain Eukaryota; kingdom Viridiplantae; phylum Streptophyta; class Magnoliopsida; order Poales; family Poaceae; genus Avena; species Avena insularis. Next base: position 230,449,732 of record CM042694.1, on the reverse strand, counting down.
AATTGATACATTGCAAATGTATCTATAATTTTTGATGTCCCATTCTTGGTTTTATCTACTTTCTTGTGATTTGTCCACACTTTGGAGTACTTTTCATATGATTGCTTGGACTAACCTATTAACAAGAGCCATAGTGCCAGCTGCCTGTTTTCTGCTGTTTTTGGTTCCAGGAAAGTCAGAAAATGAATATTCTCAGAATTGGATGGGACAAAAGCCAAAGTGCCTATTTTTCCGGAAGACATTTGAAGACAGAATACGAGACGGAGAAGGGCTGGGGGCCGGCCACAGCACCTGGCCACGTGGCCAGGCCTGGCCCATGCCAGGGGGTGGTCTGGCCGACCCCAACACCCCCTCGGCCTCTCCTTCCACCTATATATTGCCCTCAGGACGAAAACCCTAAGTACCCGATCAAAAATCCACGAAAGAGTCTATAGCCGCCGTCATCTCCATCCCTAGATCGGGAGGGATCTGAAGCTCTTTCCGGCACCCTGCTGAAGAGGGGAATTCACCCTGGAGGCCTACTTCATCATCATGCAAGCCTCCGGTGTGATGTGTGAGTAGTTCATCTCTGGACTACGGGTCCATGTAGTAGCTAGATGGCTGGTTCTCCTCCTTTGTGCTTTCATGTCTAGATCTTGTGAGCTCCGTTCATGATCAAGATCATCTATTTGTAATTCTGCATGTTGTGTTTGCGAGGATCCGATGGATATTGAGATGCTATTTCAGATTTATTATTGATTCTATCATGTCTTTGTTATTTGTGATCTTGCATGCTTTCCGTTGTTAGTAGCTATCTTGGCCAAGTAGATGCTAGCAACTCCAAGAGTTAGTATTTATGCTCGATAGTGGGTTCATGCCTCCGTAATCTAGGAAGTGACGAAATCTCTAAGGTACTAGATGTGCTGTTGCTACTAGGGAGAAAACAACAATCCTTTGTTCATAGAACAATCGTATTGTTTACTTTACACGCAATTAAATTAAAGCAATAATCATTGCTTGCAACTTAATACTGGAGGGGGTTCAGATGATAACCTGAAGGTGGATTATTAGTCATAGATGCAGTTGGATGGAGGTCTATGTATAATGTTGTAATGCCCAATTAAGTTCCAAAGGAGTCAAGATGATTAGTATATGCATGTATTGCTTTCTCGATGTTTGTCAATTGCCCCGCTGTAATTTGTTCACCCAGCATGTTATCTATCTTAAGGAGAGCCACCACTAGTGAACTATGGACCCCGGTCCTTTCTCTTACATACAATCTACAAACTGTTTACTGCTTTGTGTTTACTTTCTGCAAACTATTACTTCTTTCTATTCGATACGTTTAATCCTTTGTTTTCAGCAAAACCGGTGAGATTGACAACCTCATCGCAAGTTGGGGGCAAAGTTCTGTGGTTGTGTTGTGCAGGTCTCCACGTTGCTACTAGCACCGGTAGTGCGCCCTTCCAATGCTCAGCTAGCTACACCTTTGGGGTGTTTCCTTGCTCCTACTGGTTCGATTAAACCTTGGTTTCATACTGAGGGAAAACTTGCTGCTGTGCTCATCATACCTTCCTCTTGGGGTTCCCCAACGATCTCTGAAAGGGCATGTATGCCCCCATGCGTGGTTTTGGTAATTAATGACAATCCCTATGGACTAATCTGCAAATTGAGTCTCACTTGTAGGTTTGTCCATTGGCATCGCTTGGACCATGTGTTGGTTTCAAGGATGAAAAAGAAGAAGCATTGTCCAAGGGCTTTGTGCCTTTTGGAATCAAGTATAAGAAGAAGAAGATCAAGTATGTCTTGAAGAAGAAGAACAAGAAGAAGAAGAAGAAGAAGATGGAGTTCCTCATGGCTATCTTCAAGACATCATCAAGAAATGAAGTGCAAGCTCAAGATGCACCATCTCTAGAAGATCTCATGCTTGGAGCTTGCCATCCTCGGTGTTCATGGAGTGATGAAGACAAGGTCAAAGAAGTGGTTTCCCTATGGAGTATGGGGGAGCCATTCGCAAGTCTTCATCAAGCAAGAGCAAGCTAGAGCAATCAAGAAAGGTGTTCCATCTTGAAGGTGACAAGATCGTCTACATCAAGCTCAAGTGGGATGCTCAAGGCAAAGGTATGATCTTGATAGGGTTTCTAGTTTACCGGTCTCTTGTAGTATTGGGAGACCGGGTTTAGGATAAATAGCCGTACTATCAAGAGGGTCTCTCGAGTGGGTGACTCGTTCATATCTTTCGGAGAGAGCTCAAACCTTTGCATTCATAGCATCATCCTTCTTGGTTGTTGTTTGGTTCTTGTCCATGTGAGGATCTAGAGCTTGTGGTTATCTTCATAACAAGCTCTAGTTCATTAAAAACGGATTTCCCTTGCATATCTTATTGCGTTTTTGATCTTGCGGGTTTTCCGGCTCCACACCTTGGGAGGTATCTCACATATATATTCATGGTATTCTCTCCCTTGGTGATATCTCACATATTGTTCCGGCGGGCCACCGGTAGTACCGCCATGGCAGTTTGCTACCGGTAGTACCGGTGTCAATTCTGGCCCAACTTCCGGTAAACCCAATTTTGGTTCAGTACTCTCTCTGCCTGGTTAGCGCTATTTGATGGAACTTGGATCGGATTTTCAGGCGGTAGTACCGCTAGGACATTCTTGCCATCGGTAGTTCCAGCGAAGCGGCGGTAGTACCGTCCAGGCTCGCGTTTTTGTTATTTCTCTTGCTGTTTTCTGACCGTTGGCTGGGTGCCACCGGTAGTACCGGCCACCCACCGGTACTACCGGCCGTGCGCGATTCTATGGGTAACGGGCAGATCGGGGAGCCCTTTAAAAGGAGATCTCCTTTCCCCTTTGGCCCCATCTCTTGTTCTTCTTGGTTTTTGGCTTTCTCTCTCCTCCATTGTTGACCTTGAAGAGATTGCCCTCTCTCCTTCTCCCTCCTATGATTCTTGCATCTTTTTGAGGGATTTGAGAGAGGAGATCTAGATCTACAAGCCCCACCAAGCGAAATCCCTTCTTTGTGAAGGAATCCTTGGGATCTAGATCTTGGAGAGTTTTGTGTTCTCCTCTTGTGTTCTTCCTCCCTTATTCCCCCAATAGCTTTTGTAGCTTTGGTGGAATTTGAGAGTGAAGGACTTGCCTCTTGCATTTGGTGCATAGGTTTGAGTTCTCCTCGGAGATTCGGTGAGTTCAATCCCTTGGGATTGTTTCTCTTGGGTTCTTGGAACCCTAGACGGTTGTGTGGTTGGATTGTTGACCTTTTGTGGTCTTGTAGCCTTTTGTGGCTTTGTAGCCTTTGTGGCATTATTCTTGGGGCTCCAATTGAGTTGTGGAGGTTCCCCAAGCTTGTTGGCCTTTTGTGGCATTGTGGAGCCTTTGTGGCGTTTCTTGGGAGCCCTCCAATTGAGTTGTGGAGATTTCCCGAAGCCTTGTACGAGTTCGGTGACCGCCCTCAAGTGTCCCATAGAGGAACGTGAGTAGGACTTTTGTGGCAAGCTCACGGGAGAATAGGGTGAGCCTTTTGTGGCGTCAGTAGGTTGCGTGCCTTCGCATCTTGGGGTGAGGCCTTGTGTGGCATTGGGTGAGCATCGAGCCACCACACCTCGAGGTGAGCCATTTGTGGCGTTCGAAGTACATTGCACCCCCGCACCTCTCCAACAGAGACGTAGCTTCTATGGAAGTGAACTTCGGGAAACAAATCATCTTCTCCGCGTCCATCGGTTATCTCTCAACCGAGCCCTTTACTTATGCAATTTACATTGTGATAGCCTTCGTGCTTGAAGTACTTATCTTCCTATCACCTTGTTGCTTGTCTTGCTTAGCATAGGTTGTTGGTGCACTTAGTGAAACTAGTGGATATAGGTTTTGGCTTGATAAATTAAACGTTAAGTTTTATTCCACATTTATTAGAGCCTAAACCATAATAATTTTAAAACGCCTATTCACCCCCCTCTAGGCGACGTCCATTTCCCTTTCAAGCTCGATATATTTTGGGCCATCAAGCTATTTTTCTGGCGTTGTTGCCGAGGAGTCAAGGACATCTTCATAAGGGGAGTCCCTCATAACCAATCTCTTTACTTTGTTATTTTTGTTTTGCTTAGTTTAATTTTTCTTTGTTTGCTTGTTTTGTTATCAAAAACACAAAAAAATTAGTTTTTACAAGTTTGCTTTCTTTACTGAAAACACAAAAAAATTAGTTCCTATCTTAAGTTGCCTTTTATGTCTAGCCTTGCCCCAATCACTATGTCACCCGAGGAAATGATTTTCACTTTTAAACAAGGAATTGAGGAAATCTTCAAGGAAGCTTGGTCTAGAATCTCTGATCTACATAAAAAAACTGAGCCTAGAATGACTCAAAGCTTGTTCCTTAGCAGTTTTTACCTTGGAATTGCTATTTGCTATAGATATGCTTTAGATGTTGTTGTGGGAGGAGATTTCCTCCAATGTAATGAGGATGATGCTATTAATGCTATAAAGAAATTGATCCTTACTTACAACTTGCCTAGCCAAACTGATATTTCTTTTGCAAGCATATTTGCTAGATTAAACACTCTTGAGACCCGCACTATTAGGTTAAAATATTGCTATAATACGCTTAGGGAGCATCATAATTAAGTTCCAATAAATTCTGAACCATCAAAGTGGCTCCCCACAGTAAAGATTGATATAAATACTGAAACTTTTCAAGCTCGATGTGATATCATGTATGAATTTTGTCTTATGCCCAAAGATATTTATGAATCCTTGAATCTTTGGGGGCTTACTGAAGGAGGAAAAGAAATATCTCTTGCTAATAATGCTACCATATTACCTATTGGAATAGCTGAAGGAGTGTTTACAAATATCCTTGGGAAAATGATTTCTACTGATTATCTTGTTATGGAATGTGCAGGAAAGGACAAATTACACTTGGAAGGTCCCTATTAGAACTCCTTGGAGCAATAATAGATGTGGGAAAGGGTACCATGCACCTTTCTTCTCCACCAAACAATCATATTTTCCCCAAGGTTAAGAATAAAAGTAAGAGAGGTAAGGGCAAAAAATTTGGTTTTAATGCTTCTTCATTTGAGAAAACTTGATTCTTTTTCTTGCTTCTTATGCCTAACTTAAAGGCCTTAAAGAAAAGTACTTATTGAGAGATAACCCAAAAGTTTTAGATGGGTCTTGGAAGTTATTACTTCAGTAATAACCGCTCCTTATCCTTTTTATTTGCTTTTTGTGCCAAGAGTAACCTCTAATGAGAGAGAAGTAATGATTGGGAAAGTTGCTGTCCCAAAACAGATTTCTATGCTTCACCGTAAAAATCCGTGTAAAATATCTGAACGTCCTTTTGAGGTGTGAATTTTTGTGCTTATGCCCCAGTTTGTTATCTAACTTTTATTAGTTCAACACGTTTTTAGTTGAGCAACAGAAGGTCTTCGAAAAAATTCGTCTTTACCTTCTGGTCTGTTTTGACAGATTTCTGCCATTTTCTGCATTTGCTTCTTGTTGGTTCCTTTTTGAGTTCTTTTGGGGAATTGAGCTTTTTGAGGGATGTGCTACAATGGCTAGTGTTTTAATGGAAGTTTATTTGGTTTTAGAACTGAACCTTAATACTTATTATCTTGAGTGCACTAATGTTGCTAATAAAGATTGTGTGAAGTTTTGTATGAAGAAACATTTCAGGTGTATGGAAGAAATGAGTAATGAGATGAAGGATAGACTAAAGCTCAAGCTTGGGGATGCCACGCGTGTCACCCCAAGAAATATCCAAGAAGTACAAGCGTCAAATCTTGGGGATGCCCAAGGCATCCCCCTCTTCATCAATAAAAATCCTAGGTTTCTTCCAAACGCTTCATTTTTATTCTTTCATGCACAGTTGTGTTGTTCTTGGAGCGTCTTCCTTTTATTTTTTGTTTTGGTTTTTCGTTTTATTAGTTTTCTTAGTTTGCTGAATAAATTGGTTGGACCCCCTCTTTCATACATTGGTTTTCAAATAGTTTGGTTTGATTTGGAAAAGAGTAGGAAAGTTCATGCTTAAGTGGTAAAAATAGCTTGTTTTTGACTGTGGCCTATGCTTTGTCATGCCATGCTTGATATTGTTTTGGCTTTATGCTTAGTATTCTTTGCTGTAGCATGACTTGTTATAAACAATTGAGATTGCTTAATGTGCCTTGGATGAATCATTCGTTGTTTTAGCATATTAAAGCATAGTATAGTGGTATTCTCCTTTGATGCTTTATTTGGGTTGACTTGGCGCATGCTCACACCATGTTATGACTATCTCAAGTCACCATAGCCTTTATGATCCTTTAGTTTTCAACTTGTAGTATCACTTTATGCTTTGATCAATGATGTTTTGTCGCTCTTCATGATTATGGCCATTATTGCTCCCTTAGTTTGTCGCTCCCAATCTTTTGCTAGCCTCCACAACCAAGTATGAGTTCTACTCATGCATCCAACTCCCTAAACCAAGTTATTCCAAAGAGTCCACCATACCTACCTACTAGCTTATGCTATTCCAAGTATATTCATGCTTTTGTTTACCTTCCAAATTAAACTTGTTATGAGAAAACTAGTGATTAAATCTCTCAGGAACTTGATGGCACACTTTAATTTTCTTGCCCTTAATAAACTTGAACCATTGTGTCGTCTATGTTGTATATGCTTGCACTTATTTGTTGGGAATTAGCAGAACCATGCTGTCATGGGGAACACTTTCAACATTGCACTTGGTACTTGTACCTAGTTGATATCATGCTCTTTTGTCTATGGATGTCGTCGGTGTGAAATGAAAGGGGAGCTTGTAAGTCCATGGAGTTATGTATATGTGTTAGAGAAATGCCTAGGCCGCTGGTCTAATCCATGCTGACATGGTGGAAACCTGCAGCGTAACCATAATGAGCTGTCTATGAAGCATTCTTCTTATAAAAAAAGAGTCCTATATTGAGAAAAAAGAGAAAAAGAGAAAAAGAGAAAAAAAGAGATTATGAAAAGAGGAAAGAGAGAAAAAAGCACCATATTCCCATGGTAAATAAGAAGATTGCTGAGATGCTCGTTGTTTGCTTGCCTTGTCATTTTGATATGGGGATTCTTCCGTATCATTGGGCAAGGGGTACCCCGTTGGCGGTTCTCTATGATACACATGTACTTACAATGACAAGAACTTACCGGTGACTAAACTTGAGTAGCATGAGGAGCGGCCCTCGTATTCAAGGGACATGAGATTTCTAACTTATACTTCGTCAAGCATGTACACCATAGTTTGTTCACTTTAACCTTAATCACCTTCAAGATGCTTATGATAGGGGCAATGAGAGCTGAAAGCTATAAGTACCATAATTTTTGGAAGCTATTTATGAGACTTGAATCCCTGCTTCCTTCTATGAAGGTCTTTCTTCCACCATTATATTGAGTCTCCACCTTCTACCTTTATGCACCTTCTTTGAGAGCATAGTGGCCATTCTTAGCTCTATGTGCATTGTCTGAAGACTATTTGATTGATGCATAACTTGATATTGCTCGTTTTAAACTATTTGTATCTAGTCACTCTTATGAACTTTGAAGGTGTCCTATGCATTTATATTTGCTACTCTATGAGGAACAAGCTGAATACTATTATGCTATGTTTTCTTTATGTGAAACAAACAAACGTCTTGCAAAGCATTGTTATTCATGAATCTTTTGTTTGTGCCTTTTCATGTTGCATCATAGTTTCTTTGTCTTATTGCTAGAACTTTGTCTTTCATGTTATGATTGAAGTACTATGATCCCAGCTTTGAATGTTTTACAAATACTTCGATCAAGTCTTTGATGGTGCATGCCACCTCAAAAATTATTCTTTCTTTTTATCACTTACCTACTTGAGGACGAGCAGGAGTTAAGCTTGGGGATGTTGATACAGTGCAAATGTATCTATAATTTTTGATGTTCCATGCTTGGTTTTATCTACTTTCTTGTGTTTTGTCCACACTTTGGCGTACTTTTCATATGATTTCTTGGACTAACCTATTAACAAGAGCCATAGTGTCAGCTGCCTGTTTTCTATTGTTTTTGGTTCCAGGAAACTCAGAAAATGAATATTCTCGGAATTGGACGGGACAAAAGCCAAAGTGCCTATTTTTCGGAAGACATCTGAAGCCAGAATACGAGACGGAGAAGGGCTAGGGGCCAGCCAAACCACCCGCCACGGCCAGGCTGGCCCACGCCAGGGGTGTGGCCGACCCAGACCCTCGGCCTCTCCTTCCGCCTATATATTGCCCTCGAACGAAAACCCTAAGTACCGATCAAAATACACGAAAGAGTTCAGAGCCTTCATCTCCATCCCTAGATCAGGAGGATCTGGCTCTTTTGGCACCTGGAGAGGGAATTCACCCGAGGCCTTCTTCATCATCATGCAAGCCTCCTGTGATGCGTGAGTAGTTCATCTCTGGACTACGGGTCCATGTAGTAGCTAGATGGTTGGTTCTCCTCCTTGTGCTTTCATGTCTAGATCTTGTGAGTCTGCTCATGATCAAGATCATCTATTTGTAATTCTGCATGTTGTGTTTGCGGGGATCCGATGGATATTGAGATGCTATTTCAGATTGATTATTGATTCTACCATGTCTTTGTTATTTGTGATCTTGCATGCTTTCCGTTGTTAGTAGCTATCTTGGCCAAGTAGATGCTAGCAACTCCAAGAGTTAGTATTTATGCTCGATAGTGGGTTCATGCCTCTGGTAATCTAGGGAAGTGACAGAAATCTCTAAGGTACTAGATGTGCTGTTGCTACTAGGGAGAAAACAACAATCCTTTGTTCATAGAACAATCGTATTTTTTACTTTACATGCAATTTGTAAAGCAATAATCTGTTGCTTGCAACTTAATACTGGAGGGGGTTCGGATGATAACCTGAAGGTGGATTATTAGTCATAGATGAAGTTGGATGGCGGTCTACGTATAATGTTGTAATGCCCAATCAAGTTCCAAAGGAGTGAAGATGATTAGTATATGCATGTATTGCTTTCTCGATGTTTGTCAATTGCCCCGCTGTAATTTGTTCACCCAGCATGTTATCTATCTTAAGGAGAGACACCTCTAGTGAACTATGGACCCCGGTCCTTTCTCTTACATACAATCTACAAACTGTTTACTGCTTTGTGTTTACATTCTGCAAACTATTACTTCTTTCCATTTGATACGTTTAATCCTTTGTTTTCAGCAAAACCAGTGAGATTGACAACCTCATCGCAAGTTGGGGGCAAAGTTCTGTTGTTGTGTTGTGCAGGTCTCCACGTTGCTGCTGGCACCGGTAGTGCGCCCTGCCAACGTTCAGCTAGCTACACCTTTGGGGTGTTTCCTTGCTCCTACTAGTTCGATTAAACCTTAGTTTCGTACTGAGGGAAAACTTGCTGCTTTGCTCATCATACCTTCCTCTTGGGGTTCCCCAACAAGCTCGATATATTTTGGGCCATCAATAATCTCAAATATAGGTTTTTAGATGATACCAACAAATTTCCTATTATTATTAGTGCTAAACTTTTAGGAGAAGAAGAAGAACTCATGAGGATACTTAAGGAGCATCGCCAAGCCTTTGGGTACTCAATGGATGACTGAAGGGCATTAGTCCCATGATAGCCGTCCATCGAATATTCATGAAAGAAGGTGCTAAACCAGTTACGGAATTTAATAGAAGATTGAAGCCTGAAATAAAATAAGTGGTAAGAAAAGAAATTGTACACCTACTAGACGCATGGATAATTTATCATGTTAAAGAGAGTGATTGGGTAAGTCTTGTTCATTGTGTTCCTAAGAAGGTCGATTTTAATGTTGTTCCTAATGAAAACAATGAACTAATACCTACTAGAACTGTTGTTTGGCACATGATGTGCATAGATTTCAGGAAATTGAATAAAGAAACTAGGAAAGATCACTATCCGTTACCGTTCATAGATCAAACTTTAGAAAGGTTAGCAAACCATACTCATTTTTGTTACTTGGACGGATATTCTGGTTTCTCTCAAATAGCTGTTCATCTGGATGACCAACTTAAAACAACTTTCATAAGTCCTTATGGTTTACATGCTTACCGACGTATGCCTTTTGGTCTATGTAATTCCCCAGCACTTCTCAATGATGTACGACTGCTATTTTTGCTGATTTCATGGAACTAATAATGGATGTATTTATGGATGACTTTTTTGTCTATGGAACTTCATTTACTAGTTGCTTGGATAATCTCAAGAAATTTTTGCAGCGTTGTGAAGAAACCAATCTTGTTCTAAATTGGGAGAAGTGCCACTTTATGGTCAAAGAAGGTATAGTCCTAGGACACAAAGTATTAGGTAAGGGGATTGAAGTGGATAGAGCTAAGGTTGAAGCAATAGAGAAAATGTCACCACCTAGGGATATTAAAGGTATATGAAGTTTTCTTGGTCATGTGGGTTTTTACAGAAGGTTCATTAGAAATTTCTCAGGGATATCTAAACCTTTGACTAACCTCTTGCAAAAGGGAATGAGATTTAATTTTGATGATAAGTGTCTTGAAGCCTTTGATAAACTTAAGAATGCTCTAACTCGTGCTCCCACCATTAAACCACCTATCTGGATACAACCTTTGACTTAATATGTGAAGCTAGCGATGATGTTGTAGGAGTGACTCTTGGACAACATATTGGTCGAATATTTAATATTATACATCATGCTAGTAGAACTCTCAATGGTTCCCAAAAGAATTACCCTAAGGAATAAAAGGAACTATTTGCTGTATTTTTCTCTTGTGATAAATTTCGTTCTTATATAGTTGATGCAAAGGTGATAGTTCATACGGATCGTGATGGCTTAAAATAACTCCTTGAGAGGAAAGAACATAAGCCAAGACTGATCCGTTGGATTCTTTCACTTCAAGAATTTGAGTTGCAGATTATGCAGAGGTAAGAAATAAAGATGTTAGATGCAGTGTCCATGCTTGCCCAGGAGGACACTAATCTTATGGGGAGGAACTTTAGTCTTGGTGATTTTCGTTTACGAGAATTATTTGATGAACCAAAGTCAATTCCTCCAAAAGAGAAGGAGTCCTTGATGTGGGAGGAAATTTTCATCCCAGATTAAGTAAGTGGTAAGTGCAAGGTAAGTGTTCTTACCCAAATAAGTGATTTATTTTCACAATTTTTACTCTTGAAATTTCTATTTTTGAATTCCTTGTGTTTTTCTGAAGTTTTAGAGGGGTTTTACCAACTATACTGGCAGAGCTATATGACCGGAGCGGGAGCTCCCGCCGTATATTTGGTCGTTAAACTCTCTATATCATCCTAAATTATTTTCGATATCTGAGCCTATACGGTCGCAACTATACGACCGGAGCAAAAATTCTGGCTGTATAGTTGGTCGTTAAACTCTCAGATGGTTTTTCTTTTTGGTGCCAATATCTATATGGTCGCAACTATACGACCGGAGTAAAAATTCTAGCCGTATAGTTGGTCGTTAAACTCCCATGCACTTTTGATATTCGGTGTTTGAAACTATACGGTCGCGACTATACGACCGGAACAAAAATTGTGGCCGTATAGTTGGTCGTTAAACTCTCAGACACTTTTTGTTTGTTCTTTCTTTTCATGTAAAAAACGTTATTTTTGGTTCCAAGTCGTGATTTAATCGACATGGACTCGAGATATTTGGAAATATCTTCGCGGAACCAACTATACGGCCGGACCTATACGGGCTGCGCCCGTATAGTTGGTCGTTACGCAGCAGGTTACTTCCAAATTCGTGATTTCTTTTTCTGTTCCATTTGGATTCTTTTCTTGGACGACAATTTGGTGTTTCTCGCGAGTTTTACCGACCTATGACCCCTCTTATATACTACCATTGTTTATCTCTCTAATCGTAATTTATAGAAACCAATCTAGCGATGCGCTATACCGCCCCGGGGCGTGGTAAACCCATGGGGATCATTGCTCCTTCCAGGGACCGCTCTACCATCCCGTCCGTGGAGGACGATGAGGAGGAGGTGGAGAGGTTTAGCTCGAAGTACAAGGAGTACATCGAGCCACGCTACTTCAGCAATGATTCCGATGGCGATGATGACGTAGTTAACATCTACATCCGCTGCGACATCTACGATCCACCGGAGATCAATTGGGTGTCGATGAAGAAAGCTCAACAAGAGAGAGAAGATCGCAAGCCACATGGAAAAGGTTGTGTGGAGACGGTCAAGTTCGTCACCACATATTCAAGGCCGCACAAGCGTAAGGAATTATCTAATATTGGTGCAGGTTCTAGTAAGGAAGGGGAGGTTCCACTCTCGAGGCCAACCATTGGCGCTCATATGAAGGTTAAACCTCAAGAGGAGTGGAGGTACGGTTTCCACTTCCCCGATCCATCAATTATGGATGAGGAAGAAGAAGCTGTCCCCAGGACCAAGGATCGCGTGTGGGTAGTAGAGATATATTAGAAGCAGGAGCTACTCCATTGCGTCGAAGTCCGTCACCGTCTTAATGAGATGGAGAAGAAGGAAGACCTCCTTCCATTGGTGACAAAGCTTGCTGATAGAGTAGATACTCTGCAATCTGATCTACACAGGTGCTACAGCCGCATAACTTCTCTGGAGGAGACCAACAAGAAGCTACACACCACGGTGTTACATGCCATGGCGCTCTAGTTATCTACAACAATCACGGTATCAAATAATCGCAAGGGATTATTTGATCCCGCCTGGCTTGATTCCAAGCTTGGGGAGATCTTTAAGACCTTGTAATCTATCTTATAAGTTTTTATTATTCTTGCATTAGTTCAAACTAGAAATAAAGTTTGCATCATTAGAATTCCCTTCAGGAATAGTTGATCCCTTTTATGAAATTCCGAGTTCATTATTATATATGGAGCAATATTGAGTTTGTGTTTGCTTTATTGATATATGAATGACTTAAGTATGATTTTACTTGCACTTGATGATAGCAATAGGAGTCTTACACACCATTGGTATTAATGGAACACATAAAGATAATTTGGTTAATATGCTATAAGTTCACGGTTTGATTTACAAAGAAAAATTATCTATACAATTAAGTTGAACAAGAAAGCCTTGAACAAAGAAAAATGAAATACTATCTAAATAGAGTGAGAACAAGTCGTAGTAGAATCTCAAGTCATAAGAATGCTTCATATACAGTTGGAATTTGATAATTGAGATCGTTGAACTTTGAATTCCTACATGAAGTGGAATATATGGCTAGCTCCTTTGCACAACACTTAAAACAAAAGTGTGAGCATATATGCAAAAGAAAAGGAAAAGAAAAGAAGAAAAAGAGCGAATGTGCAAAGAGCAAATATGCATATGCCACTGTATTGTAGTATGACAAAGAGACACATTTTGAGATTTTGAATCCCAAGTGAATATGTTGATCCTAAAACACTTAGGACTACCTTGTTAACTCATTCGGTTGAACCAGAGTCTTTTACATTATGTTGAGATTCATCTTTTATGAACTATTGATATCTAAGGTGTGGAAGCCTTCCAATACTATTCAGATGGTTCGAGTAAGGTACTATTCATGAATTTATTCCCCTGTATCATACATGATAAACACATGCTGCAATTGCCTCATTTATTTATTGACTCAGCTTCATGAATATGAGGATCACATCCATTAAACTAAAATTTTGCTCGGGACGAGCAATAGTCTAAGCTTGGGTAAGTTGATGAGTGCATATTTGCATCATGTTTTACATTATTGTTTTGCATTGTATATGTAGGTTTTTTGTATTTTACGGTGTTCACGCGCATATTTTACGTCTGTTTTCACTAGGATCAGGATAGATAATGGACCCAATGGATACAATTATTGAAGCAGTTGTACTGAGGAGAAAAGGAGTAAAAAACAACGTAAATCACTTATTTGGGAAATATTAATAATACTAGAAGAAAACCAGAAGCGAACAAAGAAGGCAGAGAGCATAACGACCAACTATACGGCGGGAGAATTTTCTCCGCCTGTATAGCTCCGGCCGTATAACTGGCACCGCCTCCGCCTCGTCAAATAGGTTCACCTCGTGCAATTGGTTCGAGGAGACAACATACATAACACCCAGAAATCACAGAAACCTCACCCCCGGAAGGCATCTGGAGGGGGAACTCATCCGCCAGGGATCCATCTTCACCCTGCGCAGATCTGGGAGGCTAAGGCATCGATCTTCATCATCCACTGCTGCATCACCACCATCTTCATCCATCCCATCTACTTCTTGTCTAGATCTTATTGTAATTCCTATACTCGTTGTAGATTTATACAAGTACTATTCAGCTATGATTGTTTCCATTAGCATTGCCATGATATTTATTGCCTCCATGTCTGAGTAGATCATTAGTTCTTGGGGAGATGGAGAAACCCTAGTATGAGATTGAAATAAGATAAAGTCTATTATGATATTCATCGCTGTGACCATGTGTTAGATTCTCTACATCTTGATGCTGAGAGAAGTCGACCTCTCAATATTTGCCTCTCGTGGGGACTTGATGGAGGGAACTACTTGTTGGTAGACGGAGGCGTTCTAGCACTTATAGTGACTATAAAGCTGTTAGCAATCCTTACGTATCAACTTAGGAAATTGGGGAAACTCACAGAACACTATCCATGCCATGGGATACGTCCTACGGGATTACGACCCTTAATAGTATAGTAATTCTATTGATGTCGATTGCTGACTGCTGTGGTTATGAGGATGATGTGAGCAGCGGTTGTTGCCTATTCGTCCACATTCGGAGTTCCTCCCACACATACACAGTTGAGAAAGTTCATGATGATAATCTTTATCTTAGACCTTTACAATACTAGTGGTGTATCCGCTACTCCCTGAGAACACTTTTTCCCTATTGCAGTTCCAATCTTTCTTTACATACGCGATACTTACTTTCTGTATTAAGTTACTTTGCTTTACTTTATTATTTCTCTTATACCCAAAACCCCCTTTTAACACATTACTCGCATTTTATCTTGTTACTTAGAACTTTATCTAGCATTTCCATCGCAATATTTATTTCAAGAATTATTAGACTTCATACTCCTGCTCCCTGTGGGATCGATATCTTTATTTCAAAACTAGCTACAAATGATCTGTGCACTTGCAGTCATCACCTACACAAGTAACCAAGGTAAAGATTTAAGAATTTTATATGAATCTCAAATCCTCTCATTGCAGCTATACACAGAGGCATGTTCACCAAGCTTGGTGCATCAACACACACTTGAAAGCGGAACTTGTTCATCTACATGATGCCGATGCACCGTAAGCGGGTATGACTCTAATCTAACTCTACTTCAAGATGCTCCCAGCTGGTATGTACAACCTCACTTTGAGTCGATATCCCTTGGGATCCAGGTGGGTAATGTATGGAGCATCCTAGCCTGGCTTTATGGCTTTAAAGAGAGCGCTTCCCGGGAGGTAACCCGGAAGTCATTAGGTGTCTTTCTTAGTTTTGTGTCTTGAGTCTAGTTGCATTCATGTTGCATTGGCACTTTTATTCTTTGCATGTCTTGCTATTAGAGTAATCTTGTGGTAGTTTTCAAAAGGTAGAATTTATTGTCACTATATTATGTGTTGCATAAACTCGGTAAAAAGGAAGAGAAAATCAGTTTCAGGTGAATCCTTCAATTATATGTATTTATTGGTTGAAAATTAAAGTTGTTATTTTACCGTCAATACAAGGTATTTCACTAAGTTATAGGATAAGAAAGAATTCACTATGGAACAAAAAATTTCTGATGTATACAGAAGGTTTAACGACCAACTATACGGAGGGAATAAAAATTCCGGTCGTATAGTTCCGGTCGTATAGATATTTTTGCCATAGATAATTTTTCTTTCATATGTACTGACGGTTTAACGACCAACTATACAGCGGGAATAAAAATTCCGGCTGTATAGTTGCGGTCATATAGTTATCGATGCCTTCGTTAAAATTCTTTTCAGGATATAGAGAGTTTAACGACCAACAATACAGCGGGAATAAAAATTCTGACCGTATAGTTCCGGCCGTATAGTTATCGATGCTTTAGTACAATTCCTTTTCCAGGTACAGAGGGTTTGACAACCAACTATACGGCGGGAACAAATTGTTTCGGTCGTATAGTTCCGGTCGTATAGCTGCGCCGCCAGGTGGAAACCCTAATTTTTTGACAGCAGGCCAACTATACGGCGGGAACACATTATTTTGGTCGTATAGTTGCGCCCGTATAGTTGGGAAAACCCCTCAAACGCCAACTTGAAGGTAACCATTGCACAAAATTTCATTTTTTGATTTTTCCTTCTTCTTATAAAAGCCTCGAAACACCACCTAGGAGCTTATCCCATGTTTTAGAGAAGCCAAACATATGTAAACAATAAAGTTCTATCTCAGGAATTCCTTAAGTTTTAATTATCTTTAGTAGTTCATGTTTTATTTTTGTTTTCTTTCATTAGTTGGGTGAACGAACTTCGTTCGTACACCAAACCGTTGTCTTTTATTTTGTGTGTTATTTTCACAGGGACTTGAACCTTGTGTGACGACGTGTACGGTAGTGCCAATTGTGCAAACACTCGCATGAGCCACTGGGTTGATTCAATTCAACATTTCAACAATCAGTGTTTGGTAAAATCTTCCAACTTGAACCTCTTTTAAATAAGCACATAGGGGATTCACACTCGTGTCTCGTATCCCGTTTCACTTGCACCTCAACACAATCGAGGAGAGGCCACTACTAGAACTAGTTTGTTGACTTAGGCGTGGTGCTTAGGTTGATGAACCGACTCAGTGGGACTTGTATTTTTATCACTTGTGAGCTAAACCCGTGTCTTCAAAAACACAAAAAAAAATTGTCTTCTTTCTAGTCTTGTTCCTACCAGGTTCTTAAGGAAGGCATACACCAGATCTTGAAGCATTCATTGAAGCAAAGGTTCTTTGTCCATCAAAGTAGAGGTTAAAAGCACCTCAACGGTAAAGTCTGTGACCCTTGCTTTAACTTAAGCTTGGGGAGGTAACTACTTCATATACTCTCTTTTGATAACTACATTTCTCTTTTGTTTTCATGATCTTCTCAAGTGGATACTTGGAAAATTCTTAGCTTGGGGAGGTTATTTTGCATGCGTAGAGTCTTGTGCAAAGTTCTTTATCTTAAAAAGTTTTCATGCTATTGTGTATCTTTCTATTTTCGAATGCTTGCTTAGGTGAGATTTTGTTCATATTTATATAAGGGATTGATACATTGCAAATGTATCTATAATTTTTGATGTTCCATGCTTGGTTTTATCTACTTTATTATGTTTTGTCCACACTTTGGAGTACTTTTCATATGATTTCTTGGACTAACCTATTAACAAGAGCCACAGTGCCAGCTGCCTGTTTTCTGCTATTTTTGGTTCCAGGAAAGTCAGAAAATGAATATTCTCAGAATTAGATAGGACAAAAGCCAAAGTTATTATTTTACAAAGGGACACCTGGAGCGAGAATACGAGACGGAGAGGGGCCGGGGCCCGGCCACACCACCTGGCCGTGCGGCCAGGCCTGGCCCGTGCTAGGGGGTGGTCTGGCCGCCCCAAGAACCCCCTCGGCCTCTCCTTTTTCCTATATATTTCCTCTGATACGGAAACCCTAAGTACCCGATCAAAATTCCACGAAAGAGTATGTAGCCACCATCATCTCCATCCCTAGATCGAGAGGGATCTGAAGCTCTTCCCGGCACCCTGCCGGAGAGGGGAATTCACACTGGAGGCCTTCTTCATCATCATGCAAGCCTCCGGTGTGATGCGTGAGTAGTTCATCTCTAGACTACGGGTCCATGTAGTAGCTAGATGACTGGTTCTCCTGCTTTGTGCTATCATGTTTAGATCTTGTGAGCTCCGTTCATGATCAAGATCATCTATTTGTAATTCTTCATGTTGTGTTTGGCGGGGATCCGATGGATATTGAGATGTTATTTCAGATTGATTATTGATTCTATCATGTCTTTGTTATTTGTGATCTTGCATGCTTTCCGTTGTTAGTAGCTATCTTGGCCAAGTAGATGCTAGCAACTCCAAGAGTTAGTATTTATGCTCGATAGTGGGTTCATGCCTCCGTAATCTGGGAAGTGACAGAAATCTCTAAGGTACTAGATGTGCTGTTGCTACTAGGGAGAAAACAACAATCCTTTGTTCATAGAACAATCATATTGTTTACATTACACGCAATTCGTAATGCAATTATCTGTTGCTTGCAACTTAATCTTTGGAGGGTTCGGATGATAACCTGAAGGTGGATTATTAGTCATAGATGAAGTTGGATGGCGGTCTATGTATAATGTTGTAATGCCCAATCGAATCTCAAAGGAGTCAAGATGATTAGTATATGCTTGTATGCTTTCTCGATGTTTGTCAATTGCCCATTGTAATTTGTTCACCCATGTTATCTATCTTAAGGAGAGCCACCTCTAGTGAACTATGGACCCCGGTCCTTTCTTTTACATTCAATCTACAATCAATTTTTCGCTTTGTGTTTACTTTCTACAAACTATTACTTCCTTCCATTCGATACGTTTAATCCTTTGTTTTCAGCAAAACCGGTGAGATTGACAACCTCATCGCAAGTTGGGGACAAAGTTCTGTGGTTGTGTTGTGCAGGTCTCCACGTTGCTACTAGCACCGGTAGTGCGCCCTGCCAAGGCTCAGCTAGCAACACCTTTGGGGTGTTTCCTTGCTCCTACTAGATTGATAACCTTGGTTTCATACTAAGGGAAAACTTGCTGCTGTGCTCATCATACCTTCCTCTTGGGGTTCCCCAACGAGCTCGATATATTTTGGGCCATCAAGCATATTTTCTAGCGTCGTTGCCGGGGAGTCAAGGACATCTTCACAAGGGGGGTCCCTCATAACCAATCTCTTTACTTTGTTATTTTTGTTTTTGCTTAGTTTACTTTTTGTTTTGTTTGCTTGTTTCTTTATCAAAAACACAAAAAATTAGTTTTACTAGTTTGCTTTCTTTATTATAAACACAAAAAAAAAATTAAGTCTTTCTATAGTTGCTACCTCTTCCTTAGCTCACCTTGTTGATACCTAAATTCACCCTGAAAAACCTTTCAATAGGTAGTGGTTCTATAATTGGAAAAGATAATATTGAAGATTTCTTCAATCATGTTAGTAAACATGAGGATATTGAGGATAGCCCCCTTGCAGAACTTGCTCCAAACTATGAGATTGCTGTAGCTTCTTTAGTTCACATGTTGGAAGCTAGGTTTGTTAATCTTAACCCCTTAATGCAAGTAATGTTTCTTAAACTTAAAGAAATTGAGGACCCTGAAAAGAGGGATTTTATTCTAGAAACTTTGCTTAAGGAATTCTATGATGTTGCCAAGGAAGCTAGAAAAGTATTTGAACGTTTTAATATGCTAGGCTCATGTGTAGATGTTGTTGGTACACGAGAAAATATGAACAAAACTGAACCTAATGGGGAGGAAACTAAGATACCAATACCCTTTAAACTAGTAGCAATGCATGAAGACATAGAAAAGAATCTTGATTGGATTGTTCCCGAAAACCCGTTTGATGAAAATAGTGAACCCAAGAGCGTTGAGAGAGGATCCTCTAGAACTTATTTGGATGAGATACCTTGCCTTGTTGAGGATATTTCTGGTATTAATCTTAATGCTTCTTCATTTGAGAACACTTGATTCTTTCTTGCTTCTTATGCCTAACTTAAAGGCGTTAAAGAAAAGTACTTATTGGGAGATAACCCAAAAGTTTTAGATGAGTCTTGGAAGTTCTTACTTCAGTAATAACCGCTCCTTATCCTTTTTATTTGATTTTTATGCCCAGAGTAACCTCTAATGAGAGAGAAGTAATGATTGGGAAAGTTACTGTCCCGAAACAGATTTCTGTGCTTCACCGTAAAAATTCGTGTAAAATCTCTGTACGTCCTTTTGAGGTGTGAATTTTTGTGATTCTGCCCCAGGTTGTTATATAACTTACGTTAGTTAAACACTTTTTGATTTGAGCAACAGAAGGTCTTCGAAAAAATTCGTCTTTACCTGCTGGTCTGTTTTGACAGATTTCTGCCATTTTCTGCATTTGCTTCTTGTTGGTTCCTTTTTGAGTTCTTTTGGGGAATTGAGCTTTTTAAGGGAAGTGCTACAGTAGCTTGTGTTTTAAAGGAAGTTTTATTGGTGTTAGAACTGAACCTAAAGACTTATTTTCTTGAAGTGCACTAATGTTGCTAATAAAGATTGTGTGAAGTTTTGTATGAAGAAAAAATTTCAGGTGTATGGAAGGAATGAGTAATGAGATAGAGGATGGACTAAAGCTCAAGCTTGGGGATGCCACGCATGTCACCCCAAGAAATATCCAAGAAGTACAAGCGTCAAAGCTTCGAGATGCCCAAGGCATCCCCCTCTTCATCAATAAAAATCCCAGGTTTCTTCCAGACGCTTCATTTTTATTGTTTCATGCACAATTGTGTTGTTCTTGGAGCGTCTTCTTTTTCGTTTTTGTTTTGGTTTTTGGTTTGCTTAGTTTTCTGAATAAATTGTTTGGACCCCCTCTTTCATACATTGGTTTTCAAATAGTTTGGTTTGTATTGGAAAAGAGTAGGAAAGTTCATGCTTAAGTGTTGAAGAGAGCTTGTTTTTGACTGTGGCCTATGCTTTGTCATGCCATGCTTGATATTGTTTTGGATTTATGCTTAGTATTATTTGCTGTAGCATGACTTGTTATAAACAATTGAGATTTCTTAATGTGCCTTGGATGAATCATGCGTTGTTTTAGCATATTAAAACATAGTATTATGGTATTCTCCTTTGATGCTTTATTTGGGTTGACTTGGCGCATGCTCACACCATGTTATGACTATCTCAAGTCACCATATCCTTTAAGATCCTTTACTTTTCAACTTGTAGTATCACTTTATGCATTGATCAATGATGTTTTGTCGCTCTGCATGATTATGGCCATTATTGCTCTTTTAGTTTGTCGCTCCCACTCTTTTGCTAGCCTCCACAACCAAGTATGAGTTCTACTCATGCATCCAACTCCCTAAACCAAGTTATTCCAAAGAGTCCACCATACCTACCTACTAGCTTATGCTATTCCAAGTATATTCATGTTTTTGTC
Source organism: Avena insularis (assembly GCA_023614405.1). Lineage (NCBI taxonomy): Eukaryota > Viridiplantae > Streptophyta > Magnoliopsida > Poales > Poaceae > Avena > Avena insularis. The sequence continues at coordinate 230,428,679 of CM042694.1, read as the reverse complement.
TACCTTTCGAATTAAACATGTTATGTGAAAATTAGTGATTAAAGCTCTCACGAACTTGATGGCACACTTTACTTTCTTGCATTTTATAAACTTGAACCATTGGATACTTCTTTGTTGCGTATATGCTTGTGCTTTATAAGTTGAAATTAGCAGAACCATGTATCATGGGGAACACTTTCAACATTGCACTTGTACTTTGTACCCCGTTGATATCATGTTCTTTTGCTTATGGATCCCGGCGGTGTGAAATAAAAGTGGAACTTGTAAGATCATGGAGTTTTTTATGTGTGTTAGAGAAATGCCTGGGCCGCTATCCTAAGCCATGCCTAATCATGGTGGAAACTTGCATCATCACCATAATGAGCACTCTATTAAGCATCCTCAATAAAAACCTATGCAAATAGCAAATAAAAAGATTGCTGAGATGCTCATTGTCTACTTGCCTTGTCATTTTGATTATGGGATAGCTCCTGTATCATGTGCAAGGGATACCCCGTTGGCGGTTCTTTATGATACATATGTACTGACAAGAGATTACTTGTGACTAAAGTTGAGTAGCATGAGGTTCGGTCTTCGTAAGTAAGGGGCATGAGATTTCGGCTTATAACTAGTCAAGCATATCCTCTTAGTTGTGTCACTTTAACCTTAATCACCCTCAAGATGCTTATGATAGGGGCAATGAGAGCTAAAAGCTAATAAGTACCATAATTTTTGGAAGCTCCTTATGAGACTTGAATCCCTACTTCCTTCTATGAAGGCCTTTCTTCCACTTATATATATTGAGTCTCCACCTTCTATCTTTATGCACTTACTTTGAGAGCATAGTGGCCATTCTTAGTTTTATGTGCATTGTCCCAAGACTTGTTGATTGATGCATACCTTGATATTGCTTGCTTTAAACTATTTGTATCTAGTCACTCTTATGAACTTTGAAGGTGTCCTATGCATTTATATTTGCTACTCTATGAGGGACAAGATGAATACTATTATGCTATGTTTTCTTTATGTGAAACAAACAAACGTCTTGCAAAGCATTGTTATTCATGAATCTTTTGTTTGTGCCTTTTCATGTTGCATCATAGTTTCTTTGTCTTATTGCTAGAACTTTGTCTTTCATGTTATGATTGAAGTACTATGATCCCAGCTTTGAATGTTTTACAAATACTTCGATCAAGTCTTTGATGGTGCATGTCACCTCAAAAATTATTCTTTCTTTTTATCACTTACCTACTCGAGGACGAGCAGGAGTTAAGCTTGGGGATGTTGATACATTGCAAATGTATCTATAATTTTTGATGTTCCATGCTTGGTTTTATCTACTTTCTTGTGTTTTGTCCACACTTTGGAGTACTTTTCATATGATTTCTTGGACTAACCTATTAACAAGAGCCACAGTGCCAGCTGCCTGTTTTCTGCTGTTTTTGGTTCCAAGAAAGTCAGAAAATGAATATTCTCGGAATTAGATGGGACGAAAGCCAACGTGCCTATTTTTCTGGAAGACATCTGAAGCCAGAATACGAGACGGAGAAGGGCTGGGGGCCGGCCACACCACCTGGCCGTGCGGCTAGGCCTGTCCCGCGCCATGGGGTGGTCTAGCCGACCCCAGCACCCCCTCGGCCTCTCCTTCTGCCTATATATTGCCCTCGGGACGAAAACCCTAAGTACCCAATCAAAAATACATGAAAGAGTCTGTAGCCGCTTTCATCTCCATCCCTAGATCGGGAGGGATCTGAAGCTCTTTCCGGCACCCCTGCCGAAGAGGGGAATTCACCCTGGAGGCCTTCTTCATCATCATGCAAGCCTCCGGTGTGATGCGTGAGTAGTTCATCTCTGGACTACGGGTCCATGTAGTAGCTAGATGGCTGGTTCTCCTCCTTTGTGCTATCATGTTTAGATCTTGTGAGTTCCATTCATGATCAAGATCATCTATTTGTAATTCTGCATGTTGTGTTTGCGGGGATCCAATGGATATTGAGATGCTATTTCAGATTGATTATTGATTCTATCATGTCTTTGTTATTTGTGATCTTGGATGCTTTCCGTTGTTAGTAGCTATCTTGGCCAAGTAGATGCTAGCAACTCCAAGAGTTAGTATTTATGCTCGATAGTGGGTTCATGCCTCTGGTAATCTGGGGAAGTGACAGAAATCTCTAAGGTACTAGATGTGCTGTTGCTACTAGGGAGAAAACAACAATCGTTTGTTCATAGAACAATCGTATTGTTTACATTACACGCAATTCGTAATGCAATTATCTGTTGCTTGCAACTTAATACTGGAGGGGGTTCGAATGATAACCCGAAGGTGGATTATTAGTCATAGATGAAGTTGGATGGCGGTCTATGTATAATGTTGTAATGCCCAATCGAATCTCAGAGGAGTCAGTATGATTAGTATATGCATGTATTGCTTTCTCGATGTTTGTCAATTGCCCCGCTGTAATTTGTTCACCCAGCATGTTATCTATCTTAAGGACAACCACCTCTAGTGAACTATGGACCCTGGTCCTTTCTTTTACATTCAATCTACAATCAATTGTTTACTGCTTTGTGTTTACTTTCTGCAAACTATTACTTCCTTCCATTCGATACGTTTAATCCTTTGTTCTCAGCAAAACCGATGAGATTGACAACCTCATCGCAAGTTGGGGACAAAGTTCTGTGGTTGTGTTGTGCAGGTCTCCACATTGCTACTAGCACCGGTAGTGCACCCTGCCAAGGCTCAGCTAGCAACATCTTTGGGGTGTTTCCTTGCGCCTACTGGATTGATAACCTCGGTTTCGTACTGAGGGAAAACTTGCTGCTGTGCTCATCATACCTTCCTCTTGGGGTTCCCCAATGAGCTCGATATATTTTGGGCCATCAGGGATATACTTGCTCATGTTAGGCCTCATAGGAGACAAGCCATATCTTTGATGCACCTTGTTCAACTTTTATCTAGCTTGTGAAAAATATTGTGATCCTCTTAATATACATTGCCATGTTCTCTACATTTTGAAAAGAAAAAATATAATAAAGAAGTTCTTCAAAACTTACTAGTTGTCACTGTTCAGAATTGTCTTAAGTGAATGGTTATGGAGTATCATGACCCCATAGTGTTGGAAATGATGGTCTTAATAGATGCTTACTGAGTGAATTGGCAAATAAGAAATGATGTTTCAAAGTTTTGAGATTACATATGCCAAAATTTTATCTTGGAAATCAAAGTGAGATATTGCTTTATGCGTGTCTTGCGCCACTGTCGCACAACATGGGATGCTAACAACTCTGCTGGCCTTTGGACAATCCAAAAAGAGGAAACTCTTGGAGTTTGGCTATGAGTTTCCCAACATATGTAGCAAAAAATGCTATATCTGGGTATGCATTGGTATTCTCATGGGCCTGTGTTAAAACCAAAAATCGGAGTACTCCTCTCACCGTTATGAGAAATCATTTATACCGAAAATGGAAACCGTCATGAGTGTCCTTCCTAGCCCGCGTAGTCTCGATTGAACATATACCACTCTTTTAGCATCGTCTCGTTACTATGAAATATATTTTCTATGAGCTCAACAATCAAAGTTTGCACTTGAGATACTTTAATAGATGGCATGAGTGGGCACCATTGGAAAACTCTATTTCTATTTATGATTGACAACTAACCGTGTTCAGCTTTGCCTTATACAAATAAACATACAAAAATCACAAGTTTACTTGAAGCTAGATTTAACTTTGACATGGGGCATAGAAGTTTTTAACTAATCTATAGTGGTTTGGAATAATGTAACTAAGCTTATATTGCCTTATATGATTATGCACACTCTTGCTTTGAGCTTGCAGGAAAAACAAGGATATGGTGCATTGATTTCCAATGATAAGTAAGATCACATCCATTAAGTTATCAATCCCTTTTGCTCAAGGACGAGCAATATCTAGCTTGGGAAGTTGATGGCTGTGATATACAACACTTTTTAGCAATATAAATTGTGTCATTTGCTTATCATATCATGCTCCATATAACTATTGCTATGCTTAATATCCATGATTACTTGTTTTTGTTAAATTCAATATGAGCCTTGCACATTTAGTAGTTTAGGTAGAAACTTATCCCTCTTCCTTGTCTTTGACATGTGTGTAGGTGTTGATGATGATTATGGACAAAACAAAGGCAAAAGGAACAAAGAGAGCATATTATGGAGGAGCTGCAGGGACCAGACTTAGCCATTTGAAATGTTCGAAAAGTGAATTAAAGATCCAAGATCATGGGGTTGTAACCCTCGATGATCCGAACTCAACGAGCCCAAGAACACCCAAAACAGAGTTCGTATGAAGAAATGTCGGCCAAAATTTTAAAGGGGACACACGGTTTGACGAGCAACTATACGGCTGGAGCTATATTTTTGGTCGTAAGCTCCGCCTGTATAGTTGCCAAAATGGTCGGAAACGACGGGATTTGACCCCACAAAAGCTCCAGAACCTTCCCTAAGTCATATGACGGTATTGGGGGAACCCTAGGGCACCCCCAAGTCCTATATAAAGGAGACAGGACCCAAGGAAGCCACAATAAATACACAAGACACCATATACAAGATCTATATCCCATCTTCCGCCTCCACGGCGGCGCCCTGCTGCCGTGCCGCCTCCATAGCTCGACCAAGATCTAGATCTCCATCAACACCATCAAGCCATCCAAGCAAGAAGAGGAGGAGAAGGAGGACGCCGCCATCACCACGCCAACGCCACCATCACCGTGCCATCATCACCATCTCCATCGCTGCTTCTCCTTCATCCTTCCCCATCATGATCTCCATGATGGGTTGTAACATGGCTTGAACCCCTTGTTATTAATGTTATGATAATTTGAGTAATTGAAGTGTTGTGTGTTCTTGTTAATTAACATGTTTGTGCTTTCTCTTTACATTGTTCTATTCATGATATTATTATAGTGATTGGAGACGTCCAATCCATTTTGGAGGAGTTTACTAGGGATTCACGGAGTGTCACAAAACTTATCATTAGTCTCTAGTCACTCCATGGGACTGACAAGTCTATGGGTAGAACTAATAGGCTATTTGCTATAAGTGATTTGCGGAGGCAATAGCAGCTTAGGATGCACCACCCATTAAGATTTAATTTCCTCAAGATCACTCATGATATAGATAGGTATAGTGTTGCGAATTGCTTGACCCCAAAAGTGACATATGGGATATCTTGTGACTAGCACACTTGCTTAGGAGTACGGTTGTCCATAGAGCTTAATGCCTTGCTCTGGTTTACCTTGATTGGTCTTGTTACCTTAATACACTATTCTCTTACGGATGACCCATGTCCGGAGAGGTTGTGGACAATTGAGTTGTCTAGTTGCCACTTACCAATGGTGGGAGACAACAGTATACGAGGGACTACCACAATTATAGTTAACAACTATTCCATAAGAACTTATCATGCACACCGGTATACACAAAATTACTTGAGGAATCATAGCATTAATATTTCATCTCATTGCATTCACCTATTTTCAGTTTTACTTTTGTTCTAGTTTTCTTCCAGTTATAGTAGTAGTTATTACAAAACATCTTAAGTTCATTTATCCTAGCAACTTATAGAATATGCTATTTCCAAACCACGGTTTGGGTGCATATGTGGTTGCATTAACAACGCGACTGTGAGGGTCGTGTTCACCGATCTCCCATCGGGACAAACTCTTAAATATTTGCTGTTGCAAGTACTGCAATAACCATGTTTTGGTGCAGGAACTCAACCCATCACCTATTCCCACAAATGTGAGTGAATTTCGAAATTTTCATGATTTGGCCGGTTTCTATAGTCGATTCATAAAAGATTTCTCTACAATTGCTTGTCCTCTCATCGAATTGACCAAAAATAATGTCACCTTTGTGTGGGGCAAAGCACAACAAAAGGCCTTTGATGAGCTCAAAAATAAGCTTACTGAAGCACCTCTCCTTGCTTTACCGGATTTCACAAAAACTTTTGAGATAGAGTGTGACGCTAGTGGTATTGGCATTAGAGGAGTCCTCATGCAAAATGGACGTCCTATTGCGTACCATAGTGAGAAACTAGATGGTACACGTCTTAATTATCCGATTTATGACAAAGAGCTTTTTGCCTTAGTTCGTGTTCTTCAAGTTTGGCAACATTACCTTTGGCCTAAGGAATTTATCATATATTTCGACCATAGGTCGTTGAAATATCTCAAAGTCCAAGACAACTTCAGTAAAAGGCACTCTAAGTGGGTTGAGTTCATGGAGTCTTTTCCTTACATTGTAAAGTATAAGAAGGGCAAAGATAATGTAGTTGCAGATGCTTTGTCTCGCAAGAACATAAGCCTTCTTATGCGCCTTGAAGTGAAAATTTTGGGTCTTGAGGACATCAAAACTTTGTATGCTTCCAACCTGTTTTTTGACCAATATTCACAAAGTGTTCATTTGACAAAGGATTTGATGACTTCTATTTGTACAATGGTTTTCTCTTTAAACAAAACAAGCTTTGCATTCCGAAGTCATCACTCCAAATTTTGCTTCTCCAAGGGTCTCATGGTGGAGGCCTTATGGGTCACTTTGGTCATGACAAGACATATGACATGTGATACCTTCGATCCGGATTCATGGATGAAGTATAGTAGCTTTTTCCCTAGTAGACATAGGTTTAATAGAACCTTGGGAAACAATGCTAAAGGAATTAATTAAGGACATGTCTACAAGACTTTGTTCTTTCGTTTTACCTTTGTTTACCAGACTGACATGGGTATGACTACTCGGATGCTCATTATTTGCTACCCTACATTGGGTAAAAGGCTTACGGCCCATAAAGATTCCAGATAACAGCCCAAGGAAGCAACCGACAGGGACTTTTTATTGTATTAGGAAAGAAACCACAAATCGACATTATGTTGGTATCGTAATCACACGTGTATGAAACCTATCCGCATACAACTTTGAGACTCGGCCTATTATATATAGGACGGGAGAAGCCCAAGCGAGGGTACCGAAATCTAGAGGACAACTTGTAATAGAGTATTTTCCCATTATTCAGGCGACTTTGATTCCATTGTTTTCCCTGACATCCAACGAAATCCCCAGCGTTCTCTTTTCCGCAAAACCCCAAGTCCATCACCATGGGCATTGCCGAGGTTACCCCTCGTCAATTGGTGTTGTCTGTGGGAAACTTGAACGCTGGAAACACGGATTCGACAGAACGCTCTCCACCAAGCATCAACTCGATGAAAGAGAATCCATGCCTGCCCACCCTTGTATTGGTACCCACCGGTTTCAACTGTGGATCCAATCTAATCATCGGAAGGCTCCACTTCCAAGCAGACAACATGCAAGAATCACACCCTTCGGCCCTGATCGCATCAGAACCGTCGGTGGAAAAGGCCACACCTATAGCAGTACCAGCATCACCCGTTGGATCCTCCATAGACATCACAGCTTAGATTGAAACAGGAAAAGAAGGTCACCAGCCAACCTCACCACATGGAGCAAACCCGATAATCTCAGAACCCGAAGAAAGTAGCGAAAACATCGACTTTGAAGAAAGGATGGCGGAAATTTATCCAGAACTACAATCTCGGAGTATTACCAACACACCCGCGGAAGCAAAAGACCATGCCGTCAGGCCACACATAACACGCCACCAAGTGTACATGATCAACGGAGATACCTCAACACCACACGACGAAAATGGTAATCCTATAATAAACCCCGATGATATTTTATCAGATGACCATGCAGGAAACCACGACAACGGAGGAGAACACGACAACGGATGAGAACACAAAAACGGAGGAGAAATAGCAGATAATCGCATAGTCTAGGGAGGAGGCAGAGAACCCCACACAAGAGAAATACCAGGACTTCGGCTACCAGCGTCGGCATGGCAAAAAGCAAGGGAGGCAATTTTGGGAGTAGTCCCAATGATAGCAGATGCTTCACATGAGGATCTACTAGCATACCAATATTTGCTCCACCACAAGAAGAGAGACTTACTCTGGATGCAAAGACAACTCAATGAAAGAAAAAGTCTAGCCGACAAATCCAGTTTACGACGGGCCCAACTAAGCTCTACCCGAGGGTCAAGGAGTGTGACAGGAGCAGCACCACCAAGAAGGGCGGTGTCCTGATTACAGAATATCCCCGAAGTAGAAAGAGGTGGAATTATCCGAGATCTCGACCTATCGTTCATGTCAATTGATCAAACAGGAAACATCAACGCAAAAACAGCTCAGGCAGCCATTGTGGCCGCGCAAACATATCTGATCACCACTCAACCCGCACCCGATGATCCGCGCGTGGCCCTCCACCTCTCCGCCCTGATGAAGCTCAGCATGGTAGGGGCCTCACTCGCGGAAGCAGAACAAGGACTCACACAAAGATCCCCACGCCATCACAACAGTCCTCGATAAGTAGGACACACCTAGAAATCTCGATCACCACACTAGGCGCACCTCGTAGGATCCGAGCCGGGAAGCAACACAAGGAACGACAACACCTAGCATAGAAGTAGTGGACCTAGAGACGAAAGCCGCACCTGACGATATCAAGATGGAGATGACGAATATGACCATGGCCTATGCGGGGCCAGCTGTTTCACGCAGAGGATTCACAAAGCCTCAGTACCCAAAGACTTTAAACTTCCACACGACCGACACAAATACGATGGGCTCTAGGAACTCGAAGCTTGGTTAGCAGACTATCTAGCCACTGTCAAATTACAGGGCGGCTCCACAACTACTACAATGCAAAGTCTACAACTACACCTCACTAGCGCCATAAGATCATGGTTGAGGCAGTTACCCGAAGATTCAATCGGTAGCTGGAACGATCTGGAAGATAAATTCATCCGACATTTTCATTCCACATTCAAATGACCAGCATACTTGGAGTAGTTGCGAGCATGCAAACAAAAATCTGGAGAGTCAATAAGAGCGTTCATACAGCGATGGAATATTATGGAAAACTCAGCTGAATCCATATCTGACAAAAGGGCCATTGACGCCTTTAACGACAACCTCTGTCGCCGATAATTCATAGAAGAGCTGGGTTGGGTGAAACCAAAGACAATATCACAGTTAATGGAAATAACAAACCACCGGGGTGATGGAGAAGAAGCGCTACATAATAAGCACGCGCGATCACCCGAACAAGATAGGGATAAATGCGGCAATGACAGAAGACGAAGGAAGAACGATGGGAAGACGAGACCAAGTTACGTCGCAGCAGGATTTTCGGGTGAAGGTAACAACAGAAGCAACGACAATAACAACGGATACCATCAAAACAGGGATGACGTTGGAGGGAGCCAGTCCGCACATCGGTATCAGCCAAGAGCATGAGACCCACCTATGTCCACAATAAAAATGCTGGAAGGACCCTATAATATGCATTTTTACGTCGACTCAGCAGGCAGGCGACAATCCAATCAGTTGATGAAAGACTACCGAACATTCTTGAAGATGCAGGAATTGTGTAATGCAAAGGCAGCCGAAGCAGCAAATCGAGGATACACGTTGAAAGGGCATGTATGCCCCCATGTGTGGTTTTGGTAATTAATGACAATCCCTATGGACTAATGTGCAAATTGAGTCTCACTTGTAGGTTTGTCCATTGGCATCGCTTGGACCATGTGTTGGTTTCAAGGATGAAAAAGAAGAAGCATTGTCTAAGGGCTTTGTGCCTATTGGAATCAAGTAGAATAAGAAGATCAAGTATGTCTTGAAGAAGAAGAAGAAGATGGAGTTCCTCATGGCTTTCTTCAAGACATCATCATCAAGAATTGGTGTGCAATCTCAAGGTGTGCCTTATCTAGAAGATCTCATGCTTGAAGCTTGCCATCCTCGTGATCATGGAGTGATGAAGACAAGAAGAGGTTTCCTCATGGAGTATGGGGGAGCCATTCGCAAGTCTTCATCAAGCAAGAGCAAGCAAGAAAGGTGTTCCATCTTGAAGGTGACAAGATCGTCTACATCAAGCTCAAGTGGGATGCTCAAGGCAAAGGTATGATCTTGTCAGGTTTTCTATTTTACCGGTCTCTTGTAGTGTTGGGAGACCGGGTTTAGGATAGATAGCCGTTCTATCAAGAGGGGCTCTCGAGTGGGTGACTCATTCGTATCTTTTGGAGAAAGCTCAAAACTTTGCATACACATCATCATCTTTCTTGGTTGTTGTTTGGTCATGTGAGGATATAGAGCTTGTGGTTATCCTCATAACAAGCTCTAGTTCATCAAAAACAGATTTCCCTGATATATCTTATTGCGGTTTTGTTTCTGCGGGTTTTCCAGCTCCACACCTTAGTAGGTATCTAACATATATATTCATGGTATTTTATCAGTTGGATTCTACTCATCGTTATCTTTCCAACAAAATTGGTTTCATCTCGTTTGGAGTTTGGATGTAAAAGTTGTGGCAGTTCTGGTTCTGGAGTTTTTTCCCGACGGATAGTTCTGGTGGGCCACCGATAGTACCGCTAGGGAAGTTTGCCATCGATAGTACCGGTGTAAATTCTGGCCCAACTTCCGAAAACCTCAATTTCAATTCAGTACCCTCACTGTCTTGGTGTGCGCTATTTGACGGTACTTCAGTCGGAATCTTGGGCGGTAGTACTGGTCTAGGTGGTAGTACTGGTGACCACCGGTAGTACCGGCCGTCCTTGTTTTTGTGTTCTTTTGCATCGCTATTTTTGGACCATTGGATGAGTGTCACTGGTAGTACCGGCCACCCACCGGTACTACCGGTCATGCGCAAATTTGTGAGTAACGGGCAGATCGGAGATCCCTTTAAAAGGAGCTCCCCTTTCCCCTTCGGGTCTCACTTGCTTTTTCTTGGTTTTGCCTTTCTCTCTCTCCTCCATTGTTTACCTTGAAGAGCTTGCCCTCCCCCTTTCCCCCTCCTATGATTCTTGCATCTTTTTGAGGGATTTGAGAGAGGAGATCTAGATCTACAAGCGCCACCAAACCAAATCCCTTCTTTGTGAAGGAATCCTTAGGATCTAGATCTTGGAGAGTTTTGTGTTCTCCTCTTGTGTCCTTCCTCCCTTATTCCCCCAATAGCTTTTGTAGCTTTGGTGGAATTTGAGAGTGAAGGACTTGCCTCCTGCATTTGGTGCATAGGTTTGAGTTCTCCTCGGAGATTCGGCGAGTTCAAGCCCTTGGGCTTGTTTCTCTTGGGTTCTTGGAACCCTAGACGGTTGTGTGGTTGGATTGTTGACCTTTTGTGGTCATGTAGACTTTTGTGGTCTTGTAGACTTTTGTGGCCTTGTTGTGTTTTGTGGCTTTGTAGCCTTTGTGGCATTGTTGTTGGGAGCCTCCAATTGAGTTGTGGAGATTGCCCCAACCTTGTACGGGTTCGGTGATCGCCCTCAAGTGTCCCATAGTGGAACGTGAGTAGGCCTTTGTGGCGAGCTCATGGGAGAATAGGGTGAGCCTTTTATGGCATCGGTAGGTTGCGTGCCTTCGCATCTTGGGGTGAGGCCTTGTGTGGCGTTGGGTGAGCATCAAGCCACCACACCTCGAGGTGAGCCACTTGTGGCGTTCGAAGTACATTGTGCCCCCACACCTCTCCAATAGAGACGTAGCTTCTTTGGAAGTGAACTTCGGGAAACAAATCATCGTCTTCGCGTCCATTGGTTATCTCTCAACCGAGCCCTTTACTTATGCAATTTACATTGTGATAGCCATCGTGCTTGAAGTACTATATCTTGCTATCACCTTGTTGTTGCCTTGCTTAGCATAGGTTGTTGGTGCACTTAGTGAACCTACTGATTATAGGTTTTGGCTTGATAAATTAAACGTTAAGTTTTATTCCACATTTATTAGATCCTAAACCGTAATAGTTTTAAAACACCTATTCACCCCCTCTAGGCGGCGTCCGTTTCCCTTTCACACGTCTACGCCCGGTGCACCACCACGAGTTGCACCACCACAAAACTCAAACGATCAAAACAATGAGTACCCCAGATCAAAAGGAACAATGTCTATGATTCAGAAAGGGCGTCCACCCAACAGAATTCAGAAGCTCATCACAAGACAAATCAATATGGCGGAAACATCAACATCAGCTGTACCTGAATATCTCCATTGGTCAGAGCAAGAAATCAAATTCAGCAAAGCAGATCACCCACTCTAGGTCCCACGACTAGGTCATTTAGCCTTGATAGTGAAAGCACAAATTGGTGGATTTGATATGAGCAAGGTCTTCATGGATGCAGGAAGCAGCATAAATCTAATCTACGCAAAAACATTGCGAACAATAGGCTATCCCCTGAATAATCTCGCTCCAACAGAAACCTCTTTCCATGGAATAGTACCAGGTAAAGCCGAAATTCCTTTAGGCAAAGTTTTTCTTGGCGTTGTTTTTGGTTCCAAGATAAATTTCAGGCGAGAAAGACTCGAATTCGAAGTCATGGATTGACCATCACAATACCATGCAATCCTGGGACGACCAACATTTGCACGATTCATGGCAGTGCCACATTACGCATACTTACGTCATAGGGATTATCACGGTACAAGGAAGCTTCACACGTGCGGACAGCTATGATCGAGAGTTCAACAAAATATCTAAATCTTTCGGGATGGCAACAGAGTTCAAGCAACTCAAAAGTTCAGCAAACAAACAACCTCTTGAAGTAGCACGTGTAAATCCCGATCAGGCTTTTGACACGGCAAAAGACACAAAAGAAGTACATATCCACCCCACCGACCCGACGAAAACAACATTTGTGGCCTCTAACCTTGATCCCACATAGGAAAGCGCGCTCATCGATTTCCTCCGTGAGCACCGGGAGATTTTCGCATGGCTACCTTCTGACATGCCAGGAATCCCAAGGGAACTCGCTGAGCACGCATTAAATCTAGATCCAACGGCAAAGCCAGTAAAACAACCGCTTCGATGCTTCACAGAACCAAAATGCAAGGCCATTGGAAAGGATCTCCATAGCCTGACCGATGCCAATTTTATCAAAGAATTAACAAAACCAAAGTGGCTTGCAAACCCAGTATGTGTTCCAAAGAAAAACACTACGGAACTTCGGATGTGCATCGACTTTACTGTGCTGAACAAACACTGTCCAAAAGATCACTTCCCATTGCCGCGAATCGACCAAATCATCGATGCAACCACATGGTGCGAGCGTCTTTCTTTCTTAGACGCTTACTCAGGTTACCACCAGATTAGGATGAAGGAAGAAGATCAGGAGAAAACAGCATTTATCACGCCTTATGGCGTATTCTACTACACAACAATGTCGTTTGGCCTCAAGAACGCTGGAGCAACATATCAGCGGATGATGTAGAAGTGCCTGGGAAGCCAAATAGGCACAAACGTGCAAGTATATATTGATGATGTCATAGTTACCACAGGTCAAGGATCTGCGTTGATAAAAGACCTAGAAGAGACATTCAGAAATCTTGAGAAGTTTAGCATTAAGCTGAATCCGAAGAAATGTTCCTTTGGAGTCCCGGTGGGGAAACTCCTCATATATTTGGTATTAGCTAGAGGAATCGAGGCTAATCCCGAAAAAATACAAGCAATCCTCACAATGAAAAAGCCAACAAATCTACGTGGTGTACAACAATTGGCGGGATGAGTGGCGGCTCTAAGTCGTTTTATTGCAAGATTAGGAGAAAAAGCGCTACCATTCTATGCCCTCATGAGGAAATCAGAAAAATTCGAATGGATGAAACAAGCTCAGCGTGCCTTCGAAGATCTTAAAAGAACACTTTCGACAACTCCTGTCGTCGTGTCACCAAAAGAAAAGGAACCTCTGCTTCTTTATATTGCTGCCACACATCAAGTGGTCAGTACGGTCCTGATCGTAGAGCGACCCGACGAAGGAAAGACCCATGGCGTGTAAAGACTAGTTTACTTCCTGAGTGACGTTTTATCGCCATCTAAACAAAGGTACCCACACTACCAGAAATTAGCATACAAGGTATTTATGACAGCACGAAAATTACGCCACTATTTCTCGAAGCACCGATCGTAGTGGTCAACGAGGCACCTTTGTCAAGCATCATCAACAATCCAGAAGCAACTGGGCGTGTTTCTCTATGGGGCGTCGAATTATCCCCTCGGGATATCACTTATGAGAAGTGCAAAGCAATCAAGTCACAAGTTCTGCCGGATTTTATCCGAGAGTGGACAGAATTATAATGTGTTGGTCCACTAGACCTTTCTAGCACATGGACAATGTACTTTGATGGATCAAAAAGAACAGAGGGAGCAGGAGCATGAGTCGTAATAATATCACCTCAAGGCGACAAAATGCGCTATATGCTTCGGATGAGCTTTACAAACGCATCCAATAACGAAGCAGAATACGAGGCCCTGTTGCATGGCATGCGGATGGCCAAAGCTTGCGGTACCTTCGGAGATTCCAATCTCGTGGCACATCAGGCAATGAACAAATGTGATGCTGTCAGTGAAAATATGGTTGCTTATCGCGACTTATATAGCATCATGGAGGCTCAATTTGATGGGTGTGAAGTATCACATATAGGAAGAGCAAGCAATGAGGAAGCTGACAATCTAGCAAACATCGGATCATTGTGTTTGCCAATACCACTAGGAGTTTTTTCGGAGGAAATAGTGGAGCGATCGATCAAGGCAAAAAGAGTCTCCGAGGTTGTAGCACCAAAAACAGGGAAAAAGAAGCATCCACAAAAAGAGTCGGGGGCTCCTTCAGAAATCAAGAACATAGAAGAGGTCATCAAAGAAGAACAAGAAATCAAAGAGGTCATGATAATTGAACCTGCCTGGATGCAGCCGTATATAGCATATATGACTAAGGGAGAGTTACCATAAGATGTGATGGAAGCTCGGCGAATCACCCGACGATTGAAGGCTTTCAGGATAGTCAAAGGAGAACTATACAAAAGAAGTATTTCGGGTGTGCTACAACGTTGTGTAACACCCGAAGAAGGAAAAATTATACTGAAAGATATACATGAAGGAGTCTGTGGTCACCATGCTAGTAGTTGAGCAATTGCTACAAAAGCATTTACGGCAGGATTTTATTGGTTCACTGCAGTACAAGATGCAAAAGACATTGTCAGAACATGTGAAGCATGTCAATGATTCGCAACAAAGCCTGGAGCACCCACCGCTGAACTGAATCCCATACCCTTGGCTAGGCCTTTCGCTCAATGGGGACTCGACATGGTGGGAAAACTTCACAAATCATCGCCAGGAGGACACGTCTTTCTGCTAGTAGTAGTCGACAAATTTACTAAATGGATTGAAGCAATGCCTGTCACCACCCAAGATGGAACTTCGGCTGTAAATTTTATTAAATCCATAGTATTTCGGTTTGGCGTACCGAACAGCATCATCACGGACAATGGGGCCAACTTCACTTCCAATGAGTTTGAGGATTACTGTCAGGAGATGGGCATTAAAATAAGCTACGCTTTGGTAGCTCAACCGCAAACAAACAAACAGGTCAAAAAAGCCAATGGACTAGTTACCGTTGAACTCAAAAAGAGACTACTAGCACCACTTGACAGAGCAAAAGGAACATGGGTGGATGAATTGCCATCCGTGTTATGGAGTTTACGCATAACTCCAAATAATTCAACACAAGAGACACCTTTATTTTTGGTCCACGCTGCAGAAGCCGTGCTTCCAGTTGAGGTACACACGAATCACCAAGAGTAGCTGCATATAATGAAGAGGAATCAAGAGAGGCACTTGAAGATGATGTGGATGCGCTTGATGAAGCTTGAGACGAAGCCCTCCAAAGAGGAACTATGTACCAGCAAAACCTGCACACAATTACCATAGTAGAAGATTGCGACCTAGGTCCTTTGCAGTAGGGGGCCTAGTTCTTTGCCTCAAGCAAGACGGCCACAAAAAGCTAGAATCTCCATGGGAAGGACCATACATCGTCACAGAAGTTATTCACGGAGGAGCATATCGACTACAAGACAAGAAAACATGAGTAAATAACTCAAATCCATGGAACGTAGCACAACTATGACGCTTTTATGCATAAATATTATTTGCAATGTGATAAGAGTCACAGTTTGGCTTATCAGCCAAGGTGTCAAGAAGAAAAAGGCTAAAACAGCCATCCGCTAAAAAAATGTACCATTGATTTTCGCCATATATATAAAAATATAAGTTATTTTTATCTTAATCTTTTTATTTGTTCAAAAGATCAATACTTTCCATGAAGCTAACAACAACTATGAGCCTATGTCCAGATACAGGCATCCGAACATAGCCTCAGGGGATACTCCCATCGGGAGCGCTAGCACACACCCGATAGAAATTCTGTTGTGTATAAGGTACTTTGATAGATTGCAAAAAAACCTTTTTTGAGTTTTACACCAGTGTATCCTCAAAAAGGTGTTACTCCCATCGGTAGATAGTGTAAGATAATAAAATTATGTGATATAATCAGAAAGACTGGCGGCCTAGCTGGCCAACCACCAATCAAGCCAAAAAACATCAGATCACGCTCAGACGCAAGAAAAAGTCTGAATGCCATGTTCAAAAACATGAAGGTAAGACCCCAGGATTCATCCTGTGTGGCCTGGTAATCGCACAAGAATGCGCTCTGCCGATACGATGAAAGAAACCCAACGGACGTGTTGGGTACCCGATAAAATATAAACTAGAGTTCAGTATTCGGTAAGACCTCAGCGGCTCGAACTGAATTACACCAGTTACAAATTCTAGATTCGAGCCTAGGGACTTGAGTCTAATGTAGGTCAACCTTGTTTTTGCCCGGGAGCAATTAACTGATTCCCGATCCGTTGGAAGCATCAGAATCGTTGTACAAAATCCCTACAAAAATAAAAATCAAACAAAATGAGAGAAAGAAGAAAGAAAACTTTGAGACTCAACCTGAAAACTGCGGATTCAGATAGAGTCTCGGGGGCTACTGACATGGGTATGACTACTCGGATTTTCATTACTCGCTACCCTACATTGGTGATGTCTATGCACGCTTCTATTCTTGTAGATAGTGTTGGGCCTCCAAGTGGATCACCCAAGGTTTATCAAACTCGGGGAGGAAGTGGTTAAAGGTATCCCTCTCAAACAACCCTCCAATCAAGATACAAGAAGTCTCTTGTGTCCCCAACACACCCAATACACTTGTCAGGTGTATAGGTGCACTAGTTTGGCGAAGAGATAGTGAAATACAAGTGACATGGGTATACCCTACATGTACTCGAGTTTGGTATATACGGTCCAGATACGGCGGAAGCCCGCGGTGTTGCTAAGGCCCAATGGAGAATTCGAGTGGCCCACGGACTCTCGATTACTTGCGAGACAAGAAGAAGCTTAAGATAGAAAGTTCAAAGGGAAAACCCTAATCTATAACCGACTCGACCTGCTACCCGAGACCTAGCCTATCTATATAAAGGCTAGGAGGGGGCAGCGAGAAAGACACACGTGACCCTAGTTTCCACAACTCTCGCCAGATTGCATCTACGCGCCCCTATAATCTTCGATTCCTTCGTTAATTCCAAGAGCAGACAAGCAGGAGTAGGGACCTCTACAAGGCCTGAACTCGGGTAAAACTTGCATCCCTGTGTGCTTGTTTGCTAGCCGACTAATGCCTCTAGCGCTCCCTCCTTCTCCAAAACCCAAGTCCATAACAATGGGCATTGACGAGTTAAACCCTCGTCAATTGGTGGGAACTGGGAGTGCTGATGTCACAGATTCTTCTGCTCCATCAACCGCGATCTACAACTCTACAACAGCGGAGATTCGCCAGCTCTTCGGCGCGTTCGACTTCACCGTCCACACGCCGGCCACTTGCCCGGCTTTCGAGTCCGTGGGCGATGGAATCAGTCTGGCGATTGGGAGCTTCCGCTTCCAGGTTGGTGAGATGGGCATGTTTCGCATGCCTGACTAGCCGATGGCACCCACGATTGCTCCAGCATCATGGTTCCCGCCACCAATCGGCACCCTCAGCGAGCTCAACGCCTCGGCAACAGCCGGGAGCACGGACAGTGATAGCAGTCGCGGATCCAATCTGGGTGACCTAGCCACTGAAGATGGAGCCTATGGCTTTGGATCTGAAAGTTGCGGGAGAAACAGCTTCCCCAACCACTTCATGTGCACGATCATCAATGCATGCGACACCACCGCCAATCACGACAACACTAGCAACAGATCTGGCACCGGGCCACCAAACGGTGGCATACCCAATAGCTTTCCACCCAACGACAGCACACCCAACGGCGGCCCCACCAATGGTGGCAACGGCGCACCCATAAACAATGGAGCGGTAGGAGAACCGCCTACCATAGTGAATGAACACACGTGAGAGCACGTGGTGATCAAGCTCAACGACAATGAATGGGCCCGCTGTCGAGAAGCTTTGCGAGGCCATCCCCTGCCCCTCAATTCCCTGCAAGACATGCTGATGGGCTACCATTGGCTACTGAAGGAGGAGTACAGACGCCAGCTACATGCAATCACACAACTCGAAGCGCGTAAAAAGGCGGCGGACAAATCAAGCCTTCGGCGAGCCAGGCTCTCCTCCCACGGAGGATCCTCCTCCAAAGGCAACGAGTACCTGGCCAACAATAGAAGATCTCAACTGGCCCACCTCACCAAGGAGGAGCGAGTGGAAGCCGCAAAAGTCCTCGACTTTGGCATCATGACGGTGGATACATGGGGCAACGGCGGCCACTATGTACCTCCTCAACAACCAGCCGCTAGCTAGAGATCCAGGAGCTGCCATGCAACAATCTACGATCGCGGGCTTGGGGCTAGTCGAGGCAGCCCTCGACAAAGAACCTGCACTAGAGCAAAATAAAAGCAAGGCTCTGGCAAAACACTACTCCTCGCCTTCGTCTAGCAACGATAGCCCATGACCTGTCTCGGTGTCGCCGCTCACGGCGGCATGATCGCGACTACGATGCGCGCGATGACCTCACACAACACAAAATCGACAAATCAAGGACAAGACGTGCTTGTTCGACTGACTCAGAAGAGGACGAGACTGAACTCTGTGGTGCCAGATGCTTCAGCAGGGCCATCAGACAGAAGTGAATGCCTAAAGGGTTCAAGCTACCATCAGAGAACCCAAAATTTGACGGTCTACATGACCCTAAAATTTGGTTGGAGGACCACATCTCCTCCGTCAGACTACATGGCGGGAGTCGAAACATGGCCATGCAATGCCTGCAGCTATAGCTACAGGGTGCCGCTCGCGCATGGCTCAATAATCTCCTGCGCGGATCCATTCATAGCTGGGAAGAGCTGGTCTACAGCTTCGTGCGCAATTTCAAGGGCACCTACAAAAGGCCCACATCAATCGAAGAGTTGAGAAGCTACCAGCAAAGGTCGGGGGAATCGCTACGCTCGTATATCCAGAGGTGGTCCATCATCAAGAACTCTGCAGAAAACATCTCGGAGGACCGCTCCATCGACGCACTCAATGGCGGCGTTCGCCGCATAGAGCTCAGGGAGGAACTGGGCCGCTCGAAGCCCAAAACAATTGACCACCTGATGGAAATCACGAATTGGTGGGCTGACGGAGAAGACTCGGTGAAAAACCGTACCTACTCCGACGACGATGACGACCTTGGGCACAGACGCGACCGCTGAAGCAAACGTCAAATGCGCGTCTACGATGACCGCGACGAGGTAAACATGGTTGCAGCCGGCTACGCTGACAAACGCGACGACAACCGCAACAGCGGAAAAACCACGCAGGTGTGGCAACGCCGCACTCGCGAAGAGGCACCCGTAACATCTATCGAAGACAAACTGTCCGGGCCATGCAATGTGCACTTATACATCGACAAGCACGATGGCAAGAAGAAATCCAGCCACCTTCTCAAGGACTACCACGAGTTCCTCAAACTCCATGAAGGCCTGGCCCGGATGAATCGCGACACAGTCAACATGGGCTATGGAGCCACCCCAGGCGCCGTGGCACATGGAGCTCCTCCACCACCGCCCGGACCACCACCACCCACGGCCGCATCGGTCCAGCATCATGAGGCGAACCATACCCATGAGCCATGGGTAACATGGGGATGATCCAAAAGGGGCGTCCCTCAAATCGAGTGCAGAAGGCCTTCACTCACCAAGTCAACTTGGCGATAAACTGTCCACCTTTCACCACTGAGTACGTCAGTGGAAGCGACTCCTGCATCACCTTCAACAGGTGTGACCACCCGTGCCAAGTTCCTCGTCCAGGCCACTGTCCCCTCATACTCGAGGCGCAGATTGGGGGTTTCGACATGAGTCGCGTCTTCATGGATGGCGGCCGCATCATTAACCTCATGTTCGCGAGTACCTTGCGGGCGATGAGGATCCCTATGACGATGTGAAGTTTGAACGACGTTCCATGACATCATCGAGGAAAGGCATATATCCCCTGGGGAAAATCAACCTCGACATCATCTTTGGCACGCCGCAAAACTTTCGGCGAGAGCGCATCAACTTTGAGGTCGTCGACTGGCCTTCACAATATCACTACATCCTCGGACTTGTCGCGTTTGCGAGGTTCATGGTAGTGCCACACTACGCCTACCTGCAGATGAAGATGTCGGGTCCAAATGGCGTAATCACAATAAACGGCAACTTCGAGAGGTCCAATAGCTGCGATAGGGAATTCAAAAGAATCTCCCAGTCCTTCGGCATGCAGGAGGAACTCGCAAGACTAAAGGAGTCGACAGACAATAGTCTGCCTCCCCTGAGCAGACCAAGTTCACCCGACCTGTCCTTCGACTCGTCGGTGCACATGAAGAAAGTCCAGGTCCACCCAACGGACCCGACCAAGACGACTCTCATCGCCAACAACTTGAGTTCCGCATAGGAACTCGTGCTTGTTGAATTCCTCCGTGAGCACTGGGAGATCTTCGCCTGGTGTCCAACGGACATGCCAGGAGTCCCTAGGGAATTCGCCGTGCACTCACTCAACGTAAACCCTGAAGGAAATATGCCCTGATAGGCAATAATAAAGTTGTTATTAAATATTCCTTGTGTATGATAGATGTTTATTTTGCATGCTATAATTGTATTTATAGGAAACGTCAATCCATGTGTGTTTAATAAACAAATAAAAGGTTCCTAGTTATGCCTCTCTTATAGACTAGCTCGTTGATTAACAAGATGATCAAAGTTTCCTGATCATGGACATTGGATGTTGTTAATAACGAGGTCACAGCATTTGTGAAATGATGTGATGAACATTCATCCAAAGTATAGCATTACAATCAAAGTCATTATGTTTATATTGCTATAACATCATACGAGGTAATCTTTATCCTTAGACCATGAGATCATGTTAATTGCTAACATCAGAAGAGTAACTTGATAACATCAAACATCACACCGTAAAAGGGTGACTATAAAGGTGAGTTCAGATACTCCGAAGATGTTATGTTGAGGCTCATGGATCAAGAGTGGAATTTGTCAATCCTGATGACATATAGATATACTCTGGGCCCTCTCGGTGATATCACATTAAGATAGCTTGCAAGCAAGTGATATGATCACTAGAATGTTATATCACGGGAACGAGAAAAGAGTGCATGTCGGTAACGAGATCAAACTAGGTATTTGGATACCGATGATCGAATCTCGGACATGTAATATATCATGAGACAAAGGGATTAAATTACTAGCGGTAAAGGTTCTCACGATCACAGAAGTCATCGTTGAATGTGTAGGAGTCAGTATGGATCTCTAGGTCTCGCTTCTGATTATTGATTTGAGAGGAGTCTCAATCATGTCTGCCTTATTCACGAACCATAGGGTGACACACTTAAGGGTTGCCAAACACCATTTTGGAGCACATATGTTTCAGACGAAAGAATTGCAAAGCGCTGAAATTATTTCGATGGAAACCGGAATTGTTTCGGGTGAAATTGCAGAAACTGGTTCTGCATGTGATATTGAAATGTTACAAGGGGTTTTATGTGAATGTTTGTTAATTAAAGTAATTAACAAAATTCTGAATAAAATAAATAAAAGAGTTTTATTAAATGCGAGTTGCATTAAATTTGGTGGAAATTTAATGCATGTGAGTGGAACTTTGGGTGGAGGCTAAATTGATGTGAGTGGAGCTTCCACCACATGAATGAGGAAGAGGTGGGGGCACCCCCCATGGGCGCCGACCATGGGAGGGGAGGAGCCCCCCTCTCCTTGCTCACAAAGCACACCTCCTCGTGAAGGATCTCTCTCCCCCTCTAGACATATTCCCCCATGGTCTCGGATTAGCGAGATACATGTTCCCGGTGGCATTGCGTCTGGAAGGAGTTGCTTCTTCCGCTGATTCGCTGGACCGAGGAGGTGGAGGTTGTTCGGTGGCCTGAATGTGTGTGCGAGGAAGGATGTGCTGCTGATTTGCGGCACTAGGACTTCCACACGATCTTGAGACTGGCAAGCGTACGAGTACATTATCCACGAGTTCCAACTCATTAACAAAGCTCTGTTGTCTTCGAGGGTAAGTTCTCTATGGATGTATATCCACCCGTTGCTTGTATCTAGTAGATAGATCTTGGCGTATAGTTCTCATCATAGATTTTTTTTGTTTTCTATGCTGCGAACCCAACCGTGGTATCAGAGCCTGATCTATGCGTAGGTGCTTTGCACGGGTAGTACACATATGTTTATATGTGGGCGATGATGATCATGTTATTGCTTCTTTCATGTATTTTGTATATTGGTGGCATAGTGGGATGAAGCTGCTCAGACCAACCTTACATGTCATCGCACATGAGACCGGTTCCACGACTGACATGCAACTAGTTTTGCATAAGTGGCTGGCGGGTGTCTGTCTCTCCTACTATAGTCAATGTCTGATTTACAACGAGTTGCTAATAACTTGGCTATCCTCGTTTTGGTTCCATGTTCGTAGGTAAGACCGGTTCTATCTCCGAAAGCCCTAAACCACGTAAAACTTGCAATGGATAAATTAGAGGCATCTAGTTTAGATCGTTGCTGGGCTAGTGTCTTGATATGGTGATGTTGTAAGTAGATGTATGGTAGATACTATTACAACACACTTAACGTGTAAGTTCCATAGACCTTGGCCTTACACACAAAGGAATGATAAAGATCATACCACGATGCATATGATAGAGATCAAATGCATGGACCATATCATCCCACTTTACACATTAGATGTTTGCATCTTATATTGCTAGTTTGGCGCTTTTAGTAGCATTGTAAGATGATCCCTCATTTAAATATCAATATAAAATGTGTTCTTCCTTAAGTATGCACCGTTCTATGGATTGTGTTTCGAGACATCACGTGATGATCGGGTGTACTCGACTCTACGCTTTCATACAACGGGTGTAAGACAGTTTTACACACGCGAATACTAAGGTTCTTACTTGGTGAGCCTAGCATGTACAGACATGGCCTCGGAACACGGACCGAAAGGTTAAGCATTAGTCATATAGTTGATATGATGCCCATATAGATGCTCGCCTTTGAAGCTACACCGATTCACGTGATGATCGGACTTGGTGTAGTGGATTTGGTTCATGTAATCACCAAAAAGACACGAGGGATGTCGTTTTTGAGTGGGAGTTCATTAGTAATTTGGATTAGTTGAACTCAATCTATCATAAACTTAGTCTAAATAAACTTTACAAATTCTGTTCTAGATGGCACCACCTACTTTTAATTTCAATGTGTTCATGGAGAAAGAGAAACTTGATGCGAATGGTAGCACCTTCACCAACTAGGCTATGAATTTGAGGATTCTCCTCACTGCTACACAAAAGCAATATGTGCTAGAGGCGCCGCTAGGCCCCCCACCAGCTCGTGATGCCCCTGACAAGGAAAAGGATGTCTATATAACTCGTTAGGAGGACGACAACTTAGTTCATTGCGGCATACTGTATGGGGTAGAGCCAGAACTTCGAAAGCGTTTCGAAAATGGCAATGGTTTTGATACCATGGGAGAATTGAAAATGATTTTTCGATACCCATGCTGCCGTAGAGAGTTATAATGCTTCTGAAAAGTTCTTTACCTGCATTGTGGAGGAGAACAGCTCCGTTAGTGAGCATGTACTCAAAATGTCTGGGTACGCTGACAAGCTTGTGTCCTTGGGAATAACGATTCCCATTAACCTAGGCATACATCGTGTGCTCCAATCTCTGCCACCTAGCTACAAGAGCTTCGTGATCAACTATAACATGCAGGGCATGAAGAAGTCTCTTCCCAAGCTTCTATCAATGCTTAAAACTGCAGAAGTGGAGATTAGGAAAGAACATCAAGTGTTGATGATCAATAAGACCACCGGTTTCAAGAAAGACAAGAAAGGCAAGAAGAAGGGAAAGAAGGGTGGCAAATCTGTTGCCACACCTGAGAAGAAATCCCGAGCTGGCCCTAAGTCTGATACCGAGTGCTACTATTGCAAGGGGACTGGCCATTGGAAGTGCAACTGCTCCAAGTATTTGGCAGACAAGAAGGCCGGCAAGGCAAACAAAGGTATATCTGATATACATGTTATTGATGTGTACTTGAATAGTACTCGCAGTAGCACCTGGGTATTTGATATAGGATCGGTTGCTAATATATGTAACTCGATTCAGGGGCTGTGGAACAAGCGACAGCTAGCAAGGGATGAGGTCACGATGCGGGTCGACAATGGATCAAAATTTGATGTGATCGCTGTCAGAACGCTGCCTCTCCATATGCCGTCGAGATTAGTGATAAATCTAAATAATTGTTATTTGGTGCCTGCACTGAGCATGAACATTGTATCTGGATCGTGTTTGATGCGAAGTGGTTATTCCTTTAAATATGAAAACAATGGTTGTTCAATTTATATGAATGATATCTTTTATGGTCATGCACCTGTGATGAATGGTTTATTTCTGTTGGATCTCGATAGTAGTATTACGCATATTCATAACGTTGATGCTAAAAGCATTAAACTTGATAATGATATATCTGCATATATGTGGCACTGCCGTCTAGGTCATATTAGCGTTAAACGCATGAAGAAACTCCATTCTGATGGACTTTTGGAATCACTTGATTTTGAATCATTTGATACATGTGAGCCATGCCTTATGGGCAAGATGACTAGAATGCCGTTTTCCGGTTCAATGGAACGGGCAACAGATTTATTGGAAATCATACATATTGATGTATGTGGACCAATGAGTGTGTCAGCACAAGGTGGATATCGTTGTTTTGTTACTTTCACGGATGATTTGAGTAGATACGGGTATATCTATTTAATGAAACATAAGTCTAAAACCTTTGAAAAGTTCAAAGAATTTCAGAATGAAGTGGAAAATCATCGTAACAAAAAAATCAAATTTCTTCGGTCTAACCGTGGAGGAGAGTATCTTAGTTATGAGTTTAGCACACGTATGAAAGACTGTGGAATAGTTTCACAACTCACGCCTGCCGGAACACCACAATGTAATGGTGTGTCGGAACATCGTAATCATACTTTATTGGGTATGGTTCGATCTATGATGTCTCTAACTAACTTGCCACTGTCATTTTGGGGTTATGCACTGGAAACCGCTGCATTCACTTTAAATCGGGCACCATCTAAATCCGTTGAAATGACACCGTATGAATTATGGTTTGGAAACAAACCTAAGCTGTCATTTCTTAAAGTTTGGGGATGCGATGTTTATGTGAAGAAACTTCAGCCGGATAAACTCGAACCCAAAGCGGAAAAATGCGTCTTCATAGGATACCCTAAATAAACGATTGGTTATACCTTCTATCACAGATCCGAGGGCAAGGTTTTTGTTGCCAAGAATGGATCCTTTCTTGAGGAGTTTCTCATGAAAGGTGTGAGTAGTCGGAAGGTAGAACTCGAAGAGGTTATTGAACCTTCTCTTCATGAAATGGCGAGTGGCGCAGCACCAGAAATTGTTTCGGAGTTGACTTCACCTGATGAAGAGAGAGCTAATGGTAATGATCATGAAACTCCGAAAGAGGACACTACCGAACCTCGCAGGTCAAGCAGGACACGTGCAGCTCCTGAACTGTACGACAATCCTGTTATAAATTTCATGATTGATGAAATAGATGACCTTGTGACGTATGAAGAAGCTATGATGAGCCGGATTCCAACAAATGGCTAGAAGCCATGAAATCCGAGATGGAATCCATGTACGAAAACCAGGTTTGGACCTTGGTGGACTTACCTCACGATCGAATGGCCATTGAGAATAAATGGATCTTCAAAAGAAAAACTGATGCTGATGGTAATATGACCATCTATAAAGCTCGACTTGTCGCAAAGGGGTTTCGACAAATTCAAGGAGTTGACTACGATGAGACATTCTCTCCCGTAGTGATGCTAAAGTCGGTTAGGATTATGTTAGCAATTGCTGCATATTTTGATTATGAAATATGGCAGATGGATGTCAAAACTGCATTCCTCAATGGTAATATTGAAGAAGAGTTGTATATGATACAACCTAAGGGTTTTGTCGATCCTAAGGATGCTAATAAGGTATGCAAGCTTCAGCGATCCATCTAAGGACTGAAGCAAGCATCCCGGAGTTGGAATCTCCGCTTTGATGAGGTGATCAAAGAGTTTGGATTTGTCCAAACTTATGGAGAGGCTTGTATTTACAAGAAAGTGAGTGGGAGCATGTGGCATTTCTAATATTATATGTGGATGACATATTATTGATTGGAAATGATATAGATCTTTTAAACAGTGTTAAAAGTTATCTAAATAGCAAATTTTTGATGAAGGACCTTGGTGAAGCTTCATATATATTAGGCATTAAAATCTATAGAGATAGATCAAGTCTCCTAATTGGGCTATCGCAAAGTACATACCTTGATAAGATATTAAAGAAGTTTAATATGGACGGAAGTAAGAAGGGGTTCTTACCTATGTTGCAAGGCAAGACGTTGAGTAAGACTCAAAGTCCGTCTATGGCGAAAGGAAGAGAGATAATGGATAAGATCCCCTATGCCTCAACCATAGGCTCTATAATATACTCCATGCTATGTACAAGACCGGATGTGGCACATGTTATTAATTTGACTAGTAGGTACCAATCTGATCCAGGTTCGGAACACTGGATAGCGGTCAAGCATATCCTGAAGTACTTCAGAAGAACTAAGGATATGTTTCTTGTATATGGAGGTGAAGAAGAGCTAGTCGCTAAGTGTTATGTCGATGCTAGCTTTGACACCGATCCAGATGACTCTAAGTCTCAATCTGGATATGTATTTCTCTTTAACGGAGCAACAGTTAGTTGGAGGAGTTCCAAACAACCTGTGGTGGCCAGATCAACAACGGAGGTGGAATATGTTCTTTGCTTGAGCGGTTTGAGAAGCGGTTTGGATGAAGGAGTTCATAACGGAACTAGGTGTGGTTCCTAGTGCATTGGACCCAATGGTGATCTATTGTGACAACAATGGAGCCATAGCCAATGCCAAGGAACCAAGGTCTCACAAGAATTCCAAGCATATTAAGCGCCGGTTTCACTCCATCCGCGAGCATGTCAAGGATGGAGTTATAAAGATCTGTATAGTACACACATACCTAAATGTAGCAGATCCGTTGACTAAAGTTCTCACTAGGGTAAAACATGATCAACACCAGAACTCCATGGGTGTTAGATTTATCACTGTGTGAACTAGATTATTGTCTCTAGTGCAAGTGGGAGACTGAAGGAAATATACCTTGAGAGGCAATAATAAAGTTGTTATTATTTATTCCTTGTATATGATAGATGTTTATTTTGCATCCTATAATTGTATTGATAGGAAACGTTAATACATGTGTGTTTAATAAACAAATAAAAGGTTCCTAGTTATGCCTCTCTTATAGACTAGCTCGTTGATTAACAAGATGATCAAAGTTTCCTGATCATGGACGTTGGATGTTGTTAATAACGAGGTCACAACATTTGTGAAATGATGTGATGAACATTCATCCAAAGTATAGCATTACGATCAAAGTCATTATGTTTATATTGCTATAACGTCATACGAAGTAATCTTTATCCTTAGACCATGAGATCATGTTAATTGCTAACATCAGAAGAGTAACTTGATAACATCAAACGTCACACCGTAAAAGGGTGACTATAAATGTGAGTTCAGATACTTCGAAGATGTTATGTTGAGGCTCATGGATCAAGAGTGGAATTTGTCAATCCCGATGACGGATAGATATACTCTGGGCCCTCTCAGTGATATCACACTAAGATAGCTTGCAAGCAAGTGATGTGATCACTAGAATGTTATATCACGGGAACAAGAAAAGAGTTCATGTCGGTAACGAGATCAAACTAGATATTTGGATACCGATGATCGAATCTCGGACATGTAATATATCATGAGACAAAGGGATTAAATTACTAGCGTTAAAGGTTCTCACGATCACAGAAGTCATCGTTGAATGTGTAGGAGTCAGTATGGATCTCCAGGTCCCGCTTCTGATTATTGATTTGAGACGAGTCTCAATCTTGTCTGCATTATTCACGAACTGTAGGGTGACACATAAGGGTTGCCAAACACCATTTTGGAGCACATATGTTTCAGACGAAAGAATTACAAAGCGCTGGAATTATTTCGATGGAAACCGGAATTGTTTCGGGTGAAATTGCAGAAACTGGTTCTACATGTGATATTGAAATGTTACAAGGGGTTTTATGTGAATGTTTGTTAATTAAAGTAATTAACAAAATTCTGAATAAAATAAATAAAAGAGTTTTATTAAATGAGAGTTGCATTAAATTTGGTGGAAATTTAATGCATGTGAGTGGAACTTTGGGTGGAGGCTAAATTGATGTGAGTGGAGCTTCCACCACATGAATGAAGAAGAGGTGGGGGCAACCTCCATGGGCGTCGACCATGGGAGGGGAGGATCCCCCCTCTCCTCCCTCACAAAGCACACCTCCTCGTGAAGGATCTCTCTCCCCCTCTAGATATATTCCCCCATGGTCTCGGATTAGCGAGATACATGTTCCCGGTGGCATTGCGTCTGGAAGAAGTTGCTTCTTCCGCTGATTCGCTGGACCGAGGAGGTGGAGGTTGTTCGGTGGCCTGAATGTGTGTGCGAGGACGGATGTGCTGCTGATTTGCGGCACTAGGACTTCCACACGATCTTGAGACTGGCAAGCGTACGAGTACATTATCCACGAGTTCCAACTCATTAACAAAACTCTGTTGTCTTCGAGGGTAAGTTCTCTATGGATGTATATCCACCCGTTGCTTGTATCTAGTAGATAGATCTTGGCGTATAGTTCTCATCGTAGGAATTTTTTTGTTTTCTATGCTGCGAACCCAACAAACCCAGACGCAAGGCCAGTAAAGCAGACAATTCGGTGACTGTCTGAACCAAGAGCAAAGGCAATCGGAATGGAGATCAACAGACTCCTAGACGCCAAATTCATATGTGAGATCAAGGAAAGCACTTGGCTCGCCAACACTGTGATTCTGCCTAAAAAAGACATTGATATCCTGCAGATGTGTGTGGACTTTAGCTCTTTGAACAAGCACTGCCCAAAGGACCACTTCCCGTTGCCACGAATCGACCAGATCATCGACACCACCACGGGATGTGAGGGTCTCTGCTTCCTCGACACCTACTTAGGCTACAATCAGATCCGAATGAAGGAAGAAGACCAAGAGAAAACAACGTTTACAACGCCCTTTGGCATGTTCTGTTACAACACGATGTCCTTCGGGCTAAAAAATGCAGGAGCCACCTATCAGCGATGCATGCAAGCCTGCCTCAAGAATCAACTTGGTCGCAACATCCAAGTCTACGTCGATGACATCGTCATCAAAACAAAAGAGGAAGCCTTGCTAATTGATGATCTACGCGAAACCTTCGCCAACCTCGACCGCTACCGTATCAAGCTCAATCCGGACAAATGCGCCTTCGGCGTACCATCTGGGCAATTACTCGGGTATCTCATCTCTACGAGAGGAATCGAAGCAAACCCGAAGAAAATAAAAGCCATACTGGCCATGGAGAAGCCAAAGAACGTAAGAGGCGTCCAGCAGATGGCTGGGCGAATCGCGGCG
This sequence comes from Avena insularis, assembly GCA_023614405.1. NCBI lineage: Eukaryota > Viridiplantae > Streptophyta > Magnoliopsida > Poales > Poaceae > Avena > Avena insularis. Next base: position 230,398,718 of record CM042694.1, on the reverse strand, counting down.
CTCAGTCGATTCATCAGTCGAATGGGCGAAAATGCACTGCCCTTCTACCAACTTCTCCGCAAAATTGATAAGTTCGAGTGGACAGACGAGGCACAAGAAGCATTCTAAGATCTCAAATGTCTACTATCCACCTCGCTAGTACTAGTGACTCCACGCGAAAAGGAGCCACTGTTGCTCTACATCTCCGCCACCAAACAGGTGGTGAACACGGTACTTGTGGTGGAACGAGCCAAAGAAAACAAGGTCCACAGGGTCCAACGCCTAATCTACTACCTCAGCGAGGTGCTCACGCCAACAAAACAGCGGTACCCGCACTACCAAAAGCTGGCGTACGACGTCTTCATGACAGCCAGGCGACTGCGCCACTACTTCTAGGAGCACCCAATCGTGGTGGTCAATGACGCCCCGCTCGGGCATATCATCAATAACCCTGATGCCACCAGGCGAGTTGCACTTTGGGGAATCGAGTTGTCTCCACGAGACATCACATATGAAAAGCACGACGCGATCAAGTCGCAAGTCCTCCCTGATTTCCTCGTGCACTGGATGGAAAACCAGCTCCCCGAAAAGCCAGATATGTCCTATCTCTGGACAATGCACTTCGAAGGGTCCAAGCGAAAGGATGGAGCTAGCGCAGGTGTCATACTGACATCGCCCCAGGGAGACAAGCTGAAATACATTCTGCGAATGCAGTTCACTGCCTCCAACAATGAAGCTGAGTACGAGGCCCTAAACCATGGGATGCAGATGGCGAAAGCCTGCGGTGCCAAGAGGCTCATCATCTACGGCGACTCTAAACTGGTGGTCAACCAAACGATGCACAAGTGTGACGCGCTGAGCAACAACATGATCGCCTGTCGCGACCTCTACGACACACCCGAAGGGGACTTCGATGGCTGTGAACTGCGGCACGTAGGCTACAAAAGCAACGAAGAGGCGGACACACTCGCCAACATTGGCTCCACCTGCGCCCCCATACCACCTGGGGTATTTCTCGAGCACATCTGCAAACACTCCATCAAGCCAAAGGCTCCAGAGAAGAAAGCAAGCGCGTCAATGGACTGAGGGGCTACACCACCCAATGAGCCAACAACACTCGATGACCTAGAGCTCGACACATGACTCGAAGGACCAACGAGCGTCATGATGATCGAGCCATCCTGGACAGAACCCTACATCACATATCTTCTCAGAAAGAGGCTACCTGACAACTCGACTGACGCGTGACACATTGCGCGATGATCCAAGGCATTCGTCGTCATCAACGGCGAACTATACAAGCGCAACATCACAGGAGTACTCCAACGGTGTGTCTCCAACAGGGACGGAAGGGCCGTCCTCCTCGACATCCACGAAGGGACCTGCGGGCACCATGCTGGCAGTCGTGCCCTCGTCACCAAAGCTCTACGAGCTGGATTCTACTAGCCCACAGCCATGCGCGACGCCAAGGACATCGTCCAGCGCTGCAACGCTTGCCAGCGATTCGCGGACAAACCGCACGTACCTGGCGCGGAACTCCGACCAATACCATTGGCTTGGCCCTTTTCGCAATGGGGACTCGACATGGTCGGCAAGCTCCCGAAATCCCCACAAGAAGGTTACGTATACCTCTTGGTCGCAGTTGACAAATTCACCAAGTGGATCGAGGCCATGCCGGTGACAAACCAATCAGGAGCCAGCATCGTCAAGTTCTTTGAGTCCATTGTCTACCGCTTCGGAGTGCCACATAGCATCATCACGGACAATGGGATGAACTTCACCTCCAAGGAGTTCCAGGAATTCTGTGAAAACCTGGGAATCAACATAAGCTATGCCTCGGTGGCTCACCCACAGACCAACGGTCAAATCGAAAAGGCCAACGACCTCGTCTGCGGTGGAATCAAGAAACGCCTCCTCCGGCCACTCGAACAAGCCGCCAGATGATGGCCAGATGAGCTGCAATCCATACTCTGGAGCTTGCGCACAACTCCAAACAGCGCCACGGGATACACCCCATTCTTCATGGTGCACGGCGCTGAAGCGGTGCTACCCGCAGAAGTACGCTACAAAGCCCCACGGGTGGTCGCTTACAGCGAGCAGGAGTCAACTCTTGCACTTGAAGACTCCGTCGACCTTCTTGACGAGGCGCGAGAAATCACAGTGGAAAGATCAACGATCTACCAGCAGAGCCTCCGCAACTACCACAGCAGAAGGCTACGCCCAAGATCCTTCATCGAAGTAGACCTGGTCCTGCGACTCAAGCAATAAGGGCATCTCAAGCTCGAGTCTCCCTAGGAGGGACCCTACATGATTACAGAAGTAATCCCAGGTGGCGCCTATCGCCTTAAAGATTTCAAGATAGGAGTCGCATACTCCAACCCCTGGAATGTCGCACAGCTGCGTCGTTTCTACCCCTAGTCGTTTTTACATTACAAATAAGGCTATTCAGCCAGGCTACTTAGCCACACGTTGTACCTCGTACTATTCTGCGAATAAATAAAGCTAATTGCCCCGAAACTCTGTGTTTTTCCCTTATTTTTCTGGCAATCTTATCACTCGGGGGCTACGCCACCCTTTACATCCCCGTTCTACAAACAAGTCGCAGTATCCTGAGTAGCTGACACAACATCAATCGAACCCTTGATAAAACACCAACCCAGTTGCAACGCACCTGACAGGTTGGCAAGGTGCTGAGATAACACAAGTCAGGCTAACAAAAAGGAACTGCAGAGTACAAATACACTCGCAAAATATATAAGCTAGCAAGCTCTTTACATATCAATAAAAATTAATTATATCCAACATATCCATACAAACTTTACAACACTTGTACAATTATGCGCAGGACACAAGTTAAACCTACTGCTGCAACAAAAGAACGTTCGTTTGCTCCTCGAAGAAGTCGACGATTTCTTCTGCTGGGCGATCAACTGCCTGGTAATGTGGAACCATGTTCCAGGTCGAACCTTTCGGCGGGGTCCGTGGCCCAGCAGCAATAGCTGCAACTTCTACATCTGCCCCATGCAGTCGCACCAGCACCAAAGCAGCCTTGGCACCAGCCACTAACTGCTGCCGCACACACTCGCGAACTGCACTCAGATCTTGGAACTTTACCAGAAGAGCCAACAGTCTTGAAGGGACGGCGTCCAGTGGGAACATCGTTTGATAGATATGCCTAAGGCATGACTGCGCCTTCTTCAAAAAGTGGAGTACTCGAGAAGCACGATCTTGCTGGGTCGCAAGTGCGATCGCACAATCATGGTCTACCCAAAAGTACCCACTCGCCTGAAGTTGCTCATGGGTCAGATCATTCATTCGAACGGCAATTCGGTCTCTCTCATCCTGCGGATGACGAGCACTAATAACTACACAAAGATAAAAGGGCAAAGTATGAGGATAATGCATTGCCGCGAGTGGCTAAAAGAAAAGATAAGAGGGCAGAAAGCTAACATTTGAACTGCTCGCTCAGCTGCGCCACCTCCTCCAAGAGATACTGCTCACGGGCGGTAGCCTTCTCCGCCTTCGACTTCCATACATCCGCGGTACCATGGAGGATGGGAAACTCACGCTCCAGTTGCTTAATGCGATCGCGCAGTCGCGAGAGCAAGGACAACTCATCCACCTTTGAGCGTGGTTGCGCCAAGGTTTCATCGGTGGGAGGAGGATCATGAGGACCACTCAAAGGACCCTATCACGAACCAAGCAATAGCAAATAAGAGACCAAGAATACATTAACAAGAAGGCATTGATGCATTCAAGCACAGCAAAAGTCTCAACTGGGACACTTCCATAAAAGCATTATTCCAACACAAAAGCTAAACACTACAGCTATTACATATACAGACTAAGGAGCAACGTGTTTCTTCGACTTTGACTTTGGCTTCGGGGGCTTCATCGCATCCGTGGCAGTCTTCAACGCCACGGACTTGCCGGTGGTACCCCCAGATGCCGCAGCCTTCGCTCGCCACTGCTCCTCGGAATACTTGGCGAGTGTCTCGATGAGTTGAGGACCATATTTAGCGCAGCTACCAGCAAAGGGAGCAAACACTACATGTTGGCCTCTGGTTTCGACATGCATCGCCTCAGAAACAGCGGCGAGTTCCATCTCCACACCATGGGCTTGCACCATCGCGAGTGCCATGGTGGCGCCGACAGAATGCTGCGAGTTCTTGAAGTCCGCGGGAATACCTCCAGCAAGGGATTCCACTAGGTCTCCAAGGTTGTCGATCTGCCCGACCTTGGGAGTTAAATCCTCGCGGATGCGACTGAGCACATCCTTGGCTTTCCCCAGCGTCTCCTGGAGGGAAACACTACGGTCTTCGACTACAGTGATCGCGCCTGCCAATGCATCCGCACGACGCAGAGACTGGGCGTCAAAGCTCAGGCCGCTAGCATCTGCATACTCACAAGTGTTAGTACAACTATCACACGTCCAAGAAGAAAGAGCAACACAACATCCAGCTGAAAGAATACCTAAGAGGGACTTGGCAATCGAGCAAATTTGCTCCTCGAACAACTTCTCCCTCTCAGCAGTGGAGGCACGGAGATCCGCTTCCTGCTTTCGCGACTCCCCCAGGGCCGCGATTGCTTCGTCGCGACTCTTTGTCGCCGTGACAAGTGTCTTCTCGAGTGTAGTTGTACGGCGAAGTAGTTCATTATGTTCAACTACAAAATACATGGTGTATCATCAATTGAATTCATAAAATTCACAAAGACAAAGACGAAGGCAAAAACTAACCTTCAACAACACGATGGCGATTGTCCAGCCGCGCATGCTGTCAACCCATGTCCAGGACTTGCTCCGCCGGGCGGGAAACTTCCTTCACGATGAGTTGTACCAGAAGAAAACAAAGTTCAGCAACAACACCAAGTATAAATTCGACTACCAAAACAAACAAAAGGGCGCTTACATGGTCCTCCAGAGACTCCGAGGATGACTGCCGCGTAGTCATCCGGGTAACAATCTAGTGTTCCCCAACATGCGGGGAACTCGACGAATTGTTCCCAGAGTGGGCCGCCAATGGAGGAGAAGAAGACCGTTCAGCCACTTCTTTGGCCTTGGAGTCTGCGACTCTGGACTCGTTCACAAACTAGACGTCGCCAGAAGACGCCGCCGCCGCTCGGCTAGAAAACACATCAAACAAAACTTCAGGGAAAAAGCAACTCCAAGAAGAAAGCACAAACAAGGTTGCAAACACAAGAACTTACCAGCTAAATTTATCAAGGTCAAAGGATTGCTCCTCCGACTCCGACGACTCCTTTGGCAGTCGCAGCTTCTTTCGGGCAGAAGGAGCCATGGAGCACACAGGAACGGCGGGGATCGGCTCCTCTGCAACAGCAGAAGGGCCTTCTAGCGTTGTCGTTGACGAGGCATCTGAGTCCTTGTTGTGGGACCACTTCCGAGTGTCCTGGCCGCTGGACTCGGGGGCTTCCTCCTCCTCTTCGATTGGGACAGTCGACTCCGACTCGTCCTCTTCATCCACTTCGTGTGGGATAATACATTCAGGTTGAGGGGCAAGTTGGGAGACACCTTCCAGTCCTACATTCAGAAGATACAACATTATATATCAAAACATCATACAGGCAGTCGCAAAAAAGGAAACTACTTCACATAATAATTCTACCTCGGGAGGAGGGTTAGAGGCGTCAAAAGGAGGCACAACTGGTTTGCCTGGGAGAACCTCCTTGGTGGTATATTTGGTCACCAGTCGCACCCTCTTATACACCTCACCCACAAAAATGCCCTCAGCAGACACGCCAGTGACATCGTCAGCTCTGGTCCAGCAGTACATCGGGTGCACTCTGGCCTGCAGAGGCTGGACACGGCAGCACAAGCATGTGCGAATGAGGGCGGACCCACCCTCTTCTTTACCTATGTGACTTTCGAGGTCGCAGACGCGCTTGTACAGCACCTCAGTTTCCTCGGAATCGCCAGGCATCACTATGTTCTTCCAAGAACGCCTCCTCTTGCACGGCATTGCAGGATCGAAGGGAACGAGTCCGTAGTGCTCTCCGTCGGCCTTCTGGTCGCGGATGTAGAACCAGTTGTCTCTCCACCCTTAGACGGATGTAGTGAGCTTGATATCGAAGTAAGTGGTGGATGAGTCGAGATGGATTCCGCAGCCTCCTACATCATAGACTATGGAACCGGACGACGACTGTCGTTTCAGCTTAAAAAGCCTCTTAAAGAGGCCAAAGTGTGGCTCGACTCTGAGCCAGCACTCGGAAAGAGTAATGAAGCAGGAGATATGGAGAATAGAATTTGGGGACAGCTGATGCAGCTGGAGCCCGTAGAAGCAAAGGAGTTCCCTGAAGAAAGGATGCAGGGGCAGAGAAATGTTGGAATTATGCCCTAGAGGCAATAATAAAGATGTTATTATTATAATTCTTGTTCATGATAAAGTTTATATTCCATGCTAGAATTGTATTAAGCGGGAACTTTAATACTTGTGTGGTTTGTGAACAACACCGTGTCCCTAGTACGCCTCTATGGACTAGCTCATTGATCAATGATGGTTAAGGTTTCCTAACCATAGACATGAGTTGTCAATTGATAATGAGATCATATCATTGGAGAATGATATGGTGGATAGACCCAAACTAAGCGAAGCAATTAGATCGTGTCATCGTGTTCATCTTTGCGAAGCTTTTCTTATGTCAAATATTGTATTCCTTAGACCATGAGATAATGCAACTCCCTGGTATCGGAAGAAAGCTTTGAGGTCATCAAACGTCATCCTATGAGAGGGTGATCATAAAGGTGTCTCTCAGGTGATCGGAAAGTATCTGTTGGGTTGTATGTATCGAGATGGAATTTGTCCCTCCCAAGTCGGAGAGATATACTTCGGGCCCACTCGGTAATCGATATCAACACCGCTTGCAAGCATGTGGTTAAGGAGTTAATCACTAAGTGATATCGGATTACGGAACGAGTAAAGTACTGTGAGCGAGATTGAATTAGGTATGACGACAATAATCGAATCTCGGGCAAGTAAAATATCGCGAGACGAAGGGAATATATATATGGGATTGATTGAATCCTGGCATCGTGGTTCATCCGATATGATCATCGATGAATGTGTGGGAGTCAATATGGGTGCCTAGACCCCGCTGTTGATTATTGATAGAAGATCATGTCTGCATATTCTCGAACCCGCAGGGTCACACACTTAACGTGTCTCGACGCTAGGATAGATTGCATAATTGGTTTATGAATTTTTGTTGGTCTCGGATGGGATCCGGGATATCACGAGAGGTTCGGAATGGTCCGTAGAATAAGATTCATATAAAGCGATTGCAGTTTTGGAGTTGAATTGTTCGGTTAATCGGTATTGTCGGAAGCTTCTAGAACCTTTCGGAAGGGGCCAACGTGGTCCCACCTTCCGGGAGGGCATGGGCCTATGAGGAGTGTCCTGGCGCATTGGGCCAGGGCACAAGGCCCCATAGGGCCCAGCCGATCCTAGAGAGTTTAAATTGTTTAAACTAGAGATAAGATATGATAGGATTTCTAGATAAGGAGAGTTTAAATTGTTTAAACTAGAGATAGGCTTGGAGGAGAGGCTAGGGCTGGCGCCCCCTCTATAAATAGAGGGCTGGTGCTTCCCCTCCCACACACACCTTCCTCCAACCCTAGTTGCCCTCTTGCCCTTCCACTCTCCCTCCCGACTGTTTGTGGCGAAGCCTGCGGAAATTCTCCACCATATACACCACGCCCGTCGTGCTGTAGATCAATCCATCTCTCCACCATACTCGCTGGTCCGAGGAAGGAGGAGGCGTCGAGGTGCTGCGTGTGCATCTCACGGAGGCACCGCCACTTGTGGTGCTAGATCGGATCGGATCGCGAGGAGGAGAAGCGAGTGCGACTACATCACCCACGTTCCGACGAACGTTCCTGTCACGAATCTTCAAGGGTATGAAGATCTAATCCAATCTCTCTCGTTGTTTGCATCTCCTAGATTAGATCTTGGCTTTCCCTCGGTTAAGCTTCAGTAGAAAATTTTGATTTACTATGCTGCGAAACCCATCGGTGGTATCGAGCTAGATCTATGCGTAGATGTGATTCACGAGTAGAGCATAACATGGTTGTTGCGAGGCGTTGATGTTTTCTGTTGCAAGCCTCTTGTTTGTGTTCTTCTTATGGCGGCATAGTGAGATTGAAGCGGTCCAGGCCAACCTTACGCGGACGTCGTTCGCGAGACCGCCGCACTTGACGTGTGGCTTGTTCCACACATGCGGTGGTGGATGTCGGTTTCTCTCACTATAGTGTTCATGGGATTAACACGAGTTTGGCAACCATAATATCACCGTTGTGGCTTTCCGTAGGTAAGAATCGTTCTTAGCATCTACTCCCATAAGCCACGTAAAACATGCAACAACAAAGTAGGCGTCTAACTTGTTTTTGCGAGTGTTTCGTGATATGGTATGGCCCAAGATGTGATGTGTGTATTGTACGATGATCATGTTTTGTAATGTTTCACGACTTGCATGTCGATGAGTACACAACCGGAGAACCATATGGTTGTCTTTATAATTGTGTATGACCTGAGTCAACTTCTTATCGCCATGTAATAGCTTTACTTTATCGCTAAGTAGTTAGCAATAGTTGTAGTTGCTATTCGTGGTGGAGGCAATCATGGTGGAGTGATGGAGATCATGCGGAGCGCACAAGATGGAGATCATTCTTGCGAAGATTGGCTATACCATGTCACATAAAGTTATATGCATGTGATGTTTATCCTTTTATGTATCTTATTATGCTTAGATCGTGACGGTAGCATTATAAGATGATTCCTCATAAAGATCAAGATAAAATTGTGTTCTCCCCAAGTATGCACCGTTGCGAAAGTTAAATCGTGTCCAAGCATCACGTGATGATCGGGTGCTATAGACTCTCGCTCACATACAACGGGTGCAAGCCGGTTTTACACGCGGAAATACTTGGGTCTAGCTTGCGAGCCTAGCATGTCTGGACATGGCCTCGGAACACAAGAACCGAAAGGTTAAGCATGAGTCATATGAATGATATGATCGACACGCCGTTGTCCACCATTGAAACCACATCTCTTCGTGATGATCGGATTAGGTGTGGTGAATTTGGATCGTGTTCACTAAACAACTTGAGGGATGTTGAATTTAGTGGGAGTTCATCTAGTAATTTGATTAAGTTGAACTATTTATCATGAACATAGTCTAAATTGTACTTGCAAATACTGTAGATCACATGGCCAAGTCCAACTTCAACTTCAACGTTTTTGCTGAGATAGAAAAGCTTAGAAACAATGGGTCTAACTTCACCAAATGGTTCCGCATTCTGAGAATCATTCTCGCTGGCGGACAAAAGGACTATGTCCTTGAGAAAGCGCTAGGTGACGCCCTACTTTGTAGATCATGGCTGATGAAAAGCTGTTTATCGTCGGCAAGGATGATTATGATTTGATTAAGATCGCCATGTTGTATGCTATGGAATCGGATCTTCAAAATCGTTTTGAGGAGTTCACGGGCCCTTTGAGATTCTCGAGAGCTGAAAAACATGTTTTAGACTCAAGCCCGTTCTGAGAGATATGAGATCTCTAAGAAATTCTTTAACTACAAGATGGAGGAAGGGAGTTCCGTTAGTGAGCATGCCATTAAGATGTCGGGCTACACTCAACGCCTTGAGCAACTGGACTGCAAGATTCCAGAGGAGCTCAAGATTGACACTCCTAGCTACAAAAGTTTTGTAGTTGATCACAATCAGATTGGTTCCACTGATACGATCACCGAGCTCTTCGCAAAGCTGAAGGCTGCGGAGGTGGACATCAAAAAGGATAATCATGTGTTGATGGTCAACAAGCCCTCCTTTAAGAAAGGTAAAGGTGCAAAGAAGCCCTTCAAGAAAGGCGGCGGCAAGCGCGTTGCCCCTGCTGAGAAGAAGCTCAAGTATGGTCCTAAGTCGGACCTTTGAGTGCTTCTATTGCAAGGACAAGTCCTTTGGGCATAGTATGTCAAGTACTTAGCGGACAAGAAGGCTGGCACCATCAAATGTATATTTGATATACATGTTATTGATGTTTTCCTTACTATCCTCGTTGTAGTGCCAGGTATTTGATACGGTTCGATTGCTAATATTTGTAACTCGAAGCAGGAGCTATGGAATGACGGCGGTTTGCGAGGATGAGGTGACGATCTTGGCGTTGTAGCGGATCAAGAGTTGATGTGTTGGCCGTCGGAACGCTCTCCTTTTTTTTACTTTCGGTATTAGTTTTAATCCTTAATAAATGTTATTATGTACTGCGTTGAGCATGAACATTATTTCTGGATCGTGTTTATTGCAAGACGGTTATTCATTTAAATCGGAGAATAATGGTTGTTCTATTTATATGAGTAACATCTTTTATGGTCATGCACCTCTTGTGAATGGTTTATTTCTTCTAAATCTCGAAAGGGATGAAACACACATCCATAACATTGAGGCTAAGAGATGCAAAGTAGATAGTGATACTACTACTTATTTGTGGCCTTTGTCGTCTAGGTCATATTGGTGTAAAGCGCATGAAGAAACTCCATTCGATGGACTTTTGGAGTCTCTTGATTTTGAATCATTTGACACATGCGAACCATGCCTCATGGGCAAGATGATCAAAACCCGTTCTCCGGTATGATGGAGAACAACGGACTTGTTGGAAATCATACATACCGATGTATGCGGACCGATGAGTGTTTTGACGCGGTGGATATCGCTATTTTCTCACTTTTACCGATGACTTAAGTAGATATGGGTATATCTATTTAATGAAACATAAATCTGAAATGTTTGAAAAGTTCAAAGAATTTCAGAATGAAGTGGAGAACCATCGTAATGAAGATTAAGTTTCTACGATCCGATCGTGGGCGAATATTTGAGTTATGATTTTCTCACGCATCTCAAAGCAAGTGGAATCGTTTCACAACTCACGCCACCGGAACACCACAGCACAATGGTGTGTCTACGAGCCGAATCGAACCCTATTAGATATGGTCGATCGATGATGTCTCTTACTGATTTGCCGTTATCATTTTGGGGTTATGCATTAGAAACCGCTGCATTCACTTTAAATAGGGCTCCATCTAAATCCGTTGAGGCGACATCGTATGAACTGTGGTTTGGTGCTAAACCTAAGTTGTCGTTTCTTAAGGTTTGGGGATCTGAAGCTTCGTCAAGAAGTTGGTACCGAACAAGCTCGAACCCAAAGCGAGAAATGCGTCTTCATAGGATACCCTAAGGAAACTATTGGGTATACCTTCTATCACAGAACCGAAGGCAAAGTGTTTATGCATGAAGAACGGTTCCTTTCTTGAGAAGGAGTTTCTCTCGAAAGAAGTGAGTGGGAGGAAAGTAGAGCTAGGCGAGGTTATTGAACCTTCTCTTGAATTGGAGAGTAGCGCACCTGAAATTGTTCCAAGGTCCGCTGCACCAATAATAGAGGAAGCTAATGATAAGGATCATGAAGCTTGGACGATCTTTGCTCTTGAGCGTCGCAGGTCGACAAGGTCGCGTGCCCCTCCTGAGTGAATGCGGCAACCTGTCTTGACTGTCTTGTTAGTAGAAGACGGTGAACCTCGAACTATGAGGAAGCGATGATGAGCCCAGACTACGAGAAATGGCTAGAAGCCATGAAATCAATTGGGATCCATGGCGAAAACCAAGTATGGACTTTGGTGGACCCTCCTAGCGACCGAAAGGCCGTTGAGTACAAATGGATCTTCAAGAAGAAAACGGATGCGGATGGTAATGTTACCGTCTATAAAGCACGGCTTGTTGCGAAAGGTTTTCGACAAGTTCAAGGTGTTGACTACGATGAGACTTTCTCTCCCGTAGCGATGTTTAAGTCCGTTCGGATTTTATTAGCAATTGCTGCGTTTCATGATTATGAAATATGGCAGATGGATGTCAAGACTGCGTTCCTCAATGGCAACATTGATGAAGAGTTGTATATGATACAACCCGAAGGTTTTGTCGATCCTAAGGATGCTGATAAAGTATGCAAACTTCAGCGTTCCATTTATGGACTGAAGCAAGCATCTCGGAGTTGGAACCTTCGTTTTGATCAAGTGATCAAGAGCTTTGGATTTGTTCCAAATTGCTACGAAGCTTGCATCTACAAGAAAGTGAGTGGGAGCTCGGTGACGTTTCTGGTACTATATGTGGATGACATATTGATTATTGGAAATGACATCAACTTGCTTAACGATGTGAAGAGTTATTTGAACAAGTGTTTTTCAATGAAAGACCTAGGTGAAGCTGCTTATATATTGGGCATCAAAATCTATAGAGATAGACAAAGACGTCTGATAGCTTTAAGCAGTACATACCTAGACAAAGTTAAAAGGTTCAGAATGGATAAGGCATTGAAAGGTTCAAGACCTATGTTGTCGGTAAGATATTGATCAAGGCTCGGTGTCCACTGGTAAATGATAGGAAGCTATGAGCAAAGTGCCTTATGCCTCGCCATAGGTTCCATCATGTATGCCATCTGTGTACTAGACGGATGTGTCCAATGCTCTTAGTTGTGACGAGATATCAAAGTGATCCGAGTGGAACCTTTGGACAGCCGTGAAGAACATCCTAAGGTACCTAAATAGGACTAAAGAAATGTTCTTAGTCTATGGGGGTGATGAACGACTCGTCGTAAAGGTTACGTCGATGCTAGTTTACAACGACAAGGATGATTCTAAATCTCGACGGGATACGTGTATATTTTGAATGGAGGAGCTGTGAGCTGGAGAAGCTGCAAGCAAAGCGTGATCGCGGGATCTCTGATGAAAGCGGAATACATGGCTGCTGCGAGCGTCAAGTGAAGGAGTTTGGATCAGAAACTTCATCCTTTGAGCTTGGCGTGGTTCAAGTGCATTGGACCCACTGGAGATATTGTGTGACAACAACTGGCGCCATAACTTTTCGCTAAGGAACCAAGATATCATCCAAAGACCAAGCATATCAACATAAGTTTCATATAATCCGAGATTATATAGCGGATGGAGATCTGAAGATCAGCAAAGTACATACAGATCTGAATGTCGCAGATCCATTGACTAAACCTCTTCACGTGTAAAACATGATCGCACCTCGATTGCCATGGGTGTGAATTGTTGCCAAATGTAAACTAGATTATTGACTCTAGTGCAAGTGGGAGACTGTTGGAATTATGCCCTAGAGGCAATAATAAAGATATTATTATTATAATTCTTGCTCATGATAAAGTTTATATTCCATGCTAGAATTGTATTAAGCGGGAACTTTAATACTTGTGTGGTTTGTGAACAACACCGTGTCCCTAATGCGCCTCTATGGACTAGCTCATTGATCAATGATGGTTAAGGTTTCCTAACCATAGACATGAGTTGTCAATTGATAATGAGATCATATCATTGGAGAATGATATGGTGGATAGACCCAAACTAAGCGAAGCAATTAGATCGTGTCATCGTGTTCGTCTTTGCGAAGCTTTTCTTATGTCAAATATTGTATTCCTTAGACCATGAGATAATGCAACTCCCTGGTATCGGAAGAAAGCTTTGAGGTCATCAAACGTCATCCTATGAGAGGGTGATCATAAAGGTGTCTCTCGGTGATCGGAAAGTATACATTGGGTTGTATGTATCGAGATGGAATTTGTCCCTCCCAAGTCGGAGAGATATACTTGGGCCCACTCGCTAATCGATATCAACACGCTTGCAAGCATGTGGTTAAGGAGTTAATCACTAAGTGATATCGGATTACGGAATGAGTAAAGTACTTCTTTGTGAGCGAGATTGAACTAGGTATGACGATAAACGATCGAATCTCGGGCAAGTAAAATATCGCGAGGCGAAGGAATATATATATGGGATTGATTGAATCCTGGCATCGTGGTTCATCCGATATGATCATCGATGAATGTGTGGAGTCAATATGGGTGCCAGACCCGCTGTTGATTATTGATAGAAGATCATGTACGCATATTCTCGAACCATGGTCACACATAACGTGTCTCGACGCTAGGATAGATTGGATAATTGGTTTATGAATTTTTGTTGGTCTCGGATGGGATCCGGGATATCACGAGAGGTTCGAATGGTCGGAGAATAAGATTCATATAAGGCGGTACAGTTTTTGGAGTTCGGAATTGTTCGGGTTAATCGGTATTGTCAAGCTTCTAGAACCTTCGGAAGGGGCCAACATGGTCCCACCTTCCGGAGGGGCATGGGCCTATGAGGGAGTGTCCTGGCGCATTGGGCCAGGGGCACAAGGCCCCATAGGGCCCAGCCGATCCTAGAGAGTTTAAATCGTTTAAACTAGAGATAAGATAAGATAGGATTTCTAGATAAGGGAGAGTTTAAATTGTTTAAACTAGAGATAGGCTTGGAGGAGAGGCTAGGGCTGGCCGCCCCCCCTCTATAAATAGAGGGCTGGTGCGCCCCCTCCCTACACACACCTTCCTCCAACCCTAGTTGCCCTGCTGCCCTTCCACTCTCCCTCCCATTTGTTTGTGGCGAAGCCTGCTGCAGAAATTCTCCACCATATACACCACGTCGTGCTGTAGATCCAATCCATCTCTCCACCATACTCGCTGGTCCGAGGAAGGAGGAGATGTCAGTCAGTGCTGCGTGTGCATCTCACGGAGGCACCGCCACTTGTGGTGCTAGATCGGATCGGATCGCGAGGAGGAGAAGCGAGTACGACTACATCACCCACGTTCCGACGAACGTTCCGTTGTGCGAATCTTCAAGGGTATGAAGATCTAATCCAATCTCTCTTGTTGTTTGCATCTCCTAGATTAGATCTTGGCTTTCCCTCAGTTCGCTTCCGTAGAAATTTTTGATTTACTATGCTGCGAAACCCATCAAGAAAGACCACGGATGATGAACGCAAGGAACATCACCCGGAAACTAGGAGGAGGACATGGGATTACCTCCTCACCAGGCACTCGCAAATCGCCCTCCACGGGTGGAAGAACTCCATCTTGACGATGAAGATGAAGCTCAGAGGATTTGATGATAGACGCTCGCCAAGCGCCATTGGTGATGCGGGTACCTGCACCCTTCTTCTTTCCCGTGCTGGCGGCGCTGGTGCCCATAGTGGCAGAGCCGCCCTTCTTCTTGGTGGCGGCAATGGCGGCGGCAGACCCAACGGCGGCGCCTCCCTTCTTCTTGCCCATTTTCCGATGGCGATTGGAATGGAGGAAGTAGTTGGGGAAGAAACGGAGCTGGTCCAGCGCCGCAACGAGAAAGTGCGCAAGGAAGCAGAGAGCAGCAGCAATGGCAATGGAGGCACGAGCAAAGAAAACAGATGGGGAAATTACCGCATCTGCGCTACTACTTAACCTCATCGTAGACACCATCTAACAGCCAGCAGAAACCCTACTACACACATGGCGCACATCGCTGTAGACACGTGGCGAAGCTGAAGCACGAACCATCCCCCACTATTCCCATTACGCGTGGAAATCGAGGAGACGCGGTTAAAACAGAAGATTACGCACACCTAGTCAAATCGAAGTCAGAAAGTGGGACCCACCACTCGTCATGTCCTGTCAAAGCCGCTCACGTGGACAACCGAGGTCATCACATCGTCAGCACTGACGTCATTAATTTTAGCAGTAGAAGATTTCGACTACTTTAGTCCTCGCTCAAGTCTTTGACTCAACCGAGCACTCGGGGGCTACTCCCATAGGGAGCGCTGGTCTCCCACGCTACGATTATCTTCATGCAGGTATATGAACATTCAGGACATACCCACCACTCGAATCTACGATTCGATTATGGACTTGGGTAACTCCCATAGGGAGCGCTAGAAGCAAATTCGACTGAAACAAGCAGCGAAGACGACATCAATCGCAAAAAGATCTTTAGTCCCCGCTTGAGTCTTTGACTCAACCAGGCACTTGGAGGCTACTCCCATAGGGAGAACTGGTCGCGCACCCTATGATTATTTGTACATTGTACTGTGTGTTCATAACATCCACACTCGAATACTATGGCGACTCCGCCTCATACTATCCCTACAAAGAGACTGCGTCTCTTGGGCCACCCGAATCATCTCCGCGTTGACAAAAATTCGGATTCCGCGCTTACAGCATGAAGATATGACCTGAATAAGGCCTGGCAACGCATCTACTGCGCACTACCAGAAACATATCCGTGCCTGCAGGTACAATGAACATGCCTTGACAGACGCGTCGAGTGCACACACTTATACACTGGAATTCGACTTCTTTAAGACCTCCGCGGCCTAAGTCGAATTACGCCAGCACTTTTCCGAATTCGAGTCCGAGGACTCGAGTTTGAGTAGATTGCGTTGTTTTGCCCTAAGGCAGTTAACTGATACCGATACATCGGATAAATCAGGCACGTATATCAACAATCCCTATGGCACAAACAAAACACTCGAAAAATGCTCAGTCATGCATTCGAAAGACTCCATAGAGTCCCAGTCGAATCTGCGATTCCACTGGACACTCGGGGGCTACTAGCATGGGTATACCCAACAGGTACTCGAGTTTGGTATATACGGTCTAGAAACGGCGGAAGCCCGCGGTGTTGCCAAGGACCAATGGAGAATTCGAGTGGCCCACGGACTCTCGATTGCTTGCGAGACAAGAAGAAGCTTAAGATAGAAAGTTCAAAGGGAAAACCCTAATCTGTAACCGACTTGACCTGCTACCCGAGACCTAGCCTATCTATATAAAGGCTAGGATGGGCGGCGAGAAAGACACACGTAACCCTAGTTTCAACAACTCTTGCCAGATTGCATCTGCGTGGCCGTGTAATCTTCAATTCCTTCGTTAATTCCAAGAGAAAACAAGCAAGAGTAGGGACCTCTACGAGGCCTAAACCTGGGTAAAACTTGGGTCCATGTGTGGTTGTTTGCTAGCCGACTGATGCCTCCAGCGCTCCCTCCGTCTCCAAAACCCAAGTCCATAACAATGGGCATTGACGAGTTAAACCCTCGTCAACAAGTAATATGGATGTTTATAAGTGGTAATTGCAATCTGAAATAAGAGTGGCAGTAAGCAAACATGTAACAGAACTAATTGTAAACGGTGTTTCAATGCTTAGAAACAAGGCCTAGGGATCATACTTTCACTAGTGGACACTCTCATATAAATATCTTCTCTTCATGATGCTACCCTGAACTACTCTTTGGTTGAACGATGTAGGCTATAACAGCACACCTTAAAGTTCGCATTCCCCATCTAGATAACCCCTCACTGTCACCTTGAGCGCTAGATGGTTCCAACAAACACCACAATCTCATAGAGACATCCAACTCAAATTATATTCATGATAAGTATTTATGTAACCTTATCCAAAGTGCCACACGGTGTGCACACTGTTAACTTCACACACGTGGGAATAAGCAGAGATTAACTAAAGCACTTGAGTAGCAGAATAGATCTATAGATTACAAAGCTCATGATCTCAATAAGATCATGCATAGAGAGACATGAACACATAGCTACCGGTAGAGCCCTTGGCCTCGAGAGAGAACTACTCCCTCCTCATCATGGGAATCAGCAACGGTGATGGAGATGGCGGTGGAGTCGATGGAGATGGCTTCGGGGGCACTTCCGTGTCCAGGCAGGGTGCCGGAACAGAGGCTTCTATCCCCCGAATCTCCTCTTTAGTGGCGGTGGTGCTGCGGAACTTTTCGTGGAATTCTGATCTGGTACTTAGGGTTTTTGTCCCAAGGGGAATATATAGGCGAAGAGGCAAGGTTAGTGGGCGCCCTGGCCTGGCCCGCGCCACCAGGTGGTGTGAGCCCCTCGTGGCCCCTCTCCGTCTCGTCTTCTGGCCCCATGAGTCTTCTGGTAAAATAGGAACTTTGGCTTTTGTCCTGTCCAATTCTGAGAATATTCTTTACGAGCTTTTCTGAAACCAAAAACAGCAGAAAACAGGCAACTAGCACTGCGGCATCTTGTTAATAGGTTAGTTCTAGAAAATACATAAAAGTATCTCAAAATGTAGACAAAACATAAGATAGTTGATATAAAACAAGCATGGAACATCAAAAATTATAGATACGTTTAGGACATATCAACATCCCCAAGCTTAGCTCCTGCTCATCCATGGCATTTATGCAATATCTCTTTTTGTTCATATTCTGGAACACATCTTTGCATAATACCATCAACTCCTTCTTTGTATAAGTGTGGGTCATCCCAAAAATAATGTCTCAGATCATAGAAGAACTTTCTTCTTTGCTGAGCTGTAAAAGTTGGAGGCAAATACTTGGAGACAATAAAGTTAGCATAATCAACATACCAAGGGCTTCCTCGCGAGCTCACCCCCACTGCAGCTAACTGTTCATTCGGGAAACTATCATTAACATGCATAGGGTCAAAAGAGATGTTTTCCAAACAAGATAAATTATCAGCTACAGGATTTTCAGCACCCTTTCTATCTACTATATGTAGATCAAACTCTTGTAAAAGCAGTACCCATCTAATAAGCCTAGGCTTAGCGTCCTTCTTCGTCATAAGATATTTAATAGCAGCATGATCAGTATGAATGGTTACTTTTGAGTCCACAATATAGGGCCTAAACTTATCACAAGCAAAAACAACAGCTAGAAATTCCTTTTCAGTAGTAGCATAATTCCTTTGAGCAGCGTCTAGAGTCTTACTAGCATAATGGATAACGTTTAGCTTTTTATCAATACGTTGCCCAAGGACAGCACCTACAGCAAAATCACTAGCATCACACATTATTTCAAAGGGTAAACTCCAATCAGGTGGTTGAACAATAGGGGATGTAGTTAAAGCCTTCTTAAGAGTTTCAAAAGCTTCCTTACAATCATCATAAAAAACGAAGGGTACATATTTTTGAAGAAGATTAATAAGGGGTTTTGATATGAATACCAGCATGACCAAGGATACTATGAATACCTTTGATGTCTCTTGGGCATGGCATCTTCTCAATTGCCTCAACCTTAGATCTATCAACTTCTATGCCTCTTTCAAAAACTTTATGACCAAGAACAATCCCTTCATTAACCATGAAGTGGCATTTCTCCCAATTAAGAACAAGATTAGTTTCTTCACATCTCTGCAAAACTTTATCAAGGTTGTGTAGACAATTATCAAAAGAAGTTCCATAGACAGAAAAGTCATCCATGAACACTTCTACAATTTCCTCACAAAAGCCATGAAAGATAGCAGACATGCACCTTTGGAAAGTAGCAGGAGCATTACATAAACCAAAAGGCATACGTCTATAAGCATAAGTTCCATAAGGGCAAGTAAAAGTAGTTTTTTCTTGATCTTGTTGTTTAACAGCAATTTGAGAGAAACCAGAATAACCATCAAGAAAACAAAAATGGGTCTTTTTAGACAACCTTTCCAACATTTGATCAATAAAGGCGGGTAGTGATCTTTCTTAGTAACTTTATTGACTTTCCTAAAATCGATGCACATCCTATAGCCTACCACTATTCTTTGAGGAATAAGCTCATCATTATCATTAGGGACAACGGTAATACCTCCCTTTTTAGGAACACAATGAACAGGACTAACCCATTCACTATCAGCAATAGGGTAAATAATACCAGCATCAAGGAGTTTCAATACCTCATTCCTTACCACTTCCTTCATCTTAGGATTTAAACGTCGTTGGTGCTCCACTCATCGCTTCGTGATCTGGTTCTATGTTGATAGAATGCTGACATATAGTAGGTGAAATCCCTTTCAAATCATCTAGAGTATAGCCCATAGCTCCTCGGTGTTTCCTAAAAACCTCCAATAATCTTTCTTCTTCCTCCCCTGAAAGTTTAGCGCTAATAATAACAGGATATATCTTTTTATCATCAATAAAAGCATATTTAAGATCACCAGGGAGAGGTTTTAGATCGAAAACCTGATCCTTTTTAGGTGGCATCATGGTACCCAAGTCTTCCACAGGAAAGTCGTGCTTAAGCATCTTAGGTTGATCACGGAGGATCCTCTCAATCTCATTCCTTTCTTCCATGAAGATTTCACTTTCATGATCTTCCATAAATTGCTGCAAAGCATTATTAGGAGCAAGAGAAATAGAAGCAAGTTGTTCAACCCTAAAATCCTCATTATGGGTTTCCTCTTTGCAAGGTTCTTTAGTAAATTTCAAAAAATTAAACTCATAAGATTCCCCATCAAACTTAGTCAAGATTTTCTCCCTCTTGCAATCAATGATAGCTCCACAAGTACTCAAGAAAGGTCTACCAAAAATGATAGGGTAGGTTTTACTAGCAGCCGAACCAAGTACTAGAAAATCAGTGGGGTACTTAATCTTACCACAAAGAACTTCCACGTCTCGTACAATACCAATTGGAGAGATGGTCTCTCTATTAGCAAGGTGAATAACCACATCAATCTCTTCCAACTCGCAAGGATTGATCTCATGCATAAGGAATAGCACTGGAACTTGCACCAATATCACATAAACCATAATAGCAATGATCACCAATTCTAACAGAAAGCACAGGAACACTAGCCTTTTTAGTTCTATTGGGATGTGAAACAATATTAGAAGCATCCTCACAAAAGACTATGTGCCCATCTTCTATGCTTTTAGTGACAAGGTCTTTCACAATTGCTACCACAGGTTCAATGTTTATTTGTTCATCAGGTTTTACAGTTCTTTTCTCACTTTTGGTGATTACATTAGTTATAATTGGATGCTCCTTTACCTTTTCGGGGGAGGGAATCTTCTCGATATAAGGTTCAGGTAAGATGGGGTCAATAATGCAATACTCAGCACTTCCAATAGGAGCATAGTCAACAATATCTTTGTAAGGTGCATGGTACTTGTTCCATCCCCTTTTTGGAATTTCGATATAGGAAGCAAAAGCTCTAAATCAATTCGTAATAACTTGCAAATCAAGACCATAAATATTACTAATATTTTGAAAGTCATCAGTTCCCATAAAAGATTCAATGCATTCATAATCATAATTTATACCTGACTTTCTACCTTTGTCATTCTCCCAAGCTTCAGCATTGTCTTGAATACGATCCAGAAGGTCCCATTTAGCTTCTTCTTCCATACGAGTGAATGATCCAGCACAAGAAGCATCCAATAAATCTTTATCATGTAGAGGGAGCCTTGCATAAAAGTTGTTGATAATAATATTGTTGGGGAGCTCATGAATGGGACATTTGAGCATTAGTAACTTCAATCTCCCCCAAGCTTGAGCTGTACTCTCTCCATCTTGAGGCCAAAAGTTGTATATTTGATTCCGATCTTTATGAATCTCACTAGGAGGATAAAACTTTGAATAAAAGAGAGGTACTATTTCCTCCCATTCCAGAGCTTGACCATTCTTCAGCAGCTTATACCATTCCTTAGCTCTTCCTTTTAGTGATAATGAGAATAACTTCTTCTTAACTTAATCTGTAGTAATACCTGCACACTTGAACAACCCGCATAATTCGTGTATAAAGAGTAAATGATCACCAGGATGGACAGTTCCATCCCTAACATAGTAATTATCCATAACACGATCAATAATTCTTGTAGGTATTTTGAAAACATCTTTCTCAGCAGGTGGTGTCTTATCTACTACCTTAGCAGTGGTAGTAGCATTACCAAATAAGAAACTCAGCGACATAATGAAAATAAAGCAACTAGCAGAAGTAAACAATACTCATAGTAGAAGTTTCCTTTACCAATTCCACTCTCCAATAGTGCTTCACTCCTCGGCAACGGTGCCAGAAAATAGTCTTGATGACCCACAAGTATAGGGGGTGTATCGCAGTATTTTCGATAAGTAAGAGTGTTGAACCCAACGAGGAGAAGAAGGTGCTGGCTAGTGGTATGGATCCGGAATTCTCTGCAAATACTTAGCAAACGGATTTTTAGGGGTTTTTGATAAAGCAAGCAAACAAAGTACGAGTAAATAAAGATAGTAGGAATAAATGGAGCAAGTGGCCCAATCCTTTATGCAGCAAAGGACAAGCCGGTTGTATTTCTATAGATGACCAAACGTTCTCGAGGACACATGGGAAGACTGTCAAGTGCTTTCGTTTCATATAGTCGATTAATCTTCTTTAGCTTGCTATGTGTTGTGTGGGTGAACCTGTGCTAATGTACCGCCCCATCCAAGACTAATACATACTTGTGATTATACCCCTTGCAAACATCCGTAAGTACAAGAAAGTAATTAAGGTAGAAACCTAACCACAGCTTTAAACTCTAAGACCCTTACGTCCCTTGTGCAATGGTTTCCTAACGGGGGTTCAGGTTTCTGTCACTCCGGCAACCCCTACGATTAGTAGCCAAATACATAATGCATTCCCCTAGGACCATATAGGTGAAGTGTCATGTAGTCGATGTTCACATGACACCACTAGAAGAAGTACACCACAACTTAAACAATAATCTATTGAATCTTTCTCAACACAACTCCACTACTAACAACAAGACTTCTCCCATGTCCTCAAGAACAAAACGAACTACTCACGAGACATCATATGGATCATGATTAGAGATGGAATAATGATGTATAACAATCTGAACATAAACAATAATTCAACGATTCACTCAATAGCATCAACTACAAAGAGTAATCAACACCGGGAAAGTTTCCCCTATGAACTATGCAAGATTCAACGCAATTGTTACATCAATATGGAGATGGTGATGAGGGTGCTGATGGTGATGATGATGGTGATGATGATGATGATCCCGATGAAGTCCAGCTTGATGGTGGTGTTGATGGCGATGATCTCCCCTCTCCGGGAAGGAATTCCCGTGAAATCTGTCTGGGAGATCTTCTCTCGGTGTTTTCCGCCCGTGAGGCGGAGGAATCTTCTGTGGTCGCTCCCGAGTCTTAGGGTTTCGTGGGGATGATATCGCCCGGAGAGGCTGGAGTGGGCAGGCAGCCACACCACTCCCAAGGCGCGGCCTAGGCTCTGCCGCGCCATGGGGTGGTGTGGGCCCACCTCCACTCCATCTTCTGGCATCCTGAGTCTTCTGGAAAAATAGGATTTTCCGTATATTTTCCCGGATTTTCTGATCTTCGCGAATTTTGCCTCCAAACAACACCTTTTCCATCAGAATCCTGACTACAGCAGTCCATGCTCCAAAAGTCATCAACCATGCAAAAATAGATGAAATAACATAAGTATCACCTCTCAATATGAAATATATCAATGAATAATAGTGAATTAAGACATAGAATAGTGATGAAAAATGGACGTATCACTCGTCCTCGTGTAGGTAAGTGATAAAAAGAATAATTTTTGAGGTGACATGCACCATCACAATCTTGATGAAGGTATTTGTAAAACATTGATAGCTGAGATCATAGTACTCTAACATAGACATGCAAGATATAGTTCTAAAAATAATACATAGCAACTATTTTGTAACATGAAAAGGTACAAACAAAAGATTCATGAATAATAATGCTTTGAAAGACGTTTGTTTGTTTCCTATATAGAAAACATAATGAAAATGGTATTCAGCTTGTCCCTCATGGTGTAGAAAAACATAAATGCATAGGACACCTTCAAAGTTCATAAGGGTGACTAGATACAAATAATTTAAGAACAAGCAATATCAAAATTATGAATCAATCAACAAGTTTTGCGGCAATGCACATTACACTAAGAATGACCGCTATGCTCTCTTAATAGGTGCATAAAGATAGAAGACGGAGACTCAACATAAAAGTAAAAGAAAGGCCCTTCATAGAAGGAAGCAGGTATTCAAGTTTCATAAAGAGCTTCCAAAAATTATGGTACTTATTAGCTTTCAGCTCTCATTGCCCCTATCATAAGCATCTTTAGGTGATTAAGGTTAAAGTGAACAAATATGAGGATATGGTTGACAAGTTATAAGATGAAAATATCATGCCCCTTACTTACGAGTACCGAACCTCATGCTACTCAACTTTAGTCATGAGTAAGTTCTTGTCATTGTAAGTACATGTGTATCATAGAGAACCGCCAACGGGGTACCCCTTTACCCATGATAAATGAGCTTTCCCATATCAAAATGACAAGGCAACAGACAATGAGCATCTCAGCAATCTTTTTATTTCCTATTTGCATAGTTTTTATTGAGGATGCTTCACAGATTGATCACTATGGTTATGCTGCAAGTTTCCACCATGATTAGGCATGGCTTAGGCTAGCAGCCCAGGCGTTTCTCTAACACATATACAAACTCCATGAGCTTGCAAGCTCCCCTTTTATTTCACACCACCAGGATCCATAAGCAAAATAACATGATATCAACTAAATAAAGTGCAATGTTGAAAGCGTTCCCCATGATAACATGGTTCTACTAATTCACAACCTACAAAGCGCAAGCATATACGCAACATAGATGGGCACAATGGTTCAAGTTTATTAAGTGCAAGAAAGTAAAGTGTGCCATCAAGTTTGTGAGATCTTTAATCACTAATTTTCACATAACAAGTTTAATTCGGAAGGTAGATAAAAACATGAATATACTTGGAATAGCAATAATGCTAATAGGTAGGTATGGTGGACTCTTTGGAATAACTTGTTTTTATTTGGAGTTGGATGCATGAGTGGAACTCATACTTGGTACATGTGGAGGCTAGCAAAAGACTGGGAGCAACCGACTAAGAGAGCAATAATGTCCATAATCATGCAAAGCGACAAAACATTATTAATTAAAGCATAAAGTGATATTACAAGTCGAAAACTAAATGATCATAGAGGCTATGGTGACTTGGTATAGTCTTAACATGGTGTGAGCATGCGCCAAGTCAACCCAAATAAAGCATCAAAGGAGAATACCACAATATTATGCTTTTGTATGCTAAAACAACGCATGATTCTTTCAATGCACATTAAGCAATCTCAAATGTTTGTAACAAGTCATGCTACAACAATAATCACTAAGCATATGGTCAAAGAAACATCTAGCATGACATGATAAAGTCTAAGTCACAGTCAAAACAAGCTTCCTTTTGTACCACTATAAGCATGAAACTTCCTACTCTTTTCCAACACTAATCGAAAACTAAAGCTAAACGCAGTGCTAGCAAAGGACAACACTCGCGGAACAATAAGAGTGAAAACTAGAGTGTTCTAGGCAATGAATAACGGGGTGTATCTCTCTCCAAAAGAGGTGTGTTGGGATCCAACCAACTTACTTAAGCAAACCAAACAAAATAAAAATAAAAACAAAGATGCTCCAAGAACACAATTGTGCATGAAACAATAAAAATAAAGTGTTTGGAAGAAACCTGAGATTTTTATTGATGAAGAAGGGGATGCCTTGGGCATCCCCAAGCTTTGACACTTGTACTTCTTGAATATTTCTTGGGGTGACACGGGTGGCATCCCCAATCTTGAGCTTTTTTCCATACTTCATCTTATCACATTGTTCTTCCCTAGACTTTAAAATTTCCTTCATACAAAACTTCACACAATCTTCATTAGCAACATTAGTGCACTTAAGATAATAAGTCTTTAGGTTCAGTTTAAACACAAGTAAAACTTAGATTAAAACACAAGCTACTTTAGAAATTCCTTTTAAAACATCAAATGATCAAGGAGAACTTAAAGAGAAAGAGATTAAGAGGCAAATGCAAATAATGGCAGAAATCTGTCAAAATAGACCATCAGGTACAAACCGATTTTTCTGAAGACCTTCTGTTGCTCAAATATAAAAGTGTGAAACTATCGAAAGTTAGATAACAACCTGGGTCAGAATCACAAAAAATTACAGCTCAATCCAGCGTACGGAGATTTTTCACGAATTTTTACAGCGAAGCACAAAAATCTGTTTCGGGACAGCAACTTTCCCAAGCATTATTTCTCTCTTATTAGAGGTTATTCTTGGTATAAAAACCACACAAAAATGATAAGGATAGGTTATTATTGAGGCAATAACTTCCAAGACTCAACAAAAGAAAAATTTATTGACTAAAAATTTGGGTTATCAAGAAGTATGCATGATAATTTCGATGATGCTCACATAAGAAATATGAATTGAAGTAAAAGAGAGCATCAAGAAGCAAATATAGAACAAATTTAAGTCTAACCCACTTCCTATGAAAAATAATCTTGTAAATACACAAGTCATGAAGGCACAAAGCAACAAGCATAGGAAATCAAAACAAGTGCAACTTCAAAAATTTCAACATAAAGAGGGGAAAGTTAATGTTGTTGAGATACATAAAACCATGTTTCCCTCTCTCATAATAACTTTCAGTAGCATCTTGAATAAAATTACCAATATAACTATCACATAAAACATTCTTATCATGAGCCACATGCATAAAATAATTATTACTCTCCATATAAGCATAGTCATTCTAATTAATCATAGTGGGAGCAAATTCAACAAAATAGCTATCATTATTATTCTCATCACCGTAATCATCAAATATAGGAGGCATATTGTAATCATAATTAATTTTCTCCTCAATAGTAGGTGGACTGAAAATATCATATTCATCATTGTAATCATCATATATTGGAGGCATAGTATCATCAAAGTAATTTTTCTCCTGCGTGCTTGGGGGACTAAAAATATCATGCTCAACAAAACCAGCTTCCCCAAGCTTAGACTTTTCCATAGCATGCAAATGAAGTTCCATAGGTTTTTTAATTTTCTCTTGAAACACTTCATGTCCTAACTCAAGATAAATACTATAAAGCTCTCTATTTTTTTTGTTTTCCATTAAGCCTAACTAGTGAAAATAAAAACATGAAACAAAAAGATATAACTGCAGAATCTAAAGGAAATAACTTTGAGCACTCACACACCAGCAACAGTACTAGAAGATAGCTTAGTAGCCAGAAGATGTGAGTAGCTTTTACCTTACCTCCTCGGCAACGGTGCCAGAAAATAGCTTGATGTCTACGCACGCTTATATTCTTGTAGACAGTGTTGGGCCTCCAAGTGCAAAGGTTTGTAGAACAACAGCAAGTTTCCCTTAAGTGGATCACCCAAGGTTTATCGAACTCAGGGAGGAAGTGGTCAAAGGTATCCCTCTCAAACAACCCTGCAATCTATATACAAGAAGTCTCTTCTGTCCCCAACACACCCAATACACTTGTCAGGTGTATAGGTGCACTAGTTCGGCGAAGAGATAGTGAAATACAAGTAATATGGATGATTATAAGTGGTAATTGCAATCTGAAATGAGAGTGGCAGCAAGCAAACATGTAACAGAACTAATTGTAAACGGTGTTTCAATGCTTAGAAACAAGGCCTAGGGGTCATACTTTCACTAGTGGACACTCTCATATAAATATCTTCTCTCCATGATGCTACCCCGAACTACTCTCCGGTTGGACGATGTAGGGCTATAACAGCACACCATAAAGTTCGCATTCCCCATCTAGATAACCCCTCACTGTCACCTTGAGCGCTAGATGGTTCCAACAAACACCACAATCTCATAGAGACATCCAACTCAAATTATACTCATGATAAGTATTTATGTAACCTTAGCCAAAGTGCCACACGGTGTGCACACTGTCTACTTCACACACGTGGGGATAAGTAGAGATTAATTAAAGCACTTAAGTATCGGAATAGATCTATAGATTACAAAGCTCATGATCTCAATAAGATCATGCATAGAGAGAGAGATGAACACATAGCTACCGGTAGAGCCCTTATCCTCGAGAGAGAACTACTCCCTCCTCATCATGGGAATCAGCAACGACGATGGAGATGGCGGTGGAGTCGATGGAGATGGCTCCGGGGCACTTCCCTGTCCCGGCAGGGTGCCGGAACAGAGACTTCTGTCCCCCGAATCTCGTCTTCGGTGGCGGTGCTGCTGTAGAACTTTTCGTGGAATTCTGATCTGGTACTTAGGGTTTTCGTCCCGGGGATATATAGGCGAAGAGGCAAGGTCGATGGGCGCCCGAGGCGGCCACACCACCTCCTGGCCTGGCCCACGCCACCAGGTGGTGTTGTCCCCTCATGGCCCCTCTCCATCTCGTCTTCTGGATCCGTGAGTCTTCTAATAAATTAGGAACTTTGGCTTTTGTCCCGTCCAATTCCGAGAATATTTCTTTACGAGCTTTTCTAAAACCAAAAACAGCAGAAAATAGGCAACTGGCACTGCGGCATCTTGTTAATAGGTTAGTTCTAGAAAATGCATAAAAGTATCTCAAAATGTAGACAAAACATAAGATAGTTGATATAAAACAAGCATCGAACATAAAAAATTATAGATACGTTTACGACGTATCAATTGGGTAAAAGGCTTACGGCCCATAAAGATTCCAAATAACAGCCCATGGAAGCAACCAACGGGACTTTTTATTGTATTAGGAAAGAAACCACGAACCGACATTATGTTGGTATCGTAATCACACGTGTATGAAACCTATCCGCATACAGCTTTGAGACCCAGCATATTATATGGACGGGAGAATCCCAAGCGAGGGTACCGAAATCTAGAGGACAACTTGTAATAGAGTATTTTCCCAATATTCAGGCAACTTTGATTCCATTGTTTTCCCTGACATCCGACGAAATCCCCAGCATTCTCTTTTCCGCAAAACCCCAAGTCCATAACCATGGGCATTGCCGAGGTTACCCCTTGTCATAGACCTTTCTTGTTTACTTTATATTGTGGGTTGTTTCAATGGATGGAGATAGGCCAGGGTTGAAGATTCACCTGCAACTGCACATCATATGGGATAAAGAAAATAATAAGAACATTCATGTGTAATGTTTTAACAGTGATAAAATTTATGGGCAGCACATCCTAATATACTAAAGCCCCTGTGAGCCACAGGCATAGCAATAGCCTTTTGGTCCAACTGTTTGCACCAAGAAGCACTGGGCTACAAACAATTATTAAGTGAAAACAAAGATCAAAGCCTTAAGAAGTGATGTTGTTATTGTTCCCCAATAGATCACTATGCGAAGACCGTACTCCCCTTTGTCACTAGGTTTCCTATGAGATCACCGCTAACCAAGTATCTCACCTTAAGCCTTTATCGATCTTGGGGGTCTTGGGTACCCACAAATCCAAAGATCGAGACACGATACAAATCTCTTATTCAAACAATACACAATGTTCCCATAGATTAGATGCACATAATCGCTGCAAGGTTTCACCCCAACCCACATCCCATGAGGACTACTCACTCATAACAATAAGATCAAGGATAGAAAACATTGTGCAAAATACTTAGATTGAAATCAAATATTCTTATAATGGTTGCCGAATCATAAGGAGATCTAAAGTACAAAGTAATGGATATGGCTATGGATAAGATGGATGGTGGAGAGGATGAACTATGGTTGTGCATCTCCTTTGGTGGTGGTGTGATGCAATCTGAGAATGGCAGCCCTCTACGCGGTGGCTGGGACCTCGAAATATATAGGCATCTTCACGAAAGTAGGAGGGTTTAACGAGTAGAAGCTGCTTCCACCTAGTACGGACAGCCGTACGGGCATACCTTCCCCATACCAGTGGTCGTTATGGCCTCTAGTGCCTAGAATTGACTCTGGGTTTGCTTGGCCCTATAGACTTCCTGAAAATCTTCATTTATGGCTCCAGATTTCGCCTTAAAAAGCGTGATTTCCTGCACAACACATCTCAGAGCAATGGTTTGTATATCTTTGCCATAATTAGTCATTAGTGGCAGGGCTAGAGAGTTTCTTGTTAATTGCATGACTAAAAATGAGGTTTAAACATGGAGGAAGATGGCTATTTTCACAACCATCAACATGCTCTCCATACTACTATTGGCGCAATATGAAGCGCGATGTGGAACCCCACATTCAACCATGCACTACATGTGTCCAAGCTAAGTATAAGTCTAACCCATTTGGTCTTTATATGCCATTCCCTATTCCTCATGCACCTTGGCCAGACATTAGCATGGACTTTGTGTTAGGATTGCCTATATCTAAGCATAGTCATGATTCCATATTTGTCATAGTGGATCACTTTTCAAAGATGGCACACTTCATTCCGTGCCATAAGACCAATGATGCTTCACATATTGCAAATCTATTTTTCACGGAAATAGTTCGCATTCACGGTGTGCCAAGAACCATTGTCTCTAACTGTGACGTCAAATTCATGAGCTACTTGTGGAAGACTCTAATATCCAAGCTCGGCGTCAATCTCCTCTTCTCGTCCGCCTCACACCCTCAAACCGATGGCTAAACCGAGGTTGTCAACCGAAGCCTCGTAACTCTTCTTTGCATGTTGATCAAGAAGAATCTTAAGGATTGGGAGGAATGCATTACACATGCCGAGTTTGCCAAAAATCGAGCCAAGCACTCCACAACAATGAAGAGCCCATTCATGACCATTTATGGATTCGAGCCCCTCACCGCACTTGACATCCTACCACTTCCCCTACACGAGCGCACCAACATGGATGTCGACAAGCGCGCCCAAGCTATGAAAAAACTAAACAAAGACACAAGAGCTACTATCGAACAACAAGTCCTTTGCCAAGAATCATGGCTAAACAAGACTAATAAAGAGATGATATTCGAAGAAGGTGATATCGTGTGGATACACCTAAGTAAAGACCACTTCCCCAAAGATCGAGACTCCAAGATCAAGCCAAGGGGAGATGGTCCTTTCAAAGTCCCCATGAGGATCAACAACAATGCCTACATCATCGACATACTAACATTAAAGTATCTCGCGAGCAAGACCTTCAATGTCAAGGACCTCTCACCATTCCATTGAGATGATCAAGATGATAAGGATGAAGAGTCGAGGACGACTCTTTCCCAAGGGGGAGCTAATGCAGCCCATCCTACGGACGTATCTACATCCTCACCACCAAGTTCCCCAAGAGGACCAATGCCACGTGCTCGAGCCAAATTCCTATAAGATAATGTTAACTCGCTCCTCCTCGTGTAATTTCGATACACCCTTGAATGGATTGCTACTTGATGCCACTACACTGTGCATACTCAGCTACGAAATGCCAAGGCATCGACAAGCCCCCTCGGAAGAAGAACTGGGTGTTGGACAAGAAGATGTCACAGTAGAGGCTGAAGCACCAGAGTCTCCATCCCTGAAGCCCGAGTCTCTGACCTCCAACACCGGAGTCTCTAGTGTGCCACCCCAAGGACTCCGGACCAGCACCTGGAGCTCCGAGTACACCCCCCGGGATACTGCCCCGGAGAGCATGAAGATCTGACCTAGACTCTGTCCCTATAAAGAGGCTACAACAGCGACCCCAGAGTCTACCTCGGAGTCTACCTCAGAGACCACCCTGAAGTCTACCTTGAATACCACCCCAGAGTCTCCATCCCTCAGGCATGTAGTCTTCTGCCTAAGTGGCTATGGGCGTGTTAAGGCCTTTTGGGCCTGGCCCATGTAATCCCCAATTTCGTCCCAAACTCCTAGTTTTATGCCTAAAGTACCCCTACTTAGTTGTTGGCCTATATATAAACCATCTCCTCCTTATTGTAACCCTAGACTTGGATAATTGAATTAGAAGAAACCCCTTTGAGGATCTATCTAATTATAGTCTCATGCTCCTTGACAAGGAGCACCAGTTATCCCCAATCTCTTGAGCTTTGTATAGTGCGTTGAAGTTGTACAAGGCCTTGGAGTCGGTGTCTCTTCTCCAAGTTGTCAAGATCTCATCAAGCCTCCCGCTCGTCGTGCCGGTTAGAGAGAGAGTGTCCTTGCCCGCCACCAGTCCTAGGGATTGTGTCGGACCGGTTGCCGCCGGCGTGAGCTATAGGCACTACAAGAAAAGTTGGCTTTTACAACGGATGATTTTTGTGGTTGAAGGCCCGTTTTTCGTAGCCAAAGAGTCTTCCGCGACGGATGACCTTCGTGGTAAAAGCCCCGTCACAAATGAATTAACCATGGTTTTTTTTCGACCATGGCAGATCACACCCTTTAGCCACGAAAACTTGTTCCGTCGTAGATCTGTTTGCCAGCCGCGCTGACTGCTGATGTCATGCAAACTACCAGGCGGCAGCCGCTGTTAGCGTCCGGTTACCGTAATTAATAGCCATAGAAACCGTGGCAGAAGCCTTGCCCAGCCAAGGCCTGCTAAATACTAACTGGGCCGGCCCATCAGGGGAGCCCAATAAGAAGATGGCCCGTTAATGTTTTGTCCTGCACTGTTTGAAATGGGCCCAAAAATGCAGCCAGTTTCAGCCTACAGAAGGCCCATGTTGGTCCAACACCGTGTGGCCCATTAGCAGCATGCACCAAGTCGCTCCTGTAAACATAAGGCATGTGGTCAGCCCATCACTGTTATCGCAGCCCATCGTCAACCGCCTACTGGCGGCCCTTCACTGAGATGCTCCGTTACTGTTCTAGCCTATTACTGTTCTGGTCTTTAGTTATTCAGGCCCACAAACAACCCTTTACTATAATAGCCTCGTAAATTTGTCGGCATGTTACTACCCTCGTCCGGAAATTTCTCGGCCCGTACTGTTCAACCTCGTCACTGTTCTGGCCTTTTACTATTGCGGCCTTTACTGTTGTGGCCCGCCACAATTTTGGCCTGTTACTGTTTTGTGATTTTTGTAGTTTCTTGCCTGTTACTGTAATGGGTTGTTTCTATTCTGGCCTGCTACTATTACGGCATGTTAGTGTTACAGCCTGTTACTATTACGGCTTGTTATTGTTACGGCTTGTTATTGTTACGGCTTGTTAGGCCTGTTACATTTACGACATGTTACTGTTACGGCCTATTACCACATGTGGATTGGCTGGTTATGTTTATGGTCTTTTACAGTTTTGTCATTTATGAATCACATGCCAATATCATAAAATGTGTATAATAATCCAGCATTTTTTATTGTTCGTCGTCGGCCGAATACATAACGGGCCAATATCAAAGCACGGTATTGTTCCCTAATCGACATGCCTGGCGTAGTTACCGTAACGACTACCGCAATGTGTGGACAGCATCAATTAAATACCTACATGGCCTACGCGAGTTATCTAGATATTACATCAGTTGCAAACTTCTTAAAATTATTACATATTATTAACTCAGGGGAAAGAAAAATCGGCATTTCAGTTGACAATCAAGTTGATAGCAGAGTCCTCAATTTGCATTCTCAATCGATCACCTGCATCTTCCATTGAGTGTGATAGCTACATTGGAGGAGACATGATCTTGCAGCCCCCTCTTTGGTGGGGCTAGCAATAATTGCAGTCTGAAACTAAGTAATAACAAGTTAATAGAACAAACAAGACAAACTACTCATTTGACTAATATGACAGGAGCTATGAACTGGAGTTTACAACGCAATGGTTCAATTATTGACCAACACGTCAAACAAAAATGACAAGCAAGCATGCATTAAACAAGTGTGACTACCGTGAAACGAGCAATCAAAAAATGTGTGTGTGTGGCTTAGAATTTCAGTGGATATAAACTAGCCAGGTCATTTTGAACAAATATATATGGAAGCAGTTCTATATCCTAAAATGCAAGAGATGTTGGGTGACTCGAAATTTGTGCTGAGCCACAAAATGGCATGCAGTTACTTTCATAGCGAAGAATGAACCAGATAGAAATTATAACCGCATCATACGAGAACCTGTAGAGCAGGAATGCAAACCATGAATGAACTATATATTGTAGAGGATAATTATGTCTTGACTTAGGACGAACCAGACCCAGAACTAGATGCGAGATACAATGGCGTCGCTCGTGAACCTGTAGAACAGGACAAACAAGCATTAGACAAGTGTGCCTAGAATGAAATGAGCAATCAAACAAAGTGTTTCTTAAAATTTCAGCAAATATATATGGAAGGAATGACATCTCCTGGAATGCATAGAGTCGTTGGGTGACTCAGAATTTGCAGTGAGCTACACAATGGCATGTAGTTACTGTCATAGCTAAAAATCAACTAGATAGAAATTATAATGGCATCATAAGAGAAATTCTAGAGCAGGAATGCAAGCCACGAGTGAACTACATAGTAGATGATAGTTATGTTGTTGCTCAGGACGAACTAGCACCAGATAAGGAAGTAATGGCATCCCTTGTGAACCTGTATAATAGGCTATGCAAAGCAACATGTTCATTGTTCCATTTTGAGATCTATGCAAGAAAAAGGAAATAGTTAGTGATGCAGCTTTTGAAGAACCAGATGGCATTATGGCAACAACAAAATTATAATCGAATTAGTACGAAGAGTTTAAACGGCAACTACATCATAACATCTTGTTGTAGTAAACAATTCCATCAGTATGAGTTTTCTACTATCTCAGGAAAGAACATTCTCAATTTTTCGAGTGTGATGATGAGATTGTTCTTTCTCGTAAAGCAAGTCAGAAGAATATGGATCTGAATGACACACGAGGCAAGTTTTCAGACATATATTATGGACCAACATGTTGTACTTGAGATTTCCCATGTTTTATGAGTTCTCAAACTTCCTACCTAATTTTTCCCACTTGATTGATTTTATGCTGATTTATCGAAATTATTAGGTACAAATTGAACTGCCACAAGTAAATTGTAGGTTTGCTTTGAAAGTTTGATGAAAGATCTTCGGGGGTCACAATTAATATATGAGAAACCATCCAACGAGAGTTTTGATGACAAGTTGGATCAAGCCTCGCAAATCCAAACATTTTGCTAACTATTGGATCTTCTTTTCCATTCTTAGCATCTAGAAAGATTCTACTAATAGTCCTTGATATGTAACTTGTACTTCCACCGACCGTGTTCACTCTCAAGCACATCGCACCTACGACACCAACCATTAGATCGGCCATTCGTAGTGCCTATTATTATCTTATCTTTATCTTATCTTATCTCTTACAATACCGTACCATACCACGCACTACATATAGTGTACGGATTAACTTTGAACATTGACCGTTGGATCAAGACTGGCAAATCCAAACATTGCTAACCTTTGGATCTTCTTTTCCATTCTTAGCATCTAGAAAGATTCTACTAATAGTCTTTAGCATGATGACCTCTAGCTCAAAACACACACTTCATTGCTCAGTTTTAGGGTCGTCCTTGTGCTAAATGCATGGACTTGGATGCAATTTTCATTTTTATGAGGTCCTTGATGTAAATTGTAATTCTACCCACTATGTTAACTCTCAAAGCACCTCGCTCCTACGAGACCTACCATTAGATCGGCCATTCGCAGTACTTCTTATCTTACCTTTATCTTGTCTCTTATCTCTTACAATACCATGCATACCACCACTACATAGTGTAGGGATTAACTTATTTGAACATTGACCGTTGGATCAAGACTGGCAAATCCAAACATTGCCAACCATTGGATCTTATTTTCCATTCTTAGCATCTAGAAATATTCTACTAATAGTCTTTAGCACGATGAACACTAGTATGCACAAACATCAAAACACATAGTACTTCATTACTCGGTTTAAGGGTCCTTGTGCTAAATACACGAACTTGTTGGATGCAATTTTCATTTTTTATGAGGTCCTTAATGTAACTTGTACTTCCACTGACCGTGTTAACTCTCAACCACCTCGCTCTTACGAGACCTACCATTAGATTGGCCATTCGCAGTACTTCTTATCTTATTTTTATCTTGTCTCTTATCTGTTACAATACCATACCACTACATATAGTGTAGAGATTAACTTTGAACATTAACATTTGGATCAAGACTAGCAAATCCAAACATTGCTAACCATTGGATCTTCTTTTCCATTCTTAGAAGCTAGAAAGATTCTACTAATAGTCTTTAGCACGATGAACGCTAGTATGCGCAAACCTCAAAACACAGTACTTCATTGCTCAGTTTCAGGGTCATTGTGCTAAATGCATGGACTTGGATGCAATTTTCATTCTTTATGAGGTCCTTGATTGTTGGGGATATACTTTCTGGGTATCCTCACAGTTCCTCACTGACCAATGTGGCCCACTTTGGGTTAGAGCTTTGCTTCACGGGCGGCCCAGTCAGGGAGAAAGACAGAGTCCAATCCGGCTACGGGAAGGCCCAGAAGACTTACCGACTTAGGCCCATAATGTTACTTATAGTTCAAGATGTACTCTGTAACCGACTCTTAGTCGTAGCCGGATAGATCTCTCCTATAAACCCTAGGCCGGATATCTATATAAGCCGTCCTAGGGAGGGCCTTTAGGGCACACCAATACTTTAGACCCTCAACTCGCATAGGCGAAACCCTTGTAACCCATATTCCGGCTCTGCCGTATTACTGGATTGCTAGCAGGAGTAGGATCCATCCAAAGCCGGCGGATTCGAACCTGGGTAAACTTGTGTGCTCACCGTCCCGGAACACCGTACGTCTCACACCCCTCTCTTCCACACGCCTCAAGGACCCCCTCTATGCCAGCGACGTCCCTCTCATCGTTCTCGACGAGACTTGGATTCCAGCTAGGGAGGCCGTGACTGCCTACACAATCATGTCGTTTGGCGAGATCGATGTTTACATCGGTTTTGCTGAACCTTCCCAACCCACCCCAGCGGTGATGATAGAGGCAGAAGAATCTTCTGGGTCCCCTTTGTCCGCGGAGGCGGCAGAGTTCCGGATCTCAGAAAACCCTAATCCCACCTAGCCCGCACTAGTTGCGGAGATAGTGGAGAAATCCAAGCCTGAAGAAGACCTAGCGGTCCAAGTCGAATCTGGAGTGGATCTCCCTGGAGGAGCCGGATCCTAGATCAACCCACCCGCAGAACTCGAAATCCAGGTGGAACATATCAGTGACACTGATTCCGGCTCTGATGATGCTGGGACAGACAGACCTTTCCTAAGGTACACATTCTGACGTGTAATCTTAAAGCGAAAGCGCAGATGCAATTCTCGAGACCATCAAAAGTTTTGACATGGCTGATCGCGAAAGCCGCAGGTACCTCAGGAAGCACGCGTCCACTTTGTCGGATACGTGGGATCCGGATCTGGCTCTGCCGATGCTGGAGAAAACACCGACGTGATGCTGGAGGCAATTGGAACAAACACCGACATACCCGCATCCTTGGATGAATCGATGACGTCAGTAGATTTCTGAAAGTTCTCCGCGGAATATGAAGAGGAGTATAACTCCAAAGCTGCAGAAGAAGGAGAATCCATGGATGAAGGATCCGGGGAACACTCTCCCAAAGCGCAGGATGACATGGACATCAGAGATAATCCCGAGGTCCAGATGTCCGAAAGTACTGATCAGAGCTTGACTCCGAGAAACGGACCCAAAGCCGTCTTTGCTACCGGCCCTGCCAAGAAGGCGAAGAAGAAGAACAAGAAGAACAAGACCCCGACAAAAGACCCTCTAGCTGAGGAGGTGATTGCCGAGGAATACGGAGAAGACTCGGATGGAGCACTTATCCCAAACGAGCAGAAAAAAGAAGAATCGGTGGATGGACACGTGATCACCAAAGGTGCGCGTAAACTCATCGATGTTGCATTAACCACACCTATCCCTACAGCTGCAGAACTTACTGCTAAAGAGCTGGACGAAAGGGCCCAAGCCCTAGAAGCGCGTCGTCAACAACTCCTCGATGAAGCCAAAAACATCGAGGTGGAGAAGAAACGCATGGCAACCAAGGACTACATGTCTCAGTTGCATCAGAAGACACGAAAGCGTCACACAGATGACAACCAATTCCCACATATCCGTGCCGTCCTTTCAGACATGAGATGGGGAAGCCACGGAAAGATAGCAAAGGAGATTGGGTATACCCAACTGATCTGAGAATCGTGGCAGCCCGAGAAATTCTATCGGCTAATCCAGGACCAGAGGAGATCCGTTTGGGTATCAAGCTACTCAACAAGGGACTGGAGCAGCAAAAGGTCGCCCTATCTGGAAGTCAAAAACTGGTCTCAGATTCTGACCAATGTCGAACAGATCTGGCATGGGCTGACGTAAGACCCCACCACGTACCGGAGAAGCATTATCGCCCCGAACAACGGGAGGACAATTCTTCGAGAACCGGATCGTCAGGACAGCATCGCAGGACTACACGCGACTGGAGCAACGTCGCACTAGTGGCCGAGAAAGAGGCCATCGCTGCTCTGAATCCGAGGAATCCTCCTCGATGAGAATCTAACGATCGAAGGGGAGAAGATAAAGAGAAACGCCGGGAGGAGGATCGTCAAAAAATGCCACCTCCTAGACATGCAAGCCGTCCGGCTGAGCCCCACCATGGTGGGAACGATGGACGAAGAAACGACGGAAACCACGCCGGAACAAGCAGGCAGGGGGCTCGTCGTAGTCAAGACCCTCCCCAGAATCGGAATAATGACGTTCCAGACGGAGGCCAGCGATCAGCCGGAAATTATCCAGCTGCCCCACCCTCTCCACCACACAGTCATCACAACGGCTCCCGAGGAGGACGACATGGCGAAGGAGGTGGTGGCAGAAGCCGAAGTCCAGCTCCAAGGCACCGCAGCCACAACCGACATTCGGGACGATCTTTATCCCCAAACGACGCAAGACACAGGATCAACTCCAACATAGAGGCTCGGCGCTACGAAAACGATGACATCTACATGGTCCCAAAGTGCTTCGGACCATGCATCAGAGCCACAAAATTCCTGGAAGGATTTGCTATCTCAAGACATATCCAAGCCTACGATGGCATTGCTTGGCCAGATACCTAGCTACAGGATTTCTTCCAAGCTTGCTGCATCACCAAAGGCGGAAACAGCCTGGTCGCAACCCGATATCTCCCACTTATGTTGCGGAAGACGGCACGATCATGGCTCAATGAACTTCCGGAAAACACCATCCATAACTGGTATGATATGCAAAGTGCGTTCTTTCGGAATTTCGAAGGCACATATCTGAGGCCCTGTACGGTCGGAGACCTACAGCGTTGCACCCAGAAAGCCGGATAAACTTGCCGGGACTACCTCGGACGATGGATCGACACCAAGAACTCCTGTGAGGGAGTAAATGATCAAACTGCGATTGAAGCTTTCATTGCAGGTCTCCCAATTAGTTTACTGCATTATCGCTTGAAGTGTGACAAGGTCACTAATGTGGGAGAGATGATAGAAACAGCGAGCAAGTATCAGAATCTTGTGGCGATGATCAGGAGGGATTGCTCAATGCCCTAGCTGTGCCTCAGTCGGCAAGACAACCAAAGCAACAAGCTCAGAAGCGCAAAAATACCTCGGAAGAAAAACCCAACACGGAAACAGTGGTGGTTACTACTGTTTCCGTGTCTGGAGGACAAGGAGGACGTGGTGGAGCCCGCGGGCGTGGCCGTGGGACTACAAGGGTCCAAGGTAGAGGAGAACAACAACCAGACAAAACCTACTCTTGGGCCGACATTGCCAATAGCCCATGTGTGCCTCACCTAGACGCCAATGGGGGCTCGTCCCACACCAACGCTGAATGTCGTTTCAATGACGACATCAAAAGAGATGACACCGCGGGCTACAAAGCTAAGCAGAAGAAGGGAAAGAAAAATCCCGAAAAGGACAAAGAGACCAAGGAAGATTCCAACATGGAGGAAGCTGATGCTTCAAATCCCAAGCCAGAAGGGAAGAAAACTTTTCCCACCAAGAAGGACACTTATGTCACCTTCCTCGGATCTCAACCTGCAAAGGTCAAGAAAGCAGTTCTACACGAGCTCAATGCAACAGTTCCGGCCGTCCCCCAGTATCTTGACTCGTCGGAAGTGGCAATCACATTTGACCGTGATGATCATCCGCCTAAGTTACATAGGCGAGGAAAATACGCCTTAATCGTCAACCCACTTATTGACGGTTATGGTTTCTCCAAGACCCTCATGGACTGTGGTAGCAGCATCAATATTCTCTATGTCGAAACGCTACGCCGGATGAAGATCTCGGAGACCCAGCTAAACCATAGCTCTGTGATCTTTCACGGAGTTGTCCTAGGAAGACAAGCTAATTCCCTGGGAGAGATTACTTTGGATGTTACCTTTGGAACTCCAAAGAACTATCGGACGGAAGCACTTTCCTTCGAAGTGGTCCCGTTCAAGAGCGCATACCACGCTATATTCGGACGTCCAAACTTCGGGCTTTTATGGCTCGTCCGTGTTACATTTACAATATGATGAAAATTCCAGGTCCCAACGGCGTGATCACCATAAGGGGAGACCCGAAGAAAGCGCGAGAGTGTGAGGATGGAAATGCCACCTTTGCCGTCACCTGCGCCCGGAGTACCAGGAGATCAAGAAGAGCATAGATCCGTCCGAGATGCCCGCAACGAAGAAGGAGGTAACAAAGCCAAATCTGGAGTTCAAAGCATCAGAAGAGACGAAGAAAGCACCGTTGAAGGATGATGACCCCTCCAAGGTGACCCAGATAGGCGTAGGCCTAGGTAGCGCATAGGAAAGCGCGCTTGTTAAGTTCCTCCAAGAAAATAAAGACATCTTCGCATGGCAGCCATCTGACATGGCCGGAGTACCTAGGGAACTTGCCGAGCACTCTCTAAATGTAAACCCGAACGCTAAACCCATAAAACAGTCCCTACGACGGTTTGGTGATGAAAAGCGTAAGGTAATAGCTAAGGAACTAGCATGGCTCGAGTTAGCCGGGTTCATAGAAGAGGTCATCCACACTGAGTGGTCGGCCAATCCTGTAATGGTCTCTAAAAAGGACACCACTGATTTAAGGATGTGTGTTGATTATACTACCTTGAACAAGGCTTGTCCAAAAGATCCGTTCGCTCTGCCTAGAATTGATCAAGTTATCGATTCTACGGCAGACTCGGAACTCCTCTGTTTTCTCGACGCATATTCTGGCTATCACCAAATCCGGATGAAGGAATCTAACAAAGTCAAAACTTCATTCATAACTCCTTTCGGAACCTTCTGTTTTGTTACGATGCCTTTTGGGCTGAAGAACGCAGGAGCTACGTACCAGCGCACGATGCAGCGTTGCCTCCATGACCAACTCGGACACAATGTACATGCATACGTGGATGATATCGCGGTAATGTCCAAAAAGAAGGAAACACTGATTTCCGACTTGGAGGAAACATTTGCCAATCTACGAAAATACAACATCTTGCGTAACCCGAAGAAATGCTTCTTTGGAATACCAGCCGGAAAATTGTTAGGTTTCATGGTGTCTCAAAGAGGCATAGAGGTGAACCGAGATAAAATCAAGGCTATACTCAATATTTCCAGGCCAACCCGCCTGAAGGACGTACAAAGACTAACTGGTTGCATTGCTGCGATTAGTCGATTTGTAAGCCGGCTTGGAGAAAGAGTCGCACCATTATACAAACTCCTGAAAAAGACCAAAGATTTTGTTTGGACTGATGAAGCTGAAACTACACTACAAGACCTGAAGAAAGTACTCTCATCTGCTCCTATCCTTGCAGCGCCGGAACCTAAGGAACCGATGTTGCTCTATCTTGCTGCGACAAATAAGGTCGTTAGTATCGTCATGGTGGTGGACAGACTAGAGGAAAATCAGGAACACCTAGTGCAGCGTCCGACTTACTTTGTCAGCGAGGTTCTGACAGAATCAAAACAGCGGTATCCGCACTATCAAAAGTTGGCTTACGGTGTTTTTCTAGCATCTCGTAAGTTACGACACTACTTTCAGGAGCATCCAATTACCGTGGTGAGCACAACTCCCATGAGAGATATAATCAACAACAGTGATGCCACAGGACGCGTCGCCAAATGGGGCATAGAGCTTTCAGCTTTCGACATTGAGTACAAACCTCGGACAGCAATTAAATCCCAGATCCTTGCCGACTTTGTCGCTGATTGGACAGAAACGAAGGAGAACATGATCCTCCCTGAGTCAGAATATTGGACCCTCTTTTTCGATGGGTCTAAGGCTCGCAGGGGCTCGGGGGCTGGTGTGGTGCTCAAGTCACCCCAAGGAGATAAACTTTTATACGTGTTGCAGATACACTTCACAGCGACAAATAACATTGCCGCGTATGAAGCACTGCTGCATGGAATCCGGATTGCTAAGGATATTGGCATCCAACGTTTGATGTGTTACGGAGATTTGGATCTTGTTGCTCAGCAAGTGTCGGATATTTGTAACGCAAATAAACACATGGCAGCATATAAAGCTGTCGTGGATGATCTATCTAAATCGTTCGAAGGGTTTGAAGTTCAACTCACCCCTCGAGCAGAAAATGAGGAAGCAGACGCACTATCTCGGATAGGTTCTGCACGGAAAGAGGTCCCGGATGGCGCTTTTTTAGAGCACCTCAAAGTCCCTTCAATAAAGGGAGTAGATGAGGAATATCCGACCAAATCCGACTCACCCTTGATAGCAGTTCTGGCTGTAATTCCTGGCTGGACTCAACTCTACCTCGATTATTTGGTAGATGACAAATTACCCGAAGACGAGGTGCTGAGCCGGCAGATTATCCAACGAGCAAAAGCCTATACTATTGTTAAAGGTGAGCTCCATAAATGGAGTGTTTTTGGGGGTTTTCAACGCTGTGTATCTCCGGAAGAAGGAGTGGAAATCTTAAGAGAAATCCACAAAGGTGAGTGTGGTCACCACGCTGCAGCCAAATCTTTAGTGGAAAAGCTTTTAGACGCGGATTTTTCTGGCTTACAGCTCAGGAAGATGCTAAACGATTAGTCAAGACATGCAAAGGCTTCCAAAAGTACGCCAAGCAAGCTCATGTTCCAGCTGATCAGCTGCGAACAATACCTATAACATGGCCCTTTGCGGTCTGGGGGCTTGATATGGTAGGACCATTTAGACGAGCTCCAAGTGGATTTACTCACCTCTTAGTGATGGTGGATAAATTCACCAAATGGATCGAGGCTAAACCTGTCACTAGTTGTGATGGAGCAACAGCCAAAAGATTTGTCGAGGATGTTATAATCTGGTATGGTTATCCACATAGCATTATCACGGACAACAGGAGTAACTTTTCTATGGGAGAATTGGCTGAATTCTACAACGAGCAAAACATCTGGCTTGACATTGCATCATTCGCACATCCACAGGCTAATGGACAAGTCGAAAGAGCAAATGGTTTAATTCTACAAGGCCTAAAACTGAGACTCGAAGCACCACTACGACATGCTGCGGGGGCTTGGGCAGAGGAATTACCCTCTGTAATTTGGAGTTTACGAACAAGTCCAAATAGGTCAATAGGATACACACCTTTCTTCTTGGTATATGGCACAGAAGCAGTTCTTCCTAGTGATTTGATTCATACTTCTCCTAGAGTGGCCGCGTATATTGAAGAGGATGCCGATATTTCTCGACAAAATGATCTCGACTTAGTCGAAGAAGTTTGCGTTGTTGCTGAAATGAGATCTACAGCCTATCAGCAGAAGTTACGCAAGTATCATAGCTAGAGAGTCCGAGATAGATATTTCAATAAAGGTGACTTGGTTCTCCGGCTTGTGCAACAAAGAAAGCACAAACTTTCCCCAGTATGGGAAGGGCCCTTTTTAGTTAGTCGAGTATTACACAATGGATCGTACTACTTAACTGACATGAGGCCAGTCAAAGAAAGACCTCCTACTAAGAAGAGAAAGAGAGCTGGAGGCAGTACAAATCCGGATGAGTTAGACAGACCGTGGAATATTGCTCAGCTACGTCCCTTTTATTCTTAGTTTACCTTTCTTTGTAATCACATGTATGTACATGTTCTGAGAGAAATAAAAGTTTTGGTTGCCTCAAGTTTTTTTGAGAAGTTTTCACCATCTTATTTCCGAATGATCATGTCATAGTCGAAAATCCCAGAATGCTTGAAAGTACTTTATGCTCATGTTCGTTCTGGTTTAGATTTCTGATTCTAAAACTGCTACCCTCGGGAATAACTCTAAAGTTTCTAGTCTTTACTTTGGTTATTTGTCTGATTGTTGGATGCGGGCATTTTCCGAGTAGTGAATTGTTGGTACTGGAAGCCGGCTTTGTTTCCGAGTTTAAACTGGTTTAGCAATTGAGCTCCGTTGCTCGGCAAAGTTTTCAGCAGAAGGTTTAGCCGACTCACGAAAGGGACGAGGCGGAAAGCCAGATAAACGATAAGTAGAGACGAAAAAATACAAGTGCTTGTGTAAACATTTCAGGCACACAAAATATTAAAGCCAAAAGTGCTGAATAGATCAAAAGCTTAGCACTAGCAAAGTCATAGTACTTTACATTTACAAAACGCATCATGTTTTTTTTGGAATAATACAAAAGTTTCTGGTCTATGATGCAGGAGGAGATGAAGGAGCTGTCGGCTCGCTGGAGATTCCGCCTTAATATAGTTCCGAGATGTCCGCATCCGAGATGGTGCGTTCATCGTCGGAAACTTCTGTTGGTTCTTCCGGAGGAGGAGGCGGAGTATCTACGTGGGTGAAGAAGGGGATCTCGTAGCTGGTCAGGTCAGCCACATGACACCCATATCCGGCGCAGGAGTGCATGATGGCTTGAAGGTCCTGCTCCTGGCCGTCTTCGTCTACCTTGCAGTACCCTCTGGTCACTTGCCATATCTCCATGTTTCCATGGTGGCTCATGACCATGGTAAGAGCATTCTGCGCAGCAGTCCGCGCGTAGGACATGTTCCAGTCCCGAACAAGCTGCGACATCTCCTTTGCCTTGTCCCGCACCTGAAAATCTGACATGCTTGGAATGTCCGGAATCTTGAGAGCTTCGCTGACGTCCTCAAGGGACTGGCGGAAGTCATGAAGCAGGTCACCGACTTGGGTAAGCCGGTGGGTGCGGGGCTCGGAGGAGGAAGAGTCCATCAAGTTCAGAGGACCTATACACAAAACAAGTTAAGAAAAATCCGACATTGATAAAAGTCGAAGAAAGGGACAAGTCAGATAGATGGAACGTACCAAAAATGACGTCGTCAATTTTGGTCTTCTCCTCCCGGAGACTCTGGAGTTTAGCCCGGAGTGCCTGGGACATATCCTTCTCTCTGCCAAGTTCATTCTTGAGGTCCGAGATTATTTTATCTTGAGCAGCAATCTTGCGATCACGCTCTTCAGTGGCCATGGAGGAGGATTCAAGGACTTGAGCTATGCT
Organism: Avena insularis; assembly: GCA_023614405.1. Taxonomy (NCBI): domain Eukaryota; kingdom Viridiplantae; phylum Streptophyta; class Magnoliopsida; order Poales; family Poaceae; genus Avena; species Avena insularis. The sequence goes on along the minus strand of CM042694.1, from coordinate 230,353,909 downwards.
CTTTTCATGATTGGCCTTGAGTTGGTCCAGCTCTTGGCGAAGCTCCTTGTTCTCCACCACCAGGGTCTTGAGGTTCTCGGCCTCTTCAATCATGGTGACGAATTGTTTCACCAGCGCTATAAGTCAAAAAAGAACAATAGTTCAAGAACAAATTCGACATTGAAAATACAAGGACAAGGTTTGAGTCTCAGAATGTTTACCTTCGGACTCATCCTTGGCAACTTTGAGTTCAGCATTTTTAAGCCGGAGAGCTTTGATCTCTCTTCGCTTGTCGCAGACATTGGTCAGTAATTCCTGGTTATAGGAACATACTTTCTGTAAGTCAGAATACCCAAAGCCAGAAAGCTACTTAAGACTCGGGCTAATATTTTTGTTAAATATCAGCACGAGCCTTGGGGGCTACACTAGTTCGTTCTTTGGCATCCTAATGAAGCATAAACCCGGATTATATATCCTACTTCATGCTTGGGGGCTAGAGGATATGATATAACATAATGGAAAAAACAGGAGTTGGAATTCCGACTTACATATTGTTCGCGGCTGAGTTTATCCAAACCCGCGTTCACTTCAGCAGCCACCTTCTCGGCAAGAGTAAGAGGAATCACTGGGGATGTTGGAAGCTCACCAGTCCTAATCCTCTCGTCGCGGAGGCGCACTTGAGCGAGAAGGTTGGAGAACTTGACGTCCTCTGCTTCTTGCGCTTCTTCCTCGGCGGATAAAGTTCTCTTCTCCAAGCATTACTTGGCAAGCCGCTGGATTTCTTCAGCAGATTTCCGGGACAAGCCGAACTTGGCAAGACCCAGATTGCTCAGGAGGTTTTTGGCGAAGGTTTCTGCCGAGGGATCATTACCCAAAGAAGTTTCACCCTTATCTAGATCTGACGCACTCATGGTGACGTCAGTTTGCGACCCAAGGTTCACAGGCCCCGTTGAAGGAGCCGGATTTTCTACAGCGTCCGACAAGATAACCGGCGTTGCAGAAGGTTGAGGGGTAGGAGTCGGAAGAGCCACGGCAGGGGAAGCTATGGTAAGCTTCATCTGCCGCAGCGGCTTCGAAGGAATCCCTTTCCCCTTGGCCTTGACGAGCGGTTTTGCTCTGAGAATGTAGTAAAAGTCGGAAAACATTACATCTCGGAAAGAAATTTGAATAAGGTACAAAAGCGGAAGTTTTGATTGAATGTTACCTCTTCATGACAGGCACCTCTTTTGTGCCGACAGCCACTGTCGGAGCTTTGTGCTTCTTGAGCGCAAGATCCGGCAATGGAACTACCTCCACCTCCTGAGAGAACTCCGGAGGATATCCTTCGAGTGGAGAAGTTCCGACTCGGGGAGGTCAGCAAGCTGAAAAGAAGAAAGCATATCAGTATTGCAATATAATTCTAAGATTGGAACACATAAAAAGATGTACTGATACAAGCTTACCGGCACTACGGGGTTATCCGCCGTGTGCATGTCCAGAGAAACCTCCGGGATTCTCCTCTCAATCCGCTCCCGGATCAGCCACTTGATCTGGCTTATATAGCCTTGAGTGGTGTAGGCTTTGGAGCTGATGCGGAGGGAGTCTTTCAAAGACGATGTGATGGAATGCATCAGTCGGGTTCCATGATACTGGAGGGGCTGGATCCGACGTGAGACCCAGCACTGGACCAAGTCGGATCCCTTCAGATCCTTGTGTTTGATTAAATATTCGATCCGCCTCTTAGCGAGGATCAGATCGTCGGTGAGAGCCGGAGCAGCCTCGTCCCAAGAAGGTTGGGTCGTGGCGGCTCCGTCAATGAAAGCCGGGAAAGCAGTGGCTTTGCCGGGAGCCAGAATATCCCTATGATAGAAAAATGTGGCTGGCCATTGTTTGACCGAGTCACTGGCTAGAATTTTGGGATACGCCCAGTCGTGTCTAAGCGAAAAACTAATAGTGCCGGTGATATAAGGAACACCGGCGGTAATAGAGTTTCTCTGGACATGGAAATAATACCGGAAGAGAGTCAGACTTGGCCTAATGCTGAAAAATCCCTTGCACAACGAAGCATATGCGCTCATTTCTAGCAGAGAGTTGGGAGGAAGATGATGGAGTTGAACTCCGTAACGATCTATCACCTCGGAGAAGAACTCTGAGGGAGGAAATGACAGACCTCGGTCGAGATGGGTGCCTAAGTGGACCCGCTCGCCGTCGCGCGGGTTGGGACGGATTCTTCGAAGCTGCTCCACCAGTCGTCGGCGGCAAGAAGTCCCTCCTTCTCCACGTTCCTGAGGCCCTCCTTGTTGAGAGCGCAGGGGATCCAGAGACCCCCAAAGCTCTCCTTCTCCGCCACCGCTTCCGCCGTCACCGCCACCGCCGCTGCTGCCAAGCCGGAGGAAGAAGATGAAGCCATTTCTCCGGCGAGTGATTAACCTAAAAGGGGCAACGCTGGGAGTTCTGTGGAGGAAGAACGGGAGAGCTCTGTGCGTGCTGGGAGATTGGGAGGAGAGGAAAAGGCAAAGGACTAGTGAAAGAAGAGGGAAGAAATCCTAACCCCTTATACCCACCTAACTGTGCCAAGATTCGTGCAAATGCTACAGTGTAACCGACACGCGTCGTGGAAGGAACTGGGAAGGACCCCCGCGATGATTGCGTCTCCTCGATCTCCACACACGCATTGAAACGGCGCCTCGGTTCCACGAACCACGGACCCACCAACGGTCGTGCTAACGGAATGCCTGTCAGATGTCATGACTTGACCATGACTTGTGTTAAGTGATGTTGGGAACCAAATTTCGGCTTAGTTTGAAACCGAGCTAGAAAATCCGAGTAACCTACTAATAGGTCCGACTTATTTTTTAAGACCTGGATCGTATTTTTGTTGTGAAGTTTTAGGAACCCTTCAAGATTCTGCAAGCCGAAGATCAAGCTAGACGATGATAAATCCGACTTTGGATCTTGGAGGCCTCCGGGTCTTTGTTGGGGATATACTTTCCGGGTATCCTCACAGTTCCTCACCGACTGTGGTGGCCCACTTTGGGTTAAAGCTTTGCTTCATGGCGACCTGTCGGAGAAAGACGAGTCCAATCCGACTACTGGAAGGCCGTAAGACTTACCGACTTAGGCCCATAATGTTACTTGTAGTTCAAGATGTACTCTGTAACCGACTCTTAGTTGTAGCCGGATAGATCTCTCCTGTAAACCCTATGCCATCTATATAAGCCATCCTAGGGAGAGCCTTTAGGGCACACCAATACTTTAGACCCTCAACTCGCACAGGCGAAACCCTTGTAACCCATATTCTGGCTCTGTAGACATCGGATTGCTAGCAGGAGTAGGATCCGTCCAAAGCCGGCAGATTCGAACCTGGGTAAACTTGTGTGCTCACCGTCCTGGAACACCGTATGTCTCACACACCTCTCTTCCGCACGCCTCAAGGACCCCCTCATGGCGTACTTGTCATCAATCCGACGACATTGATGTAACTTGTACTTCCACCGACCGTGTTAACTATCAAGCACCTCGCTCCTACGAGACCTACCAAGGTTAAAAGAAAATGCAACCGCCTCAATTACCACACAAACTGGACCACGGTTTCTTATACGTAATACCCAAGTTTTTAGTACTAGGATTCCTAGCTAACTTCGCGCACTTTGGTGACTTCTTGTCAATTTAACGAAATTAAGTAAAACTTTAGCTACAGGTAAGTGTGATAGATTGCTCTTGAATTAATTGTCTTTTCGGAGGTAGATGTGTTCATCTCCTTGTAGTAAACAATGTCGTCGGTGTGAGTTTCCAACTATCAGGAGAGAAAATTCTTAGTTTTCTGAGTGATGACGAGATGATCCTTTCCCGTAAAGGAAGTCCGGAGAATATGGATCTCAATGCCATAATCCAAGCTTCTAGAAATATTAGCTAGGTGTACCAATGTGTTTTACTTACGATTCCTGTGTTTTATGAGTTTTCAAGGTTCCTAGCTGACCCCATCCACTTGTTGAATAACTTTATGTCGATGTATCGAAATAAAAGGTCAAATTTGAACTATAAGCAATAAATTGTAGGTTGTCTTGAAATTTTATGTAAGAAGCTTTTAGGGGTAGCCATCGAGCGGTCAATTAATATATCAGTTGAGACTATTCGACTTCTAGCTACTAAGATTTTGCATCTTGAAAACAATCACTTGAAATAAGGAGAGAGGGGAAATGATTTTTCTATTCTCTATGGTCAACACACAAGCTTGAGGTGCACCTTAGGCTTAAAGATACTTTATAGTTTCCACTATGTATAAGGTGAACCTTAACGGATGCCACATAGTAGGCCTTATTAAGGTGTGCTTTTTATCTACTACTATAATGGAGCAGTTTTGAATTGGATCCATAGCACCAATCGTGACAATTGGGCTGTTAGATCTAATGGTTCAGAGCAACTAGATTCATGTTGAATAGTACCTAGAGCAAACTCCATCATGTCCTAGAACCATCATGTCACCAACCCCAAATTTTCAAAGCATAGTAGGTTGTATTCTCAATATGTGTAGATAGTTATTATTAATAGACTTAATTTATGCATTTTGGGGGTGGTGACATGATGGTTCTAGAACAAGGTGGAGTTTGCTCTAGGTCCGTACTCCCTCCGTCCCAAAATATAAGGCACCTAAGGATTGGTCAAAAGTCAAACCTTACTAACCTTGACCAAATATTTAGAAAAAACATCTACATCTACAATATTGAATGGACATCTTAAGAAAATATACTTTATGGTGAATCTATTGATATTAATTTAGTATTATAATTTTTTATATTTTTGTGTATAATCATGCTCAAACTTGAAAAATATTGACTTTTGACTAATCCTTAGGCGTCTTATATTTTGGCAGAGGGAGTACTATTCAACACAAATCCAGTTGCTCTGAACCATTGGATCTAACAGCCCAACGGTCATGATTGGTGCTATGGATCCAATTCAAAACTGCTTGTAACTACCTCGGTGAATTACGCTCCTGGTTACAAGCCTGGATGAGCAGAAATGGTTGAAATAGTACGGTGGGGCCCAAATGCCACTCACAGGTGAACCTTTCCGTCCCAACCATTTCAAACATCGGGACAAGAGCAGGCGGCGAATCGGCAGCGCGAGGATCAACTACATACACAAATGAGTATGTATGCAAGCCACCATACAACAGTACATCGAGCCATTCCATCTAAAAAGAAAGGAAATATAACGCCATATCGGCAAGATCCAAATATCCTAGATAGATATAATAGTTTAGGATATCTCCTCATACATCAAACATCGAGTATCAAGCGGAAGACAAAATCCGAGTACGGATAAGAAGCAAATCGGCATAAGATGCCCCATAAATAAGCACATCCCGCCATACAGATCTCACGGATCCCGTTCGGAATCTCTACACGAATGATCGTTGCCCACATCGTCTCCTCCACCCGGATCCATCTTGCGAGTTTACCTGTTCATCTGAATCAAACAATTTATCGTGTGAGACCCTAGGGGTACTCAGCAAGTCTTTATGCCTCTAAAGGGGACACAACCTGGGGTGACGCAATTGCAGCAAAAGATAAACCCTAACAATTCTAGAGATACTCTCTAACCGTCCGCCTAACCAGAGATAGACGGATGTCCGTGAATTATTAATAACAGTTATAACGGTAATCTTAACAGATCCATCCTCCTCCTCGCTTACCGACGAGGAAGCGGACGAACAACCCCCCATCCGTTGGCAGTTTTATTATCCATTCCATGAGTGTTGCACTATTTATTAGTCAGGTACTTAGTCAAATTAAAGCGGTACTTTAGTTATTCTTGTCTATGATCGAGAAACTGTGCTCCAAGTCGTCCATAACCGCGGACATGGCTTTCAGAAAGTTTTACCCTGCAGGGGTGCACAAATAGCAACACACACTCGATCAACCTCGGAAAAACCAAATCAAAACCCAACGAGGCATTCACGACAAACGATCACAGGATTCAGAAATATTTCAGGGGGCCACCCCATTGAGCTACCCGCAACGAAGTTAGCTGACTCCGAGACGGCCTCAAGGTTTGCGTTAGTGGCTGTAACAATTGGGAACCGAAAATGTGTACTGGCTTGTCGATACATAAAAAACACTCCGCTTTCCAAAAGTACGAAATGCGGACTGCACAATTTAAATAAAGCGATAAGCATGGCATAAGTACAGGATAGTAAAGAAAACCTCAAACTAGTTTGTGGCCCCAAGAAATAAGAATGAATCAAGCTCTGGCTCAGGGGGGTTCATAAGCCTCCCGGATGTGGATAGCGTGAATATTCAAGGAACATGAATCAAGTACTCGGGGTCCTACGGGACACAAGTGAGCCTGAAAAACCAAATAGCGAATATGGCTCACCGATGCAACTTTCATTAGTTATCCCATTACTACTCAGATTAAGTTGTATAGGTACCTCGTTATCCATCAGACACTCACATACCCTACACATGCTGTTCTACGACTCGCATGGCTCAAATAACTCCTGTAGTAATGGCTCATGGGATGGAGGAACAAGCTTCGGTGGGGTTTGAAAGTAAAGGCTATGCAATACTTGGGATTCAGATTAATGCAATCGCGACTCAATGATGCAAGAATAAGATAGAGGCAATAGGTACTATATGTATGCAAGCATGTGGTAGTGCTTGCACTGGCTCGATTGAAGCAATGGATGGATCTGGGTAGTGCTCTTGGTTCTCTTGATATATCCCTCAAGATTGTCTGTTCGGAGAAGAACCAAACAAACAAGGGCCAACATAAATAAAGTGCGCAAGCATATGAATAAAATGCGACAAGCAAACAATCATGCCATGATGAATGATGCACAATTTGCATGGCAATAAGGTAGCATGGCATGGGTGAGGTGTGGAATGCAAGAATAAACCATTTTATTGAGTTTTGGTCACATTTTATCCTCATATTAGTTGTTGTATACATTATATTTATATGATGCATGCTTCAAAACACAACATGGGATGCATAAACGGAATGGTCTCGTCGAGCTAATCATTTTAGACATTATTTGTTAAATTTGGAGTTATAAAACAAAAGTTATTAATTAATTAAAGTGGAAGGGCATTTTATTGTAATTTTAATCAACTTGGAAAATAAAGTGTTCCAAATATATTTTGGATGGCATATTTGCATTCCTCACATTTTTTTGATTTGAAAACATATATTAATTGTATTATTTGGATTTATATTTTAAAAGATATTTAAAAACAGATTTGAATTTTGAATTTAAATTAATTTGGAAAAGATTTGAATTAAAACAGATTTCAGAAATCCTTTTCTCACTCAGGCGAACCTAGCCTCAGACACCATTTAGTGGGTCCAGCTGACTCAGAAAGACAACATGTGAAACCTTTTACATCATGGGCTAGGCCGGCCAATCGAGATCGATCAAGGACTGGGCTCGACGGGGCCACTCGTGGCGACGCGCAAAGCAGCGCCACACGGCGATCCTGTGAGGAGGATCGGTTCGTGATGGCCATACTTTTCCAGGGGGTTTCCTTGCAAAGGGCGCTGAGGCTGGCAGATGGGGCACTAGGGAGCTCGGGTTGAGGCGGGAAAAACTACAGGGGGCTAAGCGCAAATCGGCGTCAGGCTGCGCTGCTTGGCAGGCGGATCCGGCTCGGCGGCGGTTACAGCCAACTTCCGGCGACGATGGTGGCGCCTCCCATTGGGCGAATCGCATCGCTCCAAAAAGCGAAACATGACGAGAAACCACGGCAGCTTTTGTTCAGAGAGCTAGCACGGAGGTGGTCAGAAGCGGAAAAACTAGGGAAGCCGAGGCGCAGGTGACTGCAGATCGTCTGGCGGTGACCACGGCGCGCCCAGCAAGACGCTGGTGTCTGCCGCGGCGATGAAAAGGGAGAGGGGAGGAAGATGATGTCTAGGAGATCGGTGAGCTCACCAGAACTCGTCGGTGTAGCGAAGGAGCTGGGCGGTCGCGATCTGGCGCGGAGCTTGCTGGCCGAGCCGGGTCCAGGCGTCTACGGCTGACAAACTCGCCCGCAAGCTTTGCATCGATCTCGGTACAGGTCGAAGAAGAAGAGGCAGAGGCACCTTCTGGCGTCGAGCAACCATTAGCACAGCTCCATCCGCCTCTTCTCGAAGTTGGCCCTAGGGTTGGAGATGGACATGGAGCCGCCCATGGCCATGGTGGTTGAGGAGAGCAGGTAGGGGAGGAAGGAGTGGATGCAGAGGATCCCAGATCGAGATCTGAGAGATGGGGTGGTTGGGGAGATAAGGGAGAGAGGAGAGAGGCACCTGGGATGGTGGTGTAGCTTTTGCAAAAAGGGAGGAGGGTGATCGGGTCTCCCTCTTTCCTCTCTTTGTCTTGAAGCCAAAGAAAGGGGAGGCGGAGAGGTGACGGGTGGGCCTGCTGGATGTGGATAGAGGGGAAGCCGAGAGAGAGGGAGAAGGAGAGGGGTAGCTCGGGCTAGGTAGTTTGGGGCTCGGGTTAGGTTTAGATTAGGGATAGAGAGAGGTGGTCTCGGGTGATGTTAGAGGGGTGGATTAGAACTAGGGTTAGCTAGAGAGAAGGGGTGGGGTTGATGGCATGGCTCGGGTTAGCTAGGTAGGATGGATGGTGTTAGAGGGATTAGGGTTTAGAGATATAGGGGTAGATGGGGTGGGGTAGATCATGGTGGTGGTAGCTAGGGTTTGGTTTAGGTGGGGGTGTGGTTTAGAGAGGGTGGTAAAGAGAGGAGATAGATGGAGTGGTCCTTTTTGACTAGATCAAGCATGATTAAGACAAGCTCAAACAAGAACTAGCCAAGAAAGAGAGGGTGGGATGAGGTGGTGAGGGTTAAGCAAGATCAAGATAAGACCAAACCAAAAAGAGGAAGAGATAGAAAGGTGGTGATGGCATGGATGGAGATGTTGATGGGGTTTTATATTCTTGCATGCATCAAGCAAGATCAAGCATAAGGGTAGAGAGAGATATGTGGAAAAGATCCACTCAAAAACCAAATAAAAGCAAAGGGGGCCAAAGTTGGAGATGGTTGCATGGCCCATGCAAAAATAATAATTGCCATGATTAAAATATTGTGAAAACAATAATATGAATCTGGCATTATTTTTATGCATTCCCAAATTTGGAATAAAGCCAAGTAAAAGATTTTAAAAGAAAGCTCCAAGTGGAGTAGATGGAGATTATCACATTTGATTATAACTGGGACTTGCTAGTGTGTATATTCCACTAGATGCTTACTATCCCCAAAAATATCCCCAAATGAGCATAAACCCATAATAATCCATATGGAAGCTAGGAAAAAGGGTTCCACTCACAAGGCATGCAAAGGTGGCCATGTGGCTCTCATATATCAATAATGTGAAAACAACATGATGCTAAGATGAGAGCATGTGGAAGTTAGAATTGGATCCATCCCAACCCACATGAGCTAGAGGTAAAATCCAATAAAGTGCAAAGCTCATATTTAGTTGGATGGTGGAATTATAAGGTGGTGAAAGAAAGGTGGTGGAGTGGAATAAAAGATATGCCCCCAACTCAACTTGGGCATTTAAACAATATATCAACAACCAAATACAATATCAAGAGGCAAATACAATTAATAATGCATATGAGATAAGAACCAAAAGGAAAAGGGTTTTATATGATGCTCAAATGCAAGGTGGCATGATGACATGAGCATGATATAATTATGATGCAACAATTATATATATGAAGTAGCCATTATATTACTAGACCAAGTAGCATTACAATTGTTAGACAATTGGGATGCTACACTGCTCCAGTATAGTAGTAGAGAGAATACAGCCTATTGTGCTATGAAATTTTGGGGGTGGTGACATGATGGTTCTAGAACATGCATGGTGGAGTTTCCTCTAGGTACTATTCAACACGAATCCAGCTTCTCTGAACCGTTGGATCCAACAGCCCAACGGTCAGGATTGGTGTTATGGATCCAATTCAAAACTACTCCACTATAGTAGTAGAGATAGAGATATCTTATCTTACCACTATATAGTGTAAGAATAACTTTGAATATTGACCATTGGATCAAGACTTGTGAATCCCAACATTTCTAGCCATTGGATCTTCTTTTCCATTCTAGCATCTAAAAGATTCTATTGATAGTCTTCGGCATAATGAATCCTATGCACAAACCTCAAAACACACTTCTCCATCATACTAGATTCTTCTCCCTCGTAGCTAATAATCGTTGACTTCTACATGATCTTATCTTATCTTATATTACCACTATATAGTGTACGGATAACTTTGAATGTTGACCGTTGGATCAAGACTCGCGAATCCCAGCATTTCTAGCCGTTGGATCTTCTTTTCCATTCTAGCATCTAGAAGATTCTATTGATAGTCTTCGGCATAATGAATGATATGCACAAACCTCAAAACACACTTCTCCATCATACTAGAATGTTCTCCCTTATTTCTCTAGAACATGTTATCAAAAATTTCATGTGCTAGGTAGCTAATAATCTTTGACTTCTACATGATGATACAAAGTACAAGGACCAAATATACACCCATACTTTATAGATGTTGATCAAATTTATAATTTTTTGTGCTTTACCAATTATAATTTTATATAGTGATGATATGCCATACATGTACTATCTGAGCCTTATTAAGGTGTGCTTTTTTACACAATGCGGGAGTAGTATATTTCTTTGCTTAGACATATGGTCACCTATGTCCATACGCTGTACATGCTGAGAGAATAAAACATTGACAGGGGAAGAGGGCAGCAGCGAAGAGAAGTTGAAGGTGGTTCCATGTCAGAGCAAAGTTATGATGGGTTTCTAACACGAGGTACTCCTGCGGCCTTACAGTGTACAATCTACTAGTAGTAAATTTCCGGACCTATGCACGCAAAACAAATCGTGTGTTTTCTCTCTCCTTCCCTATGCTCCATCTCTCCTCCCCTTTCCCCTCGCGCATCGGTCCGGTTAATCTCTCTCCCCTCGTCCACAACGTGGCGCTATGCATGTTTGCCTTGGTACGGCAGCTCTGTGTCTCTTGCGTGTTCGGCAGCCGCGCGTTGGTGTGGAGTAGGGACGAGGAGTACATAGGAAGGAAACCACTTTGGTCCTTGGCGGCACAAAAATTCAAAGTTTTTCGGTTTTCGAAATTTTCACTTGCTTCCCAAACATCGGGAGGGAAGGTTATTCAAAAGATCAGCCAAACATCAGGAGGGAAGGCAATTTTGAACCTGTTTTGAACATTGACCATTGGATCAAGACTAGCAAATCCAAACTTTGAACATTGACCATTGGATCAAAACTGGCAAGTCCAAACTTTGCTAACCGTTGGATCTTATTTTCCATTATTAGCATCTAGAAAGATTCTACCGATAGTCTTTATCACAATGGATGCTAGTATGCACAAACCTCAAAACACACACTTCATTGCTCAGTTTTAGGGTCCTTGTGCTAAATGCATGCATGTACTTGGATGCAATTTTTATTTTTTATGAGGTCCTTGATGTAACTTGTACTTCCACTGACTGTCTTAACTCTCAAGCACCTCGCTCCTACGAGACCAACCATTCGATCGTCCATTCACTGTACTTCTTATCTTATCTTTATCTTGTCTTATCTCTTACAATACCATACCACCATTGTATAGTGTATGAATTAACTTCGAACATTGACCGCTGGATCAAGACTGGCAAATCCAAACATTGCGAACCGTTAGATCTTCTATTTTCCCTTAGCATCGAGAAAGATTCTATTTATAGTCTTTAGCACGATGAACGCTAGTATGCGCAAACCTCAAAACACACACACTTCATTATTCAGTTTTAGGGTCATTGTGTTAAATGGATGGACTTGGATGCAATTTTCATTTTTATGAGGTCCTTGATGTAAGTTGTACTTCCATCGATCGTGTTAACTCTCAAGCACCTCTCTCCTGTGAGACCTACCATAGTTAAAAGAAAATGTAACCACCCTAATTATCCCACAAACTAGACCAATGGTTTCTTATACGTAATGCCCAAGTTTTTAGTACTAGGATTTTTCAAGCTTCCTAGCAAACTTTCACACTTCAGTGACTTCTTGTCGATTTAACGAAATTAGGTCAAACTTGAGCTACAAGTAAGCACGATGGATTTCTCATGAATTAAATGTATTTTCGTAGGTAGATGGGTGCATCTTCTTCTAGTAAATAATGTCATCGGTGTGAGTTTCTAACTATGAGGAAAGAAAATCCTCAATTTTCCAAGTGATGACGAGATAGTTTTTTTATCTAAAGAAAGTCTGAAGAATATGGATCTCAATGCCATAAGCCAAGCTTTTAGACATATTAAGTGGATCAACGTGTTTTACTTATGATTCCCATGTTTTATGAGTTTTCAAACTCCCTATAATTAACTTTGCCCCACTTGAATGACTTCATGCCTGTATTTATCGAAATTTGGTCAAACTTGAACTACAACAACTAAATTATTGTAGGTTGCTTCTTGATACGTCCATTTTGCATCACTATTCTATATCATAATTCACTGTTATTCATTGATATATTTCATATTAAGTGATGATACTTATGTTATTTCATCAGATTTTGCATGGTTGATGACTTTTGAGGATCGACCGCTGAAGTCAGAATTCTGATGGAAAAGGCGCTGTTTGGAGGCGAAATTCGTGAAGATCAGTAAATCCCGAAAAATTCATGGAAAATCCTATTTTCCCAGAAGGCGAAGGATGCCAGAAGGGGGAGCGGAGTTGGGCCACAGGGGGTCCACACCACCCCCTAGCGCGGGCCACCCTTGGTCGTGCCACCAGGTAGTGTGGCCACCCTGGCCCACTCCTGGCTCTCCCCTTTGGCGTATATTATCCCCACGAAACCCTAAGACTCAGGGAGCAACCACAGAAGGATCCGCCGCCTCTGCGGGGTGGAAAACTGCAGAGAGAGAAAGAGCTCTCCGGTAGGTAGAAATCTGCCAGGGAAATTCCTTCCCGGAGAGGTGAGATCGTCGCCATCAATACCACCATCAAGTTGGACTTCATCGGGATCATCATCACCTTCATCTCCATCATCATCTCCACCAACACCATCATCACCACTTCATACCGTTGTAACAATTGGGTTGAATCTTGCATAGTTCTTGGGGGAAACTTTCTCGGTGTTGATTAGTCGTTGTAGTTGATGCTATTGAGTGGAACCATTGAATTATTGTTATGTTCAGATTGTTACTTATAATTATTTCATCTCTGATCTTGCATATGATGTCTTGTGAGTAATTATTTAAGTTCTTGAGGACATGGGATAAGTCATGTTGTTAGTAGTGGAATTATGTTGAGAAAGATTCAATAGTTTGTTATTAAAGTTGTGGTGTTATTCTTCTAGTGGTGTCATGTGAACATCGACTACATGACACTTCACCTTTATGGGCCTAGGGGAATGCATTGTGTATTTGGCTACTAATCGTAGGGGTTGACGGAGTGACAGAAACCTGAACCCCCGTTAGGAAACCTTTGCACAAGGGAGTGTAGGATCTCAGAGTTTAAAGTTGTGGTTAGGTTTATATCTTAATTACTTTCTTGTACTTGCGGATGCTTGCAAAGGGTATAATCACAAGTATGTATTAGTACTAGGAAGGTCAATACATTAGCACAGGTTCACCCACACAACACTTATCAAACTAAATAAGGTTAATCAACTGTATGAAGCGAAAGCACTTGACGATATTCCCATGTGTCCTCGAGAACTTAAGTAATACAATCGGCTTGTCCTTTGCTAAAGAAAGGATTGGGCCACTTGCTGCAATTATTATTATTGTCTTTTATTTACTCGTACTTTATTTATCTTCATTATTGATACGTCCATTTTGCATTACTATTCTATATCATAATTCACTGTTATTCATTGATATATTTCATATTAAGAGGTGATACTTATGTTATTTCATCTGTTTTTGCATGGTTGATGACTTTTGGAGCATGGACCGCTGAAGTCAGGATTCTAATGGAAAAGGTGCTGTTTGGAGGCAAAATTCACGAAGATCAGAAAATCCGGGAAAATATACGGAAAATCCTATTTTTCCAGAAGACGAAGGCTGCTAGAAGAGGTAGTGGAGATGGGCCACAGGGGGCCCACACCACCCCCTAGCGTGGGCCACTCTAGGCCACGCCACCAGGTGGTGTGGCCGCCCTGGCCCACCTCTGGCTCTCCCCTCTGGCGTATATATTCCTCCCGAAACCCTAAGACTCGGGGAGCAACCACAGAAAGATTCCGCCGCCTCTGCGGGGCGGAAAACACTGAGAGAGAAAGATCTCTCTGGCAGACAGATTTCTGCCAGGGGAATTCCTTCCCGGAGAGGGGAGATCGTCGCCATCAACACCACCATCAAGCTGGAATTCATCGAGATCATCATCATCATCACCACCATCATCACCATCAGCACCCTCATCACCATCTCCATATTTCTGTAACAATTGGGTTGAATCTTGCATAGTTCTTAGGGGAAGCTTTCCTGGTGTTGATTACTCTTTGTAGTTGATGCTATTTAGTGAACCGTTAAATTATTGTTTATGTTCAGATTGTTATACATCATTATTCCATCTCTGATCATGATCCATATGATGTCTTGTGAGTAGTTCGTTTTGTTCTTGAGGACATGGGAGAAGTCATGTTGTTAGTAGTGGAGTTGTGTTGAGAAAGATTCAATAGTTTGATATTTAAGTTGTGGTGTACTTCTTCTAGTGGTGTCATGTGAACATCGACTACATGACACTTCACCTATGTGGGCCTAGGGGAATGCATTGTGTATTTGGCTACTAATCGTAGGGGTTGCCGGAGTGACAGAAACCTGAACCCTCGTTAGGAAACCATTGCACAAGGGACGTAAGGGTCTTAGAGTTTTAAGCTGTGGTTAGGTTTCTACCTTAATTACTTTCTTGTACTTACGGATGTTTGCAAGGGGTATAATCACAAGTATGTATTAGTCCTAGGAAGGTCGGTACATTAGCACAGGTTCACCCACACAACACTTAGCAAGCTAAAGAAGATTAATCAACTATATGAAGCGAAAGCACTTGACAGTCTTCCCATGTGTCCTCGAGAATGTTTGGTCGTCTTAAGTAATACAAACGGCTTGTCCTTTGCTGCATAAAGGATTGGGACACTTGCTGCATTTATTCCTACTGTCTTTTATTTACTCGTACTTCGTTTACTTGCTTTATCAAAAACTCCTAAAAATCCGTTTGCTAAGTATTTGGAGAGAATTCCTGATCCATACCACTAGCCAGCACCTTCTGCTCCTCGTTGGGTTCAACACTCTTACTTATTGAAAATACTGCAATACACCCCCTATACTTGTGGCTCATCAAGACTATTTTCTGGCGCCGTTGTCGGGGAGTGAAGCGCTATTGGAGAGTGGAACTGGTAAAGGAAACTACTACTGTGAGTATTGTTTACTTCTATTAGTTGCTTTATTTTCATTATGGATAATTCGCTGAATTTCTTATTTGGTAATGCTACTACCACTGCTAAGGTAGTAGATGAACCACCACCTGCTGAGAATGATGATTTTAAAATACCTACAAGAATTATTGATCGTGTTATGGATAAATATTATGTTGGAGATGGAACTGTCCATCCCGGTGATCATTTACTCTTTATACACAAATTATGCGGGTTGTTCAAGTGTGCAGGTATTACTATAGATCAAGTCAAGAAGAAGTTATTCTCATTATCGCTAAAAGGAAGAGCTGAAGAATGGCATAAGATGCTGAAGAATGGTCAAGCTCTAGAATGGGAGGAAATAGTGCCTCTCTTTTATTCAAGATTTTATCCTCCTAGTGAGATTCATAAAGATCAGAATCAAATATACAACTTTTGGCCTCTTGATGGAGAGAGTACAGCTCAAGCTTAGGGGAGATTGAAGTTACTAATGCTCAAATGTCCCATTCATGAGCTCCCCAACAATATTATTATCAATAACTTTTATGCAAGGCTCCCTCTACATGATAAGGATTTATTGGATGCTTCTTGTGCTGGATCATTCACTCGCATGGAAGAAGAAGCTAAATGGGATCTTCTAGACCGTATTCAAGATAATGCTGAAGCTTGGGACAATGACAAAGGTAGAAAGTCAGGTATAAATTATGATTATGAATGCATTGAATCTTTATGGGAACTGATGACTTTCAAAATATTAGTAATGCTTTTGGTCTTGATTTACAAGTTATTACAAATTTCTTTAAGGCTTTTGCTTCTTATATTGAAATTCCAAAAAAGGGATGGAACAAGTACCATGCACCTTATAAAGATAGTGTTGACTGTGTTCCTGTTGGGAGTGCTGAGTATTGCACTATTGATCACATCTTACCTGAACCTTATATCGAGAAGATTCCCTTCCCAGATAAGGTAAAGGATCATCCTATGATAACTAGTGTAATCACTAAAAGTGAAAAGAGAACTGTAAAACCTGATGAACAAATAAATGTTGAACCTGTGGTAGCAATTGTGAAAGACCTTGTCACTAAAAGCATAGAAGAAGGACACATAGTCTTTTGTGAGGATGCTTCTAATATTGTTTCACATCCTAATAGAACTAAAAAGGCTAGTGTCCCTGTGCTTTCGGTTAGAATTGGTGATTGCTATTATGGTTTATGTGATATTGGTGCAAGTTCCAGTGTTATTCCTCATGAGCTTTACAGAGAAATTATGCATGAAATCAGTCCCTACAAATTGGAAGAGATTGATGTGGTTATTCACCTTGCTAATAGACAGACCATCTCTCCAATTGGTATTGTACGAGATGCGGAAGTTCTTTGTGCTAAGATTAAGTATCCTGGTGATTTTCTAGTACTTGGTTCAGCTGCTAGTAAAACTTATCCTATCATTTTTGGTAGACCTTTCTTGAGTACTTGTGGAGCTATTATAGATTGCAAGAGGGAGAAAATCTTGACTAAATTTTATGGGGAATCTTATGAGTTTAATTTTTTGAAATTTACTAAACAACCTTGTGAAGAGGAAACCCATAATGAGGATTTTAGAGTTGAACAACTTGCTTCTATTTCTCTTGCTCCTAACAATGCTTTGCAGCAATTTATGGAAGATAACGAAAGTGAGCTCTTCATGGAAGAAAGGAATGAGATTGACGAGATTCTCCGTCGTCAACCCAGGATGCTTAAGCATAACTTGCCTGTAGAAGACTTGGGTACCACGTTGCCACCTAAAAAGTATTCGGTCTTCGATCTAAAACCTCTCCCTGATGATCTTAAATATGCTTATATTGATGATAAAAAGATATATCCTGTTATTATTAGCTCTAAACTTTCAGGGAAGGAAGAAGAAAGGTTATTGGAGGTTTTGAAGAAACACCGAGGAGCTATGGGCTATACTCTAGATGATTTAAAATATGTCAACATTCTATCACTATAGAACCAGATGCAAAGCCAGTAGTAGAGTACCAACGACGTTTAAATCCTAAGATGCAGGAAGTGGTAAGAAATGAGGTATTGAAACTCCTTGATGCTGGTATTATTTACCCTATTGCTGATAGTGAATGGGTTAGTCATGTTCATTGTGTTCCTAAAAAAGGAGGAATTACCGTTGTTCCTAATGATAATGATGAGCTTATTCCCCAAAGAATAGTAGTAGGCTATAGGATATGCATTGATTTTAGGAAAGTCAACAAAGTTACTAAGAAAGATCACTACCCGCTTCCTTTTATTGATCAAATGTTGGAAAGGTTGTCTAAAAAGATCCATTTTTGTTTTCTTGATCGTTATTCTGGTTTCTCTCAAATTGTTGTTAAACAACAAGATCAAGAAAAAACTATGTTTACTTGCCCTTACAGAACTTATGCTTATAGACGTATGCCTTTTGGTTTATGTAATGCTCCTGCTACTTTTCAAAGATGCATGTCTGCTATCTTTCATGGTTTTTGTGAGGAAATTGTGGAAGTGTTCATGGATGACTTTTCTGTTTATGGAACTTCTTTTGATAATTGTCTGCACAACCTTGATAAAGTTTTGCAGAGGTGTGCAGAAACTAATCTTGTTCTTAGTTGGGAGAAATGCCACTTCATGGTTAATGAAGGGATTGTCCTTGGGCATAAGGTTTCTGAAAGAGGCATAGAAGTTGATAGAGCTAAGGTTGAGGCAATTGAGAAAATGCCATGTCCAAGAGACATCAAAGGTATTCGTAGTATCCTTGGTCATGCTGGTTTCTATAGAAGGTTTATTAAAGATTTTTCTAGGATATCAAAACCCCTCACTAATCTTCTTCAAAAAGATGTACCCTTTGTTTTTGATGATGATTGTAAGGAAGATTTTGAAACTCTTAAGAAGGCTTTAACCACAGCTCCTATTGTTCAACCACCTGATTGGAGTTTACCCTTTGAAATAATGTGTGATGCTAGTGATTTTGCTGTAGGTGCTGTCCTTGGGAAACGAATTGATAAAAAGCTAAACGTTATTCATTATGCTGGTAAGACTCTAGACGTTGCTCAAAGGAATTATGCTACTACTGAAAAAGAATTTCTAGCTATCGTCTTCTCTTGTGATAATTTTAGACCCTATATTGTAGACTCAAAAGTCACCATTCATACTGATCATGCTGCTATTAAGTACCTTATGACGAAGAAGGATGCTAAGCCTAGGCTTATTAGATGGGTGCTGCTTTTACAAGAGTTTGATCTACATATAGTAGATAGGAAAGGTGCTGAAAACCCTGTAGCTCATAATTTATCTCGATTGGAAAACATCTCTTTTGACCCTATGCTTGTTAATGATAGTTTCCCAAATGAACAGTTGGTTGCAGTAGGGGTAAGCTCGCGAAGGATCCCTTGGTACGCTGATTATGCTAACTTTATTGTTTCCAAGTATTTTCCTCCAACTTTTATAGCTCAGCAAAGAAGGAAGTTCTTTTATGATTTGGGGCATTATTTTTGGGATGACCCACACTTATATAAAGGAGTGGATGGTATTATGCGAAGATGTGTTCCAGAATATGAACAAAAGGAGATATTGCATAAATGTCATGGTAGTGCTTATGGAGGACATCATGCAGGAGATAGAACTGCGCAAAAGGTGCTACAATCAGGTTTCTACTGGCCTACCCTTTTTAAAGATGCAAGAAAATTTGTTTTATCTTGTGATGAATGTCAGCGTGTTGGTAATATTTCTAGACATAATGAAATGCCTATGAACTACTCTCTAGTTATTGAACCCTTTGATTGCTGGGGATTTGACTTTATGGGTCATTTTCCTCCCTCGAAAGGTTGTACTCATATTCTTGTTGCCGTTGATTATGTCACTAAGTGGGTAGAAGCCATTCCTACGAAGAGTGCTGACGGGGAGACTTCTCTAAAAATGCTTAAGGATGTTATCTTTCCTAGGTTTGGAGTGCCTAGGTATCTCATGACTGATGGGGGTTCTCATTTCATTCATGGTGGTTTTAGAAAGACCCTTGCTAAATATGATGTTAATCATAGAATTGCTTCATCTTATCACCCCCAAACTAGTGGGCAAGTAGAGTTATCAAATAGAGAAACTAAATCCATCTTGCAAACGACTGTTAATAGATCTAGAAAAAACTGGGCTAAAAAGTTGAATGATGCTTTATGGGCTTATAGAACTGCCTACAAAAACCCTATGGGGATGTCTCCTTATAAAATGGCTTATGGGAAAGCTTGTCACCTACCTTTAGAATTAGAACACAAAGCTTACTGGGCAGTTAAAGAACTCAATAGAGATTGTAAGCTCGCAGGTGACAAAAGATTATTTGATTTAAGTTCCTTAGATGAATGGAGGAGTGAAGCCTATGAAAATGCTAGGCTCTTTAAAGAAAAAGTTAAAAGATGGCATGACAAGAGAATACTTAAGAGACAGAATTTCATGTTGGTGAGAAAGTTCTATTGTATAGGTCTCGTCTCCGATTTTTTGTAGGAAAGCTACTGTCAAAATGGGAAGGACCTTTCATTATTGAAGAAGTGTACCGTTTGGGAGCAATAAAAATTTCTTCTTTAAAAGATAATACTACACGAGTAGTGAATGGGCAGCGACTCAAGAACTATATTGCTGGAGATTCTTACAATGAAGATGTTGATGCCTAGGCTGGTCCTGAGATTTTGGGGCCCAGGGCGAAACTAAAATTTTGGGCCCCTTATTCTAATTTTTTATGCATATATGAGATGATAAATAATAAATATTTGAAGTATACTTTCAAATATAATATTCATATAAAAATAACAATGTTTATATGATACCTTAAAATTTCCTTCATAAATTCCTAAAAGAAAAATCCGTGACGGTGGAATCAATATCAATCTCATCCACTAACTTCTTATCAAGAGTATCTCAATTTACCAGATTATAAATATCCACAGTAACTGGTTCTGGTTCATCATCAACATTAGCAGATTCATCATCATGATTAATTGATTACTCACATTGTCATCATCTATGTTGATATGGCCATTGTCCTTTGTACCGACATTATCTTTTAGATCAACATTACCCTGTTCCCCCACAAGAACTAACGCTAATTCATCTGGATTCCTTGAAGTGCTCGTGTTGCTCTTCAAAAATTTATGAAAAGATTCTCTATGATTCTATTAATTTCTTCTCTTGTTCTCTCATTTTTATTTTCTTAGCACTGGATTTGGGCGCCATAATCATTTAACCTCACTCGCTACAAACAAGAAATCAAGAACAACCATTACTAACTACAATTAATAACTAAGAATTAGAGTTGGGCCGGGGAGGACCAACGGGAAGATTTGAAGATCGTCGATGGCCTTCCTGCGTGCGGCGTGCCTAGCGGTCTATCATCAAGGGCTTGAGGCTCCCGATCGGCGATCCGATCTAGGGGGGGGGGCGATCAGCCGACGGGAGTTGGGAAGCAGGGCCGGTACCTAGGAAGCGAATAAGTGATGACTTGGAGTGGTCGAGTCGAGCGCATGGCCTGGTCGAGCGATGCGTCGATGCCTGGGAGTCATCAAGTCGAGCGATTCCTAGGAGTCGAACATCGAGGTAGGCCCTGCGTCGAGGATGCCTGGGAGTCGAGCGATCGATGCCTGGGAGCGATGGGCCGATGCCAGTGGACTAGGGGAGTCGAGCGGTTGACCACTAGCACAATAATTTTTTTTGCATTTTTTAGATGTATACTAGGCCTATATTTTTTTTGGGCCCCTGATTTTTTAGGCCCGGGGCGGCTGCCCCGCTAGTCCCCCCTAGGACTGGCCATGCCTTTCAAGTTATAACTCCGGAAAAATTTATCAAGGACCAAATTCAGAGACCTGTAGACCCCGTTTTTGAATAGGTAACAGTTCTGGTAAGAAAAGTTCTGCGAAAACGCTATCTAACTATATTTTTGCAGTTTTCAGTCAATAAGGGAAGCTACGAAGCGAAAGAGGGACGGAAACAGAGCCAGGGTGGCTCACACCACCCTATGGCACGAGCCCACCCCTGGCCGCGCCACCAGGTGGTGCGGCCACTCCGGACTCTGTATCCGACCCATTTTCTCCCAGTACCTTCCTTTTGTTGTGAAACTTTGTAATATATAATCCCCCGGATCTCCATATATCGTGTTTTCGTCGTGTTTGTGTTTCGATCTGTTTCTGACAGGTAGAGTCCCAGATTTGGAGCCACAATGTCTTCCTCTGGATCAGCCAAGGGAGATTCCTTAGAAGATATCATCAACCCATACATGAGAGAGTTGAAGATTCATCCCAAGGAGTTGTTGCTTGAAGATGGGGAGGTTCGAATAAAAGAGGTTCAAGTCCCTAAAGGTGAAGAAAGTCTGGAGGACAAGATGGAAGCACTAGAGCAAGAAGTCTTTAGGTACAAGAAGATGGCAGAACGCGAAGTGGATATCATCCATAAGATTTGTTCCGAACTCATTGCCGAGCACCAAAAGGAGACTGCTGAGCTCAAAATCAAAACTGTGAGTACGACGTTCAAAATCAAAACTATGAGTACGACGTTAGATTTAAACGCATAAGTGCTGCTGCAAGTTTCAGGATGCTGGAGACCGCAATGTCCTTTGTTGATGGGGAGCCTTTACCCTAGAAGTTGGACGATGACGAGAAGATACCACCACCACCAAAGGAGTAATTCGTCATCAGGTTTGGCATCCCCTTGGTTTGTTCCAAGCTTGGGGGAGTGTCGCGGTATCACATCACTATCTTCTATCTTTTTACCTTTTTAGTAGAGTCATATCATGAATAGAGAAGTTATCATGTAGGATGGTTTGCATTTTGGAAGTGTCCCCTCTCTCGTTAGATATGTATCCCTTGGCCTGAGTTGCCGTTATGGAATATTAATGAGAAGTTCTATCATTTACTCTTTTGCATATCTTATATTTGTTTTCAATTCGTGGTTATATGATTGATCTTGTTGTTAGTATTGGTATCACTTTGGGATCATTGAGTTAATTTACTTGGTTTTGGCAAACCTGGCTCGGTCAGTAGCAACACTATTTTTGAGAGTTGAATGAAAAAGATAAAAGTACTCTAAATAAATATAATTTCATCATATTTCTTTCTTGATTTGCTCATAAGTCTAGTATTCTCTAGTTAAGATCTTTTGTGCTTCCAAGGAAGATTGCATGTTTGTTTTTATCACTTGTATGTTTGTTTGTTTGTTTGTTTCCTTCAACTCTTATACTTGCTACCCAGCCTTGCTAGCCAAAAACCTGTACTGAGAGGGAATTCTTCTCATGCATCCACTCCTTAAAACCAAAACCTATGCCATTTGTGTCCACCATACCTACCTATTAGCACTATTGCTATTCCAAGTAAATTCTTGTTTTGTGTACCTTCCAAGTTAAACTTGTTATGTGAAATTAGTGATTAAAGCTCTCACGAACTTGATGGCACACTTTACTTTCTTGCATTTAATAAAATTGAACCATTGTGCTCACCTATGTTGCGTATATACTTGCGCTTTGTGAGTTGTGAATTAGCAGAACCATGCTGTCATGGGGAATGCTTTCAACATTACACTGGTACTTTGTACCTAGTTGATATCATGTTCTTTTGTCTATGGATGTCGTCGGTGTGAAATGAAAGGGGAGCTTGTAAGTCCATGGAGTTATGCATGTGTGTTAGAGAAACGCCTGGGCCGCTGGTCTAATCCATGTTGACATGGTGGAAACCTTAATGCGCATCTATGAAGCATTCTTCTTATAAAACAAAGAGATAGAGATTGAGAAAAGAGAAAAATAAAAAAAAGATTATGAAAAGAGGAAAGAGAGAAAAAAGCACCATATTCCCATGGTAAATAAGAAGATTGTTCAGATACTCGTTGTCTGCTTACCTTGTCATTTTGATATGGGGATTCTTCCGTA
Organism: Avena insularis; assembly: GCA_023614405.1. Lineage (NCBI taxonomy): Eukaryota > Viridiplantae > Streptophyta > Magnoliopsida > Poales > Poaceae > Avena > Avena insularis. The sequence goes on along the minus strand of CM042694.1, from coordinate 230,330,637 downwards.
TCATCGGGCAAGGGGTACCCCGTTGGCGGTTCTCCATGATACACATGTGCTTACGATGACAAGAACTTACCGGTGACTAAACTTGAGTAGAATGAGGAGTGGCCCTCATATTCAAGGGACATCAGATTCTCAATTTACAACTTGTCAAGCATATCCTCGTATTTGATCACTTTAACCTTAATCACCTAAAGATGCCTATGATAGGGGCAATGAGAGATGAAAGCTAATAAGTATCATAATTTTTGGGAGCTCTTTATGAAACTTGAAATCCCTGTTTCCCTCTACGAAGGGCCTTTCTTTTACTTTTTAGTTGAGTCAGTAAACCTATTCCCTTCTATCTCACCAAGTATTTTGAGTTTTTGTGTTTCATTCATTCATATGATGATTTATTGAATCATGTTTCTTATGTTCCTTGTTTTGCACATTGCTCTTATCTTGGTGTTTACTACTTTAAAAGCTATCATTGAAAACCCAGTTATTTGTGAACTCCAGCAAATTATCAACTATTCTTCGACCAAGAGCTAAGTTTGCCATTACCAATTATGATTCACTTTATGTATATTTATTGTGTTTCCTTTACTTATTGCAAGTTAAGTTATATAATAGTGAGTTCTCTTCTATTATGAACTATGTATTGATGAATGTGATGCTTCTTGTCCGTATTCTTTTATCGACTCTTCACTCCATAAACCTGAGGTCATGTTTATTGAGCTCAGTTTCGCTTGGGGACAAGCGAAGTCTAAGCTTGGGTGGAGTTGATACGGCCATTTTGCATTACTATTCTATATCATAATTCACTGTTATTCATTGATATATTTCATATTAAGAGGTTATACTTATGTTATTTCATCTGTTTTTGCATGGTTGATGACTTTTGGAGCATGGATCGTTGTAGTTAGGATTCTGATGGAAAAGGTGCTGTTTGGAGGCAAAATTCACGAAGATCAGAAAATCCAGGAAAATATACAGAAAATCCTATTTTTCCAGAAGACGAAGGCTGCCAGAAGAGGGAGTGCAGATGGGCCACAGGGGGCCCACACCACCCCCTGGCGCTGGCCACCCTAGGCCGCGCCACCAGGTGGTGTGGCTGCCCTAGCCCACCTCTAGCTCTCCCCTCTGGCGTATATATTCCTCCCGAAATCCTAAGACTCGGGGAGCGACCACAGAAAGATTCCGCCGCCTCTGCGGGGCGGAAAACACCAATAGAGAAAGATCTCTCCGGCAAACAGATTTCTGCCGGGGGAATTCCTTCCTAGAGTGGGGAGATCGTCGCCATCAACACCACCATCAAGCTGGACTTCATCGGGATCATCATCATCACTACCATCATCACCATCAGCACCCTCATCACCATCTCCATATTGCTGTAACAATTGGGTTGAATCTTGCATAGTTCTTAGGGAAACTTTCTCGGTGTTGATTACTCTTTGTAGTTGATGCTATTGAGTGAACCGTTGAATTATTGTTTATGTTTAGATTGTTATACATCATTATTCCATCTCTGATCATGATACATATGATGTCTTGTGAGTAGTTCGTTTTGTTCTTGAGGACATGGGAGAAGTCATGTTGTTAGTAGTGGAGTTGTGTTGAGAAAGATTCAATAGTTTGATATTTAAGTTGTGGTGTACTTCTTCTAGTGGTGTCATGTGAACGTCGACTACATGACACTTCACCTATATGGGCCTAGGGTAATGCATTGTGTATTTGGCTACTAATCGTAGGGCTTGCCGGAGTGACAGAAACCTGAACCCCCGTTAGGAAACCATTGCACAAGGGACGTAAGGGTCTTAGAGTTTAAAGCTATGGTTAGGTTTCTACCTTAATTACTTTCTTGTACTTACGGATGTTTGCAAGGGGTATAATCACAAGTATGTATTAGTCCTAGGAAGGTCGGTACATTAGCACAGGTTCACCCACACAACACTTAGCAAGCTAAATAAGATTAATCAACTATATGAAGCGAAAGCACTTGACAGACTTCCCATGTGTCCTCTAGAACATTTGGTCATCTTAAGTAATACAACCGGCTTGTCCTTTGCTGCATAAAGGATTGGGCCACTTGATGCATTTATTCCTACTGTCTTTTATTTACTCGTACTTCGTTTACTTGCTTTATCAAAAAAACCTAAAAATTCGTTTGCTAAGTATTTGCAGAGAATTCCTGACCCATACCACTAGCCAGCACCTTTTGCTCCTTGTTGGGTACGACACTCTTACTTATCGAAAATACTGCGATACACCCCCTATACTTGTGGGTCATCAATTATCAAAAACCCCTAAAAATTCATTTGCTAAGTATTTACAGAGAATTCCTGCTCCAAGCCACTCGTCAACACCTTCTGCTCCTTGTTGGGTTCGACACTCTTACTTATCGAAAATACTACGATACACCCCTATACTTGTGGGTCATCAAGACTATTTTCTGGTGCCATTGCGGGTGAGTGAAGCGCTATTGGAGAGTGGAACTGGTAAAGGAAACTTCTATTGTGAGTATTGTTTATTTCTGTTAGTTACTTTATTCTCAATATGGATAATTTACTTAGTTTCTTATTTCGTAATTCTACTACCACTAGTAAGGTAGGAGATTAACCTCCACCTGCTAAAAATGATACTTTTAAGATACATACAAGAATTATTGATCGTGTTATGGATAACTACTATTTTGGAGATGGAACTATCCATCTCGGTGATCATTTGCTCTTTATACATGAATTATGCGGGTTGCTCAAGTGTGTAGGTATTACAACATATCAAGTCAAGAAGAAGTTATTCTCATTATCACTGAAAGGAAGAGCTGAGAATGGTATAAGCTGCTGAAGAATGGTCACGCTCTTAAATGGGAGGAAGTAGTACCTCTCTTTTATTAAAAAATTTATCCTCCTAGTGGGATTCATAAAGATAGGAATCAAATATACAACTTTTGGCCTCTTGATGGAGAGAGTATAGCTCAATCTTGGGGGAGATTGAGGTTACTAATGCTCAAATGTCCCACTCATGAGCTCCCCAACAATATTATTATCAATAACTTTTATGCAAGGCTTTCTCTTCATGATAAGGATCTATTGGATGCTTCTTGCGCAGGATCATTTACACGCATGAAATAAGGAGCTAAATGGGATCTTCTAGACTGTATTCAAGACAATGCTAAAGCATGGGAGAATGATAAAGGAAGAAAGTTAGGTATAAATTATGATTATGAATGCATTGAATCTTTTATGGGAACTGATGACTTTCGTAATATTAGTAATGCTTATGGTCTAGACTCTCAAGTTATTGCCAATTGTTTTAAGGCTTTTGCTTCTTATATTGAAATTCCTAAAAAGAAGTGGAATAAGTATCATGCACCGTATAAGGATATTGTTGATTGTGTTCCTGCTAGAAGTACTGAAGTTTGCACTATTGATCGTATTTTTCCTGAACCTTATATCGAAAAAATGCCTTTCCCAGATAAAGTGAAGGAGCACTCTATGATAACTAGTGTAATTAATAAAAGTACGAAGAGAGCTGTTAAGCCTGATGAACAAATAACCATTGAACCTGAATTAGCAATTGTGAAAGACCTTGTCACTAAAAGAGTAGAGGATGGACACATTATTTTCTATGAAGATGCTTCCAATATTGCCTCACATCCTAATAGAACTAGAAAAGCTAGTGTCCCCGTGCTTTCTGTTAGAATTGGTGATCATTGCTATTATGGTTTATGTGATATTGGTGCAAGTTCAAGTGTTATTCCTTATGAGCTTTACAAAGAAATTATGCATGAAATTAGTCCATGTGAACTACAAGAAATTTATGTGGTTATTCACCTTGCAAACAGAGAGGCCATCTCTCCAATTGGTATTGTAAGAGTTGTGGAAGTTCTTTGTGGTAAGATTAAATATCTTGCTGATTTTCTAGTACTTGGTTCAGCTGCTAGTAAAACCTATCCTATCATTTTTGGTAGAACTTTCTTGAACACGTGTGGAGCCATTATAGACTATAAAAGGGAGAAAATTTTAACTAAATTTGATGGGGAATCTTATGAGTTTAATTTTTCGAAATTTGCTAAAGTTCCTTATGAAAATGAAATTCCTAACGAGGATTTTAGAGTTGAACAACTTGCTTCTATTTCTCTTGCTCCTAACAATGCTTTGCAGCAATTTATGGAAGACCACGAAAGTGAGATCTTCATTGAAGAAAGAAATGAGATTGACGAGATTCTCCGTCGTCAACCTAAGATGCTTAAACATAACTTGCTTATGGAAGATTTGGGTACCACGTTGCCACCTAAAAAGGATCCGGTTTTCGATCTGAAATCTTTACCTGACGATCCTAAGTATGCTTACATTGATGATAAAAAAATATATCCTGTTATTATTAGTTCTAAACTTTCAAGGAAGGAAGAGGCAAGATTATTGGAAGTATTGAAGAAACATCGTGGAGCTATGGGCTATACGCTTGATGATTTAAAGGGGATTTGTCCTACTATAAGTCAGCACGCTATCAATATAGAACCCGATGCAAAACCAGTGGTGGAACATCAATGTCGTTTAAATCCTAAGATGAAGGAAGTGGTAAGAAACGAGGTATTAAAACTCCTTGATGCTGGTATTATTTATCCTATTGCTGGTAGTGAATGGGTTAGTCCTGTTCATTATGTCCCTAAGAAAGGGGGAATTACTGTTGTGCCTAATGAGAATAATGAGCTTATCCCCCAAAGAATAGTAGTAGGTTATAGGATGTGCATTAACTTTAGAAAGGTTAATAAAGTTACTAAGAAAGATCATTACCCACTGCCTTTTATTGATCAAATGTTAGAAAGATTGTCTAAAAAGACCCATTTTTGCTTTCTTGATGGATACTCTGGGTTCTCTCAAATTGCTGTTAAACAACAAGATCAAGAAAAAACTACTTTTACGTGCACTTATGGAACATATGCTTATAGGCGAATGCCTTTTGGTTTGTGTAATGCTCCTGCCACTTTTCAAAGGTGCATGTCTGCTATCTTTCATGATTTTTGTGAAGAAATTGTGGAAGTATTCATGGACGATTTTTCCATCTATGGAACTTCTTTTGATAATTGTCTGCACAACCTTGATAAAGTTTTGCAGAGATGTGAGGAAACTAATCTTGTTCTTAATTGGGAGAAATGCCACTTCATGGTCAATTAAGGAATTGTCCTTGGACATAAAATTTCTGAAAGAGGCATTGAAGTTGACAGAGCCAAAGTTGAAGCAATTGAGAAAATGCCATGTCCTAGGGACGTTAAAGGTATTCGTAGTATCCTTGGTCATGCTGGTTTCTATAGAAGGTTTATTAAAGATTTCTCCAAGATATCAAAACCCCTTACTAATCTTCTCCAAAAAGATGTACCCTTTATTTTTGATGATGATTGTAAGGAAGCTTTTGAAACTCTAAAGAAAGCTTTAACTACCGCTCCTATTGTCCAACCACCTGATTGGAACTTACCCTTTGAGATCATGTGCGATGCTAGTGATTTTGCTGTAGGTGCTATTCTTGGGCAACGAATAGATAAAAAGTTAAATGTTATCCATTATGCTAGTAAGACTCTTGATGCTGCTCAAAAGAATTATGCTACTACTGAAAAAGAGTTCTTAGCTGTTGTTTTTGCTTGTGATAAGTTCAGACCTTATATTATTGATTCAAAAGTTACCATTCATACTGATCATGCTGCTATTAAATACCTTATGACGAAGAAAGATGCTGAGCCTGGCTTATTAGATGGGTGTTGCTTTTACAAGAATTCGACCTACATATTGTAGATAGGAAAGGTGCTGAAAATCCTGTTGCTGATAATTTATCTCGTTTGTAAAACATCTCCTTTGATCCTATGCATGTTAATGATAGTTTCCCAAATGAACAGTTGGTTGCAGTAGGGGTAAGTTCGTGAGGGAATCCTTGGTATGCTGATTACGCTAACTTTATTGTTTCCAAGTATTTGCCTCCAACTTTTACAGCACAGCAAAGAAGGAAGTTCTTTTACAATTTGAGGCATTATTTTTGGGATGACCCACATTTATATAAGGAGGGAGTAGATGGTATTATGCGAAGATGTGTTCCAGAATTTGAACAAAAGGAGATATTGCGGAAATGTCATGGTAGTGCCTATGGAGGACATCATGCAGGAGATAGAACCGCACAGAAGGTTCTACAATCAGGTTTTTACTGGCCTACCATTTTCACAGATGCAAGAAGATTTGTCTTATCATGTGATGAATGTCAACGATTTACTAATATTTCTAGACGCAATGAAATGCCTATGAATTACTCTCTTGTTATTGAACCATTTGATTGTTGGGGATTTGACTTTATGGGTCCTTTCCCCCCTTCAAAAGGTTATACTCATATTCTTGTTGCTGTTGACTATGTTACTAAATGGGTAGAAGCCATACCTACGAAAAGTGCTGATGGTGAGACCTCTTTGAAAATGCTAGAGGATATTATCTTTCCTAGGTTTGGAGTGCCTAGAGATCTTATGACTGATGGAGGTTCTCATTTCATTCATGGTGGTTTTAGAAAGTCCCTTGCTAAATACGATGTTAATCATAGAATTGCTTCAACTTATCATCCCCAAACTAGTGGGCAAGTAGAACTATCAAATAGAGAAATTAAATCCATCTTGCAAAAGACTGTTAATAGATCTAGAAAAAATTGGGCTAAAAATTTGAATGATGCTTTATGGGCTTATAGAACTGCTTATAAAAATCCTATGGGGATGTCTCCTTACAAAATGGTTTATGGGAAAGCTTGCCACCTGCCTTTAGAATTAGAACACAGAGCTTATTGGGCAATGAAAGAACTTAATAGAGACTTCAAACTTGCTGGTGAGAAAAGATTATTTGACTTACGTTCGTTAGACGAGTGGAGGAGTGAAGCATACAAAAATGCTAGACTATTTAAAGAAAACGTTAAAAATGGCATGACAGGAGAATTCTTAAGAGAAAGTTCCATGTTGGTGAGAAGGTTCTATTGTATAGGTCTCATCTCAAATTTTTTACAGGAAAACTACTCTCAAAATGGGAAGGACCCTTTGTTATTGAAGAGGTGTATCGTTCAGGTGCAATAAAAATTTCTTCCCTAAAAGATAACACTACACAAGTGGTGAATGGTCAGAGACTCAAGCACTATATTTCTAGAGATTCTTACAATGAAGACATTGATGCTATTCAAATGGTAACTCCGGAAATTTTTATCAAAGACCAAGTTCTGAGACCTGCAAAGTCTGTTTTCGAATAAGTAACAGTTCTGGTAAGAAAACATCCGCGAAAAATCTGTCAATTTATATTTTCATAGTTTTTATCTAACATGGAAAGTAATGAGTTGAAAAGGGACGAAAATGGATCCCGGGTGGCTCACACCACCTCGTGGCGCGGGCCCACCTAGCCGCGCCACCAGTGGGTGTGGCCACTCCAGAGCTTGTCTCCCACCCGTTTTCTCCCAGTACCTTCCTTTTGTTGTAAAACTTCGTAATATATAATCCCCCGGATCCCCCGAGGTTCGTATATCATGTTCTCGTCATGTTTTCGTTTCGATCTGTTTCTGTCAGGTAGAGTCTCAGTTTTGGAGCCACAATGTCTTCCTATGGATTAACCAAGGAAGATTCCTCCACAAACGTCATCAACCCTTACATGCGTGAGTTGAAGATTCATCCCAAGGAATTGTTGCTCGAAGATGGGAAGGTACATATAAAAGAGGTTCAGGGCCCTAAAGGTGAAGGTAGTCTAGAGGACAGGATGGAAGCATTGGAGCAAGAAGTCTTTAGGTACAAGAAGATGGCGGAACACGAAGTGGATATCATCCATAAGATTAGTTCCGAACTCATCGCCAAGAACCAGAAGGAGACCACTGAGCTTAAGGATGAAATTCTCTCACTCCACGGAACAACCAACCAACCACAAGCGCAGCTCTACGATGTGCAAAATCAAAACTGTTAGTATGAGGTTAGGTTTAAACACATAAGTGCTGCTGCTAGTTTCAGGATGTTGGAGACCAGGATGTCTTTTGTTGATGGGGAACCCTTACCTTGGAAGTCGGACAATGACGGAAGAACACCACCACCACCGAAGGAGTAATTCGTCATCAGGTTTTGGCATCCCCTTGGTTTGTTCCAAGCTTGGGGGAGTGTCGCGGTATCGCATCACTATCTTTTATCTTTTTACCTTTTAAGTAGAGTCATATCATGAATAGAGAAGTTATCATATAGGATGGTTTGCATTGTGGAAGTGTCCCACCTCTCGTTAGTTATCTATGTATCCCTTGGTATGAGTTGCCGTTATGGAATATTAATGAGAAGTTCTATCATTTACTCTTTTGCATATCTTATTTTAGTTTTCAATTACTATTATATGATTGATCTTTCTGTTAGTATTGGTATCACTTTGGGATCATTAAGTAAATTTAGTTAGTTTTGGCAAACCTGGCTCGGTCAGTAGCAACACTATTATGAGAATTGAATGAAAAAGATAAAAGTACTCGTAAAGAAATATAATTTCATCATCTTTCTTCCCTAATTGGCTCATAAGCTTAGTATTCTCTAGTTAAAGATCTTTTGTGCTTCCAAGGAAGATTGCATGTTTGTTTTTATCACTTGTATGTTTGTTTGTTTCCTTCAACTCTTATGCTTGCTACCCAGCCTTGCTAGCCTAAAACCTGTACTAAGAGGGAATGCTTCTCGTGCATCCAATCCTTAAACCAAAACCTATGCCATTTGTGTCCACCATACCTACCTATTAGCACTATTGCTATTCCAAGTAAATTCATGTTTTTATGTACCTTCCGAATTAAACTTGTTATGTGAAAATTAGTGATTAAAGCTCTCACGAACTTGATGGCACACTTTACTTTTCTTGCCCCTAATAAACTTGAACCATTGTGTCATCTATGTTGTATATGCTTGCACTTATACGTTGGGATTAGCAGAACCATGCTGTCATGGGGAACGTTTTCAACATTGCACTTGTACATTGTACCCAGTTGATATCATGCTCTTTTGTTTATGGATGTCATCGGTGTGAAATGAAAGGGGAGCTTGTAAGTCCATGGAGTTATGTATGTGTGTTAGAGAAACGCCTGGGCCGCTAGCCTAAGCCTTGCCTAATCATGGTGGAATTTTGCAGCATTGCCATAATGAGCAATCTATGAAGCATTCTTCTTATAAAAAAAGAGATAGAGATTGAGAAAAAGAAAAAAAGATGAGAAAAGAGGAAAGAGAAAAAAACACCATTTTCCCATGGTAATAAGAAGATTGCTGAGATGCTTATTGTCTGCTTGCCTTGTCATTTTGATCATGGGATAGCTTCTGTATCATGTGCAAGGGGTACCCGTTGGCGGTTCTCTATGATACACATGTACTTACTATGACAATAACTTATCGGTAACTAAAGTTGAGTAGCATCAGGAGCGATCCTCGTATTCAAGGGACATGAGATTGCCAACTTATATTTTGTCAAGCATATACTCCATAGTTTGTTCACTTTAACCTTAATCACCTAAAGATTCTTATGACAGGGGCAATGAGAGATGAAAGCTAATAAGTACGATAATTTTTGGAAGCTCTTTATGAAACTTGAGATCTCTGCTTCCCTCTGCGAAGGGCCTATATTTTACTTTTTAGTTGAGTTAGTAAACCTATTCCTTTCTATCTCAGCAAGTATTTTGAGTTGTTGTGTTTCATTCATTCATATGATGATTTATTCAATCATGTTTCTTATGTTCCTTATTTTGCACATTGCTCTTATCTTAGTGAATACTACTTTGAAAGCTATCATTGAAAGCCAGTTATGTGTGAACTCCAGCAAATTGTCAACTAATCTTCGACCAAGAGCTAAGTTTGCCATTACCAATTGTGATTTACTTTATGTATCTTTATTGTGTTTCCTTTACTTATTACAAGTTAAGTTATACAATAGTGAGTTGTCTTCTATTATGATTTGTGTATTGATTAATGTGATGCTTCTTGTCCGTATTCTTTTATCGACTCTTCACTCCATAAACCCGAGGTCATGTTTATTGAGCTCAGTTTTCGCTTGTGGACAAGCGAAGTCTAAGCTTGGGGGAGTTGATACGTCCATTATGCATCACTATTCTATATCATAATTCACGGTTATTCATTGATATATTTCATATTAAGAGATGATACTTATGTTATTTCATCTATTTTGCATGGTTGATGACTTTTGGAGGATGGACCGCTGAAGTCAGGATTCTGATGGAAAAGGCGTTGTTTGGAGGCGAAATTCGCGAAGATCAGAAGATCCTGAAAAATACATGGAAAATCCTATTTTTCCAGAAGACGAAGGATGCCAGAAGGGGGAGCGGAGTTGGGCCACGGGGGGCCCACACCACCCCCTGGCGTGGGCCACCCTTGGCCGCGCCACCAGGTGGAGTTTCCACCCTGGCCCACTCCTGGCTCTCCCCTTTGGCGTATATTATCCCCACGAAACCCTAAGACTCGGGGAGCGACCACAGAAAGATTTCGCCGCCTCTATGGGGCGAAAAACTGCAGAGAGAGAAAGAGCTCTCCAGCAGGCAGAAATCTGCCAAGGAAATTCCTTCCCGAAGAGGGGAGATTGTCACCATCAACGCCACCATCAAGCTGGATTTCATCGGGATCATCATCATCTTCATCTCCATCATCATCTGCACCAACACCATCATCACCACTTCATACCACTGTAACAATTGGGTTGAATCTTGCATAGTTCTTGGGGGAAACTTTCCCGGTGTTGATTACTTGTTGTAGTTGATGCTATTGAGTGGAACCATTGAATTATTTTTATGTTCAGATTGTTACTTATCATTATTTCATCTCTGATCTTGATCCATATGATGTATTGTGAGTAGTTCGTTAAGTTCTTGAGGACATGGGAGAAGTCATGTTGTTAGTAGTGGAATTGTGTTGAGAAAGATTCAATAGTTTGTTATTTAAGTTGTGGTGTTATTCTTCTAGTGGTGTCATGTGAACGTCGACTACATGACACTTCACCTTTATGGGCCTAGGGGAATGCATTGTGTATTTGGCTACTAATCGTAGGGGTTGCCAGAGTGACAAAAACCTGAACCCCCGTTAGGAAACCTTTGCACAAGGGAGTGTAGGATCTTAGAGTTTAAAGGTGTGGTTAGGTTTCTATCTTAATTACTTTCTTGTACTTGCGGATGCTTGCAAAGGGTATAATCAAAAGTAAGTATTAGTCCTAGGAAGGTCAGTACATTAGCGCAGGTTCACCCACACAACACTTATCAAACTAAAGAAGATTAATCAATTGTATATGAAATAAAGCACTTGACGATATTCCCATGTGTCCTCGAGAACGTTAGGCCATCTTAAGTAATACAACCGGCTTGTCCTTTGCTAAAGAAAGGATTGGGCCACTTGCTGCAATTATTATTATTGTCTTTTATTTGCTCGTACTTTATTTATCTGCATTATCAAAAATCCCTAAAGATCCGTTTGCTAAGTATTTACAGAGAATTCCTGCTCCAAGCCACTCGTCAACACCTTATCCTTCTCGTTGGGTTCGACACTCTTACTTATCGAAAATACTGCAATACACCCCCTATACTTGTGGGTCATCACTTCTAAAGAATTACAAAAAACTTTTGGAGGTGTACCCATTGGGGGCTTAGTTAATATATCAGAAACCAACCAAGAGTTTTGACAATAGGTTTTTAACTGCTTTCTAATTAAGATTTTGCATCTTGACAGTTTAATGAAAAAATAGCTCAAACTTGAGTTACAAGTAAGCGAGACAGTTTTTTCTTTAATTAAATGTCTCTTTGGAGGTAGATAGATGCATCTTCTTGCAGTAATCAGTATCGCTGGTGTGAGTTTCCAACTATCAGGAAAGAACATTCTTAATTTTCCGAGTGATGATGAGATTATTGTTCGTTTTCGTAAACAAAGACCGAAGGATATGGACCAGAACGCCAAAAGCCAAGCTTTCAGACATATATATTGGACCGTCATGTTGTACTTATGATTCCTGTGTTTTATGAGTTTTCAAACTTATTCCTATAGCTAACTTTGCCCGCTTGAAAGTGATTTTATGTCGATTAATTGAAATTAGGTCAATTTTGAACTACAAGTAAATTGTAGGTTGCATTGAAAGTTTTACGTTTTCTGGAGGTAACCATTGGGGGCTGATTTAATATATCACAAACCACCACCGATATTTTTTACAACAAGTTCAACTTCTTGCTAAGATTTTGCATCTTGACAATTAACCGAAATTAGATCAAACTTGAGCTACAAGTAAATGCGATAGATTGCTCTTGAATTAATTGTCTTTTCAGAGGTAGACGGGAGCATCTTCTTGTAGTAAACAACGTCGTCGATGTGAGTTTCCAAATATCAGGAAATATCATTCTTAATTTTCCGAGTGATGACGAGATTGTTCCTTTTTGTAAAGACAGTCTGAAGAGTATGGATCCGAATGCCACAAGCCATGTTTTTAGACATCTTACCACTATATAGTGTACGAATAACTTTGAATATTGACCGTTGGATCGAGACTCGCGAATCCGAACATTTCTAGCCATTGGATCTTCTTTTCCATTCTAGCATCTAGAAGATTATATTGATAGTCTTGAACACAATGAATGCACTATGCATAAACCTCTCAAAACACACTTATCCATCATACTAGAATCTTTTCCCTCGTTTCTCTATACCATGTTACCAAAAATTTCAAGTGTTAGGTAGGTAATAATCTTTGACTTCTACACATGATGATACAAAGTAGAAGAACCAAATATACACCCATACTTTATAGATGTTGATCAAATTTATATATTTCCACTTTACGTATTATAATTTTATATAGTGATGATATGTCAGACGTTTATTATCTGAGCCTCATGTGCAGGGCACATGCAACTTACTAGTATCTTATCTTACCACTATATAGTGTACGAATAACTTTGAATGTTGACCGTTGGATCAAGACTCGCAAATCCCTGCATTTCTAGCCGTTGGATCTTCTTTTCCATTCTAGCATCTAGAAGATTCTATTGATAGTCTTCGGCATAATGAATGCTATGCACAAACCTCAAAACACGCTTCTCCGTCATACTAGAAGCTTCTCCCGTGTTTCTCTAAACCATGTGATCAAAAATTTCATGTGTTAGGTAGCTAATAATCTTTGACTTCTACATGATGATACAAAGTACAAGGATCAAATATACACCCATACTTTATAGATGTTGATCAAATTTATATTTTTTTATGCTTTACCAATTATAATTTTATATAGTGATGATATGGCATACGTTTACTATCTGAGTCTCCCGTGCAACTTACTAGTAGCTAATAATCGTTGACTTCTACATGATCTTACCACTATATAGTGTACAAACAACTTTTTGAATATTGACCGTTGGATCAAGAGTCACGAATCCCAACATTTCCAATCGTTGGATCTTCTTTTCTATTCTAGAATCATGAAGATTCTATTGATAGTATTCATTACAAACCACTATATAGTGTACGAATAACTTTGAATGTTGACCGTTGGATCAAGACTCGCGAATCCCAGCATTTCTAGCTGTTGGATCTTCTTTTCCATTCTAGCATCTATAAGATTCTATTGATAGTATTCGGCATAAGGAATGCTATGCACAAACCTCAAAACACACTTCTCCATCATACTAGAATCTTCTCCCTTGTTTCTCTAGACCATGTTATCAAAAATTTCATGTGTTAGGTAGCTAATAATCTTTGACTTCTACATGATGATACAAAGTACAAGGACCAAATATACACCCATACTTTATAGATGTTGATCAAATTTATAATTTTTTGTGCTTTACCAATTATAATTTTATATAGTGATGATATGTCATACGTCTACTATCTGAGTCTCACATGCAACTTACTAGTAGCTAATAATCATTGACTTCTACATGATCTTACCACTATATAGTGTACAAACAACTTTGAATATTGACCGTTGGATCAAGACTCGTGAATCCCAACATTTCTAGTCGTTGGATCTTCTTTTCCGTTCTAGCATCTTGAAGATTCTATTGATAGTCTTCATTACAAACCAGTATATAGTGTACGAATAACTTTGAATGTTGACCGTTGGATCAAGACTCGCGAATCCAAGCTTTTCTAGCTGTTGGATCTTCTTTTCCATTCTAGCATCTAGAAGATTCTATTGATAGTCTTCGGCATAATGAATGTTATGCACAAACCTCAAAACACACTTCTCCATCACTAGAATCTTCTCCCTTATTTCTCTAGACCATGTTATCAAAAATTTCATGTGTTAGGTAGCTAATAATCTTTGACTTCTACACGATGATACAAAGTATAAGGACTAAATATACACCCATACTTTATAGATGTTGATCAAATTTATAATTTTTGTGTTTTAACAATTATAATTGTATATAGTGATGATAGGTCATATGTCTACTATCTGAGTCTCAAGTGCAAGGCACGTGCAACTTACTAGTATATATAGTGGACCAACATATTGTACTAACGGTTCCTATGTTTTATGAGTTTTCAAACTTCCTAGCTAACTCCGCCACTTGAATGACTCTATGTAGATTCATCAAAATTAGGTCAAATTTGAACTACAAGTAAATTGTAGGTTGCTTTGAAAGTTTTAAGAAAAACTTTTGGAGGCACCCATCGGACAGTCAATTAATATACTCTGTATCAGAAACCACAGAGAGTTTTGACAAGAGGTTCAACTAAGATTTTGCATCTTGACAAAATTGAACTACAAGTAAGCATAGATACTTGTTTCGAATTAAATGTCTTTTCAGAGTTAATAAATGAAAAAAGAAAGTGAGGTAATAACTTAGCTAGTTACCATAACATCACACATACCAAGACTAGTAGTATATGATTCTAGTACAACCTAATTAATTAGGCCTTTGCCTGACACTACACACATATTGTTACCCACTATGAAGGTACATGTGCAAGTTACTAATCTGAGTTATTTAGCACTATGTGACCATCCTAAATCAGAAGGGAGTTGTACGTATTGTATGCTTTAAAGGCACCTGTTCCGCTACGCTTCAAGTTATTCACCACTCGTGTCGGCTCTCACCGGTCAGACGGATAAAGTCATTGACTTGTTGATTTTGTACTGTATATCGTCGATCTTCTTCCGTCACTAACAGAGAATAAATTCTTCTGCCACTTCTAGCCGTGTGCTTTCGTGGAGCTACAACCAGTAGCTCAGACGACTACTACTCATTCGAGTCCCACAATAAGATCTTATGTGACCTGTGTCAATGAATAAAAACCTAAGCGGACAATATCTTATGTTCATTTGTTCATTTTGTGGTGGTCAGGCCATGTACTAGTAATATTTTTGGGATGGAAATTTATAGATGAACTATATAAATATGATTTATGTTCATGATTTATTTCACATTTTCTGAAAACTTAGAAGTGCCACATGCAACAGCTTGTTGCCGATGCAACTAGTTGCAAATTGTAATTTCTATCATGGACGTACCTAGTGGCTCCAAGCGCATGGTGTATGTAGATTCTCACTAGCAGGTGGGGCCGATGTTAGCAGGGCCCACATATCAGTGAATCAGAGCCACACAAAGTCATGCACGTTGCTTGACTTGAGCAAAATCTGGTGTCCGTGCACGTCTCTCATTTTGCTGCGTGGTTGCATGTTGTACACGTGTAATTCCATGTACCTTGTACTAGAACATATATGAACACATGTAACATGCCAAAAATACCACAGACACACCCGTACTGTGTATTATATCCAGTGTATATATTTTCGGTTCTGTGCTATGAGTTCTGCATGTAGGGGAACAAGATGAAAGTACATGTGTCCATGTCACGGCTACTACTACTAATAGTAGTTCGTCCTCTACACTATGTTGAAATATGAAAGCTGTAAAAAGAAAACCCTTTGGTCAAACTGATGTGACTAGTCAATACTGCACCTCTGATGCGTAGTAAGTAGGAGTATTGTCAAATTACTAGCTGCGTGGCGTACTAGTATAACATACAGTGAACTCTAGGCAGCGGTGTCCTCGATGTTGTTGTTGACTAGATAGAGCAAGTAAGTAAAATCTTCTCCCTCGTTTTTTTCTTTGCCTCTCCATCTTCTAACCTAGTCCCCACTCCGCCCACGATCTCCCCCACGCTCCCCTCCTCCTACATAAAACCCCAGCCGCACTTGGCATCCACCTAAATCCATCCGGCTGTGATGGCCGATTCGAAGCTCAGCGGGCGATGCAAGGGGGATCAACTCAGCACGGATGATGTCGACCTCATGGTTCAGCGTCTGGACATTTCTAGCACCATCGGGCTAGCCGCATGCTGCAAGCTGCTGTACGATTGTGTCACCAACAACGAAGGTACAAAATGGACTTTTCACCATTGGAATGAACCCTGTCTACTGATGCCCTAGCCTGCTTATTGGTTCGATGAGCACTATGATGATATGAGGGTACATCGTTTGCACGACATGGTGTACGATTGGTGCCCCTCGACCATCCTCGGCGCACCACCATCCTGCCCTTCATGCACGAAAAAATCTGTGTTTGCATGAACAGCGACTGACTCATCGCCGTGGACCGGTGTGGGGACTGGTGCCTAGCGAACATCTACACCTGTCGAGTAATCGACCTTCCATCGACAGATACTTAAGGCATTAAGGCCGCCTCACATCCAGTATATAACCTGTAATGCTAGTAGCCATCCATGGTTCCCCCAATTACCTGTAGTCATTTCTGAACTCATTCACATTTCAAAAGTTTTTTTGGCGAATCCGCGGGTATGGAGAAAATTTCAATAAGTCGTGGGATGGATCTCTTGTGTTGTTGAAGATTGTAATCTGCAGAGTGCCCAAAGAAGCTGGGGGTTAGACAGACTATAAGCTCCTCGTGTTGTTCGACGGTGAAATCGCCTACCTAAAAGGCGGTAGCCAAGTTTGGAGATTTCTGGAGCATTCAGGTATTGAAAGACGACTGTACTATGATGCCATTGAACACGGTGGCCTCATTTTTGCGGTCGCGAGTCAAGGCTGCACCTACTGTTGGGATCCCACATCGGAAGGTAATTCTAGTTCCATGATGATACATTGTGAGTGATTCAGTGAAGTTGTTCTTTAACTACCTTGTTTATGTTTTACCTTTCGTATGACTGAATGAGCACACACTTTATGTCCTAAAAAATGAATGAACCATTGCCTGTAATGAATTAGTACCAGTAATATGCCTTCCAAAAATATAGTGTATGACGGTGTCCCTGCACTAGTAAAGTTCGTTCATTGTCAGAATATGAAAGGTATTATTAACTAGCATCTCAATTGTGAGCGCAACACAGTGAAGTCGGGTTTCCTTATCTGTTTGTACTTTCAGGCCCTCCTCGGACTATAGGAATCACATAGGATTTTTGTAGGACACCAATCTTTCCATTTTTGATTTTTCCTTGGGATTCAGAGGAATTTTGTAGGATTTTTATAGGATTTGGATCCTTAGGATTTTTTTCTATAAAATATTTTTTGATTCAAAAGAGTATAATCCTTAGGAATTCCTTCAAAGGATTCCTTTGCACTCTATTTTGGAGGAAAAATTTCCATCCACTCCAACCTCTTTGTACAATTCCTTTGGTTTTCCTGTGCAATCAAACACCACTTGATCCAAAATACTGTAGGCATCTAATCCTATAGGATTTAAGTGGACATGTCTCTATATCAAAAAAAGTGGCGCTTCCTATTTTCAATTACAACAACTAGGAAACTAAGATAAGGAAGAAATCCAAATATTCGGAATAGCAGAATAAGAAATGCAATTCCTAATATTGTTAATTTAGTGAGTAATATTATTGTCAGGATTTGTCTATTCACACTGTTAGCATGAACAATGAAGAATGCTAGTGTTAGAATATGTATGCCGGTAATGCACTTTTTGTCTCGAATTCAGATGTTGCAGGAAACAAGGAGCTTCTGTTTGTAATCCTAGCACCTATTATGAATGATCGGCCAGACATGTGATTCCTCGCTCGATCGGCTGATGGTGAATGCTTGATGATCATAATTACAACGTATGGCATGGGGGTTGCCCATGGCGAAGAGGGTGAAATCATTCCTCATGCTCAAAATAGGACTAACCTACGCCTATATCCTGTCTCTCGTGTCTACATTTTTGAAGAGGATCCTAGATCTACTGGACCTCCAGGGGTCATCGTTTGGAGGCAGGTTAACAGCCTAGGGGACAACTCTTTGTTTTTCGGTCTCAATTATCCAATCATTGACAAGATGATGAAGAAACGCGGATGCAAGGCTGCTGATGGCACATTGTTCCCATTTATGAGGAAAAACTATATGTACACAACATACAGGATCTTTCGTGGAATACAATTCCCTCAGATTAAACACTGCAACCTGCAGCCAACTAAAGGTGGGTCTGTGGCAGTTATCAGCCTTCCCAAAGATGGTTGGAACTATGTGAGACATGCGGCAATTTGGTTTAGGCGTAGTTTAGGTGTGGTATGCTCATTGTGTCGTCCCTAGACTGAGCTATAGATCTTTCTGGTGTATCGCTGTGTCGTCTTTTTTTGCATCGTGGTTCAACAGTTGACTGTTAGTGCACTGGTTTTAGTGGCCAGCTTGAATCAGTTTATATGAGCCTTGCCATGCTTTTGTATTTAGTATTGCCTTCCACGGTATAATCCATGTAGTCATGCTTATTTCGTAGCGTGATTTCTATACTATAGTTTTCAGTACTGTTACTAGCTTGTATAAACACGACTCGTGCAGTTTTTTTGAACCATCACACCTCGTGCAGCTTTGTGTTTCAAGAGGAATATTCCTTCTTTCCTCTTAGCGAAAAGGGAAAAGTAGGTCACTGCTTCTTTTAGGTCCACGAAATAGGCCTTAACTGGGCCGTAATTGATCTTGGCTTGGTACACCAAAGCAGGACGAGACGCCCTAGGATGATAGCCACAAATGTTTATGCCGATATTCTAAAAAAAGAGTTAATGCACATCCTTCCAAAAAACAAAAATTGTTTACACAGACCCCATATTGTCACTGATACATGACATACTTTTGGCGCTACCGTGAAATTACTTATTCAATACAGTATGTATCCTTGCTCATTCTTTCGTATGTGAAATGAACAAGTCAAGCTCTAATGTGACATGAACAAGTCAAACTCTGATGTGCTGACATTATACTGTTTGTGCTAGTGTTCAAACTAGTTGTATTATTGTGTTCGAAACTATGAACTAAATGTGTGAATTCTGAGCCTTTTTGCATGATGACAATGCCACATGTTGGCGCTAATTGCGGCATGCACTAATTTCATCGTACGGAAGCATACAACTTCGCGTGATCAGTTTAAGCTGGTGCTTACCTGAGCTGTCTGCGTCTGGGCAAGTCAAGGCCATCGTGTGTCTATTGCCAACAGTTTATATGGCATTATTACAAGATTTTGAGTACATCAAATCGATTGGGCACTTAGGCCGATTCAAAGCCACCCAAACCATCTCAAAATATATCCTTTGCTGAGAAGATGATTGCGCGCTGTAAGACTTGATATGACACGATTTTATGTTAATTAGTAAAACTCCCACCAGTACTTTCCATGTTTGAATCATGTGCTGCCCAAGTTCCCCGCTATGTTCGCTATGTATAATAAGGCACAATATCAGTCACTTTTCTCCATTTTCAACTTCATTCTTTTGGATTTGGCGTAGGTACAGCCAGGTTAGGTGGACCATCGACCTTCAGTACAATATATTTTTACTACTCAGCCTTTGAAAATGAATATTTCAACCCCACTTCAGACAAAAAACTTCCCATATTCTTGTTTCAAAAACAAACCTTTAATTAGCCTTTCGTGGTGAGCAGAGTATATATTTTTTAGGGTACCAACTGTATTTTTTTGAGGATGGGGTACGAACTACATTGAATTTTCACTAAGGACCTAGCAAAAAGATTGCACATTCGACCCAACACTGACCCAAAACCTTGCAAATTTAGCCTGCCAGGTTAGATGGACTGTCGACCCCCGACATATTGAGTACATTGAATTTTTAGTGAGAAGGTTATTAGAAAATAGTACTATATTCTACCCAACTGTGGCCCAAAACCTCACTAATTTATCCTTCCGGGTTCAGGTTAGCCATGGGCCGCCAACCCTCAACAAATTGTTACTTGTTTTTTAAGCATGAACCACACAGAAGAAATTTCAGTAAGGAGCCCACGATAAGAAGCCCATTGGTTCACAAGATTGGACCCAAGGTATTTTTTTATCACCCAGAATCGTCTTAATTTAGTATTTCCATGCCATTCTCATAAAGTATAGGACAAGCTTCTCCTACCCATGTTGTATTTGTACAGAGCATTTAGCATTTTTTATGGCAAGTTGTCAGGGTTGCTGCCTTTTCATTTTAAGTGATTTCAACATTTCTAAATGTAATCTTTTCCAGTAGTGGCATAGATGGTTCTGGCATAGTGGAAGCACACGCGGTTCCCATTTGTTGAAGTCTTGAGTTAGATTCCTAGTTTTTTCAATATAAATATATAATATATAGTATAATCTTTGTCGTTCTTTTACATTTTTTCTAGCATACACATGTTTCTTACACAGAGAAGGCTGACATCTGGGACCCAGCAATGTTGCCAAGGTCAAAACAACGGAGTCCATCATACACACTTTGTGTTTGCAGAGATGCTGACATGTTGGACCTAGCAGAGACCTTATACAGATGTTTCATTGAGCAATCAATGTTTTATTTATAGAGAGGTTGATATGTGGGACCCAACAGCGCGACCTTATATAGATGCTGCATCGAGCAACGTTGCCAGTTCAAAACAGGGAGGCGTGAGCGAGAAAAAAGTTCAGCATGCACACGTTTCTTGTAATGAGAGGCTAAAATGGGGGACCCAGCAGCATAAGCAAACGGCAGATTTGTCGAGCAACGCTATCTAGTTCGGAACATGGTAGCGCTAGAGAAGAAAAAAATTCAATCATACCCATGGTTCTTCTAATGTGAGGCTGACATAAAGGACCCATCAGCCTGAATAAACGACTGATGCAGCGAGCAACGCTATCAAGTTTGGAACACGAAGGCGTGACAGAGGGTAAAAAATCCATCATACACACGTTTCTTCTAATGATAGGATGACATGTGGGGCCCAGCAACATGAATAAATGGTAGATGCATCGAACTGTGCTATCAAGTTCGGAACAGGGTAGCGCGAGCGAAGAAAAAATCCATCATACACACGTTTCTTCTAATGAGAGGATGACATGTGCGGCTCAGGAGGTTGGTTATGTAGGGGTTCCGCGTATGAAAACAATAAATTTTACTTTATGCCCCTGAACCCCTGAAGCTGCCAGGACCTATCTATTAGTAATACAGTAACGGGAGGAGCTTTTCGCGAACTTACCCTTGAAGACAGAAAAGCGTTGTCAACGCTCAGGAGAGCATGGTTGATGTAGACGAGCCGAAGCCGACCTCAAGGTCGTGATGAAGTCCCTGCGCTCCTTCTGGATCCAACGACTTGAGTGCCTCAAGTGCGACACCTCACGGGGAGTTACACACGTCCGGTGCCGGACGATGACTCCCGCTTCCCTGATCCAGCAGTAGTTGCGGAAGTAGAGCTCCCGGATCCGAATCCCGCAGCGCGACGGCGCTCCGCGGTGAAGATGTCTCTCGCTCGCGCAGTCCATACTTGGGACCACGGTCACGAGAGAGAGAGGGGGAGAGAGAAAATATCAATTAGAGGTCCTCCCAAAAGTGGGGAGACCTTTATTGATTATTGGTGTATTTATCTTGGCCAAATACCCCACTATATATAGGGGGAGGAGGGGGTACACCCTCCCTCAATGTCCCGGGGTGGGACTAAAGGAGAGGAGGAGGCGGGGGGAGGCGCCGCCGGCCACCCCCTCATGGGCCCCACGTGGGGGGATGGCCCAATAGGGCCGCCGGCCATCCCTTGGCCCTTCTCCCCTCTTGCCTTTCCCTAATGGGCCCATCTCCCCTCCTGAAATTGGCCCATTAAGCCTTTGACCATTAAATTGATTTTTCTCTTTATTAAATAATTATGAATAAATGATTAAATCAATATTTAACATTCATTCACATATTATTCAACCCCGTGGCTATGGAACACCTTCCACCTCCACTCCGAACATCCTCCGGACTTACCGAAACCCTTCCAGTTTTCTCCCTTCTCTTCTTCGGTGATTCCACCGATCCTATAAACGCTCTGTAAGCATCATCAAGCCCTTAAGCGTGATACCCCACGGTTCGGGAACACTCCAGACATGGTCGGGACATTCCCGCACCAATGATCGACAGAGGGACCTGGATGGCCATGTGACCCCTGTGCGTTCCACGAAGATCTTTCTTTGTTTGAACCGGGACAATCGTGTCTTATTCCCTTTGTCAATTGATACTTGCATTGTCCGAGATCTGATCAATGACATCACCATGTCGTGTTCAATCTTGTTACTAAACAATGCTACTTGACTCGTTCCGACAAGTGATATCCCCGTGATCAAATCACAAGTTGTGCAGCTATTGGATATAACTTCTCCAAGTGGGCCCTTGAGTATCTTCCCATCACATGGATGGACAAATCCCGCTCTTGACATATATTGCCTCTACGGTTTCCGCCGAGTACCTGAACACACCTTTATAAGCACCTTTTTACCAGATGGCATTTGATGCTACCTAAGCACTCTCGGGAGACAGTGATTGATATAGTCTCATGGTCTAAGGAATAGTCTACGAGGATCCTTTTCTAATCATCGTAACTTGAACTTCGTGACATGATCGGGTCACGATGTTTAGATTGGGTATTGGTTCATCATCTCATTCTTAGAATGAGAAGACTCCATTTCCAACTGGCATAAATGCCACATGATCAGGAAACATGATCATTTGTTGACCAATGAACCAGTGACTAGAGTTTCACTTGGAACCCCTAGTTTGTTTGTATATCACACGTGTATTGATGTTTCCACTCAATACAGTTATAGCATGATATAAAACTTAATCATAAACTATATGAAATATGATAATAGTCCTTACTACTATTTGTCTCTAGGGCATATTTCCAACAGTCTCCCACTTGCACTAGAGTACAAATACACTAGCTGCATTTGTTCTCAATTATTGGCACCATATAACCGGTACCTTGAACATGCTTGCTCATGGAAGAGGTTGAGTCTTGGGTCTGTACTTTACAGTCCCAAATCCTTTGTAACTTACTAATGTCACCTTGATTGACATTAATACTTTATCATCACATGATAGCATCTGTGTGTATGCATCGTCGCTATGGCAGCAGAACGAGGCCTGATTCCAGGAGCCTACAGTGACGTTAGATCAACCTCGAGGGCTTTCTCATGGGCACTGTGCCCTGGGACACATCATTCTACGTTAAAAGCGAACTAGCCCCACCATAACATTATACAACACTTTATATGGTACCCTTATCTATTATTATAAATGTATTCATCAAAACACTAGTGCACTCTGTGCAACTTTCGATGTTTTGTTCATCTCGCTTCCTACTTGACTTTAATTGGTATCTACAAGAGTTTCCAACATATTCCCTTATAACATAACTCTTTATGCTTTAAGACATGTCATCCTTTTCGGATTAGGAAAACATGTCTGCAGTTCTCTATTAGATACTGCGGACAAAACTCAGTTCAACGTTCTGTGATTCGAACTTAATCACTTTCAAACATTCCTTAATTGGATCACATATTATGCTAAGTTATCATCATGGTTTTCTAAGATAGAACCTATGTATCAACATAGTGGATGACGATCATCCTTTTCTTTCTTTCAACCATTAATGTTAAACTTAATACTATTCCTAATTTGAGTTATTAAGGATCAATTCCTTAATTAACTTCTATTCTGAAAATCCCTTTCAGAATCCCTTAAGGAATACTACATAATATCATAATACACCTATTATCAACTTCTACATCTTATAAATCATTATTTATAAGTATTTGTGCTTTCATTCTTAACATACTTAAGAATTACTCCTATAAGCTCCCACTCATAATATGTTCCCACATATTTGAATTTGAGACTTACATTGCTCCCACTCAAAAATATGTCAATCACATATTGTTTCATGGAAGACTTTCATAGCTCCCACTCAATTTTATGCAAATTGCATATCTCCTTACTATTTTGAATAACTTCAAAATCCTTTGATCAAATATCAAACTTGGATATTTTACTATGAGATACTAGTACTTTATTAGTTTTAAATCCACCAAACATTTAGCACACATGAATCAATATTCATTTGAATTTGTCCAATACCTGGTGACATGGGTATACCCTACAGGTACTCGAGCTTGGTATATACGGCCTGAATACATGGAGTCCCACGGTGTCGCCAAGGCCCAAATGAAGAACTCGAGTAACCTATGGACTCTCGATTGCTTGAAGAACAAGAAGAAGCTAAAGATAGAAAGTTCAAAAGGGGAAAACCCTAACCTATAACCGACTCGACCTGCTACCCGAGACCTAGCCTATCTATATAAAGGCTAGGAGGGGGCGGCGAGGAGGACACACGTAACCCTAGTTTCCATAACCCTCACCAGATTGCATCTGGGCACCATTGTAATCTCGATTCCTTTGATAATTCCACGAGCAGACAAGTAGGAGTAGGGACCCCTACGAGGCCTGAACCTGGGTAAATCTTCGAGTCCCCTGTGTGCTTGTTTTCTAGCCGATAGATGTCTCTGGCGCTCCCTCCTTCTCCAAAACCCAAGTACATAATAATGGGCATTGATGAGTTAAACCCTCGTCAATTTGCGCCATCTGTGGGAATTGGGAGTGCTGATGTTGCGGCTTCTTCGGCCCCATCAACTGCGATCTATAACTCCGCAACAGTGGAGATTCACCAGCTCTTCGGCGCGTTCGACTTCACCGTCCACACACCAGCCACTCGTCCGCCTTTCGAGTCCGTGGGCGACGGAATCAGCCTGGAGATCGGAGCTTCCTCTTCCAAGTCGGTCAGATGGGCACGCTTCGCATGCCTGACCAGCCGACAGTACCATCGATTGCTCCAGCATCGTGGTTCCCTCCATCTATCGGCACCCTCAGCAAGCTCAACACCCCGACAACAGTCGAGAACACGGTCAGTGACAGCAGTCGCGACTCCGATCTGAGTGATCTGGCAACTAAAGATGGAACCTACGGTTCCGGATCTGAAAGTTGCAGGAGCAGCAGCTTCCCCAACCACGTCATGTGCGCCGTCATCAACATAGGCGACACCTCCACCAATCGCGACAACACGGGCAACCGTGGCAACAAAACCGACCCGCCTAACGGCGACAACGGTGGCAACGGCACCCCCGTTAACAATGGAGGAGCAGTCGAACCTCCAACCATAATAAACGAGCAAACCGGCGAACAGATACATTGCAAATGTATCTATAATTTTTGATGTTCCATGCTTGGTTTTATCCACTTTCTTGTGTTTTCTTCCAACTTTGGAGTACTTTTCATATGATTTCTTGGACTAACCTATTAACAAGAGCCACAGTGCCAGGTGCCTGTTTTCTGCTGTTTTTGGTTCCAGGAAAGTCAGAAAATGAATATTCTCGGAATTGGACGGGACAAAAGCCAAAGTGCTTATATTTCCGGAAGGGATCAAGTGCCAGAATACGAGACGGAGAAGGGCCAGGGAGCCACCACACCACCTGGCCGCGCGGCCAGGCCTGGCCCGCGCCAGGGGGTGGTGTGGCCGCCCCCGGCACCCCCTCGGCCTCTCCTTCCGCCTATATATTTCCCTCGGGATGAAAACCCTAAGTACCCGATCAAAAATTCACGAAAGAGTCTGTAGGCTCCGTCATCTCCATCCCTAGATCGGGAGGGATCTGAAACTCTTCCCGGCACCCTGCTAGAGAGGGGAATTCACCCTGGAGGCCTTCTTCATCACCATGCAAGCCTCCGGTGTGATGCGTGAGTAGTTCATCCTTGGACTACAGATCCATGTAGTAGCTAGATGGTTGGTTCTCCTCCTTTGTGCTTTCATGTTTAGATCTTGTGAGCTACGTTCATGATCAAGATCATCTATTTGTAGTTCATACATGTTGTGTTTGCGGGGATCCAATGGATATTGAGATGCTATTTCAGATTGATTATTGATTCTATCATGTCTTTGTTATTTGTGATCTTGCATGCTTTCCGTTGTTAGTAGCTATCTTGGCCAAGTAGATGCTAGCAACTCCAAGAGTTAGTATTTATGCTCGATAGTGGGTTCATGCCTCTGGTAATCTGGGGAAGTGACAGAAATCTCTAAGGTACTAGATGTGCTGTTGCTACTAGGGAGAAAACAACAATCCTTTGTTCATAGAACAATCGTATTGTTTACTTTACACGCAGTTCGTAAAGCAATAATCTGTTTCTTGCAACTTAATACTAGAGTGGGTTCAGATGATAACCTGAAGGTGGATTATTAGTCATAGATGCAGTTAGATGGCGGTCTATGTATTATGTTGTAATGCCCAATCAAGTCTCAAAGGAGTCAAGATGATTAGTATATGCATGTATTGCTTTCTCGGTGTTTGTCAATTGCCCCGCTGTAATTTGTTCACCCAGCATGTTATCTATTTATGGAGAGCCACCTCTAGTGAACTATGGATCCCGGTCCTTTCTCTTTACATACAATCTACAATCTTTTACTGCTTTGTGTTTACTTTCTGCAAACTTTTACTTCTTTCCATTCGATACATTTAATCATTTGTTTCTGGCACAACATGGTGAGATTGACAACCTCATCGCAAGTTGGGGACAAAGTTTTGTGGTTGTGTTGTGCAGGTCTCCACGTTGCTACTAGCACCGGTAGTGCGCCCTGACAAAGCTCAGCTAGTAACACCTTTGGGGTGTTTCCTTGCTCCTACTAGTTCGATTAAACCTTGGTTTCATAACTGAGGGAAAACTTGCTTCTGTGCTCATCATACCTTCCACTTGGGGTTCCCAACGAGCTCTACGTCGAACGATGAACACAACAAGATCTTTTCTGGCGCCGTTGCCGGGGAGTCAAGGACATCTTCACAAGGGGAGTCCCTCATAACCAATCTCTTTACTTTGTTGTTTTTGTTTTGCTTAGTTTCTTTTTGCTTTGGTTGCTTGTTTTGTTCTTCAAAAAACACAAAAAAATTAGTTTTACTAGTTTACTTTCTTATTTGAAAAACACAAAAAAATTAGTTCCTATCTTAAGTTGCCTTCATGTCTAGCCTTGCTCCAATCACTATGTCACCCGAGGAAATGATTTTCACTTTTAAACAAGGAATTGAGGAAAGCTTTAAGGAAGCTTGGTCTAGAATCTCTGATCTACATGAAAAAATTGAGCCTAAAATGACTCAAAGCTTGTTCCTTAGCAATTTTTACCTTGGGATTGCTCTTTGCTATAGATATGCTTTAGATGCTGTTGTGGGAGGAGATTTCCTCCAATGTAATGAGGATGATGCTATTAATGCTATAAAGAAATTGATCCTCACTTACAACATGCCTAGCCAAACTGATATTTCTTTCGCAAAAATATTTGCTAGGTTGAACACTCTTGAGACTAGCACTACTAGCTTAAAAGATTGCTATAATATGCTTAGGGAGCATCACAATTATGTTCCAATAAATTTTGAACCATCAAAGTGGCTCCCTACAGTAAAGATTGAGATAAACACTGAAACTTTTCAAGCCCGCTGCGATATCATGTCTGAATTTTGTCTTATGCCCAAAGATATTTATGAATCTTTGAATCTTTGGGGGCTTACTGAAGGAGGAAAAGAAATATCTCTTGCTAATAATGCTACCATATTACCAATTGGAATAGCTGAAGGAGTGTTTACAAAGATCCTTGGGAAAATGATTGATACTGATTATCTTGTTATTGAATGTGCAGGAAAAGGACAAATTACACTTGGAAGGTCCCTATTAGAACTCCTTGGAGCAATAATAGATGTGGGAAAGGGGACCATGCACCTTTCTTCTCCACCACACAATGACATTTTCCCAAAGGTTAAGAATAAAAATAAGAGAGGTAAGGGCAAGAAAGTTGGTTTTAATGCTTCTTCATTTGAGAACACTTGATTCTTTCTTTGCTTCTTATGCCTAACTTAAAGGTGTTAAAGAAAAGTACTTATTGGGAGATAACCCAAAAGTTTTAGATGAGTCTTGGAAGTTATTACCTCTGTAATAACCTCTCCTTATCCTTTTTATTTGCTTTTTGTGCCAAGAGTAACCTCTAATGAGAGAGAAGTAATGATTGGGAAAGTTGCTGTCCCAAAACAGATTTTTGTACTTCACCGTAAACATTCGTGAGAGAGCTCTGTATGTCGGATTGAGCTGTAATTGTTTGTGCTTTTGCCCCAGGTTGTTATATAACTTTCGTTAGTTCAACACTTTTTGATTTGAGCAACATAAGGTCTTCCAAAAAATTCATCTTTACCTGCTGGTCTGTTTTGACAGATTTCTGCCATTTTCTGCATTTGCTTCTTGTGGGTTCCTTTTTTGACTTCTTTTGGGGAATTGAGCTTTTTGAAGGAAGTGCTACAGTAGCTAGTGTTCTAATGGAATTTTATTTGGTGTTATAACTGAACCTTAAGACTTATTTATCTTGAGTGCACTAATGTTGCTAATAAAGATTGTGTGAAGTTTTGTATGAAGGAAAATTTTCAGGTGTATGGTAGAAATGAGTAATGATATGAAGGATGGACTAAAGCTCAAGCTTGGGGATGCCACGCGTGTCATCCCAAGAAATATCCAAGAAGTACAAGCGTCAAAGCTTGGGGATGCCCAAGGCATCCCCTTCTTCATCAATAAAAATCTCAGGTTTCTTCCAAACGCTTCATTTTTATTGTTTCATGCACAGTTGTGTTGTTCTTGGAGCGTCTTATTTTTTGTTTTGGTTTTTAGTTTGCTTGGTTTGCTTAGTTTTCTGAATAAATTGGTTGGACCCCCTCTGTCATACAATGGTTTGCAATTGGTTTGGTTTGGTTTGGAAAAGAGTAGGAAAGTTCATACTTATGTGGTAAAAAGAGCTTGTTTTTGACTGTGGCCTGTGCTTTGTCATGCCATGCTTGATATTGTTTTGGCTTTATGCTTAGTATTATTTGCTGTAGCATGACTTGTTATAAACAATTGAGATTGCTTAATGTGCCTTGGACGAATCATGCGTTGTTTTAGCATATTAAAGCATAGTATAGTGGTATTCTCCTTTGATGCTTTATTTGGGTTGACTTGGCGCATGCTCACACCATGTTATGACTGTCTCAAGTCACCATAGCCTTTATGATCCTTTAGTTTTCAACTTTTAGTATCACTTTATGCTTTGATCAATTATGTTTTGTCACTCTGCATGATTATGGACATTATTGCTCTCTTAGTTTGTCGCTCCCAGTCTTTTGCTAGCCTCCACAACCAAGTATGAGTTCCACTCATGCATCCAACACTCTAAACCAAGTTATTCCAAAGAGTCCACCATACCTACCTACTAGCTTATGCTATTCCAAGTATATTCATGCTTTTGTTTACCTTCCAAATTAAACTTGTTATGAGAAAACTATTGATTAAAGCTCTCACGAACTTGATGGCACACTTTACTTTTTGCCTCTAATAAACTTGAACCATTGGGTCCTTCTTTGTTGCGTATATGCTTGCGCTTTATAAGTTGAAATTAGCAGAACCATGTTTCATGGGGAACGCTTTTAACATTGCACTTGTACTTTGTACCCCATTGATATCATGTTCTTTTACTTACGGATCCCGGCGGTGTGAAATAAAAGTGGAACTTGTAAGATCATGGATTTTGTATGTGTGTTAGAGAAACGCCTGGGCCGCTAGCCTAAGCCATGCCTAATCATGGTGGAAACTTGCAGCATCACCATAATGAGCATTCTATGAAGCATCCTCAATAAAAACCTATGCAAATAGCAAATAAAAAGATCACTGAGATGCTCATTGTCTGCTTGCCTTGTCATTTTGATTATGGGAAAGCTCCCATATCATGTGCAAGGGGTACCCCGTTGGCGGTTCTTAATGATACACATATACTTACAATGACAAGAGCTTACTCGTGACTGAAGTTGAGTAGCATGAGGATCGGTCTTCGTAAGTAAGGGCCATGAGATTTCAGTTTATAAGTTGTCAAGCATATCCTCTTAGTTGTGTCACTTTAACCTTAATCACCTTCAATATGCTTATGATAGGGGCAATGAGAGCTGAAAGCTATAAGTACCATAATTTTCGGAAGCTCTTTATGAGACTTGAATCCCTACTTCCTTTTACAAAGGCCTTTCTTCCACCATTATATTGAGTCTCCACCTTCTACCTATATGCACCTACTTTGAGAGCATAGTGGCCATTCTTAGTTCTATGTGCATTGTCCCACGACTAGTTGATTGATGCATAACTTGATATTGCTTGTTTTAAACTATTGTATCTAGTCACTCTTATGAACTTTGAAGGTGTCCTATGCATTTATATTTGCTACTCTATTGAGGGACAAGCTGAATACTATTATGCCATGCTTTCTTTATGTGAAACAAACAAACGTCTTGCAAAGCATGTTATTCATGAATCTTTTGTTTGTGCCTTTTCATGTTGCATCATAGTTTCTTTGCTTATTGCTAGAACTTTATCTTTCATGCTATGTTGAAGTACTATGATCCCATCTATCAATGTTTTACAAATACTTTGATCAAGTCTTTGATGGTGCATGTCACCTCAAAAATTATTCTTTCTTTTTATCACTTACCTACCGGGGACGACGGAGTTAAGCTTGGGGATGTTGATAAATTGCAAATGTATCTATAATTTTTGATGCTCCATGCTTGGTTTTATCCACTTTCTTGTGTTTTGTTCCAACTTTGGAGTACTTTTCATATGATTTCTTGGACTAACCTATTAACAAGAGCCACGATGCTGCCTATTTTCTGCTGTTTTTGGTTCCAGGAAAGTCAGAAAATGATTATTCTCGGAATTGGACGGGACAAAAGCCAAAATGCCTATTTTTCTGGAAGGGATCAAGAGCCAGAATACGAGACGGAGAAGGGCCAGGGAGCCACCACACCACCTGGCCGCGCGGCCAGGCCTAGCCCGCACCAGGGGGTGGTGTGGCCGCTCCCGGCACCCCCTCAGCCTCTCCTTCCGCCTATATATTGCCCTCGGGACGAAAACCCTAAGTACCCGATCAAAAATCCACGAAAGAGTCTGTAGCCGCCGTCATCTCCATCCCTAGATCGGGAGGGATCTGAAGCTTGTTTCTCCTCTAAACTTGTGTGATTTGGATACAACTAATGCGGACTGGCGCTGTTTTCAGCAAAATTGCCTTGGTGTCTACTTTTTGTTCAGAAAATCAACTATCAGGAAAAATCCCGGAAAATATGCCAAAAATCCTATTTCACCCGAAGACTCCAGGAGCCAGAATACGATATAGAGAAGAGCCAGGGGTGGCCACACCACCTGGTGGCACAGGCCAGGCCGCGCCAGGGGGTGGTGTGGGCCCCCCAGGCACCCCCTTGGCCTCTCTCTTCACCTATAAGGAGCCTTCTGACCTAAAAACTTCGGGGGGTTCGACGTTTTTCCAGAAGGAGTTCCGCTCCGCCGCCACCACCAGATTCCATGAAACAGCACCAGAAACTCCATTCTGGCACCCTGCCGGGATGGGGAATTGGAGGAGATCATCGCCATCATCATCACCAATGCTTCTCCATCGACCATCCATGTTTCCCCCATCTATGAGTGAGTAATCCCCCGCTGTAGGCTATGGGGATGGTAGGGATTGGATGAGATCGTTCATGTAATGGCATCAGATTGTTAGGGCATGGTGCCTAGTATCTTTTATTAGTGCTTTATGACTTTGTTGCAACTTGTTGTGCTTAATGCTTGTCACTAGGGCCCGAGTGCCATGATTTCAGATCTGAACATGTTATTGATTCATTATGATAGTATTGTTTCTGGTCTTATCTACAAGTTGTATACACGTTGTTGTCGGAACCTATGGCCCCAGTGGCGATGTAAATCGGGATAACCGGAAGGGGATGGCTTTGATGTGAGGATCACATGTGTTCACGGAGTGTTAATGCTTTGCTCTGGTGCTCTATTAAAAGGAGCACCTTAATTGCCAGTAGTTCCCTAGAGGCCTCGTTGCAAACGGGCTGGCAAGACAAAAGATGTTGTGCAAGTTCTCACTGCGAGCACGTATGACTATATATGGAACACATGCCTAGGATTGTCTAGTACTTGGATGCTTTATCTTATTTATCTACAATTGCCCTATGTTCTGATTGCTATATGAATTGTCTTGTCCATGCAACGCCCGTCCATCCATCCCTATGCTTACCGCACTCTAATCCCATTGTTACTTCTTTTGTTACTACTGTCTTTGCTTTACTACTGCTGTTACTTTACTATTCCTACTACAAAACTGTTGCTGCTGATAAACTGCTGTGAGCAAGATTGTTTCCAGGTGCAGCTGAATTGACAACTTAGTTGTTAAGGCTGATAAATATTCTTTGGCTTCCCTTGTGTCGAATCAATAAATTGGGTTTCACTTCCCTCGAAAATACTGCGATACACCCCCTATACTTGTGGGTCATCAAGACTATTTTCTGGCGCCGTTGCCGGGGAGCATAGCTTTATTTATCAAGCTCACCTGGATTCTCTATTGTTCGCTGCTATCCATCCATCATGGGTAAGTCTCGTGATGGCAAGGTTCCTATTTTACCATCCACTACAAGAAGAGGTACGTTCAACACCTCTTGCTCTTGATTCACCGTCTGTTTTGAGTAAGTTCCTTACACCACCACATACACATGCTACACACATTGCTACTGCTGAATCTGAAACTTGATGCTTATGATGCTGCTTCTACTGTGCTTGATAAGAGTGGTTCATTAGGTCCTTTCCTAGATGCTACGATTGCTAGAACTATAGCTGGAAATACCGAAACTCCTAATGAAGACACTACCACACCTGTTAGCTCACCTGAGTCTAGTGAGAGTTATGATATTGAAGATGGTTATGTTGAGATGACCGATGAGTTTATTAAAGAATGTAAGAACAACCATGATAGGAATGCTGCTAAGAGTCTCCTTGAGAGGCGTACTATTAGACCCAAATTATATCCTACTGCTAAGTTTGCTGCTTCTCCCATAAACATTATAGATGAAGATTATGATTTCTCTCTTGATCTATCTTACATAGCTATTGTCGAGAAAGAACCTTTTTGTGGGACTAAGAATGAAAGTGCGGTAGCACATATGAATGAACTTTCTACCATGAGTGGCTTGTTTTCTGATGATATTAAGATGCGTACTTACTTTGTTGCTAAGATTTTCCCTTTTTCACTAAAAGGAGAAGCTAAAACTTGGTTTAGTAATTTACCTCCTGGATCTATTGATAGCCCTGAGTGCTTGATTAGTACTTTCCTGCAGAAATATTTTCCTCCTAGTGCTAGACATGCTATTTTGCAGGAACTTTTTGATTTTAAACAGGGAGAAAAAGAGGTATTGCCCGAATCTTGGGCAAGGTTTTGTGCTTTGATTCATGCATAGGCTGGAAGTCCATTACCAAAGAATGAGCTTCTTGATATATTTTATAATGGACTAACCGAGGAATCTAGGACATACCTAGATAGTTGTGCTGATTGTGTTTTCAAGAATAGGACTCCTAAGGAAGCTAAGGAATTAATGGCTAAAATAAGCAAGAATTATGAAGATTGGACTCCTCCTAAACAAGCTATACCTGAAGTAATTGTACCTGAACCATCTATTCCGGTGCCTATTCCAACATCAAAGAAGAGGGGAGTTATTGAATTAAATGATGAAGTGATGAAGGAAGCTAAGAAATGTCTTAAGGAGAAGGGAATTAAAGCTGCAGATGTCAAGAATTTACCTCCTATAGAAGAATTATGTAAGCCTGTTCCCTACTCATCCACTATTGAGGTACACTCTCTCCAACACTTTGATGAAGGTGATATCCCTTACTCTAAACCTCCTGATCAATGCTTAGAAGAATTCGATATCTTTATTGTTAAGCAAGATAACTTTAATAAAAGGGTGCAAAATCATCTAATGGAAAACACTAGAGCTATTGTTGAGTTGAAAGATATTATGGAAAGAACCTCTAATGATGTTAAAATGATTGTTAAACACTTTCAAATGGTTCAAACTCAAATAGATAAACTCGTTAAAGTGCAAAACGACTTGCTAGTTAATGCTGCTAAAGAAAAACATGCTTATGAAATTAGAACTAGAAGTGGTGCTGTTACCCAGGATCCTCTATATCCTGAGGGGCATCCCAAAAGAATTGAGCAGGATTCTCAACAAGCTAAAAATAGTGGTTCTACTCATAAGAAAAGGAAAAAGAAACATAAAACTGTTGTAGAACCCTCTGAACCTGCTATAGATCCTAATAGTATATCTATCTCTGATGCTGAAACTGAAAGTGGTAATGAAGAAAATGTTGTTCCTAATGAAGAAAAAGTTGAAGAAGAACCTGAAAACCACACTAAGAATACTAAATACACCAAAGAATATTTTATTGCAAAGAAACATGATAGTGAAAGAGAGCCTTGGGTACAAAAACCTATGCCATTCCCTGATAAGAAACACAAGTCAAAGGAAGATGAACACTATAATAAGTTTTGTGAGTGGATGAAGCCTTTATTCTTGCAAATTCCTTTGACTGAGGCTATTAAATTGCCTCCTTACTCAAAGTATATGAAGGACATTGTCTGAATAAAAGGAAGATCCCTAATGAAGAAATTTCTACTTTGCTTGCTAATTATTCCTTCAATGGTAAGGTTCCTAAGAAACTTGGAGACCCAGGGATTCCAACTATCCCTTGCTCTATTAAAACAGATATGTTAGAACTGCTTTGTGTGATTTGGGAGCTGGAGTTAGTGTTATGCCTTTCTCTCTCTATAAGAGGCTTCAACTTGAAAAATTAATACCAACTGATATATCTTTGCAAATGGCTGATAAATCTACCACCATTCCTGTGGGTATAAGTGAGGATGTACCTGTTCAGGTGGCTCACAATTGCTTGATATTAACTGATTTTATTGTGCTTGAAATGCCTAAAGACGATAATATGTCTATTATTCTTAGGAGACCTTTTCTTAATACTGCAGGAGTTGTTATTAATTGTAATCAAGGAAAGGTGACCTTCAATGTGAATGACAAGGAACATACTGTCTATTTCCCCAAGAAGATTGAAAGGACTTATGGTTTGAATTCAATTGAACATGTTGAAGGCATTCAAGTTGGAGAAATATATTGTCCCATACCAAGAGAAAATTTTGAAACTATTATGATTGAGACCATTGCTATCAAGGTTGAGGTAACATAATCATTAGTGGAGTACAAAGTTTTGTCTCATATGCAATTGTTTTGGTAGCAAGACTTGATCAAACTTGTTAACAAAAGGATTCCATTGAACAAAACAATGTTTTCATTATGATTATCTCCGTTTATTTCTATCCTTTGCATTTTAGTTTTTGCTTTCATTTAGTTTTCTTTTTGTTGTTAGTTGCTTGCATGTTAGAACTTCTGTAGTTCTAGCCTTGTTTTGTCCTTGCATCATGTTTCCAAAAGAAAAAAATCTGTCTATCAGAAAAATCATTCTTCTATTTCTGAAAAATGCCCAAAAATAAAGTGTCTCGATAAATTCCAGAAAATTCATATTAAATTTTTACGTGAAAAAAGGGGCAGAGGAGTACCTGGGAGGTACCAGGGGGGCCCACCAGGCAGGCACACCACATGGTGGCACGACCAGCCTTGGGTGGCGCCATGCCCTGGTGTGGGCCACCCCTGGCCCCCTACTAACTCTCTCACCTGCCACTTTCTTCTCTCTCCCGAGTAAGCTCCAGTTCATAGCTCAAAATCGCATTCTTGCTATGCTTGCTCTCGATTTTTTTTCGATCTCCTTGCTCAGCCCATCTTTCTTGCTGAAATTTGGAGCATTTGTTCCCTGGTATGTGACTCCTCCCCTTGTCCAAGTAGATTTATGTTTAGTGGATTATATGTTGAGTATTGTGCTGCTATAGGTGACTAGTTATGAGAGCTTGTAAGCTTGTTTGATGCTTAGAGATATAGTTTTGATGCATGTTTAGGCCTCTTGCAAGTCCCTATGAGTAGAATCCTTCTTTATATTTACTTTGCAATCACTTGTTTCATAGGTGTTTAAATTTCAGAATACCAAGCATGAACAACCATACTTTTTGTAACACCCTCAGAATCGGCTCTATGCAAGTTTTAGCGAAACCCGCCAAACCCGCATAGAAACGATTCAAAGGTGCCCACCAGGCACTTTCGTGCGGGTGGAAAACGAAGTAATAACATTACACAACAGTCCTCGATGGGACCCACAGAACAGATATATACTACAACGACTCAAAGAGTCAGGAATACGGATATACAATACAAAGATCCAAATCACCTTGAAAACGGTAGAGCGTCCGACTACGGACAAGATGCAAATGGGGCTAAGAGCCCTGAAGAATAACCAATGGCGTCCATAACCCTGCCCAGGCCAAGCCGGAAGGGTAACCCTGCTAACAACGTCGATCTCAAAACCTGCTTAAACAAAAGGGGTGCCGACAAAGGCAAAGGAAAAAGAGGAGCGTCGATCGAGGCCAAGACAGCGAGGCTAGAATTCGGCGGTCCTCGCCTACATAGGTATGGTGGACTAAAGCGGCAGCGCATCATGCACTAAACAACCTATAGAGACTCGATATAACTGTCGGCTATCAGAGAGGAATAATAAAGATCTATTCGGGTCCAACCTGAATCTAACACCAAACAAACCCATCCTGGTATTTCCCCCTCGAGACCAAACGAGGAAGTCAACCGAGGAACTCACACAGTTGGCAGTTTTATTTATTCAGTTATCGTTGCAGCAATTACTAGTCAAGTATAGATAATCATCCTGATAAAATAAACAGTGGGCCGTTTTAGTTAACCATTCTGTTGTAGTTGCAACACTTACTAGTCAGATACAATTAGCATGAGATATCCCAAAACCCAGCAGCTGTTGGTACTTTTATTTAGCCATTCCGTTGTGGTGAAGCTGATTACTAGTCATTTCGGATACAAGTCAATTTATAACAGTAAACTTTAGTTATAGTTGTCTATGATCAAGCACTGTGCTCCAAGTCGTCCATAACCGCGGACACGGCTTCTCGAAAAGTTTAAACCCTGCAGGGGTGCACCAAAGTATCCACACGCACTTCGACCCTTTTTGCCAGATCAATTAACATACACCCATCGGTATGTCGGCGGGGCCTAAGTCATGACGTTTCCCACACCTAAAGCAAGCACGGGGGGCCACCCCACCAAGTACACCCGCAACGAAGTCGGCCGGTCTCCGAGACGGACTCAGGGTTTGCGCCAGTGGCTATAAACGACAGGGGATCCCAAAACTGGGCCTGTCGATACCGCGAAAACACTCCGCTTCCAAAACAGTACAGGTGCTATCCATCGCACAATTTAAATAAAGCAGTAAAGCATGGCATAAGTACAGAATAGTAATAAAGCCCCAAACTAATTGTGGCCCCCAGTACAGTACTTTGAAATCAGGTACTAAATCGATGGGGTGCCCATACATCCCACATGTGGTTAGCGCGCTCGATCTCTAACAAGTGTCAAGAACTCGGGGTCCTACGGGACACAAGTGGACGGCAACAACCAAATAACATCTATTGCCCACCGTGCCTGCCACCTACTTCAGTTTTAGTTATTAAACAGTAATTGAATTAAACGATAATGAAAGCCCTGATCATCTCCAACCTTAAACATGCGGCAATACTCCAACAACTGTGGTACTTGACGACACGCAACAGCAACAGAGCAAGCGACTACGACGCGCAAGTCCAACTATCTACCAAACAATAGGTAATAGGATGTGTCCAAGGCAATATAAGGCTGCAAGGGATATCACGGACACGGAAACTAGAGCATCGCAACACGGATAGCAATAGATCAACAGGAGGGAATAAATACTATAAACGTAAGATAGGTAGAAAGGGGAGATGCTGAAAACATTGCCAAGGTTCAACCAAGATCGGGTCGACACTGCATCAACTCAACGGCCTTATCCGAAGAACCAAAACACTAGAATAAACACCGGATGCAATATTTAATACTACGGCAAAAGATCGGGCATGATGCATGTATGATGTATGGCATGGCAAAGGTGCGATGCAATTAGGCCATATTAAGCGGAACCGGGGTCCCGACATTTAATTAAACGGTTCAAGTTATTTAACTACCCCACAATTTAAATGTTGTCCTAACATGGCAAAATATATCACCGGTTCGATGCACAAATTTAAATGGGGCCGATATTAGACTAGATTTGCCCGCATATGGGCCCCATATTTAATTATGAGGTGAATCGGCATAAGGCCCCCAAACCACATGATAATATGCATGCAAGTATGACAATTAAATATGCAACAATTTATATAGTTGACCATTTATAAAATAGGGTTCTCGGATAAGGGTCACACATTAGGGTTCGACGATCTTGGGGTTCCAGGGTTCGGGGTTCGGTCTCAGGGTTCGACGGGATCGGTCTCAGCGGGATCGGTCTCGGATCACGGAGTAGATCTTGGCGTTTCGGGAAGCAGGACTTGGTTCGGCGTCAGGGCGCATCGGACTCGCCCTGGTCGATGTCGATCTAGTCGTCGCGAGATCTTGTTGGGTCCTCGTATCGGGTCGGTCTTGGCGTTCGGGAAGAAGAACTGGTCGTGTGACGTCGTCGGCATCGGTGCGGGAGGGAGGTCTTGTCATTCAGGTTCTCGATGTCCGGGAAGAAGTACTTGTCGCAGTTGTGGTCTTCGGGTCGAAGAACTTGGCACACCAGGGTTCAGTCTTCGGCAGGGTCGGTCTTTGAACTCCGGGATCAGTCTTCGGGATCGGGGTCTCAGGTTCGCGGAACGGTCTCGCGATCCGAGCGGGAGTACTTGTCGGTCCTAGGTTCCATGTCGGCATCCTCGGTGTCCCGCGGTGAAGAGCTTATCGTGTTTGTGGCGAGCTTGGCGGTCATCGGGTTCGGCGCCGATGGTCGTTGGCGATCTTGGGGTGCATCAAAACAGACCATAGGGAGCACAAGCAGATCCCCATGGCACACATACACGAGCACACACAGACGCACACACGGGAGGCAAAGGGCCCACAGGATGACGGTGGCGGGGCCAGGCGAGGTGGGGCCGGGTACTAGGGGTGGTCGACGGAGGCGCGCCCACGGCCAGGAGCTCGAGGAGGCGGCCAGAAAAGGAGAGGAGGATGGTGGCAGGGGCGTCGCGGCGGTTGCTCCTCGGGACGGACGCCGGCGACATCGCTGAAGCAGAGGAGGCCAAGCGGGCGAGGCAGAGGGTCGCCAGGCGGGACACGGGCCGGGGCTTGCAGGAAGGGGAGGCGGCCGGCGGCGAGGTCGCCGGGCGACGCGCCGTGGCTTGCGGAAGGGAGGCGATCGCGGGCGAGGTCACCGGCGACGCGGCAGAGGGGAGCGCCAGGACGGCGGAGGGGTGGCATGACGAGGGGCGGCCGGAGGGTGCGACGCCGGAGATGGGGGTGACCGGCGACGGGGTCGCGCGGCCGGGGCCGGCCGGAGGCGAGGCGGGGCCGACGGAGGAAGGACGGGGCGGCGGGGTCC
This sequence comes from Avena insularis, assembly GCA_023614405.1. Lineage (NCBI taxonomy): Eukaryota > Viridiplantae > Streptophyta > Magnoliopsida > Poales > Poaceae > Avena > Avena insularis. The sequence continues at coordinate 230,290,982 of CM042694.1, read as the reverse complement.
CGCGGCGGCGCGGCCGAGCTTGCGGGAGGGAGAGGCGACGGAGAGGGATCCTCAGAAGCGGAAGGGCGGCCAAGTGGCTGGACGGAGAGGGAAGAGGAAGGAGGTGCAGGCGGGGGGTGGGGACGCGGCTGAGAGAGAGCGAGCGGGAGCGCGTCGGTGGGGGTTAGGTGGGCGTGGGGATCGGTGGGGTGGGACCCACGGGATGGGGACAGGCGGGTTGCTGGGGGAGTGTGTGGTGGGGCCAGAGGGAAGCGGGGCCCGCGGACGGTGAGAGGGAGAGGTGGGAGTGCGTGTGTGGGTGTGGCAGGGGTGAGTCGTCGTGTGTTTCTTGAGGGAGGGGAGTGGGGGGTGTTTGGGGGTGAGGTGGCAGCGGGAGAGTGGTTGGGGGGGAGAGAGAGGGTGAGGTGGCAGGCACCGATTGGTGCAGGTGAGGTGGAGGGCTGGGGTAGAATAGGACTGGGTAGGTTATTTGGTATAAAAGGGTTTTAGGGGGAACTGGTTTAGGGCTAGATATATATTTTCGGGTTTTCTTTACACATTATTTTAAAGAACCTTTGTAAATCATTTAGTCAAAACAAAATATCTGGACATCCGAAGTTTGATTTGGAATAAGGACGGGGTGTTTGCAAAAACAAAATAGACCTTTGTAAAATAGTTTTTATCAAACAGATGCATGATGATGTCATGATGATGCAATGCGCACAAAATACCAAGCGATTTTCTAGTAGTGGTTTTGCGGGATGCCACAATTCGACACCACTAACAATGGATCTCGCCCTCGAGATCCGCCTCATGGTACCGGAAGGAAGGTCGGCGATCTGCGTCTTCTCGCTTCGTGTAGATCCTCGCGACACCACCAACAAGGGGTCGTTGTCCGTGATCGTCGAGGGAAACACTCCGGAAACAAAAGGTCGAAGGTAGAGGTATCAACAAATAAAGCCACCTCTAGCTTCGATGGAAAGAGGGAACCGATGCATTCTCATCCACTTCAATGTATAAAAGCGAATAGAAGGGGTAGTCGGCATGGGGGCCAATCCATCACGCACCCAAACTATTACTCGCACAATCAGAGAAAAGCGTCAACCATTCTCGAATTAGATCAAGATCTCGACAATCGAGGTTCGAAACAAAGGAGTGATGCGCATCGGATCTGGCGTAGATGATGTCGTCGCGTTAGAAAACACCGGATGGCACGAGAAGGAACAAAGAGAAGTCCACCAGACGAAGGATTCCTCGGATAGCATGAAGACCAGATGTAGCAACACCGCTACCAAGGAGGAAGCGAAACCCTGAAGGTACGATGGAACCCAACCACGAGAAATCCTGGACTCGAAGAGAGAGAAGAGAGCGGATTCAAAACACGCAGAGGTGAGAGGAGAGCAGCAGAGGGGTAAGGAGTAAAATCAGACCTAATCGTAACTATCCAACCGATTTTGTAAAATAGTTTTGACACTCTACTTGGCCGTTAGCTAGGTTATCCTACAGGCTAGACTTGTGGGGTATCGCAATCGCTGAGCTCGATACCACTCAGAACACCTCAGAATCGGCTCTATGCAAGTTTTAGCGAAACCCGCCAAACCCGCATAGAAACGATTCAAAGGTGCACCAGCACTTTCGCAAGGGTGGAAAACGAAGTAATAACATTACACAACAGTCCTTGATGGGACCCACAGAACAGATATATACTACAAAGACTCAAAGAGTCAGGAATACGGATATACAATACAAAGATCCAAATCACCTTGAAAACGGTAGAGCGTCCGACTACGGACAAGATGCAAATGGGGCTAAGAGCCCTGAAGAATAACCAATGGCGTCCATAACCACCGTGCCAAGCCGGAAGGGTAACCCTGCTAACGACGTCTATCTCAAAACCTGCTTAAACAAAAGGGTGCCGACAAAGGCAAAGGAAAAAGAGGAGCCAAGATCGAGGCCAAGACACGGCGAGGCTAGAATTGCGGTCTCGCCTACATAGGTATGGTGGACTAAAGCGGCAGCGCATCATGCACTAAACAACCTATAGAGACTCGATATAACTGTCGGCTATCAGAGAGGAATAATAAAGATCTATTCGGGTCCAACCTGAATCTAACACCAAACAAACCCATCCTGGTATTTCCCCCTCGAGACCAAACGAGGAAGTCAACCGAGGAACTCACACAGTTGGCAGTTTTATTTATTCAGTTATCGTTGCAGCAATTACTAGTCAAGTATAGATAATCATCCTGATAAAATAAACAGTGGGCCGTTTTAGTTAACCATTCCGTTGTAGTTGCAACACTTACTAGTCAGATACAATTAGCATGAGATATCCCAAAACCCAGCAGCTGTTGGTACTTTTATTTAGCCATTCCGTTGTGGTGAAGCTGATTACTAGTCATTTCGGATACAAGTCAATTTATAACAGTAAACTTTAGTTATAGTTGTCTATGATCAAGCACTGTGCTCCAAGTCGTCCATAACCGCGGACACGGCTTCTCGAAAAGTTTAAACCCTGCAGGGGTGCACCAAAGTATCCACACGCACTTCGACCCTTTTTGCCAGATCAATTAACATACACCCATCGGTATGTCGGCGGGGCCTAAGTCATGACGTTTCCCAGACCCAAAGCAAGCACGGGGGGCCACCCCACCAAGTACACCCGCAACAAAGTCGGCCGGTCTCCGAGACGGACTCAGGGTTTGCGCCAGTGGCTGTAAACGACAGGGGATCCCAAAACTGGGCCTGTCGATACCGCGAAAACACTCCGCCTAAAACAAAGGTGCTATCCATCGCACAATTTAAATAAAGCAAGAAAGCATGGCATAAGTACAGAATAGTAATAAAGCCCCAAACTAATTGTGGCCCCAAAGACAAGATTTTGAAATCAGGTACTAAATCGATGGGGTGCCCATACATCCCACATGTGGTTAGCGCTCGATCTCTAACAGGTGTCAAGAACTCGGGGTCCTACGGGACACAAGTGGACGGGCAACAACCAAATAACATCTATTGCCCACCTGTGCCTCTGCTTACCTACTTCAGTTTTAGTTATTAAACAGTAATTGAATTAAACGATAATGAAAGCCATGATCATCTCCAACCTTAAACATGCGGCAATACTCCAACAACTGTGGTACTTGACGACACGCAACAGCAACAGAGCAAGCGACTACGACGCGCAAGTCCAACTATCTACCAAACAATAGGTAATAGGATGTGTCCAAGGCAATATAAGGCTGCAAGGGATATCACGGACACGGAAACTAGAGCATCGCAACACGGATAGCAATAGATCAACAGGAGGGAATAAATACTATAAACGTAAGATAGGTAGAAAGGGGGAGATGCTCGCCTGAAAACATTGCCGAAGGTTCAACCGAAGATCGGGTCGACACTCGCATCAACTCAACGGCCTTATCCACGAAGAACCAAAACACTAGAATAAACACCGGATGCAATATTTAATACTACGACAAAAGATCGGGCATGATGCATGTATGATGTATGGCATGGCAAAGGTGCGATGCAATTAGGCCATATTAAGCGGAACCGGGGTCCCGACATTTAATTAAACGGTTCAAGTTATTTAACTACCCCACAATTTAAATGTTGTCCTAACATGGCAAAATATATCACCGGTTCGATGCACAAATTTAAATGGGGCCGATATTAGACTAGATTTGCCCGCATATGGGCCCCATATTTAATTATGAGGTGAATCGGCATAAGGCCCCCAAACCACATGATAATATGCATGCAAGTATGACAATTAAATATGCAACAATTTATATAGTTGACCATTTATAAAATAGGGTTCTCGGATAAGGGTCACACATTAGGGTTCGACGATCTTGGGGTTCCGGGGTTCAGGGTTCGGTCTCAGGGTTCGACGGGATCGGTCTCAGCAGGATCGGTCTCGGATCACGGAGTAGATCTTGGCATTTCGGGAAGCAGGACTTGGTTCGGCGTCAGGGCGCATCGGACTCGCCCTGGTCGATGTCGATCTAGTCGTCGCGCAGATCTTGTCGGGTCCTCGTATCGGGTCGGTCTTGGCATTCGGGAAGAAGAACTGGTCGTGTGACGTCGTCGGCATCGGTGCGGGAAGGAGGTCATGTCGTTCAGGTTCTCGATGTCCGGGAAGAAGTACTTGTCGCAGTTGTGGTCTTCGGGTCGAAGAACTTGGCACGCCAGGGTTCAGTCTTCGGCAGGGTCGGTCTTTGAACTCCGGGATCGGTCTTCGGGATCGGGGTCTCAGGTTCGCGGAACAGTCTCGCGATCCGAGCGGGAGTACTTGTCGGTCCTAGGTTCCATGTCGGCATCCTCGGTGTCCCGCGGTGAAGAGCTTGTCATGTTTGTGGCGAGCTTGGCGGTCATCGGGTTCGGCGCCGATGGTCGTTGGCGATCTTGGGGTGCATCAAAACGGACCATAGGGAGCACAAGCAGATCCCCATGGCACACATACACGAGCACACACAGACGCACACACGGGAGGCAGAGGGCCCACAGGATGACGGTGGCGGGGCCAGGCGAGGTGGGGCCGGGTACTGGGGGGCGGTCGACGGAGGCGCGGCCACGGCCAGGAGCTCGAGGAGGCGGCCAGAAAAGGAGAGGAGGATGGTGGCAGGGGCGTCGCGGCGGTTGCTCCTCGGGACGGACGCCGGCGACATCGCTGTGCAGAGGCCGGCAGGCGAAGGCGAGGTCGAGGGCGGCTCGCCGGCGGGGACGCGGGCCGGGGCTTGCAGGAAGGGGAGGCGGCCGGCGGCGAGGTCGCTGGCGGACGCGGGCCGGGGCTTGCAGGAAGGGGAGGCGGCCGGCGGCGAGGTCGCTGGCGGACGCGGGCTGCAGAGGGAGCGCCAGGGACGGCGGAGGGTGGCGAAGCACGACGAGGGGGGGCGGCCGGAGGGTGCGACGCCGGAGATGGGGGTGACCGGCGACGGTCATGGCCGGGCCGGCCGGAGGCGAGAAGGCCGACGGAGGAAGACGGGCGGGGTCCATGAGGCGCCGAGCTATGGGAGGAGAGAGGCGACGAGAGGATCCCTGCGGCGAAGCGTGGCCGGCAGGGCAAGGGCTGGACGGAGGGAAGAGGAAGGAGGGTGCGGGGCGAGCGGGGGTGGGGACGCGGCTGAGAGAGAGCGAGCGGGAGCGCGTCGGTGGGGGTCAGGTGGGCGTGGGGATCGGTGGGGTGGGACCCACGGGATGGGGACAAAGGGTTCTTTGGGGAGTGTGGTGGGGCCAGAGGGAAGCGGGGCCATGGACGTGAGAGAGGGAGAGGTGGGTGCGGCGTGTGTGTGGGTGTGGGGGTGAGTGCGTCGTGTGTTTCTTGAGGGAGTGGGGAGAGGGGGTGTTTGGGGTGAGGTGTGGCGGGAGAGTGGTTGGGGGGAGAGAGAGGGTGAGGTGGCAGGCACCGATTGGTGCAGGTGAGGTGGAGGGCTGGGGTAGAATAGGACTGGGTAGGTTATTTGGTATAAAAGGGTTTTAGGGGGAACTGGTTTAGGGATAGATATATATTTTCGGGTTTTCTTTACACATTATTTTAAAGAACCTTTGTAAATCATTTAGTCAAAACAAAATATCTGGACATCCGAAGTTTGATTTGGAATAAGGACGGGGTGTTTGCAAAAACAAAATAGACCTTTGTAAAATAGTTTTTATCAAACAGATGCATGATGATGTCATGATGATGCAATGCGCACAAAATACCAAGCGATTTTCTAGTAGTGGTTTTGCGGGATGCCACACTTTTGGAGAGATATATGAGAGTGATGCACCTAGGAGGTCGAGGCCCTCAAGAACAGCCTCTCAAGCTAGGCCATCATACAATGAAGATCTCATTGCAACTCGTATTGGTAGTGAAAGGGATGATGGGGATGCTCACCCATCCTATTTTCCTTGTTTTACCTTCTTACAAGCTGCAGGTATTCTTGATGATTTCTTGCTACTGATTGAGGGTTGGTTTGACCTCATATATGCAAGATGAGAGTGCGCAATACGCTATGCTCACCAAAACTTTTGTTGAGAGCTTCACGTTTACTAACACACCCTATCAATCTACTGTCTCTTTTAAAATCTATGATCTGCCCTTCACCATGCCTTTGGAGAGATTTTCCAGTATTGTAGGTGTGCGTATGACAGGGACCGTGAAGAAAATTCAAGGGTGACCTGCTGATTTGTTGGAGCTTTACCGAGGGGTGACCAATGATGATGACCATGTGGCGCAGCGTGGAAAGATAAGAAATATCCAACTCCCTGCTCTTAGATACTTTGCATATTATCTTGCTACTAGTGTACTTGGTAGGGAGAACACAAGTAATATCTCCAACTATCATTTAGCACTCCTTCCTGTTGCGCTTAACAATGACACTCGGTACAATCTTGGCTCGCTTATTGCTCGCCGCTTAGCTGCTAGGGGGCCTATCTATGGGGGCATCATTGCCTCTTGTATAGTCAATGCATTAGGTCTTTTAGTGGATCCCTATGATGCTATGCTAGCACCACAGAGGCTTGACCTTGTTGCTATGAAAGCTCATCACTTTGTCACTGCTAGTTCTGATTTGGACAGTCTAGTATATAGGATGCTTTTCACTGACGGGGATGAAAGGGAGATCCTTTTCCCACAGCCTGCTTTGTTTAGTGTTCACAGGAGACCGTGGTCGCGCTCCAAGGAGGAGGTGGACGAGCAGCTTCGCTTGCTGGGGTTCCACAAGCAGCACCAGGAGGATGTGCCCTCCTATGATTACTCCGTGCATTACGGAGGGACGTACTCGAGTTCGCACCAGGATGAGGGGACCTCTTTGTCGTACCAGGGTGACACTTCATCCTGGCTAGCTTGGGATTGATACCCACTTAGGCCAAAAGCCTAAGCTTGGGGGGAGGTACGCCGACACCGCACTCATCTCCATATAATGTTGCGTCAGTACTTTGTATATTCATGTTTTCGTTATCTTTTTAGTTTTCGTTCTTCTTTGCTTTTGCTTTCTAAAACACAAAAAGACCAAAAATATTTATGTTGTTTCTCTTTGGTTTGCTTCTTCTTTTTGCCTTGGTTTGCTTTTCCCTTTTTGCATTGTTTGAGCTATTCGAAAAACCCAAAAGATTTTGCTTTGCTTGTTTTTCCCTTTTGGTTCTTGTTTAAAAATCGAAAACACCAAAAATATTTGCCGTTCTTCTTTGGTTTTTGCGAGTTTGCTATAGGGTTCAGCAGTCCTCAATGGATATTGGTTTCATATTATTATTCAAGCCACACAAGTGAAGAGCAATACTGAGGATCAATGACAACTTGAGGCATGGTAAGAGGCTGGTAACAAACTCTATTTGTTTTCATTTTTGTACATATACTCATCACTGTGGGCTTGCTTAGTCCGTTCAAGTAGGGTGTATGTTATCTTTGGATGCTTAGTAGTTCTGGCTTTCTTATGATTAGCTCCAGCTCGCTAATAGTTTGTAGCATGTCTTATGAATGTTTGTTTGCATTGCTCTATTCATAAATTGGTATGACACCGTGGTATCCTCCTCTAAATGTTTCATTTGAATTGACTTGGCACATGCTCACGCATGCACATGACTGTAATAATCAGTTAAGCCTCGATGAATTATTTTTCCTTGAGGATCTTGAATCACTTTCATGCCATGATTAGTCAAGTTTTGTTGCAAGCATGATAATGACAGCTATTGCTCTCTCGTTTCTCGCTCCCTTACTATTGCTAGCCTTCACTCCCACTGAGTGTTTACTCATGTTTCCAACTCCCTAAACCAAATATTTCCAAAGTGTCCACCATACCTACCTATTAGCATCATTTGCTACTCCCGTGCATATTCAATATGCCTTGTTTTCTTCCTAATAAAATGTTTGCTTGTTATGGGAAAATTAGTTAGTAAAGCTCTCACGAACTTGATGGCACACTTTATTTCCTACACTTAATAAACCTGAACCATTGTGAACTCTCCATGAAAGTTATATGCTTGCAAATTATAGGTCAGATTAGCGACTGCCGTCTTTGTCACGGGAACGCTTTCAACACTTGTAAATATATACCCAGTTGATACCTTGCTCTTTTGTTTGCGGATGTCGTCGGTGTGAAATAAAAGGGGAGCTTGTAAGTCCATGGAGTTATGTATGGGTGTTAGAGAAACGCCTGGGCCGCTGGTCTAATCCATGCTAACATGGTGGAAACCTGCAGCGTAACCATAATGATATCTATGAAGCATTCTTCTTATAAAAAAAAGAGAGAGAGATAGCTATTGAGAAAAAGTAAAGAAAAAAAAGAGATTTATGAAAAGAGGAAAGAGAGAAAAAAGCACCATTTTCCCATGGTAAATAAGAAGATTGCTGAGATACTCATTGTTTGCTTGCCTTGTCATTTTGATATGGGGATTCTTCCGTATCATCGAGCAAGGGGTACCCCGTTGGCGGTTCTCAATGATACGCACATACTTACGATGACAAGAACTTACCGGTAACTAAAGTAGAGTAGCATGAGGAGCGGCCCTCGTACTCAAGGGACTTGGGATTTTCAGTTTATAGTCTGTCAAGCATATAACTCAGATTGGACCTCACTTTCACCTTAACCACATTAAAGATGCTTATGAAAGGGGCAATGAGAGCTCAAAGCTAACGAGTACCATACTTTCAGCATTTGGAAGCCTTTCAAATTATTCAAAACCTTTTCTTCTACTTGTTGAGTCTCCACATATTCTTTGAGCACCTTCTTGAGAGCATAGTTGTCATTCTTTGTGTTTGCTCCATTACTTGATTATTTGTGTTATGACTTTGATGCTTGTATCCTTGATATCTTTACTTCTAGTCATCACTTGAACTTCAGAGGTGCCTTAATATTCATAATCAAAGGGCAAGCGAGATACCACTCTATCATACCTTTTTATGAGCATTGTAATGTTGCTTATGTTTGTGCTTCATGCTACTTATTATTCTTGAGTTGGAATCTCTTCATAGTTTGTAATGACTATTAAGTAGACTCAGTTGCATACTCTTTATTATGAATTGTCTAAGTAGTTGATCACATTGCTGAGAATATTTACATCATATGAAGCAAATGTGTTCGTGAAAGTTCTTTTATCGCACTCAGTTTTCAACTGAATTGCTTGAGGACAAGCAATAAGCTAAGCTTGGGGGGAGTTGATACGTCCAAAACGTATCTACTTTCCCGAACACTTTTGCTATTGTTTCTCCTCTAAACTTGTGTGATTTGGATACAACTAATGCGGACTGACGCTGTTTTCAGCAGAATTGCCTTGGTGTCTACTTTTTCTGCAGAAAATCAACTATCAGGAAAAATCCCGAAAAATATGCCAAAAATCCTATTTCACCCGAAGACTCTAGGAGCCAGAATACGAGACGGAGAAGAGCCAGGGGTGGCCACACCACAGTGGAGCCAGGCAGGCCAGCGCCAGGTGGTGTGGGCCCCAGGCACCCTCACCTCTCTCTTCGCCTATAAGGCCTTGACCTAAAAACTTGGGGTTTGCGTTTTTCCGAAGGAGTTCGCTCCACCGCCACCACCAGATTCCACGAAACAGCACGTAAACTCCGTTCGGCACCTGGGGACGGGGAGGAGATCATCGCCATCATCATCACCATCGCTTCTCCATCGACCATCCATGTTTCCCCCATCTATGAGTGAGTAATCCCCCGCTGTAGGCTATGGGGATGGTAGGGATTGGATGAGATCGTTCATGTAATGGCATCAGATTATTAGGGCATGGTGCCTAGTATCTTTTATTAGTGCTTTATGACTTTGTTGCAACTTGTTGTGCTTAGTGCTTGTCACTAGGGCCCGAGTGCCATGATTTCAGATCTGAACATGTTATTGATTCATTATGATAGTATTGTTTTTGGTGTTATCTACAAGTTGTATACACACGTTGTTGTCCGGAACCTATGGCCCCGAAGTGACAGAAATCGGGATAACCGGAAGGGAATGGCTTTGATGTGAAGATCACATGTGTTCACGGAGTGTTAATGCTTTGCTCCGGTGCTCTATTAAAAGGAGCACCTTAATTGCCAGTAGTTCCCTAGAGGCCCCGCTGCAAACGGGCTGGCAGGACAAAAGATGTTGTGCAAGTTCTCATTGCGAGCATGTATGACTATATATGGAACACATGCCTAGGATTGTCTAGTACTTGGATGCTTTATCTTATTTACCTACAATTGCCCTATGTTCTGATTGCTATGTGAATTGTCTTGTCCATGCAACGCCCGTTCATCCATCCCTATGCCTACCGCGCTCGAATACCACTGTTACTGCTTTTGTTACTACTGTCTTTGCTTTACTACTGTTGTTACTTTACTATTCCTACTACAAAACTGTTGCTACTGATAAACTGCTCTGAGCAAGATTGTTTCCAGGTGCAGCTGAATTGACAACTCAGTTGTTAAGGTTGATAAATATTCTTTGGCTCCCCTTGTGTCGAATCAATAAATTGGGTTTCACTTCCCTCGAAAATACTGCGATACACCCCCTATACTTGTGGGTCATCATAGGTCTCCACGTTGCTACTAGCACCGGTAGTGCGCCCTGCCAAAGCTCAGCTAGTAACACCTTTGGGGTGTTTCCTTGCTCCTACTGGTTCGATTAAACCTTTGTTTCATAACTGAGGGAAAACTTGCTGCTGTGCTCGTCATACCTTCCTCTTGGGGTTCCCAACGATCTCTACGTCAAACGACGAGCACATCACGAACACGTCGTGATCAAGCTCAACGAACAAGAATGGGATTGCTGCCGCGATGCCTTACGAGGCAACCCTCTACCCTTCGGATCCCTGCAAGAAATGCTAATGGGATACCATTGGCTCCTGAAGGAAGAATTCAAGCACCAAGTGCAAACAATCGTGCAACTCGAGGTGCGCAAAAAGGCGGAAGACGAGTTGAGCCTTCGACGTGCTGGGTTCTCCTCCCACGGAGGATCCTCCTCAAAGGGCAACGAGTACCTCGCAAACAAGAGGCGATCTCGGATGGCCCATCTCACCGAGCAGGAACGCATATAAGTTGCAAAGGTCCTCGACTTCAGCTCTATGACAGTCGATACACGGGGCAACATGGTCCCCAAGACGTCGCAGGTCGTGGTGACAGCAGCCACCATGTACCTCTTCAACAACCAGCCGCCAGCTAGAGATCCCCGAGCCGCCATGCACCGATCTATGATCGCAGGCTTGGGACTAATCGAGGCCGCCCTCGATAAGGAGCCAACACCGGAGCCGAAAAAAGGCAATGCGCTAGCAAAGCGCTACTCCTCACCCTCATCCAGCGACGACAGTCACGACCTGTCTCGACGCCGCCGCTCACGGCGACACGACCACGACTATGATGCGCGCGACGACCTCACGCTGCGCAAGATCAACAAATCAAGGGCGCGACGTGCTTGGTCGACTGATTCAGAAGACGAGGATGTGGAGCTTTGTGGCGCTAGATGCTTCAGCAGGGCCATCAGGCAAAAGCGAATGCCCAAGGGGTTTAAACTCCCATCGGAGAACCCGAAGTTTGACGGCCTACAGGACCCAAAGACTGGCTGGAGGACCACATCTCCTCCGTCAGGCTCCACGGTGGCAGTCGAAGCATGGCCATGCAATGCTTACAGCTACAGTTGCAAGGCGCCGTCCGAGCATGGCGCAACAACCTCCCACGTGGATCCATTCGCAGTTGGGATGAGCTGGTTTACAGCTTCGTGCGCAACTTCAAAGGCACCTACAAGCGGCCTACATCAATCGAAGAGCTGAGATGCTGCCAGCAAAGATCGGGTGAATCGCTACGCTCCTACATCCAAAGGTGGTCCATCATCAAGAACTCCGCAGAGAACATCTTGGAGGATCGCAAGATTGACGCATTCAATGGCGGCGTCCGCCGCATAGAGCTCAGGGAGGAGCTGGGCCGCTCAAAGCCCAAGACCATCGACCACTTGATGGAAATCGCGAATCGGTGGGCCGATGGAGAAGATTCGGTGAAGAATCACGTTCACTCCGACGAGGAGGCAAAACTCGAGCGCAGACGCGACCGCCGAGGCAAACGCCGCATGCGCATCTACGATGACCGCGACGACGTCAACATGGTCGCAGCTGGCTACGCCGACAAACGCAACGATAACCGCAACAGCGGATACCGCAGCGGTGGATACCGCGACTCCGGGAAAACCACGCAAGTGTGGCAACGTCGCAATCGTGATGAGGCACCCGCGACATCCATTGAAGATAAACTGTCCGGGCCATGTACGGTGCACTTCTACATTGACAAGCATGATGGAAAGAAGAAGTCTAGCCACCTCCTCAAGGACTGCCACGAGTTCCTCAAACTAAATGAGGGATTGGTTCGGATGAATCGCAACGCAGTCGAAAGAGGCTACGGAGCCGCTCTAGGCGCCGTGGCACATGACGCTCCGCCACCACCACCTGGACTACCCCCCAAACGCAGCCGCGCCGGACCAGCACCAGGGAGGCGAACCATACCCACGAGCCATGGGTACCATGATGATCCAAAAAGGACGCCCCTCTAACAGGGTGCAGAAGGCCATCACTCGCCAAGTCAACTTGGCCACAAATTCGCCACCATCTACCACTGAGTACCTCAGCGGAAGCGAGTCCTGCATCACCTTCGACAAACGCGATTATCCGCCTCAAGTGCCTCGTCCAGGCCATTGTCCCCTTGTACTCGAGGCGCAAATCGGAGGTTTCGACATGAGCCGCGTCTTCATGGACGGCGGAAGCGGCATCAACCTTATATTCGCGAGTACCTTGCGAGCAATGAGGATCCCTCTGACTTGCTTAGAAGCCTCGGACACAACATTCCACGGCATCGTCCCAGGAAAAGGCATGTATCCCCTGGGCAAAATCAGCCTCGACGTCATCTTCGGCATGCCAAAAAACTTTCGGCGCGAGCGCATCGACTTTTAGGTCGTCGACTGGCCCTCACAGTACCACTGCATCCTCGGACGTGTCGCGTTCGCTAGGTTCATGGCAGTGCCACACTACGCCTACTTGCAGATGAAAATGTCAGGTCCCAATGGCGTCATCACAGTCAATGGGAGCTTCGAGAGATCCGACAGTTGCGACAGGGAATTCAACAGAATTTCCTAGTCTTTCGGCATGCAGGAAGAACTCGCGAGACTAAAGGAGTCGACAGACAACAGTCTGCCTCCCCTAAGCCGGCCAAGCTCGCCCGATTTATCTTTCGACTCATCGGTGCACACAAAGAAAGTGCAAGTCCACCCATCAGACCCCGCCAAGACGGCCCTCATCGCCAACAACTTGAGTCCCGCATAGGAACTCGCTCTCGTCGAATTCCTCCGTGAGCACTGGGAAATCTTCGCCTGGTGTCCAGCGGACATGCTAGGATTTCCCAGGGAATTCGCCGAGCACGCACTCAACATCAACCCAGACGCAAGGCCAGTCAAGCAAACAATCTGGCAATAATCTGAGCCACGAGCAAAGGCAGTCGGAATGGAGATCAACAGACTCCTCGACGCCAAATGAAGGGAATATGCCTGAGAGGCAATAATAAAGTGGTTATTATCTTATTCCATGTTTATGATAAATGTTTATTTTGCATGCTATAATTGTATTGATCGGAAACGTCAATACATGTGTGTTTAATAAACAAAAAGGGTTCCTAGTTATGCCTCTCTTATAGACTATCTCGTTGATTAACAAGATGATCAAGGTTTCCTGATCATGGACATTGGATGTTGTTAATAACGAGGTCACAACATTGGTGGAATGATGTGATGAACATTCATCCGAAGTATAGCATTACAATCAAAGTCATTATGTTTATATTGCTATAACATCATACGAAGTAATCTTTATCCTTATACCATGAGATCATGTTAATTGCTAACACCGGAAAAGTATCTTGATAACATCAAACATCACACCGTAACAGGGTGACTATAAAGGTGGGTTTAGTGCTACGAAGGTGTTATGTTGAGGCTCATGGATCAAGAGTGGGATTTGTCCATCCCGATGACGGATAGATATACTCTGGGCCCTCTCGGTGATATCACATTGAAATAGCTTGCAAGCAAGTGATGTGATCACTAGAATGTTATATCACGGGAACGAGAAAAGAGTGCATGTCGGAAACAAGATCAAACTAGGTATGGAGATACCGATGATCGAATCTCGGACATGTAATATATCACGATACAAAGGGATTTAGTTACAAGCGTTAAAGGTTCTCACGATCACAGAAGTCATCGTTGAATGTGTAGGAGTCAGTACGGATCTCTAGGTCCCGCTGCTGATTATTGATCGGAGAGGGGTCTCGATCATGTCTGCCTTATTCGTGAACCGTAGGGTGACACACTTAAGGGATACCGACACCATTTGGAGCAAATATGTTTCAGATAAAGATTTAAGGAAGCGCTGGAATTATTTCAATAGACACCAAAACTGTTTCGGGTGAAAATGCTGAAATTGGTTCTGCATGTAATATTGAAATGTTGCAGGGGGTTTTATGTGAATGTTTGTTAATTAAAGTAATTAACAAAATTCTGAATAAAAATAATAAAATAGTTTTATTAAATGAGAGAGCATTAAATTTGGAGAAATTTAATGCATTTAAAGTGGAGACTTTAAAAGAGAATGTGAAGGGGCATTTTAATGTGGAGGGGTTACCACCACATGAATGGAGGAGGTAAAGGGTCACCCCCTCCATGCGCCGGCCATGAAGGAGGGGCACCCCCCTCCTCCTATAAAAGGCCACCCCCTCCTCACTTCTCACTCACACCTCCTTGTGAAGGATCTCTCTCCCCCTCTAGTATTATTTCCCCATGGTCTCGGATTAGCGAGATACATGTTCCCGGTGGCTTCATCTGGAAAGGAGTTGCTGCTTCCGCTGCTTTGCTGGAGCGAGGGATGGAGGTTGTCGGGGAACCGGACGTGTGTGTGATCACGGATGCACCGCTGCTTTGCGGTGCTGGACTTGGTCGTGCTGGAGCTAGATCTGAAGGACGTGTTGGAGCCGGACCTGCTCGGACTTCATCACGATCTTGAGATCGGCAAGTGTACGACTACATCAACCACGAGTTCCTACTCGTTAACAAAGCTCATTGTCTACGAGGGTAAGTTCTCTTTGGATGTATGTCCACCCGTTGCTTTGTACCTAGTAGATAGATCTTGGCGTGTAGTTTACACCGTAGGAAATTTTTTGTTTTCTATGCTGCAGACCCAACACCAAATTCATATGCGAGATCAAGGAAAGCACTTGGCTCGCCAACACGGTGCTAGTACCAAAAAAGGACACGGATATCCTGTGGATGTGCGTGGACTTCACCTCTCTGAATAAGCACTATCCAAAGGATCACTTCCCGTTACCGCGAATCGACCAGATCATCGACTCCACCGCGGGATGCGAGCGCCTCTGCTTCCTCGACGCCTACTCAGGCTATAATCAGATTCGAATGAAGGAGGAAGATCAAGAAAAAACAGCGTTTACAACGCCCTTCGGTGTGTTCTGCTACAATACAATGCCCTTCGGGCTAAAAAACGCAGGAGCCACCTACCAGCGGTGCATGCAGGCTTGCCTCAAGGAACAGCTTGGTCGCAACATTCAAGTCTATGTCGACGACATAGTAATCAAAACCAAGGAGGAAGCCTCCCTAATCAACGATTTACATGAAACCTTCACCAACCTCGACCGCTACCGGATCAAGCTCAATCCGGACAAATGCGCCTTCGGTGTACCATCTGGGCAACTACTCGGGTATCTCATCTCTGCGAGAGGAATCGAGGCAAACCCGAAGAAAATAAAAGCCATACTGGCCATGGAGAAGCCGAAAAACATAAGGGGCGTCCAGCAGCTGGCTGGATGAATCATGGCCCTCAGTCGATTCATCAGTCGGATGGGTGAAAAGGCACTGCCCTTCTACCAACTCCTCCGCAAAGCTGAAAAGTTCGAGTGGACCAACGAAGCGCAGGAAGCATTCGAAGACCTCAAGCGCCTACTATCAACTTCACCAATACTGGTGACCCCACGAGAAAGGGAACCGCTGTTGCTATATATCTCCGCCACCAACCAGGTGGTCAGCACAGTGCTCGTGGTCGAACGAACCGAGGAAAACAAGGTCCACGGGGTACAGCGCCCAGTCTACTACCTCAACGAAGTCCTCACACTAACAAAACAGCGATACCCGCACTACCAGAAGCTGGCGTCCGGCATCTTCATGACTGCCCGGCGACTGCGCCACTACTTCCAGGAACACCCAATCGTGGTGGTCAACGATGCCCTGCTGGGACATATCCTCAATAACCCCGACGCCACGGGGCGAGTCGCGCTTTGGGGAATCGAATTGTCTCCACGAGACATCACATACGAAAAGCGCGACGCAATCAAATCGCAAGTTCTCCCTGACTTCCTCGTGCACTAGATGGAGAACCAGCTCCCCAAAAAACCAGATATGTCCTACCTCTGGACAATGCACTTCGATGGATCCAAGCGGAAGGACGGAGCAGGTGCAGGTGTCATACTGACATCGCCCCAAGGGGACAAGCTGAAATATATCCTGCGAATGCAGTTCACCGCCTCCAACAACAAAGCTGAATACGAGGCCCTGCTACACGGGATGAGGATGGCGAAAGCCTACGGCGCCAAGAGGCTCATTATATATGGCGACTCCAAGTTGGTCGTCAACCAAACAATGCATGAGTGCGACGCACTAAACGACAACATGATCGCGTACCGCGACCTCTCTGACACACTCGAGGGAGACTTCGATGGCTGCGAGCTGCGACACGTAGGTCACAAAAGCAATGAAGAGGCGGACGCACTCGCCAACATAGGCTCTACCTGTGCCCCCATACCACCTGGGGTATTTCTCGAGCGCATCTGTGAACGCGCCATCAAGCCAAAGGCAGCAGAGAAGAAAACAAGCGTAGCAACGGACTCGGGGGCTATGCCACCCAATGAGCCAATGGCACTCGACGACCTGGAGCTAGATACAGGACTCGAAGGACCAATGAGCGTCATGATGATTGAGTCATCCTGGACTCAACCGTACATCACGTACCTCCTCAGCAAAAGGCTACCGGACGATCTGACTGATGCATGGCACATCGCGCGGCGATCCAAGGCAATCGCTGTTATCAACGGCGAACTATACAAGCACAGCATCACAGGAGTGCTCCAGCGATGCGTCTCCACGGCCGACAGAAAAGTTGTTCTCCTCGACATCCATGAGGGAGCCTGGGGACACCACGCTGGCAGTCGCGCCCTCATGGCCAAAGCTCTATGAGCTGGATTCTACTGGCCTACGGCCATGCACGACGCCAAGGACATCGTCCAGAAATGCGATGCGTGCCAGCGATTCGCGGACAAGCCGCACGCACCTGGCGCAGAGCTTCGGCCAATCCCATTGGCCTGGCCCTTCCCGCAATGGGGACTCGACATGGTCGGTAAGCTCCCAAGTCCTCACGAGGAGGCTACGTCTACCTCCTAGTCGCAGTCGATATGTTCACCAAGTGGATAGAGGCCATGCCAGTGACCAATCAATCAGGGCACAGCACAGTCAAGTTCTTCGAATCCATCGTTTTCCGCTTCGGAGTGCCACACAGCATCATCACAGACAATAGGACGAAGTTCACATCCAAGGAGTTCCAAGAATTCTGCGAGAATCTAGGAATCAACATCGGCTACGCCTCGATAGCACATCCACAGACCAACGGTCAGGTCGAAAAGGCGAATGGGCTCGTCTGCGGCGGCATCAAGAAGCGACTCCTCCGGCCACTCGAACAAGCCGCGGGTTGCTGGCTAGACGAACTACAATCAGTACTTTGGAGCCTACGCACAACTCCAAACAGTGCTACAGGCTACACCCCGTTCTTTATGGTGCACGGGGCTGAAGCGGTGTTACCCGCTGAGGTACGGTACAAAGCGCCGCGCGTGGTCGCTTACAGCGAGCAGGAGTCATCCCTTGCACTCGAAGACTCCGTCAACCTCCTTGACGAGGCAAGGGAAATCGCCACGGAAAGATCAATGATCTACCAGCAGAACCTGCGCAACTACCACTGTAGGAGGCTACGCCCCAGATCCTTCGTTGAAGGTGGCCTGGTCCTGCGACTGAAGCAGCAAGGACATCTCAAGCTCGAGTCCCCCAGGGAGGGACCATACGTGATTACCGAAGTAATCCTAGGTGGCGCCTATCGCCTTCAAGATTTAGAGATAGGAGTCGCATACTCCAACCCCTGGAACATCGCGCAGCTACGGCGCTTCTACCCTTAGTCGTTTTTACTTTTACATTGCAAATAAGGCCAATCAGCCAAGGCTACTTAGCCACACATTGTACTTCGTACTGTCCCGCGAATAAATAAAGCTAAGTGCCCCAAAACTCTGTGTTCTCTTTTATTTTTTCACAACTTATTCACTCGGGGGTTGCGCCACCCTATACACATCTGTTCTACGAACTAAAACGCGATATCCTGAGTAGCTGGCACATCAATCGAAACCCTTGACACACATCAACCCGGTTGCAACGCACCTGACAGGTTGACAAGGGACTGAGATAAGCGCATGGCCAGGCTAATGAGAAGGAGTCGCATACTGCAACGCACTCACAAAACATACACGCTAACAAGCTCTTTATACATCATCGATAATCAAATATGCACATCATTACATGCGAACTTTACAACATTGGTACGCCTATGTGCAGGATACAAACTAAACTACTATTGCAACAAGAGAACATTAGTTTGCTCCTCAAAGAAGTCGACGATCTCCTCTGTTGGGCGATCCACCGCCTAATAGTGCGGCACCATATTCCAAGCAGAACCCGCTGGTGGCACAGGTGGACCAGTGATACATTGCAAATGTATCTATAATTTTTGATGTTCCATGCTTGGTTTTATCCACTTTCTTGTGTTTTCTTCCAACTTTGGACTACTTTTCATATGATTTCTTGGACTAACCTATTAACAAGAGCCACAGTGCCAGCTGCCTGTTTTCTGTTGTTTTTGGTTCCAGGAAAGTCAGAAAATGAATATTATCGGAATTGGACGGGACAAAAGCCAAAGTGCCTATTTTTCCGGAAGGGATCAAGTGCCAGAATAGGAGACGAAGAAGGGCCAGAGGGCGGCCACACCACAGCCACGCTGCCGAGCTGGCCGTGCTAGGGGTGGTGTGGCCAGCCCGTGCACCCCTCGGCCTCTCCTTCCGCCTATATATTGCCCTCGGGACGCAAACGCTTAGTGCCGATCAAAAATCCACAAAAGAGTCTGTAGCCGTCGTCGTCTCTGTCCCTAGATCGGGAGGGATCTGAAGCTCTTCCCGGCACCCTGCCGGAGAGGGGAATTCACCCTAGAGGCCTTCTTCATCACCATGCAAGCCTCCGGTGTGATGTGAGTAGTTCATCCTTGGACTACGGATCCATGTAGTAGCTAGATGGCTGGTTCTCCTCCTTTGTGCTTTCATGTTTAGATCTTGTGAGCTCCGTTCATGATCAAGATCATCTATTTGTATTCATACATGTTGTCTTTGCGGGGATCCGATGGATATTGAGATGCTATTTCAGATTGATTATTGATTCTATCATGTCTTTGTTATTTGAGATCTTGCATGCTTTCTGTTGTTAGTAGCTATCTTGGCCAAGTAGATGCTAGCAACTCCAAGAGTTAGTATTTATGCTCGATAGTGGGTTCATGCCTCTGGTAATCTGGGGAAGTGACAGAAATCTCTAAGGTACTAGATGTGTTGTTGCTACTAGGGAGAAAACAACAATCCTTTTTCATAGAACAATCGTATTGTTTACTTTACACGCAGTTCGTAAAGCAATAATCTTTTGCTTACAACTTAATACTGGAGGGGGTTCGGATGATAACCTGAAGGTTAATTATTAGTCATAGATGCAGTTGGATGGCGGTCTATGTATTATGTTGTAATGCCCAATCAAGTATCAGAGGAGTCAAGATGATTAGTATATGCATGTATTGCTTTCTCGGTGTTTGTCAATGGCCTCGCTATAATTTGTTCACCCAGCATGTTATCTATCTAAGGAGAGCCACCTCTAGTGAACTATGGATCCCGGTCCTTTTCTTTACATACAATCTACAAACTGTTTACTTCTTTGTGTTTACTTTCTGCAAACTTTTACTTCTTTCCATTCGATACGTTTAATCCTTTGTTTCCGCAAAACACGGTGAGATTGACAACCTCATCGCAAGTTGGCGACAAAGTTCTGTGGTTGCGTTGTGCAGGTCTCCACGTTGCTACTAGCACCGGAAGTGCGCCCTACCAAGGCTCAGCTAGTAACACCTTTGGGGTGTTTCCTTGCTCCTACTTGTTCGATTAAACCTTGGTTTCATACTGAGGGAAACTTGCTGCTGTGCTCATCATAGCTTCCTCTTGGGGTTCCCAGCGAGCTCTACATCAACACCGCCAACAAGCATTTTTTTGGGTGCCGTGCATTGAGCCATCAAGCATTTTTTTGGCGCTGTTGCCAGGGAGTCAAGGACATCTTCACAAGGGGAGTCCCTCATAACCAATCTCTTTACTTTTTTTTTTCTTAGTTTATTTTTGCTTTGTTTGCTTGTTTTGTTATCAAAAACACAAAAAAAATAGTCTTACTAGTTTGCTCTCTCATTTGAAAACACAAAAAAATTAAGTCTCCTTTAGTTGTTGCCTCTTCCTTAGCTCACCATGTTGATCCCTAAATTCACCTTGAAAGACCTTTCAATTGGTAGTGGTTCTATAATTGGGAAAGATAATATTGAAGAATTTTTTAATCATGTTAGTAAGCATGAAGATACTGAAGATAGATCCCTTGCAGAACTTGCTCCAAACTATGAGATTGTTGCAGCTTCTTTAATTCACATGTTAGAAGCTAGGTTTGTTAACCTCAACCCCTTAATGCAAGTAATGTTTCTTAAGCTTAAAGAAATTGAGGACCCTGAAAAGAGGGATTTTATTCTAGAAACTTTGTTTAAGGAGTTCTATGATGTTGCCAAGGAAGCTAGGAAAGTCTTTGGATGTTTCAATATGCTAGGCTCATGTGTAGATGTTGTTGGTACACGAGAAAAGATGAACAAAACCGAACCTAATGGGGAGGAACCTAAGATACCAATACCCTTTAAACTAGTAGCAATACATGATGCCATAGAAAAGAATCTTGATTGGATTGTTCCTGCAAACCCTTTTGATGAGAATAGTGAACCTAAGAGCATTGAGAGAGGATCCTCTAGAACTTATTTGGATGATATAACTTGCCTTGTTGAAAATATTTCTGGTATTGATCTTAATGCTTCTTCATTTGAGAACACTTGATTCTTTTTCTTGCTTCCTATGCCTAACTTAAAGGCGTTAAAGAATAGTACTTATTGGGAGATAACCCAAAAGTTTTAGATGAGTCTTGGAAGTTATTACCTCTGTAATAACCGCTTCTTATCCTTTTTATTTGCTTTTTGTGCCAAGATTAACCTCTAATGAGAGAGAAGTAATGATTGGGAAAGTTGCTGTCACGAAACAGATTTCTGTGCTTTACCGAAAAAATTCGTGTAAAATCTCTGAACGTCTTTTTGAGGCGTAAATTTTTGTGCTTCTGCCCCAGGTTGTTATCTAACTTTCGTTAGTTCAACACTTTTTGATTTGAGCAACAGAAGATCTTCGAAAAAAATCGTCTTTACCTGCTGGTCTGTTTTGACAGATTTCTGCCATTTTCTGCATTTGCTTCCTGTTGGTTCCTTTTTGAGTTCTTTTGGGGAATTGAGCTTTTTCGGGGAAGTGCTACAGTAGCTAGTGTTCTAATGGAAGTTTATTTGGTGTTATAACTGAACCTTAAGACTTATTTATCTTAAGTGCACTAATGTTGCTAATAAAAATTGTGTGAAATTTTGTATAAAAAAAAAATTCAGGTGTATGGAAGGAATGAGTAATGAGATGAAGGATGGACTAAAGCTCAAGCTTGGGGATGCCACGCGTGTCACCCCAAGAAATATCCAAGAAGTAGAAGTGTCAAAGCTTGGGGATGCCCAAGGTATCCCCTTCTTCATCAATAAGAATTCCAGGTTTCTTCCAAACGCTTCATTTTTATTGTTTCATGCACAGTTGTGTTTTTCTTGGAGCGTCTTATTTTTCGTTTTCATTTTGGTTTTTTGTTTGCTTTTGTTTGCTTAGTTTTCTGAATAAATTGGTTGGACCCCCTCTTTCTTACAGTGGTTTGCAAATGGTTTGGTTTGGTTTGGAAAAGAGTAGGAAAGTTCATACTTATGTGGTAAAAAGAGCTCGTTTTTTACTGTGACCTATGCTCTATCATGCCATGCTTGATATTGTTGTGGCTTTATGCTTAGTATTCTTTGTTGTAGCATGACTTGTTATAAACAATTGAGATTGCTTAATGTGCCTTGGATGAATCATGCGTTGTTTTAGCATATTAAAGCATAGTATAATGGTATTCTCCTTTGATGTTTTATTTGGGTTGACTTGGCACATGCTCACACCATGTTATGACTATCTCTAGTCACCATAGCCTTTATGATCCTTTAGTTTTCAACTTGTAGTATCACTTTATGCTTTGATCAATGATGTTTTGTCGCTCTACATGATTATGGCCATTATTGCTCTCTTAGTTTGTCGCTCCCAGTCTTTTGCTAGCCTCCACAACAAAGTATGAGTTCCACTCATGCATCCAACTCCCTAAACCAAGTTATTCCAAAGAGTCCACCATACCTACCTACTAGCTTATGCTATTCCAAGTATATTCATGCTTTTGTTTACCTTCCACTTGTTATGAGAAATCTAGTGATTAAAGCTCTCACGAACTTGATGGCACACTTTACTTTACTTGCCCTTAATAAACTTGAACCATTGTGTCGTCTATGTTGTATATGCTTGCACTTATTTGTTGGGAATTAGCAGGACCATGCTTTCATGGGGAACGCTTTCAACATTGCACTTGGTACTTGTACCTAGTTGATATCATGCTCTTTTGTATATGGATGTCGTCGGTGTGAAATGAAAGGGGAGCTTGTAAGTCCATGGAGTTATGTATATGTGTTAGAGAAATGCCTGGGCCGCTGTTCTAATCCATGCTGACATGGTGGAAACCTGCAGCGTAACCATAATGAGATGTCTATGAAGCATTCTTCTTATAAAAAAAGAGTCCTACATTGAGAAAAAAAGAGAAAAAAAAGAGAGATACTATGAAAAGAGGAAAGAGAGAAAAAAGCACCATATTCCCATGGTAAATAAGAAGAATGTTGAGATGCTTGTTGTCTGCGTGCCTTGTCATTTTGATATGGGGATTCTTCCGTATCATCGGGCAAGGGGTACCCCGTTGGCGATTCTCTATGATACACATGTACTTACAATGACAAGAACTTACCGGTGACTAAACTTGAGTAGCATGAGGAGCGGCCCTCGTATACAAGGGACATGAGATTTATGACTTATACTTCGTCAAGCATGTACACCATAGTTTGTTCACTTTAACCTTAATCACTTCAAGATGCTTATGATAGGGGCAATGAGAGCTGAAAGCTATAAGTACCATAATTTTTGGAAGCTCTTTATGAGACTTGAATCCCTACTTCCTTTTACAAAAGGCCTTTCTTCCACCATTATATTGAGTCTCCACCTTCTATCTTTATGCACTTACTTTGAGAGCATAGTGGCCATTCTTAGTTCTATGTGCATTGTCCCAAGACTAGTTGATTGATGCATAACTTGTTATTGCTTGTTTTAAACTATTGTATCTAGTCAATCTTATGAACTTTGAAGGTGTCCTATGCATTTATATCTGCTACTCTATTGAGGGACAAGCTGAATACTATTATGCTATGTTTTCTTTATGTGAAACAAACAAACGTCTTGCAAAGCATTGTTATTCATGAATCTTTTGTTTGTGCCTTTTCATGTTGCATCATAGTTTCTTTGCTTATTGCTAGAACTGTGTCTTTCATGTTATGATTGAAGTACTATGATCCCAGCTTTGAATGTTTTGCAAATACTTTGATCAAGTCTTTGATGGTGCATGTCACCTCAAAAATTATTCTTTCTTTTTATCACTTACCTACTCGAGGACGAGCAGGAGTTAAGCTTGGGGATGTTGATACATTGCAAATGTATCTATAATTTTTGATGTTCCATGATTGGTTTTATCCACTTTCTTGTGTTTTGTTCCAACTTTGGAGTGCTTTTCATATGATTTCTTGGACAAACCTAATAACAAGAGCCACAGTGCCAGCTGCCTGTTTTCTGTTGTTTTTGGTTCCAGGAAAGTCAGAAAATGAATATTCTCGGAATTGGACGGAACAAAAGCCAAAGTGCCTATTTTTCCGGAAGGGATCAAGTGCCAGAATACGAGACGGAGAAGGGCCAGAGGGCGGCCACACCACCTGGCCACGCGGCCAGGCCTGGCCCGCGCCAGGGGGTGGTGTGGCCAGCCCAGGCACCCCCTCGGCCTCTCCTTCCGCCTATATATTGCCCTCGGGACGAAAACCCTAAGTACCCGATCAAAAATCCACGAAAGAGTCTATAGCCGCCGTCATCTCCATCCCTAGATCGGGAGGGATCTGAAGCTCTTCCCGGCACCCTGCCGGAGAGGGGAATTCACCCTAGAGGCCTTCTTCATCACCATGCAAGCCTCCGGTGTGATGCGAGTAGTTCATCCTTGGACTACGGATCCATGTAGTAGCTAGATGGCTGGTTCTCCTCCTTTGTGCTTTCATGTTTAGATCTTGTGAGCTCCGTTCATGATCAAGATCATCTATTTGTTCCCGCAAAAAAAGATCATCTATTTGTATTCATACATGTTGTGTTTGCAGGGATCCGATGGATATTGAGATGCTATTTCAGATTGATTATTGATTCTATCATGTCTTTGTTATTTGAGATCTTGCATGCTTTCCGTTGTTAGTAGCTATCTTGGCCAAGTAGATGCTAGCAACTCCAAGAGTTAGTATTTATGCTCGATAGTGGGTTCATGCCTCTGGTAATCTGGGGAAGTGACAGAAATCTCTAAGGTACTCGATGTGCTGTTGCTACTAGGGAGAAAACAACAATCCTTTGTGCATAGAACAATCATATTGTTTACTTTACACGCAGTTCGTAAAGCAATAATCTGTTGCTTGCAACTTAATACTGGAGGGGGTTGGGATGATAACCTGAAGGTGGATTATTAGTCATAGATGCAGTTGGATGGCGGTCTATGTGTTATGTTGTAATGCCCAATCAAGTCTCAGAAGAGTCAAGCTGATTACTATATGCATGTATTGCTTTCTCGGTGTTTGTCAATTGCCCCGCTGTAATTTGTTCACCCATCATGTTATCTATCTAAGGAGAGCCACCTCTAGTGAACTATGGATCCCGGTCCTTTTCTTTACATACAATCTACAAACTGTTTACTTCTTTGTGTTTACTTTCTGCAAACTTTTACTTCTTTCCATTCGATACGTTTAATCCTTTGTTTCCGCAAAACACGGTGACATTGACAACCTCGTCGCAAGTTGGGGACAAAGTTCTGTGGTTGTGTTGTGCAAGTCTCCACGTTGCTACTAGCACCGGTAGTGCGCCCTGCCAAGGCTCAGCTAGTAACACCTTTGGGGTGTTTCCTTGCTCCTACTGGTTCGATTAAACCTTGGTTTCATACTGAGGGAAACTTGCTGCTGTGCTCATCATAGCTTCCTCTTTGGGTTCCCAACGAGCTCTACATCAACACCGCCAAAAAGCATTTTTCTGGGCGCCGTGCATTGAGCCGTCAACCAGCTACATCAGGCCTATGCAGTCGCACCAGCGATAGAGTGGCCTTGGCACCAGCCACCAACTGCTGTCTTACACACTCGCGAACCGCAAACAAGTCTTGGAACTTGGCAAGGAGGGCCAGCAGGCTCGATGGCGCAACATCCAGCGGAAACATCGTCCAATAAATGTTCTTCAAGCAAGACTGCGACTTCTTCAGGAAGTGCAGCTTTTCGCGATCTGCGATCCTGCAGGGTCGCCAGTGCGATTGCACGATCATGATCTACCCAGAAGTATCCACTCTCTTGAAGTTGCTCTTGGGTCAGATCATGCATGCGAATGGCAACCCTATCCTTCTCATCCTGCGGATGGCGTGCGCTGACAACTACACAAAACAATAACGGAAGTGTGAGGACAGCACACCATTGTGAGTGACTACAAGGAAAAGATAAGAGTAAGCAAGCTAACATTTAAATTGGTCGCCCAGCTGCGTCACCTCCCCCAACAGATATTTTTCTCGGGCGGTGGCCTTCTCTGCCTTCGATTTCCATACATCCGCATTACCGCGGATTACGGGCAATTCACGCTCCAACTGCTTCACGCGATCACGAAGTCGCGAGAGCAGAGATAGCTCATCCACCCTTGAGCGCGACGGTGCCAAAGTATCATCAAGGGGTGGCGAATCCTGAGGTTCCCTCAAAGGATTACTTGATGTGCCCTATCACAAGCCAAGCAAGAAGCAATAAGAAGACCAATTTGATGCATAGACAAAAGATTTGAGTGCATTCAAGATTAGCAAAAAAGGTATCAGCAGATACACACGCCAAAGGCATGTTTTCGACAAAAGACATAGGCTATTCAACTATTACAAAGCTACTGAGGAGCAACTGGTTTCTTCGACTTGGACTTTGGCTTTGGGGACCTCATCGAGTCTGTGGCGGTATCAGATGCCACTGACTTTCCGCCGACCCCCTAACGCCGCAGCCTTTGCCGCCTTCTTGGCCCGCTGCATCTCCTCAGAATATTTTGCAACTGTGTTGATCAGTTGCGGCCCATACTTGCCACAGGCAGTCGCGAAAGGAGCAAAGACTACCTGCTGGCCGTCTGCGCTAACGGGCATCGCCCTTGAGACCGCCGCAGGATCAATTTCGACTTTGTGGGCCTGCACCATAGCGAGTGACATCGACGCACCAGCCGCACGGAGCAAGTTCTTGAAGCTCGAAGAGAAGCCCCCGGCAAAAGACTCCACCAGCTCGTCCATGTTCTCGATCAGCTCAGCCTTGGGCACCAGCTCCTCCCGGAGGCGACTGAGCACACCCTTGGCCTTGGAGAGCATATCTTGAGCAGCTGAACGGCGGCATCAAGGCATAAATCCTGACCGACATTTCGAGCACCCGCCAAGGCATCGCCAAGAACCCACACATGGGCACGAAAGTCAGCACTAACGACAAATTCAAAAAGAGAACAATAATGATATCCAAGCAAGGTACCTGAGATAGCCTTGGCAATCGAGAAAAGTTGTTCTTCGAACAACTTCTCCCTAGCTGCGACAGAGGCACGCAGATCCTCTTCGCGCTTTTGTGCCTCGTCACGCGCCGCAATTGCCTCATTGCGGCTCTTCACAGCCGTGGCGAGCGTATTCTCCATGGTGGCGGCGTTGCGCAGAAGGGCATTATGTTCAGCTACAAAACAAAACAAAAGGGATTGACTGTTAGTCAACCACATAACAACGATGTAGAAGAAGAAGTAAAGAGCACTTACTTTCTACCACGCGATGGCACGTATCCAGCATTGCATGCTGGCGACCATCGCAAGCACTTGCTCTGCCAGGTGAGCGGCTTCCTTCACAAGGAGCTATCGCAAAAGGAAAAACAACAAAGGATCAGCAGAAGCCATAAATAAAATCGACTGCAACATCAGAAAAAGAGATACTACACTTACATGATCTTCCAATGACTCCGAAGTCGATTGGTGTGCAGTCATCCGAGCAACCATCCGATGCTCCCCATCATGTGGAGAGCTGGATGAGTTATGCCCGGAGTGGGCCGCCAATGGAGGAGAAGGAGCACGCTCAACTTCTATTTTGGCCCTCGAGGTCGTGACTCCAGATTCTTTCAAAAATTGGATGTCGCCAGAAGATGACGACGCCTGCTGACTACAAGACCAAACCAGCATCAAGAAAGGGCAACTCCAAAGAAGAACCAAAAAGGAAGATTCGAATACTTACCAATCAAACTTATCAAAGTCGAAGGTTGGATCCCCCGACTCTGACGACGACTCCTTCGGCAGCCGCATCTTCTTGCGAGAAGATGGCGCCATAGCACTCACAGGAATAGCAGGGATTGGCGACTCCGCACCAATGCCTACACCTTCCGGAGTCGAAGGAGGCGACACATCAGAATCCTCGCTGCGCGAACGCTTGCGAGTATCCGGACTATCTGACTCGGGGGCTTGCTCCTCCACATCATATGGGACGGTCAACTCCGACTCGTCCTCTTCCAAGGCTTCACGAGGAATAACCCCCTCAGGAAGAGGGGGCATACAGGGTGACACCGCCCAATCCTGCATACAGACAAAAATTTAGCACAAAGCCAAGACACAGCAAAAGAAGCAATCGACAAAAAGAGCTACTACGTAGCACAAATGTACCTCAGGAGGAGGGTTAGCAGCATCGAATGGAGGAACAACTGGTTCACTAGGGAGCACATCCTTGACGGTGTACTTGGTGACCAATTGCACCCTCTTGTCTACCTCACTCGCGAACATGCCATCGGCAGACACGCGAGTGACATCATCAGCGCCAGCCCACTGAAACATGGGGTGGACTCTGGCTTGCAGGGGCTGGACGCGACAGCGCAGCCATGTGCGAATGAGGGTGCAACCTCCATCCTCTTTGCCCATGCGACTCTCGAGGTCGCAGACGCACTCGTACAGCACATTTGTCTCCGCGGACTCGCCGGGCATGATCACATTCTTCTAGGAGCACCTCCTCTCGCACGGCATCGCGGGGTCGAAGGGCGCGAGTCCGAAGTGGTCTCCGTCGGCCTTCTGGTCGGGAACGTAGAACCACTTGTCCCTCCACCCTTGGACGGACATCATCAGCTTGATGTCGAAGTAAGTGGCGGATGGATCGACGTGGATACCGTAGCCGCCTACATCATAGACTACGGAGCCAGACGCCGATTGGCGCTTCAATTTGAAGAGGCGCTTGAAAAGGCCGAAATGCGGCTCGATCCGAGCCAGCACTCGCTGAGGGTAATGTAGCAAGCTACGTGGATGATAGAATTGGGGGACAGCTGATGGAGCTGGAGCCCTAAAAACAAAGAAGGCCCCTGAAGAAAGGATGCAGGGGCAACGAGAGGCCGCGAATGATGAACGCTAGGAACATCACCCGAAAACCGGCAGGAGGAGCGGGGATTACCTCGCCGCCGGGGACGCGCGCGTCGGCAACTGCAGAGGATAAAACTCCGTCTTGGCAAAGAAGACGAAGCTCTGAGGACTTGATCACCGAGGGACGCCACGCGCCATTCGTGACGCGAGTGCCCTCGCCCTTCTTCTTTCCGCCGGCAGCGGTGCTGGTGCCCGCAGCGGCGGAGCCACCCTTCTTCTTCATCGCAGCAGCGGCACTAGCGGAATCGGCCGTAGCACCTCCCTTTTTCTTCCCCATTCCGTGGTGGCGATGTGACCGGAGGAAGTAGCTAGGAAATACGCGGAGCTGGTCCAGCGCCACGGAGGGAAAAAGAGCGCAGAGAAGCAGAGGAGCAGCGGCAATGGCGATGAAGGCAAAGGATGAATGGAAGTAGATGTGAATTTTACCGTCGCTGCATCGCTACTTAACCCCCTGGAAGATGCAATCCAACGGCTCAGAAAAACCCTACCAGACGCATGGCGTTCATCGCGCTCGACACGTGGAGGAGCTGAAGCGTGAACCATCCCCCACTACTCCCATTACACGTGGAAATCAAGGAGGTGCAGTTAAAATAAAGATTACGCACGCCCGGTCAAATCAGAGTCAGGAAATGGGACCCACCGCTCGTCACGTCCCGTCAAACTCGCTCACGCGAGCAACTGAGGTCATGGAATCGTCAGCACTGACGTCATCAAAAACTACGCAGCAGAAGACTTAGACTACTTCAGTCCTTGCTCGAGTCTTCGACTCCACCAAGCACTCGGGGGCTACTCCCATAGGGAGCGCTGGTCACACACCCTACCATTTTTCTTTTTCTTTTTTGCAGGAACATGGACAA
Organism: Avena insularis; assembly: GCA_023614405.1. Taxonomy (NCBI): domain Eukaryota; kingdom Viridiplantae; phylum Streptophyta; class Magnoliopsida; order Poales; family Poaceae; genus Avena; species Avena insularis. The sequence goes on along the minus strand of CM042694.1, from coordinate 230,261,090 downwards.
CCAAAGCAAACCCAACCACTCAAAACACAGTTCGACTATGGACATGGGTTACTCCCATAGGGAGCACCGGAAGCAAATTCGACTGAAACAAGCAAACAAAAGACGGCAGCAGTCGCAAAAGTTCTTTAGTCCCTGCCTGAGTCTTCGACTCAACCAGGCACTCGAGGGGCTACTCCCATAGGGAGCGCTGGTCGTGCACCCTATGATTATTTGTACAAAGTACTGTGTGTGTTGATAACATCCACACGCGAAGTTTGTGGCGACACCGCCTCATAATTTTTCCCTACAAAGAGACTGCATCTCCTGGGTCACCCGAATCATCTCCGTGATGATAAAATTCGGATGTCGCGCTTACAGCGTGAAGATAAGACCTGAATAAGGCCTGGCAACGCATTTTCTGTGCACTACCAGAAATATATCAGTGCCTACAGGTACGATGAACACGCCTTGACGGACGCGTCGAGTGCTCACACCCATACACTGGAATTCGACTCCTGTAAGACCTCCGCGGCTTGAGTCGAATTACACCAGCACTTTTCTGGATTCGAGTCCAGGGACACGAGTTCGAGTAGATGGCGTTGTTTTACCCTAAGGTAGTTAACTGATACCGATACATTGGCTAAATCAGGCACGCACATCAACAATCCCTATGACACAAACAGAGTAGTCGAAAAACATACTCAGTCATGCACTTGAAAGGCTTCATAAAGTCTCCAGTCGAATCTGCGATTCCACTAGACACTCGGGGGCTACTGACATGGGTATACCCTATAGGTACTCGAGCTTGGTATATATGGCCTAAATACATGGAGGCCCACGGTGTCGCCAAGGCCCAAATGAAGAACTCGAGTAACCTACGGACTCTCGATTGCTTGAAGAACAAGAAGAAGCTAAAGATAGAAAGTTCAAAAGGGGAAAACCCTAACCTATAACCGACACGACCTGCTACCCGAGACCTAGCCTATCTATATAAAGGCTAGGAGGGGGCAGCGAGGAGGACACATGCAACCCTAGTTTCCACAACCCTCGCCAGATTGCATCTGGGCACCATTGTAATCTTCGATTCCTTTGATAATTCCATGAGCAGACAAGCAGGAGTAGGGACCTCTACGAGGCCTGAACCTGGGTAAATCTTCGAGTCCCCTGTGTGCTTGTTTGCTAGCCAATAGATGTCTCCAGCGCTCCCTCCTTCTCCAAAACCCAAGTCCATAACAATGGGCATTGATGAGTTAAACCCTCGTCACCTGGCAAATTGTGCTTTTGTCATTTACCCCTTTTTCCTACTATGGCTTTGCAGTCATTTGGGAAAATTCAAGCAACTCCTTTTACTTGTGAGATTTAGCAACAAATTGCTTTCTAATCTCAAGGGAATTTTTCTTCTAGGATTTCTCATAATTTAGTTTACAATTATTTCCTTTGTAGTTCGTAGGCATGCCATATTCCAAAAATCATGACAAATGATTCACAAATGTCTCCATACAAGATATGGATTACATTTTGAATCCTACTTCATATAGTGAAAACACTAGTGGGGAAACACAATGATCAATATCATTGACTCTTTCCTTCTATGAAGAGAATCGTTCAGGAACATTGTCCGTTGCGCTTCTCAACACTCTAATGCAGGGTTTTGAATCCTCAGCGTGTTTTACACTATTTCCATTTGCTCCATAATTGAGAAACATCACTTTCTCAAGAATGTACCAAAATCCAAGCAATACAAGTTTTGCTTTCCTTTTGGTTTCAGCTATGGATTTCGTATTCAAAGTTTCCAATGAATACTCTACAAGGACTTATTCGCTATTGTTTTGGTTATATCGAATAACCCCAAAACTTTCACGAATTCAAATGGTTCACTACAAATTCTAATTGAGTGCTAACTATTTCTAAGCTAATGGTCTCTACATCTACACTACAATGATTTACTTGGTGCCTTCTATTCAACCCCTTTGATATCTAATATCACATTGTGCTGCTCTATATTTTGACATTTCAAAACACTTTGCATTTCATAATTACTTTTATGCCATTCTTATAAAGTTAAATTTCATTACTATTGATCAAATCGTAGTAATTAGATTCTCTTTTATACTTATACCCTTTGTTGATGAAACATTTTGATCAAATCAAATAGTTTCATATTCATGTTTCCTTTGGTAAACTTATTTACACATTTAAACAATCATATAATGATAATTACCATTTTCATTAAAACCCAATACATCGAATATGTATTTACTTTTAACAATTCATTAAACACTTTGTATTCAAGTAATACTCGGTGTTCAAGTTATTTTGCCGAACTTAGGCATGATTTATATGTGATAAGAAATCGAATGACTTTCACATACTATCGTTATAACTTTGAATTCAAACAATGGTTTCATTCAATTAATGAAATATCATTAAGTTGGGTATTTTTTAAACAAGGCATTTTAATGTTTTACAAATGTTCATGCATTATAAATTAGTTTCAAACAACAAGGATAATTCACACATAATCAAACAACATATGAACACGAATAGAAATCATTCATAAAAGAGAACAACTGTTTGTTACAAACTCATATGAATAACTGTCTCACGAAGTGTGAGACACACTAAAGAAGTTCACAATCTCTTGATTACAATAATCATCCTAAACACGAACTAAATGATAAATGTCGAGGAGAGTGTGTAAATGGCCATCATCATCATGCTCGCCATCAACACGCAACGTCACCTCCTCTCCAGCAAGCACCTCTCATGCAGAAGGACCTATTTTCAGCAAAACAGAACAAGTATCAGATATACTTAACACTGCAAATGTGTTTGCAAGATTATAACATTTATAAAACTGTATATCAAATATATACCTTTGTCATCGATGACCTCTCCGGTGATTGGTTCAACCTTTATGTTCCTGAAACATAATATGAACTCATGGAAATCCAATGTTTCCGTATCACCACTCATGATGCTACTCCGGACATGTCCTTCGTAGCTGGGAGGCAACGACCGAAGCAGTACGTCTATCGCAAATGGATCAGCCATCCAGTAATCCACGAAGCGAACCAGTCTTGTATGTCCATCCAGCATGCGCTCCAAGTGACTCTTCAGACATGTATGCTCCTCCATCTGTATGGAAAGGAACTCTCCAAGCAACTCGTGCTTCCACATGCGCACATGGCCTATGAACTCTTCTCTCAGCTGATCCACCATCGAATATGGATCAAGATCACCATGAGCGGATGTAGTTCATCCACCATCCCGTAACGCATTATTATCTGAATGTAGGTGGACATCTCTTGGTGATAGTAGCGGTCTGCCAGCTCTTATGGTGTCTCATAGTAGTCTGGCTCAGTGAAATCCATCGTGCGGCGTATGTAGTCTACCACATGATTCCTAGTAAGGAGATCATTTAGGCGCACAAGCCAACTAGGGAAGTTGGATCCATCAAGTCTAAGTTTCTCACCCTTTACCCAATCCTCAATGGCAAAGTAAGCTTCACGGTGAGCCATCTGCATTTATAATCGCAAAAGGAATTTAGACTAAGTTTATAATTAAATGAGTTAATAATAACTCCACTTAGAAACACCTATCCCCAAAAGGGTTCCTAGTGATAACACGACCCCTATCAGCCATGATGACCCATCGGTATAGGGGGTGTACCGCAGTACTTTCGATAAGTAAGAGTGTCGAACCCAACAAGGAGAAGAAGGTGCTGGCTAGTGGTATGGATCAGGAATTCTCTACAAATACTTAGGAAACGGATTTTTAGGGTTTTTTGATAAAGCAAGTAAACAAAGTACGAGTAAATAAAAGACAGTAGGAATAAATGCAGCAAGTGGCCCAATCCTTTATGCAGCAAAGGACAAGCCGGTTGTATTACTTAAGATGACCAAACGTTCTCGAGGACACATGGGAAGACTGTCAAGTGCTTTCGCTTCATATAGTTGATTAATCCTCTTTAGCTTGCTAAGTGTTGTGTGGGTGAACCTGTGCTAATGTACCGCCCCATCCAAGACTAATACATACTTGTGATTATACCCCTTGCAAACATCCGTAAGTACAAGAAATTAATTAAGGTAGAAACCTAACCACAGCTTTAAACTCTAAGACCCTTACGTCCCTTGTGCAATGGTTTCCTAACGGGGGTTCAAGTTTCTGTCACTCCGGCAACCCCTACGATTAGTAGCCAAATACACAATGCATTACCCTAGGCACATATAGGTAAAGTGTCATGTAGTCGACGTTCACATGACACCACTAGAAGAAGTACACCACAACTTAAATAACAATCTATTCAATCTTTCTCAACACAACTCCACTACTAACAACAAGACTTGTCCCATGTCCTCAAGAACAAAACGAACTACTCACAAGACATCATATGGATCATGATCAGAGATGGAATAATGATGTATAACAATCTGAACATAAACAATAATTCAATGGTTCGCTCAATAGCATCAACTACAAAGAGTAATCAACACCGGGAAAGTTTCCCCTATGAACTATAGCAAGATTCAACCAATTGTTACAGCAATATGGAGATGGTGATGAGGGTGCTGATGGTGATGATAATGGTGGTGATGATGATGATGATCCCGATGAAGTCCAGCTTGATGGTGGTGTTGATGGCAACGATCTCCCCTCTTCGGGAAGGAATTCCCGTGAATCATCTGTGGGAGATCTTTCTCTCTCGGTGTTTTCCGCCCCGCAGAGGCGGCGGAATCTTTCTGTGGTCGCTCCCCGAGTCTTAGGGTTTCGGGAGGATGATATACGCTAGAGGGGAGAGGTTGGAGTGGGCCAGGGTGGCCACACCACCTCCTGGCGCGGCCTAGGCCTGCCCGCGCCATGGGGTGGTGTGGGCCCCCTGTGGCCCATCTCCACTCCATCTTCTGGCATCCTTAGTCTTCTGGAAAAATAGGATTTTCCGTATATTTTCCCGGATTTTCTGATCTTCGCGAATTTTGCCTCCAAACAGCACCTTTTCCATCAGAATCCTGACTGCAGCGGTCCATGCTCCAAAAGTCATCAACCATGCAAAAATAGATGAAATAACATAAGTATCACCTCGCAATATGAAATATATCAATGAATAATAGTGAATTAAGACATAGAATAGTGATGCAAAATGGATGTATCAACTCCCCCCAAGCTTAAACTTTGCTTGTCCCCAAGTGAAACTGAGCTCAATAAACATGACCTCAGGTTTATGGAGTGAAGAGTCGATAAAAGAATACGGACAAGAAGCATCACATTCATCAAATACATAGATCATAATAGGAGACAACTCACTATTATATAACTCAACTTGTAATAAGTAAAGGAAACACAATAAAGATACATAAAGTGAATCATAATTGATAATGGCAAACTTAGCTCTTGGTCGAAGAATAGTTGATAAATTGCTGGAGTTCACAAATAGCTGGTTTTTCAAATATAGCTTTCAAAGTAGTAAACATCAAGATAAGAGCAATGTGCAAGGCAAGGAACATAAGACATGATTGAATAAACCATCATATGAATGAATGAAACACAACAACTCAAAATACTTGCTGAGATAGAAGGGAATAGGTTTACTGACTCAACTACAAAGTGAAAGAAAGGCCCTTCAAAGAAGGAAGCAGGGATTGCAAGTCTCATAAAGAGCTCCCAAAAATTATGATAATTACTAGCTTTCAGCTCTCATTGCCCCTATCATAGGCATCTTTAGGTGATTAAGGTTAAAGTGATCAAAAATGAGGATATGCATTGACAAGTTGTAAGTTGAGAATCTCATGTCCCTTGAATACGAGGCCGCTCCTCATGCTACTCAAGTTTAGTTACCGGTAAGTTCTTGTCATCGTAAGCATATGTGTATCATAGAGAACCGCCAACGGGGTACCCCTTGCCCGATGATACGGAAGAATCCCCATATCAAAATGACAAGGTAAGCAGACAACAAGCATCTCAGCAATCTTCTTATTTACCATGGGAATATGGTGCTTTTTTCTATCTTTCCTTTTTTCATAACCTCTTTTTTTCCTTTTCTCTTTTTCTCAATCTCTATCTCTTTTTTTATAAGAAGAATGCTTCATAGATACTTGTTATGGTTACCCTGCAGGTTTCCATCATGTCAGCATGGATTAGACCAGTGGCCCAGGCGTTTCTCTAACACACATGCATAACTCCATGGACTTACAAGCTCCCCTTTCATTTCACACCGACGACATCTATAGACAAAAGAACATGATATCAACTAGGTACTAAGTACCAATGCAATGTTGAAAGTGTTCCCCATGACAACATGGTTCTGCTATTTCACAACTTACAAAGCGCAAGCATATACGCAACATAGGTGAGCACAATGGTTCAAGTTTATTAAGTGCAAGAAAGTAAAGTGTGCCATCAAGTTCGTGAGAGCTTTAATCACCAATTTTCACATAACAAGTTTAATTTGGGAGGTAGATAAAACAAGAATTTACTTGGAATAGCAATAATGCTAATAGGTAGGTATGGTGGACACAAATGGCAAAGGTTTTGGTTTAAAGGAGGTGGATGCACGAGAAGAATACCCTCTCAGTACAGGTTTTTGGCTAGCAAGGCTGGGTAGCAATTACAAGAGTTGAAGGAAACAAACAAACATACAAGTGATAAAGACAAACATGCAATCTTCCTTGGAAGCACAAAAGATCTTAACTAGAGAATATTAAACTTATGAGCAAATCAAGAAAGAAAGACGATGAAATTATTTTTCTTTAGAGTACTTCTATCTTTTTCATTCAACTCTCAAAAATAGTGTAGCTACTGACCGAGCCAGGTTTGCCAAAACCAACTAAATTAACTCAATGATCCGAGAGTGCTACCAATACTAACAACAAGATCAATCATATAACCACAAATTGAAAACTAATATAAGCTATGCAAAAGAGTGAATGATAGAACTTCTTATTAATATTCCATAACGGCAACTCACACCAAGGGATACATATCTAACGAGAGAGGGGACACTTCCATAATGCAAACCATACTACATAATAACTCCTCTATTCATGATATGACTCTACTAATAAGGTAAAAAGATAGAAGATAGTGATATGATACCGCGGCACTCCCCCAAGCTTGGAACAAACCAAGGGGATGCCAAACCTAATGACGAATTACTCCTTCAGTGGTGGTGGTATCCTCTCGATGAGCTTCTTGACCAATTTACCCAAGTCCTCAATCTCGAAGGTGAGATTACAAATTAGTTGTGAGTTTTGCTCAATGCGGCTCATGATCACGTCATGTTGAGAATTCCATCTCTTGCTATTCTGTCCCCACTCTTCCTCCTTAAAGTCTTCTTTTCCTGCATGGCTAGAACGAGGCAAATCCCAATTGGAGGGTAATTTCCCCTTGGGCATATTCTGGTATTGATGCTTATGCATAAGGGTATGGAAAGGATTCTTGGTGCATGGAGGAAGTGACCAGGGATCTAAACGGTGATGAGGAGGTTTCCCTCCAATGGTTGGGTTTGCTACCACTCCAATGCTCGCAATGGTAGTGCCAGTGTGCTTTGCCTCCTCTTCATCTTCGCTCTTGATCTCCTTCTCCTTCCCGTGGTCTTGGAGGTCTTCCTCCATGGGCTCCTTCCCTTTATCCTTGGCAGACACCATTGTGCTTCTAAGCCTTCAAAGAGTATGTCCTGGCAGAAATAGATCGAAACAAAAACACGATATACGAACCTCGGAAGATCCGGGGGGGTTATATATTATGAAGTTTCGTATCAAAAGGAAGGTACTAGGAGAAAACGAGTCGGAGGCGGAGTCCTGGGTGGCCTCACCACCTGGTGGCGCGGCCAGGGGTGGGCCCACGCCATGTGGTGGTGTGGGCCACCACAGCTCGATTCAAATCCCTCTTTAAACCGTAACTTTCCTTATTGACTGAAAACTGCAAAAATATAGTTGGATTGTATTTTAGCGGAACTTTTCTTACCAGAACTGTTACCTAGTTGGAAACAAACTCTGCAGGTCTCTGAATTTGGTATCTAGTAGATTCTTTCGGAGTCACCACTTGAATATCATCGATATCTTCATCTTCATACACTTATTACTTGAGTCATAAAACCCTTCTCTTCCTTATTACACCATTGTCTCCACTCCTGGAAATTTCTTTCACACAAAACTCCACACAATTCTCATTAGTAACATTAGTATAAGTGAAGTGATAAAACCTTTTGAGTCCAACTTCAACTGAAAACCATCAAAACAAAAGCTACTGAAACAACTCCTTCTGAAAACCCAAAACGAATTCAACAAGGAAAACGAATAAAGAAGCAGATGCAAGAGTGGCAAAATCTGCCAAAACAGACCAGCAGGTAAAGATCAATTTTTTCGAAAATATTCTGTTGCTCAAATAAAAAAGTGCAAAACTAACGAAAGTTAAATAACAACCTGGGGCAGAAGCACAAACAATTACATCTCAATCCGACATACAGAGATCTCTCACAAATTTTTACGGTGAAGCACAAAAAATCTGTTTCGGGTCAGCAACTTCCCCAAATATTACTTCTCTCTCATTAGAGGTTGGTCTTGACACAAAAACCAAACAAAACGGATAAGGAGCGGTTATTACCGAAGTAATAACTGCCAAGACTCAAAGAAACAAAAACAAACTGAAAGCAAAAACAAATTGGGTTGGCTCCCATAAAGCTCTTTCTTTATAGCCTTTAAGATGGGCATGATAATTTTGAAGAAGCTCTCATAGGGATATGAATTGAAGTGAAAGAGAGCATTAAGAAGCAAAAACACACACACATTTAAGTCTAACCCACTTCCTATGCAAGGGAATTTTGTAAACAAACAAGTTGTTGAAACTAGAGGCAACTTGCATAAGAAGGCAAAAGAAGTGCAACATAAAAACTTTCAGCATAAAGCGAGGAAACTTGATATTATTGAGATGCATAAGAACACTTTTCCCTCTCTCAAAGTAACTTTCAGTATCATGCATAAACTTAACAATATAACTATCACAAGGACCGTCATAGCAATGATCACTTATTCTAACAGAAAACACAGCAATACTAGCTCTCATAACACTACTTTGCGAAACAATATTAGAGGTGTCCTTACAAAGGATAGGGTGTCCCTCTTTTTCATATTTAGTGACAAAGTCTTTCACACTTGCTATTATAGGTTCATCAACCATTTGTTTATCAGGTTCAATAGCTTTATTTGTACTTTCATTAACCATACTAGCTATCATAGAATGTTCCTTTACCTTAACTGGGAAAGGCATTTTCTCAATATAAGGTTTAGGTAAAACATGATTAGCAGTATAAACTTCAGTATTTCTTGCAGGAACACTCTTAGCAATATCTTTATAAGGTTCATGATACTTATTCCACTTCTTTTTAGGCACTTCAATATAGGAAGCAAAAGCCTTAAAATAAGAAGCAATAGCTTGAGAGTCTAGACCATAAGCATTTTTAATATTTTGAAAGTCATCAGTTCCTATAAAAGATTCAATGCATTCATAATCATAATTTATACCTGACTTTCTACCTTTGTCATTCTCCCAAGCTTCAGCATTATCTTGAATACGGTCCAGAAGATCCCATTTAGCTTCTTCTTCCATGCGAGTGACTGATCCAGCACAAGAAGCATCCAATAAATCCTTGTCATGTAGAGGGAGCCTTGCATAAAAGTTATTGATAATAATATTGTTGGGGAGCTCATGAATGGGACATTTGAGCATTAGTAACTTCAATCTCCCCCAAGCTTGAGCTGTACTCTCTCCATCAAGAGGCCAAAAGTTGTATATTTGATTCCGATCTTTATGAATCTCACTAGGAGGATAAAACTTTGAATAAAAGAGAGGCACTATTTCCTCCCATTCTAGATCTTGACCATTCTTCAGCAGCTTATACCATTCCTCAGCTCTTCCTTTCAGTGATAATGAGAATAACTTCTTCTTAACTTGATCTGTAGTAATACCTGCACACTTGAACAACCCGCATAATTCGTGTATAAAGAGTAAATGATCACCGGGATGGACAGTTCCATCCCCAACATAGTAGTTATCCATAACACGATAAATAATTCTTGTAGGTATTTTGAAAACATCATTCTCCGCAGGTGGTGTCTTATCTACTACCTTAGCAGTGGTAGTAGCATTACCAAATAAGAAACTCAGGGAATTATCCATAACAAAAAGAAAGCAACTAGAAGAAGTAAACAATACTCACAGTAGAAGTTTCCTTTACCAGTTCCACTCTCCAATAGCGCTTCACTCCTCGGCAACGGTGCCAGAAAATAGTTTTGATGACGCACAAGTATAGGGGGTGTATCGTAGTACTTTCGATAAGTAAGAGTGTCGAACCCAACGAGGAGCAGAAGGTGTTGGCTAGTGGTATGGATCAGGAATTCTCTACAAATACTTAGCAAACGGATTTTTAGGGTTTTTTGATAAAGCAAGTAAACAAAGTACGAGTAAATAAAAGACAGTAGGAATAAATGCAGCAAGTGGTCCAATCCTTTATGCAGCAAAGGACAAGCCGGTTGTATTACTTAAGATGACCAAGCGTTCTCGAGGACACATGGGAAGACTGTCAAGTGCTTTCGCTTCATATAGTTGATTAATCTTCTTTAGCTTGCTAAGTGTTGTGTGGGTGAACCTGTGCTAATGTACCGCCCCATCCAAGACTAATACATACTTGTGATTATACCCCTTGCAAACATCCGTAAGTACAAGAAAGTAATAAAGGTAGAAACCTAACCACAGCTTTAAACTCTAAGACCCTTATGTCCCTTGTGCAATGGTTTCCTAATGGGGGTTCAGGTTTCTGTCACTCTGTCAACCCCTACGATTAGTAGCCAAATACACAATGCATTCCCTAGGCCCATATAGGTGAAGTGTCATGTATTCGACGTTCACATGACACCACTAGAAAAGGTACACCACAACTTAAATAACAATCTATTGAATCTTTCTCAACACAACTCCACTACTAACAACAAGACTTCTCCCATGTCCTCAAGAACAAAACGAACTACTCACAAGACATCATATGGATCATGATCGGAGATGGAATAATGATGTATAACAATCTGAACATAAACAATAATTCAATGGTTCACTCAATAGCATCAACTACAAAGAGTAATCAACGCCGGGAAAGTTTCCCTTATGAAGTATAGCAAGATTCAACCAATTGTTACAGCAATATGGAGATGGTGATGAGGGTGCTGATGGTGATGATGATGATGGTGATGATGATGATCCCGATGAAGTCCAGCTTGATGGTGGTGTTGATGGCGACGATCTCCCCTCTCCGGGAAGGAATTCCCCCGATAGAAATCATCTGTAGAGAGATCTTTCTCTCTGTTTTCCACCCCACAGAGGCGGCGAAATCTTTCGTGGTCGCTCCCGAGTCTTAGGGTTTCGGAGGATGATATCGCCCGAGGAGGAGGGGTGGGCCAGGGTGGCCACACCACCTCCTGACGCGGCCTAGGCCTGCCCGCGCCATGGGGTGGTGTGGTCCCCCTGTGGCCCATCTCCACTCCATCTTCTGGCATCCTTAGTCTTCTGGAAAAATAGGATTTTCCGTATATTTTCCCGGATTTTCTGATCTTCACGAATTTTGCCTCCAAACAGCACCTTTTCCATCGAATCACATTGCCGGTCCATGCTCCAAAAGTCATCAACCATGCAAAAATAGATGAAATAACATAAATATCACCTCTCAATATGAAATATATCAATGAATAATAGTGAATTAAGACATAGAATAGTGATGCAAAATGGACGTATCAAGCCACATCTCCCCCGATCGTCACGGCCATCAATGTGGGTTCAAGGGTGGACGCTAAACGTCGGTCACATCGTTCATGCGACTCGTGCTCGATCTTTCGACCATCCGTGTTCCGAGGCCACGCTTCTCTAGCGTGCTAGGCTCGCCAACTCAACCTTAGTGTATTCGCTGTGCAACATGGCTTACACCCACTATATGCGAACGTAGATATGTCTGACACCCAGGCCTGTAACCCTGGATCACCTCATACCGAAGAACTTTCTTGGTGGTGCACACTAAGGGGGAACACAATCGTTGGTAATTTTAACAGGGATCATCTTATTAGGCTACCGTCGAGTATCTAATACTAGCACACAATAAGACATACAAACAATAACATTGAATGTAAATGCTATGTGATATGGTCCTTCACGTCGTGATCTCCATCCGCCGTCACCGGGTTCCGGCGCCAAGGTTCCGGCGCCGTAGACACCAGGGTACCGGTGTCATTCCCGCGTGGTAGTTCGTCACCTCTGTGACTATCTACTACTATGTAACAAAAGGTAATTACTTTACCTTTGCCACAACCATATCATAAAGCAACACCCCCCTGTAAAACAAAGTTAGACGCCTCTACTTTATCTTTGCATGTTTTATGTGGCTGAATGGGCTTTCGCACAAGAACCATTCTTACCTACGAACTTTCAGCACAACGTTGATCGAGTAATTGTCTCTACTACACCCCTTTCGGGGCCCTCCATTGCAAATGGCATACCAACTAATGCGAGAGAGACAAACACCCCCTAAGCCACTTTATACGGTACAAGCCGTATGTCAAGCATGGACCAGTCTCGCGAATGAACGCGTAAAGTTGGTTGGGGGCTGCTTCATCAAGCATTACTGCGGTATACACAAGTACACGTGGGAGGGTAACAACTAAAAGATCAATGCCCACACGCTACATCTCGTGTGTTCTACCTGTACTAGCATTACTACGCATAGATCTAGCTCTGATACCACTGTAGGGGTTCCGCGTATGAAAACAATAAATTTTACTCTACGCCCCTGAACCCCTGAAGCTGCCAGGACCTATCTATTAGTAATACAGTAATAGGAGGGGCTTTTTGCAAACTTACCCTTGAAGACCGAAAAGCGTTGTCAACGCTCAGGAGAGCGTGGTTGATGTAGACGAGCCAAAGCCGACCTCAAGGTCGTGATGAAGTCCTTGCGCTCCTTCTGGCTCCAACGACTTGAGTGCCTCAAGTGCGACACCTCGCGGGGAGTTACACACATCCGGTGCCTGACGATGACTCCCTCTTCCCCGATCCAGCAGCAGTCGTGGAAGTAGAGCTCCCGGATCCGAATCCCTTGCGCGACGGCGCTCATGATGAAGATGTCTCTCGCTCGCGCAGTCCAGACTTGGGACCACGGTCACGAGAGAGAGAGGGGAGAGACAAAATATCAATTAGAGGTCCTCCCAAAAGTGGGGAGACCTTTATTGATTATTGGTGTATTTATCTTGGCCAAATACCCCACTATATATAGGGGGAGGAGGGGGTACACCCTCCCTCAAAGTCCCGGGGTGGGACTAAAGGAGAGGAGGAGGTGGGGGGAGGTGCCGCCGGCCACCCCCTCATGGGCCCCACATGGGGGGCTGGCCTAATAGGGCTGTCGGCCACCCCTTGGCCCTTCTCCCCTCTTGCCTTTCTCTAATGGGCCCTCTCCCCTCCAAGAATTGGCCCATTAAGCCTTTGACCATTAAATTGATTTTTCTCTTTATTAAATAATTATGAATAAATGATTAAATCAATATTTAACATTCATTCACATATTATTCAACCTCCGTGGCTATGTAACACCTTCCACCTCCACTCCGGACATCCTCCGGACTTATCGAAACCCTTCCGGTTTTCTCCCTTCTCTTCTTCGGTGATTCCACCGATCCTATAAATGCTCTCTAAGCATCATCAAGCCCTTAAGCGTGATACCCCACGGTTCGGGAACACTCCAGACATGGTCGGGACATTCCCGCACCAATGATCGATAGAGGGACCTGGATGGCCATGTGACCCCTGTGCGTTCCACGAAGATCTTTCGTCGTTTGAACCAGGACAGTCGTGTCTTATTCCCTTTGTCTATCGATACTTGCATTGCCCGACATCACCATGTCGTGTCCAATCTCGTTACTGAACAATGCTACTTGACTCGTTCCGACAAGTGATATCCCCGTGATCAAATCACACGCTGCGCAGCTATTGGATATAACTTCTCCGAGTGGGCCCTTGAGTATCTTCCCGTCACATGGACGGACAAATCCCGCTCTTGATATATATTGCCTCTACGGTTTCCTCCGAGTACCTGAACACACCTTTATAACCACCGTTTTACCAGATGGCGTTTGATGTTATCTAAGCACTCTCGAGAGACAGTGATTGATATAGTCTCACGGTCTAAGGAATAGTCTACGAGGATCCTTTTCTAATCATCATAACTTGAACTTCGTGACATGATCGGGTCACAATGTTTAGATTGGGTATTGGTTCATCATCTCATTCTCAGAATGAGATGACTCCATTTCCAACTGGCATAAATGCCACATGATCAGGAAACATGATCATCTGTTGACCAATGAACCAGTGATTAGAGTTTCACTGGGAACCCCTGGTTTGTTTGTATATCACACATGTATTGATGTTTCCACTCAATACAGTTATAGCATGATATAAAACTTAATCATAAACTATATGAAATATGATAATAGTCCTTACTACTATTTGTCTCTAGGGCATATTTCCAACAGGTTAAACGGTAGATGTGTCGAGCGCTATCAACTTCGGAACAGGGTAGCACAAGTGAAGGAAAAAATTCCATCATACACATGTTTCTTTTAATGGGAGGATGACATGCGGGTCCCAAGAGGTTGATTAGACGATAGATGCATTGAGCATCGCTATCAATTTCAGAACAAGATAGCGCGAGCGAAGGAAAAACATTCCATCATACACACGATCCTTCTAATGAGAGGCTGACATGTGGGACCTAGTAGCCTGACTAAACGGCAGATGTATCGAGCAACGTTATCGAGTTCAAATCAGGGAGGCGCGACCAAAAAGTATGGTCTGCTAGAGACATTGGCGTCTGGGACCCACACGCCTCAAAAGACTTCGGCGAGTCAACATCGCGCGAGGAAATGAAAATCTTGCTTCTGTCACGCGCTGGCCGAGCTTCCTTCATGTTTTTAGCAGATCCGTCGTAGTAGAGGGCCGCGAAACCAAAAAAAGTTTTCTATCGGCCACGGCCGAGCCGAGAATTTTGTCGCGGAAGACGCGCCTTCTACGATGACCGTCGGACCAAGTCATTGTGGAAGGGAACTTTTCTTTTAGTGAAGCTTGTATCGTGTATCGCGTGTGCGTGTGTTCATCGTGTTCTTCACGTGTGTATTCGTGGATTTCCTCCTCTCCCTTACCCCCACTCGCCTTCACCTAGATTTTCACAGAGATTCATGAAAGATCGGACAACCCTAAGGGGTCACCCTAACAAGAACTCACAGTGAATTGCTGATATCTGTGTTGATTAATTCACTATGCAGCACCTTGCCCAATACGCCGTTCTCTGGGGAATTTTGCAGGACATTGTGCTATTGCCTGGCATCAAGGACAACATCTTTTGGACCCTCACGACCTCCGGATCTTACGCTGCCGCCTCAGCCTACAAAGCTCAATTCCTGGGTGCCATCCCGTGCTATTTTGATAGGATCATTTGTAAGAGTTGGGCGCCTCTCAAATTTCGTTTCTTCTCCTGGATTGTTGTGCAAAATAGGCTATGGACCTCTGATCGGCTTGCTAAGCGGGTCTGGCCTCACCAGCCGACTTGCCCATTGTGTAGGTGCCAGGCTGAGACTGCCAGACACATTCTCTTTGAATGCTGCTACTCCAAAAGGATGTGGGAGGCTGTGGGCTCTTGGCTTGGATGGCCTTCACTTCTCCATAGTATTGGGGCCACCCAACCCACTGTTCTTCAATACTTGGAAGCTGCCACACAGACGCCATCCGCATGCACTCCATGTCTGAAATCTGCAGTCACACTAATCACCTAGGAGATCTAGAAAGAGAGGAACAACCGAGTCTTCAACAACAAGTTTGCTATGCCTGCGATTCTTGTTCAGAAGATAAAGGACGAGAGAAAAAATTAGATTCCTGTGGGTGCTAAACCGCTCGAGGAGATTACATCTTAGTTTTATTTCTTTTTCACCTGCTTGGGGTGTTTTCTTTCGGCTTAGGTCATCCATGTTTGCTCCAAATTTATCAATATAATATGGAAAGCTTTTTGCTGCGTTTAAAAAAAAGGATGCCTGGAGTATAATATTGGATCATGTCAATTATTCTAAAATTTGGGCTAACTATATAGAAAGAAATATAGAGATCTACGATACTAAATGCACGCAACATGAGAATATATTTCACGGTGGTTCTAATAATATTGATTTGGTATTATATATGTTGACTTTTCTATATAGTTGGTTAAAATCTATGTACTCTTTGTAAGAACAACTTTTTAGGTGAACGAGTAGTTGATTAAACGCGTGTATTGTGAGGTCACACGAACACAACAATAAACAAAAGAAGTTAAGAATAAAAATCGTCGCATAGAATGATTCCGCCCTCGCGTCATCCTCCCGTGGGCGACTCAAGGGCAAGGGCACGCAACTAGGGTTTCCTAGTGCCACCATCCCCTCCTCACCCCTGCTCAGTCTCGCCCCGGCGGTAGTTGTTGGGCAGGCCCGCGCGGCCACCAAGGAGGGTGGCAGCGAGCCTTTTGCTATTCCACGTCTAGGAGGGGGCTTCGTGGTCTAAGGCGGTGGCCTCAAGTGGAGAGGGATGAGTCATTATGGAAGCGAGTGGCGTTCATAGGTTCTACAAGGCGTTGTCCTCGGCTGCGTGGGCAGCGAAGCAGCGATGGGCGTGGGTCATGGAGCGGAGGCCGCCTCGATGGATTCTGGCACAAGATCTGAAGAGTAAAAATAAACAACTTCCCCATGGTGCCTCTTGTCTCACCTCTTGGCCTTGGATCCCGATAGTCTTTGCCCCTTCCGGTGGTTGGTGGGAGTGGCCAGTGGCAGGGCTCTTGACCAGGGGACACTCTTGGCAGATGATGGTGGACACAACATCGACAATGCTGCGGGTGCCATCTTCCTTCTTGAAGGCAACATTGAGTTTTCATACCTCCTCCCAATCCTACCTGTCTCGGGTTAAAACCCTAATCTTCTGTATTGAGTCGCGGTGATGCTTTGACATCGTTTCCCTCCATGGAGGCATCGTCTTGTTACAACGGGGGCCGTGGACAAATTCGATGGTGGATGGCAGGCAGCTGGTAGAGGTTCTTCCTTTCGTTGGTAACTCGGTGTTGTGACTAGTCATGTGCTCTTGATGCTCATTTCCTTCCCCGAAGGAACCTGCTGGCATATCGACTCCCTCGAGCGTGGGAAATAGAGGAATTGCTCCCTTCTCTGGCAGCAATGTCTTCTCAGTGGTAAGTTAAGCTGGGTTACGAGTCTTGATAGTACTCAATGATGTTGTTGTCATCCCATTCACTGCATATTGATTGGCGATCATGACCGACATTTTGTGTCCTTCGATATGCTCTTGATTGTGGGTGACGATGGTGTTTGTGAGTTGCAGTGTGGTGAGGCGGTAGTGCTCGGACCACTTTACCTTGGCAACATGTTTGTTAATGTCCATGCATGCCTAAGCTGAGCTACCCACCTTCGTGTGGCACCCTCTGATCCGAGGAGAGAAGGTGGAGTGTTTTCTTCAGAGGTGGAAACTGATGGCATTGTGACAATGTTTTGGCCTTCTCGAGGTTGACCATGACATGAGTTTGCTCGGTGGCGTGCTTTCTTCACAGACCACTTCTCCAGGTGGTTCGCGGAAGCTAGATGAGGGTCTTAATGCTCAAGCTGTGCTTCATCATTTAATTTTATTTGCTTGTAAACTACTTTGCACTATGTAAACTGGTCTGCCTTTAATATTTTGAAGTTAGGATTTTTAGCCTTTCATCTAAAAAAGTTCATAATATCATAAAGATCCTGAGTTCTAAATCCTCCTTACTCCTTACCCGGCCCATCGCTTTGCCGTCGCACGCAATACGCGATTGGCAGGCATGGCCACTATAGAGCGATCAAGCAACCGTCTTGCTTGCCTTTTGCCTGGAACCCTCCCAACACTACTGTGAAAATGCTTACTGGTGACGGGTTAGGAATCAACCACACCGATGATAGAGGCATTCGTCAACAGTATTTAGTCACAGGTAACACCTTATCGCTGACGTAAGCATGATTTGTTGTCCAAACTGCTAGCGCTTCAGCTCAGGTACTCTAGGAGACGAGAAGCATCTAACCAGCGGTGTGCGCATAATCTATAGTGCGATAAAGTGGGAGTAACTATTAGTCTCCCCTCCCCCTCCACTCCCATGGTGCACCCCAGGGCGCCGCCGGGGGCTCCTCACCCGTCGCCAACCCCTTCCCCTCCTTGGTCTACCACTCCTCCGCTGCTGCCGCCGCTACCGACCACGGTGGCGGTGGGCCTAACGCCGAAGTGGCCAGAGAGAGTAGATCGCGGTGGCTGTTTCGCCGATGTCGGCTGGGGTCTGCGCTGGTTCTTCGGCTGCGC
Organism: Avena insularis; assembly: GCA_023614405.1. Lineage (NCBI taxonomy): Eukaryota > Viridiplantae > Streptophyta > Magnoliopsida > Poales > Poaceae > Avena > Avena insularis. The sequence goes on along the minus strand of CM042694.1, from coordinate 230,242,685 downwards.
GTGGTGGCCGGGGCGGTGGCTGCCCCCGGACATGAGATCCGATCGTGGAGATTGGCTGCTTGCAACGGCTGGGCCGATACCCGAATCTTGTTGCGGCAGTGGCTTTCCTATCGTTTTTGGCAGAAGGTGTGGCGGCTGTGGTCGTAGGTCTAGGCTTCCACCTAGATCCGCCATCGACGCGACCTTTTGGTTGCCTAAAGGTGCGTGGGAAGGCGACATGATGCTTCTTGCTCGGGCCGACAGACCGGCGGGGGCACGTGGTTATTGTTGGAATTATGCCCTAGAGGCAATAATAAAGATGTTATTATTATAACTCTTGTTCATGATAAAGTTTATATTCCATGCTAGAATTGTATTAAGCGGAAACTTTAATACTTGTGTGGTTTGTGAACAACACCGTGTCCCTAGTACGCCTCTATGGACTAGCTCATTGATCAATGATGGTTAAGGTTTCCTAACCATAGACATGAGTTGTCAATTGATAATGAGATCATATCATTGGAGAATGATATGGTGGATAGACCCAAACTAAGCGAAGCAATTAGATCGTGTCATCGTGTTCGTCTTTGCGAAGTTTTTCTTATGTCAAATATTGTATTCCTTAGACCATGAGATAATACAACTCCACTATCGGAAGAAAGCTTTGAGGTCATCAAGCGTCATCCTATGAGAGGTGATCATAAAGGTGTCTCTCGGTGTAATCGGAAAGTATTTGTTGGGTTGTATGTATCGAGATGGGATTTATCCCTCCCAAGTCGGAGAGATATACTTGGGCTCACTTTCGTGTCGATATCAACACCGCTTGCAAGCATGTGATTAAGGAGTTAATCACAAAGTGATATCGGATTACAGAACGAGTAAAGTACTTGCTGTGAACGAGATTGAACTAGGTATGACGATACCGACGAGGATCGAATCTCGGGCAAGTAAAATATCGCGAGACGAAGGGAATATATATATGGGATTGATTGAATCCTGGCATCGTGGTTCATCCGATATGATCATCGATGAATGTGTAGAGTCAATATGGGTGCCCAGACTTCCGTTGATTCTTGATAGAAGATCATGTCTGCATATTCTCGAACCCGAGGTCACACATAACGTGTCTCGGCTAGGATAGATTGGATAATTGGTTTATGAATTTTTGTTCGAGTCTCGGATGGGATCCGGGACATCACGAGAGGTTCGGAATGGTCCGGAGAATAAGATTCATATAAGGCAGGCAGTTTTGGAGTTCGGAATTGTTCGGATTAATCGGTATTACCTAAGCTTCTAGAACCTTCCGGAAGGGGCCTACGTGGTCCCACCGTCCGTGAGGTGGCATGGGCCTATGAGGGAGTGTCCTGGCCGCATTGGGCCAGGGTCACAAGGCCCGAGAGGACCCAGCCGTTCCTAGATAAGTTTAAACTCGTTTAAACTTGAGATAGGATTTCTAGATAAGGAGAGTTTAAATTGTTTAAACTAGAGATAGGCTTGGAGGATGGGCAGGGATGGCCGCACCCCCTCTATATATAGAGGGCTGGTGCGCCTCCCCCAAACCAACACATCTCCTCCAAGCCCTAGTAGCCTGCCGCCTTCCTCTCTCCCTCCCGATTTTGCGGTGAAGCCTGCTGAAATTCTCCACCATATACACGCCGTGTTGTAGATCCAATCCATCTCTCCACCATACTTGCTGGTCCAAGGAATTGGAGACGCCGAGGTGCTGCCGTGTGCATCTCACGGAGGCACCGCCACTTGTGGTGCTAGATCGGATCGGATCGCGAGGAGGAGCGAAATACGACTACATCACCCACGTTAAGCCAGGCGTTCCTTTGTCTTGGGTATGAAGATCTAATCCAATCTCTCGTTGTTTGCATCTCCTAGATTAGATCTTGGCTTTCCCTCGCTTCCGTAGAAATTTTTGATTTACTATGCTGCGAAACCCTTGATTATCGAGCTAGATCTATGCGTAGATGTGATTCACGAGCGTAACGCATAACATGGTTGTTGCGGCGTTGATGTTTTCAGTTGCAAGCCTCTGGTTTGTGTTATTCTTATGGGCGGGATAGTGAGATTGAATCGGTCCAGGCCCACCTTACGCGACGTCGTTCGTGAGACCGGCTCCGCACTTGACGTGTGGCTTGTACCACACATGCGGCTGGTGGATGTCAGTTTCTCTCACTATAGTTGTCATGGGATTAACACCGGAGTTTGGCAACCATAATATCACCGTTGTGGCTTTCCGTAGGTAAGAATCGTTCTTAGCATCTACTCCCATAAGCCACGTAAAACATGCAACAACAAAGTAGAGGCGTCTAACTTGTTTTTGCGAGTGTTTTCTGTGATATGGTATGTCCCAAGTTGTGATGTGTATATTGTATGTGATGATCATGTTTTGTAATTTTTCACGACTTGCATGTCGATGAGTACACAACCGGCAGGAGCCATATGGTTGTCTTTATAATTGTGTATGACCTGCGAGTCAACTTCTTATACGCCATGTAATAGCTTTACTTTATCGCTAAGTAGTTAGCAATAGTTGTAGTTGCTATTCATGGTGGAGGCAATCATGGTGGAGTGATGGAGATCATGCCGGCACGCACAAGATGGAGATCATTCTTGGAAGATTGGCTATACCATGTCACATAAAGTTATATGCATGTGATGTTTATCCTTTTATGTATCTTATTATGCTTAGATCGCATGACGGTAGCATTATAAGATGATTCCTCACTTAAAGATCAAGATAAAACTGTGTTCTCCCCAAGTATGCACCGTTATGAAAGTTAAACGTGTCCAAGCATCACGTGATGATCGGGTGCTATAGACTCTCGCTCACATACAACGGGTGCAAGCCAGTTTACTGCAGCGGAAATACTTGGATCTAACTTGACGAGCCTAGCATGTACAGACATGGCCTCGGAACACAAGAACCGAAAGGTTAAGCATGAGTCATATGAATGATATGATCGACACTTTGTTGTCCACCATTGAAACCACATCTCTTCTCGTGATGATCGGATTAGGTGTGGTGAATTTGGATCGTGTTCACTAAACAACTTGAGGAATGTTGAATTTAGTGGGAGTTCATCTAGTAATTTGATTAAGTTGAACTATTTATCATGAACATAGTCTAAATTGTACTTGCAAATCATAGATCACATGGCCAAGTCCAACTTCAACTTCAACGTTTTGCTGAGATAGAAAAGCTTAGAAACAATGGGTCTAACTTCACCAAATGGTTCGCTCGAGAATCATTCTCGCTGGCGGACAAAAGGACTATGTCCTTGAGAAAGCGCTAGGTGACGCCCCTGCTATAGATGCGCCGGCTGATGGAAAAGCTGTTTATCAGTCGCGCAAGGATGATTATGATTTGATTAAGATTGCCATGTTGTATGCTATGGAATCGGATCTTCAAAATCGTTTTGAGGAGTTCGCCGGGCCCTTTGAGATTCTCGAGGAGCTGAAAAACATGTTTCAGACTCAAGCCCGTTCGAGAGATATGAGATCTCTAAGAAATTCTTTAACGACAAGACGGAGCAAGGGAGTTCCGTTAGTGAGCACGCCATTGAGATGACGGGCTACACTCAACGCCTTGAGCAACTGGACTGCAAGATTCCATAGGAGCTCAAGATTGACACTCCTAGCTACAAAAGTTTTGTAGTTGATCACAATCAGATTGGTTCCACTGATATGATCACTGAGCTCTTTGCTAAGATGAAAGTAGCGGAGGTGAACATCAAAAGAATAATCATGTGTTGATGGTCAACAAGCCCCCACCTTCAAGAAAGGTAAGGGTGCAAGGAAGCCCTTCAATAAAAGGCGTGACAAGCGCGTTGCCCTGCCGAGAGGAAGCTCAGTCGGTCCTAAGCGGACAGGTGCTTCTATTGCAAGGACAAGGTCCTTTGGGCTAACTGTCAAGTACTTAGCGGACAAGAAGGCTGGCACCATCAAAGGTATATTTGATATACATGTTATTGATGTTTTCCTTACTAGCCCTTGTTGTAGTGCACAGGTATTTGATACGGTTGGTTGCTAATATTTGTAACTCGAAGCAGAGCTACGGAATGACGGCAGACTTGCGAGGGATGAGGTGATCTTGGCGTTGGCAACGGATCAAGAGTTGATGTGATGGCCGTCGTACGCTCTCCTTAGTTTTACCTTCGGGATTAGTTTTAAACCTTAATAAATGTTATTATGTGCCTGCGTTGAGCATGAACATTATTTCTGGATCGTGTTTATTGCAAGACGGTTATTCATTTAAATCGGAGAATAATGGTTGTTCTATTTATATGAGTAACATCTTTTATGGTCATGCACCTCTTGTGAATGGTTTATTTCTTCTAAATCTCGAAAGGGATGAAACACACATCCATAACATTGAGGCTAAGAGATGCAAAGTAGATAGTGATAATACTACTTATTTGTGGCACTGTCGTCTAGGTCATATTGGTGTAAAGCGCATGAAGAAACTCCATTCTGATGGAATTTTTGGCGTCTCTTGATTTTGAATCATTTGACACATGCGAACCATGCCTCATGGGCAAGATGATCAAAACCCCGTTCTCCGGTATGATGGAGCGAGCAACGGACTTGTTGGAAATCATACATACCGATGTATGCGGACCGATGAGTGTTTGACGTGGTGGATATCGCTATTTTCTCACTTTTACCGATGACTTGAGTAGATATGGGTATATCTATTTAATGAAACATAAATCTGAAACGTTTGAAAAGTTCAAAGAATTTCAGAATGAAGTGGAGAACCATCGTAACAGAAAGATTAAGTTTCTACGATCCGATCGTGGGGGCGAATATTTGAGTTATGATTTTCTCACGCATCTCAAAGCAAGTGGAATCGTTTCACAACTCACGCCACCCGGAACACCACAGCGCAATGGTGTGTCGAGCATGAATCGAACCCTATTAGATATGGTCCGATCGATGATGTCTCTTACTGATTTGCGTTATCATTTTGGGGTTATGCATTAGAAACCTGCATTCACTTTAAATAGGGCTCCATCTAAATCCGTTGAGACGACACCGTATGAACTATGGTTTGGTGCTAAACCTAAGTTGTCGTTTCTTAAAGTTTGGGGATGCGAAGCTTACGTCAACAAGTTGATGCCGGACAAGCTCGAACCCAAAGCGGAGAAATACGTCTTCATAGGATACCCTAAGGAAACTATTGGGTATACCTTCTATCACAGAACCGAAGGCAAAGTGTTTGTCGCAAAGAACGGTTCCTTTCTTGAGAAGGAGTTTCTCTCGAAAGAAGTGAGTGGGAGGAAAGTAGAGCTAGACGAGGTTATTGAACCTTCTCTTGAATTGGAGAGTAGCACAGCACCTGAAATTGTTCCGGTCACTTTGCACCAACAATAGAGGAAGCTAATGACAAGGATCATGAAGCTTGACGACGATGCTCTTGAGCGTCAGATTCGACAAGGTCGCGTGCCCCTCCTGAGTGGTACGGCAACTCTGTCTTGACTGTCTTGTTAGTAGAAGACAGTGAACCTACGAACTATGAGGAAGCGATGATGAGCCCAGACTCTGAGAAATGGCTAGAAGCCATGAAATCCGAATTGGGATCCATGAGCGAAAACCAAGTATGGACTTTGGTGGACCCTCCTAGCGACCGAAAGGCCGTTGAGTGCAAATGGATCTTCAAGAAGAAAACGGACGCGGATGGTAATGTTACCGTTTATAAAGCACGGCTTGTTGCGAAAGGTTTTCAACAAGTTCAAGGTGTTGACTACGATGAGACTTTCTCTCCCGTAGCGATGTTTAAGTCCATTCGGATTTTATTAGCAATTGCTGCGTTTCATGATTATGAAATATGGCAAATGGATGTCAAGACTGCTTTCCTCAATGGCAACATTGATGAAGAGTTGTATATGATGCAACCCGAAGGTTTTGTCGATCCTAAGGATGCTGATAAAGTATGCAAACTTCAGCGTTCCATTTATGGACTGAAGCAATTAGATCGTGTCATCGTGTTCGTCTTTGCGAAGCTTTTCTTATGTCAAATATTGTATTCCTTAGACCATGAGATAATGCAACTCCCTGGTATCGGAAGAAAGCTTTGAGGTCATCAAACGTCATCCTATGAGAGGGTGATCATAAAGGTGTCTCTCAGGTGATCGGAAAGTATTTGTTGGGTTGTATGTATCGAGATGGAATTTGTCCCTCCCAAGTCGGAGAGATATACTTCGGGCCCACTCGCTAATCGATATCAACACCGCTTGCAAGCATGTGGTTAAGGAGTTAATCACTAAGTGATATCGGATTACGGAACGAGTAAAGTACTTGTTGTGAACGAGATTGAACTAGGTATGACGATACCGACGATTGAATCTCGGGCAAGTAAAATATCGCGAGACGAAGGGAATATATATATATGGGATTGATTGAATCCTGGCATCGTGGTTCATCCGATATGATCATCGATGAATGTGTGGGAGTCAATATGGGTGCCTGCACCCTGTTGATTATTGATAGAAGATCATGTCTGCATATTCTCGAACCCGCAGGGTCACACACTTAACGTGTCTCGACGCTAGGGTAGATTGGATAATTGGTTTATGAATTTTTGTTCGGAGTCTCGGATGGGATCCGGGACATCACGAGAGGTTCCGGAATGGTCCGGAGAATAAGATTCATATAAGGCAGTGCAGTTTTTGGAGTTCGGAATTGTTCCGGATTAATCGGTATTGTACCGGAAGCTTCTAGAACCTTCCGGAAGGGGGCCAACGTGGTCCCACCTTCCGGGAGGGGGCATGGGCCTATGAGGGAGTGTCCTGGCCGCATTGGGCCAGGGGCACAAGTCCCCATAGGGCCCAGCCGATCCTAGATAAGTTTAAACTCGTTTAAACTAGAGATAGGATTTCTAGATAAGGGAGAGTTTAAATTGTTTAAACTAGAGATAGGCTTGGAGGATGGGCAAGGTCTGGCCGCACCCCCCTCTATATATAGAGGGCTGGTGCGCCCCCTCCCCCCAAACCAACACATCTCCCTCCAAGCCCTAGTAGCCCTGTTGCCTTCCTCTCTCCCTCCCGACTGTTTGCAGGCGAAGCCCTGCTGCAGAAATTCTCCACCATATACACCACGCCGTCGTGTTGTAGATCCAATCCGTCTCTCCACCATACTTGCTGGTCCAAGGAAGGAGGAGACGTCGAGGTGCTGCACGTGTGCATCTCACGGAGGCACCGCCACTTGTGGTGCTAGATCGGATCGGATCGCGAGGAGGAGAAGCGAGTACGACTACATCACCCACGTTAAACGAGCGTTCATTGTCTTGAATCTTCAAGGGTATGAAGATCTAATCCAATCTCTCTCGTTGTTTGCATCTCCTAGATTAGATCTTGGCTTTCCCTCTGTTCGCTTCCGTAGAAAATTTTGATTTACTATGTTGCGAAACCCTTCAGTTATTGCAGGCTTGTCTCCTCTTCCGCCGGAGGGGGCGGGCGGCGGACAGCGGCGTGGGGGCCTATTGCTCTCTCCAATAATGGTGCGCGGTCCTAGGGTTCCTTCAGCGTGAAGACAAAGATCTGCTTATTGCTTGCTCTCGTTGATCTAGCCTAGAGAGGCGGGTTCCGGAAGGCTCCGCCAGTGAACTCCCATGGACGCATTATGCCTGGAGATTGCTGGATCAGAAGGTATTTGATCATGCGTACCAATGTTTTTCTGGCCGTTTGGTTTCAGGGGAGCGTTGCGAAGCTCCGCTGTTTGTTACCATCATGTTTCATGTCTTCGACGATCCATGGTAAAGTCAGATATAGAGAATGTTAGGAAAGCAGGAACACGAGGACAGCAATAGTGATTTGAGTCTTTGAGGCGACGAGGAACTGGCTGCATGGTATGTGACTCGCGGCAGCGGCTGTTTGTGGGGACGACAACACAAGAGGAGTTCTTAGTCTGACCTTGCAGGGTGAAAATCCAAGGTCTGACCTTAATTGGTGTCTGGCAATGACCTTGTTGAAGGCATTGTTTTGCGAGTGAAGACTTTCTCCAGGGTGAAAATCTATGATCTTTGATCAGGCAACGACGACGCGTGTGCACTGTTTCCTTCTTGAAGACGTTGCTATTGGAGTGGTTGGACTACTGGTGTTGTTCTGGTGTGTTAGTGTTGTTACTTTGAGAAATAGTTCTTTGTAGCAGGACTTTTCTTTTTTATAATTTTTCTTCTTTTTTCTGGGTTGTGTTATCTGTAAGACCGTTAGGGCATGCGTTATTACAGAGACTGGGTGTAATTGATATCTCCGCTATATTAATATATACTCTTAGAAAAAATAGTGCGATAAAGTATACTAGGGTTCGTTCCTCGGCGAGAAGGAATAAGGCTGAAGACCTAGGGCGTTGGGCCTCGCCGTCGCTGAACAGCTCCACCTGTGCAACAAAATTTCTTCACTTCGATCGTCGAGTTCGCCCCGTTCAAAAAAAAAATCATCGAGTTCGCTAAAATCGAGACGCGAGTACGACAAGCTCGGCGCGAATCGGCCAAAGGCCGCCGTATTTTTTCCGCTCGCGGTGGTATATCCGCTTGGATATCCGTCGGCCCGGGCGGAATTATGCTCCGAATCTTCCTTTCCGGCGTGGCCCGTGCAATAGATTAATTCGGCCTCGCAAATTGCTTGATTAATTATGCTTGCCGACTTGTTTGGATATACTACAATCTTGTCATGAAGACGCACTTAGCATATTCGTTTTGTCGTCCCTATACTAGTATCGACAACAATGATGCACGAAAAGGGTTAAAAAAATCCTAAACCGTTGAGAAATCAGCCATTAACAAGTTGAGGAATTTTTCAACATCGAACGGTGAGTTGTTTTCAAATCCAGCCCTAATTTGAACGTAACTCTCACCATGTATTCTCCCAAGTCTGCAAATTCAACACCAATTGCGGCAGCAGTTAGGCTATTTGACACATCAGAATTCGTAACATTTATGTTGCAAACCTAAAAATCATAGCCCCTTTTCCCGGAAAGAGCGCCGTATAACCAATGTTAATAGACATCTAATTCCGTGTTAAAAGAGCTCTATCTAAACACGTCTAAATACATGCGTATCTAGATAAATTTGTGGTTGTTTCAAGATAGAGGGAGTAGTCATCTAGTTATGATTTTGTATAAAAAAATCTGTAACTTTTGGTTAAAGATCTGTCCAAATAAAATCTACTACGTGACATATTTTGGATAGAAAGAGTATATTGTAATACAAACTAGTGCCAAACATCACGTTTTAAAATACGGTAATCAACATACAAAACAATACATGATAGTTGTGCAAGCAACACGTTCCTCGATTCTAGAATGGAAAAGAACGACTATTTTAAAGACAACCAATGACTCAACTCTTCGGATCAACATGAAGCGGATGAACAATGGTGGAAGGGAAGGGGTTGGAGGGGGGAGGGTTCTCTCAGATTTCATGTTCTTTGCCACAGAGTCGGGTGGATCTCAAAGTAGGGTTAGTAAAGGATTAGTTCGATTCTTTTCCAAAATGAGGTCTGGTTTAATTTAGATCTCTAGATTTTGTCAGGATTCAGGTTTTTTCCTCTTTCCGATCCCTTTTCTCAATCAAAGACAAAGATACATAACTGAACATAGTTAGAAAAACCTTGTGCCATCCTTTTATATAGCAAGGCAAGCAAGGATAGGTATCATGTGTTACTAACAGTTTGTCACTTTTTGATTTCATTTTAGAGAAAGATTTGTCAAAAAGATATTTCATATAAATTATGGACATATAGAAATTCAACTATACCAATACAAGATAAAGAGAAAGAGATCCTCAATGCAATCCCCAATTCATTTGAGGGTACCCACAGGGTGCCCCTGCCACCTCCCATCGTCCCCTAAACCGCTAACCCGAGGAGGCCGCGCGCCATCACCGTTCGCCACGACGAGTCCCTGAATATTCCCTCTTCCGCTTCCCACGCGCATAGGCTCCTCCCGTTCCTTTATTCTCCTATAATCCCACCGCGAAATCCTCACGCGATTCGATCCAATTCTCCTTCCTGGTTATTCCCACGGGTTGGCGATGAAGTTCGGCAAGAGCCTGAGCAGCCAGATCGTGGAGACGCTCCCGGAGTGGCGCGACAAGTTCCTGTCCTACAAGGACCTCAAGAAGCGGCTCAAGCTCATCGCCGACGCCGGCGTCGAGCGGCGGAGCAAGCGCCAGCGCGTCGGGATCGGGGGCGACGGAGGCTCGCCGCCGCCGATGACGCCGGAGGAGGCCGGGTTCGTCTGCCTCCTCGAGGCCGAGCTCGAGAAGTTCAACGACTTCTTCCTTGGGAAGGAGGAGGAGTACGTCATCCGCCAGAAGGTGCTTGATTGGATGCGATTAAATTTCCCGTTTCTTCTTGGTCTCCTTTGTTTCGCGTGCCTGGATTTGATCCGATTTCTGTGCTTCTGGGAGCGCAGGAGCTTCAGGACCGTGTGGTCAGGGCGGCCGAGATGGGCTCCGTGGAGGAGCTGATGCGTGTGGGGAAGGAGATCGTCGATTTCCACGGCGAGATGGTGCTGCTCGAGAACTACAGCGCCCTCAATTACACCGGTGGGCTGTTCCTCTTCAGTTTTTTTTCACATTGTGGTTGGGTGTCCCTAACACTAGTGGAAGTATGAAGCACCATGAAACATGCAAAGCCCAATTGAGCAAAGTTGTAAGGCCTACTTCGAATCCAAGTGTGGTTCCCACTAAAGTTGGTAGGATTCTTTATATATACGTGGGGACTTTTAGAGTTGAATAATTCCGAGTCCCGTGGGACCACTCGAGCCACTTGACTTGTAGTTAGAGTTTCTTATATATAATATGTGCACGTGCTATCTTTTGTTTATAAATAGTTTTCATTTTTCCGTGACGGGGGTGAACTTCTAAAGTAGATTTCTCTTTTAGCACCACGGCTACTTTGAACCGTGTATTAGAACTAAAAATATTTGGTGATAGCGTTAATATTTGAAAGCTTCAACCTGTGGTACTTTATAGTTTCCGCTAAGATATTCTACATATTGTACAAATATTATGCTCTTGGGAATTGATTTAGTTGCCCAAACAAGCACTCGGCATCTTCTAATTTGTTTCCTTAGTATGAATAGTGTAAGTGTGTAAGACAATAGGAACACTGGATTTTTGTTAGAAGTTCTGTCAATAAAATGACTACTTCTGTTTGAACCCAGCATCTCCTAATTTTTATTAGAAGTTCTGTCAATAAAATCGGTTCCCACTAAAGTTGGTAGGGTTCTTTATATATACGTGGACGTGGGGACTCCTAGAGTTGAATAATTCTGAGACCCATGGGACCACTCGAGCCACTTGACTTGTAGTTAGAATTTCTTATATATATGTGCACGTGTTATCTCTTGTTTATAAAATAGTTTCTCCTTCTTCTGCGACAGGTCGAACTTCTAAACTAGTTTTCTCTTTTAGCACCACGGTTACTTGGAACTGTGTATTAGAACTAAACGTATTTGGTGATAGCGTTAATATGTGAAAGCTTCATCATGGGGTACTTTATAGTTCCCAGTGAGTATATAGTCCACATGTTGTACAAATATTATGCTTCTGGGAATTGATTTAGTAGCTCAAACAAGCACTCGGCATCTTCTAATTTGGTTTCTTAGTATGAATAGTGCAACACAACAGGAACACTGGATTTTTGTTTGAAGTTCTATCAATAAAAACGATTCCTTCTGTTTGAACCCTCCATCTCCTAATTTTTATTAGAAGTTCTGTCAATAAAATCGGTTCCCACTAAAGTTGGTAGGATTCTTTAGTGGGCTCGTATTGCTGAAAGATTCCGAGTCTAGTGGGACCACTCAAGCCACTTGACTTGTAGTCAGATGTTCCTATTTTATATTACGTGTGCACGTGCTATATCTTATCTATAAAGCGGTCACCTTTTTTCTGCGATGGATCCGACTTCTAAAGTAGTGCTCTCTTCTAGCACTGCGGCTACCTAGAACCGTGTATTAGAACTAAAATACTTGGTGATAACGCTAATATTTGGAAGTTTTAACCTTTGGTGCTTTCTAGTCGCATCGAGTAGTAGATATTCTACAAATTTTACAAAGATATGCTTTTGTAGTTGATTTAGTTGTCCAAACAAGCACGCAGCCTCTCCTAATTTTTCTCTCGATAGGAAGAGTGTAGCACAACTGGAATACTGGTTTTTAATTAGAACAATTCTGTAAATAAAATTGTTTCCTTATGTTCGATTAGCTGCCTGTAAAGATGTATGATGAGCTTCTGTAAAGATGTTGTTTGTGGCTATTGTTGATTAAAGTTATATCTTATCTAACATGGGGTTTTGGACAAAATTCAGAAACACCGATGATTTATGTTCTAGCGTTTAGATGGATCATTTTATTTATTGGAAAAATGTGGTGCTTTTATGGGCTCCAGTGACTTGTTCACATGGTGTAGCAACATTGTAATCCATGTTAAGAAATTTGGTAAATGCATATGAATTAACATTGTAAACGTTGAAAAGTAGCATGTACCTGCACAGCTGCACTAGGTTGATCCGTAGCCATAAGCACATCATCTCAGCAGGCTTCCCATGCTTTTTGTGTTTCAGATGCAATAATAGGTGGTCTACTTGATAGTACTCCGTATTACCCTTTTCAAAATTTACACTCTCAAAGTGGCCTCAGATTTTTGGTGGTTCTAGTTATGAAGCAAGTTACCGACTGGTCCCAGCTATTTCTTTTGTGCTGATGCAAGTTCTAAGGAATCTGCACTTCTTCAGTGTTTTTTTCCTCTGACATGTTAATGTATAGTTATTCATGTAATGTAGATAAAAAATGCTTTAATCTGTAAAGATCTTGTGTAACCCTGGTCATTCCAAGATGCACATGTTCATGTATATATAGAAGATGCAGCTAGCGTTTGGTTCTAAGGCGCTCCTCATATTCTGATTAAACTACTACTAAAACGCAGATCTATTCTGTTAGACGAGAACTGTTTACCTATCATGCCCATTAATCGTGTGAACAGAAAATGTGGGTCCACATGTTTAAAAATTCTCATACCAATCAGTAATTCCCATCTATATGTTGATGCTATATGCTACTTCTTTTCAGGATTGGTTAAAATTCTCAAGAAGTATGACAAGAGGACCGGTGCGCTGATCCGCCTCCCTTTCATACAGAGGGTACTGCAGCAGCCCTTTTTCACCACTGACCTCCTTCACAAGCTTGTGAAGGAGTGTGAGGTGATGCTGGACCAGCTCATACCGGCAAACGAACCTTCCGTACCAAGCGAAGACAGAAAAGAAGAGAGCGACAGCGACGAGAAGCCTCCAAAGCCCATATCTTCTTTGGCAGACAGCAGCGGAGTCCTGGAGCTGGACGAGATCGAGGACATGAGGGGCATGTACATGAGGAGCACGGTGGCCGCGCTCCGGGCGCTGAAAGAGATCCGCAGCGGGAGCTCGACAGTGAGCATGTTCTCCATGCCTCCTCTGCACGGTAGCAATGGGCAGGAGGAGCAGGAAAGGTGAAACAAGATATGTGGTCAGGAAAAGGAGATTTGCTCTCCTCAGACTCATGTGTAATTTTTTTTTTCATAATCAGTGGTTGGAGGTTGTTGTAAAATGAGGTGGAAAGAGGGTTGGTAACTTAGCATCCACACATAAATCTGGAAGTGCAGTTTACTCTTCCCTTTTTTTTTTGTTTATGCGAGGAATATACACAGCGTGTCAATTTGTTTCTATTCTTGTGCTAGTTAGCAGATTTATGTGTCTAGACAGCAGTTCAAAAAGAGCTAAAAGTAATAAAAATTACCGATCCATGGACTACCTAGCGATAGACTATAAATTGATAGCAGATTTGTTGAAAATTTTAGCGATCTAAAAAATTATCAACAGCACTAAAAAAGACCTAAAAGTAATGAAAATTACAAATCCATGGACTACCTAGCGATGACTATAAACACTAGCGCGAGATGAGGTGCTGTTGTCCTTGCCCCTTCATCACCGGAGTCAGATAAAGCTTGTCGTAGGTCACAAAAACGGACTGGATCCCAGGAGATTCACCGGACACACGATTTCACACGCTCTTCGCTGATGCTAGACGCACCATTAAAGAGAGGATAGAGCGGGAAAGATCTTATTCTGGCTCCAGGATGTAGCCATCGAGTCACCATTCTAAAAAAAAGCACGAAAAACAGCCTAAAAAAATCAAAAACCATCCCGCTGGAGAGGGGCCGTGGGTCACCACACCTCCAAGACTCCAAGTCCACCGGAGGTGGAGTGAACCGAGGGCATCACCGGCGTGGGAAATTGGAACATGGTTGATGGGATTTTTGGTCGCCGCTCATGGTCTCTCTCTCGATACCGGTTCACCAAACACCTAGTTGTGTCTAGAGCTTTGATTTACTTGTTTTGTTAGATTTGGCTGGTGTGGTTGATCTTTTCTTTTCGAGAAAAAGCAAAGATTGTGACTGGATGCATTGGTAGGGAGGTAGCTATTCGGCTCACAGGTGCATTTGTACTCATTATGAGAAAACATATTTCGAAATATAAAAAAATTGAAAAAAATATCTACATATACATTCGAATATTTTATGTTCGTTCACAAGTTTTCGGGATGAAAGAACTTTCTACGTGCCTCATGCAAAAAGACAAAAATATCCTGTGAATAGTCCTAGTTACGTGATATTTTTGTCTTTTTTATACATGACACATAAAATATTCTTTCTTCCAAAAAACTTGTGAACGAACATAATATGTTTGAATTTACATGTAGACATTTTTTTCAATTGTTTTCACATTTCTAAATTTATTTTTTCACAATAGGTGCAAATGTACGAGTAAGCCAAAAAAGATTTCCGGATAGAAACAAATTACAAGTCTAAGAAAAGGCAATGTCCCATGGCAGTGGACAAGTGTTACAAAGGGACGCACAACCCGTACGGCTAAAAGCCGTCCACGCACGCGCTCAAGACGTTGCACACCTGCCAAGATCTCCATTAGTCTGATTGATCTTGCTGGTCTGCTTCGTTTCTACGGATTGGGAGCAGAATTCTGTTGCCATGGCGCTTAAAAGGTCCTAGGAGCATCCCAGCCGCGGGTCCTAAAGGGCTCCCCAGATGAAAGGCTTATTTTATATGCCGCAGTTCAATGGCTTGTTCGGCGTGTCTATGCCAACCGCGTGTCACAAGGAGCCTTCTGGACGCACCGGACACAAACCGTGCGTCTCTTGGGGCAACCCGGGCACTGATCGAATACCGCAACATTGTTTAATGAAACGGCAGTGGCAGGCCAACCTAATTAAAGATGGCGTCACTGTCCGTTCATCCTAATTAAAGATATCGATGGTTCATGTAAAAAGATGGACACAGGTACATAAGAAGCATAATAACACATGTAAATGTTCGATCGATACGACGCCACTAAATATGAGAATATTAACATTTAACAACGGTGGATCACAAAAGCTCAAATGTTCATCGGTACTAGACCCTATTGAAGCTCAATCAGTCAACCACAAAATCTCAAGTGTCCAGACTCGTGTCTCCAAATGGTCTCCAAATGCACCCAAAATACTCTACGCAATAAGAGAAATTTGGGCTAGAAAATTATATGAAACCGCCAAAATAAAACCATCACCACATAATATACATACATCAACCATGTCCTAACTAGGCCTGGGCTTTTTAGATAAATGTCCTTTTCTTGTCTTCATGGCTTGAAACCGTTTAGCAATAGCATCACTATCAAGTTGCCTAAATATCTTTCGCTCAGTGTAGCATACCATCAAGTCATTAAACCAATCATTCTTTATATTGTTACGTAGATAATCTTCATTGCCGAGAAATACCTCTCAACGGATGTTGTTGATAACGGCAATATCAAAGCCAACTCAATAAGTTATAGACCAATAGGAAAACCAAATGCTTCTCCATTTCAACCATCTTCATAGCCAAACTTTCAAGACCTTTGCAAGTAGAGAAGGCAACATGGATTCTCACATGGTGAATATAAGTCTCAAGTTGGCCTCTTACGGTTGCACAATCACCATTAGAAAAATCCGCATGATATATTGTAGATAAGCGAGCAAGCTTCTCCACATCAAACATTGAGAAAGAGTTCTTTGGATTGAGTCAAGACAAACAATTTAATGCCTCATTAGAAGCTTCACAAAAGCAATGATTCATCTCTACACATATATTGTCAACGACAACATAGAACATCTCAACTTTGTAGAAATGAAGCTTAGTGTATGTCACCTCGTCAAACCTTGAACGACCCGGACCGGTATTTGTTCATCCATGTGTGGCACCAAAATACGTTTAGCAATGCAAAATTGTTGGAATTAATCAAAAAAGGCCTCCCAACCACTTTTTCTCATGGATACTAACCGATGTTTCACAACACTAACTAGTTCCATTGCATGAACACTATTTAGATCCTTACTTGGCAAGACATGCGGAAGCTCATTTGTGATGACAAGTAACTTTATCATAAGCTTCAAAATGAAAACAAATTTGAAGTCATCCATCTTCTCAATTAGACCCGCTGCTTGTGATAGTCCACGACTCTCATCATTGACCAAACAAAGAATTTTTAATGTTACCAACCACATATGGTCCAAACGAAGCAAAGTTGTATAATGTGAACCCCACCTAGTATCCCGGGGCCTAGTGAGACTTGTTTCTTGATTCAAACCTCTTCCACTAGATATTTCACCTCTCTCAGGCATATCCAATTTTTTGATGATGTTCTTCTGTAAGCGCATCCCTTCTTTTGCAAGATGCACTTGATGTGTTCACAATCAAGGAGTTGTACTCAAAGAAATCATGAATGGATAAGCAAGAACGAGCAATGGAGGCAACAACCAGTTGTAAGCAGTGGGCAAAACAATGAACATAGAAAACATAAGGATTCTCTTCTAAGATCTTTTTCTGTAGGCCATTAAATTCACCCCTCATATTTGATGCCCCATCATAACCTTGCCCTCGTATTCTATGGATAAATACCAAGAAGAGCTACCTTTAGTGTCTCTGATGTAGTCTCATGGACATGATTTATAGAAAGAAATCGCTCCATAACCTTCCCTTCATTGCTCACATACCTACAACAACATAATTCCAAAAGGTTAAATAAAAGTATGTAGCAATAGTCAAATTGAATAATTGAGTAATGAAGCACTTCTAAGTTCTAACCTTAATATTACCGCTATTTGCTCTTTAATGGAAATATCACATGACTCATCAATAAGAACGGAGAACTTCTTATTACCAAATTCACACATAATTACTTTGGTGACTTCTTGTGCGCAACACTTGGCAAGATCCTCTTGAATTTTTGGAGAAACCATCTTGGAAGTTCTACCATATCCATCAGTATGCTTTACCTTTTCATCCTTCTGTTTATACCATTCAACCATCTCATAGAAGTTTCCCATGTTTAATGAACCAAGAGATTCATTGTGATCACGAAATGACAAGCCTTAACCAATGAGAAATCTAACACAATTCCTGGAAGAGGTCAATCAAATTTTATATAATTCTTCGAATTTCTTGGTTACACGAGATAGCTTACTAGACACACTTTGTATTTGATTACGAGAAGCATCACAATTCAATCTTGCATTATTATGGTCACTAGTTATGCCCCAATATGGTCAGGCAAAGCTTTATAAGCATGCTTCCAATCACTAAATCCAGTTTTGGTGAAGACATCACGACCAAATTGTTGTGTACTTTCCAGTTTCTTAAAAAGAAAGCAATGGAAACAATATGCCTTATCTTGAGACTCACTATATTCTATCCAATCGTATTTGGCATACCAATCTTTTGAAAAATGCCTTGATCCCCTCTTAGGAAAGTTAACAATTGGTTGTGTTGGACCCTTCAAAAGGTATGCTCTTCTCACTTGGTCTTTAATATCCAGGTAATCACTAATTTGTTGTCGAAGAGCGGGATCACAAATGATATCATTCGGATTAAACACATGCACCTCCTCATTTTGCGGTTGTGGTTGCAATTGTGGTTGTGGTACTCTTCTTGTGTCAACCAAAAAGCTCGTCAATTCTGAAATTTAAATAATTTATGTTCAAGAGTCAACACTTCAAAGTCATTTCAACAATTTAGACATGAAATTTATCTAAAATTGGGCATCGGGTAGTGCTAAAAATAACAATCTAGGAAGCAAAGTGGGAAGTAAATCATACCTAGTTGTATTCTGCCAGGAGCCGACGAGATCGAGCTAGACTGTAGGCCCTGAGACGAGCTGCCGCCCACCAGAGTTGCCTCCTCACTTCCGGCGGCCATCAAAATTGCAAGCATGCCTAAGACACTGCCTCGTTTCCGCTTCCAACTGCCTTCTGCAGCCTGCGCAACATCGGGAGAGTCATTGTTGGAGGCCATCCTCGGGCCTCAGTCGTTGACGTCTGGTGGCTCGCTAGCTCGACAGCTCGCCGGAATGATAAGCAACAAGGACGACTAGACGAGGGTTTCACAAAAGCAGAGACGCGGAGAGGCGAGATCGTGAGATAGAGACGTGCCGATTTGGGGATCAATCTAATGTTCCTAGCATTGCTATGTTTGATCTGGTTTTGATCAGTTGAGCTTCCTAATGGGCCAAGAGAAGTGGGCTGGCCTCTGGCTCTGGACGCTGGCATGTGTGGCATGGCCCAAGATTCATGTTGGCCTGGGCCATTTACTGATTTGACCAAAAATTGCCTCATGTAGCCTGGGAAAATCACTTGTTTGAACTCGGTTGTCAGCTTTGCTGCTCGACATGCACCAAGGGCGCGCGAAAGACAATCCCAGGCATCCATCGATGAAAGAGCATGTGTGCCCCATGTGTGGTTTTGGTAATTAATGACAATCTCTATAGACTAATGTTTGCATTGAGTTACACTTGTAGGAATTGTCCTTTGGCATTGCTTAGACCATGTGTTGGCTTCAAGGTAGAAGAAATGAAGAAGAATAAGCAATGTCCAAGGGCTTTGGGCCTATTGGAATCATGTTGAATAAAGAAGATTATTCAAGGTTGATCAAGACGAAGAATGGGTCAATACTCAAGAAGAAATGAAGTTGTGCAAGTTCAATATGCACAATCTCTATAAGATCACATGCTTGAAGCTTTCCATCCTCAGTGATGATGGATCGATGAAGATAAGCTCAAAGAATAGGTTTCCCCATGGTGTATGGGGGTGCAAGTCGCAAGTCTTCATCAAGCGAGCGTGAGCAAGAGCAATCAAGAAAGTTGTTCCATCTTGAGGAGGACAAGATCATCTACATAAAGTTCAAGTGGAATGCTCAAGGTAAAGGTATTATCTTGATAGGTTTTCCCTTTTGCCGGTCTCATGTTGTTAGTTGGGAGACCGGGTTTAGGATAGATAGCCGTACTATAAAGAGGGGATCTCGAGTGAGTAACTCGATTGTATCTTTCAGAGAGAACTCAAACCTTTGCATATTTCACATCTTCTTTCTTAGTTGTTATTTGGATCTTATCCAAGTAAGGTTCTATAGCTTGTGGGGATGTTCATAACAAGCTCTAGTTCATCAAAAATGGATTTTTGTTGTATATCTTATTGCGTTTTTGATCTTGCTTGTTTTTCGGCTTCACACATTGGGAGATATCTCACATATATATACTTGATATTTTGTCCCCTGGTGGTATCCAATATTTCCACTTTTGTTGGATGCTACTTGTTTGCATATTTCCAACAAATTTGGTTTAAACCTAACAGGAGTTTCCAAGGTCAAGTTATTGCGTTTTGTGTTTTGGAGGTTTTATGATTCATCTATTTTAGAGAGGTCAAACCTTTCATCTTGTGGTTTTACCTCAATGGTTGGAAAATGATGTTTCTCCACATGATCTTGTAGATCTTGTTGTCCTGTTTGAAACAAGCCCAAGTTCAACAAAATTGGAGTCCAGTTGTAAAATTTATTGCCATTTTCGTACTAAGTGTCTGGTAGTACTAAAATTCTGGTAGTACCGGGAAAAAGTCTGGCAGTATCGGGGTTACCTGCAAGAAGTTCCTTTGGGTGATCCAGTAACCCTAGGTAGTCTGGTAGTACCGGGAAAAAGTCTGGTAGTACTGGGAAAAAGTACCAGGATTACCTAGCAAGAGTTTGTTTGGGTGACCCAGGAACCCTAGGGACTCCGCTAGTACCGGGAAAAAGTCCGGTAGTACCAGGATTACCTGGCAAGAGTGTGTTTGGGCAACCCGAGAACCCTAGGGAAAGTACGGTAGTACATGGAAAATCTGGTAGTAACGATATTCGCATTTTTTGCTGCAACGGTTAGATTGGGGGGGTGGCTATTTAAGGAGCCTTCTTTCCCAATGGTTCTCATCTTCTTGAGCTTGTTTTCCCCTCCATTGTTGATCCTATTGAGCTTGCTTCCTCCCTGTTCCTCCCATTATTCTTGCATCTATTTGAAGGGAAAAAAGAGAGGATATATAGATCTATAACTCCACCAATCCATCTCTCCTCTAAGTGAGGGGAACATCTTGGAGACTTTTGTGGTTTTCCTCTTGTGTTCTTACTCTCTTATTCCCCCAATAGCTTTTGTAGATTTGGTGGAATTTGAGAGTGAAGGACTTGTCATTGCATTAGGTGCATCATTTTGGGTTCTCCTCGAAGGATTTGGTTGGTGAAATCAAGAAGCTTGTTACTCTTGGGTTCTTGGAACCCTAAACGGTGTAGTGTCCTTTTTGGTGAGATCTTGAGGCTTCCATTTAAGTTGTGGAGCTCTCCCCAAGTTACCGGCCTTGGTGATGACTATTTGGAGCCTACAATTTAGTTGTGGAGATTTCCCCAATCTTGTACGGGTTTGGTGACCGCCCTCAAGTGTCCCATAATGGATCGGGTGTTTACCGTGCGGTGGGTGCTTGGGGGAATAGGGTGAGGCCTCTTGTGGCATTTGTGGTCTTTGTACCACCCACCCCTCCAACGGATACATACTTCTCCTCAAAAGGAATGAACTCAGGGATACATCTTTGTCTCCACGTGCCTCGGTTATCTGTGTATTTGAGCCCTTTACTTATGAACTTTACATTGTGATATCCGTCATGCTTGAAGTAATCTATATTTCTATCACATTGTTGCTTGTCTTGCTTAGCATAATTTGTTTGTGCACATAGGTGAACCATAGTATATATAGGCTTTGTGCTTGACAAAGCAAACTCTAGTTTTATTCTGCATTTTCTAAGCCTATCTATTTAAAGTTTTAAACCGCCTATTCACCCCCTCTAGGTGGCATATGTGTCCTTTCAATTAGTATCAAATCAATGTCTCTCTATTTTAGGATTCACCGCCTTGAGAGAAAAGATGTCGACTAGGGGATTAGTGCACAATTCCTTTTATATATTCGATGGCATGATATTTGGAAATTTCACATGTTTGATATTCACACCCAAATATTGAGGGAATTCTAGATATGGTTTTTTATCCTCCTATATGGATCCCCAAAATCAATCTTCAGAGGAGAAGATAAACTCTTGTATAGATGCTCAATCTACTAAAGTTATTTTACTTGTTGTGAGCAATGTAGTTATTTCTTCAATCATGCCTTATCTGAGTTCTCATGAGATATGGACAAAGATTCAAGATAAATATGATGTGTCCAACATTATTGAGGATGATTGTATTCCCTCCACCTCCGGCCATGACGAGGTCTCATCTTCTACCACTCACCAACATGTGATTTGCCACAAGGTAATCATATGGTGAGTGGTGATAGAAATTGCAATGTATGGATAGTGAGCTTACTATTGGCAATCCATCATCTCTATCTCGTTGCAATGTTTTATCTTTAGACCTGAACACTTCTAGCACTCATAATTCCTTACATGCTTGTGTTAATATTCCTTGCATATCTTGTAGAAATGGCTTGAATAAATCGCATGATGATATGCTTGTTTTGTCTTGTTGCCATGATAAAAAAATGCTTCTATTGAAGGAGATATTCCCTAGAGGAAAATAATAAAGGTGTTTCTTATCATATCTCATTAGTTCATAATAGTTTTATATCATGCTATAACTGTATTAATCGGAGATATTGATACAGGTGTGGTATATAAACAAACCAAACAGTCCCTAGCATTCTCTATATAACTAGTTCATTGGGCAATCGATGATCAAGGTTTCCTGATCATGGAGAATTTATGCCAGTTGATGATAAAGTCATATCATTGGTAATATGATGTGATGGACATTACCCATATAAGTATTGAAACATGATCAAGTCACAAAGTTCATAGTTGCAATAGTTAGAAACAAAGTATCCTAATCCTTAGACTATGAGATCTTGTTTAATCACTGTGGCCCGTGGATGCTTTGACTACATCAAACGTCACACTATAGCAGGGTGATCATAAAGGTATACATTGGGTATTCCAAAGGGGCACATTGAGGCGCATGCATCAAGATTGGGATTTCTTCTCCTGCGTGGTGGGAAGATACACTGGGCCCACTTGGTGAGATTACATCCATAAGTTGCGCAGCATGTGACTAGGTCACTGGGATGAAATATCACGGGAACGAGTAAAGCAACAGTTGTCGCTAATGATGTTGAACAAGGTATCATGATACCGATGATCAGATCTCGGACAAGTCAGGTATCAAAGTAACAAAGGGAATTGGACTCGACGTTTGTGGTTCAAATGACGTTGTAATCATGGAATGCACATGGGTCATTATGGGCATCCCGATCTTGCTATACATCATTGATCTGAGAGTAATCTCGATCATGTATGTGATATTTCCGAACTACAGGGTAACACACTTAAGGGTTTTACCACGACTGAATATCATTTTGGAATAGATGGAATCACAATAAGAAAGAGAAAGGAACACCGAAGGTACTCAGTGAGAGAACCAGAATGATTTCGAGAAAATCCAAAGGAGATTATAATGAACTAAAAGGTGTTTCGAATCAAAAGGATTTAATAAATATGTATTTTATGTCAATTATTGTAATTAATAATAAAATAATATCTAAATTAGATAAAATGGGGCAACTTTCCTATTGGTCAAAGTTCCTGGAGAGGACAAGGCCCAAGAGGGAAGGCCGCATGGGGGCAGATGCCGCTGCCATGGAAGGAGCGCTGGGTGGGGCCCGTCCGGCTGCTAGCCCACCTCGGCACGCATGCACGGGGCCTACCCTAGCCTTGGCCAGCCGTCCCTCCTCTTCTCCCGTGCGCATGCCTCCCAACCTCCTCGTCCCTTTAGTCCCACTCCGAGAGTTTAGTAGTTGCGGGTGCCCACGTTTCCCCTATATATAGAGATCTATATGGGAGGGAAAAATACATTAGTTTCTAAGGAAATTTTCCTTGGAGATTTATCTATTTCTCTCTTCTTTGCAATTGTGGACCCAAAGTAAGGGTTGCACGAGAAAGAAACTGCTTCGCTACAACATGCCATTGTGTCGCGTTGATTCTGGCCAGAAGATCTACTTCTGCAATCCTGACTAGATCAAGGAGAGCAGGGGTCGTCATCAAGCTCTGGACATGTGCGACCTCGAAGGTGCTGCCATCAGTGGCACCGAGATTGTCATGCGAGGACCAGAGGTGACTTGCAAGTAGCTTCGCGACCTTGAGGTAGGACGAGTACGACTACATCATTCACGCTCCACATGTGCGTTAAGTGCTTTCGGTCTACAAGGGTATGTTATCAAAGCCTCTCTTTGTTACAACATTACTCATAGATAGATCTTGGGCAGTTTGGTGTTATGCTAGTCATGAATATTTTTGTTTTCTGCTATGAACCCATTCAGTGGTATCAGAGCCGATCTATGCGTAGTATTGCTTGTACGGTTATAACACATGCATCATGTGGGCATTGATCCTCCAATTATTACCCTCCCACGTGTACTTGATTATATCGTGGTACTGTTTCATGAAGCGGCCGGACCAACCTTACGCGAGACTGGTTCCACGCTCTATATATGACCTATAATGTAGAAGTGTCTAGTGGGTGTCTGTCTCTCTTTCAGTAGATCATATGGCATTTTCAAAGAAGGGCCCCAAGAGGGGTGTAGTATAGACAACTGTTGGATCCATGTTGTGGTTGGAAGTTCGTAGTTAGAAACGGTTCTGTCTCAAAAGCCTAATAGCCATGTAAAACTTGCAATAGATAAAGTAGAGGCATCTAACTTTATTTTGCAGGAGGCATGTAATTTGGTATGGTCATAGTCGTGGAAAAGGTGAAGTAATTTACTTTTCAGTTACCAACTTGTATAGTAATAGCCATCATATCGATGGACGACGAACTAATGGCATTGTGGACTTAGCACCGAACTAGTGGCAAGATGGTGATCATGTCAGAGTGCTCGATGGAGATCAAGGTGCATGAATAAGACCATATCATGTCACATATTAGTTGCATATATTGTTAATTTTTTGTGTGCATCTTATTGTTTGCTAGTATTAGATACACAATGATAGCATTAATTAAGATGATCTCTAATTAGTACCAACTGTAGTGTTCTCCCATTAGTGTGCACCACCAAGAAAGTTCATCGTTATGAAGGTGGCCGTGAAGATTGGGTGTTAGACATATCGACATTCACATACGGTGGTTACAAGCCATGTATGCACTATGAATACACTAAGGCTGAATTGGCGAGCCTACCATGTATATACATGGCCTCGGGACATGGTAAGATCGAAAGATCAAGCATGAGTCACATGAATTGTGAGACCCTGGCGCATGGCTTAATAGTATTGATAGGATACCCATATCAACAATTTGCAACTTCTTTTCTGGAAGATCATCTAAAAAGAACTCTGAGGTTAAGCATGCTTGGCCTGGAGCAATTTGAGGATGGGTGACGGATGGCTCCAAAAATAGCCATCTTCCACCGCGTTTAAACATTGTTTTTGGTCAAGCAATTTACAAGAAATTCTCAATCCTTGCCACTAATGACTAATAATTGCAAAGATATGCAAAACCTTGCTTTGAATTGTGTTGTGCAGGAAATCACGCTTTTTAATGTGAAATCAGGAGTCATAATGGTGGTTTTTGAGGAAGTCCACACGGCCAAGTAATTGAGGAGTCATTCCTAGGCGTCAGCAAGCTTAACGACCACTGGTACGGGAAGAGACCGCCCGTACCATCCGCCTGTACCACGTGTAGATGAATTCGTATCATCAAACCCTATAACTTTCGTGAAGATGCCTATATATTTTGAGTCTTAGACACTGGCCAGAGGGCCACCATTCTCAGATTACATCTCAACACCACCAAACAAGATCCACGCCATTGTTCATCACTTCCATCATCCATCCCCTCCATTAGCCATAGCCATCGCTTTTTACTTTAGATCTCCTTGTGATTTGGCGATCATTGTAAGAATATTTGATTTCAATCTAAGTATTTTGCACAATGTTTTCTATCCTTGATCTATTTGTTATGAGTGAGTAGTCCTCACGGGCTGCAGGTTGGGGAGAAACCTCGCAGCAATTATGTGCATCTAATTCGTGGGAGTATTGTGTTTTGTTTGCAATGGAGATTTGTATCTTTGTCTTTTTCCTCGATCTATGGACTTGTAGGTACCCAAGATCCCATAGATTGATAAAGGCTTGAGGTGATATACTTGACTAGTGGCGATCTCATAGGAACCCTAGTGACAGAAAGGGTAGTACAATCTTCATTTAGCGACCCATTCGGGATAACAACAACATCACCACTTAATGCTTTGATCTGTGTTTTACACTTAATAATCGTTTGAAACCCATTGCTTTGTGGTGAACTCGGTTGGATTAAAATACTATTGTTATGCCTGCTGCATCACGAGGGCTCTCGTATATTAGGATGTGTTGCCCACAAGAGATTATCCTTGTTCAACCATTACACATGACTATACTTATTATTTTCTTTTTTCCATATGATGTGCAGCTGTTGATGGATCTTCAACCCTAGCCTATCTCCATCCATTGATTCAACCCATTATAAAAGTAAACTAGATTGGTCCGGTAAACTAAGGTAAATCAAACAAACAAAGTCTTATAGACGTGTCCTTTTTATTTCCTTTTAGCATTGTTTTCCAAGGTTCGATTAAACCTAGGTCTTCTAGGGAAAAAGGTATTATACTACATCCGTGAATCCGGATCGAAGGTATCAACCCTTTTTCTAGCGTCGTTGTTGAGGAAGCAATTTCTCTATCTTGGTGAGGTCACTAGAGACCTTGTTTCTGTTTTATTATTATTTTGTAGTTTATTTTTTGTTATTAGTTTACTTTCTTGTTATCTATCTGAAAACCC
The DNA here is from genome assembly GCA_023614405.1 of Avena insularis. NCBI lineage: Eukaryota > Viridiplantae > Streptophyta > Magnoliopsida > Poales > Poaceae > Avena > Avena insularis. The sequence continues at coordinate 230,216,486 of CM042694.1, read as the reverse complement.
CATAAAATTAGTTACTTGTTATTCGTTTTCTTTACTTAAAAAATTACCAAAAATATAAGAGCCATGGCTCAAAAGAGACTTGGGGAGTGACATGGGTATACCCTACAGGTACTCGAGCTTGGTATATACGGTCTAAATATGTACAGGCCCACGGTGTCACCAAGGCCCAAACGAAGGATTCGAGTAACCTGCGGACTCTCGATTGCTTGAAGAACAAGAAGAAGCTAAAGATAGAAAGTTTAAAGGGGAAAACCCTAAATTGTAACCGACTCGACCTGCTATCCAGGACCTAGCCTGTCTATATAAAGGCTGGGAGGGGGCAGCGAGGAGGACACACACAACCCTAGTTTCTACCACCCTCGCCAGATTGCATCTGTGCACCATTGTAACCTTCGGTTCCTTCGATAATTCCATGAGCAGACAAGTAGGAGTAGGGACCTCTACGAGGCCTGAACCTGGGTAAATCTTTGTCCCCTGTGTGCTTGTTTGCTAGCCGATATATGTCTCCGTGGGCCGTCCATGGGGATTGGGAGTGCTGATGTTGTGGCTTCTTCGGCCCCATCAACCGCGATCTACAACTCCGCAACAGCGGAGATTCGCTAGCTCTTCGGCTCGTTCGACTTCATCGTCCACACGCCAGCCACTCGCCCGGCCTTCGAGTCCGTGGGCGACGGAATCAGCCTGGCGATCGGGAGCTTCCGCTTCCAAGTTGGTCAGATGGGCACGCTTCGATGCTGATCAGCGAAAGACCGGGCGATTTCCTAGCATCATGGTTTCCTCCATCGATCGGCACCCTCGGAAGCTCAACGCCCGATAACAGATCGAGAACACGATCACGCAGCGATCGCGACTCCGATCTGAGCGATCTGGCCACTGAAGATGGAACCTACGGTTCTGGATCTGAGAGTTGTGGAAGCAGCAGCTTCCCCAATCACTTCATGTGCGCTTTCATCAACACAGGTGACACCTCTGCCAACCGCGACAACGGCGGCAATCGCGGCAACGGAACTGACCCGCCTAACGGCGGCAACGGTGGCAATGGCGGCAACAGTGGTAACGGTGGCAATCGCGTCCCCGTTGACAACGGAGGGGCAGTCGAACCTCCAACCATTGTAAATGAGCAAACTGGCGAACGCGTCGTAATCAAGCTCAACGAGCAAGAATGGGCTCGCTGCCGCGAGGCACCCCTCTACCCTTCGGATCCCCACAAGAGCTGCTGATGGGCTATCACTGGCTCCTGAAGGAAGAATTCAAGCGCCAAGTACAAACAATTGTGCAACTCAAGGCGCGCAAAAAGGCGGAAGACGAGTCGAGCCTTCGTCGTGATGGACTCTCCTCCTACGGAGGATCCTCCTCAAAGGGCAACGAGCACCTCGCCAAGAAGAGGCAGTCTCGGATGGCCCATCTCACTGAGCAGGAATGCATAGAGGCCGCAAAAGTCCTCGACTTCGGCTCTATGACAGTCGACACCAAGGGCAATGTGGTCCCCAAGATGCCACAGGCTACGGTGACAGCGGCCACCATGTACCTCCTGAACAACCAACCACCAGCCGGGGACCCCCGAGCCGCCATGCACCGATCTATGATCACGGGCTTGGGATTAATCGAGGCCGCCCTCGACAAGGAGCCGACACCGGAACCAAAGAAGGGCAAAGCACTAGCAAAGCGTTACTCCTCGCCCTCATCCAGCGATGACAGTCACGACTTGTCTCGACGTCGCTGCTCACGACGACACGACCACGACTACGACGCACGTGATGACATCACGCAGCGCAAGATCGACAAATCAAGAGCACGACATGCTCGGTCGACTGACTCAGAAGAGGAGGACGTGGAGCTCTGTGGCGCCAGATGCTTCAGCAGATCCATTAGGCAGAAGCGAATGCCTAAAGGGTTTAAACTCCCGTCGGAGAACCCGAAGTTTGACGGCCTACAGGACCCGAAGATCTGGCTGGAGGACCACATCTCCTCTGTCAGGCTCTACGGAGGTAGTCGAAGCACGACCATGCAATGCTTGCAGTTACAGCTGCAGGGCGCTGCCCGAGCATGGCTCAACAACCTCCCACGCAGATCCATTCGCAGTTGGGACGAGCTGGTTTATAGCTTCATGTGCAACTTTAAGGGCACATACAAGCGGCCCGCATCAATCGAAGAGTTGAGATGCTGCCAGCAAAGATCTGGCGAATCGCTGCCCTCCTACATCCAAAGGTGTTCCATCATCAAGAACTCCGCAGAAAACATCTCGGAGGATCGCGCGATTGACGCATTCAACGGTGGCGTCCGCCGCTTAGAACTCAGAGAGGAGCTGGGCCGCTCAAAGCCCAAGACCATTGACCACTTGATGGAGATCGCAAATCGGTGGGCCGATGCAGAAGACTCAGTGAAGAATCGCGTTCACTCCGACGAGGAGGCGGATCTCGAGCATAGACGCGATCGCCGAGGCAAGCGTCGCATGCGCATTTATGATGACCGCGACGACGTCAACATGGTCGCGGCTGGCTACGCCAAAAGACGCGATGACAACCGCAACAGCGGATACCGTAGCGGCGGATACCGCGACTCCGGGAAAACCACGCAAGTGTGGCAACACCGCACTCGTGATGAGGCACCCGCGAGCTCCATTGAGGATAAACTGTCCGGGCCATGTACGGTGCACTTCTACATCGACAAGCATGATGGCAAGAAGAAGTCCAGCCACCTCCTCAAGGATTGCCGCGAGTTCCTCAAGCTACATGAGGGACTGGTTCGGATGAACCGCAACACAGTCGAAAGAGGCTACGGAGCCGCTCTAGGCGCCGTGGCACATGGCGCTCTGCCACCTCCACCTGGGCCATCCCCGAATGCAACCGCACCAGACCAGCACCATGGAGGCGAGCCGTACCCACGAGCCATGGGCACCATGATGATCCAAAAGGGACGCCCCTCCAATAGGGTGCAGAAGGCCATCACTCGCCAAGTCAACTTGGCCACACACTCGCCACCATCCACCACTGTGTACCTCAGTGGAAGCGAGTCCTGCATCACCTTCGACAAACGCGACCACCCGCCTCAGGTACCCCTTCTAGGCCATTGCCCCCTCGTACTCGAGGCGCAAATCGGAGGCTTCGACATGAGCCGCGTCTTCATGGATGGCGGAAGCGGCATCAACCTTATATTCGCGAGTACCTTGCGAGAAATGAGGATCCCCCTAACTTGCCTGGAGGCCTCGGACACAACGTTCCATGGCATCGTCCCAGGGAAAGGTGTATACCCCCTGGGCAAAATCAACCTCGACGTCATCTTTGGCACGCCCAAGAACTTCCGGCACGAGCACATCGACTTTGAGGTCGTCGACTGGCCCTCACTGTACCACTGCATCCTCGGGCGCGTCGCGTTTGCTAGGTTCATGGCAGTGCCCCACTACGCCTACCTGCAGATGAAAATGCCAGGTCCCCATGGTGTCATCACGATCAACGGGAGCTTTGAGCGATCTGACAGTTGCGATAGGGAATTCAACAGAATTTCCCAGTCCTTCGGCATGCAGGAGGAACTCGTGAGACTAAAGGAGACGACAGACAACAGTCTGCCTCCCTTGAGACGGCCAAGCTCACCTGATCTCTCCTTCGACTCATCGGTGCACACGAAGAAAGTGCAGGTCCACCCATCGGATCCTGCCAAGACGGCCGTCATCGCCAACAACTTGAGTCTCGCGTAGGAACTCGCGCTCGTCGAATTCCTCCGTGAGCACTGGGAAATTTTCGCCTGGTGTCCTGTGGACATGCCAGGAGTTCCCAGGGAATTTGCCGAGCACGCACTCAACATCAACCCCGACGCAAGGCCAGTCAAGCAAACAATTCGGCGATTGTCTGAGCCAAGAGCGCAGGCAGTTGGAATGGAGATCAACAGACTCCTCGAGGCCAAATTCATACGCGAGATCAAGGAAAGCACTTGGCTCGCCAACACGGTGCTGGTACCGAAAAAGGACACGGATATCCTGTGGATGTGCGTGGACCTCACCTCTCTGAACAAGCACTGCCCAAAGGATCACTTCCCGTTGCCACGGATCGACCAGATCATCGATTCCACCACGGGATGCGAGCGCCTCTGCTTCCTCGATGCCTACTCAGGCTATAATCAAATTCGAATGAAGGAGGAAGATTAAGAGAAAACAGCGTTTACAACACCCTTTGGTGTGTTCTGCTACAACACAATGCCCTTCGGGCTAAAGAACGCGGGAGCCACCTACCAGCGGTGCATGCAGGCTTGCCTCAAGGAACAACTGGGTCGCAATATTCAAGTCTATGTTGACGACATAGTAATCAAGACCAAGGAGGAAGCCTCTCTAATCGATGATTTGCGCGAAACCTTCGCCAACCTCGACCGCTACCGGATCAAGCTCAATCCGGACAAATGCGCCTTTGGCGTACCATCTGGGCAACTGCTCAGATATCTCATCTCCGCAAGGGGAATCGAGGCGAACCCGAAGAATATAAAAGCCATACTGGCCATGGAGAAGCCGAAAAACATAAGGGGCGTCCAGCAGCTGGCTGGACGAATCGCGGCCCTCAGTCGATTCATCAGTGGAATGGGCGAAAAGGCGCCACCCTTCTACCAGCTCCTCCGCAAAACTGAAAAATTCGAGTGGACCACTGAAGCACAAGAAGCATTCGAAGACCTCAAGCGCCTGCTATACACTTCGCCAGTACTGGTGACCCCACAAGAAAGGGAGCCACTGTTGCTGTATATCTCGGCCACCAACCAGGTGGTCAGCACAGTGCTTGTCGTCGAGTGAGCGGAGTAAAACAAGGTCCACGGCGTACAACGCCTAGTATACTACCTTAGCGAGGTCCTCACGCCAACAAAACAGCGGTACCCGCACTACCAGAAGCTGGCGTATGGTGTCTTCATGAACGCCCGACGACTACGCCACTACTTCCAGGAACACCCAATCGTGGTGGTCAACGACGCCCCCTTGGGGCACATCCTCAATAACCCCGACGCCACGGGACGAGTCGCCCTTTGGGGAATAGAATTGTCTCCACGAGACATCACGTACGAAAAGCGCGACGCAATCAAGTCGCAAGTTCTCTCGGACTTCCTCGTGCACTGGATGGAGAACCAGCTCCCGGACAAGCCAGATATGTCCTACCTCTGGACAATGCACTTCGATGGGTCCAAGCGGAAGACGAGTGCAGTGTCATACTGACATCACCTCAAGGGGACAAGCTGAAGTATATCCTGTGAATGCAGTTCACAGCCTCAAATAATGAGGCTGAATACGAGGCCCTGTTGCACGGGATGAGGATGGCAAAAGCCTGCGGCGCCAAGAGGCTCGTCATATACGGCGACTCCAAGTTGGTCGTCAACCAAACAATGCATGAGTGTGACGCACTGAACAACAACATGATCGCGTACCGCGACCTCTACGACACACTCGAGGGAGACTTTGATGGTTGCGAGCTGCGGCACGTAGTCGCAAAAGCAACGAAGAGGCGGACGCACTCGCCAACATAGGCTCCACCTGTGCCCCCATACCACCTGGGGTATTTCTTGAGCGCATCTGCGAACGCTCCATCAAACCAAAGGCCGCAGAGAAGAAAACAAGCGCAGCAATGGACTTGGGGGCTACGCCACCCAATGAGCCAATGGCACTCGATGACTTGGAACTGGACACAGGACTCGAGGGACCAATGAGCGTCATGATGATCGAGCAATCCTGGACGCAGCCGTACATCACGTACCTCCTCAGCAAGAGGTTACCAGACGATCCGACAGATGCACGGCACATCGCGCGGCGATCCAAGGCATTCGCCGTTATCAACGGCGAACTGTATAAACGCAGCATCACAGGAGTACTCCAACGATGCGTCTCCATGGCCGATGGAAGAGCAGTTCTCCTCGACATCCATGAAGGGACCTGCCGGCACCACGCCGACAGTCGCGCCCTCGTTGCCAAAGCTCTACGAGCTGGGTTCTACCGGCCTACGGCCATGCACGACGCTAAGGACATCGTCCAAAAATGCAACGCTTGCCAGCGATTCACGGACAAGCCGCACGCACCAGGCGCAGAGCTATGGCCAATCCCATTGGCCTAGCCCTTCGCACAGTGGGGGCTCGACATGGTTGGCAAACTTCCAAGATCTTCACGAGGAGGCTATGTCTACCTCCTAGTCGCAGTTGACAAATTCACCAAGTGGATTGAGGCCATGCAAATGACCAACCAATCAGGGCACAACGCAGTCAAGTTCTTCGAGTCCATCATCTACCGCTTCAGAGTGCCCCACAACATCATCACCGACAACAGGACGAACTTCACATCCAAGGAGTTCCAAGAATTCTGTGAAAACCTCGGGATCAACATCAGCTATGCCTCAGTAGCACATCCACAGACCAATGGTCAGGTGGAAAAAGCAAATGGGCTCGTCTGCAGCGGCATCAAGAAGCGACTCCTCCGGCCACTCGAACAAGCCACGAGCCGCTGGCCGGACGAACTACCATCCGTACTCTAGAGCCTACGCACAACTCCAAATAGCGCCACGGGCTACACGCCATTCTTTATGGTGCACGGAGCTGAGGCAGTGCTACCCGCCGAGGTACGGTACAAGGCGCCGTGCGTGGTCGTTTACAGCGAACAAGAGTCATCCCTCGCACTCGAAGACTCCGTCGACCTCCTTGACGAGGCAAGGGAAATCGCCGCGGAAAGATCCACGATCTACCAGCAGAACCTGCACAACTACCACAGTAGGAGGCTTCACCCTAGATCCTTCGTCGAAGGTGACCTGGTCCTGCGACTGAAGCAGCAGGGGCATCTCAAGCTCGAGTCTCCCTGGGAAGGACCGTACGTGATTACAAAAGTAATCCCAGGTGGCGCCTATCGCCTTCAAGATCTAGAGACAGGAGTCGCATACTCCAACTCTTGGAACGTCGCACAGCTGCGACACTTCTACCCTTAGTCGTTTTTACCTTTTACATTGCAAAATACGGCTACTCAGCCAAGGCTACTTAGCCGCACATTGTACCTCGCACTGTTCTTCGAATAAATAAATCTAAGTGCCCCAAAACTCTGAGTTCTCCTTTACTTTTCCAATTTATATACTCGGGGGCTGCGCCACCCTATACACATCTGTTCTTCGAACCAAAACGCGATATCCTGAGTAGCTGGTACATCAATCGAAACCCTTAACACAACACCAACCCAGCTACAACGCACCTGACAGGTTGACAAGAGACTGGGATAAAAACATGACCAGGCTAACGAAAAGGACTCGCATAGTGCCACGCACTTCGTACTAACAAAGCTCTTTATACGCATTCAACAATAAATTATCTACAACATTTATACGAACTTTACAACACAAGTACACTTATGTGTAGGATACAAACTAGGCTACTACTGCAGCAGAAGAACGTTGGTTTGTTCCTCGAAGAAGTCGACGATCTCTTCTGCTGGGCGGTCCACCGCCTGGTAAAAGTGACCATACAGAATCGGCCTGCAGAACATCTACGTCAGGCCTGTGCAGTCACACCATTGATAGAGCAGCCTTGGCACGAGCCACCAACTGCTGCCTCACGCACTCGCGAACCGCGATCAGGTCTTGAAACTTGGCAAGGACGGCCAGCAAGCTTGATGGCGTATCATCTAGCGGAAACATCACCCGATAAATGTTCTTCAAGCATGACTGCGATTTTTTCAGAAAGTGCAGCACTCGTGATGCACGATCCTGTAGGGTCGCTAGCGCAGTCGCATGATCTTGATCTACCCAGAAGTATCCACTCTCTTGAAGTTGCTCCTGGGTAAGATCATGCATGCGAATGATAATTCTATCCTTCTCCTCCTGCGGGTGACGCGTGTTGACAAACTACACGAAGCAGCAACAGCAGCATGAGTACAACGTACCACTGCGAGTAACTACACGAAAAAGATGAGAACAAGCAAACTAACATTTGAATTGGTCGCCCAGCTGCGTCACCTCGCCAAGCAGATACTGCTCTCGAGCGGCGGCTTTTTCCGCCTTCGACTTCCATACGTCCGCATTACCACGGAGCACGGGCAACTCACGCTCCAGCTGCTTCACGCGATCACGCAGTCGCGAAAGCAAGAACAACTCATCTACCCTGGAGCGCGGCGGTGCCACGGTATCATCAAGAGTCGGCGAGTCCTAAGTTTCCCTCAAAGGATCACTTGATGTACCCTACTAAAAGTCAAGATAAAAGCAAATAAGACAACCAGATCAACACAAAGACAAAAGGATCGGATGCATTCAAGACTAGCAAAAGTATCAGCAGATACACTCGCCAGCAGGCATGTTCTCAAACAAAAGGACATAAACTAATTAACTATTACAAAGCTAACTAAGGAGCAACTGGCTTCTTCGACTTCGATGGCTTCGGGGGCTTCATCAAGTCCATGGCAGTGTCAGACGCCACTGAATTTCCGCCGGCCCCTGATGCCGAAGCTTTCGCCGCCTTCTTGGCACGTTGGAGCTCCTCAGAATACTTTGCAACAGTATTTATCAACTGAGGCCCATATTTGCCACAGGCAGTTGCGAAGGGAGTGAAGACTACCTGCTGGTCGTCCGCACTCACAGGCATCGCCTTCGACACCGTAGCAGGGTCAATCTCGACTCCACGGGACTGCACCATGGCAAGTGACATGGACGCGCTAGCCGAGCGAAGCGAGTTCTTGAAGCTAGCAGGCACACCTCCAGCGAGTGACTCCACCAGCTCGTCTATATTCTCGACTAGCTCCGCCTTGGGCATCTGCTCCTCCCGAAGGCGACTGAGTATGCTTTTGGCCTTGGAGAGCGTGTCCTGCACAACGATGCTGCGGTCTTCGACTGCTGATAGTGCACCCGCCAGAGCGTCATCACGACGAAGGGCCTGCGGGTCAAAGCTCAAATCGCCAGCATCTGTACATAAATATACATATGGACAAAAACATCAGCACCACTGGCAAAAACATTCGAAGCAGAGAAGGATAACAACATCCACAAGCAAGGTACCTGAAAGGGCCTTAGCAATCGAGAGCAGTTGTTCCTCGAACAACTTCTCCCTGGCTGTGAAGGAGGCACACAGATCCTCTTCGCGCCTTTGCGCCTCATCACGCGCCGTGATTGCTTCACCGCGACCCTTCACAGCCGCGGAAAGGGTCTTTTCCATGGTGGCAGCATTGCGCAGGAGAGCGTTATGTTCGGCTACAAACATAAAGAGATTGACTATCAGTCGACCGTATTAAAAAGGAGACAAAGAAGAAGAAGTGCAAGACACTCACTTTCCACCATGCGATGACGCATCTCCAGCATCGCATGCTGGCGGCCCATCACAAGCACTTGCTCCGCCAAGTGCGCGACTTCTTTCACAAGGAGCTACCGCACAAAACAGAATCAGCAGAGGCAATAGATAACATTGACAGCAACACCAAAAGGAGAAAAACTACACTTACATGGTCCTCCAATGACTCCGAAGATGTCTGCTATACCGTCATCCAGGCAACCATTCGATGCTCCCCTGCATGAGGAGAACTGGAAGAGTTGTGCCTGGAGTGGGCCGCCAATGGAGGGGAAGGAGCGCGCTCGACCTCTTCTTTGGCCCTTGAGGTCGCGACTCCTGATTCCTTCAAAAACTGGACATCGCCAGAAGATGACGACGCCTCTTCACTGCAAGACAAAAACCATCTCAAGATAGGGCAAACCCAGAGACGAGCCATCAAGAGCAAAAACAGAGAAGAGCAAATCAACTACGAAAACTTACCAATCAAACTTGTCAAAGTCAAAAGTGGCTCCCCCCCGACTCTAACGAAGACTCCTTGGGCAGTCGCATCTTCTTGCGAGAAGATGGTGGCATGGCGCTCACAGGAATGGCAGGAATTGGCGACTCCGCACCAACACCCATACCTTCCGGAGTCGAAGGAGACGACGCATCGGAATCCTCGCTACGCGAACGCTTGCGAGTATCCAGACTACCGGACTCGGGGGCTTCCTCCTCCGCATCAGAAGGGACGGTCGACTCCGACTCGTCCTCTTCCAAAGTCTCGCGAGGGATAATCCCCTCAGGTAGAGGGGGCATACAAGGTGACATCGCCCAATCCTTCACACAGACAACACATTTAGTAAACAGCAAGTAAACAACAGAGAAGCAATCGACAAAATTATGTACTGCGTAGCACAACTATACCTCAGGAGGATAGTTCGAAGCATCAAATGGAGGAACAACTGGCTCACTAGGAGGCACATCCTTGACGGTGTACTTGGTGACCAGTCGAACCCTCTTGTCCACCTCACTCACAGACATGCCATCAGTAGACACGCGAGTGGCATCATCAGCGCCAGCCCACTGAAACATGGGGTGGACCCTGGCTTGCAGGGGCTGGACGCGACGACACAGCCAAGTGCGAATGAGGGCGCAGCCTCCCTCCTCTTTGCCTATGAGACTCTCGAGGTCGCAGACGCGCTGATACAACACATTTGTCTCCGCGGACTCGCCAGGCATGACTACGTTCTTCTAGGAGCGCATCCTCCTGCACGGCGTCGTGGGATCGAAGGGCGCGAGTCCAAAGTGCTCACCATTGGCCTTCTGATCGTGGATGTAGCACCATTTGTCCCTCCACCTTTGGACGGACGCTGTGAGCTTGATGTCGAAGTAGGTGGCAGATGGGTCGACGTGGATTCCGCAACCACCTACATCGTAAACTAAAGAGCCAGACACAGACTGGCGCTTCAATTTGAAGATGCACTTGAAAAGGACGAAGTGTGGCTCGATTCCGAGCCAACACTCGCAGAGTGTGATGAAGCAAGAGATATGGAGGATCGAATTTGGGGACAGCTGATGGAGCTGGAGCCCATAGAAACAAAGGAGACCCCTAAAAAAGGGGTGAAGAGGCAAGGAGAGACCGCGAATGATCAATGCTAAAAACATCACTCGAAAACCAACGGGAGGAGCAGGAATGGTCTCACCGCTGGGGACGCGTGCGTCGGCGACTGTGGCAGACAATACTCCATCTTGGCGAAGAAGACGGAGATCGGACGCCTTGATGATGGAGGGGCGCCACGCACCATTCGTGACGCGAGTGCCCGCGACCTTTTTCTTCCCGCCGACGGTGGTGCTGGTGCCTGCAGCGGCGGAGCCGCCTTTATTCTTCGCCGCGGCAACGATGGCCACGGAATTAGCTGCAACGCCTCCCTTCTTCTTCCCCATTGCACGACGGTGATGCGAGCGCAGAAAGTAGCTCGGAAACGAGCGGAGCTGGTCCAGCGTTGTGGAGGAAACGAGCACAGAGAAAGCAGAGAGGAGCAGCGGCAATGGCGATGGAAGCAAAGATGAATGAGAGCAGATGAGAAAATTACCGTCGCAGCTCTGCTACTTAACCCCTAGAAGATGTAATCCAACAGCTCAGAAAAACCCTACTGGACGCGTGGCAAACATCGTGCTGGACACGTGGAGGAGTGTAAGCGCGAACCGTCCCTCCACTACTCCCATTATGCACGGAAATCGAGGAGACGCAGTTAAAATAAAGATTACGCACGCCTAGTCAAATCAAAGTCAGAAAGTGGGACCCACTGCTCATCACGTCCCATCAAACTCGCTCACGCGGGCAACTGAGATCATGAAATCGTCAGCACTGACGTCATCAAAGCTATGCAGCAGAGGGTTTCGACTACTTTAGTCCTTGCTCGAGTCTTCGACTCCACCAAGCACTCGGGGGCTACTCCCATAGGGAGCGCTGGTCGCGCACCCTATGATTTCTTCTTTTCTTTTTGCAGGAACATGGACAATCAAAGGCAAACCCAACCACTCAAAATACGATTCGATTATGGACATGGGTTACTCCCATAGGGAGCGCCGGAAACAAATTCGACTGAAACAAGCAAAAGACGACAGCAGTTGCAAAATGATTCTTTAGTCCATGCCTGAGTCTTCGACTCAACCAAGCACAGCAGTCGCACAATGATTCTTTAGTCCCTGTCTGAGTCTTCGACTCAACCAGGCACTCGGGGTCTACTCCCATAGGGAGCGCTGGCCGCACACCCTATGATTATTTATGCAAAAACTGTGTGTTGATAACATCCACACTCGAAACTCATGGTGACACCGCCTCATAATTTTCCCTACAAAGAGACTGCGTCTCCTGGGTCACCCGAATCATCTCCGCGATGATAAAATTCGGATGCCGCGCTTACCGCGTGAAGGTAAGACCTGAATAAGGCCTGGCAACGCATTAGTTGCGCACTACCAGAAATGTATCCGTGCCTACAGGTACGATGAACATGCCTTGATGGACGCGTCAAGTGCTCACACCCATATAACTGGAATTCGACTCCTGTAAGACCTCCGCGGCTTGAGTCGAATTACACCAGCACTTTTCCGGATTCGAGTCCGAGGACTCGAGTTCGAGTAGATTGCGTTGTTTCACCCTAAGGTGGTTAACTGATACCGATACTTTGGTTATATCAGGCACGTATATCAACAATCTCTATGACACAATTAAAAGCAGTCGAAATATATACTCATTCAGGCACTCGAAAGACTTCAAAAGTCCCCAGTCGAATCTGCGATTCCACTGGACACTCGGGGGCTACTGACATGGGTATACCCTACAGGTACACGAGCTTGGTATATACGGTCTAAATATGTACAGGCCCACGGTGTCGCCAAGGCCCAAACGAAGGATTCGAGTAACCTGCGGACTCTCGATTGCTTGAAGAACAAGAAGAAGCTAAAGATAGAAAGTTTAAAGGGGAAAACCCTAAATTGTAACCGACTCGACCTGCTACCTGGGACCTAGCCTGTCTATATAAAGGCTGGGAGGGGCGGCGAGGAGGACACACACAACCCTAGTTTCTACCACCCTCGCCAGATTGCATTTGCGCACCATTGTAACCTTCGGTTCCTTCGATAATTCCACGAGAAGACAAGCAGGAGTAGGGACCTCTACGAGGCCTGAACTTGGGTAAATCTTTGTCCCCTGTGTGCTTGTTTGCTAGCCGATATATGTCTCCAGCGCTCCCTCCTTGTCCAAAACCCAAGTCCATAACAATGGACATTGATGAGTTAAACCCTCGTTAGGGAGTATGCTACTCCCACTGATGATTTTATTCGTGCACCTATCACTCAGCCCGATGTTGATGCACAAATCTATGAAATAAAGCCTAAACTTTTAAGTTTGGTTCAACAAAACCAATTTGGGGGCTCATCTTTTGAGGATTCGGGTTTGCACTTAAACACTTTTACTAAAATTTGCGACATGATGCATATTAAGGATGTAGATCCAAATGCTATTAAATTAAGATTGTTTCCTTTCTCTCTTAGAGGAAAGGCTAAGGATTGGTTGCTAGCTCTACCAAAGGGCACTATTAAATCTTGGGAGGAATGTACTAATTTGTTTATGACTAAAATTTCCCCTGGCTAAAACTATGCAGCTAAGATCCAACATTACAAGCTTTAGACAAGAAGACCGTGAGCTACTAGCACTTGCATGGGAAAGGATGAAAGAAGCCATAATGAACCGTCCTAGTCATGGGATGGAACAATGACTTATATTACATTTGTTTTATAATGGTCTTAACCTAATGTCTAAGTATATGCTAGATACTACAGCAGGAGGAACAATCATGGGAAAGCAATTGAGTGTTGCAAATAAATTACTTGATGATATGCAAAATAATCATGCCCAATGGCATGTGGAAAGAACCTCAAAGAGAGTAAATTCAATTACCGAGGTAAATAATGAAGAGCTTACATCTAAGGTAGACGAGCTACTTAATATAGTAAAGGGTAAAGAAGATACCCAAGTTAATGTTATCGCTACCGATATTAATGATGTCAATTTTTTATAGCTCGCACTCCTTTTAATCCTGCATGGAAAAATCACAATTACGCTTCTAATGTTCAAAAACATTATTCTAATCCTGCAGGAGCTCCTTACAACAATTATGATAATAATAATGGAGAAAATCATGGCAATCTCTCATTTGAGCAAACTGTTAGAACTTTTATACAAGCTCACACCAAGCAAAATAATATGCTTATTAAAATCACAGAGAACCATGAAAGTAGTATAGGAAAATTATCTAACCAAGCCGTTGCAATTAGAAATGATGTGCAGGCTCTACATGAAAGGACAAAGACCGTGGAGGCTTAGTTGGTTAAGGTAGCTAAGAGCCAATATCTCATATTGGCAAAGTTTGCTGGAAATCCCGAACCAAATCCGGTAGAAGACCTCAAGATGATGAGGGTGGTAACCAACGAAGAAAAGCCTGAAGAGTTGGATTATAGCAACGCGCCAACACCGGAATATACTGTGGAAGATCTACTAAAGATGATCACCGTGAAGAATCCCGGTATAGAACAAGGTAATGATGCTATGTACCAACAATTTATACAACAAGTAGCATCTAAAGTTCGATATTTAGAGATGGAGTATAAAAGACTAACTGATAAGCTTCCTGCTAAGATAGATGATATATTTGAGCCTACTATTAAAATTAAGCTGGTAGTTAATGAGATATCCACACTTTATGATCTTGGTGCAAGTGTCTCAACAATTTCTAAAAGCCTATTTGACAAATTAAACTTGGGGACATTCGTAACTACTGAATTGAGACTCCATCTAGTGGATTCAACCTATACAAAATCTATTGGGATAAAAGAAAATATAGTTGTTGAAATTAAAGGTAGTTCCGCTCTTATTGATCTTGTCATTGTGGGCATGCCTAAAGATCCCATAGCACCTATAATTTTAGGTAGGCCATTCCTAAGAACTATCAAATCTTTAATTAATTTACATGAGGGGAATGTGAGAATAGGGCTACCATCTAGAGATCCTTTTATAGTCAACTTCCCTAGGAAGAAGAAGGCCAAGCCTAACGATAACGATGGTATAATTACTTTGAAAGCAAATTACTTTGGAGTGGGCATTCCACTCATTAAACCTAAATGATTGTCATTGGGGTCAAGCTAATTGACCTTAACTAGAAGTGCTTCATGAGAGGCAACCCATGTGAAATAAATTTTTTACTTTCGTGTTAATCTTGTTAGTTTTTTTCTTGTTTCGTTTTGTTTGTGTCTAATAAAGCGTGTTCAAGAAGACCTTTGGAGAGAGGAGAAGAAATAAGGTAATCCTCGATCTCTTATTTTACTAATACGTGGTCTAAGAAGTATTGCTGATTTTTATATAGTATACCTATTGTTATCTTGTCCTTTGATAAGACGTACAAAGACACATGGAGCTACTAATCAAATTCTTTGAGTTTTGCAGCTCACAGGCCGTTTAACGACCTGTGGTACAGTAGGAAGGGCCCGTACCACGCCTGTACCACATCGAGGCATGGGAAGATAGAAATTCTGATTTTTTGTCACACAAAACAGTGCTCTTAACGACCACTAGTATGGTCAGACACGCCCGTACCACACGGCAGTATCGTACCCTCGAGCAAACCATCGGATTTCATGCAAAGGTACCGAATGAATAACGACCAGCAGTACGGGCGCTCGACCATACCACACGCCCGTACCAAGTGCATCGCCGGAAGGGAGTCATCACCCCCAAGGTATGTCACCCAATATGGATGGGCTCCGGCCGTACCACCCGCACGTACCACGTACGCGGCCGCCATAAACACCACGAGGAGGTAACCTAAAAATCCCCAAAACAAATCTTTCTCTTTCTTCTTCCTCCAAACTCCAAACCACCTCCATTGGATCTTCAAATTTACTCAATATTTCTTTGATTCCTCGCACTCAATTAATCTAAGGTAAGATTCTCCTTCGATCTTCAACTTATTTTTGCCAAAGGTTCACTCAATATTTCATCATTGTCAATCTAGACTTAGTTCTTGTTCTTGATCTAATCTTGATATTGAGCATGCTTAGTATTGTTTTAGAGGAGTTTCTTTTGTAACTAGTGTAGAGAATCGTTTATGCTATGTTTCTATTGGATTCAAATATTTTATTAGCAATCTTTTTTTAGATGAACAAGGGGAGTTGTACATGTGTGATGGCTGCAGAACCTTCCGCACCACCCGTTGATACGTTGACCCACGAGTCACTTGGTATCTAGTTCAGCGAGGAGTTTCAGCTGAACCGTTTCAATCGTCTCAAGCTCTGAGAAATCAAGTCCACCAAGTGGGCGTGTCCCTATATCCTAAACCAACTTGGCATTCGTGCTGATTTCGACTTACTTTGCAACAATGTTGGTTTGTATGACTTTGTCTTTTAGGATGTCGCCACATACCGCCGCTTGACACTTGAGTTTCTCAGCACCTTGACGCATACGGTGGGGCATCACTATTGTTTCGAGGATCAAAGGCCTGGAGTTGACCGCATCAAATTCCGTCTTATGAACCGTGAGTACTCCTTGACACTCGAACAATGGGCTCAATATTTTGGGTTTGCCAACAACACCACCAACATACGCTCCACTAATTTTGTTTTAAATCCTGCACCTTGGTAGTACTTTGATTAATAAGAATTCGTTAAACGCACCAAAGGGGAACCAAATTGATCATCCTGCTATTTGTTATTTGCTTTATATTATTACTAGCACCTTGCAGGCACATGGTGAGTTTACTAGAGTTAATAAGGAGGACATGATGATCCTCACAAAAGCTGTTATTATTAATTGTAACTTAATGCCAAATTTGGACACTCTTCTTGTGTTTTACCTTAAGCATCAGGCTCTCAATCTCGAGGACCCATATGCGGATGAGGAGTTGTAACTTTTCTTGCACGCACACTTCAAATCAACCTAGGTAACATCCAACCGTTGACAGGAAGTCACCTTCTTGGTCTTTCTACTTTAAGAGCATGAGGTATGATTTCTAGAACTGATGGTAGATACTTCTTTGATATACCTAGAGCGGATCACTTGATCCCGGCTCCTTTACCTAATGGTCTATTCTATATCGAGGATGGACGCTTGCATTTTGACGCATAGGTTGAGGCAAATCTACCCCATCAAGAAATACCTGTGGGAGGAGGAGGAGAAGATGAAGAAGTAGAATAAGAGAGACCCGAACAAGATGTGCAGCCACCAAACTACTACACCACCTGATATCTATGCACTCGAAGGAAATATTCAAAACATGAACAACCTCTCCATCAATGTTCGAGATGCTTCTGCAAACCTCGCCACCCAGTTCCATGATTGGAGCAGCTAATGGAACATGGGAGACTATCCACCGCCACCACAATGAGCAACAAAAGGGCTTGCAAAAGACTGATCTTGGGGATGTGTTCCCCTAGCAAATTTATTTGTGTAATAATGAGGTTGTACTCCAACTCCTTGGGAGCTTTGAAACACTCGTGTTGGCTTTGTTCCAACACTTTGCTTTTTTGCTTTGCTTTTTTAGTTTGCTTTTGTTTTTTGTTTGTTTTTTCTTTTCTTATTCCCTTGCTTGGTCGCATGTTCTTTTCTATTCTTTAATCCCTATCCTCAAAATACAAAAATATTTTTCCATTTTCCTTTTTTCATAAATGTGGATTCACACTTTGCCACTTTGCTTTAATATTATTATGAGAGTAATCATGATTGAGTTTTGAAGGAACGCATCCCTATAAGGAAGAGGATCATGAAGCCACTTATGAGAGGTATGTCCTATGTCTCCCACTTTTGAAGTTTGAGTTGTTTATTCTGGTCAGTCGATTTGCTAAGATGCCATGCTAGTGGGAGTAATTTAATACGGTTAGAGTAAAGCTTTTTATTAGTATGATGATTAGTTATTGAAGGTTTTGCTCTAGTTCTTTTAGCTAACCGAGTCTTGCCTTGGAAATAATATTACCAAACAAGTACAATAAGAAAAAGTCTGAAATTTACGACTTGTTTGATGAACGATTGTCTTGAGAGTATACCCTTGAAGATACTTAACCCCATAGATATTTTGATAGTCTTGATGGCACTCATGAAAGAAGTTGTTTGATTGAAATTAAATCTAGTGGTAATTGTGATGCATTCCAAAGCTAACCTTGTGGATCAAACCACAATACTAGTAAAAAAAGAGAAATAAAAAGTTATATGTTTCTCATGCACGGCTTTGGGATGCCAACAACTTCACTAGCTTTTGAACGATCTATGGTATAACCTCGGATTTCGTCTATGAGTTGATGACATGAGTGGCATACGTGTCAATATATGGGCAAAAGTATTGGTACTCTCAAAGGTTGTGCAAGAACTTGTAAAAGAAATAGCCAATAATCCTTGAAAGAGGAATTAAAAAGAGAAAAAGAAAAGAGAGATGTATGAAGATCCACATAACAAGTCCTTGACATGGTCTCATTACTACTTCATGAATTTTCTTGAAAGACAATGATTGGATTAGAAGTGTTTTTGATAGACTTGATTTATAGATGTGGGTGTAAATAAGACACTTCGATGTTATGCTACTTAGGACATGAAACTGTCTTACTCAATTATGCTATTTAAACATTCTAGTGTTCCTTGGCAAGCTGAGAGTTAACTAGAAGAATTGGATTGATTGCTACACTTCTAGTTATTTATACTTATATTAAACTTACTTTGATTGTCTTGAGTACCAAAGCTTGTATAGTACTCTTGTCATCTCTCTAACTTTGATCAACCTCACAAATGATTAAAGTGCTGAGCACATATGACCACCAACCGTAAGTGAATTCTTATTCTTGTTGTTTCAAGTATAAACGCTGAATTCCTTATAGTGCTTTTGTTTCTTCTTGCTTGAAGGTTATCAAGGTTTGAGCTTTAGGGAGGTTGATGGCTCCAAAAAAATAGCCATCTTCCACCGCGTTTAAACATTGTTTTTGGGCAAGCAATTGACAAAAAACTCTCAATCCTTGCCACTAATGACTAATAATTGCAAAGATATGCAAAACCTTGCTTTGAATTGTGTTGTGCAGGAAATCACGCTTTTTAATGCGAAATCAGGAGTCATAATGAAGGTTTTTGAGGAAGTCCACATGACCAAGTAATTGGGGAGTCATTCCCAAGCGTCAGCAAGCTTAACGACCATTGGTATAGGTAGAACCTGCCCGTACCATCCGCCCGTACCATGTGGCGATGGCTTTGTCTCATCAAACCCTACAACTTTCATGAAGACGCATGTATATTTTGAGGCTCCAGATGTCGGCTAGAGGGCCCCCATTCTCAGATTACATCACACCACCACCAAAGGAGATCCACACCATTGTTCATCCATTGTTCATCACTTCCATCATCCATCCCCTCCATTATCCATAGCCATTGCTTTGTACTTTAGAAATCCTTGTGATTTGGCGACCATTGTAAGAATATTTGATTTCAAACTAAGTATTTTGCACAATGTTTTCTATACTTGATCTATTTGTTATGAGTGAGTAGTCCTCACGGGCTGCGGGTTGGGGAGAAACCTCGCAGCAATTATGTGCATCTAATTCATGGGAGTATTGTGTTTTGTTTGCAATAGAGATTTGTATCTTTTGTTTCTTTGTCTTTTGCCTCGATCTGTGGACTTGTAGGTACCCAAGATCCCATATATTGATAAAGGCTTGAGGTGAGATACTTGGCTAGTGGTGATCTCATAGGAACCCCAGTGATAAAAAGGGTAGTACAGTCTTTGTTTAGCGACCCATTCGGGATAATAACAACATCACCACTTAATGCTTTGATCTCTGTTTTACACTTAATAATTGTTTGTAGCCCGTTGCTTCGTGGTGCACTCAGTTGGATTAAAAGACTATTGCTATGCCTACTGCATCATGGGGTCTCTAGTATATTAGGATGTGTTGCCCACAAGAGATTATCTCTGTTCAACCATTACACATGACTATGCTTATTATTATCTTTTATCCCATATGATGTGCAGTTACCGGTGGATCTTCAACCCTGACCTATCTCCATCCATTGATTCAACCCATTATAAAAGTAAACTAGATTGGTCCGGTAAACTAGGGTAAAACAAACAAACAAAGTCTCATATATGTGTCCTTTTTTATTTCCTTTTAGCATTGCTTTCCAAGGTTCGATTAAACCTAGGTCTTCTAGGGAAAAAGCTATAATACTACATCCATGAATCCGGATCGAAGGTATTAGTGACCGACCGGGAAGTGGGACCTGGGTGCGCTTGAGTGAGAACAAAGTGCACAGAAAATACTAGTGTTGGTTTGTGGGGCCATTCTAGATAGCCTATTAAGATGCCAGGAGTGACAGCCCGGCAACAGAGAGTCCGGGGTGTTACAAGTGGTATTAGAGACGATCCTCGCGGTTACACGGGCGTGTGCGGGTTAGTGGCGGGACATGTGGAGCATGGCGCGTGTGGCCCGGAGTGGACACGGCATGGCACATGTGCCGACACATGACACACAGACGTGTGCCAAGAGGGGATGTTCCTGGCTTGTGGTTGATCGACGATGGCGTCGACCTTATAAGGGTGGGTGTATGTGAGACCCTAGCGCATGGCTTAATAGGATTTATAGGAAACCCATATCAACAAGTTGCAACTTATTTTTCGGAAGCTCATCTCAAAAGAACTCTGAGGTTATGCATGCTTGGCCTAGAGCAATTTTAGGATGGGTGACCGAGCGGGAAGTGGGATCCGGATGCGCACGAGTGAGGACAAAGTGCATAGGAAAGACTAGTGTTGGTTTATGGGGCCAGTCTAGATATCCTATTAAGCTGCCAGGCCATGGAGAGTCCGGGGTCTAGATAGCCTATTAAGCTGACATGCCCCACATACCAACACTAGTCTTTCCTGCGCACTTATTTGTCCTCACTCGTGCACACCCGATACCCACTTCTAGGTTGGTTACCCATCCTCCAGTTTCTCTAGGCCAAGCATGCTTAACCTCAGAGTTCTTTTCAGATGAGTTTACAAAAAATAAGTTGCAACTTGTTGATATGGGTATCCTATCAATCATATTAAGCCATGCTCCAGGGTCTCACATGAACGTTGTGATTGACATTGTGTTGTCCACCCTTGTAGTTATATCAAGGGTCGTGATGATCAAGGATGATGTAGTGAATGGGGATCGTGTAATCACTAAATTGTCTTAGGGATGATAGCTTTAGTGGGAGATTAATTGTTAATATGATTATAAATTTTAACCTGTATTATGAAGTTAATCTAAGTCTTTGCAAATATCTTGTAGATCATGGTCATTCCTAAAGTTTAGGAAATCTTTGGTCCATTACTAAACAACGAGAAACTTAAGCTAGATGGGTGGAACTTCATCGACTGGTACCAAAGCCTTAGGGATGTCCTCATACAAAATCATCTTCTCTATGTCCTGCGTGAACCATTAGGATATTTCCCCGACTACTCTGACGGTGAAGAAGACGTGATTCTTCGTGGTCAACATGACACTTTCATGCATGGTCGTCAAGTACACCATGATCCATGCTATGGAGTCTGGATTGCGAGTACACTTTCATGAAATCAAAGCCTATGATTTTCTCAATGGATTGAAGAGTCTATTCCTATCCCAGGTTAGACTCATGAGATATGAGTTCATGGATGAGTTTATTTCAACCATCATGGAAGAAAACACCTGCTTCAAGAGACACTTGGACATCATGGAAGAGATCCATGATTCCCTTGTGGATGCCATGGGCAACTGGCCGACTGATGACTTTGCGATAGATAGGGTGTTGCACTCGCTTCCTCCCAACTACAAGGACGTCGTCACTGGCTATGCCATGAGAGAGATATCATATGCCTTTCATGATTTCATAGCTAAGCTGAGGACCGTCAAGGTCGAGCCCATTACAGGGATGTTGTCAACGGAGAAGGTATATATATTTGGTATACAAGTTATAAATGTTTCCATGAAACACTTATGCAGTTTTTCTAAGTATTTGATGCTTACTCTATTTTACGCAAACATGACCTTCTGCTTGAGAATTGCTAGATGGGACGAGGCGTTGATGGCGTGATGACGTCAAGCAATCTAGTTGATGGCCGATGACACTCCCGCCCTCGACGTTTATCATTTGGATTAGAGAATTTTGAATAAAAGCTTTGTAATCGAGTTTGTGAACCTTATTAGTGTGTCTTGCTTATTGTGAGATAGTTATTCATATAAATGAGATACAAATTAGTTGTTTCATTTTTATGAATGATTTCTTTTATGTTCACGTTGTGGTTATGAACAACTTATTCTTGTCCTTATCTCTATGATAATATTGAAGCATTTACAAAACTTATGAAAATTTCCAAAAGATATCCAAACTTAATAATGACATCATTTTGAGTGACATTGATGTTTAAGTCAAATGGTTGATTCATTATGATGAAACATAAGTCTACTAGATACTTGATCTTATGACTTATGCAAACCATGCCTCACTGGGTGAAATGACTAAAACTCCGTGTTCTGGTAAAACAGATTGTGGATTAAATTGTTGAATGTCATGCATGATGACTATAGTTCAACATCTTGTGGATATCATTAGTTCGTAAGTTTTATTATGGACTTTAGTGAATATCCTGTATGCACTTAATAAAATAGAAGCCTAAAACTATTTGAATTGTTCAAAGACCTTTAAAATGAATGTGAATATTAAATTAACAAGAAAATCAAAGTCTCTGCGATTCGATCAAAGCTACTATGTATTCAAGTTAATAACTTTGGCATAAGGACTTGTGGAAAACTGATTCACAAATTATGACGATTGGACAATCACAACATGTTGATATGTCTAAACATCATAATCATAATGTATTAGATACAAATGGTATGTATAATGATATTCTACTAAGTTAACGTTAGAAATTAGAGTTATAGATTGAAATAGTAAACACTCATTTTGAAAGTATAAGGAACATCAAAAAGATTCATGGAAACAACACCATAAGAGTTATGGCATGTTCGAGTTTCTAGAGATTTCGATAATTCGAGATTGTGACAAATAAAATAAATCTTTGTAGTGTATTCTTAGGCAACTATGAATACAATTCCTTAACCAAAGAAGACCAAACTTGTGTTGTGTTAGCATGGTACTTCCTCTGAAGAATGTTCTCTCAAGGAAGGATTAGTGTAAGAAAGTGAAAGCACAAACAAGGTTTGACCTTGCCTCTGGATTGTAGAGTAGTACAACGGAATGTGTCAGAAAACAAAACTCTACAAGAAGAGGAGAAACTGATGATAGTGATCCTATAATTTCAGCCAATTCTTTTGCTAAAAGATAGTAGGATTCAAGAATATTGTCTGCTATGGGTAGAGTTATATTATTGATTCACTTGTCGTGTTAATGGAATAAGACATACCTACGAACTACAAAGAAGTGATGATGGACCTAAATACAAGATATGGCTAGGAGTCATGAAATCTCGTATTAAGTTGCATTTAAGATTACAAAGTAAAAGTTTACTTGATCTTATTAAGTAAAAAACGTTTACTTAATCTTTCCCAATAACTGCAAAGTTAAAAGGAATAAATGAAACTTAAAGGAAGACATAAAATCTTGATTTGTCATAAAGTACATTTTGAAAAATTCAAAAGGAAGTGACTACGACATGTAGCAATGCTTAAAGTTTATTGGATTTACACCGGTAATTACTTCAATTTGGTAATTGGTAAAATTTTGTCTAAACTACACAATCTTCAATGTCAAGGTTGAAGAAAGGGTTATAGTTGGTACAACAAGCATAGGTTAGTAAATCATATGATTGCTAGTGTGTTGCAGTAGATAAATTCTCGATTTGATGAATGATCAAAGAATTTTGAAATCACCAAGATTATTGGGATGGCTTGTGTTCATGAAAAAATTGAGTGGTAGCTAAGTAGTTTTCCTAGTCAAATGTGTGGACGACATATTTGAGTAGGATTGAGGGGTATCCTAGTCTATCATATATGGGTTACATATTTGAGTGGGAGCATGACAACATTCTTATATATGTGGTTGATATATTGTGAATGACGTGGTTCATTTTAGAAATGTTTAAATCATTTCGATGGATGAAGTTAAATATATGTTGAACATATAGGATCTATGAAGATAGATCAGTATATACATGAATGTTGAAGTGTTTCAAGAACTCTTAAAAGTTTAGAATGGAACAAGAAAATATTCTTACTTGTGAAATTATGTGAAGCACTGAGTTAAATCTTAGTATATACAATAATGGTTATAATGAAGAATAGCGATGATCTATGTCTCATATGCCTGGATCATAGATTCTACCATATTAATCATATTATATACATACTCAATGTGATGTGAACCTGATTTACTGGTTAGAAGAATAGGTTTTTAATCGTAAGAACATGTTTTGAGGTGATTCATGGATTAATCACTGAACCAGAGTTGAATTTAAACTAAAATAAAAGAGCTAAATACATCAGCAGTCCTAATAGTTGTTCGTTAGATGCATTTTAGTCCCAATAGTTGCAAAATGGGTGGAGTAGTCCCAATACTTGCTACACTGTGCAAAACTAGTCCCAAATGATTCGTGAGCCGACACATGGTGGTGCTTGTTCTGCAAAAACACCCCTATAGTTTTTTTGAACTATCACATGTGACACATACTACTGTTTGGCAACATAGTCTCACCTGTCGGAGGAGTTGGAAAGAAAATCAAAAATATTGACACCACACTGGGGTCGAACACTCACCGCTGCAGTAGCAAAACCATGTATCTCTTCCATTGCAACTCGGACAATTTTCTTACACTGATACAAACCTCCGCCTAATTACACAGAAACAGAAAGCTTCCCACCCAAAACCAGCACACGGTTCTGAAACCGGCGAGCGTACGTGTACGTCATGAATCGCTACAAGACGAGCACGCCTGGACGAGCTGTCTGGGAGATTAAACGTGCCAAGGACGCAAGGGCAAGACGGGACAGTGGGAACCTTTGCGCGCTCTGGCGAGCCGTACCTACACGGGCCGACATGTGGATGGCTACTTCGGGAAGAAGGACCGCTATACCATAGCCATGCGCAGCAATGCAGATCCTGGTCCACGAAGTACACGTCTTGGCCATGAGTGGGACGGTGACGACATGCTTCATGTCCGTCGTGGCCCATAAAGCGCGCATCACCGTCGCATGCTTGCGAGTAGCTTCGATGCGCATCGCGAAGGAGCGCTGATGCACGTTCCCGAGAATTGCCGCGTCCCGTCGCCGCCGTTGGGTGCGAACGTAAGGCACCCGATCGAATGTGAGCGCCACCGTCGGCAGCTTCACGATGCTATACCGACTAAGTCGTAGCACATGTCCCGGATCCCCATAGACGGTGTGTACGGGTACCCATAGGGTGCCATGGCACTGCGGAACGTCAACCTTGGCACCGCGCACCTGCTATCCGCCGACCCCGATGGCCTGGAGCATCAACATGTAGAACGTCGGCACGCTCCACACGGGCAGCATGTGCAGTAGTTCATCATGCTCGCCGGGTCAAGGTCAAAACGCTGGTTGTGGGTGGCTAGATTTGTATAAAATTAAACACGTTTATTTATTTTACAAAAGAATGTCAAAGTTGCAGTGGTAGAATTACATGCCTTTTCTGTTGCACCGCTGACATGGAGATTTCGAACCTCAGTGGTTCCAATAATTTTTAATTTTCTTTCCAATTCTGTGACAGGTGGGACATACGTTAGCAAATAGTAGTATGGTCAAATGTGGCAGATAAAAAATATAAGGGTGCTTTTGCAAAACAAACATCACCATGTGTCGGCTCCTCAGTACTTTGGGACTAGTTTTGCACCTTCTAGCAAGTGTTAGGACTACTACACCCCATTTTACAACTATTAGGACTAAAATACACCTAACGAACAACTATTGGGACTGTTGATGTATTTAGCTCAAAATAAAACTTGGTTAGGCATCAAAATTGCAAGTAGTGCACTATCGATCAAATCTACATAGATATAGAAGTATTGGAATACTTAGGAACTAGTAAGTATGTCATTTGGATTAGAAAGTTTGACTTTCGACTGAGTGTGTTTCTAAAAGTGTACATGACAACATTGAAAGTTCAATTGACTAATCGACCTTCATTGTAAATGCTAGGAAACAAATGTCTCACTCTGTCACCAAATGGATACTTCGACACATTATATGATAATGGTGTAAATGTGAAAATTAGAGATAGTAACAATTTGCAAAGAAATATAGATCTGGTTACACAGATCAAGGACATGAAGTCCTCCATAAGAAAGCATGATCAGGCATATATCATATGGTTTATGATTAGTAACAAATGCAACTAGATCATTTATACTCTAGTGCAAGTGGGAGACTAAAGGAGATATGCCCTAGAGGCAAACAATAAAGATATTTATTATCATATCTCATTAGTTCATAATAGTTTTGTAGCAATAAAAAAATATTACATCCATAAGTTGTGTAGCATGTGACTAGGTCATGGGGATGAAATAGCATGAGAACGAGTAAAGCAACACTTGTCGGTAACAAAATTGAACAATGTACCATGATACCGATGATCAGAACTCGGACAAGTCAGGTATCGAAGTAACAAAGGGAATTGTACTCGACGTTTGTGGTTCAAACAATGTTGAAATGATGGCATGCATAGAGGTCATTATGGGCATCACGGTCCCGCTATTGATCATTGATTTGAGACTAATCTCGATCATGTCTATGATATTCCTGAACTGCAGGGTAACACACTTAGGGATTTTACAGTGCGTGGAGATCATTCTAGAATAGATGGAATCATAAGAAGAAAGAGAAAGAAACATCGGAGGTATTTCGTGAGAGAATCGAAACCGTTCCGGGAAAATCCGAAGCCGATTGGAATGAACCAAATGGTGTTTTGGATTAAAAGTATTTAATAAATATGTATTTTATGCTAAGTTGTAATTAATAATAAAATAATATTTAAATTAAATAAAATGGGGCAACTTCCCTATTGGGCCAAGTTACCATAGGGAACAAGGCCCAAGAGGGAAGGCCACAAGGGGGCAGTCGCCGTTGCCTTAGAAGGCGCGCGGGGTGAGGCTCGCTCGACCACCAGTCCACCTCAGGCCGCGTGCGTGAGGACCACCCTGGCCCTGGTCGGTCGACCCTCCTCTCCTCCCATGCATGCGCCTCCCCACATCCTCGTCCCTTTAGTCCCACCCCGGCACTTTAGTAGTTGGGACTACCCACTTTTACCCTATATAGAGAGGTCTATATGGGAGGAAAAAGTACACCAATAATTTCTAAGGTGATTTTCCTTAGAGATTTCTATCTCTTCTCTTACAACTAAGGCCCCAAAGTAAGGGATGCACGAGCAGGAAACTACTTCACTACATCACATCATTGTGTTGCAGTGATTCTGGCTAGAAGATCTACTTCAACAATCTCGACTTGATCAAGGAGAGCAGGGGTCGTCGTCAAGCACCATACGTGTGCGATACCTCGGAGCTGCTGCCATTAGTGGCACCGAGATCATCGTGCAAGGACTAGAGGTGACTTGCGAGGAGCTTCACGACCTTGAGGTCAGATGAGTATGACTACATCATCCATGCTCCACATGTGCATTAAGCTCCTTCGGTCTACAAGGGTATGTTACCAAAGCCTCTCTCCATTACATCATTACTCATAGATTGATCGTGGGTAGTTTGGTGTTTCGCTAGTCAGGATTTTTTTATTTTCTGCTGCAAACCCCTTCATCTATTTCCTCTAGTACTTTTGTTGCTAAACATGTAGAGGAAAGAAAATATACATGGGCCAAGACAAGGTTTTGAATGGAGCTTCAAGTAAATTCTCATCATCACCTTCTTCCAGTTATCACATATGCCTTATGGCTAGGGGCACAAAGGTAAATTATCCTTTGGGTCCTATTGTGTATCACATGATGATGATGATCATCATCTTTTTGTTGATTATTATGTAGCCTCTATTCAAGAGAAGGGAGAGATTGTTTTTCCTGATCTTCATAAAAGTAAAATTTCTTGCTCCAACTTCATTGAAATTATGACTATTTCTATTGAGAGCATGAAACTTATTGAGGAAGAACATAATTTTTCAAAAGAATGAACATGAGCATGAGTATGCACTCAAGAGTGATTATCTAAAGATCTCCTTGAAGAAGAACAAACCACCAAGAAATCTCTTGAGGAGACTTTTTCTCTAGAATTATCTAGATTAAAGGAAAACCATGATAGAGAACTTGGGGTGAAAAAAGTTTTCAGAACTAAAAATGATGAACTTGTAGTTTCTCATGCTAAACTCGTTGAAGATTTAAGCACCTCAGAAATGCCTCTCGAGTCATTAATAGTGAGCTCAGCAGACTTACCGAGTTACGTGAGCAACTTAAAGCGTCATACTCAAAAGATCTTGCTAAGTTGCCCTCACCTCTTGCAATCAATGATGATGTTTGTGGTACTAATGCTATTTATTATGAAGCATCTATTTTGAAGGAGAACGTTGAGCTAAAGGCTCAACTTGCTTTGCTAACTAGAAACTATGGGAAATTAGGACAAAGTCATGTTAAGCTCTTAGGCTCGCATGAGGATCTTCTAGTCTCCCGTGGTAGGATAAAGTTAGCTCGTGAGGCTATTATGTAAAAGGTAACATCTTGGGATCCTCATGTGGACATTAGCACTATATCTACTCAAGATGTCATATTTCCATGTGCTAGTCCTTGTAATTTATCCACTCATGTTATTGCTACATCTTGTGATGAATTACATGCTTTGCCTTGTTGCTCTAACAATAAAGCATCTACTTCCTCTAGTATTGTTCTTGACACTAACCATGTAGAGGACATCAAAGATCTCAAGGCTCAAGTCACTTCTTTGAAGAATGACTTGAAAAAGGGTAATAAAGGGAAGGCCACACTCAAACACATCTCGAGTGTGCAAAAATCCGCCAATGATAAGAGAGGACATGGATTCAACTGCAATATCAAGAACAAGTCCACTATCGAGTTGAAGCACAAGTGCAGCAAGAAGAATGGCCAAAAACAAGTCAAGTGATAGGGGATTGATGCATGATCTTTCGATGAGACGTGATACATTGATCGGGTAGTTTCTTTCCTTGACAATCTGACTGCAACATGTAGGAATGTTGCACCAATGCAATCGCTAAACCAATCTCCTAGAGGTTACTGATCTTGCAGATGCACGATTAGCCTAACCACGAAGGTCCTTAATCCCTGCGAGCAATCAATAACAAGAAAGGACTAGATATGCAATCAGGATATTGCGAATAAAGATGAAAGCTATTGATGTGGGATTCTGAGTAGCAGTCTTGATCGGGTCATTGGACGGAACCAAGTACACGAGAGTTGTAGCAATTGTCTAACTTTTAGTCTAAAAAATATAAATTCTAATGACGGCTAGGAGGGGGTTTATATGGAGGAAGAGAGAGGATTTTTGTCCAGCCCTATTGGGCCCACCAGAAACACCTCCAGGTTGGCCATCCTCGACACAAACAGTCTCTAAAAATCCCTATATTATCTAACTCGAAAATACATGGGTTTTACCCATAAAATAAGGGGACAAAGCACCAAATAAAGCCTTGGACAATCAATATGAATCGGTAGCTTATGCACTTCGTCCAAGTATCCTTGCAGCGTTAGGGTGGCTTCAAAGTCCTGAAATCTCCACTTGCAATGTCATCGTAAATCCTCACATGCTTGTGGTAATCTCCATGCACGACCATGCTCCAATGCTTATCTCTCCTATCCATGCTAGGTCCATCATTCTTAAGTAACATAAATAAATCTGACTTAGACAACATCATATTCTCAATTATATTAGAAATACTTCTTAGAAACGAAAGTACCCGATAATTGAGTTGTCGTGCACGAGCTCTTGTGAGAGGACCCTGTAATGTTGATGTAGGTGCATCAAGTGTATTAGTTGTGGGGATGTCCTCATCATACACTCCTTCTTGAATTGAAGTCGTCCTCGACGCAATCTCATCTTCTTCTCCAAAGTATGGCTTCAAATCTGCAATGTTAAATATGGGTCTTACCGTACCCAACTCTGCAAGAAGCTCAAGTTTGTCTGCATTATCATTTATCATCTCTAAAAATTTAAAAGGACTAGCATCATGTGGCATTAATTTGGACTTGCACAAATCAAGAAAGCTATCTTTACACAAGTGCAATCAAACAAGATCTCCAACATCAAACACACCATGCTTTCTACCTTTATCTCTAGAAAGTTTATACTTAGAATTCATACGTTGTATGTTATCCTTAGTACTTACATGCAACTTTACAATTTGTTCACCATGTTGTGTAGCATCATAATTAGTTTGCATTGAAGAAGGAAGTGACAATAAATCAATGGGTGCACGTGGAACAAAACCATACACAATCTCGAAGGGGCACAACTTATTAATAGAATGCAGCAAACGATTGTAAGCAAATTCAATATGCGACACACAATCTTTCCATATTTTAAAGTTCTTCTTTAAAACAGCCCTTAACATAGTAGACGATGTTCTATTGACTACTTCAGTTTGTCCATCAGTTTGGGGATGTCCATAAGTTTGGGGAACAACGGGGTGGTGGCGTGAATAATATGAACATAACTCGAAACTCTAAAGGAACTAGATGCTAAGACCAGAAACTTGACACGATGATGCAGACGTAAACTCAAGGATGCAAAAATGAAGAGATCATGCAATGGCCTAGACTGGTTATGGGAAGGGATGAACTAATCCTAATATTTTTGGCTTTTTCTTGGAATGTAGGTATGAATAACAGATCCAATCTAACTTATGAAAATAGTAAGATCTCACCGAGCAACCTAAAATCTGATACCACTTGATAGGGGATTGATGCCCGATCTTTCGATGACACGTGATAGATCAATCTAGTGGAGTTTGACCTTGACGATCTGAACACAACATGTAGAATGTTGCGCCGATGCAATCGTTAAACCAATCTCCTGGAGTTTACGGATCTTTCAGATGCACGATCAGCCTGACCATGAAGGTCCTTAATCCCTATGAGCAATTGAGGACAAGCAAGAACTAAGTATGCAATCAGGATATTGCGAATAAATATGAAAGCTTTATTGATGTGGGATTCTGAGTAGCAGTCTTGATCGAGTCGTTGGATAGAACCAAGTAGACGAGAGTTTTAGCAATTGTCTAACTTTTAGTCTAAACAAAATCCAAGTTCTAATGATGGCTTGGTTTATATGGAGGAAGAGAAAGGATTTTCATCCAGCCCTATTGGGCTAGCCAGAAACACCTCTAGATGGGCCTTCCTCCACACAAACAGTCTCTAAAAACCCTTATATTATCTAACTCGAAAATACATGGGGTTTACCCATAAAATAAGGTGACAAATCACCAAATAAATCCTTGGACGATTAATATGAATCGGTAGCTTGTGCACTTCATCCAAGTATCCTTGCAGTGTTAGGGTGGCTTCAAAGTCCTGAAATCTCCACTTGCAATGTCATCGTAATTCCTCACTTGCTTGTGGCAATCTCCATGCATGACCATGCTCCAATGCTTGTCTCTCCCATCCATGCTAGGTCCATCATTCTTAAGTAACATAAACACATCTGACCTAGGCAACATCATATTCTCAATTATATTAGAAATAGTTCCTAGAAACAAAAGTACCTGATAATTGAGTTGTCATGCACGAGCTCTTGTGAGAGGACCCTGTAATGTTGATGTAGGTTGAGCAGGTGTATTAGTAGTGGGGATGTCCTCATCATCCACCCCTTCTTGAATTGAATTCGTCATCGACGCAATCTCATCTTCTTTTCCAAAGTATGGCTTCAAATCTACAATGTTAAATGCGGGACTTACCGTACCCAACTCTGCAAGAAGCTCAAGTTTGTATGCATTATCATTTATAATCTCTAAAACTTTGAAAGGACCAGCATCATGTGGCATTAATTTGGACTTGCACAAATCAGGAAAGCTATCTTTCCACAAGTGCAATCAAATAACATCTCCAACATCAAACACACCATGCTTTCTACCTTTATCTCCAGAAAGTTTATACTTAGAATTCATACGTTGTATGTTATCCTTAGTACTTGCATGCAACTTTAGAATTTGTTCACCATGTTGTGTAGTATCATAATTAGTTTGCAGCGAAGAAGGAAGTGGCAATAAATCAATGGGTGCACGTGGAACAAAACCATACACAATCTCGAAAGGGCACAACTTATTAGTAGAATGCAGCAAACGATTGTAAGCAAATTCAATATGGGTAAAACAATCTTCCCACATTTTAAAGTTCTTCTTTAAAACATCCCTTAATATAGTAGACAAGGTTCTATTGACTACTTTAGTTTGTCCATCAGTTTGGGGATGTCCATCAGTTTGGGGAAAAATGCGGTGATGGCATGAATAATATGAACATAACTCGAAACTCTAAAGGAACTAGACCCTAAGACCAGAAACTTGACACGATGATGCAGACATAAACTCAAGGATGCAAAAATAAAGAGATCATGCAATGGCCTGGACTGGTTATGGGAAGGGATGATCTAATCCTAATATTTTTGAATTTTTGTGGAATGTAGGTATGAATAACATATCCAATCTAACTTATGAAAATAGTAAGATCTCACCGAGCAACCTGAAATCTGATACCACTTGATAGGGGATTGATGCTCTATCTTTCAATGACACGTGATAAATTGATCTGGTGGAGTTTGACCTTGACGATCCGACTACAACGTGTAGGAATGTTGCACCGATGCAATCGCTAAACCAATATCCTGGAGGTTATGGACCTTGCAGATGCATGATCAGCCTGACCACGAAGGTCCTTAATCCCTGCGAGCAATCAAGGAGAAGCAAGAACTAAGTATGCAATCAGGATATTGCGAATAAATATGAAAGCTTTATTGATATGGGATTCTGTGTAGCGGTCTTGATCGAGTCGTTGGACAAAACCAAGTAGACGAGAGTTGCAACAATTTTCTAACTTTTAGTCTAAACAAAATCCAAAAGTTCTAATGATGGCTAGGAAGGGGTTTATATGGAGGAAGAGACAGGATTTTCGTCCAGCCCTATTGGGCCAGCCGGAAACACCTCCACATGGGCCTTCCTCCACACAAACAGTCTCTAAGAAACCCTTATATTATCTAACCTGAAAAGACATGGGTTTTACCTATAAAATAAGGTGACGCAGCACCAAATAAATCCTTGGATGATCAATATGAATTGGTAGCTTGTGCACTTCATGCAAGTATCCTTGCAGCGTTAGGGTGGCTTCAAAGTCCTAAAATCTCCACTTGCAACGTCATCGTCAATCTTCACATGCCTGTGGCAATCTCCATGCACGACCATGCTCAAATTCTTGTCTTTCCCGTAGGCACTAGGTCCATCATTCCTAAGTAACCTAAACTCATCTGACTTAGGCAGCATCATGTTCTCAATTATATTAGGGATAATTCCTAGAATCAAAAGTACCTGATAATTGAGTTGTCGTGCATGAGCTGTTGTGAGAGGACCCTGTAATGTTGTTGTAGGTGCGGTCGGCGTATCAGTAGTAGGTATGTCCTTATCATCCTCCCCTTCTTGAATTGAAATGGTCCTCGATGCAATCTCATCTTCTTCTCCAAAGTATGGCTTCAAATCTGCAATGTTAAACGCGAGACTTACCGTACCCAACTCTGCAAGAATCTCAAGTTTGTATGCATTATCATTTATACTATCTAAAACTTTGAAAGGACTAGGAGCACGTGGCATTAATTTGGACTTGCGAAAATCAACAAAGCTATCTTTGCTCAGGTGAAACCAAATAAGATCTCCAACATCAAACACACCATGCTTTCTACCTTTATCTCTAGAAATTTTATAAGGAAGTGGCAATAAATCAATGGGTGCACATGGAACAAAACCATACACAATCTAGAAAGGGCACAACTTAGTAGTAGTATGCAGCGAACGACTATAAGCAAATTCAATATAGGGTAAACAATCTTCCCACATTTTTAAATTCTTCTTTAAAACAACCCTTAACATAGTAGACAATGTTCCACTGACTACTTTAGTTTGTCCATCAGTTTGGGGATGTTCATCAGTTTGGGGAACAATGGGGTGGTGGCATGATGAATATGAACATAACTCGAAACTCTGAAGGAACTAGATGCTAAGACCAGCAACTTAACACAACGATGGAGGCGTAAACTCAAGGATGCAAAACTGAAGAGATCATGCAATGTCCTGGACTAGTTATGGGAAGGGATGATCTAATGCTAATATTTTTGGCTTTTTGTGGACTATAGGTATGAAGAACAAATCCAATCTAACTTACAAAAAGGTAAGATCTCACCGAGCAACCTGAAATATAATACCACTTGTAGGGGATTGATGACCGATCTTTCGATGAGATGTGATAAATCGATCTACTGGAGTTTGACCTTGATGATCTGAGTACAACATGCAGGAACATTGCACCAGTGTAATCACTAAACAAAATTCCTAGAGGTTACTGATCTTGCAGATGCACGATCAGCCTGACCACGAAGGTCCTTAATCCCTACGAGCAACCGAGAACAAGCAAGAACTAAGTATGCAATCAGGATATTGTGAATAAAGATGAGAGCTTTATTGATGTGGGATTTTGAGTGGCGGTCTTGATCGAGTCGTTGGACGGAACCAAGTACATGAGAGTTGCAGGAATTGGCTAACTTTTAGTCTAAACAAAATCTAAGTTCTAATGATGGCTGGGAGAGGGTTTATATGGAGGAAGAGATAAGGATTTTCTTCCAGCCCTATTGGGCCAGCCGGAAATACCCCCAGATGGGTGTTCCTTACAGAAACAGTCTCTAAAAACCTCCTATATTATCTAACTGGAAAATACATGGGTTTTACCCATAAAATAAGGTGACACAAGACCAAATAATTCCTTGGACGATGAATATGAATCTGTAGCTTGTGCACTTCGTCCGAGTATCCTTGCAGTGTTAGGGTGGATTCAAAGTCCTAATATCTCCACTTGCAACGTCATCGTCAATCCTCACATGATACTGGCAATCTCTATGCACGACCATGCTCCAATGCTTGTCCCTATCGTCCATGCTAGGTCCATCATTCCTATGTAACATAAACACATCTGACTTAGGCAACATCATATTCTCAATTATATTAGGAATAGTTCCTAGAAATGAAAGTTCCTGATAATTGAGTTGCCAGGCACGAGCTATTATGAGAGGACCCTATAATGTTGTTGTAGGTGCATCAAGTGTATCAGTAGTAGGGATGTCCTTATCATCACGAACCCATCCAATATTATTTGCTTCAAGTGCAAGGAAGAAGGGCATCATGTTATATCTTTCCCATTGAAGAAGAATCCTTTAATGAGAAGCAACAGGGGAAGAGGCATCAAGCTCTACCTCAAATTATAGTTGGGCATCTTCCTAAGAAGACTCAAGCTCTTCCTCAAGTTGTGGAATCACCTAATAAGAAAGATAGAAAGAGAAGAACTAGCTACATATGTCACGAGAAGGTGTACATTTCTTCCTCATGCACCATTGGTAACTCCTCATCCAACCCTATCATGATTGATCATGTTTATTCTCTTTGTAAGGATGAGGTTGACAATGTGTTTGCCAAATATGTTGGTGCCCATAGTGGTGTCAAGAAAAGATCCATTTAGGTTGCCAAGCCTATTGTGACTAACTTCTTAGGACCCAACTTGGTTGGGGACCAACAAGCTAACTTGATCATAGGTGCAAATGGAGGGCATTGGATGCTTGGCTACATCATGAAGAATTCAGGGATCTTCATATATTATGTTTGTTCAAGCCAAGTCATTTTGATTATCACATTTCTATCTCATATACAATGTTCCTCTGTGCGGTAACATGCTCTTCACACATTACATTGAAAGTTGCATGCTCCCTTGTGTGTTGGTTTTTTACCTTTCATGTTTTTGTATATGTTGTGCTTACCACTTACTTATCTTGAGTTATCAAGTGTATTTGTGTATAATTGGGTGCCATACCATGTACATGTGTTTCTTGTGTTAGATCCTTGATTCCTTCGATCCGAATTTACAGATGTAGTATAATAGTATTTTCCCTAGTAGACCTAGGTTTAATCGAACCTTGGGAAACAACGCTAAAAGGAATTAAAAAGGCCACATCTACAAGATTTTGTTTTTTTGTTTTACATTTTTTTATTGGACCAATCTAGTTTACTTTATATCGTGGGTTGATTCAATGGATGGAGATAGGCTAGGGTTGAAGATCCACCTGCAGCTTCACATCATATGGGATAAAGGATAATAATAAGCACAGTCATTTGTAATGTTTTAATAGAGACAATCTCTTGTGGGAAACACATCCTAATATACTAGAGCCCCTGCAAGTAGCAAGCATAGCAATAGTCTTTTGATCCAACCGAGTGCACCACGAAGCACTGGGCTACAAACGGTTATTAAGTGCAAAACACAGATCAAAACCTTAAGAGGTGACATTGTTGTGATCTCGAATGGGTCAGTAAGCAAAGACCGTACCACCCTTTCTGTCATTGGGTTTCCTATGAGATTGTTGCTAGCCAAGTATCTCACCTGAAGCCTTAATCAATTTCGGGGATCTTGGGTACCTAGAAGTCCAAAGATCGAGGCAAGAGACAAAGAAATAATAGATACAAACCCCTCTTTCAAAAAATACACAATACTCTGATATATTAGATGCACATAACTGCTGCAAGGTTTTCTCCCCAACCCGCAGCCCATGAGGACTACTCACTCATAAAAATAAGATCAATGATAGAAACCATTGTGCAAAATACTAGATTTAAATCAAATATTCTTATAATGGTCGTCGAATCACAAGGAGATCTCAAGTACAAAGTAATGGCTAGTGGGCTAATGGAGGGTATGGAAGGGATGAACTATGGTGTGGGTCTCCTTTGGTGGTGGTGTGATGCAATCTGAGAATGGTGGCCTTCTGCACGGCGGCTGAGGCCTCAAAATATATAGGCATCTTCATGAAAGTTGTAGGGTTTGACGAGACGAAGCCACCGCCACATGATATGGGCGGACGGTACGGGCAGACCCTGCTCGTACCAATGGTCATTACGGCTGCAGATGCCTGACAATTGCTCCATAATTACTTGGTCGTGTGGACTTCCTCAAAATCTTCATTATGACTCCTAATTTTGCATTAATCATAATTTCCTGCACAACACAACTCAAAGTAATGGTTTGCATATCTTTTCAATTATTAGTCATAGTGGCAAGACTAGAGAGTTTCTTGTCAATTGCTTGACTAAATACAATCTTTAAACACAGACAAATGGCTATTTTTAGAGCCATCAATCCTCTCTTGAATCTACTTAGTATCTTATTTGGTTCTTGTGGGATATAAATGGACTATCCCATTTTGGGGGGGTGTCATGCTTGGTCATTCCAGAATCCTAAAAATGTGTGCATAGGAGGAATTCAAGTTCTATAATGTCCATTAATTATCTCTATTTGGATCTCTTTGCCTCTTATTGAGAATTTATGGTTTATCACATTTTGGGGGAGTCATATACTTTGTCCATATTACAAGCCTAGAAAATTTGGACATTCGAGGTTGTGCCACTTAGAATTGATATTGATAATTATCTAGCTCCTATGTGGAACATTTGCTCAAACAAGTTCGAATTTGCTTGAATGCCTTTGTTGCTTATATTTTGGATCTTGTTTGTGAAAGTTTTTATTGGTATGTGTTTATCATATATGGACCTATATAGACAATAGGGGAAATGATTTACCCAAGTTTAGGCCCCCAGAGGATAATACCCTACTTCCTCCTTGTTTGCTCTTGATTGATGAAGAAGAAAGTTACAATGTTACTGGGTTTGCAATGGATGCACATATTGGATCTGGCGTAAGCTACAGGTGGTGTGGTTATGGATCTCGTCCTAGATGGCCCCTCCTAGCCTTTATATGAGGAGGCTAGGTCTCGGGTACCATCTGAGTCAGTTACAAGTTGAACTCTAGTTTCTTAATTATGATCTTCTCTTGCTAGGTACGCTCAGAGTCGGTAGCCTTATGGGCTTCGGAGAAGCCGAATTCTCCTAGGCTTCTTGGATGTTAACACATTGTCATATGGGCCTCCCATCGGGCCGAGACAGGTAGGCTAGAGGCATGTGCCCATTGGGCATACCTATGTCAATGATCTCTATTCTAATAAACCCATACTTGATGAATCTTTTGATATAGATTCTTTTAATAGACAATTATATGATAGTTGGGTATAAAATATATTTTTAAAGGATAAAAGTGATCCTATTAGTGCTAGTCCTCCTATTTAAAATGAAGACGAGGATCTACCAAAAAATAGAAAAATCTTTTCGTGAACATCAACATGCAGGAATATGCAACTCCGTATATGTTTAACAACCTTAACATCCAAATGGGTAAAACTTGGTACTTTACTTTTGGAAAAATGTAAACTTAAACTATTATTGTAAGAGAGAAGAAAAGTTTGAAACCAAAAATCAAGAAGAAGC
This sequence comes from Avena insularis, assembly GCA_023614405.1. NCBI lineage: Eukaryota > Viridiplantae > Streptophyta > Magnoliopsida > Poales > Poaceae > Avena > Avena insularis. Next base: position 230,178,173 of record CM042694.1, on the reverse strand, counting down.
AAAAATAACCAAGAAAGAATCAAGAGAAACAAACAAAGAAGAAAGAAAAATCTTTTGGTTCTTTTTTATAAAAATGGAAAAAATAAGAACAAAATGAAGAAACATAAAATATTATTGGTATTTTGTTTTTATAATGTAGATTCAAAAGAAAAACCAAACAAAACAAAAGGCAAATAAAAACATGGTATCCACAAACATACAAAAGAAAACATGAAGGTAAAAGTAAAACATGAGCTTGAAATGATATTACTTGAAATTTCTTGAAATAAGAGGGGGATGCATGGGCATACCCAAGCTTGTGGTTTTGCTATTTCGTGTCCTATACTCCTTTATCATCTTATCATGTTTCATCTCAAACAAAGAAATAATTTTATCTCCATGATACTTTAATGCCTACAAAATGGTTAGTTTCCACCACAGATAATAGTTTCAACCAAGATGCAAACTCTAGTAATTATTGGGAAACCAGTTTATTAAATAAGAACATATGTACAATAAAATACTCTTTTTGTTTTGTTTTGATATGGGAAAAGTTCAATGATATAGACTTTGCAATGGTTCCATTGGCATAAACAACACATGCTCAAGGTGGAGCCCAACTTCTCCACTACTCATCTTTCTCATTTACTTTCCCAAATTTTATTTTTAGTTAAAGTCCTAAACTAATTGCTAGAAAATAGTAGCTAAAGTTAATTTACATGTTACAAGGATACAAAGGTGTTCTCAGACTGAATGGTATTGGAAAGCACATGGAGCACAGCATAAAGCACATAAGCATTAACTTTAAAGTCTAACTCTCTTCATATGCATTGATGTTTTATATATGAATAAGTAACAAAAAAGTTGTAGTAGACAATGCGTATAATGATCGGTAGCTTGCAATTTACACAAAATGGAAACATAAAGAGCGCCCTTATTTCTTCCTCTTTCATAATATTTACAATCATTAAAGGTAAACTCAACTACATAGTTTTTAATAGAACCACCACATAAAGACTTGTCATCTAATGAGCATAAGGTATCATCTAACTCAACAATATCACTTTCATCCTCCCATATATTAGACACAATTGTTCCACACAGAGGAATATCAGACAATAAAGGATCATCATCATGTACAGAACTATCAAAGCAAACTCCTCATCTTCATTTTCAATAGGAGGACTAGCACTAATAGGGTCATTTTTATCCTTTAAAAAAGGGTTTTCTATTTTAGTGCCCCTCGTTCCTTGGTTCTTCACAGTTTTGTACATGCTGAAAAACTTTGCTCGCTTTTTCCCTTGTGTTTTCTGTGAAACCCTCACATTGCTCAAACGACAGTTTGTCGTCGGGTAAAAGCTTTGACCGTTAACCACTGACGGTAGGGCTACCTCTGGCTTTTTGTTGGCCATTGCATGCTAATGAGTGGGGCCTCCTCATGCTTGTAGCTGACCATTGTGTGCTGACTAGTGGAGCCGCATTGGAGCAATCCTCGTTTAACTTTATGTGTTAACTAGTGGGACGTGAGGATACCAGCGGTGATCGAGCCGAACCAGGTGAAAACCCTCTCCCCACGCTGCTCGACCGCCTCTTCTCCCCATTTCCCCCACGCGCCTCTTGACAGCCTCTTCTCCCCACTTCCCCCTCGCCCCCACTCCCCCATCGCCCCCACTTCCTCTCTCCCCACTTCACCGCATGTTGCCATGGCCAGAGCTCCATTGGGAATCCGTGGTCGTGCCACATATACACCAGTGCCGCCACCAGTATAGCGTGGTAGGCCTTGGGGGCATCCACCCGACAGGGGCAGGGGATGTGCAACCCGTGTTGACTCTACACCGCCATCGCCACCATTCTAGCATGGTAGGCTCAGGGGCGCCCACCCAGCAAGGGTAGGGGACGTGCAGGTCATGTTGAATTGGCACGACTGTCATCTTCGTCATCGCCATCCCGGTTGTTGACACTAGAATCAGTGTGAGTCCCGTGCGGTAGGTCATGTGGCTGTGTCCTTCCACGCGGTTGTGCTAGCGCTCGCGGTCATGGGCGTGGCTATGGAAGTGGCTGGGGTGGTTCCCCCTCTCTGTTGTCACCGGTTCTGCTCAACGAGTTTGTCATGATCCTATACAGCCTTGAAGGTTTGGAGAGGTTGTGGATTCCCCAAAACTTTGCGATGTCGCTCGATGGCATCGAGCCTCGTGAAGTGGATCTGCGTGAGGCAGGCAATCATCATTACTGGAATGTGGAGGTGTTGTTCGATGTCGACGATGAAATGCACCTCACCCACGGCTGGGGGCAGTTCGCTGAAGCGCATGGCATAAGGTGAGGGCACATCCTAGTGTTCATGTACTAGTGTACAAAGGTGCTCACCGTCAGGATCTACCACCCCAACCTTGTGTTGCACATGCTACGAGGAAGAGGAAGACAAATATTAAGATGAAGACGTTGAGGAGGAGCATGATATCAAGGCGGAGGACGAAGATGCTTAGGCCGGTGTGGGTGACGGCGAGGGCGACGTCGGCTGGTGTGGATGTCGGTGAGGGTGTTTGGGTGTATTTGGACAAAATCAGTATGTAATCGATGTATTTTGGAACATTTGATCCTTGAATAAAATCCTCACCACGTGCCAAATGTGGATTTTTGGAACATTGTGAGGATAACAAATTTGAGAAAAGTTTGACTGCATAACTAACCTGAAATTGTAAACAACATCAACAACTTCAAATTATGAAAGTGAAAAACCCAATTTACTACAGTCATAAATTATGTAAGCATCACAAATTTGAGACAATTTTGACTACATCACAAATTTGAGGCAAGTTTGACTGCATCACGATTTCGTTTTACTGTAGTGATTCTATACCCTGTCAAATATAAGGAGATTCGGTTAAGTGCACTTACAAAACATTCAGTTTACTATACGATGTCAACCTTGTTGGTGGCAAACTGGTAGTTTTAGATGGTCTAGGTGGCAAACTAGAACAAAGGAGAGAGCAGATAGATTGATCCCGTTGGATCATAGAGGATCCAATGGTGGATGGGCACGATCTGTGGGATGTTGGGCTAGACCAATCAGAGTGCAGCAACATATTAAAGAACACTATTAGCAGCTAAAAAAGTTTTTTCCAAGAAAAATTATAAACCCCTTCATCAACAATGTTATCTGTCCATTATACACGTTTGTGCCAAATATTACCTCATTACAAGAATTCAAAATTAATAATTGCTCATACCTAGCTCACTTGAGTTGAAATCCGTATATCTTCATACCTCATTGGTCATATTTGAGAAGTGATTTTCAAAAAAACTTGAGTAGCCCAAGTTTTATATTTTTCATTGGTGTCATGTCACATAAGATGAGCTTAGTGAAGGTTTCATATTTTTTCAATTTTATTGAATTAGTTATGCCTAACTCTGACCATAATCCTACTTTCGGCATCGAAAAATGAAAAATGAATTCTCCATGCATCGGAATTCCTAAACCCTAGGTCCAAATATCAAGAAATACTAAAGTACAAAACTTTGTCAATTTTTGGCTCATTTGGATATGGTTTAGAACCTGAACTCTCATAACCCTCTAAAACTCGACAAGCCTAAACCTTAAACCAGGGGCAAAACTGAGCACAAAACCCTAAACCAGGGGAAAACTAGGGGAAAACAAGGGCAAAACTGGGCACAAAACCCTAAACCAGGTGCAAAACCAAGGGCAAAACTGAGTAGTGCTGAAGTCCCCATACGAACCAGATGAGGGAAAACGAGGGCAAAACTATGAACCATACGACGTATGTGCATGTCCTCCACTTGAAAAAGGAGGGGTACTCCAGAAAAACAACATGCATGTGGCCGTTGTGCAACTGAATCATCAGTACTTCCTGCTATATCTATTCTCACATGTTGCCTCCCCACATCACCCCATCCATTTCCCCTCTCTCCTTCCCCTTTTCCCCCAATCTGCCAACCGCCAAAAAAACAACACCGCTCTTCTTCCCATCCTCTCCAATGATGGAACCCACAAAGAAGGATGCAGGTGGTGCATCAGAAGATCTGTTGAAGGAGGTGGTCGGAGGTTCCGCACGGGGTGGTTCAGCAGGTGGTGGTTCAAAAGCATCGATCTAGGGCGATGGTGGATGCTAGGGCTAGGACATTGAGAGGGGTGGTCGTTGTATGCTCACTGGGCCCTTGGGTAACCAAGAGCAGCGCAACACCACATAAGTCCATGGAAAGAAGAAGCTCGAGGATGTTGAGTTCATCGCCATGCCGCGATGGACGAAGTTCGACGAGAACGTCATCGACAGTGGATCACAGGTAAATCTCTTCTATACTCACCGCCGTTTGGCCAATTTGATTAGGGCTTGTAAATAGGATCATTATTAGGATTAGATTTAGCAATTCTAGTTAGCCTTCTAGTTATTGATGGCATACTACCCTAGATTATTGATGGGATCTGTTAGATATGCTATGTTAGTGGGTAATTCATACCGAGATATGCCCCATAATTAGAATCTATTTGTTAGTGGTTAACTCAGAAAGAGGCTTTCAATTACATAAAATCTAGGTAATTAATGATGATTAGGACCTACCCATGTAATTAGTCATGTTCTTTTGGATCAAACCTTGCATTTTATGTTGTTCTTTTTTATAATTCATTATACCTTTTTGTAACATGATGAGGATGATGTTGTTGGCAGGAACGTCGAGTCACAGCACAAGAAGATGTGTTTCACACTAAAGAGCCCGGAGCCTGGTGAATTTGATGTTCAATGTAAAGGAGACAAGCCCAGTTCCCCTTTATGCAACACGAACATAGCCACCAACCTCCTCAGCATAATACAACACGCCGAGTGCATTTTCGACCCCCAAAGTTGGGGAAGATGACAATTTCTATGCAGTACGGGCTAAGCACAGGCCTATGGCATCTTCCAGGGGAAGAAGCGCAACCTTAACATCCAAGAGGGTAGGGTGCCAGCTACTCCTCCCATGATGTTGAAGATCAAGGGACAGGGGAGCAAGAACTATAGGAGGAAGGTCAGGTTGGGCCTCATAGGATGAATTTGTTCCTGCTGCTGTTGCATAGTTTGCTGCTGCTTAGTGCGGCTTTATTTTATGTTGTTGTGATCTTGTTGAACAATGTGTTTGGGTTGTGTGAACTAATGTCCTGAATGTTTCCCAGGTATATGTCGGGCTTTGCTACCCTAATATATGATATTAATTACCCTTTTGGTATCTGTTGTTAATATTTTATTACTTAATTGGATGGTTAATCACACTACAAGAAAAGTTTTATTTTACGACAGACGATTTTCATGGTTGAAGGCCTGTTTTTCGTGGCTAAAAAGTCTTCCGTGATGGATGTCCTTCGCGGTTAAAGCCCCATCACAAATAAATCAACCACGTTTTTTTTCGACTGTGGCAGATCGCACCCTTCGGCTAAGAAAACTTGTTATGTCGTAGATCTGTTTGGCAGCCGCGCTGACTACTGATGTCATCCAAACTGCCACGTGGCAGCCACCATTAACGGTCGGTTACCGCCATTAATGGTCACAGAGACCGTGGTAGAAGTCAGGCCTAGCCAAGGCCTGCTAATTACTAACTGGGCTGACCCATGTGGAGAGCCCAACAGGAATACATCCCTTTACTATTTTGTCCTGCACTGTTTGGAAACGACCCAGTACTACAGTCAGCTGGGGCCCATACACTTTTGGGCCCAATACTCTTTCGGCTAGACAAGGCCCACGTTAGCCCAACACTATGCGGCCACTTGAGGCCTGCACCAAGACAGCCTGTTACTGTTCATGCCTAGTGTCAATCTAGTATTTTACTATTCAGGCTTGCTACTGTTCTAGCCTTTTAGGATATTCGCCCTGTTACTGTTTAGGCCATTTAGTGCTTGGGCTTTTGGATATTCAGGTTGGTACAGTTTGGCTTGTTACTGTAGTGGCCTGCCACTGTACTGGTCTTTCAATGTTCTGGCCTTCTACTATTCTGGCCTTTTACTGTTCTGGTCTTTAAAAGTTCTGGCATCCTACTATTCTGCCCTTATGAGTTCCGACCTTCTACTATTGAGGCCATTCACTGTTCCGGCCTTCCACTATTTAGGCCTTTTACTGTTCCGGCTTTCTACTATTCAATTCTTTCACAGTTTTGGTCTTCTACTATTCTAGCCTTTCATTGTTCTAGCCTTCTACTATTCTGGCCTTTAGCATTCTGCCCTTCTACTGTTCTGACCTTCTACTGTTCTAGCCTACTACTATTATGGCCTTCTACTGTTCTGGCCTTCTACTGTTCTGGCCTTCTACTATTCTGGCCTTTAAGTTTTCGTTTTGGACCATATGTTCATGTTGTTTCAATGTTCCATATGTTACTGCTCTAGCCAGTTACTGTTTCCATTGTTTATCTAGCACCTACTTTTTTGCAGAATAACACAGGAATATCAAGACATCAATTAATAAACACACAAATTTAAACTACTTATTACATAACAATAAAAGTTTCTTACAATAGATTATACAACAAGGTCGACATTCTGAAAGATTACAAAGTGTTGGAATCATCAATAAGAGATCGATACATGGGGATTCGCTTCACTGTATCATCTGTCCTCTTCTTCAACATTTCATATACAGATCTAAGAGCAGCTACACCCTTTCTTTCTGCATGCAATACAACCTTTATATATTTATCACCTGCAGGGGTTGTTGTAGGTGGACTGTTAAGTAAGTTGTTTGCTTCAGAAATGCAATGGGACGATGAATGGGAGGAGGGATCCCAACTTTCAGTCCTGCCTTCCAAGGACTCCTACATGGTTTTAACTGTAGCCTACTAAAATATGGTGAAAGAGGTTGAAACAAAGAACAAAGGAAACAATTAGTATTATATAAAGTCGAGATCATTTAAAGTAAGTATGAACTTAAAGTAGCATATTTAGCCTAACAGTAGCTCCTTCTCAAGTGGGTGCGACTCCTGGTCAATCTGCCAGAAGAATCTGAGCCGAGCGGCTGGAACTCTGGTCCTTGTACTCCATTGTCATTTCTCTGCATTAAGGCATGACATCTAAAACCCAGTTAGCTAGTTTGTAAGGATGAAAACTTTTGAAAAACACCAAAAACATAGCACTAAAAATTACCAAATGTATGATTCAAACTAGATAGCTAGTTTGTAAGGATGAAAGAAGGTGAAAGAAACCAATAAGATAGCATTAAAAATGACTAGGTATATGATTCAAACTAGATGGACATTTTCTGAATTAAGCATTCGCAGATAGAAACACAATAGAACATGAATGCAAATGTCATGGCAAGGTTTTAGGTAGAATGACTAATTAACTTATTAGGAATGCAAGTTATATAACTTACTAACATGATAAGAAACTGGCCTAAGAAACATGAGGAAATCTCGCACTTTAGCCTTGGTTGGTGTCAGATTGTCAGTGTTGGATCCTCTATGAGCTATTTGCATGACCCGTGCGAGCGCTCGGAAAGAATAGCATTTATGAGTTAGTGTTGCAGGATTATACCGATAGCGTGAGAATGTAAGAAAGGGAATAAAAACGAGAAGTTAATGATATGGATAGTACCTACCAGATGTGGGTGCAAATGAAATGGCAATAGCATGCAGGATATTAAGCAACATTCTAACGATTTCGTAGCTTACGAGTACCAAAAAAATAGCAAACGGGCAAGAGAAATTACCGCTGTGTGGTGAGGACGGGTGGGACGAGAAAGAGAGCGGTGGGGGCGACGGTAGGGCATTTAGGTGTCAGTGACGAGTGATTCTGTGAAGCGATCCCCATAGGGTAGACGACAGTGTTGGTGAAGCGGATCCGGTGTGGTGAGGGAGTCAATGAAATAGTTCCGGTGTGGAAGAGATCAACGACAGTGAAGGAGCTCCGGTGTGGAAGAGAGGGCCGGAGGTGAAGCAGCTGGAGGAAGGTCCAGGTTGGAGGGGTGCGGACAGGGAAGAGGCGATGGGGGGATATAGGTGGGAGGATGCACATTTACCTCCTATACCCCTCTATTATTGCAATACTCCTCCGGTCCTTGTTTCCGGACCAGGGATAGAAGAGGAATTTTGCATTTGCAAAAAGCGGGGCGGGATATTTGAATAGATGCGCGGGATGTTTTGGCGCTTTGCAGAAATTTTGAGGTTGAAGCTTCTGACGTATGCTACTCCAACGCGTTCGCTCTCACGTGTTGTCCCCGTCTAGACCCATATGCTAGCGACAGTATGCTTACCAACATTTAAATGAGTTTCCACATATTTGCCAAAATTGATAACCATTATATTTTGAAGGCTTTCATACAAGATGACCAAGGTCACGGCCATATCTCTGCTATACTTTATGACAACATGTCCATATCTGTTAGATTGTTGCATCTTGGCATTTCAAAAGAAGATTCCAGATTTGATGGATAATGCCCTACTTCATGAATTTTTTATAGTCTGAAGTAAGTATGTCTAATTTCTAACTACGAAGTGTGTGATATACCTTCCACTTGACTTTTTAAAAATAATTCAAAGGTACCAAGTAGTCAAATATTGGAGAACCACCGAGAGTTTCACAAGTTTCAACTTTTTGATATGAATGGTAATGACACCAAATTTTGCCTTTTTAAAAAAAATACAAAGAAACAAAATATAAAACAAAATACAACCATTCTTTTCTCCCTTGGTGTGTCACTATCTGCACTGGCTAAATATAATCTTAAAATTTGATAACTTTTGAAAAAACTTATTTCACAATATATGGCGTACCATGTATGAATATGCATGGATTTCAAACCAGATAACCAAGGTCATGATGGACATATCTTTTCTATAGTTTATAATAACCTATCCATATTTGGTAGTTGCAGCGTATTGGCATTTAAAATATAATTTTCTAAGGCACAAGAATGGCTTTTGTCATGAAGCAACTATAAAATATGGCTCAAAATCCCAGTGCCCCAATTTTCACACAAAGTATATATAACCTAGGGTTTATGGTCCGAGGTTTATTTTGGGTTGAGGGTTTAGGGGTTCATAGTTTAGGGCCTGTTTGATTCGCAGGATAGGAAAACCACAGGAATAGCAAAAAATGCAGGATTAGAATGTCATGTCCACTTGAATCCTACAGGATTTGGAGACTATAGGATTTTCTTGAATGAGTGTTTGATTCACATTAAAGTCAAAGGAATTGTAACATGAGGTTTGGGTGGATGGAAATTTTCCTCCAAACCATAGTGCAATGCAATCCTATGAGAAAAATCCTAAGGATCTAATCCTACGAATCAAAAGATGCACAAAGGAAAAAATCCTAAGGATCAAAATCCTCCAAATTTCCTATGGGATTCCTTTGAATCCAACAAGCCCTTAGGGATCGTTTAATTCCCAGGATTCTCAAAATACAGGAATAGGAAAATCATAGGATTGGAGTAGCATGACCTCTTGTATCCTACAAGAATATAAAACTACAGGAATTTGGATCAAGTATGTGTTTGAATCACAGGAAAAGCAAAGGAATTATAACATGAGGTAGGAGTGGATGGGATTTTTCCTACAAAATAGAGAGCAAAGGAATACTTTGAAGGAATTCCTAAGGATTGTAATCCTTTGAATCAAATGACCAACGCAGGAATATTTCCTAGGGACAAAATCCTTCACAAATCCTTTGAACAAATGAGCCCTTAGGTTTTAGGATTTTAGAGTTTAGGCTTTAGGGTTTAGGGGTTTAGGGTTCATGATTTAGGGTTTGGGGTTCAGGGTTTAGAGTTTAGGGTTTTTTAGGGTTTAGGGAATTTTCAATAATAATGTTCAAGCTTTATATAAATGCTTATATTCGTGGAATAGAATGGTGATGTCGCAATTTAATGAAAGTATCTCAAATTTTGATCTATAAGTGCATTATACCTACTTGGTAAGGGTTTATGGTTCTAGGATTTAGAGGTTAGGGTTTAGGGTTCTAGGGTTAGGAGGTTAGGGTTAAGGTTTTTTTTTTTCATTAATGTTCAAGCTTTATGCTTATATTCGTAGAATAGAATGGTGTTACTGAAATTTAATGAAAGTATCTCAAATTTTGATCTATTAGAGCATGGTACCTCCTTGGTTAGGGTTTATGGGTCGAGGATTTAGGGTTTTACGGTTTACAGTTTAGGTTTTATGGGTTGTTTAGGGTTTAGCGAATTTTCAATAATGCTCATGCTTATATTCGTCGAATAGAATGGCGTTACCTGATTTAATGGAAGTATCTCAAATTTTGATCTATGAGTGCATGACACCTTCTTGGTCAGGTTTTATGGGCTGACGATTTAGGGTTTTAGGGTTTAGGGTTTAGGTTTTAGGGGTTGTTTAGGGTTTAGGGAATTTTCGATTATGCTCAAGTTTTATGCTTATATTTGTCAAATAGAATGGCGTTACCCAATTTAATAAAAGTATCTTGAATTTTGATCTATAAGTGCATGCTACGTGCTTGGTCAGGGTTTGGGGTTTACGGTTTAGGGTTTTAGGGTTTGGGTTTTAGGGGTTTAGGGTTTAGGGTTTCAGGAATTTTCAATAATGTTCAACCTTTATGCTTATATTCGTGGAATAGAATGGTGTTACCCAATTTAACGAAAGTATCTCAAATTTTGATCTATAAGTGCATGATACCATCTTGGGCATGGTTTAGGGGTTTAGAGTTTATGGTTTAGGATTCCACGAATTCTCAATAATATGTTCAAACTTTATGGTTATATTCATGGAATAGAATGGTGTTACTGCAATTTAATGAAAGTATCTCCAAATTTGATCTACAAGTCGATGATACCCTGCTTGGTCATATTTTTTGTTAAATTAAATTGAAGGTACCCAAGTACTAAAACAAGGGAGAAACACCAAGAGTTCCATGATATTTAGGCGTTTTTTGGTTGGGCTCTAATTCTAGCTTTTGGTTTTTGGCTTATAAGCCAGGAACATATTTTTGGCTTTATTTTTAGCTTTTACTCTGACATAGTTGAATGGTGGTATAATCCAAAATCAAAAATCTAAAGTGGCTTATAAAATAAAGCTAAAAGCAATAGATAATCTTAACCAAACAACCCCTCAACTTCTTCCTATGAATGCTAATGTAGCCAAATTTTGGGACCTTTTGAAAGAAAAATGCAAATAAAATATATAAAAATTGAAGCAATGTCGTTCTTTCACAGAGTATCTTGTTATGTTCACTGCCTAGTTTCGTAGAGTATCTTGTTATTGAAGAAACCAGTTTCACAATATGGTGTACCATGTATGAAAATTCATGGCTTTCAAACGAGATGACCAAGGTCATTGAAATATGTTTGCATAGTTTATGATAACGTGTCCATGTTTGGTAGATTGGTGCATAACTATAGATTGGCATTTCAAACAATGTTTACAAAGGGTGCATCCAAATTGAAAGTTATTCTAAATTGTCCAGGTGACAACAATGGCTTCCGTTGTGAAGCAACCACAAAGACTATGTGTGGTTCAAAATTCCACCACACCAATTTTCTCACAGAGTATAATTTTTTTGAAGGATAATGCCTAGGTTTCATGAATTTTAAAGCTTCCGAGCCAGGTTCGCCGATTTTAACGATTTTATCTTGGTTTAGCAAAAAATGTTCGAATTTTGAACAACAAGCGATGGGAATATCTACTTCCCGTAATTCTCGCTCACTGACATGTGGGTCACTTGTATGGTGGGTCCAAAAAGTTAGTGCAGGTCGGAGTGGGCGGGCAGGTAAATATTGAAGAACGGCAGGGAAACATCAATGGGTGATGCACTTGGGAGAATGCAAATTTACCACCTATATCCCTATGTTATTGCAGTGCTCCTCGGGTTCTTGTTTCTGGAAGAAGGATAGAAGAGGAATTTTGCATTCTAAAAAGAGGTGAAGCATGTTTGAAAGGATGTGTGAGATATTTTAATGGATGGGTGCAATGTTTGGGCGTCGTACTAAAATTTTAAGGTCGAAGCTTCTAGCATACGCTACTCCGATATGGGGCCACTCAGATGCGCTGTCACCATCTAGACCCACACGCTAGCAAGAGTTGCTTTCCAGTATTTAAATGAGTTTCTAGGCATTTGCTGAAATTTTCAAACAATTCAAGGCTTTCAAAAAGATTACCATTGTCCAAAAAAAGGTGACTAAGGTCATGACCATAGTTTATGACGACGTGTCCGCATTTGGTAGATCGGTGCATCTTGGCAAATCAACCAATATGTCTAGTTCCAAATTTGAAGTTTGTTTTCGAAATTCCAAGTAACAACAATGTGTTTTGTTGTGGAGCAACTACAAAGATGATGGCTCAAAATGCCACCGCCCCCTTTTTCACACAATGTATAATGCCCTTTCAAGCTTCCAGGCTAAATTTGTGCAATAAAATAATTTTTAGGGCTGGATGTTTGAATGGATGGGTAGGATATTTGAATGTATGGGCGGGATATTTCGGTGCTCTACCGAATTTTTGAAGTTGAAGCTTCTAAGGTATGCTACTCCCACTTGGGATGTTGTCCCCGTCAGATAGACCCACAGGCATGTGTGCTTTCCAGAATTTAATGAGTTTATAGACATCTGTTGGAATTAATGAACATTAATTCAAGACTTTCAAACAAGATGACCAAGGTCACAACTATAGTTTATGTATAGTGTCCATGTTTTGTACTACTCCATACATTGATGCATCTTCACTAATCAAGCTTACAAACATGTCCATATTTGGTAGATTGGTGCATCTTGGCATTTGAAGCAATGTTTACAAAAGGAGAATCCAGATTTGATGGATAATGACCTAATTTCATGAATTTCCAAGCTTCCTAGCTAAATATGTGCAATAAAATGACTTTTTGACAATTTAAAGTAAGTATGTCTAATTACGAACTATAAAATGTGTGATATAGCTTGCTCTTGACTTTTTAAAAATAAAATAAAAGGTACTGAATTAGTCAAATATTGGAGAACCACCGAGAGTTTTGCAAGATTCAACTTTTTAATATGAATGGTAATGACACCAAATTTGGGCCATTTTTTAAAAATAATAAGAAACAAAATATAAAACAAAATACAACCATTCTTTTCTCTATTGGTGTCTTGCTTTGTGCATTAGCTAATTTCCATGAAAAAATATATAATCTTAGAATTTGATAACTCTTGAAAAAACTTGTTTCCCAATATGGCGTACCATGTATGAACATTCATGGCTTTCAAAAACTAGATAACTAATGTCAAGGCCATATGTGTTACCATACTTTATAATAATATAACCATGTTTGGTAGATTGGTGCATATTGGCATTTAAACATTGTTTACAAAAAGAGCTTCCATATTTGAATTTAATTTAAAATCCCCGATCAATAATAATGGCTTTAATTTTGTCTTACCATATATGGATACGCGGAATATTTGATTCGATGCGTGTGATGTTTGGGCACAGTACCAAAATTTTGAGGTCGAAGCTTCTAACATACGCTGCTTGATACGTTGCAAACATATCTATAATTTTTGATGTTCTAATGCTTGGTTTTTATCTACTTTCTTATGTTTTGTCCACACTTTGGAGTATTTTTATACACTTTCTTGGACTAACCTATTAACAAGATGCCAGTGCCAGTTGCCTGTTTTCTGCTGTTTTTGGTTCCAGGAAAGTCAGAAAATGAATATTCTCGGAATTGGACGGAACAAAAGCCAAAGTCAGTTTTTCACCAAGGGGGACATGGAGCCAGAATACAAGACAAAGAGGGGCCAGAGGGCCGCCACACCACCTAGCCGCGCGGCCAGGCCTAGCCCACGCCAGGGGGTGGTGTGGCCGCCTAGGGTACCCCTCGGCCTCCCCTTTCGCCTATAAGATGCCTCCGATATAAAAACCCTAACTACCTTATCAAAATTCCACGAAAGATTCTGTAGCCACTGTCATCTCCATCCCTATATCGGGAGGGATCTGAAGCTCTTCCCGCCACCCTGGCGGAGGGGAGAATTCACCCTGGAGGCCTTCTTCACCACCATGCAAGCTTCCGGTGTGATGCGTGAGTAGTTCATCCTTGGACTACGGGTCCATGTAGTAGCTAGATGGTTGGTTCTTCTCCTTTGTGCTACCATGTTTAGATCTTGTGAGCTCCGTTCATGATCAAGATCATCTATTTGTAATCCTACATGTTGTGTTTGCGGGGATCCGATGGATATTGAGATGCTATTCAGATTGATTATTGATTCTATCATGTCTTTATTATTTGTAATCTTGCATGCTCTCCGTTGTTAGTAGATATCTTGGCCGAGTAGATGCTAGCAACTCCAAGAGGGAGTATTTATGCTCGATAGTGGGTTCATGCCTCTAGTAATCTAGGGCAGTGACAGATATCTCGAAGGTACTAGATGTGCTGTTGTTACTAGGGAGAAAATAGCAATCATATGTTCATAGAACAATCGTATTGTTTACTTTACACGCAATGCGTAATGCAATTATCTGTTGCTTGCAACTTAATACTGGAGGGGGTTCGGATTGATAACCTGAATGTGGATTATTAGTCATAGATGCAGTTGGATTACGGTCTATGTATAATGTTGTAATGCTCAATCAAATCTCATAGGAGTCAAGATGATTAGTATATGCATGTATGCTTTCTCGATATTTGTCAATTTCCCCGCTGTAATTTGTTCACCCAACATGTCATCTATCTTAAGGAGAATCACCACTAGTGAACTATGGACCCCAGTCCTTTCTTTTACCATCAATCTACAACTGTTTACTGCTTTCTATTTACTTTCTGCAAGCTTTTACTTTCTTCCACACAATATGTTTAATCCTTTGTTTTTAGCAAAACTGGTGAGATTGACAACCTCACTGTAAGTTAGGGGCAAAGTTTTGTGGTTGTGTTGTGCAGGATTCCAAGTTGGCAACAACACCTTGGGGGTGTTTCCTTGCCCCTACTGGTTCGATAACCTTGGTTTCATAACTGAGGGAAACTTGCTGCTGTGCTCATCATACCTTCCTCTTGGGGTTCTCCAACGAGCTCGAGATATCTTGGGCCATCAAGCTCTTTTCTGGCGCCGTTGCTGGGGAGTCAAGGACATCTTCACAAAGGGAGTCCCTCATAACCAATCTCTTTACTTTGTTTTATTTGTTTTGCTTAGTTTATTTCTACTTTGTTTGCTTGTTTCTTTATCAAAAACACAAAAAAATTAGTTGTACTAGTTTGCTTTCTATATTAAAAACACAAAAAAATGACTACTCTTGAAAACACTAAGTTGTGTGACTTCACTAGCACCAACAACAATGATTTCATGTGCACACCTATTGCTCCACCTGTTTCTGAAGCTACTTTCTTTGAAATTAAACATGCTTTGCTTAATCTTGTTATGAGAGAACAATTTTCTGGTATTGGTAATGAATATGTTGCTGCTCATCTAAATAACTTTGTTGAACTTTGTGAGATGCAAAAGCATAGGGATATAGATGGGGATATTATTAAGCTTAATCTGTTTCCTTTCTCTTTGAGAGGAAAAGCTAAAGAATGGTTGCAATCCCTAACTAGGAATAGTATTGATTCTTGGACTAAATGCAAAGATGCTTTCATTGGAAAATACTATCCTCCTACTAAGATTATAGCTATGAGAAGTGAAATAATGAAGTTTAAACAATCTAATAATGAACATGTTGCTCAAGCTTGGGAAAGAATGAAATCTTTGGTAAAGAATTGTCCCACTCATGGACTAACTTCTTGGATGATTATCCAAACCTTTTATGCAGGATTGAACTATTCTTTAAGAAATCTACTGGATTCTGCTACTGGAGGTACCTTTATGACCATTACTTTGGGTGCTGCAACAAAGCTACTGGATAATATGATGGTTAACTATTCTGAATGGCACACTGAAAGAGCTCCACAATGTATGAAGGTAAATTATGTTGAAGAAACCTCCTCCTTGAGTGATAAAATTGATGTTATTATGTCTATGCTTGTTAATGGGAAAGCTCATATTGATCCAAATCATGTTCCCTTAGCCTCTTTGGTTGCTCAAGAAGAGCAAGTTGATGTGAACTTTATAAGAAATAATAATTTTAGCAAAAATGCCTACAGGAATAATTTTGGTGATAATAATTATAGGCCATATCCTCCCAATAATGGTAATGCTTATGGAAATTCCTACAACAATAATAGGAGTGCTCCCTCTGAACTTGAAGTTATGCTCAAAGACTTTATTAGTAAACAAACGGCTTTCAATAAAACTATTGAGGAAAAACTCTCTAATTCTAAAAGAAATATAGCATCATTGGCTGAAGCGCAATCTTCTTTGAATAAAATGGCTACTAAACCTGAAACTATTGATAATCCCTTTGCTGCTACTAATGCCATACAAGTTAGAATTGATGAAAATGTTAGACTATTAGCTGAATTGCATGCTAAGTGGGAAAGAGAAGATGAAATTGCTAGAAACATTAGTGTTTCTACTATCACTACCACTAGTGCTAAAGCTAACAATATCTCTACTACTTTAGATGATAATTATGATTTTTATCTTGATGGTTGCAATATCTCTGAAGTTATTAAGTTCCTACAAAAGCTTGCTAAAAGTCCTAATGCTAGTGCTATGAATATGGCCTTTACAAAACACATTACTGATGCTCTCATAAAAATTAAAGAAGAACAGATGAAACATAAAGCTTCTATTCCTATGAAACAAGAAGATGGTTGGGAACCCATCATTAATATGAAAGTAAATGATTTTGATTTCAAGGCTTTATGTGATCTTGATAGTAGTGTTTCTATTATGCCTAGAAAGATTTATGATATGCTTGATTTGCCACCATTGGAATATTGTTATTTGAATGTCCCACTTGATGATAATGCTAAAAAGAAACTCATGGGGAGTATTAATGATATCCTTATTATGGTTAACAATGCTTATGTCCCCGTTGATTTCTATGTTTTGGATGTTGAATGCAATGCTTCTTTCCTATTACTTTGGGAAGACCTTTTCTTAGAACTGTTGGTGCCATTATTGATATGAAAGAAGGCACCATTAAATATCAACTCCCACTCAAGAAAGGTATAGAACACTTCCCTAAGAAGATAGAGAAGATTTGTTTTGCCTCTCCTATGAAAACAAAATTTGCTCTTAATGCTTCTTCATTTGAGAATACTTGATTCTTTTTCTTGCTTCTTATGCCTAACTTAAAGGCGTTAAAGAAAAGTACTTAGTGGGAGATAACCTAAAAGTTATAGATGAGTCTTGGAAGTTATTGCTTCAGTAATAACCGCTTCTTATCCTTTTTATTTGCTTTTTGTGCCAAGAGTAACCTCTAATGAGAGAGAAGTAATGCTTCGGAAAGTTGCTATCCCAAAACAGATTTTTGTGCTTCACCGTAAAAATTCGTGTAAAATCTCCGTACGTAGTTTTGAGGCGTGAATTTTTGTGGTTCTGTCCCACGTTGTTATCTAACTTTCGTTAGTTCAACACTTTTCGATTTGAGCAACATAAGGTCTTTGAAAAAATTGGTTTTTACCTGCTGGTCTGTTTTGACAGATTTCTGCTGTTATTTGCATTTGCTTCTTGTTGATTCCTTTTTTAGTTCTCTTTGGGGAATTGAGATTTTTGAGGGAAGTGCTTCAGTAGCTTGTGTTTTAGTGGAAGTTTTATTGGTGTTGAAACTGAACCCGAAGACTTATTATTTTGAGTGCACTAATGTTGCTAATAAAGATTGTGTGAAGTTTTGTATGTAGGAAAAATTTCAGGTGTATGGAGAGAATGATGTAATGAGATGAAGAATGGACTAAAGCTCAAGCTTGGAGATTCCACGCGTGTCACCCCAAGAAATATCCAAGAAGTACAAGTGTCAAAGCTTGGTGATGCCCAAGGCATCCCCTTCTTCATCAATAAAAATCCTAGGTTTCTTCCAAACACTTCATTTTTATTGTTTCATGCACAGTTGTGTTGTTCTTGGAGCATCTTCGTTTTTGTTTTTGGTTTTCATTTGCTTGGTTTTCTTAAGTTTGGTTGAATAAATTGGTTGGACCCCCTCTGTTATACATTGGTTTTCAAATAGTTTGGTTTGGATAGGAAAGAGTAGGAAAGTTCATGCTTAAGTGGTAAAGAGAGCTTGTTTTTGACTATGGCCTATGCTTTGTCATGCCATGCTTGGTATTGTTTTGGCTTTATGCTTAGTGATCTTTGTTGTAGCATTACTTGCTATAAACAATTGAGATTGCTTAATGTGCCTTTGAAGAATCATGCGTTGTTTTAGCATATTAAAGCATAGTATTGTGGTATTCTCCTTTGATGCTTTATTTGGGTTGAATTGGCACATGCTCACACCATGTTATGACTATCCCAAGTCACCATAGCCTTTATGATCCTTTAGTTTTCGACTTGTAATATCACTTTATGCTTTAATTAATGATGTTTTGTCGCTTTGCATGATTATGGCCATTATTTCTCTCTTAGTTGGTCGCTCCCAGTCTTTTGCTAGCCTCCATAACCAAGTATGAGTTCCACTCATGCATCCAACTCCAAATAAAACCAAGTTATTCCAAAGAGTCCACCATACCTACCTATTAGCATTTGCTATTACAAGTATATTCATGTTTTTATCTACCTTCCGAATTAAACTTGTTATGAGAAAACTAGTGATTAAAGCTCTCACGAACTTGATGGCACACTTTACTTTACTTGCCCTTAATAAACTTGAACCATTGTGTCGTCTATGTTGTATATGCTTGCACTTATTTGTTGGGAATTAGCAGAACCATGCTTTCATGGGGAACGCTTTCAACATTGCACTTGGTACTTGTACCTAGTTGATATCATTCTCTTTTGTCTATGGATGTCGTCGGTGTGAAATGAAAGGGGGGCTTGTAAGGTCATGGAGTTATGTATGTGTGTTAGAGAAACGCCTGGGTCGCCGGTCTAATCCATGCTGTCAGGGTGGAAACCTGCAGCGTAACCATAATGAGCTGTCTATGAAGCATTCTTCTTATAAAAAAAAGAGTCAGATATTGAGAAGAAAGAGAAAAAGAAAAAAAAGAGATATGAGAAAAGAGGAAAGAGACAAAAAGCACCATTTTCCCATGGTAAATAAGAAAATTGTTGAGATGCTCGTTGTCTGCTTGCCTTGTCATTTTGATATGGGGATTCTTCCGTATCATCGGGCAAGGGGTACCCCGTTGGCGGTTCTCTATGATACACATGTACTTACTATGACAAGAACTTACCGGTAACTAAACTTGAGTAGCATGAGGAGCGACCCTCGTATTCAAGGGACATGAGATTTCCAACTTATACTTTGTCAAGCATATACTCCATAGTTTGTTCACTTTAACCTTAATCACTTCAAGATGCTTATGATAGGGGCAATGAGAGCTGAAAGCTAATAAGTACCATAATTTTTGGAAGCTCTTTATGAAACTTGAATCCCTGCTTCCTTCTATGAAGGCCTTTCTTTTACTTTTATGTTGAGTCTCCACCTTCTATTTTTATGGACCTATTTTGAGAGCATAGTGGCCATTCTTAGTTCTATGTGCATTGTCCCAAGACTTGTTGATTGATGCATAATTTTGATATTGTTTGTTCTTAAACTATTTGTATCTAGTCACCCTTATAAACTTTGAAGGTGTCATATGCATTTATGTTTGTTACTCTATGAGGGACAAGCTGAATGCCACTATGTTATGTTTTATTTATGTGAAACAAACAAACTTCTTGCAAAGCATTGTTATTCATGAATCTTTTGTTTGTGCCTTTTCATGTTGCAACATAGTTGCTATGTCTTATTGTTAGAACTTTTTCTTTCATGCTATGTTGAAGTACTATGATTCTAGTTATCAATGTTTTACAAATACTTTGATCAAGTTTACAAAAATTATTCTTTCTTTTTATGACTTACCTACTCGAGGACGAGTAGGAGTTATGCTTGGGGATGTTGATACGTTGCAAACGTATCTATAATTTTTGATGTTCCATGCTTGGTTTTTATCTACTTTCTTATGTTTTGTCCACACTTTAGAGTATTTTTATACACTTTCTTGGACTAACCTATTAATAACGTGCCACAGTGCCAGTTGCCTGTTTTCTGCTATTTTTGGTTTCGGGAAAGTCAGAAAATGAATATTCTCGGAATTGGACGGGACAAAAGCCAAAGTCAGTTTTTCACCGAGGGGGACACTGAGCCAAAATACGAGACGGAGAGGGGCCAGAGGGCCAGCACACCACCTAGCCGCGCGGCCAGGCCTGGCTCGCGCCAGGGGTGGTGTGGCCGCCTAGGGTACCCCCTCGGCCTCCCCTTTCGCCTATAAGATGCCTCCGATACAGAAACCCTAAGTACCCGATCAAAATTCCATGAAAGAGTCTGTAGCCACCATCATCTCCATCCCTAGATCAGGAGGGATCAAAAGCTCTTCCCGGCACCAAGGGTGAGGGGAGAATTCACCCTGGAGGCCTTCTTCATCACCATGCAAGCCTCTGGTGTGATGCGTGAGTAGTTCATCCTTGGACTACGGGTCCATGTAGTAGCTAGATGGTTGGTTCTTCTCCTTTGTGCTACCATGTTTAGATCTTGTGAGCTCCGTTCATGATCAAGATCATCTATTTGTAATCCTACATGTTGTGTTTGCGGGGATCCGATGGATATTGAGATGCTATTTTAGATTGATTATTGATTCTATCATGTCTTTGTTATTTGTGATCTTGCATGCTCTCCGTTGTTAGTAGATATCTTGGCCGAGTAGATGCTAGAAACTCCAAGAGGGAGTATTTATGCTCGATAGTGGGTTCATGCCTCTAGTAATCTGGGGAAGTGACAGAAATCTCTAAAGTACTAGATGTGTTGTTGCTACTAGGGAGAAAACAACAATCCTTTGTTCATAGAACAATCGTATTGTTTATTTTACACGTAATGCGTAATGCAATTAACTATTGCTTGCAACTTAATACTGGAGGGGGTTCGGATTGATAACCTGAATGTGGATTATTAGTCATAGATGCAGTTGGATTACAGTCTATGTATAATGTTGTAATGCCTAATCAAATCTCATAGGAGTCAAGATGATTAGTATATGCATGTATGCCTTCTCGATGTTTGTCAATTGCCCCGTTGTAATTTGTTCACCCAACATGTCATCTATCTTAAGGAGAATCACCACTAATGAACTATGGACCACAGTCCTTTGTTTTATCATCAATCTACAACTATTTACTACTTTATGTTTACTTTCTGCAAGCTTTTACTTTCTTCCACACAATACGTTTAATCCTTTGTTTTCAGCAAAACCGGTGAGATTGACAACCTCACTGTAAGTTGGGGGAAAAGCTCTGTGGTTGTGTTGTGCAGGATTCCAAGTTGGCAACAACATCTTGGAGGTGTTTCCTTGCTCCTACTAGTTCGATAACCTTGGTTTCATAACTGAGGGAAACTTGCTGCTTTGCTCATCATACCTTCCTCTTGGGGTTCCCCAACGAGCTCGAGATATCTTGGGCCATCACTGCTCCAACATGGGACCGGTCAGATGTGTTGTCACCGTTTAGACCCGCATGCCAACAGGAGTTGCTTTCTAGCATTTAAATGAGTTTTTACGCATTTTCTAAAATTGTCGAACAATTCAAGGCTTTTGAAAAGATGAGCATCGTCCAAAAAAGGTGACCAAGTTTATGGCCATAATTTATGATGGCGTGTCTGCATTTGGCATATCGGTGCATCTTGGAAAATCAATCAATATGTCTGGTTCCAAATTTGAAGTTTATTTTTGAATTTCCAAATTTGGCCCCTTTTCAAAAATTATAGGGACAAAATTAAATATATGTTGAAATAAATCCATTCGTTCGCAAAGTGCAATGATATGTGCATTAGTTTCCATGGTAAACATGAACTTGTATTTTGATAACTTTTGGATCAATTTTGATATATGGTGACTAGCAGGTGGGCCACGTATATGGTGGTTCCCAAAGTAGGGTAGGTCAGAATTTCCAAAGTTATCCCTCCCCACCCCTTCGCACTGTGTAATAACTTCCACCCTCCGCCTCCTAGCCCCTCACCCCCTTGCCCACAAAACAGACGCGCTCACGGCCGCTCCTCATCACCACCGTGCGTGAAGAAGCTTTCCCTACCTGTGGGTCTTCTTCATATGCATCGGTGGGCACGTCGATCCCACGGTAGTCCTTCTATCTCTAGCTCGATCTGGTTGGCATTTTATTGCCCTTTCACCTGATCTACCTCCTCAAATACGTAGTTTAATTTGTCCTCAGTCTGCATGGTCTTAGTTCATTTTGCTCTCGATCTATGTTCTTAAATACCTTCGGCGATTTTTGCTGTCAATATGTTTGCTGAAATGCATATGCATATATAGTTTTTGTACTCCATCTATATGTTTCCTGCTTTTCTTTTAATAAGAACCAACCTTGTATGTCATAATTAAACAGATGGACATATATTGGATAGAGGTTGCTCCATTAGGCAATGCTAAACATATCCTTGGTGTTCTACGATTTATGGAGTTTGTTAGAGATCATTATGACAACACAAAAGTACATTGCCAATGTTGGTTGTGTGTGAATCATAGGGTGCTTCCTCAAAGTATAGTGGAAGACCATATTTTATATTTGGGATGCTAAGCACATATGTTAGATGGGTATTTCATGGTGAACCATATGATCCTCCATATAAACCGGGGGAAGCACATCTTTATCATCAAGATCAAGTAGGGGGAGCAGATGTTGATCATCTAGATCAACTAACATAGGCAGCTCTTGAGCATCTAGATTAACTTGGAGAAGGGGAGGAGAGAAAAGGCGCAAGCTGCATTAAACGGGTTTCATTTCTGGTACTTCCGCTATGCCAGATGACAAGGTATATCTGTAGAACGACAAATGTTCAGGTTGTGTGTCTTTGATGTTTCTCTATAAATGTATTTGTTAATCTACTAATCGCAGAAGCAGACAACCGAAGAGGACTTTGATGGTAATTACGATGACCTGTTCATTGATGAGTATGCACCTGAGGTTGTGGATCGGGTACACTACTTCTGGATGGAGTTGATGCAGGTTTGTTGATCATCAGGGGTGTACTTTTTGTGTCGTCTGGGTAGTCTCATGTCCACTAGCCTAGGTGCAGAACTCTTGGGTGTAGAGCTATCCCATGATTGGTTTGCTACTGTCGTAGTTCTATAATATGGAGCTACCTTATGATTTCTAGGTCTTTGTTAGTAGAACTGTAATTGGAAACTATTCCGTATATTAGTATATATATATATATGTGTGTGTTTGTGTGTGTGTCTAGTCTGAAATCTGAGCTTATGCTTTTATCAGTTCCTAAACAATTTTTGAGGCCCCAACGTTGGTGCCCTATGCTGCAACTACCACCATCTTGTCCTCTGCTAGCCCTTCTCCTGCCTCAATGCTCCATGAGCCGAATTAGCAAAAGGATATATAAGCTGGGATCAATTTGATTCGAAGAGGGGCGATTTTCTCGGTCCTTGGAGAGGAACCCGAGAGAACTAGTAGTACTAAGGGAAGGAGGAGGTTGGCTCGGTCAATTCTTTATCTCACCCCCTTGATGTGGGACCTGCTTTAACTCATGCCTTGACGTGGGTCCCGCTTTAACTTATCCCCTGAAACAGCTACACGTGATAGCTGGGATCAAAAATTCAGGAATCTCTCCCGGCAAAATGTCCCTGACACTACCACTTAAAAATACTTACTGTAGAAAACGTGTACTACCTAGCCCTACTACTACTAGTACTAATACTCCGCTGCCCATGCCTTTCTACCGACGACAATATAAGAAACCACCACTAGCTAGCTCCCATCTAGCAAGAAACTGTTGGAACTGGTGCAACCTCCGATTGGGGAGTTCTTGCTAAAATAGGTGGGTGTATTTGCTCACCTCGAAATCCGGCTTTGTTTAATTTTGTTCTGATTGGGCCATTGGGGGTACTATTAGTACTAGTAGTAGTATTTAGTATGCTTTGATTGTAGAGTTCTTGCTTATTGCTCACCTCGGAATCACCTAATCAGGATATTTTCACTTTGCTCTGATCGATAGGGTCATTTGGGTGGGGGTGGCGGTAGGGTGGGTAGGTGCTTAGGGAGGGGGAGGGGGTACTAATTTCATATGGATTCGGGATTGGGGCATGGTCGGGTTTGATTTCGGTGTTCTTCACTTATGTAACCTTTAGTTTCTACTCGTAATGTGTAATGAATTTTGCGTTAGATTATGTATGGAGAACTATGGGTCAGTGGCGTGCACGGCCACTACGGACAAGTATGGTCCTATCAGTTACCTTAAAAGTTGCCTAAAAAGGTAATGTAGCAGTATATCCGTTGCGTTCTTTCATTCTTTCCAATGCTAAAAGTGGTTGGCTGCAACCTAGATGTATCCCTGTGCTAAAATTTGTCTATGTATGCATCATGTTTTTGTGGAAGCCTTTGTGACACCATCTCTTCTTTATTTACTATAGCACAGTGGTACATACCTGCGAACGTGCGGTGCTCCAGGTGCGGCAAACAGGATGGTACCCCCACATGTCACAGGATCCGGCCAGTACCACTACTCACCTAACAAGCGCAAGGCCACTGACCATCTGGGAGGGCCGAGCTTAAAGAGAAATGTATTTTTTTCTTAATACCCTTATTACCATGTTGCAGTCTGATTTAATTATTATCCGCTTGGTGTCATGCATGCTTATCAGATGCCCAGAAACATATGTGTGATTTTATTAATTCTGGCACTGTGTTTATGTGAATCCAAATCTAAATATGTTTGACTGTCTTATCCAGTCAGTATATGACTACTATGTATTATATTGAACTGTTGAGCTTTGTTGCTATTTATGAAAATTGAAGGTGCTGTTGTAGAGGCTAAGGATGCTGTAGAGGCTAGTAGATTGCTGATGCCTGCACCAAAAGAGGACATCTTCTACACGACGAGGAAGTGCCAACACAGTACCCAGGTAGGCAGTGATCTCTCTAAGAAGTGGGTATAATTTGGAAATCGACAATTTCACATGTGATGATTTTCCGTGTTGTTGTTATCAGCCAGTACTATATCTTTACGCTCATCAGAAGTTCACAAACATCAAATCTGTTTGCTTTACAAGCAATGGTTTTGGCTTATATTATTAGATTTAATTGCTCTTTATATAATTAAACCTTTCCACTTAATTTCAGTCAGTACCATGCACCAGCTGCTCAACCCTTTCTTCCACTGTCCTCTTGTCAAGCTTGTGGATTGAAAGGGGGCCATGTATGCCCTTCCAAAGGCAGAGGAAAGAAAAATGGTGCATGGGCACCCTTCGTAAAGGGTACCCACGGTATCAAGTATGGATTCCAAGTGGTTTAGACCGACTTGATGTAAGATCTTGTATCTCACTTTTTTTGCTATCGCCTTACTTCTCTATCAATTTTCTCATGAAAGTTATCCCTTGTGTCGCTCACCCATTATAAACAAGATGTTCGGAAACGACAAGTTTCTAACTCTGTATAGCGAGGGCCCTAAAGGCATGCAGAAACTATATGATGTGAATGTCCACCAGACGATGGCCACCACCTATTTGAGTGGCCGAGGTTGGTCCAAGTATGTCTGTGAGAATGGTCTAAAGCAGGGGACGAGGTAGCATTCGATTTTAGCAAGCCTAGACAGATACTTGCATGCCATCGTACACCTGTTGACCTAAGGACCAGGAACAAATATAGTACTAATTAATTTGCTTCTGTACTCATCACAACCTCTAATGATTTTATTGTGACTAACTGTTCTGCACCACTGTCTTTACTCATCATATGACCATGACCACTTCTGTAGTCCGCCTCCCCTTATGTACCCCCAGAAGGGTGCCATCATCAAGCTAATAGCACCGGCTCCGGCGCCAGTTCCTGCAACGACACCTGTTGACCTAAATAGGAAAAAGAATAGAGGTAGTAACTTAATTCGCTTGTATACTCTCATCTCTGTCTAGTAGTAACTGTTGTATAAGAAACCATTTTGCTTGTAAACATCTCATATGCCTCTTTGACCACTCATGCAGTCCCCTTACCTACCCCCAGAAGGTAACTAGCATCAAGCTGTTGGCACCCGCACCGGCACTGGCCCTAGTTCCTGCTCCGACACCTGTTGACCTAAGGAGAAAGAATGAAGGTAGTAACTTAATTTGCTTGTATACTCATCATATCCTCTGATCACTGTCTTGTGAGTAACTATTGTATAAGAGACCATTTTGCTTGTACACATATCATCTACATCTACCATCCCTACAGTCAGCTTAGCTACCCCTCAGAAGGAATCTAGCATCAAGCTGCTAGCGTCGGCACCGATTCTGGGCCTTCTGGCTCCTGCACCATCCCCTCTACAATTAGTGGCACCATCTCCTGCACCAGCACCAGCTACCGCATTAGCCCCAGCACAGGCACCGGCACAAGCTCCTTCATCACCCCGGGCAGTGCCTTGTCAGACCATATCCTAAACATGTGTCATCACAAGGTCAAACTGGATTATGTTTGTGAGTATATGGCGGTAGAAAACTGCTCTGAATGTCTTCACAAGTTTCACATGATTCAGTGCATTGCTCTTAGTAATTATGCGTCTATCTCTTGCTTTGACTCAGAAATTTCCTAAGAGTGCCACAAAGCAACTCCAGGTCAGAGGAAAGGGCACAATAGTCTTCAAGATGCAAAGTGAAGGAGTGCAAATCGAGGGACGCTATGCCATTAACTCGACTGATGGGCGCTTGGCAGCTACTCTAAGTGGATTAAGTTCTAGAAAGCAGCCAAACTTACTATTGGAAGAACGGTCAAGTTTGATGTATCTGGCTATCATGAATGCCGCATGATGTTCATGAAGTTCCTAGTTTTCTAGATCTTTGGTCGCATGCTATTGTAATTAATTATGTGGTTGTCTTATCTCCATTGATCATATATGGGTGGTAAAACTGTGATAATCTTTTGCTGGATTGGAGGTATGACTAGTACGTAATGGTATGGTATATCTGTATCTATATGATGATTCCCTATATGACCAAATATTATGACAATGATTGTGTTCCAGTGATCGAGTGTGTTTAGAGAAAAGGGCAACCTGATCGTGTAACATGGTTTTTAGAGCTGAAACAAGAACTGGCCATCTCTGTGCTGCTATTGAATTTCAGTGTATGTATTGCTGAATTATTCACTTTAAAATGCTACTGAATTGGTCAAGTGCTGCTGAAAATGAACTAGGAATCTATCGATATTTTTTATGTCTTATTATTCTGTACTACTTAATCTTTCAAATGCTACTGAATTTATCAAAAGTTATGTCGTTGTTGCTGGGTTGCTTGCTCTAGAGCTTTTGCATGTGTGTCATCGGAACCGTTGGATGTGTTTTGGACAGAGATGAGAGGGTAAAGATACAACGTGATTTCACCAAGTGAAGTCATTGGATACTAGCCCTGTTTTGATGCACGTGGTGTGTCCCTGGTTCTTTAGATATTTTTTACATGAATATTTG
Organism: Avena insularis; assembly: GCA_023614405.1. Lineage (NCBI taxonomy): Eukaryota > Viridiplantae > Streptophyta > Magnoliopsida > Poales > Poaceae > Avena > Avena insularis. Next base: position 230,150,762 of record CM042694.1, on the reverse strand, counting down.
TCAAAGAAATTATCACTTCTTTTTCCTCCCTCGGTGAGGTCTATGTTTGAATCCTGCGAGCCACAGCCCAGTGAAATTTGAGATAGGATCCCATTGACCATAGCCCAAAAACTTTTTAATTTGGCCTTTTTGGCATTGCCCCCACCTCTTAAAAAACTCTGCCTACCAATGTTTTTAAAAAACTAATCTATTATGTGGCATTTTATAAACTGAGGTTCTAGTAGCACTGCCCCCTTTTATTTTAAGAGAGATAAACATGGACACACAAAATATTTCTAAGAATACTAATACTCCCTCCATCTCAAAATAGATGTCGTAGATTTAGATAAATCTATAGATTCATTTAATTTTTGACAAATCTACGACATCTATTTTGAGACGGAGGGTAATATAAAGCTTTTAATGATAATTTTCATCTGATTTCTTTTGCGTAGTGGCAACTCATATGGTTTATATTTGTTGAGGTTTTGAGTTTGAATCCTGTGTGCTTGACATATATTTATTTGGGTTTACTTTTTTTCATGTAGCAATATTGTTTTACGGAGAGGCTGACATCACGAACCCACAAGCCTGCAGTGTCCCTCGAGTTTAATGGACGGTTTTGAAAAAAAGAAGTTAAGTACTTGTACAATGAGGCTGGCATTAGGGACCCACAAGCTAGACCATACAAGGTAGGCTGACATGCACAAGCTAGAACATACCAGGGAGGCTGACATGTTGGGTCCAGTAGCAAGACCACATGCGGCTGTCGTATCGAGCAACGTTTCCAAGGTCAAAACAACAGATGCAGCCGAAAAAAGTCCATCATACACATGTTTCATTTATAGAGAGACTGACATGTGAGACCCAGTAGCGACACCTTATACAGGTGTTGCATCGAGCAACATTGTCAAGTTCGAAATAGGGAGGTGCGAGCGAGGAAAAAGTCTAGCATGCACATGTTTCTTCTAATGAGAGGGACATGGGGGACTACTTTTTTTGAGAGAAAGACATGGTGGACTACTGAGCACAACCCAGAGAAATTTGAGAAAGGATCCCATGGAGCATAGTCTATGTAGTATAGTCCATGTGGAGCAGCCCATGTAGATAGCCGAACTATTTTTAATTCGGCCTTTTGGGCATTGCCCCACCTCTCAAAATAAAAAAACTCTGCCTACCCATGTTTGAAACTGCTCTATTATGTGGCATTTTATAAATTTAGATGCATGAGCGTTGCCATTTTATATTTTAAAAGCGATAAACATAGACATACAAAATATTTTTTAGAAGACTTATATGTAAGTTGTAGTACTAATACATGTCTAATGATATAATCTCTATAAATATTTTGGTGTAGTGGTAAAACACTCAATTTACGTCTATTTGATTTGAATGTCTTTAGTTCAAATACCCTATGTGTACATATTTATATATATCTTAGGTTTAGATTTTAATATCGCATTACAGACAAGTTGACATTACGGACCCAGCCTGCAGCATCCCTCGAGTTTAATGGTCGGTTTTGAAAAAAAGTTAAATACTTATATAGATAGGTTGGCATTAGGGACTCACCCGCCAGAACATACAAGGCTGAATCAGGGACCCACAAGCCAGGACATACTAGAGAGTCTAACATGGGGGCCTCAGCAACAAGACCATACACGGCTGCCGCATCGAGCAATATTGCCAAGGTCAAAATAGCGGACGTGGCCGAAAAATAAGTCCATCATACGCAGGTTTCATTTACAAATAGACCGACATGTGGGACCCAATAGCGCGGGCTTATACAGGTGTTACATCGAGCAACGTTGCCAAGTTCGAAACAGGGAGGCGCAAGCGAGAAAAAAGTCCAGCATGCACACGTTTCTTCTAATGAGAGGCTCACATAGGGGACCCAGCAGCCTGAAAAATGGTTGATGCATCGAGCAATCCTATCAAGTTCAAAACACAAAGGCGCGACCGAAGGAAAAAATTCCTTCATATACACATTTCTTCTAATGAGTACATGACATGTGAGGCCCAGCAGTGTGATTAAACGGTAGATGCAGCGAGCAACACTATCAAGTTCAGAACACGAAGGCGCGACCGAGGAAAAAAATTCTATCATACACGCATTTCTTCTAATGAGAGGATGACATGTGGGGTCCAGGAGTTTGATTAAACAATAGATGCATCGAGCAGCACTATCAAGTTCAGAACAGGGTAGCGCGAGCGAAAAAAATCCATCATACACACGATTCTTCTAATGTGAGACTGACATGGGGAACCCAGCAGTGTGACTAAACGGTAGATAGATCAAGCAACGTTATCGAGTTGAAATCAGGGAGGCAATAGCCAAGGAAAAAATTCCATCATGCACATGTTTCTTCTAATGAGAGGATAACATGTGGGACCTAGCAGCCTGATTAAACGACAGATGCATCGAGCAACGCTATCAAGCTCGGAATAGGGTAGCGCGAGTGAAGGAAATAAATCCATCATACACACGATTCTTCTAATAAGAGGCTGACATGTGGGATCCAGCAGCCTAACTAAACGACAAACACATCGAGCAACATTATCAAGTTCAAATCAGGGAGGCGTGACTGAAAAGTATGGTCCACTATAGATACTGACGACCCGGATCCACACGCCTCAAAATACTTCGGCGAGTCAACATCGCGCGAGGAACCGAAAATCTTGCTTCTTCCACCCGACGGCTGAGCTTCCTCCATGTTTCTAGCGGTTTCGTCGTAGTAGAGGGCCGCGAAACCGTTAAAAAATTCCCATCGGCCATGGTCGAGCCAAGAAATTCATCGCGGAAGACGTGCCATCTACGACAACCGATGAGCCAAGTCGTTGCAGATGGACACTTTTCTTGTAGTGTCAGTAGCATAGTTTGATTTGTTGGCGATGTATTTTTGTTTCCATAATTGGAGTCTCGAGGGCGAGCAAGAGAGAGGCAGAAGTTGCTCCAACGATTTTGTTTCCAGAAGTGGGGGAATGGGGTGAGAGAGAAGTTGTGTTTCCAATTTGAGGGAGACATATAATCCGCTCTGGCGAGACCCTTCATTTCCCCCTCCAAACTAGGAAAGATTTGGTGAGGGGATAAGAGATAAGTTGCTCCACATATGTCTCCTGGTGGCACCACTTGTCAGTAGCTAATGTCCAAAGGAGATCCCCGCTCAACATGGGCCCACTCATTGGGAGCTAATGGTAGAGCCCTCCACCTAACGACAACCTGATGTTTAGAGCATTCTTGAGAGTTTCACACAAGAGCGAGGGGGAAAAGAGAGCAAAGTTTTAGAGCATGGACAAAACTAAGCTGAACAAAGGAACGAGGGGCACAAAAATAGAACACCCTTAAAAATATATTTTCTACCCAACTATCATATGATTTTTCATTCCCAATAATTACTAGAGTTTGCATCTTGGTTGAAACTATTATTTGTTTTGGCAAACTAACCATTTTTACACATTAAAGTATCATGGAGACAAAATCATTTCTTTGTTTGAGATGAAACATGATAAGATGGTAAAGGAGTATAGGAAAATAAATAGCAAAACAACAAGCTTGGGGTTGTCCATGCATCCCCTTCTTCTTTCAAAAAAATTCAAGTAATATCATTTCAAACTCATGTTTTATTTTTACCTGCATGTTTTCATTTGTATGTTTATGGAGACCATGTTTCTATTTTCCTTTTGTTTTGTCTGGTTTTTATTTTGCATATTCATTATAAAAAATACCAAAAATATTTTAAGTTTCTTTATTTGTTTCTTGTTTGCTTCTTATTTTTTCCATTTTTATTAAAAAACAACAAAAACATTTTTCTTTCTTCTTTATTTGTTTCTCTTGATTATTTCTTGGTTATTTTTGCTTCTTCTTGATTTTTGGTTTTGGAATTTTCTTCTTTATTAAAATAAGCTCTTTAGTTAAAGGTTATTTTACAAAAATAAAGTACCAAGTTTTACCCATTTGGATGTTAAGGTTGTTAAACATATAGGGAGTTTCATATTCCTACACGTTGTTGTTCAAAAAAAGTTTTTTCTATTTTTTGGTAGCTCTGATTGGGGTAAATTTTCTACTGGATTTATAACTTTTCATCCTCTGCATACACAAAATTTGGCTCAATTTTTTACGTTCCTAAGTGGGTCATATCTGCATGTTTCCAACTGCCATTTTTCTTCATAGATTCTGCCTTTTATTGCAAGAGTGGCTATTTTGAATTTCTACTTGCTTCTTTTGGGGTCTCTTCGCTTTTTTAGGATGTTGTCCACTTGATAAATTCTATGAACATTTGAAACCAAGTTTTATTTGGGTTGTGATCACAACAAAGGAATTATCTTTATACTACTAATGTCACCCCAACAGAAAAGAAATGGGAGAAAGTTTTGTGTTGAAGTTTTTTCACAGGGAGTAGAAGAACATTATACCATGAGCTATCCATGAATGGTGAAAACCATAAGCTTGGGTATGCCTAAGTCACCCCACTAGACCTATAACACTCACGTTTTGCGCACATCTATACTTTGTTTTTCGAGCAACATAAGATTTTCGCATAAACTTGGAGCGTATGTATCTTTATTATTATGTTAAGTTTGTATTTTGTTCATGTTTTGAAGACCATTCTTAATAAAGTTTTTGTAGAAATAAAATAAATTGTAATGGGTAAAGGTAAATAATAGTTGCATTACAAGCTATGCATGTTTTCACACCTTGTTGTTTAACTCATTTGTTTTAGTGAGTGATAATTTGCAAGTGTCTCATTTAGTGCTAGCTTTTGTCTAAAACATATATTCATAACTTCATGTTAATATTGTCTATTAATATATGATTAGTACTATGGACACTTTTGCATGCTTGTAGATTGTCAAACTAGCTCCCTCTTGCTAAGCCTAAAAAGTTAGTATAAGCTAAAACTTGTGCATCCATAATCCATTAAAACCAAGTTATTCCAATAGTGTCCATCATACCTACCTTTTTTTGCTATTCCAAGTACATTTTCATGTGTGGGTTATATTTGGTTTCTAAATGGTACTCCCTCCATCCCAAAATATAAGGCTCCTAAGGTTTAGTAAAAAGTGAACATTTTCTAAGTTTGACCAAGATTACACACAAAAATATAAATATTTAAAATACCAAATCAATATTAATAGATTTATCATGAAGTATATTTTCTTAATTTGTCAATTCCATAATGCAGATGTACATATTTTTTCCTAAATATTTGATCAAAGTTAGTAAGATTTGACTTTTGACCAGTCCTTAGGCGTCTTATATTTTGGGACTGAGGGAGTATTGTTTATGGTTATGGTTGTCATAGATAAGTTAGTTGTGGGGTGACCACGAACTCATAGGCATAAGTACCCCTTGCAGTGCCACGAGCATATGTTAAGATTGGAGATGTTGATGCATATAAAATGCATACATGAACTTTGTAGTTTATTGTCAGATATTCCAGCATATTTGCATCATATTAGTAATTATTACCAATATGCTTAATGATTTCGGAGATTTTCTAAACAAATTCCTCTCTATTGGTTCTAACTCTGTCTAGCAGAAAAATTTCTGTTAGTGTTTTTAACTTCCAGAGAGCTACAGAAATCTAAAAAGGGCTAGGTCAACGGGAGTAGTTAGATAATTTCGATATGAATCCAAAGATCTCAAAATGAAGGCCCATTTACTCCATACCGTGGCATTAGTTCTATCTCAGTCGTCTAAACTCTGATGCCATCGATTCCACCGCCATTCTCTTTATTTTGACCTAAAACCATATACCTATAGTCCTAGCAGCCTTTCTCGAGACATATGGAGGCAGAGATCGAAAACACATAAAACAAAGAGTCTACTGTCCGCCGTCGGCAGAGGTCAGATGGAGGAACCACTACCAGAATCGCCTCCGGTAGGTTCCACCCCTCTCCAATGTGGTCATCATGAACATCTATAGCAAGATCCCGTTGAATATTAATAGGATGAGGGATAGCCGGAGGCACTTGATAGAAACCGTGTATCAAGTCTTAAATATGCATGTAACAGGCAGTAAATATTGGGGACCTTGAAACTTACAATGGTGATTGGACTTTATATCTTAATAACTTCTTTGCTTGAGCGGTTAAACGGTCTTGGGATCAATCACTAGGGGTGTACTTGCACGGTTACGTGGTTGCACCTATTTATGCCTCCTCTCTAGAAGAAACAATAGCCTATCTTTATAAACGTTAGATGTGATGGTTAGGTGTGTTGATGTAGATACTTTTTTTTAAATAACCCGTTGTGTACTACTAACTAGTCATGGGGTTTTAATCATCGTGTTCTTTATGTTTCACAATATTTAGTACTTATGCATCTAGCTGGTATAAATGTGCTTCACTAATTGACAACCATAGCGGATAGAATAACAACCTACCATAACATTTACTCTCTTGAGTTACTCACTTCTACTTTTACTTGTTTTTACTTTACTTGCAATAGTTTTACTTTATCTTATTACTTTCAACAGTTTACAATTTTCTAGTTAGAAGTAAAAAATATCTTACACACTCTAGTTCATTGCTTTGCACGAAAGGCCATATAAGTGGGTTATAAGGCTTTAGAGAATAGTTAGTTTATCTTTAGATCCTTCTGGGTTCGATACTCAAATACTTATCAAATTATGCTACAGTGATTCCCTGCTTTTGGGGATTATCACCTGGTCTCCCAACTAACAACACGAGACTGGTAAAAGATAAAACATATCTTTGCCTTGTGCATTCTACTTGATCTTGATGAAGAAGACTTTGTCCTTCTCAAATTCGAGCACCTTCATTGATTGCTCTTGCTCACGCTTGCTTGATGAAGACTTGTGAAATTGTCCCCATGCTACTATGGGAGATACTCTTCCTTGGGCATGTCTTCATATACCCATCATCAACATAAGGATGGCAAGGTTCAATCATATGATATTCTAGAAATAGGTCATCTTACACTTGCACTTCATTTCTTCTTTGTGTGTTCATCCACTTGAATCCACACTTTGCACTTTGTTTTGATCAACCTTGTATATCCTTTATGACCATTCTCCAGATCACACCTTGAATATCTCCTTGGTCATTGCTTCTTCTTATTCCCTTTCTTCTTCCTTCAACCTTGAAGCCAATATATGGTTCAAACATTGCCTACGGACAATCCCTATAGGTATAACTCAATACAAACATTAGTCCATGCAGATTATCATTAATTACCAAATTCACACATGGGGAACACGTGTTATTTCACCTGATGTGTACTACTCTCGCCCACAACCCCTTCTCGCGTTCCTCCCTCGCTCTTGACACACAGTTAATTCGCACCGACAACCACAACCATGGCGCACCACCGTCGCACTGGATGCACGGACGCGAATGGCTTTGACCCGCTCAACCTCATAGTGGAGGAGGCGTGGATGCTATACCGCGCAAGGTACCCAACGCCACCAGATTTATGCCTCATCGGGATGTATCGGCTAAGCGCGGGTGGCATCAACATACCTTGGAGCCCACCTATCATAGTGATCGGTGGTGGCATGCGATCCACGACCATCATGACATGCTAACGGAGGAGGAGCTAGTGTCCCCTCTTTGGGAGGTCATGAATGATGCACATTGGGCATTGTTCTTCTGGTAGTGGCACCAAATGTAGTTGTTGCTCAACGATGACGCCATAGGTCCGCCTCATTTGAAGAACCACGTCAGGCGTGACAGGTTCTGGGGTCCTTGCCTGGAAATGTCGTCCATCATCCTTGCCTAGAAACATCGGTCGTCATCACCACCGCCCCGCTGGCAACCTAGGGCGACCATGTCGCGGTTCTCATCATCACGCTCCTCGTCGTTGCGCTACACTGGCTCGTCTCGCTCCGCCGACACGTCCTCCTCCTCACAGCACTTCCCCTGCATCATCCCGAAGTGCAAGGTGAAGGAGGAACCATCCACATCATCGAGGAGGCACATGATCCTTGCGCGGGGGATTATCTTATGTGAGATGACGTGACAACCCTCGCCGCCTCGCGAAAGCATGCGCTTTTGACGCCCGAAGGAATCGAAGCAGGAGGAGGACGACGGGGGGGGAGGGGGTTACTGTTGGCCATCACCCGACAGAAGCAGAGGCTTGTCGAGAATGTAGACGACCCCATAAACAGCTTAGGGTACTTGCATGCGATCATCGACTTGATAACGACCACATGTCCTAGGCAGCGTCGCTGATCATCGACTTGATAACGACCACATGTCCTAGGCAGCGTCGCTGTTTGTTGGGATCGAGCAGTCGATCCGCGACACAAACAACGCGATCATTGACCTCATAGATGATGATGACGTTGGTTCCTCTGGCGGCGTCGGCTGAAGCGGCGGCGCCAACCTCAGCAGTCTCAAGAACGAGCCCACAGGCCCGATGAGGATGAGGAGGACCGCCTGGCCACCGAGTATCCCGGGCGATTAGATTAGTTTTAGTTTATATTTAAGTTTATATTTATGTTAGTCGAATTTCATTCAAATTCATAAAATATAATTAAAGTTTTTAAAAAATGATTTTTCTTAAATTTAAGTCAAAACATTGGTGGGCATGGCTGGCGAGCGCCCCAAGTCGTTGTCCTGCTCGGGAGGACATGCTTGTTCAACCTCATGGCAGCACGTCCAATCTGATAGCATGAACATCGGAAGATTACGGATAAAGAGGAAGGAAATGCTAACTGTAAAAGGAAACAAAACAGCGTGTGCACTTGACGAAGCACCACCAAGATCATGATTAGTTAAAGCATCTCCAGAATTAGCATAAAAAATAGTCCTTGAACATTTTTTAGGGCTGGCACCAATCCATCGTTTCCTAAATAACGTATCCAAATGTAGCAACGGCTACTAAAACTCAAACCCCGTGTCCTGGAAAAAGATCCTATGAGATCGGGTATATTCTCTTATGAGTATAGACCCAACTACGAGAAGGGAGAATATCATTTTGCGGCCCGAAAGTTGGGTGTACAGGCAACACGGTACTCAAGTTCTCTAAAATCAGTTGGGATGACTATAGTTGGTGTGCCAAATACTCAGAGGGTCTTTTTGGCACGAATTCAACTTTACGTTTTAATACAAAAAATCAGGCTAACGGGCGTCAAGTTGGGCCCCCTTGTCAGTTCTCGCCGTTATGTCGCTCCCGTCGCTTAGGCGGGGTGGCTGTCACGTAGGCTTGCAGCGTTGACACAGTGGATAGGACAACCCCACCTACCCATGTATTGACGTGACAAAACAGGGCCCATGTATCGGCGTTATAATTATTTTTTGTTTACTCAGAAGCTGGAGCGGCCACCGCCACGCGTCTCTCCTTGGACTTCCGTCCCAATCGTTAACCCCTACCATAAAAGCGCATTGACTGTTCCACCGTTCCCCTGCCTCGCAGAAACCACTCTTCTTCTTTCTGTCATCTACGATCTTTTTCCCGTCTTGTTCTTGCCACCATGGAAGGTCTACGCACTCTATAAATATGAGGACACAGCGCTCGCTTTCGCCATCGCCTCGGCCTCTCTGCAGTCCATCTCCACCCCACCCCTTTAGCCATCGCCTCTCCACCGCGCCGTCGTCTCGCCTCCCCTCCCTCTCCAATCTCCACCGCGTCGCCATGGAGGTGCCCACGCTCAACCACTATGAGTCGGCGATGTTTGCGTACTACGGCATCCTTGCACCGCCAGTACCGCGCGGATTTCGCATCAGCGGCGGGTGTGCCGGTGGCTCCTCCTCAACCCCGTGGATACGAGATGGAGTCGTCATCGCGGGCGTCGCCGCCTGCCAGCGTGCATGAGGCGTTGCCCGATGCCTTGGCGGCAATGGCCCCGGCTGTTCAAGAAGGAGCGGAAGGCCCAGCTTGGCAACCGTATCGTGGACGGGCGCCTGGTGCACCCGGATCGCCGCAACCAAGAAGGGCGGGAGATGTTCTGGTCCGTCCAGGAACGGACCATCTACACCGCTAGCCGCGCAGAGGAGCTCCGTCTCCCGAACAACGCCGAAATCATGGAGATTTCGTCCGACGACGACGAGGAAGCCGGCGGCTCGGAGGACAGCGGCAGCGGAAGTGTTGTCGACTAGGAAAATTTGTAAAGTCGCATCTTTGTATTGAAAAATTTGTGGTCGAATAATAAAATATCTCAATTTAGATCTTTGTCTTGATTAATTTGTGAAAGATTTTTTCAAAAATACTGATCAATTCAATTTCTACCTCGAATTAATTTCTGCCTCGAATTAATTTCTACCCCAAATTAATTTACATTAATTGTCCTGGACTGCTGACCGTCGCGGGGTTTTTGGTCCCGGTTCGTGGCATGGTCCCGATTATGGAAACGAACCGGGACCGATGGAATTTGAGCGCTGGACCAAAGACCCTCTTTCTACCAAGTGCTAGAGACAAGCTTCACTACCCATGACAACAAGAAGATAGACGTTGTCTATACCAACAAGGAGGAGACAGTGGTGCGTGTCCTGAGGATGTACGAGGGTTGGCTTGGGATAGACGAGGACAAGTTTGTGGGATTGGACCTTGAGTACACCCCAGAGCACCCATATGAAGGGAGTGAAGTCGCCGTCGTTCAACTGGCCATGCGGAAACACGTCCTCGTCTACCACCTCTCCCGGTTTGTAGATCTGCTCTCTATAGCTAACCGCTTTTAGGGTTTTCTCCTCTTGTTATTTATCCACTTGCTCATCTTGCAACTACTAGATTTTATTTAGGACCAAATAAATTAGGGTTTGCATATGTCTCAATCGACTGAGATTTTCTTTAGTCTCAATCACCTAAGGAAAGTGCGACTGTAGTTAAAAGAAATGTGCAACTCGTTCAGTCGACTGAGAAATAGCAAAAACAAATAAATTATGACAATACAATGTTGGGAGTCTTGATCTTGCATTTACTAAACTTTTCAAAATTATATTGAGATGATGATCTTGCATTGACAAAATATTTGTAGTTACAAATTTTGGTGATGACAAACTACATACTTTCAAGACTGACAGGAAATGTCTGGCGTTGCGCCAGTTCCTTGAAAAAAGGGAATTGTTTTCTGCACTGTCGACACAACAACTGATTTTTCGAAATTGTATCAAGAGGAAATTATAATTCCTGCGCTGGTGGATCGATATTCAGCATCTTGTCAAGATCCTAGGGGAAGAAGGATGGAATGGCATCACTCGCAACTAGAATCCTCGATGAGTCGTCACAATGATGGAAGATTTCTCTCTGGATAGGCACGATTTCTGGAGCAGTGGTCGTTATGCGATATAAACCTGAAGTATGCAGCCATAGATGCTTCGTGACCTACCAAATTGTACAAGAAGATCCATTTTTTTCAACGTTACCTCGTGTTTTGCCCTATTTGCAAGAGGGAAGACGAGCTTAGGGGAGCCCTTTGTAGAAAATGCCGAATAGCTGAGTTTGAAGTTGAATATGCAAAGAGATTGACTGCATCTGAAGCAGCTGAGAGAGAGGCCATGAAGCGGTGAAGAGAGCTTGTACGGTGAAGAAGCGGTAACAGAGAGGCTACAGCTGAAGCGACAAATAGAGAGGCGGCATCTTCTAGTGGCAACAATCAGGCCTGTGATGCACCGCTAATTGTTCCGCAGGATGCTGAAGATAGGAAAGCCAAGTCAGATGCCATTTGGGACAAAGCAGTTCGTCGGATGTGGAGTACCTATAATGATGGCAAGCGCGTCAAGTGGTCTGATGAGGAGTGAATTAAATTTTACTTGTTAGTGTTATGTTTCTATTTTGTGGAACTCAGTTAGCTTGCCAAGATGTCTAGCGCATCAAGTGATACTAGTAAAATAAATTTAACCCTTGTTGTGTTATGTTTATATATGTGTCTTGTAGCTTGTCAAGATGGTAGCTTCTTAACTGGCAGTTTGAAATAGTGCCCTTTTCCTCTCTCGCTAAACATATATGTTTCATTTTGCCCAAATTGGTAGCAAATCTAGAGAAGATTCTCACTTCGACATTTCGTTCCCTTTTGGACCTCTTTTTGCCTCCGAACAGGTAGCAAATCTAGAGCAGCAAACCACACCAGGCAGAATACATTCATTCAGAAAACAAAACAAATGTAGATATAGCTGTGCGCAGCTAAATAGGATATAGCGATAGAAAGTAGGTTGCTTAACGAGGTTCGATGCATTTAGCCAGAAATAGGATATAGCTAGAAAGGAGTTGCTGCGAGGCGGCAGCCGCCTGACTGCAGGCACATCCTGCAAGCGCCCGCGCCTCCGCCATCTCCCTCTGGTGCTTCTGCCACTTCTTGCTGCCCAGTTTCTTGGACTTGGGGGCCTTGGGCCTGATTGGAGGCATGCGACCCTCTTTGATGGCCACCCGCTGGAGGTTTCAGAGGTGAATGCAGAGAGCACGGTGTTCAGTGATGTAGGCGTTGATGTTCGCAGGCTCGGGCTTGCCGCTTTTGTGGATGCCGGAGCCCGCGGCCTCTGCATGCTTCAGTAAGGTGTTCAAGACGGTGCCGCCGGCGGCGCGACTCGTCAAGCAGTAGACGCCCCCCTTGCGGAAGGGGCAGCTGTAGGGGTCCCTGAGGAAGCCGTCGTACTTGCCGGCCCGCAGCCTCCTCAGCACCTAACGAGCCTTGGTGTAAATGGACTCGTCATCGCTGCAGACGTCACTGCCGGAAACCTATTGGAAGAAAGGGAAAATGGGGGAGTAGATGGTGTAAGAAGATCGAGCAATCGAAATGCGAACAAGAATCCTAATAAACCAAGATCTAGCATCCAACGATGAGAACGGTGTTGGATAATTAGGCACAATTTCCATGATTAATTCCAGAATATTAAACATGACAATACCAGCTAAATTTTAAATAGATTAGCCCATTATTTCTAACAAACGGTAGAAGAACCAGGGGAGGGGAGCAAACCCAAGTTACCTCTGACCATAGGTCGTCGATGCCGGTGTCGTAGGGGTTCAGTGGAGCGATGTACTTATCTGGATCATAGGTGCCCAAGAAGTGCGTGATCTGCTTGTGACTGGCGCAGGCCTCCTCGCCGGCGGGGGCTCCTCTTCGGCGTCTCCATCGGTAGCTGGGACAGGGGCCTGGACGGGAACGGCGGCTGCCATCGATGCCTCCATTGGGCCTGGAAGGGACAGCGGCTGCTTTCAACGCGTCGAGGGGGACCGGCGAGGAGACGGGGGCCTCCTCACCGGCAGCCACGGAGGCGACGATGGCCACCTTATCCTCCTCGGCCATCACCGACGCGGACAGGGTATTCTCAGGAGTTTGCAGATGCTGGTGGGACAGTGGAGAGGGTTACGTGGGGACAATGAGCGAGAGTGGGAGTGGGTGTGCGGAGAGGGGCTCTATAGCTAAGGTGGATAGAAGCAAGGCACATTTCGTTGCACCACCGTGCAACGCGCCGCGCAGTCGACTGCACCATGCACCGCGACACGCGCACGATGCATCATGTTTTTTCCCGGGCCATGCATGGCAGTTCTGTATTGAGCCGCATGCAAAGGACGCACACACAATTTCTATGTACGAAGTTTGACATGGCCCTAAAATTGGCGATTGAGAGCCGCTGCATAAAAAATGGGATATGTCTTATTAAAATCAAGTGGCAATAAACTGCAGCTGTCCATCGACGACCGTGCACTCGATGATGCATGCGTTGTGGCGTAGTAGTAGCAGTAGTAGGCTTTTCAGACTTGATCAAACATGACATGACCGCTCGACGACTTTTTCCATGGACGGCATCGTGTTCCTTCTTGTAGAAGTCTCGCTGAGGGAGACGTCGTCTTGTCTCATTTGTCTTTGTGAAGGGTACAACATGTGCAACGATCATCGTTGGATCGCACAGAATCAACGGCTGGTGCGCACGATCCGCGTGACAACTGTGATAACCAATCAAGGAGTAGCAGACAGGGTGAGCACAAATTTGTGCTTCTACGAAAGATAGAGAGCGAGGGGCAAAACTGAGTAGTACCACATAAAACCAAGGTCGATACTGAGTAGTATAAAAATGGAAAGTGAGTGTCTTGCACAATGAAATACATCGTGGCATACATCAAATTATGCCAAGATAGATCCACAAGAATTCATTGGATGTGTGTTCTTCTCATAAACCACTCATAAACCACGTAAGGATCCACTAGAGTCATTGGATGTGTGTCCTTCTCACAAACCAATCATGAACCACACCCAATGTCATTGCATGTGTGTTCTTCTCACAGACCACACATGGATCCACCAGTGTCATTGCATGTGTGTTCTTCTCACAAACCATGTCATGAACCACACCCACTGTCATTGCATGTGTGTTCTTCTCACAAACCATATCAGGAACCACACCCAGTGTCATCGCAGGTGTGTTCTTCCCATGAACCACACATGGATCCACCAGTGCCATTGCATGTCTGCTCTTTTCATGAACCACAACTAGAGTCATTGGATGTGTGTTCTTCTCACAGACCACACATGGATCCAGTGTCATTGCATGTGTGTTCTTCCCAAAGACCACACATGGATCCACCAGTGTCATTGCATGTGTGTTCTTCTCACAAACCATATCATGAACCACACCTAGTGTCATTGCATGTGTGTTCTTCTCACAGACCACACATGGATCCACCAGTGTCACTGCATGTGTGTTTTTCTCACAAACCATATCATGAACCACACCCAGTGTCATTGCACGTGTGTTATTCCCATGAACCACACATGGATCCACCAGTGTCATTGCATGGCTGCTCTTCCCACATACCACACATCACCAGTGTCATTGCATGTCTGTTCTTCCCAAACACCACACATGGATCCACCAGTGTCATTGCATGTGTGTTCTTCTAACAAACCATATCATGAACCACACCCAGTGTCATCGCATGTGTGTTCTTTCCATGAACCACACATGGATCCACCAGTGTCATTGCATGTCTGCTCTTTTCATGAACCACAACTAGAGTCATTGGATGTGTGTTCTTCTCATAGACCACATATCGCCAGTGTCATTGCATGTGTGTTCTTCCCAAAGACCACACATGGATCCACCAGTGTCATTGCATCTGTGTTCATCTCACAAACCATATCATGAACCACACCCAGTGTCATTGCATGTGTGTTCTTCTCACTAACCACAGCTAGAGTCATTGCATGTCTGTTCTTTTCACAAACCACATATCACCAGAGTCATTGCATGTGTGTTCTTCCCATAAACCACACATGGATCCACCGGTGTCATTGCATGTCTGCTCTTCTCATGAACCACACATGGATCCACCGGAGTCATTGCATGTGTGTTCTTCTCACAAATCACACATGGATCCACCCGGTGTCATCGCATGTGTGTTCTTCCCATGAACCACACATGGATCCACCAGTGTCATTGCATGTCTGCTCTTTTCATGAACCACAGCTAGAGTCATTGGATGTGTGTTCTTCTCATAGACCACACATGGATCCAGTGTCATTGCATGTGTGTTCTTCCCAAAGACCACACATGGATCCACCAGTGTAATTGCATGTGTGTTCTTCTCACAAACCATATCATGAACCACACCTAGTGTCATTGCATGTGTGTTCTTCTCACAGACCACACATGGATCCACCAGTGTCATTGCATGTGTGTTCTTCTAACAAACCATATCATGAACCACACCCAGTGTCATCGCATGTGTGTTCTTTCCATGAACCACACATGGATCCACCAGTGTCATTGCATGTCTGCTCTTTTCATGAACCACAACTAGAGTCATTGGATGTGTGTTCTTCTCATAGACCACATATCGCCAGTGTCATTGCATGTGTGTTCTTCCCAAAGACCACACATGGATCCACCAGTGTCATTGCATCTGTGTTCATCTCACAAACCATATCATGAACCACACCCAGTGTCATTGCATGTGTGTTCTTCTCACTAACCACAGCTAGAGTCATTGCATGTCTGTTCTTTTCACAAACCACATATCACCAGAGTCATTGCATGTGTGTTCTTCCCATAAACCACACATGGATCCACCGGTGTCATTGCATGTCTGCTCTTCTCATGAACCACACATGGATCCACCGGAGTCATTGCATGTGTGTTCTTCTCACAAATCACACATGGATCCACCCGGTGTCATCGCATGTGTGTTCTTCCCATGAACCACACATGGATCCACCAGTGTCATTGCATGTCTGCTCTTTTCATGAACCACAGCTAGAGTCATTGGATGTGTGTTCTTCTCATAGACCACACATGGATCCAGTGTCATTGCATGTGTGTTCTTCCCAAAGACCACACATGGATCCACCAGTGTAATTGCATGTGTGTTCTTCTCACAAACCATATCATGAACCACACCTAGTGTCATTGCATGTGTGTTCTTCTCACAGACCACACATGGATCCACCAGTGTCATTGCATGTGTGTTCTTCTCACAAACCATATCATGAACCACACCCAGTGTCATTGCATGTGTGTTCTTCCCATGAACCACAAATGGATCCACCAGTGTCATTGCATGTCTGCTCTTCCCACATACCACACATGGATCCACAAGTGTCATTGCATGTGTGTTCTTCTCACAGACCACATATCACCTGTGCCATTGCATGTGTATTCTTCACATGAACCAAACATGGATCCACCAGTGTCATTGCATATGTGTTCTTTCCACAGACCACACATGGATCCACCGGTGTCGTTGCATGTGTGTTCTTCCCATGAACCACACATGGATCCACCAGTGTCATTGTATGTCTGCTCTTCCCATGAACCACACATGGATCCACCGGTGTCATTGCATGTCTGCTCTTCTCATTAACCACAGCTAGAGTCATTGCATGTCTGTTCTTTTCACAAACCACATATCACCAGAGTCATTGCATGTGTGTTCTTCCCATGAACCACACATGGATCCACCAGTGTCATTGCATGTGTGTTCTTCTCACAAACCACACATGGATCCACCTAGTGTCATTGCATGTGTGTCCTTCCCAAAGACCACAAATGGATCCACCAATGTCATTGCATGTGTGTTCTTCTCACAAACCATATCATGAACCACACCCAGTGTCATTGCATGTGTGTTCTTCCCAAAGACCACACATGGATCCACCAGTGTCATTGCATGTGTGTTATTCTCACAAACCATATCATGAACCACACCCAGTGTCATTGCATGTGTGTTCTTCTCACAGACCACACATGGATCCACTAGTGTCATTGCATGTGTGTTTTTCTCATAGACCATATCATGAACCACACCCAGTGTCATTGCATGTGTGTTCTTCCCATGAACCACACATGGATTCACCGGTGTCATTGCATGTGTGTTCTTCTCACAAACCATATCATGAACCACACCCTGTGTCATTGCATGTGTGTTATTCTCACTAACCACAGCTAGAGTCATTGCATGTCTGTTCTTTTCACAAACCACATATCACTAGAGTCATTGCATGTGTGTTCTTACCATGAACCACACATGGATCCACCAGTGTCATTGCATGTGTGTTCTTCTCACAAACCATATCATGAACCACACCCAGTGTCATTGCATGTGTGTTCTTCTCACAGACCACACATGGATCCACCGGTGTCATTGCATGTGTGTTCTTCTCACAGACCAAATCATGAACCACACCCAGTCTCATTGCATGTGTGTTCTTCCGATGAACCACACATGGATCCACCGGTGTCATCGCATGTGTGTTCTTCCCATGAACCACACATGGATCCACCAGTGTCATTGCATGCGTGCTCTTTTCACAAACCACAGCTAGAGTCATTGGATGTGTGTTCTTCTCACAGACCACATATCACCAGTGTCATTGCATGTGTGTTCTTCCCAAAGACCACACATGGATCCACCAATGTCATTGCATGTGTGTTCTTCTCACAAACCATATCATGAACCACACCCAGTGTCATTGCATGTGTGTTCTTCTCATAGACCACACATGGATCCACCAGTGTCATTGTATGTGTGATCTTCTTACAAACCATATCATGAACCACACCCAGTGTCATTGCATGTGTGTTCTTCCTATGAACCACACATGGATCCACCAGTGTCATTGCATGTCTGCTCTTCTCATGAACCACACATGGATCCACCTAGTGTCATCGCATGTGTGTTCTTCCCATGAACCACACATGGATCCACCAGTGTCATTGCATGTCTGCTCTTTTCATGAACCATAGCTAGAGTCATTGGATGTGTGTTATTCTCACATACCACATATCACTAGTGTCATTGCATGTGTGTTCTTCCCAAAGACCACACATGGATCCACTAGTGTCATTGCATGTGTGTTCTTCTCACAAACCATATCATGAACCACACCTAGTGTCATTGCATGTGTGTTCTTCCCAAAGACCACACATGGATCCACCAGTGTCATTGCATGTGTGTTCTTCTCACAAACCATATCATGAACCACGCCCAGTGTCATCACATGTGTGTTCTTACCATGAACCACACATGGATCCACCGATGTCATTGCATGTCTGCTCTTTTCATGAACGACAGCTAGAGTCATTGGATGTGTGTTCTTCTCACAGACCACATATCACCAGTGTCATTGCATGTGTGTTCTTCCCAAAGACCACACATGGATCCACCAGTGTCATTGCATGCGTGTTCTTCTCACAAACCATATCATGAACCACACCCAGTGTCATTGCATGTGTGTTCTTCCCAAAGACCACACATGGATCCACCAGTGTCATTGCATGCGTGTTCTTCTCACAAACCATATCATGAACCACACCCAATGTCATCGCATGTGTGTTCTTCCCATGAACCACACATGGATCCACCAGTGTCATTGCATGTCTGCTCTTCCCACAGACCACACATCACTAGTGTCATTGCATGTGTGTTCTTCCCAAAGACAACACATGGATCCACCAGTGTCATTGCATGTGTGTTATTCTCACAAACCATATCATGAACCACACCCCCTGTCATTGCATATGTGTTCTTCCCATGAACCACACATGGATCCTACAGTGTCATTGCATGTCTGCTCTTCCCACATACCACACATCACTAGTGTCATCGCATGTGTGTTCTTCCCATGAACCACGCATGGATCCACCATTGTCATTGCATGTCTGCCCTTTTCATGAACCACAACTACAGTCATTGGATGTGTGTTCTTCTCACAGACCACATATCACTAGTGTCATTGCATGTGTGTTCTTCCCAAAGACCACACATGGATCCACCAGTGTCATTGCATGTGTGTTCTTCTCACAAACCATATCATGAACCACACCCAGTGTCATTGCATGTGTGTTCTTCTCACAGACCACACATGGGTCTACCAGTGTCATTGCATGTGTGTTCTTCTCACAAACCATATCATGAGCCACACCCAGTGTCATTGCATGTGTGTTCTTCCCACGAACCACACATGGATCCACCGGAGTCATTGCATGTGGTGTTCTTCTCACAAACCACACATGGATCCACCCGGTGTCATCGCATGTGTGTTCTTCCCATGAACCACACATGGATCCACCAGTGTCATTGCATGTCTGCTCTTTTCATGAACCACAGCTAGAGTCATTGCATGTGTGTTCTTCTCACAGACCACATATCACCAGTGTCATTGCATGTGTTTTCTTCCCAAAGACCACACATGGATCCACTAGTGTCATTGCATGCGTGTTCTTCTCACAAACCATATCATGAACCACACCTAGTGTCATTGCATGTGTGTTCTTCCCAAAGACCACACATGGATCGACCAGTGTCATTGCATGTGTGTTCTTCTCACAAACCATATCATGAACCACGCCCAGTGTCATCACATGTGTGTTCTTCCCATGAACCACACATGGATCCACCGGTGTCATTGCATGTCTGCTCTTTTCATGAACCACAGCTAGAGTCATTAGATGTGTGTTCTTCTCACAGACCACATATCACCAGTGTCATTGCATGTGTGTTCTTCCCAAAGACCACACATGGATCCACCAGTGTCATTGCATGTGTGTTCTTCTCACAAACCATATCATGAACCACACCCAGTGTCATTGCATGTGTGTTCTTCTCACAGACCACACATGGATCCACCAGTGTTATTGCATGTGTGTTTTTCTCACAGATCATATCATGAACCACACCCCCTGTCATTGCATGTGTGTTCTTCCCATGAACCACACATGGATCCACCAGTGTCCTTGCATGTCTGCTCTTCCCACATACCAGACATCACCAGTGTCATTGCATGTGTGTTCTTCCCAAAGACCACACATGGATCCACCAGTGTCATTGCATGTGTGTTCTTCTCACAAACCATATCATGAACCACACCTAGTGTCATCGCATGTGTGTTCTTCCCATGAACCACATATGGATCCCAGTGTCATTGCATGTCTGCTCTTTTCATGAACCACAACTAGAGTCATTGGATGTGTGTTCTTCTCACAGACCACATATCACCAGTGTCATTGCATGTGTGTTCTTCCCAAAGACAACACATGGATCCACCAGTGTCATTGCATGTGTGTTCTTCTCACAAACCATATCATGAACCACACCCTGTGTCATTGCATGTGTGTTATTCTCACTAACCACAGCTAGAGTCATTGCATGTCTGTTCTTTTCACAAACCACATATCACTAGAGTCATTGCATGTGTGTTCTTACCATGAACCACACATGGATCCACCGGTGTCATTGCATGTCTGCTCTTCTCATGAACCACACATGGATCCACCCAGTGTCATCGCATGTGTGTTCTTCCCATGAACCACACAAGGATCCACCAGTGTCATTGCATGTATGCTCTTTCCATGAACCACAGCTAGAGTCATTGGATGTGTGTTCTTCTCATAGACCACACATGGATCCAGTGTCATTCCATGTGTGTTCTTCCCAAAGACCACACATGGATCCACTAGTGTGATTGCATGTGTGTTCTTCTCACAAACCATATCATGAACCACACCCAGTGTCATCGCATATGTTTTCTTCCCACGAACCACACATGGATCCACCGGTGTCATTGCATGTCTTCTCTTTTCATGAACCACAGCTAGAGTCATTGGATGTGTGTTCTTCTCATAGACCACATATCAATAGTGTCATTTCATGTGTGTTCTTCCCAAAGACCACACATGGATCCACCAGTGTCATTGCATGCGTGTTCTTCTCACAAACCATATCATGAACCACACCCAGTGTCATCACATGTGTGTTCTTCTCACAGACCACACATGGATCCACCAGTGTCATTGCATGTGTGTTCTTCTCACAAACCATATCATGAACCACAGCCAGTGTCATCGCATGTGTGTTCTTCCCATGAACCACACATGGATCCACTAGTGTCATTGCATGTCTTCTCTTCCCACATACCACACATCACCAGTGTCATTGCATGTGAGTTCTTCCCAAAGACCACACATGCATCCACCAGTGTCATTGCATGTGTGTTATTCTCACAAACCATATCATGAACCACACCCTGTGTCATCGCATGTGTGTTCTTCACATAAACAACACATGGATCCACCAGTGTCATTGCATGTCTGCTCTTTTCATGAACCACAGCTAGTCATTGGATGTGTGTTCTTCTCACAGACCACATATCACCAGTGTCATTGCATGTGTATTCTTCCCAAATACCACACATGGATCCACCAGTGTCATTGCATGTATGTTCTTCTCACAAACCATATCATGAACCACACCTAGTGTCATTGCATGTGTGTTCTTCTCACAGACCACACATGGATCCACCAGTGTCATTGCATGTGTGTTCTTCTCACAAACCATATCATGAACCACACCCAGTGTCATCGCATGTGTGTTCTTCCCATGAACCACGCATGGATCCACCAGTGTCATTGCATGTCTGCTCTTTTCATGAACCACAACTAGAGTCATTGGATGTGTGTTCTTCTCACATACCACATATCACAAGTGTCATTGCATGTGTGTTCTTCCCAAAGACCACACATAGATCCACCAGTGTCATTGCATGTGTGTTCTTCTCACAAACCATATCATGAACCACACCCAGTGTCATTGCATGTGTGTTCTTCTCACAGACCACACATGGATCTACCAATGTCATTGCATGTGTGTTATTCTCACAAACCATATCATGAACCACACCTAGTTTCATTGCATGTGTGTTCTTCCCACAACCACACATGGATCCACCGGAGTCATTGCATGTGGTGTTCTTCTCACAAACCACACATGGATCCACCCGGTGTCATCGCATGTGTGTTCTTCCCATGAACCACACATGGATCCACCAGTGTCATTGCATGTCTGCTCTTTTCATGAACCACGGCTAGAGTCATTGCATGTGTGTTCTTCTCACAAACCACATATCACCAGAGTCATTGCATGTGTGTTCTTCCCATGAACCACACATGGATCCACCAGAGTCATTGCATGTGGTGTTCTTCTCACAAACCATACATGGATCCACCCGGTGTCATCGCATGTGTGTTCTTCCCATGAACCACACATGGATCCACCAGTGTCATTGCATGTCTGCTCTTTTCATGAACCACAACTGGAGTCATTGGATGTGTTTTCTTCTCACAGACCACACATGGATCTAGTGTCATTGCATGTGTGTTCTTCCCAAAGACCACACATGGATCCACCAGTGTCATTGCATGTGTGTTCTTCTCACAAACCATATCATGAAGCACACCCAGGGTCATTGCATGTGTGTTCTTCTGAGAGGCCACACATGGATACACCAGTGTCATCGCATGTGTGTTCTTCTCACAAACCATATCATGAACCACACCCAGTGTCATTGCATGTGTGTTCTTCCCATGAACCACACATGGATCCACTAGACTCATTGCATGTGTGTTCTTCTCACAAACCACACATGGATGCACCCAGTGTCATCGCAGGTGTGTTCTTCCCATGAACCACACATGGATCCACCAGTGTCATGGCATGTCTGCTCTTTTCATGAGCCACACCTAGAGGCATTGGATGTGTGTCCTTCTCACAGACCACACATGGATCCACCGGAGTCTTTGCATGTGTGTTCTTGCCAAAGACCACACATGGATCCACTAGTGTCATTTCATGTGTGTTCTTCTCACAAATCATATCATGAACCACACCCAGTGTCATTGCATGTGTGTTCTTCTCACAGACCACACATGGATCCACCAGTGTCATTGCATGTGTGTTTTTCTCACAGACCATATCATGAACCGCACCCCATGTCATTGCATGTGTGTTCTTCCCATGAACCACACATGGATCCACCAGTGTCGTTGCATGTCTGCTCTTCCCACATACCAGACATCACCAGTGTCATTGCATGTGTGTTCTTCCCAAAGACCACACATGGATCCACCAGTGTCATTGCATGTGTGTTCTTCTCACAAACCATATCCTGAACAACACCCAGTGTCATCGCATGTGTGTTCTTCCCATGAACCACACATGGATCCACGAGTGGCATTGCATGTCTGCTCTTTTCATGAACCACAACAAGAGTCATTGGATGTGTGTTCTTCTCACAGACCACATATCACCAGTGTCATTGCATGTGTGTTCTTCCCAAAGACCACACATGGATCCACCAGTGTCATTGCATGTGTGTTCTTCTCACAAACCATATCATGAACCACACCCAGTGTCATTCCATGTGTGTTCTTCCCATGAACCACACATGGATCCACCGGTGTCATTGAATGACTTCTCTTTTCATGAACCACAGCTAGAGTCATTGGATGTGTGTTCTTCTCACAGACCACATATCACCAGTGTCATTGCATGTGTGTTCTTCCCAAAGACCACACATGTATCCACCAGTGTCATTGCATGCGCGTTCTTCTCACAAACCATATCATGAACCACACCCCGTGTCATCGCATGTGTGTTCTTCTCATAGACTACACATGGATCCACCATTGTCATTGCATGTGTGTTCTTCTCACAAACCATATCATGAACCACACCCAGTGTCATTGCATGTGTGTTCTTCCCATGAACCACACATGGATCCACCAGTGTCATTGCATGTCTGCTCTTCCCACAGACCACACATCACCAGTGTTATTGCATGTGTGTTCTTCCCAAAGACCACACATGCATCCACCAGTGTCATTGCATGTGTGTTATTCTCACAAACCATATCATGAACCACACCCAGTGTCATCGCATGTGTGTTCTTCCCATGAACCACACATGGATCCACCAGTGTCATTGCATGTCTGCTCTTTTCATGAACCATAGCTAGAGTCATTGGATGTGTGTTCTTCTCACAGACACATATCACCAGTGTCATTGCATGTGTGTTCTTACCAAATACCACACATGGATCCACCAGTGTCATTGCATGTGTGTTATTCTCACAAACCATATCATGAACCACACCCAGTGTCATTGCATGTGTGTTCTTCTCACAGACGACACATGGATCCACCAGTGTCATTGCATGTGTTTTCTTCTCACAAACCATATCATGAACCACACCCAGTGTCATTGCATGTGTGTTCTTCCCATGAACCACACATGGATCCACAAGTGTCATTGCATGTCTACTCTTCCCACAAACCACACATGGATCCACCAGTGTCATTGCATGTGTGTTATTCGCATGAACCACACATGGATCCACCAGTGTCATTGCATGTCTGCTCTTCCCATAGACCACACATGGATCCACCAGTGTCATTGCATGTGTGTTCTTCGCATGAACCACACATGGATCCACCAGTGTCATTGCATGTCTGCTCTTTTCATGAACCACAGCTAGAGTCATTAGATGTGTGTTCTTCTCACAGACCACATATCACCAGTGTCATTGCATGTGTGTTCTTCCCAAAGACCACACATGGATCCACCAGTGTCATTGCATGCGTGTTCTTCTCACAAACCATAGCATGAACCACACCCAGTGTCATTGCATGTGTGTTCTTCCCAAAGACCACACATGGATCCACCAGTGTCATTGCATCCGTGTTCTTCTCACAAGCCATATCATGAACCACACCCAGTGTCATCGCATGTGTGTTCTTCCCATGAACCACACATGGATCCACAAGTGTCATTGCATGTCTACTCTTCCCACAGACCACACATCACCAGTGTCATTGCATGTGTGTTCTTCCCAAAGACAACACATGGATCCACCAGTGTCATTGCATGTGTGTTATTCTCACAAACCATATCATGAACCACACCCAGTGTCATCGCATGTGTGTTCTTCCCGTGAACAACGCATGGATCCACCAGTGTCATTGCATGTCTGCTCTTTTCATGAACCACAACTAGAGTCATTGGATGTGTGTTCTTCTCACAGACCACATATCACCAGTGTCATTGCATGTGTGTTCTTCCCAAAGACCACACATGGATCCACCAGTGTCATTGCATGTGTGTTCTTCTCACAAACCATATCATGAACCACACCCAGTGTTATTGCATGTGTGTTCTTCTCACAGACCACACATGGATCCACCAGTGTCATTGCATGTGTGTTCTTCTCACAAACCATATCATGAACCACACCCAGTGTCATTGCATGTGTGTTCTTCCCATGAACCACACATGGATCCACCAGTATCATTGCATGTCTGCTCTTCCCACAGACCACACATGGATCCACCAGTGTCATTGCATGTGTGTTCTTCCCATGAACCACACATGGGTCCACCAGTGTCATTGCAAGTCTGCTCTTTTCATGAACCACAGCTAGAGTCATTGCATGTGTGTTCTTCTCACAAACAACATATCACTAGAGTCATTGCATGTGTGTTCTTCCCACGAACCACACATGGATCCACCGGAGTCATTGCATGTGGTGTTCTTCTCACAAACCACACATGGATCCACCCGGTGTCATCGCATGTGTGTTCTTCCCATGAACCACACATGGATCCACCAGTGTCATTGCATGTCTACTCTTTTCATGAACCACAATTAGAGTCATTGGATGTGTGTTCTTCTCACAGACCACACATGGATCCAGTGTCATTGCATGTGTGTTATTCTCACAAACCATATCATGAACCACACCCAGTGTCATTGCATGTGTGTTCTTCTCACAGACCACACATGGATCCACGAGTGTCATTGCATGTGTGTTCTTCTCACAAACCATAATATGAACCACACCCAGTGTCATTGCATGTGTGTTCTTCTCACAGACCACACATGGATCCACCAGTGTCATTGCATGTGTGTTCTTCTCACAAACCATATCATGAACCACACCTAGTGTCATTGCATGTGTGTTCTTCCCATGAACCACACATGGATCCACCAGTGCCATTGCATGTCTGCTCTTCCCACAGACCACACATGGATCCACTAGTGTCATTGCACGTGTGTTCTTCCCATGAACCACAGCTAGAGTCATTGCATGTGTGTTCTTCTCACAAACCACATATCACCAGAGTCATTGCATGTGTGTTCTTCCCACTAACCACACATGGATCCACCAGAGTCATTGCATGTGGTGTTCTTCTCACAAACCACACATGGATCCACCCGGTGTCATCGCATGTGTGTTCTTCCCATGAACCACACATGGATCCACCAGTGTCATTGCATGTCTGCTCTTTTCATGAAGCACAACTAGAGTCATTGGATGTGTGTTCTTCTCACAGACCACACATGGATCTAGTGTCATTGCATGTGTGTTCTTCGCAAAGACCACACATGGATCCACCAGTGTCATTGCATGTGTGTTCTTCTCACAAACCATATCATGAACCACACCCAGTGTCATTGCATGTGAGTTCTTCCCAAAGACCACACATGCATCCACCAGTGTCATTGCATGTGTGTTATTCTCACAAACCATATCATGAACCACACCCAGTGTCATCGCATGTGTGTTCTTCACATGAACCACACATGGATCCACCAGTGTCATTGCATGTCTGCTCTTTTCATGAACCACAGCTAGAGTCATTGGATGTGTGTTCTTCTCTGCACCACATAGCTCGAGTGTCATTGCATGTGTGTTCTTCCCAAAGACCACACATGGATCCACCAGTGTCATTTCATGTGTGTTCTTCTCACAAACCATATCATGAAGCCCACCCAATGTCATTGCATGTGTGTTCTTCTCATAGACCACACATGGATCCACGAGTGTCATTGCATGTGTGTTCTTCTCACAAACCATATCATGAACCACACCCAGTGTCATTGCATGTGTGTTCTTCCCATGAACCACACATGGATCCACCAGTGTCATTGCATGTCTGCTCTTCCCACAGACCGCACATGGATCCACCAGTGTCATTGCATGTGTGTTCTTCCCATGAACCACACATGGATCCACCAGTGTCATTGCATGTCTGCTCTTTTCATGAACCACAGCTAGAGTCATTGCATGTGTGTTCTTCTCACAAACCACATATCACCAGAGTCGTTGCATGTGTGTTGTTCCCACGAACCACACATGGATCCACCGGATTCATTGCATGTGGTGTTTTTCTCACAAACCACACATGGATCCACCCGGTGCCATCGCATGTGTGTTCTTCCCATGAACCACACTTGGATCCACCAGTGTCATTGCATGTCTGCTCTTTTCATGAACCACAACTAGAGTCATTGGATGTGTGTTCTTCTCACAGACCACACATGGATCCAGTGTCATTGCATGTGTGTTCTTCCCAAAGACCACACATGGATCCACCAGTGTCATTGCATGCGTGTTCTTCTCACAAACCATAGCATGAACCACACCCAGTGTCATTGCATGTGTATTCTTCCCAAAGACCACACATGGATCCACCAGTGTCATTGCATCCGTGTTCTTCTCACAAGCCATATCATGAACCACACCCAGTGTCATCGCATGTGTGTTCTTCCCATGAACCACACATGGATCCACAAGTGTCATTGCATGTCTACTCTTCCCACAGACCACACATCACCAGTGTCATTGCATGTGTGTTCTTCCCAAAGACAACACATGGATCCACCAGTGTCATTGCATGTGTGTTATTATCACAAACCATATCATGAACCACACCCAGTGTCATCGCATGTGTGTTCTTCCCGTGAACAACGCATGGATCCACCAGTGTCATTGCATGTCTGCTCTTTTCATGAACCACAACTAGAGTCATTGGATGTGTGTTCTTCTCACAGACCACATATCACCAGTGTCATTGCATGTGTGTTCTTCCCAAAGACCACACATGGATCCACCAGTGTCATTGCATGTGTGTTCTTCTCACAAACCATATCATGAACCACACCAATGTTATTGCATGTGTGTTCTTCTCAGACCACACATGGATCCACCAGTGTCATTGCATGTGTGTTCTTCTCACAAACCATATCATGAACCACACCCAGTGTCATTGCATGTGTGTTCTTCCCATGAACCACACATGGATCCACCAGTATCATTGCATGTCTGCTCTTCCCACAGACCACACATGGATCCACCAGTGTCATTGCATGTGTGTTCTTCCCATGAACCACACATGGGTCCACCAGTGTCATTGCAAGTCTGCTCTTTTCATGAACCACAGCTAGAGTCATTGCATGTGTGTTCTTCTCACAAACCACATATCACTAGAGTCATTGCATGTGTGTTCTTCCCACGAACCACACATGGATCCACCGGAGTCATTGCATGTGGTGTTCTTCTCACAAACCACACATGGATCCACCCGGTGTCATCGCATGTGTGTTCTTCCCATGAACCACACATGGATCCACCAGTGTCATTGCATGTCTACTCTTTTCATGAACCACAATTAGAGTCATTGGATGTGTGTTCTTCTCACAGACCACACATGGATCCAGTGTCATTGCATGTGTGTTATTCTCACAAACCATATCATGAACCACACCCAGTGTCATTGCATGTGTGTTCTTCTCACAGACCACACATGGATCCACGAGTGTCATTGCATGTGTGTTCTTCTCACAAACCATAATATGAACCACACCCAGTGTCATTGCATGTGTGTTCTTCTCACAGACCACACATGGATCCACCAGTGTCATTGCATGTGTGTTCTTCTCACAAACCATATCATGAACCACACCAGTGTCATTGCATGTGTGTTCTTCCCATTACCACACATGGATCCACCAGTGCCATTGCATGTCTGCTCTTCCCATTGCACCACACATGGATCCACTAGTGTCATTGCATGTGTTCTTCCCATGAACCATGCCTAGAGTCATTGGATGTGTGTTCTTCTCACAAACCACATATCACCAGAGTCATTGCATGTGTGTTCTTCCCACTAACCACACATGGATCCACCAGAGTCATTGCATGTGGTGTTCTTCTCACAAACCACACATGGATCCACCCGGTGTCATCGCATGTGTGTTCTTCCCATGAACCACACATGGATCCACCAGTGTCATTGCATGTCTGCTCTTTTCATGAAGCACAACTAGAGTCATTGGATGTGTGTTCTTCTCACAGACCACACATGGATCTAGTGTCATTGCATGTGTGTTCTTCGCAAAGACCACACATGGATCCACCAGTGTCATTGCATGTGTGTTCTTCTCACAAACCATATCATGAACCACACCCAGTGTCATTGCATGTGAGTTCTTCCCAAAGACCACACATGCATCCACCAGTGTCATTGCATGTGTGTTATTCTCACAAACCATATCATGAACCACACCCAGTGTCATCGCATGTGTGTTCTTCACATGAACCACACATGGATCCACCAGTGTCATTGCATGTCTGCTCTTTTCATGAACCACAGCTAGAGTCATTGGATGTGTGTTCTTCTCACAGACCACATATCACCAGTGTCATTGCATGTGTGTTCTTCCCAAAGACCACACATGGATCCACCAGTGTCATTTCATGTGTGTTCTTCTCACAAACCATATCATGAAGCCCACCCAATGTCATTGCATGTGTGTTCTTCTCATAGACCACACATGGATCCACGAGTGTCATTGCATGTTTGTTCTTCTCACAAACCATATCATGAACCACACCCAGTGTCATTGCATGTGTGTTCTTCCCATGAACCACACATGGATCCACCAGTGTCATTGCATGTCTGCTCTTCCCACAGACCGCACATGGATCCACCAGTGTCATTGCATGTGTGTTCTTCCCATGAACCACACATGGATCCACCAGTGTCATTGCATGTCTGCTCTTTTCATGAACCACAGCTAGAGTCATTGCATGTGTGTTCTTCTCACAAACCACATATCACCAGAGTCGTTGCATGTGTGTTGTTCCCACGAACCACACATGGATCCACCGGATTCATTGCATGTGGTGTTCTTCTCACAAACCACACATGGATCCACCCGGTGTCATCGCATGTGTGTTCTTCCCATGAACCACACATGGATCCACCAGTGTCATTGCATGTCTTCTCTTTTCATGAACCACAACTAGAGTCATTGGATGTGTGTTCTTCTCACAGACCACACATGGATCCAGTGTCATTGCATGTGTGTTCTTCCCAAAGACCACACATGGATCCACCAGTGTCATTGCATGTGTGTTCTTCTCACAAACCATATCATGAACCACACCCAGTGTATTGCATGTGTGTTCTTCTCACAGACCACACATGGATCCACCAGTGTCATTGCATGTGCGTTCTTCTCACAAACCATATCATGAACCACACACTAGTGTCATTGCATGTTTGTTCTTACCATGAACCACACATGGATCCACTAGAGTCATTGCATGTGTGTTCTTCTCACAAACCACACATGGATCCACCCAGTGTCATCGCATGTGTGTTCTTCCCATGAACCACACATGGATCCACTAGTGTCATTGCATGTCTGCTCTTTTCATGAACCACAGCTAGAGGCATTGGATGTGTGTTATTCTCACAGACCACACATGGATCCAGTGTCATTGCATGTGTGTTCTGGCCAAAGACCACACATGGATCCACCAGTGTCATGGCATGTGTGTTATTCTCACAAACCATATCATGAACCACACCCAGTGTCATTGCATGTGTGTTCTAATCACAGACCACACATGGATCCACCAGTGTCATTGCATGTGTGTTTTTCTCACAGACCATATCATGAACCACACCCCGTGTCATTGCATGTGTGTTCTTCCCATGAACCACACATAGATCCACCAGTGTCATTGCATGTCTGCTCTTCCCACATACCAGACATCACCAGTGTCATTGCATGTGTGTTCTTCCCAAAGACCACACATGGATCCAATAGTGTCATTGCATGTGTGTTCTTCTCACAAACCATATCATGAACCACACCCAGTGTCATCGCATGTGTGTTCTTCCCGTGAACCACACATGGATCCGAGTGTCATTGCATGTCTGCTCTTTTCATGAACCACAACTAGAGTCATTGGATGTGTGTTCTTCTCACAGACCACATATCACCAGTGTCATTGCATGTGTGTTCTTCCCAAAGACCACACATGGATCCACCAGTGTCATTGCATGTGTGTTCTTCTCACAAACCATATCATGAACCACACCCAGTGTCATTGCATGTGTGTTCTTCTCACTAACCACAGCTAGAGTCATTGCATGTCTCTTCTTTTCACAAACCACATATCACCAGAGTCATTGCATGTGTGTTCTTACCATGAACCACACATGGATCCACCGGTGTCATTGCATGTCTGCTCTTCTCATGAACCACACATGGATCCACCCAGTGTCATCGCATGTGTGTTCTTCCCATGAACCACACATGGATCCACCAGTGTCATTGCATGTATGCTCTTTTCATGAACCACAGCTAGAGTCGTTGGATGTGTGTTCTTCTCATAGACCACACATGGATCCAGTGTCATTGCATGTGTGTTCTTCCCAAAGACCACACATGGATCCACCAGTGTCATTGCATGCGTGTTTTTCTCACAAACCATATCATGAACCACACCCAGTGTCATCGCATGTGTGTTCTTCTCACATACCACACATGGATCCACCAGTGTCATTGCATGTGTGTTCTTCTCACAAACCATATCATGAACCACACCCAGTGTCATCGCATGTGTGTTCTTCCCATGAACCACACATGGATCCACCAGTGTCATTGCATGTCTGCTCTTCCCACAGACCACACATCACCAGTGTCATTGCATGTGAGTTCTTCCCAAAGACCACACATGCATCCACCAGTGTCATTGCATGTGTGTTATTCTCACAAACCATATCATGAACCACACCCAGTGTCATCGCATGTGTGTTCTTCACATGAACCACACATGGATCCACCAGTGTCATTGCTTGTCTGCTCTTTTCATGAACCACAGCTAGTCATTGGATGTGTGTTCTTCTCACAGACCACATATCACCAGTGTTATTGCATGTGTGTTCTTCCCAAATACCACACATAGATCCACCAGTGTCAATGCATGTATGTTCTTCTCACAAACCATATCATGAACCACACCCAGTGTCATTGCATGTGTGTTCTTCTCACAGACCACACATGGATCCACCAGTGTCATTGCATGTGTGTTCTTCTCACAAACCATATCATGAACCACACCCAGTGTCATAGCATGTGTGTTTTTCCCATGAACCACACATGGATCCACCAGTGTCATTGCATGTCTGCTCGTCCCACAGACCACAAATGGATCCACCAGTGTCATTGCATGTGTGTTCTTCGCATGAACCACACATGGATCCACCAGTGTCATTGCATGTCTGCTCTTTTCCTGAACCACAGCTAGAGTCATTGCATCTGTGTTCTTCTCACAAACCACATATCACCAGAGTCATTGCATGTGTGTTCTTCCCATGAACCACACATGGATCCACCGGAGTCATTGCATGTGTGTTCTTCTCACAAACCACACATGGATCCACCCGGTGTCATCGCATGTGTGTTCTTCCCATGAACCACACATGGATCCACCAGTGTCATTGCATGTCTGCTCTTTTCATGAACCACAACTAGAGTCATTGGATGTGTGTTCTTCTCACAGACCACACGTGGATCCAGTGCCATTGCATGTATGTTCTTCCAAAAGACCACACATGGATCCACCAGTGTCATTGCATGTGTGTTCTTCTCACAAACCATATCATGAACCACACCCAGTGTCATTGCATGTGTGTTCTTTCACAGACCACACATGGATCCACCAGTGTCATTGTATGTGTGTTCTTCTCACAAACCATATCATGAACCACACCCAGTGTCATCGCATGTGTGTTCTTCCCATGAACCACACATGGATCCACTGGAGTCATTGCATGTGTGTTCTTCTCACAAACCACACATGGATCCACCCAGTGTCATTGCATGTGTGTTCTTGTCAAGGACCACACATGGATCCACCAGTGTCATTGCATGTGTGTTCTTCTCACAAACCATATCATGAACCACACCCAGTGTCATTGCATGTCTGTTCTTCTCACAGACCACACATGGATCCACCAGTGTCATTGCATGTGTGTTCTTCTCACAAACCATATCATGAACCACACCCAGTGTCATTGCATGTGTGTTCTTCCCATGAACCACACATGGATCCACCAGTGTCATTGCATGTCTGCTCTTCCCACAGACCACACATGGATCCACCAGTGTCAATGCATGTGTGTTCTTCCCATGAACCTCACATGGATCCACCAGTGTCATTGCATGTCTGCTCTTTTCATGAACCACAGCTAGAGTCATTGCATGTGTGTTCTTCTCACAAACCACATATCACAAGAGTCATTGCATGTGTGTTCTTCCCATGAACCACACATGGATCCACCAGAGTCATTGCATGTCTGCTCTTTTCATGAACCACAGCTAGAGTCATTGCATGTGTGTTCTTCTCACAAACCACATATCACCAGAGTCATTGCATGTGTGTTCTTCCCATGAACCACACATGGATCCACCGGAGTCATTGCATGTGTGTTCTTCTCACAAACCACACATGGATCCACCCGGTGTCATCGCATGTGTGTTCTTCCCATGAACCACACATGGATCCACCAGTGTCATTGTATGTCCGCTCTTTTCATGAACCACAACTAGAGTCATTGGATGTGTGTTCTTCTCATGCACTACATGGGTCCAAAGTGTCTTTGCATGTGTGTTCTTCCCAAAGACCACACATGGATCCACCAGGGTCATTGCATGTGTGTTCTTCTCACAAACCAGATCATGAACCACACCCAAAGGTCATTGCATGTGTTCTTCTCACAGACCACACATGGATCCACCAGTGTCATTGCATGTGTGTTCTTCTCACAAACCATATCATGAACCACACCCAGTGTCATTGCATGTGTGTTCTTCCCATGAACCACACATGGATCCATCGGAGTCATTGCATGTGTGTTCTTCTCACTAACCATATCATGAACCAAACCCAGTGTCATCGCATGTGTGTTCTTGCCATGAACCACACATGGATCCACCGGTGTCATTGCATGTCTGCTCTTTTCATGAACCACAGCTAGATTCATTGGATGTGTGTTCTTCTCATAGACCACATATGACTAGTGTCATTGCATGTGTGTTCTTCCCAAAGACCACACATGGATCCACCAGTGTCATTGCATGCGTGTTCTTCTCACAAACCATATCATGAACCACACCCAGTGTCATTGCATGTGTGTTCTTCCCAAAGACCACACATGGATCCACCAGTATCATTGCATGTGTGTTCTTCTCACAATCCATATCATGAACCACACCCAGTGTCATTGCATGTGTGTTCTTGTCACAGACCACACATGGATCCACCAGTGTCATTGCATGTGTGTTCTTCTCACAAACCATATCATGAACCACACCTAGTGTCATTGCATGTGTGTTCTTCCCATGAACCACACATGGATCCACCAGTGTCATTGCATGTCTGCTCTTCCCACAGACCACACATGGATCCACCAGTGTCATTGCATGTGTGTTCTTCCGGTGAACCACACATGGATCCACCAGTGTCATTTCATGTCTGCTCTTTTCATGAACCATAGCTAGAGTCATTGCATGTGTGTTCGTCTCACAAACCACATATCACCAGAGTCATTGCATGTGTGTTCTTACCATGAACCACACATGGATCCACCAGAGTCATTGCATGTGTGTTCTTCCCACAAACCATATCATGAACCACACCCAGTGTCATCGCATGTGTGTTCTTCCCATGAACCACACAAGGATCTACCGGTGTCATTGCATGTCTGCTCTTTTCATGAACCACAGCTAGAGTCATTCAATGTGTGTTCTTCTCACAGACCACATATTACCAGTGTCATTGCATGTGTGTTCTTCCCAAAGACCACACATGGATCCACCAGTGTCATTGCATGCATGTTCTTCTCAGAAACCATATCATGAACCACACCCAGTGTCATTGCATGTGTGTTCTTCCCAAAGACCACACATGGATCCACCAGTGTCATTGCATGTGCGTTCTTCTCACAAACCATATCATGAACCACACCCAGTGTCATTGCATGTGTGTTCTTCTCACAGACCACACATGGATCCACCAGTGTCATTGCATGTGTGTTATTCTCACAAACCATATCATGAACCACACCTAGTGTCATTGCATGTGTGTTCTTCCCATGAACCACACATGGATCCACCTATGCCATTGCATGCCTGCTCTTCCCACAGACCACACATGGATCCACCCGGTGTCATCGCATGTGTGTTCTTCCCATCAACCACACATGGATCCACCAGTGTCATTGCATGTCTGCTCTTTTCATGAACCACAGCTAGAGTCATTGGATGTGTGTTCTTCTCACAGACCACACATGGATCCAGTGTCATTGCATGTGTGTTCTTCCCAAAGACCACACATGGATCCACCAGTGTCATTGCATGTGTGTTCTTCTCACAAACCATATCATGAACCACACCCAGGGTCATTGCATGTCTGTTCTTCTCACAGACCACACATGGATCCACCAGTGTCATTGCATGTGTGTTATTCTCACAAACCATATCATGAACCACACCCAGTGTCATTGCATGTGTGTTCTTCCCATGAACCACACATGGATCCACCAGTGTCATTGCATGTCTGCTCTTCCCACAGACCACACATGGATCCACCAGTGTCAATGCATGTGTGTTCTTCCCATGAACCTCACATGGATCCACCAGTGTCATTGCATGTCTGCTCTTTTCATGAACCACAGCTAGAGTCATTGCATGTGTGTTCTTCTCACAAACCACATATCACCAGAGTCATTGCATGTGTGTTCTTCCCATGCACCACAAATGGATCCATCGGAGTCATTGCATGTGTGTTCTTGTCACTAACCATATCATGAACCACACCCAGTGTCATCGCATGTGTGTTCTTCCCATGAACCACACATGGATCCACCGGTGTCATTGCATGTCTGCTCTTTTCATGAACCACAGCTAGAGTCATTGGATGTGTGTTCTTCTCACAGACCACATATGACTAGTGTCATTGCATGTGTGTTCTTCCCAAAGACCACACATGGATCCACCAGTGTCATTGCATGCGTGTTCTTCTCACAAACCATATCATGAACCACACCCAGTGTCATTGCATGTGTGTTCTTCCCAAAGACCACAAATGGATCCACCAGTGTCATTGCATTTGTGTTCTTCTCACAAACCATATCATGAACCATACCCAGTGTCATTGCATGTGTGTTCTTGTCACAGACCACACATGGTTCCACCAGTGTCATTGCATGTGTGTTCTTCTCACAAACCATATCATGAACCACACCTAGTGTCATTGCATGTGTGTTCTTCCCATGAACCACACATGGATCCACCAGTGTCCTTGCATGCCTGATCTTCCCACAGACCA
The DNA here is from genome assembly GCA_023614405.1 of Avena insularis. Taxonomy (NCBI): domain Eukaryota; kingdom Viridiplantae; phylum Streptophyta; class Magnoliopsida; order Poales; family Poaceae; genus Avena; species Avena insularis. Next base: position 230,114,085 of record CM042694.1, on the reverse strand, counting down.
CACATGGATCCACCAGTGTCATTGCATGTGTGTTCTTCCTGTGAACCACACATGGATCCACCAGTGTCATTTCATGTCTGCTCTTTTCATGAACCATAGCTAGAGTCATTGCATGTGTGTTCTTATCACAAACCACATATCACCAGAGTCATTGCATGTGTGTTCTTACCATGAACCACACATGGATCCACCGGAGTCATTGCATGTGTGTTCTTCCCACAAACCATATCATGAACCACACCCAGTGTCATCCCATGTGTGTTCTTCCCATGAACAACACAAGGATCCACCGGTGTCATTGCATGTCTGCTCTTTTCATGAACCACAGCTAGAGTCATTGGATGTGTGTTCTTCTCACAGACCACACATGGATCCAATGTCATTGCATGTGTGTTCTTCCCAAAGACCACACATGGATCCACCAGTGTCATTGCATGCGTGTTCTTCTCAGAAACCATATCATGAACCACACCCAGTGTCATTGCATGTGTGTTCTTCCCAAAGACCACACATGGATCCACCAGTGTCATTGCATGTGTGTTCTTCTCACAAACCATATCATGAACCACACCCAGTGTCATTGCACGTGTGTTCTTCTCACAGACCACACATGGATCCACCAGTGTCATTGCATGTGTGTTCTTCTCACAAACCATATCATGAGCCACACCCAGCGTCATTGCATGTGTGTTCTTCCCATGAACCACACATGGATCTACCAGTGGCATTGCATGCCTGCTCATCCCACAGACCACACATGGATCCACCAGTGTCATTGCATGTGTGTTCTTCCCATGAACCACACATGGATCCACCAGTGTCATTGCATGTCTGCTCTTTTCATGAACCACAGCTAGAGTCATGGCATGTGTGTTCTTCTCACAAACCACATATCACCAGAGTCATTGCATGTGTGTTCTTCCCATGAACCACACATGGATCCACAAGAGTCATTGCATGTCTGCTCTTTTCATGAACCACGGCTAGAGTCATTGCATGTGTGTTCTTCTCACAAACCACATATCACCAGAGTCATTGCATGTGTGTTCTTCCCATGAACTACACATGGATCCACCAGAGTCATTGCATGTGTGTTCTTCTCACAAACCACATATCACCAGAGTCATTGCATGTGTGTTCTTCCCATGAACTACACATGGATCCACCAGAGTCATTGCATGTGTGTTCTTCTCACAAACCACATATCAACAGAGTTAGTGCATGTTTGTTCTTCCCATGAACCACACATAGATCCACCAGAGTCATTGCATGTGTGTTCTTCTCACAAACCACACATGGATCCACCCGGTGTCATCGCATGTGTGTTCTTCCCATGAACGACACATGGATCCACCAGTGTCATTGCATGTGTGTTCTTCTCACAAACCATATCATGAACCACACCTAGTGTCATTGCATGTGTGTTCTTCCCATGAACCACACATGGATCCACCAGTGTCATTGCATGCCTGATCTTCCCACAAACCACACATGGATCCACCAGTGTCATTGCATGTGTGTTCTTCCCATGAACCACACATGGATCCACTAGTGTCATTTCATGTCTGCTCTTTTCATGAACCACAGCTAGAGTCATTGCATGTGTGTTCTTCTCACAAACCACATATCACCAGAGTCATTGCATGTGTGTTCTTACCATGAACCACACATGGATCCACCGGAGTCATTCCATGTGTGTTCTTCCCACCAACCATATCATGAACCACACCCAGTGTCATCGCATGTGTGTTCTTCCCATGAACCACACATGGATCCACCGGTGTCATTGCATGTCTGCTCTTTTCATGAACCACAACTAGAGTCATTGGATGTGTGTTCTTCTCACAGACCACACATGGATCTAGTGTCATTGCATGTGTGTTCTTCCCATGAACCACACATGGATCCACCAGTGTCATTGCATGTCTGCTCTTTTCATGAACCACAGCTAGAGTCATTGCATGTGTGTTCTTCTCACAAACCACATATCACTAGAGTCATTGCATGTGTGTTCTTCCCACGAACCACACATGGATCCACCGGAGTCATTGCATGTGGTGTTCTTCTCACAAACCACACATGGATCCACCCGGTGTCATCGCATGTGTGTTCTTCTCATGAACCACACATGGATCCACCAGTGTCATTGCATGTCTGCTCTTTTCATGAACCACAATTAGAGTCATTGGATGTGTGTTCTTCTCACAGACCACACATGGATCCAGTGTCATTGCATGTGTGTTCTTCTCACAAACCATATCATGAACCACACCCAGTGTCATTGCATGTGTGTTCTTCTCACAGACCACACATGGATCCACTTGTGTCATTGCATGTGTGTTTTTCTCACAGACCATATCATGAACCACACCCCGTGTCATTGCATGTGTGTTCTTCCCATGAACCACACATGGATCCACCAGTGTCATTGCATGTCTGCTCTTCCCACATACCAGACATCACCAGTGTCATTGCATGTGTGTTCTTCCCAAAGACCACACATGGATCCACCAGTGTCATTGCATGTGTGTTCTTCTCACAAACTATATCATGAACCACACCCAGTGTCATCGCATGTGTGTTCTTCCCATGAACCACACATGGATCCACCAGTGTCATTGCATGTCTGCTCTTTTCATGAACCACAACTAGAGTCATTGGATGTGTGTTCTTCTCATAGACCACATATCACCAGTGTCATTGCATGTGTGTTCTTCCCAAAGACCACACATGGATCCACCAGTGTCATTGCATGTGTGTTCTTCTCACAAACCATATCATGAACCACACACAGTGTCATTGCATGTGTGTTCTTCTCACTAACCATAGCTAGAGTCATTGCATGTCTGTTCTTTTCACAAACCACATATCACCAGAGTCATTGCATGTGTGTTCTTACCATGAACCACACATGGATCCACCGGTGTCATTGCATGTCTGCTCTTCTCATGAACCACACATGGATCCACCCAGTGTCATCGCATGTGTGTTCTTCCCATGAACCACACATGAATCCACCAGTGTCATTGCATGTATGCTCTTTTCATGAACCACATCTAGAGTCGTTGGATGTGTGTTCTTCTCACAGACCACACATGGATCCAGTGTCATTCCATGTGTGTTCTTCCCAAAGACCACACATGGATCCACCAGTGTCATTGCATGTGTGTTCTTCTCACAAACCATATCATGAACCACACCCAATATCATCGCATGTGTGTTCTTCCCACGAACCACACATGGATCCACCGGTGTCATTACATGTCTTCTCTTTTCATGAACCACAGCTAGAGTCATTGGATGTGTGTTCTTCTCACAGACCACATATCAACAATGTCATTGCATGTGTGTTCTTCCCAAAGACCACACATGGATCCACTAGTGTCATTGCATGTGTGTTCTTCTCACAAAGCATATCATGAACCACACCCAGTGTCATTGCATGTGTGTTCTTGTCACAGACCACACATGGATCCACCAGTGTCATTGCATGTGTGTTATTCTCACAAACCATATCATGAACCACACCCAGTGTCATTGCATGTGTGTTCTTCCCATGAACCACATATGTATCCACCAGTGTCATTGCATGCCTGCTCTTCCCACAGACCACACATGGATCCACCAGTGTCATTGCATGTGTGTTCTTCCCATGAACCACACATGGATCCACCAGTGTCATTTCATGTCTGCTCTTTTCATGAACCACAGCTAGAGTCATTGCATGTGTGTTCTTCTCACAAACCACATATCACCAGAGTCATTGCATGTGTGTTCTTACCATGAACCACACATGGATCCACCGGAGTCATTGCATTTGTGTTCTTCCCACAAACCATATCATGAACCACACCCAGTGTCATCGCATGTGTGTTCTTCCCATGAACCACACATGGATCCACCGGTGTCATTGCATGTCTGCTCTTTTCATGAACCACAGCTAGAGTCATTGGATGTGTGTTCTTCTCACAAACCACATATTACTAGTGTCATTGCATGTGTGTTCTTCCCAAAGACCACACATGGATCCACCAGTGTCATTGCATGCGTGTTCTTCTCATAAACCATATCATGAACCACACCCAGTGTCATTGCATGTGTGTTCTTCCCAAAGACCACACATGGATCCACCAGTGTCATTGCATGTGTGTTCTTCTCACAAACCATATCATGAACCACACCCAGTGTCATTGCACGTGTGTTCTTCTCACAGACCACACATGGATCCACCAGTGTCATTGCATGTGTGTTCTTCTCACAAACCATATCATGAGCCACACCCAGCGTCATTGCATGTGTGTTCTTCCCATGAACCACACATGGATCTACCAGTGGCATTGCATGCCTGCTCATCCCACAGACCACACATGGATCCACCAGTGTCATTGCATGTGTGTTCTTCCCATGAACCACACATGGATCCACCAGTGTCATTGCATCTATCCTCTTTTCATGAACCACAGCTAGAGTCATTGCATGTGTGTTCTTCTCACAAACCACATATCAACAGAGTTAGTGCATGTTTGTTCTTCCCATGAACCACACATAGATCCACCAGAGTCATTGCATGTGTGTTCTTCTCACAAACCACACATGGATCCACCCGGTGTAATCGCATGTGTGTTCTTCACATGAACCACACATGGGTCCACCACTGTCATTGCATGTCTGCTCTTTTCATGAACCACAACTAGAGTCATTGGATGTGTGTTCTTCTCACAGACCACACATGGATCCAGTGTCATTGCATGTGTGTTCTTCCCAAAGACCACACATGGATCCACCAGTGTCATTGCATGTGTGTTCTTCTCACAAACCATATCATGAACCACACCCAGTGTCATTACATGTGTGTTCTTCCCATGAACCACACATGGATCCACCGGTGTCATTGCATGTATGCTCTTTTCATGAACCACAGCTAGAGTCATTGGATGTGTGTTCTTCTCACAGACCACATATCACTAGTGGCATTGCTTGTGAGTTCTTCCCAAAGACCACACATGGATCCACCAGTGTCATTGCATGCATGTTCTTCTCACAAACCATATCATGAACCACACCTAGTGTCATTGCATATGTGTTCTTTCCAAAGACCACAGATGGATCCACCAGTGTCATTGCATGTGTGTTCTTCTCACAAACCATATCATGAACCACACCCTGTGTCATTGCATGTGTGTTCTTCTCACAGACCACACATGGATCCACCAGTGTCATTGCATGTGTGTTCTTCTCACAAACCATATCATGAACCACACTCAGTGTCATTGCATGTGTGTTCTTCCCATGAACCACACATGGATCCACCAGTGTCATTGCATGTCTGCTCTTCCCACAGACAACACATGGATCCACTAGTGTCATTGCATGTGTGTTCTTCCCATGAACCACACATGGATCCACCAGTGTCATTGCATGTCTGCTCTTTTCATGAACCACAGCTAGAGTCATGGCATGTGTATTCTTCTCACAAACCACATATCACAAGAGTCATTGCATGTGTGTTCTTCCCATGAACCACACATGGATCCACCAGAGTCATTGCATGTCTGCTCTTTTCATGAACCACAGCTAGAGTCATTGCATGTGTGTTCTTCTCACAAACCACATATCACCAGAGTCATTGCATGTGTGTTCTTCCCATGAACCACACATGGATCCACTGGAGTCATTGCATGTGTGTTCTTCTCACAAACCACACATGGATCCACCCGGTGTCATCGCATGTGTGTTCTTCCCATGAACCACACATGGATCCACCAGTGTCATTGTATGTCTGCTCTTTTCATGAACCACAGCTAGAGTCATTGGATGTGTGTTCTTCTCACAGACCACACATGGGTCCAGTGTCTTTGCATGTGTGTTCTTCCCAAAGACCACACATGGATCCACCAGTGTCATTGCATGTGTGTTCTTCTCACAAACCATATCATGAACCACACCCAGTTTCATGGCATGTGTGTTCTTCCCATGAACCACACATGGATCCACCAGTGTCATTGCATGTCTGCTCTTCTCATGAACCACACATGGATCCACCTAGTGTCATGGCATGTGTGTTCTTCGCATGAACCACACATGGATCCACCAGTGTCATTGCATGTCTTCTCTTTTCATGAACCACAGCTAGAGTCATTGGATGTGTGTTCTTCTCACAGACCACATATCACCAGTGTCATTGCATGTGTGTTCTTCCCAAAGACCACACATGGATCCACCAGTGTCATTGCATGCGTGTTCTTCTCACAAACCATATCATGAACCACACCCAGTGTCATTGCATGTGTGTTCTTCTCACAGACCACACATGGATCCACCAGTGTCATTGCATGTGTGTTCTTCTCACAGACCATATCATGAACCACACCCAGTGTCATTGCATGTGTGTTCTTCCCATGAACCACACATGGATCCATCGGTGTCATTGCATGTCTGCTCTTTTCATTAACCACAGCTACAGTCATTGCATGTGTGTTCTTCTCACAAACCACATATCACTAGAGTCATTGCATGTGTGTTCTTCCCACAAACCACATATCACCGGTGTCATTGCATGTCTGCTCTTCTCATTAACCACAGCTAGATCCACCCGTGTCATTGGATGCATGTTCTTTTCATAAACCGCATATGGATACTAATTAACCTTAGGAGAGCCCTAACCTTAGCATTAGACCGAGTCTTCTAGAAGGCACGCCCTAACATAGTTGTTCTGCTTGTCGATTGTTACATACCGTCTGATCGGGGCGCTTGGAGATTGGGATGGTTTCCATGAGATCGATCCACGAGTAGTCTGTTCTGCGGCATGATTGGCCACGCTTGCTCTGGACAAACTGGCAACACCGGGGGCTCCCCTGTTGCGAGTGTCACGACTCACCAGTTGAGCGGGCCATATCCCAGTGTCACGTCCCCATTACTTCTCTTCCTCCCCGTACTTTTCTTCCTTCCCCTCGAAGCCACATTCCCCACTTCACTCCCATCCTGCCGTGGCCGCAAGCCGATGGCGCCGCCATCCCAATCCCCTCTCCGGCAGCCACCCCCCTCCCCTCTCGCTATGGGTCCAAGGGATATGACGAGGAAACGCGTCGTGATGATAGGGACGGTGATTTTGATGTGAGTCGTCTCATCTCTATCTCTATCATCCGTGGCCAGTTATCTATTTTTTGAGCCAGATCTACTCCGTTTACTCATGCGCGTATGATGTGTTAGGCCAACCAGACGATGTATGACGCTGACTATCACGGTTTAGCGGATGAAGACAGTCCTCTGCTATGTAAACATGGATATGTGCCCGCTAAATTTGTAGCGTTCGAAGGACGAAATGCAGGCAGGAGGTTTCTACGGTGTCAAGGATATCATGCATTGATGCGAGGCGGAAGTTGCGGTGTTGTCAAATGGGTAGATCCAGAGTGGCCCAAATCGATGCAGAAAACGCTGGACAAACTATGGGAAATTACTGTTGAGTTGAAAGAATCCGCATTCAGCTCACTTCTTGGATGATGTTGAGATGGAAACTAGGAACACGACCAAGCATGGCGAGATCTCATGGGGTGGAAGACAAGGTTAGCAAAGTCGAGAAGGAGAGAGGAGAGGGGCAAGGCTAAAGCAGAGCAAGAACTGACTCAAGCAAGGAAGGATCTTCACCAGGCCAAAGTCCTACAGTTCACAACTACGAGTATTGAAGGGTGCATGAGGAAAGATGCAGAGAAACAATTGAAGCTGTGCAAGGAAGATGCTAAAAGGAAGGAGCAGACGATTCGATCCTTGCTCTCGCAGGAAGATGCTCATAAGGCTAAGATTAGGAAGATCAAGGAGATGTGTGTTAACTAGTTCTATTTAGCTTAAGCCCCGTGCCTTTTTTAAGTTGTAATAGTTGTACTTGTTGACCTAGTGGTCTGAACTATTGGCCCCGACGTCCTGGGAGTAAAAAAATTGGTCGCCCGTTAATCTGTCTTAACGCTGCATTACTTCCTTTTGTCTGACCAATGCCCCTTGGATATTCTGCCCGTCGCTTCGTCGTCCTCGTGTACAAATAGGAGGCGCCATAGCTCGTCGCTTTGTCGCCCATCCCCTCGCCCTCTCCAATCTCCACCGTGCCATCCACCCCCTCGCTCCCTCTCCAATCTCCACCGCGCTGCCATGGAGATGCCCTCGCTGAACTTCTACGAGGAGGTGATGTTCTCACACTTCGACATCCTCGCGCCGTCGGCCGCGACGGTGCCCCACGGATGGCGCATCAGCTATGCGGGGGTGCCGGTGGCTCCGCTCGTCTTCCCCGGTGGAGCCGTGATGGAGAGCGAAATCGCGGCGCGCCGCCTCCAGATGCCCGCATGGAAGAGGGCGCTGCCCCGGTACACGGCGGCCAGCCCGTACTGGCCGGCGCTGTTCAAGAAGGAGCGGAAGGCCAATATTGGCAACCGCGTCATTTACGGGCGCGTGGTGCACCGGGATCTCCGCAACCGAGAAGGGCGGGAGAGGTTCTGGTCCGTCCCTGGATGGACCAAGTTCACCGTCATCGCCGCCGCTCACCGCGAAGAGGTGCTCCGTCTCGCGTACAATGCGGAAATCGTGGAGGTTCCGTCCGACGAAGACGAGGAAGCCGGCGGCTCGGAGGATAGCGGCAGCAGAAGTGAAATTGTTGACTAGTTGGTTGAATTAATGTAGGATGTGAAATCGCACCTTTGTTTAGAAGAATTTGTAGTTGAATTAATGAAATGCCTCGATTTATATCTCTGTCTCGATTAATTTGTGGAAGAATTTGTGATTTAGATCAATTTCTGCCTCGATTTAGATCTCTGTCCTGGATTGGGAACGTAACCGTGGACCAAAGACACCTTTTTACTAGTGTATTCTGACACTGGTGGTTTGTTTAAACGTAATCTACGTGGATTGTGCCGCATGCAAATGGCACAACCACAATTTATAAAGTGGAAGCATGTACACCCATCTTTGGAGATCCGGAGCTTTGCCAGATGCAGGGATGCAGGAGCGGAGGCGGTGAGATAGACGGGCTCAAGATTAGGTCGAAAGTGGTACCCATTTCCTCCTCATCCCGGGCATTATCGGTGAGAACATTGCTGTTTATGTTGCCACGCGTTGTCAGCAAGATCTGAAATAAGTTGTTGCTTCATGGAATGTAGCAGCTTAAATAATTTATTTATGTGCCACTTACATTCCGTATTTGGAGACCTCCGCCTCAAAGAATCATGGAACCGGTGGATCATTGTTTTCAGATAGTAGTGGCACAATCACAATTTCGGATTCAACTACTGACTCGGGCGTTTCCAAACCCTAAGTCACGGTACATTTTACTCAGAGAACGTGGGTAGATTGTTTCGCCCAGCAACGTGCCACACACAGAGCGATCAGAATTTAACAGAATTACATATATAGGTTCAAGTTCAACACATTACTATGCATCTTCATTGCCAGCAGCCTTCTTCCATAGCCTGGGTGCCAAGCCTTCACGTCCACTGGCTTCTTCATTTCCTGCCTTCTTCCTCTTCCACGGTGCCAATTTTCTTAGCTTCACGTACTCTGCATCGCCGGGACAATGGGCACCAAAATCGTGTCCAACATCATCTTTCCACTCGTTTTTAATTTCTTCGGGTAACAAAATCACTGACCCGGCAGTCATGTTTCTAACCTTGCGGCGCTTCCTGTCAAAGAAACAAGACTGTTGTATAACTGCCTAATATCTACAGAGTAAATAAAACAAAAATTATAATTCAGCACAAACATGCGAACCCCAAGCGACCTTTTCTTACCAGGAGCTAATTGGGTTCGAGCAACCACCCTGTCCAAGAATAGAAGGGCGACTCCCAGTTGCAGCAGCTTCCACATCCAATACATGACATTTCAGGTCAAACATGGCAGTCGAAGCATACCTTTTCATCAACCCAATTAGCTGACTGTCACACGTTATAGGAACCATGATGCCACGTTCATCCATGAAGCTGAACTTTGTTGTCTGCTTTGGCCATAATTCAACATGATTACACAGAGCAGAAACCATACTAGATATAGTGCAGATCTGTGCAGGCGCTTCTTCCATCATGAAATAATGGCTTCCATACCACTTTCCATTAGAGTCGTACCTGTAGAGGACTACCGTAACCAGGTAAGGGGGGTCCGCGCAGACCCCACTTGACAGAAAAATGTGGACAAAATATGTTTGTCGGCGTTGGGCTAACAAACAATTTGAGGTTCAGTAGCCAGCTAGCAGTTGTAATTAGTGTGAATAGTAAAGAGAAGGGTAGCTCACCCGCTTGTAGACAGAACTTCTTCTTTCTTGATAGTAGGATCTGCCATCCTCCAAGCTGCTCGGCTCGTCGGCGGCAGAGGCGGGCTAGATCCTCGCAACGGCGGCTACGGCATGCGCCATTGGAGCTCGGGATCAGCGACTGGGCGCAGCAACTTGGCACCGGAAGTCAAATGTCCGAAGGGATCGTCCTGCCTGGAGGGTGGATTCCGACGCCGCCGGTGCTAGGGGAAAGCTGGGAATGGATTTGTGAAATTGGTCAACGCATCCGATCCACTTAGCTGCTCGATTTGCCTAAGAGGTTGCCGCGTTGGCGCCCGCGTCACGGACAGATGACTGACATGTGGGTCCCGACCATCTACTTCACAGGGCGGTTTAACGAAATGTTTGAATTTGGCAGGGGTGAGATGAATTTGCCTCGAAATGGCCCCACTCAGTAGTTGGCGGCCCAACTTTTCGAAACGCGGTAATTTCAGGCAACTTAGGTACTGCCATGCGCTGGCCTACGAACTTTGGTACCACAGACGAACAAGCCCACGAGAAGGACACTTATCTTCACCAATCTCAACACAAACACATGGCTTCTTCCCCAATCTATTCCCCCGGTCCAAAGCCAATCTGATTTGGTCCCTGGCCGACAGGTCGATCTCTCTGTAACTTTCCTCGTATGTGCCATGGCTGCCTGAATCGGATCTGACATTCATGTTTCCTTGACCATGAGCGGATCAAGCCAAGTTACATGGTCATGGGCTATTACTTGTTCATCGCCATTTATGCGTCCATGGTCTCTTCAGACCGCTCCTGCGCTCGCTCCCTGTGAGCGACGCGGGGGGGCAACTCTAGCTGCCTCTCTCCTACCTCTCCTTCCCTCCTCTCCCACCTTGCTTCGCACTGCGGTTCTTAATTATCCGCCTCGCTCGTGCGGAGGGCTATGCGGGGCGGCCGGCAGGCAGAGGTGCTCCTTGGCGGTCCAGGGGCTCGGTTCAGGCGGCGATGACAGGGCATGGTGGTGGTGTTCTCGGGCGGTGACAAGCAGGAGCGGCTGGTATAGGTTGCACGGCAGCGGAGGTGTCGGTCGGAGACGTAGCCCAAGATCTAGGCTAGGTGGGCCTCGATCTGGGCCATGCGGGCCACAACCTTGGCCAGGCGGGCCTTGGTGAGGCTGGCGCTGGGGATTTCTGCAGCGTCCGGGAAGCCCTTGCACGGCTGTCTCCCCCGCTGGTACCCTTTTTGGGGCCATTTGGCCCGAATCCGGCAACCCTTGGCCGCGGTAGCTAGTACCTTGTGCTGCTCCTCGAGGTCTCAAACCGAGAGGGTCGCGGCAGCTACGTACAACTGTCATGCAGCGGCGAGTCATTGGTACTATGGTGGAGTAGATACTAGAGCTAGGGTTCACGACGACGGTGACACCCATGCTGCAGTGTGGCGGCGGGGTGAAAGCATAGAGATGTCGCCTAGAGGGGGTGAATAGGCAATTTTAAAACTAATATGGTTTTGGATTGATAGAATACGAAATTAAACTAACATTTATTTTATAAGAACAAAACCTAAATACACTAGGCTCAACTAAGTGCACCAACAACAAGTTAAGCTAAGCAAGATAGCACAAGATAAAAATAATTCAAGCTCGATTGCTATCACAAGGAAAGTAAGCTTGGGTATAGAGATAACTAAGGCACGCGGAGACGAAGATGTATTCTCGTGTTTCCTTAGAAGAAGGTACGTCACGTTGGAGAGGTGTGGGATTTCACGAAGGATTTTCCAACGCCACGAAGGCTCACCTTTTTCTCCGAGTCTATCCCACGAAGGAATAGGCCCTTTTCTTATGACTAGCTTTTTCTCCACTCCGGAGATGGCAATCTCCACAATGACTTCACAAGCTCCACGAAGGAGATGCACAGGACTTCACAATCTTCCACGAAGAGGACACCGCGTCACCAACCACCAAGCCAACTAGGAGGTCATCCTCCAAGAGTAACAAGCTCACGGTCTCTCACACGAACAAATCATAAAGGAGAGCTCAACACGTATGCAAGAATGCAAAGCAAGAACATCAAGGGTGCTCAAATCCTTCACTCTCAAATCCTATCAAAGCAACTGAAAGAGCATGTGGTCCCCCATGTGTGGTTTTGGTAATTAATGACAATCTTTATGGACTAATCTTTGCATCAAGTTGCACTTGTAGGATTTGCCCATTGGCATCGCTTGGAGCATGTGTTGGATTCAATGTGGAAGAAATGAAGAAGAAGAAGAAACATTGTCCAAGGGACTTGGGCCTTTTGGAATAATATGAAGTTAGAAGAAATGTTATGCAAGATCAAGATGCGCCATCTCTAGAAGATCTCATGTTTGATGCTTGCCATCCTCGGTGATCATGGTTCGATGAAGACAAGGTCAAAGAAGAGGTTTCCCCATGGTGTATGGGGGAGCAAGGTGCAAGTCTTCATCAAGCAAGCGCAAGGAAGAGGAATCAAGAAAGGCGTCCATCTTGAGAAGGACAAGGTCATCTACATCAAGATCAAGTGGAATGCTCAAGGCAAAGGTATAATCTTGATAGGTTTTCCCTTTTGCCGATCTCATGTTGTTAGTTAGGAGACTGGGTTTAGGATAGATTGCCATACTATCAAGAGGGGCTCTCGAGTGAGTAACTCGATCATATCTTTCAGAGAGAGCTCAGACCTTTGCATTCTTAGCATCATCTTTCTTGGTTGTAATTTGGATCTTATCCATGTATGGTTCTAGAGCCTGTGGTAATATTCATAACAAGCTTTAGTTCATCAAAAACGGATCTCCCCTTTATATCTTATTGCGTTTTTTATCTTGGAGGTTTTCCGGCTCCTCACCAAGGGAGCTATCTCACATTATAATATTTGATATGTTCTCACATTATAATACTTGATATGTTCTCCCTTGGAGGTATCTCACATTATAATACTTGATATATCTCCCTTGGGTAGCTCTTGTCGTCCTCTTTCCACTCGATCGGAGTTTCCAAACTCTAGTTATCACGGTTTGAAGTTTGCCTTATATTTGGTTTGAAAAAGAAAAAGAAAAAGGGGAAACTTTCTGGGCCGAGCGGTACTACCGCTGCTGCTACCGGCCGCTCCTGCACGCGGCCTCCACTCTCTGCCTCACCCGGTAGTGAAGGAGGCCCAGGACCGGCAGTACCGGCCCACGCGGTACTACCGCCGGCCTGGCCGGTACTACCGGGCCAGCCCATCTCACTCGCCAAGATCCAACCGCCGCTGCTCGCTCCCGGCCTCGCCTCACGCGCGCGCAGCGCTCCGCTCACTCCCGCACGCTTGCCCTGGTCCCCTTTTCCCTCACTCGCTCGTTGTGCCCCCTCCTGATCCTCTTTTCTTCTCGCTTGCTGCCACCCGCTTCGCCAGTTCCTGGCGCTGCTACTTTGGCCCACTGCGGTACTACCAACCCAGGTCAGAAATTGGCCCCAACGGGCAGAAATTCCTTGGCCACCACTAGTAGAAAATAGGCCTTTCGTTTTGAGCTGCTAGGGGCTCTAGTCTCGGAATAGTCTGGGACCTGGACTAGTGTTAGCACTAGTCCCGGTTTGTCCCTGTCCCAACGGCTAGGAGGCCGTAGGGGACTAGTCCCGGTTTGTTTGGGACCTCTAGTCCTGGTTGGTATTACCAACCGGGACTAAAGATCTGGACCCCAATGGCTAGGAGCTGGGTAACCATTAGTCCCGGTTTGTTACAAACCGGGACTAGTTCGTGATCTCTAGTCCTGGTTTGTATTACAAACCGGGACTAATTGTTTTCCTATATATACCCTTGCTTCATCCTGCCCGAGCCCATGGCCATTTTGCTCCAAGCTAGCTCAAGTTCATCCCCATTTTTTGTCCAAGATTTGGTGGAACCCTTCAATCCAAGGTTCTAAAAGGTTAGACACTTCATTCTTTCATCTATCATTATTATTTTGCTAAATGCTCTAGAAGTAGAGAGGGATTTCATGCTTTAGAAGTAGAGAGTTAGAGGGAATTTTAGATGTGTAATTTTAGGCATATTTTGATTATGCAAAAAGTTACTGAAAGTTGAGATGTGTAATTTTAGAGTTTCGGAGCTCAGAATTGAATGAGGTTTTCACTGCTAGATCATTAATTAAAAACTCAACATTTTTTATGTTAATAGTTTTGTCCAGTTCAAAAATTGGTGCATGTGAAATTTTATGTATAGGTTGTTATTACACACTAAATTTTTAGATTTCATTAAGTAAATGAAGTAAAAAAGATCCAAGATTTTTATATAATGCAGATGAGCCGGTCATGGATGTATGACGGTTCCCGAATGTCTGACACGTTCATTAAAGGCGTGCATTCTTTTCTCGATGTGGCTAAGACAAACAATCGGAATGGTTTTATGTGTTGTCCATGCCGTGTTTGTCGGAATGAGAAGGATTACTCTTCCTCAAAAACCTTTCATGTCCACTTGATTTAGTACGGTTTCATGTCCGGCTATAATTGTTGGACAAAGCATGGAGAAAGAGGGGTTATGTTGGAAGACAACAAAGAAGAAGAGAACGATGACAACTATCCAATGTTCTCTGCAATGGAAGATAGTGAACAAGAAGAAGGTGAAGAACGGGCATCAGATGAGACCGCTAATGATCTTCGTAAGACCATTCTTGATGCACAGAGAGAATGCGAAAATGAAAACGAGAAGAAGAAGTTGGAGCGCGTGTTAGAGGATCACAAAAAATGTTGTATCCAAATGGCAAAGGTGGCAACACAAAGCTCGGTACCACACTGGAATTGCTACAATGGAAGGCAGAGAATGGTTTATTTGACAAGGTGTCGTCGGATTGATGATGAGTACACCATGAGGGGGTCCTCGAGGTGTGCGGAAGAGAGGGGGGTGAGACGTACGGTATTCCGGGACGGTGAGCACACAAGTTTACCTAGGTTCGAATCCGCCGGCTTTGGACGGATCCTACTCCTGCTAGCAATCCAGTAATACGGCAGAGCCGGAATATGGGTTACAAGGGTTTCGCCTGTGCGAGTTGAGGGTCTAAAGTATTGAGGTGCCCCTAAAGGCTCTCCCTAGGAAAGCTTATATAGATATCCGGCCTAGGGTTTACAGGAGAGATCTATCCGGCTACGACTAAGAGTCGGTTACAGAATACATCTTGAACTACAAGTAATATTATGGGCCTAAGTCCGTAAGTCTTCTAGGCCTTCCCGTAGCCGGATTGGACTCCGTATTTCTCCCTGACTGGGCCGCCCGTGAAGCAAAGCTCTAACCTGAAGTGGGCCACCCTGGTCAGTGAGGAACTGTGAGGATACCCGGAAAGTATATCCCCAACAGCAGCCCCCGGAGGCCTCCAAGATCCAAAGTCGGATTTATCATCGTCTAGCTTGATCTTCGGCTTGCAGAATCTTGAAGGGTTCCTAAAACTTCACAACAAAAGATATGATTCGGGTCTTAAAAATAAGTCGGACCTATCAGTAGGTTACTCGGATTTTCTAGCTCGATTTTGAACTAAGCTGAAACTTGGTCTCTAACGCCACCTGACACAAGCATGGTCAAGTCACATCATCTGACAAGCGTTCCGTCAGCACGACCGTTGGTGGGTCCGCGGTCCGCGGAACCGAGGCGCCGTTTCAATGCGTGCGTGGAGATCGAGGCGACGCAATCATCACGCGGGTCCTTCCTAGTTCTTTCCACGACACGTGGCGGTTGCACTGTAGCGTTTGCACGAATCTTGGCGCAGGTAGGTGGATATAAGGGGTTTAGATTTCTCCTTCTCCTTTCCACCAGTCCTTTGTCGTTTCCTTCTTTCCCAATCCTCCTACGCGCATAGAGCCTCCTCGTCCTTCCCTCACAGAAACTCCCAGCGCCGCCCCTTTAAGGTCACTTTCTCACCGGAGAAAAATGGCTTCATCATCTTCTTCCTCTGGCTTGGCGGCAGCAGCGGCGACAGCAAAGGCGGAAGCTGCAGCGGAGAAGGAGAGCTTCCGAGGAATCTGGATCCCCTGCGCCCTCAATGAGGAGGGCCTCAAGAACGTGGAGAAGGAGGGGCTTCTCGTTGCCTGCGACTAGCGGAGCGGCTCCGGCGAAACCGTCCCCAACCCACACGAGGGCGAGCGAGTCCACTTCGGCACTCATCTGGACCGAGGTCTGTCTTTTCCTCCCTCGGAGTTCTTCTCCGAGGTGATAGATCACTATGGAGTTCAACTCCATAATCTTCCTCCCAATTCTCTTCTAGAAATGAGCGCATATGCTGCGCTTTGCGAGGGCTTTCTTGGCATTAGGCCGAGTTTGCTTCTCTTCCGGTTTTACTTCCATGTCCGGAGGAATTCCATTACTGCCGGTGTTCCTTATATCACCGACACCATTAGTTTTTCTCTTAGACGAGACCGGGCATATCCCAAAATTTCTGCTAGTGACTCGGTCAAACAATGGCCAGCCACTTTTTTCTACCATAGGGATATTCCGGCTCCCGGCAAAGCTACTGCTTTGCCGGCTTTTGTTGACGGAGCCGCCACGGCCCAACCTTCCTGGGACGAGGTTGCTCTGGCTCTCACAGATGATCTGATCCTTGCTAAGAGGCGGATCAAATATTTGATCAAGTACAATGGTCTGAACGGATCCGACTTGGTCCAGTGATGGGTCTCATGCCGGATCCAGCCACTTCAGTACCACGGGGATAGACTGATGCATTTCGTCACGTCTTCTCTAACCGACTCCCTCCGCATCAGCCCCAAAGCCTACACCACTCAAGGCTACATAAGCCAAATCAAGTGGTTGATCAAGGAGCGGATCGAAAGGCGGATTCCGGAGGTTTCTCTGGACATGCACACGGCAGAAAACCCCGTGGTGCCGGTAAGCTTTTATCATCACATCTTTTATGTGTTTCTATCTTTGAGTTATATTGCAATACTGATATGTTTTCTTATTTTCAGCTCGCTGACATCCCCGAGTCGGAACTTGCTCCGCTCGAAGGATATCCTCCGGAGTTTGCTCAGGAGGTAGAGGTAGTTCCACTGCCAGATCTTGCGCTCAAGAAACGCAAAGCTCAGACGGTAGCGGTTGGCACAAAGGAGGTGCCTGTCGTGAAGAGGTATCTTTTTGGTCACAACTTTTCCATCTTTGTACTTTACTCAAATTTCTTTCCGAGATGTAACGTTTCCGACTTTATTACCTTCTCAGAGCAAAATCAATCATCAAGGGCAAGGGGAAAGGGATTTCTTCGAAGCCCTTACGCCAGACGAAACTTACCATAGCTTCCCCTGCCGTGGCTCCTCCGACTCCGGCCCCTCAACCTTCTGCGACTCCGGTTATCTCGTCGGATGTTGCAGAAGATCCGGCTCTTCAAACAGAGCCTGCGATCCTTGGGTCGCAAACTGATGTCACCGTGGGTGCGTCAGCTCAAGATAAGGGTGAACCCTCTTCGGTTAATGATCCCACGGCTGAAGTCTTCGCCGAAAACCTCCTTAGCAATCCGGGTCTTGCCAAGTTTGCCCTGACCCGGAAATCTGCAGAGGAGATCCAGCGGCTAGCCAGGCAAGTCCTGAATAAAAGCCATTTATCCCCCGAGGAGGAAGCGCAAGAAGCAGAGGACGTCAAGTTCTCTGACCTTATCACTCAAGTCTGCCTTCGTGATGAGAGGATTAGGACTGGCGAGCTTCCAACAGCCCCAGTGATCCCTCTTACTCTTGCCGAGAAGGTGGCCGCTGAAGTGAATGCGGGTTTAGATAAACTCACCCACGAACAATATGTAAGTCGGAATTCCAACTCTTGTTTTTTCCATTATGTTATATCATATCCTCTATCCCCCAAGCATGAAGTAGGATACAGAATCCGAGTTTATGCTTCATTAGGATGCCACAGAACGAACTAGTGTAGCCCTCAAGGCTCGTGCTGATATTTAGCAAAAATATTAGCCCGAGTCTTAAGTAGCTTTCTGACTTTGGGTATTCTGACTTACAAAAAGTATGTTCGTATAACCAGGAATTACTGACCAATGTCTGTGATAAGCGGAGAGAGATCAAAGCTCTCCGACTTAAAAATGCTGAGCTCAAAGTAGCCAAGGATGAAGCCGAAGGTAAACATTCCAAGATCCAAGCCTTGTCTTTGGGTTTTTCAATGTCGAATTTTTCTGAACTGTTGTTCTTTCTTGGCTTACAGCGCTGGTGAAACAATCCATCGCTATGATTGAAGAGGCCGAGAACCTCAAGACCCTGGTGGTGGAGAACAAAGGACTTCACCAAGAGCTGGATAAGCTCAAGGCAGATCATGAAAACAGCATAGCTCAAGTCCTTGAATCCTCCTCCATGGACACTGATGAGCATGATCGCAAGATTGCTGCTTAGGATAAAATAATCTCGGACCTCAAGAATGATCTTGGCAGAGAGAAGGACCTGTCCTAGGCGCTCCGGGCTGAACTCCAGAGTCTCCGGGAGGAGAAGACCAAGATGGACGACGTCATTTTATGTACATTCCACCTCTCTGACTTATCTTTTTCTTCGACTTCTAGCAATGTCGGTTTTTTCTTAACTTTGTTTTGTGTATAGGTCCTCTTAAGTTGACGGACTCTTCTTCATCCGAGCCCCGACCCACCGGCTTACCCAAGTCGGTGATCTTCTTCATGACTACCGCCAGTCCCTTGAGGACATTGGCGAGTCTCTCAGGATTCCGGACATGCCAAGCATGTCAGATTTTGAGGTGCGGGACAGGGCCAAGGAGATGTCGCAGCTTGTTCGGGACTGGAACATGTCCTCTGGCGTGGCTGCTGAGCAGCTCTCTCCATGGTCATGAGCCACCATGGAAACATGGAGATATGGCAAGTGACCAGAGGGTACTACAAGGTGGATGAAGACGGCCAGGAGCAAGACCTTCAAGCTATAATGCACTCTTGCGCCGGATATGGGTGCCACGTAGCTGATCTGACCAGCTACGAGATCCCCTTCTTCACCCGCGTGGCTACTCCGCCTCCTCCTGTATAAGAAGCCGAAGAAGTTTCCGACGATGAACGCACCAACTCGGACGCGGACATCTCAGAAAGATATCAAGGCAGAGTGACCAACGAGCTGGCAGATCCTTCATCTTCTCCTGCATCATAGACCAGAAATTTATGTATTATTCCAGAAAAAACCTGATGCGATTGTAAATATTAAGTACTATTTATCTTTTGCAAGTGTTAAGCTTTTGATCTATTCAGCACTTTTGACTTTTGAAATTTTTGCGTGCCTGAAATGTTTACACAAGCACTTATATTTTTCGTCTTGACTTATCGTTTATCTGGCTTTCCGCCTCGTCCCTTTCGTGAGCCGGCTAAACCTTCAGCCGGAAACTTTGTCGAGCAACGGAGCTCAATTGCTAAACCAGTTTAAACTCGGAAACAAAGCTGGCTTCCAGTACCAACAATTCACTACTCGGAAAATGCCCGCATCTGGCAATCAGATAAATAACCAAAGTAAAGACTAGAAATTTTTAGAGTTATACTCGAAGGTAGCAGTTTTTAGAATCGGAAATCTAGACCAGAACGAACATGAGCATAAATTACTTTCAAGCATTCTGGGATGTTCGACTATGACATGATCATTCAGAAATAAGATGGTTTAAGAACTTCTCAGAAAAAACTTGAGGCAACCAAAACTTTTATTTCTCACAGAACATGTACATATGTATGATTACAAAGAAAGATAAACTAAGAATAAAATGGACGTAGTTGAGCAATATTCCATGGTCTGTCTAACTCATCCAGATTTGTACTGCCTCCAGCTCTCTTTCTCTTCTTAGTAGCAGGTCTTTCTTTGACTGGCCTCATGTCAGTTAAGTAGTACGATCCATTGTGCAATACTCGACTAACTAAAAAGGGCCCTTCCCATACTGGGGAAAGTTTGTGATTTCTTTGTTGCACAAGCTGGAGAACCAAATCACCTTTATTGAAAGATCTATTTCGGACTCTCTGGCTATGATACTTACGTAACTTCTGCTGATAGGCTGTAGATCTCATTTCAGCAACGACGCGAACTTCTTCGACTAAGTTGAGATCATTTTGTCAAGAAATCTCGGCATCCTCTTCGATATACGCGGCCACTCTAGGAGAAGTATGAATTAAATCACTAGGAAGAACTGCTTCTACACCATAGACCAAGAAGAAAGGTGTGTATCCTATTGACCTGTTCGGAGTTGTTCGTAAACTCCAAATTACAGAAGGTAATTCCTCTGCCCAAGCCCCCGCAGCACGTCGCGGCGGTGCTTCGAGTCTTGGTTTCAGGCCTTGTAGAATTAACCATTTGCTCTTTCGACTTGTCCGCTAGCCTGTGGATGTGCGACTGACGCAATGTCAAGCCGTATGTTTTGCTCGTTGCAAAATTCAGCCAATTCTCCCATAGAAAAGTTACTCCTGTTGTCCGTGATAATGCTATGCGGATAACCATACCGGATTATAACATCCTCGACAAATCTTTTGGCTGTTGCTCCATCACAACTAGTGACAGGTTTAGCCTTGATCCACTTGGTGAATTTATCCACCATCACTAAGAGGTGGGTAAATCCACTTGGAGCTCGTTTAAAGGGTCCTACCATATCAAGCCCCTAGACCGCAAAAGGCCATGTTATAGGTATTGTTCGCAGCTGATCAGCCGGAACATGAGCTTGCTTGGCGTACTTTTGGCAGCCTTTGCATGTCTTGACTAACCGTTCGGCATCTGCCTGAGCTGTAAGCTAGAAAAATCCATGTCGAAAAGCTTTTGCCACTAAAGATTTGGCTACAATGTGGTGACCACACTCGCCTTCGTGGATTTCCCTTAAGATTTCCACTCCTTCTTCCGGAGATACACAGCGCTGAAAACCCCCAGAAACACTCCCTTTATGGAGCTCACCCTTAACAATAGTATAGGCTTTTGCTCGTCGGATAATCTGCCGGCTCAGGACCTCGTCCTCGGGTAATTTGCCATCTACCAAATAATCGAGGTAGGGTTGAGTCCAGCTGGGAATTGCAGCCAGAACTGCTATTAAAGGTGAGTCAGATTTGGTCGGATATTCCTCATCTACTCCCTTTATCGAGGGAACTTTGAGGTGCTCTAAAAATGCGCCACCCCGGACCTCTTTCCGCGCAGAGCCTATTCGAGATAGTGCATCTGCTTCCTCATTTTCTGCTCGAGGGATGTGTTGAACTTCAAACCCTTCGAACGATTTAGAGAGATCATCCACGACAACTTTATATGCTGACATGTGCTTATTTGCATTACAAATATCCGAGACTTGCTGAGCAACAAGATCCGAATCTCCGTAACACATCAAACATCGGATGCCAATATCCTTGGCAATCCGGATTCCATGCAGCAGTGCTTCATACTTAGCAATATTGTTTGTCGCTGTGAAGTGGATCTGCAACACGTATAATAGTTTATCTCATTGGGGTGATTTGAGCACCACGCCAGCCCCCGAGCCCCCTCGAGCCTTAGACCCATCGAAAAAGAGGGTCCAGTATTCCGACTCAGGGAGGACCATGTTCTCCTTCATCTCTGTCCAATCAGCGACAAAGTCAGCAAGGATCTGGGATTTGATTGTTGTTCGAGGTTTATACTCAATATCGAAAGCTGAGAGTTCTATGCCCCATTTGGCGACACGTCCTGTGGCGTCGCTGTTGTTGATTATGTCTCTCATGGGAGCTTTGCTCACCACGGTAATTGGGTGCTCCTGAAAATAGTGTCGTAACTTACGAGATGCTAGGAAAACACCGTAAGCCAACTTTTGATAGTGCGGATATCACTGTTTTGATTCTATCAAGACCTCGCCGACGAAGTACGTCGGACGCTGCACCAAGTGTTCTTGATTTTCCTCTGGTCTCTCCACCACCATGATGATACTAACGACCTTATTTGTCGTAGCAATATAAAGCAACATCGGTTCCTGAGGTTCCAGCGCTGCAAGGATAGGAGCAGAGGAGAGTACTTTCTTCAGGTCTTGTAGTGCAGCTTCAGCTTCATCAGTCCAGACAAAATCCTTGGTCTTCTTCAGGAGTTTGTATAATGGTGCGGCTCTTTCACCAAGTCGGCTTACAAATCGACTGACCGCAGCAATGCAACCAGTTAATCTTTGTACGTCCTTCAAAGTGAGTTGGCTGGAAATATTGAGTATAGCCTTGATTTTTGTCGATTCACCTCTATGCCTCTTTGAGACACGATGAAACCTAACAATTTTCCGGCTGGTATTCCAAAGAAGCATTTCTTCGGGTTAAGCATGATGTTGTATTTTCGTAGATTGGCGAACGTTTCCTCCAAGTCGAAAATGAGTGTTTCCTTCTTTTTGGACATCACCGTGATATCATCCACGTATGCAGGTACATTGCGTCCGAGTTGGTCGTGGAGGCAACGCTGCATCGTCTTGGCAATGCTCCTGCGTTCTTCAGCCCAAAGGGCATCGTAACAAAACAGAAGGTTCTGAAGGGGGCTATGAATAAAGTTTTGACTTTGTCAGATTCCTTCATCCGGATTTGGTGATAACCGGAATATGCGTCGAGAAAACAGAGGAGTTCCGAGCCTGCCGTAGAATCGATAACTTGATCAATTCTAGGCAGAGCGAACGGATCTTTTGGACAAGCCTTGTTCAAGGCAGTATAATCAACACACATCCTTAAATCAGTGGTGTCCTTTTTAGGGACCATTACAGGATTAGCCGACCACTCAGTGTGGATGACCTCTTCTATGAATCCAGCTAACTCGAGCCGTGCTAGTTCCTTAGCTATTGGCTTACGCTTTTCATCGCCAAACCGTCGTAAGGACTGTTTGACGGGTTTAGCGTTCGGATTTACATTTAGAGAGTGCTCGGCAAGTTCCCTAGGTACTCCGGTCATGTCAGATGGCTGCCATGCGAAGATATCTTGATTTGCTTGGAGGAACTTGACGATCACGCTTTACTATGCGCTATCTAGGCCTACGCCTATCTGGGTCACCTTGGAGGGGTCATCATCCTTCAACGGTGCTTTCTCCGTCTCTTCTGATGCCTTGAACTCTGGATTTGTCTTGGTAACCTCCTTCTTCGTTGCAGGCATCTTGGACGGATCTATGCTCTTCTTGATCTCCTGGTACTCCTGGGCGTGCAGCACGGCTTCAGCAAAGGTGGCATTTCCATCCTCGCACTCTCACGCTTTCTTCGGGTCTCCCCTGATGGTGATCACGCCGTTGGGACCTGGAATTTTCATCATATTGTAAATGTAACACGGACGAGCCATAAAAGCCCAGTAAGCCAGACGTCCGAATATAGCGTGGTATGCGCTCTTGAACGGGACCACTTCGAAGGAAAGTGCCTTCGTCCGATAATTCTTTGGAGTTCCAAAGGTAACATCCAAAGTGATCTCTCCTAGGGAATTAGCTTGTCTTCCTGGGACAACTCCGTGAAAAATCACAGAGCTATGGTTTAGCTGGGTCTCCGAGATCTTCACCCGGCGTAGCGTTTCGACATAGAGAATATTGATGCTGCTACCACCGTCCATGAGGGTCTTGGAGAAACCATAATCGTCAATAAGTGGGTTGACGATTAAGGCATATTTTCCTTGCTTGTGTAACTTAGGCGGATAATCATCACGGTCAAACGTGATTGCCACTTCCGACCAGTCCAAATACTGGGGGACAGCCGGAACTGTTGCATTGAGCTCGTGTAGAACTGCTTTCTTGACCTTTGCTGGTTGAGATCTGAGGAAGGTGACATAAGTGTCCTTCTTGGTGGGAAAAGTCTTCTTCCCTTCTGACTTGGGATTTGAAGCATCAGCTTCCTCCATGTCAGAATCTTCCTTGGTCTCCTTGTCTTTTTCGGGATTTTTCTTTCCCTTCTTCCGCTTAGCTTGATAGCCCGCGGTGTCATCTCTTTTGATGTCGTCATTGAAACGACATTCAGCGTTGGTGTGGGACGAGCCCCCATTAGCGTCTAGGTGATGCACACATGGGTTATTGGCAATGTCGGCCCAAGAGTAGGTTTTGCCTGGTTGTTGTTCTCCTCTACCTTGGACCCTTGATGTCCCACGGCCATGCCCGCGGCCTCCGCCACGTCCTCCTCGTCCTCCAGACCCAGAAACAGTAGTGACTACCGCTGTTACCGCATTGGGTTTTTCTTCCAAGGTGTTTTTGCGCTTCTGAGCTTGTTGCTTTGGTTGTTTTGCCGACTAAGGCGCAGCTAGGGCATTGAGTAGTCCTTCTGCATCATCATCAGCATCTGCATACTTGCTCGCTGTTTCTATCATCTCTCCCAAATTGGTAACCTTGTCACACTTCAAGCGATGGCGTAGTAAACCAATAGGGACACCTGCGATGAAAGCTTCAATCACAGTTTGATCATTTACTCCTTCGCAGGAGTTCTTGGTGTCGATCCATTGTCCGAGGTAATCTCGGCAAGTTTCTCCGGCTTTCTGGGTGCAATGTTGTAGGTCTCCAACCGTACAGGGCCTCTGATATGTGCCTTCGAAATTCCAAAAGAACGCGCTTTGTAAATCATACCAGTTATGGATGGTGTTTGCCGGAAGTTCATTGAGCCATAATCGTGCCGTCTTCCGCAACATAAGTGGGAGATATCGGGTTGCGACCAGGCTGTTTTCGCCTTTGGCAATGTAGCAAGCTTGGAAGAAATCCTGTAACCAGGTGTCTGGCCGAGCAATGCCGTCGTAGGCTTGGATATGTCTTGAGATAGCAAATCCTTCCGGGAATTTTGTAGCTCTGATGCGTGGACCGAAGCACTTTGGGCCCACGTACACGTCATTGTTTTCATAGCGCCGTGCCTCTATGTTGGAGTTGATCCTGTGCCTTGCGTCACTCGGGGATAGAGATCGTCCCGAATGCTGGCTGTGGCTGCGGTGCCGTGGAGCCGGACTTCGGCTTCTGCCACCACCTCCTCCACCATGTCGTCCTCCTTGCCCTCCATGGGAGCCGTTGTGATGACTATGTGGTGGAGAGGGTGGAGCAGCTTGACTACAACGAGCCCCCTGCCGGCTTGTACCGGCATGGTTTCCGTCATTTCTTCGTCCGTCGTTCCCACCATGGTGAGGCTCAGCCGGACGGTTCTCATGTCTAGGAGGTGGCATTCTCTGACGGTCCTCCTCCCGACGTTTCTCTTTATCTTCTCCCCTTCGATCTTTAGATTCTCGTCGGGGAGGGTTCGTCGGATTCAGGGCAGTGATTGCGTCTTTCTCGGCCGCTGGGGCGACGTTGCTCCAGTTACGCAAAGTTTTGTGATGATGTCCTGAAGATCCGGTTCTTGAATAGTTGTCTTCCCTGCGTTCGGGGTCATGATACTACGCCCGGACGTAATGGGATGTTATGCCAGCCCATGCCGGATCTATGCAACATTGGTCAGAATCTGAGACCAGTTTTTGACTTCCAGACAGGGCGACCTTTTGCTGCTCCAGTCCCTTGTTGAGTAGCTTGATACCCAAACGGATCTCCTCTGGTCCTGGATTAGCGGATAGAATTTCTCGGGCTGCCACGGTATTTTGTACTGGCGTTGGGTATACCCAATCTCTGTTGCTATCTTTCTGTGGCTTCCCCATCTCATCTCCAAAAAGGACAGCACGGACATGTGGGAATTGGTTACCATCTATGTGACGCTTCCGTGTCTTCTGATGCAGACGAGACATGTACTCCTTGTTCGACATGCGTTTCTTCTCCACCTCGATGTTTTTGGCTTCATCGAGGAGTTGTTGACGACGCGCTTCTAGGGCTTGCGCCCTTTCATCCAGCTCATCTGCGATAAGTTACGCTGCGCTGTAGGGATGGGTGTGGTTAATGCGGCATCGATGAGTTTACGCGCACCTTCAGTGATCACGTGTCCATCCACCGATGCTTCTTTTTTCAGCTCGTCTGGGATAAGTGCTCCATCCGAGTCTTCTTCGTATTCCTCGGCAATCACCTCCTCTGTTAGAGGGTCTTTTGCCGGGGTCTTGTTTTTCTTGTTCTTCTTCTTTGCCTTCTTGGCAGCGCCGGTAGCAAAGACGGCTTTGGGTCCGTTTCCCGGAGTCAAGCTCTGATCGGTACTATCAGACATCTGGACCTCGGGATTATCTAAGACGTCCATGTCATCCTGCGTTTTGGGAGAGTGTTCCCCGGATCCTTCATCCATGGCTTCTCCTTCTTCTGCAGCTTTGGAGTTGTACTCCTCTTCATACTCCGCGGAGAACTTTCGGAAATCTGCTGACGTCATCGACTCATCCGAGGATGCGGGTACGTCGGCGTTTGTTCCAATTTCTTCCAGCACCGAGTCGGTGTTTTCTCCAGCATCGGCAGAGCCAGATCCGGATCCCACGTAACCGACAAAGTGCGACGCGTGCCTCCTGAGGTACCTACGGCTTTCGCGATCAGCCATATCGAAACTTTTGATGGTTTCAAGGATTGCATCAACGTTTTCGCCTTGCAGTATCATACGTCGTAGTGTGTACCTTAGGAAAGGCATGTCTGTTCCGGCATCATCAGAGCCAGAATCAGTGTCGTTGATATGCTCCTCCTAGATTTTGACTTCCACGGGTGGGTCGATCTAGGATTCGGCTCCTCCGGGGAGATCCACTCCAGATTCAACGTTGACCACTAGGTCTTCTTCAGGTTCGGGTTTCTCCACTATCTCCGCAACTGGTGCGGGCTGGGTGGGATTATGGTTTTCTGAGATCCGGAATTCTGCCGCCCCCGTGGACCAAGGGGACCCAGAAAATTCTTCTGCCTCTATCATCACCGCTGGGGTGGGTTAGGCAAGTTCAGCGAAACCGATGTAAACATCGATCTCGCCAAAATACATGATTGTGTAGGCAGTCACGGCCTCCTTTGCTGGAATCCAAGTCTCGTCAAGAACGATGAGAGGAACGTCGCTGGCGTAGAGGATGCGACCGGTGGCAATAGTCTCGCCGATTCCGATTCTTGCAGATTCCGCTCGGAACGCAGATTCGTAGCTCACTTGCCCCACGGTGGGCGCCAACTGTCGTCAGATTGATGACGAGTACGCCATGAGGGGGTCCTCGAGGCGTGCAGAAGAGAGGGGGGGTGAGACGTACGGTATTCCAGGACGGTGAGCACACAAGTTTACCTAGGTTCGAATCCGCCGGCTTTGGACGGATCCTACTCCTGCTAGCAATCCAGTAATACGGCAGAGCCGGAATATGGGTTACAAGGGTTTCGCCTGTGCGAGTTGAGGGTCTAAAGTATTGAGGTGCCCCTAAAGGCTCTCCCTAGGATGGCTTATATAGATATCCGGCCTAGGGTTTACAGGAGAGATCTATCCGGCTACGACTAAGAGTCGGTTACAGAATACACCTTGAACTACAAGTAACATTATGGGCCTAAGTCGGTAAGTCTTCTGGGCCTTCCCGTAGCCGGATTGGACTCCGTCTTTCTCCCTGACTAGGCCGCCCGTGAAGCAAAGCTCTAACCCGATGTGGGCCACCCTGGTCAGTGAGGAACTGTGAGGATACCCGGAAAGTATATCCCCAACACAAGGGATTTGAGAAGCTACTGAAAATAATGAAGAATAAGCTGCCAAAGGATAACGAATTGCCTGCTAGTTCATACGAGGCAAAGAAGGTTATCTACCCTCTAGGATTATAGGTGCAGAAGGTACATGCATGCATCAATGACGACATCCTCTACCGTGGTGAGGAGTACGAGAATTTGGATGCATGACTGGTATGCGGTGCATTGCAGTATAAGATCAATCGAGATGACCCTGGTGATGTTGAGGGCGAGGAGCGCCCCAGGAAGAGGGTTCCTACAAAGGTGATGTGGTATGCTCTTATAATACCACAGTTGAAACGTTTGTTGATACATTGCAAATGTATCTATAATTTTTGATGTTCCATGCTTGGTTTTATCCACTTTCTTGTGTTTTGTCCACACTTTGGAGTACTTTTCATATGATTTCTTGGACTAACCTATTAACAAGAGCCACGATTGCCTGCTTTTCTGCTGTTTTTGGTTCCGGAAAGTCGAAAATGAATACTCTCGAATTGGACGGGACAAAAGCCAAAGTGCCTATTTTCCGGAAGTCATCGATGCCGAATCACGAGAGGAGAGGAGGTAGGGGCCACACACCACGGCGGCGCCGCTGCCAGGCTGGGCTTGGGTGGTGGTCCGCCTACCCTCCTCGGCCTCTCCTTCCTCCTATAAGATGCCCTCAGATTTAAAAACCCTTAGGACCCAATCAAAATCCACGAAAGAGTCTATAGCCGCCATCATCTCCATCCCTAGATCGGAGGGATCAAGCTCTTCCGACACCCGCCAAGAGGGAATTCACCCTGGAGGCCTTCTTCATCACCATGCAAGCCTCCGGTGTGATGCGTGAGTAGTTCATCCTTGGACTACAGATCCATGTAGTAGCTAGATGGCTGGTTCTCCTCCTTTGTGCTTTCATGTTTAGATCTTGTGAGCTCCGTTCATGATCAAGATCATCTATTTGTAATTCTGCATGTTGTGTTTGCGGGGATCCGATGGATATTGAGATGCTATTTCAGATTGATTATTGATTCTATCATGTCTTTGTTATTTGTGATCTTGCATGCTTTCCGTTGTTAGTAGCTATCTTGGCCAAGTAGATGCTAGCAACTCCAAGAGTTAGTATTTATGCTCGATAGTGGGTTCATGCATCTGGTAATTTGGGGAAGTGACAAAAATCTCTAAGGTACTAGATGTGTTGTTGCTACTAGAGAGAAAACAACAATCCTTTATTCATAGAACAATCGTATTGTTTACTTTACACACAGTTCGTAAAGCACTAATCTGTTGCTTGCGACTTAATACTAGAGGGGGTTCAGATGATAACCTGAAGGTGGATTATTAGTCATAGATGCAGTTGGATGGCGGTCTATGTATAATGTTGTAATGCCCAATCAAGTCTCAAAGGAGTCAAGATGATTAGTATATGCATGTATTGTTTTCTCGATGTTTGTCAATTGCCCCGCTGTAATTTGTTCACCCAGCATGTTATCTATCTAAGGAGAGCCACCTCTAGTGAACTATGGATCCCGGTCCTTTTTTTTACATACAATCTACAAATTTTTTACTGCTTTATGTTTACTTTCTACAAACTATTACTTCCTTCCATTCGATACGTTTAATCCTTTGTTTTCAGCAAAACACGGTGAGATTGACAACCTCATCGCAAGTTGGGGACAGAGTTCTGTGGTTGTGTTGTGCAGGTCTCCATGTTGCTACTAGCACCGGTAGTGCGCCCTGCCAAGGCTCAGCTAGCAACACCTTTGGGGTGTTTCCTTGCTCCTACTGGTTCGATTAAACCTTGGTTTCATAACTGAGGTAAACTTGCTGCTGTGCTCATCATACCTTCCTCTTGGGGTTCCCAACAAGCTCTACATCAACACCGCACCAACATTTTTCTGGCGCCATACACTGAGCCATCATTTGTTCAGAAACAAAGAGCATGCCAAGTCATTGTGATGGCACGAAGAAGACCGGAAGAAAGACAAATTGTCCAGACACCCCACGGATGGGAAGCAATGGAGAAAAATTGATAAGATTACCCAAACTTTGCAGATGACGCGAGGAACTTAAGGTTTGGTATAAGTACAGATGGCATGAATCTTTTTGGGAGCAGAGCAGCAGTCATAGCACCTGGCCTGTAACTCTATGTATCTATAACCTTCCTCCTTGGTTGTGCATGAAGCAAAAGTTCATTATGATATCAGTGCTTATCCAAGGCCCGAAGCAACCCGGCAATGACATTTATGTGTACCTAAGGCCATTAGTTAAAGAACTTCTACAGTTATGGCATGACAAAGGTGTATGTATGTGGGATGAGCACAAACAGGAGTCATTTGACCTACGAGTGTTGTTGTTCGTAACCATCAATGATTGGCCTGCTCTTAGTAACCTTTCAGGACAGCCAAACAAGGGATACAATGCATGCATGCATTATTTAGATGATACTGAAAGTATATATTTGGATAAATGTAGGAAGAATGTGTACCCGGGGCATCATCGATTTCTTCCTCCCAGTCATCGCGCAAGAAAGAAAGGCAAGAATTTCAAAGGTGAGGCAGATCACCGAAAGAAGCCTATCCGTCGTACTGGTGATGATTTATTTGGTATGGTCAAGGATTTAGAAGTAATCTTTAGAAAGGGTCCTGGCGGTTAATCTGTTCTGAATAACGCTACCGGAAACATACCCATTTGGAAGAAGAAATCTATATTTTGGGAGCTACCCTATTGGAAAGTTCTATTGGTCTGCTCTGCAATCGACATCATGCATGTGACGAAGAATCTTTGCGTGAACCGGATAGGCTTCATGGGCGTGTATGGGAAGACAAAAGGTATGCCCGAAGCACGGCAGGACCAACAAGGTATGAAAGACCGAGATGGCCTGCATCCAATGAAGACGTATAAAGGACGTCTAATTCCTGTCAGCTACGCTCTTACCAAAGAAGAGAAGGAAATATTTTTTGAAGTCCTAAGTAGTATGAAGGTCCCATCTGACTTCTCGTTGAATATAAAGGGAATAATATATATGGTAGAGAAAAAATTCCAGAATCTAAAGTCTCATGATTGCCACATGCTTATGACGCAATTGCTTCCGGTTGCATTGAGGGGGCTTCTACCAGAAAATGTTCGACTATCCATTGTGAAGCTATGTGCATTCCTCAATGCTATTTCACAAAAGGTAATCGATCCATAAATTCTACCAAGGTTATAGAATGATGTGGTCCAATATATCGTTAGTTTTGAGTTGGTATTCCCACCATCCTTCTTCAATATTATGATGCATCTCCTGGTACACCTAGTCAACGAGATTAGCATTTTGGGTCCTGTATTTCTACACAATATGTTACCCTTTGTGAGGTTCATGGGAGTCTTGAAGAAATATGTTCATAACGTGCCCGGCCAGAAGGAAGCATCTCTAAGGGCTATGGAACAGAGGAGGTCATTGAGTTTTGTGTTGACTTTATTCCTAACATTAAGTCGATTAGTGTTCCTGAATCGCGGTATGAGGGGAGACTGAGTGGAAAAGGAACACTAAGAAGGAAATCAACAATATGTAGGGATGGGCATTCTTTCACTCAAGCACACTACACAGTTCTACAGAATTCCTCCTTGGCAGGTCCATATATCAACGAACACAAGAATATTGTACGCTCCAACACCCCGGGGAAGCCTAAATCCTGGATTATAGACGAACACATCAAAAGTTTCGGCGGTTGGTTGCAAACACATCTCATGAAAAACAACATTGTTTGTGTTCAGCTATACTTGTTGGCCAGCTCACCATCTTCGACTATATGGACTTTCCAAGTGTATGATATAAATGGGAATACAATTTACATGATCGCCCAAGATAAAAAGAGCACCAACCAAAACAGTGGTGTCCGCTTTGATGCAACAGATGACAATGGGTCAAAGGACACATATTATGGTTACATAGAGGAGATATGGGAACTTGACTATGGACCTACTTGTAAGGTCCCTTTGTTTTGGTGCAAATGGGTCAAGCTGACAGGAGGTGGGGTTCAGGTAGACAAAGAGTACGGAATGACAAAAGTGGATCTCAAAAATATTGCGTACTTAAACGAACCATTTGTCCTAGCCAATGACGTGACTCAGGTTTTGTCAACACTCGGATTTTTAATCCCAGATGCCTATTATGCCATACTTCGCAATCCCAGGATTACCATTTTTGCGAGACATAACAGATTGGATATCACAGTACATCATCCATTACAAACCATAAATAAGGTCTTACACAAATAAAGGATCTCATGATCCAGTCTTAGTACAATCAAGTAGCGGAATAAATAGCGTAGCGGTGGGGTCCAACTTCAGAGTCACAGGCAATGCTGGCAATGGGAGATAGTCCTAGTTATCATAGCCGTCCTGCTGTCCTTCATCTTGGTAATCTCCTTCATAGTCTGGCCACGGGAATAGCCAGGGACAAAATCCATGAGTACTCTTTAAGTACTCGCAAACTACCACTAACAAGTAGTATAGTTCTAGTATGAATGCTAACTCTAAGTTTACTTGTAAAGTTAAGTTTGAAACCTAAGTTGAGTTCTAAAACAAAGAAAGATAAAAGAAGTTTGAAAACACCTACATGGGAACTTCATTGTCATAGTCACAACTCTGTTGTGGTCAAGTCATGTCACAATTCATTTCATAAGTTGTTTTGAAAACATCTGACAACGAAACAGTATGGCCACTCCAACTGTCCATAACCGCAGACACGGCTATTCGAATAGTTTGACACTCTGCAGAGGTGGTACACTTTCACCACAAGATTCGATACATCTGTCAAGGATAACCCTGAATCATCATACTTAGTATGCAGATAATCAAACATAACCTTTCCTTTACACACTCTAGTATAAGCACCTCTCCTATGAGCATGGCCTCCCAACCATGACCATCTTTCATCTTGGGCACTGCATAGGTGGACAACATGGAGAGGTAGCCTCAGGTCAAACCTCTCCCACGAGGGAACTAATACTAATGCATATAAACTTCCGGCTAACCCTTACCCAATTCAGGTATTGTGGTTGTACGGTAAAATTGGAATGGTATCGCATCCAAACCCAACCATCAGTTTTTTATAAAAGGGCTAAGGCTAATGCCTTAACATTTTCATCATCATAAACCATTTGTGTTGCTCAACACATGTCAAAACATCTCAATAGAATGACTCATCATTCCAAGGTTTTCATAAATCGTTTTCACCAAGTATTCCCATCTAAAGTGAATCAAGTTTTGGTTTAGCTCTAAACTACTAAGTTAAGAGTGTTCACTAATGTGGGATGCTAAGATCAATCTCATGCCATAGAATGACATCTAAGTATAACTAGATAGGTCAAGTTTTATACTCTTTATGCTACCTTCAAAACAAGTAAAGGACTTTGGTAAAGTAAAGAAAAGTAAAGCTTGGAATTAAAACTTGGAATAGGTATAAGTCCAAAATGGTATAACCAAAGCATGCCTAATGCATCTTGCTTAGGTTATCTAGATTGTAAGGGTTAGCTTGCATTGTTAATGATGGCTTGCTAGTATAATACTTGCAAGTGTTAGCTTGCCTTGTGCAGTGCAGTGGTTGAAGTTTTCTTCCTCCTCCTCTTGGTAGAACTCCTCCTCCTCGTAAGCTTGGTCGGTACTATCGCCTATAGATACGTACGGAGTACACAATCACCAAACAATACTTAAGTAGTCTTCTTAGCACACTAAGGCACACATTTGATGATCTAATATCATCACAAGCATCACAAGGTTTAATGAACTAGTTTCATTTATTTTATTTGAGAAAAGTAATTTCTACTCATTGAAATTAACTAAGATTTAATATTCTCCAATTAAAATATGGGATCATATGAACACATGTCATCACCACATATTCTAACATATGGGAATGTGATTTCAAGGTTGGATCTCTTTTTAATAAGTTTAAGTTTAATATTAAATGATTTAAAGTGACTAGAAATGCCTATATAGCACTATTTTGGTACTAGTCCAAAGTCACTGCATGTAAACCTTAATATTATTACATATTCATATAGGTATGGTTAAATGTGATTTTTGAGAGTTGGAATCAACTCAAAAGCTATTATGATTGATTTTATAAAAATGCTTGAAGGTGCAAATGCTTCTGTCTTGTTATTTTTACTAGGAGAGATCTCTAACTCTAGATGAATTAAATCCAACGGGCTTGGATAGATCTTTTCAACAGCTTTCCAACAAAATTGGAATCACTCCATTTAGTTCAGTAAATCTTCCCGAATTGATATTTAAACTAAGGGACAGAAATGGTTTTAAGTCTAAATAGAAAAACACCTATTTGAACTTGTGGGCTAGCGCAGGAAAACTAACGGGCCGGCCCAGTGACGCTCAGTAGCACAGAGGGCGACTGATAAGGGGGTCCCGCCTGTCAGCGAGACTTAAAACCTGAAACGGTATCGAGCGATCTGGGCCACACGATTATAACGCGGATCAACGGCTCACAGTCGTCGTCGATGCCAGACTCATCGCCGGCGAGATCGAACCCTAAACAGCCGGTGGGGGTCTACTGGGGACGTACCAGGGCTCCATCTAGTGCGGCGAGGCGGGCGATCGAGCTAGACAGCGACGGCGGACTCAGGCGAGGTAGCGGCAGGGGCTGAGGTGGACGGAATCGACGGCAGCGTCTCCTCCTCTATAGCGGCCTCCTCCGGTGCAATTCCGGCGAATGGCAGCTCGAGCGGCTCTGGCGAGAGAGGGGAAATGTTCAGGGGAGAGAGAGAGGAGTGGAATGGTGTGAGGAAATGGTGTTGGGGAGGCCTGCTTATATAGGCACGATGGTGAGACCGAGAGGCATGGGTGCGGCTCGTCGGTGATGGCGAAATAGGGGGGCTACCGACATGGCGAGGTAGGCGAACGGTGGGCGGTCTGCTGGCGGTCAGCTACGGTGCAATGGCGCGGCTAGGGGTGGTGCCTAACTGTCGGGGGCCTCGCGTGCTCTGGGGGACAGAGGCGGTGCTCGACGGCGAGCATGGCGAATGGGGGTCGCGCGACGATGCACGGTCGTGTCTGGCGGGGTGCTGGGGTCGAGGCAGAGCGGCGTGCGCGATATGGCGTCAAGGTGCGGTCTGCTGCGTGCTGGCGGCAATCGCGCTCTGGCGTGCTCTGGCTGGCTCGCAAAGAGAAAGGGTGGCGATGCTGGGGGGTGTTCCAGGGGCTGGGGTTGATCGAGGGGTGGACCGTGGGCAGCGGTAGGATTGGGCGGAGCTAGGGCACGCTGGTTTGGCGCGGCATGGTCTTTGGCGTGCTGCCCGCTTCTGGCCGGTGGTGACCTCATTCGGGCGGCGCGCCACTGCTGCAACGGCAAAGGGGAAACTGGTTGGGGACTTGGTTGGACTCAGGAGGGACATAGGAGAGTAGAGAGGGTCCAATGGGGGACAAGGGTTTCACTTAGCAATAGTATTAGTTAGGCAGGTGATCTCTGCCTGCCACTTGTTCGACACAATGGCCGCATGAGAGAAATTTTTGAATTTTGAGCTGATTTTTGGTGGATGCTTTGATCTGATGCTTGGTAGACTATGGTTGCTAGGATTTGTTAAATGTAATCCATTTGAGTGGTTTTTGCGTAAGTGTTTGAAAGTTTTTGGGCTGAAACAAAGTGGGCATTGGCACATCACTACTTGTACTAGCAAGGGGTGCAAAGAGCCATAATTGTTTCTGTTAATATTTGAGTTCTAGGAATAGCCAAAGTAGGCTAGTTAGTTAAAATGGTACAAATGACCATTTCCTTATTTTATTCTTTTTGATTTCTTTTTCTTTGTGAATTGCTTGGGGATGATCTAGATGATGTTTAATTCACCTTAGAATCATTTTACAACCAATAGAGCACTCAAACATGGCAATTCAAAACAACTCCTAAATTATATGCACACACATATGAATGCTTAATCATTTTAAATGGAAAAGTTTATGTTAACCCTAAATTGGGTAGATTTGATCTTGATTAACCTTGGATTAAAGTTTTGGGATGTTACAGGTTTTCTATGTGAAGGACATGTCTACCAAACCGAGAAAAAGAAAAGATAAGCAAACGAATACATCATACAATGAGCCAAAGCGCCACATAGTTCTTTCAAGGAAAAGAAACATCATGGGAGTGGAGGACAAGACAGACATGTCAGAAGATTATGATAAGTTTCATGAAATTCCTCCCTTCGCAGTGAAGGATGACCCAAGAATCCTTTTAATTTATGAAGATGATCCATGGTTACGGCCACGCGGTCATAAGCAAG
This sequence comes from Avena insularis, assembly GCA_023614405.1. Lineage (NCBI taxonomy): Eukaryota > Viridiplantae > Streptophyta > Magnoliopsida > Poales > Poaceae > Avena > Avena insularis. The sequence goes on along the minus strand of CM042694.1, from coordinate 230,078,120 downwards.
GCAATTTAGGAACCAAGTGACTATATGTATTCTGAATTTTGCCTTTGCTAGTTTTGAGATGCAATCAATATACCAAGTTTAAACTTGCATTTGATCTCTGAAGAAACATCATACTGTGAGTCTAAAAATGATTTAGTCCCAGATGGTGTCTCCAACCGGGACTAAAGATGAACTCATTTAGTTCCGGATGGTGTCTCCAACCGGCACTAAAGATGAACCCATTTAGTCCTAGATGGTGTCTCCAACCGGGACTAAAGATGAACCTACAGTCCAGGTTGGAGACACCATCCGGGACTAAACGTGGGTGGCAACACTATGCCAGTGAGTGTCGACACTATTTTGTGAGTGGTGGCACTATGCCAGTGAGTGACGACACTATTTCGGTTGGTGGCGGCATTATGACAAGGGTGAGTGTCGACATTATGTCGTGAGTGTCGACACTATACTGTGTTGCTTAATATATAAATAGGCATCCTTGTGAAGTTATCAACTTCAAACAAGATGGTGTGTGAGAGTAGGGAAAACACTACGGCCAGCTTGAGGGAGATGCCGCCGGAGCCTAGTCCTCCGGCATCTCCAACAAACTGGCCATAGAGGTACTCCCTAATATGTGAAATTAGTTAGCTCTCCGGTGTATTGATCTATCTAGATAAGTTATGAACTGCAAGATGGTGTGCGAGAGCAGTGACAACACTACGGCTAGCTTGAGGGAGATGTCGTCGGAGCCTAGTCCTCTGGCATCTCCAATAAGCTGGTCATAGAGGCACTCCCTAATATATGAAATTAGTTAGCTCCCCAGCACAAGAATAGAACAACATCTTCATAGTCCGGGAAAGTTGTAGAGAGAACAACACTAGTAGGAAATGATACATTAGTCCCGGTTTCCTAACTGGGACTACGGAATCGGGACTAAAGGTCCCCTTTAGTCCTGGTCTAGCCACAAACCAGGAATAACACTCAAGACATTTATTAATATTAAAAACCGGGACACGGAATTGGCATTATAAAGACCCCCCATTATTATTCATACTCATGTCTAGCCCTATAGTACATAGCTTCCGGGTCGTCTTCGTCATCGTCATCATCATCGTCATTGTCGCTAGGCGCACGTGGCTAGATTCTCATCCCAGCTATAGCATATTCTGGGGGCACCTGCCACTCCGTCCTCGGATTCACAACGCGTGGGGGAGGGGGCTCTCGGATGATGACGCTGCTACGCCCACGGCCTTCGCCACCACCACCCTTCTTATGGCTCTGCGGTGGGTGCGGGCGCCATAGGCGAGGATGATCTCCATACGTGATATAGCGCATCACACCGAGGATAGTCTGGTTCACCCACCACAGACGACGCCAGCTTGTTTGTGGTTCACCGGGGGCAGGCCATCACCCTCATACCTGGCGAGCTCCCTTTCCTACCGGTGAGCAAAGAAGGCATTCTAGGTGTCGTAGTTATCGGGATCCCAATGGGGATCCATCCATTGCTCCGCCGTGAGCTCGAGGTGGAAGTGGTTCGTGATGGCCGCCTGACTTGCAAAACCTTGAGGCACATGAGGGACAGGAACCCCTCCAGCGCTCAGCAGTCGACGGGAAGCCGGTAGCCCGACGGGCATGGGTAGCTGGAGGCGCAAGTGCCTCGGTCTCCTCGAGGGTCAGAATGGCCTAGTATGCGGTGTCCATTGTTGTGAGAGGGGAAGGTGTGGATGTGTGGATGGCCATGGCGGTCGGTCTAGATATAGAAGGAAAGGGCGGGAAAACATGGCGGGAAGCGGAGGGAAATAGTGGGAAAGCATGGCGCGTGGCTCGATAACCCTTAGAATGGCGGGAAATATCTTTAGTCCTAGTTAGTGGCTCCAACCGGGACAAAAGGCTGCAGAAATATCTTTAGTTCCAGTTAGTGGCTCCAACCGGCACTAAAGATCTCAGAAATATCTTTAGCCCTAGTTACTAGTTTGAATAGTCAGACCAACTATTTTACAAAACAGAAAAAGGTTTTGGATTAGTCAAACAAATTCAAACACTTTTTTATCTTGAAAGGTTTATGAAATTTGAAAGTATGCAAAAGATATGATTTAATGCATTTCTAATTTAAAATATGCAAACAAATTAGTTGTATAACATAGTATGATAATAGATTTAAATTATAGATTTTCTTTTTCTAAAAAAATTGATATATAATACATACTTTTCTTAATTAGAGAACGAAAAATATTGATTTTATAATGTTTATTAAATTTCTGCATTTAAAATAATTAAAAATACCTCTAATCCCGGTTGAAGGCCTGTGGCGTGCACGCGAAACGGCACGGCTGAAAACACCTCTAGTCCCGGTTGGAGATCCACCAACCGGGACTAAAGGGGGGGCTCTAGTCCTGGTATGTGGCTCGAACCGGGACTAGAGGTCGGTGCTGTAAATAGCCACCTCTTCTACCGGTTCGAGCCATGAACCGGGAGAGCGCTATTTCCCTCTTCTCTGTCGCCGCCGACGCTAGAGGAATGTTGTCGCCCGTCCGCGTGTAGCGGAGCCACCGCTCGTCTGCACGCAGAGGAGCTGCCACCCATATCCGTGCACAGAGGAGCCACCACCGCCCGTCCACGCGCCGTCGTCGATGCGCTGCCGCACGCGGCGCCTTCCACACGCTGTCGTAGGTGAGTCTCGTTCGCCGGATCGATTTACTTTAATTAGGTAGTATTTAGTAGTATTTAGTAGAATTATTTACTAGTATTTAGTAGTAGTATTTACGAAGTATTTAGGCATTATTTACTAGTATTATTTAGCCAGTTTTGGGCATTTTTAGTAGTATTATTTACTAGTATTTAGCTAGTATTTATTAGTATTATTTACTAGTATTTAGCTAGTATTTAGGCATTTTTACTAGTATTATTTAGCTAGTATTTAGGCATTTTTAGTAGTATTATTTACTAGTATTTAGCTATTATTTAGTAGTACTATTTACTAGTATTTAGGAATTTTTACTAGTATTATTTAGCTAGTGTTTAGGTATTTTTAGTAGTATTATTTACTAGTATTTAGCTAGTATTTAGTTGTATTATTTACTAGTATTTAGGCATTTTTACTAGTAATTTATGTATATTTACTAGTATTATTTAGGGATTTAGTAGTATTTAGGGATATTTGTTAGGTGTTTAGGGATATTTCCTAGTATTTGGGGATTTAGGGATATTGCTAGTATTATTCCTAGTATTATTGCTTCAAACTATTTCAATCAAATGCCTACTTTAGGATATGCCCATCCTACATCCTCGTCGTCGACTCGGCGACAACGACGGAGGACTGCTCTCCGTCGGACATATCCGAGACTAGGCTTCACCAGGCTAGCACTGGGAGGTGCTACCTTCCGGGACGCGCAGCTTGGTGAGGAATCATGGTCTCATCATCGACCCGGAGCTTCTCTAGTGGCGGTCACGTGGTCTAGGATCAATGTAGAGGGTGTCAGCCCCCGAGGAGGTGGTACGACATCATGTCAGGGAGGAGGGCGAGCACGTCCGTCGTTATATGTATATGTTGGACGTCATTTCCTCCAATACCTGGCAGTGTATTCCGGGACCTCACCCGAGCTATGCTCATGTGATGGTTCCTTCCCTTTGTATGTGTCGTGGTGGTGGAACGGCAGATGCCATGGATAGGCTAAAGATGGGGCCAATGAGTGCTAGGGGAATCCAGGGAGGGAGAGCGTGGTGATTCCACATACAGAAGTTCTTGTATATTCTCTATCAATGGTGCTTACAAGTGCTCTTGAGGCTTTCAGCAAGAAGGAGACGATGTCTCTTACTCCCTACTAACTAGCCATAGAGTTCTACCTTAGGTAGAGAATGATTCATTGTTCATCGTCCCTCTCTATGGAGGCCCCGGTGCTCCTTATATAGGGAAGCCCGGGTTACAATTCTAGGGCACAGGTGGCAGCATATTCTCCGAATATGCTCCTTTCCTAAAGCAGATGCTTCTTTATTCTCTTTAACGGCTTGTCCAGGCTTTGGACGTAACCCCTGGCGTAATCCTCATCTTTTGGCGTCACCAGACACGGGCTGCGTCATCCGGCTTTGCCTGCGTCACCTTGGTCGCCCCTGACCTGCTGGTCCTCTTCCTTACTTTACTTAGCTCATGCTACAGCTAATAAAGTCACCTTTTGACCAGCGGGGGATTCCTTCTCTTGGAAGCTTACCAGGTTACCTGCAAAACAATTAGACAGGGCCGGCATAAATTCTAAGCCGGTCGAACCATTGTCAAGGAGATGCTCCATGGCCCGGGTCACACCGTGATTCGGCCTGCCTTGAGGTGACCCGGTCAGCACTTTCTTTGACTGCGCCTACACCCCGGCTAACTCGGCCTTTATATCCCGGTGTTACCCTACCCGGGGGTATCCCCCTAACATTAGTCTCCGAAGCTGGTGCGGTCTTGGCAACTTTTAGTTGTTAAGTCCACAGCAGGTTCCCATATTCGGATCATTTGCTCCCTAGACCGAGTTACCTCTTAGCCCGGAGTTTCTCATCTTGCGACCCTTTGCTCATTCCGAGTTATTCCTCGTTGGCTACCACTTCTGCTCGCTTATCCGGGTTACCTTTCCTTCTCTTGTACGCTTCTCCATATCTTACGTGGAGGGTAATCATCATTTTGTCGCATTTTAAGGGCCACGCACATTTAATGCACCGGTTACTGTCGCAACATCAGGAATAACTGTTGTAAACGTCTCTTCACTACAGTGCCTCGTTAACTGTAACACCACGTCATGTCATGGGATCGCTCACTCCTGTGACCCCTTCTGTTGCCTTGCTCTGATTGGTTGTTTTGACCGCAAACACGCTCGTGGCGCGCGGCGTGTTACCCGCAAAGGATCACACGACGTGCGTGCCGCGGGGTTAAGTAGGAGGTGTGGGGCGATTTCTAGGGAAGTTCCCCCATTTGCTCTATGCTTCCCAGTCTCTCTCTCTTTCATAGTGACTCCACCGCTGTCGCCAGTTTTCTGCTCCATGAGCGCCACCGCGACTGTGCTCTGACAGCATTTCGCGCCAGCGCCGCCGTTCCCATTCATACTTTCCACCACGGGGCCTTGAGCTTCCCGCTTCCCTCCTTCCAGCTACCTCTATTCTGACTACCCCTTCGAAGACCTCGAATCCAGTATGTCTGAGGCGGAGGCAGCGGTGGTGGCACAGCAAGAAGAAGGAGCGGAAGGCCGCGAACGTGGCTGTTGGGATGGCTCCATCGTCTGCGAGGAGGACCTCGATTGGCTTCACGCCACGCGGCGCATCCCCGCTGGCGTCGCCTGCCGCCTCGCCTCCGGTGAAGTCTCTCCTTCCCCCAAATCTAGGGAATATGTAGTTTTCTTATCGCATTTCCAGTGTGGCTTCGGCCTTCCCACATCCGATTTTTCTTCGATTTTATCTCTACATACAAGTTACAACCGCATCACCTCCCCGCAAACGCCATTACTTCTCTATCCTCCTTTGCCTCTGGCATTGAGGGATACATCGGCTTGTGGCCAACCAAAGAACTTTGGATTAAGTTCTTTGGTCTATGGAGGAACGTGGTTCCGGATAAGGAGCGCACCCCGGAGAACAAGCAGTTGACCCAGTGCGGGGTTGCCTCCATTTCTCCCTGGAAGCAGTCCATGTTTCCCCGGGTCACCGGACTCGAATCTTGCAAGGGCTAGGCCCGGACTTTCTTTTATGTCCGGAATACCACTAAGGAGGACCTGATCCAGCTGCTCTCCTTCAGACTTGGACCTCCTGACGCCTTGCTTTGGGAGAGCATTCCGAAGCGGCCCACGGCCCTGGCAAACCAAGTAGAGTGCTGAATGAAGGAGCTGCTCAAGGAGAAACTCTAGGGGGGATATCATGATCACTTTCGTCCGCAGCCGGGTCTCCCCCCTCCAATAGCGAGCCCACAAGATCTGCTATCTTAGCGGCCCTCTTGACCCTCACCGGACTTCCTCCTTCGAGCTAGATAACTTGGCGGTTTACTGCCGGGTTAAATCCATATTTAATGTCGAGAAGGAATTCTCCGAGGATTGGGAGTGGGGACTCGAGCCCTTCACCCGAGTCAACCCTCCACCACAGGTGAGTTTTCCTGTTCTTGTTTTCCGAATCTTCTCTGTATGTCAATTCACTCTTGTAACTTGTCAAGTGTTGCCTTGTTCTCAGCAATTCCTCCAGCAGCCACTGGAGGCTGGCGAGGTGCTGGCGAGCAAGTGGTTGCCGGACCACACCGAGGAGGACGGGGAGGAGCCTGATCCGAAGGCCTTCCTGCCCACTCCGGACATCGTGAGACGCAGCTTTGGTAAGGCCTCTTCTCTAAGGGATTGGCCAGACGATGATGACTCGAACATTGAGGTCCTTGAGGTATTTGATCCGGTTCTCATCTCTTACTCGCACCTGGCTTATGTTCGAATGTTCAGCTAACCCGGACGATCAGGTCCATGAGGTTCCTCCCCTTGCCACTGGTGGCCCGGCTCTGGCTCCACCCCAGAAGCGCGCAGCTACCTCGACCGCAGCTTTGAAGGCGCCGCCGCCCAAGAAGAGGCAAAAGAAGTCCAGGGTTAAACCCTCGGCCAAGCCTGTCGCCAAGAGCACGGTTCAGAGGCCGCCCAAACCCCGGGCTCCTCCTACCGCGGATGAGTAAGTTCTTTTAATACCGCTCCTTGGGATTTTTTCCTTTGCTTGTCTTTGTTTCTTATTGATTCTTCTTTTTGACTTGGTGCTTTTTCTTTCTCAGATCTCCTAGGGACATTCCCTAGAGCGGCTCCGGCATTGCCTCCCCACTCCGGAGCAGTCCTTCTCCCCCCGCAATGATGATTATCGCCCGCTCATCCTTATTCAAGAGGGCTCCGCAGCTGCGCCTGACCAGAGCCCACCTCGCCAAGAAGAGGGAAATGTCGGCGCGAGGGGTAGTGGGCCGAATCAGGATACGGTGATGCCGGATCTCCCTAGCTTCTCGGCCTCAGCGCCACATCCTGAGGTGCCAGCTCCACCGGCGCCGCCTCCAGCATCTCCAGTACCAACACCAGCAGCAACAGCATCAACAGCACCAGCACCAGCAGCACCCCCACCAGCAGCACCAGCACCACCACCAGTAGCACTAGCAGCAGCACCAACAACAGCAAGAGCCTCCAAGCCTCCCAAGGGAAAAGCTCCATCGGCTCCCTCTGGGTCTACGCCTTCCGTGGTAGATATTTTTCAGTCAATTCCTCCACCCTCATCCGGTAAAGCCAAGAAGACCTCCGGGTCAGCCAAAGTGACTTCATCCGGGTCTGCTACCTCCAGATCAGAGGGCAGCCAACAGCTGGTTTTGCACACCAGCCTCGCTGCAGCTCAATCCGCCAGGCGGGAGGCCCATGTGAAGGGCCTTGTGATGAGCTATTCTCCGAGCGGCGAGAGTTACAGTCCACTACTCCTTGATTATGTGAAAAACTGGAACAACGCTGAATTTGTCGACCCCCAAGACGATCTCCTAGAAAAGTTCGGCCCGGCCAAGTTCAACGCTCAGATGAACTCCGCTACCAAGGCTATCTCCCCGGCTGGCCGGATGATGGAGGTAATTCTTTTTCTCCACTATTGGTGTTTTATATAACTGAGCACTTGTAGATATAGCCCCTAGTCACCGAGCCTCCGAGGGAATAACTTGTTATTCGGTCGGATGCTTCTCATAGAACTTAAATTTTGTTCATAATGACATCAAATATTAGTAGATTTTGAGCCGGGCCTAGTTCCCTTGACCCGTGTCATGTGCACTTCGAATATCCACACACCTAGGGCCGGGTTAAGTTCCCTTGGCCCGGGTCTTGTAAACTTCAAATATCCACACACCTAGAGCTGGGTTAAGTTCCACTTGGCCTGGGTCTTGTAGACTTCAAATATCCACACACCTAGAGCCAGGTTAAGTTCCACTTGGCCCGGGTCTTGTAGATTTCAAATATCCACATACCTAGAGCTGGGTTAAGTTCCACTTGGCCCGGGTCTTGTAGACTTAAAATATCCACACACCTAGAGCCGGGTTAAGTCCCACTTGTCCCGGGTCTTGTAGACTTCAAATATCTACACACCTAGAGCCGGGTTAAGTTCCACTAGGCCCGGGTCTTGTAGATTTCAAATATCCACATACCTAGAGCCGGGTTAAGTTCCACTTGGCCCGGGTCTTGTAGACTTCAAATATCCACACACTTAGAGCCAGGTTAAGTCCCACTTGGCCCGGGTCTTGTAGACTTCAAATATCTACACACCTAGAGATGGGTTAAGTTCCACTTGGCCCGGGTCTTGTAGACCTCAAATATCCACACACCTAGAGCCGGGTTAAGTTCCACTTGGCCTGGATCTTGTAAACTTCGAATTTTTTTTACTTTGCGTTTGAACTTTTCCATTGCCTTGCTTGTTTTAGATTACCACTAACCGCCGAACTGCTGAGTTCCAGCGCCTGCTGGACTCCTACAAAGACATTCACGCACGCTATGGTAAAATCCTGGCGGAGTACCAGAAGAGGGGTAATTTCCCAATCTTCCTCTTCCTTGTTCATTTACACTTCTCAGGACCTATATGAATATTTTGTCTGAATCATGCAGCCAAGGTTGAATCCTAGAATATAATCATGAGAAAAAACCTTGCGGAAATCAAAGGTAAACTTATCCCCTTCACATGATCGTTGTATTTTCTTTGTTGTATCCCGTGGACACTCATATTTTGGGTCCTCCGGATCATTGTGTTGTTGCAGTTGCTCTCGAGGATAGTGTCACCATTCCTGAAATGATGACTCACTTCCTCGAACAAGCAGGGAATCATGAGGCTGAGCTGAAAAAGAAAGACGCCGAGATAGCTCGGCTCCAGCAGCAGGACTCGGAGATCACTCGGCTGAATGCTGAAATTCAAAGGCTTAAGAACTCCCATCAGTTCGAGCTGGAGAAGGCCAACCAGGAGTTAGCCGAGGAGACAGAGCGTTTGATCACGCAAATCTCCAAGGATAAGAGCCTATTGGAGGAAGCCGATGCCAAGCTTACGTCGGTGACCACCGAATACGAAAAACATCGTGTCCACAATGCCAATGTTGATTCCGAGCTACAGCGACTCCTCTTCCCGATTGCGCGTAAGTTTTCTGCCCTTGCTTGATCTTCTACCATCCGGATTTAGTCCTTTTGTTCACTATCTTTCCTCTTATCCTTAGGCAAATTTCTAGAGAGCGATACGCTCGCTGCCTCTGCCGTATGGCAGTCTCGCGAACGGCGTGGAATCGTTGTTGCCCCTGGTACTAGGCCAATCCCTTATACCACAGAGGATCTCCTGGCGAGTCTCACCGCTCGTCTTGAGGTAGTAAAGAATCATGGCAAAGATATCATCCCGGTGGCAACACGGATGTTCGGCTGCCTCTAGCCCAGTGAACCCATTCCCAAGAAAGGCTCGGCTTTTACAGCCAAACTCATGGAATGTGACACGCAGCTGCATCTGTGGCGCGAGTCTGCTGCATGGGCTGGGGCCAACATTGCTCTGAAATTTGCGCTCTCATGGTACGAAGGAATTGACTTGGAATTGCTCACTCGCATGCGCACCGGGTATAAATGGTGCGAGGATCCCGAGTGGGTCGCGCGCCGCCAGGCCTGTGCCAACAAGCTCATCCAGTATTCCTTTTTCCATGCTTGGAATGAGGGGCCGAGTTATCTTGATGTTGTTGACGATGAAGTTGTCTCTAGAGCTGAAGAGGATGGGAGTGAAAGCGAGGGCTCCGAACTAGGGGACGAAGCTGAAGACCCGGAGGATAGCGAGGCTAACCCGGAGGACGAAGCCGAAGCTAGTGCTCCTCCCCCACACTCCGGAGTACCTCCCTCCTCGACAGAAGATTCGTCTGCTGCTCCTGCTCCTTGAAAAACACTTATCATATTTATCAGATCCCCGGAATGCCGGGTGCAGATGTATTTAAATACTATGGTTCGGTTGTGCTACAATTTTAAGTTCTAAACTAAGTTTTACTGCTGGATTATCGTGGGTGAAGTCCCCGAGTTTCATTTTCTTGTTCCCCAATTTCTGGCTCGGCTCGTGTCTACCTTGATTCGGTTTTTTCAACTTACGAGTCCGAGGTTCAAAAAATTGACTTAACAATACTTGAAACCTTGAGATTAGCTCAAAATGATTCGGCATTTTAGTGAATATAACAGCATAAGGGTTAGTCAAAAAAACATATGTCGGCCCGCTTAAGTTCTTTGCCTTAGTCGTTTTTCATGTGCTTCGCCATTCCAAACTTGTTCTCTTGCTTGCCATTAAGCCAATTCTTGTTGGACAACAGCAAAGTCGAAGAGTTAGGTTTTTGGTGCTAACACATTACTAATCCAACTAAGGTTGAAGCGACTTAACCTAGCCAACACAAAAATACGAAAACGAGAGACAAGTACTATAGCAGTCCCCGAGTCTCTGCTCGGGGTGGCAAAGTTTTTATTGATAAGCTCATCACCGTCATACATATCAACATACGAGTACTTAGGATATATTCACCTCTTAGGTGTAGAAAGGACGAAGCAGTGCTATGTTCCACGGCCTTTTGGATTCTTCTCCGGACCTGTCCACCTTGTTCTTTTGCTGAGGTTGTGCATCAATAAGATAGTAGGAATCATTGCGCAAAGCTTTGCTCACAATGAAAGGTCCTTCCCATGGAGGGGATAACTTATGCATGCCAGCAGTGCGCTGTATTAGCCGTAGCACCAAATCACCTTCCCAGAAGACTCAAGGGTTTACTTTCCGGCTATGATAGCGTCGGAGATTTTGCTGATATATGGCGGATCTGGACAAGGCCAATTCTCTCGCTTTTTCCAGCAGATCAGCATCATTCTACCGGGCTTCGCGCACTTTGGCTTTTGTGTATTGGGTGACTCTTGGCGAATCATGCTCTATGTCGGCTGGTAATACAGCTTCTGCCCCATATACCAGAAAGAATGGCGCATAGCATGTTGATCGATTCGGAGTTGGTCTTAAACTCCACAGTACCGCTGGTAGTTCTTCTATCTAACACCCCGTTGATCTTTGCAGTGGCTCTATGAGCTAGGGTTTTATCCCGGATAATACTAGTATGTTGGATCTTTCCACTTGCCCGTTCGATGCGGGGTGGGCGACTGAGGCAACATCTAACCGGATCTTCTTTTCTTGGCAGAACCTCGCGAATGCTCCTTCGGCGAAATTGGTTCCATTATCAATTATGATGCTATGGGGATAGCCATATCTGAGGAGTATATCCTTGAGGAATTTTACTGCTGTCGCCCCATCACATTTTCGTATTGGTTTTACTTCAATCCATTTGGTGAACTTGTCCACCATGACCAGCATATGGGTCATCCCTCCTTTGGCCGGCTTAAATGGTCCCACCATATCTAGGCACCATACCGCAAATGGCCATGTAATAGGGATACTTTTCAGCTCCAACATTGGTAGGTGAGTTTTCGTGGCGTATCTTTGACAGCCATTGCATTTTATCACCAAGTCCTCTGCTTGCTCCAAAGCACTGGGCCAATAAAATCCATGTCGGAAGGCTTTTGCCACGAATGCCCTTGAGGAAGCGTGGTGACCACACTCCCCTTGATGAATATCCCGGAGTATTTCAAGTCCTTCCTCCGGATCAACACACCGTTGTAGTACCGCCGTCACACTTCTTTTGTACAGTTCGGCATTGATAATTGTATAGGGCTTTGCCCTTCTCTGAATCTGCCTTGAACTTATTTCATCATCCTGCAAAATTCCCTCTTTCAGGAAATCGAAAATTGGCTTGGCCCAAGTTGGCACAGTCCGGACAGGAAATGGTTCCTCATCAACTTCCATCACATCCACCGACATAACTCCTGCCGGATCAGGCTGAACAGTCCCCGGGTTTGCTGAAACAGTCCCCGGGTTTGCTGAGGTATTTCCCCATTCTATCTCCATAGGTTCAGCTCCTGATCCGGGAAGTGACAGGATATAAATTGAATTTGATTCGGGTGATGGTGTGATAGATGGTTTTTCAAGTGCTCCAAAGCCATGTTCGGCGGAATTGGTTGCCCGGATGAGCCTAGCTTGGACAACATATCTGCTGCCTCATTTTAAATCCGAGGTATGTGATGGAACTCACATCCTTCGAAGAACCCGCTTATTTTCTGAACATGGAATCTATATAACGCCATGTTAGCATCCAGGGCATCCCAATTTCTAGACACTTGTTGTACCACCAAATCCGAGTCTCCAAAGCATTGTATCCGATGTATTCCCACTTCTTTTGCTACTTTGAGACCATGTACTGCTTCGTACTCCGGCACATTATTCGAGGCATTGAAGTGGATCTAGAGGACATACTTCAGCTGATCCTTCTTGGGCGAGGTCAGCACTACTCCGGCACCCAACCCATCTTTGAGTTTTGATCCATCGAAATGCATTTTCCAGTAATTAGAGTCCGGCATGGGTGGTTCGTATTGCATCTCGGTCCAATCCACAAATAAATCCGCCACAGCTTGTGACTTGATTGCATCCCTTCTATCGAATTGTGGCGCATAGGGAGCTAACTCGATTGCCCACTTTGCTATTCGGCCGCTTGCGTCTTTGTTACTCATGATCTCTGAAATGGGAGCTTCACATATCACCTTGATGGGGTGTTCCTCAAAATAATGTTTGAGTTTCTTGGCCGACATATATACGCCGTATGCCATCTTCTGATAGTGAGGGTAATTTTGTTTCGAGGCTGATAATACCTCGCTTAGATAGTACACTAGCCTTTGCACGGATTTTTCTTCCTCTTCGCGCTCCACTACGATTACTGCACTTACGACTCGGTTGGTCGCGGCTGCATAGAGCAACATTGGCTTTTTAGGTAGTGGTGCAGCCAGGATTGGCGCAGTAGATAACATCTTTTTCAGTTCTTGAAATGAAAGATCCGCCTGTGGCGTCCATGTGAACCTGTCTGCCTTTTTCATTAGCTAATAGAGGGGCAAGGCCTTCTCTCCCAACCGACAAACGAACCGACTTAACGATGCCAGGCAACCAGTGAACTTCTACACATCGTTAAGAAATTTTGGTAGTTCCATTCTTTCAATGGCCCGGATTTTTGTCGGGTTAGGTTCAATGCCCCGGCTAGACACCAAAAAACCGAGTAACTTTCCGGCGGGTATGCCAAAGGTGCATTTCTCCGGGTTCAATTTCATTCGGAACCTTCTCGAGTTCGCGAATGTCTGCCGGATATCCTGAAGGAGCATATTGCTTTCCTTGGTTTTTATCACTACATCATCCACATAAACCTGCACATTCGGACCTATTTGGTCATGCAAGAATTTTTGCATGCATCGCTGGTACGTTGCTCCTGCATTACGTAATCCAAACGGCATAGTGCGATAGCAATAAGCCCCGTATGGGGTAATAAACCTAGTCTTTATTTGATCATCCGGATTTAGAGGTATCTGATGGAAACCAGAATACGTGTCAATGAATGACAGTAGCTCACATCCGGCCGTTGAGTCTATGACTTGATCTATTCTAGGAAGTGGAAATGGATCTTTCGGACACGCCTTATTCAGGTTCGTGTAATCAATACACATGCGCCATACCACAACTACGTTCGGGTCATCTTTCTTCTTTTCAACTAGCACCGGATTAGAGAGCCAGTCTGGATAGAGTACTTCCATGATAAACCCAGCTTCTAGTAGTCTTGCTATTTCATCTCCAATAACTTTCCTTCTATCCTCGGCGAAATGCCGGAGTGGTTGCTTCACCGGCTTAGCCCCAGGTCTTACACTTAATGAGTGCTCAGCCAACCCCCTCGGTACTCCTTGCAGATCTTGTGTAGACCAAGCAAAGATATCCCGATTCTCACGGAGGAAGTTGACGAGCTCGCTTTCCTATTTGCTGCTTAACCCGGCACCAATTGTGACGGTGCACTCTGGGAACTGATCATCGATTGGCACTTTCTTTGTGTCCTTAGTTGCTTGGAACGACACGCTTTCGTGCGGGTTGGTCAGGGTCGGCATATGTTGTTGCATGGATTGAGCCAATGCTGCTACTTCCAGTAACTTCCTTTTTCTTGAGCTATCAATGAGTGACTCGGCTAAATTGGATCCGGCTGAGGAGCACTCGATTGAACACCGGAAATCCCCTGATATAGTTATCACGCCCCTTGGTCTGGGCAACTTCATCTTAAGGTAACTGATGTGGGTAGTTGCCATGAACTTGTTTAGCGCTGGCATGCCGATTAATGCGTGATAAGCGCTCTCCAGATTCACCACTTCAAATTCCAAGATCTCAGTGCAGCAGTTGTCTCTTGTGCCGAATAACACGTCAACCCGGACTTTACCAATTGGTTCACAAGAAATACCTGGCACAATGCCATGAAAGGTGGTCCTTGTTGCTTGCAACATGTTCTCTATTATTCCCAACTTGTGCATGGTATCCTTGTACATAATGTTGATATTGCTGCCATTGTCAATCAATACCTTGGAAAATCTTACATTGAGATTCGGCCCGATGAACGTCGGATCTAAGACCAGAGCATAGCTTCTTGGGCTTGGCATGATCTTTGGGTGATCCTTGACACTCCATGTAATCTCTTGATCCGCCCAGGGCATATACCTCACCACTGTTGGCATTACTGTGTTTACCTCCATATGTCGGCGCTGCAAGATTTTCCGGTCATTCTCTTCCGTGGTGAACACACAGTAGCTTTGATGATGTTCTCTGTACTCATTTCGTCCCTCATTCGCGTTGTAACCTTGACCTTGTTGTTGGTTATTGCCCACATCAATGTACAGCATCCCTTCTTTCCGGATTCTCATACCTCGGAGGAGGTGGTGGCAGCATCAGTTGCTGACCATTCCCCCTGTCAGTAATGATGGCCGAGGTGCTTCATTTCTAGGAGCTTAGTTCCGAGGTGCCTGAGCATTCCCCGAACTTCCCTGTTCTAATTTCCTCATCCATTCACACTTCCAGGTTGTATGATCCGCCGGGCTATTTGGGCTTGGCGTATGGAACTTGCAAGGTTGATCCAGCATAGACTCAAATGTATAGCTCGGTCTATCCTTACGTTCCTACCATTGCTTTTTCTGCTCCGGGGTCCAAGGCTTTCTCCCTTCATTTTTCTGCTGCCAGTTTTGCCCTCCAGTTTTTTGGCGTTGGCTTGCTCCGGCATTGGGCTGATCCCGGTCCACTGCTGCGACCTGCTACGAGTTATACCGATAATCCGGACGCACATCCCTTCTTTTTCCTCGAAAATCATTCCTTCTTGATGACCCGGAGACATCTCGGTTGTAATACTCTTCGTTTGCTTCGCTAGACATCAACCGAGGTTGCGTTGGATCTCCCAAGGCATACAAGTCTACGATCCGGATTGTCTCAGCCAAGGTAGTTGGCATATCTCGTTGTAATCTTTGCCACAGCATACTTCCATATCTCCATCCCTGAGCGAACCACGCAATAGCTTCTGATTCAATTACTCCTTCGCACGAGTTCCACACATTGCACCACCGAGTCAGGAAATCTCTATCTGGCTCGTTCGGTCTCTGCCGGCATAACGCAAGGGTTTGCGGTCTGTTGGGTCTCTTGTAAGTGCTTGAGAAGTTGCTAACGAACAGCTCCTAGAAATCCAACCAATAGTTAATGCTTCCTGGTGGCAAAATGTTCAACCAAACTCGCGCTGGTCCTTCCAGCATCTGTGGTACATACCTCACTGCCCATCTCAAATTTCCTGTTGCGATCTTGACTGCTGTGGCATAGTCAATCAGCCAATCTTCTAGCCTGGTACTACCATCATAAGTTCGGGTTCCTCTAGCCAGCTGAAAGTTCAGCACTGGTGGCTCGTTCATGATCCAGGGCCCGAAACATGCTGGACCCGGTGGACCTTGTATCTCGATTTGCTCCGACCTATAAATCCTATCCAACTTCAACCTTGCATCATCTGGCTGCAAGTTCTTGCTTCCTAGCCGTGATCCAACTACGTGGTGATCCGGTCTAGGGTACCCATCGTTGACCATAGCCGAATAGCCATCATTGTATCTTTCCTGATCTGGATGCGCATGATGTTGTTGTGATGCTTGTCCTGCACTTCCCTCTTGGCGAGGCGCGCGTTGCTGTTGTGTCCGAGGTAAATCTTGCCCAGCTCCCATGGGATCGCGCTGTCCGGCATTGCCGTTGGCGGCATTCCTTTGACCGGTATTGCCTTGGTCACGGTTACCTCGAGCAGCCATTCCGCGGCTAGTACTGTGTTGGTCCTCATCAACTTGCACAGCTTTGCCTTTTCCATCCCTTACCGGTTCATAAGGAACCATTTGTTTGTCTCTTCTTCCGGAGTCCACTACCTCTTCTCTCCTGGGATTATGACCCGGAGACGACGCGGCTCCTCTGGATCCTGCCGGGTTATTTTTGGCCGAATGTACCACCTGTGAGGCCCCTGGTGGTGCCGGGTTAGCCTTGCTTATTTCCTCATTTTGTTGGCATGCAACCCTCACCAAGTGGTTTACCCTCTCTTGCTGCCTTTGCCGGGCCTCTCCGGTTAAACCTTCTAACTCGGATACGGCCGCATTTGCTGCCCTGAGGTTCTTCGTCGGGGTACTGTACCGATCCAACCCTCCTGTTACTATCGTGGCTGTCTGATCCGGCCTAGGCTCAACTCCTTGTCCCAGTGATCAGGTTTCTGCCCCGAATTTTCACTCCATCTATACGGTTTGCCTTAGCATACTCTCTCAAGGTGATGTTCAACGACTAATGCAGCTCTGCTACTTTCTTTGCTCCAGCTAACATTTTCCGCCTAGTTTCCTCTAACTCAACTTGTGCTTGATCTGGATCTACCACTGGTGCTATTGGCGTTGCTAAGCTATCTATCGCTTGCTGGAGCATATTCTCTGGCCTCTCTAGCGGAGGAAACCTAGATCTGGTCTGCTTTGGCGTTACCTCTAGCTCTGGTGCCGGATCTTTGCTTGGTCCCGTGTCTGGCGTGGTCATCGGGACCTCAACGCGGCTAGTGGGGCGAGTGATACGCACTCCACGGGCTGCGCTGAGAGGTGGCTCGCCTCCCTCGACGACATGCCGCGGGTGAACGCAGGTCTCATCCATGCCGACGTAGATCTTGTGCGCGCCAAGATTGAGGAAGACACCGTTGCATGGTGGAGGGTGCCTGCCGAAGCTTCCCGCGTTGTCGCTGACGTAGTCCAGCACTCCAAAGTGTTGAACCAAGCCTGAGACGATACGCTCGCCGATGCTTGAGAAGTTTCCCGTCTGAATTTTCACCCCTGCTAGCACCGCTAGCCCCACGGTGGGCGCCAACTGTCATGGTGGTGGCACAGCAGATGCCATGGATAGGCTAAAGATGGGGCCAATGAGTGTTAGGGGAATCTAGGGAGGGAGAGCGTGGTGATTCCATGCACAGAAGTTCTTGTATATTCTCTATCCATGGTGCTTACAAGTGCTCTTGAGGCTTTCAGCAAGAAGGAGATGATGTCTCTTACTCCCTACTAACTGGCCATAGAGTTCTACCTTAGACAAAGAATGATTCATTGGTTCATCGTCCCTCTCTATGGAGGCCCCGGTGCTCCTTATATAGGGAAGCCCGGGTTACAATTCTAGGGCATAGGTGGCAGCATATTCTATGAATATGCTCCTTTCCTAAATCAGATGCTTCTTTATTCTCTTTAACGGCTCGTCCGGGCTTTGGACGTAACCCCTGGCGTAATCCTCGTCTTTTGGCATCACCAGACACGGGCTGCGTCATCCGGCTTTGCCTGCGTCACCTTGGTCGCCCCTGACCCGCTGGTCCTCTTCTTTACTTTACTTAGCTCATGCTACAGCTAATAAAGCCACCTTTTGACCAGCGGGGGATTCCTTCTCTTGGAAGCTAAGATAACTCGGCTAGCAAATAGCTAATCCGGCTTACCAGGTTACCTGCAAAACAAATAGACAGGGCTGGCATAAACTCTAAGCCGGTCGGACCATTGTCAAGGAGATGCTCCATGGACCGGGTCACACCGTGATTCGGCCTGCCTTGAGGTGACCCAGTCAGCACTTGCTTTGACCGTGCCTGCACCCCGGCTAACTCGGCCTTTATACCCCAGCGTTACCCTACCCGGGGGTATCCCCCCAACAGGATGATCACCGCCCATGGCTTAGGACCCGGGAATCGACGCCCAGTTTGACTGAGCGAGGCATCGTTATTTGAGATGTATTAGGTATATTATATGATATTATTGTTGAATTAGATGGATTATTCGAGATGTATTAGTGATATTATATGATATTATTGTTGTATTAACTAGATTATTCGAGATGTATTAGTTATATTATGGTACATTATTAATTTTGTTACTCATATTCACATTATTTCATAGCATTTATTCTATGGACTTCAACGAAAGAGAAGGTGACGAGCATCTGTTTGACATGATAAATGGTGGAGCGCTACCCAATCCTAGTATAGCGCTCTTTGATCAGGGTAGAGCATAAGACTGTGAAGTAGAAGATGGTTCATACTTTCTAAATGAGTCCGGTGAGGGAATGGAGTTAGACCCACCAATAGACAAAGCGCAAACTGAGTGTTGATTGCGACGACAGCTTGCAAAATGATGGACCAACCGTAATAAAGTCTAGCGAGGTATATTAAGCCTCTTGTGATCACTAGATAGATGCATTAAGTGCTTTGTGTATATATGTATTAACGAATGTTTCTTATTTTAGACCTCTAATAAAAGTACTAAACAAGGCCCGGACAAAGGGATGGTCGCCGATGCGCATCTCACAATTGAGATCATCAATTCAGAAGGCAAACCGTTGCTTCCCAAAAGTAACACAACTACATTTGTGCATCAATGCGGATTTATTGTTAGGGACAATGTCCCGATCAACATTCCCTATTGGAATAAGCCAACAACGGGAGATGAAGATCATAATATTTTTGTCGAGGATAGATTCAAAGACATACTATGGAAGAAGCTCATTTCACATTTCATTCTACCGGTCTTGGAGTCTGATGAGGCCACGAAGGCTATGAGGTCCAAAGTAAAGCATTTCGCACTTAAGAAGATGGCCGAACAGTTCAATAACTACAAGAAAAGGTTATACAATGAATATCTCGAGGAAGAAAAGGTTCCAGAATTCACTGGCACACTAGAGAAGCAACGACATCACTGGGACAGCTTTCTGGAGTACAAGGAATCAGAGCCAGCTAAAGAAAGGTCAAAAAATAATAAGGAAAATGCTACGAAAAAGAAGTATCATCATAGGATGGGGATAGGTGGATACAAGAGTTTCGTGCCTAAGTGGGAGGAAGCTGAGGCTGCCTTGCATGAACAAGGGATCACTCCAGCTACACATGACTGGCCCATCAGGGTAAAAAATTGGTTACTCGCGCATGGGGAGAAGTATGACATGAAAACAGGGGAGTTAATAATGGATGAAAAGAAGAAAATTGCTACACCCCATGCAGCAAATGTTAAAACAATCAAGGAGGTTAGAGAGGGAAAGTTCAAACCCGACAGAGAGAACGACGAGCTGACAAAGGCCCTCGGGAATCCTAAAAAACCAGGACGAACACGAGGCTTTGGACCTTCTGTGTCATGGAAGATTGGGTTTCCCGAGGACACTGAAACTTATAGAAGCTGAGAGAGAGCAAAGAAGCGGAAGGCAGAGGAGGAGGCAGACCAGTTGCATAGCATAGAAAAAATGACTAATGAACTAGTTGCCATGGTAAAGGAGCAACAGAAGCAACTAGACAAACTGCGCCAGCAAGGGGAAACTCATCAGCTGTAGCAAGAAAGTGCTGGCGGCCCATCTCAGCGGATAAGCACTGTGGCTTCCATGGCGGCCGATCCGATGGGTCACTACCCCATGGATAATATCACCGAGAACACAACTTGTGAGCTACATGTGGGAGTGAGCAACTTATCCTTCAAGGCGGATATCGGCTTTGCTTTGAGCTCTGAACCTGGAGCACACTGGCATGACAATGAGATTCTAGATGGCTTTACTCGTGTTGGGGTGGATGAAGTGATACTGCAATTTGAATCACTAGATCTTGAAATCCCTGGAGCTGAAGAGGAGAGAACACTAGGAGAACTCGGGGGTGGTATCATTCTATGGCGCAAGAAATACATCGTGTTTCTAGGCTCGGCACCCAGGCCACCACCATCTCCTCCGAGTCGCAGCTCACCACCTCCAAGTCCACATGACGAGGAGAGGGACGACCACCCCATAGCACGAGTTCGTCGCCACATCAGTCGACTCCACCACCGCGTCAGCCGACTCCACCGCCACATCATCCAACTCCGCCGCTTCATGAGCCGACTAAGCTACTGCATCTGGCGACTCAGAAGGTCCCCGCTCGGTTAGCTCGTGCTACTACTCAGAAAAAAGGTAGAAGGGCGAAGAAAACCCTGCCGCCTCCTGAAAAGTTACCATACGAGATGACTGATGAGGAAACCAAAGCGATCAACGATGCCCAAGTAAAATTCTTTTTTGCACCGGTAGTGCCCGAGCCAAAGCAGATATTTGATGAGAAACCCAAAAAGTGGGCTAAGAGTTTCCTTGAGCAACCATCACAATTTGAGATAAATAAGCCAGATGACTACACACGTTGTCTGATGTACGTTAACCGTACTAGGAAGAAGACAAGTAGTAGTGCAAGCGGGAAAAGAGACATTGCCCAACTCGGTGAACAGGAAAACCAATCGATGCCCCCGCTCAAGGTGTTATCTAGTGGTGATCAGCAAGCAGAGGACTTTGCTAGAAGTGCTGGTATTATTATTGATCAACTGTGTGGCGGAGAGGTTGCCTTACAAACGCAACTTACATGGAAATATGAATACGGGGGAGTCTCTGGTCAGACATGAAGCGATCCAGTATCTACCAACACAAATACGAAGACTGCATGATTGGTACCTAGGTGTCACAGAGAAACTGGGGCGAATATTCCTTTCGGCGAAAGTTTCAAAACAACATTTCATTGGTGTAGACGAGATCCCAGTCTATCTTGAGGAACTCTATATGTTATTCCAACAAGACACCTTCGACTTGAGTCTCATTAGTTCCTATTTTCTGTAAGTGATTCATTTATTTTTATGATAAAGTATCTAACTCTACTTGTTCATTGCATGTAATTATCCTCACTACGCTATTATGCAGAATGAAGAGCGAGGAATGTGACCGAAGGGGAGTCTTTAACATTGGGTTCGTCGACCCACGTCGAGTTAATGAACGATTGCTAAAGGAATTCCCCCATGAAACAGAGCAGGACTTAGTAAGGTAGAGGTAACATTACAAAAAGAGAATAATGTTTCCTTGCAACTTCAGGTAAGATTGTTATACTGTCTTATACATATTCACTTTTGCTTACTCGATGTTAACTGCAATTGATGAGTTACTAACATATATAACTGTGTGCAACTTTCATTACATTCTGCTAATAACTGAAGTTAACGTTGGAAGAGTTGAAATCAAGGACCCACTAAATAAAGAAATGTCAGAGTACAAGATTAAAGATGTACTCCAGAGGTAATTCCATTCATTATCGCACTATGTATCGGTCTCTTTCGTTCATTTCCTGAGATATCAAGTAACTAATAACTCATTTATTCATTTTTTTGCCGGGCAGGATTTGAAAAATATTCACCAAGGGTACAGTTGGTGCTTTTAAGGATGAGCTTAGTTTTCATCCGGTCGATGTAAGTAGTACGAGCTAGTTCCATGGATATCTTTGATTCTAGTTTTAATACTATTATATCATGCTTGCTTATTATTTGATTGAATTATATTCTCTTAAAGTGCGAGAGGCAGCCACGAGGGACAAATTTGTGTGGATACTTTGTTTGCAAGTATATTCACTCGGAGGTCAGCGAGCGGAACCCCGTGACATTTATAGCAGTACGTGAACAATATATTCACAATTTGATTTTATTACCATCAATTGTGTTCAGTGTCATTCATAATATTCGTTATGACGATTGATATTCATATTGATCTGATTCTTTTATATATATAGTTGGAAAGAATGCGGGAGGGACTCCAACCGAGGGAACGCCTAATAGCAATTCAAGATGAATTGGCAGGATTTTTGGTTGACCATGTCATAGACCCAAGGGGAAAATTCCATGTCATAGATGAAAATATGTAATCGAATAGATAGGATCTAGTCCCGATTGTGATCTCCATGTAACCAAATTATATATATATATATGTATGCTTGAAACACAAGTTATATTATATATGCATCAACATATGTACATTATATATGCATCAATATATGTATATTATATATGCATCAATAAGTTACCAGCACTATTTTGCAACCGGTTGCAGAATATTATTCTGAGCAACGAATTGAACTTTTTCGGACGAAGGGTTGACCTGCCCATTGAACTGCCTACCGCCTAAGCTTGAACTGCCTGTCGTCTAAGCTTGAACTGCCGCTTAAGCTCGAACAGTCTGCCGCTTAAACTTGAACTGCCTTTCGCCTAAGCTTGAACTTCCCTCGAACTGCCTGCCGACTAAGCTTGAATTGCCTACCGACTAAGCTTGAACTATCTACCGCCTAGCTTGAACTTCCTTCCACCTAAGCTTGAACTGTCTGGTGGAGGCAATGGGCGCGACGGAGTAGATGAGCCCGACGAAGGCGGTGGTGGAGTCGCCTTGAAAGTGCCCCTCGGTGGCGAACTCCTCAGAGTGGGAGGCGCGTGGCCGCCTCCCGCGCTCGCCTCTACCCCTGCCCCAAGCTTGATCTTCTCAGCTTTCAAAGGCTGAGCTTCCCACGCGAGTAAGGTTGAGCTGCCTGGCTCTCAAGGTTGAGTTGTATGGTTCTCAAGGTTGAGATGTCCATGCGGGCAAGGTTGAGCTGCTTGGTTCTCAAGGTTGAGCTGCCCGACTGTCAGGGTTGAGTTGCCCGACTGTCAGGGTTATTATTTTCAAGCAATGCAACCCATGAAATCCCTGAATACTCCTGTACAGCAGTTTCCTTGGTGAGAAGACACACATCACCGAAGTTAGAAAGCAGGGGTAGTGCCAGAGGTAGAAAAAATATGTACTGTCGGTCGTGAGGTTCAAAGAAATATAGGAGCATGTTCTGGTTGTGCTCCAAGATAGAAGAAACCGCGTGTTAGTTTCCCACATCCCGGACGGTGTTAGCGAGCAGGAGCACGGTCAGGGAAACAAAGCAAGAGAGGAGGTCAACTCGCCGGCCAAGAGCAGTCTACTGACAATTTAACCGATGTGCACTGCCTAGTAATTAATCAACAGAACGAATTGCTCTGCTGCTGTACAACATCTTATTGGCATGCAAATCAAAATTACTACTCCCCGAGTTTACACCTCACCAGACTCCATGTCGTATTACATCTTATTGGACTAGACAAGATGCAGATTGACGAGCATGGGCTCATGGGGCAGGCGGGGAACGTTGAACTAGGAGCCGCCCGGTGGGAGAATCAGTGCCAGCAGAAAAAAGTGCCCTACTAACAATTTTCTATCCCGCTTGCACTTATCATTTTGTGTAAGTGCACTTCTTTTCTGAATATTCGTGCACCAAAGAACATAAATTAAAGACAGAATGTGAGACAATGAGAGACAACAGTGATGAAGAGGGCTGCCGCATCTTCATATCCAGGTTAGTGGGGGAGGACACAGGGTGATGGCGCATGCGGCCTTGCTCTAGGTCATGGGGAGATGGTAACAGAAGAGGCATCATTGTGGCCGGCTGGGTGATGAGGCCAGGCGGAGGCAAGTGAATATGGACGTACTAAGGAAAGCTGTCATTGTTGGACAGAAAATTGTAGGCAGTTCACTGCCGCTGCTTCTGATATGGCATCATCTCAATGGCAGAAGCGACGGAATCGGTGGAGGAGGCGTGAAGGTTGAGTGTTGTTAGGACGGCGGGTCGTTGGTGGCTGCTTTGGGGTGGATCCTAACTCGTCGGTGCCCGGGAAGGAGCCGTAGCCATGGCCTAGAGTGACGTGACAGCCAGGAACAAGATGCGGCACGGGAAGCCCTTCCTAGCAAACCAACGCAGGGAATTGAGGCGGCGGCGGACAAGCACCATGCGTAGCGAAGAGGGGCGGCTGCCAGGAGGTTGGGGAGGGGCAGAGACATGCGTAGATGGGCGGGCGCCAGGGCGTGAGTAGGGTACGGTGGCGCGCGACCGGCCGGCCGGCGGGGAGCTTCAGTAGGGTCCGTGGGAACGATGGGATGGTGATATGGGCTTCCGATTAGAAAGTTGGACCTTTTTCTATCGGGTCCTTCTGCATATATAGGTCATGTGGTGCGCAGAATAATATTTAGACCACCGGTTTTAGAATAGTGCGACCTCAACAAGTTATATTATATAACCAAAAAAATAATTGGAAATGAAAAACCTCTAAATCATGCCATGTCAGAGAAAACAACCAAATCTTTGCCGCGGCAGGAAAGCTTTAGTCCCGGGTCGTGTTATGACCCGGGACTAGAGGTTCTCCCCGCCGCTCCTGTTGTTGATGCCCCGTGAGTGGACTCTAGTCCCGGTTCGTAACAGAATCGGGACTAGAGATAGGGACCTTTAGTCCCGATTCTGCAGTCCCGGTTGCAAAACCAGGACCAGAGGCCCTCTAGAACCGGGACAACTGGCC
Source organism: Avena insularis (assembly GCA_023614405.1). Lineage (NCBI taxonomy): Eukaryota > Viridiplantae > Streptophyta > Magnoliopsida > Poales > Poaceae > Avena > Avena insularis. The sequence goes on along the minus strand of CM042694.1, from coordinate 230,053,560 downwards.
CGTTCTCCACTAGTGCACTATTTAAGCCCCCTTTCTCTCTCCTTTTTGGCTGCTTCTTCTCTCTCTTCCTCTTAAGCTTTTCCCCATTGTTTGACCCCCTTTGAGCTTGATTTCTTTCTCCCCATCCAATGATTCTTGCATCTATTTGGGAGAAAGATTGAGGAGATTTAGGTCTACACTTTGACCAAATTATATCATGTCTTTGTGAGTGAATCTTTGGGATCTAGATCTTGGAGGATTTGGTGTTCTCCTTTTGCTCTTCCTCTCTTATTCCTCCCAATTGATTTAGTAGCTTTTTGGAATTTGAGAGTGACAGATTGGAGCATCTTTGTGGTGTTCTTGCCATTTTCATTAGGTGCATCGGTTTGAGTTCTCCTCGGAGGATTTGGTTGGTGAAATCAAGAAGCTTGTTCTCTTGGTTTCTTGGAACTCTAGATATTTGTGTGGCCTTTGTGGTGAGTTCTTGGGGCCTCCAATTAAGTTGTGGAACTATCCCCAAGTTTGTGGCCTTGGTGGTGATTATTGGGAGCCTCCAATTAAGTTGTGGAGATTGCCCTAATCTTGTACGGGTTTGGTGACCGCCCTCAAGTGTCCCATAGTGGATCGGGTGCTTGCCGTGCGGCGGGTGCTCGGGAGAATAGGGTGAGGCCTCTTGTGGTGTTGGTGGTCTTAGTACTTCCCACCCCTCCAACAAGACGTACTCCCTTGTTGGGAGGAACTCGATAAAATATCGTCGTCCCTGCATGCCTCGGTTATCTCTATATCCGAGCTTTTTACTTATGCACTTTACATTGTGGTAACCTTCGTGCTTGAAGTAATATATCTTGCTATCACATTGTTGCTAGTGTTGCTTAGCATAAGTTGTTGGTGCACATAGGTGAACCATAGTATTTATAGACTTTGTGCTTGACAAAATAAAACACTAGTTTTATTCCGCCTTTGTTAAGCCCATCTCGTAAAAGTTTTTTACCGCCTATTCACCCCCCCCCCCCCCTCTAGGAGGCATCTGTGATATTTCAGCAACAAGTTCTGGGAAGTAATTAGAGAGAAAGAACAATGGTGGAAATCAACCAATGACTTCAAGATCTAGATCCAATGGGTTCCCCTAACTTAGAGGAGGAATTGATTGGTGGGGATTGTAGATCTCGATCTCCTCTTCCAAAGCCCTCAAAAGGATGCAAGAATCATAGGACGGAAGGGAGAGGAAGCAAGATCAAGTGGTTCAACAATGGAGGTCAATTTCGTGCTCTAAGAACCCTAGAAACATTAGAGAAGACGACCCCTTTTATAGGAGAAAGAAAATATGGCCGTTGGGAGGATTCCTGCGAGGACTCGGTCTGAAAGTCAGTCGAACCAGCCCCGGGACCGGCAAACTCAGTCCCAAGGCCGGTGTACTGGCCTACGACCGAAATGGCTCTGTATACCATCTCGGAATAGATTCGGTCGCAAAAACTAGGAAATACGGTCTACGGGCCCGGCCTACCAGTGTTGGCACTGGACCGTCCGGTGTGGCAACCAGTCGGACCGGATCCACAACCGGGATGCAATAGACTTCACCAAAAACGCAATAACTTTTGCATCTGGACTCTGATTTTGATGATCTTGCGCTTTTTTTACAAGGAAAACAAGCTCTACAAGATGCTGCAGAGAAACATCATAGTCCAACAAAGGAGGATAGAACCAAATGAATAAAGGTATGAAGCCTTCCTATAAGAAGAATCGGTAAAACCTCCAGACTCAAAAACGCAATAGAAGAAGCATATGAATTCCGTTTTCAATGTACTCGGGCTTGTTGAAAAGCTAGCAACAACCTCAAGGACCTCACATGGAGAAACATCAAGAAGCAACAAAATAGAAAGATGCAAAGTATGTAAAGGATTGAGCTCCCTATGACAATGTGATCAAGTTATCTAACCGAAATCCCCTCTTGATAGTGTGGCTATCTATCCTATAACTCGGTCTCCCAACAACCACCTTGAGACCGGTAAAAGGAAAACCTAGCAAGGCCAAACCTTTTCCTTGCGCATCCCACTTGATCTTGATGACAATGTTTCAAGCGCCATCCAAGCTGGAATGCTTCACTTGATCATTATTGCTTCATGAAGACTCATAATTTGCTCCCCATACACAACTATGGGATAGCTTCATTAAGGCACGTCTTCACATGTCAATTATCACCAATGTGTATGGAAAGCTTCAAGCAAATGATCTTCTCAATATGCTTATCTTGAACTTCCCCTTCTCAACCTTGATGACGATCACCACTTGATGTCATCCTCTCATGGGCTATATGAGATCTTTACTTTTGATGCATACCCATAAAAATATACCTAACCAATATAAATAACACAAATGCAGATATATAATGGGTTAGTTCATGAAGCATAATTGACAAGCTTACCATACCACAAGATCCATGCGGTACATTATTTATGCTTCATGTGTTGACCAAACATGAATCTAATCTTAACACTTTGTATTGTTCAACCATGTATCTTCTCATGCTTCATTTCAATATCTTGAGGTCCATAAAGAACTCTTCATTTGGTTACATGCTCTAAATCTTAGTCAACCATTGACATGGGCATACCTTACAGGTACTCGAGCTTGGCATATACGGTCCAGCCTAGAAGAAGCCCACGATGTTGCTAAGGCCCAGTCAAGATTAGGATGACCCAGGAGACTTCGACTGCTTGTAGAACACGGCAAACTTAAGATAGAACTTTAAAGGGAAAAACCTAATCTGTAACTGACTTGGCCTGCTATCCTAAGACCTAGCCTATCTATATAAAGGCTAGGAGGGAGCGGCGAGGAGGACAATCCACAACCCTAGTTTCCACACCATCGCTAGATTGCATCTGCGCACCTCCTGTAACTTTCGACTCTCGATAATTCCAAGAGCAGACAAGCAGGAGTAGGGTCCTCTACGAGGCCTGAACCTGGGTAAACCTTGCGTCCCTGTGTGCTTGTTTGCTAGCCGATCGATGCCTCCAGCGCTCCCCACTTCCTCGAACCTAAGTCCATCTGCGATGGGCATTGATGAGTGAACCCCTTGTTAATTAGTGTCGCATGTGGGAAGCGGGAGTGTTGATGTTGTGGCTTCCTTAGCCCCAACAACCACGATCTATGACTCTGCAGCATCGGAGACTCGCCTCCTCTTTGGTGCCTTCGACTTCACCGTCCACACGCCGGCCACTCGCCCGGATTTCGAGTCCGTGGGCGATGGAATTGGCCTGGCGATTGGGAGCTTACACTTCCAAGTTGGTTGGGTGGGCACACTTCACCTGCCTGACCAGCCGAAGGTTCCCATGGTTTCTCTAGCATCGTGGTTTCCACCGCTGATCGGCACCCTGAGAAACTCAACGCCCCGACATTAGTCGGGAATACGGATAGCACAGCAGTCACGAGTCCGACCTGGGTGATCTGGCAACTGAAGATGGAGCCTATGGCTCTGGATCTGAAAGTTGCGGGAGCAACAGCTTCCCCAGCCATTACATGTGCGCCGTCATCAACATGGGCGGCAATGGCGGCACGAGACAACACCGGCACTGGTGGTGGAATCCCAGTCGCGAACGGTGGCCCCTCAAATGGCGCCCCCACTAACAACGGGACAGAAGGACCTACCCCAGAAGAGCAGCCGAACCTCTCGGTGAATGAGCAAACCCGGGAGCGCGTGCTGATCAAGCTCAATGACATTGAGTGGGCTCGCTGTAGGAAGGCCTTACAGGGCAATCCCCTACCACCCAACTCATCGCAAGTCATGCTGATGGGCTATCACTGGCTGCTCAAGGAGGAGTTCAAGCGCCAGCAACAAGTAATTGCCCAGCTCGATGAGCGCAGGAGGGTGGCGGACGAGTCGAGCCTCCGTCGGGCTCAACTCTCTGCCATCGGAGGATCCTCCTCCAAAGGCAATCATCATACAGCCGCTAGGCGCCGCTCTCGGCTCGCTCACCTCACTGAGAAGGAGCGAGCGGAAGCCACTCGAGTCCTTGACTTCTTGTCCATGATAATAGACACACGGGGCAATCCCCAACGATGTGGTTCTCGTGCCGTGGATAGTTAGTATCGGCCTATGTGCTCCCAAAAACGTCGCAAGCAGCGGTGACGGCATCCACTATGTACCTGCTCAACAACCAGTCGACGGCTAGGGACCCACGGTCCGCCATGCACAGATCTATGATCGCTCGCCTGTGGCTAGTTGAAGCTGCCCTCATCCAATATCCAACGTCGGAGCCGAAGAAAAGAAAGGCTCTGGCCAAGCGCTACTCTTCCCCCTCCTCCAGCAACGACAACCATGACTTGCCGCGATGACACCGCTCATGACGGCACGACTACGACTATGATGTGCGTGATGACATCACGCACCGCAAAGTTGACAAGATGCGCGTGTGGTGTGCCCGTTCGACTGACTCAGAAGATGACGGGATAGAGCTCTGCGGTGCCAGCTGCTTTAGCAGAACCATACGGCAAAAGCGAATGCCAAAAGGGTTCAAACTCCCAACGGAGAACCAGAAATTCGACGGCCTGTAGGACCCGAAGATCTGGCCGGAGGATCACATTTCCTCCATCAGGCTGCACGGTGGAACCACGAGCACGGCCATGCATTGCCTCCAGCTACAACTGCAAGGTGCCGCTCGCGTGTGGCTTAATAATCTCCCGTGCGAATCGATTCGCAGCTGGAACGAGCTGGTTTATAGCTTCGTGTGAAACTTCAAGGGAACTTACAAAAGGCCCGCATCAATCGAAGAATTAAGAGGCTGCTACCAGAAGACTGATGAGTCGCTGCGCTCGTACATCTAGAGATGGCCCATCATCAAAAACTCTGCAGAAGACATCTTTGAGGATCACGCAATCGACCCATTCAATGGAGGCGTGCGCCGCAGAGAGCTCTGAGAGGAGCTGGGCCGCTCGAAGCCCAAAACAATCGACCACCTGATGGAGATCGCGAACAGGTGGGCCGATGGAGAGGACTCGGTGAAAAACTGCGTCCACTCAGATGATGATGATGACCTCGGTCATAGACGCGATCGCCGAGGAAAGCGTCGGATGCATAGTTACGAGGACCGCGAGGAAGTCGACATAGTCGCGGCTGGCTACACCGACAAACGCAATGACAGCAACCACAACAGTGGATATCGCAGTGGTGGATACCACGACAGCGGGAAAACCACGCAAGTGTGGCAACACCGCACTCGCGATGAGGCACCTGGAACATATATCCAGGACAAACTATCCGGACCGTGCAACGTACACTTCTACATCGACAAGCATGATGGCAAGAAAAAATCTAGCCACCTTCTAAAGGACTGTCATGAGTTCCTTAGGCTCCACGAAGGCCTAGCCCAGATGAATCGCGACACGGTAAACCAGGGCTATGGAGCTGCCCCGGGCGCCATGGCTCATGAAGCACCACCCGGGCCACCACCACCTGCAGTTGTGCTAGTCCAAAAAAAATGGCAGTGAGCCAGACCTGCGAGCACTAGGAAACATGGGAATGGTCCAAAAAGGGTGCCCATCAAATCGGGTGCAAAAATCAATCACTCGCCAAGTCAATCTGGCAATGAACTCTCCACCCTCCACCACTGAGTACCTCAGTGGGAGCGAGTCCTGCATTACCTTCGACAAGCACGATCATCCGCGTCAAGTTCCTCGCCCAGGTCACTGTCCCCTGGTGCTCGAGGCACAAATTGGAGGCTTCGAGATGAGTCGCGTCTTCATGGACGGCGGCAGCGGCATCAACCTCATGTTCACAAGTACATTGCGCGCCATGCGAATCCCTCTGTCATGCCTGTAAACTTCAGACACAACATTCCACGGCATCGTCCCAGGGAAGGGCATATACCCCTTTGGCAAAATCAGCTTGGATGTCATATTCGGAGGACCAGCAAACTTCCGGCGAGAGCGCATCGAATTCGAGGTGGTCGACTGGCCCTCGCAATACCACTGCATCCTCGGACGTGTCGCGTTCGCGAGGTTCATGGTGGTGCCGCACTACACCTACCTGCAGATGAAGATGCCGGGCCCCAATGGCATTATCACAGTCAATGGAAGCTTCGAGAGGTCCAATAGCTATGACAGGGAATTCAACAGAATCTCCCAATCTTTCGGCATGCAGGAGGAACTGGCGAGGTCGAAGGAGTCGACAGACAACAGTCTACCTCCTTTGAGTAAGCCAAGCTCACCCGACCAATCCTTTGACACATCGATTCACACCAAGGCTGTCCAGGTCCACTCAACGAACCCGACCAAGACAGCCCTCATCACCAACAACTTGAGTCCCGCATAGGAACTCGCGCTTGTCGAATTCCTCCGTGAGCGCTGGGAAATCTTTGCCTGGTGTCCAGCAAACATGCCAGGAGTTCCCAGGGAATTCGTCGAGCACTCACTCAATGTGAATCCTGAAGCAAGACTAGTGAAACAGACAATACGTCGACTATCTGAGCCAAGGGAAAAAGTGGTCGGTATGGAAGTCAATAGACTCCTCGATGTTAACTTCATACGCGAGATCAAGGAAAGCACCTGGATAGCAAACCCCGTGCTCGTTCCTAAAAAGGACACGGATATCGTATGGATGTGCGTGGACTTCACCTCCTTGAACAAACATTGCCCAAAAGATCACTTCCCATTATCGTGGATCGACCAGATAATCGACTCCACCGTGGGATGCGAGCGTCTCTACTTCCTCGATGCCTACTCAGGCTACCACTAGATTCGAATGAAGGAGGAAGACCAGGAGAAAACAACCTTCATCACGCCCTTTGGCGTCTTCTGCTACACAACGATGCCTTTTCGGGTTGAAAAACACAGGGGCCACCTACCAGCGGTGTATGCAGGCCTGCCTCAAGAACCAGCTTGGTCGTAACATTCAAGTCTACATCAACGACATAGTCGTCGAAACTAAGGAGGAAGCCTTATTACTCTAAGATCTTCGCGAGACCTTCGATAACCTTGACCGCTACCGGATCAAACTGAATCCAGACAAATGCACCTTCGGCATACCATCTAGGCAATTGCTTGGATACCTCATCTCCACGAGAGGGATCGAGGCCAACCCAAAGAAAATAAAGGCCATACTGGCCATGGAGAAGCCAAAGAACATAAAAGGCGTCCAACAGCTAGCTGGGCAAATAGAGGCGCTCAATCGATTCATCAGTCGAATGGGCGAAAAGGCGCTACCTTTCTACCAACTCCTTCATAAGGCCGACAAATTCGAGTGGATAGACAAAGCACAAGAAGCATTGGAAGACCTCAAGCGTCTATTATCCACCTCGCTGGTGTTGGTAACACCTCAAGAAAAGGAGCCGCTATTGTTATACATCTCTGCCACCAACCAGGTGGTTAGTACCATGCTCGTAGTGGAATGAGCCGAAGAAAACAAAGTCCATGGGGTACAACGCCCAGTCTACTACCTCAGCGAGGTGCTTACACCGACAAAATAGCGGTACCCGCATTATCAGAAGCTGGCATATGGTGTCTTCATGACGGCCAGGTGACTGCGCCACTACTTCCAGGAGCACCCCATCATTGTGGTGAGCGACGCTCCGCTAAGGAACATACTCAACAACCCCGACGCCACCAGACGAGTCGCGCTTTGGGGGATAGAACTGTCTCCACGAGACATCACGTACGAGAAGCAAGATGCGATCAAGTCGCAAGTACTCTCGGACTTCCTCATCCACTGGATGGAGAACAAGCTCCCCGACAAGCCATAGATGACCTATCTTTGGACAATGCACTTCAACAAATCCAAACATAAAGAAGGATCTAGCGTGGGCGTCATTCTGACATCGCCGCAAGGTGACAAAATGAGGTATGTTCTGTGAATGCAGTTCCATGCCTCCAATAACGAAGTTGAATACGAAGCCCTACTCCACGGGATGCGGATGACCAAAGCTTGTGGCGCAACGCGCCTCGTCATCTACGACTACTCTAAACTGGTGGTAAATCAAACCATGAACTAGTGCGATGCCCTGAGTGACAACATGATCTACCGTGACCTCTATGACGCACTCGAAGGGGACTTCGATGGCTGTGAACTGTGGCACATTGGCCATGAGAGCAACGAGGAGGCAGATACACTCGCCAACATTGGCTCTACTTGTGCCCCGGTGCCACCTAGAGTATTTCTAGAGCAAATATGCGAGCGCTCCATCAAGCCAAAGGCTCAAGAGCAGAAAGCTTGCACGTCAAAGGACTCGGGGGCTACACCACCCGATGAACCTAAGGCACTCGAGGACATGGAGCAAGATACAGATCTCGAAGGCTCCATGGAGGTCATGATGATCGAGCCATCCTGGACACAACCATACATCACATACTTGCTCAGCAAAAGGTTGCCAGATGACCAGACAGATGCGCGTCATATAGCGCGACGATCCAAGACTTTCGCCCTTATCAACGGCGAACTATACAAGCGCAACATCATAGGAGTCCTTCAATGATGCGTCTCCAATGGAGATGGAAGAGCCATCCTCCTCGAGATACACGAAGGCACTTGCGGACATCACGCCGGTAGTCGTGCCCTCGTCGCCAAAGCTCTGCGAGCTGGATTATACTGGCCAACGGCAATGCACGACGCTAAGTACATCGGCCAGTGATGCAACGCTTGCCAACGATTCGCGGATAAACCGCACGCACCTGGTGCAGAACTCAGGCCAATACATGTGGCATGGACCTTCGTGCAATGGAGACTCGACATGGTCGGCAAGCTACAAAAATCTTCACCTGAAGGGTACGTCTACCTCCTCGTCACGGTCAACAAATTCACCAAGTGGATCAAGGCCATGCCGGTGACAAACCAATCGGGGGCCACTGCCGTCAAATTCTTCAAGTCCATCGTCTTTCGATTCGGGGTGCCACATAGCATCATCATGAACATCGGAACGAACTTCACATCGAACGAATTCTAGGATTTCTGCGAAAACATGGGAATCAACATCAGCTACGCCTTGGTGGCACACCCTCAGACCAAGGTCAAGTCGAAAAGTCCAACAGCCTTGTCTGTAGCGGCATCAAGAAAAGGCTCCTCTGACCACTCGAAAGAGTTGCTGGGTGCTGGCCCAAGGAGCTATAATCAGTACTATGGAGCCTGCGCACAACTCCAAACAGCGCCACAGGCTATACTCCGTTCTTCATGGTGCACGTCGGTGGCAAGATTACCCATGAAGTGCGCTTAGAAATCCCCACGGTCAGAGTATACAAATGAGGCGTAATCAACTCCCGCATCAAGACTTTGTCGATCTCTCAGAATTACCTCGTGAATTACGCTTAGTTAAAAGCCTGGATGAGCGGAAATGGTTAAAATAGTACGGTGGGGCCCAAATGCCACTCAGTAGACCTTTCGGCCCTAACCATTTCCAAACATCAGGACAAGAACGAGCGGCGAATCGGCAAAGAAGGATAAACTACATACACAAATGAGTATGTATGCAAGCCACCATACAACAGTCCCGTGAGCCATTCCATCTAAAAGAAATAGAATATTGCAACGCCATACGGCAAGATCCAAATATCCTAGATAGATATAATAGTTTAGGATATCTCCTCATACATCAAACATCGAGTATCGGTGAGCGGAAAACAAGATCCGAGTACGGATAAGAAGCAAATCGGCATAAGATGCCCCATAAATAAACACATCCCGCCTACGATCTCACGGATCCCCGCTCCTGAATCTCTACACCGAGTGATCGCTGCCAACATCGTCTGCCTCCTCCACCCAAAGATCCATCTTGCGAAGCTTACCTGCTCATCTCAATCAAACAATTTATCGTGAGACCCTAGGGTACTCAGCAAGTCTTTATGCCTCTAAAGGGACACAACTCGGGTGACGAATTGCAGCAAAAAGGTAATCCCTAACAGTTCTATAGATACCGCTAACCATCCGCCTAACCAAAGATAGACGGATGTCCGTGAATTAATAACAACAGCTATAACAAGAATATTAATGATCCATCCTCCTCCTCGCTACCAACGAGGAAGCGGATTTAACAACCCCCATCCGCTGGCAGTTTTATTATCCATTCCATGAGTGTTGCACTATTTACTAGTCGATACTTAGTCAAATTAAAAGCGGTACTTTAGTTATACTTGTCTATGATCGAGAAACGTGCTCCAAGTCGCCCATAACCCGGACACGGCTTTCAGAAGATTTACCTGCAGGTGCACAAATAGCAACACACTCGATCAACCTCGGAAAAACCAAATCAAAACCCAACGAGGCATTCACGACAAAGCGATCACAGGATTCAGAAATATTTTAGGGGCCACCCCATTGCTACCCGCGAAGTTGGCGGCTCGAGACGGACTCAAGGTTTGCGCTGGCTGTAAACATCGAGAACCGAAAGTGTGACTGGGCTTGTCGATACACAAAACACTCCGCCTCCAAAAGCAGTCTGGTGCTCCTCGCACAATCTTAAATAAAGCAAAGAAGCATGGCATAAGTACAGATAGTAATAAAGCCCCAAACTACTTTGTGGCCCCAAGAAATAAGAATGAATCAAGCTTCAGCTCAGGGGTCCATAGGCCTCCCGGATGTGGATAGCGAATATTCAAGGAACAGGAATCAAGTACTCGGGTCCCACGGACACAAGTGAGCATGAAAAACCAAATAGCAGATATTGCTCATCGGTGTCACTTTCATTAGTTATCCCATTACTACTCAGGTTAAGTTGTTTAGGTACCTCGTTATCCATCAGACACTCACTTACCCTACACATGTTGTTCTACGACCCGCATGGCTCAAACAACTCCTGTAGTAATGGCTCATGGGATGGAGGGACAAGCTTCGGTGGGGTTTAAAAGTAAAGGCTATGCAATACTTGGGATTCAGTTTAATGCAATCGCGACTCAATGATGCAAGATTAATATAGAGGCAATAGGTATTATATGTATGCAAGCATGTGGTAGTGCTTGCCTGGCAGCTCAGTTGAAGCGAGAGAAGGATCTGGGTAGTGCTCCTGGGTTTCTTGATATATCCCCTGCTCAGCGTCTATTCGAAGAAGAACCAAACAAACAAGGTCCAACATAAATAAAGTGCACAAGCAGATGAATAAAATGCGACAAGCAAACAATCATGCCATGATGAATGATGCACAATTTGCATGGCAATAATATAGCATGGCATGGGTGAGGTGTGGGGTACAAGAATAAGGCATTTTTTGGAGTTTTAGTCACCTTTTATACTCAAATAAGTTGCTGTAATCTTTATATTTATATGATGCATGCTGCAATTCAGAACATGGAAGGCATAAACAGAAAGGTCTCGTCGAGCTGATCATTTTAGACATATTATTTGTCAAATTTGGAGTTATAAAACAAAAGTTATTAATTAATTAAGGAAAAGGGCATTTTATTTGTAATTTTAATCAACTCGAAAATTAAAGTGTTCAAAATATATTTTGGATGGCATATTTGAAATCCTCACATTTTTCTGCTTTCAAAACATATATTACATGTTTAATTTGGAATTATATTTGAAAAGTTATTTAAAAACATATTTGAATTTTGAATTTAAATTAGTTTTGAAAAGGTTTAATTAAAACAGACAACAGGATAAACTTTTGTTACTCAGGCAAAACAGCGCACTTGTCACCGTCGGGGTGGGACCGATGCTGATTTTATGAAAACGGGCGCAAAAGAAAACCCTTCAATCACCTAGTCATAAAGAAGGGCCAGAAGAATCCACGATGGACTATTCGACGAGCCACCCGCCTTGTTGGTTGGACGGTGACACGCGCGAACCTGTGGACTGCGGGTTGAGAAACGCAGTAGAGGTGCTTTTATAAAACCGCATGAGGCGTATGGTGGGGTCGGGAGCGCGGGTTGAGGAAAACAAAACGGAAGGGGTTTAAGAAAACGCCACGCTGCATCGCTTTTTCTTCCGGGTTTGTCCGACGAAACGAAGACGCGAATTTAGGGCGCCGGGCTCGACCGCGACTCGCAGCATACGCGCGGCGGCTACCGCTGCGTGGCTTGGGTTGTTGGGAGGTTGTGGGCGCTGCTAGGTAGGTTCTCGCGACGAGAGGATTCGGTCGACGTCGTGAGCTCGCCGCCGCCGAGCGCCGACAAAACGCACAACGTGAACAGCAACCGATCGGCTAGCGAGGTGTCGAGGTTCGGCGCCACCGAGAGTGGGTCGGTGGTGGCGGAACGGCTTGGGACGCAGGGATCAGCGACGATGCGACGGACGGAGTTCTAGGGTTTAAGCGTGGCGGTGATCTTCGCCCCTGGTGCTTCTCCTCATGACGGCAGGCTGTGGTGATGCAGGGGTTCTCCACGGCCTTCCTCGACAACCAGAGCACCGCGCCCGCCTGATACGAGGAGTTGGTGATCGGCACCACCGGTGGCCCGAGGTGGATGTGTAGAAGGGAGGAAGAGGGGAAGGGCACGGCCTGATGATCCTGGAGATGCAGGAGAGTCGTGGGAAGGAGGAAAAGGAGGGAGAGGGAGAGGGAGAGACCAGCTGTGGCAGTGGTAGATAAAAGGTGGCTCGGTGCCACCTTTTCCTTCCTCCTCACTCACGTTCGGGTTGACTAAAGGGGGAAGGGTGATGGGGCTACTGTGTAGGCTGTGGAGGAGGAGAGGAAGGTGGGGCCAGGCAGAGAGAGAGAAAGGAAGGCTCTGTGTAGCTTCCGGCTAGGACTAGAGGGGTTAGGGTTGGTGCTAGGGTTGGGGTAGGGTAGCTGGGGTGTGGGCTAGGGAGAGAGAGTGGCCAGGTGGGGCCAGCATGGCAGAGAGAGGAGAGAGGCCGAGAGTGAGGGAGGGAGCTAGGGTTAGCTAGAGAGGGGTGGCTCGGTTTTGGCTAGAGGGGGTTGGTATGGTAGATGGTGATAGAGGGGTAGGTGATTAGGGTTAGGGTTTTAGATAGAGAGGAGGGATTAGAGAAAGAGGGTGATGGGGTATGTCATGGTGGAGGCTTTTTGGCAAGACCAAACTAGATCAAGCCAAAGGAGAGGTAGAGAGGGAGATGGATGATTCACTCAAAAGATCAAATAAAAACAAAGGAGGACAAAAGATGGAGATGGTTGCATGGCATGCACATGTGAGAAAAGCTTGATGAGCACTAGGCAAAAAGGAAAATAAACCAAACTAGATGAAAGATTTGAGAGAGAAGGGAGAGCTCCAAGAGAGATACACCACTCAAAAATTCTTATAAAATCCCAAAGGACTAGAATGTGGTGGTGCTTGCATGGCCCATGCAAAATAATTAATGCCATGTTTATTCTTGTGAAAACAATAATATTAGCATGGCGTTATTCTTGTGCATTCCCAAAAGTGGAATATAAGCCAAGCAAAAGAATTTGTAGAAGTAGATCCATACTATCTCCCATGAGCTAGATTAAACACCAAAAGAAAATAAAATACAAGCTCATGGATAATGGGATGGTGGAATTATAAGGTGGTGAAAGAAAGGGTGGTGGAGTGGAATAAAAGATATGCCCCCAACTCAACTTGGGCATTTAAACAATATATCAATAACCAACTACATTATCAAGAGGCAAATACAATTTACAATGCATATGAGAGAAGAACCAAAACAAAAAGGGTTTTATATGATGCTCAAATGCAAGGTGGCATGATGACATGAGCATGATATAATTGTGATGCAGCAATTATATATATGAAGTAGCCATTATATTACTAGACCAAGTAGCATTACAATTATTAGACAATTGGGATGCTACAACTCTTCCCCACTAAACAGGAATCTCGCCCCGAGATTCTAGGAAAAAGAAGAAGACTCAAAGAGGGTAGGATACTTGGCACGGAGCTCATCTTCACGTTCCCAAGTGGCTTCATCAACAGAATGGTGCGACCATCGCACCTTGCGTAACTTGATGGACTTGTTGCAGTCCTTCTTCTCATGACTTCAAGGATTTTTGTGGGGTGTTCTTGATAAGACAGGTCTTCTTGGAGATTGATAAGCTCATGGTCCACGGTCCTGCCGGGATCCTTGAAGCACTTCTTGAGTTGAGAGATGTGGAAAACATCATGGACCTTGAGTTTTTCCGGGAGCTCAAGAGCATAAGCAACTTCTCCCCTTCTTCCACGAATTTTGAATGGACCGATGTATCTAGGAGCCAGCTTTCCTTTGATACCAAAGCGGTGCGTGCCTCTCATGGGAGTGACACGAAGGTAAACGAGATCACCAGGGACATACTCCATGTCCGTTTGCTTTCTGTCATAATTGCTCTTCTGGCGACTTTGAGCAATCTTCAGATTTTCAAGAATGATGTGGACCTTCTCCTCCGCTTGAGTTACAATGTCGGGGCCAAACAATATTCTTTCTCCTGCACCCGACCAACCAATCGGATTTCTGCATTTGCGACCATAGAGAGCCTCAAATGGTGCCATCTTTAGACTTTTCTGGAAGCTATTGTTGTAAGAGAATTCAGCATAAGGAAGGCATTCTTCCCACTTCATGCCAAAAGAGATGACGCAAGCATGGAGCATATCCTCCAGAATCTGATTGATCCTTTCAACTTGTCCTTGCGACTGAGGGTGGTAAGTCAGGCTGAAGTTCAGTTTTGTTCCCAAAGCATTTTGGAAACTTTCCCAGAACTTGGAAGTGAAGATGCTTCCACGGTCTGAACTGATCTCAAGAGGAACCCCATACAGAGAGACAATTATGTTGATATAGAGCTCAGCCAACTGAATTGCAGAAATTGTTTCCTTGACGGGAAAGAAGTGAGCCACTTTAGAAAGTCTGTCAATGACAACAAAGATTGCATTGTTGCCCTTCTGCGACCTTGGAAAACCAGTGATGAAGTCCATCTCTACTTTCTCCCATTTCCATTCCGGGGGTTTCAATGGCTGTAGAAGACCGGAAGGTTTCTGATGGACAGCTTTAACTCTGCGGCAGACATCACACTCCGAGACATACTTGGCACAATATCGTTTCAATCCCGGCCACCAATATTGTGTTTTCAAGTCCATGTACATCTTTGTGCTGCCAGGGTGGATAGAAAGAACAGAATCATGTGCCTCCTTGCGAACTTGCTCTCTCAAACCCGGGTAGTTCGGAACAAACATCCGGTGTTCAAAGAAAAGCGTGCCTTGATCATCAACATGGAAGGACTCATACTTCGGAAGCTGAAGTCTGGAGATGATACCAATTGTAACTACCTCAGTGAATTACGCTCTTAGTTACAAGCCTGGATGAGCGGAAATGGTTAAAATAGTATGGTGGGGCCCAAATGCCACTCACAGGTAGACCTTTCGGCCGTCCTAACCATTTCCAAACATCGGGACAAGAACGAGCGAATCGGCAAAGCGAAGGGATCAACTACATACACAAATGAGTATGTATGCAAGCCACCATACAACAGTCCTCAGAGCCATTCCATCTAAAAGAAATAGAAATATTGCAACGCCATACGGCAAGATCCAAATATCCTAGATAGATATAATAGTTTAGGATATCTCCTCATACATCAAACATCAGAGTATCAAAGTGAAGCGAAAACAAGATCCGAGTACGGATAAGAAGCAAATCGGCATAAGATGCCCCATAAATAAACACATCCCGCCCACAGATCTCACGGATCCCCGCTCCTGAATCTCTACACCGAGTGATCGCTGCCAACATCGTCCGCCTCCTCCACCCAAAGATCCATCTTAAGCTTACTGCTCATCCTAATCAAACAATTTATCGTGTGAGACCCTAGGGGTACTCAAGAAGTCTTTATGCCTCTAAAGGGGACACAACCTGGGTGACGAATTGCAGCAAAAGGTAATCCCTAACAGTTCTATAGATACGCTAACCATCCGCCTAACCAAAGATAGACGGATGTCCATGAATTAATAACAATGCTATAATAAAGAATATTAATGATCCATCCTCCTCCTCGCTACCAACGAGGAAGCGACGAACAACCCCACATTCGCTGGCAGTTTTATTATCCATTCCATGAGTGTTGCACTATTTACTAGTCGATACTTAGTCAAATTAAAAGGGTACTTTAGTTATACTTGTCTATGATCGAGAAACTGCTCAAGTCGCCCATAACCGCTGACACGGCCAGAAGATTTTACCTGCAGGTGCACAAATAGCAACACACTGATCAACCTCGAAAACCAAATCAAAACCCAACGAGGCATTCACGACAAAGCGATCACAGATTCAGAAATATTTCGGGGGCACCCCATTAAGCTACCCAAGAACGGTTGGCCGGCTCAGACGGACTCAAGGTTTGCGCTGCTGGTCAGAACGACAGAACCCGAAAGTGTGATTGGGCTTGTCGATACCAAAACAATCCGCCTCCAAAACAAGACAGTGCTCCTCACACAATCTTAAATAAAGCAAGAAGCATGGCATAAGCAGGATAGTAATAAAGCCCCAAACTACTTTGTGGCCCCAAGAAATAAGAATGAATCAAGCTCGCTCGGGGGGTCCATAGGCCTCCCGGATGTGGATAGCGAATATTCAAGGAACAGGAATCAAGTACTCGGGTCCCACGGACACAAGTGAGCATGAAAACCAAATAGCGATATTGCTCATCGTGTCACTTTCATTAGTTATCCCATTACTACTCAAAGTGTTGTTTAGGTACCTCGTTATCCATCGACACTCACTTACCCTACACATGCTGTTCTACGACCCGCATGGCTCAAACAACTCCTGTAGTAGTGGCTCATGGGATGGAGGGACAAGCTTCGATGGGGTTTAAAAGTAAAGGCTATGCAATTCTTGGGATTCAGTTTAATGCAATCGCGACTCAATGATGCAAGATTAAGATAGAGGCAATAGGTACTATATGTATGCAAGCATGTGGTAGTGCTTGCCTGGCAGCTTGAAGCGAGAGAAGGATCTCGTAGTGCTCACGGGTTTCTTGATATATCCCCCGTCATTTCCTATTCAAGAAGAACCAAACAAACAAGGGCCAACATAAATAAAGTGCACAAGCAGATGAATAAAATGCGACAAGCAAACAATCATGCCATGATGAATGATGCATAATTTGCATGGCAATAATGTAGCATGGCATGGGTGAGGTGTGGGGTACAAGAATAAGGCATTTTTTGGAGTTTTAGTCACCTTTTATACTCAAATAAGTTGCTGTAATCTTTATATTTATATGATGCATGCTGCAATTCAGAACATGGAAGGCATAAACAGAAAGGTCTCGTCGAGCTGATCATTTTAGACATATTATTTGTCAAATTTGGAGTTATAAAACAAAAGTTATTAATTAATTAAGGAAAAGGGCATTTTATTTGTAATTTTAATCAACTCGAAAATTAAAGTGTTCAAAATATATTTTGGATGGCATATTTGAAATCCTCACATTTTTCTGCTTTCAAAACATATATTACATGTTTAATTTGGAATTATATTTGAAAAGTTATTTAAAAACATATTTGAATTTTGAATTTAAATTAGTTTTGAAAAGGTTTAATTAAAACAGACAACAGGATAAACTTTTGTTACTCACTCGTGCAAAACTAGCCACGGTCACACGACGGTGGGACGGATGTCGATTTATTGTACGAGTCACCGACGGGTGGGACCGATGTTGACTTGTTAACGGTTAAAACCTTCGTCATCCATCTAGGGCTCAAAGAATCGAACTGGCCGACCGGCGAAGACCCACGCGCCAGTGGTTGGACGACGGTGACACGCGTAACCTGTGGACCGCGGGTTGAGAAACGCAGTAGAGGTGCTTTTATAAAACCGCATGCAGGCGCAGTGGGGTCGGCAGAGCGGGTTGAGGAAAACAAAACGGAAGGGGTTTTTCTGAGAAAACGCCACGCGCATCGCTTTTCTTCCAGGTTTGTCTCGACGATCAAGACGCGAATTTAGGCGCGCGGGCTCGATCTGGCGACTCGCAAGGCGCTGCGGGCGCTACCGCGGTGGCTTGGGGTTGTTGGGAGGTTGCCGGGCGCGGCTAGGTAGGTTCTCGCGAGAGGACGGCCTTGACGTCATGAGCTCGCCGCCGAGAGCCGACAAACGCATAACGTGAACAGCAACCGATCGGCTAGCGAGGTGTCTCGAGGTTCGGGCGCCACCGAGAGTGGGTCGGTGGTGGCGGAACGGCTTGGGACGCAGGGGATCAGCGACGATGCAGACGGACGGAGTTCTAGGGTTTGGCGTCGGTGGCGGCGGATCTTCGCTGGTGCTTCTCCTCCGACGGCGCAGGCTGTGGTGATGCAGGGTTCTCCACGGCCTTCCTCGACAACCAGAGCACCGCCTACCGACACGAGGAGTTGGTGATCACCGGCAAGTGGCACGAGGTGGATGTGTGGTAAGGGAGGAAGAGGGGAAGGGCACGGCTCGGGATGATCTGGGAGATGCAGGAGAGTCGGGGAAGGAGGAAAAGGAGGGAGAGGGAGAGACCAGGCATGGCAGGTGGTAGATAAAGGTGGCTCGGTGCCACCTTTCCTTCCTCCTCACGTGCTCGAGTGGGCCGGCAGGGGGGGAAGGTGATGGGGCCGCCAGTAGGCCAGGAAGGGAGGAGAGGAAGGTGGGGCCGGCACGGCAGGGATAGAGAGAGAGAGAGAAAGGGAAGGCTCGGGTGTAGCTTCGGCTAGGACTAGAGGGGGCTCGGGTTAGGGTTGGTGCTAGGGTTGGGGTAGGGTAGCTGGGGTGTGGGCCAGGGAGAGAGAGTGGCCAGGTGGGGCCAGCATGGCAGAGAGAGGAGAGAGGCCGAGAGTGAGGGAGGGAGCTAGGGGTGGCTCGGTTTTGGCTAGAGGGGGTTGGTATGTCAGATGGTGATAGAGGGGTAGGTGATTAGGGTTAGGGTTTTAGATAGGGAGGAGGGATTAGAGAAAGAGGGTGATGGGGTATGTCATGGTGGAGGCTTTTTGGCAAGACCAAACTAGATCGAGCCAAAGGAGAGGTAGAGAGGGAGATGGATGATTCACTCAAAAGATCAAATAAAAACAAAGGAGGACAAAAGATGGAGATGGTTGCATGGCATGCACATGTGAGAAAAGCTTGATGAGCACTAGGCAAAAAGGAAAATAAACCAAACTAGATGAAAGATTTGAGAGAGAAGGGAGAGCTCCAAGAGAGATACACCACTCAAAAATTCTTATAAAATCCCAAAGGACTAGAATGTGGTGGTGCTTGCATGGCCCGTGCAAAATAATTAATGCCATGTTTATTCTTGTGAAAACAATAATATTAGCATGGCGTTATTCTTGTGCATTCCCAAAAGTGGAATATAAGCCAAGCAAAAGAATTTGTTGAAGTAGATCCATCCTATCTCCCATGAGCTAGATTAAACACCAAAAGAAAATAAAATACAAGCTCATGGATAATGGGATGGTGGAATTATAAGGTGGTGAAAGAAAGGGTGGTGGAGTGGAATAAAAGATATGCCCCCAACTCAACTTGGGCATTTAAACAATATATCAATAACCAACTACATTATCAAGAGGCAAATACAATTTACAATGCATATGAGAGAAGAACCAAAACAAAAAGGGTTTTATATGATGCTCAAATGCAAGGTGGCATGATGACATGAGCATGATATAATTGTGATGCAGCAATTATATATATGAAGTAGCCATTATATTACTAGACCAAGTAGCATTACAATTGTTAGACAATTGGAATGCTACAATCTCCTCGATGAAGCACGTGAGATACTAGCGGAACGATCTACAATCTACCAGCAAAACCTCCGCAACTACCACAGCAGAAGGCTACGCCCAAAGTCCTTCGTCGAAGGAGACCTAGTCCTGCGACTGAAGCAGCAAGGGCACCTCAAGCTCGAGTCCCCGTAGGAGGGACCTTATGTGATTACCGAATTAATCTCAGGTGGCGTCTATCGCCTTAAAGACGTAGAAAGCGGAGTCGCATACTCTAACCCCTGGAACATCACGTAGCTGTGTTGTTTCTACCCTTAGATGTTTTACTTTATAAATAAGGCTATTCAGCCAGGCTACTTAGCCACATATATTGTATCTCCTGATATTCTGCAAATAAATAAAGCTAAGTGCCTCCAACTCTGTATTTTCTATTTTTCACTCGCAATTACATCACTCGGGGGCTACGCCACCCTTTCCACCTTGTTATACGAATAATGCAGTAGCCTAAGTAGCTGACGTATTATCAATCGAACCCTTGGTAAAACCAACCCAGCTACAACGTACCTGACAGGTTGACAAGGTGCTGAGATGAATATGCGTCAGGCTAACGAAAAGGAACTGCAAAGTGCAAACCACCCAAAAAATATACAAGCTAGCAAGATTTTTCATATAAACGAGTAACAAACACACCCGACGCACTTATACAAATTTTACAACACCTATGCATCTATGTGCAGGTTCATACTACTCTATTGCCGTAAAAGGAGAACATTGATACGTTCTTCGAACAACTCGATGATGTCTTCGGTTGGCTGATCCACCGCCCGATAATGTGGCACCATGTTCCATGCCATCCCTTCTGGTGGGGGCGGCGGTCTAGCAGCAACAGCTGCAAGGTCCATATCAGGATGATGCAGGCACACAAGTGCTAGTGCAGCCTTGACACCCGCGACTAACTGTTGTGGCACGCACTCGCAAACCGCGCTGGCATCCTGGAATTTCTTCAGTAAATCTAACAAGCTTGAAGGTACCGTGTCCAAGGGGAACATCGCCCAGAAAATATGCTTAAAGCTCGACTGTGCCTTCTTCAAATAAAGCAGCACATGTGACGCACGGTCCTGAAGTGTTGTCAGCGCGACTGCGTGATCACGATCAACCCAAAAGTACCCACTAGCTTCCAGCTACTCCTGGGTCAGGCAGTTTAGCCGAATGGCGACTCAATCTTTCTCTTCTTGCGGAAGGCGAGTGCTAACAACTACAAAAAGCAATACAAAGCGTAAGGATAAAGCGCCGCCACGAGTAGCTGGAAAAGGATAAGAAGCTAGAGAACTAACACTTAAATTGCTCATTCAACTGAGCCACCTCGCCCAGAAGGTAGTTCTCACGCGCACTGGCTTTTTCGGCTTTTGACTTCCACACCTCCGCGCTACCACGGATCATGAGCATCTCTCGCTCCATATGCTTTATGCGGTCACGCAATCGAGACAGTAGCGACAACTCCTCCACCTTTGAACATGGTCGCGCCACAGGTTCATCGGTGGGAGGTGAGTCGGATGGACCACTCGAAGGACCCTATTACTGGCAGGGCAAGAGGTAAATAAGACCAACCATTCATAAATAACGCCAAAAGAAGAAACATCAAAGTTCAGCAAGTCTCAAAAGGGGTACCCCCACAAGGCACAGCATAATTCAAGAGGGAGAAACTAGACTATTACAAAAGGCGACTAAGCAACAGGCTACAGCTACGCGTTGGCACTCGGGGGGCTTCCTCGAGTTTGTGGAAGTCTCTGACGCCACAGTCTTCTCGGTTACAACCTCTTATGTTGTGGTATTTGTCGTCTTTGCTCGCCTCAGCTTTGTTGACTACTTTGCGAGTGTCTCAATGAGTCGAGGCCCATATTTATGACAGCGAGTAGCAAAGGGAGCAAAGACTACCTGCTGGCCATCCGCGGTAACCGGCATCGCCTTGGAAACCTCGCTGGGATTCAGCTCAACACCATGAGCCATCGCCGTCGCCAGTCCCATGGTCGCTCCGACTCTCCTCTAAGCATTCTTGAAGTCCATAGGAATACCCTCGGCAAAGGACTCCACGAGGCCCTCAAGATCGTCAATGAGTGCGGCCTTGGGGAACATCTCCTCTAATACACCCAAGGGTGCCCTTGGCCTTCTACAGGGATTCCCTGGCGGCGATGCTACGGTCTTCGACTGTAGCTATAGAACCGGCCAAAGCATCTTGGCGAGCCAGAGCTTGGGCGTTGAAGCTCATGCCAGCAGCATCTGCAGAAGACATAGCTAAGCATAGCAGACACAATGGCAAATACAGAACATGCAAATAGTGGCATAGCATCATACCTGATAGAGCCTCTGCAACAGAGACAAGCTGATCCGCGAACACCTTTTCCCTATCAACCGCAGCTGCCAGAAGGTTCTCCTCACGAGTCTTTGACTCCTAGGTGGAGCGTTCCAAGGCTTCGAGTGCCTCGTCACACTTATTCTCTATGGCGGTAAGACCCTTCTAGAGGGAGTCGACGCGACGAAGAAGCTCATGATGCTCACCTGCAAGTAGAAATAGCACAACTCAAACTCACCAATTTGCATACAAACGGCACAGATGAAAGAGTGTGAACTCACCTTCGAAGGCACGGTGACGGGTTTCCAACGAAGCATGCTGACATCCCAAGGAAATAATTTGCTCGGCGAGGCGAGTGGATTCCTTCAGGATAGGCTGCAAAAGGGAGGCATGAGCATCAATCAAATTTCAACTGCTAACGACAAGAAAACTCACATGTTCCTCCAAGGACTCCGAAGTTTCCTTCTGAGTAGACATTCGGGCAACCATCTGGTGCCCTCGGTGTGGGGGGAACTCGAAGAATTGGCACCAGAGTTGGCAGCCACCAGGGGAGAAGGAGATTGCACCGCCATCTCCTTATCTTTGGATTCTGCGACTCCAGTCTCCTTCACAAATCGACAATCATCGGATGATGATGACGCGGTTTGGCTATAAAACATACAAAGCAACTTCAGAAGAAAAGATTTTAGACATAAGGACGAACTCGTAGGAGTACAAAGCATACCTGTCAAAATTTTCGAGGTCGAAAGAGTCCTCAGACGCCTCCTTCGGTGTCCCCAGCTTCTTCCGTGGAGGAGGAGCCACGACGTGCATAGGCACGGCGGGAATCGACTCCTCTACCATAGTCGGAGGACCCTCTAGCATCGTTGGCGAGGATG
The DNA here is from genome assembly GCA_023614405.1 of Avena insularis. Lineage (NCBI taxonomy): Eukaryota > Viridiplantae > Streptophyta > Magnoliopsida > Poales > Poaceae > Avena > Avena insularis. The sequence goes on along the minus strand of CM042694.1, from coordinate 230,030,793 downwards.
CGTCCGAGTTCTCGCTTCGGGAGCGCTTGCGAGTCCCGTTCCTGCTGGACTCGGGGGCTTCCTGCTCTCTCTCTCTCTTGATAGGGACGGTGGAGCCTGATTCATCCTCCTCTTTGGATTCACGAGGGACCACTCCCTCAGGCTGAGGAGGCAACACATTGGTCACTTTCCAGTCCTGAAACAAGGAACAAACATCAGTATAAAGGAAAACCTAGCAGGCAATCGAAAAACAAGAAGAGCTCAAAAGAAATCCACCTCAGGCGGAGGATGACTCACACAGAAGGGAGGCACGGCTGAGTCACCAGGGAGTCTCTCCTTGGTTATGTAGTTGGTCAGCAGCCGAAACCTCTTGTCTACTTCACCCGAAGAAATGTTCTCTCGCGAGATGTGAGTGACGTCATCAACTCCAGTCCAGTAGCACATTGGATGCGCCCTAGCCTGCAACGGTTGCACTCTATGATGCATCTAGGTGCGAATGAGGTCTGTGCTGCCTACTTCCTTGCCTATGCGGAGCTCATGGTTGCAAACACGCTTGTACAGAGCCTCAGTTTCCTCAGCTTCATCGGGCTTCACCGTGTTCTTCCACGACCTCCTTCTCTTGCATACTGTTGTCGGATCAAAAGGCGCAAGCCCGAAGTGTTCCTCATCAACCTTCTGGTCACGAATATAGAACCACTTCTCCCTCCACCCTCTGACAGATGCATTGAAGTTGATGGTGAAATATGTGACATTGGAGTCTACATGGATCTCGCAGCCTCCTATATCGTAGACTACCGACCTAGAGCCCGACTGGTGTTTCAGTTTGAAGAGTTTTTTGAAAAGGCCAAATTGTGGCTCGATTCCGAGCCAGCACTCACAAAGGGTGACGTAGCAAGCAATATGAAGGATAGAGTTCGGGGTCAGCTGATGAAGCTGGAGCCCGTAGAAGCAGAGTAACCCCCTCACAAACTTGTGAAGGGGGAGAGAAAGACCACGAATGATAAACGCGAGGAACATCACCCAGAATCTGGCGGGGGGACTGGGGATTACCTTGTCATCGGGAATCCAGAAGTCATCCTCCGCAGCAGGGAGAGCACCATCTTGGCACCAGTTGAAGAGCTCTATGTCCTTGATGGCGGTCGGCCGCCGTGATCCATTTGTGACACGCGTGTCTAGGCCCTTCTTCTTTCCAGCCATGGTGGCAGTACTGGTGGCCGTGGCGGCGGCGCCCTTCTTCTTGGCCAGACTAGTGGCAGCCACAGATCCATCAGCGAGGGCACCGCTCTTTTTCCTCATATTGCGCTTGCGGTGGGAGCGCAGAAAGTACCTGGGAAATGTTCGGAGGCCGTCCAGCGCAGCAAGGAGGTGCGAGCAATGGAACATCAAGGAGCAGCAATGGAGTCAGTGCGCAAGGAAGAAGATGAGTTGTGGGGAGAATTACCTCACAACAAATCTCTAATTAACCTCACCGCAGATGCAATTCAACGGACAGAAGTACACCAGCCATATGCGTGGTGCAAATCGTTATAGACGCGTGGCAGAGCAAACAGCGAACCGTCGCTCCACTCCTCCCATTACGTGGGAGAATCGAGAAGACGTAGTTAAAATCGAAGATTACGCACGCCTGGTCAAATCAAAGTAAAAAATTGGGCCCTACTTTCGTCACGTCACGTCCAAACTGCTCACGCGGGTGAATGAGATCATCACATCATCAGCACTGACGTCATTTACTCCAGCAGGAACATCTTATGACTACTATAGTTCTTACTTGAGTCTTCGACTCGACCAAGCACTAGGGGACTACTCCTAACAGGAGCGCTGGCCGCGCACCCGATAAACTTTATAGACTTCCAAGCATTATGACAATGTATTTCCTCTCAAAACTCTTTAGTCGAATCAACGATTCGACTATGGACTCAACGTTACTCCCATAGGAAGCGCTGAAGGCATATTTGGCTGAAATAAGTAAAAAATGACGGCAGTCAAAAACACTAATAGTCCCCACTCGAGTCTACGACTCGAATAGGCACTCGGGGGGGGGGGGGCTACTCCCATAATGAGCGTTAGTCGCGCACCCAATGATTTTTCTTGTACATAACTATGTGTTGACTACGTCCACACTTGAAAGCTTTGGCGATTCCACCTCAAACTTTCCCTGCAAAGAGACTTCGTCTCCTGGGCCACCCGAATCATCTCCGCAATGATAAAATTTGGATGCCACGCTTGCAGCGTGAAGATAAGACCTGAAGAAGGCCTGGCAACGCACCTGCTGTGCTCTACAAGAAATAATCCGTGCCTATAGGCACGATGAAATAAGCCTTGACGGACGTGTAGAGTGCTCACACTTATACACTGGGATTCGACTCTATAAGACCTCCACGGCATGAGTCGAATTGCACCAGCACTTTTCCGAATTCGAGTCCAGGGACTCGAGTTTGAGTAGATTGCGTTGGTTTTTCCTAAGGCAGTTAACTGGTCCCGAAACATCGAATGAATCAGGCACGTATATCGACAATCCCTATGATATAAACTAGAGCATTCGGAAACATGCTCAACTGTACACCCGAAAGCTTCATAAGTATCCACTCGAATCTGCGATTCAACCGAACACTCGGGGGATACTGACATGGGCATACCTTACAGGTACTCGAGCTTGGCATATACAGTCCAGCCTAGAAAAAGCCCACGACGTTGCTAAGGCCCAGTCAAGATTCGGGTGACCCAGGAGACTTCAACTGTTTGCAGCACACGGCAAACTTAAGATAGAAGTTTAAAGGGAAAATCCTAATCTGTAACTGACTTGACCTGCTATCCTGAGACCTAGCCTATCTATATAAAGGCTAGGAGGGGTGGCTAGGAGGACAATCCACAACCCTAGTTTCCACACATTCGCCAGATTGCATCTGCACACCCCCTGTAACTTTCGACTCTCGATAATTCCAAGAGCAGATAAGCAGGAGTAGGGTCCTCTACGAGGCCTGAACCTGGGTAAACCTTGCGTCCCTGTGTGCTTGTTTGCTAGCCGATCAATGCTTCTAGCGCTCCCCACTTCCTCGAACCTAAGTCTATCTGCGATGGGCATTGATGAGTTAACCTCTCGTCAACCATAGCTCAACTAATGAGGCTATCATGACACTGACTTAGAGCCATATCTTGAATTCTTCTACTGAGATCACACTCTCAAGATCTTGATCATATCATATTCTTCTCTTCAACTTGATGATCTTGATAACAATACTCAAGGTATATCTATATCTTCATGGCATCCATACTTGAATCCAACACATGGACTATAAGTATGACCTATGGAATATTCCTTCATATAAAACTCAATGAAAACATTAGTCCATAGGAATTATCATTAATCACCAAAATAATACATAGGGGCAATTACCCTTTCACGGGTCTTCACGAGTCTTTTTGGGCTCAGTCGGGCTAGAGAGGGCCCGGTGTGCGCTTGCTGCTACATCTGGTTGGCTACCGCCCTACGGCGGTGGAGGTAGTTCCCTCCCGCGTGTCATTGTACAGCCGACTCCCGTTGAAGTTGCTTCTTTTCGGTCATACTAGCCTCACATTGTGGGTCACGGTGAGACGATGTTGTTGACTGCAAGACCGTGGTGGCATGTGGTGGTGGGCGGCGAGCTTGGTGGAGCAATTTGAAGCGTCCAGGAGTGTGGTTTTTTGAGGGGTCAGAAGAAAGCCTTGTCGTCTAGACACCAACGTGGCAATGCCTATGGGTGTCGCCGTCCTTCCTGAAGGCAGTCGGGCGTATCTCTTCCCAACTTTTGTAGCATATTGGGGGAAACCCTAGGACCAGTACGGGCAGCAACGTCGCTATCGTCGCTTTCCTTCTTGGAGGTGTTGCTTGGTACGCGACGCTTCGGAGTGCTGGGAGCATGGTGGAAATTCTCCGGAGGGCACAACGGTGGCGGGTCATCCTCATTTTCGTTGAGCCACTGTTCTCGGCTTTGTTTTTCTCTTCTTTTTTCTTCTTAGTTTTTCTTTCGGTCATTGTGTTGTCTGGCTCAACAGTGGTCTCAAATGGTTGCTATATTAATATAGTTGGGTGCAAGCCTATTTCGAGGATTTATGCGTCCATGGCACTTTGAAAACCAATTCATCAGAATAGACTAATATATGTTGAAGATTGTAGACTATGGCATTCACACAAAGGCTTCATGATAATAGCATTTATACATTGTTGGATGGAATTTTCTAACTCCAGTCAACTAGCCGGTGCCCTGTCGCACACAACAACCTTTGTCCGCCAATATCGTCGTGGCATCTTACTCATCGAGTCTTCTGTCATGCAGCTGCTATGCGTCTCTTCTACTATGCGCTCTCGGGAAGACGACTAGTGGTGCGTTAAGATTAAATGTGTTGTTCTCTTAGATAGATATATATTTAGACTAGGTCTCATGATTTTTTTCCCAATGTCATGTGCCCTTCACACTAACTCATGGGACCCAAGGCAAGAGGAGGGCGGCAGCAAGCAGCACATGAGGAGGAGCAGGTTCTCTCTCTCAATAAAAAGGGAGGAGAGCTGGAGGAGAAGGAGGAGCAGCCAGCGCCGACGTGGACCAGAGAAAAGAAAGGAACAGTCTTTTGGCCTCAGCTAAAAAAAAATTGGATGGCCTGTCTAAGTATCAAAATACAGCATCCGTTTCATCGCACAAGTTTTTTAAGATTAAATTTTGACAATAATTAATCTGAATATATGGTTTTTTAACTTGAGATTCAATATCAAAATATAGAGTAGGGGCACGGGTGTCTTGGCTCCCGAGATCGTCTACTCTCCTGCGTTAATTGGGCATGAGGAGCGCCGGGAGTCGTGTAGCTGCCTTTTACTTGGACTATAATATGAGTGCTTGAAAATATTGGAAACACTGTATCTTTTTGTGGGCCAGTGAGAGTTAATGCGCTATTTCAGTCTATACCACGAGTCAATAATTTGCGCAGTGCACCAGGACCGGGTATTAAATATCATCTCCATCTCCATCGAGAGCCCTGGCCGGCCTGACGACGGTGTGGACGAACTAGGTGACCCCGTGATGGGGAGAGGGTAAATATTGAATCCATCAGTGGGCATGCCCGAGAGCAAGGATCCGCTGCGCCCACCTCGCGACCTCCACCACCATATCACCCGGCCGCCCTCGTACCACAGGCAGCAACACCTCACGCCGTCACGCGTCGCGCCTAGCCTCTGCTCCACCTCTCCACTCGTATATGTGGCGCTCTCCGGCGGTTTGCGGGCGACGAGGAGCAGGCAAATGAGTCGCGCGCACCAGCAGCCGGGCGGGGGCGCAGGTGCGATTGCGAAGCTCAAGGCGACGGTGTGGGCGTTCTTCTCCTGCGGCGTCTTCAGCAACAACGTCGCACTACGGAACAGTAGTGGCACCAAGGGAGGTAGGTCGGCCACTCCCAGCACTCGGCGAGGGTGGTTCCGGCCAGCGTGATTGCGGGGTTGGTTGCATTGCAGCTCATCTCGACGGGTGATGTAGCCATAGGGTCTTCATTTTGTACTGACACCCTCATAACGATAATCCTACACCTACGGATGGTTTGGGTTACGGAGAGTCCTAAGGAGTGAATTGATTGACCCAGTGTTTATCTCATACTTGAAAAACGGGCCACGTTCTAATTCTGAACCCGGTAATCTTAGACTTACGGACGATTTTGTTACGGAGACTCGTACGGACGGACGTGGAATTATGCAACTGGCTGAAACTGAGGAAGTGGTTGCTAAAAAATCTCCCGCACCAAATGAGCAACCGACACGTCAGTCCGTAAAACAAATTCCGTAAGATTTGCCCATAGATGTAGCATTACTCGAACTTCTGAACCTGTTCGGTGCGCTCCGTAAGAAAATTCCGTAACGCTTTTTCCGTAACATAAATAAACGGCTATCTCTCACTTCATGCGGTGGGTCCTATGGTCAGGCTCAATAATCCATATACCTACTCCCTCCATCTAAAAAAAAATCGCGAGTTTATTAAAATTTGAATATATCTATATACTAAATAGTGTCTAGATTTATTAAAGTTTAGACAAATTTGCGACACTCTTTTTAGGACGGAGGGAGTACATCAGAATATACACATGTACAGTCTGCCATCTGGAGTGAACCAGTTGGTCCAGTCTGCCATCTGGAGCGAGCCAGTTAGTCATCTGGAGCCGAGAGCCATTCCGAATTTCCGATTACACTATCTATAAATAAAAAGCTCACCATTTTCAAAGATTAACTTTGACCAAATTTTAATCCAAATATTTCATACTCCCTCCGTTCTTTCTATAGTGCCTATAGTTTTTTAGCAAAAAAATCAAAATATAAGAGTATAGTTTGATCTTTTAGCAAATACACCCCTTCACCGATCAGTCTTAAAAAAAGGAAAGAATCATACGAGTGATCTATTGCAGGAATAGGTAGCCTCAAGATCCAAACGATCACTTAGTCCCTCGAGAAAAAAAATCCTCGGAGCATCTCCACTCGCGTTCCCAGAAGGCGTTTCCAGGACGATTTTTTCGTCCGGACGGCGAAATTTCGCCCAGTCGCGCTTCCAGGACGTCGAATTGGTCCGGATTTGGCCCAACTTTCATCCGGTGTTTCCAGACCGAATCCAGGGCGCTGGGAACCGCATGGGAACGTCGGACGCAGCGAAAGACAGGTGGGCCAACCCTGTCGGTGAGACAACCCCATTCCCCACCCCTACTCGGCTCTCCTGTGGCAGAGAGCTTTCATCGCCGCCATGTCATCGTCGGTGAGGTCCCACCACACCAAGCCGAAACCATGCTTGTAGATAGGTCCGCTGCCTCTGCCGCATCCTTTCTCCTTCGCCTAGGCCTCGTTTCGCTATCCCACCTTCGTCGTAGCTCGGCTTCGTTCCGAGCTCCCACCACCTCACCCACGAAATGTTTGGCATTTGGCCCATTTGGCTATGGACTCCAACGATGAGAAGATGTTCACCCTATTGCTGGAGGAAGAGACCACCGCAACTGTCGAAGATGAAGAGCACATGCAGATCCTCGCCTCCTTGGCCCAGTTGTACATGCAGATTGTAGCGCCAAAGCGTGGAGGCTCGGCGAAGGGTCGACGGAAGTGCAAAGCAAGGCAGCGAGTGGAGGGCTATTTCATGCTATACGCCAACTACTTTGCTGACGAGCCGCTGCATGAAGAGGCCGTGTTTCGGCGCCGTTTCAGGATGAGCCGGAAACTCTTCCTCAACATCGTGCATGCCATCCGGAAGTTCAACCCCTATTTCATGAAGAGGCCGTGTTTCGGCGCCGTTTCAGGATGAGCCGGAAACTCTTCCTCAATATCGTGCATGCCATCCGGAAGTTCAACCCCTATTTCGTATGCAAGAAGGACTGCACTTGTATGGTAGGGTTTTCCTCACTGCAGAAGTGCATAGTGGCGATGAGTTTGCTTGCATACGGAGCTCCGGGTGACAGTGTCGATGACTATCTCCGCATGGTCGAGTCCACCGCCATTGATTGCTTGTACAGGTTCTGCAGGGCAGTGATTGCAGTATTTGGGCCACAATACTTGAGAACACCCAAAGCTGAAGAAACCACTTGTATCTTCGCAGTCAATGAAAGTAGAGGATTTCATGTAATACTTGGAAGCATCGACTGCATGCATTGGCACTGGAAGAACTATCCATTTGCTTGGCAAGGAATGTACAAAGGCCACAAAGGAGGTTGCACTGTGATACTCGAGGCAGTTGCTACACATGATCTTCGGATTTGGCACTCCTTCTTTGGCATGGCAGGACCGAACAACGACATCAGCGTCCTCTAGTCCTCAAATATCTTTGCCAAGCTTGTTGAGGGTCATGCTCCCCATGTAGACTTTGAAATCAATGGACACCACTATCTTGTAGATGGCATCTATCCAAGATCGCCAACATTTGTAAACACTATCTCAAGCCTGATGCTCCCCAAGCATTCTCAGTTTGCCAAGAAACATGAAGCTTGCAGGAAGGACGTGGAGGGGGCATTTGGTGTGGTTCAACAGAGGTTTGCAGTTGTTCGGTTCCCTGCTATGAACTGGTCGAAAGATCAGATGTGGAAAGTGATGAACTGTTGTGTGACCTTGCACAACATGATCATTGAGGATGAGAGAAAGGACCCAGTGGATTTGGTCGAGCGGGACGAGCCATACTACAGACCAGAACCCCTTGCAGAGCCCGATCACCAGGTGCCACCATCGTGGGCTGCATTAATCGCCATGCGTCAAGAAATCCGAGACCCGGTAGTGCATCAACAGCTGCATGATGATCTGGTTGAGCATATATGGATACGCAAGGGCAACACATAGATGCCGAGCATGATCTTGCCGAACTAGGCCGAACTATGTTGTATTTTCAGTCTATGTCGATCTATGTTTACTTCATACCGAACTATGTATAATTTAATGCCGAACATTGCCCTATATTCATATTTATGCCGAACCACGCTGAACTCTGTTTGAATTTGAGCTAAATTTGGGTGAAAACTCGCAGCTTTTGCGTCGCCTGGGAACCACGTCTGGGAACACGAGTGAGAAAAAGATCGTTCCTAGGCCGAAAGTTATGTCCGTTCGGCGCTAAATAACACCGGATTTTGGCCTGGGAACGTCCAACGAGTGAAGGTGCTCTTAGTTTTAGGAACTAATGATAGGGACTATTTTTTTCCTTATAACAAACCTATATAGGCTGCACGCATAGCATTGCTGCCATATTCTCCCGTGCGTTTCTTGTTTCTTGACCGATATTATTAGAACTAGACCGATATGCGAGCTTCGCCTCGTCGCATTCGTGTTCACACAAGGTAGTTAGATTGTATGTGTTTACGTGTGTACCACTAAGGTGAACAATACTACCTCTGTTCCAATATAAACCTTTCTAGCAAGCTGTTTTAGTTTGCTAAAAAGACTTACATTGTAGAATAGAGGGAGTACTTGCGTGAACCTTATGTTTCATACCGCGATGGAAAATTTGAAACATTTAAATAGGATATAAATATAAAATGTATGTTTAGATGCACATTTTTTTAGCAACATCTTATATTTTGGAAAGCAGAGAGTAGCTCCCAATGCGCAAGCAGCCATCTCCTGAGAAAATTCTCAGGCATGTAGCCAGATGCGATCATTTCCGCACCCAACTCAGAGCCCTTTTGGCATCCACAATGGGAAATCAAGCAAGGATGAAAGAGGGACGGCGGGAGGAGAGGGAAGGGAGGAACTGGGTGTACCTCCAAACACGGGTCGACTGCAATCGACCTCGAGAGGAGAAGTCATGCCCACTCCCAGTCACGCCCATGGAGACTCGAGAACTACGGAGACACACCCCAGGATAGTGGCTGAACCTAGCCTCGTCCTTCTCGCCGACAGCCACGTCGAGTCTCAGCACAAGACGTGAACTTATGGAGCGGTGGCCGACGGATCTAGATAAATTGGAAGAGGGCTGCTATGAAGACAAAACAAGCACTTGGAGCGTTGAAGAAGGGGAAAGGGGCACACTAAAAAAGCGGCATGGCTGCTCTCAAAGTATCACTTACTATCGCACTGCCGGTCGATGATTTTATGCCACAACCAAACTATTGCGTCACCAATTTGACGTGGAAGCAAATTTCAATTATACCGGAAGCAAACTCCAACACCCAATACACAGTTTGCTCCATATAAGAAAGCTAGTAACTCAGTGCCATGAATGATCATAATCCGTAATCAACAGGTGGGCCATAGGCTAATTAAAAAAACTGTATTGCATGGACTAATAATGACCGGAGGCCTAATCCTTCCCGCGGTACTTAGAATGTGCAAACGGGGAGGAGAGAAGGATCAATTCGGTGATTAGTCCTATTTTAGCTGAAATAAGTTTGCTTAGTTCTTTTTTCAATTCCTTTACTGTGGTTTTTAGTAGGCGTGAAACTAATCAGGTTGTCCACAATTGTGCAAGACATGCTTGTACGCAAGTGGTGTCGAATTCTTGGTTAGGTGATCCTCCAGAATTTTTAGTATACGGCATTGATGCTGATTGTAACTCTGCTGTTATATGAATAAAGTGGGAAGGTTATAAAAAAATGATCAATTCCACCACAAATGGTTTTTCCACCGTATTGAAAGTACTCAATCGCTGTTTTATGGGCCCTATCAGGCAGGGTCATCCACAGGCACACATGGCATACAAATCAAAGTGAGAATAAGAAGAGTTCACCGGCCCAAATCAATGACCCAGATCGATCATGGCGAAAATCAAACGGCTGTAAACATCCTGCTCGGGAATGCCCTCAACTATCTAGATAGTCACCACGGTTAAGCTATTAGATAAAGTGTTTTCCAATAAGAATCTAGCGGTAACAATTTTGTGAGAAATAATGTATATATAGTTGGTAAAGAATTGGTTAAACGAAAATCTTGAAGATACGAGTATTATAATCCTACAACATTTGTTCCGATGAATAAAACTCACGTTTTCCATGATTTACTTTTGACAAAGAACTTTTCTGAATATATGATCTTTATCTCAAGCTTCAATATTATACTAGGCTCATACGAGGAGTTAAAGATTAAAGTCCAATCAAGAATTAGTCTAAATATAAGATGAATATTAGATAGAAAATTGGTATCACTAGAAAGTGTTTTTCAATAGTAAATTTTAAAACTGTGTGGATGGAGTATATGGTTTCGATTGCCTAGTACAGTTTAACAAGGGTGCAAGTAGTTTAAGAAAAGAAAAGTTGACCACCAATTTCAGTCAAATTCAGATCCTTTTTTCAAGTCAAAATCATGTGGATCATCCGCCTGTTTAGCTAATAAAGAATATATACAGAGGTGGATAATATATCGATACAAAGATCATGAGGTTAGGGCCAACAGCCCCATATCTCGAAGGTGGATGATATCCATTTACAACTTGACCAGACTACTTAATTTCCGATCAACATACCACAATGACATTGGCATCTCACTAGAGCAGTAACTGTTACAACATGTGTCCTTACACAACAACAATGTCACACGGCTGGAAAACTAGTGGTGTAGCAAACTGCACTTGTGCTACAAAACATTTGTATTGTATACAGCTCCCTGACATCCTTCACATGGCCATGCTTCTTACGGTCGTCTCTTTCAGAGTGCTAACAGATCTGTGGAACAACTTGAGATTACGTCCCACTTTGTCCTGCGAGGGCAACAAAAGAATTGTTGCATTTTCAAAGTACACTAACCCCAGCAAAACAAAGCACGAAAAAAAAGTGGATCCCAAACCTCAGCAAGCTTAATGTTCTTTTAAATGAACCGAGACATTTATAAAAGTTCCATACCTCTTTTAAATGCTCTAGCCTCTCCAATATAGGGAGTAGTTCATCGGAAAATGGAGACAGATCTTCTGCACAAGCTCTACAAATATATAAACGCGGTTGTGTTTCAGATTTTAAGAACAAAACAGTAAGAAACGAAATATTTGCACAACTGATAAATATTCATACTCATCGTGAAAATGAACGAGGAGAATAGTGATGGCACATTCAGCGACTTGGAGTAGAAGTGTTATAAGCTGGTCTCGGTTGCCAGCCATGCAACACAGATCTATCATTGCAATATACCTCCTGCAAAAAGAGAAACAGTCTCGTGGTTACCTACTAAAAATGCAGTTGATGAAGAGTGGATAGCATTAACCCTTGATACAATAAAGTTCCTTAAGATCATTGCAGGATAGCTATACTTGTGCATCATGCAGCGCCTAGTAATAGCATGATGACACGTTACAAAAAAAACCTTTTTCCAACATAGAATAATGATGTGCTCAGATCTTCTCCCTATTGTCATCCCAAGCAGAATCAAGAGAATTTAGTCAAGGGATTAGGAATACTTTCCTAGTTCGCTATGTTCTCCCTTTCAAATATGTGCATTGTTACCGAAGATAATATTATTACTCCCTCAGTCTATGTACACAAGGCCACTTGGTCCTGTCTTAAGTCAAACATGTGACCAAATTAATATGAAAGATTTGGTGATACTGATTTGGTATTATTTGTTGATATTGTTTAATATAAACTTGGTCAAATTTAAACCGGTTTGACTTTAGATAAGATTAATTGGCTTTGTATACATGGATGGAGGGAGTAACAAAGATACTTGAATGACAAGATACTTGAACCAAGATACTTGAATGACAAGATAGCCTACGTATGAACCAAGAGAAAGTGCAGGCATTTCCAAACAAAATAGAGCATCATGTACCTTTTACGGATGTTATCGTTGGGTGAGATGCAATCTTGTTTCATGCATACTTTTATTATCTCATCGACCTCCTTCCTAGATAACTCATTCAAGTCACGAACCTACAGGATTAAATAGACAAATTAACTGCCACAGAATCAAAGATTGAGAGTACACGTAGTCAGTTTCAAACCCAGACATCTAAACCAATCAGTCTTTTCCATCAACTCCAGATATGTATTCTAACTTCCAGATTCAGCACATATGCTCCTTGAAATCTGCTCTAATAATACGAGTATATTTAATGTGAAAGGTAGCTTAGCAAATTGAATACCTTATTTAACAACATATATTTTTCTTCACCTACTCTCTCGAGAGCAAGTGTTACAGAGTTCAGAAGACCTGAAACCATTTGTAGAGTTGGTTGCTGCTGACCATGTTCGCTGTTATCACCGCCTGAAATCTGCAAGGTCAATTTGCACAATGTTATCAACGGCATATGAAAAATATAAAGCACAAAACAACTGGACTGCATTTGACTTCTACTCCCTTTGTTTCAAAATATAAGATGTTTTAGCATTTTTCTAAAACACATGTATCTAGAGTTCTAGACACCTTTTAGTTTGTAGGTTCACTCATTTTGCTTCCAACCTACACACTAAAAGGCATCTAGATACATGTGTTTCAGAAAATGACTAAAACATCTTATATTTTGAAACGGAGGGAGTACATCGCGGCATAGAGCGATATATATAATACTGCATTGGCCACTTAGCTCAATTTCATAATCTCCTGTGTTGATTTGGTACAATGTACTAATTGCAAAGTGTTTTGCATGATTACAGGAAGCTATCTATATTGGTTAGACTACACAAGTAACATGATATAATATTTAAATATATTTATTGTGTAAATATCATAAGTTGGTGTGTTTACTAGCATATTTCTTCGAAATGAACGATCTAACTTCCATACACGAGACCACCGAAGCAACTGTTAAGGACATGTGCAGTACCATGTGGAACATATTTGGTCTGGCATTTTATACTCACAAACTGGAAATTTGGAAAAAGTCAGAAGTATAAAACAGCATAGAAGTTCATATTTAATTTGAATTTATCAGAGAAAAATTATAAAGGTTACTTCACAAGCCTCAAAGCTAACCACTACACCGCACAGGTAACAGATTATTACTAACAACGTTCTGTCAAAAAGTAGGATGCACCGAGATATCAAATCTCCAAAATACTTATTATCCATTATTGGTATGAAACCGACAGTACCAGAGGACAAGACCAAGAACAACAAAATGAATAGGGGTTCAAAAGTACATCACTTACTTGAAACCGCATATTCTTCTTTGTAGCCAGAAAATATAGGTAAGAGATTAGGCCAAAGCAGAGACCAAATAATACCAACTCTGACTTCTGGTTCTGGTAAGCAGTGAACTTTACATGTATTAGAAGAGTCCCAGGTGCATAAGAGCACATAAATAGAAGATTAAGGCCTACCTCGATCATATTTGGTGATTGAATGAAATTCAGAGACCCAAAATCAAGATTAAAAAGAGAATGCATCATGGAGAATAGATCTTGGACATAGCTGCATTCATCATTTTCCTCGTATGCCCATACCTATAAAGTATAGGGTGATGGTGAATCCACCATAATAGAAAACACCAAAGTCAAATGAGAAGCAAATAGCAAACCTTGCTGAGAATAGAAACCACCATATTAAGTCGTTCCAAGGTGAAGGCATTAGCTCCAGATATGTTCTCTCTTAAAATGCTATTAAAAATTGACTGATTCTGCTTGGCAAAATCCACTATCTCACGTACAATTTTGTTCTTCACCTGAATCAAAATTTAAATTTCAATAAAAGGACAGAAATACATAAATTCTGTAATACTACTTCTGAAGCAAAAAAAAAAGGCATATCAAGTTAAACCCATCACTCACGGTCCCATCAAAGACTGTTGATCATGGAAGCCCAATGCTACTAAGATGGAATTTTTGTTTAATTTAAATATCCCTGAAGTTGTGTCATTGTAATGAACAGATTGGCAAAATAGCAAAACTATGGGAAAAGTATCTTGCATTAATGATCCCAGTCACAAGAGTGTGCTATGCTCCAACTGTAGCATTAGGTCAAGTTGATTAGACAAACTTTTTCCACCTAATTTCTCCTTTTTACGTTCTTTTATTGAATTTCTGCAAGGTCATCCCCAACTGTACATGACTGTCAGAAAGTTGAACTCCAGAAACCAAATGAAATTTAATCTCTATTGTTTGTTCTTGTGTAAATAACCTTTTTTCCAAATGCATTACGCATATGTCATGGAAAATATGTGGATCCAAGAATAGTACTCCCTCTGATTTATAAGAAATTTTGGGAAGCTTAATTTGCTTGCCAAAACGTCTAATAAATAGGAACAGAGGAAGTAGTAACTATACAATTTTTGTTTCCAAATGCACTATGCATATGAGATGAAGAAAATGTGGATCCAACATATCAGCTAACCTCAAGAAAATCAGCCGAGTCCACAAGTGATGTGAAAGATGTGACTATTCGCAGAACTGGTGCAGTAAGTGACCGCTTCTTGTCAATTTCCACAGCTCGTTCCTTCACAATGTTGGAGGTTAGCCTTGAACTTCCCTGATAATATACCAATACTGTAAGTGCATCTGAATAACTTAGGCAGTTAAAAACTAAATGGTGCCAACTTCATAACACACCTTTTTCTGATAACCCAAGAGGTTGCACGATGAAAGGTTTTGTAAAGCACCCATGGACAATAAAATCTGAGAGCCATATTTGCCATAATGGTGACTGATTCTCAGAAGTAACGAAAACTGAGCATCAGCAGTGCATAACCGCTGTGAAAACTCTGCTGAGAATGACATGTCCTACAAAACCAAGAGAAAGTTGACAAAAAAGACAGGGAAAAGCAAGACAAACTGACAAAGAGCTACAGGCAGCAATATTTCATTGCTAGTGCTAATTACAAAACCATGAGCGATAGGGCATAGAAGGAAATCTATCACAGCAAACCGCATCTAAACTTTTCCACACACACACCCCATCTTAGTGTGGTGGTTCATCTTTAATACTTGCCATGTGTGCTAAAAGACAAAATAATGGAAGTAATGCAGTTCTCAGGCTTCATAAAACAATATCAATTTGTCGCAGCCTTTCAGGAAAAAAGCAGGCATACCTACAGTTCCTCGTTTCAGACACTAAAAAGAGGCCACAACACAATCAGATGTAGGGTTGTTGGATATATGGAATGTACAGAACCTGTTTCCTACAAATTAGAAAAGCAGTCTGGCTACGCTAACGATTCCGTCAATATAGAGAAACTTGGTTCTCTGAAATCTCTGATTTCATGTTTTTGAGATAAACGAGTAGTCGAGTACCAGTGGTTTTTCCAAAAATGCAATTACTGTGTACTCAATTGCAACTAACCCCTTTCATCCCACTATTTCTAACAACTTCATCACGTCTGCTTGCCTTTTGCCACCTGTCACATCGGAACGGAAACGACTTACCAAACACAAACATGATTTCCTCTATCCTGATTCTTAACTGAAAAAATAGTAAAACTGATTTGCCTAAAAATCAGTCTAAAATCCATTTTCTAAGCTCTGATCCCTAATCTTGGCTATCCAAACAACCACGTAATAACACTGGCTGTCTATATATTGATGGTTTAAGATCAACAAATAAAACAACCAACATCTTTCCAGAAAATCCCTAAACAGTTTCACCTTTAAATTCCTATCCCCGCACTTTTCAGGAAAATGAAAGCCGCACTTGCTTGATTTGCACTATCCAAAGCTGATATGGGGACCTCACTTCTTATCTCGTGTTTTTATAGTTATTATAAGATACACTCCCAAACTGTAACACTGCCGCACATAGAGAAAAGAAGGAAAAAAGAAGCTCCACAACATAAGCATAGATTCATTTTCAAGGAGGTTAGCAATAAGGGAGTGGCTTCATAAAACAATGCCTAAAACTAGCAAGCAGATAACAAGAGACTGTTAAACAGTAGGAAACAAAGCTTATACCTTTGACAAATAGTTGCTAACATCACTTAGACATGATCTGAGAATTCCTCGACTTTGAAGCTGGTTTAAGAAATACTTGTCATGGTCAATACTAATTAATGAATCGAAAACATAGAATGAAATTGCTTTCCCAGCTTCACTTCCATGGATAGCATCCTTAGTAACCTGTAATAGAACAAAACAGAAAGTGAATTACATGGCATTCAACAATGTGCTTAGGGAATTTAATCAACTTACAACTTCCATGAGTCCTAGGGTTGGTGGATAACAGTATTACATAGTGACGAACAGTTCAACAATTGTAAATTGAAAAGGTTGTATGCAAGATTCAGAACAATCGCGCCATCAAGAAGACCAGAACCATGACCAGGTGTGGCGATGACAAGCAGATGGGCAATGCATATAGAAAGTTCACATGGCCTCTTTGATTGAGATTTAGTGGTACTACATATCCATGTCCCAAATGTACAGCACACTTGCAACTATGCTTCCCTTCAACAAATTCGCAAGACAAATTTTTGCCTAGATTTCTAGTGAGAATATAAAGCCAAATGTTTAGAAAGGAATGCTACCCCACAACGTTAAGAGCATCATCTAAAGCATGAAAATATAATGATCTCCAATCTATCCAAACAATCTTGTCAGAACATAGCCTAGTATCAACTGCATAATTGCCTGTTGTCATTACAGCTACCCAACCTTTGAGTATTTGGTCCCAAGCTAACTCACATGCATCTTCAGACATGACAGGGTTTTGCAAGGAAATTTAACTGGTTGGTTAAACACATCAAACATTACAAAGTATCATTCTTTCACATTAACGGAAGAATGGCTAACCAAATCAATGACAGCTTGAGCTTCCTTCCTTATGATAGCAAAGTTAGCGCGTGCTAATTCACTTTGTTCCTTCAGAACCTTTTGAAGAGTGAGTTCATCATCATCACCCTCCTGTTCTTCAAGTAGCAAGAAACGGACAACTGATGGAGGAACATCAGAATCGAGAATGCTACCACAATACTGGAAATAACTCAATAGTAATGCATATTGGCTGCAAAAGACAATCCAAAGTCCGCATTTATATTTATACGAGGAGAAAACAAGTTGAAAGAAGTTATTGGTGCTCTAGTCACTTATGATGGTGAAATTACCGTCTTCTCAAGGTTTCAGACGATTCATTTCTTGTTATTGCCATAATGAGCTTGAACAGCAACGAGTTACAGGCCGCATTTGACAACTGTTTTGCCGAAATAATGTCAAGGCAAGTAACTGCATCAGAATCTGCACCAGTTGGGCATATGAATCTTTCATCCCGGAGTTTAGCCATACAGGTCAATGCTACCTTGAAAATGACCACGTGAACAAATTTCAGTAGTCTACAGAAGGTATTGATAATTGATACTACCTCCGTTCCACAATATAAGCCTTTTTAGCAAACTAAAACAGTTTTCTAAAAAGGCTTATATTATGGAACAGAGGGAGAAAATTGCAACTATGACCAACTTACATTGGTTAAAATATACGCCATTTTCACTGAACAGTCTGGAGATGATGTGGCACCCAATGAAGCATCAAGAAGCCTGCAGCATTGTGTCCAATATGATTATTACACTCATCAAGAACAACAGTTTACATTCTACGAGAAGGGAGGCTCCACTCACTCAAACAATAACTGTGAACGATCCTCAAGCAATGACATCCTTCTTGATACAGCTACCTGGAATTTAAAAAGAGCAAACGGTGTACTATATCAAATTTCCAACACATTGAAGTTAAGCAGCCATGCAAACACACAACTCACTTCAACAGTTTGAGACCAGCTAGTTAACATGTGAAGCTGGGCTGCCTGTTCTTCAAGATTTTTGTTATATCTCCAAGCCCATTTCAGCATATGATGGAACGATTCCTTTAGCTCGCTTTTCTCAGAGTCGCTCAACTGCGTGTGCAGTTCTTGTGACATCTGAATATCAAAAGAAGCAACTTGTAGAACACAGTAAACTCAAAAGATAACATGAACATGAATGAACACACAACCTGGATAAGTTTTTGATGGAAGGCATCCAGATCAATCAGTCGATCACCTCTCTCCGAAAAATAATATACACCGCCAAATTCAGATGTTGCAGAATTCCTTAGGATCTCCTCAATCTATGAACACCGAAAAAATGATGAGACATTAAAAACAAAAATAAAAAAATGACAGGTTTAAAATGCACACCTTCGACTCAACTCTCAGGTTTGAAAGCAACTGAGGATATTTCATTGAAGTGTCTGGACATCTGAATTGTACAACTTCAAGCAATTCCAAAACCTGTGAAAAAGATAACACACGAGATTTCTAGTGTGGACAAATTGTCAAGACATCTTACTCTCACTATTGCTGACTAAAAGTTTAGCAAGTGGATATTTCTACAGTTCCGTGGTGTCCTGAATGGTGGACCATCGTAGTGCATGTGCAGACACAAGTTCTGTTAAGGCCAGTGCACCATTTTGCACTTCAGTGGCTAGACCATCAATAATCTCAAATCCATGGCCACACAAAATCTAAGAGGCCTTCCAGTCTGTCAGTGATGCTGCCACCAGATGGTCCCTCATCCGGAGGGATGGCCTTTGTGTTCGACAATTCAGATAGCTTTGAAACCAATGTTCTGGGTATCGAGCACCTAGACTGCTCCACATTTTACTTCTTTTGGTCCAAAAACAGTGTTCATGCATAATCTTATCAGCTGATGTAGTTGCACAGGTGCTAGAAATTCTAATACAGATTTTTAATTCATGTGTATGGTATCTAGTAATTTAAAACATGGCAACTGAGAGATGTGATACTAGTTTGTGGTTAGCAGAAGGAACTGACAAAAACCAGGCAGACAGCTAAAGCAAGTTGGATAATAAGGCAGCTGCAAGAAGTATATCTGAGATGGCGATCAACCAGTAAGCAGTAACCCTCATATTTCCGTCCAGACCTCTGTGGTTACCAGCAAATTTTGAGGTGCTTTAACTGGGAAAGTAAGAACTCCCAATAATTGGGCAAAGCTGCAACAAGGTGAGAAACGATAGGCCCTTCCCCAAAAAATATTCCGTGACAATGGAGATAGCACCGCACTTTCTAAGTACATACATCCAATTGGGTGCTACTGGTGTCATCCATTCCATGAACAGTTTGTAGTTTATGTAATCTGTATATACTCAGGTGAAGATCGAGTTCAAATCTCATAACCAGACCAATTTCTAAGCTGCATTTAGTATGGATTTTATCATTCAGGGTTCCAATCCCTGGATGAAAATAATCTGATAATGATAATAAAAAATACTGATAATAGTCCACACTAAATACCGGCTTAGACAGACACCAACATACAGAAAGACTATTTCTTCATTCATTACAAAAATAGCATGCCAACAAACAATAATAGCAGATATTAAGAATTACCTTATTTCTATTCATTGGTCCATTGCTAGTGTAGATGGGAGTGCCAGGAGATTGGAACATGCTTGCATTCTTTATGTTCTCAGGGCAGTGACCAAAAGTATCATTAAGAATAGCCAGACAAGCTTCCCGATACACAGATGATGATATATCAGATACATGTAGTGCCAAAGCTAACATCTTTAGCAACCACGCCCTCTGAAACCAATAAACGATAGTTTAACAAAACAAAAATACCAACAAAACTATAGCAGTCAACCATCGAAAAGCAATAATATCCTGAAAATCAGCCATTTAAATTTTGCAGCTCAGATATGATTGCTAGGTGACAAGTTTCAAGATCTCCACAAATCCAGTTGATTTCTGTCACATCCCAAATTCTAGATTTGGCACTGCATTCATACATGTCATTGCATCATGGGCATCTTTGCAAAAAGTTTCAGTTTTAAAGCTTTTGCCAAAACCCCTCCCCTTTTTGCTAGATCATCCCTTTTGCAAGCCTACTAGAGTTTTTGCCTTGCTACTTTAAAAATGGCCTTTTTGGACTTTCCAGATGTATGGTTGCGTAGAGCTCGTCTTTACGAACCCGTAGGACTTTGTTTCGCCTAAATCGGAGTCCGGGATCAAAAGTTACGGCCAATTTACCGAAGTGCAGGAAAAATTCAGACTTGCAGACAGTACAGCCGGTTCAGTTACTGTTCAAAAAAAAGCCGCTTGCCAGCCCGCCGCGGCCCAGCAGCCCACCCGGGTGCCGCTGCCAGCGAGCGGCGCATAGCAGCCACCGCGCGCGCGGCACGCAGCCCGCCGCCGCCCGGGCCCGCCCGCCAGCGACCGCCCCGCGAGCAGTCCGTGCTCGACACGAGCACGGAAGCCGAGGTTCGCCGGATTTCCGATTTCCGCGGGATACACACCGCCCCACGACCTCTCTCCGCTACCCCCTTAAAGCCCTCGCCGACCCGATTCTTTTCCCCTCCTTGCTTCCATCTACGCCGCCGCCACGTCCGAGGGATTCCTCGCCGGAGTTCGCCGCCGCCGCTTAAATCGCCGCTTCGCCGCGAGCCGCCCGCCGCCACACCGATCCCGCCACCTCGCTGCACCGCCGCCGCCGCCCGGGCCGCCATTCGACCACCGCCGCCAAAGTGAGCCACAGCTTTGCTCCCGGCCGTCGGATCGGCAACCAGCGGCCCAGATCGGCCGTTGACCGCTGGCACCGACCGCTGACCGGTCAACCGCCGGTCCAGCGGGACCCGCTCGTCAGCGGGAATATTCCCGGAATATTCCCCCGGATTTTACAGTTTTTAGTAAAAATTGCAGAAAATTGTTTTAACTTCTAAAATTTGTAGAAAAAGATCTACTTGGCCAAAAATTGCAAATAAGGTATCGTTGGATTCGCAAAATTGTGTAGAATTTTATTCTGCAATAATATCCCAGGTTTACTGTATGTATTTTCCTGAGATTATAGAAAGGCTTAAAGTAGTATTTATTTCGCAGAAAAAGTTCTGTAAACCTTTTTGGCGTAATTCCTTTTGGTCTAGGCCCTAATTAGAGTTATCTATCCAGTAGTATTTTTGTCAAACTTGTTCTGTACTGTTTACAGCCTTAGTGCAACGTTTTGACCAAAGACCTATTAACTAGACCTCTTTTATGCATAAATTGTTTTCCTTGCATTAAAAGTTTTCTCATGCATCATGCAGTAGTAGTAAACATCAGAGAACACCGAGAGGTCACTGAAAACCTTGTTGAGCTATCATGCATGCATTTGTGCACTTGCTTATGTTTGGTATGTTGTTTATGTGTTGTTTTGTATCGTGTAGATTGTGACGAGTGCAACGCTTGTTTCTGCGAGGATTGTACCCTCGACTCCTACCGCCAAGGCAAGTAGATGCTATTTTGTT
Source organism: Avena insularis (assembly GCA_023614405.1). NCBI lineage: Eukaryota > Viridiplantae > Streptophyta > Magnoliopsida > Poales > Poaceae > Avena > Avena insularis. The sequence continues at coordinate 230,009,223 of CM042694.1, read as the reverse complement.
CATACCATTGTCCTACTATTTTCTCTTATGCATGTGTAGTGTATTTCCGTAGTTATTGTGTAGGAATTATTATGCTATGCTATATCCTATATATTGTGGTAGGAATTCTTGTAGTTGAGCCCCGCTCAGTAGATGTGCTTAGACCTGCTGTGAAGACGGGGAAAAGGGATCTCACTATGGTGGAGTTGTGTTTGCTTCAAACTAAAACAACTTAATGTTAATGAACTACCTGGGCGGAATGGTTGGATGGTCATCGGAGTGTGGTTAATGGTGGGGAATGCCGCCTGTGGTCGAGAAGGATTGGTTCTCTTTGTTATGGTAGCTTACGTGTGCAACCATGTGCCAGTAAGAATGGGTGGCTGGTTGGACTTAGTAGGTCGTGGTGATCCGAACCCAGCGTAGCCAGAGATGTAGTGAATGATAGGTTGGGACCGGTGCGCAGTGGGGTTTGGTGATCTACTTTCCGAAAGGTCCCATCTTGGACTCCTCCCTATCATCACACAATATGCGTGTGGTGGTACGAGCTGGGTTGGCCAGGTCACATGGGTAAAGTGTACAAACCCCTGCAGGGTGTAAAACTAAGTACTTAGTCGTGTCCCCGGTTACGGACGATTGAGTTGCTTAATCTTGAGACTATGACATATTCTCGCTCATCCTTATTTCTTAATTACTAAAACTTGATGGGTGAACTTAATGGGTTGCTGTGGATTAAATGGTTTACGAAAGTAGGATCAATGTGTTTGAAAAGTGCAAGCTAGCCAAAGCTCCACTAGCCAAATAAGCATGTAGATGCTAGGTGCATTGTCTCCTTTATCTTAGCGCTAATATCATCCCGAAAAGGCTAATGTTGTAGCAGATGCGTTGAGTCGCAAGGTTTATGCTAATGGCCTGACAGTGGGGGATTTACCCAAGGATTTGTGTGAACAACTCAAGAACCTCAGGTTGGAGGTAGTATCCGAGGGATACTTGGCAACAATGGATGTTAAGCCAACGCTTCTAGACGAGATTAGAGAAGCTCAAAAGAAGGATAGTGATCTAGAGGAGATAAGAGGAAACATACCCAAAGGCAAGGCCGAAGGTTTTCGTGAGGATGATCAGGGGACGCTATGGTACAAGGATCGCTTATGTGTGCCCAACGATCCGGAGGTGAGGAAGTTGATATTTCAGGAAGCTCATAATTCGCCATACTCTATACATCCAGGTAACACGAAGATGTACATGGATTTGAAGGGAAGGTTTTGGTGGGTTAACATGAAGCGGGAGATTGCGAAATATATTGCTCTATGTGATGTCTGTAGTAGAGTGAAGGCCGAGCACCAGAAGCCAGCAGGATTACTACATCCATTACCGAAACCTGATTGGAAGTGGGATAGAGTTGGAATGGACTTCATCACAGGACTGCCCAGGACGAGGTCAGGATACGACTCTATTTGGGTAGTGGTGGATCACTTAACCAAGGTAGCCCACTTTATACCCGTGAAGACCACATATACCAGTGCTAAGTTAGCCAAGATCTACATGAACAGAGTTGTGTGCCTGCATGGAGTTCCTAAGAGCATTGTGTCAGATAGAGGCACCCAATTTACTTCTCACTTTTGGCGCCAGCTACATGAGTCGTTGGGAACAAGGTTGGAGTTTAGCACAGCTTTCCACCCCCAGACGGATGGTCAGACCGAGAGGGTGAATCAGATTTTGGAGGATATGTTGAGAGCCTGTGCTCTAGCTCATGGCTCTAGCTGGGATGAGAATTTGCCTTACGCTGAGTTTTCATACAACAGCAGCTACCAGACTAGCATCAAGACGTCGCCGTTTGATGTGCTATATGGTAAGAGGTGCCGGACACCATTGTTATGGGATGGTGTAGGTGAGCGTCAGCTGTTTGGACCTGATTTGATCAAGGATCTTTGAGGAAGGTCTTTGATTCGAGATAGGTTGAAGGTAGCACAATCGAGACAGAAGAGCTATGCTGACTCTAAGCGCAAGGAAGTGACGTATGAGATTGGAGATCGAGCATATCTCAGAGTTTCACCACTACGTGGAATCAAGAGGTTTGGAATTAAGGGCAAGCTGGCACCTCGATTTATAGGGCCCTACAAGATCCTGGCGCGCAAAGGAGAGGTCGCGTATCAGCTGGAGATGCCAGAGGTTCTATCCGCTGTCCACGACGTGTTCCATGTGTCCCAGCTGAAGAGGTGCCATCCGGAGGTGATGGATACACCATTGAGAGACACTGTGTCGCTTGAGGAGGTTCAGCTAGAGAGTGACCTGACCTATGAGGAGAAACCGGTCAAGATCTTGGAGACAGCGAAGAGGTTTACACGCAGCAAGACGATCAAGTTTCGCAAGGTACAATGGAGCCATCACACCGAAGAGGAAGCTACCTGGGAGCGAGAGGATGACCTCCGAGAGGACCACCCGCACCTATTTGCTAGCCACGTCGAATCTCGAGGACGAGATTCATCTTAAGGGGGTTAGTCTTGTCACATCCCAAATTCTAGATTTGGCACTGCATTCATACATGTCATTGCATCATGGGCATCTTTGCAAAAAGTTTCAGTTTTAAAGCTTTTGCCAAAACCCCTCCCCTTTTTGCTAGATCATCCCTTTTGCAAGCCTACTAGAGTTTTTGCCTTGCTACTTTAAAAATGGCCTTTTTGGACTTTCCAGATGTATGGTTGAGTAGAGCTCGTCTTTACGAACCCGTAGGACTTTGTTTCGCCTAAATCGGAGTCCGGGATCAAAAGTTACGGCCAATTTACCGAAGTGCAAGAAAAATCCAGACTTGCAGACAGTACAGCCGGTTCAGTTGCTGTTCAAAAAAAAAAAAAAAGGAAGCCGCTTGCCAGCCCGCCGCGGCCTAGCAGCCCACCCGGGTGCCGCTGCCAGCGAGCGGCGCATAGCAGCCACCATGCACGCAGCCCCGCCCGCCGCCAGTGCCGCCATGACCGTCCCGCGAGCAGTCCGTGCTCGACACGAGCACAGAAGCCGAGGTTCGCCGGATTTCCGATTTCCGCGGGATACACACCGCCCCACGACCTCTCTCCGCTACCCTCTTAAAGCCCTCGCCGACCTGATTCTTTTCCCCTCCTTGCTTCCATCTACGCCGCCGCCACGTCCGAGGGATTCTCACGGAGTTCGCCACGCCGCCGCCGGAGTTTCGCCGCCACACCGACTTCGCCATCATGACCGCCACCGCTGCACTTCGCCGCAGCCTCAGCTGCCGCCGGAAATACCGCCGTCACCACCGCCAAAGTGAGCCACCACTGCCGCTCCCCGGCCGTCGGATCGGCAACCAGCGGCCCAGATCGACGCTGTTGGCGCACCGATGACCGGATCCGTCCGCCGGTCCAGCGGGACTCAATTCGTCAGGAATATTCCCAGAATATTCCCCCGGATTTTACAGTTATTAGTAAAAATTGCAGAAAATTGTTTTAACTTCTAAAATTTGTAGAAAAAGATCTACTTGGCCAAAAATTGCAAATAAGGTATCGTTGGATTCGCAAAATTGTGTAGAATTTTATTCTGCAATAATATCCCAGGTTTACTGTATGTATTTTCCTGAGATTATAGAAAGGCTTAAAGTAGTATTTATTTCGCAGAAAAAGTTCTGTAAACCTTTTGGCGTAATTCCTTTTGGTCTAGGCCCCTAATTAGAGTTATCTATCCAGTAGTATTTTGTCAAACTTGTTCTGTACTGTTTACAGCCTTAGTGCAACGTTTTGACCAAAGACCTATTAACTAGACCTCTTTTATGCATAAATTGTTTTCCTTGCATTAAAAGTTTTCTCATGCATCATGCAGTAGTAGTAAACATCAGAGAACACCGAGAGGTCACTGAAAACCTTGTTGAGCTATCATGCATGCATTTGTGCACTTGCTTATGTTTGGTATGTTGTTTATGTGTTGTTTTGTATCGTGTAGATTGTGACGAGTGCAACGCTTGTTTCTGCGAGGATTGTACCCTCGACTCCTACCGCCAAGGCAAGTAGATGCTATTTTGTTTATACCATTGTCCTACTATTTTCTCTTATGCATGTGTAGTGTATTTCCGTAGTTATTGTGTAGGAATTATTATGCTATGCTATATCCTATATATTGTGGTAGGAATTCTTGTAGTTGAGCCCCGCTCAGTAGATGTGCTTAGACCTGCTGTGAAGACGGGGAAAAGGGATCTCACTATGGTGGAGTTGTGTTTGCTTCAAACTAAAACAACTTAATGTTAATGAACTACCTGGGCGGAATGGTTGGATGGTCATCGGAGTGTGGTTAATGGTGGGAATGCCGCCTGTGGTACTGAGAAGGATTGGTTCTCTTTGTTATGGTAGCTTACGTGTGCAACCATGTGCCAGTAAGAATGGGTGGCTGGTTGGACTTAGTAGGTCGTGGTGATCCGAACCCAGCGTAGCCAGAGATGTAGTGAATGATAGGTTGGGACCGGTGCGCAGTGGGGTTTGGTGATCTACTTTCCGAAAGGTCCCATCTTGGACTCCTCCCTATCATCACACAATATGCGTGTGGTGGTACGAGCTGGGTTGGCCAGGTCACATGGGTAAAGTGTACAAACCCCTGCAGGGTGTAAAACTAAGTACTTAGTCGTGTCCCCGGTTACGGACGATTGAGTTGCTTAATCTTGAGACTATGACATATTCTCGCTTATCCTTATTTCTTAATTACTAAAACTTGATGGGTGAACTTAATGGGTTGCTGTGGATTAAATGGTTTACGAAAGTAGGATCAATGTGTTTGAAAAGTGCAAGCTAGCCAAAGCTCCACTAGCCAAATAAGCATGTAGATGCTAGGTGCATTGCCTCCTTTATCTTAGTGCTACTTGCCATACATTCCATGTATTGACCCTTCGGGGCTGCTACGTTTCATGTTGCAAGTTATGCCGATTCTGAGTGATTCGATATAGGTCGCGGTACTCCACTCGACACTTGTTCCCTCGTGGGCAATTTGAAGATGGAGTAGTATCTTTATTTGTGTTGCTACTTGATCTATGTGTGAGCTAGCCTTCGAGCTAAGCGAGTTTTGTAATAAATGAATCTTCTGGATCTTTGTTATTCGTGATACACGGATTAATACTTTGTTATTTCATCTATGTTCTATGTGAGCCAATGAACCGATCCAGGGATTGGCATGTTACTAGCATTTTTCAATTATTACAAGTATGAGCATTCCGACATAGTGTCTAAGTACTGGCACAAATGTAACATGTCACCTGAAAATGAAAAACAGTGAACACCTGCAAAGGTTGATCTTAAAGCCCCTAACATCCCCTTATTTACTTTTTTCAGATTGTGATTCCCTACATTTTGTGCCAAACCATAACTCCATATATAAAGAATAACTCAATAGAATATTTAATCAATTAGCATCAAGTTTTCACCTAGATTGGTTCTCAGTTATATTAACTATTGCAGAAGACTACTAAAGATTGATAAAATTGAGAAAGATTTCCCCTACGCAAGAAATCAAGAACGATCAATATGAGATCTATACCTGATGAAGCATGCTGATGCGAAGAGCTTGATTACTGTTCCTTTTGGGTAGTGGTGAAACACCAATGGTTCCCACATGCTGATATCAGTAGGGACAGAGAAATATGAGTTCAAATACAAGCGTTTAGCGATGTTGAGTCAACAGAAAAAAATGTCAACCTTCGAAAAGAACCGATACTTCGTTGTACTGAGGAGATCCATGACAGGTCCACAAGTTAAAGGATCAAGACATAACTCGTACAGGAGCTGAATTCAGACAAGGAAAATGAGTTTTGTGCAAAAAAAAGTACTCCCTCCGATCCATAATAAGTGTCGCGTAAAATAAGAAGATCTAACTTCTGCCAAGCTCAGAAAACAAACCTGAAAACTGAACTCGTGAAGTAAGGCGTTTATATCGGGCTTTGTCACCTTTTCGAGGTTGTCAAGGATTATCTTCAAACAACTGCAGTATAATAATAGTCAGTTCATCAAACAAATTATACCACTACATGTAAGCACGCAGCATGAAGTTAACCTGTAGTGGGATTTTGGTTTTAGAACAGTCCGTTCTATAGGTCCATTGACATCAAATCGTAACAGTAAATGTGTAATGTTGGGAGCTGGGCGACAAATATTGTCAATAAGTAGCTGCATGAAACATGTCTAGCACTGTTAGAGGACACATATTAAGTAGTCCATAAGAGAAACTCAAAAAAAGCTACAAAGGGCAACCTGCAGTATTAGAACACTAACATCATCTTTTGTGTTCTCTATGACCTGGAAATCATCAAAACGGTACTCCAAGCAAGCAGCATAATCCTCGATTGCAGATTTAGAAACATCATCTTTCAGAAGCAACTGCACAAGCCCAACTATTCTAGAACTGTCATGGAAAGAAACAAGTGGTAAGCCGATTGGCATATTTCTCTTCAGTAATATGGAATAAATGCAGTCTCCAACGATTAGCAGGTGGAAACAGGCAGGACGCAGAAAAATAGAAGTAATTGGATTCTCATGTAAAACTCCTCCAGGAATTTATTCTATAAATACTAGAGAAAACCCAAACCTCAAGATGCCCATGATTTTTATTGAACACTGTTGAATTTCAGGAAGATAATCATATCGGACAAACTCCAGCAATGCTATAATCTGTCTATGGTTTTGAGATAATACAACATCCAAGGGCTGCATAATTCAAAGGAGAACGGAAAACAATCAGATAGAGAAGAAAAAACTACTTCCTCCGTCTCAAAATAGATGTCGCAGATTTGCCAAAATTTGGATGAATCTTAGACACTGTTTAGTATATAGACTCATCCAAATTTTGACAAACCTACAACATCTATTTTGAGACGGAGGGAGTAGAATAATGAGATATAAGAATGAATAAAAACCTGGTAGAGTGGACGGAAAACATCAGCAAGAACCAGATCTCTCTCCATTACAAGAATAAATATTTCAAGTGAAAGATGGACAGTTTTCTCCAGAAGAACCCCGTAAGTTTGGGTAGTTCGCTCATTAATAAGAGTGTCAACACCCACTAATAAGATGTTCATAATATTGCGGAAAGCGACCTTGCCACACATAAAATCCTGCAGTTGATATTTAGCTCTTGAAACGTCAGGATCAAATGTATATTTATGAAATCAGAGATTGGCCAAGCATAAACAAGGAATCAGCTACTGGAGCAAAGAACATAAATTCTAAATAAATTCAAAAGCACATAGTGTATACTTATCTTTCTTAAACCATCATCCTGTTGAGAAATATGTGGTCAAGCAAATAGATGTGTACACTGTACTTGAAGTTGATAAGTGTGAGAATTAACGAATCAAATTCGGTAGCACATTCCTGAAAGAGCTTTTCTTCTCAGCTCATAATGTTGCTACAAAGGTATGATATATGGAAAGAGAGGTGACAGCACATCTGATGACAAGTGCCAGAGGCTACCTTGCAGCGTTCAGTTTACAGGTACAGTAGATCAGTAGAGCAATAAGCTTTGACTTCTACATTTTGTAGGATGATCGAGAATGTTATCAACCACTCTAATCATGAAAACTTAAGCTATATATACAGCATGATGCCAGATAGCCCTTGGCCAAATGAAGTGAAAAGGCTACTAAAGAAATATAATAGGACTTATTACTACAGATCAATGCATTAGACACCTAGTAAGGACTAAGGAGTATGCAGTGTTTACAGAAGAGATCCAAATGGCGGGAAGTTGTGAGAAGTCCCTAATACAATACTGATATGTGTAAATTGCATAAGATCAAAGAGTAAAATAAGTAGACATACTTTGACTAGTTCTAGGACAGGGAGCTGTTTCTCGATTGAGGCATTCGATGTTGAAGGTCCAGACGTGTTAAAAGCAGCATAAATATCATCATCCTTTATGTCGTACATGCGCAAAACCCTGTATTTGGGACAAGCCAACTTATTTTAAGAGCACAATTGCATTCTACAGAAAAATAAAATTTATTATAAAGGGAACTTCTATCAACAATGAAATTGCTGGATTTTTCACTAAGGCCTTGTTTACTTCTCTCGTATTCACTAGTGTATTTGCGGGGAATAAAGGGGATTGTTCCGATTCCCGTAAAATCCCCGTAGTCCGTTTACTACTCTGGGTTTGGCCGGGATAATCCCGGGATATTCCTGCAAATCTTTCTTATTTTTGTCTAGATTGAAAACTCTCCTGCATGGTAGAGTATTTTCGGGGAAGGGTATTTGCGGGGATTGGAGAGTATTGGGTGAACACCAAATCCCCATACATCCCCACAACTCTACTGGATAAAAATACGAGAGAAGTAAACAAGGCCTAAAGAAGATATTTCCCACTGGCTGGGATAGCTTACGCCGTTATTTTAAACTATTTTATTTATTTTCTTGTACTCCATCCGATCTGATTTAAATGTCGCGGGTTTAGGCAAAGTTTTTCCTAAACTAGCGACGATTAAATCGGATTGGAGCGCTATACAACTTGTATATAGTGGACCATTATGAGTAGGTCTCTCCCGACTGTTCACATAAAACAAAATTAAATATAGGGAAAAAAAAAAGAGAAACATATCAATCATTATACTCACAGGCGGAAGTGCTCCAAGCAGGCAAGTGCTAATTCCCACTTTTCCCGAGGGTCGCCATAGGCTCTTTGGGGAAAAGGCCCAAAGACATCCTCATATACAAACTTAAAGATGCCCATGAACCTAGAAGGGGAAAAAATACTCCTCAAAATGTTTAAGATCAAGCATAGGCTCAGAATAGTTAGTAATTACTACCTACGGCCTTTGTCACTAATGTTTCTTTCTTCTGCAATGAGAGCATTGACCAAGTTGAGAAATGATATGGTTGACGGATAACTCTCCCTCCTTGCTTCAACTTCATTCAACTCAAACCTCATGTCATAGACCTAAAAAAACAATAGTTTCATCAAATTAACCAAGCTACTTACACATAGTATTTTTCAGGAAAACGCAATGGCATTGCGTTTCTTTTCATTGCAAAGGGTTTCAGTTTACAAGATTACAAGCCTATGCCACAAATGCATAGTACAGGCCGCCGAGAAGGTGGGAAACACAGTTCACTTACACATAGTATTATATAGGAAATTAGGAATAAGTCCAGTTTACCCCCCTTAAGTTTTCAACTCAGGACCAGAATCCAGAAATCACACCTCAGCTACAAAACCAAAAATATGAGCTAACATGCTAAATGACAGCAATATGAATGAGCAAACATGTTATTAGCAAGATCTATAATATTTAATTACATGTTATGTCCTTATTAACATACATAACAGGAGACAGGGTTGATATATTTTCATATGTATTTCTATGAGACAAGTCATTACTTAAGTTGCTGAGTATTGCCTTGTGACAAGTTAGATCTATAATCCATTTAAGTATCTGTTACGTCCTTCCTTAACATGCCTCACTTTGCATTGCTTCGTGACAGGCTATAACTTAAGTTGCTGGGTAGCAGATATAATTCATGCCAGTTAAAAATAAGTAAGTAATTTCCAAGTGATTTTGGCGGTACCTGTGTAGCCGAGTGCTGCCCAGGTGGAACCATAACCACAGGAAGATCATATTGTTCAAGATAACTCCAAACAGCATCTTTCAACTGGGGTGAAACTTTGACAAAAGCAATGATTGAATTTCGCAAAGCCCCCTGGACATGAATTAGGACAAATTATGGAACATGAAAACTCCAAAAGATGCCAAAAGTACATGTAGACCATAAAAACATGTACCTTCAAATATGGGGGCACATTTTCATAGCTTAGAAGCTTAAACAAAGGTTCGATGTCAGGGAACCATTTTCTTCTTTCAGATGGATTTCCATTTTCCACCACCTACAGTATATACTGATGATTTACTCAAAAAAATTATAAAACGAGTACTACTCCCTCCGTTCAGAAATATAAGACATTTTAGCTTTGTGAAACAAATGTATCTAGATGTTTTTTAGTGTATAGGTTCACTCCGAATCTATACACAAAAATAGTCTAGATACATTCGTTTCACAAAACTAAAACGTCTTATATTTCTAGACAGAGGGAGTACTTCGTAACAAAATAATGCAACTTTTTAGGCAATCCAGAAATAGCTCCTTGCTTGAGAAATCACATATCTAAGAAGACAACTGAGACAAAAGCAAAACAAGCTTACAGAAAAGAGATCTAGCTTAAACCCAACATACACAGAGAGAAACAAAGATCAGAAAATGGACATAGGGGCCAGTGAGATAACATACTACGCTTGCCAAATGTACTACTATTCTGGAGTGCCGGTAATAACATAAATAAGGCAAGGCCTCAACTTGACCAGAAAGAATATACGCTTGACAAACACATCCTCATGACTAGAATTACAGCATAAATGATGTCAGAGGGAGATAATGCTGAAAAATGTAGATCAAAAATTTCCCAACCATGAAAGATGATAGAAGGCACACAAATAGGGGTGATGGAAATTGCAAACCTTCTGAAGGACAGCTAAATACGCAACAAGTGCCTGTGCATCCCCCTCTGGAAAATCAGGCAACATGCTTGTGGCAGATTGAAGGGATTTCTTAAACTTTTCTTCATAAATAGATAAGCAATCAAACAAAGTGTTCCATCCAACTGAGCGGTAAACTTTTCCCTGGAGCAATTCGTAGACTTTGGCAGCACCAACTTCACTGGAAGCCTGACAATTCCAAATAGTTCAGTCGGAGCAAAAGATGGAATATATAACAGAGCAGTAAACATTTTGCATACCAAAGTACTAAGAAGTCCAAGGAAGGCCACAAGAGTTCGTGTATTGGTGTGATCTTCACCTGCATATACGACGAAGGTCCACAGTTCCTCGTTTCCTTGCACTAGCTCAGGCTCTTTCTGATAAGGACACAAAATGATGGTATAATCATATAAAGAACTCCTCAAAACTACAGACTAATAAAGTAACAAAAAAATCATCATGTGAACACAGTTTTTTAAGGTAAATGTGAGCATACTTGGACGTCCTTGTATTGACAACTATGAGAAGTTAGCATAAAAGGAGATAACAAAGGCAATCAAGTTTCCTTAATGTAAAACAGAAATTTCATGTTAAGTTCAAGAAATTCTCTTAGTTACAGAAAATAATACAAAATCATTCGTCCAGTTGTCACAAAGGCAATGGCTGGTGGCAGTTGCTAGAAGGAAATGGTCAAGAACAGGTTTGTTGAAGCCCAAACCAAAACTCAACTGACAGAAACCGTTGATTAAATCAGTCAGTACAAGCAGTGTGCCAACTAGCTTAGCCACGCTAAATCCTGATCAAATTACTACAATTGGCAAAAAAGAAAATACAGATCTTTGAGCACTATGGCCTTCAGTTTACATCAGTGGGTATTGAATTGGTGCCTAAGAACCTAGGTACGGTGAACACTTGACATATTTATAGATACACTTTCCCATCCAATGATCCAATAAATCTAAAGGTTGCATGTAACTAGGAAAACAAATTGTGGTTTGAATCAGTATTGCTGGCATGAGTGGAAATATTGACAGAAGCATTATCTATGATTTTATTAGTATGTCAAATCTTTGCAGAAGATCCAAAAAAACTGTATTTTTCATAAGTGTAGCAAAGGACCTGAAATCACACATCATATCATATGGTGCACAGGATAGTTAGAGACTTGAGTGACTCATGTGTCTTTTGGAAGCACCAAAGTACTATCAGCAGCCAGAAACAAGCAATTACAAATTACAGACAAAGAGCTAATTATACAAATTATGATAAAACTAAGAAAGTGAGGTAAACTCCATGACATCATGCTATATCATGTACATTTTCAGGTCCAAGCATTCCGACTTTCGATTGGAAGAATATATAAATGAATGAAGCAATACCTGGTAGATTTCTCCAACTAGTTCCAGTAGGGATACGAAAGGCTGGTTAGTAGGCTGACCAATCTGTTCCCCGCTTATATTAGGATCTTCTCTATGATTCCGTGATAGAGCATATGGACTGAGAGCATTCATTGCTTTTTCCTTGATCTCCTTTATCTGTTGAAAAAGATACTATTATTGTTTTCTTTTCCCTTGTTTGCAGCAGGAGAGACTAGAGGTACGTGGCAGTTTGCATGTTATACCCATTGTAGAACTTCAACTAAGTAGTGATAGCATTTTGCTCAAACGAAAGAAACTAGAAACCTTGTTGTGGCAAGTGTCAACACACTTTTGAGGAACTACTCTAACCTTATCTCTAGAAGTTGGATGGGAGAGAAAGCACATCATCAACTTGTGCGCATAGCCAGTGTACATGTAAACAATGTCATCGTCATCATTCTGCATCAGATGAGAAGAAACAGTTATACCGAGAAAATCATATAGTACCTACGATCTTAAACAGATATTTGGTATTCTATACAACAAATTTTACCAATAATATATGAAAAGAAAAAGAAGGGCCACAAAAGACATTGATCTCACTTTTCATGTGGCCAATGGCAGATTTTGATACGGGAGTGGTAGTATTGTATCGGAAAAAAAACATTACTTAGCACCTAATGATTACCTTTATTGTCCAGATTATAAGTACTCATGAGCAGATATAACAACAAATACTAGAGACAACTTGTTCACCAAGGTGCTACACGTTAATCAGATCACCTAGGTGGCCAACTAGATAAGGAGGCTTGAAGGAGGCAGAGGAAGAGCTATGGCTGATGTCGAGCTGAAGGCAGCGACATTCCCTCAGCCTTAACTGTCCTGATCTCGAGCTCTTTCTCTTCATGCGGCGGCTCTGTGTGTGTATGTGAAAACCCTAAGTGTATGTTGCACATAGAATGTGAATTGGTCTTTTGAAACCAGAGTCTCAGCTTGATTCATGTGGAAATGGAAATGCGCCATGCTTCAGAAAAAAATGTTTGGCTGCCCAGAAACTAAAAATTTGGGAATGAAATCACATCCCAATTCCATTTTCTGCTCGGTTCCTGCTATTCATATCTGGAGAGGCAGGAACCGGAAGATCTGGTGCTTACCGATAACATGCAGGTCAGAGACTCAGATTCGGATTATGACAGGCTCTGCGCCCATTTGCGGTGTCGGCACAGAGGAAGAGGGTGAGGTGGCCGACTGGTAAGAAGAGAGAGCGCCCACCATGGGGAAGAAGAGGATGTGGGCAGCGAAAGGGAAGAAGATCTGGTGGCAGCAGCAGGTCACAGTAGCTTGGTGAAGGTAGCAGGCCACCTAGGGTCCATGGCAGCAGCTGTGAACTATGGGTTGAGAAAAGGAGGACCGACTGTTTCCAAACAATTCAGAGTCAAGCTCGCTACTGGTCCTACTTGTTTAGCAAAGCCCATGGAACTGGGCTCCAAAACCGGTTCTGATTCCCCACCCGTCCAAACAGCACACGTGGCTGAGGTACAACTCCAATTCCCAAATTCTCAACTCCCGTAGTACGAATCAATTGGACAGCATGACACTCAATTCCCGTAGTTTTTCAATTCATGTGTTCTACTTCTACATTTCCGACATCAAAATAACCCTAAAGTGAAAATTGTACAGATAAAATTGCTTTAGAAAAATATCTGTATGTACAAAAACAATCTTCCAGTGCTCAATGAGTGGTGCTCATCATGGTTAATTCGGTATACCATTATGAAATTGGAATACCAGATGATTTCAGAGTCCAGAGTTGCTATACCTGGTAAGCAGCTGTTTGCATAACTCGCTCCCGTAAAAATTCAAAAGCATTCAGGCGACAGATGATATCCAGACATGACAAAATATCAGCCATAACTCCAGAGGAAGCATTAATGATTGAGTCTCTTGCACTATTTTGATCTTGTGTTAGCATCAAAAGAACAGTCCATGCAAGCCGCACAATACCAACGAATCCTTCAACGGTGTTATTGTTACATGTCTTCATCACCTGGCATTATAACAATCCCAGCTTGCAATGAACATAAATTTTGCTATACGTTCCAATTAAACATGGGTTAGTTTGATAGGTAAATTTAAGCATGTGTTTTAAAGCTTACTAGCTCATGAAATTCATGTCTGGACGAGGGATCAGATGGCAAAGATGCTTTCTCATGGGAAGTACTTAGGGCATCAGAAACAAAAGTTACTACAAGAGAGAACAGAACACCGTAGGTGATCTGCAGTGGTAAATGATAGTAAGCATTGCATGACAACTTGACAACAAAAACAATTCAAAATTGCACAAATACCATTTCTACAAATATCAAAGTGACTGGTTCAAACTTCAAACCTGAAGATCGACACTAGTATTTTCATTTACTTCAGCTGCACAGTCTTTTAATATCAAAAATGTATCCTTAACCTCCTTGGGACCTAAATGAAGTTGCAGATGATTAGTGGTGCTACTCTGTAACTTATAGTGAACAAATAGAGATGCCTACATTCCCACTCCAGGAAGGCTAATGAATAACAATGACTCAAGTCATTACGTAGGCATATCAGAAGGTTATAACAGGTGATATGGCTAATTTCACATTGCATTTAACTCACCCATTAGTTTGATAAGTGAAGAAAGAGCAAGGCAGTGACTCAAACTTAATCTCTCCCGGGAGACAATGGCATGCCTCTCAACGAGAGCACCTCTGAAATCAAGCACATAACGCTCACAGCTTGGTCGGCCAATGCCCGACGGTTCTTCCCGGTTAAGCTCCTTTTGGGGGGAAGAGATAAATTGTCAGTGGTCACTCTTAAAGAGAGTAAAAAGGAGATGTAACATTTTCAAATGCTCCCCGGAATGAATTAAAGAGAGATGACACCATTGCAAATTCTTCCTGCAATGAATTGTTCGAACATGCTACTCCTATTTTCAAAAAAAAATACAGTGCTTTGGGCGTGGCAGACTGTGATATGTTACTTAGACTATCGGTTCCTATAGTGGTATGTTACTATGTTCACAAAAAAAATGTAAAAACGACTACCTCCGTTCCGTAAAATAAGGCGTATAGATTTTTCCTACGGAACGGAGGTAGTATAGTATATCTGATGGTTTATTAAAGGAAATTGTGTTTGCGATATAAATTTAGGTAGCTCTGTAGTTGTGGTGAAAATTGGAAAAAATAGCTGCACATTTTCGAAGGTAATACATTTTTTGAACGAAGGGAGTAGTCAGCCTAACTAGGAATAGAACTGCAAATAGAATTTTAAGGGGGGCAATGCCAGCAAGAGCAACAAGGCACCCAAGGTTATACTGAAGATGATGCGCAAGCCCCTCCTTTTGTCCATTAGTTTAGGTGTTCCAGTCTTGAAGCTTGAGCGTGAAGGGTAAACTTTAACTCCTCAAGAAAAGAAGGGGTTGTACAAAAACAGCAAATGCAGACTGTGTTTACCTTTTGCAGCCAGTAACACAAATATGTTTCAAAATATTTCATGTGGCCTGTGCAGAAAAAAAGGCTGAAAAGCTAGCTACTTGGTCCACCAGATTCATTGTTGTGAAACAAGTTCAAAAGCATTTGCATGTATGTTTTCCTTTTCAGAAATTTCTAAAATCCGCAATTGTGTTTTTCTTGGGCCAAGACCTAGGAGCCAAATCGTCCTACCTCGTGGTTGTGATTTAATGTATGTCAGTATTGCTCGAAAATGTGAAGGATGCAGCACATTGCATGTTCAAGTTCAGTGATGTCCAACCTTTACAAGTGTGATTATCCGCTGTCGGAGACCATCACTAAAAAGAGCCTCCATTTGATTTTGGATTTCGTACATCAGATCAGCATCAAGCCCTTGGTCGAGTACAACAGACTACAGAAGATAAAGAAACCAATGAAAGTGTCCTTCAAATCTTGAATTTTAGTACATAGCTGGGATGATCTTTGATCAGTAGACTACCCGCAACAGAATGTACAGAGAAGTTATAAGATCTCTCCTCTCCATGTACCAAAGGCCAGCTGCAAGCCTAAATATTTCCAGTGGCTCTCGGCCATACAGAACCCACTAGAAAATCACGAGGAGTAGGTAAGGTAAATGGTCAAATACAAGTACAAACATAGATAAGCAGCAGACATAAAGTAGGCTTTAGTTCTGTAAATTATACCTCTCGGTTAGCAGAAACAAGCAACCGAACACACTCGATTTCATTAAGATTGAGTTCATCACTCAACTTAAGGGCCTGAAAATGCATAGATGCGGATTTTAGACTCAATAAAGCTACCAAAAAGATACCAGAAGAAACACTATGCATTGATTATAAAATATTCTAAGCATAACTAGAAGGTACGAATTTACAGGACACGCGAACAACAGTTTTCCATGGATCAGCAACACAACATCAGACCAGGAAGAGATGAGCCCTAGTCATACCTAAACCACCCTCACTCTGGAAGCATCCTAGCACCTTAAGCTACTATGATCCTATGCGATCTCAGTTCAGTGCCGTAAGCCAAGTTCACAACTCGTAAGTTAAGAATTTGGACATAGGGTACCAAGAGCAGACCTGTATGTCCATGACCTACTTAGCAGTTAGCACCACAAACACAACCCCAAAAAACACCAAACGGAGCCCTCCTAAAAAAAAAACCTTTACACCACAACTCCACCAGATTGCTTGAGCTTGAGCCGCAGGAGAATTAACTGTTCAAACTACAGAAATAAAAGGCTAATTTGAGGTGCTCAGGCAGAGCTAATGACAGATGCCACCAGCAAAACCATAGCTCATGTGGACAAAATTCATGTGTTTGCAATCGCTAATCGCAACTCAGTTATCTACCAGAGACTAGTAAGAGTTGCATGTTTCCTCGAGAAATCAAGAGCTATCTAACTGGTAAAGCACCATATGCCTTCTGAAGCTCCCATTAATGGCGCCGACATGTCATATAGGGGTCAACTTAATCAGCATAATTATCCAATTCGCACGTGTTCCTAGCAATCGCATGTAATGTAGCACGAAAATATCAGGATGAAGGGAGGAAACTTACAGTCTGCACGTCGGTGTCATCAAGCGTGATGGGTGGCATGTCCGGGAGCCGAACCTCCTTTGCCTCCACCTGAGTTCGATCGGACGCCTTCGGCCCCTGCAGGAGCACAAACGGCAGACGCCAAAATCAGACACAATCAAACCGAGCTCGCCCAAAGTAATTATATCTACAACGAGGGGACGAGGGACGGACCGGGTACGAGAGGAGCGCCCGGAATGCGGGGGCGGCATCGCGAAGGGAGTGGAGGAGCTCCACGCGCTGCGCTGGCGACGGCGGCGCGGGGCTGAGTAACGCCGCCTCGACGACGGCCAGGAGCTCGCGCGGAGGTGGCGGCGCCATGACCGGCGATCCCCCTCGCCGGAACCCTAGAAGTCGGCGGTGGCCGGCGGAATGGGAGGGGACGGGTTTAAAACCCTAGGCGAGGTCGAGGCGGGCTTTTGGGTTTTGGAGTTGGGAGTTTGGGGGGCTGTGCTTATTAGGCCGCGCGAAGGACTGAGTCTGCGTTTGTTGAAAATCAGTTGAGGAAAGCAGCTGTACAAAATCAGCTGTAGGAAGATGCTGCTGAAACAGAGATTTGGTGTTTGGCAAGACTGCTTTTTATGGCTATTGTTGCTGGTTTTTCGATTGAAATGTCTAGAGGATCCCTAAATTCCAAATAATTTGTAGAAATGATGATTCTAATCGAATTAGCTAATTCTGACCTTTTTAACATAACTAACATACTTAAGAGGTAAATTGCCGCAATTAACATGTTTAAGAGCTGAATTACTTCAAATTACTTGTTGTTCGACTAAAATAATTGTGAACGTGGTTTTTAGGAATAAATTTGTGGTGTGTGATTAGGCTTTTTTTAGCTGAACCGCATACAGAGATATTCGACTGTCAGGGCATGGCTGTCATCCGTGTAAAAAAGCAAATAAAAAAGAGGACATGGCTGTCGGAGAGGAGCTCGATCCCGACGAAACCACCTCGAGCCAGGGCGTTGGAGGACTCAGCGGCGGAGTAGATCTTGGCCAAGTCGACGGTCAGGACCTTGAGGACGGCGGCAGAGATCCTTCTCGTTGGGTCTGGTTGGGTCGAAGCCGGCGGGGTAGGAGCTGGCGAGGTCGAAGCTGCGGGGTCGATTCAGGGAATAGACCGAGTTGGGGAGGTATTGCACGGTGGCGGCGAAAGCTGCCGTCTCCCGCCGGCGACGGTGACGAGGCCGACTTGCCGTGGCTCGGGTGGTCCCATTCGATTGGGAATATGGGAGGTCCAGAACGGCGGGGAGAGGAGATTAGATGGCGGGGACGACGGAGGGCAGCTTCGCCGGCGACCGGCAGCGAGGAAGGGAGGCGGCAAGAAGGGCGGCGGTTGGGGTTGGGAGCGAGCTCGGGGTGGGGAAAAATGACAGGGTGAGGCATCGAGCTGGGTACTGACCCGTGGATGGCCTCGGTGACAGGTACCTTGTAAATAATTGAAACTCTAGTGGGCATTTCCGTCCGTTATACTCGGGAAGCGGATGAGAAGCGCTGGAAGCACCTCCATCTCCGCTTTCGGACGGGCGCGCTCGCTAGTGCATTTTCTGCCCCAGATTCTCCGTAGCGCTGTTGTATTTTCGGCTGTTTGTTTCGCTACCGATTCTAGACCGCAGAAGTTGACGTAGAAGCTGAAACAAACGGAGCCTGAAGGAGATGAGCTGTGGTCGCGTGAATCCTACGGGGTGCTTGCCACATCTGAGCCGTTGGTCGTTCGGAACGCTCGTCGTGAAATCTATTCTGAGAGGGAGGGAGGACGTTTATATCGTGTTCTTATAATTTTAAAAATTAACCTTTTATAAAATTCTAAACATTTATTATTTTCTATTTTTTAATTCTGAAAATAAAAGAAAAAAGGGGGGCTAAACCAGACGGTTGAAGGGTGTTGGTGCTGAAATTACTACACAGTAGCATTGACCGTTTTGCGGTACACCTCAGAAATCAAGTCCAAACCTTGATATATGGGATACATAATATGCGGGGAACCGCAAAATATTTGTGGATTCTATTCGGTCTCTTTTTTTTAACCAAAACGCAAAAAAAGTTATTTGTAGGTTTTACCACTTTTGTGGTATCGGCTAGAGATGCTCTAACCAGTTTCTGGGTTGTTCTTTATGTGTTCTTTGTGGGCATTTCTTATCGTTTCCTTGGACGGGGGACCTACGAAGGGAACACTTCGATCTTTTTTTTCTGATCCGATTATTTCAGATAAAAAAGTCAGGACAAAAGCTAAGAAAAAAGTATTAGGAAAACGATTTATAACTGATCATAATATGAAGAACATAATTACATGATATAAGAGTTACCTGCAGTGTACCGATAGTATCCACTATAATTATATCTATCTTGTTACTTTTGCCTTCCTCAAACCGTTATTGGCAATTTCTGAAGGTTTTCGTCTCGTTCCCTCTGAGCAAACTGGCACACCAATCTACACGGGTGGAGCCAGCAGGGTGGTGCGGCCCAGTCCCCACCCTAAAAATTAGGCATGTATCATTGAAAATGAACTTTGACAGTGAGGACTAACCTAGGTAATTTTAGCAATTTAGCGATCCGTTGCCTAAGTGACTCGCGAAGAAAACTCCCAACAAAGAAAAGTCAAGGCGGCAGTCTCCTTGATCATTAAGATCTAGCTATCGGCGGCCAGTCGGTGGCCGGCGAAGATTTAGACAGTTTTCACATAAATCGAACTGCGGGGATGGCGACCAAAGTATGTAGCCCACGCTGTAGCCAGGCAGCCAGGACATGATCCTTTCAACCTCGCTTCTGATAGTTCTATGTGCTATCTCTTTGCGTTTTTCTCTCTGAATAGCTTTTTGTATTGCAAAACTGAGACACGTTCGTAACCGTTGAACTTTTGTTGCTTGTGAGACCTATGAATAAATGTTCATCATGTTATTCCCTCCGTCTAGAAATATGTGACTTGGGTTTGTGTAGATTAGTATATATATCTATACACTCAAACAAGTTTAGATACATGTGAATCTAAACAAATCCAAGTCAATTATTTTCGGATGAAGGGAGTAAAATTTATACATGTACAGAGGAATTTTATACACGTAGATTTTTCTTGCAGTATTGGGGAAAAAATTATGCATAGTTGCCCCACCCTATCATGAAATCCTAGATCCGTAATTGTCGATCTATCAATATTCAAGAAGAGAAAAGTAGATGTGATTTTAGTCTTAAAAATACTCCCTCCGTTTTAAAATATAAAATGTTTTAGCTTTGTGAATGGAGTATATCTAGATACCTTTTAGTGTATAGGTTCACTCCAAATCTAGATGAATCTACACGCTAAAAAAGATCTAGATACACTCTATTCACAAAGTTAAAGCATCTTATATTTTGAAACGCAGGGAGTAGAATGCCTTCAGAAGGATGCTCAAACCCCGTGGTCCTGAATCGGGCGAAGGAGCTATGGCTTGAGCAAGAAGTCTCTGAACCCTGAGCGGTTGATTCCCCGTAAGTCCAAACATCACAAACCTTTTACCAGGTCAGATCATATCGCTCAACCAGAACATTAGAAAGAAAAGTAGCAGGCAGAAGATAACACGCACTTTTAGGTGACGTGGACGGAGGTGTGGCTGCTGCACGGTCGACTGGGTTCTCAGCTGGAGCCTATAGTCATTGGTCACATGCTGGATTAGGCTGTTGACCTTAGTCTTGCATGGAGAAGGAGGTGGACCTACCGCGTGGCACACTCCATGAACTCAACGTGGACCTTCATGTTTACGAACTGTCGGCCCCTGGCAAGGGAGGACTTGAGAGACTTGACAATCCTACACACGAAGGTATGGACTTGAAGATGGCCCATTAGCGTTGCACATCTCCATGGCGTTCTTCACCTTGAGCTTTTGCTCCTTGTCTCACATGTGCTCCATTATGTTCTCTTCACGTTTCTTGGTTGTTTTCTAGTCTGATATTTTTCTCTTGATTCATTTTTTTCTCAGAACATGGACGATAGAAAGATTGGGCCAGGTTTTTTTGGGGATCAAGACCACAGACGGGAGGACGAAAAGTGAACCATCACGAACGGAAACCTCCTTAATCAATCTTTATCTCTACTACTTAAAACAAACGAAACGCTTCGTTTCCTGACAACTCAGCGTTTCGCTCGATAGCTTTGTCCTTCATTGATTGTCCTCCTGATGTCATCGATTGTCCCACGTATGGGCCTGGTGCCTTGGCCCATTTTCACCCGCCCCATTTAACGCCCGGTCAAACAACCAAACCCCTTTGCTAGGCCCATAAATCACGCAGGGGAAATCGCTCCCCCACGCACAAAAAATAACAATGCAATCACGTGCCAGAAAACTCGTTGTCAGATCATGCATCCAAAATCACGCAGGGGAAATCGCACAAATCATGCATCCAAAATCGTGTAGGGGAAATCACGATGCCTCGATCACTCTGTCAGAACTCACGCGCCAAAATTAAAACTGCCACAAGCCCCATGGGATATAAGTTGTTCTCCTGTCAGCCTTAACTGACTGATACCCTACTTTATTCTTGCAGACCACCGTCTTCAAACAAGCGCCATGTCGCTCGGTCGCCCAGGCTAGAAGAGGGTGATGACACCATGATGTCTACGTACTTCTATTCTTGTAGACAGTTATTGGGCCTCCAAGTGCAGAGGTTTGTAAAACAGCAGTAAGTTTTCCCTTAAATGGATTACCCAAGGTTTATCGAACTCAAGGAAAAAGTGGTCAAAGGTATTCCCTCTTAAGCAATCCTGCAATCAAGATACAATAAGTCTCTTGTGTCCCCAACACACCTAATACACTTTTCAGGTGTATAGGTGCACTAGTTTGGCGAAGAGATAGTGAAATACAAGTGGTATGGATATAAGACAACAGTGCCAGAAAATAGCTTGATGGCATAGAAGAGACTAAAAGCAAACTGAAATAAAAATGGAAGCAAGCAAACACGTGACAGATCTAGTTGTAGACGGTGTTTCAATGCTTAGAAATAAGGCCTAAGGATCATACTTTCACTAGTGAACACTCTCATATAAATATCATCTCTTTATGATACTACTCTGAACTACTCTCCGGTTGGACACTCTAATCCATGGTAGGGCTATAACATCACACCTCAAAGTAAGCTTTTCCCATCTAGATAACCCACAATGTCACCTTGAGTACTAGATGGTTCCAACAAACACCACAATTTTATAAAGACATCCAACTCCAAATATAACTCATAACAAGTATTTGTAATCTCTAGTCTAAGTGCCACCATGGTGTGCACGCTATTACTTTCACACACATGGGGAGAGCAGAGATTCATTAAAGCACTTGAGTAGCAGAATATATCCATAGATTACAAAGCTCATGATCTCATAAGATTACACATAGAGAGAGATAAACACATAGCTACCGGTATAACCCTCAGCCTCGAGGAAGAACTACTCCCTCATCATCATGGGAATCAACAACGGTGATGGAGATGGTGGTGGAGATCGATGGAGATGGCTCCGGGTGCACTTCCTCGTCCCGGCAGGGTGCCGGAACAGAGACTTTCTGTCCTCAGAATCTCCCCTTGGGTGGCGGTGGCACTACGGAACTTTTCATGGCTGGAGGCTGTTCAATTTAGGGTTTTTGCATCGGGGGCTTCTTATAGGCGAAAGGGCAAGGTCGGTGGAGGCCGGAGAGGCCCACACTACCTGGTGGCGCGCCTAGGGGGACCCGCGCCACCCTATGGTGTGGCCGGCCCCTGGCCCCTCTCCGTCTCGTCTTCTGGCTCCGTTTTCCCCTCGGTGAAATATTGACTTTGGCTTTTGTCCCGTCCAATTCTGAGAATATTCATTTTCTGACTTTCCTGGAACCAAAAACAGCAGAAAACAGGCAACTGCCACTATGCCATCTTATTAATAGGTTAGTCCTAGAAAGTGTATAAAGATACTCTAAAGTGTGGACAAAACATAAGAAAGTAGATAAAACCAAGCATGAAACATCAAAAATTATAGATACGTTTACGACGTATCAGCATCCCCAAGCTTAACTACTGCTCGTCCTCGAGTAGGTAAGTGATAAAAAGAAAGAATAATTTTTTAGGTGACATGAACCATCATAATCTTGATCAAAGTATTTGTAGAACATTGATAGCTGGGATCATAGTACTTTAACATAGCATGAAAGATATAGTTCTAACAACAAGACATAGCAACTATGTTGTAACATGAAAAGGTACAAACAAAAGATTCATGAATAACAATGCTTTGCAAGACGTTTGTTTGTTTCACATAAAGAAAACATAGCATAATGGCATTCAGCTTGTCCCTCATAGAGTAGCAAACATAAATGCATAGGACACCTTCAAAGTTCATAAGAGTGACTAGATATAAATAGTTTAAAACAAGCAATATCAAAACTATGCATCAATCAACAAGTCTTGGGACGATGCACATAGAACTAAGAATGGCCACTATGCTCTCAAAGTAGGTGCATAAAGATAGGAGGTGGAGACTCAACATAAAAGTAAAAAAAGGCCTTCGTAGAAGGAAGCAGGGATTCAAGTCTTATAAAGAGCTTCCAAAAATTATGGTACTTATTAGCTTTCAGCTCTCATTGCCCCTATCATAAGCATCTTGAAGTGATTAAGGTTAAAGTAACACAACTAAGAGGATATGCTTGACAAGTTATAAGCTGAAATCTCATGCCCCTTACTTACAAAGACGGAACCTCATGTTACTCAACTTTAGTCACAAGTAAGCTCTTGTCATTGTAAGTACATATGTATCATAGAGAACTGCCAACGAGGTACCCTTGCACATGATACAGGAGCTATCCCATAATCAAAATGACAAGGCAAGCAGACAATGAGCATCTCAGCAATCTTTTTATTTGCTATTTGCATAGGTTTTTATTGAGGATGCTTCATAGAGTGCTCATTATGGTTATGCTGCAAGTTTCCACCATGATTAGGCATGGATTAGACCAGCCGCCCATGCGTTTCTCTAACACACACATAACTCCATGGACTTACAAGCTCCCCTTCCATTTCACACTGACGACATCCATAAACAAAAGAGTATGATATCAACTGGGTACAATGTACAAGTGCAATGTTGAAAGTGTTCCCCATGACAACATGGTTCTGCTAATTCTCAACGTATATGTGCAAGCATATACAACATAGATGACACAATGGTTCAAGTTTAATAGGAGCAAGAAAAGTAAAGTGTGTCATCAAGTTCGTGAGAGCTTTAATCACTAGTTTTCTCATAACAAGTTTAATTCGAAAGATAGATAAAAACATAAATATACTTGGAATAGCGAATTCTAATAGGTATGTATGGTGGACTCTTTGAAATAACTTGGTTTTATTTGGAGTTGGATGCATGAGTGGAACTCACACTTGGTTATGGAGGCTAGCAAAAGACTGGGAACGACCAACTAAGAGAGCAATAATGACCATAATCATGCAAAGCGACAAAACATTATTAATTAAAGCATAAAGTGATATTACAAGTCGAAAATTAAAGGATCATAGAGGCTATGGTGACTTGGGATAGTCTTAACATGGTGTGAGTAGGGATGGCAATGGGGCCCCGAAACCCGCAAACCCGACGGGTACCCGCCTTAAACGGGGAGGGTTTTGGTAAAAAATTAGACCCGCCAAGTCTAATGGGGCGGGTTTGGGGATGGCATACCCGTACCCGCAGACCCACATACCCGCTCTAAGCCATAATCCTATCCCTAATAATGCTATGTCTAACCACACGTTGATGGGTTCGTAGCATGGAAAACAAAAAATTTCTACCGCAAGAACGAACAAAACCCAGATCTAATCTAGATAAAAGCCAAGATCTAATCTATTATACATGTGCAACGAGATAGATCTGTACTAACCCTCGTAGATCCGAAAGCGTTACGAGATTGGATCTCGGGGTCGATGTAGTCGATCACTTGCCGATCTCAAGATCGTGTGGACGATCCTTCTGGCGCCGCGTTCCGGCAGCGCTTCCGCAGTCGGTCACATGTGCGGAGTCGAAGCAGACCTTCCTCTCCCTGTTCCAGCGAGCAGCAGAGGTAGTAGATCTTCTCCACGGAATCCCAGCAGCACGACGACGTGGTGGTGGTGGTGGAGTAGAGAATTCTGCAGGGCTTCGCCTAAGCCAGAGCAGATGGAAGGAGGAAGAGAGAGGCGGCTAGGGTTTGGAGTGAGAGGGGGCAAGGGGGTGGCGCCTCCACCCCTCTATATATAGAGGGAGGGGTGCGGCCTAGGGTTCCCACCCCTTAGGGTCGGCGCACCAAGGAGGGTTGGGGGAAGAGTCCTCCCCCCCAAGTTTCCTTTACTTATCCCTTAAGTTTCCCTTATCTTATCTTGGTTTTCAAATAAACTCCAAAATATCTTCTAGAACCTTCCGGAACATTCCGAAACTTTCTAGAATCCCCATACAAACACTCCGGAACATTTCCTAACTTAGAATATGATCCCCATTATATGAATCTTATTCTCCGGACAATTCCGGATCTCCTCGTGATGTCCCGGATCCAATCTGAGACTCCGAACAACATTCGGTCTCCAACGCATATTCCATATCTACTTAAAACAACTTCGAACCTTAAGTGTGTCACCCTATGGTTCGTGAATATGCAGACATGATGAAGACACCTCTCCGATCAATAACCATCAGCGGGATCTGGAGATCCATAATGGCTCCCACATACTCAACGATGACTTCATGATCGATAGAACCATTTACATACAAAACCAATTCCTTTTGTCACGCGATATTCTACTTATCCGAGGTTTGATCGTCGGTATCTCCATACCTAGTTCTACCTCGTTACTGATAAGTTCTTTTTACTCGTTCCATGTTATGTCATCCCTTGTGACCTAGTCACATGCTTGCAAGCTAACTAGATGACATTCCACCGAAAGGGCCCAGAGCATATCTATCCGTCATATGGATGGACAAATCCCAATCTTGGTCCATGCGCTTCAACACATACTTTCAGAATACCCAATGACACCTTTATAACCACCCAGTTACGAAGTGGTGTTTGATGTCATCAAAGTACCCATCCGGTGATGGTGATTAACATAACCTCATGGTCGAAGGATTAGGTTACTATGCATTTGAAAGCTTATAGCAATACGAACTTAATGACTTGATCTTATGCTACGCTTACTATGGGTGTGTGTCCATTACATCATTCTCCTAATGATATAACCTTGTTATTAATGGCATCCAATGTCCATGATTAGGAAACCATGATCATCAATTAACCAACAAGCTAGTTCAACAAGAGGCTTACTAGGGACTCTTTTATGTTTACAAAACACACATGTATTAGTGTTTCCTTATAATACAATTATAGCATGGGATGCAAACATTCATCATAAACACAAAGATATAATAATAACCACTTTTATTATTGCCTCTTGGGCATATCTCCAACAGTCTCCCACTTGCACTAGAGTCAATAATCTAGATTACATGGTAATATACCTAACACCCATGGCGTTCTGGTGTTGGTCATGCTTTGCTCTAGGGAGAGGTTTAGTCAATGGATTGGCCACATTCAGATCAGTGTGTACTTTGCAAATCTTTATGTCACCATCTCGGACATACTCGCGAATAGCATGGAAACGTAGCTTGATGTGCTTCAGCTTGCTATGTGACCTTGGCTCCTGTGCATTAGCTATGGCACCTATGTTGTCACAGTAGATGGCCATCGGGTCCAACGTACTAGGAACCACGCCAAGTTCAGTAATGAACTCTTTCATCCATATGGCTTCTTGTGCAGCCTCCGAAGCAGCTATGTATTCCGATTCAGTTGAAGATTTTGCCACAACGCTTTGCTTGGCACTCCTCCAGCTCACTACAGCACCATTCAAAACAAATACGTATCCAGACTATGACTTTGAGTCATCTGGATCGGTGTTCCAACTAGCATCAATGTAACTGTTTACAACAAGTTGTTCATCACCTCCATAAGAAAGAACCATGTCCTTAGTCCTATTTAGGTACTTTAGGATATTCTTGACCACTGTCCAGTGCTCCATTCCAGGATCACTTTGATATCTGCTAGTCAAACTAACAGCATGTGCTATATCCAGTCTTGTACACAACATGGCATACATGATAGAACCTATGACCGAGGCATAGGGAATATTATTCATATTCTCTCTATCTTCTGCCGTAGCTGGACTTTGAGTCTTACTCAAGGTCTTACCTGACAACATGGGCACGAACCCTTTCTTGCTCTCTTCCATTCTAAACTTCTTTAGAACTTTGTCTAAGTATGTACTTTGTGAAAGCGCTATTAGGCGTCTTGATCTATCTCTATAAATCTTGATTCCTAGAATATATGCCGCTTCGCCAAGATCCTTCATTGAAAAGCTATTATTCAAATAGGCTTTGACACTATTAAGAAGTTCTATATCATTCCCAATCAACAATATGTCATCTACATATAGTACTAGGAATGCCACAGAGCTCCCACTCACTTTCTTGTAAATACAAGCTTCTCCATAAGTTTGTATAAATCCAAAGTTTTTGATTACTTTATCAAAACGTTGATTCCAACTCCGGGATGCTTGCTTCAGTCCATAAATGGAGCGCTGAAGTTTGCATACCTTGTCAGCATCTTTAGGATCGACAAAACCCTTGGGTTGTACCATATACAGCTCTTCCTCAATGTCACCATTAAGGAACGCCGTTTTGACATCCATCTGCCAAATCTCGTAATCGAAATATGCAGCTATTGCTAACAAAATCCTTACAGACTTTAGCTTCGCTACTGGTGAGAAAGTCTCATCGTAGTCAACTCCTTGAATTTGTTGGAACCCTTTCGCGACAAGTCGAGCTTTATAGACGGTCACGTTACCATCAGCATCTGTTTTTCTTTTGAAAATCCATTTGTTCTCGACAGCCTTACGGCCATCCGGTAAGTCCACCAAAGCCTATACTTGGTTTTCGTACATGGATCCCATTTCGGATTTCATGGCTTCTAGCCATTTGTCGGAATCTGGGCTCACCATAGCTTCTTCATACGTCGCAGGGTCATCAGTGTTGTCCACCAACATGACGTTCAAAGCAGAGGCATACCAATCAGGAGTGGCACGAACCCTTGTTGACCTGCGAGGTTCAGTAGCAACTTCGTTCGAAGTTTCATGGTCACCATCATGAGCTTCCTCTCCAATTGGTGCAGGCGGCACAAAAACATCTTCCGGTGCTGCACTACTCTCAACTCCGAGAGAAGGTTCAATAACCTCGTCGAGTTCTACTTTCCTTCCAGTCAATTCCTTCGAGAGAAACGCCTTCTCAAGAAAGGATCCATTCTTGGCAATGAAAACTTTGCCTTCAGATCTATGATAGAAGGTATACCCAATTGTTTCTTTAGGGTATCCTATGAAGACGCATTTCTCCGCTTTGGGTTCAAGCTTATCAGGTTGTAACTTCTTTACATAAACCGCAACCCCAAACTTTAAGGAACGCGACAACTTAGGTTTCTTACCAAACCATAATTAAATGCGGTGTCGTTTCAACGGATTTAGATGGTGCCCTATTTAAAGTGAATGCGGCTGTCTCTAATGCATAGCCCCAAAATGATAGCGGTAAATCTGTAAGAGACATCATAGGCCGAACCATATCTAAGAGAGTTCGATTACGACGTTCGGACACACCATTACGTTGTGGTGTTCCCGGCGGTGTCAACTGAGAAAGTATTCCACATTTCTTTAAATGCATGCCAAACTCATGACTTAGATATTCAACTCCGCGGTCAGAACGCAGAAACTTAATCTTCTTGTTACGATGATTTTCCACTTCACTTTGAAATTCCTTAAACTTCTCGAAAGTTTCGGACTTATGTTTCATAAAGTAGACATACCCATATCTGCTTAAGTCATCCGTAAAAGTGAGAACATAACGATATCCACCACGCGACGCTACACTCATTGGACCGCACACATCGGTATGTATTATTTCTAATAAGTCTGTAGCTCGCTCCATTATTCCAGAGAATGGATTATTAGTCATTTTTCCCATTAGACATGCTTCACATCTTTCAAGTGATTCAAGAAGTCCATCAGAATGGAGTTTCTTCATACGCTTCACTCCAATGTGACCAAGACGACAGTCCCACATGTATGTAGAATTATCATTCAATTTTGTTCGTTTAACATCTATGTTGTGAACATGTGTATCACTACTATCGAGATTTAGTAAGAATAAACCATTCATCTCAGGTGCATTACCATAAAAGATATTACTCATATAAATCGAACAACCTTTATTCTCGGACTTAAAAGAGTAACCGTCTTGCAATAAACAAGATCCAGATATAATGTTCATGCTTAACGCAGGCACCAAATAACAATTATTTAAATTTAAAACTAATCCCGAAGGTAGATGTAGAGGGAGTGTGCTGACGGCGATCACATCAACCTTGGAGCCATTTCCAACGCGCATCGTCACCTCGTCTCTCGCTAGTCTTCATTTATTCCGCAACTCCTGTTTCGAGTTACAAATATGAGCAACCGAACCAGTATCAAATACCCAGGCACTACTACGATTACTAGTAAGATACACATCAATAACATGTATATCGAATATACCTTTCTTCTTGATGTTGCCGTTCTTCAGATCTGCCAGGTACTTGGGGCAGTTGCGCTTCCAGTGACCAGCACCCTTGTAGTAGAAGCACTCAGTTTCAAGCTTAGGACCATCCTTGGGCTTCTTAGCAGGTGCGGCAGCTTTCTTGCCGTCCTTCTTGAAGTTGCCCTTGTTCTTAGGCTTGCCCTGTTTCTTGAAATTGGTGGTCTTATTGACCATCAACACTTGGTGCTCCTTCTTGATCTCCACTTCAGCAGTTTTCAGCATGGACGATAGTTCAGGCAACGTCTTGTTCATGCAGTGCATATTGTAGTTCATCACAAAGTTCTTATAACTTGGTGGCAGTGATTGGAGGACACGGTGAATCCCTAACTCATTAGGAATCGTTATCCCCAACTCTTGGAGCTTGTTTGCGTGCCCAGACATGGTGAGCACGTGCTCGCTAACGGAGCTTCCCTCTTCCATCTTGTAGGTAAAGAACTTTTTGGAGGCCTCATAGCTCTCCACGACCGCGTGAGTCTCAAAAATGAGCTTGAGCTCCTTAATGATCTCGAACGGGTCATGGTGCTCAAAACGCTTCTGGAGCTCCGTTTCTAAACTGTACAGGATGGCACACTGAACTGTGGAGTAATGATTTTTCCGAGTGGCGAAAACATTCTTTACGTCATCGGTGGCATCATCTGCAGGTGGGTCACCTAGCGGTGCTTCGAGCACATAGGTCATCTGACCAGCCCTGAGGACAATCTTCAGACCACGGAGCCAGTCCGTGAAGTTGCTTCCATTGTTCTTAAGCTTTTCTTTCTCTAGGAACGCATTGAAATTGATGGAGAGGTTCGCCATAATCTACAACAAATTTGCAAGTAGTTTAGACTAAGTTTATGATAAATTGAGTTCAATTTTTAATTCTTAAATTAACTAGATGAACTCCCACTCAAAACAACATCCCTCACATTGTCTTAGTGATTACACGAACCAAGTTCACTACACCAAGTCCGATCTTCACGAGAGAAGATGTAGTTTCATCGGCGAACAATGTTTATGTTCATCATATCATTTATATGACTCATGCTCTACCTTTTGGTATTCCGTGTTCCGAGACCATGTCTGTACATGCTAGGCTCGTCAAGATTAACCTTAGTTTCTGCATGTGCAAATCTGGCTTGCACTCGTTGTATGCACACGTAGAATCTATCACATCCGATCATCACGAGATGCTTCGAAACGACGAGTCTTAGCAATGGTGCCAACTAAGGACGAACACTTTATTACTTGATATTTAGTGAGAGGGATCATCTTATAATGCTACCGTCGCGATCTAAGCAATACAAGGTGCATAAAGGATTAACATCACAGGCAATTCATAATTAGTGTGATATGATATGGCCCTTTCTTCTTGTGCCTTTGATCTCCATCTCCAAAGCACGAACATGATCTCCATCATCACCAACATTGTGTCAAGGTCAGTGGCGCCGCTTCATGGTTGTCCATCATCACTAGCAACTATTACAACTACTTGGAATAAAGCTATTACAAGATGAATAGACACGCGGGTCTTGACAGAATTAAAGACAACCATTAGTTCTCGCCGTTGCCATATTACAATAAGGATCATTGCATACATCAAATATAATCACAATCACATGATGGCCATATCACATCACAAAACCCCTGCAAAAACAAGTTAGACGCCTCTAATTTTCTTTGCAAGTTTTACGTGGTTTGTGGCTTTCGAATAAGAATGGATCTTACCTACGAAACTGAACCATAACGTTGATACAAGTGATATCAAGTGCAAAGTGTAGATTGGATCTATACTATGGTGGGAGAAACAGACACCCGCAAAGCCACTTGTGCAAAGCAAGTTACACGTCAAGCGTGGAGCAAGTCTCATGTGCGATGACATGTAAGGTTAGCCCGAGCCGCTTCATCCCACCATACCGCAAGATGCAAAGTACACAAAGCAAAAGACAGCACGAGCACCAACACCCACAAAACCATTGTGTTCTACTCATGCAACAGATCTACGCATAGACAAGGCTCTGATACCACTGATGGGTTCGTAGCATGGAAAACAAAAAATTTCTACCGCAAGAACGAACAAAACCCAGATCTAATCTAGATAAAATCCAAGATCTAATCTATTAGACATGTGCAACGAGATAGATCTGTACTAACCCTCATGATCCGAAAGCGTTACGAGATTGGATCTCGGGGTCGATGTAGTCGATCACTTGCCGATCTCAAGATCGTGTGGACGATCCTTCCGGCGCCGCGTTCCGGCAGCGCTTTCGCAGTCGATCACACGTGCGGAGTCGAAGCAGACCTTCCTCTCCCCGTTCCAGCGAGCAGCGGAGGTAGTAGATCTTCTCCATGGAATCCCAGCAGCATGACGGCGTGGTGGTGGTGGTGGAGTAGAGAATTCTGCAGGGCTTCGCCTAAGCCAGAGCAGATGGAAGGAGGAAGAGAGAGGCGGCTAGGGTTTGGAGTGAGAGGGGGCAAGGGGGGGTGGCGCCTCCACCCCTCTATATATAGAGGGAGGGGTGCGACCTAGGTTTCCCACCCCTAGGCCCACCCCTTAGGGTCGGCGCACCAAGGAGGGTTGGGGGAAGAGTCCTCCCCCCCAAGTTTCCTTTACTTATCCCTTAAGTTTCCCTTATCTTATCTTGGTTTTCAAATAAACTCCAAAATATCTTCTAGAACTTTCCGGAACATTCCGAAACTTTCTAGAATCCCCATACAAACACTCCGGAACATTTCCTAACTTAGAAAATGATCCCCATTATATGAATCTTATTCTCCGGACAATTCTGGATCTCCTCGTGATGTCCCGGATCCAATCCGAGACTCCGAACAACATTCGGTCTCCAACGCATATTCCATATCTACTTAAAACAACTTCGAACCTTAAGTGTGTCACCCTACGGTTCATGAATATGCAGACATGATGAAGACACCTCTCCGATCAATAACCATCAGCAGGATCTGGAGATCCATAATGGCTCCCACATACTCAACGATGACTTCGTGATCGATAGAACCATTTACATACAAAACCAATTCCTTTTGTCACGCGATATTCTACTTATCCGAGGTTTGATCGTCGGTATCTCCATGCAAACATTCATCATAAACACAAAGATATAATAATAACCACTTTTATTATTGCCTCTTGGGCATATCTCCAACACACGTCCCACGTGACCACACACGCACACAATAAACATCACATGCATGCGATGGAATATGGAGTCCTAGAGGCAACACACGCATGCACGCATCCATTTCCACCAACCCCATCCCAATATCCCGTCATTTTCTTCCCACATGTGCCAGCGTCGCTCCCGTCGCATGCGCTGGCGGGTACCCGTTGGGGCCCCGAACCCGGCCGGGTCACGGGTCTGGTAAAAAATTAGACCTGACTAATTAAACAGGGCGGGTATGGGGGTGGCAGACCCGACCCCGAACCCGGCGGGTGCCATCCCTAGGTGTGAGAATGCGCCAAGTCAACCCAAATAAAGCATCAAAGGAGAATACCACAATACTATGCTTTAATATGCTAAAACAACGCATGATTCTTTTAAGGCACATTGAGCAATCTCAATTATTTATAACAAGTCATGCTACAGTAATAATCACTAAGCATAAAGCCAAAACAATATCAAGCATGACATGATAAAGTCTAAGTCACAGTCAAAAACAAGCTCCTTTTTACCACTTAAGCATGAACTTTCCTACTCTTTTCCAATCCAAACCAATCTTATTTGAAAACTAATGTATGGATGAGGGGGTCCAACCAATTTATTTAAGCAAACTAAGCAAACGAAAACTAAAAACAAAAATTAAGACGCTCCAAGAACAACACAACTGTGCATGAAACAATAAAAATGAAGTGTTTGGAAGAAACCTGAGATTTTTATTGATGAAGAAGGGGATGCCTTGGGCATCCCCAAGCTTTGACGCTTGTACTTCTTGGATATTTCTTGGGGTGACACGCGTGGCATCCCCAAGCTTGAGATTTATTCCATGCTTCATCTCATTACATCATTCTCTCCATACACCTGAATTTTTTCCTTCATACAAAACTTCACACAATCTTTATTAGCAACATTAGTGCACTCAAGATAATAAGTCTTTGGGTTCAGTTTCAACACCAATAAAACTTCCATTAAAACACAAGATACTGTAGCACTTCCCTCAAAAAGCTCAATTCCCCAAAAAGAACCCAAAAAGGAATCAACAAGAAGCAAATGCAAATAATGGCAGAAATCTGTCAAAACAGACCAGCAGGTAAAAACCAATTTTTTGAAGACCTTCTGTTGCTCAAATCGAAAAGTGTTAAACTAACGAAAGTTGGATAACAACCTGGGGCAGAAGCACAAAAAATTACAGATCAAATTGACGTGGAGAGATTTTACACGAATTTTTATAGCGAAGCACAAAAATCTTTTTTGGGACAGCAACTTTCCCAAATCTTACTTCTCTCTCATTAGAGGTTACTCTTGGCACAAAAAGCAAATAAAAAGGATAAGGAGCGGTTATTACTGAAGTAATAACTTCCAAGACTCATCTAAAACTTTTGAGTTATCTCCCAATAAGTACTTTTCTTTAACGCCTTTAAGTTAGGCTTAATAGTTTGAGAAGATGCTCACATAAGAAATATGAATTGAAGTAAAAGAGAGCATCAAGAAGCAAATTCAAAACACATTTAAATCTAACTCACTTCCTATGCATAGGAATCTTGTAAAGAAACAAGTCATGAAAGCACAAAGCAATAAGCATAGTAAAGCAAAACAAGTGCAATTTCAAGACTTTCAACATAAAGAGGGGAAACTTAATATTATTGAGATGCATAAAATCATGTTTCCCTCTCTCATAATAGCTTTCAGTATCATCATGAATAAATTTAACAATATAACTATCACATAAAATATTCTTATCATGAGCCACATGCATAAAAGAATTAATACTCTCCACATGAACAAGGTCATTCTTATTAATTGTAGTGGGAGCAAATTCAACAAAATAGCTATCATTATTATTCTCATCACCATAATCATCAAATATAGGAGGCATATTGTAATCATAATTAATTTGCTCCTCAATAGTAGGTGGACTAAAAATATCATATTCATCATTGTAATCATCATATATTGGAGGTATAGTATCATCAAAGTAAATTTTCTCCTCCATGCTTGGGGGACTAAAAATATCATGCTCATCAAAACCAGCTTCCCAAGCTTAGATTTTTCCATAGCATTAGAAATAATGGTGTTCAAAGAATTCATACTAATAACATTGCTATTAGCACGCAAATAATGTTTTATAGGTTTTTTAATTTTCTCTTCAAACACTTCATGTCCTAACTCAAGATAAATACTATAAAGCTCTCTATTTTTTTTGTTTTCCATTAAGTCTAACTAGTGAAAAAAAGAAACAAAAAGATATAATTGCAGAACCTAAAGGAAATAACTTCGAGCACTCACACCGAAGGATGTGAGTACCTTTACTATACCTCCCAAGACAGCGGCGCCAGAAAATAGCTTGATGTTTACGCACTTCTATTCTTGTGGACAGTTGTTGGGCCTCCAAGTGCAGAGGTTTGTAGAACAGCAACAAGTTTTCCCTTAAGTGGATTACCCAAGGTTTATCAAACTCAGGGAGGAAGTGGTCAAAGGTATTCCCTCTCAAGCAATCCTGTAATCAAGATACAAGAAGTCTCTCGTGTCCCCAACACACCAAATACACTTGTCAGGTGTATAGGTGCACTAGTTCGGCGAAGAGATATTGAAATACAAGTGGTATGGATATAAGACAACGGTGCCAGAAAATAGCTTGATGGCGTGGAAGAGACTAAAGGCAAACTGAAATAAAATGGAAGCAAGCAAACATGTAACAGATTTAGTTGCAAACGGTGTTTCAATGCTTAGAAACAAGGCCATACTTTCACTAGTGAACACTCTCATATAAATATCATCTCTTTATGATACTACTCTGAACTACTCTTCGGTTGGACACTCCAATCCATGGTAGGGCTATAACAACACACCTCAAAGTAAGCCTTTCCCATCTAGATAACCCCACACTGTCACCTTGAGCACTAGATGGTTCCAACAAACACCACAATTTCATAAAGACATCCAACTCCAAATATAACTCATAACAAGTATTTGTAATCTCTAGCCTAAGTGGCACCATGATGTGCACGCTGTCACTTTCACACACATGGGGAGAGCAGAGATTCATTAAAGCACTTGAGTAGCAGAATAGATCTATAGATTACAAAGCTCATGATCTCATAAGATCACGCATAGAGAGAGAGAGATGAACACATAGCTACCGGTAGAACCCTTAGCCTCGAGCAAGAACTATTCCCTCATCATCATGGGAATCAGCAACGGCAATGGAGATGTTGGTGGAGATCGATGGAGATGGCTCCGGGGGCACTCCCCATCCCGGCAGGGTGCCGGAACAAAGACTTTCTGTCCCCTGAATCTCCCCTTCGGTGGCGGCGGCACTGCGGAACTTTTCGCGGCTGGAGGCTGTTCGATTTAGTTTTTTTTTGCATCGGGGGCTTCTTATAGGCGAAAGGGCAAGGTTGGTGGAGGCCGGAGGGGCCCACACCACCTGGTGGCGTGGCCAGGGGGACCTGCACCACCCTATGGTGTGGCTGGCCCCTGGCCCCTCTCTGTCTCGTCTTCTGGCTCCGTGTTCCCCTCGGTGAAATATTGACTTTGGCTTTTGTCCCGTCCAATTCCGAGACTATTCATTTTATGACTTTCCTGGAACCAAAAACAACAGAAATTAGGCAACTAGCACTATGACATCTTGTTAATAGGTTAGTCCTAGAAAGTATATAAAAATACTCCAAAGTGTGGACAAAACATAAGAAAGTAGATAAAACCAAGCATGGAACATCAAAAATTATAGATACATTTACGACGTATCACACCATCACCGACTCCTATCGTTTGGTCTTATCCGATCAGCAGACAACCTCAATATCCTTCCTGCATCATTAGAGTATTTTCTTAATAGTCAAAACATGGATATTCATTTTCTGATGCTAATCCTTTACATTTATCCTTATAGTAGGGATGTTAGATTTGGAGACATGGAAACCTTTCACATGTTTTACAGATCGTGGGAAATCACTTCAAGAATTACTTATACTCGAATCAAACAGACAAGAACTAGAGATGATATCTACCATGGCATCTTCTTCAACGTAGTTGTGAGTATTCTTTACTTCATTGGAAGCAAACTTTCTAGACACTACAAGAAAAGTTGGCTTTTACAACGAACGATTTTCGTGGTTGAAGTCCCATTTTTCGTGGCTAAAAAGTCTTCTACGACGGATGCCCATCGTAGTAAAATCCCCGTCACAAAAGAATCTACCACGGTTTTTTTCCTAACCGTGACGAATCGCACCCTTCAGCCATGAAAACTTTTTCCATCATAGATTTGTTCACCAACCGCGTTGACTGCTAATGTCATGCAAAATGCCACGTGGCAAACACCGTTAATGACCAGTTACCGTCGTTAACGGCCACGGAAATCGTGGTAGAAGCCGCCCAGCCAAGGCTTGCTCATAATTAAGTGGGTCGGCCCATCAACAGAGATCAATAAGATTACGACTCGTTACTGTTTTGTCCGACAATGTTCGAAATGGGCCCAAAGCTGTGGCCAGCAGCAGCCCGCGAATATCAATCCCGTTATTGTTTCGGCCTACAAAAGCCCACACTTTTCGAATACTATGCGGCCCGTTAATAGGATGCATCAAGTAGGCCCGATACTGTTAAAGCCCACGGTCAGCCTGCCACTGTTCTCACAGTTCATCATGGGCCGCCTACGAACGTCCCACTTTTGAGAAGGTCCGATACTGTTCTGGCCTTTTACTATTTTGGCTCGTTATTGTTCTGGCCATCTACTATTCATGTCCATTACTATTGTGGCCCTTTACTGTTCTGGTCCGTTACTGTGTTGGTTGCCCATGTTCTGGCCTGTTACTATTCAGGCCTATTATTGTTCTGGCATGTTAGTATTCTGGCATGTTACTATGCTGGATTGCCATTGTTCTGGTCTGCTGGTGTTTTGGCCTGTTACTGTTTCGACCTGTTATTGTTTAGGCCTGTTACTGTTTAGGCCTGTTATTGTTTCGACGTATTCTTTCATTTGTTACTATTTCGGTGCATTCTTGTTCGATCATTCTTTGTTTTGGCCATCGTTGCAGTTTTGGTCTATCACTGTTTTGGCATGTTATTGTTTTGGCCAATTACCGTTACTGTTTTGGTAATTCTAAAACCTGATCAACCTGGCTGGCACAGTTATGGTACCGCCATGCGTGGACGACGTCAACTAAATGCCTACATGGCCTATGCGAGTTATCTAGATATTACACCAGCTGCAAACTTCTTAAAAATATTACAAATATGAACAAAGGGAAAGAAAATTCAGCACTTCAGTTGCGAATCAAGTTGATAGTAGAGTCCTCAATATGCTTTCTCAATCCATCAACTGCATCTCCCTTTGAGTGTGACAGCTACATTAGAAAACCACCTTGAGATATGATCTTGTAGTCCCCTCTTTGGTGGCGATAGCAATAATTGCAGTCTGAAACTAACTAATAACAAGTTAATATAGCAAAGAAGACAAACTACTCATAGCTAAGAATGAACCAAATAGGAATTATAACTGCATAATACAAACTTGTAGAGTAGGAATACAAATCATGAATGAACTATATAGTAGAGGATAGTTATGTTGTTGCCTAGGACGAACCAGAACCAGATACGAGATATAATGGTGTGGCTTGTGAACCTCTAGAACAAGACAAACAAGCATTAGACAAGTATGCCAACAATGAAATGAGCAATCAAATAAAGTGTTTCTCAGAATTTCAGTATAAACTAGCCAGGTCATTTAAGCAAATATATATGGAAGTAGTGGTATCTCCTAGAATGCAAGAGACATTGGGTGACTTGGAATTTGCGGTGAGCTACACAATGGCATGCAGTTACTGTCATAGCTAAGAATGAACCACATATAAATTATAACCGCATCATACCAGAACTTGTTGAGCAGGAATGCAAAACACGAATGAACTATACAGTAAAGAATAATTATACTATTGATTAGGACGAACCAACACCAGATACAGAAAATATATAATGGCATCGCTGGTGGACCTGTAGGCTGTGCAAACCAACATGTTCGGTGTTGCCTTTTTGAGCTCTACGGTAAGAAAACGAAAATAGTCATTGTTGTAGCTTTTAAAGAAACAGATGGCAACAATAAAAAATTATAATTGAACTAGTACAAAGAGTTTGAACGGGTACCACATGATAGCAGAATGATGCCAGGGAGGAAATAATAGCAGGAACTTCGCTCAGGAATAACCAGATAGAGTTAGTAACTATGTAGCAGGAAATCCACACTAATATTTTCCACTAACATTACATTTTGCAAGAACTACACAATAGCAGGCATTTACTGGTGTACGGAGCAGCTAAGATAAGAACATGTGCATGACAAAATAACACACATGTGCATGACTTGATATTTGTAGAGCAGAGAATGCAAACTGATACATTGCAAATGTATCTATATATTTTGATGATCCATGCTTGGTTTTATCCACTTTCTTGTGTTTTGTCCATACTTTGGAGTACTTTTCATATGATTTCTTGGAATAACCTATTAACAAGAGCCACAGTGCTAGCTGCCTGTTTTCTGTTGTTTTTGGTTCCAGGAAAGTCAGAAAATGAATATTCTGGGAATTGGACGGGACAAAAGCCAAAGTGCCTATTTTTCCAGAAGACTCCAGGAGCCAGAATACGAGATGGAGGAGGGCCAGGGGCTGGCCACACACCCCCAGGCGCGGTCTGGGCCTGGCCGCGCCAGGGCATGGTGTGGTGGCCCCAGGCACCCCCTCGGTCTCCCTCTTCGCCTATACGAAGCCTTCTGACCTAAAAACTCCGGGGGGGAGGGGGGTTCGACGTTTTTCTAGAAGGAGTTCCGCTCCGCCGCCACCACCAGATTCCACGAAACAACACCAAAAACTCCGTTTTGGCACCCTGTCAGGACGGGGAATTGGAGGAGATCATCGTCATCATCATCACCATCGCTTCTCCATCGACCATCCATGTTTCCCCCATCTATGAGTGAGTAATCCCCCGCTGTAGGCTATGGGGATGGTAGGGATTGGATGAGATCGTTCATGTAATGGCATCAGATTGTTAGGGCATGGTGCCTAGTATCTTTTATTAGTGCTTTATGACTTTGTTGCAACTTGTGCTTAATGCTTGTCACTAGGGCCCGAGTGCCATGATTTCAGATCTGAACATGTTATTGTTTCATTATGATAGTATTGTTTTTGGTCTTATCTGCAAGTTGTATACACACGTTGTTGACCGGAACCTATGGCCCCAAAGTGACAAAAATCGGGATAACCGGAAGGGAATGGCTTTGATGTGAGGATCACGTGTGTTCATGGAGTGTTAATGCTTTGCTCCGGTGCTCTATTAAAAGGAGCACCTTAATTGCCAGTAGTTCCCTTGAGGCCCCGCTGCAAACAGGATGGCAGGACAAAATATGTTGTGCAAGTTCTCATTGTGAGCACGTATGACTATATATGGAACACATGCCTAGGATTATCTAGTACTTGGAAGCTTTATATTATTTATCTGCAATTGTCCTATGTTCTGATTGCTATTTGAATTGTCTTATCCATGCAACGCCCGTCCATCCATCCCTATGCCTACCGCACTCGAATCCCACTGTTTACTGCTTTTGTTACTACTGTCTTTGCTTTACTACTACTGCTACTTTGTTATTCCTACTACAAAAGCTATACCTTGATAAACTGCTGTGAGCAAGATTGTTTTCAGTGCTTGAATTGACAACTCAGTTGTTAAGGCTTATAAATATTCTTTGGCTCCCCTTGTGTCGAATCAATAAATTGGGTTTCACTTCCCTCGAAAATACTGCGATACACCCCCTATACTTGTGGGTCATCAAGACTATTTTCTGGCGCCGTTGCCGGGGAGCATAACTTTATTTATCAAGTTCACTTGGATTCTCTATTGTTTGCTGTTATCCATCCATCATGGGTAAGTCTCGTGATGGCAAAGTTCCTATTTTACCATCCACTACAAGAAGAGGTACGGTTTTAAACACCTCTGCTGCTCTTGATTCACCGTCTATTATGGGTAAGTTCCTTACACCACCACATACACATGCTACACACACTGCTACTACTGCTGAATCTGAAACTTCTGATGCTGCTTCTACTATGCTTGATAAGAGTGGTTCATTAGGTCCTTTCCTAGATGCTACGATTGCTAGAACTATAGCTGGAAATACCGAAACTCCTAATGAAAACACTACCACACCTGTTAGCTCACCTGAGTCTAGTGAGAGTTATGATATTGAAGATGGTTATGTTGAGATGACCGATGAGTTTATTAAAGAATGTAAGAACACCCATGATAGGAGCGCTGCTAAGAGTCTCCTTGAGAGGCATACTATTAGACCCAAATTGTCTCCTATTGCTAAGTTTGCTGCTTCTCCCATAAACATTATAGATGAAGATTATGATTTCTCTCTCGATCTATCTTACATAGCTATTGTCGAGAAAGAACCTTTTTGTGGGACTAAGAATGAAAGTGTGGTAGCACATATGAATGAACTTTCTACCATGAGTGGCTTGTTTTCTGATGATATTAAGATGCGTACTTACTTTGTTGCTATGATTTTTCCCTTTTCACTGAAAGGAGAAGCTAAAACTTGGTTTAGTAATTTACCTCCTGGATCTATTGATAGCCCTGAGTGCTTGATTAGTACTTTCCTGCAGAAATATTTTCCTCCCAGTGCTAGACATGCTATTTTGCAGGAACTTTTTGATTTCAAACAGGGAGAAAAAGAGGTATTGCCCGAATCTTGGGCAAGGTTTTGTGCTTTGATTCATGCAGTGGAAGTCCATTACCTAAGAATGAGCTTCTTGATATATTTTATAATGGACTAATCAAGAATCTAGGACATACCTAGATAGTTGTGTTGATTGTGTTTCAGAATAGGACTCCTAAGGAAGCTAAGGAATTAATGGCTAAAATAAGCAAGAATTATGAAGATTGGACTCCTCCTAAACAAGCTATACCTAAAGTAATTGTACCTGAACCATCTATTCCTATGCCTATTCCAACATCAAAGAAGAGGGGAGTTATTGAATTAAATGATGAAGTGATGAAGGAAGCTAAGAAATGTCTTAAGGAGAAGGGAATTAAAGCTGCAGATGTCAAGAATTTACCTCTTATAGAAGAATTATGTAAGCCTATTCCCTACTCATCCACTATTGAGGTACACTCTCCAACACTTTGATGAAGGTGATATCCCTTACTCTAAACCTCCTGATCAATGCTTAGAAGAATTTGATATCTTTATTGTTAAGCAAGATAACTTTAATAAAAGGGTGCAAAATCATCTAATGGAAAACACTAGAGCTATTGTTGAGTTGAAAGATATTGTGGAAAGAACCTCTAATGATGTTAAAATGATTGTTAAACACTTTCAAATGGTTCAAACTCAAATAGATCAACTCGTTAAAGTGCAAAACGACTTGCTAGTTAATGCTGCTAAAGAAAAACATGCTTATGAAATTAGAACTAGAAGTGGTGCTGCTACCCAGGATCCTCTATATCCTGAGGGGCATCCCAAAAGAATTGAGCAGGATTCTCAACAAGCTGAAAATAGTGGTTCTACTCGTAATAAAAGGAAAAAGAAACATAAAACTGTTGTAGAACCCTCTGAACCTGCTATAGATCCTAATAGTATATCTATCTCTGATGCTGAAACTGAAAGTGGTAATGAATAAAATGTTGTTCCTAATGAAGAAAAAGTTGAAGAAGAACCTGAAAACCACGCTAAGAATACTAAATACACCAAAGAAGATTTTATTGCTAAGAAACATGGTAGTGAAAGAGAACCTTGGGTCCAAAAACCTATGCCTTTCCCTGATAAGAAACACAAGTCAAAGGAAGATGAACACTATAATAAGTTTTGTGAGTGGATGAAGCCTTTATTTTTGCAAATTCCTTTGACTGATGCTATTAAATTGCCTCCTTACTCAAAATATATGAATGACATTGTCTCGAATAAAAGGAAGATCCCTAATGAAGAAATTTCTACTTTGCTTGCTAATTATTCCTTCAATGGTAAGGTTCCTAAGAAACTTGGAGACCCAGGGATTCCAACTATCCCTTGCTCTATTAAGAACAGTTATATTAGAACTGCTTTGTGTGATTTGGGAGCTAGCGTTAGTGTTATGCCTTTCTCTCTTTATAAGAGGCTTCAACTTGGAAAATTAATACCAACTGATATATCTTGTCAAATGGCTGATAAATCTACCACTATTCCTGTGGGTATATGTGAGCATGTACCTGTTCAAGTGGCTCACAATTGCTTGATATTAACTGATTTTGTTGTGCTTGAAATGCCCGAAGATGATAATATGTCTATTATTCTTGGGAGACCTTTTCTTAATACTGCAGGAGCTGTTATTAATGGTAATCAAGGAAAGGTGACCTTCAATGTCAATGACAAGGAACATACTATCTATTTCCCCAAGAATATTGATAGACTTATGGTTTTAAATTCAATTGAACATGTTGAGGGCATTCAAGTTGGAGAAATATATTGTCCCATACCAAGAGAAAAAATTGAAACTATTATGATTGGGACCATTGCTATCAAGGTTGAGGTAACATAATTATTAGTGGAATACAAAGTTTTGTCTCATATGAAATTGTTTTGGTAACAAGACCTGATCAACCTTGTTAAGCAAAGGATTTCATTGAACAAAACAATGTTTTTCATCATGATTATCTCCGCTTACTTCTATTCTATCCATTTTTGTTTTTGCTTATGCCTAACTTAAAGTCGTTAAAGAAAAGTACTTATTGGGAGATAACCCAAAAGTTTTAGATGAGTCTTGGAAGTAATTACTTCAGTAATAACTGCTCCTTATCCTTTTTATTTGCTTTTTGAGCCAAGAGTAACCTCTAATGAGAGAGAAGTAATGATTGGGAAAGTTGTTGTCCCGAAACAGATTTCTTTGCTTCACCGTAAAAATTCGTGTAAAATCTCTGAACGTCTTTTTGAGGCGTGAATTTTTGTGCTTCTGCCCCAGGTTGTTATATAACTTTCATTAGTTCAACACTTTTAGATTTGAGCAATAGAAGGTC
Source organism: Avena insularis (assembly GCA_023614405.1). Classification (NCBI taxonomy): domain Eukaryota; kingdom Viridiplantae; phylum Streptophyta; class Magnoliopsida; order Poales; family Poaceae; genus Avena; species Avena insularis. Next base: position 229,965,491 of record CM042694.1, on the reverse strand, counting down.
TTCGAAAAAATTCGTCTTTACCTACTGGTCTGTTTTGACAGATTTCTGCCATTTTCTGCATTTGCTTCTTGTTGGTTCCTTTTTGAGTTTTTTTGGGGAATTGAGCTTTTTGAGGGAAGAGCTACAGTATCTAGTGTTCTAATGGAAGTTTATTTGGTGTTATAACTGAACTTTAAGACTTATTTATCTTGAGTGCACTAATGTTGCTAATAAAGATTATGTGAAGTTTTGTATGAAGGAAAAATTTCATGAGTATGGAAGGAATGAGTAATGAGATGAAGGATGGACTAAAGCTCAAGCTTGGGGATGCCACACGTGTCACCCCAAGAAATATCCAAGAAGTACAAGCGTCAAAGCTTGGGGATGCCCAAGGCATTCCCCTCTTCATCAATAAAAATCCCAGGTTTCTTCCAAACGCTTCATTTTTATTGTTTCATGCATAGTTGTGTTGTTCTTAGAGCGTCTTCTTTTTCATTTTCGTTTTGGTTTTTAGTTTGTGTGGTTTGCTTAGTTTGCTGAATAAATTGGTTGGACCTCCTCTTTCATGCATTGGTGTTTAGATAGTTTGGTTTGGTTTGGAAAAGAGTAGGAAAGCTCATGCTTAAGTGGTAAAAAGAGTTTGTTTTGACTGTGGCCTATGCTTTGTCATGCCATGCTTGATATTGTTTTGGATTTATGATTAGTATTTTTTGCTGTAGCATGACTTGTTATAAACAATTGAGATTGCTTAATGTGCCTTGGATGAATCATGCGTTGTTTTAGCATATTAAAGCATAATATAGTGGTATTCTCCTTTGATGCTTTATTTGGGTTGACTTGGCGCATGCTCACACCATGTTATGACTATCCCAAGTCACCATAAGCCTTTATGATCCTTTAGTTTTCAACTTGTAGTATCGCTTTATATTTTAATCAATGATGTTTTGTCACTCTGCATGATTATGGCCATTATTGCTCTCCCGTTTGTCGCTCCCTTACTATTGCTAGCCTTCACTTTCACTGAGTATGTTTTACTCATGTTTCCAGCTCCCTAAAACCAAATATTGCCAAAGTTTCCGCCATACCTACCTATTAGCATCATTTGCTACTTTCGTGCATATTCAATATGCCTTGTTTTCTTCCGAATAAAATGTTTGCTTGTTATGAGAAAGTTAGTTAGTAAAGCTCTCACGAACTTGATGGCACACTTTATTTTCTTGCATTTAATAAACCTGAACCATTACATCCTTCTTTGTTGCGTATATGCCTACGTTTTATAAGTTGAAGTTGGCAGAACCATGTATCATGGGGAACGCTTTCAACATTGCATTGGTACTTAGTACCTCGTTGATATCATGTTCTTTTGCTTATGGATCCCGGCGGTGTGAAATAAAAAGTGGAACTTGCAAGATCATGGAGTTTGTATGTATGTTAGAGAAACGCCTGGACCGCTAGCCTAAGCCATGCCTAATCATGGTGGAAACTTGCAGCATAACCATAATGAGCATTCTATGAAGCATCCTCAATAAAAATCTATGCACATAGTAAATAAAAAGATCGCTGAGATGCTCATTGTCTGCTTGCCTTGTCATTTTGATTATGGGATAACTCCTGTGTCATGTGCAAGGGGTACCCCATTGGCGGTTCTCTATGATACATATATACTTACAATGACAAGAGCTTACTTGTGACTGAAGTTGAGTAGCATGAGGATCGGTCTTCGTAAGTAAGGGGCATGAGACTTTGATTTATAACTTGTCAAGCATATCCTCTTAGTTGTGTCACTTTAACCTTAACCATTTAAAGATGCTTATGAGAGGGGCAATGAGAGCTCAAAGCTAATGAGTACCATACTTTCAGCATTTGGAAGCCTTTCAAACTTTTCAAAACCTGTTCATTTCCTTGTTGAGTCTCCACACCTTCTATGAGCACTTTCTTGAGAGCATAGTGGCCATTCTTAGTTCTATGTGCATTGTCCCAAGACTTGTTGAGTGATGCATACCTTGATATTGCTTGTTTTAAACTATTTGTATCTAGTCACTCTTATAAACTTTGAAGGTGTCCTATGCATTTATACTTGCTACTCTATGAGGGACAAGTTGAATGCCATTATGCTATGTTTTCTTTATGTGAAACAAACAAACGTCTTGCAAAGCATTGTTATTCATGAACCTTTTGTTTGTGCCTTTTCATGTTGCATCATAGTTTCTTTGTCCTATTGTTAGAACTTTGTCTTTCATGATTATGATTGAAGTACTATGATCCTAGTTTTGAATGTTTTACAAATGCTTTGATCAAGTTTATGATGGTGCATGTCACCTCAAAAATTATTCTTTCTTTTTATCACTTACCTACTCGAGGACGAGCAGGAGTTAAGATTGGGGATGTTGATACATTGCAAATGTATCTATAATTTTTGATGATCCATGCTTGGTTTTATCCACTTTCTTGTGTTTTGTCCACACTTTGGAGTACTTTTCATATGATTTCTTGGACTAACCTATTAACAAGAGCCACGATACCCGGCCTGTTTTCTGCTATTTTTTGTTCCAGGAAAGTCAAAAAATGAATATTCTCGGAATTGGACGGGACAAAAGCCAAAGTGCCTATTTTTCCAGAAGACTCCAGGAGCCAGAATACGAGATGGAGGAGGGCCAGGGGCTGGCCACACACCCCCAGGCGTGGGCTGGGCCTGGTCGCGCTAGGGCATGGTGTGGTGGCCCCAGGCACCCCCCTCGGTCTCCCTCTTCGCCTATAAGAAGCTTCTGACCTAAAAACTCTAGGAGGGTTCAACATTTTTCCAGAAGGAGTTCCGCTCCGCCGCCACCACCAGATTCCACGAAACAGCACCAGAAACTCCGTTCTGGCACCCTGCCAGGACGGGGAATTGGAGGAGATCATTGCCATCATTATCACCATCGCTTCTCCATCGACCATCCATGTTTCCCCCATCTATGAGTGAGTAATCCCCTGCTGTAGGCTATAGGGATGGTAGGGATTGGATGAGATCGTTCATGTAATGGCATCAGATTGTTAGGGCATGGTGCCTAGTATATTTTATTAGTGTTTTATGACTTTGTTGCGACTTGTTGTGCTTAATGCTTGTCACTAGGGCCCGAGTGCCATGATTTTAGATCTGAACATGTTATTAATTCATTGTGATAGTATTGTTTTTGGTCTTATCTGCAAGTTGTATACACACGTTGTTGTCCGGAACCTATGACCCCGAAGTGACAGAAATCTGGATAACCGGAAGGGAATGACTTTGATGTGAGGATCACATGTGTTCACGGAGTGTTAATGCTTTGCTCCGGTGCTCTATTAAAAGGAGCACCTTAATTGCCAGTAGTTCCCTTGAGGCCCCACTGCAAACGGGCTGGCAGGACAAAAGATGTTGTGCAAGTTTTCATTGCAAGCACGTATGACTATATATGGAACACATGCCTAGGATTATCTAGTACTTGGATGATTTATCTTATTATCTGAAATTGCCCTATGTTCTGATTGCTATTTGAATCGTCTTGTCCATGCAACGCCCGTCCATCCATCCCTATGCCTACCGCACTCGAATCCCACTGTTTACTGCTTTTGTTACTACTGTCTTTGCTTTACTACTGTTGCTACTTTGTTATTCCTACTATAAACTGTTGCTACTGATAAACTGCTGTGAGCAAGATTATTTTCCAGGTGCAGCTGAATTGACAACTTAGTTGTTAAGGCTTATAAATATTCTTTGGCTCCCCTTGTGTCGAATCAATAAATTGGGTTTTACTTATCTCGAAAATACTGCGATACATCCCCTATACTTGTGGGTCATCACAAACCAACATGTCTAATGACCATGTATGTACTAGCACGAAGAACAGGCGTGCCCAGTGACTTGTATGTACTAGCACGATTACAAAAATGCAGTTCACTGTGACAGGCTTGAACCTGGTATACCGCTGACAAAACAAAAACGGGTGGGAGATCTAGTTACCTTGGTCGGAGAGTCGTCTAAGCATCATCGGTAGCGTGCGAGTGATGTCCAGGTCTCCGAGGGTGCTGCGGTTGCGGTGGCTGTTGGCGTCGGGGAAGCAGATCTTGGGTGGTCGATGCCGGTGCAGTCAACGGCGACGACCGTGTAGCTGGTCTGAAGCAGTGCATATGGAACTTGTTGAATTAGATCTCGTCTGGTGAACAACTGTGAAGCTGCTCCGGTAGGGTTGGGTAGCTTTCGGCGGCGGGGAAGCAGAGCGTTGGCGGTCGACAACACCATAGGCGCGGTCAGCGAGACCACAGCTCTAGTGGAGTGGCAGAGAGACCCGGTGAACTAGATCCGATGGGGTGGGCATCGATGAAGCGGCTCCGGCAGCCGTGGAATTGCCACCGGGAAGTGCACGTGGTGGTTGTGGAGGTGAGGGCATGGGAGAGAAGCCTGGGATTTTGGGAGGGACAGCTGGAAAAATTGCACGAATCGGGTCTATGGAGGTGAACAAAAAAATAATTACGATCATGCCCCCAAGCTACCGACTTTAGCGTGCCATAGGGCGTCGAAACAATGAGTAAAAAAGGAATTTTAACATCAAAAGTTTTTGAAACGGAGGGGCGCGAAATGCTTCAAAGCCGGTTTCTGGTTTTGCCGCTCGGTTGAGATTTTGAATTTGGCTAATAATAGAAAATGGTAATCCCCTGGTGGGAGATTTTGCCTCAAAGTTTTTGAAACGATGGGGCGGAAAATGCTTCAAGGTCAGTCTGTGATTTTGCCGCTCGACCGAGATTTTGAATTTGGCTACCGGACAAATAATAATTATAGAAAAATGATTCTCCACGGTGGGAGATTTTGCCTCAAAGTTTTTGAAACGGCGGGGCGGGAAATGCTTCAAGGTCGATGTGTGAATTTGCCACCGATTGAGATTTTGAATTTGGCTACCGGACAAATAATAATACTGTAATAGAAAAATGGTACTCCACGATGGGATATTTTGCCTCAAAGTTTTTAAAACGGCGGGGCGGGAAATTCTCAAGGTTGGTGTGTGTTTGGCCGCTCGATAGAGATTTTGAATATGGCTACATGACAAATAATAATAATAGAAAAATGGTACTCCTCGGTCGGAGATTTTGTTCAAAGTTTTTGAAACGGTGGGACGGGAAATGCTTCAAGGTTGGTGTGTGATTTTGTCGCTCGATTGAGATTTTTAATTTGGCAAGAGTCCAAGTAATACTAGAAAAATGGTACTCCGTCGGTGGGAGATTTTGGCTGAAAATGTTTGAAACGGAGGGGCGGAAATGCATATGAGTCGGTTGGGATTTTGCCGCTCGATTTTACGATTTTGAATTTGGCTAGCGGCGAAGTAATAGTAGAAAAAGATAGTTGTAGACTAGTACGCTATCTGGTCAGAAATTGAAGGCCGAGGGTCACATCAACTAACCATCCATTACATAATTGCGTAAAACATTGGTAAATTTTGCCGCTCAACTGAGATTTTGAATTTGGTTAGAGTACAAGTAATAATTTGAAAAAAATGCTACTCCCTATTTTTAGAAATAAAAAATATTCTCATAGAAAAAATAATGGTGACTCCATCTGCAAAATTGTTTGGGCTGTAGATTTTTACCCTCGATTAAGATTTTGAATTTGGTTATAGTCCTAGTAACAAAAATTACGAGCGAACCCCACCACCGAACCTAGCAATTTCATAATCGCCATTGGTCATCAGTATGATAGGTCAAACAGAATTTCGTATTATACGAAAGATTAAACATGGGGCCCAAATATTTCATGTAGGCGGGAGATTTTGCCTCTCGATTCAGAATTTGAATTTGGTGACAGTCCAAGTAATAACTGCTAGTAGACCGTACTTCCCTCTGTTCATGAATCCAAGGCCTGGTCACATCAACTGATCATCCAGGACCTTGCTCAAAGTAGCCTTTTTCTGGACGGAGGGGTAGAAAATTGGATACCATGATCTCGGATTCAAAAATATTACGGGGGACGGCGGGATAATTTGCGGCTCCAGTATGGTTTTGAATGTGACTACTCCAAGTAACAGAACAAAAAAATTGTATAAGGCTTTTTTTGCGGGTCTTACTCCATCTGTTCACCAGTCCATTCAGATGTGAAAGAAAATATTGAGCTCCGATTCAAGAATGTATTTCCATTTCTCACATGACGCGTATGAATATGGTGTGCAACAAAGGGATAAGACATTGTTTTGAGAACCTGAACCTTATGATCAATGATCCATGACAACATCACTTGTAACATAATGTACTGTATCACACTAGTACATATTGGTGCATCCACGATACAAATTAAAGACATGTCGCAACAAGTAAACAACCTACGTTCATAATAAGTGCAGACTAGTGCACTAATAAATACTTTTAGCTTCAAGTTCCATTTCACGACAAAGGGACTGACCTCAGTTGTTAGTGCTCAATGAAAAATACTGAGCATCTTCATGACTTTCTCCTTATTTTCTATGGAGTGCTCCAACCGAATTAAAATTTCTTCTAACTTTGTGGTCAAACGTTCATTGTATACACTTAGGAAAGATGATAACGATTGTTTAGCTTGGAGTTGTTCCTCTAGAACTTTAACATGCAAAAAAATAGCCTTGGAGTTGGACTTGAACTTGAACTTGGAATTTGACGAGCTCGCTGGGAATCTAGCATTACACACCAACATATTCTTTGCTATAGCACCATATTGTAGTATATTGGAAAATAAATCCACACATTCTTTTAGAGTTTTCACTGAACAATCTTTTCCAGAATTTGCCAGCTCCTCTTTCAATTCAGCCTGGAAAGTTTTCAGTTGATAGACATGTGTAAGAGAAGTGAAGTTACTACAGAGAAACATGTATACAGGTTTAACATGTGAATGAACTGCTATAATTAGCAGTGCTGATAACGCATCTTATACACTTCAGTAGAAAGATCTTTTTGTTGTGTACCTTTTTTTTATGTCATTTACTAACAAGACTAAAAATGTGGCTTCCTATGTAAACACTGTGAGGTGCATGATATGCCAACTGTTTGTACAATTTATAACTGAAACTGACTTTAGTTGCAAATTATGAAGGAAAATGAAAACAAAACTGAGAAGCAGTCTAAGCAAGGTTGCATATCAAACTTATACGTACAAATCACTGCAAGTGCAACATCACAAAATGCAGAGAAGACTTACAACAACTTTCTTTACAATGACACCATATCTATCCATATGGCATCCCTCAAATTTCTCCAGCATAATCAATTGTTTTTTTGGATCCCCATTAGACTTCGTCTGTATTTGGACGGGCGAAAATAAATTGCATCATATGGTGGAAACAGAGGTTGAAAGATAAGATGCATACAGATTCCACAACATCAATTGCATACTTATTTAAAATATACAGTACAGAACAACAGGTCCTTACCAATTGGTAGAGGTGCCTAATTATGCTGCAGGATCCTGTGTGACTTAGTACTTGTACTTTATTACGGGTGGAACAGTTCTTTGAGCGATGGCCTACAAAATAAGACTTGTAAAACACATGCATAAATACGAATTGACAATGCGATCTAGTCTCAGTCTTCTCAAAGCATACCTCATTCTTTTGATCAAGCCAGTGGTGGAGAAGATCACCCCACCGATGGTCAGTCATGTGATCCACAGGAGACGTTCTTGTAACATCCTTAAAACACTTGCCAAAGAAGTGTTGCTTCTTTAGCCTGTGGCGCTGTTGGCGCAAACATGTGGATAATATGCTTTTGAGAACAACCTTTACTTCCTCACTATTCTCATTGAACATGAAAAATCTCTGTAGACAATAATGAGGAGCATATATAACAAACGACAAGCTAAGAAGACAAGGGACAGAGCAATGGAGTATGTCCAAGAGACAGAGGACTTACATGTAACTTCTTCAATAAACCTTAAAAATGCTCAGGGGTATTTCGGTGGTGTTTCCATGAGGGCAAGATGGCAATATCATTTCTCACGAAAACGCCTGTGATCGATGCAATATAAGCAGATTCATGTGGATCTAGTGGCCTTCTGAATCTTGCTATAGATGTGATCGGAAGTCTTGATTAAGTTATTTCAAGCATCTGCTCAAGATTTTTTCCCATCGTCGGCCCCCCTTGTTAATCTTCGTCGTAGTGCAACTAAAAAAATTTACATCAAAATATCAATGTATACATATTACATATAAAAGGGAATGCTACTACTAGTCTCTGAACATATAACAAATTTAGTGTCAAGCTCATTTGCAAGGGAGTACAGTATATGTCTCTGTCAGTACTAAAGGTCGTTGGGAGATCATAACCAGTTCGTTGATGAGAACCTGCTGTTGAAACTGGTTATGCTGCCAATTCTTCCTGGGTAACCGGATGGGCTACTGGCAGCTGTGGGATCTGTATTTTTCTATTTGCAGCCGCCAGTGCAACTGGACCAACTGGTGCGGGATTAGGACGAAACTTTTTATGCTGATGTTTTGCATTATTGTCTTTTTTGGCGTGGTTGTCATTTTCAACTATATTAAGTAGAATCTGAGACCTTATTCTGACTCCGTTTCCTGCATTGGAAGTAAATAGCTTTTCAGAGTTATCATGGAATCGTGTGAAAAAAGAAGAAATTATTAGGAGTTCTTGCAGAGGTTGACGGCTCGAAAAGCTATGATTCCCATCACAACTCTAGTATAGTACTTCCGCTATGAGTACTCATATGTAACCCTGAGTGAGAAGAAAACACATGAAGTTCCAATACAATCGACTAACCTGCAGGCTTGACTATAATACTGATAACATAACTAGCAGGGCCTGCCTGGTTATACTCTAAACAAGGAGCCATGACATACTAATTCGGCTTAGGGCGTCAGATAGAGTTGACGTATACCAGCTGTGCTATCTATAACCTGTACGCCCCAACTAGAATCATTTTAGGAAATATCCCACAGATGTCAGAGGAGCTTCATAACGATGGTAATGAAGGCTCTAGCAAACTTTAGTAACGATCGAGTATATGAGCAAGATGCAGTACACTACAACAAATGATGAAGTACTTTTGATAGTAATAAGGTGCATAATGAAAGGAGGCATAAAGTGTGCAACAACATTCGTATGGGGAGGAGACGAGTTTACGCTTCGCGTTGGTGCGATCGAACAGGGGGAGGGGGCGTCGTTTGCCCATATCTCCGGTGCCGGAGACCAGGGAGTCCGTGAAGCAGATGGGACTTTGCGGCGACCGTACCGTGTTTGCTGGCGATGCTATGCACGCTCCGGCACGGTGGTAGTCGGCGTGGGGAAGCCGCTCCGTCTTGTTAAATAAGGGAGTGGTGCCTTCGGTCACAATGGTACCTGGTGAGGAGGCAGTGGTGGTGGGGAGGGACGGCGGTGCGAGGCCACGTTCGTGGGAGATGCTCCGACTCTGAGGTCGAGTGAGATATGTGGGATACGGCATGTTTTATATGTATCACAAGGGCGCCGGTGGTAGGTTCGCGCCGGGTAGTTCAAAAAAAAACCCGCCAATATCATTCAAATTTTGGTGATCTCAGTTTAGAACAAGATGAACCCGCCAAAAAAATTGGCGATCTCTACTCTATGATTATTGCTACACTAGCCAGGAGCCGAGCTAGAGGAAGTGCATCGAATGCGATAGGAGGTATGAAGGCACCAGCAGCCTTTCCAGTCTCCAAAAGTGTAGTCCCTCTCGCGAAAATCTATGCGATCCGAAAGGTGGCCTCTGCTTCAAGCACTCCTACTCTAGGATCCGTTTGATTCAAAGGATTTGCCTAGGAATTTTGTATACTACCTCCATTCCGGTTTATTAGGCAAATACGTACTCGAAGAAAATAATTTGACCATAAATTTGGTCACCAATTTATAAATTGTATGTCACAATAATTGTATCATTAGAATTGTCTTTCGAATATAAAGAAATTGGTTAAAATTATTAAATATAATTATATATTATTGACCAGATTTACGGTCAAACTATGTTCTTAAAGTAAGTATTTGCATAATAATTTGCACGTGAGATGTGTGCTTTCTCTTGTGAGACTTTTAACTTTGTTCACATGGTTGGTGTTTGTATCAACCTTATCTGACCCGTAAACTATACTCGATACTTGGTTTTTAATAAAAGTGATTTGTGCATCCTTTGAGTGAATAGGCTGCGGTATCCCCATTTCAAAAAAAAAGTGATACTCAAATAAAAGACTATCATATCATCTCTAGCGATGAGATGGAAATTAAGACATGTCATGACTTATAAAATTATAATAGGTAAAGCTCAAAAGACTATTAAAGAATTTTGAGCCACATCATATCCATAAATTATTAGGTGTATACTTGGTTCTTGGTACATAATAATACTCAAAAAAATTGTAACATGCTTAGAGAAATGAGAGAGAAGATTCTAGAATGGCGGAGAATTGTATTTTGAAGTTTTAGTATAGTGTTCATTGTGCTAAAGACTATCCATTGGATCTTCTAGATGCTAGAATGGTAAAGATCCAGAGGTTAGATATGTTGCGATTTGCCAGTCTTTATCCAGCGTTCAACCTTTAAAGTTATTCATACACTATATAGTAGTAATAAGATAAGATAAGAAAGTTCGACCTAGTTTCACGATATCGTTTTCTTTTTCTATAGTTTCTTTTTTCTTTTTACGACAGACTCGCTGCAGTTGAGTCAGTCCAAGAAATACTACATATTTTTTGGGTGTGTTCCAGGGCACAAGGGGTACAGTCGTTGTCACATAAAAACTAATACACACGTTTTTTTTCCATTTTTCATGGATTTGTTGCATTTTTCCGTAACAGGGTGTCAAATTGTCGGGAAGACCATTGATAGAATATTCATTCATCATCTTGTTCTTGCAACTCTCATTTTTTTACTCATATATGTACCTCCCTCCCCTCTTTATTTGATCCTATGTACTCTCTCTATTCCCAAATATAAGATGTTTTAGCTTTTGTGAAACGAATATATCTAGACACCTTTTAATGTGTAGACCTCTCTCCTCAGGAGAGAATTATCCCACCAGGTTGACACTATGCAGAATAAAGGCCATGTCTGTAGCTAACGCATAATCCTACTCCCTTCGTATCAAAATAGATGTCACAAGTTAGTCAAAAATTGGAAGAATCTATATACTACTACTAAATAACTAAATAGTGTTTTCTAATTTTCGACCAAATAGCACACATCAAATTAAAGGTCAAATTAATTTGACAAAATCACCCAAAACTCTTTTAAATGTCTATAAAAGTGGTTATCCCTTCAATGTATAAATTGTGGAGAGTGTACATATGTTCAGGAGGAATCCCCAACAGTTACCTCTTCCTTCCCCTGTAAGCATTGTCGCAATGATTATACTACACTGCAGCTGTATAGAGACAAAGTTGGGGTCCTGATCTAAAGTCACCATCAATGGGATACCGCTGCCACTGCCATCAGCAGGACCAAAACTGAAGATGGCGGAAGAATGGAGCCTCTTTTTTTGGAGTAAAGAAGAATGGAGGCTTTGAGCAAGTGAAGTTGGTGAGATGCAGCATGACAACGACGGAAAGGTAGCTACCGCTTCCGCAGGCGATAATAACTACTAATTACTACTATAGTACAGTAGAAAAGATAATCACACCCAAAATTGGCTCTCGCAACATTGTGGCCGGTGATGCTGATGCATATCACATTCACCAAATAACCAAATATTTTACCAGCAAATACACAATGATACATTCATACTAGTAATAAAGGTTTTTCAATTTACTGGTGTAATATTGCAATCTATATTTATCCGATCATCAACTAGTCCCTCTGTTCCATAATATATAAGCCTTTTTTGTAAGCTGTTTTAGCTCTGTAAATAGACTTATATTGTGAAAACAAATGGAGTACTAACTAAGGTCTTGCACGTACCAGCTCATTGATGGAGATCGACGACAGTTTCATGCTTCAGCTTTGCCAGCTCAGCCAGGAGTTTGTCCCTCTGGTCCTCGAGGTCTTGGATCTGTTCAAAGCTTATGCCCAGCATCTCCATCATGCCGATGTTTCACCGCTTTAGCTCGTCACGCTCAATCAAGTATTCCATGGCGAGATTCCTGAGGAGGCTAAGCCCGACCTTGTCAGCGGCGAGTTTGGAGTAAAGTCTAGTGCACTCGTTGACGAGGGCGCTTATGTCCGCTGTCTTGATGCAGAAATCGCCCATCACCTTTTTCACCATAAACTCGATCTCAAAGCCAATATTCTGTTAGATGAATAGGGAGCGTAAATTCAGAAGTGTACCAGAGAACTATCAAGGAAGAGAGACATAGAATCACAATTCGAATGATTTCTTACCTTGCGACGATACCGATCGGCCTCCATCAGCGATGGTGAAGATGATTCTGCGGGCATGAGTGCCGCGGGAATGCGAAGTCCGCCCGACCTAAAACAACATTGAGAATAAATGCACTAATAGGGAAATGAGCGAATCAAGAAACGGTCAAAGACATGGAAAGTTACCCAAGCACGGAGATTTACCTGAAGGTATCAGTCTCAATTAGCGACGGTGAAGATGGTTCTGCAGGCAGGAGTGTGGATGGAATTCGAAGACCGCCCGACCTAAAAACACCATTGAGGAAGAACGTGCTTTTTTAGGTAAACGAGAAATCAAGAAATGGTCAAAGACATGGAAAGTTGCACAATAATGGAGATTTACCTAAAGGTATCTGTCCCTGGTTGCGGCAACTTCGAAGAACCTTGAGTTGAAGACCTCTCGCCTGGAGCCGAGGGATTCGACTGGGACACTTTGATGATCGCATCGCCTGGTACCGGTAGCAACATAATGGCAGAACGGCAAGCCGACTTCTTCTCTTCCGCTAGCTTCGCCATCGCGACATGAGCCCTTCTATGGCGGGACTTGTTCCCGGTCATGCGGGTGAAATAGCATAGCAAAAAAGAATGAAAATGGGCAAAGCAATCTGGCAGAGAAGAGCTACAGTCGCAAAGAGGAGGAGGAAGAAGGTCGAGTCTGTAAGAGGTGGCCTCCTGGTCTCCACGTGAGCAAAAAAACCATTTCCATTCAAATACAGTACTTGACACAGAAATCGAAGAGACAGCCGTAAGAAGTTGTCACCCCAACATGGTCTGGACATCCACTATAAAGTTGAACGTGCCTTGCATGGGATAGGTGGAGCTCAAAAAATAATTTTAATTTCGAGCCACGTCCATAAAGTATCAGGTGTATATTTGGTTCTTCTACTTTGTACTGTATCATGTAGAAATCAACCTAGCTACTCCTACCTAATACTCCACGTGCTCTAGAGAAGATTCTAGAATTATTGAAAAATGTGTTTTGAGATTTATGCATAGCGTTTATTGTGTTGAAGACTAACAATAGAATCTTCTAGATGTTGCTCCCTCGTTTACAAGTATAAGACATTTTTCCTTTGTAAAATGAATGTATCTAGATGTCGTCCTATAGACTAAAAGACATCTAGATACATTCGTTTCACAAAGCTAGAATGTCTTACATTTCTAGATGGAGGGAGTAGAATGGATAGAAGACCTAATGGTTAATTAGCAATGTTGAGATTCACGAGTCTAGATCTAATGGTCAAAGTTTAAAGTTATTTGTATCGTACACTATACATTGTTATCTTCTTTTCTTCTACTATTATAATAGAGCAGTTTTGAATTGGATCCATAACACAAAACCTGATCGTTGGAATATTAGATCCAATGGTTCAGAGCAGCTGGATTCGTATTGAACAACTAGTACGTACCTGGAGCAATCTCCATCATGTTATAGAACCATCATATCAACACCCCCCTTCCTAAATTTCATAGTAGAGTAGGCTATATTCTGAATATGTGTAGATAGTTATTATTAGTAGCACCAATCCAGACGACTAGACTGTTAGATCCAATGGTTCAGAGTAGCTGGATTCGTGTTGAACAGTACCCATAGAGCAGACTCCACCATCTAACCCCCCCCCCACAAAATCATAACACAGTAGGCTGTATTCTCAATGTGTGTAGATAGTTATTATTAATAGAATTAATGTATGCATTTTTCTCTAACAGGACTATTGGTTAATAATAACAACTTAATGTTTGCTAAATCACATTTCATTCATCATATACATGTGCGGCTCATGTCTTTTACTAGTAGACTTAATGTATGGCTTATTTCTCTAACAAGACTATTGGTTAATAATAATAACTTGATGTTTGCTAAATCACATTTCATACAGTATATACGTGTGTGGCTCATGCTTTTTAGTATTAGACTTAATGTATGCCTTTTTTTCCCTAACAAGACTATTGGTTAATAATAACAACTTAATGTTTGATAAATCACATTTCATACAATATATACGTGTGTGGCACGTGACTTTTACTAGTCCATTCTAGCTAGCATCTAAATAGAAGATACACTATGGATAATACATTATTTTACCCACTATAGTGTACGAATAACTTAGAATTTTGACCATTGGATCAAGACTCGCGAATCCCAATATTGCCAACCGGTTGGATCTTCTTTTCCATTTTGGCATCTAGTAGATACAATTGATAGTCTTTCTTATCGTATCTTAACACTATATTTTTTGCGAATAACTTTAAATATTGGTCGGTTGGATCAAAAGTCGCGAATCCCAACATTGCCAGTCGTTGGATCTACTGTTCCATTGTAGCATCATCTCTAGAAAATACTATTGTTTATCTTATCTTATCTTACCACTATATAGTGTACGAATAACTTCGAATATATTGATCATTGGATCAAGACTCGTGAATCCCAATATTGCTAGTCATTGGATCTGCCTTTCCATTCTACTAGCTAGCATCTCTACTAGAATATATTACGGATAATACGTCTTTAGCACAATGAATGCAATGCACAAATCTCAAAAAACACTACTCCATCATTCTAACCCCTTCGATCCAAATTATTGTTCTCAGATTTGTCTAGATTCAGATGTATCTAACACTAAAACATGACTAGATACAAACGAATCTAGACAATTTGAGAACAATAATTTGGATCGGAGGGAGTAGAATAATCTTCTCAGGTGTATATTTCGTTCTTGTACTTTGCATATCATGTAGAAGTCAACAATTATTAGCTATCTAAAACTTTAAAATTTTGGTAACATGGTCTAGAGAAACAAGGGATAAGATTCTAGAATGATGGAGAAGTGTGTTTTGAGTTTTGTGCATAGCATTTATTGTGATGAAGACTATCAATAGAATCTTCTAGATGCTAGAATGGAAAAGAAGATCCAACGTGTGGAAATGTTGGGATTTGCTTGTCTTGATCCAACCGTCAATATTCAAAATTGTTCGTACACTATATAGTGGTAAGATCATATAGAAGTCAATGATTATTAGCTATCTACTAAAACATGAAATTTTCGGTAACACATGGTTTAGAGAAACGAGCTAGGGAGAAGACTCTAGAAAGATGGAGAAGTGTGTTTTGAGTTTTGTGCATAGCATTCATTGTGATGAAGACTATCAGTAGAATATTCTAGACCATTCAAAAAAATAGAATCTTCTAGATGCTAGAATGGAAAAGAAGATCCAACGGCTAGAAATGTTGGGATTCGCGAGTCTTGATCCAACGGTCAATGTTCAAAGTTATTCGTACACTATATAGTGGTAAGATAAGATAAGATAAAATAAGATAAGAATAGAGCAGTTTTGAATTGGACCCATAGCATCAATGCTGACCATTGGGCTATTAGATCCAATGGTTCAAAGCAGCTGGATTCATGTTGAATAGTACCTAGAGAAAACTCCGACATGTTCTAGAACCATCATGTCACCACCCCCAAAATTTCATAGCACAGTAGGTTGTATTCTCTCTACTACTACTAGTAAGTTGCACGTGAGGCTCAGATAATAGACGTCTGACATATCATCACTATATAAAATTATAATATGTAAAGTGGAAAAAATATAAATTTGATCAACATCTATAAAGTATGGGTGTAAATTTGGTTCTTCTACTTTGTATCATCATGTGTAGAAGTCAAAGATTATTAGCTACCTAACACTTGAAATTTTTGGTAACATGGTCTAGAGAAACAAGGGAGAGGATTCTAGTATGATGGAGAAGTGTGTTTTGAGAGGTTTATGCATAGTGCATTCATTGTGTTCAAGACTATGAATAGAATCTTCTAGATGGTAAAATGGAAAAGAAGATCCAATAATGGCTAGAAATGTTCGGATTCCCGAGTCTCGATCCAACGGTCAATATTCAAAGTTACTCGTACACTATATAGTGGTAAGATAAGATAAGATAGTGGAGCAGTTTTTAATGAATTGGATCCATAGCACCAATCCTGACCGTTGGGCTATTAGATCCAATGGTTCAGAGTAGCTTGATTCGTGTTGAATAGTACTGGCCTAGAGCAAACTCCACCATGTTATAGAACCATCATGTCACCATTGATACATTGCAAATGTATCTATAATTTTTGATTATCCATGCTTGGTTTTATCCACTTTCTTGTGTTTTATCCACACTTTGGAGTACTTTTCATATGATTTCTTGGACTAACCTATTAACAAGAGCCACAAGCTAACCGCCTGTTTTCATTGTTTTGGTTCCGGAAAGTCGAAAATGAATATTCTCGAATTGACGGGACAAAAGCCAAAGTTCCTATTTTTCCGAAGTCATTAGATGCCGTAAACGAGATGAGAGGAGCCGTGGGCCACCACACCACTGGTCAGACGGCCAGGCTCGCGCCAGTGGTGTGTGGCCGACCCCAAGACCTCGGCCTCTCCTTCCGGCTAAAAGATGCCCTCAGGACGAAAACCCTAAGTACCCGATCAAAATCCACGAAGAGTTCAGAGCCATCATCTCCATCCCTAGATCGGGAGGGATCTGAAGCTCTTCCTGGCACCCTGTCGGAGAGGGGAATTCACTCTGGAGGCCTTCTTCATCATCATGCAAGCCTCCGGTGTGATGTATGAGTAGTTCATCTCTGGACTACGGGTCCATGTAGTAGCTAGATGGCTAGTTCTCCTCCTTTGTGCTATCATGTTTAGATCTTGTGAGCTCCATTCATGATCAAGATCATCTATTTGTAATTCTGCATGTTGTGTTTACGGGGATCCGATGGATATTGAGATGCTATTTCAGATTGATTATTGATTCTATCATGTTTTGTTATTTGTGATCTTGCATGCTTTCCGTTGTTAGTAGTTATCTTGTCCAAGTAGATGCTAGCAACTCCAAGACTTAGTATTTATGCTCGATAGTGGGTTCATGCCTCTGGTAATCTGGGGAAGTGAGAGAAATCTCTAAGGTACTAGATGTGTTGTTGCTACTAGGGAGAAAACAACAATCCTTTGTTCATAGAACAATCGTATTGTTTACATTACACGCAATTCGTAAAGCAATAATCTGTTGCTTGCAACTTAATACTGCAGGGGGTTCGGATGATAACCTAAAGGTGGATTATTAGTCATAGATGCAGTTGGATGGCGGTCTATGTATAATGTTGTAATGCCCAATCAAGTTCCAAAGGATTCAAGATGATTAGTATATGCATGTATTGCTTTCTCGATGTTTGTCAATTACCCCGCTGTAATTTGTTCACCCAGCATGTTATCTATCTTAAGGAGAGCCACCTCTAGTGAACTATGGATCCCGGTTCTTTACTTTACATACAATCTACAAACTGTTTACTGCTTTGTGTTTACTTTCTGCAAACTTTTACTTCCTTCCATTCGATATGTTTAATCCTTTGTTTTCAGCAAAACCGGTGAGATTGACAACCTCATCGCAAGTTGGGGACAAAGTTCTATGGTTGTGTTGTGCGGGTCTCCATGTTGCTACTAGCACCTAGAAGGCGCTCGCCAAGGCTCAGCTAGCAACACCTTTGGGGTGTTTCCTTGCTCCTACTGGTTCGATTAAACCTTGGTTTCATAACTGAGGGAAACTTGCTGCTGTGCTCATAATACCTTCCTCTTGGGGTTCCCCAACGAGCTTGTTAATACACGAGCCATCAAGCACTTTTCTAGTGCCATTGCCGGGGAGTCAAGGACATCTTCACAAGGGGAGTTCCTCATAACCAATCTCTTTACTTTGTTATTTTTGTTTTGCTTAGTTTCTTTTTGCTTTGTTTGCTTGTTTTGTTATCAAAAACACAAAAAAATAGTTTTACAAGTTTGCTTTCTTATTTGAAAACACAAAAAATGACTACTCTTGAAAACACTAAGTTGTGTGACTTCACTAGCACCAACAACAATGATTTTATGAGCACACCTATTGCTCCACCTCCATGCTCAAGATACTTTCTTTGAGATAAAACCTGCTTTACTCAATCTTGTTATGAGAGAACAATTTTCTGGTATTGGTAATGAAGATGCTGCTGCCCATCTAAATAACTTTGTTGAACTTTGTGAGATGCAAAAGCATAGGGATGTAGATGGTGATATTATTAAGCTGAAATTGTTTCCTTTCTCTTTGAGAGGAAAAGGTAAAGAATGGTTGAATTCCTTAACTAGGAATAGTATTGATTCTTGGACTAAGTGCAAAGATGCTTTCATTGGAAAATACTGTCCTCATGCTAAGATTATATCTATGAGAAGTGAAATAATGAAGTTTAAACAATGTGATAATGAGCATGTTGCTCAAGCTTGGGAAAGAATGAAATCTTTGGTAAAGAATTGTCCCACTCATGGACTGACTGCTTGGATGATCATCCAAACTTTTTATGCAGGATTGAACTATTCTTCAAGGAACCTATTGGACTCTGCTGCTGGAGGTACCTTTATGACCATCACTTTGGGTGCTGCAACAAAACTTCTGGACAATATGATGGTTAATTATTCTGAATGACATACTGAGAGAGCTCCACAAGGTAGGAAGGTAAATTCTGTTGAGGAAACTTCCTCCTTGAGTGATAAGATTGATATTATTATGTCTATGCTTGTTAATGGGAAAGCCCATATTGATCCAAATGATGTTCCTTTAGCCTCTTTGGTCACTCAAGAAGAGCAAGTTGATGTAAACTTCATAAGAAATAACAATTTTGGCAATAATGCTTATGGGAACAATTTTGGCAACAACAATTATAAGCCATATCCTCCCAACAATGGGAATGCTTATGGAAATTCCTACAACAATAATAGGAGTGCTCCCTCTGAACTTGAAGTTATGCTTAAAGCCTTTATTAGTAAGCAAACTGCTTTCAATAAAACTATTGAGGAAAAACTCTCTAATGCTAAAAGAAATATAACATCTTTGGCTGAAGCTCAATCTTCTTTGAATAAAATGGCTGCTAAACCTGAAACTAATGATAATCCCTTTGCAGCTACTAATGCTATACAAGTAAGAAGTGATGAAAATGTTAGACTATTAGCTGAATTACATGCTAAGTGGGAAAGAGAAGATGAAATTGCTAGAAACATTAGTGTTTCTACTATCACCACCACTAGTGTTGAGGCTAGTAATAGTTCTACTACTCTAGATGATAAATTTGATTTTGATCTTGATGGGTGTAATATCTCTGAAGTTATTAAGTTCCTACAAAAGGTTGCTAAAAGTCCTAATGCTAGTGCTATGAACATGGCCTTTACAAAACACATTACTGATGCTCTCATAAAGATTAAAGAAGAAAAGATGAAACATAAAGCTTCTATTCCTATAAAAGAAGAAGATGGTTGGGAACCCATCATTAATATGAAAGTGAATGACTATGATTTTAAAGCTTTATGTGATCTTGATAGTAGTGTTTCTATTATGCCTAGGAGGATTTATGATATGCTTGATTTGCCTCCACTTGAAGATTGTTAGTTGAATGTCCCACTTGATGATAACGCTAAAAAGAAACTCATGGGGAGTCTTAATGATGTTCTTATTATGGTTAACAATGCCTATGTCCCCGTTGATTTCTATGTTTTGGATGTTGAATGCAATGCTTCTTGTCCTATTACTTTGGAAGACCTTTTCTTAGAACTGTTGGTGCCATTATTGATATGAAAGAAGGCACCATTAAATATCAACTCCCACTCAAGAAAGGTATAGAACACTTCCCTAATAAGAGAGAGAATATTCCTTTTGCTTCTCCTATGAAAACAAAATTTGGTCTTAATGCTTCTTCATTTGAGAACACTTGATTCTTTTTCTTGCTTCTTATGCCTAACTTAAAGGCGTTAAAGAAAAGTACTTATTGGGAGATAACCCAAAAGTTTTAGGTGAGTCTTGGAAGTTATTACTTCAGTAATAACCGCTCCTTATCCTTTTTATTTGCTTTTTGTGCCAAGAGTAACCTCTAATGAGAGAGAAGTAATGATTGGGAAAGTTGCTGTCCTGAAACAGATTTCTGTGCTTCACCGTAAAAATTCGTGTAAAATCTCTATACGTCTTTTTGAGGCATGAATTTTTGTGCTTCTGACCCAGGTTGTTATCTAACTTTCTTTAGTTCAACACTTTTTGATTTGAGCAACAGAAGGTCTTCAAAAAAATTCGTCTTTACCTGCTGGTCTGTTTTGATAGATTTCTGCCATTTTCTGCATTTGCTTCTTGTTGGTTCCTTTTTGAGTTCTTTTGGAGAATTGAGCTTTTTGAGGGAAGTGCTTCAGTAGCTAGTGTTCTAATGGAAGTTTATTTGGTGTTGTAACTGAACCTTAAGACTTATTATCTTGAGTGCACTAATGTTGCTAATAAAGACTGTGTGAAGTTTTGTATGAAGGAAAAATTTCAGGTGTATGGAAAGAATGAGTAATGAGATGAAGGATGGACTAAAGCTCAAGCTTGGGGATGCCACGCGTGTCACCCCAAGAAATATCCAAGAAGTATAAGCGTCAAAGCTTGGGGATGCCCAAGGCACCCCTTCTTCATCAATAAAAATCCCAGGTTTCTTCCAAACGCTTCATTTTTATTATTTCATGCATAGTTGTGTTTTTCTTGGAGCATCTTCTTTTTTGTTTTCGTTTTGGTTTTTCGTTTGCTTTTGTTTGCTTAGTTTTCTGAATAAATTGGTTGGACCCCCTCTTTCATACATTGGTTTGCAAATAGTTTGTGTTGGTTTGGAAAAGAGTAGGAAAGTTCATGCTTATGTGGTAAAAAGAGCTCATTTTTTACTGTGGCCTATGCTTTGTGATGCCATGCTTGATATTGTTTTGGCTTTATGCTTAGTATTCTTTGCTTTAGCATGACTTGTTATAAAAAATTGAGATTTCTTAGTGTGCCTTGGATGAATCATGCGTTGTTTTAGTATATTAAAGCATAATATAGTGGTATTCTCCTTTGATGGTTTATTTGGGTTGACTTGGCGCATGCTCACACCATGTTATGACTATCTCAAGTCACCATAGCCTTTATGATCCTTTAGTTTTCAAATTGTAGTATCACTTTATGCTTTGATCAATGATGTTTTGTCGCTCTGCATGATTATGGCCATTATTGCTCTCTTAGTTTGTCGCTCCCAGTCTTTTGCTAGCCTCCACAACTAAGTATGAGTTCCACTCATGCATCCAACTCCCTAAACCAAGTTATTCCAAAGAGTCCACCATACCTACCTACTAGCTTATGCTATTCCAAATATATTCATGCTTTTGTTTACCTTCCGAATTAAACTTGTTATGAGAAAACTAGTGATTAAAGCTCTCATGAACTTGATGGCACACTTTACTTTTCTTGCCCTTAATAAACTTGAACCATTGTGTCGTCTATGTTGTATATGCTTGCACTTATTTGTTTGGAATTAGCAGAACCATGCTGTCATGGGGAATGCTTTCAACATTGCACTTGGTACTTGTACCTAGTTGATATCATGCTTTTTTCTATATGGATGTCGTCGGTGTGAAATGAAAGGGGAGCTTGTAAGTCCATGGAGTTATGTATATGTGTTAGAGAAGCCTGGTCATTGGTCTAATGCATGCTGACATGGTGGAAACCTGCAGCGTAACCATAATGAGCTGTCTATGAAGCATTCTTCTTATAAAAAAGAGTCCTATATTGAGAAAAAAGAGAAAAAAAAATGAGATTATGAAAAGAGGAAAGAGAGAAAAAAGCACCATAGTCCCATGGTAAATAAGAAGATTGCTGAGATGCTTGTTGTCTGCTTGCCTTGTCATTTTGATATGGGGATTCTTCCGTATCATTGGGCAAGGGGTACCCCATTGGCGGTTCTCTATGATACACATGTACTTACGATGCCAAGAACTTACCGGTGACTAAACTTGAGTAGCATGAGGAGCGGCCCTTGTATACAAGGGACATGAGATTTCTAACTTATACTTCGTCAAGCATGTACACCATAGTTTGTTCACTTTAACCTTAATCACTTCAAGATGCTTATGATAGGGGCAATGAGAGCAGAAAGCTATTAAGTACCATAATTTTTGGAAGCTCTTTATGAAACTTGAATCTCTGCTTCCTTCTATGAAGGCCTGTCTTCCACCATTATATTGAGTCTCCACCTTCTACCTTTATGCACCTACTTTGAGAGCATAATGGCCATTCTTAGTTCTATGTGCATTGTCCCAAGACTAGTTGATTGATGCATATCTTGATATTGCTTGTTTTAAACTATTTATATCTAGTCACTCTTATGAACTTTTAAGGTGTCCTATGCATTTTTATTTGCTACTCTACGAGGGAAAAGCTAAATACTATTATGCTATGTTTTCTTTATGTGAAACAAACAAACGTCTTGCAAAGCATTGTTATTCATGAATCTTTTGTTTGTGCATTTTCATGTTGCATCATAGTTTCTTTGTCTTATTGCTAGAACTTTGTATTTCATGTTATGATTGAAGTACTATGATCCCAGCTTTGAATGTTTTACAAATACTTTGATCAAGTCTTTGATGGTGCATGTCACCTCAAAAATTATTCTTTCTTTTTATCACTTACCTACTCGAGGACGAGCAAGAGTTAAGCTTGGGGATGTTGATACATTGCAAATGTATCTATAATTTTTGATGTTCCATGCTTGGTTTTATCCACTTTCTTGTGTTTTGTCCACACTTTGGAGTACTTTTCATATGATTTCTTGGACTAACCTATTAACAAGAGCCACAGTGCCAGCTGCCTATTTTCTGCTGTTTTGGTTCCGGAAAGTGAAAATGAATATTCTTGAATTGACGGGACAAAAGCCAAAGTGCCTATTTTCCGAAGTTATCGATGCCGAATCACGAGATGAGAGAAGCTGGGGCCACCACCACCTGGCCACGCCAAGGGTGGTGTGGCGACTAGCACCCCTCGGCCTCCTTCCGCCTATAAGATGCCCTCGGACGAAAAACCCTAAGTACCCGATCAAAAATCCACGAAGAGTCTCAGAGCCACCGTCATCTCCATCCCTAGATCGAGAGGGATCAAGCTCTTCCCGCACCTCTGGAGAGGGAATTTACCCGAGGCCTTCTTCATCATCATGCAAGCCACCGTGTGATGCGTGAGTAGTTCATCTCTGACTACGGGTCCATGTAGTAGCTAGATGGCTGGTTCTCCTTTGTGCTATCATGTTTAGATCTTGTGAGTCTCTCATGATCAAGATCATCTATTTGTAATTCTGCATGTTGTGTTTGTGGGGATCCGATGGATATTGAGATGCTATTTCAGATTGATTATTGATTCTGTCATGTCTTTGTTATTTGTGATCTTGCATGCTTTCTGTTGTTAGTAGCTATCTTGGCCAAGTAAATGCTAGCAACTCCAAGAGTTAGTATTTATGCTCGATAGTGGGTTCATGCCTCTGGTAATCTGGGGAAGTGACATAAATCTCTAAGGTACTAGATGTGTTGTTGCTACTAGGGAGAAAACAACAATCCTTTGTTCATAGAACAATCGTATTGTTTACATTACACGCAATTCGTAAAGCAATAATCTGTTGCTTGCAACTTAATACTAGAGGGGGTTCGGATGATAACCTGAAGGTGGATTATTAGTCATAGATGTAGTTGGATGGCGATCTATGTATAATGTTGTAATGCCCAATGAAGTTCCAAAGGAGTCAAGATGATTAGTATATGCATGTATTGCTTTCTCGATGTTTGTCAATTGCCCCGCTGTAATTTGTTCACCCAGCATGTTATCTATCTTAAGGAGAGCCACCTCTAGTGAACTATGGATCCCGGTCCTTTCCTTTACATACAATCTACAAACTGTTTACTGCTTTGTGTTTACTTTCTGCAAACTTTTACTTCCTTCCATTTGATACGTTTAATCCTTTGTTTTCAGCAAAACCGGTGAGATTGACAACCTCATCGCAAGTTGGGGACAAAGTTCTATGGTTGTGTTGTGCGGGTCTCCATGTTGCTACTAGCACCGGTAGTGCGCCCTGCCAAGGCTCAGCTAGCAACACCTTTGGGGTGTTTCCTTGCTCCTACTGGTTCGATGAAACCTTGGTTTCATAACTGAGGGAAACTTGCTATTGTGCTCATCATACCTTCCTCTTGGGGTTCCCCAACGAGCTTGTTAATACACGAGCCATCAACCACCCCCAAAATTTCATAGCACAGTAGGTTGTATTCTCATTATGTGTAGATAGTTATTATTAATAGACTTAAAGTATGCATTTTTCTCTAACAAAACTATTGGTTAGTAACAACTTAATGTTTGTTAAATCACATTTCATATAGAACGTTCGGCTGTTAGATCCAATGGTTTAGAGCAACTAGATTCATGTTGAATAGTACCTATAGAGCAAACTCCACCATGTTCTAGAACCATTAGCATGTCACCACCCCCAAAATTTCATAGCATAGTAGGCTGTATTCTCAATATGTGTAGATAGTTATTATTAATATACTTAATGTATGAATTTTTTCTCTAACAAGACTATTGGTTAACAACAACTTAATGTTTGTTAAATCACATTTCATACATTAGAGAAAAATTGCATAAATTAAGTCTATTAATAATAACTATATACACATATTGAGAATACAGCCTACTGTGCTATGAAATTTTGGGGGTGATGACATGATAGAGAACATGGTGGAGTTTGCTCTAGGTACTATTCAACACGAATCCAACTGCTTTGAATCATTGGATCTAACAGCCCAATGGTCAGGATTGGTACTATGGATCCAATCAAAACTTCTCCATTATAGTAGTGGAGATCTAAAACATGAAATTTTTGGTAACATAGTCTAGAGAAACGAGGGAGAAGATTCTAGAATGATGGAGAAGTGTGTTTTGAGTTTTGTGCATAGCATTCATTATGATGAAGACTATCAATAGAATCTTCTAGACCGTTCAAAAAAATAGAATCTTCTAGATGCTAGAATGGAAAAGAAGATCCAACGGCTAGAAATGTTGGGATTCGTGAGTCTTGATCCAACGGTCAATATTCAAAGTTATTCGAACATTATCTAGTGGTAAGATAAGATAAGATAAGATAATAATAGAGCAGTTTTGAATTGGATCCATAGCACCATACCTGACCGTTGGGCTGTTAGATCTAATGGATCAAAGCAGTTCGATTCGTGTTGAATAGTACCTAGAGAAAACTCCTCCATGTTCTAGAACCATCATGCATGTCACCACCCCCAAAATTTCATAGCACAGTAGGTTGTATTCTCAATATGTGTAGATAGTTATTATTAATATACTTAATTTATGCATTTTGGGGGTGGTGACATGATGGTTCTAGAACATGGTGGAGTTTGCTCTAGGTCTGTACTATTTACAGCCTACTGTGCTAAGAAATTTTGGGGGTGGTGGCATGATGGTTCTAGAACATGCATGGTGGATTTTGCTCTAGGTACTATTCAACACGAATCCAGCTTCTCTGAACCATTGGATCTAACAGCCCAACAATCAGGATTGGTGCTATGGATCCAATTCAAAACTGCTCCATTATAGTAGTAGAGATAGAGATATCTTATCTTACCTCCTACCACCATATAGTGTATGAATAACTTTGAATATTGACCGTTGGATCAAGACTCGCAAATCCCAACATTTCTAGTCATTGGATCTTCTTTTCCATTCTAGCATCTAGAAGATTCTATTGATAGTCTTCAGCATAATGACATGCAAAGTATAAGGACCAAATATACACCCATACTTTATAGATGTTGATCAAATTTATAATTTATTGTGCTTTACCAATTATAATTTTATATAGTGGTGATATGTCAGACTATCAATCGAAGACTATCAATTTTACATAGTAATTTTATAGTTTATTGTGACGAAGACTATCAATCGAATCTTCTAGATGCTAAAATGAAAAATAAGATAGTTATTATTAATAGACTTAATGTATGCATTTTTCTCTAACAAGACTTAAAGTATGATGGTCCTAGAACATGGTGGAGTTTTCTCTAGGTACTGTTCAACACAAATCCAGCTGCTCTGAACCATTGGATCTTATAGCCCAACGGTCAGGATTTGTGCTATGTATCCAATTCAAAACACGCTAGAGACTCTTGTCAAGAAAAAAAGGAAAAAACAGGCCACACACACACAACACGGCCGTACCAAGGCACACGTGTGCGGCGCGACTCGGTGGGACGAGGGAGAGATCAGCCGGCGGTGCCCGCGGGGCGCTGCACAGGAGGGGGGAGAGAGGATGGATGGTGAGAGACAGCAAAGGAGAGAGAAAACATAGTAGTAATACTAGTAGTACTATGCTACTAGTAGTAGGTACCTGTACCTCGTGTCAGAAACCCGTCAAACTAGCTTTACTCTGCATCGCACAGCCTTCAACTCCTTCGCTGCTCTCGCGCTGCCTCCCGTTAATAATCTCTTCTTGCTCTTCATTTTTTTTCTTCCATTTTTTTATTTCGCATCTTTGGGGTTAATTTTCTGGTGCCCCTGGTTCAGTAGAAGTACGGACTACTCAAGTTTTGCACAATAGTCCTTTTTTTTTCTGAAAATTGGGTCTGGGGCATTCAGATCCAAAATATTCATGCACAAAATAATTCCGGTCACTGGGAACTTTTTCTTTTTCTTTCTGACAAGGAATCTGCCCCGAAGTACCAAGAACATGTGCGTTAAAATCCAATGGTGGGCATGAAAATTATATAGTGGTCCAAAAAGGAAACCAAAATACATCTAGGACCTATACTTTTACAACATGGACCCTAAAGATACAACTCGGAAATTTGAACATGTTTTTCCTAATACTAGTTCGAAACTACCACCCCAACATTATTGTATACCATGGCAAGAGACACCCATCTACCAAATATGGGAACATTATCATGAACTATGATGTAGATATGGCCATGACCTAATCGGTCGTTCCGCTCGAGAAACCCTCGAGTGTTCAGGCCATATCTAAAGTGACTACGACTTTTTCGAATGTTTCAAATCTCATGTTTACCATTTTTTCATGGCTGGTACTGCAAACGAGAGGATGCCATGCAGACCCTTTTCGTTTATTCATTTTCCTTTATATACTTTCGTTTTTTAATCAGTGTAAGAGTTACCAGCATGCAAATTCATATATATCAAGATATTGAGTCATTCAGAAATCTCGGCGATTTTCAAGATATTGACCCATAGTGTACACCTTCAAAATAGTTTCATAGTATAACTTCAAGAGCAAAGCTGCGATGGGTTCCTGACACGAGGTACAAAATACGAGGAGTAGTAAAATGCAATGAGATGGGGGGAGTAATTTCTAGATCCCTAGTTATTGCAGCCCCTAATTTCTGGCATCTACCATTTCTCTCTGCATGCGGTAGAGCGTGAAGGAAAAAAATAAACTAATGGGGAGAGAATTATGGTGCAGTTAAGAAGCTAGCTCTAATAACGTTCCCGAGATTTTCTCACCGATTTTCAAGGCCACGTCTTGGTACCAACAAAACAATAGTACTAGCTAGTACTCCCTTCATTCCAAAATATATGTTTTAGTTTTGTGAAAAGAGTGCATGTAGACCGCTTTTGGTGTATATGTTCATTTAGATTGAACATATACACTAAAAGCAGTCTAGATACACTCTTTTCACTAAACTAAAACATCTTGTATTTTGAAATGGAGGGAGTACATTTTTTTTGAACAGGCAGTACTAGTACTCCATGTTAAGGCTAGTCATAGTGGGAGTAACCTAGTCCTACTTGTATTGCCAACTAAGCATTTAGATGATATGGCATGCAATTAAATGATGAGAGAGAGGCTTATGGTAACTAGCTATGTTACCATAACATCACACATTTCAAGACAAAATGAGTCTACATTGCAATAAATGAGATTGTGCATGATACCACACCTATGTTATTTTCCACTATGGAGGTAGTATCTGACTAGTAGTAACATATGCATGTTACTACTACTTACTACTTCACACTATGACCAGCCTAAGTGGGGATTTGGCTATGTGAGAGGCCGCACAATGTAACTACCTCGGTGAATTACGCTCCTAGTTACAAGCCTGGATGAGCGGAAATGGTTAAAATAGTACGGTGGGGCCCAAATGCCACTCACAGGTAGACCTTTCGGCCGTCCTAACCATTTCCAAACATCGGAACAAGAACGGGCGGCGTAATCGGCAGGCGAAGGGATCAACTACATACACAAATGAGTATATATGCAAGCCACCATACAACAGTCCTCAGAGCCATTCCATCTAAAAGAAATAGAAATATTGCAACGCCATACGGCAAGATCCAAATATCCTAGATAGATATAATAGTTTAGGATATCTCCTCATACATCAAACATCAGAGTATCAGGCGGAAGCGGCAAACAAGATCCGAGTACGGATAAGAAGCAAATCGGCATAAGATGCCCATAAATAAACACATCCCACCCACAGATCTCACGGATCCCCGTTCCCGGAATCTCTACACCGAATGATCGTTGCCCACATCATCCGTCTCTTCCACCCAGTATCCGTCTTGCGAGCAAACCTGTTCATTTGAATCAAACAATTTATCGTGTGAGAGCCTAGGGGTACTCAGCAAGTCTTTATGCCTCTAAAGGGGACATAACCTGGGGTGACGCAATTGCAGCAAAAGATAATACCTAACAATTCTATAGATACTCGCTAACCATCCGCCTAACCAGAGATAGACGGATGTCCGTGAACTAACAACAACAGTTATGACATTAATATTAACAAATCCATCCTCCTCCTCGCTTACCGACGAGGAAGCGGACGAACAACCCCCCATCCGTTGGCAGTTTTATTATCCATATCATGAGTGTTGCGCTATTTACTAGTCAGTTACTTAGTCAAGTTAAAAGCGGTACTTTAGTTATACTTGTCTATGATCGAGAAACTGTGCTCCAAGTCGTCCATAACCGTGGACACGGCCGTAAAGATTTACCTGAGGGTGCACAAATAGCAACACACACTCGATCAACCTCGAAAAACCAAATCAAAACCCAACGAGGCATCCACGACAAAGCGATCACAGGATTCAGAATTATTTCAGGGGCCACCCCATTAAGCTACCCGAACGGTTAGCCGACCAAACGGACTCAAGGTTTGCGCTGGTCTGTAAACGACGGGAACCCGAAAGTGTGACTGGCTTGTCGATACATGAAAACACTCCGCTTTCCTAAACAGTAAGTGCATTCCTCGCACAATCTTAAATAAAGCAAAGCATGGCATAAGTACAGATAGTAATAAAGCCCCAAACTACTTTGTGTCCCCAAGAAATAAGAATGAATCAAGCTCGCTGTGGGGGTTCATAAGCCTCCCGGATGTGGATAACGAATATTCAAGGAACAGGAATCAAGTACGGGGTCCCAGGACACAAGTGAGCAGGAAAAACCAAATAATGATATTGCTCACCGTGCCACTTTCATTAGTTATCCCATTACTACTCAGGTTAAGTTGTTTAGGTACCTCGTTATCCATCAGACACTCACATACCCTACACATGCTGTTCTACGACTCGCATGGCTCAAACAACTCCTGTAGTAATGGCTCATGGGAGGGAGGAACAAGCTTCGGAGGGGTTTAAAAGTAAAGGCTATGCAATACTTGGGATTCAGTTTAATGCAAACGCGACTCAATGATGCAAGAATAAGATAGAGGCAATAGGTACTGTATGTATGCAAGCATGTGGTAGTGCTTGCCTGGCATCTCAATTGAAGTGAGAGAAGGATCTGGATAGTGCTCCTGGGTTTCTTGATATATCCCCTGCTCAGCGTCTATTCGAAGAAGAACCAAACAAACAAGGGCCAACATAAATAAAGTGCACAAGCATATGAATAAAATGCGACAAGCAAACAATCATGCCATGATGAATGATGCACAATTTGCATGGCAATAAGGTAGCATGGCATGGGTGAGGTGTGGAATACAAGAAATAAGCATTTTATTGAGTTTTAATCATATTTTATACTCAATTAAGTTGCTGTATACTTTATATTTATATGATGCATGCTGCAATTCAGAACATGGAATGCATAAACAGAAAGGTCTCGTCGAGCTAATCATTTTAGACATATCATTTGTTAAATTCGGAGTTATAAAACAAAAGTTATTAATTAATTAAGGCAAAAGGACATTTTATTGTAATTTTAATCAACTTGAACTCTTAAGTGTTCAAAATATATTTTGGATGGAAGATTTGAATTCCTCACATTTTTCTGATTTCAAAACATATATTACATGTTTAATTTGAATTTATATTTTAAAAGTTATTTGAAAATAGATTTGAAATTTGAATTTAAATTAATTTGGAAAAGTTTGAATTAAAATGTAAATACGTAAATACTTTTTTCTACTCAAAGGTTAGCCACAAACAATGACAGGTGGGCTATGGTCGATCGGGACCAAACGCCTGAGAAGGGTTTCTCACCGCGAGCTAATCTAGCCTCAAATAATGATGGGGGCCAAGTGTAGGGTCCACGGGCCATAGCCAGCTGGGACGCGACACGTGGTGGATCCAGAGGAGTGCGGGTTGAGGCTGGAAGAACTAGGGGGTCTATCTGCAAAACGAGCGCTGAGGCTGATGGTGGGGCAGGCTGGTCCGCGGGTTTAGGAAATAAAAAGCTAGGGGGGTTTCTGCAAAAAGTGCGGCGGCACTGTGGATCTTCTCCGCGTACAGAGGACCGATCGGTGCTCGCGAACGAGCGCGTGGCGCGGAGGATCGAACATGCGACCTGGGCGCGCGCGCAAGCGGCGGTGACCACTGGGCTAGGCTGGGTGTTGTTGCTGGGTACGGAAACGCGGCTAGGAGTAGCGTGCTGTGGCGCGACGACGAGCCGAAGCAGCGGCCACCGACGCACAGAGC
Source organism: Avena insularis (assembly GCA_023614405.1). Lineage (NCBI taxonomy): Eukaryota > Viridiplantae > Streptophyta > Magnoliopsida > Poales > Poaceae > Avena > Avena insularis. The sequence goes on along the minus strand of CM042694.1, from coordinate 229,934,389 downwards.
ACGCTCGACAAGTGGTCCGACGAGAACAGGAAGCAACGGTGAGGAAGGAGGTGTCAGGGAGGATCGTGGGCTCACCGGGAGGCTGTTGATGCGGTCTAATTGGGCAGAGGAGTAGCGGATCAACGACGAGGCAGAGGCCGGGCGGAGCTAGGGTTTGGCTTCGGGCGGCGCTGGTACCGACGCTCTGGTGCTTCGTCTCCGCGATGGCGTGTACAGGGCGATGCAGGGGAGCGTCCTAGACTTCCTCGACAGCCTCCACGCCATGCCCGCCTGCTGGTTCGAGGAAACGACGGTGGACACCGACGGTGGCCGGTGATGGGGTAGACGGTGGTAGGGGTAGACGGAGAGGAAGGGGACGGTCTGGAGAGATCTGGGAGAGGCCGAGAGGTTGTGGGGCGGAGGGTAAAGAGAGGGGGAGGGGGAGGTGCCGTGCGGGAGTGGGTAGGGAAAAGGTGGCTCGGGTGCCACTTTTCCTTCTCCTCCTCACGTGCTCGAGCTGGGCTCGTCTAGGGCAGGAGCAGGTTAGGGGAGCTGGCAGGTGGCCTAGGGAAGGAAGGAGAGGACGGTGGGGCTAGGGTGGCAGAGCGAGAGATCTAGAGAGAGGGAGGGGTAGGCTCGGGTGTAGCTAGGGTTGGAGCTAGAGGGGGCTCGGGTTTAGGGTTGGTGCTAGGGTTGGAGAGGGTAGCTCGACCAGGGAAGGGTGGCTAGGTGGGCCTCACTGGCGAGAGAGGAGGAGGGTGAGAGAGGGAAAGGTAGATGGGGTAGGTCATGGTGGTGGTGGCTCGGATTAGAGAGAGGAGAGGTGAGGTCTTAGGTTTAGAGAGAGAGATTAGGTGGAAAGTTCCCTTTTGACAAGACCAAGCAAGATCAAGCCAAGTTCAAACAAGAGCTAGACAAAGAGAGAAAGAGATCAAAGGTGGTGGGGGTTTAAGCAAGATCAAAATAAGACCAAGCCAAAAGGAGGGAGAGAGAGATGAGAGATGAGGTGGTTCACCCCAAAATCCAAATAAAAACAAGGAGGGCCAAAGGTGGAGATATTTGCATGGCCCATGCAAAAATAATTAATGCCATGTTTTAACCTTGTGAAACAAAATAATAAACATGGCATTATTCTTATGCATTTCCAAAAGTGGAATAAAGCCAAGCAAAAGAATTTAAAAGAAAGTTCCAAGTGGAGTGGATGGAGATGGTCACATTTGATTATAATTGGGACTTGCTAGTGTGTATATTCCACTAGATATTTAGTAAGCCCCAAAAATACCCCAACATGATAATAACCCCAAAACAACCCATATGGAAGCTAGGGAAAGGTTCCACTCACAAGGCATGCAAAGGTGGCCATGTGGCTCTCATAAACCAATAATGTGGAAACAATATGGTGCATATATGAGAGCAAGTGGAGATAGAATTGGATCCATTCCAACCCACATGAGCTAGAGGTAAAACCAAAATAAGTTGCGTGCATATATGGTGGAATGGTGGAATGAAGGGGTGATGACAAGAAAGGTGGTGGAGTTAATAAAAGATATGCCCACAACTCAACTTGGGCATTTAAACAATATATCAAGAACCAAATACAATATCAAGAGGCAAATACAATTTACAATGCATATGAGAGAAGAACCAACACAAAAAGGGGTTTTATATGATGCTCAAATGCAAGGTGGCATGATGACATGAGCATGATATATTTATGATGCAACAATTATATATAGGAAGTAGCATTTATATAGACTAGGCTAGTAGCATTGCAATTGTTAGACAATTGGGATGCTACAACTCTCCCCCACTAAACAAGAATCTCGCCCCGAGATTCCTAGGAAAAAGAAAACAACACAAGGAGAGGCGGGTGTTCGAACGAAGGTGACCCTCACGTTCCCAAGTTGATGAACCATGGAATGGTGCAACCACTACACCTTGCAAAACTTGCTAGACTTGTTGCGAGTCTTGCGTTTCGCTTGAGAAACAACGGTTAGAAGAGTTGAAGGATTGTCGTGAGACAAGAAGGATAGGATGGACATAGCTTCGGTTTTCTCAAGAAACATGATAAAAGAATAGAACCACTTGTGAAAGAAAGGACAAGATGATGTATCATGGATAAAGAAAGACACACCGTTAAGATTAAAGATTTACTGATACGAGAGAGGATGAATCTTTATCTCGCCGGAAGAAAAGAGCTAGATTGGAGAGGTTTTGAACCACTATGACAATAGCATCGTATCTTCTCTCGGATTTGAGAAATGAAGTTCGGAAACAATATTGCCTTCAAACAATAGAGTCCCTTGATATCAACAGAAAAATTTAGTTAGACCTCGTCGGATTAGATTCTTGTTGCGCCGGTAAGACCCAAAGGATCACGCAATTGAGGTGCGCGGATATAACTTCCAGAGACAGATGTGAAGCCAGATCATGGTGGAATCCCGAGAAACAAAGAATATGGAGGATCTGGAGTTTATTGTAGAGATACTTATTGATTTTTTTTAACCTTGAGGCTAATGCAATAGATTAGCGACTGATGGCATCAACCATAATTGGCTTTACCACAGAAAAAGAATCGATGAAACAAAGAGAGAGATAGTTTCCTTCCATCTTGTTTGGGGATGTAGAGCATCGGTAGAAAGACGAGGATAGAAAAGAGTTTGCATTTGTTTCCGCCAGATAATTGAAGATTTTGCTCCATCTAGCCCACCAACAAGAGATTATTGATTACTTTCTTCGAGAGAGCACTCCGGAAAAAACAAGGACAAAAGTAAAAGTATCGATGGATAAAGGCCACTTCTAACTTCCGTGGAATGAGTGAAATCACATTAATTCACCAATTCAATGTACAAGAGCGAATGATAAGAGTAGTGGTATGGTAGCTACTCCATCCCGCACTCAAAGCATTACTCCGCACATGAATAAGAAAACCATGCAACCCAACTACCGAAACAGACTGAAGGTATTGACAATAACTCATGGAACTTCGTGAGAAAACAAGGATAGATGCAAACGCTTTGCCGGATTCGTAGATAGATAAAGATGATGATGTTGTCGTCATGTCATAAGTAACCAGCCACCAGAAAGATATGAAGGAAGATTACGGAGAAGAACAACTGCAAGATTCAACAGCTACAGAAAAGATAGCACCAACTTGAACAGAAGGAATACAAGATCTAGAAGGTCTCCATGGCCTCCGGTGGGTTGAGCATAGACGATAGAACGAGATGGTTTCAAGAGATCACTTGACGAGACTGAGGTGAAAAGAACTCCATGTTCTTCTTGAAATGATTGAGAGAGATTTAGCGGTCTTGAGGAAAATCTTTAGCGGAACGACGATGATAACTCGCCAACAAGGAAAACTCCGGGTTTGATTGAAGATGGAAGATGGAATTAACAATGGACTTGCTGATTCCAGAGTTGAAGCGATCTATTTAGCAGAAGGACGTGGCCGAGATAGGTGACTTCAAAAAGTCAGAATGCTCACTTTGAGACTTTGCACACAGGCAGTGTTAACAAAGCTTGCGAGAAAGGGACACAGATGATCTTCCATGTTCTTCCATGGATATGGAATAGGCAAGCATATTATCAACATATACCACCATGGATTAACAAGATATTCCTAGAATACCAAGTTCAAAAGGCGAGAGAAACGAACAAATGCTCGAACACTTCCTGAGCTCAACGCTCTTAGAAAGATCTATATTAAGAGCACGGGTTCATGTTGAAGAAGATGCACTGGAAGAATAGATTATCTGGTCCTTCGGAAGAAAAAGAGATGTCACCTGGTTCACATTGTCGACTGGCTCACCGGTTACAAGATAAAGAGATCTTGGATAAAGAAACGATGATAGCTCATACCTCAAGCAAAGCTACCAGGGACGAAAAGATGCAATTTTCCCGTTTCAAAGAGAATTTTGCAGATATGGAGTTCAAAAAGATGTGCAGCATGATGAACAGATGATAGACCGCCGTAGTGCCTTGAGAAACTCCGGATTGCCAAAGATGCTTGAATATGCATAGATATGATCACGGTGTACTCAAAATCACAGGAGATAACCGTCACCATTTGGAGGATAGCGTTGATAGCATTTTCCATATTCCACTCATGATAAGTGTCATATAGCTATGCCGAGAACCAAATTACAATCACCAGCATCGGATCGACACATGTTATGTAATTAGCCCGAGAGAATTGGAGATGAAATAAAACTCCAGGATTAAGCGCCGGTGACAAAGAATGAGTTAGCATGGACATGCTGATAAAAGGGAGATAGATAATGTTTCACACATGACTGGAAAGGAGTGTGGAAACACAGATGTATCAAAGAAAATTTTTCCGCATTTTTCTTCATTAAAATACCAATAGATGCGCAAAAACGCTTATCAGGTAGCGATTAGCAACTGATGCTTACACAAAAGGTTGAGTTGCTGGAAGGAAGGGCACCCTTAAGAAGATGGCACCGGTTAACAAGGAGTCAGATAGATCGCACCGGTTTTCAAAAGCCTGTCAGTATGGAATGTACCAACAGTTGATAACCAAAGGCAGATTGTGATAACAAATTGGATGCAACAGATAGACAAGGAATTACACACACACACACACTTTCTATGGTACTACGGAAACCCAGAACACGTGAATACTAGTTTGAATTTTAAGAAGAGGATTGAAAACGTTACACTTCCTTACCAGAAAAGGGTGGGTGGGTAGGTAAGAAGAAAAGTGGAAGCAGTCCTACTCTCGCGTTTTGTTTTTCCCTAGTATACATAGCTACCAAAAATATTTGCTAGACTGACAACGACCATTTGGTGAGACCACAAGGGCGGATGGCTCTGATACCAATTGTAACTACCTCGGTGAATTACGCTCCTAGTTACAAGCCTGGATGAGCGGAAATGGTTAAAATAGTACGGTGGGGCCCAAATGCCACTCACAGGTAGACCTTTCGGCCATCCTAACCATTTCCAAACATCAGAACAAGAACGGGCGGCGTAATCGGCAGGCGAAGGGATCAACTACATACACAAATGAGTATATATGCAAGCCACCATACAACAGTCCTCAGAGCCATTCCATCTAAAAGAAATAGAAATATTGCAACGCCATACGGCAAGATCCAAATATCCTAGATAGATATAATAGTTTAGGATATCTCCTCATACATCAAACATCAGAGTATCAGGCGAAAGCGGCAAACAAGATCCGAGTACGGATAAGAAGCAAATCGGCATAAGATGCCCATAAATAAACACATCCCGCCCACAGATCTCACGGATCCCCGTTCCCGGAATCTCTACACCGAATGATCGTTGCCCACATCATCCGTCTCTTCCACCCAAAGATCCGCCTTATGAGCAAACCTGTTCATTTGAATCAAACAATTTATCGTGAGAGCCTAGGGTACTCAAAGAAGTCTTTATGCCTCTAAAGGGGACATAACCTGGGGTGACGCAATTGCAGCAAAAGATAATACCTAACAATTCTATAGATACTCGCTAACCATCCGCCTAACCAGAGATAGACGGATGTCCGTGAACTAACAACAACAATTATGACAGTGATATTAGCAGATCCATCCTCCTCCTCGCTTACCGACGAGGAAGCGGACGAACAACCCCCCATCCGTTGGCAGTTTTATTATCCATTCCATGAGTGTTGCGCTATTTACTAGTCAGTTACTTAGTCAAGTTAAAAGCGGTACTTTAGTTATACTTGTCTATGATCGAGAAACTGTGCTCCAAGTCGTCCATAACCGCGGACACGACTTTCAGAAAGATTTACCCTGCAAGGGTGCACAAATAGCAACACACACTCGATCAACCTCGGAAAAACCAAATCAAAACCCAACGAGGCATCCGACAAAGCGATCACAGGATTCAGAATTATTTCGTGGGCCACCCCATTAAGCTACCCAAGAAGTTAGCCGACCAAACGGACTCAAGGTTTGCGCTGGTCAGAAATGACTGGGAACCCGAAAGTGTGACTAGGCTTGTCGATACCGCGAAAACACTCCGCTTTCCTAAACAGTACAGGTGCATTCCTCGCACAATCTTAAATAAAGCAGTAAAGCATGGCATAAGTACATGATAGTAATAAAGCCCCAAACTACTTTGTGGCCCCAAGAAATAAGAATGAATCAAGCTCTGGCTCACGGGGGTTCATAAGCCTCCCGGATGTGGATAGCGCGAATATTCAAGGAACAGGAATCAAGTACTCGGGGTCCTACGGGACACAAGTGAGCAGGAAAAACCAAATAACAGATATTGCTCACCGGTGCCACTTTCATTAGTTATCCCATTACTACTCAAGTTAAGTTGTTTAGGTACCTCGTTATCCATCAGACACTCACATACCCTACACATGCTATTCTACGACTCGCATGGCTCAAACAACTCCTGTAGTAATGGCTCATGGGAGGGAGGAACAAGCTTCGGAGGGGTTTAAAAGTAAAGGCTATGCAATACTTGGGATTCAGTTTAATGCAAACGCGACTCAATGATGCAAGAATAAGATAGAGGCAATAGGTACTGTATGTATGCAAGCATGTGGTAGTGCTTGCCTGGCAGCTCAGTTGAAGCGAGAGAAGGATCTGGATAGTGCTCCTGGGTTTCTTGATATATCCCCTGCTTAGCGTCTATTCGAAGAAGAACCAAACAAACAAGGGCCAACATAAATAAAGTGCACAAGCATATGAATAAAATGCGACAAGCAAACAATCATGCCATGATGAATGATGCACAATTTGCATGGAAATAAGGTAGCATGGCATGGGTGAGGTGTGGAATACAAGAAATAAGCATTTTATTGAGTTTTAATCATATTTTATACTCAATTAAGTTGCTGTATACTTTATATTTATATGATGCATGCTGCAATTCAGAACATGGAATGCATAAACAGAAAGGTCTCGTCGAGCTAATCATTTTAGACATATCATTTGTTAAATTCGGAGTTATAAAACAAAAGTTATTAATTAATTAAGGCAAAAGGGCATTTTATTGTAATTTTAATCAACTTGAACTCTTAAGTGTTCAAAATATATTTTGGATGGAAGATTTGAATTCCTCACATTTTTCTGATTTCAAAACATATATTACATGTTTAATTTGAATTTATATTTTAAAAGTTATTTGAAAACAGATTTGAAATTTGAATTTAAATTAATTTGGAAAAGTTTGAATTAAAAAGCAATCTGAAATACTTTTTCTACTCAGGTTAAGTTAGCCACAGACAATGACAGGTGGGCCTTGGTACTGGGACCAAACGCCACAAGAAGGGTTTCTCACCGCATGAGCTAATCTAGCCTCGGTGAATAATGAATGTGGGGCAGAGGTGGGTCCACGCAGCCTTGACCAGTGGGACGCGACACGTGGTGGATCCGGAGGAGTTGAGGCTGGAAGAACTAGGGGTCTATCTCGCAAAGCAATGAGGCCGAGGCGGAGCAGGCTGGTCCGCGGTTTAGGAAATAAAAAGCTAGGGGGTTTCGCAAAAGTGCGGCACTGTGGATCTTCTCCGCGTCTGAGAGGATCGGTGCTTTCATGAACGAAGCGCTGGCGCACGGAGGATCAAACACGCGACCTGGGCGCGCGCGCAGGCGGCGGTGACCACTGGGCTAGGCTGGGTGTTGTTGCTGGCATAAACGCGGCTAGGAGTAGCGTCTTGTGGCGGCGACGAGCCGGCAATGCCACCGACGCCTGAGCACGCTTCGACAAGTGGTCCGACGAGCAGGAAGCAACGGTGAGGAAGGAGGTGTCGGAGGATCGTGGGCTCACCGGGAGGCTGTTGATGCGTCTGATTAGGCGGAGGAGTAGCGGATCAACGACGAGGCGAGGCCGGAAGTGAGCTAGGGTTTGGCCGGCAGCGCTGGTACCGACGCTCTGGTGCTTCTCCTCCGCGACAGCGTGTACAGGGCGATGCAGGGGAGCGTCCTAGACTTCCTCGACAGCCTCCACGCCACGCCCGCCTGCTGGTTCGAGGAAACGACGGTGGACACCGACGGTGGCCGGTGATGGGGTAGACGGTGGTAGGGGTAGACGGAGAGGAAGGGGACGGTCTGGAGAGATCTGGGAGAGGCCGAGAGGTTGTGGGGCGGAGGGTAAAGCGAGGGGGAGGGGGAGGTGCCGTGCGGGAGTGGGTAGGGAAAAGGTGGCTCGGGTGCCACTTTTCCTTCTCCTCCTCACGTGCTCGAGCTGGGCTCGTCTAGGGCAGGAGCAGGTTCGGGGAGCCTGGTGTGGCCCAGGGAAGGAAGGAGAGGGCGGTGGGGCTAGGGTGGCAGAGCGAGAGAGCTAGAGAGAGGGAGGGGTAGGCTCGGGTGTAGCTAGGGTTGGAGCTAGAGGGGGCTCGGGTTTAGGGTTGGTGCTAGGGTTGGGGAGGGTAGCTCGACCAGGGAAGGGTGGCTAGGTGGGGCCTGCTGGCAGGGAGAGGGAGGGTGAGAGAGGGAAAGGTAGATGGGGTAGGTCATGGTGGTGGTGGCTCGGATTAGAGAGAGGAGAGGTGAGGTCTTAGGTTTAGAGAGAGAGATTAGGTGGAAAGTTCCCTTTTGACAAGACCAAGCAAGATCAAGCCAAGTTCAAACAAGAGCTAGACAAAAGAGAGAAAGAGATCAAAGGTGGTGGGGGTTTAAGCAAGATCAAAATAAGACCAAGCCAAAAGGAGGGAGAGAGAGATGAGAGATGAGGTGGTTCACCCCAAAATCCAAATAAAAACAAGGAGGGCCAAAGGTGGAGATGTTTGCATGGCCCATGCAAAAATAATTAATGCCATGTTTTAACCTTGTGAAACAAAATAATAAACATGGCATTATTCTTATGCATTTCCAAAAGTGGAATAAAGCCAAGCAAAAGAATTTAAAAGAAAGTTCCAAGTGGAGTAGATGGAGATGGTCACATTTGATTATAATTGGGACTTGCTAGTGTGTATATTCCACTAGATATTTAGTAAGCCCCAAAAATACCCCAACATGATAATAACCCCAAAACAACCCATATGGAAGCTAGGGAAAGGTTCCACTCACAAGGCATGCAAAGGTGGCCATGTGGCTCTCATAAACCAATAATGTGGAAACAATATGGTGCATATATGAGAGCAAGTGGAGATAGAATTGGATCCATTCCAACCCACATGAGCTAGAGGTAAAACCAAAATAAGTTGCAGTGCTCATATATGGTGGAATGGTGGAATGAAGGGGTGATGACAAGAAAGGTGGTGGAGTTAATAAAAGATATGCCCACAACTCAACTTGGGCATTTAAACAATATATCAAGAACCAAATACAATATCAAGAGGCAAATACAATTTACAATGCATATGAGAGAAGAACCAACACAAAAAGGGGTTTTATATGATGCTCAAATGCAAGGTGGCATGATGACATGAGCATGATATATTTATGATGCAACAATTATATATAGGAAGTAGCATTTATATAGACTAGGCTAGTAGCATTGCAATTGTTAGACAATTGGGATGCTACACACAATTACCAACATAAGCATGCAGGCTTGGTTAAGTAGACACTTAATACTTGAAGGTTAACTATACCGGTGGTAGTAGCTTTCTACCGTTGATTGCTTGTACAAGTACTACTCCTTATTACTACTATATATATGTACTACACTTCCAAAAGCAAGAGTACAAAAGTACCTAGATTGAGCTGCGGTGGAGTTTGCCGCAGAGCGATATCTAGAGAGAGAGAGAGAGAGAGAGAGAGAGAAGGAAAGATGGAAGTTGTGTGGGCGAGCGCCATCCATATGATAGAGAAATCCAGGGACGCTGATACGTCGTAAACGTATCTATAAGTTTTGATGTTCCATGCTTGTTTTATATCTGCTTTCTTATGTTTAGTCTACACTTTGAGGTATTTTTATACATTTTCTAGAACTAACCTACTAACAAGATGCCATAGTGCCAGTTGCCTGTTTTCTTCTATTTTTGGTTCCAGAAAAGCCAGAAAATGAATATTCTCGGAATTGGACCGGACAAAAGCCAAAGTCAATATTTTACTGGAAGACTCACGGAGCCAGAAGACGAGACGGAGAGGGGCCAGGGGCTGGCCACACAATAGGGTGGCGCGGGTCCCCCTGGCCACGCCACCAGCTGGTGTGGGTTCCTCGGGGGCCCATCGACCTTGCCTCTTCGCCTATAAGAAGCCTCTCGATGAGAAAACCCAAAAGAATCCAGCATACAGCAACGAAAAGTTCCACAGCGCCGCCGCCACCGAAGGGGAGATTCAGAGGACAGAAAGTCTCTATTCCGGCACCCTACTGGGACGGGGAAGTGCCCCCGGAGCCATCTCCATTGATCTCCACCACCATCTCCATCACCGTTGCTGATTCCCATGATGAGGAAGGAGTAGTTCTCGCTCGAGGCTAAGGGCTCTACCGTTAGCTATGTGTTCATCTCTTTCTCTATGCATGATCTTATTGAGATCATGAGCTTTGTGTATATAGATCTATTCTGCTACTCAAGTGCTTTAATGAATCTTTGCTTATCCCCCCGTGTGTGAAGTTGACAGTGTGCACACCGTGTGGCACTTTGGCTTAGGTTACATAAATACTTGTTATGAGTTATATTTGGAGTTGGATGTCTTTATTAAATTGTGGTGTTTGTTGGAACCATCTAGCGCTCAAGGTGACATTGTGGGGTTATCTAGATGGGGAAAGCGAACTTTGAGGTGTGCTGTTATAGCCCTACCATGGATTAGAGTGTCCAATCGGAGGGTAGTATCATAAAGAGAAGATATTTATATGAGAGTGTTCACTAGCGAAAGTATGATCCCTAGGTCTTGTTTCTAAACATTGAAACACCGTTTGCAACTAGATCTGTTACATGTTTGCTTGCTTCCATCTTTTTGCCTTTAGTCTTTTCCTCCCGTTAAGCTCTTTTCTAGCACCATTTTCTTATATCCATACCACTTATATTTCACTATCTCTTCGCCGAACTAGTGCACCTATACACCTAACAAGTGTATTGGGTGTGTTGGGGACACAAGAGACTTCTTGTATCTTGATTTCAGGGTTGCTTGAGAGGGATACCTTTGACCACTTCCTCTCTGAGTTCGATAAACCTTGGGTGATCCACTTAAGGGAAACTTGCTGCTGTTCTACAAACCTCTGCATTTGGAGGCCCAACAACTGTCTACAAGAATAGAAGTGCGTAGACATCAAGCTACTTTCTGGTGCTATTGCTGGGGACTAAAGAAGAAGAAGCTCCCATGTCGACCACGCGCCATCAAAGCTATTTTCTGGCGCCGTTGCCAGGGAGGTAAGGTAAAAAGTACTCACATCCTCTGGCTACTAAGCTATCTTCTAGCACCGTTGCTGGTGTGTGAGTGCTCGAAGTTATTTACTTTAGATTCTACAGTTTTGTCTTTTTGTTTCTTGTTTTCACTAGTTAGGCTTAATGGAAAACAACAACAAAATTAGAGAGCTTTATAGTATTTATCTTGAGTTAGGACATGAAGTGTTTGAAGAGAAAATTAAAAAACCTATGGAACTTTATTTGCATGCTAATAGCAATGTTGTTAGTATGAATTCTTTGGACACCATTATTGCTAATGCTATGGAAAAGTCTAAGCTTGGGGAAGCTAGTTTTTATGAAAATGATCTTTTTAGTTCCCGGGCTTTGGAAGATAGCTATTCTATTGCTTATGATGATACCAAACCTCCAATATATGATGATTACAATGATGAATATGATATTTTTAGTCCACCTACTATTGAGGAGGAAATTAATTATGACTACAATATGCCTCCTATATTTGATGATTATGGTGATGAGAATAATAATGATAGCTATTTTGTTGAATTTGCTCCCACTATAATTAATAAGAATGACTATGCTTATAGGGAGAGTATTAATTCTTTTATGCATGTGGCTCATGATAAGAATGTTTTATGTGATAGTTATATTGTTAATTTTATTCATGATGCTACTGAAAGTTATTATGAGAGAGGGAAACATGGTTTTATGTATCTCAACAATATTAAGTTTCCCCTCTTTATGTTGAAAGTTTTGAAGTTGCACTTGTTTTGCTTTCCTATTCTTGTTGCTTTGTGCTTTCATGACTTGTTTCTTTACAAGATTATTTTTCATAGGAAGTGGGTAAGACTTAAATTTGTTCCATAATTTGCTTCTTGATGCTCTCTTTTACTTCAATTCATATTTCTTATACGAGCATGTTCTCAAACTATCATGCCTAACTTAAAGGCATTAAAGAAAAGTACTTCTTGGGAGATAACCCAATAGTTTTATTGAGTCTTGGAAGTTATTACTTCTGTAATAACCTCTTCTTATCTTTTATTTTATTTGATTTTTGTGCCAAGAATAACCTCTAATGAGAGGGAAGTAAGATTTGGGGAAGTGCTGTCCCGAAACAGATTTTTGTGCTTCACTGTAAAAATTCGTGAAAAATCTCTGTATATCGGATTGAGCTGTAATTTTGTGAATAAATCCCCCAGGTTGTTAGCTAACTTTCGTTAGTTCAGCACTTTTCGATGTGATCAACAGAAGGTCTTTGAAAAATCGGTTTTCACTTGCTAGTCTGTTTTGACAGATTTCTGCCATTATTTGCATTTGCCTCTTTATCGATTTCTTTTTGTGTTCTTTTTGGTGAATTGAGCTTTTTGAGGGAATTGCTACAGTAGCTTGTGTTTTTAATGAAAGTTTTTCTGTTTTAAAACTAAACCCCAAAGGTTTATTATCTTTTGAATGCACTAATATTGCTAATGAAGATCGTGTGAAGTTTTGTATGAAGGAAATTTTCAAGTGTAGGGAAAGAATGATGTAATGGGATGAAGAATGGACAAAAGCTCAAGCTTGGGAATGCCACCCCGTGTCACCCCAAGAAATATTCAAGAGGTACAAGCGTCAAAGCTTGGGGATGCCCAAGGCATCCCCTTCCTCATCAATAAAAATCTCAGGTCTTTCTAGACACTTCGTTTTTATTGTTTCATACACTATTGTGTTGTTCTTGGAGCGTCTTTGTTTTTGTTTTTAGTTTTATTTTGTTTGGTTTGCTTAAATAAGTTGGTTGGATCCCAACACACTTCTTTTGGAGAGACACACACCCCGTTATTCATTGCCTAGAACACTCTAGTTTTCACTCTTATTGTTCTGCGAGTGTTCTATTTTGCTAGCACTATGTTTAGTCTTAGTTTTCTTGTGCTTTCAACTTAGAACTTTTTAGTTCTTCTTTGTGGATTTGTCAGACAATCTCACTGATCTTTATTTATTATTATCTTTCTGAGTTGTTTCAAATAAGTCGATTGGTGTTGGAAGAGAGTAGGAAAGTTCATGCTTTAGTGGTACAAAAGGGAGCTTGTTTTAACTGTGGCTTAGACTTTATCATGTCATTCTTGATATTGTTTTTGCTTTATGCTTAGTGATTATTGCTGTAGCATGAATTTTTATAAACAATTGAGATTGCTTAATGTGCCTTGAAAGAATCATGCGTTGTTTTAGCATACAAAAGCATAATATTGTGGTATTCTCCTTTGATGCTTTGTTTGGGTTGACTTGGCACATGCTCACACCATGTTATGACTATGAACCAGTCACCTTAGCCTCTATGATCATTTAGTTTTTGACTTGTGGTACCACTTTATGCTTTGATTGATAATGTTTTGTCGCTTTGCATGATTATGACCATTATTGCTCTCTTAGTTGGTCGCTCCCAGTCTTTTGCTAACCTCCATACCAAGTATGAGTTCCACTCATGCATCCAACTCCAAATAAAACCAAGTTATTCCAAAGAGTCCACCATACCTACCTATTAGCATTTGCTATTCCAAGTATATTCATGTTTTTATCTACCTTCGAAATTAAACTTGTTATGTGAAAATTAGTGATTAAAGCTCTCACGAACTTGATGGCACACTTTACTTTTCTTAACCCTAATAAACTTGAACCATTGTGTCATCTATGTTGTATATGCTTGCACTTATACGTTGGGAATTAGCAGAACCATCTTTGTCATAGAATGCCTTTCAACATTGCACTTGTACATTGTACCCAGTTGATATCATACTCTTTTGTTTATGGATGTCGTCGGTGTGAAATGAAAGGGGAGCTTGTAAGTCCATGGAGTTATGTATGTGTGTTAGAGAAACGCCTGGGCGGCTAGTCTAATCCATGCCTAATCATGGTGGAAACCTGCAGCGTAACCATAATAAGCAATCGATGAAGCATTCTTCTTATATAAAAAAAGAGATAGAGATTGAGAAAAAAGAAAAAAAGAGATGAGAAAAGAGGAAAGAGAGAAAAAGCACCATTTTCCCATGGTAAATAAGAAGATGCTGAGATTCTTATTGTCTGCTTGCCTTGTCATTTTGATATGGGGATTCTTACGTATCATCGGGCAAGGGGTATCCCGTTGGCGGTTCTCTATGATACACATGTACTTACTATGACAAGAACTTATCAGTAACTAAACTTGAGTAGCATGAGGAGCGACCCTCGTATTCAAGTGACATGAGATTGCCAACTTATACTTTGTCAAGCATATACTCCATAGTTTGTTCACTTTAACCTGAATCACTTCAAGATGCTTATAATAGGGGCAATGAGAGCTGAAAGCTAATAAGTACCATAATTTTTGGAAGCTCTTTATGAGACTTGAATCCCTGCTTCCTTCTATGAAGGACTTTCTTTTACTTTTATGTTGAGTATCCATCTTCTATCTTTAGGCACCAATTAAGAGAGCATAGTTGTCATTCTTAGTTCTATGTGCATTGTCCCAAAACTTATTGATTGATTCATAATGTTGATATTGCTTGTTCTTGAACTATTTGTATCTAGTCACCCTTATGAACTTTGAAGGTGTCCTATGCATTTATGTTTTGCTACTCCATGAGGGACAAGCTGAATGCCACTATGTTATGTTTTCTATATGTGAAACAAACAAACGTCTTTCAATGCATTATTATTCATGATCTTTGTTTGTACCTTTTGATGTTATAACATAGTTACTGTGTCTTATTGTTAGAACTTCATCTTTCATGCTCATGTTTAGAGTACTTTGATCCCAACTTTCATGCTTTGCAAATGGTTTGATATTGATTGTGATGGTGCATGTCACCTCAAAAATTATTCTTTCTTTTTATCACTTACCTACTCGAGGATGAGCAGGAGTTAAGCTTGGGGATGCTGATACGTCGTAAACGTATCTATAATTTTTGATGTTCCATGCTTGTTTTATATCTACTTTCTTATGTTTAGTCCACACTTTGAGGTATTTTTATACATTTTCTGGAACTAACCTACTAACAAGATACCACAGTGCCAGTTGCCTGTTTTCTTCTGTTGCTGGTTCTAGAAAAGCTAGAAAATGAATATTCTCAAGAATTGGACCGGACAAAAGCCAAAGTCAATATTTTAGCGGAAGACTCACGGAGCCAGAAGACGAGACGGAGAGGGGGCAGGGGCTGGCCACACCATAGGGTGGCGCGAGTCCCCCTGGCCGCGCCACCAGCTGGTGTGGGCCCCTCGGGTGCCCACCAATCTTGCCTCTTCGCCTATAAGAAGCCTCCCGTTGAGAAAATGCAAAAGAATCCAACATGTAGCCACAAAAAGTTCCGCAGCACCGCCGCTACCGAAGGGGAGATTCGGGGGGTAGAAAGTCTCTGTTCCAGCACCCTGCCGGGATGGGGAAGTGCCCCCGGAGCCATCTCCATCGATCTCCACCACCATCTCCATCGCCGTTGATGATTCCCATGATGAGGAAGGAGTAGTTCTCTCTCTAGGCTAAGGGATCTACCAGTAGCTATGTGTTCATCTCTCTCTATGCATGATCTTATTGAGATCATGAGCTTTGTAATCTATAGATCTATTCTGCTACTCAAGTGCTTTAATGAATCTTTGCTTATCCCCACGTGTGTGAAGTTGACAGTGTGCACACCGTGTGGCACTTTGGCTTAGATTACATAAATACTTGTTATGTGTTATATTTGGAGTTGGATGTCTCTATGAAATTGTGGTGTTTGTTGGAACCATCTAGTGCTCAAGGTGACAGTGTGGGGTTATCTAGATGGGGAAAGCGAACTTTGAGGTGTGCTGTTATAGCCCTACCATGGATTAGATTGTCCAACCGGAGAGTAGTTCAGAGTAGTATCATAAAGAGAAGATATTTATATAAGAGTGTTCACTAGCGAAAGTATGATCCCTAGGCCTTGTTTCTAAACATCGAAACACCATTTGCAACTAGCTCTATTACATGTTTGCTCGCTTCCATCTTTTTGCCTTTAGTCTTTTCCTCCCGTCAAGCTCTTTTCTGGCACCATTGTCTTATATCCATACCACTTGTATTTTACTATCTCTTCGCCGAACTAGTGCACCTATACACCTGACAAGTGTATTGGGTGTGTTGGGGACACAAGACACTTCTTGTATCTTGATTGCAGGGTTGCTTGAGAGGGATACCTTTGACCACTTCTTTCCTGAGTTCGATAAACCTTGGGTGATCCACTTAAGGGAAACTTGCTACTGTTATACAAACCTCTGCACTTGGAGGCCCAAGAACTGTCTACAAGAATAGAAGTGCGTAGACATCAGACGCCCACCCCCAGGTCGACTCTTTGCAGCGCCTCCGTGTCGTGCTGGCACGCGCGTGGCACGCACCCATTCTGACGCCATCTTCGCAGCCTGGCTCAAGAAGACGGTGGACTCTTTCCTCACCAGCTTCGGTGTCGTCACATGAAGGGTGGACGACCTCACTACCCGCCTTCAGGCCATGCGCCGTGACGCATACCCAACAAGTACATTTGCCACAATGCATGCTACCGGTAGTGATATCGTTTTCTTCTATGGACTTCATTCATCTAGCCTATCTATAACTGACTTTTAGCCCCAAATTTTGGTCCAGGTGTTCCTCCCCAGGTTGTTGCCGCGCTCACCACTTCCGTGGCTGGTCTCTCTAGAGACGATCTGTTCCGTGCACTGAGGGCCCTGCAGCTTTCCGAGGCTTTGCCCGCTGCACCGACAGACGTCTACATTGAGGTAGCTATTATCGCGCAGCGTCTTGCCCAGCACGACGAGCTGGACCTCTTCACTGGCCTCCTTGAGTAGTGTGTATTCCAGGGCACGTTGGGCGTGGACAACGCCCGCACGACCGCCAGCCTCCACGCAGGGATATCCTCGACAGCTTTGCAAAAAAACATGTCAATCTGGCAGATACCATTGCTCCTCGTGGCGCGGGAAACTGAGGTTGAAGGCGAAGGGCATCTCAAGGATTTCGATGTAATTTTTAGTTTTTGTTGAGGTGCTTTGTACTGTTCGATGTTTCTTTTAATGCCAGGATCCTTTTCGCAAAAAAGGAGAAGGGAAGACATATGACGATTCTCCATGGTTACTGTCACTGTGTCATTTATATGGGCAGATCACATGTGGGTTTAACAAACATTATGTTTTTATTATCCAACAATCTTCATAGAGAAAAAAGGCATACATTAAGTCACTAAGGTTTATACACATCAGGTCATTGCATATGGTTATTGTGTTGGAATTCATTTCTTGTGCTATATATTCTTGGTGATAAAGACATTATTTTTTGTCATGTAATGGAAACATTTCCCCTGATGGTGAAAACATTGTTTCGTTTTATGAAATGCTCTGTAAAATGGTAAAAAATAATTATTAACGATGAAAATATTTTTAGATACCAGTAAAAGGTCACAACTCTTTTTTGGTCGTTTCATGCATCATTGGAAATGATGGTAGTTTAATGTAACATTTAGAAAATAGGGAAAAACAAAGAAACTTACATATAACATTGAGTGTAGACTCCAATCGTTGTTCATGGAGAGGTATATGTACATTGTCTGCCTGGATGTCAAATGTGAACAATGCAAAGTCAAAATTGTGCATGTTGACAATAATGCAAAACCATCCATAGTACTGCATCCATTAAAAAATAAACGATATCTTAGTAAGATAGAAACATATTTGAGAGTACTTCTAAAATACCCGAGAGATGTTTAGTTCTAATAAGTTGACCAAGTATTGCACCAAAGTTCTAAATTATGCAGCATATTATTATGCTTTAATAAGGTAAGTTATTGGAGTGCACGCAATAAAATAGTCATGCGAAGCACGTACAATTTACTAGTATATACCAAGGTAGCTGACCAACATGCTAGAGACTCTTATCAAGAAAAAAAGGAAAAAACAGGCCACACACACATAACACGTCCGTACCAAGGCACATGTGTGCGGCGCGACACAGTGGGACGAGGAAGAGATCAGCCGGCCGGTGCACGCGGGGCGCTGCAGAGGAGGGAGGAGAGAGGATGGATGGTGAGAGACAACGAAGGAGAGAGAAAACATAGTGGTACTACTAGTAGTACTATGCTACTAGTAGTAGGTACCTGTACCTCCTGTCAGAAACCCGTCAACCTAGCTTTACTCTGATATCACACCGCCTCAACTCCTTCGTTGCTCTCGCGCTGCCTCCCGTTAATAATCTCTTCTTGCTCTTCAATTTTTTCTTCCTTTTTTTGTTTGGCAGCTTTGGGGTTAATTTTCCGGTGCCCCTGGTTCAGTAGAAGTACGGACTACTCAAGTTTTGCACAATAGTCCTTTTTTTTTCTGAAAATTGGGTCTGAGGCATTTAGATCCAAAATATTCGTGCGCAAAATAATTCCGGTCACTGAGAACTTTTTCTTTTTCTTTCTAACAAGGAATCTGCCCCGAAGTACCAAGAACATGCGTGTTAAAATCCAATGGTGGGCATGAAAATTACATAGTGGTCCAAAAATAAAACCAAAATACATCTAGGACCTATACTTTTACAACACGGACCCTAAAGATACCTTGGAAATTTGAACATGTTTTTCCTAATACTACTTCGAAACTACCACCCCAGTATTATTGTATACCATGGCAATACACACCCATCTATCAAATATGGGAACATTATCATGAACTATGATGTAGATATGGCCATGACCTAATCGGTCGTTCCGCTCGAGAAACCCTCATGTGTTCAGGCCATATCTAATGTGACTACGACTTTTTCGAATGTTTCAAATCTCATGTTTACCATTTTTTCATGGCTGGTACTACAAACAAGAGGATGTCACGTAGACCCTTTTCGTTTATTAATTTTCCTTTATATCGTTTCGTTTTTTTAATCTATGTAAGAGTTGCCAGCATGCAAATTCATATATATCGAGATATTGAGTCATTCAGAAATCTCGGCGATTTTCAAGATATTGACCCATAGTGTACACCTTCAAAATAGTTTCATAGTATAACTTCAAGAGCAATCTTTGTGAGTGCTAATCGGCTCAACACGTATCGAGCTTGTTGGGGAACCCCAAGAGGAAGGTATGATGAGCACAGCAGCAAGTTTTCCCTCAGTTATGAAACCAAGGTTATCGAACCAGTAGGAGCAAGGAAACACCTCCAAGGTGTTGTTTCCAACTTGAAATCCTGCACAACACAACCATAGAACTTTGGCCCCAACTTACAGTGAGGTTGTCACTCTCATCAGTTTTGTTGAAAACAAAGGATTAAACGTATTGTGTGGAAGATAGTAATTGCTTGCAAAAAGTAAACAGAAAACAGTAAATAGCTTATAGATTGATGGTAAAAGAATGGACCCGGGTCCATAGTTCACTAGAGGTGATTTTCCTTAAGATAGATGACATGTTGGGTGAACAAATTACAGCGGGGCCATTGACAAACATCGAGAAAGCATACATGCATATACTAATCATCTTGACTCATATGAGATTTGATTGGGCATTACAACATTATACGTAGACCGTAATCCAACTGCATCTATGACTAATAATCCACCTTCAGATTATCATCCGAACCCCATCCAGTATTAAGTTGCAAGCAACAGATAATTGCATTAAGCAAAGTGTGTAAAGTAAATAATACGATTGTTCTATGAACAAAGGATTGCTGTTTTATCCCTAGTAGCAATAGCACATCCAGTACCTTAGAGATTTCTGTCACTTCCCCAGATTCCTAGAGGCATGAACCCACTATCGCGCATAAATACTCCCTCTTGGAGTTGCTAGAATCTACTCGGCCAAGATAGCTACTAACAACGGAAAGCATGCAAGATCACAAATAACATAGACATCATAGAATCAATAATCAATCTGAAATAGCATCTCAATATCCATCGGATCCCCGCAAACACAACATGTATGATTACAAATAGATGATCTTGATCATGAACGGAGCTCACAAGATCTAAACATGGTAGCACAAAGGAGAATAACCAACCATCTAGCTACTACATGGACCCATAGTCCAGGGATGAACTACTCACGCATCACACCGGAGGCAGGCATGGTGATGAAGAAGGCCTGTGGTGATCTCCTCCTAGGTGCCGGAAAGAGCTTCATATCCCTCCCGATCTAGGGATGGAGATGGTGGCGGCTACAGACTCTTTCGTGGAATTTTGATCAGGTACTTAGGGTTTTCGTCCCGGAGGCAATATATAGGCGAAGGGGCAAGGTCGGTGGAGTACCAGGGGGCTCACACCCCTGGTGGCGCGGCTAGGGCTGGCCGTGCCACCACCAGGTGTGGCCACCCTGGCTCCCCTCTTTGTGTCCCCTCCGGACTCCGTATTCCTTCTGGTGATATTGACTTGGGCATTTGTCCGGTCTAATTTCGAGAATATTTCCTTACTAGCTTTTTTGAAACCCAAAATAGCAGAAAACAGGCAACTGACACTGTGGCATCTTGCTAATAGGTTAGTTCTAGAAAATGTGTAAAAATACTCCGAAGTGTGGATAAAACATAAGAAAGTAGATATAAAACAAGCATGGAACATAAAAAATTATAGATACGTTTCCAACGTATCAACATCCCCAAGCTTAACTCCTGCTCGTCCTCGAGTAGGTAAGTGATAAAAAAGATAATTTTTGAGGTGACATGCACCATCATAATCTTGATCAAGGTATCTATAAAATATTGATAGTTGGGGTCATAGTACTTTAACATAGTATGAAAGATATAGTTCTAACAATAAGACATAGCAACTATGTTGTAACATGAAAAGGTACAAACAAAAGATCCATGAACAATAATGCTTTGAAAGACGTTTGTTTGTTTCACATATAGAAAACCTAATGAGAATGGTATTCAGCTTGTCCCTCATAGTGTAGCAAAACATAAATGCATAGGGCACCTTCAAAGTTCATAAGGGTGACTAGATACAAATAGGTTAAGAACACACAATATCAAAGTTATGAATCAATCAACAAGTCTTGGGACAATGCACATTAAACTAAGAATGGCCACTATGCTCTCTCAATAGGTGCATAAAGATAGAAGATGGAGACTCAACATAAAAGTAAAAGTAAGGCCTTCATAGAAGGAAGCAGGGATTCAAGTCTCATAAAGAGCTTCCAAAAATTATGGTACTTATTAGCTTTCAGCTCTCATTGCCCCTATCATAAGCATCTTTAGGTGATTAAGGTTAAAGTGAACAAATATGAGGATATGCTTGACAAGTTATAAGCTGAAAATCTCATGCCCCTTACTTACGAGTACCGTTCCTCATGCTACTCAAGTTTAGTCACAAGTAAGTTCTTGTCATTGTAAGTACATGTGTATCATAGAGAACCGCCAATGGGGTACCCCTTGCCCGATGATACGGAAGAATCCCCATATCAAAATGACAAGGCAAGGAGACAATGAGAATCTCAGCATCCTTTTATTTCCTATTTGCATAGGCCTTTTTTCTCTTTTTTTTCTTTCCTATTTGCATAGGTTTCTTTTTTATAGAGGATGCTTCATAGATTGCTCACTATGGTTACGCTGCAGGTTTCCACCATGATTAGGCATGGATTAGACCAGCCGCCCAGGCGTTTCTCTGACACATATACGAACTCCATGAGCCTTACAAGCTCCCCTTTCATTTTACACCGCCGTGATCCATAAGCAAAAGAACATGATATCAACTAAATAAAGTGCAATGTTGAAAGCGTTCCCCATGAAAGCATGGTTCTGCTAATTCACAACCTACAAAACGCAAGCATATACGCAACATAGATGGGCACAATGGTTCAGGTTTATTAAGTGCAAGAAAAGTAAAGTGTGCCATCAAGTTCGTGAGAGCTTTAATCACTAGTTTTCACATAACAAGTTTAATTTGGAAGGTAGATAAAAACATGAATATACTTGGAATATCAAATGCTAATAGGTACGTATGGTGGACTCTTTGGAATAACTTGGTTTTATTTGGAGTTGGATGCATGAGTGGAACTCATACTTGGTATGGAGGCTAGCAAAATACTAGGGGCGACCAACTAAGAGAGCAATAATGGCCATAACAATGCAAAGTGACAAAACGTTATTGATTAAAGCATAAAGTGATATTACAAGTCGAAAAATAAATGATCATAGAGGCTATGATGACTTGGTATAGTCTTAACATGGTGTGAGCATGCGCCAAGTCAACCCAAATGAAGCATTAAAGGAGAATACCATAATGTTATGCTTTTTATGCTAAAACAATGCATGATTCTTTCTTAAGCAATCTCAATTGTGTATAACATGTCATGCTATAGCAAAAATCACTAAGCATAAATCCAAAACAAAAGCATGACATGATAAAGCCTAGGCCACAGTCAAAAACAAGCTCCTTTTATACCACTTAAGCGTGAACTTTCCTACTCTTTTCCAAACCAAACCAAACTTATTTGAAAACTAATGAATGAATGTGGGGGTCCAACCAATTTATTTAAGAAAAATAAGCAAATGAAAACTAAAAACAAAACGAAGACGCTCCAAGAACAACAAATTATGCATGAACCAATAAAAATGAAGTGTTTGGAAGAAACCTGATTTTTTTATTGATGAAGGGGATGCCTTGGGCATCCCCAAGCTTTGACGCTTGTACTTCTTGAATATTTCTTGGGGTGACACGGGTGGCATCCCCAAGCTTGAGATTTTGTCAATACTTCATCTTATCACATTACTCTTCCCTACACTTTAAATTTTTCTTCATAAAAAACTTCACACAATCTTTATTAGCAACATTAGTGTACTCAAGATAATAAGTCTTTTTGGTTCAGTTCCAACACAAGTAAAACTTCCATTAAAACACAAGCTACTGTAGCACTTCTTTTAAAAAGTTCAAATGATCAAAGAGAACTCAAAGAGAAAGAGATTAAGAGGCAAATGCAAATAGTAGCAGAAATCTATCAAAACAGACCAGCAGGTAAAAACCAATTTTTTCGAAGACCTTCTGTTGCTCAAAGCAAAAAGTGTTGAAATAACAAAAGTTAGATAACAACCTAGGGAAGAAGCACAAAAAACTACAGCTCAAACCGACGTACAGAGATTTTTCACGAATTTTTCAAGCGAAGCACAAAAATCTATTGCGGGACAACAACTTTCCCAATTCTTACTTCTCTCTCATTAGAGGTTACTCTTGGCACAAAAACCACACAAAAAAAATGATAAGGAGAGGTTATTACTGAAGCAATAACTTCCAAGACTCAATAAAAGATTCCTAACGAAATTTGGGTTATCTCTCAATAAGTGCTTTTCTTTAACGCCTTTGAGCTAGGCATAAGAAGCGAGAAAAGAATCAAGTATTCTCAAATGAAGAAGCATTAAGATTAATACTAGAAATATCTTCAACAATCCAAGGTATCTCATCCAAATAAGTTCTATAGGATCCTGTTTCACTACTCTTGGGTTCACTATTTTCATCAAACGGGTTTTTAGGAACAATCCAATCAAAATTATTTTCTAAGGATTCATGCATTCCTACAAGTTTAAAAGGTATTGGTATTTTAATATCCTCTCAATTAGGTTGGGTTTTGTCCATCTTTTCTCATATACCAATAAAATCTACACATGATACTAGCATATTAAAACAATCGAAGACCTTTCTAGCTTCTTTAGCAACATCATAAAATTCTTTAAGCAAAGTTTCCAGAATAAAATCTCTCTTTTTAGTGTCCTCAATATCTTTAAGTTTAAGAAACATTACTTGCATTATGGGATTAAGGTTAACAAACCTAGGTTCCAACATGTGAACTAAAGAAGCTGCATCAATTTTATAATTTGAAGAAAGTTCTGCTAGGGATCTATCCTCAATATCCTCATGCTTGCTAACAAGATTAAAGAATTCTTCAATATTATCTTTCCCAATTATAGAGCCACTACCTATTGAAAGGTCTTTCATGGTGAACTTAGGGGCCAACATGATGAGCTAAAATCGAGGTAACAACTATAGAAAGATTTTTTTTTGTGTTTTTAATATAAAGAAGCAAACTAGTACAACTATTTTTTGTGTGTTTTTGATAAAAGAAACAAGCAAACAAAGAAGAAATAAACTAAGCAAAACAAATAAAACAAAGTAAAGAGATTGGTTATGAGGGACTCCCCTTGTGAAGATGTCCTTGACTCCTCGGCAACGGCGCCAAAAAAAGTCTTACTAATCGGCTTAACACGTATCGAGCTCGTTGGGGAACCCCAAGAGAAAGGTATGATGAGCACACCAGCAAGTTTTCCCTCAGTTATGAAACCAAGGTTATCGAACCAGTAGGAGCAAGGAAACATCTCCAAGGTGTTGTTTCCAACTTGGAATCCTGCACAACACAACCATAGAACTTTGCCCCCAACTTACAGTGAGGTTGTCAATCTCACCTGTTTTTTTGAAAACAAAGGATTAAAAGTATCGTGTGGAAGATAGTAATTGCTTGCAAAAAGTAAACATAAAACAGTAAATAGCTTGTAGATTGATGGTAAAAGAATGGACCGGGGTCCATAGTTCACTGGAGGTGATTCTCCTTAAGATAGATGATATGTTGGGTGAACAAATTACAACAAGGAAATTGACAAACATCGAGAAAACATACATGCATATACTAATCATCTTGACTCCTATGAGATTTGATTGGGCATTACAACATTATACATAAACCGTAATCCAACTGCATCTATGACTAATAATCCACCTTCAGGTTATCATCCAAACCCCATCCAGTATGAAGTTGCAAGCAACAGATAATTGCATTAAGCAAAGTGTGTAAAGTAAACAATACGATTGTTCTATGAACAAAGGATTGTTGTTTTCTCCCTAGTAGCAATAGCACATCTACCTTAGAGATTTCTGTCAATTCCCCAGATTCCTAGAGGCATGAACCCACTATCGAGCATAAATACTCCCTCTTGGAGTTGCTAGAATCTACTCGGCCAAGATAGCTACTAACAACAGAAAGCATGCAAGATCACAAATAACATAGACATGATAGAATCAATAATCAATATGAAATAGCATCTCAATATCCATCGGATCCCCGCAAACACAACATGTATGATTACAAATAGATGATCTTGATCATGAATGGAGCTCACAAGATCTAAACATCATAGCACAAAGGAGAAGAACCAACCATCTAGCTACTACATGGACCCGTAGTCCAGGGATGAACTACTCACGCATCACACCAGAGGCAGGCATGGTGATGAAGAAGGCCTCCAGGGTGATATCTCCCCTCCGGCAGGGTGCCGGGAAGAGCTTCAGATCCCTCCCTATCTAGGGATGGATATGGCGGCGACTACAAACTCTTTCGTGGAATTTTGGTCGGGTACTTAGGGTTTTCGTCTCAGAGGCAATATATAGGCGAAGGGGAAATGTCGATGGAGTACCAGGGGGCCCACACCCCTTGGTGGTGCGGCTAGGGCTAGCCGCACCACCACCAGGTGTGGCTGCCCTGGCTCCCCTCTTCGTCTCCCCACCAGAATGTGTATTCCTTCTGGTGAAATATTGACTTGGGCTTTTATCTGGTCCAATTCCGAGAATATTTCCTTACTAGCTTTTCTGAAACCAAAAACAACAGAAAATAGGCAACTAGCACTGTGGCATCTTGTTAATAGGTTAGTTCCAGAAAATGTGTAAAAATACTCCAAAGTGTGGACAAAACATAAGAA
Source organism: Avena insularis (assembly GCA_023614405.1). Classification (NCBI taxonomy): domain Eukaryota; kingdom Viridiplantae; phylum Streptophyta; class Magnoliopsida; order Poales; family Poaceae; genus Avena; species Avena insularis. The sequence continues at coordinate 229,908,501 of CM042694.1, read as the reverse complement.
AGTAGATTTAAAACAAGCATGGAACATCAAAAATTATAGATACATTTCCAACGTATCAGTGAGTCTCTCTCTCTGTGTGTATGTGCTTCTTCTTCTCGGGATGTGACATGGAGCAACAAGAGTAGTATATCTTACCACTATCTCATCTTTCCATTATCTTACCACTTTTTTTATATAGTGTATGAATAACTTTAAATATTGACTCGCAAATCCCAACATTTCCAGCCGTTGGATCTTCTTTTCCATTCTAGGCCATCATGTTTGATTCAAAGGATTTACATGGGAAATTTATAGGATTAAATCCCATAAGAATTTTTTCTATAATGGTTGTTTGATTTGTATGATTATTGATTCATATAGGAAATTTTCCTAGGGAATCCTTTGCACTAGATTGCATAGGAAATCTAACATCGATCCACACCCAAACCTCTTCCTTAAAATCCTTTTTTCCTTCGATGGAATCAAACAAACTTTCTTGCATATATATATGGGTTCCTATAGGATTAAAGTGGGCATGACATTGTAATCCTATGTTTTTCCTATTCCTATGCTTTTCCTATCCTACGAATCAAACAATCCCCTAGCATCTAGAAGATTCTATTGATAGTCTTCAACATAATGAATATTATGCACAAACCTCAAAACACACTTCTCCATCATACTAGAATCTTCTCCCTCGTTTCTCTTGACCATACCAAAAATTTCAAGTGTCAGGTAGCTAATAATCTTTGACTTCTACATGATGATACAAAGTATAAGAACCAAATATACACCCATACTTCTTATCTTATCTTACCATTATATAATGTACGAATAACTTTGAATATTGACCGTTAGATCAAGACTCGCGAATCCCAATATTTCTAGCCGTTGGATCTTCTTTTCCATTCTAGCATCTAGAAGATTCTATTGATAGTCTTCATCACAATGAATGCTATGCACAAAACTTAAAACACACTTCTCCAACATTCTAGAATCTTCTCCCTCATTTCTCTGAACCATGTTACCAAAAATTTCAAGTTTTAGATAGCTAATAATCGCTGACTTATACATGATATATATATACAAATTAGTGTGCTGCCCGGGGTGGCCACGGTGCATAGGTTTACTACCGTCTGATCAGATAAAGGGTTCATATGGCGTTTAACGGTTTCAAACAGAGAGCAAACAACGTCGACAGGGAATGCTGCATGAATAGTTTGTGCCCGTGGCATACATATGTCTCACACGGTCGAAGCAGGTCCACAAAGCACACACATGAATCCATGAGCCATACGCATTAGCACAAATACATGGCTATGCACGTTTGAAGACGGCTACCGCATGCATGTAGCATGCAATCCGTGGACCGTTAGCAAATGCACATTTCACTCGACATGCATGTTTTGATATGGTTAGCACATGCATGCAAAGTCCACCGTACATATATGGAAAATTGATCTGTCTCCGCAAGTATTCGTCAAAGAAAACTGTTTTGCATGTGGCCATTGGTACACGGTATGTGTGATGCTGTTTCAACCGAGAGAACGTCTCCGTTAAACACTCACATCAGCCTTCACCAACCAGGTTAAAAATGAATCATGCTCCCATTATCCAACAGTGGATAGAGGGTGCACCGCGGCCACCCCGGGCACCAAATCCGCGTTGATATATATATATATATACTGTACAAAGTACAAGAACCAAATATACACCCATACTTTTTATAGATGTTGATCAAATTTATATATTTTTTGCTTTACCTATATTATAATTTTATATAGTGATGATATGTGTCAGACGTATATTACGTGAGTCTCACGTGTAGGACACGTGTAATTTACTAGTTATATATATATATGTTAATCAAAATTATAATTTTTTGTGCTTTACCTATTATAATTAAGAGCTACGTCCATAAAGTACCAGGTGTGTATTTGGTTATTTGTACTTTGTATCATGTAGAAATCAACCTACTATTAGTTACCTAGTACTCGACATGCTCTAGAGAAATGACAAAGATGATTCTAGAATTACCGAGAAGTGTGTTTTGAAGTTTGTGCATAACATTTAGTGCACTAAAGAACATCAATAGAGAATCTTCCAGATGCTAGAATGGATTGAAGATCCAACTTAATTCTATTTAGCAGTGTTGGGATTTGTCAGTCTTGATCCAATGGTCAAAGTTCAAAGTTATTTGTACACTATATATAGTGGTAAGATATGATTATATAACAAGTTAAGCTCAAAAAGTTTTAAATTTGATGGACATCTATAAAGTATGGGTGTATATTTGGTTCTTGTACTTTGTATCATGTTGAAGTCAACATAGAAGTAAATGTTTGTTAGCTATACCTAATACTTCCAATTTTGGTAACATGGCCTATAGAAATGTCTGAAAGATTCTAGAATGATAGAGAAGTGTTTTAAGATAAGAAGTATGGGTGTATATTTGGTCCTTGTACTTTGTATGTCACATAGATGTCAAAGATTATTAGCTACCGAACACATTCAATTTTTGATAACATGGTCTAGAGAAACAAGGGAAACGATTCTAGTATGATGGAGAAGTGTGTTTTGAGGTTTGTGCATACCATTCATTATGACAAAGACTATATATCAATAGAATTTTCTAGATGCTAGAATGGAAAAGAAGATCCAACGGCTAGAAATGCTTGATTCATGAATCTTGATCCAATGGTCAACATTGAAAGTTATTCGTACACTATATAGTGGTAAGATAAGATAAGATCATGCAGAAGTCAATGATTATTAGCTACGAGGGAGAAGATTCTAGTATGATGGAGAAGTGTGTTTTGAGGTTTGTGCATAACATTCATTATGCTGAAGACTATCAATAGAATCTTCTAGATGCTAGAATGGAAAAGAGGATCCAATGACTGGAAATGTTGGGATTCGCGAGTCTTGATCCAACGGTCAATATTTAAAGTTATTCGTACACTATATAGTGGTAAGATAAGATAAGATAAGATATAGCAATCATAATGTTTTTTTGTGTGTGCTAATGGGTGGGACGAGTATGTCATACATACAACACAATAGCACATACCCTAGATATATACGGATGTATCTAGCACTAAAACTTGACTAGATACATCCGTATCTAGATAAATCTAAACCAACAAATATGGGTCAGAGGGATTATATGTTTGTAGCATAGCTCACTCTTATATATATACTCATACTAAAACATATCATGTATATTGAAATGTATATGTACACACCTGCAGATACTTGGCCACTCACACATCACACACACGTGCAAACAGCTACACGTATACATGTACATGGCTGCACACCACACATGCGTGCACAGACACAGACATGTACAAATACATGTACACATGGCCACACATATACACATGGAAAGACACATGTACAAAAATATAAGCCTTAATTAATAAGCTCTAGGGTGGAGGTAGTACAAATTAATTTTACGACATTTAGGCCTTAATATTGTATTGTTTGGAAGAAGGAAAGTTAGTGTCCTACGACTTCTCTAGCTTTTCTTCTACAGTATAAGTTAGAGGATCTGTATAACTTGTTTCTTGCCAAAGATCATGGTAAACATAGTTTTAGTCCCACTTCTCGCACCCGGGGTACAAATTAGTCCCATATCTTGCAGAGTGGGCAAAATCAATCATAAAGCATGCATCCCTGGTGCAAATCATTCTATTTCAAACAAATTTGAGCGTATTTGACCAAATTCGTACATGTTTAGCTGTCCTGATCGTGCCTTTTTGCGATTGAGACAGTAAATAGTACCGGCCTGGAAGTGGTGTCTTTCCACGACTTCTATTGGTTTTAAAAGTTCATGTAGAATTTTTGTGTAGATTGATGTCGTTTTAGCTTGGCTGAACACTGTCCTCTATAAATGCTCAAGTTAACTAAAACTACACATGTATGCATTTCACTCAATATTTCATCGTTAGTTTCAAGTTAGCTGAAATATAACCAAATTTGATTCTTTTCTTATACACTTCACAATCCATATGCATCAATTGTTTTATATGTGATGATTCAACTTGAGCATTGCGAAGTACGTTGGATGAGCACATGGATATATGTTGTTCGCATATCATGTAAAATTCCCAAGATTTTAGCTTCAGCACATGGGCTCTTCTGTAAACAACGATGCCTTGCGTGGGCCCATAAATTACCCTCGCCTCGCTTTTCTTATCTTATCTTATATCTTACAACTATATGGTGTATGGAGAACTTTGAACACTGGTTGTTCAATCAAGATTGTCAAATCCCAACATTGCTAGCGGTTGTATCTTCTTTTCCATTATGGGATCTAGAAGATTCTATTGATAGTGTTTAGCACAATGAAATTTATGCACAAACCTCAAATACACTGTGAGTGTAGTTCCATATTTGCTTCATGTGTTATTTTAGCTAGATGGTGGGACCCACGTTATAAATATTTGCAACTAGTACATTTTGGAGCTCTTGCTATATTTTATACCAAAGCCAAATTTACCTTTACATCAGATTTGGCAATGGCTACATTGTGGGTGCCCTTGGACAAGCCACAAGCTTATGGGTCACCCTTAAGAAAATTTCCTTAAGGTGAAGCTCTACTATGTATATATATGTGGTCATCCATAAGGACTACCTTTTGCTTGTGGACACCCTTATGGACAACATAGTGGATGCCCTAGGTGAACTTTTTCCATAAGGTGGGTCCCACACAGCTTGTGGAAGTAGCTATAACATCACCTATGTATAAGGTAAACTTTTGCCATAAGATGGGACCCACACAGCTTATAGAAATAGCTAGTACAATGTATAAGGTCGAGTTCACCTTAAGCTGGGACCCACATGTTTGTTAAAAATACACACATGCAAGAGAGAGAGGAGAAAGTAAAATAATTATTTATTGCTTATGGACAAGCCATAGGCTTGTAGGTCACCCTTAAGGAAATTCCACTAAAGTGAACCTCTACTATATATATGGATAGGCTTATGGACTACTTTTTGGCTTGTGGGTAGACAACATAGTGGATGCCCTGGGCACCCACAATGTATAGCCAAATCTAGTTCCAAAATAGATATTTGGCTTTTGGAACTAGTTCCATACGTTGCAGGGTTAGTTCCAAATCTAAGAAACTAGGGAATCGGAGCAACTCCGTGCGCTGATGCCAAATTCCAAGTACTACTCTATCTGATCATGTGGCAGTGCACTGCTTCTCTCTCGTGCGATGGGGAGAGAGAACACCCTTTACTATGTTTTTTTATTCTGTGTAAGGGCCCACTATGCAGATATTTGGTAAGACAAACGCTGTAGAGCTAATGCCAAAATTTCCTCCCATGCTAAATAGTGTTGTGTGTCAGATTTCGCAACATCAACACCGTGGCTGATAAAGTGAACTTATCTATAAGCTGGGACCCATATGTCTGCAAAAAGTATACAGGTGCAAGAGAGAGGACAGAGTAAATAATTTTATATTGCTTATGGACAAGCCACAAGCTTAGGTGAAGCTCTACTATGTATGTGGTCATCTATAAGGACTACTTTTTGCTTATGGACAACATAGTGGATGCCCTAATACAGATCTCATTCCGTGAAAAAATAAAAACAGAGCTCGTCCTTGCAAGTAAAATACTACAGAGCTCGTCCAGTACAACTCGTACCCTAGGCGTCTAGTAGAGTCAGGCCGGTCACAGTCTCCTCCAAATTAACTACTCTGACCATCTAGACGTCTACTGGTACTAGGGAGTAGGGAGTCGGCGGGTCACTGTCTCCTCGAAATGCATCTGAGGAGCGCATGCTCGTGTTGATTAATACAGCTTTCCCCCCTTGCCTATTCCCCGCCCCCTCCAGGACGTCTTCCCCTTCTCTTCCCGGGGTCTTCCCCTTCCGCACCACGCGCCGCCATTGCCACCATATGCCGCTTTCAGATTCTCTTCCTCGTCTCACTCAGGCAGTTTCCACCCTCGATCCCTCCTCTCTTCTGAAACCCCAATCAATGAAATACAGACGTTGCCTTGCGATGGTGTCAGCGAGCAAGAACAATGAGCATGATTCTGAGCTTTTTCATGACGTGTTTACCGAAGGCCCCTTTGAAGAACTCATAACCCGATGTGACGTCATCACCGCCGCCAGCCTAATCAGTTCGTCCAAACTTTTTCTTGAATCTGCGAAAGCTAGTGCAACTCTGGATGCTTCAATGCCATTTGGCCTCCCATGTGTTCTTCGTTCCCCCCTGATGAAGGGACCGCTAGATTTCTTGCATTACTTCAAAATTGATAGCCTCCCATGCAAGCTGTCATTGCTGGATAGGTTCTCCTCTGATGCTACGGTACCTACTGACTCGTGTAAAAATGCGCTCGTTGGGGAACCCCAAGAGGAAGGTATGATGAGCACAACAGTAAGTTTCCCTCAGTTATGAAACCAAGGTTATCAAACCAGTAGGAGTAAGGAAACACCCCCAAGGTGTTGCTAGCTGGCCTTTGGCAGGACGCACTACCGGTGCTAGCAGCAACGTGGAAACCTGCACAACGCAACCACAGAACTTTGCCCCCAACTTACAGTGAGGTTGTCAATCTCACCGGTTTTGCTGAAAACAAAGGATTAAACGTATTGTGTGGAAGAAAGTAATAGTTTGCAGAAAGTAAACAGAAAGCAGTAAACAGTTGTAGATTGATGGTAAAAGAAAGGACCGGGGTCCATAGTTCACTAGTGGTGGCTCTCCTTAAGATAGATGACATGTTGGGTGAACAAATTACAGCGGGGCAATTGACAAACATCGAGAAAGCATACATGCATATACTAATCATCTTGACTCCTTTGAGATTTGATTGGGCATTACAACATTATACATAGACTGTAATCCAACTACATCTATGACTAATAATCCACCTTGAGGTTATCATCCAACCCTCCAAAGATTAAGTTGCAAGCAAGATAATTGCATTACGCATTGCGTAAAGTAAACAATACGATTGTTCTATGAACAAAGGATTGTTGTTTTCTCCTAGTAGCAACATCACATCTAGTACCTTAGAGATTTCTGTCAATTCCCATTACTAGAGGCATGAACCCACTATCGAGCATAACATTAACTCTTGGAGTTGCTAGCATCTACTTGGCCAAGATAGCTACTAACAACGGAAAGCATGCAAGATCACAAATAACAAAGACATGATAGAATCAATAATCAATCTGAAATAGCATCTCAATATCCATCGGATCCCCACAAACACAACATGTAGGATTACAAATAGATGATCTTGATCATGAACGGAGCTCACAAGATCTAAACATGATAGCACAAAGGAGAAGAACCAGCCATCTAGCTACTACATGTACCCGTAGTCCAAGGATGAACTACTCACGCATCACACCAGAGGCTTGCATGGTGATGAAGAAGGCCTCCAGGGTGAATTCTCCCCTCTGGCAGGGTGCCGGGAAGAGCTTCAGATCCCTCCCGATCCAGGCTTGGCCCCGCGGCCAGGTGGTGTGGCGGCCCTCTGGCCCCTCTCCGTCTCGTATTCTGGCTCCGCGTCCCCCTCGGTGAAAAACTGACTTTGGCTTTTGTCCCGTCCAACTCCGAGAATATTCATTTTCAGACTTTCCTGGAACCAAAAACAGCAGAAAAGAGGCAACTAGCAGTATGGCATATTGTTAATAGGTTAGTCCAAGAAAGTGTATAAAAAGCACTCCAACGTATGGACAAAACATAAGAAAATAGATAAAAACCAAGCATGGAACATCAAAAATTCTGGATACGTTAGCAACGTATCAACATCCCCAAGCTTAACTCCTGCTCGTCCTCGACTAGGTAAGTGATAAAAAGAAAGACTAATTTTTGAGGTGACATGCACCATCATAAACTTGATCAAAGTATTTGTAAAACATTGATAGCTGGGATCATAGTACTTCAACATAGTATGAAAGATAAAGTTCTAACCATAAGACATAGCTACTATGTTGTAACATGAAAAGGCACAAACAAAAGATTCATCAATAACAATGCTTTGCAAGACGTTTGTTTGTTCCACATAAAGAAAACATAGCACAGTGGCATTCAGCTTGTCCCTCATAGAGTAGCAAACATAAATGCATAGGACACCTTCAAAGTTCATAAGAGTGACTGTCAACACCTGGATTTTTAATCCGAGATGCCTATTATGCCATACATCGTAATCCTAGGATTACCATTTTTGTGAGACATAACAGATTGGATATCACTGTACATCATCCATTACAAACCATAATAAGGTCTTACACAAATAAAGGATCTCATCATCCAGTCTTAGTACAAACAATTAGCAGAATAAATAGCATAGCGGTGGGCTCCATCTTCAGTGTCAAATGATGGGAGATGATCATAGTTGTCATAGCCGTCCTGCTGTCCTTCTTCCGAATAGTCCTCCTCATAGTCTGGCCACGGGAATAGCCAGGGACAAAGCCATGAGTACTCTTTAAGTACTCGCAAACTATCACTAACAAGTAAGGTAATTCTAGTAGGAATGCTAAGTTCTAAGTTTATTTGTAAAGTTAAGTTTGAAACCTAAGCTGAGTTCAGAAACAAAGAAAGATAAGATAAAGTTGGAAAATCACCTAAGTGGGAACTTAGTTGTCATAGTCACAACCATGTTGTGGTCAAGTCATGTCACAATTCATTTCATAATTCATTTTGAAAACATTTGACAATAGAACAGTATGGCCGCTCCAACTGTCCATAACCGCGGACGCGGCTATTCGAATAGTTTGACACTCTGCAGAGGTGGTACACTTTCACCACAAAATTTGATACATCTGTCAGGGATAACCCCGAATCATCATACTTAGTATGCAGATAATCAAACATAACCTTTCCTTTAGACACTCTAGTATAAGCACCTCTCCTCTGAGCTTGGCCTCCCAGCCATGGCCATCTGCCATCCTGGGCACTGCATAGGTGGACAACATTGAGAGGTAGCCTCAACTCAAACCTCTCCCGCAAGGGAACTCATACTAATGCATATAAACTTCCGGCTAAGCCTTACTCAATTCAGGTATTGTGGTTGTACGGTAAAATTGGAATGGTATTCCATCCGAACCCAACCATTAGTTTTTATAAAGGGCTAAGGCTCATGCCTCAACATTTTCACCATCATAAACCATTTGTGTTTCTCAACACATGTCAAAACATTTCAATAGAATGACTCATCATTCCAAGGTTTTCATAAGTCATTTTCACCAAGTATTCCCATCTAAAGTGATCAAGTTTTTGGTTTAGCTATAAACTACTAAGTTAAGAGTGTTCACTAAGGTGGGATGCTAATCTCAATCTCATGCCATAGAATGACATCTAAGTCTATCTAGATAGGCCAAGTTTTATACTCTTTATGCTATTTACAAACAAAGTAAATAACTTTGGTAACGTAAAAGAAAGTAAAGCTTGTAAGTAAAATTTGGGATGGGTATAAATCAAAACTGGTATAACCAAAGCATGCCTAATGCCTTTGCTCAAGTTAAGGGGGCAAGTGTTAACTTGCTTAGTTCTAGCTTGCCTTGATTGGTGTAGTGGTTGAAATTCTCCTCGTCTTCTTCGGGGTAGAATTCCTCCTCCTCATAGACTTGGTCGGTACTATCGTCTATAAATACATACGGGAATACACAATCACCAAACAATACTTAACTAGTCTATTTAGCACACTACGACACACACTTGATGATCTGGTATCATCACATTCATCACAAGATTTTAATGAACTAGTTTCATTTATTTTATTTGAGAAAAGTAATTTCTACTCATTGAAATTAACTAAGATTTAATATTCTCCATTTAAAATATGGGATCATGTGGACATATGTCATCACCACATATTCTAATACATGGGAATGTGATTTAAATGTTGGGTCACATTTTATAAAGTTTAAGTTAAATATCTAAAAGATTTAAAGTGACTAGAAATTCTTATATAGCATTATTTTGGTACTAGTCCAAAGGCACTGCATGCAAACCTAAATATTATTACATATTCAGATAGGTATTATCAAATGTGATTTTTGAGAGTTGGAATCAACTCAAAAGCTATTATGGTTGAATTTTGAAAAAAATTTGAATGTAGAAAAGTCTCTGTTTTGTTATTTTTGCTATAGGTGATCTATAACTCTAATTGATTTAAATCCAACGGTCTTGGATATATATTTGAATTATCTTTCTAGCAAAATTTGAATCATGCAACTTGGTTTAGCAAAACTTTTTGAATTGATTTTCAAACTAGTGGACAGAAACTAGATTAAATTTAAATAGAAAATCCTAAATTTGAATTCTAGGGCCAGCGCGGGAACACTAACAGGCCGACCCAATTACACTCCGCGGCGCAGAGGACATCTGACAGAGGGGTCCTGCATGTCAGCGGCTCTTCTAACGTGAAGCGGTACGGGGCGATGTGGACCACACGATTAGAACCTAGATCGATGGTGGTGGCTCCTCGTCGATGATGGACAGGTCGCCGGCAAGATGGAACCCTAGCGGCTCGGTGGGGGTGCAATGGGGGCTTACCAGGGCTCCAACTAACGTTGCGATGGGGGCGATCGAACGAGGAGACGACGACAGACTCAGGCGAGGTCACTGCGGCTCCTGGGGTGGACGAAATCGACGGACCCCTTTTTTCTCTGCTACGGCAAACTTCAATGCAATTCCGGCGAACAACTGCTTCAGCGGCTCCAACGATGGTGTGAGGTGGTTCTGAGAGAGAGGGGAGTTGAGTGGTGTAAGGAATTGGTGCTGGGGAGGGCTCCTTATATAGGCTCGACGAGGAGACCGTGAGGGCGACGGTGAGCTCGTCGGTGATGACGGTACAGGGCGCTAGAGGCATGGGCGGTGTAGGCGGACGGTGGCTTGCCTCCTGGCGGTCAGCTACGACGTAAAGGCGACGCTAGGGGCGGTGGCGTTTGGTCGGGAAAGGGCGATTCTCTGCGCGGCAGAGGCGGTGCTCGACGCGGTTCACGGCGGCTGCTGGTCACGCGGTAGGAAGAGGGGTTGTCTGGGAGTGTGCTAGGGTTAAGGCGGAGCTGCACGCACGAGCTGGGATCAAGGCGCGGCTTATGCGGGCCTGTCAGGGATGGCGCTCTGGCGTGAGGTGTGCACGGTGCAGAGGCGGTGGGCGTGAGCTTTCTACGATGGTCCAGGGGCTGGCTGTGTCCGTGGGGTGGACGGGGGGTCGCGGTAGGGTGCGGCGGAGCTAAGGGGCAAGCTGGATTGGCGCGACGCTGTCTCTGGCGCGTTGCCCACGCTCGGCCGGCGGTGACCAAAAATAGGCAGCGCGTTACTGGCGTTGCGGGGTAGGAGGGGTGTGGTCTGGGGGTTAGTTAGGCTAATAGGGGACATAGGAGAGATGTGAGGGTTAAATGGGAGACAAGAAATCAATTAGCAACAGTAATAGTTAGGCCACAATTTTTCTGTCTGCCAACTGTTCGACACAATGGCCACAAGAAATTTTTAATTGAATTTTGAAATGACTTTTGGTGGATGTGTTAGTCATATGCTTAAGCATCTATGGTTGCTTGGGATTGTCAAGGGGAACTCATTTGAGTGGTTTTTTGAAAAGTGTGATCTATGCATATGAAATGGATTCAATTTTCTAATGCCATTTAAATTTAGTGTTTAAATGTTTTTGTAAGATTTCAAAGTGGGCCTTGGTAGATCATTACTTGTAGTAACAAGGGGTGCAAAGAGTTTGAATTGTTTCTGTTAAGAATTGGCTCCTAGGAACACCTAAAATGGCTTAGTGGATTAAAATGGCAAAGGTGACCATTTGCTTTTATTAATTCCATTTGATTTCTTTTTCTTTGGATTTTGCTTGGGAATGATCTAGATGATGTGGAATTCATCTTTGAATCATTTTACAACTATTAGAACAAACAAACATGGCAATTCAATGCGACACACATATGCATTCTTAATTATTTTAATGATAAAAAGTTTTTGTTAACCCTAAATTGGGTGATTTGGATCTTGATAACCTTGATTAAAGTTTTGGGATGTTACAAACCTCCCCCCTTAAATAAAATCTCATCCCGAGATTTAAGAAAGAAAACTAGGAACTAAAGAGATCTGGAAACTCAGTCCTAATGTAATCTTCTCGCTCCCAAGTGGCTTCTTCTTCTGTATGGTTGCTCCATTGGATCTTGAGAAATTTGATACTCCGGGTCCTGGTGGTCCTGTAAGCTTCCTTCAAGATACGGATGGGCACTTCACGATACGTCAGATCCTTGTTGATATCAACGGCTCGGTGATCGATGTTCTTGAAAACTTCGGTCTTCTCGGGCACTTCTAGGCATTTGCAAAGTAACGAGATATGGAACACATTGTGGATAACATACATCTCTTCAGTTAGTTCCAGTTGATACGATACTTCTCCTCGATGATTCAGAATTTTGAAGGGTCCGATATATCTGGGGCTAACTTTCCTTTCATACTAAAACGTTGCGTTCCCTTCAATGGCAAAACTTTGAGATACACAAAATCTCCAACATTGAAAGTCAGGTCTCTCCGTCTCTTGTCGTAACTCTTACATGCGGATTGGGCGGTCTTGAGGTGCTCACGGACTTTGTGAACCTTCTCTTCGGCTTCTCGTAGGATGTCAGGTCTGAAAATCTGACTCTCTCCTACTTGCGACCAATTCAAAGGGGTACGGCACTTTCTTCCATATAAGAACTCAAATGGGGCCATTTGCAAACTGGCTTGATAACTATTGTTATAGGAGAATTCTGCGAAAGGCAGACAATCTTCCCATTTGATCCGTACTCTAACACACAAGCTCTCAACATATCTTCTAGGATTTGGTTGACTCTTTCAGTCTTTCCGTCGGTCTGCGGGTGATAAGCTGTGCTGAAATTCAACTTGGTTCCTAATCCTTCTTGGATTTTCTGCCAAAATCTCGAGGTAAATTGGGTTCCTCGATCCGACACTATGGTCTTGGGGGTTCCATGCAGACTAACAATTCTGACAATATACAACTCTGCTAGCTTTGAACTCTGGTAGGTTGTCTTGACAGGTATAAAATGAGCTACCTTGGATAGTCTATCAACAATGACCCAGATTGAGTCATTTCCCCTACTAGAAGTAGGCAAACCGGTGATAAAGTCCATTCTGATGGAATCCCATTTCCATTCCGGAATCTGCAATGGTTGCAACAGTCCCGCGGGTCTCTGATGTTTCGCTTTGACTCTTTGACAGATATCACACTTGGCGATGTAGCTTCCGATTTCTCTCTTCATCTTGTGCCACCAAAATTGCTCCTTCAAATCCTGATACATGTTCGTTCCTCTGGGGTGGATAGAATAAAGAGTATCATGAGCTTCTTGCATGATCACTTGCTTCAGCTTCGAATCTGCTGGCACACAGATACGTCCTTTGTACCACAGAACTCCTTCTTCGTCTTCGGTGAATCCAGGTACCTTTCCTGTACCAATACGATGTTTGATTCTGTCGATACTTGCATTTCCCTTCTAGGCTCCTTGATTTGACTAATCAAAGTGGGTTGAAGTTCAATGCTAGCTAAAAATCCTTTGCTAACTAGCTCAGTTCTAAACTGCTCCAACTCCTCATGCAAACTTGGTTGCTTCTCCTTGATCATGGTGTTTAGCCTACACGACAATATGCTAAGAGCATCCGCTACCACATTGGCTTTGCTAGGGTGATAGTGAATGTCAAGGTCATAATCCTTGATTAACTCTATCCATCTCCTTTGCCTCATATTCAGCTCCTTCTGAGTGAAAATATACTTCAAGCTCTTATGATCTGAGTAAATCTCACATCGATCACCCATAAGATAATGACACCATGTCTTCAAGGCTAACACTACAACTGCTAGTTCAAGGTCATGGGTGGGGTAGTTCTGCTCATGCTACTTCAGTTGTCTGGATAGATACGCGATGACTTTGCCTTCTTGCATCAATACGCATCCGAGACCAACCTTGGATGCATCACAATACACATCAAACGGCTTCTTGATATCTGGCATGATCAATATTGGGGCTGAAATCAATCTCTTCTTGAGCTCTTGGAAACTTGCTTCACATTTGTCGATCCATTCAAACTTCTTGTCCTTCTTCAACAATTGGGTCATGGGTCTTGCGATGCTCAAAAATCCTTCTACGAACTTGCGGTAATATCCCGCTAATCCGAGAAATGCACGTACTTGGGTTTGAGTGGTTGGGGCTTCCCATTCTTCAACATCTTTGATCTTGGCGGGATCAACATCGACTCCTCCGGCAGACACAATATGTCCAAGAAATCCTACTTCTTTCAGCCAAAACTCACATTTGCTGAACTTGGCATACAACTGATGCTCTCTAAGGGTTTCAAGAATGATTCTCAGATGTTGCTCATGGTCTTCTTCTGACTTGGAGTAGATAAGAATATCATCGATAAACACAATGACAAACTTATCCAGAAAATTTATAAAGATCTTATTCATGAGATTCATGAAATAAGCGGGAGCATTGGTTAATCCAAAAGACATGACCGTATACTCGTATAATCCATATCTGGTGGTAAAGGTGGTCTTTGGAATATCCGTTGCACGAATCTTAAGTTCATGATAACTAGTCCTAAGATCAATCTTAGAGAACACTCTGGCACCAGTCACTGATCAAACAGATCCTCTATCTTTGGCAATGGGTACTTGTTCTTAATGGTGACATCATTCAGCTTCCTGTAATTTGTGCACAAACGATTACCTCCATCCTTCTTGTCGATGAACAGAACGGGCGATCTCCATGGCGATGCGCTTGGTTGAATCAAGCCTTTCTCCAGCATAGCATCCAGTTGCTTCTTCGGTTCCACTAACTCTGATGGGTTCATGCTATAGGGTCTCTAAGCTATGGGTCCGGTTCCAAGAATCAGTTCAATAATGAACTGAATATCCCGATCCAGGGGCATACCGGGCAATTCATCTGGGAATACATCGGGGTATTCATAGACTACTCTGACTTGGTCTATGGTGGGTAGGGCTAGACTCTTGTTGCATTTGAACTGACGGGGCAAGGTTTTAGATACATGCTCTACTGATACTCCAGAGCTACTGGTCATGGTGATGGCTTTCTTGGCATAGTCTATCAATCCTTTATGCTTCGACATCCAATCCATTCCTAGTACTACTTCCAAACCTTTGGTTCCAAGTACTATTAGATTGGCATAAAAACCTATCCCATGTATTCTGATAGGCACAACTTTGCAAATTTTTCTAGCTTTGGTGGTTGAACCAGGTATTTGAACTATCATGACATGCTTCAAGTTGGTTGGGTGAATCTTACTAGTGCATGCAAATTCTTCAGTAACAAACGAGTGTGATGCTCCAGAATAAAACAACACTCTTGCTAATACTAAGTTGACAGAAAACATACCTAGCACGACATCTAGCGCTTCTTGGGCTTCTTCGGCGTTCATGTGGAAGAGATGACCGTTGCGGTTGTGAGGGTTCCCTGGGGCGAATCTTCTTCCGGGCTGAACATGACACTGCTGTTGAGCTGGGGCATTCACATTGGCAGTGGCGGCAATCTTCTTGGGACACTCATTGGAGTAGTGACCCTTCACTCCACACTCGAAACAAGTAATCTAAGACTTGTCTTTTGCTACCACAGGCACGACATTGCTTCCAGTTCTAGGTGCAGTATTGTTGTTGTTCCTGTTGTTGTTGGACTTGGGTGGTGCATGGTTGAAATTGTTGGAGTTGCCGGGGTGATTGTTGTTTCCTCCGGTCTTCACATTTCCTCCGCTATGGTTGGGGTAGCTCGGACGACACATTGGGGGTCGATTGCTCCGCGGGGCATATCCGGCAGACGGGTTGGGACGATACTTCTGGTGACTGTTGGATCCATCTTGGTGCATCATCCGACGTTTGCGGTTGTCGTTCGCTTGATTAATCTTCCCTTCCATCTAAATGACAGAGTCGACTAGTTCTTCGAGGTCCTCAAAACGGATGTTGACTAGTACCGTCTGCATCGCATCATGCAGCCCGTTCAGGAATCTCTCCTTCTTCTTGGCCTCCGTGTTGATCTCATCAGGTGCATACCTAGCGAGGGACAATAATCTATCATGGTACTCCACCATAGTCATTCTGACTTGCTTTAGTTCTCTGAATTCATCTCTCATTCTGGTGACTAAACCCTGCGGCACATGGGTGCGGCTGAACTTGACTTTGAAGGCTTCCCACGTCATCACTTGACCATGGTTCATTATGCGGGTGCTGTTCTACCGTGCTCTTGCATCTCCTGCCAGATAGTGGGTGGCAAACATAACTTTCTCGTTGGCATACACTCCTACGACTTCTAAGTTATTCTCCATGGTCTGTAACCAATCATCAACATCCAGCGGGTCTTCAGACTTGCTAAAGATTGGGAGATTGGTATTCTGGAAGTTTTTGAGTTTGGATCCATGATGATCCTAATTTCCATGGCCCTGATTGTTGTGAGCCATCTGGGCGATCTACTGCAGGGTGGCTAGATTTGCTTGGTGCTCTGACCTACTAGCTTCGCGGTCTGCAATGAGCGTCTGCAGAATCTGCAGCATTGGGTCCTGCGATGAGCTGCTCCCTCCTTGGTTTCCACGAGTTATCTGAAGATTGAGATAGATAATGGGGTAAGAGGGAAAGTTCTAAGGTTTATGGTTTTGATTTCAAAGCTAAAACTTTGAGTTTGACTCAGGTTTTACAGACTAACTTATTTTCATTCATTCAAGCAAAGCACACGATACAAACACACACACACCACAACAAAAGGAAAACAGATGGTTTTAAGAACCATTCTGTAAGCTAAGATACAATGGGATTGATACTTCTCACTCCTACGATAGTGCGCTAGTGTATCTACTCATCATCGATGAAGTCGGAGTCATCATCGTCGGTGTATAAGTCCATGGCATCATCCTCCAGATAGTCATCATCATTGCTGAGGTACGAGTGAATATCCCCTTGGATGTCTTCACCTTCCTCCTCTTCTTCTTTTGCTGCAAGCTGAGCTTATTGCTCCTTGATGGTCTTTTCGAGGTCGGCCACCTTCTTGTGAAGACGGTCGATGGTGCGATCCTTCTTTGCGCGTTGACGGCAAAGTGATTGACGACCCTTGACGAGCAGTGAGAAAGTTTGGGCCTTCTGGGCGACAATGGCAAGGTTGTGGTGGGCGAACTCTTGAGCATTGTCCAATTCCTTCTGTTTGTCATACAGTAGGAAGTCGAGGTTCTCCACTTGACGCTTCAACTCCGGGTGACTTTGAAGGAAATATGCCCTAAGAGGCAAAAATAAAGTTGTTATTATGTATTCCTTATATATGATAGATGTTTATTTTGTATGCTAGAATTGTATTGATCGAAAACATCAATACATGTGTGTTTAATAAACAAAAAAGGTTCCTAGTCATGCCTCTCTTATAGACTAGCTTGTTGATTAACAAGATGATCAAGGTTTCCTGATCATAGACATTGGATGTTGTTAATAACAAGGTCACAACATTTGTGAAATGAGGTGATGAACATTCATCCGGAGTACAGCATTACGATCAAGTCATTATGTTTATATTGCTATAACATCATACGAAGTAATCTTTATCCTTAGACCATGAGATCATGTTAATTGCTAACACCTGAAGAGTATCTTGGTAACATCAAACGTCACACCGTAACAGGGTGACTATAAAGATGGGTTCAGTGCTACGAAGGTGTTATGTTGAGGCTCATGGATCAAGAGTGGAATTTGTCAATCCCAATGATGGATAGATATACTCTGGGCCCTCTCGGTGATATCACATTGGGATAGCTTGCAAGCAAGTGAAGTGATCACTAGAATGTTATATCATGGGAACGAGAAAAGAGTGCATGTCGGTAACGACATCAAACTAGGTATTTGGATACCGATGATCGAATATCGAACATGTATTATATGAAGAGACAAAGGGATTAAATTACAAGCGTTAAAGGTTCTCACGATCACAGAAGTCATCGTTGAATATGCAGGAGTCAGTATGGATCTCTAGGTCCCGCTTCTGACTATTGATCTAAGAGGAGTCTCAATCATGTCTGCATTATTCGCGAACTGTAGGGTGACACACTTAAGAGTTACCGGACACCATTTTGGAGCACATATGTTTCAGACGAAAGAATTGCAAAGTGCAGGAATTGTTTCGATAGAAACCGGAAATTGTTTCGGGTGAAATTGCAGAAAGTGGTTCTGCATGTGATATTGAAATATTGCAAGGGGTTATATGTGAATGTTTGTTAATTAAAGTAATTAAGAAAATTCTGAATAAATTTAATAAAAGAGTTTTATTAAATGAGAGAGCATTAAACTTGGAGAATTTTAATGCATTTAAAGTGGGGACTTTAAAAGGGAATGTGAAGAGGCATTTTAATGTGGAGGGGTTACCACCACATGAATGGGGGAGGTGAGGGGTCACCCCCCATGCGTTGGCCATGGATAGGAGGGGCACCCCCCTCCTCCTATAAAAGGCCCCCTCTTCCTCCTTCTTCCTCACACCTCCTTGTGAAGGATCTCTCTCCCCCTCTAGAATTATTTCCCCATGGTCTCGGATTAGCGAGATACATGTTCCCGGTGGCATTTCGTCTAGAAGGAGTTGCTGCTTCTGCTGGATCGCTGGAGCGAGGAGGTGGAGGTTGTCCGGTGGATTGAACGTGTGTGCGAGTATGGATGCGCTGCTGAGTTGTGGCGCTCGGACTTCCTCACGATCTTGAGATCGGCAAGTGTACGACTACATCAACCACGAGTTCCTACTCGTTAACAAAACTCGTTGTCTTCGAGGGTAAGTTCTCGTTGGATGTATGTCCACCCGTTGCTTTGTACCTAGTAGATAGATCTTGGCATGTAGTTCTCATCATAGGAATTTTTTTGTTTTCTATGCTGCAGACCCAACAAACTTGGCATTTCCAGAGGCATTCCCATCGAATCACGCCTTGCATAGTGAGCAAAGCGAGTTCCCTGGATCAAGTTGACATTCTGTGCGCAAAGACGAGCGAGAGCTTCATGCATTGCCCTGGCTAATCCTTCTAGCCAGTTGTTCTCTCTCATAGTGAATTGAATCTTCTCGTAAAGTGGTGTTTCCATCTTGCCTCGAAGATCAGCAACTACTAGCCATTGTAAATCTCCTCCTGGGGGACCATTGAGTTGAGCTCCAAAGAATTCCGGATGCGGACACTCAAGGTACTCGGACAGTGCAATGTAAGAATTTTGAGGATCATGAATCTTTTTGAAAGAATCTCAAGGGTAAGAGGGGAAATAGACTTTCACAAATACTCACTTTGGTTTTGAAACTAAGTTTTTGTTCGGACGACCATTCTAACTAGGGTCTCCTATGGTCAGGATGGCTCTGATACCAACTTGTCAACACCCGGATTTTTAATCCCAGATGCCTGCTATGCCATACATCGCAATCCCAAGATTACCATTTTTGCGAGACATAACAGATTGGATATCACAGTACACCATCCATTACAAACCATAATAAGGTCCTACATAAATAAAGGATCTCATGATCCAGTCTTAGTACAAACAATTAGCGGAATAAATAGCGTAGCAGTGGGCTCCATCTTCAGTGTCACATGCAATGCTGACGATGGGAGATGATCCTAGTTGTTGTAGCCGTCCTGCTGTCCTTCTTCCGGATAGTCCTCCTCATAGTATGACCACGGGAATAGCCAGGGACAAAGCCATGAGTACTCTTTAAGTACTCGCAAACTATCACTAACAAGCAAGGTAATTCTAGTAGGAATGCTAAGTTCTAAGTTTATTTGTAAAGTTAAGTTTGAAACCTAAGCTGAGTTCAGAAACAAAGAAAGATAAGATAAAGTTGGAAAATAACCTAAGTGGGAACTTAGTTGTCATAGTCACAACCATGTTGTGGTCAAGTCATGTCACAATTAATTTCATAATTCATTTTGAAAACATCTGACAACGGAACAGTATGGCCACTCCAACTGTCCATAACCGCGGATGCGACTATTCGAATAGTTTGACACTCTGCAGAGGTGGTACACTTTCACCACAAAATTCGATACATCTGTCAGGGATAACCCTGAATCATCATACTTAGTATGCAGATAATCAAACATAACCTTTCCTTTACACACTCTAGTATAAGCACCTCTCCTATGAGCTTGGCCTCCCAGCCATGGCCATCTGCCATCCTAGGCACTGCATAGGTGGACAACATTGAGAGGTAGCCTCAGCTCAAACCTCTCCCGCAAGGGAACTCATAATAATGCATATAAACTTCTGGCTAAGCCTTGCCCAATTCAGGTATTGTGGTTGTACGGTAAAATTGGAATGCTATCGCATCCGAACCCAACCATCAGTTTTTATAAAGGGCTAAGGCTCATGCCTCAACATTTTCACCATCATAAACCATTTGTGTTTCTCAACACATGTCAAAACATTTCAATAGAATGACTCATCATTCCAAGGTTTTCATAAGTCATTTTCACCAAGTATTCCCATCTAAAGTGATCAAGTTTTTTGTTTAGCTCTAAACTACTAAGTTAAGAGTGTTCACTAAGGTGGGATGCTAATCTCAATCTCATGCCATAGAATGACATATAAGTCTAGCTAGATAGGCCAAGTTTTATACTCTTTATGCTATTTATAAACAAAGTAAAGAACTTTGGTAACATAAAAGAAAGTAAAGCTTGTAAGTAAAACTTGGGATGGGTATAAATCAAAACTGGTATAACCAAAGCATGCCTAATGCATTTGCTCAAGTTAAGGGGGCAAGTGTTAACTTTCTTAGTTCTAGCTTGCCTTGATTGGTAGTGGTTGAAATTCTCCTCGTCTTCTTCGGGGTAGAACTCCTCCTCCTCGTAGACTTGGTCGATACTATCGTCTATAAATATATACGGGAATACACAATCACAAAACAATACTTAAATAGTCTATTTAGCACACTAAGGCACACACTTGATGATTTGGTATCATCACATTCATCACAAGATTTTAATGAACTAGTTTCATTTATTTTATTTGAGAAAAGTAATTTCTACTCATTGAAATTAACTAAGATTTAATATTCTCCATTTAAAATATGGGATCATGTGGACATATGTCATCACCACATATTCTAATACATGGGAATGTGATTTAAATGTTGGATCACATTTTATAATGTTTAAGTTTAATATCTAAAATATTTAAAGTGACTAGAAATGCTTATATAGCATTATTTTGGTACTAGTCCAAAGTCACTGCATGCAAACCTAAATATTATTACATATTCAGATAGGTATTATCAAATGTGATTTTTGAAGTTGGAATCAACTCAAAAGCTATTATGGTTGAATTTTGAAAAATGTTTGAATGTAGAAAAGTCTCTGTTTTGTTATTTTTTCTATAGGTGATCTATAACTCTAATTGATTTAAATCCAACGGGCTTGGATAAATATTTGAATTATCTTTCTATCAAAATTTGAATCATTCAATTTGGTTTAGCACAACTTTCAGAATTGATTTTCAAACTAGTGGACGGAAACTAGAATAAGTTTAAATAGAAAATCCTAAATTTGAATTCTCGGGCCAGCGCGGGAACACTAACGGGCTGGCCCAGTTACACTCCACGGTGCAGAGGACAGCTGACAGGGGGATCCCACATGTCAGCGGCTCTTCTAACGCGAAGCGGTACGAGGCGATGTGGATCGCATGATTAGAACCTAGATCGACGGTGGTGGCTCGTCGTCGATGATGGACAGGTCACCGGCGAGATGGAACCCTAGCGGCTCGGTGGGGGTGCAATGGGGGCTTACTAGGGCTCTAGCTAACATGGCGATGGGGGAGATCGAACGGGGAGACGACGGTGGACTCAGGCGAGGTCGCAGCGGCTCCTAGGGTGGACGAAATCGACGGGCCCCTTTCTTCTCTGCTACGGCAAACTCCGGCGCAATTCCGGCGAACGGCTGCTTGAGCGGCTCCGGTGATGGTGTGAGGTGGTTATGAGAGAGAGGGGAGTTGAGTGGTGTGAGGAATTGGTGCTGGGGAGGGCTCCTTATATAGGCTCGACGAGGAGACCATGAGGGCGACGGTGAGCTCATTGGTGATGACGGTATAGGGCGCTAGAGGCATGGGCGTGTAGGCGGACAGTGGCTTGTCTCCTAGTGGTTAGCTACGACGTAAAGGCGACGCTAGGGGCGGTGGCATTTGGTCAGGAAAGGGCGACGCTCTGCACGACAGAGGCGGTGCTCGACGCGGTTCACAGTGGCTGCTGGTCGCGCGACAGGAAGAGGGGTTGTCTGGGAGTGTGCTGGGGTTAAGACGGAGATGCACGCACGAGCTGGGATCGAGGCACGGCTCGTGCGGGCAGCTCCGTCTTAACCCCAACACACTCCCAGACAACCCCTCCCTGTCGGGGACGGCGCTCTGGCGTGAGCTGTGCACGGTGCAGAGGCGGTGGGCGCGAGCTGTCTACGGTGGTCCAGGGGCTGGCTGTGTCCGTGGGGTGGACAGGGGGTCGCGGTAGGGTGCGGCGAAGCTAAGGGGCAAGCTGAATTGGCGCGGCGCTATCTCTGGCACATTGCCAACGCTCGGTCGGCAGTGACCAAAAACGGGCGGCGCGTTACTGGCGCTGCGGGGTAGGATGGGTGTGGTCTGGGGGTTAGTTAGGCTAAGAGGGGACAAAGGAGAGATGTGAGGGTTAAATGGGAGACAAGAAATCAATTGGCAACAGTAATAGTTAGGCCACAATTTTTTTGCCTGCCAACTGTTCGAGAAAATTTTAATTGAATTTTGAAATGATTTTTGGTGGATGTGTTAGTCATATGCTTAAGCATCTGTGGTTGCTTGGGATTGTCAAGGGGAACTCATTTGAGTGCTTTTTTGAAAAGTGTGATCTATGCACATGAATGGATTCCATTTTCAAATGCCATTTAAATTTAGTGTTTAAATGTTTTTGTAAGATTTCAAAGTGGGTCTTGGTAGATCATTACTTGTACTAACAAGGGGTGCAAAGAGTTTGAATTGTTTCTGTTAAGAATTGACTCCTAGGAACACCTAATTTGGCCTAGTGGATTAAAATGGCAAAAGTGACCATTTGCCTTTATTAATTCCATTTGATTTCTTTTTCTTTGGATTTTGCTTGGGAATGATCTAGATGATGTTGAATTCATCTTTGAATCATTTTACAACGATTAGAACAAACAAACATGGCAATTCAAAAAAATTCTATATTAATGCGACACACATATGCATTCTTAATTATTTTAATGATAAAAAGTTTTTGTTAACCCTAAATTGGGTGATTTGGATCTTGATAACCTTGATTAAAGTTTTGGGATGTTACAGTGACTAGATACAAATAGTTTAAGAAGAAGCAATATCAAAGTTATGCATCAACCAATAAGTCTTGGGATAATGCACATAGAACTAAGAATGACCACTATGCTCCATCAATAGGTGCATAAAGATAGAAGGTGGAGACTCAACATAAAAGTAAAAGAAAGGCCTTCATAGAAGGAAGTAGGGATTCAAGTTTCATAAAGAGCTTCCAAAAATTATGGTACTTATTAGCTTTCAGCTCTCATTGCCCCTATCATAAGCATCTTGAAGTGATTAAGGTTAAAGTGAACAAACTATGGAGTATATGCTTGACAAAGTATAAGTTGGAAATCTCATGTCCCTTGAATATGAGGGCCGCTCCTCATGCTACTCAAGTTTAGTTACCAGCAAGTTCTTGTCATAGTAAGTACATGTGTATCATAGAGAACCGCCAACGGGGTACCCCTTGCCCGATGATACGGAAGAATCCCCATATCAAAATGACAAGGCAAGTAGACAACGAGCATCTCAACAATCTTCTTAGTTACCATGGGAAAATGGTGCTTTTTTTTCTCTCTTTCCTCTTTTCTCATATCTCTTTTTTTCCTTTTTTTCTCAATATCTAACTCTTTTTTTATAAGAAGAATGCTTCATAGACAGATCATTATGGTTACGCTGCAGGTTTCTACCATGACAACATGGATTAGACTGGCGGCCCAGGCGTTTCTCTAACACACATACATAACTCCATGGACTTATAAGCTCCCCTTTCATTTCACATTGACGACATCCATAAACAAAAGATCTTGATATCAACTAGGTACAAAGTACAAGTGCAATGTTGAGAGTGTTCCCCATGACATCCTGGTTCTGCTAATCCCCAACATATAAGTGCAAGCATATACAACATAGACGACACACTGGTTCAAGTTTATTAAGGGTAAGAACAGTAAAGTGTGCCATCAAGTTCGTGAGAGCTTTAATCACTAGTTTTCTCATAACAAGTTTAATTCGGAAGGTAGATAAAAACATGAATATACTTGGAATAGCAAATGCTAATAGGTAGGTACAGTGGACTCTCTGGAATAACTTGGTTTTAGGAGTTGGATGCATGAGTGGAACTCATACTTGGTTATGGAGGCTAGCAAAAGACTGGGAGCGACCAACTAAGAGAGCAATAATGGCCATAATCATGTAGAGCGACAAAACATCATTAATCAAAGCATAAAGTGATACTACAAGTCGAAAACTAAAGGATCATAAAGGCTTATGGTAATTTGGGATAGTCATAACATGGTGTGAGCATGCGCCAAATCAACCCAAATAAAGCATCAAAGGAGAATACCACAATTATATGCTTTAATATGCTAAAACAACGCATGATTCTTCCAAGGCACATTAAGCAATCTCAATTGTTTATAACATTTCATGCTACAGCAAAGATCACTAAGCATAAAGCCAAAACAATATCAAACATGGCATGACAAAGCATAGGCCATAGTCAAAAACAAGCTCCTTTTACCACTTAAGCATGAAATTTTCCTACTCTTTTCCAATCCAAACCAAACTTATTTGAAAACCAATGCATGAAAGAGGGGGTCCAACCAATTTATTCAAGAAAACTAAGAAAACCAAAAACAAAAAACAAAAAAGAAGATGCTCTAAGAACAACACAACTGTGCATGAAACAATAAAAATGAAGTGTTTGGAAGAAACCTGGGATTTTTATTGATGAAGAAGGGGATGCCTTGGGCATCCCCAAGCTTTGACGCTTGTACCTCTTGAATATTTATTGGGGTGACACGGGGTGGCATCCCCAAGCTTGAGCTTTAGTCCATTCTTCATCTCATTACATAATTTTCTCCATACACCTAATTTTTTTCCTTCATACAAAACTTCACACAATCTTTATTAGCAACATTAGTGCACTCAAGATAATAAGTCTTTAGGTTCAGTTTCAACACCAATAAAACACAAGCTACTGTAGTACTTCCCTCAAAAAGCTCAATTTCCCAAAAGAACTCAAAAAGGAACCAACAAGAAGCAAATGCAAATAATGATAGAAATCTATCAAAACAGACCAGCAGGTAAAAACCAATTTTTTCGAAGATGTTCTGTTGCTCAACTCAAAAAGTGTTGATCTAACGACAGTTAGATAACAACCTGGGATAGAAGCACAAAAATTCACGCCTCAAAACGACGTGCAGAGATTTACACGAATTTTTATGGTGAAGCACAAAAATCTGTTTCGGGACAACTTTCCCAATCATTACTTCTCTCTCATTAGAGTTTACTCTTGGCACAAAAAGAAAATAAAAAGGATAAGGAGAGGTTATTACTGAGGTAATAACTTCCAAGAATCATCTAAAACTTTTGGGTTATCTCCCAATAAGTACTTTTCTTTAACGCCTTTAAGTTAGGCTTGATAGTTTGAGAAGATGCTCACATAAGAAATATGAATTGAAGTAAAAGAGAGCATCAAGAAGCAAATTCAAAACACATTTAAGTCTAACCCACTTCCTATGCATAGGAATCTTGTAAGAAAATAAATCAAAGAAGCACATAGTAACAAGAATGGTAGATAAAACAAGAGAAACTTCAAAACTTTCAGCACATAGAGAGGTGTTTTAGTACCATGAAAACCTCTACAACCATATTTTCCTCTCTCATAATAATTTTCAGTAGCCTCATGAATAAACTCAACAATATAACTATCACATAAAGTATGTTTTTCATGATCTACAAACAAATAATTTTTATCAAGCTCAAAAATAGTGGGATTAAAA
This sequence comes from Avena insularis, assembly GCA_023614405.1. Taxonomy (NCBI): domain Eukaryota; kingdom Viridiplantae; phylum Streptophyta; class Magnoliopsida; order Poales; family Poaceae; genus Avena; species Avena insularis. The sequence goes on along the minus strand of CM042694.1, from coordinate 229,882,468 downwards.
CCTTCAAACCCACTTTTAACAATTCTATAACAAGATGACAGACCATTCAATATAGGACCATCATCTAGAGCTTTATCATAAACATTTTCTAAGCAAAACTCTTTACTACCATGCATTTTGACGTTAGGCACAAATAAAGGATTATCACAGATAACATGAGCATAACATTCGTCCTCCTTTGGTAAGCATGGGGGACAATCAAATACTGTAAGGGATAAAGAGTTACTCTCATTAGAAGGTAGGCATGGGTAGCTAATCCATTCTTCCCCATTTTGTTCATCACTCTCCTCCTCTTTTTCATCTAATGAGCTTCCCGTTTCAGCAATTTCTTCTTCCATAAGCTCCTGCAAGGCATTAGTCTCTTCCGTTTGTGGAAAGTATCTATTAATATATTCAAGAATATAGACATTTTCTTCCTCGTAATTATCAAAGCAAAATTTAAGTATATCATAAACCTCATATTTATAAGGTGAATCATCAGTATTTTCAAGCAAATAAGCTAGCTCGAATGCACCCTTCCAAGCAATAAATTCTTCAATTTGTTCCACATCATAAAAGTCATAATTTCCCTTAACATAAGAAGATATGGTAACATCATCATTATACTCACACTAAAAAGGGAGGTGTTTATACCTCTTACAGCAACAAGATTTATCAAAGCAATAAGTAACATTATAAGTAGAGCACATGTTTCTAGCAATGGTATACAATTTATCAATTTGTTCCCATAAGTGTTTCCCTTTTAGTGACAAGCGGTGTTCCTTATAATAATATTTTTGTTCTTCCGTGAACCCCCTTGCCAATTAGATTCAGTTTCAAAGAAACCAACCATTGATAGAAAGCATGATAAAGCAAGACAATAACAGACCAACGAAAATAACAACTATAGTAGGAACTATTTTTTTGTATTTTTTGATAAAAATAACAAGAAAACAAGGCAAAAATAAACTAAGCAAAACAAATAAAACAAAGTAAAGAGATTGGTTATGAGGGACTTGTTGGAGATATGCCCAAGAAGCAATAATAAAGTAGTTATTATCATATCTTCACACTTATGATAAATGTTTACATACCATGCTATAATTGTATTAACCGGAAACATTAATACTTGTGTGATTTGTAAACTAAAATAAGAGTCCCTAGTAAAGCCTCTTGTTAAACTAGCTTGTTGGTTAATATATGATCATGGTTTCCTGATCATGAACATAGAGATGTTATTAACAACAGGATCATATCATTAGGAGAATGATGTGGTGGACATACTCCTATAGACAAGCGTAGCATAAAGATCAAGTCATTTCAATAGTTCAATTGCTATATGCTTTCTGATACATAGTAACCTAATTCCTTCGACCATGAGATCATGCATATCACCTTTACTGGATGGATGCTTTGATGTCATCAAACACCACCGTAATGTGGTGGCTATAAAGGTGGCGTTGAGTGTTGGAAAGTATTGGTTGAAACACATGGATCAAGAGTGGGATTTGTCCATCCAAATGACGGATAGATATTCTGGGCCCTCTCGGTGAAATGTCATCCAATTAGCTTGCAAGCATGTGACTGGGTCACAAGGGATCACATATCACGGAACGAGAAAGAGTACTTATCGATGAGGTTGAACTAGGTATGCAGAGATACCGATGATCATAACCTCGGATAAGTAACATATCGTGAGACAAAGGGAAATTGGTATCGTATGTAAGTGGTTCATTCGATCGCAAAGTAATCGTAGAAATATGTGGGAGCCATATGAATTTCCAGATTCCTCTATTGGTTATTGTTCGGAGAAGTGTCTCGATCATGTCGCATAATTCACGAACCGTGGAGACACACTTAAGGATTCGACGTTGTTTGAGTAGTTATGGTATTATGAAAGAGACCGGATGTTGTTGAGTCTCGGATGGGATCCGGGATATCACGAGGTGATCCGGAATGGTCCGGAGAATAAGATTCATATAAGGAAAGTCCCGTTTCGGAGTTGGGGAATGGTTCCGGTGTTTTCATCGGGAACATTCTAGAAGGTCCCGGAATGTCCGGCACTCCGGAGGGGGAAGGGTACATGAATGTGTCATTGTAAGTTGGAATGATTGCATCATGTACTAGGTGTCTTCGCTGTCCAAAATAAAGGATTTATTTAAATCCTAAATTGAAAAGTCAAACGGCTAGTTTGAAAGTCAAACGGCAATTTTGGGAAGTGGGAAGAGAGGAGGATTGGTGGAGGCCGGGTGGAGGAGGTTCCTCCTTGGCGGCGCCCCCAAGCCGACTTGGGAGGACTCTCCTCCCTTGGCCAGCCCTCCCACCTATATAAGGAGGCAGGGCTCCCTCCTAGTACACAAGTTTCCTATCCTCTAAAAACCCTAGATCTAGACCCGGTTTAGAGCTATTTGGTTTAGAGCCTTCTAGTTGGTTTAGAGCCTTCTAATTGGTGTGTCTAATTACTAGACCACTAATAGCCTCTCTCATAAGCTCCACCATACTACTTTGCTTAAGCGAAGCCTGCGGGATCTCCCTCTACTTCCGGTACCACGCCGTTGTCTTTGGGAATCGCGAGGAAGTGCTACAACCTCCATTTTGCTGGAACAAGGAGAGGAAGGTCTTCGTCAGTACCGAACGTGTGACCGATCTTGAGGCGCTGCGGAACGCTTGGCGCGGAAGGATCGTCTGCGATCTTGAGATCGGAAGAATGCGACTACATCACCCACGAGAATCTGCTCTCGTTAAACACTTTGGAATCTTGAGGTGAGTTATTCCATCGACTCGTTGCTACAATCTAGTAGATAGATCTTGGCTTGTTTGTTTGTATGCGATAGAAATTTTTGTTTTCCATGCTCGAACCCCTCGGTGGTATCGAGCCGTGTCTATATGTAGATCTGTTGCAGTAGAACACAATGGTCATTGTGGGCGTTGATGCTTTATTGTAGATTGCTTTTGTGTACTTTGCATCTTGCGGTATGTTGGGATGAAGCGGCCGGGCTAACCTTACATGACATCGTTCATGAGACTTGCTCCACGCTTGACATGCAACTTGTATTGCATAAGTGGCTTCTTGGTGCTGTTTCTCCTAGCATAGTAAAGATCCAATTTACAACGGGTAATCAACAATGCTAGTATCAATGTTGTGGTTCTTGTTCGTAAGTTAGAACGACACTTATTGAAAGCCCCAAACCACGTAAAATATGCAAAGAAAGTAGAGGCGTCTAACTTTGTTTTGCAGGGGTGTCAGATGATGTGATATGGCCATGATTGTGATTATATTTGATGTATGCAATGTTCCTTATTGTAAGTTGGCAACGGCGGAGCCATATGGTTGTCTTTAATTTCTGTTAAGACCTGCGTGTCTATTCAAAATAGTTGTAATAGTTGAAGCTGGTGGACGACAACCATGAAGAAGCGTCATTGACCTTGATGCTATGCGGTGATGATGGAGATCATGTTAGGTGCTTGAAGATGGAGATCGGAAGCACAAAGAAGAAAACCATATCATATCACATATTATGAATTGCATGTGATGTTAATCCTTTATGCATCTTGTATTGCTTAGTAGACAGCGGTAGCATTATAAGATGATCCCTCATGCACATAAATTTCAAGTTCTAAAGTGTTCACCCTTAGTATGCACCGTTGCCAAAGCTTGCTGCTTCGAAGCACCACGTGATGATCGGGTGTCTTTGATTCCGCGGGTGAATACAACGTAAGCAAGCCAGATTTGCTTATGCGGTAGCTAAGGTTTGATCTTGACGAGCCTAGCATGTACAGACATGGTCTCGTGAACACGGATCACCGAAGGTAAAGCATGAGTCATATAGTAGATATGATGAACATGTTGATTGTTCGCCATTGAAGCTACATCAACTCTCGTGATGATCGGTTTTGATGTGGTGGATTTGGTTCGTGTGATCACTAAAACAATGTGAGGGATATTGTTTTGAGTGGGAGTTCACCTAGATTAATTTAATTATTAGTTAGAACTCAATTTATCATAAACTAAATCAAAGTGAATTTGCATAGTTGTTGTAGTCATTGGCATCCGTTTACCACCTTGCGCTTAGTTATAATTGAGATGATAGAACTATAGAATTCTGGTTAGTTACTTTACGAACTGGTATCGTATTGTTTTGAAGTGTTAATCTAAAGTTTAAAAGTCCTATTGCAAACTTTCAGTAAGTTCCGGTTACTCCATGAAGTTTAATAATTGGTATTAAAACAAGAGTAACAATTTCAAGTGTTAGTATATAAGTATCATGTTTGTCTCCATGATTCTTGATATTCAAAGGATTCTCTTAATATCAAGGTTATCTAGGATCTGAAAGAGTTGTTTCAGAAACCATGATGTGTGGAAGATATTGTGATATCTGAAACGAAGTTTTGGTTACAACATGATAGAGTATAATATGGCAAAGTTCATGTTCTCATATTTGGATGAGAATTTGCAAAAGGTTGGAGACACTAGTTGTCCTAATCTTCCAAAAGGTTTTGGAAAGCAACATTATACTCATAATTCATCGTTATAAGCTAAAAGTAGCTTGATCATGAACGATTACATGATAAGGTGAATATTTGATGTAGGTAAAATGTTTACTACACCAAGAGATTACTAAAGAAAGGAATTTGGAAGAACACCAATCATTTGATGATGGTGATATACTTCAAAGTGCAAGTCCAAAGACATTTGTATTTAATTATACACGCTTTGGATTATGTGTCATATGTATGACTCCACTATTGATGTTGATAGATTCTTTCAAGCGTAAAGAAGAAATCTTGAAGAGAATTTCATAAGTATATGGCAGAAAAGAAAAGACTAGAATTGTTCAGTTTAAGTATATAGATGATATACATGTTATGGCTATATTCTTTGCTTATTAAACGATGTGGTTCTTAAGTATTTTGATACTGAATTTGTTGGTATGAATCGTCATACGAAACAACACAATTCATGAACTACAATGGCCTAAGTAACTAGCAAAATAATATGTGATGATGTTCATCGAGAACAAAATAAAGGGTTATTGTGTTGCTCGTTAAACATCAAAAGCTTGCCTTCAAGATTTGTTTTATCAGGTATTATGATAACAAAAGGGTTGTTCAAATAATTGCCGTAATCCATAAAAGATGGATGATTCACAAATCTCGTTGGAGACATCACATCCATAAAACTAGTGCTAAAAATGTCGAAAGACAAATTGATTGAAAGATCACTTAGGAAGTGACATCGCCGTTTAAATTATATTGGAAAGAAAACATGAAGAAAATCCATATGGATGGAATTTTGGAGTCTATTTGATTTTGATCAAATGACGTTTGTGAAACTTTCCTAGAGATAATTAAAACTTCGTTCATAGGCCAAAAGGGAACGATGGACTAGCTTATTGGAACTTGTACATATTGTTGTACGAAATCCATTATGTGTAGTCAAGAGCGATGGATTTCAACTTCATATGCTTTCTCCAAAAATTTGAGTGAATATATGAATATTTACTTAATAAGGATGAAGTGTAAAATATTTGAAAAGTTCAAAGAATTTTAAGATGAAGTGCAAAATCATTGTAACAAGAATATAAATAGTTTATGATAAGATCATAAAGGAAGATATTTAAGTTACAAGTTTAGCATAATACCTAAGATTTAAGGAATCGGTCCGTGGATTTGCATTTCCCGAAACACCATGAGAGTATGGAGCATTCGAGATATGTAATTAAACCTTGTTTGACATGGTAAGATCAAAGGTATAATTCATAAAACTGCCATTATATTTTAAAGATTAAAAGCTTTGGAGATTACCGTTTTCCACTGAAAAGAGCTCCATCATAATCCGCTGAAATGACACCATATAAAGTTATGGTTTGGGATAAAACCCAAGTAGTCCTTTCTTAAAACATTGGTATGCTATGCATAAGAAAGATGTGTGCAACCAAAGTTGGATAAACCTGTCTTTGTATAAATGTTAAGTACTCCTCCATAAACACCGGAGACAAAAGTGTTTGTCGCTTAGAACGTCAAGTTTCTTTGAGAAGGAATTTTTCGTGAAAAGGCAAGTGGGAGGACAATAGAACTTTGATAAGGTTAAAGGAACCTTAGCTATATGTGCAAAGTTGCGCAGCACCGAAAAGTGTTCCGGAGGCAGCAACAATGCTCATGGCTCACGTGCCTCAAAGGTTGTGGTCACGGAGGTCTAAGTTTCTATTGAACCAAGTAGGTCAAGTAAACAATCAAATACCAAGATTTGAGGGTTGAATCATTATTTGAGAATAATGAACGGACTACATGCAAAGAAGCAATGATGGGCCCTGACTCCGTCAAATGGCTTGAAGCCATAAAATCCGTGAAAGTTCCATACACAAGAAATCAAGTTTTGAACTTGAAGGACCCTCGAAAAAGGTGTAAGACCTTGCAGTTGTGTTTGGATCTATAAAGAAGTAGACATGGATGTTTCACATCTATAAAATAGTCGACATGTTGGGAAAAAGTTCACAGCAATGTTCAAAGGTTGACTATGACAAGATTTGATCTTTCATAGTGATATTTAGTCTAGACGGATTAATGTAGCAACCACTACATATAAATTTGTTATATGGTAGTTGAATAAACAAAACAAGTTCTTCTAATAGAATCGTTACCTAGGACATGTGCATAACACGGTCCATAGGGTTTTGTTAATTCAAAGGATGCTAAAAGCATATGCAAACTTCAATGGTTGAAGTAAGCATAGCGGAGTTGGAATCTTCACTATGATGAAACTGTTAAAAGAGTTTAATTTCATCGGAGACAATGAAGATGCTTGCATTTGCAAGAAATTAAGTGGGAGCGCTAAGACATGTTTCTAATACATTATGTGGAAGACATATTGTTGATTGGAAATAATGTATCTTTTATTAACACATATTAAGAATTTCATCCCGATGAAAGACTTAGGCAAAACCCAAATATTTGGCATCAATAGACGCTAATATGGTTGTGCCAGAAGTACATAGACGAGATATTGAATGAATTCAATATAGAAACTACAAGAAAGGTTCTTGTTGCACAGAAAGGATTGAAAGAGTTCAATGTTGATGATATATTCAAGTGTATTGGCACTTGGTAAGTGAAACAAAGATTCAAGTATAGATTGATACTTGATATATGAAATCACAAAGAGTATTTATATCAATCATACTGTGATATGTACAAATCCAGATATGTCCTATGCTATAAATAATATGAGCATATACCAGAATGATTCATAAGATGATCATTGGACGATAGTAAGGATATTCTTATGATCTTTTGGAAGAACTAAGAGTATATTATTTGTAGAAGTGACAAATAGATGATTAGTTCATTGTAAAAGTACTGCATTGATACTAGTTTTGTCACAGAGTACAAATTAAGTTTATCTCAATCTAAACTAAGGGTGGCACAATATAATGGAAAGTGAGTTCCATAATGGATTTGGATGAGTTCCAAAGTTAAGACATTGTGACAGATACTACAACAAAAGGCTAAGTATATGACTGCTATTATAGCAGCAAAAGAGGGCATTTGTGTCAAGTAGTTTGTTATCAAACTAGGTGTAGTTCACAGCGGGATAATACTATGAAGATATATTGTGCAACAATATTATCAACATGTTTTAACCCCAAAGAACTAAAGGTCACACCGAAAGACCAAATCATACAAAGCCATCTCATTAGAGAATGAGTGATGCGTAGAGACGCAAAGACATGCAATTACACACGGACCTGGAAGTGTCAGATCCGGAGATCAGTTAACCACTAGCAATCGTGTACATACAACACCAGAAAGCCATAGGTGTTGAAAACACAAAGGTTTGAAACTAGATTATTGACTCTAGTGCAAGTGGGAGACTGTTGGAGATATGCCCAAGAAGCAATAATAAAGTAGTTATTATCATATCTTCACACTTATGATAAATGTTTACATACCATGCTATAATTGTATTAACCGGAAACATTAATACTTGTGTGATTTGTAAACTAAAATAAGAGTCCCTAGTAAAGCCTCTTGTTAAACTAGCTTGTTGGTTAATATATGATCATGGTTTCCTGATCATGAACATAGAGATGTTATTAACAACAGGATCATATCATTAGGAGAATGATGTGGTGGACATACTCCTATAGACAAGCGTAGCATAAAGATCAAGTCATTTCAATAGTTCAATTGCTATATGCTTTCTGATACATAGTAACCTAATTCCTTCGACCATGAGATCATGCATATCACCTTTACTGGATGGATGCTTTGATGTCATCAAACACCACACCGTAACAGGGTGGCTATAAAGGTGGCGTTGAGTGTTCGGAAAGTATTGGTTGAAACACATGGATCAAGAGTGGGATTTGTCCATCCAAATGACGGATAGATATTCTCTGGGCCCTCTCGGTGAAATGTCATCCAATTAGCTTGCAAGCATGTGACTGGGTCACAAGGGATCACATATCACGGGAACGAGAAAAGAGTACTTATCAGTAACGAGGTTGAACTAGGTATGCAGAGATACCGATGATCATAACCTCGGATAAGTAACATATCGTGAGACAAAGGGAAATTGGTATCGTATGTAAGTGGTTCATTCGATCGCAAAGTAATCGTAGAAATATGTGGGAGCCATATGAATTTCCAGATTCCTCTATTGGTTATTGTTCGGAGAAGTGTCTCGATCATGTCCGCATAATTCACGAACCGTAGGGAGACACACTTAAGGATTCGACGTTGTTTGAGTAGTTATGGTATTATGAGAAAGAGACCGGATGTTGTTCGGAGTCTCGGATGGGATCCGGGATATCACGAGGTGATCCGGAATGGTCCGGAGAATAAGATTCATATAAGGAAAGTCCCGTTTCGGAGTTGGGGAATGGTTCCGGTGTTTTCATCGGGAACATTCTAGAAGGTCCCGGAATGTCCGGCACTCCGGAGGGGGAAGGGTACATGAATGTGTCATTGTAAGTTGGAATGATTGCATCATGTACTAGGTGTCTTCGCTGTCCAAAATAAAGGATTTATTTAAATCCTAAATTGAAAAGTCAAACGGCTAGTTTGAAAGTCAAACGGCAATTTTGGGAAGTGGGAAGAGAGGAGGATTGGTGGAGGCCGAATTGGAGGAGGGTTCCTCCCTTGGCCGGCGCCCCACCAAGCCGACTTGGGGAGGGACTCTCCTCCCCTTGGCCGGCCAGCCCTCCCACCTATATAAGGAGGGGCAGGGCTCCCTCCTAGTACACACAAGTTTCCTATCCTCTAAACTAAACCCTAGATCTAGACCCCGGTTTAGAGCTATTTCGGTTTAGAGCCTTCTAGTTGGTTTAGAGCCTTCTAATTGGTGTGTCTAATTACTAGACCACTAATAGCCTCTCTCATAAGCTCCACCATACTCGCACCGGCTTAAGGCGAAGCCTCATGGATCTCCCACTACTCCTGTACCACGCCGTCTTGCCGGAATCGCGAGGAGAGTGCTACAACCTCCGCTGCCTGGAACAAGGGAGAGGAAGGTCTTCGGTCAATCGAACGTGTGACCGATCATGGAGCGCTGCGGAACGCTGGCGCCGAAGGATCGTCTCACGCGATCTTGAGATCGGAAAGAGTACGACTACATCACCCACGAGAATCGCTCGTTAAACACTTTGGAATCTTCGAGGGTGAGTTATTCCATCGACTCGTTGCTACAATCTAGTAGATAGATCTTGGCTTGTTTGTTTGTATGCGATAGAAAATTTTTGTTTTCCATGCTACGAACCCCTACAGGACTCCCCTTGTGAAGATGTCCTTGACTCCCCGACAACGGCGCCAGAAAAGTACTTGCTGACTCGTGTAATAACAAGCTCGTTGGGGAACCCCAAGAGCAAGGTATGATGAGCACAGCAGTAAGTTTCCCTCAGTTATGAAACCAAGGTTATCGAACCAGTAGGAGCAAGGAAACACCCCCAAGGTGTTGCTAGATAGCCTTTGGCAGGGCGCACTACCGGTGCTAGCAGCAACGTGGAAACCTGCACAACACAACCACAAAACTTTACCACCAACTTACAGTGAGGTTGTCAATCTCACCGGTTTTGCTGAAAACAAAGGATTAAACGTTTTGTGTGGAAGAAAGTAATAGTTTGCAGAAAGTAAACAGAAAGCAGTAAATAGTTGTAGATTGATGGTAACAGAAAGGACCAGGGTCCATAGTTCACTAGTGGTGGCTCTCCTTAAGATAGATGACATGTTGGGTGAACAAATTACAGTGGGGCAATTGACAAACATCAAGAAAGCATACATGCATATACTAATCATCTTGACTCCTTTGAGATTTGATTGGGCATTACAACATTATACATAGACTGTAATCCAACTACATCTATGAATAATAATCCACCTTTAGGTTATCATCCGAACCCGTCTAGTATTAAGTTGCAAGCAACAGATAATTGCATTACGCATTGCGTGTAAAGTAAACAATATGATTGTTCTATGAACAAAGGATTGTTGTTTTCTCCCTAGTAGCAACATCACATCTAGTACCTTAGAGATTTCTGTCAATTCCCCAGATTACTAGAGGCATGAACCCACTATCGAGCATAAATACTAACTCTTGGAGTTGCTAGCATCTACTTGGCCAAGATAGCTACTAACAAAGGAAAGCATGCAAGATCACAAATAACAAAGACATGATAGAATCAATAATCAATCTGAAATAGCATCTCAATATCCATCGGATCCCCACAAACACAACATGTAGGATTACAAATAGATGATCTTGATCATGAACGGAGCTCACAAGATCTAAACATGATAGCACAAAGGAGAAGAACCAGCCATCTAGCTATTACATGGACCCATAGTCCAAGGATGAACTACTTGAAGGAGATATGCCCTAGAGGCAAAAAATAAATAGGTTTTTATTGTCATATCTCAATTAGTTTACAATAGTTTCATATTGTGCTATAACTGTGCCAAGTAGAAACATTGGTACAGGTGTGGTATGAAACAACAAAGTCCCTAGTAGCCTCTATTCATACTAGTTCGTTGGTCATGAAGATGATCTGGGTTTCAAGATCATGGGCATTTATGCCGACTGACAACAGGATCATATCATTGGAGAATGATGTGATTGGACATTCCTCGAAGGATTGCAACACGATCAAGTCATATAGTTCATTGTTGCAACAGCTATACCTAGACTCCTTCTCCTTAGACCGTGAGCTCATATTACTCACTGTTTCCCTAGGCTGCTTTGATTGCATCAAACATCATCTGGTAATGTGGTGGCCATAAAGGTGTACGTTGGGTATTCCGAAGGAACAGTAGATGACATGTGACTGCAAGACCGGGATTTATTCACCCACATGATGGGTAAAGATACATACGGCCGTCTTGGTGAGATTACATCTATAAATGTTGCAACATGTGACTAGGTCACGGGGATGTAATATCACGGTAACAAGAAAACAGAACTTGTTGTGAATGAGATTGAACAAGGTATGGGATACCAATGATTGGATCTCGGACAAGTTGTATCAAGAAACAAAAGGAAGAGGATGCTACATTTAGACGGTTCAAACGACATTGTCATCAGGAATGCATAGGGGTCACATAGACATCCCTGGTCCCTCTATTGATCATTGATACAGATCATGTCTAGAGCATTCCCGAGCCATGAGAGGATACACTTAAGGGTACGATTTGAGCGATCATTCAAAAGACGAAATCATGGTAGAGAAAGAGAGAAAGCCGGAATTGTTCCGCGGAGAGATCCGAAGTTGTTCGGAGAAAGAATAAAGGAAAAACCTCGAAAAGTGTTTTCGGATAAATGAGAATTTAAATATATATATACTATATGCTAATTATGAATTAATATATTATAAATAATATTTAGATTAAGATTTATAAAGTCAACTTTTATATTAGGCCAAATCCCAGAGGGAAAAGGCCTAGAAATAAAAGTGCAGAAAAAATAAAAGGGAAAAAGTAAAACAGCCAGCCCTATGGGCGGCGGATAACCGCCACCGCACAGGACGGCAGGCAACTGGGCGCCGCCAGTCAATGTGGGGCGAGCTGGGCCACGGGGGGAGCGACCAGCCCACCCGGCCGCCAGCCGCCGCCACTTGGGCCCCCGGGCACAGAGAGGCTGGGGCCGGCTGGCGATAGCCCACACCGGGCTGGGTTGGTGGCCGTCGGCGAGCCGGTCATTGGTCGTCGCCTGCTGGCAGGCTGGCTGGCTGGCCACGCTAGGCCGCGGTGGGCAGGCCAGCCCACTCGGCTGGCTGCTACTGCCTTTTTCTCCTTTTCTTTTTATTTAGATATTTTCTGTTTGCTATTTGGGATGAGTACTTTTGGCCCATTTGGCAGTCCAAATTTCTGCTGACTTTTTCTTTAGTATTAGCCCCACATGGCTAACCCAATGGGAAGGGCACACCCCCTCCGCCTATATAAAGGGGTGCCCATGGGTGGGATTAAACACACAATTGGAGAAGTCCTTTGGTTGACTTTCTCCTCCTCCCTCTCTCTATACCTCGTGACCATGGCCCCAAGTCTGGGCTGTGCGATCGAGGCACACCTGTAGTACGCCGTTGCACTGCAGGGATTCCTAGCCGGATATCAACTTCCGCACTCCCGGCGGGATCGAGGAGCCAGAGGTCTCATCGTGCACCGGATGTGTACGAAGAAACGAGGCGCAACACTTGGGGCGCTTAAATGTCGTGAGCCGGAGTTGTTACACGATGAAGATGATGAAGATCAAGAAGGAGCAAGGGGTGACCTGCGAGGAGCTTCGCGACCTTGAGGTCGACTTTGAGTACGACTACATCAACCACGTTCCCCGCGGAACGTTAACCGCGTATGGTCTACAAGGGTATGTATTCTCTACGTATCGGTCGTTACCGCATTACTACATAGATAGATCCTAGGCAAGTTTTGGGGTTCCGTCGTAGGATTTTTTTTGTTTTCTGCACCGATCCCCAACTGTGGTATCAGAGCCGATCTATGCGTAGGAGTGCTGTACAGCCATCAGCACAAGTATTGTGCGGGCATTGATCCCTTAGTTGTTACCCTCTAATGTGTACTTGTTTATATCGCGGTATTGTTTGATGAAGCGGCTCGGACCGACCTTACGTGTATTCGTACGGAGACTGGTTCCACGCTCAACATACGGCTTGTACCCTATAAGTGGCTAGCGGGTATGGCATTTACAACGGAAGGCCTCGAAAGGGGTGTAGTATAGACAACTATCAGATCCATGTTGTGGTTAGAAAGTTCGTAGTTTAGAAACGGTTCTAGTGCGAAAGCCCTAACAACCACGTAAAACTTGCAGTAGATAAAGTAGAGGCGTCTAACTTTATTTTGCAGGGGGCATGTGATTATGATATGGCATTGGTCGCTACAAAGGTAAAGTAGTTTACTTTTCTATTGCTAAGTAGTATAGTAATAAGTCATCGTTCCGATGAACGACCTGGTGGAGGCGTCGTGGACTTGGCGTCAAACCAAGGGCAAGATGGAGATCATGCCGGAGCGCTTGATGGAGATCAAGGCGCAAGAAAGACCATATCATATCACATTATACATATGATGTTGATACCAGTTTTTACATCTTATTGTGTGCTAGTATTTAGATACTCAACGGTAGCAAATAAGATAATCCCTATTGAATTCCAATGTTCCATGTTCCCCTTGTGTGTGCACCACCAAGAAAGTTCTTTGGTATGAGACGATCCATGGTTACAGGCCTGGGTGTCAGACATATCTACGTTCGCATACAGTGGGTGTAAGCCATGTTGCACAGCGAATACACACAAGTTAGATTTGGTGAGCCTAGCACGCCACAAAAGCATGGCCTCGGAACACAAGAGATCGAAAGATCGAGCATGAGTCACATGGATGATGTGATTGGCATTAGTGAATGTCTACCTTTGATAATGCACTGATGGCTGTGTAACACGGGGGAGGTGCAGAGGATAGGGATCATGCAATCACTAAAATCGTCCAGGGGATGACCGTTTTAGTGGAGACCAATTATAAATTGTTCTCTTATTATAAACTTAGTCTAGATGTCTATTTGCAAATTTCTTAGTAGACCTTGGCCTATCCCATTGAGGTCCTTTGCGACCATGGGAATATATTGCTTAATTTGGAACTTAGCAAAAGGGTCCAACTTCATAAGATTAATACTCACGCCTGAGGGATATCCTCATGAAAGGTGATCTTCTCTTCTTGATACAATAACCATTAGGAGATAATTCGATGACTTCGGATTGTTTGGAAAAACACTTAGCAATCTTGCATTAGAGTTGAGAACTCTTAGGGCTTGATGGCAAATGGAGGTCATGGATGAAAAGGTATATGTAAGATATACAAATTATAAATGTGGTTCTTGCAAAACTCGTTGCAGTTTGCAAAGTATTTGATACTTGTCCCGTTTTGTGAAAACAGGAGGATCTGCTTGAGAATTGCTGGTTTTGAGGCAACATGACTTGATGACGGCAAGCAAAATAGTTAATGGCCGACATCATCTCTTTCCTCAATGTTTATCATTTGGATTAGTGGACTTGAATATAATTTGTAATCCTAATTTGTGTGTCTTGCTTTTGGCGAGACGATTATTCATATGAACAAGTTACAAATCAGTTTGTACTATCCTTATGAACAATACCATCATGGTCACATTATGATTACAAACAAGTTATTCTCATCACTATGTTAATGATAATAGTTTAAACATTTATAAAGGATTAGAATGCTAAAAGATATCTAAAGTCTAATAATGAAATGACTCTATAGTTTAAGTCATTTTGGTTATTGCAGGTTCTTTATGAAAGATCGGGGTCCTAGATGCTTAATCTAGAGACTTTGCAAAACCATGCCTCCTGGGCAGAATGACTAAAACTCCGCATTCTGGTAAAATGGTGACATGCGAAGAAATGTTGAATCTTATACATAGTGATGTATCACATTTTCAACAAATAGTGGAAATCATTAGTTAATTGTGGACTTAAGTGAATAAGCGTATTTACTTAATGAAACATGAAGTTCGAAATGATTTGAATTGTTCAAATGAGTTCATAACAAAAGGAGGATATTGAAATTAACAAGAATATGAAGTCTCTTCGATTTGATCGACATGACCAAAGTATTCAAGTTAAGTTTAGCATAAAAGGAACTTCTGAAAAATGTTTCACAAATTATGAAAATTAGACGAATTCAAACTGTGTTGAAATATCTAAACATCATAATAATTATGTATTGGATACATATGGTATAATATTATCTCTTATCGGGGTTATAGTTGTCATTTAGAGTTAAAGATCGAAATAAGCAAACACTCATTTGAAATAACAAAGGAACATCTAAAGATTCGTGGAAACAACACCATAAGTGTTATGGCAAGTTCGAGTTTCTAGAGATTTCGATAAGTCGAAGTCGTGCCGAATAAACAAGTCTTTGTAGAGCATTCTTAGGAAGCTATGAATGCATATTCCACAAAGGGGCAAACTTATGGTTGTCCAAAGTTGAAGTGTCTTGATGAAGATACAAGTGGAAGAAAGTAAAAGATCAAAACAAGGTATTTGACCTTACCTCCGTATTGTTGAGTGGCGCAGCGGAATTTGTTTCGTGAAACCAAACTCTACAAATAGAGGAGAAACCAATGATAATGATCATAAAGTTTCAGGGAATACTTTGACTAAAGAAAGTAGGATTCAACTAAATATTCTACAAGTTTGTAGAATTATATTGTTGATTCACTTGTCATGTTTTGAACAAGACATACCTACGAAATACAAAGAAGCGTGATGGACCTTAGTACGAGAAATGAATAGTCATTGAAATCTCGATTTGATTATGATCAGGGAATTTTGGAATGTCCAAGATTATCGAGAGGACCTATTTTTGAGTGGGAGCAAATCAGCTTGGCTAATTCATAATATGTAGCTGACATATTCTGAGTGGGAGCTAAGTGAAATCCCTAGATCTCAAACATGAATGTTATATTTGAGTGGGAGCGTGAAATCATTCTAGTATATGTGGACAACATATATGAATGATGTGATTGATGTTAATAACATTTAAATAGGTAAATAAGGATGAAGTTGAAGTTATTAAACAATAAGATCTATCGATATAGATTGGTGAGTTTAAACACTGAATGTTGAATGCTTCCTAGACTTTATTCTGAAAGATGTTCAGAATGTCCTAAACAAGATTCTGAAGAAGCTCAGAATGGAACAAGGTAAGAAAATAGTTCTTACTATATGAAGCATTGAGTTAGTATTGCAACTATGGTTGAAAGAAAGAGATGCGTTGCATCTCCTATGCCTCAGTCATAAGTTCTTCCATATAACCATGATGCATACTCGACATAATGTGACCCAAGGTTCTGGTTGGAAGGACTATCTCTTAACTGTAAGAACATGTCTTTGAGTGATTCCTGAGTTGATCACTGAACCAGAATTGAGTTTGTACATAAATGGCAAGAAGCAATGTAAGTGGCATAGATGCATTTCATGCACTAGGATCTACATAGATATAGAAGTATAAAGGCTACATCTGATGTGATGTATAATGTTATGGCGGGGCTAGTTCGCTTTTAACGTAGAATGATGTGTCCCAGGGCCCAGTGCCCAAGAGAAAGCCCTCGAGGTTGATCTAACATCACTGTAAGCTCCTAGAATGGCCTCGTTCTGCTGCCATGACTATAGTATATACACAAAGGATAGCAAAGTGTGTTTCGAAGTTTAGATGACAACGTGAAAACACCATCATCAAAAACACTAGAAAAAAAGTATCGCTTTGTTGCTAAACAAATGTTTTGACCCATTATACGATAATGGTGTGAATGTCAAAATTAGGAAGACATTAATGATTTGCAAAAGACATAATGATCTGGTAAAACAGAACATGGACACGACGTCTCCCATGAGCATGCATGATCTGTAAACGCATGTGGAATATGGTTTATATGAGTAAAATGCGAGCTAGATTATTTGTACTCTAGTGCAAGTGGGAGACTGAAGGAGATATGCCTTAGAGGCAAATAATAAATAGGTTTTTATTGTCATATCTCAATTAGTTTATAATAGTTTCATATTGTGCTATAACTGTGCCAAGTAGAAACATTGGTACAGGTGTGGTATGAAACAAGAAAGTCCCTAGTAGCCTCTATTCATACTAGTTCGTTGGTCACGAAGTTGATCTGGGTTTCAAGATCATGGGCATTTATGCCGACTGACAACGGGATCATATCATTGGAGAATGATGTGATTGGACATTCCTTGAAGGATTACAACACGATCAAGTCATATAGTTCATTGTTGCAACAACCATACCTAGACTCCTTCTCCTTAGACTGTGAGCTCATATTACTCACTGTTTCCCTAGGCTGCTTTGACTGCATCAAACGTCATCTGGTAATGCGGTGGCCATAAAGGTGTATGTTGGGTATTCCGAAGGAACAGTAGATGACATGTGACTGCAAGACCGGGATTTGTTCACCCACATGACGGGTAAAGATACATACGGCCGTCTTGGTGAGATTACATCTATAAATGTTGCAACATGTGACTAGGTCACGGGGATGTAATATCACGGTAACAAGAAAACAGAACTTGTTGTGAACGAGATTGAACAAGGTATGGGATACCAATGATCGGATCTCGTACAAGTTGTATCTAGAAACAAAAGGAAGAGGATGCTACATTTAGACGGTTCAAACGACATTGTCATCAGCAATGCATAGGGGTCACATGGACATCCCTGGTCCCTCTGTTGATCATTGATACAGATCATGTCTAGAGCATTCCCGAGCCATGAGAGAATACACTTAAGGGTACGATGAGAGTGATCATTCATAAGACGAAATCATGGTAGAGAAAGAGAGAAAGCCAGAATCGTTCCGCAGAGAGATCCGAAGTTGTTCGGAGAAAGAATAAAGGAAAAGCCCCGAAAAGTGTTTTCAGATAAATGGGAATTTAAATATATATTTATTATATGTTAATTATGAATTAATATATTATAAATAATATTTAGATTAAGATTTATAGATTTATAAAGTCAACTTTTATATTAGGCCAAATCCCAGAGGGAAAAGGCCTAGAAATAAAAGTGCAGAAAAAATAAAAGGGAAAAAGTAAACAGCTGCCTGGTGGCGGATAACCGCCACTGCATATGGGGAGCAACTGCCCACTGGCGCCATTGCCGCCACTTGGGCCCCCGGGCACAGAGGCCCACCCGGGGTGGGCGCCAGGCCATGGCCACCATCGATAGCTGCCCACCCGGCTGGGTTGGCAGTCACGGGCGAAGCTGGTCATTGTTGGCCGGCTGGCAGTCGGTTGGCTTGGGTCATGTGGTGGGTGCAGGCTGCCCACCCACCCATGGCCGTCACGCTTTTTTCTCTTTTTCTTTTTATATAGCTATTTTATGTTTGCTATTTGGGCTGAGTACTTTTGGCCCATTTGGCAGTCCGAATTTCTGTTGACTTTTTCCTTTAGTATTAGTCCCACATGGCTAATCCAATGGGGAGGGCACACCCCCTCTGCCTATATAAAGGGGTGCCCATGGGTGGGATTAAACACACAATTGGAGAAGTCCTTTGGTTGACTTTCTCCTCCTCCCTCTCTCTATACCTCGTGACCATGGCCCCAAGTCTGTGCTGTGCGATCGAGACACACCTGCAGTACGCTGTTGCGCTGCAGGGATTCCTAGCCGGATATCAACTTCCGCACTCCCGGCGGGATCGGGGAGCCGGAGGCCTCATCGTGCACCGGATGTGTACGAAGACACGAGGCGCAACACTTGGGGCGCTTAAATGTCATGAGCCAGAGCTGTTGCACGATGAAGATGATGAAGATCAAGAAGGAGCAATGGGTGACCTGCGAGGAGCTTCGCGACCTTGAGGTCGGCTTCGAGTACGAATACATCAACCACGTTCCCCGCGGAACGTTAACCGCGTACGGTCTACAAGGGTATGTATTCTCTACGCATCGGCTGTTACCGCATTACTACATAGATAGATCCTAGGCAAGTTTTGGGGTTCCGTCATAGGAATTTTTTTGTTTTCTGCACCGATCCCCAACACTACTCACGCATCACACCGGAGGCTTGCATGGTGATGAAGAAGTCCTCCAGGGTGAATTCTCCCCTCTGGCAGGGTGCCGGGAAGAGCTTCAGATCCCTCCCAATCTAGGGAAGAGATGACTGCAGCTACAAACTCTTTCGTGGAATTTTGATCGGGTACTTAGGGTTTCTATATCGGAGGCGATATATAGGCGAAAGGGGAGGCCGAGGGGGTGCCCTAGGCGGCCACACCACCCCCTAGCGTGGGACAGACCTGGCCGCGCGGCCAGGTGGTGTGGCGGCCCTCTGGCCCTTCTCCGTCTCGTATTCTGGCTCCGTGTCCTCCTCGGTGAAAAACTGACTTTGGCTTTTGTCCCGTCCAATTCCGAGAATATTCATTTTCTGACTTTCCCGGAACCAAAACAACAGAAAACATACAACTGGCACTGTGGAACTTTTCGGTGGCGGCGGCGCTGCGGAACTTTTCGTGGTTGGAGGCTTGATTATTTAGGGTTTTGGTATCGGGAGGCTCTTATAGGCGAAGGAGGCAAGGTCGGTGACCGGCCAGGGGGCCCACACCATGCCCTGGCGCGTCCTAGGGCTACCCGCGCCTGGGGGTGGTGTGGCCAGGCCATGGCCCTCCTCCGTCTCGTATTCTGGCTCCGTGAATCTTCCGGTAAAATAGGAACTTTGGCTTTTTTCCCGTCCAATTCCGAGAATATTCATTTTCTGACTTTCCTGGAACCAAAACAACAGAAAACATACAACTGGCACTGTGGCATCTTGTTAATAGGTTAGTCCAAGAAAGTGTATAAAAATTACTCCAAAGTGTGGACAAAACATAAGAAAGTAGATAAAAACCAAGCATGGAACATCAAAAATCATGGATACGTTAGCAACGTATCAGTACCAGGCTATACTTCTGGGCAGTGGGTAGGCGCCAATGGAGATTGGATTGCCACGACTAGCTTCAGAGGCAAGTTGGAGCTTTGCAACGTGTACACTCGTTGCAAGATTCCTCTCCCAGCATTGTAGTTCCAAGCAACCGACCATCCAACCACGTTCTTGTTGGATAATGATCTTTCAGCTGTAATGCAGAAGATTGCTATTTGCAAAGTTCCCATAGCTGCTGGGAGATATAAATATTTCTCGCTTGTTGCAGTCTTCAACGTCAGAATTGCCATCCTTCAGGGCGGTGATGATGGATGGACAGTTCTTCCACTTCCTCTTAACCACACCCTGAGCCCTTATAGTTACAATGATGGAATTACCCACGACATACTGGTGTTCGCCACAGCTCTGTATGGCAACGTCATGTTTGGGATCCTCTGCATCCTGGTAATTATTCCTTCATATGTAGTGTACTGGCTTAATTACTCATGTGCCCAAGCTATTGTACTGAATTGACATAGGGAGTGTGATGACCCACAAGTATAGGGGGTGTATCGCAGTATTTTTGATAAGTAAGAGCGTCGAACCCAATGAGGAGCAGAAGGTGTTGACGAGTGGCTTGGAGCAGGAATTCTCTGTAAATACTTAGCAAATGGATTTTTAGGGGTTTTTGATAATGCAGATAAATAAAGTGCGAGTAAATAAAAGACAACAATAATAGATGCAGCAAGTGGCCCAATCCTTTCTTTAGCAAAGGACAAGCCGGTTGTATTACTTAAGATGACCAAAAGTTCACTCCCTTCTACAAAGGTTTCCTAACGGGGGTTTAGGTTTCTGTCACTCCGGCAACCCCTACGATTAGTAGCCAAATACACAATGCATTCCCCTAGGCCCTTAAAGGTGAAGTATCATGTAGTCGATGTTCACTTGACACCACTAGAAGAATAACACCACAACTGAATTATCAAACCATTGAATCTTTCTCAACACAATTCCACTACTAACAACATGACTTCTCCCATGTCCTCAAGAACTAAACGAATTACTCACAAGACATCATATGGATCAAGATCAGAGATGAAATAATGATAAGTAACAATCTGAACATGAACGATAATTCAATGGTTCCACTCAAATAGCATCAACTACAACAAGTAATCAACACCGGGAAAGTTTCCCCTAAGAACTATGCAAGATTCAACCCAATTGTTACAGCGGTATGAAGTGGTGATGATGGTGCTGGTGGAGATGATGATGATGATGATGATCCCGATGAAGTCCAGCTTGATGGTGGTGTTGATGGTGAGGATCTCCCCTCTCCGGGAAGGAATTTCCCTATAGATTTCTGCCTGCTGGAGAGCTCTTTCTCTCTCTGCAGTTTTCCGCCCTGCAGAGGCGGCGGAATCTTTCTATGGTTCCCCTGATCTTAGGGTTTTAGGAGGATAATATACGCCAAAGAGCAGAGCCAGGGTGGCCACACCACCTCGTGGCGCGGCCAGGGCTGGCCCACGCCAGGGGGTGGTGTGGCCCCCCTGTGGCCCATCTCTGTTCCCCCTTCTGGCATCCTTCATCTTCTGGAGAAGTAGGATTTTCCGTATATTTTCCAGGATTTTCTGATCTTCGCGAATTTCGCCTCCAAACAGTGCCTTTTGCATCAGAATCCTGACTTCAGCGGTCCATCCTCCAAAAGTCATCAACCATGCAAAAACAGATGAAATAACATAAGTATCATCTCTTCATATGAAATATATCAATGAATAACAGTAAATTATGATGTAGAATAGTGATGCAAAATGGACGTATCAACTCCCCCCAAGCTTAGACTTTGCTTGTCCCCAAGCAAAAACCGAGCTCAATAAACATGACCTCAGGTTTATGGAGTGAAGTGTCGATAAAAGAATACGGACAAGAAGCATCACATTTATCAATACACAAATCATAATAGAAGATAACTCACTATTATATAACTTAACTTGCAATAAGTAAAGGAAACACAATAAAGATACACAAAGTAAATCATAATTGGTAATGGCAAACTTTGCTCTTGGTCAAAGAATAGTTAACAATTTGCAGGAGTTCAATCATAATGGGGTTTTCAATGATAGCTTTCAAAGTAATATTAACTAAGATAGGAGAAGTGTGCAAAACAAGGAACATAAGAAACATGATTGAATAAATCATCATATGAATGAATGAAACACAACAACTCAAAATACTTGCTGAGATAGAAAGGAATAGGTTTACTGACTCAACTAAAAAGTAAAAGATAGGCCCTTCGCAGAGGGAAGCAGAGATTTCAAGTTTCATAAAGAGCTTCCAAAAATTATGGTAATTATTAGCTTTCATCTCTCATTGCCCCTATCATAAGCATCTTTAGGTGATTAAGGTTAAAGTGATCAAATATGAGGATATGCTTGACAAGTTATAAGCTGAAAATCTCATGCCCCTTACTTACGAGTACCGTTCCTCATGCTACTCAAGTTTAGTCACAAGTAAGTTCTTGTCATTGTAAGTACATGTGTATCATAGAGAACCGCCAACGGGGTACCCCTTACCCGATGATACGGAAGATTCACCATATCAAAATGACAAGGCAAGCAGACAATGAGCATCTCAGCAATCCTTTTATTTCCTATTTGCATAGGCCTCTCCTTTTTTTCTTCTTTTTTCCTTTTTTCTTTCCTATTTGGATAGGTTTTTTTTATAGAGGATGCTTCATAGATTGCTCACTATGGTTATGCTGCAGGTTTCCACCATGATTAGGCATGGCTTAGACTAGCTGCCCAGGCGTTTCTCTAATACATATACGAACTCCATGAGCCTTAAAATCTCCCCTTTCATTTCACACCGCCGGGATCCATAAGCAAAAGAACATGATATCAACTAAATAATGTGCAATGTTGAAAGTGTTCCCCATGATAACATGGTTCTGCTAATTCACAACTTACAAAACGCAAGCATATACACAACATAGATGGGCACAATGGTTCAAGTTTATTAAGTGCAAGAAAAGTAAAGTGTGACATCAAGTTCGTGAGAGCTTTAATCACTAATTTTCACATAACAATTTTAATTTGGAAGGTAGATAAAAACATGAATTTACTTGGAATATCAATAATGCTAATAGGTAGGTATGGTGGACACAAATGGCATAGGTTTTGGTTTAAGGATTTGATGCATGAGAAGCATTCCCTCTCAGTACAAGTTTTAGGCTAGCAAGGCTGGGTAGCAAGCATAAGAGTTGAAGGAAACAAACAAACATACAAGTGATAAAAACAAACATGCAATCTTCCTTGGAAGCACAAAAGATCTTAACTAGAGAATACTAAGCTTATGAGCCAATCAAGGAATAAAGATGATGAAATTATATTTCTTAAGAGTACTTTTATCTTTTTCATTCAATTCTCAAATAGTGTTGCTACTGACCGAGTCAGGTTTGCCAAAACCAACTAAATTTACTTAATGATCCCAAAGTGATACCAATACTAACAACAAGATCAATCATATAACAGAAACTGAAAACTAATATAAGACGTGCAAAAAGAGTAAATGATAGAACTTCTCATTAATATTCCATAACGACAACTCACACCAAGGGATACATAGATAACTAACGAGAGGGGAGACACTTCCATAATGCAAACCATCCTATATGATAACTTCTCTATTCATGATATGACTCTACTTAAAAAGATAAAAAGATGGAAGATAGTGATGTGATACTGCGACACTCCCCCAAGCTTGGAACAAACCAAGGGGATGCCAAAACCTGATGATGAATTACTCCTTCGGTGGTGGTGGTGTTCTCTCGATCGGAGTGATAAAATCTTCCAGGATCTTGTGAAGCCTGTTATTCTCTTGTTGCAGTATATCCACCTTTCTCCTCAGGACTCGGTACTTATCGCAAAACTCATCAGTGGCCCGTAGAGCTTCCACTGCTGCAGGGCAGGAACTAAGGTTTAGAATTGGAGGTATCAGCCCTTGTCCTTTCATGCCTATCGACATGCCCTTCACTTCCTTCTTGATGCTCCGATCCATATCTTCGTGCCTAGCTGTGATCTTTTCTTCTTCCACCCATCCT
The DNA here is from genome assembly GCA_023614405.1 of Avena insularis. NCBI lineage: Eukaryota > Viridiplantae > Streptophyta > Magnoliopsida > Poales > Poaceae > Avena > Avena insularis. The sequence goes on along the minus strand of CM042694.1, from coordinate 229,858,476 downwards.
ACAAAGGTCCTCTACTCAAGGTCACGATGGAGCTCGCGCCGACGTCGCAGCTCATAGTCCTCCGAAAACAAACCCTGGAATGACATCTGAACAGAACAGATCGAAAACATGAAGAGAACACGATATATGAACCTCGGGGGATCCGGGGGATTATATATTACAAAGTTTAACAACGAAAGGAAAGTACTGGGAGAAAACGGGTCGGAGACGGGCTCCAAGGTGGCCACACCCCCTGGTGGCATGACCAGGTGGGCCCACGCCATGGGGTGGTGTGAGCCACCCGGGCTCCATTTCGGTCCCTTTTTCTACTCATCGCTTTCCATGTTAGATAAAAACTACAAAAATATAACTTGACAGATTTTTCGCGGACCTTTTTGTTACTAGAACTGTTACCTATTCGAAAATGGACTCTGCAGGTCTCTGAATTTGGTCTTTGATAAAATTTTCCGGAGTCACCATTTGAATAGCATCAATATCCTCATTGTAAGAATCTCTAGAAATATAGTTCTTGAGTCTCTGACCATTCACCACTTGTGTAGTGTTATCTTTTAAGGAAGAAAATTTTATTGCACCTGAACGATACACCTCTTCAATAACAAAAGGTCCTTCCCATTTTGAGAGTAGTTTTCCTGCAAAAAATCTGAGACGAGACCTATACAATAGAACCTTCTCACCAACATGGAACTCTCTCTCAAGAATTCTCCAGTCATGCCATTTTTTAACTTTTTCTTTAAATAGTCTAGCATTTTCATATGCTTCACTCCTCCACTCGTCCAACGAACTTAAGTCAAATAATCTTTTCTCACCAGCAAGTTTGTAGTCTCTATTAAGTTCTTTCACTGCCCAATAAGCTTTGTGTTCTAATTCTAAAGGCAGGTGGCAAGCTTTTCGATAAACCATTTTGTAAGGAGACATTCCCATAGGATTTTTATAAGCAGTTCTATAAGCCCATAAAGAATCATTCGTTTTTAGCCCAATTTTTTCTAGATCTATTGGCAGTATTTTGCAAGATGGATTTAATCTCTCTATTTGATAGTTCTACTTGCCCACTAGTTTAGGGATGATAAGCTGAAGCAATTCTATGATTAACATCATATTTAGCAAGGGTTTTTCTAAAGCCACCATGAATTAAATGAGAACCTCCACCAGTCATAAGATATCTAGGCACTCCAAACCTAGGAAAGATAATATCCTTAAGCATTTTTAAAGAGGTCTCACCATCAACACTTTTCATACGTATGGCTTCTACCCACTTAGTAACATAGTCAACATCAACAAGAATATGAGTATAACCTTTTGAAGGGGGAAAGGACCCATAAAGTCAAATCCCCAACAATCAAATGCTTCAATAACAAGAGAGTAATTCATAGGCATTTCATTGCGTCTAGAAATATTACCAACTCGTTGACATTCATCACATGATAAGACAAATTTTCTTGCATCTTTAAAAAGGGTAGGCCAGTAAAAACCTGATTGTAGAACCTTTTGTCGGTTCTATCTCCCGCATGATGTCCTCCATAGGCACTACCATGACTTTTCCACAATATCTCCTTCTGTTCATATTCTGGAACACATCTTTGCATAATACCATCTACTCCCTCTTTATATAAATGTGGGTCATCCAAAAATAATGCCTCAAATCATAAAAGAATTTCCTTCTTTGCTAGGCTGTAAAAGTTGGAGGCAAATACTTAGAAACAATAAAGTTAGCATAATCAGCATACCAAGGACTCGAGCTTACCCCTATTGCAGCAAACTGTTCGTTTGGAAAACTATCATTAACAGGCATAAGATCAAAAGAAATGTTTTCCGATCGAGATAAATTATCGGCAACAAGATTTTTAGCACCTTTCCTATCTACAATATGTAGATCAAATAAGCCTAGGCTTAGCATCTTTCTTTGTCATAAAGTACTTAATAGCAGCATGATCAGTATGAATGGTAACTTTTGAATCAACAATATAAGGTCTAAACTTGTCACAGGTAAAGACAACAACTAAGAACTCTTTTTCAATAGTAGCATAATTCTTTTGAGTAGCGTCAAGAGTCTTACTAGCATAATGGATAACATTTAACTTTTTATCTATTCGTTGCCCAAGAATAGCACCTATAGCAAAATCACTAGCATCACACATGATTTCAAAGGGTAAATTCCAATCAGGTGGTTGAACAATAGGAGCAGTAGTTAAAGCTTTCTTTAGAGTTTCAAAAGCTTCCTTACAATCATGATCAAAAACAAAAGGTACATCTTTTTGGAGAAGATTAGTAAGGGGTTTTGATATCTTGGATAAATCTTTAATAAAACTTCTATAGAAACCAGCATGACCAAGGATACTACGAATACCTTTGACGTCTCTAGGAAAGGGCATTTTCTCAATTGCTTCAATTTTGGCTCTATCAACTTCAATGCCTCTTTCGGAAATTTTATGTCCAAGGACAATTCCTCCATTGACCATGAAGTGGCATTTCTCCCAATTAAGAACAAGATTAGTTTCTTCACATCTCTGCAAAACTTTATCAAGGTTGTGCAGACAATTATCAAAAGAAGTTCCATAGACGGAAAAATCGTCCATGAATACTTCCACAATTTCTTCAAAAAAACCATGAAAGATAGCAGACATGCATCTTTGAAAAGTAGCAGGAGCATTACACAAACCAAAAGGCATTCGTCTATAAGCATAGGTTCCATAAGGACATGTAAAAGTAGTTTTTTATTGATCTTGTTGTTTAACAACAATTTGAGAAAATCCAGAGTATCCATCAAGAAAGCAAAAATGGGTCTTTTTAGACAAACTTTCTAACATTTGATAAATAAAAGGCAGTGGGTAATGATCTTTCTTAGTAACTTTGTTAACCTTTCTAAAGTCAATGCACATCCTATAACCTACTACTATTCTTTGGGGAATAAGCTCATTATTATCACTAGGCACAACAGTAATTCCCCCTTTCTTAGGGACACAATGAACATGGCTAACCCATTCACTATCAGCAATAGGATAAATAATACCAGCATCAAGGAGTTTTAATACCTCATTTCTAACCAATTCCTTCATCTTAGGATTTAAACGACGTTGATGTTCCACCACTGGTTTTGCATCGGGTTCTATATTGATGGCGTGCTAACATATAGTAGGAGAAATTCCCTTTAAATCATCAAGGGTATAGCCCATAGCTCCTCGATGTTTCTTCAATACTTCCAATAATCTTGCCTCTTCCTTCCCTGAAAGTTTAGAACTAATAATAATAGGATATATTTTTTTATCATCAATGTAAGCATATTTTAGATCGTCAGGTAAAGGTTTCAGATCAAAAACCGGATCCTTTTTAGGTGGCAATGTGGTACCCAAATCTTCCATAGGCAAGTTATGTTTAAGCATCTTAGGTTGATGACGGAGAATCTCATCAATCTCATTTCTTTCTTCCATGAAGATCTCACTTTCATGGTCTTCCATAAATTGCCGCAAATCATTATTAGGAGCAAGAGAAATAGAAGCAAGTTGTTCAACTCTAAAATCCTCGTTATGAGTTTCATTTTCATAAGAAACTTTAGCAAATTTCGAAAAATTAAACTCATAAGATTCCCCATCAAATTTAGTTAAATTTTTCTCCCTTTTACAGTCTATAATGGCTCGACATGTGTTCAAGAAAGGTCTACCAAAAATGATAGGATAGGTTTTACTAGCAGCTAAACCAAGTACTAGAAAATCAGTAGGATATTTAATCTTACCACAAAGAACTTCCACATCTCTTACAATACCAATTAGAGAGATGGTCTCTCTGTTTGCAAGGTGAATAACCACATCAATTTCTTCTAGTTCGCATGGACTAATTTCATGCATAATTTCTTTGTAAAGCTCATAAGGAATAGCACTTGAACTTGCACCAATATCACATAAACCATAATAGCAATGATCACCAATTCTAACAAAAAGCATAGGGATACTAGCTTTTCTAGTTCCATTAGGATGTGAGACAATATTAGAAGAATCTTCACAGAAGACAATGTGTCCATCTTCTACACTTTTAGTGACAAGGTCTTTCACAATTGCTACTGTAGGTTCAATGTTTATTTGTTCATCAGGCTTTACAGCTCTCTTTGTACTTTTATTAATTACACTAGTTATCATAGAGTGCTCCTTTACCTTATCTGGGAACGATATTTTCTCGATATAAGGTTCAGGTAAAATAAGATCAATAGTGCAAACTTCAGTACTTCTAGCAGGAATACATTCAACAATATCCTTATATGGTGCATGATACTTGTTCCATTCTCTTTTTGGAATTTCAATATATGAGGCAAAAGCCTTAAAACAATTTGCAATAACTTGAGAGTCTAGACCATAAGCATTACTAATATTAGAAAGTCATCAGTTCCCATACAAGATTTAATGCATTCATAATCATAATTCATACATGACTTCCTTCCTTTATCATTCTCCCATGCTTCAGCATTGTCTTGAATACGGTATAGAAGATCCCATTTAACTTCTTCTTCCATGCGTGTAAATGATCCAGCACAAGAAGCATCCAATAGATCCTTATCATGAAGAGAAAGTCTTGCATAAAAGTTATTGATAATAATATTGTTGGGGAGCTCATGAATAGGACATTTGAGCATTAGTAACTTCAATCTCCCCCAAGCTTGAGATGTACTCTCTTCATCACGAGGCCAAAAGTTGTATATTTGATTCCGATCTTTATGAATCTCACTAGGAGGATAAAACTTTGAATAAAAGAGAGGTACTACTTCTTCCCATTCAAGAGCTTGACCATTCTTCAGTAGCTTGTACTATTCCTCAGCTCTTCCTTTCAGTGATAATGAGAATAACTTCTTCTTGACTTGATCTATTGTAATACCTGTACACTTGAACAACCCGCATAATTCATGTATAAAGAGCAAATGATCACCGGGATGGACAGTTCCATCTCCAAAATAGTAGTTATCCATAACACGATCAATAATTCTTGTAGGTATCTTAAAAGTATCATTTTCAGCAGGTATAGGTTCATCAACTACCTTAGAAGTGGTAGTAGCATTACAAAATAAGAAACTAAGTGAATCATCCATATTGAAATAAAGTAACTAATAGAAATAAACAATACTCACAGTATAAGTTTCCTTTACCAATTCCACTCTCCAATAGCGCCTCACTCCCCGGCAACGGCGCCAGAAAATAGTCTTGATGACCCACATGTATAGGGGGTGTATCGCAGTATTTTCGATAAGTAAGAGTGTCGAACCCAACGAGGAGCAGAAGGTGTTGACGAGTGGCTTGGAGCAGGAATTCTCTATAAATACTTATCAAATGGGATTTTAGGGGTTTTTGATAATGCAGATAAATAAAGTGTGAGTAAATAAAAGACAATAATAATAGATGCAGCAAGTGGCCCAATCCTTTCTTTAGCAAAGGACAAGCCGGTTTTATTACTTAAGATGACCAAACATTCTCGAGGACACATGGGAATATCGCCAAGTGCTTTCGCTTCATATAGTTGATTAATCTTCTTTAGTTTGATAAGTGTTGTGTGTTTGAACCTGTGCTAATGTACTGACCTTCATAGGACTAATACATACTTGTGATTATACCCCTTGCAATTATCCGCAAGTACAAGAAAGTAATTAAGATAAAAAAACCTAACCACAGCTTTAAACTCTAAGATCCTACACTCCCTTGTGCAAAGGTTTCCTAACGGGGGTTTAGGTTTCTGTCACTCCGGCAACCCCTACGATTAGTAGCCAAATACACAATGCATTCCCCTAGGCCCTTAAAGGTGAAGTATCATGTAGTCGACGTTCACATGACACCACTAGAAGAATAACACCACAACTTAATTATCAAACCATTGAATCTTTCTCAACACAATTCCACTACTAACAACATGACTTCTCCCATGTCCTCAAGAACTAAACGAACTACTCACAAGACATCATATGGATCAAGATCAGATATGAAATAATGATAAGTAACAATCTGAACATGAACGATAATTCAATGGTTCCACTCAATAGCATCAACTACAACAAGTAATCAACACCGAGAAAGTTTCCCCTAAGAACTATGCAAGATTCAACCCAATTGTTATAGCGGTATGAAGTGGTGATGATGGTGCTGGTGGAGATGATGATGATGATCCTGATGAAGTCCAGCTTGATGGTGGTGTTGATTTTGACGATCTCCTCTCTCCGGGAAGGAATTTCCCTGGCATATTTCTGCCTGCCGGAGAGCTCTTTCTCTCTTTGTAGTTTTCCGCCCCGTAGAGGCGGCAGAATCTTTCTATGGTCGCCCTGAGTTTTAGGGTTTCAGGAGGATAATATACGCCAAAGAGAAGAGCCAGAGGTGGGCCAGGGTGGCCACACCACCTGGTGACGCGGCCAGGGCTAGCCCGCGCCAGGGAATGGTGTGGGGCCCCTTTGGCCCATCTCCGCTCCCCTTTCGGCATCCTTCGTCTTTTGGAAAAATAGGATTTTCCGTATATTTTCCGGGATTTTCCGATCTTCGCAAATTTTGCCTCCAAACAGTGCCTTTTCCATCAAAATCCTGACTTCAACGGTCCATCCTCCCAAAGTCATCAACCATGCAAAAACAGATGAAATAACATAAGTATCATCTCTTAATATGAAATATATCAATGAATAACACTAAATTATGATATAGAATAGTGATGCAAAATGGACGTATTAGATTGTTTCATTTAAATGAAAATACGAGTAGTTATTTTAGACTCTATGAACTGTATGAATCATAGTTTTTCCGTATGAGTTTTTCTTATAGAAATTGTTTGATTCATCGGATTGAATTATGCACAGTAGATTTTTCCGGATGTCTTTAATTTCATTCGATAGGAATTTAAGATATACTTGAAGCTCCTAAAAAGAATCCATTCAATGGTTTTTCCGTGCAATGTAATCCAACACAACCGCAATACTGAAGGAGTATAAATGGACATGCAAATGTAAAATCCCGTATCCTATGTTTTCTACATTTGCACGGGTTTTCGGCAAGTTCCCCTACAAATGAACCGGTCAATTATCTTTGCCTTTTTAGACAAAACGAGCCAAAAATTGCCTGTCTTGTTCAAAAAAAAAGATGAGTCCATTCTCTAGGAAATTTTCCTATTATATAGTGTTTTGTTTCCTTTGTACGATTCTAGGCCGTACTTGTTTTTCCTATGTTCGAGCTACTTTGCATGCAGTTCAATTGGAAGGAAATTTTTCAGTAGGATTCACTATATCATGCTGCCAGAATCATAAGTTAACGCATTCTGCTACCTTTTCAAGGTCCTGCGCTGGTCTTGGCGCGACCAGCTGCCGCGGACGAGTTGGTGGATTCATTTCTTAATGCTACTGGAGACAAGCACGAATAATTTTTTGGTTTTTGGTGGTTAGCAAGATCTGCAGATGGTTCTAGACTTTTTCATATATATACGCTTGGCGCTTCTTATGATCCTAGCTGTCTTACTTGTCATTGCTGCCATCGTACTGGTGCTGCTCATCCTCGTGTTATACACTGCGGTCGCACTATCTCCACTTATACTTCTGGGTTTGGCTGCTTGGTGTTCTCAATGAACACTAGTCAGGTTAATCAAGCTAATCCATGGGAAAGGATTACTGACCTTGGATCATATTCTCTTTTCCTTGGAGTGAACTATCCGATTATCATGTGCGTAGGCGGTGCAGATCTTACCTCAGGTTATCTGACGAGAAGCAACCGTGTCTACATCTTACCAACTGCAGCATGTCTTTCCAAAGAGGCGCAACCTGAATTATGCCGCTTCAGTCTTAGTGGTAAAGACTGCGGTGTTACTTCTAAAATCAATGTCCTTGAGGGAACAGTGAAGCATCTGCTTTGGTTCGTACCAACCTTCGTGACGCCGTCGATTGGAACAGGCCTCATGCTTAACTAAGAAACAAGACATGTTGCCACAGTACGTAATGATGCAATCCATATGTAATAGTTGGTATTACAAGTAGAGAAATAGTTCTAGACCATGTTGAACTGTTTATTTTGTTTGGTTGTCTGAAGTCATCGACTTTCAACTTGTTAGTCTCCTCTCTTTTGAAACATGTCCTTGTATCGGTACTATGTTTGTTTACTCATATGAACTTGACTATATTTTTTTGGACCTTTAGCATAATGCACTTTAGTCCGCCGATTCTAGAGTTCTTTTAGAAATTATGGAAATTTTAGCATCAACAGATGTTATGGACCACATGTCATACACTTGAACAATCACCTCAATGCTTGTGTAAGGGTCGTACTCTATGAAAACAACCTTGGCTTGAACGATTATAGCCTCATGCACTAGTCTTTGGTTAAGCTGATATGATGAGACCATATTTTTTAGAGATTTATCTTATCTTATCTTACCACTATATAGTGTACGGTTAACTTTCAACATTAACCGTGTATCAAGACTAGCAAATTCTAACATTGCTAATCCTCGAAACTTCTTTTCCATTCTAGCATCCACTCACTCCGTTCCATAATATAAAATATTTTAACTTGTGCGAAACGAATGTATCTAGACGTTTTTTAGTGTGTGGTTCACTCCGAACATATACACTACTTTTAGTGTGTAGTAAAAGTTGTCTAGATACATTTTTTCACAAAAGCTAAACCATCTTATATTTTGAAACGAGAGAAGTAGGAGATTCTATTGATACTGTACTAGACTTTAGCACAATAAACGCTATGCACAAGTACAAGAACCAAATATACACCCGATACTTTATGAAAGTAGCTCGAAAATATAATTATTTTCTCAGCTTTACCTATTACTACTTTATGGAGTAGTACAATTTTATATTATGATGATATGGCATTCATTCTACTAGACAACGTTGGCGTGCTAGACTAGCTAGCTAATTACTACTAGTAAAGTTTCCTCGATGCTACTACAGTAGTACTAGACAACGTTGGCGTGCTACACTAGCTAGCTAATAATTAAAGTCTTCTCGATGCAGCCGCGCCCTGTAGCAGAAGACCAACAAAGGAACACGCAAAAAACTCGTTCAAAGAGCCATACCGTCTTCCCCATCTCTGGCAGTATTTGGTATCGTATCCAACACGTGCATCACTCATTTTCCTCGTCATCTCGCCCGCAGCATCGGTCCTTATAGGCCGCCACCCCTCTCCTCCAAAACCTCCCAACAGTCATAGATTGATCCGCCTCGCCCCCAAACCATCAGGACACGATGGCGGATTCGGGGCCCAACCGGTGGTACGGCGGATGGAGCAATGTTGGCGCCGACATGTTCGACGAGATCGCTATATGTATGGACACTACCAGCGTTGTTCGGCTGGCCACATGCTCCAAGGAGTTGAACCTCCAAGTCACCAGCGGAAAAGGTAGCAGATGCCCCAACAACGGTTGCGGGACATTGGTCGTGTACCGTCAAGTCCACAACCACAAGATTGCACGCGCGCACGGCCTTTGCAACTGCATGGAGGATGGCTGCATTTTCACCGCCTCGCCGACGGCGCTCCTCGCCCAACTCTATGAAGCTCACTCGATGAGGGTGCGCAGTTTCCGCTATAACAAAACACGTAGGTACTCCTCTAAGCCTCTGTCGGCAACAGGCCTGCAGATAGTAGATATCATCGGATCTGGAGACGATGGTACTGTGTTCGCGGTGCGAATTGACACGGTCCAAACGCTACACGTTGTATCCATCGTATGCGTCAGGTCAGCGGCATGCTTGTCGCCGCGGTACATGGTGAAGTTTTGGTCGTCGACTGTGATTGAGGGGAGAAGGATAAAAAAATCCGCGCTATGCGTGCTGGAGAGCACCGCGTCGCCCGATGACATCCCGTTCGAAGAGCTGCAGTGGCTCCTGCCGGTGCCGATGTCGCACCTGGTCGCTCGTCAACCGTCGGTGTTCACCCTAGAATACTTTTTTCGGATTAACAGGATTCATGAGTGATATAAACACATCTTAATGTTCGTTGGAGTATTTGAACTGCTAGAAAGACTTACTACCTATTCTTAGTAGTTGTTCTTAGGAGTATTTTTATGGAGTTCAACTACTGCTAATGTATTTTGTAGTAATACCTACTGTATGTACTGGTACTTATCATTTTGGGAGACGTGGTTCCTAGATTAAGGTAGTTCTGAGTATTTTCTATGGAGTTCTTCCTCTGCTAATCTATTTTGCAATAATAACTATGTACTGGTGCTTGTTCAGATCGACCGATGAAGTGCAAAATATGGTCTCGCTTTACTTTTAAATCAGGCTTAGCTACATTTATTGAATTTCAATGTGTGCATTACTGAATCTGTCAATTATTGTCTATGTACTGCTAATTCGGTCAGTTTGAAATGCTGCTAAATCTGTCAAGTGCTACTGAATATGAACTGGGAATCTGTCAAGTGCTGCTGAATATGAGCTGGGAATTTGTCAATATTTTTTCGGTATTATTCTATACTGCTGAATCTTTTAAATGCTACTGAATTTATCAAATGTTCTGTTATTACTATTAGTACGTACAATACAATATTTTGTAGAACTAACTGTGATGTACGTGTACTTTTTTAGATTAAGTGCAGCAAATTGTCTTGCTTTTATTTTGGAACTTGATATTTTATAGAACTAATACTGATGTACTGCTATTTGTTTAGACCAAGTGCAGTACATGGTCTTGCTTTTCTTTTGGAACTTGGAATTTTATAGAACTAATAGTGATGTACTGCTACTTGTTTAGATCAAGTGTAGTAGATGGTCTTGGTTTTTTTTTTGTAACTTGTCCTTGTCATAAACTCATAATCTTGACCAGGCTTTGCATTGATGTGAGAAGGAGGCATGTATAGGAAGGCAGACTTAATCGTCAGTTTTGCTTGCTCCAATGATTGAGTGTATTAGGATAACAGGTCAAACTGATCGTGGGCCAAGGTTTTTTTAGCTGGAACAAGAACTAATTCTCTCTGTACTGCTATTGAATTTCAAGCAGGAAAGGTACTGAATCTCTCAAATGTTCTGTCCTTACTATTACTAAAGCATTTGTGCAACTAGTACTAATATACTGGTATTGTATTTCATTGTCTGTATTATTGCATTGGTCACCTTTGAAATGCTGCTAAATTGGTCAAGTGCTACCAAATCTTAACTTTGAATCTGTTGATAATTTTTCTACCTTATTCTGTACTTCTGAATTTTGACATGAATATCTGCCAAAAAGAATTATCGTTTTTCCCCCGCCCTCGCTGAGGTCTTTGTTTCGAATCCGGCAGAGCACATCACAATGCAATTTTTATTAACCAGGAGAAGAAATCTAGTACTCCCTCCGTTCCAAATTAATATTCTTACATTTGTCTAGATTCTGACATATCTAGTCATGTTTTAGTGCTAGATACGTCCGAATCTAGCCAAATCCAAGAACATTAATTTGGATCGAAGGGTGTAGCTCATTCGGTCCCTCTTTAGCCCAGAACATTTTAATTCAGTCTTTTAGGGGTCAGGTACTGCTGACCACAGCCCAGCAAAATTTTAGAAAGGAGCCCATGGAGCATAGCCGAGAACATATTAGTTCGGCCTTTTACGGGTCAGTGGACTGCTGAGCACAGGCCAGTGAAATTTGAGAATGAAGCCCATGGAGCATATCCCATGGAATATAACCCACGTAGAGCAATAGCCAACTCTTTTTTAATTCGGCCTTTTGGGCATTGCCCCCACCTCTCATAATAATAAAAACTCTGCCTACCCATGTTTAAAAAAAAATACCCCATTATGTGGCATTTTATAAATTGAGATGCCAGGAGCGCTGCCCTTTTATATTTTAAAAGAGATAAACATAGACACACAAAATATTTTAAGAAGACTAATACATAAGTTGTAGTACTAATAAAAGTTTAATGATATTTTCTATAAATATCTTTGTTGTATTTGGCACTCAGTTTACGTTTATTTGATTTGAAGGTCTTTTGTTCGAATCGCCTTTATGTGTGTGTATCTTGGGTTTACATTTTTTTCTCCTAGCAATATCACATTACCGAGAGGCTGACATCACGAACCCACCAGCATGCAGCGTCCCTGAAGTTTGTTTTGAGGGTGGGTTCGAAAAAAAGTTTAAATACTTGTATAGAAAGGCTCGCATCGGGGACCCACCAGACAAAACATACAAGGCTGCATCGGGGACCCACAAGCCATAACATGCCAGAGAGGCTGACATAAGGGCCCCAATAGTAAGACCATACACGGCTGCCACGGTGAAAACAACGGACGCGGCCGAAAAAAAAGTCCATCATACACACGTTGCACTTACAGAGAAGTTGACATGTCGGACCTAGCAGGCCCAAGCATAGCCCATGAAATTAGCCTATCAGCCCCAAGAATAGCCCAATACCTTCTAATTCGGCCTTTTCGTGGTCTTGTGGCCACCAACCATAGCCCATTCAATTTAGGAGTGAGCCCATGGAATATAAGCCATGATGAATAGGACATTCTCCTTGAGTTAGTCCAGAATCTTTTTAATTCGGCCTTTCTTAACATTTTTTGTACTCTGAGGCTAACATCTGGGACCCAAAAAAACAGTCCAACATACACATGTTTCTTTCAAATAGAGGCTGTCAGCTGGGACCCAGCATAGACATGTTTCCTGCACAGAGGTGGTTGATATCTGGGACCCAGCAAGTTGCCAAGGTCAAAACAGCGGACATGGCCAAAAAAAAGTCCATCATACACACGTTTCATTTATAGAGAGGCTGATATGTGGGACCCAGCAGCACGACCTTATACAGATGCTGCATCGAGCAACATAGCCAGTTCGAAATAGGGAGGCGCGACCGAGAAAAAAGTTCAGCATGTACACGTTTCTTTTAATGAGAGGCTGAAATAGGGGACCCAACAGCATGAGCAAACGGCAGATTCGTCGAGCAACGCTATCTAGTTCGGAACATGGTAGGGCTAGAGAAGAAAATTTTCCATCATACCCACGATTCTTCTAATATGAGGCTAACATAAGGGACTCACCAGCCTGAATAAACGGCTGATGCAACGAGCAAAGCTATCAAGTTCGGAACACGAAGGCGCTACAGAGGGTAAAAAATCCATCATACACACGTTTCTTCTAATAAGAGGATGACATGTGGGACCTAGCATCGTGATTAAACGGTTAGCGCGAGTGAAGGAAAAAAAAATCCATCATACACACATTTCTTCTAATGAGAGGATGACATGTGGGGCTCAAGAGGTTGGTTAAACGGTAGATGCATCGAGCAGCACTATCAACTCGGAACGGGGTAGCGTCAGGAAAGGAAAAAATTCCATCATACACACATTTTTTCTAATGAGAGGATGACATGTGGGTCCCAGACGGTTGATTAGACGGTAGATGCATCGAGCAGCGCTATCAACTTCGGAACAGGGTAGCGCGAGGGAAGGAAAAAATTCCATCATATAGACGATCCTTCTAATGAGAGGCTGACATGTGGGACCTAGCAGCCTGACTAAACGGCACACGCCTCGAGCTACGTTATCAAGTTCAAATCCGAGAGGCGCGACCAAATAGTATGGTCCGCTAGAGACACTAATGTCCGGGACCCACACACATCAAAAGACTTCGGCGAGTCAACATCGTGTGAGGAAACGAAAATCTTGCTTCTACCACGCGCTGGCCGATCTTCCTCCACGTTATTAGCAGATCCACCATAGTAGAGGGCCGCGAAACCGGAAAAAAAAGTTTTCCATTGGCCATGTCCATGCCAAGAATTTCATCGCGGAAGACGTGCCTTCTACAACAACCGTCGGGCCAGTCGTTGCGGAAGGAAACTTTTCTTGTAGTGATATAACATCTCCGATGTTTTTTCCATGTGTTGTCGCTTCCCGGACCTGTGTTCGCATGTGCTGTCACTGCTTTGGGAACCTTGCAGTACATAATGGATGAACTTCAACACAGTCCGACAATGTGAAATACTCTGTGAGAGAAAATCATATATATACTTAGGATGCATAGTAATACAAGCAACAACAAGTGGTGAGCTACTGTTAAATTTCACATGATAAGGCTGTCACTAATAAGGCAAATTATGCTTATTGTTCCTGACATCAAGTGGTTCGTAAATTTTTAGTGTGTTATGTTGGATTTTCTTAGAATTGCCAATTCTTTTGTTGATCCACTGTGTTACTTAACCCATCAACAAATACAGTTTTGAAATACCAACTTGCTTCTTTTCTGACAGGGGCAAAATGGATGCAGTAGCATATGGGCAACAAGCACGTCGTTTCAACAACGAGCTGCAGATCGGAGAGGTATACGTAATAAGAGGAGTGGGCTTCAACATGGCCGAAATGCCACCGCACTTTGGATTGGCCACTACGACCGATTTTTACATCAACATGTACTCTCAGAGCCATATTCATCTTCCTGGGCCTAATGTTTTCATCCCTAGGATGCCGTCATGGTTCATGGAATTCCATGATGCAGCGAGACTTAGAAACAAACAGCTCACAAGTGCATATAATTTTATTTAGGTGGTTCACACTTTCTCCAAATTTAGACTATCCAATTTAAAACTTTGATTCATTTTCCAAATGTCATTGGGATAGTCGTGGATGTCAGCCCCATCAGATTCCACAAGTCATTCAATCATAGCACGCCATGCCGAGATACCATGCTGATGAACCTTAGGTAAAACAAGATAAACTTGCATTTCTTGCTACTTCTAATTATGTATTGGCTAAACGAGTGTTACTTTACAAGGCGGGAGTTCGTGTGTCTGCGCATATGGGACAAACTTGTGTCACGCTATATGATGAAGTGGCAATGTGCTGAAAGGAAATGTTTATCTTAGTTGTCACCCTCCTTGAGGTTAGCACAGCGCAACGTGCATTTCAATGTAGCATTGACTTTACTAAACTGTTTAAGAAATATAAACTGTTTAGGATACATGGGTATTCTAACTTGTACATTTCGTACATTTGTTTTCTAAATATTTTGTAGGGGCTCTGAAAACAACTAATGGTTAGCAAAAAATTTAAAAAATTCTACTAAAACAAATGGGTCAAGACCAAACCTATTGCATAGTTAATTCAAACAAAGCAGAGGTAGAGATACACAAGAGTAGTTTATATTCTAGGCTGGGTTCATTACCTTTGTCAAGATCCCAATTAGCAGTATTCTGGGAAATTGTATTCAATAAGTCCGATGATTCATCCATACTTTTATGAGTAAAACTCCCTCAAAAATAATTAACCAGAAAGGCCTTTTGATGTTATGGAAGCCTCATATAAAGATTGATAAATATAGTACTTTTAGATAAACCATCAGAAAGATTCTTATGAAGGAGCTCCTTTAGTCTCCCCAAGCTTGAGTAATACTTTCTCCAACATGAGGCCAAAAATTATGAATATGATAACGATCACTATAAGCCTTCATAGAAGAATAATATTTGAGACATAAAGCCTTCTTGAGATATTTCCAATCAACATGATATTCTTCATCTAGGGATTTAAACCATAAGCAAGCATCACCTGGAAGAGATAAATATGGTAGTTTCTTTTTCACTTCATATTCAGAAATACCAGATAGTTTAAATAGAGAACATCTATCTTCTATCATTTGCAAATGGTCCATAGTAGTTTTACTTCCATCTCCTAAAAAATCTTGTTTCATAACACTTTCAACAACACCAATAGGGATGTTGTAATCCCTTTTAGGTTCAGGGGGTTTATACATATTTTGCTTAACATAGTGGACATATTTTAAGAGAGAACATTCATAAATTCAGAAGTCATAGTGGCAATAGTAAAGTAAAACAGTAAACATTAAAAACAGCTTTTAAGTTCCCTTACAAAACCAACCTATCAATAGTGTGACGCTCCCTAGCAATGGCTCCAGAAAAGTATCTTGATGTCTCTCGAGTGCAGGAGATCTATTATAGTACCTTTCAATATAGAAAAGGTTATCGAACCCACAAGGAGCTGAAGGTATTGGTTAGCAAGTTCAATAAGTAAAACAATAAAAGATGCAAGAGTTTTGTGTTTTGAGGTTTATAGTTTGTAGAAAAGTAAATTGATGTAAAGTAAATTGCAAGTAAGTAAATGCTCTTTTCAGAGAAAGCTTAATCCTCTATGTAGCAAGAGGACAAGATCAAGTATGTGTTCTTATATGTAACAAACATTCTCTAGGGTGGCATGGGTTTAATTAGCATTAATATTCTATAACAACATGGTAAGCATTTTTTTCAAGTTTAATTCTTGTTGGACAGAACATAAAATAGGTGCAGCCATGTACATCTACAAATACACCTCTAATAATTGGTCCTAAGGCCATTTACATGTGCAAACAAAGGATTCATTAAAACACAAAATTTCAACCACTTGTTTACATTCCAAGGTCCCTGATCAAGAACCCCCTAATGCAACTTAAAGTCTCAGGAAATGTTTTCTGTCATTTCGTCCCTCCCTGTTCTCTTCATCACACTAAAGTGTACCCCTATGATCCCATATAGGTGAAGTAATATGCATTCAATGTTCGCACATTACCATCATAGAACCACATACAAGATTAAAGCTTGACCAAATACTCATTACATACTATATAGAAATCATAGCCAATTCATCATAAGCCCTCCGAAACATGGGGAACTACTCACAACGGTGAAACATGATATGGATCAATGGCATATGAATACAACATAATCTAAAAATATAACTTCACCAAAAAATAATGACAAGTTGCCAAGCACAATCATGCACACAACACTAGAATAATATAAATGGTTCAATCTACCACAAATTATGAGGGGAATGATGTTGATCTCGAGATGGAGATGGTGATGATGTTGGGCATAATGAAGATGATGATGGAGAGTCGCCAAGGAGGAGTAGTGATGACAATGGCATCAATTTTCCCCTCTCCGGAGACCTCAGAGCAGCAGGATCTACCCTCTCTCACAGTAGGATAAGACTTTTGCCTCTGCCACCACCTATGTGGATCTTGGTAAAAGTATGGCGTAGGTTTTTTGTCGATATGGAGGCATGGTAAAAAAGGGGGAGCTGAGATGCCACTCGAGGCCCAAATGGGCCCGTGTGGCATGCCACCTAGGCTCATTTGGCCCTCGTGGTTCCCCTCACATGGTTCTAGTGCCCCATGTCCTTCTCCCGATGAAAAACTTTCATGGTATTTTTTATTGAATTAATTGGGTTCCATAAGGTCCCTGAAACAACAAAACACGGAATAGGGTTTTTCTGCCTCCTAGAAATTAAATACCAAAATGAGGGACTTTGTAGGAAAGCCCCGTAAATCATATAAAAATGCATAAATAATGGTGAATTGATGCAAATAACAATATAAACTTGCTCTATATATGGCTATTATGATGATACAAAATGCAAGTATCGATGATCGCCACCATTGTTGGGACGGAGATCAGGTGGAACCATGAACCCAAGTACATTGTTCCCATAAAAGTTAAATATTTGTCTCGTCCTCTTACATTTATAGCATGATTAATAGCACCCGTAACCGCATAACCCTTAAACCGGTTTACAGGCTACGGTAAACCTGTTTTACGGGTCAATAAACTCACGACGTAGATTAGAGCCTACAAACACAAATTGCAAACATTTTACAGGCTGCGTTTATGGGCTCTGATCAGCGCCGTGGAGTTTGTTGACCCGTAAATCAGGGTTTTCATATGGAAATGAAAATACAAACATAAAACATAGTACAACAATTGATTAATGAATCACAAATAATAGTTTTGAGGAACACACAATTATCATCCTAGTTATTACAAAAATAGTTTGAATCAAATAAATAAACAAATGTTCCCAAATTATGCATCTCACACAAGGGTAGATCATGAGGGAGAGGTTGTGCGGTGGCCATACCGACCCGTGCCTCCGATCTAGCATCTTGGCGCAGTCCTCGTGCTCCTTGACGGCGAGGAGGTTAATGGCCGTCTCATATTTGTTGTCATGGAGCATATCGTCAATGTCGGAATTGTCTGACAACGACCAATCGAGCAGATCTTGGTGCTTGCCCGAGTTCATCCTCGAATGGGCGTGCGGCGGCAGCACGTGGAGGCGGGGTGTGGAATGGAGAGAGGACGGCTGGGAAGGAGGCCGGGCCTGTAACATCCCAAAGCTTTAATCAAGGTTATCAAAGTTCAAATCACCCAAGTTAGGGTTAACAAAAACTTTTATTTAAGAAAAGGGCCTATGAATGCATGTGTGTTTGCATTAGTGTAGAATTGTTTGAAAATGCCATACTTGATTGTTCTAAATGTTGTGAATTGGTTTAAAAGTGAATGCCACATCATCTAGACCATTTACAAAAAAATCCAAATAAAAAGAAATCAAATAAGGTTAAATAAGGCAAATGGTCATTTTGACCATTTTAATCCACTAGGTCGCTTTAGGTGTTCCTAGAAGTCAATTCCTAACAGAAACATTTCTAGATCTTTTCACCCCTTGCTATACCAAGTAAAGATGTACCAAGGCCCACTTTACAAACTTACAAAAACATTTAGCAACTCAATTTAAATGACATTTAAAAATTGAATCCAATACATATGTGAAGATCCCACTTTTTCAAAAACACATCAAATGAAATCACCTTGGCAATCCCAAGCAAACCTAGTCTCTCAAGCTTAGTACAAGACCACCCAAAAAGTTTGAATCAAAAATTCAAATTTAAACTTCATGCGGGCATTGTGTCGAACAGTTGGTGAGCACAGAATTAGCTGCCAAACTTTTACTATTCTTGATCAAATTACAACAATAGTTTGAATCAAATAAATAAACAAATGTTCCCGAATTATTCATCTCACACAAGGGTAGATCATGAGGGAGAGGTTGTGCGGCGGCCATACCGACCCGCGCCTCCGATCCAGCATCTTGGCGCAGTCCTCGTGCTCCTTGAAGGCGAGGAGGATAATGGTCGTCTCACATTCGTTGTCGTGGAGCAGATCATCGATGTCGGAATTGTCTGACGACGACCAATCAAGCAGATCTTGGTGCTTGCCCAAGTTCATCCTCGAATGGGCATGCGGCGGCAGCACATGGAGGCGGGGTGCAGAATGGAGAGAGGACGGCTGGGAAGGAGGCCGGGCCTGTAACATCCCAAATCTTTAATCAAGGTTATCAATGTTCAAATCACCCAAGTTAGGGTTAACAAAAACTTTTATTTAAGAAAAGGGCCTATGAATGCATGTGTGTTTGCATTAGTGTAGAATTGTTTGAAAATGCCATGCTTGATTGTTCTAAATGTTGTGAATTGGTTTAAAGGTGAATGCCACATCATCTAGACCATTTACAAACAAAATCCAAATAAAAAGAAATCAAATAAGATTAAATAAGGCAAATGGTCATTTTGACCATTTTAATCCACTAGGCCACTTTAGGTGTTCCTAGAAGTAAATTCCTAACAGAAACATTTCTAGATCTTTTCACCCCTTGCTAGACCAAGTAAAGATGTACCAAGGCCCACTTTACAAACTTACAAAAACATTTAGCCACTCAATTTAAATGACATTTAAAAATTGAATCCAATACATATGTGAAGATCCCACTTTTTCAAAAACACATCAAATGAATTCACCTTGGCAATCCCAAGCAAACCTAGTATCTCAAGCTTAGTACAAGACCACCCAAAAAGTTTGAATCAAAAAGTCAAATTTAAACTTCATGCGGGCATTGTATCAAACAGTTGGTGAGCACAGAATTAGCTGCCAAACTTTTACTGTTCTTGATCAAATTACAACAATAGTTTGAATCAAATAAATAAACAAATGTTCCTGAATTATTCATCTCACATAAGGGTAGATCATGAGAGAGAGGTTGTGCGGCAGCCATACCGACCCGTGCCTCCAATCCAGCATCTTGGCGCAGTCCTCCTACCCCTTGACGGCGAGGAGGATAATGGTCGTCTCACATTCATTGTCGTGGAGCAGATCCTCGACCACCGCAGCACAGCCGCGCCCAGTGCGTCTGCGCCATGCCGAGCACGCGCCAGAGCACCGCGCCCAACTAGCTAGCACAGACCGCGCCTCGACCGCAGCTCGCGCACACTACTTCACCACGACCCCAGGAATAGCCCAGACATGCCCGTTCACCGCCGCGCGACCAGTAGCCACCGTGCGCCGCATCGAGCACCCGCTGCCTCCGCCTAGAGTGCGGACGCTCCCGACCAAATGCGACCGCCCCTTGCCGCGCCATCAAGCCTGTGAGAACCGCCCTGAAGCACCGCATCGACCGCCGCCCACAGCCATGCCGATAGCCGCCCGTGGCCATGTCGCCAGCACCGCCTGACCATGCCGCGCTGCTCCCTTCCTCGAGCTATAAAAGGAGGCCCTCTCCGTCCCATTTCTGCACACCATCTCACTCCCCTCTCACCACTGATCCTCGCACACCATCTCCGGAGCAAGGCGAGCCTCCATTCACTGGAATTTCGCCGGAGTTTGCCGCAGTAGACGAGAAGAGGCGCTGTCGATTGGAGCTGCCCTAGGAGCCACCGCGACCACGCCTCGAACCGCCATCATCTACCACCCTGAACGCCCCCCCTCGCCGAGCCTAGATGGAGCCCGGCTGAGCCCCCGTAGACCCCCATCGTGCCGCTAGGGTTCGTCCTCGCCAGAGACCTGTTCACCAGGGACGACGAGAGTCAGTTGTTCGATCGTCGTCTAATCGTAGCGCTGAGGTTGCCCCGTACCGCTTCGCGTTAGATGTGCCGCTGACGTGCGGGACCCCCCTGTCAGTAGCCCGCTACGCCCGTGCAGTGCAGCTGGGCCGGCCCATTTCCTTTCCCGCGCTACCCCACTAATTCAAATAAGTATTTTTCCATTTAGGTTTACACTAGATTCTGTCCACTTATTTAAAAATCAATTCAGAGAGTTTCACTTAACCAAAATGCATGATTCAAATTTTTTTAGAAAGATAATTAAAATATCTATCCAAGCCCGTTGGATTTAAATCAATTGGAGTTAGATATCACATCTAGAAAAATAACAAAACAGAGACTTTTGCAACTTCAAACATTTTTCAAAAATCAACCATAATAGCTTTGGAGTTGATTTCAACTCTCAAAAATCACATTTAACCATACCTATCTAAATATGCAATAATATTTAGGTTTGCATGCAGTGACATTGGACTAGTACCAAAATAATGCTATATAGCCATTTCTAGTCACTTTAAATCATTTAAATGATAATCTTGAACTTATTTAAATATGATCAACCCTTTAAATCACATTCCCATGTATTAGAGTATGTGGTGATGACATGTGTCCACATGATCCCATATTTTAATTGGAGAATATTAAATCTTAATTAATTTCAATGAGTAGAAATTACTTTTCTCAAATAAAATAAATGAAACTAGTTATTTAAATCTTGTGATGATTGTGATGATGCTAGATAGTCAAGTGTGTGCCTTAGTGTGCTAAATAGACTAGTAAGTATTGTTTGGTGATTGTGTATCCCGTATTTTATTTATAGATCATAGTACCGACCAAGTCTACGAGGAGGAGGAGTTCTACCCCGAAGAAGACAGAGAGAACTTCAATCACTGCACCAATCAAGGCAAGCTATTATTAGCAAGCTAGACTTATACAAGATAAACTAAGCAAGATGCATTAGTCATGCTTGGTTATACATTTTGATTTATGCCCATCCCAAGTTTTACTTGCAAGCTTTAAATCTTTTACTTTACCAAAGTTCTTTACTTTTAGTAATGCTTTGTGAGATTTTGGAAAGTAGTATAGATAGCATAAAGAGTATAAAACTAGGCCTATACTAGATGTCATTCTATGGCATGAGATTTAGATTAGCATCCCTCCTTAGTGGACACTCTTAACCTTAGTGGCTAGTGCTAAGCATAAAACTTGATCACTTTAGATGGGAATACTTGGTGAAAATGCTTATGAAAACCTTGGAATGATGAGTCATTCTATTGAGATGTTTTGACATGTGTTGAGAAACACAAATGGTTTATGATGATGAAAATGTTGAGGCATGAGCCTTAGCCCTTTATAAAAACTGATGGTTGGGTTCGGATGCGATACCATTCCAATTTTACCGTACAACCACAATACCTGAATTGGGTAAGGCTTAGACGGAAGTTTATATGCATTAGTATGGGTCCCCTCACGGAGGAGGTTTGAGCTGAGGCTACCTCCTGATGATGTCCACCTATGCAGTACCCAGGATGGCAGATGGCCATGGCTGGGAGGCCAAGCTCATAGGAGAGGTGCTTATACTAGAGTGTGTAAAGGAAAGGTTATGATTGATTATCCGCATACTAAGTATGATGATTCAGGGTTATGCCTGATAGATGTATCGAATTTTGTGGTGAAAGTGTACCACCTCTGCAGAGTGTCAAATTATTCGAATAGCCGCGTCCGCGGTCATGGACAGTTGGAGTGGCCATACTGTTCCGTCGTCAGATGTTTTCACAATTACTTGTGAAATGAATTGTGACTTGACTTGACCACAACAGGGTGGTGACTATGAAAACTAAGTTCCCACTTTGGTGATTTTAGAACTTTATTTTAACTTTCTTTGTTTCTGAACTCAGCTTAGTTTCAAATTTAGCTTTGCAAATAAACTTAGAGCTTAGCATTCCTACTAGAACTACCTTACTTGTTAGTGATAGTTTGCGAGTACTTAAAGAGTACTCATGGCTTTGTCCCTGGCTATTCCCGTGGTCAGACTATGAGGAGGACTACCAGGAGGAAGGACAGCAGGACGGCTACGATAACTATGATCATCTCCCATCGTCAGCATTTCCTGTGACACTGAAGATGGAGCCCACTGGTACGCTTATTATTCCGCTGCTTGTTTGTATTAAGACTGGATCATGAGATCCTTTATTTGTGTAAGACCTTATTATGGTTTGTAATGGATGATGTAGTGTGATATCCAATCTGTTATGTCTCGCAAAAATGGTAATCCTAGGATTAACATGTATGGCATAATAGGCATCTGGGATTAAAAATCTGGGTGTTGACAAATTAGTATCAGAGCCAGGTTGACCATAGGAGACCCTAGTTAGAATGGACGTCCGAACAAAAACGTAGTTTCAAAAACAAATGAAGTGAGTATTTGTGAAAACCTATTCCCACTCTTATCCTTGATTCTTTCAAAAAAATTCATGTTCCTAAAAAATTCTTACATTACTACATAAAATTTCACACACTTGATCACCTCACTAACTTACTCATCCTAAATTCTTATAGATGGAAGTTCAGTATTGCAAGTTCTACCAGTTGGGCAACGGAGGCCAACTGATCTTCGAGAGGGATCTTGATGCACTGTCCGAGTACCTTGAGCGCCCGCATCCGGAATTCTTCGGAGCTCAACTCAAGGATTTTCCAGGAGGAGATCTACAATGGCTGAAAGTTGCAGATCTTCGAGGCAAGATGGAAGCACCCCTTTCCGAGAAGATTCAATTCACCATGCGAGAGAACAACTGGCTAGATGGATTAGCCAGGGCTATGCATGAAGCTCTTGCCTGTCTGTGTGGGAAAAATGTCAACTTGATCCAGGGAACTTGCTTTGCTCACTATGCAAGGCGTGATTCTATGGGAATGCCATTAGAGATGCCAAGTCACCCGGAGATGAAGCGCCAAGTGGAGAATCTGGACTTCCTACTGTATGATAGGCAGAAGGAATTGGACAATGCTCGAGCCTACGCCAACCACAACCTTGCCATTGCTGCCAAGAAGGACCAGACTTTCGCCCTACTCGTCAAGGACCGTCAATCACTTTGCCGGCAACGCGATAAGAAGGATCGCACCATCGCTCGTCTTTGCAAGAAGGTGGCCGACCTCGAGAAGACCATCCAGGAACAAGAAGCTCAGCTTGTAGCAAAAGAAGAAGAAGAGGAAGAAGGTGAAGACATCCAGGGAGATATTCACTCATACCTCAGTGATGACAATGACTACCTGGAGGATGATGCCATGGATTTCTACACCGATGATGACGACTCCGACTTCATTGATGATGAGTATATGCACTTGATCACTACCATAGGAAGGAGTTATATCGGTCCCACTGTATCTTAGCTTCACAGAATGGTTCTTAAAACCATATGTTTTCCTTTTATGTTGTGGTGTGTGTGTTTGTATCGTGTGCTTTGATTGAATGAATGAGAAGGAGTTAGTTTGCAAAACCTGAGTTCAAACTCAAAATTTTAGCTTTGAAAACAAAACCATAAACCTTAAAAAATTCCCTCTTACCCCATTATCTATCTCAATCTTCAGATGACTCGTGGAAACCCCGGAGGAAGCAGTTCATCGTAGGACCCGATGCTGCAGATTCTGCAGATGCTAGTTTCTGACTGTGAAGCTAGTAGAGCGGGCGTAAGCCAATCTAGCCACCACCAATGTATAGCTCAGATGGCACACAATAATCAAGGCCATGGAAATCAGGATCATCATGGATCCACACTCAAGAACTTTCAGAATACCAATCCCCCTATCTTTAACAAGTCTGAAGACCCGTTGGATGCTGGTGATTGGTTGCAAACCATGGAGAATAACCTAGAAGTCACAGGAGTTGATGCCAACGAGAAGGTACTGTTTGCCACTCACTATCTGGCAGGAGATGTAAGAGCCTGGTGGAATAGCACCCGTACTATGAACCACGATCAAGTGATGACGTGGGAAGCTTTCAAGATCAACTGAAGCAGGGCAGGATGACGGTAGTAGAGTACCGTGACAATTTTTTGTCCCTCGCTAGGTATGCACCCGATGAGATCAACACTGAAGCCAAGAAGGAAAGATTCCTGAATGGACTGCATGATGAGATGCAGACGGTGTTAGTAAACATGCGTTTTGAAGATCTCGAAGAGCTAGTCGACTCTGCCATCTAGATGGAAGGGAAGATAAACCAAGCCAATGACAACCGCAAACGCCAAATGATGCACCAAACTGGGTCCCACAATACCCAGAAGTATCGCCCCAACCCATCTGCAGGGTATGCCCCAAGGAACAATAGACCCCCAATGTCTCGTCCAAGCTACCCCAACCGTAGCGGAGGAAATGTGAAGACCAGAGGAAACCACAACAACAACCCCGGCAACTCCAACAACTTCAACCGTGCACCTCCAAAGTCCAACAACAACAACAACAACAATACTGCCCCAAGGACTGGAAGCAATGTCGTGCCTGTTGCAGCCAAAGACAAGTCCCAGATTACTTGTTTTGAGTGTGGAGTGAAGGGTCACTACTCCAATGAGTGTCCCAAGAAGCTTGCAGCCACCACCAATGTGAATGTCCCAACTCAGCAGCAACGCCGTGTTTAGCCTGGAAGAAGATCTGCCCCAGGGAACTCTCTCAACCGCAACAGCCGTCTGTTCCACATGAATGTTGAAGAAGCCCAAGAAGTGCCAGATGTCATGCTGGGTATGTTTTCTGTTAACTCAGTATTAGCAAGAGTGTTGTTTGATTATGGAGCATCGCACTCGTTTGTTATAGTAGAATTTGCATGCACTAGTAAGATTCAACCAACAAAATTGAAGCATGTTATGATAGTTCAAATACCGGGTTCAACTACCAAAGCTAGAAAAATTTGCAAGGTTGTACCTATCAGAATCCATGGGATAGATTTTTATGCCAATCTAATAGTACTTGGAACCAAAGGTTTAGAAGTAGTACTAGGAATGGATTGGATGTCGAAACATAAAGGATTGATCGACATGACCAGTAGCTCTGGAGTATAAGTAGAGCATGTATCTGAAACCTTACCCCGTCAGTTCAAATGCAACAAGAGTCTAGCCCTACCAACCATTGACCAAGTCAGAGTAGTCTGTGAATATCCCGACGTATTCCTAGATGAATTGCCCGATATGCCCCCAGATCGGGATATCGAGTTCATTGTTGAACTAATTCCTGGAACCGGACCCATAGCTCAGAGACCTTATAGCATGAACCCATCAGAGTTAGTGGAGATAAGAAGCAACTTGACGCTTGATACATCCATTTTGAATCACTATTCAATATCATAATTTACTATTATTCATTGATATATTTCATATTAAGAGATGATACTTATTTTATTTCATCTATTTTTGCATGGTTGATGACTTTTGGAGCATGGACCACTGCAGTCAGGATTCTGATGGAAAAGGTGCTGTTTGGAGGCAAAATTCGCGAAGATCAGAAAATCCGGGAAAATACATGGAAAATCCTATTTTTTCAGAAGACGAAGAAATCCATAAGGGGAAGTAGAGATGGGCCACATGGGGCCCACACCACCCTTGGCACGGGCCACCCTAGGCCACGCCACCAGGTGGTGTGGCCGCCCTGGTCCACCCCTGGCTCTCCCCTCGTCGCCATCAACACCACCATCAAGTTGGACTTCATCGGGGTCATCATCATCATCACCACCATCATCTCCACCAGCACCATCATCACCACTTCATACCGCTGTAACAATTGGGTTGAATCTTGCATAGTTCTTAGGGGAAACTTTCCCGGTGTTGATTACTCCTTGTAGTCGATGCTATTGAGTGAACAATTCAATTATCGTTTATGTTCAGATTGTTACACATCATTATTTCATCTCTGATCATGATCCATATGATGTCTTGTGAGTAGTTCATTTTGTTCTTGTGGACATGGGAGAAGTCATGTTGTTAGTAGTGGAACTATGTTAAGAAAGATTCAATAGTTTGATATTTAAGTTGTGGTGTACTTCTTCTAGTGGTGTCATGTGAACGTCGACTACATGACACTTCACCTATATGGGCCTAGGGGAATGCATTGTATATTTGGATACTAATCGTAGGGGTTGCCGGAGTGACAGAGACCTGAACCCCCGTTAGGAAACCTTTGCACAAGGGACGTCAGGGTCTTAGAGTTTAAAGCTGTGGTTAGGTTTCTACCTTAATTACTGTCTTGTACTTGTGGATGCTTGCAAGGGCTATAATCACAAGTATGTATTAGTCCTAGGAAGGTCGGTACATTAGCACAGGTTCACCCACACAACACTTAGCAAACTAAAGAAGATTAATCAACTATATGAAGCGAAAGCACTTGACAATATTCCCATGTGTCCTCGAGAACGTTTGGTCATCTTAAGTAATATAACCGGCTTGCCCTTTGCTAAAGAAAGGATTGGGCCACTTGCTGCATTTATTCTTATTGTATTTTATTTACTCGTACTTTATTTACCTGCATTATCAAAACCCCCTAAAAATCTGTTTGCTAAGTATTTACAAAGAACTCCTGCTCCTAGCCACTCGCCAGCACCTTCTGCTCCTCGTTGGGTTCAACACTCTTACTTAGAGAAAATACTACGATACACCCCTATACTTGTGGGTCATCGAGACTATTTTCTGGCGCCATTGCCGGGGAGTGAAGCGCTATTGGAGAGTGGAACTGGTAAAGGAAACTTCTACTGTGAGTATTTTTTATTTTTGTTAGTTGCTTTATTTTCATTATGGATAATTCGCTGAGTTTCTTATTTCGTAATGCTACTACCACTACCAAGGTAGTAGATGAACCACCACTTGCTGAGAATGATACTTTTAAAATACCTACAAGAATTATTGATCGTGTTATGGATAACTATTATGTTGGACATGGAACTGCCCATCCCTGTGATCATTTGCTCTTTATACACGAATTATGCGGGTTGTTCAAGTGTGCATGTATCACTACAGATCAACTTAAGAAGAATTTATTCTCATTATCACTAAAAGGAAGAGCTGAGGACTGGTATAAGCTGGTAAAGAATGGTCAAGCTCCTGAATGGGAGGAAATAGTACCTCTGTTTTATTCAAAGTTTTATCCTCCTAGTGAGATTCATAAAGATCGGAATCAAATATACAACTTTTGGCCTCTTGATTGAGAGAGTACAGCTCAAGCTTGGGGGAGATTGAAGTTACTAATGCTCAAATGTCCCATTCATGAGCTCCCCAACAATATTATTATCAATAACTTTTATGCAAGGCTTTCTCTTCATGATAAGGATTTATTGGATGCCTCTTGTGCTAGATCATTCACTCGCATGGAAGAAGAAGCTAAATGGGATCTTCTGGACCGTATTCAAGATAATGCTGAAGCATGGGAGAATGACAAAGGAAGAAAGTCAGGTATAAATTATGATTATGAATGCATTGAATCTTTGATGGGAACTGATGACTTTCAAAATATTAGTAATGCTTATGGTCTTGATTCTCAAGTTATTACAAATTGTTTTAAGGCTTTTGCTTCTTATATTGAAATTCTGAAAAAGCGATGGAACAAGTACCATGCACCATATAAAGATATTGTTGACTGTGTTCCTGTTGGGAGTACTGAATTTTGCACTATTGATCACATCCTACCTGAACCGTATATCGAGAAAATACCCTTCCCAGATAAGGTAAAGGATCATCCTATGGTAACTAGTGTAATCAATAAAAGTGCAAAGAGAACTGTAAAACCTGATGAACAAATAAACATTGAACCTGTTATAGCAATTGTGAAAGACCCTGTCACTAAAAGTGTAGAAGATGGACACATAGTCTTTTGTGAGGATGCTTCTAATATTGTCTCACATCCTAATAGAACTAAAAAGGCTAGTGTCCTAGTGCTTTCTGTTAGAATTGGTGATCATTGCTATTATGGTTTATGTGATGTTGGTGCAAGTTCAAGTGCTATACCTTATGAGCTTTACAAAGAAATTATGCATGAAATCAGTCCCTGCGAACTGGAAGATATTGATGTGGTTATTCACCTTGCTAATAGAGAGACCATCTCTCCAATTGATATTGTGTAGGATGTAGAAGTTCTTTGTGGTAAGATTAAATATCCTGCTGATTTTCTAGTACTTGGTTCAGCTGCTAGTAAAACTTATCCCATCATTTTTGGTAGACCTTTCTTGAGTACTTGTGGACCTATTATAGACTGCAAAAGGGAGAAAATCTTGACTAAATTTGATGGGGAATCTTATGAGTTTAATTTTTCGAAATTTACTAAAGAACCTTGTGAAAATGAAACCCATAATGAGGATTTTAGAGTTGAACAACTGATGACCCACAAGTATAGGGGGTGTATCGCAGTATTTTTGATAAGTAAGAGTGTCGAACCCAACGAGGAGTAGAAGGTGTTGTCTAGTGGTATGGATCAGGAATTCTCTGCAAATACTTAGCAAACGGATTTTTAGGGTTTTTTGATAAAGCAAGTAAACAAAGTACGAGAAAATAAAAGACAGTAGGAATAAATGCAGCAAGTGGCCCAATCCTTTATGCAGCAAAGGACAAGCCGGTTGTATTTCTATAGATGACCAAATGTTCTCGAGGACACATGGGAAGACTGTCAAGTGCTTTTGCTTCATATAGTCGATTAATCTTCTGTAGCTTGCTAAGTGTTGTGTGGGTGAACCTGTGCTAATGTACCGTCCTATCCAAGACTTAATACATACTTGTGATTATACCCCTTGCAAACATCCTTAAGTACAAGAAAGTAATTAAGGTAAAACCGAACCACAGCTTTAAACTCTAAGACCCTTACGTCCCTTGTGCAATGGTTTCCTAATGGGGGTTCAGGTTTCTGTCACTCCGGCAACCCCTACGATTAGTAGCCAAATACACAATGCATTCCCCTAGGCCCATATAGGTGAAGTGTCATGTAGTCGACGTTCACATGACACCACTAGAAGAAGTACACCATAACTTAAATAACAATATATTGAATCTTTCTCAACGCAACTCCACTACTAACAACAAGACTTCTCCCATGTCCTCAAGAACAAAACGAACTACTCACAAGACATTATATGGATCATGATCAGAGATGGAATAATGATGTATAACAATCTGAACATAAACAATAATTCAATGGTTCACTCAATAGCATCAACTACAAAGAGTAATCAACACCGGGAAAGTTTCCCCTATGAACTATAGCAAGATTCAACCAATTGTTACAGCAATATTGAGATGGTGATGAGGGTGCTGATGGTGATGATGGTGGTGATGATGATGATGATCCCCATGAAGTCCAGCTTGATGGTGGTGTTGATGGCGACGATCTCCCCTCTTCGGGAAGGAATTCCCCCGGCAGAAATCTATCTGCCGGAGAAATCTTTCTCTTGGTGTTTTCTGCCCTGCAGAGGCGGCGGAATCTTTCTATGGTCGCTCCCGAGTCTTAGGGTTTCGGGAGGAAGATATACGCCAGAGGGGAGAGGCTGGAGTGGGCCAGGGTGGCCACAGCACTCCTTGACGCGGCCTAGGCCTGCGCCGCTTATGGGGTGGTGTGGCCCCCAGGCCCACCTCCACTCCATCTTCTGGCATCTTGAGTCTTCTGGAAAAATAGAATTTTCCGTATATTTTCCTGGATTTTCTGATCTTCGTGAATTTTGCCTCCAAACAGCACCTTTTCCATCAGAATCCTGATTGCAGCGGTCCATGCTCCAAAAGTCATCAACCATGCAAAAACAGATGAAATAACATAAGTATCACCTCTCAATACGAAATATATCAATGAATAATAGTGAATTAAGACATAGAATAGTGATGCAAAATGGACGTATCAACTCCCCCCAAGCTTAGACTTTGCTTGTCCCTGCAAAGCGAGCCCGAGCTCAATAAACATGACCTCGGGTTTATGGAGTGAAGAGTCGATAAAAGAATACGGACAAGAAGCATCACATTCATCAAATACATAGATCATAATAGAAAACAACTCGCTATTATACAACTCAACTTGCAATGAGTAAAGGAAACACAATAAAGATACATAGAGTAAATCATCATTGGTAATGGCAAACTTAGCTCTTGGTCGAAGGATAGTTGATAATTTGCTGAGTTCACAAATAGCTGGTTTTTCAATGAAAGCTTTCAAAGTAGTAAACATTAAGATAAGAGCAATGCACAAAACAAGGAACATAAGACATGATTGAATAAATCATCATATGAATGAATGAAACACAACAACTCAAAATACTTGCTGAGATAGAAGGGAATAGGTTTACTGACTCAACTACAAAGTAAAAGAAAGGGCCCTTCAAAGAGGGAAGCAGGGATTACAAGTCTCATAAAGAGCTCCCAAAAATTCTGATACTTACCAGCTTTCAGCTCTCATTGCCCCTATCATAGGCATATTTAGGTGATTAAGTTTAAAGTGACACAACTAAGAGGATATGCTTGACAAGTTATAAGTTGAAATCTCATGGCCCTTACTTATGAGTACCGATCCTCATGCTACTCAACTTCAGTCACGAGCAAGCTCTTGTCATTGTAAATACATGCGTATCATTGAGAACCGCCAACGGGGTACCCCTTGCACATGACACAGGAGCTATCCCATAATCAAAATGACAAGGCAAGCGCATGGTGAGCATCTCAGCGATCTTTTTATTTGCTATTTGCATAGGTTTTTATTGAGGATGCTTCATAGAATGCTCACTATAGTTATGCTGCAAGTTTCCACCATGATTAGGCATGGCTTAGGCTAGCGGCCCAGGCGTTTCTCTAACACACATATAAACTCCATGATCTTACAAGTTCCACTTTTATTTCACACCACCGGGATCCATAAGCAAAAGAACATGATATCAACTAGGTACAAGTACCAATGAAGTGTTGAAAGCGGTCCCCATGATACATGGTTCGGCTAACTTCAACTCATAAAGCGCAAGCATATACGCAACAAAGAAGGACCCAATGGTTCAAGTTTATTAAATGCAAGAAAATAAAGTGTGCCATCAAGTTTGTGAGAGCTTTAATCACTAATTTTCACATAACAAGTTTAATTTGGGAGGCAGACAAAACAGGAATTTACTTGGAATAGCAATAATGCTACTAGGTAGGTATGGTGGACACAAATGGCAAAGGTTTTGGTTTTAAGGAAGTGGATGCACGAGAAGAATTCCCTCTCAGTACAGGTTTTTGGCTAGCAAGGCTGGGTAGCAAGTATAAGAGTTGAAGGAAACAATCAAACATACAAATGATAAAGACAAACA
Organism: Avena insularis; assembly: GCA_023614405.1. Classification (NCBI taxonomy): domain Eukaryota; kingdom Viridiplantae; phylum Streptophyta; class Magnoliopsida; order Poales; family Poaceae; genus Avena; species Avena insularis. The sequence goes on along the minus strand of CM042694.1, from coordinate 229,826,583 downwards.
TGCAATCTTCCTTGGAAGCACAAAAGAACTTAACTAGAGAATACTAAACTTATGAGCAAATCAAGAAAGAAAGATGATGAAATTATTTTCCTCTAGAGTACTTCTATCTTTTTCTTTTCAACTCTCAAAAAGGTGTTGCTACTGATCGAGCCAGGTTTGCCAAAACCAACTAAATTAACTCAATGATCCCAAAGTGCTACCAATACTAACAACAAGATCAATCATATAACCACGAATTGAAAACTAACATAAGCTAAGAAAAAAGAGTGAATGATCCAGCACAAGAAGCGTCCAATAAATCCTCATCATGTAGAGGGAGCCTTGCATAAAAGTTATTGATACTAATATTGATGGGGAGCTCATGAATGGGACATTTGAGCATTAGTAACTTCAATCACCCCCAAGCTTGAGCTGTACTCTCTCCATCAAGAGGCCAAAAGTTGTATATTTGATTCCGATCTTTATGAATTTCACTAGGAGGATAAAACTTTGAATAAAAGAGAGGCACTATTTCCTCCCATTCCAGAGCTTGACCATTATTCAGCAGCTTATACCATTCCTCAGCTCTTCCTTTCAATGATAATGAGAATAGCTTCTTCTTAACTTGATCTGTAGTAATACCTGCACACTTGAACAACCCGCATAATTCGTGTATAAAGAGTAAATGATCACCGGGATGGATAGTTCCATCCCCAACATAGTAGTTATCCATAACACGATCAATAATTCTTGTAGGTATTTTGAAAACATCTTTCTCAGCAGGTAGTGGCTTATCTACTACCTTAGCAGTGGTAGTAGCATTACCAAATAAGAAACTCAGCGAATTATCCATAACGAAAATAAAGCAATTAACAGAAGTAAAAAAATACTCACAGTAGAAGTTTCCTTTACCAGTTCCACTCTCCAATAGCGCTTCACTCCCCAGCAACGGCGCCAGAAAATAGTCTTGATGACCCACAAATATAGGGGGTGTATCGCAGTATTTTCGATAAGTAAGAGTGTCGAACCCAACGAGGAGCAGAAGGTGCTGGCTAGTGGTATGGATCAGGAATTCTCTGCAAATACTTAGCAAACGGATTTTTAGGGGTTTTTGATAAAGCAAGTAAACAAAGTACGAGAAAATAAAATACAGTAGGAATAAATGCAGCAAGTGGCCCAATCCTTTATGCAGCAAAGGACAAGCCGGTTGTATTTCTATAGATGACCAAACGTTCTCGAGGACACATGGGAAGACTGTCAAGTGCTTTCGCTTCATATAGTCGATTAATCTTCTCTAGCTTGCTAATTGTTGTGTGGGTGAACTTGTGCTAATGTACCGTCCTATCCAAGACTTAATACATACTTGTGATTATACCCCTTGAAAACATCCGTAAGTACAAGAAAGTAATTAAGGTAAAACCTAACCACAGCTTTAAACTCTAAGACCCTTACGTCCCTTGTGCAATGGTTTCCTAACGGGGGTTCAGGTTTCATCACTCCAAAGAACCCCTACGATTAGTAGCCAAATACACAATGCATTCCCCTAGGCCCATATAGGTGAAGTGTCATGTAGTCGACGTTCACATGACACCACTAGAAGAAGTACACCACAACTTAAATAACAATCTATTGAATCTTTCTCAACGCAACTCCACTACTAACAACAAGACTTCTCCCATGTCCTCAAGAACAAAACGAACTACTCACAAGACATCATATGGATCATGATCAGAGATGGAATAATGATGTATAACAATCTGAACATAAACAATAATTCAACGGTTCACTCAATAGCATCAACTACAAAGAGTAATCAACACCGGGAAAGTTTCCCCTATGAACTATAGCAAGATTCAACCAATTGTTACAGCAATATTGAGATGGTGATGAGGGTGCTGATGGTGGTGATGATGATGATGATGATGATGATCCCGATGAAGTCCAGCTTGATGGTGGTGTTGATGGCGATGATCTCCCCTCTCCGGGAAGGAATTCCCCCGGCAGATATCTGTCTGTCGAAGAGATCTTTCTCTCTTGGTGTTTTCCGCCCCGTAGAGGTGGCAGAATCTTTCTGTGGTCGCTCCCCGAGTCTTAGGGTTTCGGGAGGAAGATATACGCCAGAGGGGAGAGGCTGGAGTGGGCCAGGGTGGCCACACCACTCCCTGGCGCGGCCTAGGCCTGCCCGCGTCATGGGGTGGTGTGGGCCCCCTGTGGCCCACCTCCACTCCATCTTCTGGCATCTTGAGTCTTCTGGAAAAATAGAATTTTCCGTATATTTTCCCGGATTTTCTGATCTTCGCGAATTTTGCCTCCAAACACCTTTTCCATCGAATCCCACAGTGTCCATGCTCCAAAAGTCATCAACCATGCAAAAACAGATGAAATAACATAAGTATCACCTCTCAATACGAAATATATCAATGAATAATAGTGAATAGACATAGAATAGTGATGCAAAATGGACGTATCAACAACTTGCTTCTATTTCTCTTGCTCCTAACAATGCTTTGCAGCAATTTATGGAAGATCATGAAACTGAAATCTTCATGGAAGAAAGAAATGAGATTGACGAGATTCTCCGTCGTTAACCTAAGATGCTTAAGCATAACTTGCCTGTAGAAGACTTGGGTACCACGTTGCCACCTAAAAAGGATCCGGTCTTCGATCTAAAACCTTTACCTGACGATCTTAAATATGCTTACATTGATGATAATAAGATATATCCTATTATTATTAGCTCTAAACTTTCAGGGAAGGAAGAAGAAAGGTTATTGGAGGTACTAAAGAAACACCGAGGGGCTATGGGCTATACTCTGGATGATTTAAAAGGGATTTCTTCTACTATATGTCAGCATGCTATCAATATAGAACCAGATGCAAAGCCAGTAGTAGAGCACCAATGGTGTTTAAATCCTAAGATGAAGGAAGTGGTAAGAAATGAGGTATTGAAACTCCTTGATACTGGTATTATTTACCCTATTGCTGATAGTGAACGGGTTAGTCATGTTCATTGTGTCCCTAAAAAAGCGGGAATTACCGTCGTCCCTAATGATAATGATGAGCTTATTCCCCAAAGAATAGTAGTAGGCTATAGAATGTGCATTGATTTCAGGAAAGTTAACAAAGTTACTAAGAAAGATCATTACCCACTTCCTTTTATTGATCAAATGTTAGAAAGGTTGTCTAAAAAGACCCATTTTTGTTTTCTTGATGGATATTCTGGTTTCTCTCAAATTGCTGTTAAACAACAAGATCAAGAAAAACCTACTTTTACATGCCCTTACGGAACCTATGCTTATAGACATATGCCTTTTGGTTTATGTAATGCTCCTGCTACTTTTCAAAGATGCATGTCTGCTATCTTTCATGGTTTTTGTGAGGAAATTGTGGAAGTGTTCATGGATGACATCTCCGTCTATGGAACTTCTTTTGATAATTGTCTGCACAACCTCGATAAAGTTTTGCAGAGATGTGAAGAAATTAATCTTGTTCTTAATTGGGAGAAATGCCACTTCATGGTGAATGAAGGGATTGTACTTGGACATAAGATTTCTGAAAGAGGCACAGAAGTTGATAGAGCTAAAGTTGAGGCAATTGATAAAATGCCCTGTCCAAGAGACATCAAAGGTATTCATAGTATCCTTGATCATGCTGGTTTCTATAGAAGGTTTATTAAAGATTTCTCTAAGATATCAAAACCCCTCACTAATCTTCTTCAAAAAGATGTACCCTTTGTCTTTGATGATTATTGTAAGGACGCTTTTGAAACTCTAAAGAAGGCTTTAACTACAGCTCCTATTGTTCAACCACCTAATTGGAGCTTACCCTTTGAAATAATGTGTGATGCTAGTGATTTTGCTGTAGGTGATGTCCTTGGGTAATGAATTGATAAAAAGTTAAATGTTATCCATTATGCTAGTAAGACTCTTGACGCTGCTCAAAGGAATTATGCTACTACTAAAAAAGAATTCCTAGCCGTCGTATTTGGTTGTGATAAGTTTAGACCTTATATTGTAGACTCAAAAGTTACCATTCATACTGATCATGCTGCTATTAAGTACCTTATGACGAAGAAAGATGCTAAGCCTAGGCTTATTAGATGGGTGCTACTCTTACAGGAGTTTGACCTACATATTGTAGACAGGAAAGGTGCTGAAAATCCTGTAGCTGATAATTTATCTCGATTGGAAAACATCTCTTTTGATCCTATGCCTGTTAATGATAGTTTCCCAAATGAACAGTTGGCTGCAGCAGGGGTAAGCTCACGAGGGAGCCCTTGGTATGCTGATTATGCTAACTTTATTGTCTCCAAGTATTTGCCTCCAACTTTCACAGCTCAGCAAAGAAGGAAGTTCTTTTATGATTTGAGGCATTATTTTTGGGATGACCCACATTTATATAAAGAAGGAGTGGATGGTATTATGCGAAGATGTGTTCCAGAATATGAACAAAAGGAGATATTGCGGAAATGTCATGGTAGTGCCTATGGAGGACATCATGCAGAAGATAGAACTGCGTAAAAGGTGCTACAATCAGGTTTCTACTGGCCTACCCTTTTTAAAGATGCAAGAAAATTTGTTTTATCTTGTGATGAGTGTCAGCGTGTTGGTAATATTTCTAGACGTAATGAAATGCCTATGAACTACTCTCTAGTTATTGAACCCTTTGATTGTTGGGGATTTGACTTTATGGGTCCTTTTCCTCCCTCAAAAGGTTATACTCATATTCTTGTTGCCGTTGATTATGTCACTAAGTGGGTAGAAGCCATATCTACGAAGAGTGCTGATGGGGGGACCTCTCTAAAAATGCTTAAGGATGTTATCTTTCCTAGGTTTGGAGTGCCTAGGTATCTTAGGACTGATGGAGGTTCTCATTTCATTCATGGTGGTTTTAGAAAGACCCTTGCTAAATATGATGTTAATCATAGAATCGCTTCAGCTTATCATCCCCAAACTAGTGGACAAGTAGAGTTATCAAATAGAGAAATTAAATCCATCTTGCAAAAGACTATTAATAGGTCTAGAAAAAATTGGGCTAAAAAGTTGAACGATGCTTTATGGACTTATAGGACTGCCTATAAAAACCCTATGGGGATGTCTCCTTATAAAATGGTTTATGGGAAAGCTTGTCACCTACCTTTAGAATTAGAACACAAAGATTATTGGGCAGTTAAAGAACTTAATAGAGATTGTAAGCTTGCTAGTGAAAAAATATTATTTGACTTAAGTTCGTTGGATGAATGGAGGAGTGAAGCTTATGAGAATGCTATACTCTTTAAGGAAAAAGTTAAAAGATGGCATGACAAGCGAATACTTAAGAGAGAATTCCATGTTGGTGAGAAAGTTCTATTGTATAGGTCACATCTCAGATTTTTTTGCAGGGAAACTACTGTCAAAATGGGAAGGACCTTTCATTATTGAAGAAGTGTACCATTCAGGAGCAATAAAATTTCTTCTTTAAAAGATAACACTACACAAGTGGTGAATGGGCAGCGACTCAAGCACTATATTGCTGGAGATTCTTACAATGAAGATGTTGATGCTTTTCAAGTATAACTCCGGAAAAATTTATCAAACACCAAATTCAGAGACCTACAGATTCTATTTTCGAATAGGTAACAGATCTGGTAAGAAAAGTTTCGCGAAAATTCTATCCAGTTATACTTTTGCAGTTTTTATCCAACAAGGAAAGCTACGAAGCGAAAGGGGGACGGAAACGGAGCCAGGGTGGCTCACACCACCCCCTAGCGCGCCCCCCTGGCCGCGCCAGCAGGTGGTGTGGCCACCTCAGCCTCCGCCTCCGACCCGTTTTCTCCCAGTACCTTCTTTTGTTGTAAAACTTTGTAATATATAATCCCCCAGATCCCTCGAGGTTTGTATATCGTGTTCCCTTCGTGTTTTTGTTTCGATCTGTTTCTGCCAGGAACTATTCTTGAAAGTTAGAAGCACAATGGTGTCCACCAAGGATAAAGGAAAGGAGCCTATGGAGGAAGATCCCCAAGACCCCGGGCAGAAGGAGGTGATCAAGAGTGAAGAGGAAGAGGAGGCAAAGCAAACCCAACATTCGCACACCGGCACTACCATTGAAAGCATTGGAGTGTTGGCAAGATCTACCAGGGTCAGGAGGACTGCAGGGATGTCAACTGGAGGGAAACCTCCGCATCACTGTTGGGATCCACGATCACTTCCTCCACGCACCAAGAATCCTTTCCATACCCTTATCCATGAGCATCAATACCAGAATATGCCCAAGGAGAAACTACCCTCCAATTGGGATTTTCCTTGTTCTAGCCATGCAGGAAAAGAAGAATTCAAGGAGGAAGAGTGGGGAAAGAATCGCAAGAGGTGGAATTCGCAACCCGACATGATCATGAGCCTCATTGAGCAAAACTCACAGCTGATTCGTAATCTCACCTTCGAGATGGAGTACTTGGAGAAACTAATCAAAGAGCTCATCGAGAGAACACCACCACCACCGAAGGAGTAATTCGTCATCAGGTTTTGGCATCCCTTTGGTTTGTTCCAAGCTTGGGGGAGTGTCGCGGTATCACATCACTATCTTCTATCTTTTTACCTTTTTAAGTAGAGTCATATCATGAATAGAGAAGTTATCATGTAGGATGGTTTGCACTATGGAAGTGTCCCCCTCTTGTTAGATATCTATGTATCCCTTGGTGCGAGTTGCCATTATGGAATATTAATGAGAAGTTCTATCATTTACTCTTTTGCATATCTTTTATTAGTTTTCAATTCACGGTTATATGATTGACCTTGTCTTTAGTATTGGTATCACTTTGGGATCATGGAGTTAATTTAGTTGGTTTTGGAAAACCTAGCTCGGTCAGTAGCAACTCTATTTTGAGAATTGAATGAAAAAGATAAAAGTACTCTTAAAGAAATATAATTTCATCATCTTTCTTTCTTGATTTGCTCATAAGTTTAGTATTCTCTAGTTAAGATCTTTTGTGCTTCCAAGGAAGTTTGCATGTTTGTTTTTGTCACTTGTATGTTTGTTTGTTTGTTTCCTTCAACTCTTATGCTTGCTACCCAGCCTTGCTAGCCAAAAACCTGTACTGAGAGGGAATGCTTCTCGTGCATCCAATCCTTAAACCAAAACCTATGGCATTTGTGTCCACCATACCTACCTATTAGCACTATTGCTATTCCAAGTAAATTCATGTTTTTATCTACCTTCCAAATTAAACTTGTTATGTGAAGATAGTGATTAAAGATCTCACGAACTTGATGGCACACTTTACTTTCTTGCATTTAATAAACTTGAACCATTGTGCCCATCTATGTTGCGTATATGCTTGCGCTTTGTAAGTTGTGAATTAGCAGAACCATGCTGTCATGGGGAACACTTTCAACATTGCACCGGTACTTTGTACCTTGTTGATATCATGTTCTTTTGTCTATGGATGTCGTCGGTGTGAAATGAAAGGGGGGCTTGTAAGTCCATGGAGTTATGTATGTGTGTTAGAGAAACGCCTGGGCCACCGGTCTAATCCATGTTGCCATGGTGGAAACCTGTAGCGTAACCATAATGAGCATCTATGAAGCATTCTTCGTATAGAAAAAAGAGAAGAGATAGAGATTGAGAAAAAGAAAAAAAAGATGAGAAAAGAGGAAATAGAGAAAAAAAGCACCATATTCCCATGGTAAATAAGAAGATTGTTGAGATGCTTGTTGTCTGCTTGCCTTGTCATTTTGATATGGGGATTCTTCCGTATCATCGGGCAAGGGGTACCCCGTTGGCGGTTCTCTATGATACACATGTACTTACTATGACAAGAACTTACCGGTGACTAAACTTGAGTAGCATGAGGAGCGACCCTCGTATTCAAGGGACATGAGATTTTCAACTTGCAACTTGTCAAGTATATCATCATATTTGATCACTTTAACCTTAATCACCTAAAGATGCCTATGATAGGGGCAATGAGAGCTGAAAGCTAATAAGTACCATAATTTTTGGAAGCTCTTTATGAAACTTGAAATCCCTGCTTCCCTCTACGAAGGGCCTTTCTCTTACCTTTTAGTCGAGTCAGTAAACCTATTCCCTTCTACCTCAGCAAGTATTTTGAGTTGTTGTGTTTCACTCATTGATATGATGATTTATTCAATCATGTTTCTTATGTTCCTTATTTTGCACTTTGCTCTTATCTTAGTGTCTACTACTTTGAAAGCTATCATTGGAAATCAGTTATTTATGAACTCCAGTAAATTGTCAACTATTCTTCGACCAAGAGCTAAGTTTGCCATTACCAATTATGATTTACTTTATGTATCATTATTGTGTTTCCTTTACTTATTGCAAGTTAAAGTTATATAATAGTGAGTTGTCTTCTATTATGACTTATGTATTGATGAATGTGATGCTTCTTGTCCGTATTCTTTTATCGACTCTTCACTCCTTAAACTTGAGGTCATGTTTATTGAGTTCAGTTTCGCTTGGGGACAAGCGAAGTCTAAGCTTGGGGGAGTTGATACGTCCATTTTGCATCACTATTATATATCATAATTTACTGTTATTCATTTATATATTTCATATTAAGAGATGATACTTATGTTATTTCATCTATTTTTGCATGGTTGATGACTTTTGGAGCATGGACCGCTGCAGACAGGATTCTGATGGAAAAGGTGTTGTTTGGAGACAAAATTCACGAAGATCAGAAAATCCGGGAAAATACATGGAAAATCCTATTTTTCCAGAAGATGAAGAAAGCCAGAAGGGGAAGTGGAGATGGGCCACATGGGGCCCACACCACCCCTTGGCGCGGGCCGCCCTAGGCCACGCCACCACATGGTGTAGCTGCCCTGGTCCACCCCTGGCTCTCCCCTCTAGCGTATATTATCCTCTCGAAACCCTAAGACTCGGGGAGCAACCACAGAAAGATTTTGCCGCCTCTGCGGGGCGGAAAACACCGAGAGAGAAAGATCTCTGGCGCATGAATTCTGGGGAATTCCTTCCCAGAGAGGGGAGATCGTCGCCATCAACACCACCATCAAGCTGGACTTCATCGGGATCATCATCATCATCATAATCACCACCATCATCTCCACTAGCACCATCATCACCACTTCATACCGCTGTAACAATTGGGTTGAATCTTGCATAGTTCTTAGGGGAAACTTTCCCGGTGTTGATTACTCCTTGTAGTTGATGCTATTGAGTGAACCATTGAATTATCGTTTATGTTCAGATTGTTACACATCATTATATTTCATCTCTGATCATGATCCATATGATGTCTTGTGAGTAGTTCATTTTGTTCTTGAGGACATGGGAGAAGTCATGTTGTTAGTAGTGGAACTGTGTTGAGAAAGATACAATAGTTTGATATTTAAGTTGTGGTGTACTTCTTCTAGTGGTGTCATGTGAACATCGACTACATGACACTTCACCTATATGGGCCTAGGGGAATGCATTGTGTATTTGGCTACTAATCGCAGGGGTTGCCGGAGTGACAGAAACCTGAACCCCCGTTAGGAAACTTTTGCACAAGGGACGTTAGGGTCTTAGAGTTTAAAGTTGTTGTTAGGTTTCTACCTTAATTACTGTCTTGTACTTGTGGATGCTTGCAAGGGGTATAATCACAAGTATGTATTAGTCCTAGGAAGGTCGGTACATTAGCACAGGTTCACCCACACAACACTTAGCAAACTAAAGAAGATTAATCAACTATATGAAGTGAAAGCACTTGACGATATTCCCATGTGTCCTCGAGAACGTTTGGTCATCTTAAGTAATACAATCGGCTTGTCCTTTGCTAAAGAAAGGATTGGGACACTTGCTGCATTTATTCTTATTGTCTTTTATTTACTCGTACTTTATTTACCTACATTATCAAAAAAAACTAAAAATCCGTTTGGTAAGTATTTACAGAGAACTCCTGCTCCTAGACACTCGCCAGTACCTTCTGCTCCTCGTTGGGTTCGACACTCTTACTTATCGAAAATACTGCGATACACCCCCTATACTTGTGGGTCATCAATGCTATGCTGGAGAAAGGCTTGATTCAACCAAGCGCATCGCCATGGAGATCGCCCATTTTGTTTGTTGATAAGAAAGATGGAGGTAACCGTTTGTGCACAGATTAGCGGAAGCTAAATGATGTCACCATCAAGAACAAGTACCCCCTGCCCAAGATAGAGGATCTGTTTGATTAGTTGACTGGTGCCAGAGTGTTTTCTAAGATTGATCTTAGAACTGGTTATCATCAACTCAAGATTCGTGCAACGGATATTCCAAAGACCGCCTTTACCACCAGATATGTATTGTATGAGTATATAGTTATGTCTTTTGGATTAACCAATGCCCCCGCTTATTTCATGAATCTCATGAATAAGATTTTTATGAATTTCCTGGATAAGTTTGTCGTTGTTTTTATCGACGATATTCTAATCTATTCCAAGTCAGAATAAGACCATGAGCAACACCTAAGAACCATCCTTGAAACCCTTAGAGAGCATTAGTTGTATGCCAAGTTCAGCAAATGTGAGTTTTGGCTGAAAGAAGTAGGATTCCTCAGACATATTGTGTCGCAAGGAGGAGTCGCTGTTGATCCCGCCAAGATCAAAGATATTGAAGAATGGAAGGCCCCAACCACTCAAACCCAAGTCCGTGTATTTCTTGGATTAGCGGGATACTACCTCAAGTTCGTTGAAGGATTTTCTAGCATTGCAAGACCGATGACCCAATTGTTGAAGAAAGACAAGAAGTTTGAATGGACCGACAAATGTGAAGCAAGTTTCCAAGAGCTCAAGAAGATATTGATTTCAGCCCTAATATTGATTATGCCAGATATCAAGAAGCCTTTTGATGTGTATTGTGATGCATCCAAGATTGGTCTCGGATGTGTGTTGATGCAAGAAGGCAAAGTCATCGCATATCTATCCCGACAACTGAAGCAACATGAGAAAAACTACCCTACCCATGACCTTGAACTAGCAGCCGTAGTGTTAGCTTTGAAGACATGGCGTCATTACCTGATGGGTAATCGCTATGAGATTTATTCAGATCACAAAAGCTTGAAGTATATTTTCACTCAAAAGGAGCTGAATATGAGGAAAAGGAGATGGATAGAGTTAATCAAGGATTATGACCTTGACATTCACTATCACCTCGGCAAAGCCAATGTGGTAGCGGGTGCTCTTAGCAGATTGTCGTGTAGATTAAACACCATGATCAAAGAAGCCCAGCCAAGTTTGCATGAAGAGTCGGAGCAGTTTAGAACAGAGCTAGTTAGCAAAGGATTTTTAGCTAGCATTGAACTTCAACCCACTCTGATCAGTCAAATCAAGGAAGCCCAGAAGGGAAATGCAAGTATCGATGGAATCAAGCGTCGTATTGGTACATGAAAGGTACCTGGATTCACCAAAGATGAAGAAGGAGTTTTGTGGTACAAAGGACGTATCTGTGTGCCAGCAGATTTGGAGTTGAAGCAAGTTGTCATGCAAGAAGCTCATGATACTCTTTATTCTATCCACCCCGGAGGAATGAAGATGTATCAAGATTTGAAGGAGCAATTCTGGTGGCACAAGATGAAGAGAGAAATTAGAAGCTACATAGCCAAGTGTGATATCTGTCAAAGAGTCAAAGCGGAACATCAGAGACCTGCCGGACTATTGCAACCATTGCAGATTCCGGAATGGAAATGGGAATCCGTCGGGATGGACTTTATCACCGGTTTGCCTACATCTAGTAGGGGAAATGACTCTATTTGGTTCATAGTTGATAGACTGTCCAAGGTAGCCCATTTTATACCTGCCAAGACAACCTACCAGAGTTCGAAGCTAGCAGAGTTGTACATTGCTAGAATTGTCAGTTTGCATGGAACCCCAAAGACCATAGTGTCGGATCGAGGAACCCAATTTACCTCAAGATTTTGGTAGAAAGTCCAAGAAGGATTAGGGACCAAGTTGAATTTCAGCACAGCTTATCACCCGCAGACCGATGGACAGACTGAAAGAGTCAACTAGATCTTAGAAGATATGTTGAGAGCTTGTGTGCTAGAGTATGGATCAAAATGGGAAGATTGTCTGCCTTTCACAGAATTCTCATACAACAACAGTTATCAAGCCAGTTTGCAAATGGCCCCCTTTGAGTTCTTATATGGAAGGAAGTGTCGTACCCCTTTGAATTGGTCACAAGTAGGAGAGAGTCAGATCTTCGGACCCGACATCCTACGAGAAGCAGAAGAGAAGGTTCACAAAGTCTGTGAGCACCTCAAGACCGCCCAATCCAGACAGAAGAGTTATGCTGACAAGAGACGTAGAGACCTGACTTTCAACATCGGAGATTTTGTGTATCTCAAAGTTTCGCTGTTGAAAGGAATGCAGCGGTTTCAGCTGAAAGGAAAGTTAGCCCCCAGATATATTGGACCCTTCAAGATTCTGAATCGCCGAGGAGAAGTATCTTATCAACTGGAACTACCCGAGGAGATGTCAGCCATCCATAATGTGTTCCATATCTCATTACTTCGCAAATGCTTAGAAGTGCCGGAGAAGACCGAAGTGTTCAAGAACATCGATCATCGAGCCATTGATATCAACAAGGATCTGACATATCGTGAAGTGCATATTCGTATCTTGGAAGAAGCTTTCAGAACCACCAGAACCCGGAGTATCAAATTTCTCAAGATCCAATGGAGCAATCATACCGAAGAAGAAGCTACCTGGGAGCGAGAAGATTACATTAGGACCGAGTTTCCAGATCTCTTTAGTTCCTAGTTTTTATTAAATCTTGGGACGAGATTTTGTTTAAGAAGGGAAGGTTTGTAACATCCCAAATCTTTAATCAAGGTTATCAAAGTTCAAATCACCCAAGTTAGGGTTAACAAAAACTTTTATTTAAGAAAAGGACCTATGAATGCATGTGTGTTTGCATTAGTGTAGAATTGTTTGAAAATGCCATGCTTGATTATTCTAAATGTTGTGAATTGGTTTAAAGGTGAATGCCACATCATCTAGACAATTTACAAACAAAATCCAAAGAAAAATAAATCAAATAAGATTAAATAAGGCAAATGGTCATTTTGACCATTTTAATCCACTAGGCCACTTTAGGTGTTCCTAGAAGTCAATTCCTAACAGAAACGTTTCTAGATCTTTTCACTCCTTGCTAGACCAAGTAAAGATGTACCAAGGCCCACTTTACAAACTTACAAAAACATTTAGCTACTCAATTTAAATGACATTTAAAAATTGAATCCAATACATATGTGAAGATCCCACTTTTTCAAAAACACATCAAATGAATTTACCTTGACAATCCCAAGCCAACCTAGTATCTCAAGCTTAGTACAGGACCACCCAAAAAGTTTGAATCAAAAAATCAAATTTAAACTTCATGCGGGCATTGTGTCGAACAGTTGGTGAGCACAGAATTAGCTGCCAAACTTTTACTGTTCTTGATCAATGCCTAGTCTACCATTTGTCGCCAAAGCTTGTCTCTGGTCTCCCCCAGTCCCAACCAGCACCATAGAGCCACACCCCAATGTTGTTTGCGCCAGTACCGAGCCACCCTGAGCACCTCCTCGCCGGTCGACCATGGACCGCTCAGCCCGGAGCACCCCGCTCTCTCCCGCCATGTCTAGGAGGTAGCCACCAATGCGCCGCCCCTCTCTGTCCCTTCCCCGAGCGCTGCCAGGCCATGGACCACCGCAGCATAGCTGCGCCAAGTGCATCTACGCCATGTCGAGCATGCGTCAGAGCGCCGTGCCCGACCAGCTAGCACAGACCGCAGCTCGCGCACACTGCTTCACCACGACCCCAGGAATAGCCCAGACATGCCCGTTCGCCGCCGCGTGACCAGTAGCCACCGTGCGCTGCATCGAGCACCCATTGCCTCCGCCCAGAGCGCGGACGCTCCCGACCAAATGCGACCGCTGACTCCGACCAGAGCGCGGAGCACCATCTCACTCCCCTCTCACCACTGATCCTCCCACACCATCCCCGGATCAAGGCGAGCCTCCATTCGCTGGAATTTCGCCGGAGTTTGCCGCAGCAGAGGAGAAGAGGCGTCGGCGATTGGAGTTGCCCCAGGAGCCACCGCGACCACGCCTCGAACCACCGTCGTCTACCAGAAGGAATGCCCCATCATCGAGCCTAGCTGGAGCCCAGGTGAGCCCCCGTAGACCCCCACCGTGCCGCTAGGGTTCGTCCTCGCTGGAGACCTGTTCACCAGGGACGATGAGCCTCAGTCGTTCGATCATCATCTAATCGTAGCGCTAAGGTTGCCCTGCAGACAAGGTTAGATGTGTCTGACGCGGGACCCCTTGTCAAGAGCTGCGCCCACGCAGTGCAGCTGGCCGGCCCATTTCCTTTCCCGTGCTAGCCCACCGATTCAAATTAGTATTTTTCCATTTAGGTTTACACTAGATTCTGTCCACTTATTTAAAAATCAATTTAGAGAGTTTCACTTAACCAAAATGCATGATTCAAATTTTGCTAGAAAGATAATTAAAATATCTATCCAAGCCCGTTGGATTTAAATCAATTGGAGTTAGATATCACATATAGAAAAATAACAAAACAGAGACTTTTGTAACTTCAAACATTTTTCAAAAATCAACCACAATAGCTTTTGAGTTGATTTCAACTCTCAAAAATCACATTTAATCATACCTATCTAAATATGTAATAATATTTAGGTTTGCATGCAGTGACATTGGACTAGTACCAGAATAATGTTATATAGCCATTTCTAGTCACTTTAAATCATTTAAATGATAATCTTGAACTTATTTAAATATGATCAACCCTTTAAATCACATTCCCATGTATTAGAGTATGTGGTGATGACATGTGTCCACATGATCCCATATTTTAATTGGATAATATTAAATCTTAATTAATTTCAATGAGTAGAAATTACTTTTCTTAAATAAAATAAATGAAACTAGTTATTTAAATCTTGTGATGATTGTGATGATGCTAGATCATCAAGTTTGTGCCTTAGTGTGCTAAATAGACTAGTAAGTATTGTTTGGTGATTGTGTATCCCGTATTTTATTTATAGATGATAGTACCGACCAAGTCTACGAGGAGGAGGAGTTCTACCCCGAAGAAGACGAAGAGAACTTCAATCACTGCACCAATCAAGGCAAGCTATTATTAGCAAGCTAGACGTATACAAGATAAACTAAGCAAGATGCATTAGGCATGCTTGGTTATAAATTTTGATTTATGCCCATCCCAAGTTTTACTTGCAAGCTTTAAATCTTTTACTTTACCAAAGTTCTTTACTTTTAGTAATAATTTGTGAGATTTTGGAAAGTAGTATAGATAGCATAAAGAGTATAAAACTAGTCCTATACTAGATGTCATTCTATGACATGAGATTGAGGTTAGCATCCCTTCTTAGTGAACACTCTTAACCTTAGTGGCTAGTGCTAAGCATAAAACTTGATCACTTTAGATGGGAATACTTGGTGAAAATGCTTATGAAAACCTTGGAATGATGAGTCATTCTATTGAGATGTTTTGACATGTGTTGAGAAACACAAATGGTTTATGATGATGAAAATGTTGAGGCATGAGCCTTAGCCCTTTATAAAAACTGATGGTTGGGTTCGGATGCGATACCATTCCAATTTTACCATACAACCACAATACCTGAATTGGGTAAGGCTTAGCCGGAAGTTTATATGCATTAGTATGGGTCCCCTCGCAGAGGAGGTTTGAGCTGAGGCTACCTCCTGATGATGTCCACCTATGCAGTGCCCAGGATGGCAGATGGCCATGGCTGGGAGGCCAAGCTCATAGGAGAGGTGCTTATACTAGAGTGTGTAAAGGAAAGGTTATGATTGATTATCTGCATACTAAGTATGATGATTCAGGGTTATCCCTGACAGATGTATCGAATTTTGTCGTGAAAGTGTACCACCTCTGCAGAGTGTCATACTATTCAAATAGCCGCGTCCGCGGTCATGGACAGTTGGAGTGGCCATACTGTTCCATCGTCAGATGTTTTCAAAATGACTTGTGAAATAAATTGTGACTTGACTTGACCACAACAGGGTGGTGACTATGAAAACTAAGTTCCCACTTAGGTGATTTTAGAACTTTATTTTAACTTTCTTTGTTTCTGAACTCAGCTTAGGTTTCAAATTTAGGTTTGCAAATAAACTTAGAGCTTAGCATTCCTACTAGAACTACCTTACTTGTTAGTGATAGTTTGTGAGTACTTAAAGAGTACTCATGGCTTTGTCCCTGACTATTCCCGTGGCCAGACTATGAGGAGGACTACCAGGAGGAAGGACAGCAGGACGGCTACGACAACTAGGATCATCTCCCATCGTCAGCATTGCCTATGACACTGAAGATGGAGCCCACCACTACACTTATTATTCCGCTGCTTGTTTGTATTAAGACTGGATCATGAGATCCTTTATTTGTGTAAGACCTTATAATGGTTTGTAATGGATGATGTACTGTGATATCCAATCTATTATGTCTCGCAAAAATGGTAATCCTAGGATTGTGATGTACGGCATAACAGGCATCTGGGATTAAAAATCCGGGTGTTGACAGGGCCTTTGGAAGCAGCTATGTGTGGGCGGGGGAGGCTGAATCGGGTGGCTGGCGGTGGCGGCGGCTAGGGGCGGCATGCGCGGAAGGGGGCAGAGGAACTGTGTGAGTTGCATCGTGAAACTTCAGCGTGCCCTAAGGTTCTTCCAAGTGCGGGCCAGCGTTCAGGTCGGCCATGCAACCCGCATATGTATAGGCCGACGAACGGTTTTCACTCTGGCCCTTAAAAAATGTTATGATCACATGGTTCAAGGATTCTAATCTGCGTTGTTTCTTTGCCAAAACCCATATATTGGCGGTTATTTTAAGGGTTTGCCCCTTTTATGGGTCCTATTAGTCATGCTCTTAGAGGATTGTGACACTTTTACATTATATTTTTTGGTTTTTTACTTTCAAGCATCAAGTTAAACCCCTTCGTTACTTTATTTTGTTTAGTGCATAGACTAATAGAATTGTGACGATCTAGTTGGAGAGAGTAAATACCTTTTCTTTCTTGATCTGGCGGATCGATACCCATACTTTCACATTGAAAGGTGCCACAATGATTCCCTGCTCTTGGGGGTTATCAGCGGCACTCGTGGTTGAGGTTTTGCCGCGTCAAGCCCACGAGGAGAGGAGGTACAAAGAGGCCTCCAACGTTGATGGCCCATCCACAGGAAAGTTACGTATATGGTAGTACAAGCGGGTTGTACTTGGGGAACTCCTCAACATTCTTCTTGGCGAAGTTATGTAGCCACCTCCATCCACGGCATTGCTCGCTCCATGCGTGGTTTCTCAACGAGAGAAATTTGCAGGGGAAGGTCTTTAGTTTAGGAGGCTCGGCGAAAGATATTGCGGCTGAATAGAGAGAAATTGCAAGCGAATAAATGGACAAATTAGACTTCGCGAGGATTAAATTTGCAGCATGGCTGCCTTGGCATTATCAGTGGCATGGGAAAAGGGTAGTAACTGCCTATGAACACGGTGTGACATTATTAAAAGTTGACCAATCGATAGGCATGCTATCCTAGGCGCTAGTACTGACGTGTACAATCACATTGCGTCTCTCACGGCATGCTAGTGGTATAATCGATAGTATTTCATTAATAAAACATATTATTTTACATGTGGCCAAAAATGAAAAAACTACATAAATAATAACAAAAAACCTAGTTTGCGCTCGTTGTCATCCTCCTCACCATCGTAGTAATACTATTTGCTGCACATGGTTCCTTCGAATACCTTGACGGTGAGCACAACGTCGTCGTCATAACTGAAGACCACAAAGTGCTCGAGATGGAGGTCGTGCGTGCGGGCGAACTGCTCCCAACTACTCTCGAGGTACATGTGGCATTTGTCGTCGAACAACACCTTCATGTCCCAAAGGCGATGCCCGTGACACTTGCCTATCACAACTTCACTTCACAAGGATCTTGTCCACTGGGCACCTCACAAACTTGTTTAGGAGCCTATGCTTGTCCCATGAACTTTGGTACATGGGCACAGCAAACTTGGAGAGGTCTGGAAGGGTTGTCCCAGGCGATGACAGCGATGACCTCGACCTTGTCCCTGATCCTGGCCTAACAATGAACCTTTGGTCATGATTCGCGGTGCGTTGTGGGAGAGCAAGCACGGATCAAGGTGGAAATGGCGTCGTGCAGCGAGGGGATGTCCACATGTGGCCTGCTTTAAATAGGCAGAGCGGTCATGGTATTGATGGTGGTACAGGAGTTAAAGCGATCGATATTGATGGCGGTACATGAGATTCAAGCGGCCGCCCTAGCATTATTGGTGGTGCAGAAGGCGAGGGGTAGAGCATAAATAAGTGCTAGTGGTGGTGTTTTACCGTACCATGCTATTGTTTTCATAAAATAGTGGTGTTTCAGAAAGCATCCATGTTACCACTATACTAAGCCCAGTTAGAACGATGGGTCCCACAAATTGGTGGCATATCACAGACGGTGCCATGCTGCTAGTAAACCGATAGTTGTCACGTGCCGATTTCTACCACGCCTCCTGTAATTTTAGTATCAGTGATATTTCTCGTTTCCTGTGTGATACTACTGTTCGATCCTTATAAGGGTCCGACCTATATATCTTTTTACAGTGGCCTGTATAATTTTTGTCAGTATCAAACTTTAGGAAAAATCTCAACATGTCTTACAGTTTATCACGATTTGTTCCAATTAGCGGAGACTGTAAAAGGGTCCAGCCTATATATCTTTTTTACAGTGGCATGAGAACACGATCCCGTGGCCGGTACATGTAGTGCTCCGAAGGGTGGTTACACTTTGAAACTTTACTTTCTCCAACATTCACATCCGTCACGCTACCGTCCATACAATAGCCTCCAACCATGGATTCCTTGCTGCTTTGGCAAAATGGTGCACCGCCGGTCGAAGATTTTGGCACCATGCTTCGATTCTGACCAAGTATGTGCAATTTCCGGTGAATTTTCGGGCCGATTCCAGCGAGCGGGGCGGACCAGGCGAGGCAGGGCTAGATAAGGGCATTGTGGCAAGGCGACGGCCGGAGGCAGGCACGAGCCTGGCAAGGTGGAGGGAGGTTGCAAGAGGCCCCTTGCTCGTGTCGATGGCTCGTGTGGCCAGCCTAGGGGGCAGGCACGTGGGCGGCGAGGCAGGCGATCCTGGGCACGACGTAAAGGGGGCAGGGTGGCACGAGGGCGGCTTTGACGAGCTCATAGCAGGAGGAAGAAGAAATGGGAAACAAGAAAAAACTGGTGGGTGATATTTTGTAAACGTATCTATAATTTTTGATGTTCCATGCTTGTTTAGTATCTACTTTCTTGTGTTTTGTTCATACTTTAAGGTATTTTTATATATTTTCTAGAACTAACCTATTAACAAGATGCCACAGTACCAGTTGTCTATTTTCTGTTGTTTTTTGTTTCATAAAAACTAGTAAGAAAATATTCTCGGAATTGGACCGGAGAAAATCCAAAGTCAATATTTTATCCAAAGTAGGGAGTCTGAAGGGGAGACGAAGTGGCACACCAGGGTGGCCACACCTGGTGGCGGCGCAGCCTGGGGGCGCGCCACCAGGGGGTGTGGGCCCCCTCGGCTCCACCGACCTTGCTCTTCCGCCTATAAAAGCCTCCCGAGACGAAAACCCTAAGGACCCAATCAAAATTCCACAAAAGAGTATGTAGCCGCCGTCATCTCCATCCCTAGATCAGGAGGGATCTGAAGCTCTTCCCGGTACAATGTCGGAGGGGAGAGATCACCCTAGAGGCCTTCTTCATCACCATGCCTGCCTCCGGTGTGATGCGTGAGTTGTTCATCTCTAGACTACGGGTCCATGTAGTAGCTAGATGGTTGGTTCTCCTCCTTTGTGCTATCATGTTTAGATCTTGTGAGCTCCGTTCATGATCAAGATCAACTATTTGTAATCTTACATGTTGTGTTTGCGAGGATCCGATGGATATTGAGATGCTATTTCAGATTGATTATTGATTCTATCATGTCTATGTTATTTGTGATCTTGAATGATTTCCGTTGTTAGTAGCTATGTTGGCCAAGTAGATACTAGCAACTCCAAGCGGGAGTATTTATGCTCGATAGTGGGTTCATGCCTCTAGTAATCTAGGAAGTGACAGGAATCTCTAAGGTACTAGATGTCCTGTTGCTACTAGGGAGAAAACAGCAATCCTTTGTCCATGGGACAATAGTATTGTTTACTTTACACACTTTGCTTAATGCAATTATCTGTTGCTTGCAACTTAATATTGAAGGGGCTTCGGATGATAACCTGAAGGTGGATTATTAGTCATAGATGCAGTTGGATTTACTGTCTATGTATAATGTTGTAATTCCCAATCAAATCTCATAGGAGTCAAGATGATTAGTATATGCATGTATGCTTTCTCGAGTCTGTCAATTGTCCCCCTGTAATTTGTTCACCCAACATGTCATGTATCTTAAGGAGAATCACCTCTAGTGAACTATGGACCCCGGTCCATTCTTTTACCATTGCTATACCATCTACCATTTATTGTTTACTGTTTACTTTCTGCAAGCAATTACTATCTTCCACATAATACGTTTAATCCTTTGTTTTCAGCAAAACCGGTGAGATTGACAACCTCACTGTAAGTTGGGGGAAAGTTATGTGGTTGTGTTGTGCGGGATTCCAAGTTTTAAACAACACCTTGGAGTTGTTTCCTTGCTCCTACTGGTTCGATAACCTTGGTTTCATAACTGAGGGAAAACTTGCTATTGTGCTCATCATACCTTCCTCTTCGGGTTCCCAGCGAGCTCGAATATATTTTGAGCCATCAAGCCTTTTTTTCTGGTGCCATTGCCGGGGAGTCAAGGACATCTTCACAAGGGGAATCCCTCATAACCAATCTCTTTACTTTGTTTTTTTGTTTTGCTTAGTTTATTTCTACTTTGTTTGCTTGTTTCTTTTATCAAAAACACACAAAAAAATAGTTGTACTAGTTTGTTTCTTTTATTAAAAACACACAAAAAAATCTATTTTAAGTTGGCATTATGTCTAGCATTGCTCCAATCACTATGTCACCTAAGGAAATGATTTTTACTTTCAAACAAGGAATTGAAGAGAGTTTCAATGAAGCTTGGTCTAGAATCTCTTATTTACATGAAAAAACTGAACCTAAAATGACTCTAAGCTTGTTTCTTAGCAGTTTGTACTTTGGAACTGCTCTTTGCTATAGATATGCTTTGGATGTTGTAGTAGGACGAGATTTCCTCTAGTGCAATGAGGGTGAAGCTTTTAATGCCATAAAAATGTTGGTTGCAACATATGACTTGCCTAGCAAATCTGATTCCTCCATTACAAACATTATAGCTAGATTGAACACTCTTGAGACCAACACTGCTAGTTTAAAAGAATGCTATAACATGCTTAGAGAGCATCATGAACATGTTCCAATAAATTCTGAATCTTCAAAATGGCTTCGTACAGTAAAAGTTGTTATAAATAATGAAACTTTTTATGCTCGTTGTGATATCATGTCTGAATTATGTCTTGTGCCTAAAGACATCTATGAATCTTTAAATCTTTGGGGACTTTCTGAAGGAGGAGAAGAAATATATCTTACTAATAATGCCACAATATTACCCATTGGAATAGATGAAGGAGTGTTTACAAAGATCCTAGGGAAAGTGGTGTCTACTAATTATCTTGTTATTGAATGTATAGGAAAAGGACAAATTACACTTGGAAGATCCCTACTAAAACTCCTTGGAGCAATAATAGATGTGGAAAAGGGCATAGTGCATTTTGCTTCTCTACCAAACAATCATACGTTCCCTAAAGATAAGAATAAAGGTAAGGAAGGTAGGGGTAAGAAATTTGCTCTTAATGCTTCTTCATTTGAGAATACTTGATTCTTGCTTCTTATGCCTAGCTCAAAGGCGTTAAAGAAAAGCACTTATTGGGAGATAACCCAAATTTTTAGTCAATAAATTTTTCTTTTGATTGAGTCTTGGAAGTTATTGCTTCAGTAATAACCTCTCCTTATCCTTTTTGTGTGGTTTTTGTGCCAAGAATAACCTCTAATAAGAGAGAAATAATGCTTGGGAAAGTTGCTGTCCCGAAATAGATTTTTGTGCTTCGCTGTAAAAATTCTTGAAAACTCTTTGTACGTCAGATTGAGCTGAATTTTTTGTGCTTCTGCCCCAGGTTGTTATCTAACTTTCGTTAGTTTAACACTTTTCAATTTGAGAAATAGAAGGTCTTTAAAAAAAATCGGTTTTTACCTGCTGGTCTGTTTTGACAGATTTCTGCCATTATTTCCATTTGCCTCTTAATATTTTTCTCTTTGAGTTCTCTCTAATCACTTGAACTTTTAAAAGGAATTGCTATAGTAGCTTGTGTTTTAATGGAAGTTTTACTTATGTTGAAACTGAACCTAAAGACTTATTATCTTAAGTACACTAATGTTGCTAATAAAGATTGTGTGAAGTTTTGTATGAAGAAAATTTTAAAGTGTAGGGAAGAATAATGTGATAAGATGAAGTATGGAAAAAATCTCAAGCTTGGGGATGCCACCCGTGTCACCCCAATAAATATGCAAGAAGTACAAGCGTCAAAGCTTGGGGATGCCCAAGGCATCCCCTTCTTCATCAATAAAAATCTCAGGTTTTCTTCCAAACACTTCATTTTATTGTTTCATGCACAATTGTGTTGTTCTTGGAGCATCTTCGTTTTTGTTTTTAGTTTTTTTACTTAGTTTGCTTGAATAAATTGGTTGGACCCCCGCATTCATACATAGTTTCAAATAAGTTGATTTCGATTGGAAAAGAGTAGGAAAGTTCATTCTTATAAGTGGTACAAAAAAGGTGCTTGTTTTAACTGTGTCCTAGACTTTATCATGTCATGTTTGATATCGCTTTGACTCTATGCTTAGTGATTATTGTTGTAGCATGATTTGTTACAAACAATTGAGATTGCTTAATGTGCCTTGATAGAATCATGCGTTGTTTCAGCATATAAAAGCATAATATTGTGGTATTCTCCTTTGATGCTTTATTTGGGCTGACTTGGCGCATGCTCACACCATGTTAAGACTATACCAAGTCACCATAGCCTCTATGATCATTTAGTTTTCGACTTGTAATATCACTTCATGCTTTAATTAATAATGTTTTGTCGCTTTGCATGATTATGGCCATTATTTCTCTCTTAGTTGGTCGCTCCTAGTCTTTTGCTAGCCTCCACATGTACCAAGTATGAGTTCCACTCATGCATCCAACTCCAAATAAAAGCAAGTTATTCCAAAGAGTCCACCATACCTACCTATTAGCATTATTGCTATTCCAAGTATATTCATGTTTTTATCTACCTTCCGAATTAAACTTGTTATGTGAAAATTAGTGATTAAAGCTTTCACGAACTTGATGGCACACTTTACTTTCTTGCACTTAATAAACTTGAGCCATTGTGCCCATCTATGTTGCGTATATGCTTGCGCTTTGTAAGTTGTGAATTAGTAGAACCATGTTATCATGGGGAACGCTTTCAACATTGCACTTTATTTAGTTGATATCATGTTCTTTTGCTTATGGATCCCGGTGGTGTGAAATGAAAGGGGAGCTTGTTAAGGCTCATGGAGTTTGTATATGTGTTAGAAAAACGCCTGGGCGGCTAGCCTAAGCCATGCCTAATCATGGTGGAAACTTGCAGTATAACCATAGTGAGCAATCTGTGAAGCATCCTTAAAAATCCTATGCAAATAGGAAATAAAAAAACCTATGCAAATAGGAAATAAAAACCTATGCAAATAGGAAATAAAAGGATCACTGAGATGCTCATAGGGGTACCCCGTTGGCGGTTAACTATGATACACATGTACTTACAATGACAAGAACTTACTTGTGACTAAAGTTGAGTAGCATGAGGTTCGGTACTCGTAAGCAAGGGGCATGAGATTTTTAGCTTATAACTTGTCAGGCATATCCTCATATTTTCTCACTTTAACCTTAATCACCTAAAGATGCTTATGATAGGGGCAATGAGAGCTGAAAACTAATAAGTACCATAATTTTTGGAAGCTCTTTATGAAACTTGAATCCCTGCTTCCTTCTATGAAGGGCCCTTCTTTTACTTTTATGTTGAGTCTCCATCTTCTATCTTTATGCACCTATTAAGAGAGCATAGTGGTCATTCTTAGTTTAATGTGCATTGTCCCAAAACTTATTGATTGATTCATAACTTTGATATTGCTTGTTCTTAAACTATCTGTATCTAGTCAGCCTTATGAACTTTGAAGGTGTCCTATGTATTTATGTTTTGCTACACCATGAGGGACAAGCTGAATACCATTCTCATTATGTTTTCTATATGTGAAACAAACAAACGTCTTTCAAAGCATTGTTATTCATGAATCTTTTGTTTGTACTTTTTCATGTTACAACATAGTTGTTATGTCTTATTGTTAGAACTATATCTTTCATGTCTATGTTAGAGTACTATGATCCTAGCTATCAATGTTTTACAAATACCTTGATCAAGATTATGATGGTGCATGTCACCTCAAAAAATATTCTTTTTATCACTTACCTACTCAAGGACGAGCAGGAGTTAAGCTTGGGGATGTTGATACGTCGTAAACGTATCTATAATTTTTGATGTTCCATGCTTGTTTAGTATCTACTTTCTTGTGTTTTGTTCATACTTTGAGGTATCTTTATACATTTTCTAGAACTAACCTATTAACAATATGCCACAGTGCCAGTTGCTTGTTTACTGCTGTTTTTGGTTTCTGAAAAACTAGTTGGGAAATATTCTCGGAATTGGACCAGACAAAACCAAAGTCAATATTTTACCCGAAGCAACACAGAGTCCGGAGGGAGGCAGTGGCGCACTGTATGCCACACCTAGTGGCAGCGACTGGGGCGCCACCAGGGGGTGTGGGCCCCCTAGTGCTCCACCGACATTGCCATTCCGCCTATAAAAGCCTCCCGGGATGAAAACCCTAAGGACCCGATCAAAATTCCACGAAAGAGTCTGTAGCCACCATCATCTCCATCCCTAGATCGGGAGGGATCTGAAGCTCTTCGCGGCACCCTGCCGGAGGGGAGAGATCACCTTGGAGGCCTTCTTCATAACCATGCCTGCCTCCGGTGTGATTCGTAAGTAGTTCATCCCTGGACTACGGGTCCATGTAGTAGCTAGATGGTTGGTTATTCTCCTTTGTGCTACCATGTTTAGATCTTGTGAGCTCCGTTCATGATCAAGATCATCTATTTGTAATCATACATGTTGTGTTTGCGGGGATCCGATGGATATTGAGATGCTATTTCAGATTGATTATTGATTCTATCATGTCTATGTTATTTGTGATCTTGCATGCTTTCCGTTGTTAGTAGCTATCTTGGCCAAGTAGATGCTAGAAACTCCAAGAGGGAGTATTTATGCTCGATAGTGGGTTCATGCCTCTAATAATCTGGGAAGTGACAGGAATCTCTAAGGTACTAGATGTGTTGTTGCTACTAGGGATAAAACAACAATCCTTTGTCCATGGGACAATCGTATTATTTACTTTACACACTTTGCTTAATGCAATTATCTGTTGCTTGCAACTTAATACTGGAGGGGGTTCGGATGATAACCTGAAGGTGGATTATTAGTCATAGATGCACTTGGATTACGGTCTATGTATAATGTTGTAATGCCCAATCAAATCTTATAGGAGTCAAGATGATTAGTATATGCATGTATGTTTTCTCGACTCTGTCAATTGCCCCGCTGTAATTTGTTCACCCAATATGTCATTTATCTTAAGGAGAATCACCTCTAGTGAACTATGGACCCCGGTCCATTCTTTTATCATTACTATACCATCTACTATTTACTGTTTACTGTTTACTTTCTGCAAGCAGTTACTATCTTCCACACAATACGTTTAATCCTTTGTTTTCAGCAAAACCGGTGATATTGACAACCTCACTATAAGTTGGGGCAAAGTTATGTGGTTATGTTGTGTAGGATTCCAAGTTGGAAACAACACCTTTGAGTTGTTTCCTTTCTCCTACTGGTTCGATAACCTTGGTTTCATAACTGAGGAAAAACTTGCTGTTGTACTCATCATACTTTCCTCTTGGGGTTCCCAACAAGCTCGAATGTATTTTGAGCCATCAGTGGGCCAGAGGTGGTCCCCGCGAATACAAGTCTGATTTTCAGCGTCTAGTATTTTCGGCTACGTTTCAAACCGTCAAACCGGTTTTCCATGGACTATAAACGTGTTTTCCATTTTGTGCATACTAGGTGATAGGTATGGTTTTTAACAACATTTACGGTTGAGAACCTCTTTCTATACCAGAAACCACATTCACTATGTAATACTCCCTCCGTCCCGTCTCAAAATAGGTGTCATAGATCTTGTCTCCAAATTTAAAAATTCCGCGACATCTATTTTGAGATAGAGGGAGTATTTTATATTTAAGATGTCATTCACGACATAAGACATAGTTTGTCTAAACTTAATCAATCAACATAATAAATATAGTGAAATCCTAAACCCTAAACCCTAATGTAGCCACAAAGGCCTCAAAAAACAACTCACTACGCATTTAGGTGACCTCCTTCATAAATCATACTAGAAGGATACCCCGTGCGTTGCAGCGGGAATCTCTTTAAGAATTTTGTTGTGTAAATAAATGTGTATAAGATACATGAAACATAAATTTATCTATAAAAAATATGGAATTCAATTGGTCACAACAGTTAAGAGACTAACTTTAGTCGGCGTGACTTATATCTGAATTTATATGTTTTATTGTTGTCCCATATAAATTATAAACATGACGATGGGTATATATTTACATCCATATATGCATTATCGCATTAGAATCATCAAGGAGTGGTCTAAAGTGAACACTAATTAGCTTAGGAAATAAAAATAGCTGAAATCCCACACTTTTTTTACATAAAAGAAAATAGCAAAATGATTCAAATGGTGCTTGGTTGAGCCAAGTGCATGAAGGACATTCCGTGGTATTCTTGGACTCCATGCAACTTAATTAGTACCAAGAACTGCGGTAAGGACAGTTTAATTAATACTTACATCTCCAAATTCTGAAATTTCAGCCCGCCACAATCTAAGCCCTCAGTTGATGAATGTTGTCTATTTTATTGTGTGAAACTATCAGGAAAATGGAGAGGGTAAAAGAGTATAATTAAATACCCGAATCTAAAGAAAATTGAGTGATCTAGGCATACTTCCCTGAAATGCATGCCCAACATAGAACAAATAAATCAATCCTATTGAAGAGTGCAGAAAGACAACCTGGATTTGCTAGCACAACAGTTTGTATTTCCATTCACCCAGACCATTCAAAATGATCACCTACTTTTGATCGAACCAATTGCTTTAAAAATGCCTTCAGATGACATGATATCTCATCCGCAAAAAAAAGATGACATGATATATTAGCACGGAAAGAAACTAAAAGCATAGATATGTGAACCCGCTAATTAAAATATATTTATAGATATGTACTACGTCTATTCCAAACTGTAAGATATTTCGGTAGGCTTATTAGCAATCAAATTAGTGCACATTGAGTTTTATTGCTCAAATGCTTCGGTTGCTAAGATTGCACACGTAGCCCTGCGAAATTAGACATATAATTTTTGAGGTTTATCGTTTTGGAATCCATTTGATGTACACGTGATCAAACAAAAAGCAAAACAGAAACTTGTACTCCCTCCGACCCAAATTAATTGACTTGGATTTGCCTACGTTCAGATATATCTAGCAGTAAAACATGTCTAGATACATCCAAATCTAGACAAATCCAAATCAATTAATTTAGGTCGGAGGGAGTACGTGAATTAGCAACCTATCAAATATCTCACCGGAAGAGACCAACCGAAGCTGCATAAACAAATACATCTGACGGCAAAGTAGCAACTGATTGTTTCAGAGAATGAACCAAGACAGAGAAATTTGCCACAAATCCAAATGAGATGTTCAACAATCATACGAAACTGCATAGCATCAATAATCTAACAGGCCAACCCACATGCATCAAATAAGGAACCGGACAAATGAAGAGCCGCTGGGCAGCTGGAGGTCTAGAGGACGGACAGTGAGAACCTGCAGATAAATCTGCAACCATCGTCGCGATCCTCCTAGTGGATCGCTGGTGCTAGTGCTCATTTGGCAGAGGAGGTCATCGGCAATGTCACTAACTGTGAGAGAGTAAAGTCATAGTAGGCAAATTGATGTGAGGACGGTAGATCGAAGGGCAACGGAGTGCTGAGAAGGCACTAAAGGTCTTGGCGGCGTAGAGAAGAGCCTGCGGAGGCATCATGCGCCAAGGTCTTAAGGCAGAACTCAGAGTGGATGACAGCACTCGCTCGTCTGGTGGAGGCGGTTGCTCTTCCACGAGCTTAATTAGTAGTGAGGTTAGTGGAATAGCGAAGGTCAGCCGACCTACAAAATCACGTGCCATTACTTACAGACTGATCGCTCCAATTAGTCTGATAAGAAAGACTTATTTCCATCTGACATTTAAACTTGTAGCCGTGACATGGAATGTCACTCGATGGAACACAAATGGACAAGAGAAAAAAAATGGACGGTGAGATGCTTCAAATCGAATGGCTGAGAAAAGGAGATGATGTGGCTAGTCTGCATGTTGAGATAGATAAAATTAATTAACTCTTAGTGAGGGTCTACTTATAAGAAGATATAGATATGTGCGATTTTGGATAATTATCGAGTTGGACAACCCGCGATAGGTTACCGAGTTAAGATGTTTTGAGCTCCAAACTCGATGCTATCTTGTGACATTCCCGGGATCAGGGTTAAACAAATCCCAGACTTTAGTCTGACATAAGCTTAATCTAGAGCTCGAGGATATCAAGTGAAAAATCGGTAACACAACAGTGATCCTACAACACAAAAATTATTACAGCAAGCTCATAACTGAGTAAAGAACCAAAATATTACAAGCAGAGGCCACTGACTAAAAACATCAAACAACGGAAGGCAAATTATGCTATTAAGTATAGCAAACTTAACAAATGGCCTAAGAGGCTTGAAGCATAACGATGATGTCCCAGCCCATATATCCAGGCTGCCGGCCGGGAACCCCAAACTACTCATCGGTGTCGATGTCATACTGATGACTCCAAAATTAAAGCATATTTAACTTTCGTTTTTGCATAAGTAGAATAGAGATTTTTGTATTTTACTGCATTTCGTGCACCTTTTGTCCTTATTTCAACAGGATCCCGAATTACCGAGTCTCTTATGAACATATCAATTGGAACTGTCGTATTATATTATAATATGATATTTTTAAGTGATAAAAGTCATTTAGTTGATTTACCTTCGCACCTGAGAGAATAGCAAACGTGAGGAAGGGTTCTACAGCGATAATGACTAGTGGTACAGGCAGAGCCCGCCCGTACCGTCCGCCCGTACCACGCGGCAGTGCGTCCGCCTCGTCAAATACTTTCTTCTGGCAAAAAAGGATCGCAAATCCGACATTCACAGCAACCTTGAACCACGAAAAACCACACCAAAAAGGAATCTGAAGGAGAAACTTGGAGAAGAGAAATCCCTGCTGCTTCACGGATCATTGGAGGACATCGCATCATCCCTTTTATCATCAACTGCTGCATCACCATCACCACTATTACCCCCATCATTCATTCATTAGATCTTGTTGTAATTCCAGATTCAATTGTAATTTGCACTAGATTTATCACCATACTTTTATCCATCCATTTGATTATGATGATGTCGTTGATTGCTTACATGTGTGAGTAGTTACCCTCGTTCTTGGGGAGATGGAGAAACCCTAGCACTATTATGAAATTGAAATAAAAATGATCTATTCTTGTATCTGTATGACTTACTGGTCTATGATAGATTTATGATGTGTGTTTGATCTCTCTCTTTAGATAGTATATGTAGTCGGTTATATATCATTTGCATTTGGAACTAAATAATAGGGTGAAATCATTTGGACGTGTTTGGAAGCGTACCCCGGAAAGCTATCGTAGCTAATTGGGATCGGCTAGCAACCTACACAGTTAAAGGAGGATTAAGAGATATTCCCTAAGCTAATTATGATATTCATGGGGAAACCCTTAATTGCGGTGGTCTATATGGGTGACTACTCTCAGACATCGCGATGGTTATTTAGAGGTGACCTTATTCTTGGCTCAACAAAGTAACTTCCTACGATCCTTGTAGTGAACATCTTATTATGAAGCTCTCTCCACACATATCATGACACAAGAAGTAGGTTATCCTAATTATGAATAATAATATCATGTTAGTGGTGTATCCTACATCCCCGAGAATGCTTTAGCCCTATTGAGTTCAACCATGTTTTCAAACACTCTTGTTACTTGCTCTCTTTTACTTGTTTTAATTACTTTTTTGCATTCAACCAAAAACCTTTCAAACACCCTTTACTTGAAATCAAAGGCGGCTTACAAGTATCCTTTGGTAGACAGTGACGAGGGGCATAAATACCTTAACTAAATAGCTCTTTGTGGGTTTGATACTCTTATTTTGAAACTAGCTACAATCGATTTATACACTTGCAGTCATCACGCACCAAATTTGTCTTCAAGGGAACACTTACTCTGATACAAAAGTATCAATGAAGCAAGGGTGAGTACAAGGTGTACTCCGCAAGACTTATGGATGATGGAGCTATTTTGCATAAAGTTATATTTCTTTATAAAATAAGGAGTAGAAGCTCATCTAATCATAACATTTTAAAAGGGGATAAGAGAGCGACATCTCCAACTAAATTGATCATCATCTTTTGATATCCACCAAATCATCATCATCACCTATCAACTAGGATCACCCCCTCGTACCCATGAGGAAGCATCCTTAAGCACCCATTGATCTGCCAAGTTTTACGATTAGATTATAGTTCTCTATGATCTTAGAATTCGGTCACCAAGCGTTCATAACCGTGAATATGGCTTTTTGAAAAAAAAATCCTACACGGGTGTACAACTTTACCCACACGTACGAACCGACTCTTAGTGTCACTTGACACAATTCCTTGGTGTGTTGGCAGAGGGTGGTTGATTACGACCTTTAGCTTACTTTTGCCGAGACCCGGAGTCATGCCCTAAGGATGGTTCCACCGTAACGGGTTAAATATCGAAGCCGGACTCTAGAGATGTGAGGCAGGGTTGGTTTACCAGGGGCTCCATCAACCCCAAGCAACCTGAACGACGCTTAATCCTACCTATTATGATGCACCTCCTTTACCGCCTTTGAGAATAATCAGAATGCATATGTCAAATGGAACATCCGAACTATGTGACTCATAAAATCTACTAGGAAAGTTAGTGAGTCGAGGGGGTCCCTATAAACCACGGTGTGGTTGTACGCTCGTCTCGGTTCCAAAGGCAAGAACTCGGGTCCTAGTGGTGGCGAGCATGGGACTAGAAAAACCACATCCCACCGTGGCCTCCCATACAAGCCTTAACATGTTTAACCTCATATCACCTCCGTACCTCGTTCTCCTATCATACTAGATTCTTTGCATTGATACATTAGTAGGATGAACCAGCACCAACAGCTAAGCATGGCTAAGCAGGACTCAGATATAAGCTCTAGTAGTGCACACAAGTCAAATCTAGTTATGCTAGGAGCAGTGGATCGGGTAATATAAGCTCAAAGGGAGTAATGCAATAGATAGGATACTCTATCTATCGATAAAAGATCAAAGTAGAATCGTATGAATAATGGCAAGAATTGAAATACTTTAAAAGCATGGGATTGTATCATGGTGGGGCTATACTTGCCTTTGCCCCGTTGATATCCAATAAGCAAATCATCAGACACCTTGTACTTGACTTGATTATAGTTAGTCAAGTATTGATACTCAACCTTCGATGGTATTGATCTCTGGTTTCAATCTCGGACTCGATATCGTATTCTACCGGGAAGAACCAAATATCGGAAAGAAAGGAAAACAATCAACACATAGCGTCGATGCAATGCTCAAGCAAGTATGTGATATGTCAAGTTAAATAGTATTGGAATGAAACTGTAAGGCATCTTTGACCATTTCAAAAAGGGTCTGAGGGAAGTAAAACCTAATTCTAGGAAACCTCGGAATCACCTGTGGGGGTTTATTTTGTTCTTCTAATTAAAATTGTCATGTAAGTTGCTTAACAATGCATGATTTTGATACTAAGAGGTAGATATCATTTTTCTGAATATTTTGATATATTATACATTTTTTCTGACTTATAGATTAAAAGTTAGTGATTTTACAAAATTATATCATTTTTTGAAATTATTTAAAGGTTTTATGACGCGTGGCTGACGTCAGCGCAACCCTAATACATTTCTCACCTGAGCTAGAGCTAGTGAGTGAGGCTGACTGCTTGGCCAGGGGCACGTATGCTTGCTAGCATGGCAAGCCTTGTGCGGCGCTGACGCAAGCGCCACGTCAGGTCCACGCCAATGCCACGCGGGATCCATGTCGACTCGCCGGTCGACGCTCTGGATGGCGACGGGGACGATGGAGGACAGCGAGCTAGGCTGTGTGCGAGGGCGCGTTCGAACCGGGATAGCGAGGCGATCCTAATAGGGGCGGCGCTGCTCCGAAGCAACGGCAACGACGACGATCTACGACGGCAGGCGGAAGTGCGCGCCGCGGGGTCCTAAAGGACCAACAGCTGACCCTGAGCGCGATGTAGGGCTTGGTGAGAGCAGTCGAGGTCGGAGGCGAGCTAATCGACGACAACGAGCTCCGTCGGGGTCGGGGAAGACGACTCGATTCCGTCGTTTGGGGCCCTTCCTGGCTTGCTTCCTTTGACGAGGATGAAGCTCGAAGCGAGGCGAAGCTCATGGCGTTGTCAGTGGTGCTTGGCGGGGCTAAGAACGACGACGACCTGGAGCTAGGGTTTCAGTCGCTCCGGCAGACGAGCGAGAGGAAGAGAGGCCTAAGGGAGAGAGGATAGGACCGAGGGGAGAGAGGCGCGTCCCGGGGACCTTATCCCCTTCTCTTGGAGAGGTGGCGGGCGCGAATCCTGGCGCAAAGGGCGACGGCGTGGGCGGCGATAGTGATCTGCTTGCCATCGTCGCCATCGTCGTCGAAGACGACGAGGCCGAACCGGTATGGGCGGGGTGGGCTAGCTTGGGCTCTAGGTGGGCCGAGCAAAGGGTTGAGGAGCGGGAGAGAGGGAGTGGCTGCGGCTTGCTGCTCTCTAGCTCTATTTTTTTATTTCTGAAAACATTTTCCAATATCTTTATCCTTTTCCATTTTGTAAACTTCATTTGAAATATATTTTGAGCATTTTAAAAATACCACAGTTTTGTAAACATATATTTGAAATACTTTGGGGCCCTTATAATCCATTTGGGTTCCATCCCTTTTGTAATTTTTAAATATTTAAAATCATTTTGAATTGATTTGCAAGAGGGAGGGAAATTAGGGTTTAGGGTTGTTCTTGTTTGCATTTGCTTTAGCAAAAATACATGATGCTGCACGAACAACCCTAATTAATACTCCCTCCATTTGAAAATATAAGATGTTTTTTTGAAAGGAGTGTGTCTAGACCCCTTTTAGTGCATAGATTGTGTCCAAACCTAAATGAACCTATACACTAAAAGGGCTCGAGATACACTCATTTCATAAACCTAAAACATCTTATATTTTAAACCGGAGGAAGTATTTAACTAAAACCGAGCCGTTACATAACCTAGCAGTACCATGTAGTACCATTTATTTTTAGCTGTGTTATAATTCTAATACCACGGATAATTTATCCTACTATGTATATTTTTATCTTTTCAACACGTAATTAATGCATAATAAGATAGAACAATCTTAACCAATGGCTCAAGGCCACGAGTGGCAGATTATGCAGAGTGCCCCAAAACGACAGCTCCCAAGCACACGAGACAAACCGTTCATCAGATTCCAAATATAGGGTACGCCAGTTACCAGCCCCAGGTTTTAGCAAGCGCCCAAAATGCTAGCTCGCCTGAACCCCTTTCCGGCCGCCTTCCCAGCGGCGTCTTCCTCCCGGAGAAGCAACTGAACTGGCAAAGGCAAGGCACCTGCGCGCCGCGCATGCTTGTCATTCTGGCACATGGACACACACGGCTCCAAGTCTTTGACCGGATTGCCCTTCTCGTCGGGCGGATTTTAGCGACGGTTTGCGGCGGCACTGGGGTGCGGCTCAGGGGCAGAGAAGGCAGGGGCCATGGGAGCGGTCGGGCTTCGTTGCTCGTTTAGCACGGCGACCATGGAGTGGGTGCTGAAACGGGTATAAAATGGTGCCCCCCAGCTAGCTCCTCTCACGTGGACGACGGAAGCCAGAGTGAAGAACTGAGGAGCCCCTAGGCAAGGAGCATAATCATTTTGGCTCCCTTCCTCGAGGTATGGACATAACTAGGCTGCAAAACGAGCTCGATATTCGGGTTTTTCAGTTCAACTAGAGATCGGTTCGAAAATAACTGAGCTGATATCAGCGTTGGCTAGTTAGAATTATATTTTAGTTTGTGTGATCTAGATTAACATACATAGTAGTACGCTGTTCCCAATATATTCGTAGAAAGGAACGTCGAATAATTCATCACCATTTGCATCTGGATATCTCTTACCTTGAATAGGTGCCCATGGCAATGTCTTTCCATCCACGGTATATATATATATTATATATATATATAATATATAGGAAAAATATTTCTTACTCCCGGGTGTAACTACACCCACGTCTCATATACTGCCTTACGGAAGTATTTGTACTATTTTATTTATTTGAGTATGTTCATATACTATATCTAAGATACTTACAAGCAAGTTAGGTGAAAAAATTGTAAGTACACTCATAGTTTGCACTATATATGTAAAATACCATCATATTTATACGTACAAAAGGAGTATGTGAATAAAAATTACATACTACCAAAAAAATAGTATATATACTGCCCAAATATTCTTATATACTTCATACTACTCGCACATACCTTCCGGTATGATAGATACTGCCTATATAGTGTAAAACACGCGTGGGTGTAACTACACCCGGGTGTAGTATGAATATGTCCATATAATATATATATATATATATATAATATATATATACACCTTTTACGAACATAAGTACTCCCTCCGATCCAAAATAAGTGTCGGAGACTTAGTACAAACTTTGTACTACTAAATTGCTGACACTTACTATGGATCAGAGGGAGTATTTGGTTGCAATTTAGTTGAATATAGCAGTACTCTAAAGTTTCTAAATATAAGTGGATTTTGGAGTTCGGTTTGAACTCCCAAAACGTTCTATAGTTGTGATTCTAGTTCAAATTTAAATTAAAAACCACGACTAGAATTACCGAAACGATGGAGCATTTAGTTACAAAGGGAATAGTATTTATCAGGCTGAGAATGGATAGACCAATTTTAATTCATCAATATAATGTCATTTTGAATGGTCTTACTGTTTCCGTATGTGTTTTATGGGCTGACTTGCATGGAAATTCAAAAAAAAATCTAGTAGGCAAAAATTGACGACTTGAAAATCAGATGGCTGCGGCAATGGCGGCGACGACGATGGTGACCAAGAACAAGGGCGGCTCGCTGGCCATGGACAAGAAGACCTGGTTCATGCCGCCGCTCCCTGAGGTCGCGCTCCCTTGGAACTCGCGGCCGGAGTGCAGGAGCCTGGATTACCCTCGCAGGGCGCAGTTCGCGAGCATCGGCCTCAGCGTGTCCTTGGGCGCCCCACCAGGGACGGGTCAGCACGACGGGAAGGCCCGTCCTGCCGCTGCCGACGACCACGACGTCGCGCACCAGCTTGCGACCGTAGGTGAGCCGGCCGCCCAGCAGGCCGAGGAGCCGGAGACGGACCAGAAGGCGAAAAAGGCCAAGAAGCAGCAGCTGGGAGGTCGGCTGCCGCGGCTGAGGAAGGTGAGGGTGAAGATCGGCAACCCGCACCTGCGGCGGCTGGTCAGCGGCGCCCTCGCTGGCGCCGTGTCGAGGACCTTCGTGGCACCGCTGGAGACGATCAGGACGCATCTGATGGTGGGCAGCTCCGGCGCCGACACCATGGGCGGGGTGTTCCGCTGGATCATGCGCACAGAGGGCTGGCCCGGCCTCTTCCGCGGCAACGCCGTCAACGTCCTCCGCGTCGCGCCCAGCAAGGCCATCGAGGCAAGCCACCTAGCTCGTGTTTCCCTGAAATGAAATTCTCTCGTTGATCACCATTAGCTAATTCCACATGGCACGCTGCAGCTCTTCACCTACGACACGGCCAAGAAGTACCTGACCCCGGAGGCCGGCGAGCCGCCCAAGGTCCCCATCCCCACGCCCCTCGTCGCCGGAGCGCTCGCAGGGGTCGCCTCGACGCTGTGCACCTACCCCATGGAGCTCGTCAAGACCCGGCTCACCATCGAGAAGGACGCGTACGACAACCTGCTCCACGCGTTCGTCAAGATCGTGCGCGACGAAGGCCCCGGGGAACTGTACCGCGGGCTGGCGCCGAGCCTGATCGGCGTGGTGCCGTACGCGGCGGCCAACTTCTACGCCTACGAGACCCTGCGGGGCATGTACCGGCGCGCGTCGGGGAAGGAGGAGGTGGGCAACGTGCCGACGCTGCTGATCGGGTCCGCGGCGGGCGCCATCGCGAGCACGGCCACGTTCCCGCTGGAGGTGGCGCGGAAGCAGATGCAGGTGGGCGCCGTGGGCGGGCGGCAGGTGTACAAGAACGTCCTGCACGCCATGTACTGCATCCTCAGCAAGGAGGGCGCCGCCGGGCTGTACCGTGGCCTCGGGCCCAGCTGCATCAAGCTCATGCCCGCCGCCGGCATCTCCTTCATGTGCTACGAGGCATGCAAGAAGATACTCGTCGACGAAAAGGAAGATTCAGCCGGAGCTGAGGAGGAGGACGAGGAAGAAGATGCCTGAAGTGGATATACAGAAAGACAAGCCGCGCCCAAGAAATCGAACGGTGGTCGACCATGAACGCGACGAACAAAATGCAGATTTCGAGCGCACTGGCGTGGAACGTGTACTGCAATCGAATCCAAGCTGGAACAAGCACATTGGAATTTTGATTCTTTTTTATTGTGTTCAGAAGCCTATGGTCCGTTTCAATTCAATAAAATGCCTAGATTGATTTATGGCACCTTCTTTGTATTCAGTTCAATAATCATGTACTTATGATCTGCAACTTTCTGCATTCAGCAGCTTTGGTTTAACTGTTCGCCACATATATCCAGCTGCATTTGAGAAATTAGCTAAGTGATGATGAAAAGTTTTACTAGTATCTGAATTTCAAAATTTCTTGGTAAATAAGCCTCGCACAATTCTGAATGGGTATGGCAGGCCACAAGCATGAGCAACAGAGAACACAGCATCTTCCAGATCAGATGGATATATGGGGACAAATCAAGAGTATCATACTCATAATCCACAAGATCACAAGTTGACATACAACCCTAGCAAACCAAGAAAAGGCGCAGTAAATAAGCTGCGCCATTAATTGATTTGTACACCACTTGTCTCTTGTCGACACAACAAATTAAAACACAGCAAACAGGACAAGAACAGTGAAATGAAGCTACAACAGGAATCTTCCAAGTGGTTCAGCTTTGCTCTTCCTCGGCCGCACCAGCGGCCTCTCTCTCTTCTGCGGCAGCTGCCATCAGTTCATCAAATTTCTCCGTCTTGCCAATCAAAATTTCAATCTGTCCAGTGCATGTTCAGCGGGTAAGAAAAAATAATTGTGTGAATATATTCTAAACAGTAAGGACTCGGTAATTTTCATCTGAAGAACACTAACCTTGGCCTTCTGGATAGGGCGGTTCCTCGCATCATCTTTGACATCAACAGTAGATGTCATGATCTCTGCAAGGAATTTCGACCAAGTTAAGAGACTGAAAAGAGAATGTGATCAAGGAAAATTACGAGAAACAAGACTCACTCTTCTCGACAGCAAGGCCGTTATTTTTCAGAATTTCAGCAACTGTCACCACAGTTGCAATAGCTGAAAAGACAAAGTTAACAGATTCAGCAGGACAAAAGAGGAACGCCAACAAATAATAACAGACAGTAAAAAAGAGTCGCATCGGCCAACATTGAAAACTAAACCAAGTATGCATCAAGAGTTAAAGAAACAAGTGTGCATCAACACAAGTTCTGAAGCATTGCCATGAGTATGCTGAGTAAATGTATTAATTTAAGCTTATAAACAGTCCAATCAAATTTACTATTAAATCCAATATGTCTAAAGCTAGTGTAGCCTAAGACCTAAACAGCAATGCAACGGGTTGCAATAGCTGACTAGCAGACTTCAGCCACAACTGACAGCACAAACTATGAGGCAGAAATAATTTTAGGACGACATGTCAGCAGTAGTTTAATCTAAGTGTTACATGTCCAGAGCTACAGTACTGTTGGCTGGAAATATTATAACATCGCCAAAAACCCTTACCCATGATTATATAAGCAATATCAATTTGTTAATCAATAAGCAACAAACACCACACCCAGTGGATGAGCTCATTCTTTATTATCAAAAGAGAGTTCTCTCGTTGGATCTTCACTCTTTTGCAAGACCTTTTCTGAACTTCCAAGAATAGCATAATTTGCATTCCCACGGTTAGTAGTATAATTTACATTCCCACCTTGTACAGTAATAGTATCAAGGTCTTTGAGTTGCGACTCAAAAGTGAGCCGCCGATCCTGCGACTCAGTGATTAGTCACCAAAAGTCGCTGTATAGTCACCATAACTCACTGTTTGGCCACGAGTCGCAGTGATTTTGAGAAAATGGCTCGTGACTATACGGCGGCGACTATACAGCGACTACTATAATTAATCTTCCTACACCCAGGTGAGGGTCCAATTTCCAAAAAAAAATCTCAGTAGAAAGAGACTAAAGAGCAGATATAGAGCTAAAGGGCTCAATCCTGATGAAGAGAGACATTGATTGTACTCAAGGAAGAACTATGTGAAATAAATGTAGGAGTAGTTTTTTTTCTTCTACAGCCCTAGAGGACAGCTGGTTAATCTTGATAACTCAGAATGTGCTCCAATAGACTAAGTCAGCAGGTTGACACATCTCCTTTTATTAACAAATACAGTACATCAATGTCCATTGTAGCATAGCTTCCTGGTGATTAATTTAGCAGACCAGGGGGCAGGGGCCTAACTTAATAAAGAGATAAGATTCAGTGAGTGAAGATTTACCCATGCCGAGGGCCGAGAGCTCCACCTCTTCGTGCAGCTGCATGTACCTCTGCACACAAACAACGCCAAAAATCAGATTAGGCGTGTCGATTTTATGGTCAAATGCTCGCAGCACGCCGGAATCCAATCAAATCGCTCGCACATACATCTCCTCGGCGAAAACCCCTACCCAAAAAGGCTAGGGCTTAACCCGCAAGAAATCCCCAACCAACCGCACGCTTCTCTGTCCCTCTCAGCCGCAGAACAGATTGGGTTCATTTTCCTACCTTGGCGAGGTTGACGTAGAAGAAGAGGGGCTTCTTGGTGTTGGAGACCTGGATGCGGTTCTTCTTGTGCCCCTCCGCCCCCGCGGGCGCCGCTGCTCCCGCGGCTCCTTCCGCTATGCTGAGGTTGTTCACCGCCTCCGTCACTTCCTCCATGGCCGCCGCTGACGCCGCGCGAGAGCAGCAACACTAGGTAGCTACGGGGACTTGAGGGGAACGCGAGTTGCTGTGTGCAGGGAGAGATTTCGGCGGCGACGGAGGGGAGAAGGAGGTCTACCGCAGCCTGGGGTTTTATACGGGGTAGGGTTTGGTGTCTTTCGATTTCTCCCTCTCCCTTCTCCCAAGACAGAGTTCGAGTCTGACCTTACCAAAAGTTTAGTACTCCTACAGTCCTTTTTTTTTTTTGAGGTAGTACTTCTACAGTCCTGATTACATTAAACTACTTTTGACATGTTGTGCTAAATTCAAGTATCCCAGGAAAAGAAAATCATAGTGTACTTTTTTTCCTCCAAAATTCCCCCGATCTAGTTCCTCTGCCTCAAAATAGATCTCACAAATTTATCAAATAGATGTCGCTGATTTGTCAAAAATTAGATAAACCTAGACACTATTTAGTATATACATATATTTAAATTTTGATATTTTTTGACATCTTTTTTGAGATGGTGGGAGTAAAAAAAATTATCAATGGGTAATACAAAGAGACCTAAACATAATAAAAATTACAAATAGGTCATTTGACACTATAATCACTAGCGCGAGCCAAAAGCACGTCGCCATCCTCGCATATCCATCACATGTGCCGGCAAAGCTTATTGTAGTAAAACTTCGTAATATGCAGAAATAAAGTCATCGAGATAATGCCACAAAGATTATGGTGGAGCTAGACAAAAATTGCTAGGGGTGCAAAATTAAAAATCTGTAGGTTTCGGGGGGAGGGGCACAAGGCTAAAAGACTTCAATTAACCCCTTCCTAAAAAAACTCTTCATAGTCCAATTCTTGGGGCGGTGGCCCACCCTAACATGCACATAGCTCGGCCACCGCAAAAGGACGAACACACCAGAGCAACAGACATTGCTAATGATAACAATCGTAGATTGAAAGAGTCTGGCCTAAAATCATACCAACGAACACGAAAAAAAGCTAGATCATAGGAGATCCGTCGGACAATGACTTTCACGCACCTCCACCCGTGCCAGATGCATCACCGGAGCAGGGATATAACAAGGAGAACCTTATTTTAACTTCAGGACGTAGTCGTCGCCTTAACATCCCGAAGAAAACTCTGGAAAATAAACTAATAAAGAACAAAAACCTCCCGCAAGTAAGGTGACGTGGTCCGCCACACCTCCATGACCCCAATTCTATCAGAGCCGGAGCGAGCTGATAGCGTCACCGGTGGACCCCGGATGGGTTCTGGTTTGTTAGAGTATGATACGTACACGGTTATTGTGGTAGTTTAGAATAGTTAGGATTCTAGCCTAACTTGTCTTGTACTCCAAGTTGATCCATGTACGCTATATATATTCGCCCATGAGGCTCAATAATATATCCATCATATTCCGCCAAACTCATATTCTTTCATGTTATCAGCCTAAATCGATCTCAAACCCTAGCTTCCGCCGCGCTGTCCCCGGAGAGGTCGATCTCCATGATCTCCACCGGGGGCTGCGCAACACGTATGCAGGGTTCATCCGCTGATCCGTGATCGGCTGCCCTGTAAGTCTTTTTCTCCTATCTCTTGATCGGCTTTCTTTTTGGTTTACCGATCTTAGATCGGATTGAGTCGCCCACCGTCGTCGTCATCGCCACGCCTCTACTCCGACCATCGGCATCGAGGATCTACATCGTGTCTGTGCATCTGCCCTACGCCTTCCTCGGAAGGCTACCGTGGCCGCCCCCCTCGGATCCTCTTCGTCGTTATTGTCCGGGACTTCACCGACAACGTCGCCATTGAATCTGATCTATGCCTCATCCACGCCATGGCGCATACGATGCACCGTCGGTCTGATCAACCGATCCCGCGCCTGTCTACGCTAAGCACGTTCCCGAGCACGCGCCTACCACCGATCGAGCTACGGGCTGCCGCTATGTCGCCCCATCGGGCCGCAACGCCTCGCCTTTGGTCCACGCTACCGGCTTCCAACGCGCCTTCCTTGGCGTGTACGTCGCTGGTGGTCTCCCAGCCGCTGCACCAACTTGCGCCCTGCAGCTATGCCGCCTCCTCGGGTCGTAGCGTGGCTGCACGCAGTCTACTTCACCGTCCTCGTGCATCGACGGCCTCGACTTTCACCGCACCATCTCCTACGGCGCGGATCGCCGCCGTCTGCACATGGTCTTCGTCACGTCGCCGGGTCTTCCTCGCCTACTTCGAGCACCGCCGCTGCGCTTCACAAGGTCACCTGCAGGGCGCCCTCTCGCCGCCGCAGGTCCCGCCGACTATCCCATCGCCACTCTAGGCATCCAGCATGACTAACCCAGATCGCCGCTGGTTTCGCCGCCTTCTACGTCTTCGTCCACTACAACTTCGCCGCTAGCGTCATCGCCTCATTCCCGACTACACCACCTGCTAGTCTACTCCAACAACCGCGGACAAATGCCAAAATCTCTTCTTTAGCTCCTGCCTCCGGAACCGCCGAGGGGCTCGCTAGTCTTTCTGACATGACGACAAGTTCATGATGGTCCCTGCCCCCGCACGCCTGGTACTGGCAACACCGGGAGTGCCTTTGTCTCCGACGCGTTTTCGAGTCTGGCAAACTCGGATCGGCGTCTCGTCTTCATCGGGTTCGACAACGTCTTTGATGGCTCAATGCACGGCGCCCAGAAAAATGCTTGATGGCAATGTTGATGTAGAGCTCATTGGGAACCCCAAGAGGAAGGTATGATGAGCACAGCAGCCAGTTTCCCTCAGTTATGAAACCAAGGTTTAATCGAACCAGTAGGAGCAAGGAAACACCTCAAAGGTGTTGCTAGCTGAGCCTTGGCAGGGCGCACTAGCGGTGCTAGTAGAAATGTGGAGACCTGCACAACACAACCATAGAACTCTGTCCTCAACTTGCGATGAGGTTGTCAATCTCACCGTGTTTTGCTGAAAACAAAGGATTAAACGTATCGAATGGAAAGAAGTAAAAGTTTACAGAAAGTAAACACAAAACAGTAAACAGTTTGTAGATTGTATGTAAAAGAAAAGGACCGGGATCCATAGTTCACTAGAGGTGGCTCTCCTTAGATAGATAACATGCTGGGTGAACAAATTACAACGGGGCAAATGACAAACATCGAGAAAGCAATACATGCATATACTAATCATCTTGACTCCTTTGAGACTTGATTGGGCATTACAATATTATACATAGACCGCCATCCAACTGCATCTCTGACTAATAATCCACCTTCAGGTTATCATCCGAACCCCCTCCAGTATTAAGTTGCAAGCAACAGATTATTGCTTTACGAATTGCGTGTAAAGTAAACAATACGATTGTTCTATGAACAAAGGATTGTTGTTTTATCCCTAGTAGCAACAGCACATCTAGTACCTTAGAGATTTATGTCACTTCCCAGTTACGGAGGCATGAACCCACTATCGAGCATAAATACTAACTCTTGGAGTTGCTAGCATCTACTTGACCAAGATAGATACTAACAACGGAAAGCATGCAAGATCACAAATAACAAAGACATGATAGAATCAATAATCAATCTGAAATAGCATCTCAATATCCATTGGATCCCCGCAAACACAACATGCAGAATTACAAATAGATGATCTTGATCATGAACAGAGCTCACAAGATCTAAACATGAAAGCACAAAGGAGGAGAACCAGCCATCTAGCTACTACATGGATCCGTAGTCCAAGGATGAACTACTCACGCATCACACCGGAGGTTGCATGGTGATGAAGAAGGCCTCCAGGGTGAATTCCCCTCTCCGGCAGGGTGCTGAGAAGAGCTTCAGATCCCTCCCGATCTAGGGATGGAGATGACGGCGGCTATAGACTCTTTCGTGGATTTTTGATCGGGTACGTAGGATTTTCGTCCCGAGGGCAATATATAGGCGGAAGGAGAGGCCGAGGGGGTGCCGGGAGTGGCCACACTGAAATGGATCGTATGGGCACCTAGAGGGGGGGTGAATAGGTGCTACACCAATTTTAATACTTTTTCAATTTTAGGCTTAGCACAAATGGTAAATTCTCTAGATCAACTAATAGGTGGAATTTTCCCTATATGCAAACCTATCTACTAGCGAGTAAAGAGCGAGTGGAAGAGGAACGGGTAAACCAAAGTGAAGCACGCAGAGACACGGGATTTGTTTGACCGCTGTTTCTTCCTTGTTAAGGGAAGTACGTCTGCGTTGGAGGGGTGGGCGGTACTAAGACCACCACGCCACAAAAGGCCTCACCCTGTTCTCCGATGGTTCTCGCCACCAAAGGCCTGAACCACCTTTCCACTATAGGTACCCTTCGAGGCGGGCACCGGCGCCTTTACACAACTAGCGGGGCAACAACTCCACAACAACTTGGAGGCTCCCGAAATGACAAAAAGCTGTCACAAGAACAAAGTTATCAAATACAATAAACAAGATCTAGGTATTGACAAGAATACTAGATCAGGGATTTCTCCAAGTGAATGGAGAGGAGTTGAAGCGCTTGATTCTTGATGATGATGATGAACTTCTCCTCCTTCAATTCCCCCAAAGATCAAGACCTTCGGGTGGTTGAAGTGGGAGATCGAGAATGAGAGTTCTTGCACAATGTCTGGGCAATTTCGAATGAATCAAGAGTTCTGAACGTTGGGGACGAAAGGGTATTTATACCCCCTTCAGAAACCAGCCGTTGGACACTTTGGGGGCCGGATTATCCGGCCCAAGTGATGGCCGGATTATCCGGCCTGGGGAAAACACCGCCCCAGACTCGGAATATCCGGCAGATAATCCGCCCCCTATCTGAGCATCGCGCCGAGCTTGCCCTTGATCAACTTCTCGGGGCCGGATTATCCGGTCCTATGCGAGGACCGGATTATCCGGCCTGGGGAGGAAAAACCGCCCCAGTTCGGATTTTCCGGGAGAAAATCCGGCCGGATACCGAGCGACGCGCCTTGGCTCCTTTTGCTCAAAAACTGGGGGCCGGATTATCCGGCCCATGCGACAGCCGGATTATCCGGCCTGGGGAGGAAAAACCGCCCCAGTTCGGATTTTCCAGGAGAAAATCCGACCGGATACCGAGCGACGCGCCTTGGCTCTCTTTGAGCAATGAGGTAGGCCGGATTATCCGGCCCTTGGTGGGGCGGATTATCCGGCCCCCCTCAAAGCTACCTGCACACTTAGCACACATGAATAATTTGCACAGTATTGTTATCTAACACGCAAAACATAGGAAAACATAAAATGTTCTTTTAATCTCCCCCTTTTTGGTGTTAGATGACAATACCAGGATTTGCAGGAGAAAGTC
Source organism: Avena insularis (assembly GCA_023614405.1). Lineage (NCBI taxonomy): Eukaryota > Viridiplantae > Streptophyta > Magnoliopsida > Poales > Poaceae > Avena > Avena insularis. The sequence goes on along the minus strand of CM042694.1, from coordinate 229,781,684 downwards.
ACAAGACAAACAGTGATAACTATGAAAGAGACTCCCCCTCAATGTGTGCATAATAGAGTTTTGCATTGGAATACAAATGCACACAAATAGGTGAATCTATTCCATAGACATATGAGCAATAAAAACATACCACCGAGGTAGAGAGAAGGCATCCTTAACATACGTCACAATTATTACTGGATAACCAATATGAACGCCTTCCGTGATAAACCTCCAGCAATAGGATATGAATAGATAGATCCATAAGCATAATCCATGAAATGAAATCCATAGGCATAATCCATACAACCACATAAAGTCTCAAACAATCACAAATCACAAATTTAAAGTTCAACGTTAAATGGGCATAAGCAAGAAAATGACGAATAGAAAAGTGCAAGTGCTTATGCCCAACCCATGCAAATCCACGGACATCCTAATAGAACTACTTCTCCCCCTTTGGCATCGAGACACCAAAAAGGGAGAAGAGCGATGCTAGCGCCCCACGGGATCACTCGTAGTCCTCGTCCTCGTCCTCTTTGCTTGTTCAGCCATGCGCTTCTCTTTGTTCCTCCTTCTCCTCAACTCAACTTCGTCCACTAAGTTACCCTGTCCATCGTCCCGAAAGTATTTGGCGCGAGGACGGCGCTTATGAGTCTTAGAACACGGAACCACCTATGAGGAGAATAAGGGCGATAGCAAGGGGATAAGCATACACACAAGTCCAGGAGAGAGCATGGAAAAAGTATTCAAAAAGTTCATAGGATAAAACTACTCAATGCATATTCCATAGTGAAACTGAACCAGAATCGAATCTGTCAGGCCGGATTATCTGGCCTGGCCAGGGGCAGATAATCCGGCCCTGGCAGAAATTTTCGATTTCACCTAGATTGAATGCAAAAAAGTAGATCGGGCCTAGAAACTATAAGACTGCAATTTCTATGCGAAAACACATCCTTCTAGACAACGTTCCACCCAACAAGTTACACATCTAGCCAAAGATGGGTAGAGAGGGAGTTACCCTCACTCATTGGAGGAAGAACACGGAGGAGAAGGTACCCGGAGGCGCGGAGAAGAAGATCCGGGGAGGCCTAGAAAATCCAGTCGCCGGAGAGGCTCCGGGGAGGGTGGGGGACTGCAGGCGGCGGCTGAGGAGGAGGAGGGGGTTGGGGGAGAAGTGTTGCTCGTTATGAGCCCTTCCCCCCGATCCCTGCCCTTTAAGACGAAATCCGCCAGGGCCGGATTATCCGGCCTACACTTGGGCCGTATTATCCGGCCTCAAATCTGGAAATTGCCTGTAACCAGGCCCGCGTGTCCCCAAACAACACCCCCACAAGTTGTACAAGGGACTTGTGTGCTATAATAGATGGCTTAGGGGTAGGGAAAGGCTTAGGATTAAGAGAGCCAAACTAAGATGGTACTAGACACTCAAAATTGCAAAATCCAAATCAAATAAAAGCCAAGATTGAGGGTGATTCCCATAAGAACATGAGAGAGAAGAGAACAGCCAAAAAGATCCAATTCTCCTCAAGGGAGAGGGCGGTGGCCGAAGCCACCTTGTTAGAGTGTATGGTGTGACACCGCGAAGATATATCTTGGGTTCACGACCAATACTCATCAATAAGCTCACATATCACAACATGATATTAAGATAAATGATTTATCTTGCTATTGGCATTATGGGGGAGGGTTAGCCCAATGAGTTAGGACCACACTCCCCCTATATCCATGCCCACACCTAGATCAAAGAAGGATTGAGATGTACGAGTGAGTGCATGGGTAATCAAGACATGCTCCTGGAATCAATGATATTTAGCTCATTCCTCAAGTAGCAAAATCTTGCTTCATCAAGTGGCTTTGTAAAAATATCCGCAAGTTGGTTCTTCGTGCTCACAAAGGATAGATCAATATCGCCGCGAGCAACATGGTCTCGAATAAAATGATTCTGAATCTCAATATGCTTCGTCCTTGTGTCTTGAAAGGATTATGCATAATTTTGATTGCACTTTCATTATCACATAAAAGAGGCACTTTGTCACAATTGACACTGTATTCCTTTAAAGTTTGCCTCATCCACAATAATTGAGTACAAGCGCTGGCTGCAGCAACATATTCAGCTTCGGTGGTGGAGAGAGATATACAATTATGCTTTTTAGAGGACCAACATACAAGAGATCTTCCCAAGAATTGACAAGCTCTAGAAGTGGATTTCTGATCATCCTTATCACCAGCCCAATCTGAGTCAGTATAACCACATAAAGAGAAATTGGAGCCCTTGGGATACCAGAGACCAAAGTTAGGGGAATGAACCAAATATCGAAAGATCCTCTTGACCGCCACTAAGTGGCTTTCTTTAGGAGCTGCTTGATACCTTGCACACACTCCCATACTCAACACACTATCGGGTCTAGATGCGCAGAGGTAAAGAAGAGAGCCGATCATGGACCGGTATACCTTTTGGTCCACATCTTTACCATGTAGGTTAAGTTCAAAAGATGACATTTTGTTTGCATCGGAGTGGCGACACCATTTAGATCCGTCATCTTGAATCTCTTGAGCATGTCTTGGATGTACTTTGCTTGATTAATAAAGGTTCCTTCTCTAAGTTGCTTGATCTCGAATCCAAGAAAGAACCGTAATTCCCCCATCATAGACATCTCAAACCTGTCAGTCATAAGCTTTGAAAATTCATCATTAAAAGCTTTATTAGTAGAACCAAAGATGATATCGTCTACATATAGTTGGCATACGAAGAGCTCCCCCTTAACCTTCTTAGTAAAAAGAGTGGGATCGATTTGCCCAACTTCGAAGCCACGATCTAACAAAAGCTCTTTAAGGTGCTCATACCACGCACGTGGGGCTTGTTTAAGGCCATAGAGTGCCTTATCGAGTTTGTAGACATGGTTCAGAAAGTTAGGATCCTCAAACCCCGAGGGTTGCTTTATGTATACCAACTCATGTAGAGGACCGTTAAGGAAGGCACTCTTGACGTCCATTTGCTGCAACTTAAAATTGTTATGTGTCGTGGTGGTGTCACGGCAGATGCCATGGATAGGCTAAAGGTGGGGACTAATACACACTAGGGGAATCCAGGGAGGGATAGTGGAGTGATTCTCCACACAGAAGTTTGTATTGCTTTCCTTTCAAGATTACAAGTGCTCCTAGAGCTGTATTGGCGAGAGGAGGAAGAAGGAGCTCTCTTACTCTTGCCTACAGTTTTTCCCTAGAACCTCAGCTCAACTAGTCACTATGGAATCAATAAACCAACTAGAGCTCAACCCCCTCTACCAGAAACCTAGCCCCCCTTATATAGAGGAGGCTCGGTCCCTGCCTAGGGCATACGTGGAGGCATATTCCTAAGAATATGCCTCCTCCCAAAGTGGTAACCCGACCGGGGTGCTTTTCCCCCGCGTCATACATGCTTTAGCTACGTGAGCCTCTGCGGCGCCTGCGTCAGCCGACATGGGCGTCGTCACCCTTGTTGGCCATGACCCGGTGGTCCTGCCCTTGCTTGCTTCGCTCATGCGATCGTCTGGGACCTTCTTTTTGACCAGAAAGATTCCTTCCTTCTCCCAGAAGCTAAGCGGGAATCCGGATCATAGTAGATCCGGCTATACCTGTTCCTGCATACAAGTTAGATGGACACTTCCGACTTACTCCTTGAGTCGGCTGAGACAATGTTAGGCGACCCCCCCTGGTCCGGGTTACTCCGTGATCCGGCCTGCCTTGAGGTGACCCGCCAAGATCCGCTGCTGCCAACCTCGAACCTAACTCGGCCCTTATACCCCGGAGTGACCCTACCCGGGGGTATCCCCCCAACATTAGTCCCCGAAGCTGGTGCGGTCTTAGCGGCCTTGGCCGCTAAGGCCACATCAGGTTCATTTATGTTCAAGCCTTGGATGTTATTTCCGAGTTAGCTCTTTATCTCGGATTATATGGATTTACGTTCCCTTCGCACGTTCCAAGTTTTCACTTGCCGACCGGGTTACCACTGTGACTCGGATCTCATGGTTTTACTCTCCCTCTGCACATTCTAAGTTTTTATTTGCGGTCCGGGTTACCATGGTTTGATCCGGGCCTTGATTCCTTCTCCCATACGCCAACCCACGCGGAGGCTAATCATCACGTTGTCTTATTTTAAGGGCCTGCATGAACCGCCGCGATAATTGTCGATTATCGCATCACCGTGGGTCACGTCACTTGCCTCCTCGTTTACGCCGATGCATCACGTCCACGGGATTGCTTCTACTCGTGGCCCTCTGTGTGGCTCTTCTTCGATTGGTGATGCAGTGATACACGCCACACCGTGGCTCGTAAGCAGCATGCGATCCCACTCACCCTCTCAGGGGGTGGTTAAGTAGCGGAGGGGCGCACCCCTTAGCATTTTTCCCACTTCTGTGCCCCTCTGCTCATTGTTCTTCTCCTTCGTCTTCCTAGCGACCGCGCCACCGCTAGTGCTTTTAGCAGCAGTGCCACCGCCGTGCTTTTCCCCGTGCCTCTGCGTCGCAGCCACCGCTGCGCGATTTCCTCGCCACGGGTCCTCGCCAATCCAGGCCTCAGATCCCCACCGCCGCTAGCGTCAGCGAGGGTAGTGAATACGAGATGACGGAGAAGGAGCTCGTCGTCGCCGAGCAGGAAATGGAGGAGGATGCCGCCGCGGCGGACCACGGCGTGTGGGCCGGATCATGGGTCTGTCAAGATGACCTTGACTGGCTCTACTGGACCAGACGCATTCCTGCCCGCGTCGCCGCTTGTCTCCCCTCCGCCGAACTGGCCCCCTCACCCAATCCGGGTGAGTTCGTCGTGTTCCTGTCCCACTTCCAATGGGGATTTGGTCTGCCGGTGAGCGATTTCTTCCGGGATTGGCTTAGCACCTACCACTTGCAGCCGCACCATCTCCCAGCCAACGCTATCACCTCTCTCTCTGCCTTTGCTTCTACGATCGAAGGCTACACCGGACTATGGCCCACGAAGGAGCTGTGGATCCGGTTTTTTGGCCTTCGTCGCAACGTCATCCCCAACATCCAAGTAGAGTCGGAGGATAATCAGCTCACCCAATTCGGAGCTGCCTCCATCTCACCCCGGAGACTTTCCATTTTCCCCCGGGTTACCGGGCTTGACTCCTGCAAAGTATGGGCCCAGACCTTCTTCTATGTCCGGAATGCGGGCACTGAAGATTTGATTCGGTTGCTGCCCTACGCTCCGGGTCCACCTGACCCGGAATTCTGGGAGGTCTCCAAGAATCCCACAACTCTAGCCAACCAAGTTAACAAGAGGTTCGCGGAGCTGAAGAAACTCGGATTGTGCAACGAGGATGCTATGATCACGTTCGTGTGCAACCGAATCTCTCCCCTCAGAAGCGCACCCACAAGTTGTGCCACATGAGTTTCGGCCGCGACCCCAACCGGACCTCTTCCTTCGAGTTGAGCAACACGGAGATTTTTTGCTGGGTTAAGGCTCTTTTCACCACCCACAGGGATTTCTCCGCCGAATGGACTTGGGGAATTGAGCACTTCACGTGTGAGGTCCCTCCTTGATAAGCTTCAGGGCAAACTTATTTCGGATCAAATATGTGTCGGTTTTTGTTGTGTTTTTGACTCTGTTCTTCATGCTTTTTGTCAGCTGTTCCTTCAGCAAACTCTCGAGGATGGTACGGATCCGACCCTTAAGTGGGCGCCGGACCGAGAAATCCCAGATGAGGAGGAGCCGGACCAGGAGATGTTTCTCCCTATGATCGACGCTACCAAACGACCCAGCGGTAAATTCTCTTCTCTTAGAGATTGGCCCGATGATGAGGATGACTTGGATGTCGACGTGATTGAACCTGTTGAGGCTGTCCCTCTTTCTTTTGCCTTTCCGTCATCAGCTAACCCCGATGGGCATATCCACGAGGATCCTCCACTTGCTACGGGCGAGCCGGTTCCGGTGGCGTCGAAGAAGAAGCGCGAAGCCGCATCAAGTTCTTCCTTCGAACCTTCTCAGCCCACAAAAAGGTGAAAGAAGGCCGGAGACAAGACTGCCTCCAAGCCGGCAGGCAAAGCCCCGGCATGAAGGGCCCGGAAACCCAAGGAGGCCGAAACCTCGGATGCGTAAGTCATTTTTCGTTGCATAACTCACTTCTCCTTGCATCGTGGTAATTTCTCTTCTGACATTATTCTCTTCTTCAGGCCTCCGGTGGAGGTCCCTCAGAGCGGATCAAGCATCTCTTCACCACTTCGATTTGGCCCTTCTCCTCCTCGTGTCGACGAGTCACGTCCGCTGAGCCCTATTCCAGAGGGTTCTGCGGCTGCTCCGGGTTCTGCACTACCTCGTCGAGAGGAACGCGACCTCGGAGCGGGAGGGGTCGGTCCAGCCGAGGTGACGGCGTCCACCACTTCGGCATCGTCGCAACCAGTAGCCACCGAGTCTATCTCAACACTAGCACCAGCAGCAGTTCTAGTACCAGTGACCGAACCAGCTCCAGCATCTGTTCCGGCACCAAGAAAACCAACCACAGCTCCAAGTCCAGCTACAAGAGCTCCAGTGCCAAGTTCTTCCGCCTCGTCCGAGTCATCTCAGCCTCGGCGAGGAACTACTCCAGCAGCCTCTAAGGGGAAATCCACTGTAGTTACTTCTTCCCAGCAAGCTAAGGGCAAAAAGGCTCCGGATGCCACCAAGTCTGCATCTGTCGAGGCTGGGCAGCGAACCCTAGCATCGATGCTTCCCAAGAAGGCTCTAGCAGCGAAGGATGTTCCCGCCGAGCCAACTGATGCGCAGAAGATGGTTCTGCATACCAGCCCAGCTCTTGCCCTGGTTGAGAGGAAAGAAGCTCACGCGAAGGGCTTGGTGGCACCCCATATGCCCACTGGTGAGCGGTACCCTCCGAGCCTTATCGAGTTCGTCATGAACTGGAACAAGGCGGAGTTCGTCCACAACGATGATCTCCCGGAAAAGTTCGGCCCCGCAGAATTTTCCGCCCAAATGAATACCGCCGCTAAGGCAATTAACCTCGCGGGGCGAATGATGGAGGTATGTCGTTTCTCCTTTACATGCTGTAGATAATAACCATTAGTCCCCGAGCCTCCGGTGGAGTAGCTTGTTACTCGGCCGGAGGCTCCTTAGAAAACTAACATAGCTGTATGTGAACTTCGAATATGCACACACCTAGAGCCGGGTTAAGTTCCACTTGGCCCGGATCTTGTACACTTCGAATATGCACACACCAAGAGCCGGGTTAAGTTCCACTTGGCCCGGATCTTGTACACTTCGAATATGCACACACCTAGAGCCGGGTTAAGTTCCACTTGGCCCGGATCTTGTACACTTCGAATATGTACCAAGCTAATTTTACACTTCTGTACTTTTTTCAGGTAACCACCAATCGCCGGAGCGCTGAATTCCAACGTCTGCTGGATACCCACAAGATGCTACGCGCAAAACATGTTGCACTTGTTGCAGAACATGAAAAGAGGGGTAATTTTCTCCCTCGGCACTTCTCCGTTTTTCTTCACCTTCTTCTGCCGAACTAATCTCCTCGTTCGGTTTCTGCAGCTGGGGTGGAGGCTGAGAACAAGATCATGCGGAAGAACTTGGAGGAAATCCGGGGTATGTCCTCTTTTGTCCGACCTCGTAGTGCTTTCCATTTCCTCTTCTCCTTGGCTCGGAAAACATTCACTCCTCGGCTCTGCCGGGTCAATCATACTATTTCAGCATCGCTTGAGGATAGTGTGCCCGTGCCTGATATGATGCTGCATTTTCTCGAACAAGCAGGACAGCATCAAGCCGAGCTGAAGAAAAAGGATGATGAGCTCGCTCTCCTCCGGACTAAGGACAACGAGATTGCCAAGATCAAGGCTGAGATGGAGAAGATGAAGGCCCAACACCAAACCGAGCTCCAAAAGATTGGCCAGAACTTCACAGAAGAGCGTGAGCGCCTTACTCTCTAGATCTCCAAGGACCAGGAGCTACTTAAAGAATCCGACGTCCAGCTTGAGTCGGCAAACGCTGAGCTTGAGCAACTTCGTAAGAGACGCGATGACTGCATCAAGGAGTTAACCCGGATCCTTAGCCACATATCACATAAGTTCCTTCCGACCTACTTTTCCGGGTTGCTTCATATGTCTTTTCTTTACCTTCTTCCCTTGTATCGGCTTCCGAGCAAATTTCACGAGCATCACTATTGCAAGCGCAGCAGTTGCAGATTTTCACCAAGCGAGGGGTACTCCTGCCGCTCCTGCTGGTGAGGAGGTTCCTTATGATATGGAGGACCTGTTGGTCAGCTTGTCATCTCGCGTGGAGATCATCGAGAATTATGGCAAGGATATCCTTGACGTTGCAGTTCATATTTTCAACACGTTCTGGCCCGGAGAGAGTAGCCCAGAGACCACCGCGATTCTCGTCGAGAAGCTAATGGAGACTGAGACCCAGCTCGGTCTCTAGAGAGAATCTGCTGGGCGTGCCGCATATGATACTATCCTTCACCATATTTTCATATGGTACGAGAAGATCGACCTCAGCCTCCTTACACGCCGGCACACCGGATCCAGATGGACTGATGATCCGGAGTGGGTAGCTCGGCGCCAGGCTTGCGCCTATAGCCTCGTCGAATATTCTCCTATCCATGACTGGGTTGAAGGACCGAGCTTCCTGGAATCCGCCGGGGACGAGCACGTTGAGAACGTTGAAGATGGGTCGGATGAGGGCGGAGAAGATGATGCCTCAGATATTGAAGACAGGGTCGATGACGCCGAACTTCCTCCTCCTGCTGCTCCTTAGTTCAAAAAACTTGAAAATTTATCAGATCCCCGGTATGCCAGGTACAACTGTATGCTGTATATGTGATATTTTGCTACTACGTTTCTATGCCGGATTAACTTGGGCGTAGTCCCCAAGTTTCATTTTCTTGTTCGTCCAATCCTCTGGCTAGGTCCGTGTCTACCTTGATTCGGTTTTACGACTTACGAATCCGAGCTTCAAAAATTGTTTTAACAATACTTAGAAACTTTTAGGCTTAGCTCAAAATAACTCAGCATAATAACTTCAAAATAAATACAGGGTTAGTCCAAAAAACAAACGTTAGCTCAAATAGATTCGTTTCCTTAGTCGTTTTTCATGTGCTACGCAATTCCAAACTTGTTCTCCTGCTTGCCATGAAGCCAATTCTTGTTGGACAGCAGCAAGTCAAAGAGTTGGGTTTTTGGTGCTCACACATTACTAATCCGGGTTAAGTAGAACGACTTATTCCAGCTACCGCATAAGAAGTAACAACAAACATTATTAAGGTAGTCCTCGAGTTACTGCTCGAGGCGCTGCTATTTCATTGATAAGCTCATTGCTGATATACATACCGACATATGAGACAACTCGGATACATACACTTCTTAGCTAAGTGTAGAAGGGACAAAGTAGTGCTACATTTCATGGTCGCTTAGATTCCTCTCCGGACCTGTCCGCCTTGTTCTTTTCCTGTGGCTTTGCATCTATAAGATAGTAAGAATCATTGTGCAATGCTTTGCTCACAATGAATGGCCCTTCCCATGGGGGGGATAATTTATGCATGCCGATGTGTACGTTGTACCAACGAGCACCAGATCGCCTTCCGAAAGACTCGGGGCACACTTTCAGCTATGGTAGCGTCGGAGATTTTGCTGATATATGGCGGATCTGGGCGGTGCAGTTCTCTCGCTTCTTCCAAAGAGATCAACATCATTTTGCGGGCTTCTTGCACTTGGCTTACGTGATGGGTGACCCTAGGCGAATCATGCTCTATCGGCTGGTAATACAACTTCGCCCCATATACCGGAAAAAATGGCGTATAGCCTGTTGATCGATTCGAGTTGTTCTTAAACTCCACGATCACTGGTAGTTCTTCTATCCAGCACCCCGCTGATCTTTGCAGCGGCTCAATGAGTCGGGGTTTTATCCCGGATAATACTAATCCGTTGGATCTTTCCACTTGTCCGTTCGATGCGGGATGGGCTACCGAGGCTACGTCCAGCCGGATCTTCTTATCTCGGTAGAATCGTGCAAATGCTCCTTTAGCAAAATTTGTGCCATTATCAATTATGATACTGTGAGGATAACCGTATCTCAAGATGATGTCTTTGAGAAATGTTACGGCCGTAGCTCCATCACATTTTCTTATAGGCTTCACTTCAATCCATTTTGTAAACTTATCCACCATAACCAAAATGTGTGTCATGTTTCCCCTTGTTGGTTTGGACGGGCCAACCATATCCAGGCACCACACGGCAAATGGCCACGTAATTGGTATGGTCTTGAGTTCCGACATAGGCATATGTGTCTTGGTGGCGTACCTTTGACAATCATTGCATTTTCTCACCAGATCTTCTGCTTGTTCTAAGGCACTTGGCCAGTAGAATCCATGCCGGAACGCCTTTGCCACCAAGGCTCTGGATGAGGCATGATGCCCGCATTCTCCTTGGTGTATATCTCGGAGGATGTCAAGTCCTTCTTCCGGGTCAACGCATTTGGAGGGCGTTGGTTACACTCTGTTTGTACAGTTCGGAATTGATAATCGTGTATGCTTTTGCTCTCCTGAGTTTGCACAGCTAACACCTCCTCGGTGAGTAACGTTAGTCTTTCAGGAATTGGAATATAAGCGGTGCCCAAGATGGTATCGCTCGTGGAGAATCGTCCTCATCAATTTCCATCTGATCTCTGGCATAACTTCAGGATCACGCTGAACAGTCCCGGGTCAAGCGAGTGGTTCGGGACGGCACGATAGATGGTTTTACGAGGTGTTCCAATGCTACACCGGTGGAATTGCTGTCGGGTCGATCCGAGCTTGACGGACATGTCGGCAGCCTCGTTTTCCACTGGGTACATGGTGAAATTCACACCTCGGTAACGGATATCTTACGCACGTGAAATTTGTATAGTGCCATGTTTGGATCCAGGGCGTCCCACACTCCGGACACTTGCTGCACCACCAGATCCGAGTCACCAAAGAATATTATCCGACGTATGCCAATCTCCTTTGCCACTTTGAGCCCATGCACAAGAGCCTCGTACTCAGCGACATTGTTCGATGCTGCGAAATGGATCTGCAATACGTATTTTAGCTGGTCCTTCTTTGGCGAGGTAAGCACAACCCCGGTGCCTAATCCATTTTTGGTTTTCGACCCGTCAAAGTTCATCCTCCAGTAGTTCAGATCTGGTGGCGGTGGTTCGTATTGTACCTCGGCCCAATCTACAAAAAAGTCCGCCACAGCCTGAGACTTGATCGCTTCTCTTCTGTCGTATTGGGGCGCATAAGGGGCTAACTCAATTGCCCATTTTGCAATTCTGTCACTCGCATCCTTGTTACCCATTATCTCGGATATGGGAGCTTCACATATTACTTTAATGGGGTGCTCCTCAAAGTAATGCTTTAATTTCTTTGCCGCCATATAGACACCATACGCCACCTTTTGAAAGTGCGGGTAGTTCTGCTTTGAGGCAGACAATACCTCGCTCAAGTAATATACTGGCCTCTGCACCGACTTACCCTCTTCATTGCGCTCCACTACAATCACTGCACTTACAACTCGGTTGGTTGCGGCTATGTAGAGCAAGATTGGCTCCTTTGATAGTGGAGAGGCTAACACTGGTGCAGTGGCCAACATCCTTTTTAAGTGGGCAAAGGCTTCATCGGCCTGTGGCGTCCAAACAAATTTATCCAACTTTTTCATGAGTTGGTAGAGAGGCAGTGCCTTTTCTCCCAACCGACTTACAAACCGACTCAACGATGCCAGGCACCTAGTAAACTTCTGGACATCGTTAAGACACTTTGGCAGCTCCATTCGTTCAATGGCCCAAATCTTAGTTGGATTAACCTCGATACCTCGGTTGGAGACGAGAAATCCGAGTAATTTTCCAGCCAGGACACCGAAGGTACATTTTTCCGGGTTAAGCTTCATCCGGAACCTTCTCAAGTTCACGTGTGCACTTTGATGTCGTCAAGGAGCGTTTTGCTTTCCTTGGTCTTGATAACCACATCATCCACGTATACTTGTACGTTTTGACCTATTTGGTCGTGCAAACATTTTTGCATACATCTTTGGTACGTTGCACCTGCATTACGCAAACCAAACGGCATAGTGCGATAGCAATAAGCCCCGTACGGGGTAATAAATGCAGTCTTTATTTGATCATCTGGGTTCAGAGGTATCTGGTGGAAACCAGAATATGCATCAATGAATGACAACAGTTCACACCTCGCGGTTGAGTCTATGACCTGATCTATCCTCGGCAGTGGAAATGGATCTTTTGGACACGCCTTGTTCAGGTTCGTGTAATCGATACACATACGCCAAACCACTGCTACGTTCGGATCATCCTTCTTCTTTTCTACCAGCACCGGATTAGAGAGTCAATCCGGATATAGTACTTCCATGATAAATCCTGCTGCTAGCAACCGAGCTATCTCGTCTCCAATGACTTTTCTCCTATCCTCGGCGAAGCGGCGGAGTGGTTGCTTCACCGGCCTTGCTCCGGGCCTTACGTTTAAAGAGTGCTCGGCCAACTCCCTCGGAACACCTTGCAAGTACTGTGTAGACCAAGCAAAAATATCCCGATTCTCACGGAGGAAGTTGACGAGCTCGCTTTCCTATTTGTCAGTTAACCCGGCACCAATTGTTACGGTGCACTCCGGGAACATGTCATCAACTGGAACCTTCTTGGTGTCCTTTGCGGCTTGGAATGAAATGCTGCCATGCGGGTTACTCAACGCCGGCATATATTGCTGCGCGGACTAAGCTAATGCCGCCACCTCTTGGATTTTTCTTTTCTCTTGCACAATCACGAGTGACTCAGCTAGGCTAGACCCGGCTGAAGCACACTCAATGGAACGTCGGAAATCTCCGGCAATGGTAATCACTCCATTTGGCCCGAGCAACTTCATCTTCAGATAACTGATGTGGCAGCTTGCCATGAACTTGTTCAATGCTGGTCTTCCGAGTAACGCGTGATACGCACTTCCCAAGTTCACCACCTCAAACTCCAGATTTTCAGTTCGGCAGTTATCCCTTGTGCCGAATAGCATGTCGATCCGGATTTTGCCTATGGGCTCACAAGAAATGCCTGGTACAATGCCATGGAAAGTTGTTCTCGTAGCCTGGAGCATGTTCTCCGAGATGCCCAACTTGCGCCTCGTATCCGCATACATGATGTTAATGCTACTGCCATTGTCAATTAGTACCTTGGAGAACCTCACATTGATGTTTGGTCCAATGAATGTCGGATCTAGCACTAGTGCATACGAGCCTGGACTCGGCATAAGCTTAGGATGATCTTTGAGGTTCCAGGTGATTTCCAGGTCCGACCAAGGCATGTACCTCGTCACTGCTGGCATTACCGCATTGACCTCCATATGTCGGTGCTGCAAGCTTTTCCTATCTGTTTCCTCAGTTGTGAACACACAATAGCTCTGGTGATGTTCTCTGTACTCATTCCTTCCCTCGTTTCTGGGGTACCTCTGATCCGGCTGTTGCTGATTTTCCACCTGATGCATTGCATCCCTTCTCTCATTGTTGTCATACCTCGGCGGAGGGGGAGGCAACATTAGTTGTTGCGTGTTCGCTCCAGAGAGCAATTGATGCCAGGGTTGATCATTCCGGGGTGCCTGAGCATTCCCCGAACCACCTTGTTCTATCTTACGCATCCACTCACATTGCCTCGTTGTGTGACCCGCCGGGCTATTCGGATTTGGCGTGTGAAACTTACACGGCTGGTCCAACATCGACTCATAGGTATACCTCGGACGGTCTTTCTTTTCCTGCCACTGTTTCTTTTGCTCCGGATTCCATGTTTTCTTGCCATCGTTTCTTGGAGTCCACTGCCCTCCCATTCTCTGGCGTTGGTTGCTCCCTGCTTCGGGTTGATCTTGATTCACAGCTGCAACTTGTTGCGAACCATAGCGATGATCCGGTCTATCATCTCTTCTTTTTCCTCTGTAATTGTTCCTCCGAGATGACCCAGCTCCATCCCTCTGATAGTATTTCTCGTTCGACTCGTTTGACGCGATCCTAGGTTGAGTCGGATCACCCAAAGCATACGAATCAGCAATCCGGATCATCTCGGCCAACGTAATTGGCATTTTCCTTTGCAACTTCATCCACAACTCGTTGCCATACCTGCACCCTTGTGCAAACTATGCTATGGCTTGTGACTCGATGACACCCTCACACGAGTTTCTCACGGTACACCACCGGGTCAAGAATTCACGGTCCGTCTCATTAGGTCTTTGCTTGCACATTGCTAGGGTCTGCGGCCTATTCGGCCTCTGATATGTACTTGAGAAGTTGCTGATAAACATTTCTTCAAAATCTATCCGGCAGTTGATGCTTCCGGGTGGTAAATTATTCAGCCATACTCTGGCCGGACCTTCCAACATCTGGGGTACGTATCGTACAGCCCATCTCAAGTTGCCAGTGGCAATTTTCACAACCGTAGCATAGTTTATCAGCCAATCCTCCGTCTTGGTACTACCGTCATACGTCTTCGTGCCTCTGGGCAGCTGGAAGTTGGGTACCGGTGGCTCCTTCATGATCCGGGGTCCAAAGCACGCTGGACCCGAGGGACCTTGACATTCGATCTATTCCGACCTATACAGGCAATCCAGTTTCAACCTGGCGTCATCCGGCAATAAATCCCTGCTTGCCAATCTTGACCCTATCACATGATAGTCCGGTCTGGGGTACCCTGCGTTCACCATCTCCGAATCACCGTCGATGTATCGGTTTTGCACTTGGGGCGTACCTTTCTGTCGCATACCTCGGCCGGCGCTTTGCTCTTGCCTTGGTATATTCCGCTGCTGCGGTTGTCCTGCTCCTGCGGAGTTTCGCTATCCGGCATTGCCGTTGGTAGCGTTCCCTTGACCGGCATTGCCTTGGTCATGGTTACGTCGGCCAGCTTCACCTCGGCTCACACTCCGTCGATCATCATTTTTCCGCGCTTCTTTTTCCTTTCCTGCGCGCGTCGGGTCGTACGGGACGATCTGTTTGTTCTGTCTAGCCGAGGTTACTACCTCTTCTCTCCTTGGACCACCATGAGGTAACGATGCGGCTCCGGCGGATTTCTCCGGGTTACCCATCACCGAATGAATGATTTTGGAAGCTCTAGCTCTCTCCAGGTTAGCTCTCAGTAACTCTTCATTCTGTCTGTTCGCTATCCGAACCAGCTCGTTAACCCTATCTTGATGTCTTTGACAGGCCTCACCCGTCAGACCCTCTAACTCGGATGTAGCCGCATCCGCTGCTCTGAGGTTCTTTGCCGGGGTACTATACTTCGGTAACCCCACAGACAAATAGTTTTCCGACCCCTCGGCTCCATCATCACCTTCTCTGTTCATCTCGCTTATGAGATTTCTCCCTTTTACTTTTACCGTATCAACTTTGTTTGCCTTTGCATACTCACGCAGCGTCATGTTTAGCGACTGCTGAGCCACGGCTATTTTCTTTGTGCCCTCTAGTATCTTTTGCCTAGTTTCCTCTAGCTCGGCCTGTGCCTGAGCCGGATCTACCACTGTTGCTACCGGGTTAGCCAAGCTATCCATAGCTTCTCTCAGTACGTTCTCAGGCCTCTCAAGTGGAGGTCCTCTACCTTTCCTCGGTGCCTTAGGTGTTACCTCCGGATCCGGTGCTGGGTCCTTGCTCGCACTTTGCACTGCGCGATCATCATCACCTCCGCATGGTCGGGAGCGAGCAGCGCTACCATGAAAGCCACGGTGAGGTGGTTCCGCATCGGCGATGCGGCGCGGATGAACGCATGATCGTCCACAACAATGTAGACCTTGTGTGCACCCAACTTGAGCGAAGAGGCCGTGCTATGAAGTAGCGTCTTGCGAAGCAGCCAGCGTTGTCGGCGAAGTCAGCGCTCCAAAGCTGAACGAGCCCGGAGGCAATCGTTCACCGGTGCCGATGAGGTTTCCGTCCGGATCTTCACCCCTAGCCGCTAGCCCCAGTGGCGCAAACTGTCGTGGTGGTGTCACGGTAGATGCCATGGATAGGCTAAAGGTGGGGACTAATATACGCTAGGGGAATCCAGGGAGGGATAGTGGAGTGATTCTCCACACAGAAGTTTGTATTGCTTTCCTTTCGAGATTACAAGTGCTCCTAGAGCTGTATTGGCGAGAGGAGGACGAAGGAGCTCTCTTACTCTTGCCTACAGTTTTTCCCTAGAACCTCAGCTCAACTAGTCACTATGGAATCAATAAACCAACTAGAGCTCAACCCCCTCTACCATAAACCTAGCCCCCCTTATATAGAGGAGGCTCGGTCCCTGCCTAGGGCATACGTGGAGGCATATTCCTAAGAATATGCCTCCTCCCAAAGTGGTAACCCGACCGGGGTGCTTTCCCCCCCGCGTCATACATGCTTTAGCTACGTGAGCCTCTACGGCGCCTGCGTCAGCCGACATGGGCGTCGTCACCCTTGTCGGCCATGACCCGGTGGTCCTGCCCTTGCTTGCTTCACTCATGCAGTGCGTACCGGACCTTCTTTTTGACCAGAAAGATTCCTTCCTTCTCCCAGAAGCTAAGCGGGAATCCGGATCATAGTAGATCCGGCTATACCTGTTCCTGCATACAAGTTAGATGGGCACTTCCGACTTACTCCTTGAGTCGGCTGAGACAATGTTAGGCGACCCCCCTGGTCCGGGTTACTCTGTGATCCGGCCTGCCTTGAGGTGACCCGGCCAGCATCCGCTTTGACCCTGCCGAACCTCGGCTAACTCGGCCCTTATACCCCGGAGTGACCCTACCCGAGGGTATCCCCCCAACATTATGTGCAGCATAAGCAAGAAGGATACGGATGGACTCAAGGCGAGCCACTGGAGCATAGGTATCGTCGAAGTCAATGCCCTCAACTTGGGAGTAACCTTGTGCCACAAGTCTTTCCTTGTTCCTCACAACAATGCCATTCTCGTCTTGCTTGTTTTTGAAAATCCACTTGGTGCCGATAACATTGCGGCACTCTTTGGATTTATCCACGAGTTTCCAGACTTTGTTGCACTCAAAATTATTCAATTCTTCATGCATAGCAACAACGTAGTCTAGGTCTTCAAGAGCTTCAAAGACCTTCTTAGGTTCCACCATAGAGATATGAGCTTGATGCTCACCAAAACTGGCCAATTCTCTTCTTGTAGAAACCCTTCGTCGAAGATCACCAACAACCTTGTCGAGAGTGTGACCCCTCAACTCAAGGTTTCGATCATCCCGAGCCTTGCGACGAAGTTCAATAAGTTTGTTGTCTCTTGGAGGAGGAGATTCATCACTTGAGTCTTCATTGGAAGCATTTTCTCGACCTTGATCAGGAACTAGAATATCAGTAGCAGGTGGTGGAGACGCGTGCCCTTGAGGTGAGTCCGTAGCCATAACAGGAGGCTGCAGAACTGGAGAGTCAGGGCCAGATAATCCGGCCGATGGAGAGGCCGGATAATCCGGCCTGGGAGTATTTGTAGCAGCTTCATCAGGAAGCCTGGGGCTTGCTTGAACTGGCGAGGGGCCGGATAACTCGGGGCTAGCCGGAAAATCCGGCCTGGAGCTTGCGTTGATATCTTCACCACCAGGAGCAAAATGGTCAGCTGGAGCAGGGTGGCCGGATAATCCGGTGTCCACCGGATAATCTGGCCTAGAGCTTTCTGGAATATCTTGACCTTCAGCAGTTGATGGAGATGGTGTAGAAGTTGCCCCCGTGGTTGGAACATGTTGAGTATGTGTAGATGAGGGCTCTATATGAGTAGAGCATTGTCCTTCCCGGTCCGCCACAAGGGGTTCCTCAATGGGGTGGAAAAATCCCACGCCCATTCTTCTTATGGCATCTTGGGGTATTTCAACATCTGCATCACAAACACCAACTTGCTCTGCATGGGAACCGTCATTTTCCTCGAACACCACACTACAAGATTCTACAACAGTTCCGGAGAGCTTATTGTAGACTCTATAAGTGTGGGATTTGGCACCATAACCAACAAAAATACCTTCTAAAGCATTAGATTCAAACTTAGATAAACGAACTCCTTTAATAAGAAAGAAACACTTACACCCGAATACCCGAAAGTATGAGATGGTTGGCTTGTTACCGGTAAGTATTTCATACGGAGTCTTGTCCAAGATCTTACGGTATAATCGGTTGGATAAATGACAAGCAGTAGAGATTGCTTTAGCCCATAAGTTATATGGAGATTTAAATTCGGCTAACATTGATCTTGCCATATCCATTAGAGTTCGATTCTTCCTCTCGGCTACACCATTTTGTTGAGGGGTGTACGCAGCGGAATATTGATGTCTTATCCCCTATTCACTTAGGAACTCATTTAAGGTGTAGTTCTTGAACTCAGAGTCGTTATCACTCCTTATAGCCAGAATGGGGACGTTGTGTTGATGTTGAACCTCGTTGGCAAAGTCAATGACAGTTTGTTGAGTTTCACTCTTCAACTTGAAGAAATAAACCCAAGCGTATCTTGAGTAATCATCAACAATCACTAGACAATACTTCTTCCCACCGAGGCTTGCATGAGATGGAGGTCCGAAGAGGTCCACATGAAGGAGCTCCAAAATCCTTTTTAAAGAGATAATGGTTTTCCTTCGATGAGGTGAGTCATGCATTTTCCCTTCAACACACGCCCTGCAAACATGGTCGTTGGCAAAGGAGACATTTTCTTTTAGACCAAGAATGTGGCCACCCTTGTGGAGACTTTGCAAAGTTCTCATATTGACGTGGGCTAGTCGGCGATGCCATAGCCAACCCGCGTTAGCCTTTCCGAAAAGACACATCGGGCCTGTAGTGGTTTTCCCCAAAAAGTCCACCACGTATAGGTCGTTTTCGACATATCCCACGAAAGCGACTCTTAGAGACTTGCTCCACAAGGGTACCACCAAATCAGCATCAATATAAACTGCAAAACCCATCTTACCAAGGGCGCGAACTGAAAGTAAGTTGTACCCGAGGGTCCCAACAAGCATGACGTCCACGAGAGAGATATCGTGAGCCACCACAACTTTGCCGAGACCCAATACCTCAGATTTTGACTGATCACCATAGGAGACGATTATGTGATCAAGGTTTGGCCGCATCTCCGTGATGATCTCCTTGCTTCCGGTCATATGACTCGTGCAACCGCTATCGAATACCCATTTAGAACCACCGGAAGCATAGCCCTGCAAGAAAATTATTTCTTGGTTTTAGGTACCCATTTTTCAATGGGTCCTCTCATGTTAGTAACAAAGGTCTTGGGAACCCAAATAGACCAAGGAATGTAACAATCATAAGGGCCTACATAACTAGCATAAACATCACCATAATAATCACAATATAGTTCAAAGTTAGGATTGTTGATTCCTGCAAAACCATCATAATTAGTCTTGTCATTGGTAATGTTGCTAGTCTTTGGTTGAGTAGTCTTGCTCTTCTTTTTCTTATTATTCTTGTTTTTCTTGCTCTTTGTCTTGGGTATGTAACCAAGACCTTCTTTACTATTGTTTGTCCTTTGCCTGCTCAGTATCTCATCAATAACCCCTTTACCTTTGTGTTGAGAACTTCTTGCAAGGTCTTCTTTTCTAGAGGATGAAGTGGAGGTACTTGGCACATCATACCGTTTCAATTGAGTTTGGAGCTGGTCATGAGACTCATTTAAAGTAGAATGATCACTCTTCAATGCCTTGTGAGCACTTTCAAGATTATCAAACTTCTCCAAAAGTCTAGCATGAACAGCCCCAAAGTCAATCTTTTCTTTCTTTAGTTTCTTTACTTTGGCAAGAGCATGGTCACGTTCTTTAATGAGCTGAGCTACAACTTATTCTTATGACTCCTCAAAGGATTCGAGTTTTTCTTCCAAAGATACTCGAGCTTCCTCTTCCTCTTCCAAAGCATTCTTCAAAGAAGCTATCTCCAAGGCATCTTCTCTTTCAATTCTGCCCTTTTCTTCAAGAAGATCTTCGGCTTGAGCAAGTTGACTCATAGAGCATCAAAATGGAGTTTGTGCTCACCTTGTAGGTTAGTGAAAAAAGTATCCAAGGCAATAACTTCTTCTTTCATTTTAAGACTGTCATGATCATCCATATCCAAAATTATGTTTGTCTTAGGAAATGAAGAGCTAGAAGTTGATACATCGGACCCTCTTGCCATTAGGCAAGTGGCGTTGTTGTTGATGGCGTTCTCGTTCGGCGAGTCGAAGAGTGATGAGGGAGTCGATGTGGTGGCTATAGCAGCCACCTCGCGGGAACTATCATCATCCTTTTCATCTTCACTTGCGGAGGAGTATTCCTCTTGATCTACCAAGACAATCTTGGGTTGCTTCTTGAAAGGGAC
Organism: Avena insularis; assembly: GCA_023614405.1. Lineage (NCBI taxonomy): Eukaryota > Viridiplantae > Streptophyta > Magnoliopsida > Poales > Poaceae > Avena > Avena insularis. The sequence goes on along the minus strand of CM042694.1, from coordinate 229,761,417 downwards.
ATTCTTCTTAATAAATGGCTTCTTCTTAGGTGTTTTAGATTTCTCTTTAAGAATGAGCCTGCCACCATTGTCTTCTCTATTTTGATATGGACACTCGGCTACAAAGTGCATTCTATCTCCACAGTTGAAGCAAGTTCTCAATCTTGGGCCACTTTCTCTTCTTCCATTTGACCCGTTCTTGCGCTCAAGTTTAGACTTGGCTTTGGCAGGGTCCTTCCAAAAGTTCCTTGCATAAAATGCCATGTACTCACCATGAGCACGTTTGACTTCATCGGGGCAGTCCATGGATACCCCCTCAAAAGCTCCTTCATCTTCCTCTTGCTCAACGGCATTGGCTTTGAGAGCCACATTGACACCCTTTTGCATTCCAATGGCCCGAGCACGGGCATCTTCAGCATTCTTTGCTGCCACTTTGAATGACGCCATTTCTTGCATGACTTCGTTGGATGTCATTTGATGATAGTTATGTCTACCTTGCAGGCTCTTCAAATCCGTTGGCTCGAAAGGCATTAAGGCACTCACATATTTTCTTTTTATCCATGCATCATCAATGTGAGTGGCTCCATGCTTTCGAAATATTGTTGCGATGCCCTTGAGTCTTCTATACATGTCCTCATGGTTTTCACCATCCAACATGTAGAATCCCTCAGCTTCATTACTAAGGGCATCATACCTGTTTCTTCTCATGCTTTCATTTCCAACGAAGAGATCCGTAAGAGCATCCCAAGCTTCTTTAGCTGTGTTGAGATGTTCAATGTGTGGCATGTCCTTGACCCACACCCAGCTGTATCATGTGGAGAGCGGTGGCATTCAACTGGCTGTCCACAACTTCTCTTCTTGTTAGGTTGGTTTTATCTCCAATATGAAGACCCTCTTCAATAATCCTCCACAATTCAATAGAGGAGCTGCAAACATGAGATTTCATTAGGAATTGCCATTGATTAAAGGAGGATGCAGTGAGCTTGGGTGGATCACCCCTATTGTTTATATGAGGATGAGGGATAGGTGGGTCGGGGGAATATACATGGCGAACCTCACTATATTCCTCCTTACCACTTTCCTTCTTGGAGGTGGAACCATTAAGTTTCTCACCTTCCACATCATCATCCTTGGATCCGGTGTTACCCTTTTCCTTAGATGATGGTGTGGCAGCCTCAGAGGAGGATGGAGATGGGGCTATGGATGATGTAAGGCGAGCAACCATTTGATTCATCTCCTCCATCTTAGCCTCAAAGGATTTCAATAAGGTTGTTTCCAACGACTTGAGATCATCCATTGTGACCTTATCCACAGCCTCATTTCCATCATCCTTGGTACCCATACTACTCTTAGGCGGTTAAGCCCGAATTAAGAGCCGGGGCTCTGATACCAATTGAAATGGATCGTATGGGCACCTAGAGGGGGGGTGAATAGGTGCTACACCAATTTTAATACTTTTTCAATTTTAGGCTTAGAAAAAGGGTAAATTCTCTAGATCAACTAATAGGTGGAATTTTCCCTATATGCAAACCTATCTACTAGCGAGTAAAGAGCGAGTGGAAGAGGAACAGGTAAACCGAAGTGAAGCACGCGGAGACACGGGATTTGTTTGACCGCAGTTCCTTCCTTGTTAAGGGAAGTACGTCTGCGTTGGAGGGGTGGGCGGTACTAAGACCACCACACCACAAAAGGCCTCACCCTGTTCTCCGATGGTTCTCGCCACCAAAGGCCTGAACCACCTTTCCACTATAGGTACCCTTCGAGGCGGGCACCGGCGCCTTTACACAACTAGCGGGGCAACAACTCCACAACAACTTGGAGGCTCCCGAAATGACAACAAGCTGTCACAAGAACAAAGTTATCAAATACAATAAACAAGATCTAGGTATTGACAAGAATACTAGATCAGGGATTTCTCCAAGTGAATGGAGAGGAGTTGAAGCGCTTGATTCTTGATGATGATGATGAACTTCTCCTCCTTCAATTCTCCCAAATATCAAGAGCTTCGGGTGGTTGAAGTGGGAGATCGAGAATGAGAGCTCTTGCACAATGTCTGGGCAATTTCGAATGAATCAAGAGTTCTGAATGTTGGGGAAGAAAGGGTATTTATACCCCCTTCAGAAACCAGCCGTTGGACACTTTGGGAGCCGGATTATCCGGCCCAAGTGATGGCCGGATTATCCGGCCTGGGGAAAACACCACCCCAGACTCGGAATATCCGGCAGATAATCCGCCCCCTATCTGAGCATCGCGCCGAGCTTGCCCTTGATCAACTTTTGGGGGCCGGATTATCCGGTCCTATGCGAGGGCCGGATTATCCGGCCTAGAGAGTAAAAACCGCCCAAGTTCGGATTTTCTGGGAGAAAATCCGGCCGGATTGTTGGAGATATGCCCTAGAGGTAATAATAAATGTAGTTATTATTATATATCTTTGTGTTTATGATAAATGTTTACATTCATGCTATAATAGTATTAACAAGGAAACCATTAATACTTGTGTGATTTGTAAACTTAATTTGAAGTCCCTAGTATGGCCTCTATACTTCACTAGCTTGTTGGTTGATTGATGATGTGGTTTCTTTGTCATGAACATTGAGATGTTATCAACAACAAGATCATATCGTTAGGAGAATGATATGGTGGACATACTCCTATAGACAAGCGTAGCATAAAGATCAAGTCATTTCAATAGTTCAATTGCTATATGCTTTCTGATACATAGTAACCTAATTCCTTCGACCATGAGATCATGCATATTGCCTTTACTGGATGGATGCTTTGATGTCATCAAACACCACACCGTAACAGGGTGGCTATAAAAGTGGCATTGGGTGTTGGAAAGTATTGGTTGAAACACATGGATCAAGAGTGGGATTTGTCCATCCACATGACGGATAGATATTCTCTGGGCCCTCTCGGTGAAATGTCATCCAATTAGCTTGCAAGCATGTGACTTGGTCACAAGGGATCACATATCACGGAGCGAGAAAAGAGTACTTATCGATGTGAGGTTGAACTAGGTATGCGGAGATACAAGCGATCATGACCTCGGATAAGTAACATATCGTGAGACAAAGGAAATTGGTATCGTATGTAAGTGGTTCATTCGATCGCAGTAATCGTAGAAATATGTAGGAGCCATATGAATTTCAGATTCCTCTATTGGTTATTGTTAGGAGAAGTGTCTCGATCATGTCGCATAATTCCACGAACCGTAGGGAGACACACTTAAGGATTGACGTTGTTTGAGTAGTTATGGTATTATGAGAAAGAGACCGAATGTTGTTGAGTCTCGGATGGGATCCGGGATATCACGAGGTGATCCGGAATGGTCCGGAGAATAAGATTCATATAAGGAAAGTCCCATTTGAGTTGGGGAATGGTTAGGTGTTTTCATCGGGAACATTCTAGAAGGTCCATCAATGTACGGCACTCCGGTGGGGGAAGGGGTACATGAATGTGTCATAGCAAGATGGAATGAGTTCATCATGTACTAAGTGTTCTCGCTGTCCAAAATAAAGGGATTATTTAATTCCTAAATTGGAAAAGTCAAGCGCAGTTTTGGTCAAGCCGATTTTGGAAAGAGGAGAAGTTGGAAACCGACTTGGGAGAGTCCTCCTCCCCAAGCCGGGGCCAGCCCTAGGCCGAGTTGAGGAGGGACTCCTCCCTCCTGGCCAGCCTCCAGCCCTCCCACCTATAAAGGGAGGCAGGGCCTCCCCTCTAGACACACACAAGTTCCTATCCTCTAAACTAGAAACTAGACCTAGACCCGGTTTAGAGCTGTTTGGTTTAGAGCCTTCTAATTGGTTTAGAGCCTTCTAATTGGTGTGTCTAATTACTAGACCACTAATAGCCTCTCTCATAAGCTCCACCATACTACTTTTGGCTTAAGCGAAGCCTGCAGGATCTCCCCTCTACCTCGGTACCACGCCGTTGTCTTTAGGAATCATGAGGAGAGTGCTACAACCTCCATTTTCTTTGGAACAAGGGAGAGGAAGGTCTTCGTCGAGGCGATGTGACCCGATTGCGGGGCGCTTGAAGGAGCAGCGCGGAAGGATCGTCTCGCGATCTTGAGATCGGAAAAATCGACTACATCACCCACGAGAATCTCTCGTTAAACACTTTGGAATCTTGAGGTGAGTTATTCCATCGACTCGTTGCTACAATCTAGTAGATAGATCTTGGCTTGTTTGTTTGTATGCGATAGAAAATTTTGTTTTCCATGCTACGAACCCCTACGATGGTATCGAGCCGTGTCTATATGTAGATCTGTTGCGAGTAGAACACAATGGTCATTGTGGGCGTTGATGCTTTATTGTAGATTGCTTTTGTGTACTTTGCATCTTGCGGTATGTTGGGATGAAGCGGCCGGGCTAACCTTACATGACATCGTTCATGAGACTTGCTCCACGCAACATGCAACTTGTATTGCATAAGTGGCTTTTGGGTGCTGTTTCTCCTAGCATAGTTAAGATCCAATTTACAACGGGTAATCAACAATGCTAGTATCAATGTTGTGGTTCTTGTTCGTAAGTTAGAACGACACTTATGGAAAGCCCCAAACCACGTAAAATATGCAAAGAAAGTAGAAGCGTCTAACTTTGTTTTGCGGGGTGTCTGATGATGTGATATGGCCATGATTGTGATTATATTTGATGTATGCAATGTTCCTTATTGTAAGTTGGCAACGGCAGGAAATATGGTTGTCTTTAATTTACATTAAGACCTGCGTGTCTATTCAAAATAGTTGTAATAGTTGAAGCTGGTGGGCGACAACCATGAAGAAGCGTCATTGACCTTGATGCTATCGGAGATGATGGAGATCATGTTAGTGCTTGAAGATGGAGATCGGAAGCACAAAGAAGAAAGGCCATATCATATCACATATTATGAATTGCATGTGATGTTAATCCTTTATGCATCTTGTATTGCTTAGTAGGCAGCGGTAGCATTATAAGATGATCCCTCATGCACATAAATTTCAAGTTCTAAAGTGTTCACCCTTAGTATGCACCGTTGCCAAAGCTTGCTGCTTGAAGCACCACGTGATGATCGGGTGTCTTTGATTCATGGTGACTTCTAGCGTAAGCAAGCCAGATTTGCTTATCACGGAAGCTAAGGTTTGTCTTGCGAGCCTAGCATGTACAGACATGGCCTCGGGAACACGGATGCGAAAGGCAAAGCATGAATCATATAGTAGATATGATGAACATGATGATTGTTAGCCATTGAAACTATATCAACTCTCGTGATGATCGGTGTTGATGTAGTGGATTTGGTTAGATGTGATCACTAAAACAATGTGAGGGATGTTGTTTTGAGTGGGAGTTCACCTAGTTTAATTTCATTAATTAATTTGAACTCAATTTGTCATAAACTTAGTCTAAACTATTGCAAATATGTTGTAGATCAATGGCAGCCCTACCATCAATTTTAATGCGTTCCTAGAAAGAAAAGTTGAAAAAAACAATGGAAGCAACTTCGCGGATTGGTTCCAATTTGAGATTGTCCTCACAATTGGTAATTTGACCTATGTGCTGGATGCACCGCTAGGTGACCACTGCGGTGATGCTACCGATGAAGTAAAGAATGTTTACCTCTCGGAAGAATCAGTACTCCATAGTTCGATGTGCTATCTTGTATGGTTTAGAATCAGCTTGAGAAAAGGTTTGAAGAGTCGACCCATATGATATTGTCGAGGATCTCAAATTAATCTTTGAGACTCATGCGGCAATTGAAAGTTATGAAGCTTCTGAAAAGTTCTTTAAGCGCAAGATGGAAGAGGGTAGCTCCGTCGGTGAGCATGTGCTTAAGATGTCAGGCACGCAAATAAACTTCAAAGTTTGGGTATAGTGATTCCTAATACTTTGGGGTTTACCGCATCCTCCAATCACTACCACCAAGTTACAAGAACTTTGTGATGAACTACAACATGCGAACATGAACAAAGAGTTGCGAGAACTATTTGCTATGTTAAAATCTGCGAAGTGGAGATCAAGAAAAGAGCACCAAGTGTTGATGGTCAATTAGACCACCAAATTCAAGAAAGGCAAGTCTAAGCGGAAGGGACACTTCAAGAAGGGTGGTAAGAAAGTTACCATACCGACGAAGAGGACCAAGGCTGGACAAGCCTGGCCCGAGTGCTTTTCTTTGCAAGGGAGAAGGTCCTTTGGGCGGAATTGCCCAAAGTACTTGGCGATTTGAAGAACGGCAACATCAAGAAGAAAGGTATATCGATATACATGTTATTGATGTGTATCTCACTAGTATTCGTAGTAGTGCACAGGTATTTGATACTGGTTCGGTTGCTCATATTTGTAACTCGAAGCAGAGCTACGAGAATAAGCGGAAGCTAGTAAAGAACGAGGTGACGATGCGGCGTGGGAAGCGGATCAAAGGTTGATGTGATCGCGATTGACACACTACCTCTTCATCTACCATCGGGATTAGTTTTATACTTAAATAATTGTTATTTGGTGCCTGCGTTGAGCATGAACATTATATCGGGATCTTGTTTATTGCGAGGCGATTACTTGTTTAAATCGAGAATAATGGTTGTTCGATTTATATGAGTAATGTGTTTTATGCACATGCACCTTTGATAGATGGTCTATTCATATTGAATCTCGATAGTAGAAATACACATATTAATAACATTGAGGCTAAGCGTTTGAAATCAGCGATAATTTGACCTATATGTGGCCTTTGTCGTCTTGGTCACATTGGAGTGAAGCGTATGAAGAAACTCCATTCCGATGGACTTCTTGAATCACTTGATTTTGAATCACTTGAAAGATCTGAAGCATGTCGATGGGTAAAATGACTAAGACTCCATTTTATGGTATGATGGAGCGAGCTCTGACTTATTGGAAATCATACATACCGATGTGTGTGGTCCAATGAGTGTAGCATCATGTGATGGTTATCGTTATGTTCTTACCTTCACGGATGACTTGAGTAGATATGGGTATATCTATTTCATGAAACATAAGTCCGAAACTTTCGAGAAGTTTAAGGAGTTTCAAAGTGAGGTAGAGAATCAACGTAACAAGAAGATTAAATTTCTACGTTACGATCGTGGAGGTGAATATCTAAGTTACGAGTTTGGCGAGCATTTGAAGAAATGTGGAATACTTTCATGATTGACACCGGGAACACCACAGTAATGGTGTGTCTCGAGCGTCGTGTCGAACTCTCTTAGATATGGTTAGTTCTATGATGTCACTTACAGATTTGCCACTATCATTTTGGGGTTATGCATTAGAAAACACCGCATTCACTTTAAATAGGGCACCGTCTAAATCCGTTGAAACGACACCGTATGAATTATGGTTTGGGAAGAAACCTAAATTGTCGTTCCTTAAAGTTTGGGGATCTGAAGCCTATGTAAAGAAGTTACAGGGACAAGCTTGAACCCAAAGCGGAAAAATCGTCTTCATAGGATGCAGGAAACTATTGGGTATACCTTCTATCATAGATCCGAAGGCAAAATCTTTGTTGCCAAGAATGGATCCTTTCTAGAGAAGAATTTCTCTCGAAAGAAGTGACTGAAGGAAAGTAGAACTTCGGCGAGGTTGTCGAACCTTCTCTCGAAATTGCGAGTAGCGCACGGAAGAAGTTCTGTGGTGCCTGCACCAATAAGAGAGGAAGCTAGTGATGGTGATCATGAAACTTGTTGAAGTTGCTCTGAGCCTCGGAGGTCAGCGAAATCGTACCACTCCAGTTGGTATGATTCCGTTATGAATGTCATGTTGGTGGACAACCGATGACCCGAGACATATGAGGAAGCAATGATGAGCCCAGATTCCAATAAATGGCAAGAAGCCATGAAATCCGAGATTGGATCCATGTACGAAAACCAAGTATGGACTTTGGTGGACTTACCGGATGGCGGAAGGCTGTCGAGAACAAATGGATTTTCAAGAAGAAAGCAGATCTTGATGGTAATGTTCATCTATAAAGCTCGACTTGTCGCAAAAGGGTTTCGACAAATTCAAGGAGTTGACTACGATGAGACTTTCTCACGGTGGCGAAGCTAAAGTCTGTGAGGATTATGTTAATCGCATATTATGATTATGAGATATGGCGGATGGATGTCAAAACAGCATTCCTCAATGGAGACATTGATGAGGAGTTGTATATGATGCAACCCAAAGGTTTTGTCGATCCTAAAGATGCTAACAAGGTATGCAAACTTCAACGGTCCATCTATGGATTGAAGCAAGCATCCGAAGTTGGAATCAACGTTTTGATAAGGTAATCAAAAGTTTTGGTTTTATACAAACTTATGGAGAAGCTTGTATTTACAAGAAAGTGAGTGGGAGCTCAGAGCATTCTTAATACGTATGTGGATGACATATTGTTGATTGGGAATGATGTAGACCTTCTTAATAGTGTCAAAGAGTATTTGAATAATAGTTTTCAATGAAGGATCTTGGCGAAGCAGCTTACATATTAGGCATAAAGATTTATAGAGATAGATCGAAGCAAATATCATTGTCACAAAGTACATATTTGGACAAAGTTCTAAAGAGGTTTGGAATGGAAGATAGCAAGAAAGGGTTCTTGCCCATGTTGCTAATCTGACGTTGAGTAAAACTCAAGGTCCCACATCGGCGGAAGATAGAGAAAAGATGAGTAAGACTCCTATGCCTCAGCCATAGGATCTCTAATGTATGCCATGCTATGTACTAGACCCGACATCGCATATGCTTTGTTAGTCTAACTAGCAGATATCAAAGTGATCCGAGTGGATCATTGGACAATGATCAAAAACATCCTTAAGTACTTGAGAAGAACTAAGGATATGGTTCTTTCTTATGGAGGTGATGAGCTCGTTGTTAATGGTTACACCGATGCTAGTTGGAACACCGATCCGGATGATTCTAAATCACAATCTGGATACGTATTTATTTTGAATGGTGCGGCTTAGCTGGAGGAGTGCAAAGCAAAGCGTTGTGGAGATCTTCAACTGAATCGGAATACATGGTTGCTTCGGAGGCTTCACAAGAAGCGATATGGATGAAAGAGTTCATTACAGAGCTGGGTGTGGTTCCTAGTGCTGGACCCAATGTCTATCTCTTTGTGATAACATGGGCGCCATAGCCAATGCGCAAGAACCAAGGTCACACAAGAAGTCAAGCATATCAAGCTGCGTTTTCACGCTATTCGAGAACATATCCGGGATGGGGATATAAAGATTTGCAAAGTACACAGATCTGAATGTGGCGGATCCGCTGACTAAACCTCTCCCAAGGGCAAAACATGACCAACACCAAACTGCCATGGGTGTTGGTATATTACCATGTAATCTAGATTAGATGACTCTAGTGCAAGTGGGAGGCTGTTGGAGATATGCCCTAGAGGTAATAATAAATGTAGTTATTATTATATATCTTTGTGTTTATGATAAATGTTTACATTCATGCTATAATAGTATTAACAAGGAAACCATTAATACTTGTGTGATTTGTAAACTTAATTTGAAGTCCCTAGTATGGCCTCTATACTTCACTAGCTTGTTGGTTGATTGATGATGTGGTTTCTTTGTCATGAACATTGAGATGTTATCAACAACAAGATCATATCGTTAGGAGAATGATATGGTGGACATACTCCTATAGACAAGCGTAGCATAAAGATCAAGTCATTTCAATAGTTCAATTGCTATATGCTTTCCGATACATAGTAACCTAATTCCTTCGACCATGAGATCATGCATATTGCCTTTACTGGATGGATGCTTTGATGTCATCAAACACCACACCGTAACAGGTGGCTATAAAAGTGGCATTGGGTGTTCGGAAAGTATTGGTTGAAACACATGGATCAAGAGTGGGATTTGTCCATCCACATGACGGATAGATATTCTGGGCCCTCTCGGTGAAATGTCATCCAATTAGCTTGCAAGCATGTGACTTGGTCACAAGGGATCACATATCACGGGAGCGAGAAAAGAGTACTTATCGATACGAGGTTGAACTAGGTATGCGGAGATACCAAGCGATCATGACCTCGGATAAGTAACATATCGTGAGACAAAGGGAAATTGGTATCGTATGTAAGTGGTTCATTCGATCAAAGTAATCGTAGAAATATGTGGGAGCCATATGAATTTCCAGATTCCTCTATTGGTTATTGTTGGAGAAGTGTCTCGATCATGTCCGCATAATTCACGAACCGTAGGGAGACACACTTAAGGATTCGACGTTGTTTGAGTAGTTATGGTATTATGAGAAAGAGACCGAATGTTGTTCGAGTCTCGGATGGGATCCGGGATATCACGAGGTGATCCGGAATGGTCCGAGAATAAGATTCATATAAGGAAAGTCCCATTTGGAGTTGGGGAATGGTTAGGTGTTTTCATCGGGAACATTCTAGAAGGTCCGGAATGTCCGGCACTCCGGGGAAGGGTACATGAATGTGTCATTGCAAGATGGAATGATTGCATCATGTACTAAGTGTTCTCGCTGTCCAAAATAAAGGGTTTATTTAATTCCTAAATTGGAAAAGTCAAAGCGCCAGTTTTGGTCAACCGCCAGATTTTAGGAAGAAGGAGAAGTTGAAACCGACTTGGGAGGAGTCCTCCTCCCCAAGCAGCCAGCCCTAGGCCGAGTTGGGAGGGACTCCTCCCTCCCCGCCAGCCCTCCCACCTATAAAGGGAGGCAGGGCCTCCCCTCTAGACACACAAGTTCCTATCCTCTAAACTAGAAACTAGACCTAGACCCGGTTTAGAGCTGTTTGGTTTAGAGCCTTCTAATTGGTTTAGAGCCTTCTAATTGGTGTGTCTAATTACTAGACCACTAATAGCCTCTCTCATAAGCTCCACCATACTGCACCGGCTTAAGCGAAGCCTGCGGGATCTCCCCTCTACCTCGGTACCACGCCGTTGTCTTTGCCGGAATCGCGAGGAGAGTGCTACAACCTCCATTTTCTGGAACAAGGAGAGGAAGGTCTTCGTCAATGCGAACGTGTGACCGATCATGCGGGAGGCGCTGCTGGAAGGATCGTCTACGCGATCTTGAGATCGGAAAGAGTACGACTACATCACCCACGAGAATCTGCTCTCGTTAAACACTTTGGAATCTTCGAGGGTGAGTTATTCCATCGACTCGTTGCTACAATCTAGTAGATAGATCTTGGCTTGTTTGTTTGTATGCGATAGAAATTTTTTGTTTTCCATGCTACGAACCCCTACACGGATACCGGCGCCGCCTTGGCTCCTTTGCTCGGCGGGGTCGGATTATCCGCCCATGCGACACCGGATTATCCCTGGGAGGAAAAAAGCCGAGTTCGGATTTTCCGGGAGAAAATCCGACCGGATACCGAGCGACGCGCCTTGGCTCTCTTTGAGCAATGAGGTAGGCCAGATTATCCGACCCTTGGTGGGGCGGATTATCCGGCCCCCCTCAAAGCTACCTACACACTTAGCACACATGAATAATTTCCACAGTATTGTTATCTAACACGCAAAACATAGGAAAACATGAAATGTTCTTTCACACACCACCCCCTGGCGCGAGCTAGGCCTGGCCGCGCGGCCAGGTGGTGTGGTGGCCCCCTGGCCCCTCTCCGTCTCGTATTCTGGCACTTAATGACATCTGGAAAAATAGGCACTTTGGCTTTTGTCCCGTCCAATTCCGAGAATATTCATTTTCTGACTTTCCTGGAACCAAAAACAGCAGAAAACAGGCAGCTGACATTGTGGCTCTTATTAATAGGTTAGTCCAAGAAATCATATGAAAAGTACTCTAAAGTTGGAACAAAACACAAAAAAGTGGATAAAACCAAGCATTGAACATCAAAAATTATAGATATATTTGCAATGTATCAGTCTTCTTCGGCATCGAACCCTCTACGACTGCCTCAACCGCACCACCGACGAGTTCTTCTTTGCATACTCGATTCTGGCAAAACCGGGATGTGCGTTCGTCCTCGACGTTCGCCTAGTTCTGGCAAAACTATGGCCGCACTTCGTCCTCGACGGCTCGAACTGCATCGACTTCGGCATCGACACCCTCAGCGACTGCCTCGACGCGTCTCTGTCATCGTCCTTGCGCACTATGCGTATGCGGCTTCACGTGCGGCTACCTCGACACGGGCATCCCCAACCACGACATCGACCACGACGACCCATCGCACGGCTACCTCGACCATGGCACCGCCTCACGCTCTCGGCTCCCTCGATATCGGCACAAGAATTACCACCTCGCTTGAGCATCACCAGCTTCCTCTACAGTTCAAGCTACCGCGACGCGACACCGTCCAAGACGTTTCCGCTACGACTACGGGGAAGGTCAGCCTACTGGATGCTACTTTAGTTTATATCTAGTCTGATCGTCCACGGTGTTTCGGTTGTTCACGACGCTACCGCTACGACTGCGGGGATGTTAGAGTATGATACATACACGGTTATTGTGGTAGTTTAGGATAGTTAGGATTTTAGCCTAACTTGTCTTGAACTCCAAGTTGATCCATGTACGCCTATATATACTCGCCCATGAAGTTCAATAATATATCCATCATATTCCGCAAATTTATACTCTTTTATGGTTGTTGCCTCCAACGTTGTTCTTCACGAGAAACACCAAATACATCCTCTCTCAAAAGTACTAGTACCTCCGTTTCTTAAAACAAGGCATATATTATCCCTCAAAAACAACAAAGCGTATATATATTATTTTTTAAGTTGAACAATAGTATCTTTGATCAAGGTTGTAGAGAAAACGATTTGTAAGTATATACTACTCCGCTGGCGATGCCACCAGTCCGTCCCATCTCCGGTGGCCTTAGGTCCTTAGAGATGCGGCGGACCACGGCCTCTCGCCGTCGAGAGGTCTCGGTGTCTTCTTTAGGATGTTGAGCCGACGGTTACGTTCTGAAGTTAGAATAAAATCCTCCCCGCCCTATCCTCGCTTTGGTGGTACGCCTAGCATCAGCGGAGGACGTGTGGAGTTGTGTGTTCGATGGATCTCTTCGGATCCGGTCGTTTTTCGCGTTCGTTGGTGTGTTTTGAGGTCAGTCTCTTCCGATCTACGTTGGTCATCTTCGGCGATGATTGCTGCTCTGATGCGCTGGTCCTTTGGGGCATTAGCACAATGACTTTCCGTCCGTCTACTACAACAAGCTCTACTACGGCAAATTTTGCCCGGCTCCAGTGATGGAGGGGCGAGGACGGCGGCGCGCCTTCGGCTCGTACCCGTGTTTGTAGTCATCGCTAGGTGGTCCAATGACCTATTTGTAATTTCTATTACTCTTAGGACTTTTTATACTGTTGTTAATGATTATTAATAGATCGGTGAAATTTTACAAAAATAATAGTAATAATATGGATTTGATATTATAGATATAAACATGAGCGTACCTAGGGGGTGGGCTGTGGCCTATCCAGAATTTTCGAAATCAGTTGAATATTATATACTCACTAGGTCGCGATATCCAAATAATGGGCATCCTTTGAGAAAAATAATTAGGTCCGTGTGAATCTTGTTATCACGCATGGTTTATCCCAGTTCTCCTGCGAGCGACATAAACACCTTCAAGGAGCGGGGATCGTGGGACAACAATTTGCTTCTATTTTTTACTACTTCATGTATCAAAAATTTCAGACAAGATTAATTCTGATATTACACAACCAAATAAAGATCCATTTTTACTGTTTCCTTTGTTGTCATCTTGATAACGTCAAACTTCGAAAGCAATATCTCATTTTTATATTTTTTTCACAGTTTTATAGGCTTTGTATTTCTCATACTAGCTAGTGTGTATGTCTAGAATGCAATGGCCGACGGGGCAACATAAACAGACACGCGGTCAAGTTTGTATCAGTTTGGTCACATTTTACTCTAAATTTAGACCGAATATACAGTCAAACGGACAGTATCCGGCGTCCACCCATGTCCGCCCCTAGGCTCACCAATGAGACTCCCACCTACCACGTCGTCATATTTTAATGCATTGTGACCACCTCTTTACATCCCACACCATATCCACTTTATTATCGAAGCTTCTCCACACCATCTCGCTCCTCCGCATTCGATGTTCTCGCCGCCCTCTCCCTGCCGGCGAGATCAAGCCCCACAACCGTGATGTCAAAGAGATGGTATTGCACGACGAATGACCACGAGACTGAAGTTCCTTGGGCTTTCACCAGCGAGGGGTTTTCCGTATCCCTAGGGCCAGGCCGCCGCAGACAAAGCCAGAGGAAGACCGCCGCCCTGGTTCCATTTGCATCACAGTAGGGTGCCAGTATTTAGGCTATTTTTATATTGCATGTGGGTTAGTGCAAAAAAAAAAGAGTGCGCCCATCCACTATTTCATTCCTGGGGAGTATAAATATAGGTTATGTACGATATTTGTAGATGATGGTTAATTAATTTGTTACAGTATTTATTTTAGATTTATTTTTGAGAAAATGTGCAAATGTGCTGATGTGAATAGACTGCATCTCGCTAACTCACTTTTATAGGACATGAAGATAAAAATTGTTCATAATCGCATTAACCATTCATTTAGCATGTATAGGAGTAATCTCTTAGGACCAAACAACATCCGTTATACTGATGCAGACACTGCTCTTGCAAAACTTAGTTCATTTTTCCCACTGATGTCCGAGTATATATGGTTGAACAAAGGAAAAATAGTCAACTTTAAATATTAGGCTGTTTACCGGGGCAAGCTGGACTTGCATTTTTTTTGAAATCACCTAGTACCAAGAAAAGTTTACATAAATGGCAACTTTTAAATCTTGATGAGGCCATCAGTATAATTTTCCTGCTATGAAAAAATCCTCAGAAACAAAAAAAATGGAGAAATTTGATCCTGAAGTTCAACCTGATAATGTAGAAATGTTTCATCACAACCACAAGTTCGGTTGACATGAACATATCTCCACATCCGGAAGACACACGAAACATCAACATATCTCCACATTTTATGTGCACAGCATTGTAACACACGTCAATCGTCTGATGCAGCGGCATTCTTCCTATGGAGGTCATTGTTGGATTTCCTTTAGCTCTTCTGGATGTTTGTCATAATCCTCGAGCCTCTTCAACCACCGTAGACCAAGGTCAGATCCACCCTCGGCTGCTATCTGGAACTGCTTCTCTGCAAGCTTTACTGGGTCCTGCTGTTCCGCCTTTTTCCGCACCTTCCCGGTCGATGGGCTCTTGCCCGAGTTGAACCTTGTAATGACTTCAGGCACTTCAGCACCTGAAACAACCATACTGTTAATGTAAACGCATAGGGTTGGAGTAATTTCACGGTTCCAACCAAAACTAAACAAGAGCTGTCCAAACTAATTGTTAAATCATAACTTTGCCACCGGTTCTAAAATAGCCTCAACACACAGTTATCTCCAGACACATTAGAGTTACTTCTCTACAAACCTTTTAGAAGAAGAGATCCATATGCAATTGCAGCTCCAGCATGTCCCTGAGATGTTCAAAGATCATATGTGAGAAAAACGCAACAATGCGATTCATGGGCTGCAAGTAAACTAATGATTTTTTAGTTGATCTCTTCCATTTACCACCTTTTCTGAAGCTCTATGGAAACACCACATGGCTGAAGCTATGTCCCTCTTGACACAATCCCCAGTTAAATATACAGCACCGAGAAGATATAAAGCACCAGGATGCAACTGCATTCAAAGATTCAGGTAAAAAACTGAATAGGATTATTAAGAAGCAAATCCGAAATCATTCAGGTGGCAAGCATACCTGGTCAACAGCTTGCTCTATATAATGGAAAGCCTGTTGATCAGACTGAACATGATCATTCTACAAGCAAAAAAGGGTAAATAATCAACTGAGCTGTAGACAAATGCCACACAGATCGTATATAGAATGAAACTATCAATTGAGTGAAAAATAACTAAGATTGCATTAATGACGGGATAGAAAGGGGCAAAAGGCACATGATGCGTGAAAACCTCAATTCTTAGCCGACATCCAAGTTCATACTGTGCCTCTGGGTCACCCATGTTTGCAGCTTCAACTAGCAAAGCAGCACCACTGTACAAATGGAAAGTGACAAAGGCATAACCCACATGAAATTTCCATTGAAGGCAAGCTGTGCATGATGTCACGGCAGCAAAATAAGTATTCCAAATAGAACACAGCCAGAGAAAAGGATGGTTATTCAGTGTTTTCGATTTAATCGAAGGTCAAGGCAGTAAACATCGCTACCAATTTACTTTCCATTCAAGCTGCTATTCTTGTTAATTTTCTATCTCAAATATTAAGGCAGCAATGATTGCTGCAACTAATGGGACACATAACCCACAGTTAGGATATATTATCTGTCCCAATTAGCTCAAGTGACAAGCTCAATGCATATCAGGTGGTTTCTTAAACATTTTGAGCAAGACAATAAAGTTCAACTCCAGTTAGGATTTTGAAGTGGTTTTGACTCTCGAGCAATGTTGAGGATATCGTTTATCGTTAACTTCTCGGTCAGCCCGAAATTAGTGATTTTTGGGTGTATCGGCTGATTTATCAGGCGATAAATCGGTTTATCGGGTGATAAATTGATTAATCGGCTTATCGGTCAGCGAGTGATAAGCGATAAATTGGTCAATAAATCGGCATATCGGATGATTTTTTGACCAGTGGTCTCGAGTACTCAGAATAGTACCAAATAAATTCCACTTATTCTTTTCTATTACATACCAATGCCAATTAGGCCAGTACCCACATTTCCTAAATGCTACATACACCTTATAAACATTGATCAAGATTCACAAACAAAGCCACTTTTTGGGGGGAACTATTTCACATGAGCTGCTCAGCTTAGTAGGTACTGGAGTAAAAATACCAATAAGAGTAGCATGACTTGGACGTCAACAAAGTATAGAACTATTTTAACAAGATTTCTTGACACGACCTGATACATAAATATTGCTAGAACACCTAACAAGGCATATATATAGTACTAGCTAGATAATATGCAACTTAAACAAAATTATCTTGCGACTTTAGCTCTGCCAGATTAAACAAACACTGAAAATGCAAACACGATATTATCTGTAATTTGTCCGTCAGATAAAACAAATACTAAAGATCCATGTCCCTCGTACTTGATGCACAAACGGTATCCAGTACTCGGAATCATGGCAGTAACATACTAGCCAGGTCACTTATACAGGATTCGGATTGAGCCCAAATAAGTAAATAACTACATAACTACATAAGCAGCGGCAAAAATATTTTTCCGCACTGTGTTTGCAGGTTCCTGGAATAACATGCCATATGGGAAACTCAAACAACATAGCGAAGGGTGTTGCTTATGCTAGCATTGCTAGAACTATCAGTAACTCACATTGCCTTGCAAGCTCCGGGAACATGGTACTTGAAATGCATTTTGGCAAGCCACAATCTTGCATGAGTATTCATATTGTCGATCTCTAAAGCCAGCTCAAAGTTCTCCTTTGCGCCCTTCCACACCGAGAAAGATTTGCACAACAAAATGTTAAAACCCCAACAACGGGCCACTAAAAAGTGATCCCCAAATGGGGACAGACGAAGAAGGGGAATCCAGGGCCGTACCCTAAGAAGTGGGATAAGGCGCTTGTCGTTGCGGTCGGCGAAGTCGATGACGCGATCAACCTCCTGGAGGGCGCTCCAACCCTTGACCACCAGCTCCATCGCCTTCTTGTTCCGGTCGTGAATCCCTCTCTGCAGCCACGAAGAAATTCACTCACCACCTAGCAGCGACCTAGAGCGTGAAATCAGATAGATAGGGAGATCCATGCGTCCCATCCCGTCGCCATACTCACCTGGTGATTCAGCGCGGACGCGAGCTGGGAGGCGCAGCCTGAAGAGGAAGAGGAAGCGGCGGCGGCCGCCGCAACCCGCCGCGCCGAAGCGGCGAACATTTCAGGGCGACGCCGCGAGCCCGGTAGGGTAGAGCAGCCCTAGGTCGTAGCCCTGGTTAGAGTTTGTTCCTGCTTGAGTCTTGTTCGGGGGCGGGGCTGCTATGGCGGAGCCGGAGAGCTAACGGCGGTCGGAATCGGCGGAGGGGAATGCCGAGTTGCGGGCGTGCAGGTGCGTACTGTGTTGGGCTAGGCCCAGCCCAGCAGGTAGCTCTGTGAGTTTTTTCGTGTTCTTATTTTCTGATGAGGTCTTTATTTTTTGCTGATGTGAAAAAACTCTCCCTTTTTGTTAAAATACTTTTTTAGATATCTTCTGCCTCAGTAAATTAGTAAAATATATTAGAATACCAAAAATTTAGATTTTTCAAATATGACTAAAAAGAATCATAAGCTCTTAGTACAAGTAATCAAGAGCTTCTAGCAAAGGAGTGCCTTTTTTTTTACTAAAAGTTGAATAAACTTATGATATTGTAAGAATTATACCTTATATTCCATAAAATATAAAGTATGGGTCACTACAAATAAAATTTCTTTGCGCTTTTGGAACTGTCCATTGTAATAAATGTACAGGAATTACTATGTTCTAAATTATCTACATATCATGAGTTTGAGTTGCTGACAGAGCTTGTCGCCCTGTAATTATCTACATATCTGTACATCAAATTATCTACTCTATAAAAGCATATAACAATGACTAACTTCCTTCAAGTTTTTTTGACAGTACTAACTTCCTACAACTTTTTTTACTGTACAAACTTCCTACAAACAAAAATTAGATACTAGTACTTCCTACAACTTAGTTTAGTTTTTACTACCCTGTAAAAAAAACTTAGTTTTTAATTGGATACTACTTCCTACAAACAAATTGAGCCTGCCAACGCATAGTTTTTAATTTTTTTTGGAGCAGCCGACAGGAGCTCTGCCTTTTCAAATAGATAGAGGGAAAATTAGTAACATAGTACAGAGGGGCATGTTTTAATTAAGGTGGAAATTGACGGCTTAAAACTCGATAATAAGGACCTCCATTTCAAGCCCGACCCCCGCGACCCCCTCGTCGCTCGACCCAGGCAACACGGGGGGAGAACCCCGCCGCCGTACCCAGCTCCCCCTCGTTCTCCAGCCTCCTCGCCGCCGCCAGAGGTCCCGCCGGCAAAGCCCGGGCGGCGACAGGGCTCTCTCCGTGCGCGCGCGAGCGGCTCCTGATCCGGCGGCGACGGCGCGTGCTCCGGCGCGGATGCGGTGGCGAGGTGCCGTGGGATCCCGGCTGCGCACGCGGGTCCAGTGACGGCGGAGCAGCGGCCTCCCCGGTGGCGGTGGCGCCCTTGCTGCAGCAGGTGGGAGCGGCGGGCTCGTCCGGGCCTAGATGGGCTTGGGCGGGCTTGCAGCTTGGGCCCCTGCAGTAGGCAAGCGCGGTGGCGCTGGCTGTTGGGCACCGCGGCGGTGCCAACGGTCGGCCAGGTGGCGGTGGGCTGGATCCCCTCTGTCCAGCCCCCGTTCTTCGGGTGATCGAGGTGAGACGGTGGTAGACACAACCTGCCCCATCGGCGGCATCTCCGGCTCGCCTCTCGTCGGCTTTGGTTCCAAAAGGTGGCTCCTTGTTGCACGTACTTCGGGCGTTGGGGTCGGCGGCAGCGCCGGGAGAAATCCTTGCGTGATGCTGACGCCGGCGACGCCGGCGGGCGCCGTCACCTTCTTGGAGGCGTCGTCATGGCGCTGCTTGAGCCTCCCCACGTCGATCACCGGGGGAAACCTTGATTCGGTCTACGGATCGGGCGGCGACGATGCATCTGTGTCGTTCCCTTGTTGGAGGCGTCGCTCAGGTGGTTCGATGAGTCCTCGGTGCGCCAATTGAGTCGTTGATGACCATCGCCAGAGCTTGGGCTTCCGGGGCGCTATGTACACCGTTGACGGCGCTTCCTGGTCGACGCCCCCTCCGATCTAGTGCGGCCCTGCCGTTCTACCTCGCCGACTCCTGGCATCTTTGGGTGATCGGTGCGTTGGCTTTTATCATCTTGGAGTCGGAGTTGGCCTCCTGGAGTTCCGGTCTTCGGTTGTGACGCGGCCTTGTGGCTTAGTGTGTCATCCCCTCGCCTTCTTGGCTGGAGAAGATGCAAGGAAAGCCCTTGTCGGTCGGCGGGTGTAGGTTGTGTTGTTCACCGTGTGGTGTTGTGTTTGTATCTGCCTTCGGGCGCTGTGACGGCTGTCATGGTTTAAGCCGTGTATCGTGTGGTGTCGAGTTGTAGCCATTCCTGGCATTGTTTTGGCCGTATAGGCCGTTCTTCTATGTGTTTGGTACACCTCCCAGGGTGTATCCTAGAAAAAAATTAAGGTGAAACATGCCAAAATCACCAAATTACAGAAAAACCGAAAGCGCCTTATTAGGCTCCGCTGGAATGGTAACACACACAAAGGTAACACATGAACTCGATTAGATATGTTGTGAATTCAAATACAGTCTTAATAAAATTTGCATAAGGGAACCAAAATAATGTTATCATGTCCTCCTGTCTTCCTCTGGTACATTATGTTCCACCATATATGAATGCCATACTGAAAACTAATGAAACCTCTACTATAGAGCATCATGTGCACGGGGACATGGGACACGCTAAACTAAGAAGTTTCATCTTAATATCCATCTCAATGGAACATAATTATAAATATCATGGGCATAAGGAGACCTATGAGCGACAGCTGAACAAAGAGCATTCACCAACCCAGGATTACTCTATTATCTGAACAAAGTAACAAGCACCTTCAGATCCAACGGTTGCTGAAATTGTCAAACTACACAAGAGTAGGGAGACAACTTTTTACAAACTAAGCCACCCAGCAAGAACTCCAAATCAGCAAAGCTGAAAGAACAGGATCAGGAACCTGTTTTCACTGCCACAACAAATCTACACATTCAAAATACAGTAATTTCTCAGACACTGCATTGCTCAATCACACAACCATAAAGAATGACCATTGCAACAGAAATGTTTGTACATTGCTGGTCATCAGCCATCACCAAGTTAAAGATCTATAAACACTGCTGCAAATGTGAGCACAAATCCTGTGCTAGGGACTCCAGAAGATGCATCATATGGAACGGGTGAACAGCCATTTGTTTCAATTTTCCTGAATCAAGGAGAAGAAAGTTAATAAGAAACTTTGGACTAAGATAGTTCCAACTAGTAACTGGGTTGCAGTTATCTAGAGTTTTTATCATTAAGAGATGCCCCACAATTGCAAATCCAGAACATTACTTGGTGTACATTGACATAAATGGGAAATAGATATGATTGTAAGTACCTTATTTTCCATTAGTGCATTTCTTTTGCTCTTTTCGCCTCGAGAACACTTTCAGACCTCCGAGGAAGTGTATAGGTCCCTGAAAAATCTAATGATTTCTGTTGTCCTTGCACCCTTGCAAAAATCAAGATTCAAGAGATTGACAAATATCGTTCCCATTCAAGTTCGTCGAACTCGATAAATTTTCTACTTCCCAAAGCAACCTATCTACACCACTCTCCAAAAACTGAAGTGCATTCTCCGACGTCGAACATCTCCGTGCAACCGAATGTATCTTCTGAGAAATGTGTGCACATCTTGACATTACATTTTCTGCACCACTTTGGTCATTGACTCTGCAGCAGAACATTCCAGCTTTCGCATCTTTTGTCCATCTTTTGAATATATAGTGAGATGGCAATTCAAAAACATTGATGAGGTTAAAGACTCGTAGCGCATGCTTGCATAGCATACCTACAAAGACGTAACAGCCTCGAATTATTGAAAGAAGACATCACATTTAAATTTAGGGAATAACATGTCCAACAAGACAGCATACCTGTGCGCTCATACATTTTGCACGAGCATGATACAGTCACATCGTCGGAATTGAAAACAGCATGTGCTTCTCCTTCATAATCCGTAGGCATAAACTTGTAAGTGCTAATTGTCCCATCTTGCGACAACAATGTACAAGACAGAGTGAACGACTTTTTGAGTTCTTCTTCAAAATCAGAATACAAATTTCTTGTAAAGGATTCAGAAGCTATTTTCAACATAGGTAAATCAGGAAAAAAGGGAACTGGGTTGGTATGGCGTGACTTATAATCCTCTTCGAGTTCATTCCGCCGAAGACTAGTTATGCACTTCTCATACTCTTCTATGAAATCTGGAAGAGAAAGCTTCCTTCGAAATTTCCTAAATGTGCTCTTTCTGCCTTCATTACTTTGAGCTGACATCATGTCAGCGTAAAATGAATCATGGCAATAAACAGGAGCCCACTTTTCACGCCTTGCATATAAATTCTCCATCCACGTGTTACCTTCTAGATTATATGCACTTAACATCTCCTTCCACTTCAAATCAAAGGATGCAAGAGACTTCTGTTCATACACACATCCCTTAAAATCAGATAGAAAATGGGGATGGTTACATATTACGTGATTTACGTGCTTAGATGCACCGTGACAGATTTGATGCAAACCTATACGGTGAACTGAGTTTAGAAACACCAACCTAATAGCCTTTGATATTTCATCAGATTGATCTGTCAAAATTATTGCCGGTTGCTTCCCAGACATTGCAGTAAGAAAAGTTTGAAATAGCCACAGAAAAGACTCCGAAGATTCATCATATAGCAACGCAGCTCCGAAAACAATGGTTTGCTTATGATGGTTGGTACCCACAAATGGAGTGAATGGCATTTCAAACCTACTTCTTTCAAATGTTGTGTCAAAAGACACAGCATCACCGAAACAGGTGTAATCCACAATAGCCTGGCCATCTGTCCAGAAGAAGTTTGCTATACGACCATCGTCATTCAGCTGAACCGCATAAAAGAACGAAGGGTTGTCTAATTGCTTGTTCTTCAAATACTCGAGCAATGACTGCGCGTAGTTGGGTTCGAGATACTGGTTCTCAGAACCCTTCTTCAGAAGATGCACATTTTCACCTCCCCCAGAGCACTGCTGCAACACTCGCTGTATATCCGCCGCTGTAATCCCTTCTCTCCGCATTTGATTCAACATCTGTTGATCGGACTCTGCTATACGCCGCTGCGACCTTAACATATGCGGCATATCCAGACTTGCAAGCAAGTGGTTGTGCTCAAGCAAGGCCTTCTGCACTGTCCATACGCCTTCTCGACTAATATTGAACTGAATGCGAGCCTTGCAATCGGACCTTGTGGAAGGGCGTTGTTTCCGCCCAGGCTTCGCTGTCACCACTGGCTGCCCTTCGTTGCTGCAAACATAATACTTGGAGCAAAGAGTTCCATCGGCCCTCGATTTCGAGTGGCTCTTCCGGAAACTAAACCCAACATTTCTAGCATGGGAACTGTAAAACTCGTATGCCTCTTTCTCTGTCTGAAATGTCATCCCCACTTTTGGTGCATGATTTGTGTGAACACCTTGAGCAACGAGCTACCAAAAAAAAGTACATAGACGAGACAGGCAAAGAGGTTCAATTTTCGAACAGTGAACAATATTTGAAAAGGAAAGAAAAGATCGGAACTAAGAAATTGAAGGTTTACCCCATGTGTTGAGGTTGTGGTAGAGGGCAGCTCACAAGCCGGGGCCTCACCGACGGCGCGGGGCAGAGTCGCGGGTGGTTGACTGCGAACGGCGTCGGGCACGCGGCTCGGAGCAACCGACGGAGGGCGAGCGGAGGGATCGCATTCGAGGCCCGGGACCGCAGCCGGCGTCGGCCCATGAGCCAGGGGGTTGGGGACGGGGCCGGACATCGCCACCGACCGCTCGCGATATGAGGAAATGCAGCCGGAAGCGGCTGGGAGTGGAAGGGGCGGCGGGCTGAGGACCGATGGAGAACCGCCGGGGCGGCGAGGTATTCGGGCACGGCTGCGGTGGACTTCCGGGTGCGTTGTTAGCTTTCCCTTCTCCGACGAGCGTTCGTCTGGATGACTGGGCTAAATGGGCTCATGGGCTGGTTAGGCATTTTGGAGTCTGCACAGGCTAAAAGTAAAAGTACCCTATACAGAGATATTTCTACATCTTCCCGAGGTTAAGTCCCACATATTGAAAGGTAAGATGTTAACCTAGAGGGGTGAATAGGTTTTTATAAAAAATAATAAGTTTTAGTCTTTGTAAAATATAAGTGTGCCTAAATGCAAACTAGGTGAGGCAATCTAGATGATGATACAAGGTACTTCAAACACGGAGGCTATGACAAAGTAAATAATAGAAGTAAAATGTTTGGTTTAGGGATAACCGAAGCACGCGGAAACCAAGATGTATTTCCGTGTTTTTTTTGGGATAACAGTAGGAAAGGCTCCCACTGCAATTTTTTCTATATATATAAAATGGTATAGTACAAGGATATGTTACAATATACACATTAAAGAAAAACAGCAGGGTCTATTCTAAGTTTGGTCTTGTCGCCAGTCAAAAAATTATTGCAGATGTTTCTTCTTCATTCTATGAGCGAGCATCTTTAATTCTTGTAAATATAAACTTTTCCAGCCATCAAAACTGGCTCTCTAACTTTTGAAAATGAAATTATTTCTAATTATCCAGATTCCCCAAGCTGCAATAATTATGATATCCATACTCAATGGTTGATGTAATTTTTATTTTAGATATGTAATGGCATCAGGACTTGAAAGATTTAAGCATCTCTAAGGGTAAATAAAGTCCCAACACTTTGTAGCAAAAGGGAAATCCCAAAAAAGATGTTGAAGGGTCTCTTCCACGATGCAAGTGTCGAACACACAAGAGTGAGATTGAAGTTTGAAGTTTTTTCGAGCCAGAAGATTCTTGGTATTAAGCCTATCATAAAGCAAGAACCAAAAGAAGAATTTATGCTTGTACTGACATGATGACTTCCATAACCAGGAGAAGTGTGGAATGGTAGGTTGATAACCAATCAGATTATTATAAGCTCTCTTTGCTGAAAAGGTGGTGTTACCTCAAATATATGTCTAGGTATCTATTTGTCCAAGTTGTATAGTATCATTAGTTTGACTACAAATGAGTTCCAACTCTTGAAATTCATCAAAGGCTTGTTGTGATAAAGGAAGGTGAAACTGAGATTGTAGTTCCGACTGAAGTGCCCCATGTACGCTAATTTCAGAATATTTGGCATATGAAGCTAGGCGTGGAAATTTTTGATGGAGAGATGAATCTTGCCAGGTCAGTCTAGAACATGACACTCTTCCCATCATCAATTGTGCATTTTGCTAATCCTTTATATTGATCAATGAGCTTTAGATGAGATTCCCACCAAAAGGATCCCTCAATATTTGAACCAGGAAGTTTCCCATCAGAATAGTAAGAATGCCAAATCAGGTGAACCCAAGGTGTGCCAATTCTGTTGTAGAATTTATGAACATTTTTAAGGAGTAGGGCATTATTTTGTATATCCAGATTTAACACTCTAAGTCCACCCTGACTCTTGGGCCTACATGTATTCCCGTGTTCACTTCCTTAGAGGGAAACTACGCCACATTTGGAGAGGTGTGAGATCCCATGAAGGATTTTCCCAAGCCATGAAGGTCACCTTATCTCCAAGCTTATACCGATAAAGGAATAGCTCACTTACTCATGGTAGATTTTAAGGTAGTCTCCAAACTTTTTATGAGGTAAATCATAAGCCGGAAGCCTCTGGACAACCCTAGCCGCCTGGGGTTTTCCACGAGCCTAAGAGTAATAAGCAAACTCGATGAACTAAAGGAGGATAAAATATGGTTTGGTGGAAACTTAGATTGGGACCTCCTCTTGCTTTATACCAAAGGGATTTGGTTTCGGTTGGGTAGAATAAGAGATTCTCAAGTTTTGGTGTTTTAACAATGTAGGGTGAGAGAGAGCTCAAAGAATGAGTATGAACGATTGACATAACCTCTCAGTGGAGAAGAAATGGGGGTATTTCTAGTACGGATGAAAAACTAGTCGTTTTAGGGGAGCCATCAACTGAACCAGCGATAAGTTCGGCGGGGCAGGATTCTGGGCCGAGATGTTCCGGCGCCAGTCCTGACGAGCCAGAAACTAGACCGGGAATTTTCCAGCGCTAGTCCTGGCGGGCCAAAAACCAGACCGAAAACATTTTGGTTCTAGTTGAGAATCCTGGCAACCTACTGGAACACTAGCAAGTATAGTGTTCCGTTAAACGCCAGGAATTTTTGGCAGTAGCCGAAGTGTTCCAGCAACAGTCCAGGAGGCGTCGGGAATCTCACTGATTTGCAGAACCCCTTCACAAGCTATTTTTCACTTCAACTTTTGGCTCTTCTTGGGTGGGTGTGGTGGCTGTTTGGTATTAGGATGTTTATATGGTGTTTTGCATCCCCAAAAAGCTCATTGAGACCGCCCCTCTTAATAGTGTGGTGTTTTCTAATTGACTCAAATAATAATAAGAGAGAAAAACAACAAAAACACTGGCTCTTATCATGATTAGCGAATGGGGGTCCACACCACCCCTCATCATCACTTGTAGACTAAAACCTGTGTAAACACTAGTATGTAACATTAGTCCACACTTTAGTTTCGATGTCGACATTAACCAAAATAACATATACGGGAATTTCGCCCTTACAATCTCCCCTTTTTAATTAACGATGACAAACCGAGCTAGAGTCAAAACAAGATATTATGATAGGCTTTAAAAATGTTCCAATGGAAAATACTATGTGAGCTCCCCCATAATGTATGCATTTGGCTGAATTTGCTTTTGAATGCAAAGTGCAACAATAGAAATATGAAGAGCTCCCCAATATTTTTAGGAAACAAGCAAGGCATAGAAAAGTTAAAGGCATGTATATCTAGCAATAATTAAACATGATAGCATAAGGGTATCCAAGTACTGAAATACTAATATGAAATTGTCCATCACACCACATAAATATAAAAAGGTTCGATACAAATACTAAATAGTCACACAAGCCATAATAATTAAATAAAGTAGCAAGGCAAGGCTTATGCAAATGGGGAACCCCAGAAAACCCTAGCAAGGAACCCGTAAACTAAGTAGACTCTACTCTCTTCTCCCCTTTGTCATCAAAACACCAAAAGGGATAAAATACTAGACGATGCTAGCGCTCAAAAAGCAAAGTGAGAGTCATCACGAGAATGAGAACGAGAACGAGCATGAGCAGTCTCAACATCTTCTTCGCCATCGTCTTCATCGCCATTATCATCACCATCCTCATAATCATCCTCTTGTTCATTGTCATGGGATGGATCTTGGTGAAAACTGGTGGCAAACTGAGAGAAGTCATACCCCTGGAACATGTAGTCGTCAATGGGGGCATGTGATGGTTCACATCGGTTGTTGGAAATATGCCCTAGAGACAAATAATAATAAGGATTATTATCATATTTCATAAAGTTTATGATTAAGTTTTATATCATGCTATAACTGTATTGAAAGGAAACATCAATACACGTGTGTTATATAAACAACCAGGGGTTCCTGGTGAAACTCTAGTCACTGGAAATGGAGTCAACTCATTCTAAGGCATTTATGCCAGTTGGAAATGGAGTCAACTCATTCTGAGAATGATATGATGAGCCAATACCCAACCTAAACATCGTGACCCGATCATGTCACGAAGTTCAAGTTACGATGATTAGAATAGACCTTGTAGACTATTCCTTAGACCATGAGACTATATGAATCACTCTCTCCCGAGAGTGCTTAGGTAGCATCAAACGTCACTTGGTAATACAGTGACAATATGTGTATTCAGGTATTCGGAGGAACCGTAGAGGCAATATATGTCAAGAGAGGGATTTGTCCATCCGTGTGATGAAAAGATACTCGAGGGCCCACTCGGAGAAGTTATATCCAATAGCTGCATAGTGTGTGATTTGATCACACGGATATCACTTGTCGAAACGAGTCAAGTAGCATTGTTCAGTAACATGATTGAAATGACATGGTGATGTCATTGATCAGATCTCGGGCAATGCAAGTATCAATAGACAAAAGAAATAAGACACGACTATCCCGGTTCAAACGACGAAAGGTCTTCGTGGAATGCACAAGGGTCACATGGCCATCTAGGTCCCTCTGTCGATCATTGGTCCGGGAGTGTCCCGACCATGTCTGGAGTGTTCCCAAACCGTGGGGTATCACGCTTAAGGGTTTGATGATGCTTAGAGAGTGTTTACATGATCGGTAGAATCACAAAAGAAGAGAAGAGAGAAAACTAGAAGGGTTTCGGTAAGTCTGAAGGATGTCCGGAGTGGAGGTGGAAGGTGTTCCATAGCCACGGAGATTGAATAATATGTGAATGAATGTTAAATATTGATTTAATCATTTATTCATAATTATTTAATAAAGAGAAAATCAATTAAAGGTCAAAAAGGCTTAATGGGCCAATTCCGGAGGGAGAAGGGCCCATGATGGAAAGGCAATAGGAGAGAGGAGGCAAGGGGGTGGCCGACTGGGCCTAGCCCCCCCTTCCCGCGCGGGGCCCACTAGGGCCGGCTGGTGGCTGCCCCCTCTCCCCTCCTTTAGTCCCACCCCGGGACTTTGAGGGAGGTAGTACCTCCCCTCCCCCTATATATAGTGGGGTATTTTGACCAGAAAATACAGAACATAATATTCAATAAAGGTTTCCTCACTTTTGGGGAGACATCCAATTGATACTCTCTCTCTCTCTCCCGTGACCGTTGTCTCAAGTTCGGACTGCACGAACCAGAGACATCTTCACCGCGGAGCATCGTCGCACTGTGGGATTCGGATCTAGGAGCTCTACTTCCACAAGTGCTGCTGGATCAGGGAAGCGGGAGTCATCGCCAGGCACCGGATGCATGTAACTCCCCATGAGGTGTCACACTTGAGGCACTAGGAGTCGTTGGAGCTACAGGAGCGCAAGGACTTCATCACGAACTTGAGGTCAGCTTCGGCTCATCTACATCAACCATGCTCTCCTGAGAGTTGACAACGCTTTTAGGTCTTCAAGGGTAAGTTCGTGAAAAGCTCCTCCTGTTACTGCATTACTAATAGATAGGTCCTAGCAACATCAGGGGTTCAGGGGCGTAGGGTAAAATTTTATTGTTTTCATACGCAAACCCCTATAGTGGTATCAGAGCTAGATCTATGCGTAGTAATGCTAGTACGAGTAGAACACACGAGATGTAGCATGTGGACGTTGATCTTTTAGTTGTTACCCTCCCACGTGTACTTGTGTATACCGCAGTAATGCTTGATGAAGCGCCCCCAACCGACTTTACGCATTCATTCGCGAGACTAGTCCACGCTTGACATACGGCTTGTACCATATAAAGTGGCTTTGGGGGTGTCTGTCTCTCTTGCATTAGTTGGTATGCCATTTGCAACGGAGGACCTCGAAAGGGGTATAGTATAGACAACTACTTGATCCGCGTTGTGGTGAAAGTTCGTAGGTAAGAACGGTTTTTGTGTGAAAGCCCATTCAGCCATGTAAAACATGCAAAAATAAAGTAGAGGCATCTAACTTTGTTTTGCAAGGGGCGTTGCTTTGTGATATGGTTGTGGAAAAGGTAAAGTGATTACCTTATGTTACAAAGTAGTAGTAGATAGTCACGGAGGTGACCGACTACCACGCCAGAAAGACATCGGTACCCTGGTGTCTACGGTGCTGGAACCCTGGCACCAAAATCCGGTGATGCCGGATGGAGATCATGACGTGAAGGATCATATCACATCACATTTACATTAAATGTCATTGTTTGTATATCTTATTGTGTGCTAGTATTAGATACTCGATGGTAGCCTAATCAGATGATCCCTGTTAAAAATTACCAATGATTGTGTTCCCCCTTAGTGTGCACCACCAAGAAAGTTCTTCGGTATGAGGTAGCACCATGATGATCGGGTGTCAGACATATCTATGTTCGCATATAGTGGGTGTAAGCCATGTTGCATAGCAAATACACTAAGGTTGAGTTGGTGAGCCTAGCATGTGTAGACATGGCCTCGGAACACGGATGGTTGAAAGATCGAGCATGAGTCGCATGAATGATGTGACCGGCGTTTAGCATCCACCCTAGAACCCACATTGATGGCCGTGACGATCGGGGGAGATGTGGGGAAAAGGGGTCGTGTTATCACTAGAACCCTTCAGGGGATAGGTGTTTCTTAGTGGAGTTATTTTATTAACTCATTTAATTATAAACTTAGTCTAAATTCCTTTTGCAATTATAAATGTAGAGATGGCTCACCGTGAAGCTTACTTTGTCATTGAGGAATGGGTAGTTGGTGAGAAACTTAGACTTGATGGATCCAACTTCCCTAGTTGGCTTGTGCGCCTGAATGATCTCCTTACTAGGAATCATGTGGTAGACTACATACGCCACACAATGGATTTGACTGAGCCAGACTACTATGAGACCCCACAAGAGCTGGCGGACTGCTACTATCGTCAAGAGATGTCCAGATAATAACACATTACAGGATGGTGGATGAACTCCATCCGCTCATGGGTGATCTTGATCCATATGCGATGGCGGATCAGCTTACAGTAGAGTTCATAAGCCATGTGCGCACGTGGAAGCACGAGTTGCTTGGAGAGTTCCTTTCCATAAAGATGGAGGAACACACTTGTCTGAAGAGTCGCTTGGAGCGCATGCTTGATGCACACATGAGACTAGTTCACTTCGTGGACTACTGGATGGATGATCCATTTGCGATAGGCGTGCTGCTTCGATCATTGCCTCCTAGCTACAAAGGACATGTCCAGAGTAGCATCATGAGTGGTGATACAGAAACATTAGATTTCCAAGAGTTCATATTACGTTTCAGGAACGTAAAGGTTGAACCAATCACCGGAGAGGTCATCGATGAGAAAGGTATATATTTGATATACAATTTTATAAATGCTATAATCTTGCAAACACATATTGTAGTGTTAAGTATATTTGATACTTGTTCTGTTTTGCTAAAAACAGGACCTTCTGCATGAGAGGTGCTTGCTGGAGAGGAGGTGATGTTGCGTGTTGATGGCGAGCATGATGATGATGGCCGATGATACGTCCATTTTGCATCACTATTCTATGTCTTAATTCACTATTATTCATTGATATATTTCGTATTAAGAGGTGATACTTATGTTATTTCATCTATTTTTGCATGGTTGATGACTTTTGGAGTATGGACCGCTGCAGTCAGGATTCTGATGGAAAAGGTGCTATTTGGAGGCAAAATTCGCGATATCAGAAAATCCAGGAAAATATACGGAAAATCCTATTTTTCTAGAAGACTAAGGATGCCATAAGACGGAGTGGAGATGGGCCACAGGGGGCCCACACCACCCCTGGCACGGGCAACCCTAGGCCGCGCCTGGAGGTGGTGTGGCCACCCTGGCCCACTCTAGCCTCTCCCCTCTGGCGTATATCAACCTCCCGAAACCCTAAGACTCGAGGAGCGACCATAGAAAGATTTCGCCGCCTCTGCGGGGCGGAAAACACCGAGAGAGAAAGATCTCTCCGGCAGATAGATTTCTGCCAGGGGAATTCCTTCCCGGAGAGGGCAGATCGTCGCCATCAACACCACCATCAAGCTGGACTTCATAGGGATCATCATCATCACCACCATCATCATCACCATCAGCACCCTCATCACCATCTCCATATTGCTGTAACAATTGAGTTGAATCTTGCATTAGTTCATAGGGGAAACTTTCCCGGTGTTGATTACTCTTTGTAGTTGATGCTATTGAGTGAACCATTGAATTATTGTTTATGTTCATATTGTTATACATCATTATTCCATCTCTGATCATGATCCATATGATGTCTTGTGAGTAGTTCGTTTTGTTCCTGAGGACATGGGAGAAGTCATGTTGTTAGTAGTGGAGTTGTGTTGAGAAAGATTCAATAGATTGTTATTTAAGTTATGGTGTACTTCTTCTAGTGGTGTACTTCTTCTAGTGGTGTCATGTGAACGTCGACTACATGACACTTCACCTATATGGGCCTAGGGGAATGCATTGTGTATTTGGCTACTAATCGTAGGGGTTGCCGGAGTGACAGAAACCTAAACCCCCGTTAGGAAACCATTGCACAAGGGACGTAAGGGTCTTAGAGTTTAAAGCTATGGTTAGGTTTCTACCTTAATTAATTTCTTGTACTTACGGATGTTTGCAAGGGGTATAATCACAAGTATGTATTAGTCTTGGATGAGACGGTACATTAGCACAGGTTCACCCACACAACACTTAGCAAGCTAGAGAAGATTAATCAACTATATGAAGCGAAAGCACTTGACAGTCTTCCCATGTGTCCTCGAGAACGTTTGGTCATCTTAAGTAATACAACCGGCTTGTCCTTTGCTGCATAAAGGATTGGGCCACTTGCTACATTTATTCCTCATCTTTTATTTACTCGTACTTTGTTTACTTGCTTTATCGAAAACCCCTAAAAATCCGTTTGCTAAGTATTTGCAGAGAATTCCTGATCCATACCACTAGCCAGCACCTTCTGCTCCTCGTTGGGTTCGACACTCTTACTTATCGAAAATACTGCGATACACCCCCTATACTTGTGGGTCATCAGCCGACCACACTCTCCCTCAACATTTATCACTTAGTTTATGTTTTAGGATGATTATTGTAATCTATAGATGGTGAACTTCTTTAGTGTGTCTCACACTTCGTGAGACGGTTATTCATATGAGTTTGTAACAAACAATTGTTCCACTTTTATGAATAATTTCTATTCATGTTCATATCTTGTTCGATTATATGTGAATTATCCTTGTTGTTGAAACTAATTTATAATACATGAACATTTGTAAAATATTTAAATGCCTTGAAATTACCCAACTTAATGATATGTTCATTACTGAATGAAACCATTGTTTAAATTCAAAGTTATATTGATAATATGTGAAAGACACTTGTATTCTTGTCACATATGAATCATGCCTAAGTTCGGCAAAATAACTTGAACACCGTGTATTGCAAGAATACAAAGTGTTTGATGATTTGTTAAAAGAGAATACATATTCGATGTATTGTGTTTTAACAAAAATGGTGATTATCATTATATGATTGTTTAAATGTGTAAAGAAGTTTTCCAAAGGAAACATACGTATGAAACTATTTTATATGATCAAAGTATTTCATCAACAAAGGGTATTAAAGTTAAATAAGAATCCAATTGCCACGATTTGATCAATAGTAATGGAATTCGACATTATAAGTGTTTGAAATATGCCCTAGAGACAAATAGTAGTAAGGACTATTATCATATTTCATATAGTTTATGATTAAGTCTTATATCATGCTATAACTGTATTGAGTGGAAACATCAATACACGTGTGATATATAAACAACCAGGAGTTCCTAGTGAAACTCTAGTCACTAGTTCATTGGTCAACGGATGATCAAGTTTCCTGATCATGTGGCATTTATGCCAGTTGGAAATGGAGTCATCTCATTTTGCGAATGAGATGATGAACCAATACCCAACCTAAACATCATGACCCGATCATGTCACGAAGTTCAAAGTTATGATGATTAGAAATGGATCCTCTTAGACTATTCCTTAAACCGTGAGGCTATATCAATCACTGTCTCCCGAGAGTGCTTAGATAGCATGAAGCGCCACTTGGTAATACAATGGTTATAAAGGTGTGTTCAGGTACTCGGAGGAAACCTTAGAGGCAATATATGTCATGAGCAGGATTTGTCGGTCCATGTGACGGGAAGATACTCAAGGGCCCACTCGGAGAGGTTATATCCAATAGCTGCGCAGCGTGTGATTTGATCACAGGGATATCACTTGTCGGAACGAGTCAAGTAGCATTGTTCGGTAACGAGATTGAACACGACATGGTGATGTCATTGATCAGATCTCGGGCAATGCAAGTATCGAGAGACAAAGGGAATAAGACACGACTGTCTCGGTTCAAACGACAAAAGATCTTCGTGAAACGCACAGGGGTCACATGGCCATCCAGGTCCCTCTGTTGATCATTGGTGCGGGAGTTTCCCGACCATGTCTGGAGTGTTCCCGAACTATGGGGTATCACGCTTAAGGGCTTGATGATGCTTAGAGAGTGTTTATAGGATCGGTAGAATCGCCGAAGAATAGTAGAGAGAAAACCGGAAGGGTTTCGGTAAGTCCGGAGGATGTCCGGAGTGGAGGTGGAAGGTGTTCCGTAACCATAGAGGTCAAATAATATGTGAATGAATGTTAAATATTGATTTAATCATTTATTCATAATTATTTAATAAAAGAGAAAATCAATTAAATGGTCAAAAGGCTTAATGGGCCAATTCCTGGAGGGGAAAGGGCCCAAGAGGGGACCACACCCCTAGCAGAGGCCTAGGGGGGGGGCCGACGGCCCTAGTGGGCCTGCCCCACGTGGGTCCCATGGGTGGGGGCTGGCTAGCGCGCGTCCCCACCTCTCCCTCTCCTTTAGTCCCACCCCGGGACTTTGAGGGAGGTAGTACCTCCCCTCCCCTATATATAGTGGGGGTATTTGGCCAGATAAAAACACACAATAATCAATAAAGGTCTTCTCACTTTTGGGAGGACCTCCAATTGATATTCTCTCTATCTCTCTCGTGACCGTGGTCCCAAGTTCGGACTGCGCGAACGAGAGACATCTTCACTGCGGAGCGCCGTCGCGCTGCGGGATTTGGATCCAGGAGCTCTACTTCCACAACTGCTGCTGGATCGGGGAAGTGGGAGTCATTGTCAGGCACCGAACATGTGTAACTCCCCGTGAGGTTTCACACTTGAGGCAATCAAGTCATTGGAGCCACAGGAGCGCAAGGACCTCATCACGACCTTGAGGTCGGCTTCGGCTCGTCTACATCAACCACGGTCTCCTGAGCGTTGAAAACGCTTTTGGTCTTCAAGGGTAAGTTCGCGAAAAGCCCCTCCCATTACTGTATTACTAATAGATAGGTCCTGGCAGCATCAGGGGTTCAGGGGCGTAGGGAAAAAATTTATTGTTTTCATACAGGGAACCCCTATAGTGGTATTAGAACTAGATCTATGCATAGTAATGCTAGTACGGGTAGAACACACGAGATGTAGCGTGTGGGCGTTGATCTTTTAGTTGTTACCCTCCCACATGTACTTGTGTATACCGCAGTAATGCTTGATGAAGCGGCCCCAACCGACTTTACGCGTTCATTCACGAGACTGGTCCACGCTTGACATACGGCTTGTACCGTATAAAGTGGCTTAGGGGAGTGTTTGTCTCTCTCGCATTAGTTGGTATACCATTTACAACGGAGGGCCCCGAAAGGGGTGTCGTAGAGACATCTACTTGATCAACGTTGTGCTGAAAGTTCGTAGGTAAGAACGGTTCTTGTGCGAAAGCCCATTCAGCCACGTAAAACATGCAAAGATAAAGTAGAGGTGTCTAACTATGTTTTGCAGGAGGCATTGCTTTGTGATATGGTTGTGGCAAAGTTAAAGTGATTACCTTATGTTACGTAGTAGTAGATAGTCACGGAGGTGACGGACTACCACGCCGGAAAGACACCGGTACCCTAGTGTCTACGGTGCCGGAACCCTGGCGCCAGAATCCGATGACGACGGATGGAGATCACGACGTGAAGGACCATATCACATCGCGTTTACATTCAATGTTATTGTTTGTATATCTTATTGTGTGCTAGTATTAGATACTCGACGGTAGCCTAATAAGATGATCCCTGTTAAAATTACCAACGATTGTGTTCCCCCTTAGTGTGCACCACCAAGAAAGTTCTTCGGTATGAGGCGATCCATGGTACAGGCATGGGTGTCAGACATATCTACGTTCGCATACAGTGGGTGTAAGCCATGTTGCACAACGAATACACTAAGGTTGAGTTGGCGAGCCTAGCATGTGTAGACATGGCCTCGGAACGCGGATGGTCGAAAGATCGAGCACGAGTCGCATGAATGATGTGACCGACGTTTAGCGTCCACCCTTGAACCCACATTGATGGCCGTGACGATTGGGGGAGATGTGGCTGATAGGGGCCGTGTTATCACTAGGAACCCTTCTAGGGATAGGTGTTTCTGAGTGGAGTTATTATTAACTCATTTAATTATAAACTTAGTCTAAATTCCTTTTTGCAATTGTAAATGTAGAAAAGTTCTCCCCGATGCCACCTTTCCTGTTGACGATTGATTGGTTAGAATGAGAGAAGCTCAGATTAGATGGATCAAACTTCTCTATATGGGTTGCGCATCTCCACGTTCTCCTTAGAGAGAATGACGTGGTCGACTACGTACTCGATGGGATGGATTTGGATCAGCCCATTAACCTAGATACCCTAGAGCAGCGGGAAGACCGCTATCTCCGTCGGGAGATGGCCTCCTTCATTTCAGTTACAATGCGTTTCGGAATGGTGGACTGATGACCCACAAGTATAGGGGGTGTATCACAGTATTTTCGAGGGAAGTGAAACCCAATTTATTGATTCGACACAAGGGGAGCCAAAGAATATTTATAAGCCTTAACAACTGAGTTGTCAATTCAGCTACACCTGGAAACAATCTTGCTCACAGCAGTTTATCAGTAGCAACAGTTTTGTAGTAGGAATAGCAAAGTAGCAGCAGTAGTAAAACAAAGACAGTAGTAACAATAGTAGCAAACAGTAGGATTCGAGTGCGGTAGGCATAGGGATGGATGGACGGGCGTTGCATGAACAATGTGGGGCCCCCGGATTAATCCTCCGAGAATCCCTGTTATGCATACAACCACGATCCCATGATCAGTTAGTCATGGCACATAACCGGATTAATCCTCCGAGAATCCCTGTTATGCATACAACCATGATCCCATGATCAGTTAGTCATGGCACATAACCGACAAGTATCATTACAACATCCGAGAATATACCGAATTACAAGACTTACAAAAATGCCGTTATGGCTACGTCAATAACCATCAGCGGATCTTCATCAAGCGTAGAGCCCGAGCCATGCCTTAACCTACAAGCAACTAACTGGGAGAACGTCCTAGCTCGCATAGGCGCCAACACCACCTTCTTCTTCATATCTGGCCAAGTTAATAGCCAGGGACAATGCCAATGAGTACTTTGAATGTACTCGCAAACCACCTTAAGGGAATAATAATAACAAGAGGATATGCAATATGGCTGTGGTAGTAGGAGGGCTCCAAGAGGGGTTCTTTTCTCAATTAGTTTCTCTTGTAGATATAGCATCTACATATCTTTGTTGAAAACTTTTGTAAAACATTTTGGAAACCTTTTTGAAAAGTTTTAGAAAACATCAGGACTGGGTCACCCATTTGTTCCTTTCTCCCGATCGTCCCATGACCAAACTCCTTTCCACCCCTTTCTGACCATCCCATGGCCAAAACATGGATCCTTTCCGACCATCCCATGGTCAAAACATTTTCAAAGCCTTTGCTTTTTCGAAATCTTTTTTTGAAAACAAAACCAGCACCGCTCTACAAAAGTTTGTCCAACCCGTCCTTAACCGTGGACACGGCTATTTGAATAGATTTACACTCTGCAGAAGTTGTACACTTTACCCACACCATCCGGGTACACTACCCTGATCTTCACCGATCGTGGGTCGAGTAACCGATCAAGACTCTCCGGATGCCCACTCCAATATAAGTGCCTACCCTATGAGTGTTAATCCCCTCAAAACCGGGACGTCGGGCGAGGACCAACCGGAGCGCTTTTTCCACTTCCCGAGTGTGCACTTTCAATGAGGGGCCCATAGTAACGTGTGGAGGCCTGCCGACCCTTTGTTCCTTCTCCAGGTCAATGCCCCTCATGGAACTTTATCGGAGAAGGCCCACCCTCCAGGGATCCCCGATCCCCTGTAGTTGTTGCAAGGCAGCTTATACCAGAATAGACAAACATCAAATTCAGCCCTGTCCCATTCCAGAGTAATGTAGTTGCACAGGGTTAAGTTGTTATAGCTAAACTGCAAAGAACCATGTGCGTTTTTGTAAACCTTTTTCCTCCGGTTTCCTCCAGCATTTTATAAAAACAAATCTCTTATCTCTTTCTCAACATCTCTTGGGAGGTCCCACCTCACCAAGGTTTTATCATAAAACATTTGGTAAAACTTTTTCTAGGGTCTTCCCATCCTCTAGCTTTGCTTTGGCTAAAACAGGGTCTCCAAAGGGTATGGTGTAAATACACCCTCTATTCCACTATGGACAAATAGGTGTCATCAAGGGGGTTGTACTTAGTAGTACAAAGGTTTAATGATTCGGAGGAGCCAAACCACTACCATAAATACAACCACATATAGTAAAACAATGCAGTTTTAATAAACAGGAGATAAAACATGCATAAGTAAAATAGTAGGACAGGGCTTATGAGCAAGAAGGTGGCTTGCCTGAGATCAGCAATATGGCATCATTGTCCCTGGACTTATTCTTTAGAATACCCAAATATACAATAATAACCATCTTCTTCTGCTCTTCGATATAATCGCAACTATCGTCGATAGGGAACACATGCAAACAAACAAAAGGGCACAATCAATACAAGGCATATAATCACCAATACTATTCAGCAAGCAAGCAATTGAATAATACAAGATTACAAATCAGTAGGTCTCAGGGAGAAGGGATTAATGAGTTTGGTCTTGTCTTGGGAATCAGGGAAGAAAATCCCTTAGGATTTATAGTCTCGAAATTACCTAAGAGATGGATTTTGGACCAAGACATATTATGTATGATAACATGGTACCAGCAGATAGGTATTGATAAAATGAAACCAACAAAAGTAGTTTCACTATTTTATCAATTTTCTTTATTTAGTTATGATTTTTCTAGTGAAATAACTTCTAGTTTTAGGGAATAATTCACCAGAAGAGTTCTGGAGCTCCAAAAATTATTTCCTTGGGTAGTTAGGTAGGGATTGATGTACTTGTTCACTGAGAGTAGGAATTACTCCAAAATAATTACCAGAATGCCCCCAGGAAATTTCCAAAGGCAGTTCTGGAGCTGTTTTGTCTTTTTCACCAGATTAAATCTACAGTAGCTTTTGATTTTATTCCAAGGACACGTGGTAGGTACTTCCAATTACTTTCTGTAGAAATTGGAATCAACATTTTTGGATTATCAGAACTACTATAGTGAATTTAGAGATGAATAAACCATGCACAAAATAGTTTAATTCACAAGAATTCAACTGGGGCTTAGAAAATTATGGGCTCCTAGGTTTTGAAAGATTTTAAGTATATCAACTAGGATAATTGGAAATGGTTCAATTGGGCCCATGGTTTGGTGTAGAGAAATTTCTAAACGCACAAATGAATTGCTTTTGTTATTTTTTCTCAAGCTAACCTACTGTCCACCTTGGCCTGAGACCAAGGTCCAGTGATAGGTACATCCAAAAGCTACCAGTGGCACTTGATTTCATTCTATTTGGAGATGTGAATCTCATAGAGGAATTTAATTAGTGGGATAAACATATTTTTGTGGAAATAATGCCCAAAAATAATGGAAATTAATTTGGGCAAAAGACCAGTTCTACATGATGAGGAAAACCCTAGGGGACCATGTAAATTTTTCACCTAGACGAGATCATGCAGTTTTATATTTTATTTGGAATTAAACTAACAAGTATATTTCAGATCTATAATTCCCAGAGAAAAAGAAAAAGGAAAAAGCCATGGGCCTGGATCTAGAGCAGTTGGGCGAGCAATTCGGCCAGATGGGCGGCCTTGGCCTTGTGAGGAGCATTTCAATCTGACTAGCGGGGCTTGCCAGTCAGCGGCGGAGGGCGCCGAAGCGGTACGAGAGGCCGTGGGCCATTCGATCTAGTCGAGATTGACGGCCCCTGCAGCGTCTTCTACCCCGCGCCGGCGACGAGGGAGGAAACCCTAGGGTGACAGAGATGACCGAGGCACTCACCTGGGGGCTTGTCGGTGTCGGGGAGGCGGCAGAAGAGACGCGGTGGATGACGACGATCTCAATGGTGGGCGACAAGGGCGGGTTCGACGCCGGGAGGCGGCTCACGCGCGGTGGTGGCCGACGGAGATCGTTCGGGAACTCGCCGGCGGCGACGGTAGGGGCGGTCCTGGGAAAAACAGAGGGTAGGGTTAGATGCAGGGGGACCTGGGGGTCCTGGGAGTGAACATGCAGAGGGGGAGGGGCAGTAGGGGGAGTCCCTTGCTCGGTAGATGGGAGAGGGCCAAAGCTTCTCCCTTGCTCTCTCTCGAGCAGTGGAGGGGGAGAGGGGTGCTCTGGGGTGGTAAGAGGGAGCAGAGGGGGCAAATGAGCCTGTGAGGGGAGCTGAGGGTGGCCTCTGGCCTATTTATACCGAGGGGGAGAGGAGGTGGTGTAAATGTCCTCTTTGGACATGGGGGAGGAGTAGGGATGGCCTGGGGTTGGCTCATGGGGCAGTGAGGAGGGGTAAGAGGGTCATCTGGTTGGCAGGGAGATAGGGAGAGAGTGGTGGAGGCTGTTGCAATAAAATGGTCCCACTTGTTTGTCTCTCTCTCTCAAGCACATGGGGCAAGTGAAAAAGGGTTGATACAGTAATTTCTATAGTAGACACGACCAGGGAGGAGTGCTTGTTGCTGTGGTGAGTGGTGGTGAGTCTTGGGTGGTGTTTGATTCTTGGTTTGATTCATTAATGCCTTAGTTTGCTTCATTTGACCAAATAGATGGTTATGAAGCGAGTCCAAAAACCTGCATTGGACAAGGTGGGGAAAGGGTACTGGGGGGTAGATGAGGTTAAGACACACCTCCAAGAATTATTTGGGATTTTCCAGAGGATTTTAAGTCCACTTAAAACTATTTACTCAAAAACTGTAGAAATGAAGTACTGGAGCTCTTTTGATATTTTTACATTGGACTTTGTTGGATTTTGATGTGAGATGGTCCTAGATACCATATCACACTTTGAGGAATTTTATTGGGATTTGGTGGGATAGTATTTTTAAAGGATTATTTCTTGTTTCTGCGATTTAAGAAAAAGGGCAAAAAGAAATAATAAAGAATCTCAAAAATATTTATTTTTGAGGTGGGAAGATGGAGTGTGATATATGGATTTCAATTGAGCCAAAAGTTAGGGAAGTGTTTTGGCAAAAACCAAACTTTCCTTTGTGAGAGGAGTTTTGGAGATTTTGGCTATTAAAGAGATTAAATAGATTTGGAGCCATAATAATTATGGAGAATTATTGATAAATCTTGATGATCAAGGTATATGATGTAGACAAGGTGTAGCAAGCATTCGCAACCTTGGGTTTGGATAATCCAAGTTGTTTTTGGTGGAATACCCTAGATTAAGGATCTAGGGTGATGTTAATTTCATACCATCAAGACATGGTTGTATCTTGGAGCTCGGATCTCCCCTTGGGGCATGGGGTAGATGGTTGGATAGACCAAGTGAGTTAAATCAACATGGTGCAGAGGTTTGAGCTTGATCTAGTTTTAGTTCACCAAGATATGCTTTCAAACTTTGAATAAAATAAGCCTGCCAAGGTAGATTATCAACTAGCCTTCAAATCCTTGTGGGTTTGAGAAGCACAAAGATCCACTTGGAACAAGTGAAGTAGATGTTTATAGACCTATATGAGTAGAACAAAACCATGCAAAGAGTTGGTCCAAAGAAGGTTGGATGGTGGTGTGAGCTTCTATCAAAGTAGGCATGTTGACTAGATTTGCAGGAATATTTATTTTCTTGCCTGAAAAACCATCAAGAACAAGTGGGTTGGAAGATGATCTAACCAAGGGAAAGAGTGGGCCTTGGTAGTCCTTAGGATGGTTAACAAGATGTTTCAAGTTCATTACCAAAAATGCACAAGGGTTGAGAAAGGGAGACATTCAAAAAGGTGACG
The DNA here is from genome assembly GCA_023614405.1 of Avena insularis. Taxonomy (NCBI): domain Eukaryota; kingdom Viridiplantae; phylum Streptophyta; class Magnoliopsida; order Poales; family Poaceae; genus Avena; species Avena insularis. The sequence continues at coordinate 229,719,842 of CM042694.1, read as the reverse complement.
CTGGAAACAGATTCCTAGACTTAGCCAAATTTGGCAGATTTGAGGATTTTGACTAGAGCAAGAGATGGGATGTTTTTGATGGGTTGCAAGGTACCCAAGAATCATCAAGTGGATTATGTTGAAGTGTATATTGAGTAGTAGGGATCCTTGCTTGGTACTGGTCTTCATTGACTTGGAAACTTCTTGAAGGGATCACTTCAGAAGGGGTCTGGTTAGAGGTGTTAGATGATCACCTAGTAGCTAGGATCATATCCAGATTGGTCTTCTTGCTTAGGGTGTGTTGATTTTGGAAAACCTTGATCCTAGTGATGAGATCCTAGAGTAGCTCATACTACTTCTAAGCAATCAAGTCAAACAGCAGATCAAGGCAACTCATCTTACAAACAAATCAACTACTACTGGGTTACCATCAAGCTTAGCTTGAGGTAAGGATGGGTATTTTGCATAGGTTGGAGTTGAACGAGGTAAGGTCCTTGGTATCTTGGGGAATCTAGAGATAAGAAGGGTTGAAGGTTTTGTCTATAAAGCATAAGGAGATTATATTATATATCTCTCCATAGTTTTTTCAATAGAAGCTACTAAAATAGTTTTGGGTTACATAAGCATCTGGGCCCATGTTTTGAAATGTCAGAACATTTGAGAATATATAAAATGAGCCAGGATAGTTTTGTTAAATAGCTTTTTGAGAACAGATGTTGAGGTAAGGAGTATATCTTCTAATACACAATCATAAGCATAAGCACAGTCAAACAACTGGCAAACACTTCATCACTAAACAAGAAAAAGTTTTTGTTCCCCCTGATTTTTGCATTCTGGACAACTAATCAGGGTTGCTGAAATTGGGATGTTACAAACAAGACAATTCACATAGCAATCAGAACATAGGGCAATTGTAGATAAATAAGATAAAGCATCCAAGTACTAGATAATCCTAGGCATGTGTTCCATATATAGTCATATGTGCTCGCAATGAGAACTTGCACAACATCTTTTGTCCTTGACCCGTTTGCAGCGGGGCCTCAAGGGAACTACTGGAAATTAAGGTGATCCTTTTAATAGAGCACCGGAGCAAAGCATTAACACTCCATGAACACATGTGATCCTCACATCAAAGCCATTCCCTCCGGTTATCCCGATTTCTGTCACTTCGGGGCCATTGGTTCCGGACAACAACGTGTGTATACAATTTGCAGATAAGACCATAAACAATACTATCATAATGAATCAATAAAATGTTCAGATCTGAAATCATGGCACTCGGGCCCTAGTGACAAGCATTAAGCATAACAAGTCGCAACAAAGTCATAAAGCACTAATAGAAGATACTAGGCACCATTCCCTAACAATCCGATGCCATTACATGAACGATCTCATCCAATCCCTACCATCCCCATAGCCTACAGTGGGGGATTACTCACTCATAGATGGGGGAAACATGGATGGTTGATGGAGAAGCGATGGTGATGATGATGGCGATGATCTCCTCCAATTCCCCGTCCCGACAGGGTGCCAGAACGGAGTTTCTGGTACTGTTTTGTGGAATCTGGTGGTGGCGGCGGAGCAGAACTCTTTCTGGAAAAACATCGAACCCCCCAAAGTTTTTAGGTCAGAAGGCTTCTTATAGGCGAAGAGGGAGACCGAGGGTGTGCAGGCGGCAGACCACCTGGCCTTGATCTGGCTAGCCCTTGACGACTGTGTGGTGTGGCCCAGCCCCCCTCCGTCTCGTATTCTGGCTCCGGGAGTCTTCTAGTGAAATAGGATTTTCGGCATATTTTCCGGGATTTTTCCTGATAGTTGATTTTCTACACAAAAAGTAGACACCAGGGCAATTCTGAAAAGCAGGTCAATGTCGTGTTAGTTGCATCCAAATCACACAAGTTTAGAGGAGAAACAATAGCAAAAGTGTTCGGGAAAGTAGATATGTTTTGGACGTATCATGGATGAGCTATGGCCTTTCATGGGTGACATGAACCCTCGTACGGTGATGCTACAACTTAGGACACATTTCGTGGAACAAGCACACATATGGGAGCATGAGCTGATGGGAGACTTCCTCTCCATTAAGATGGAGGAGAACTCATCACTTGATAACCACTTGGAGCGCATGCATGATGTGTACATGAGGCCTGCATACTTCCTGGATAGCTGGATGATAGGCTCTTTTGCAAATGGCGTTGTGCTGCGGTCACTGCCACCAAGCTACCAAGCACAAGTCAGGACTTGCATTATGAGAGGCGACGCAGAATCAATGGAGTTCCACCGGTTCGTAACACATCTCAGGAATGTGTTGGTTGAACCAAATGTCGCTGAGGTCATCAATGACAAAGGTATATATTTGATATAGAATTTTATAAATGTTATAATCTTGCAAACACATTTGCAGTGTTAAGTATATTTGATACTTGTTCTGTTTTGCTGAAAACAGGTCCTTCTGCATGAGAGGTGCTTGCTAGAGAGGAGGTGACGTTGCGTGTTGATGGCGAGCATGATGATGATGGCCGACGACACTCTCCCTCAACATTTATCACTTAGTTTATGTTTTAGGATGATTATTGTAATCAAGAGATTGTGAACTTCTTTAGTGTGTCTCACACTTTGTGAGGCGGTTATTCATATCAGTTTGTAACAAACAATTGTTCCACTTTTATGAATGATTTCTATTTGTGTTCATATCTTGTTTGATTATATGTGAATTATCCTTGTTGTTTGAAACTAATTGATAATGCATGAACATTTGTAAAATATTGAAATGCCTTAAAATACCCAACTTAAATGATATTCATTACTGAATGAAAACCATTGTTTAAATTCAAAGTTATTGATAATATGTGAAAGTCATTTGATTTCTTATCACATATAAATCATGCCTAAGTTTGGAAAAATAACTTGAACACCGAGTATTACTTGAATACAAAGTGTTTAATGAATTGTTAAAAGTAAATACATATTCGATGTATTGTGTTTTAACAAAATGGTAATTATCATTATATGATTGTTTAAATGTGTAAAGAAGTTTACCAAAGGAAACATAAGTATGAAACTATTTGATATGATCAAAGTGTTTCATCAACAAAGGGTATAAATATAAAAGAGAATCTAATTACTATGATTTGATCAATAGTAATGAAATTTGAATTTATAAGAATGGCATAGTAGAAATTCTGGAATGCAAAGCGTTTTGAAACGTCAAAATGCAAAGCATCACAATGTGATATTAGATATCAAAGTGGGTAAATAGATGGCACCAAATAAATCATTGTAGTGTAGATGTAGAGACCATTAGTTTAGAAATAGTTAGCACTCAATTAGAAAATATAGTGAACCACTTGAATCCGTAAAAGTTTTGGGGTTATTCGATATAACCAAAACAATAATGAACTTGTAGAGTATTCATTGGAAACTTTGAATACGATCCATAGCTGAAACCAAAAGAGAAGCAAAACTTGTATTGCTTGGATTTTGGTACATTCTTGAGAAAGCTCACTTTTAGTGATATTTCTCGATTATGGAGCAAATGGAAGATAGTGTAAAACACGATGAGGATTCAGAACCCTGCATCAAAGTGTTGAGAAGCACAACGGAAAAAGTTCCTGAACGATTCTCTTCACAAAGGAAAGAATCAATGATAATGATCATTGTGTTTTTCCCACTAGTGTTTTCACTACATGAAGTAGGATTCAAAATGTAATCCATATCTTGTATGGAGACATTTGTGAATCATTTGTCATGATTCTTGGAATATGACATACCTACGAACTACTAAGGAAATAATGGTAAACTAGAATTATGAGAAATCCTAGAAACAAAATTCCCTTGAGATTAGAAACCAATTCGTTGCTGAATCTCACAAGTAAAAGGAGTTACTTGAATTTTTCCCAAATGACTGCAAAGCCATAGTGGAAAAGGGGGTGAATGACAAAAGCACAATTTGTCAAGTATTGGACGAATTCAAATGAATTTGATTCAAGTGTGCGTAATGTCTAGTGGATTCAAACCTAGTAAAAGTACTAGTATCTCAAAGTAAATCTCCAAGTTTGATATTTGATCAAAGGATTTTGAAGTTGTTCAAAATAGTGAGTGGATATGCAATTTGCATGAAATTGAGTGGGAGCTATGAAAGTCTTCCTAAAACAATATGTGAATGACATATTTTTGAGTGGGAGCAATATAAGTCTCAAATTCAAATATGTAGGAACATAGTTTGAGTAAGAGTACTGACTCATACCCAAATATGTAGAAACATATTTTGAGTGGGAGCTTGTAGAGTGACTCTTAAGGATGTTAAGAATAAAAGCGCAAGTACCGATAAATAATGATTTATAAGGTGTAGAAGTTGATAATAAGTGTATTATGATATTATGTAGTATTCCTTAAGGGTTTCTGAAAAGAGTTTCAGAATAGAAGTTAATTGAGGAACTAGTCCTTGATAACTCAGATTAGGAATAGTATTGAGTTTAACATCAATGGTTGAAAGAAAGAATAGGATGATCATCATCCACTATGTTAAGACATAGGTTCTATCTTAGAAAACCATGATGATAACTTAACATAATATGTAATCCAATGAGGAACGTTTGAAAGTGATTAAGTTTGAATCACAGAACGTTGAGCTAAGTTTGTCCGCAGTGTCTAATAGAGAACTGCAGACATGTTTTCCAAATCCATAAAGGATGACATATCTTAAAACATAAAGGGTTATGTTATAAGGGAATATGTTGGAAACTCCTGTAAATACCGACTAAAGTCAAGTAGGAAGCGAGGTGAACAAAAACATCGAAAGTTGCACCGAGTGCACTAGTGTTTTGATGAATACATTTATAATAATAGATAATGGTACCATCTAAAGTGTTGTATAATGTTATGGCGGGGCTAGTTCGCTTTTAACGTAGAATGATGTGTCCCAGGGCACAGTGCCCATGAGAAAGCCCTCAAGGTTGATCTAAAGTCACTGTAGGCTCCTGGAATCAAGCCTCGTTCTGCTGCCATAGCGACGATGCATACACATAGATGTTATCATGTGATGATAAAGTATTAATGTTAATCAATGTGACATTAGTAAGTTGCAAAGGATTTGGGACTGTAAAGTACAGGCCCAAGACTCAACCTCTTCCATGAGCAAGCATGTTCAGGTTACCGGATATATGGTGCCAATGATTAAGAACAAATGCAGCTAGTGTATTTGTACTCTAGTGCAAGTGGGAGACTATTGGAAATATGCCCCAGAGACAAATAGTAGTAAGGACTATTATCATATTTCATATAGTTTATGATTAAGTTTTATATCATGCTATAACTGTATTGAGTGGAAACATCAATACAGTGTGATATATAAACAACCAGGGGTTCCCAGTGAAACTCTAGTCACTGGTCCATTGGTCAACAGATGATCAAGTTTCCTGATCATGTGGCATTTATGCCAGTTGGAAATGGAGTCATCTCATTCTGAGACTAAGATGATGAACCAATACCCAACCTAAACATCGTGACCCGATCATGTCACGAAGTTCAAAGTTACGATGATTAGAAATGGATCCTCGTAGACTATTCCTTAGACCGTGAGGCTATATCAATCACTGTCTCCTGAGAGTGCTTAGATAGCATCAAGCGCCACTTGGTAATACAATGGTTATAAAGGTGTGTTCAGGTACTCGGAGGAAACCGTAGAGGCAATATATGTCAAGAGCGGGATTTGTCTGTCCATGTGACGGGAACATACTCAAGGGCCCACTCGGAGAGGTTATATCCAATAGCTGTGGAGCGTGTGATTTGATCATAGGGATATCACTTGTCCGAACGAGTCAAGTAGCATTGTTCGGTAACGAGATTGAACACGACATGATGATGTCATTGATCATATCTCGGGAAATGCAAGTATCGAAAGACAAAAGGAATAAGACATGACTGTCACGGTTCAAACGACGAAAGATCTTCATGGAATGCACAGGGGTCACATGGCCATCCAGGTCCCTCTATTGATCATTGGTCCGGGAGTGTCCCGACCATGTCTAGAGTGTTCCCGAACCGTGGGGTATCACGCTTAAGGGCTTGATGATGCTTAGAGAGTGTTTACAGGATCGGTAGAATCATAGAACAAGAGAAGAGAGAAAACCGGAAGGGTTTCAGTAAGTCCAGAGGATGTCCGAAGTGGAGGTGGAAGGTGTTCCATAGCCACGGAGATTGAATAATATATGAATGAATGTTAAATATTGATTTAATCATTTATTCATAATTATTTAATAAAGAGAAAATCAATTAAAGGTCAAAAAGGCTTAATGGGCCGATTCCGGAGGGAGAAGGGCCCATGAGGGAAAGGCAAGAGGAGAGAGGAGGCAAGGGGGTGGATGCCTGGGCCTGTCCCCCCGCGCGGGGCCCACCAGGGCCGGCCATCGGCTGCCCCCTCTCCCCTCCTTTAGTCCCACCCCGGGACTTTGAGGGAGGTAGTACCTCCCCTCCCCCTATATATAGTGGGGTATTTTGACCAGAAAATACACAACACAATATTCAATAAAGGTTTCCTCACTTTTGGGGAGTCCTCCAATCGATATTCTCTCTCTCTCTCTCTCTCTCTCTCTCTCTCTCTCTCTCTCTCTTCCGTGACCATGGTCCCAAGTTCGACTATGCGAACGAGAGACATCTTCATCACAGAGCACCGCCGTCAGATCATGAGATTCGGATCGGAGATCTACTTCCGCTAACTTCTTTGGATCGAGGCGGAGTCATCACCAGGCACCGGATGCATGTAACTCCCCACGAGGTGTCACACTTGAGGCACTAGGACTCGTTGGAGCCGCAAGAGCACAAGGACTTCATCACGACCTTGAGGTCGGCTTCGGCTCGTCTACATCAACCATGCTCTCCTGAGCGTTGACAACACTTTTCGGTCTTCAAGGGTAAGTTCGCGAAAATCTCCTCCTGTTACTGCATTACTAATAGATAGGTCCTGACAACATCAGGGGTTTAGGTCCATAGGGTAAAATTTGATTGTTTTCATACGTGAAGCCCTACATAGGTAACTTGAACCATGTCCATGCCATCACCAGGAACTAGCATCCCTTTCTCCTCAATAAAAACATTGTGCATCCTCCATTTTTCCTAGCTTATCTCAATACTCTTATGGGCAACATTATGGGCAACCTGGATTAGTAGTTCGAGAATCCCTATGCATAATTCTACGTTCCTATGATCAGTTAGCCGTGGAACATAAGCAACCAGTATCATTACAACATCCATTACATAATGAGAACAAGACTTACATTGATGCCATTATGGCTATGCCATTCATCAACATTGGACCTTCATCAATCACAGATCCCAAGTCATGCCTTCACCCCAAAGGCAGTTGACTAGGAGAACGTCCTAGCTTGCATAGTCGTCAATGTCACATTCTTCTTTGGCTTCCTTCTCGAAGTCAGACCAAGTAAATATCCAAGACAATGCCAGTGAGTACTTTGAATGTACTCTCAAACCACCTTAAGAGGATAACAATAAAAGGATATGCAATATGGTTATGGTAGTAGGAGGGCTCCATGAGAGGTTCTTTTGTAAATTAGATTCGCTTGTAGATATATCATCTCTATATCTTTGTTGAAAAACAATTCTAAAACATTTTAAAACATTTGAGATTGAAAACCACTAGGTTAGGGCCACCCATTTCTTACTTCCCGGTCATCCCATGACTAGGCCCTTTCCTCCGAGACCATCTCATGATCACAACATTTTCTCTGTGGTCATCCCATGACCGCCTATTTACAAAACCTTTGCTTTATAAAATCACTTTTCAAAACCAAAACCACACTGCTAAGTAGCAACCTTCCAAACCGTCCATGACCATGGACATGGCTATTTGAATAGATTTATAGTTGATGTCTACGCACTTCTATTCTTGTAGACAGTTGTTGGGCCTCTAAGTGCATAGGTTTGTAGAATAGCAGCAAGTTTTCCCTTAAGTGGATCACCCAAGGTTTATCGAACTCAGGGAGGAAGTGGTCAAAGGTATCCCCTCTCAAGCAATCCTGCAATCAAGATACAAGAAGTCTCTTGTGTCCCCAACACACCCAATACACTTGTCAGGTGTATAGGTGCACTAGTTCGGCGAAGAGATAGTAAAATACAAGTGGTATGGATAATTATAAGTGGTAATGGTGATAGAGAATAGCTTGGTGGCATGGAAAAGACTAAAGACAAACTGAAATAAAGATGGCATCAAGCAAACATGTAACAGATCTAATAGCAAACGGTGTTTCAGTGCTTAGAAACAAGGCCTAGGGATCGTACTTTCACTAGTGAACACTCTCATATAAATATCTTCTCTTTATGGTACTACGCTGAACTACTCTCCGGTTGGACACTCTAATCCATGGTAGGGATATAACAGCACACCTCAAAGTAAGCCTTTCCCATCTAGATAACCCCACACTATCACCTTGAGTACTAGATGAGTCCAACAAACACCACAATTTCATAAAGACATCCAACTCCAAATATAACTCATAACAAGTATTTGAGAACTCTAGCCTAAGTGCCACCATGGTGTGCACGCTGTCACTTTCACACACATGGGGAGAGTAGAGATCTATTAAAGCACTTGAGTAGCAAGGTAGATCTACTAGATTACAAAGCTCATGATCACGATATGATCATGCATAGAGAGAGATATGAACACATAGCTACCGGTAGAACCCTTAGCCTCGAGAGAGAACTACTCCCTCCTTATCATGGGAATCAACAATGGTGATGGAGATGGCGGTGGAGATCGATGGAGATGGCTCCGGGGGCACTTCCCCGTCCCGGCAGGGTGCCGGAACAGAGACTTTCTGTCCCCCGAATCTCCCCTTCGGTGGCGGCGGTGCTGCGGAACTTTTCGTGGCTGGAGGCTTGATTATTTAGGGTTTTGGTATCGGGAGGCTCTTATAGGCGAAGGAGGCAAGGTCGGTGGCCGGCCAGGGGGCCCACACCATGCCCTGGCGCGGCCTAGGGCTGCCCGCGCCTGGGGGTGGTGTGGCCAGGCCCTGGCCCTCCTCCGTCTCGTATTCTGGCTCCGTGAGTCTTCCGGTAAAATAGGAACTTTGGCTTTTGTCCCGTCCAATTCCGAGAATATTCATTTTCTGACTTTCCTGGAACCAAAAACAGCAGAAAACAGGCAACTGGAACTGTGGCATCTTGTTAATAGGTTAGTCCAAGAAATCATATGAAAAATACTCCAAAGTTGGAACAAAACACAAGAAAGTAGATAAAACCAAGCATGGAACATCAAAAATTATAGATACATTTGCAATGTATCAACATCCCCAAGCTTAACTCTGCTCGTCCTCGAGTAGGTAAGTGATAAAAAGAAAGAATAATTTTTGAGGTGACATGCACCATCATAAACTTGATCAAAGTATTTGTAAAACATTCAAAGCTAGGATCATAGTACTTCAATCATAACATGAAAGACAAAGTTCTAGCAATAAGACAAAGAAACTATGTTGCAACATGAAAAGGCACAAACAAAAGGTTCATGAATAACAATGCTTTGCAAGATGTTTGTTTGTTTCACATAAAGAAAACATAGCATAATAGTATTCAACTTGTCCCTCAATAGAGTAGCAAACATAAATGCATAGGACACCTTCAAAGTTCATAAGAGTGACTAGATACAAATAGTTTAAAACAAGCAATATCAAGTTATGCAACAATCAACTAGTCTTGGGACAATGCACATAGAACTAAGAATGGCCACTATGCTCTCAAAGTAGGTTCATAAAGGTAGAAGGTGGAGACTCAATATATTGGTGGAAGAAAGGCCTTTATAAAAGGAAGTAGGGATTCAAGTCTCATAAAGAGCTTCCAAAAATTATGTTACTTATAGCTTTCAGCTCTCATTGCCCCTATCATAAGCATCTTTAAGGTGATTAAGGTTAAAGTGACACAACTAAGAGTATATGCTTGACAAGTTATAAACCGAAATCTCATGCCCCTTACTTACAAAGACCGATCCTCATGCTACTCAACTTCAGTCACGAGTAAGCTCTTGTCATTGTAAGTATATGTGTATCATTAAGAACCGCCAACGGGGTACCCCTTGCACATGATACGGGAGCTTTCCCATAATCAAAATGACAAGGCAAGCAGACAATGAGCATCTCAGCGATCTTTTTATTTGCTATTTGCATAGGTTTTTATTGAGGATGCTTCATAGAGTGCTCATTATGGTGATGCTGCAAGTTTCCACCATGATTAGGCATGGCTTAGGCTAGCGGCCTAGGCGTTTCTCTAACACACATACAAACTCCATGATCTTACAAGTTCCACTTTTATTTCACACCGCCGGGATCCGTAAGCATAAGAACATGATATCAACGGGGTACAAAGTACAAGTGCAATGTTGAAAGCGTTCCCCATGGTACATGGTTCTGCTAATTTCAACTTATAAAGCGCAAGCATATATGCAAAAAGAAGGACCCAATGGTTCAAGTTTATTAGAGGCAATAAAGTAAAGTGTAACATCAAGTTCGTGAGAGCTTTAGTCACTAGTTTTCTCATAACAAGTTTAATTTGGAAGGTAAACAAAAGCATGAATATACTTGGAATAGCATAAGCTAGTAGGTAGGTATGGTGGACTCTTTGGAATAACTTGGTTTAGGGAGTTGGATGCATGAGTGGAACTCATACTTTGTTGTGGAGGCTAGCAAAAAGGCGGGGCGACAAACTAAGAGAGCAATAATGGCCATAATCATGAAGAGCGACAAAACATCATTGATCAAAGCATAAAGTGATACTACAAGTTGAAAACTAAAGGATCATAAAGGCTATGGTGACTTTGGATAGTCATAACATGGTGTGAGCATGTGCCAAGTCAACCCAAATAAAGCATCAAAGGAGAATACCACTATACTATGCTTTAATATGCTAAAACAACGCATGATTCATCCAAGGCACATTAAACAATCTCAATTGTTTATAACAAGTCATGTTACAACAAAGAATACTAAGCATAAATCCAAAACAATATCAAGCATGGCATGACAAAGCATAGGCCACAGTCAAAAACGAGCTCTTGTTACCACATAAGCATGAACTTTCCTACTCTTTTCCAAACCAAACCAAACTATTTGCAAACCAATGTATGAAAGAGGGGGTCCAACCAATTTATTCAGCAAACTAAGCAAACAAAATCAAATGAAAAACCAAAACGAAAACGAAAAAGAAGACGCTCGAAGAACAACACAACTGTGCATGAAATAATAAAAATGAAGCGTTTGGAAGAAACCTGGAATTTTTATTGATAAAGAAGGGGATGCCTTGGGCATCCCCAAGCTTTGATGCTTGTACTTCTTGGATATTTCTTGGGTGACACGCGTGGCATCCCAAGCTTGAGCTTTAGTGCATCCTTCATCTCATTACTCATTCCTTCCATACACCTGAAATTTTTCCTTCATACAAAACTTCACACAATCTCATTATTAGCAACATTAGTGCACTTAAGATGTCTCAAGGTTCAGTTCTAACACCAAATAAACTTCCATTAGAACACTAGCTACTGAGCTCAATTCCCCAAAAGAACTCAAAAAGGAACCCACAAGAAGCAAATGCAGAAAATGGCAGAAATCTGTCAAAACAGACCAGCAGGTAAAGACGAATTTTTTAGAAGACCTTATGTTGCTCAAATCAAAAATTGTTGAACTAAATAAAGTTAGATAACAACCTGGGGCAGAATCACAAAAAATTACAGCTCAATCCGACATACAGATCTCTCTCACAAATTTTTACGGTGAATCACCAAAATCTGTTTTGGGACAGCAACTTTCCCAATCATTACTTCTCTCTCATTAGTGGTTACTCTTGGCACAAAAAGCAAATAAAAAGGATAAAGAGCGGTTATTACTGAAGTAATAACTTCCAAGACTCATCTAAAACTTTTGGGTTATCTCCCAATAAGTACTTTTCTTTAGCGCCTTTAAGTTAGGCATGATAGTTTGAGAAGATGCTCACATAAGAAATATGAATTGAAGTAAAAGAGAGCATCAAGAAGCAAATTCAAAACATATTTAAGTCTAAACCATTTCCTATGCATAGGAATCTTGTAAAGAAACAAGTCATGAAAGCACAAAGCAACAAGCATAGGAAAGCAAAACAAGTGCAACAAAATTTTCAACATAAAGAGGGGAAACTTAATATTGTTGAGATACATAAAACCATGTTTCCCTCTATCATAATAACTTTCAGTAGCATCATGAATAAAATTAACAATATAACTATCACATAAAACATTCTTATCATGAGCCACATGCATAAAAGAATTAATACTCTCCATATAAACATAGTCATTCTTATTAATTGTAGTGGGAGCAAACTCAACAAAATAGCTATCATTATTATTCTCATCACCATAATCATCAAATATAGGAGGCATATTGTAGTCATATTTAATTTTCTCCTCAATAGTAGGTGGACTGAAAATATCATACTCATCATTGTAATCATCATATATTGGAGGCATAGTATCATCAAAGTAAATTTTCTCCTCCTTGCTTGGGGGACTAAAAATATCATGCTCATCAAAACTAGCTTCCCCAAGCTTAGAATTTTCCATAGAATTAGCAATAATGGTGTCCAAAGAATTCATACTAACAAAATTGCTATTAGCATGCAAATAAAGTTCCATAGGTTTTTTAATTTTCTCTTCAAACACTTCATGTCCTAACTCAAGATAAATACTATAAAGCTCTCTAATTTTGTTGTTGTTTTCCATTAAGCCTAACTAGTGAAAACAAGAAACAAAAAGACAAAATTGCAGAATCTAAATGAAATAACTTTGAGCACTCACACCGGAGGATGTGAGTACCTTTTACCTTACCTCCCCAGCAACGGCGCTAGAAAATAGGCGTTTGCCGTGGGAGGTTCTTCTTCTTTAATCCTCCGGTGTGAATACCTTTTACCTTACCTCCCCGACAACGGCGCCAGAAAATAGCTTGATGTCTACGCACTTCTATTCTTGTAGACAGCTGTTGGGCCTCCAAGTGCAGAGGTTTGTAGAACAACAGCAAGTTTTCCCTTAAGTGGATCACCCAAGGTTTATCGAACTCAGGGAGGAAGTGGTCAAAGGTATCTCCTCGCAAGCAATCCTGCAATCAAGATACAAGAAGTCTCTTGTGTCCCCAACACACCCAATACACTTGTCAGGTGTATAGGTGCACTAGTTCGGCGAAGAGATAGTAAAATACAAGTGGTATGGATAATTATAAGTGGTAATGGTGATAGAGAATAGCTTGGTGGCGTGGAAAAGACTAAAGACAAACTGAAATAAAGATGGCAGCAAGCAAACATGTAACAGATCTAATAGCAAACGGTGTTTCAGTGCTTAGAAACAAGGCCTAGGGATCATACTTTCACTAGTGAACACTCTCATATAAATATCTTCTCTTTATGATACTACGCTGAACTACTCTCCAATTGGACACTCTAATCCATGGTAGGGCTATAACAACACACCTCAAAGTAAGCCTTTCCCATCTAGATAACCCCACACTATCACCTTGAGTACTAGATGAGTCCAACAAACACCACAATTTCATAAAGACATCCAACTCCAAATATAACTCATAACAAGTATTTGAGAACTCTAGCCTAAGTGCCACCATGGTGTGCACGCTGTCACTTTCACACACATGGGGAGAGCAGAGATCTATTAAAGCACTTGAGTAGCAAGGTAGATCTACTAGATTACAAAGCTCATGATCACGATATGATCATGCATAGAGAGAGATGAACACATAGCTACCGGTAGAACCCTTAGCCTCGAGAGAGAACTACTCCCTCCTCATCATGGGAATCAGCAATGGTGATGGAGATGGCGGTGGAGATCGATGGAGATGGCTCCGGGGGCACTTCCCCGTCCCGGCAGGGTGCCGGAATAGAGACTTTTTGTCCCCCGAATCTCCCCTTCGGTGGCGGCGGTGCTGCGGAACTTTTCGTGGCTGGAGGCTTGATTATTTAGGTTTTTGGTATCGGGAGGCTCTTATAGGTGAAGGAGGCAAGGTCGGTGGCCGGCCAGGGGGCCCACACCATGCCCTGGCACGGCCTAGGGCTGCCCGCGCCTGGGTGTGGTGTGGCCAGGCCCTGGCCCTCCTCCGTCTCGTATTCTGGCTCCGTGAGTCTTCCGATAAAATAGGAACTTTGGCTTTTGTCCCGTCCAATTCCGAGAATATTCATTTTCTGACTTTCCTGGAACCAAAAACAGCAGAAAACAGGCAACTGGCACTGTGGCATCTTGTTAATAGGTTAGTCCAAGAAATCATATGAAAAGTACTCCAAAGTTGGAACAAAACACAAGAAAGTAGATAAAACCAAGCATGGAACATCAAAAATTATAGATACATTTGCAATGTATCAACAGTCTATAGAGCTTGTACACTTTACCCACACCATCTTGGTACCCTAGCCTGATCCCTCACGGATCATGGGTTGAGTAACCGATCGAGACTCTCAGGATGTCACTCTATTATGAGCGCCTATCCTATGAGTTGTTCCTCTCAACACCGGGATGTCGGGTACCGAGGACCATTCGGAGTGCGTTTTCCACTGGACACAGTGTGCGCTTTCAATGAGAGGCTCATAGTATCGCCCAGCTACACCCGAAGGTAGTTCGTGTCTCCCCCAGACCACTGCTCCAACAGATGGCTTTCCCCTGGAGAGAGACCCGACATTCGAGGGATACGATCCCTTATAAGAAGTTGTGAGGCATCCCATACCATAGGAAACAAACGTCAAGTAAAGCCCTGTACCATTCCAGGGCAGTGTGGTTGCACAGTTTAGTTGTTCTAGCAAACTACATAGAAACGGGTGTGTTTTTGTAAACATTTTTCTCCTCTTCCTTTCAGTACCATTTGCAAAACAAAACCTCTTATTTCTCAAAACTCCTCTTGGTAAGGCAATCCTTCCTTTTTGTAAACTTTCCAAGGGTTTCCCAACCTGTAGTTTCGCTTTGGCTAAAACAAGGTCACCAAGGAGGTATGGTGTTATCCACCAACTTACAATACTAGGGTACCAGTAGGTGTCATCAAGGGGTTGAACTTAGCAGTACCAAAGGGTAATAGCTTGGAGGAGCCAAGCCACTACCAAATATAGTAGCAATATAGTAAAAACAATGCAATTTGCATAAAAAGGTAAGTAAAACATGCATAAGTAATAGTAGGACAAGGCTTATGAACAAGTAGGTGGCTTTCTTGTGACCAGCAATATGTCCCTGGACTTCTTCTTATAAAACCAATAATAAGATAGATGCCTCCTCTTTCTTGATGTTATCACAATCGCAACTATCGTCGTCGCAGAGCACACATGAAAGCAAGCAAGATACGACAATCAACACAAGGGGTGCAAGCACCAATACAATACATCAACAATCTTATGAAGCACTAAACCATTCAGTAGGTATTGGAAGTTTAGTTAGAGCTTTTGGATTGGTTTCATTTGCAAAATTCTAAACCCTAATTATGATTTAAGTACCATATACCCTTCAACAAGGTGGTTTACACCAAGACCAAGTCCTGTATGATATCAATATACAAAACTTATATCATTAGGTAGGCGGTGAAATAACAAAGCCACCAGAAGTTGTTTCACTATTTTACCATTTTTTAATTATTTAGTTATGATTTTTCTAGTGAAATTAACTCTTATTCTGATGATTAAATCACCATAAAATCTTGGTAAGTCATATATATTTGTCCTTAGAGGTTTTTTGTAGATCTTTGAGTTTATGATTTTTGGGAGTTGGTTTCGCCCTAGGGTAATTACCAGAATGCCCTTGGGAAATTCTGAAAGACACTTTTGCAAGAGATATGTCTTTTTCATAAGATTTATTCTACAGGTCCAAAAGGCATGAGACCAAGAGTACATGGTAGGTATCACAGATAGATTTTTGGACAAATTGGTTTCATTATTTTTAGAGTTGTAGAACCCCAAATAGGATTTATTGAGTGAAATACCCATCTGTAGTAGTATTTTAATTGTTAGAATTCAATAGTTGCTCAATAAATCGTGCAAACATAGGGTCTGGTGGGTCTTGTAGTACCACATCACATAGAGGTGGAATCAACCCAAAATATGTTGTAGATCTACTTAGAGAAATTGTTGAAGTCAAAAATGAGGTGTTTTTGCTATTTTTTCTACTGCAAAAAAATGGATCTATTTGATATGAATCCATGGCCACAAGAAAGGTACCTTGAGTATCTACCATACAAAAGTGTATTCATCTGGTTTGAATATGTACAATGTTTTGGGGGATTTATTTATTGGAAGAGACATCTTTTAGTAGATTAAATGCCAGAAAAACATAGAGATTATTTTGGGCAATGGGACTTGCTCTGCCCGTTGAATAAAACATACATGGTTCTTTGAAAATTTGGCTCTAAGGCTTTCTAGGGGTTTTATATTGCTTTTGCATTTATTCCAGGTAGCTAGTTAATAGATTTGTATTTCAGGATTCAAAAAGAAAAAAGGGAGTATAGGGCAGTGGGACGGAACCAAACGTCCAGGGCAACACAACCATGGGCCAACCCACTTGGGCACCTTCGTGCACGGGAGCAGCCGGATTTAAACGACAGGGGCTGGGCCCGCCCATCTGCGGCCGCGAGCAGCCGAAGAGGTATTGAGCAACTAGGGTCGTCCGGTTTAGTCGGGATCAATGACCCTGGTTTGTCTTCCTCTCGGTGGCGCGAGCAGCAAGAGGAAACCCATGCGGCGACTCGAGCAGGTGGGAGAGATCACTAGGGGGTCTACCAGCAGTGGAGGAGAGTCGTATGGGACGCGGTTAACTGTGGGGATCAGATCGAGGGGTGACACAACCGTTGTTGGTGCCGAAGCGGGTTGGCATGCGTCGGGCCTATAGGGGATGCTTTCGATCTCGACGAAAGTGTTGACTGGGGCTATCCTAGAACAAGGGAAGGGTAGGGTTAGGGAGGCCTCACCGAGACCCAAACATGCATGCAGAGAGGAAGGGAAGGGGTGGTCGGGTTCAAAGCAAACTTGCCTTCTTCCTTCAGATCTGAGAGGGGGTGCTCCTCATGCTCATGACAAAGGGAAGCAAGAAGGAAGGTCTTGAGCTCCTGGCATGCGGCTATGCTGGGGTGAGAGTGAAATGGGAGTGAGGAGAGTGGCTATGGTGGCCAGGGGCCTTCTTATCTGAAGGTTTGGGGGTTCATGGTGAACCAAGACCATGGAGAATCTAGGGTTGGTTTAGGGTGATGTCATTGGACACAGGGGTGAAGGAGGGGTGATGTGGGTCCTGGTGCACGAGCAAATGAGTGGAGGGGAGGGTGGTGGTGCTGCTACTCCTTTATTTGGAAAGATTTTGTAGGATAGGGTTACTTATGTCTCTCACTCTTCTCCAAGCATAAAGTACAAGGGAGGGTTTGTACTGTTGTGCTGCAGTACTGGGTTGACCATGGTAGAGAGGTGGGTGCTGGATGGATTAGTGGCCAAGATTTGTGATGGAGGGGGTTTAGAGTGATGGGTCTTGTCATGTATCAAATATGACATAAGTGAAGATCATGCACCAATTTCCATTTTTATAACTTGGCAAGGTGGAATGAGGGTACTAGGGAATGGGTATGGTCAATACACACCTTGGGAATTTATTTGAGAAATTTCCAAGTAAATACGATAGACTTTTTGTCTTATTTTCAAAAAGACCAGAATCTATTTTTGGAGTTGAATTTTGAAAAGTTGAACTTGGCCTATTGGGTTATTGATGTGATATGGTCCCAAATACCATATCACACACCAGTGAATTTTCCCAAGATTTATTAAAGAAGAAAAGTATTTAAAACATTTATTTTACCATTTCTTCCATTTAAGAAAACAGGTAAAAAGAAATAGTAAAACTCTTCAAAAAATATTTATTTTTAAAGTGGGAAGATATGGAACATAATATAGGCCTTAGGTGTGCCTAAAGTTGAAAAAGGGGTTTTGTAGAAAAACAAAATTTCTTCAATAGAAGGAGTTGTGAAGTTTTTGTAAAAGAAAATAAAGAACTAGTTTTGGGCCAAAATTAATTATGGAGAACATTTATTAAAATTTTAACTCCAAGGTAGATGATGAACACATAGTGTAGATATTATTTTAACACTTTGGGTTTTTAATAACAACACTTGTTATAAAGAAAACAAGAAATAAGGTATGAAAAGGGATCTTGGGCTATGACAGTTTTATATCAACAAAACCATGATAGATTAAAGGGCGCAAATCTCCCTTTGGATCATGAGCTAGATGGACATATAGATCAAGTGATATAGATCATCATGGTACAGAGGGATGACATTTATCAAGATTGGGTGCTCCTAGGATTGATGCCAAACTTTGTTGAAAATAAGGATGTCAAAGCAGATTATTAAATTGCCTCCAAAACCAAGATGGTTTAAGAATCCCAAGGCTCCAATTGAAATAAGGGAGGTGTGGGTTGATATACCATGTTCAGTAGATCACAACCATGCCAAGAGTTGGCCAAGAAAGGTTGAGGTGGAGTTGTAAACTTTTGTTAAAGTAGGCATGTCGTTAAGATTGGCAACAATAGGTTATTTTCTTGTCTGTAAAACCATCCAGAACAAGTGGGTCCAAGAATTACTTAACCAAAGGCAAGAGTGGGAGTTGGAAGTATTATTATGATTTATAAGATGGTTCAATACATTTCCAAAAAATGCACAAGGGTTGATAATGGTAAAGACTCAAAGATGGGATCCTGATGACAGATTTAGACTTGGTCAAATTTTGACTATTTAGGGGTTTTGACTAGTGTATAAGATCTAGGGGTTTTGATGGGAAGCAAGGTTCCAAACTCATTATTAGGTGAATGATGTTGAAGAGTGATGGGGCTCGTTGCATAAAAAAAAATCCTATGGTTGCAACCACCAAGATCATATCTAGGAGATACATGTAACAGTTTTAGATGGACTCACCCTCGAAGACCGTAATGCGGGATACCATCCCCAGAAACAAACATGGATGGTGTAGAATGTACTCGACCATCCTAAAGGACGCATAGACGATTAGCACCATAAGAGGCAGCACCTCCATAATCGGTCACACGTACGGTGTGCCGACGGCTCATGATCCCTTTCTCTAGTTGGGCAGCGGAAGTAGCGGATCCCCGGGAACTCCAACAACGCTACACCATGGTAGAGGTAGTGGAGGGGAAGATCTCGAGCAGGGCTTCGCCTAATCACCTTTCTAGTGGCAATGGACAAGGCTAGCAAGAGGGAGAATATGCCAACCAAAGGGCATATGAGAGAGGGGTGAATGAGTGTGAGAGAGAGGAGAGGAGGGGGCTATATATAGGTGAGGGGGCAGCCCAAGGGGCTAGGCGCATAGCCATGGGGCTTCCCCCACCTCTCCCCCAATTTTTGTGGTGGACTCTCCACTCACATAAAAACTCTCTCCACTTTCTCTCATTCATTTTCCACTCAAAATTCAAGAGTCATTTCATTAAAACCACTTTAATACATTTGATTTAATCTCACACCTTTCATGAACACTTCATTTAATGAACACATTAACAATTCAATCCCTTGCTTTGTTTTGATACCCGAAACATTTCAGCAGATTTGACAGAATAAATTCGTGTGATGTCCATTGTCTTCCCCTGTGAAGAGGGGTAACCTTGGCAATGTCCATGAAGAAGGACTTAGGGTTTCGCGGAAAAGAGAACGCTGGGGATTTCGTCGGATGTCAGGAGAACAATGGAGTCAAAGTTGCCTAAATATTGGGTGAATCGCACTACTACAAATCGCTTGGGGATTGTTCGATGTCCTCGCCTAGGATTCTCCAGCCATATATATAATAGGCGGGGTCTCAAAGTTGTATGCGGATAGGTTACATATACGCGATTACAATACCAACATGATGTCGGTCCTTTTTCCTCTTTCCTAATACAACTACAGCCTTTGTCAGTTACTCCTTCTAGGCCATCATCTTGACTCTTCATGGGCCGTAAGGCATTCTTCGGGCCTGGTAGCAAACCATAGGTAGACGAGTAATCATACCTATATCAGTAGCCCCCGAGACTCTACCTGAACCGTAGATTCAGGTCGAGTCTCAGAGACATGTTTTTAGTTCCTTGTTTTTACTATTTTTTATTTCATAGGGATTTTGGTACAACGAGGCTGATGCATCCGACGGATCGAGAATTAGTTAATTTCTCATGAGTAAAATCAAGGTTGTCCTACATCAAATTCAAGTCCCCGGACCTGAACTCGGAATTTATTACTAGCGTAATTCAGTTCGGGCCGCTGAGGTCTTACCGAATACCAAATCCTAGTTCTATTTTATCGGGTACCCAACGCGTCCATCAGGATTTTTTGTCGCATCGTAGATACGGATATATTACTGGTAGAGCACATTCTTGTGCGATTACTAGGCTACACATGACGAATCCCAGAGTCTTATCTTCATGCTTTTTAACATGGCATTAAGAGGTTTGTCGCGTTTGAGTGCGATCCGAGATTTTCTTCTATATTGATTTTTGTCGGCTGCCCTACTGGGATACCAGTATTTCTGAATTTTATCAGATATTTTTATACTTTGTGAGAGCTCCCGATGGGAATAACCTTCTAAGGATACATTAATGTAAAACTCATAGATTTTTAGGCGATGACTTGTCTTTGCTTGACACGCATAATTTTTCTATCGGGTGCGCGCTAGTGCTCCTGATGGGAGTAGCCCCCGAGGCTATGTTCAGATGCCTGTATTTGGACATAGGCTCATAATTGCTTGTTAATATGATCAGAAATAAAAAATCCCTTGAGTTGATATGAATAATAACTAAAGGTACAAAAAACTTATCTTTATACATATATATGGCGTAACCGATGATATACTATTTTGGCGGATTGTCGCCTGACGATTGGCCTAGCTATTTCTGGCTTTAAAAGTCGGGCCATAGGCCTTATTGAATTGTAAGTAAACATAAAATCTTAGGCGTAAAAATGCTGTAGTTATGCGACGTTCCATGGATTGGAATATTTGACTCATGTCTTCTTGTCTTGTAGACGATATGCTCCTCCAGGAATAACTTTTGTAACATTGTAGGGTCCCTCCCAAGGTGATTCTAGCTTTCGGTGGCCATCTTGTTTGAGACGCAGAACTAGGTCCCCTACTGCAAAGGACCTTGGACGTAATCGTCGACCGTGATAATTGTGCAAATTTGCTGACATATAGTAGCTCTTTGTAGGGCTTCATCTCGAGCTTCATCGAGTGCATCAACGTCATCCTCGAGTGCTTCTATTGATTCCTCTTCATCATATGCAGCTACTCTGGGAGATTCATGTGAAACTTCGACTAGAAGAACGACTTTAGTACTGCGGACCAGAAAGAAAGGTGTTTCTGGTGTTGCCGTATTAGGGGTGGTTCGCAAACTCCACAAAACAGATGGTAACTCATCAACCCACGCTCCTTTCGCTCTATCGAGTGGTGCGAGCAATCTTTTTCTTGAGTCCAACAGTTAATAAGCCATTGCCTTTTTCTACTTGTCCATTGATTTGTGGATGAGCTACTGAGGCATAGCTGACCTTGATTCCCATTTCCTCGCAGTATTCCTTAAACTCACTGGAAGTAAAATTAGTCCCATTGTCTATAATTATGTTGTTTTCCACGCTGAACCAAAATACTATGGACTGTATAAAATTCACAGCCGAAGCTCCATCTTGAGTGGTGACTGGCATTGCTTTGATCCATTTAGTAAATTTGTTGACTTCTACTAGCAGAAAGACGTGTCCTCCTGGAGGTTACTTATGGAGTTTTCCTACCATATCAAGTCCCCATTGAGAAAATGACCAAGCCAGAGGTATAAGGTTTCATTTAGCGGTAGGTGCTCCAGGTTTTTTTGCGAATTGTTGACATGCTTTACATGTTCTAACTATGTATTTTGCATCTTGAATTGCTATGAACCAATAAAATCCTGCCCTGAATGCTTTAGCCGCAATTGCTCGGCCGCTAGCATGATGGCCACAAATTCCTTCATGCATTTCCTTGAGTATAGTTTTCCCTTCTTCGGGTGTGACGCATCGCTGTAACACACCCAAGATACTTCTTCTATATAACTCCCCCTTAATTATCCTGAAGGCTTTCAATCTCTGAGTGATTCGTTGGGCTTCTGTCACATCTTCGGGTAGTTCTCCCCGGGTCATATAGGCTATATATGGCTGCATCCATGTAGGCTCTATTATCATGACCTCATCAATTTCTGGTTCTTCTTCAATGGCCTCTTCTGTTCTTGTACTGGTTGATGGAGCCCCAGAGTCTTTTTGCGGCTTATTCATTTTCCCTGTTTTGGGTGCTATGACTTCAGAAACTCTTTTTGCTTTGATAGAACGCTCGGATATTTCTTCCCAAAAAAACCGGGTGGCACTGGTAGACACAGGGACCTGATGTTCGCCAGATTGTCGGCTTCTTCATTACTTGCTCTTCCTATCTGCGACACTTCGTATCCATCGAATTGAGCTTCCATGATGCTGTATAGATCTCGATAAGAAATCATGTTGTCACTGACAGCATCACACTTATTCATTGCTTGCTGTGCTACAATATTGGAATCACCAAATAAAATTAGGCGAGTTGCACCGCAGGCTTTGGCCATCCGCATGCCGTGCAACAAGGCCTTGTATTCTACTTCATTATTAGATGCGTTCACGAAGCTCATCCGAAGTATGTATCGCATCTTGTCTCCTTACGGTGATATTAATATGACTCCTGCTCCTGCTCCTTCCATTGTTTTTGATCCATCAAAGTACATTGTCCAGGAGCTAGAGAGATCAGTTGGACCCGCACATTGCAACTCAGTCCATTCCGTGATGAAATCAGGCAAAACTTGTGATTTAATTGCTTTGCGCTTCTCATATGTGATGTTCCGAGGAGATAATTCGATACCCCATAGAGAAACACGCCAGTTGCTTCTGGATTATTAAGGATGTTGGATAGAGGTGCTTCATTGACCACCATGATCGAATGTTCCAAAAAATAATGGCATAGCTTTCATGCCGTCATAAATACTCCATATGCTAATTTTTGATTGTGCGGGTACCTTTGTTTGGATGGTGAAAGGACCTCTCTCAAAAAATAAACTGGCATCTAAACACCATGGGTTTTTCCTTCTTCAGGTCGCTCTACGACCAGAACCGTACTAACCACCTGATTTGTAGTGGCACTATAAAGAAGTAAAGGCTCTTTATCTCGTGGAGACACAACGACGGGAGGCGTTGAAAGTGTATTTTTGAGGTATTCAAAAGCGCGTTGAGCTTCGTCGGTCCATTCGAACTTATCTGACTTCCTCATTAGAGCGTAAAATGGTAATGCTTTTTCTCCTAGTCTAGCAATGAAGCGGTTGAGTGCTGCCACTCTCCCAGCCAGCTATTGTACACCTCGTATAGTTGTTGGTTTTTTCATTGTTAGAATTGCCTATATTTTCTCAGGATTGGCTTCGATTCCTCTTGCTGATACCAAATATCCGAGGAGTTGCCCTACTGGGACTCCAAAGGAACACTTTGTCAGGTTTAATTTGATGCAAAACTTATCAAGATTTTTGAATGTTTCTTCGAGATCTTTAATGAGTGATGATCCTTGCTTTGTTGTAACTATTACATCATCGATATATACTTGTACGTTTGTGCCAATTTGGCTCCCAGGCAATTCTGCATCATCTGTTGATATGTTGCTCCGACATTCTTGAGGCCAAAGGGCATTGTTGTGTAATAGAATACACCATAAGGTGTAATGAATGTTGTTTTCTCCTGATCTTCCTCCTTCACCCGAATCTGGTGGTATCCTGAATATGTGTCCAAAAAGGAAAGACGTCTGCATCCCGCAGTTGCATCGATTCGCGGTTGTGGGAAGTGATCCTTTGGATAGTGTTTATTTAATGCGGTGAAGTCAATGCACATCCGCAGCTCCTTGGTGTTTTTCTTCAGGACACATACTGGGTTTGCGACCCATTCTGCTTTCTTCAGTTCCTTTATGAAGTTAGCATCAGTGAGGCGATGTATCTCTTTCCCAATAGCTTTTCTCTTTGGTTCTGCAAAGCGATGAAGCGATTGCTTTACCAGTTTCTCTTTTGGATCTAAATTTAATGCGTGCTCAGCAACTGGGAATTCCTAGGATGTCAGAAGGTAGCCATGCAAAGATTTCCCAGTGCTCACGGAGGAACTCGATGAGCGCGCTTTCCTATGCAGGACCAAGGTTGGAATCCACAAATGTTGTCTTCTTCGGGTCGGTAGGATGTATCTGTACTTCTTTTGTGTCTTTCACGGTGTCAAAGGCCTGGTCGGGATTGACACGTGCTATTGCCAGAGGTTCTACGATTGTTGTCTTTTTGAGCTGCTCGAACTCTGTTGCCATCCCGAAAGATTCAGAGATTTTGTTGAACTCCCTGTCGCAATTGTCGGAACGTGTGAAACTTCCTTTTACTATTATGATTCCCTTTGGTGTTGGCATCTTCATGACTAAGTATGCATAGTGCGGGACTGCCATGAATTGCGTGAAAGCCGGGCGTCCCAAGATTGCGTGATACTGTGATGGCCAGTCCATGACTTTGATCACGAGTTTTTCCTGCCTAAAATTCTCTTTGGATCCAAAAACAACATCAAGGAAAATTTTACCTAAAGGAATTTCGGCTTTACCTGGTACTATGCCAGTGAAGTATGTTTCTGTTGGTGCCAGATTTTCCAAGGGATAGTTCATTGCCCTTAGTGTTTTGGCATAGATCAAGTTTATGCTGCTTCCTGAATCCATGAAGACCTTGCTCATGTCGAACCCGCCAATTTGTGCTTCAACCATCAAGGCTGAATGACCCGGTCTCGGTACTTGATGTGGGTGATCAGCTCTGCTGAATGTGATTTTCTATTCTGACCAATGGAGGTACTCGGGTGTGGCTGGTGGATCCACCTCTGCCATGTTGAGTTGTCTTGTGATTATATTCTAAATTCTGTTGGATGGACACCCTTTTTTAATCATTGACATTGCACCCTTTGACCTGGGGTATTCGGTGTTTTGATCAATTGTGTTTTGTGATTGTCCCACTGGCAGAGGTGGTGCAGTGATGGCTAACGTGCCAGGCATGGATGCGTATCCTTGTCTTGCTGCTTCAGTTGCTTTTGCATTACATAGCTCTTGCATTTTTAAGAATGTTCGACAGTCTTTCATGAGGTGGTTGGATTGTCTTCTTCCCGCTGAGTCGACATAAAAGTGCATGTTGTAGGGCCCTTCCAATATTTGCATTGCGGACATGGGTGGGTCCCAAGCTTTTGGCTAATATCATTGCGCTAACTGGCTTCCTCCGCCTTCATCCCTATTGCGGCAGTACCTGCTATTGTAGTCGTCAATCCTGTTGTTGCCTTCACCCGAAAAACTAGCTATGACGTAACTTGGTCTCATGTTTCCGTCATTGTTTCGTCGCCTCCTGTCATTGTCGCGCTTATCACTATCTTCTTCGAGTGACCGTGTTCGTTTGTTGTACAACGCGTCTTGTCCATCAGCCCAATGATTTGCTATGTCCATTAACTGTGAAATTGTCTTAGGTTTAACTCGACCCAGTTCTTCTCTGAATTCTCGGCGACGGAGGCCATCGTTGAAGGCATCAATGGCTCTTTCATCGGATATGGATTCAGCTGTATTTTTGATGATGTTCCATCACTGGATGAATGTTCTTATTGACTCTCTAGGGTTTTGTTTGCATGCCCACAATTGATCTAAAGACGCGGGTCGTTTGAATGTGGACTGAAATTGTTGGATGAACTTATCTTCGAGATTGTTCCATCTACTAATAGAATCTTCGGGTAGTTGTCTGAGCCATGATCTTGCAGCGCCAGTAAGGTGCAATTGTAAACTTTGCATTGCGGTAGCTGTCGGTCCGCCCTGTAATTTGACAGTAGCCAAGTAATCTGCCAACCATGCTTTAGGTTCTTGAAGTCCATCGTATTTTTGGCAGTCATGCAGAAGTTTAAAATCTTTGGGTACTGAAGTTTTCTGAATCCGCTGAGTGAAGCAGTTGGCTCCATAGAGTTCATAGTCATCTTCATTGTCGCCGTCGTGGTATCTTCGGTTTCACTTTTCGTCTCTTGTGTTACTTCGTGGCTCTAGTCCTGAAAGATGTTCCTAATGTGGGGATCGCGATCATCGGGTGTGCCCCGCTTGCCGAGGGCTGCTGCGACGGCGTGGGGATCTGTCAGGTTGATGCATAATTCCTTGTTTTGCTCATGCGAGAGTTGCTCCTACCAGGCCGAGGTTCATCAGGGCAGAACGGTGAAGAGTCGCACGAGGATCATCGGGTGCGGGTTGAGTTGTGATCAGATATGTTTGTGCAGCCATAGTAGCTTCTTGAGCTATTTTTTTGCTTTGATCTTTCCTGCTTGATCTACTAACATAAACGATAGATCAAGGTCTCAAATCAATGCATTCATTTCTGTTTCGGGGATGTTCTATAATCGAGATGTTCCCCTTCCTAGCGGTGCTCCTCCCGTTACGCTCCCAGACCTTTGGGTAAAGCTTAGTTGTGCCTGTCGTAGGCTGGATTCGTTAGCTAACCTCTTTCTTTCATCCTTAGTAGGTCTCTCTTCTTGTGGTGAAGCAAGTATTGATATGCTAATAAATCTTCATGTGAGGCGTCGACTGTCATTGGAACTGCGCCTAAAATTGCTTCCCTGACCTTTTGCCATGCTGCCGCTAGTAGCCGAAGAGTTCGCCTTTCTTCCCCGTTTGGTTCTACTCTTCCTCCTGGGACTATGTGGTTGTTTGCTGTTTCTCCCCGTTTCCGTGGTCCGCTTCATTGTTGTGGTTTCCTGCATTGTCATCCGAAATATCATTGGGATCGAGGATAGGGTTACCGTTAGAATCGCGCGGTGTCGAGGTATTCCCGTTGACCATACACACTTGGTGGCACGTCATGTATGGGCTTGTGTCATTGCCATCTGAACTGAGGGAGACACTATTGGGTGGGTCGGTGAAATCCATTGTTTTCTGTTCTAGGTAGATTTCTGCCATCCTTATCCCAAAGTCGATGTTTTCACCGCTTTCCTCGGGTTCAGAGTTTGCTGGGCTTGTTCCACATGGTGGATTTAGTGAGGGATCTAATCCGATGGAGAGATTGTCGTAAAGACCATCAAGATCTCCCAAATCTTCCTCATCTTGCTTATTTTCTTCTAGTGCTTCGATTTCTGCCCTGACCTTCGTGGAGGATCCGACAGATGATGCTTGTATCGCCATAAGCGTAGTCTTTTCCACCGACTGTTCTGATGTACTCAGTGCTGAAGGGTGTGATTTTTGGGGGTCTTCTACTTGGAAGTGGAAGCTTCCGATGATTAGATCGGATCCGCCATTGAATTCGGCGAGTACTACCACAGGGGTGGGTGGGCATGGAACCACTTTTGTTGGGTTGCTTCTTCGAAAAGAGAGTTCCGCCGAATCCATGGTTCCAGCGTTCAAGTATCCCACAGACAACGCCAATTGACAAGGGGTAACCTCGACAATGTCCATGAAGAAGGACTTAGGGTTTCGCGGAAAAGAGAACACTAGGGATTTCATCGGATATCAGGAGAACAATGGAGTCAAAGTCGCCTGAATATTGGGCGAATCACACTATTACAAATCGCTTGGGGATTGTTCGATGTCCTCGCCTAGGCTTCTCCCACCCTATATATAATAGGCCGGGTCTCAAAGCTATATGCGGATAGGTTACATTTACGCGATTACAATACCAACACGATATCAGTCCTTTTCCTCTTTCCTAATACAACTACAATCTGTGTTGGTTGCTCCTTCTAGGCCATCATGTTGAGTCTTCATGGGCCATAAGCCTTTCTTCGGGCTTGGGTAGCAAATCATAGGTACCCGAGTAATCATACCTATGTCACCCTGTGTTCCCTATCCGCTCAATTGTGTCGACTAACCTTAAGTTTGTCTCCCTACGGGTTCGAGAACTATGTAGACATGATCGAGACTCTCTCCGATCAATAATCCTTAGCGGGACCTGGAGATCCATAATGACTCCCACTAGTTCCATGAAAATCCAATGATTGTCTGAACCTTTTTCGCTATAATCAAATTCCTTTTGTCTTGCGATATTTTACTTGTCCAATATTTGATCACTCGATATCATCCATACCTGGTTTAATCTCGTTCCCGACAAGTACTCTTTTTCTCGTTCCTGTGATATAACATTCTAGTGATCAAATCACTTGCTTGCAAGCTATGTCAATGTGATATCGCCGGGAGGGCCCTAAGTATATCTCTCTGTCAACTGGATGGAAAAGTCCCACTCTTGATCCACGAGCCTCAGTTAACACTTTCCAAGTACCCGACGACACCTTTATAATCCCCTAGTTACGAAGTGACGTTTGATGTAATCAAAGTACCTTTCTGGTGAAAGTGATTGATGTGATCTCATGGTCTAAGGATATTGAGTTACTATGAATGCGATAGCAATATAAACTTGAGGACTTGATCCTATTGCTAAATCTACTAGGGGTGACTGTTCATCATATCATTCTCTAATGATATGACCCTATTATTAACAATATCCATTGTTCATGATCAGGAAACCTTTGATCATCTGTTAATCAACAAGCTAGTAAAGCGAGGCATTACTAGGAACCTTTTCTTTTGTTCATAAATTATAGCACGAGAAATAAACATTTATCATAAACATGGAATAAGATAATAACCACTTTATTATTGCCTCTCGGGCATATTCCTTTCTATCCCCCACTTGCACTAGAGTCAATAATCTAGTTTGAGAAAACTTGCGCCTTCAACACCTATGGCACTTTGGTGTTGTATATACGTGTTTGATAGTGGTAAACATAATCCCAAATCTGACACTTTCAGGTCTATGTGTATTTGCATGTCTTTGCATCTCTACGCATCACTCATTCTCAAATGAGGTGGCTTTGTATAAATTTGGTGATACCTTAGTTCCTTGGGGTTTAAAACATGTTGATACAATTGTCATACAATATATCTTCATAGTACTAGCCCATCGAACCACACCTAGTTCCTTTGCTGCTACCATAGAAGTCTTATACTTAGCCTTTCATTGTAGTATCCGTCACAATATCCATAACTTTGGAACTCATCCAAATCCATCATGGAACTTTCTTCCATTACACTATGCCACATTCACCTATAGCATAAATTGAGATAAACTTAGTTTGTATCTGGTGACAAAACTAGTATCTATGTAACACTTCAATGAATTATTTGTTTAGTTCCAATGTAACACCTTACATTGAACTATTTTTATAGTGTCAATGTAACACCTTACAATTAACTATCTGTATAGTGTCAATGTAACACCTTACAATGAACTATCTATCACTTCTACATACAGAATATATTCTTAGTTCTTCCAAAGATCATAGGAATATCCTTACTATCGTCCAATGATCATCTTATTATAAGTCACCTTGGTATATGCTCATAACATTTATAGCATAGGACATATATGGATATGTACATATCACGAAATGACTCATTAAGATATTCATGTGATTTCACTCACCAAGTGTCAACACACTTGAATCTCGTTTATCAAGTTATCCATGTGATTTTACTCACAAAGTGTCAAAACACTTGAATCTTGATTCAACCTTATCCATGAGGCAAGAACCTTTCTTGTTGTTTCCATACTGAACTCATTAAACATTTCATCTATGTACATTTGGCATAACCATATTAGCATCTCAATCTATCCAAATAGACATTGATGCCTAATATTCGGGTTTTGCCTAAGTCTTTCATCCAAATCTAATTTCAATGAAATTCTTAACATGTGTCAAATAAAATATACATACTTTCCAATCAACACAATGTCTTATACACAATGTATTAGAAATATGTCTTAGCACTGCCACTTAATTTCTTGCAAATGCAAGAAGCTTCATCATCTCCAGTGAAATTAAACCTTTTAATAATTTCATCATGGTGAAGATTCCAACTCCGTGATGCTTACTTCAACCATTGAAGTTTGCATTCCTTTTTTAGAATCCTTTGATTCAACAAAACCCCTCGGATTGTGTCACGTACATGATGGCTCTGAAATATAAACATCTACGTCCACATTTAAAGTGGATATTATTCATATTTTTTATGAAATGTCTCTCTAAACCCTGCCACTAATGCCCAATATTCAAAGGGGTATGCAATCCTTTTTTTCTATTTTTCCTGTGTAGATAGTGTCGTTTGAAGATGGGAATCACTATATTAAAGTCAAAGATACGAGATTTTCAACAACCAGCAGAAGAAACCAGGAGCCGTGAAGCGGAGGCGGATGCTTTAACGACCAACTATACGACCAGAACAAAATTCCGTCCATATAGTTCCAGTCGTATAGTTGGTGCCGCCACCATTAAGTCAAATAGAACAACTTTCGTGAAGGGACCCCTATATAAAGAAACCTCGAACAACGAGAAAAGAAGCCTGCCTCGACCAAAAGTCTCTGCCCCAGATCACCAGCCGCCTCCAGATCTCAAAACCCTTCTCCATCTCCATAGCCATATTCCACCACTTGTAATAGTAGATCTCTTCTTCGATTGGCGACATTGTAAGACTATTGCTATCAATCTTATGATTTTCATTACAATGTTTGTGATTGTTGATCTCATCTCTATGTGTGAGTAATCCTCCTTGGGCTAAGGGCTTCGGCCTAGCCATGTAGCGTTTGTGCATGTTATTTATCATAGATGGGATCATGTATTAGTTTGTATGACATGATGATTATTGTATCCTCTCTTGCCTCAATCTAAGGACTTGTCAGGTACCCAAGACCCCGAGGGTTGAGCCATGTATAGGGAGTATGAGTAATGACTGATCTACAGGTTGGGAACCCTAGTGACAGAGGGGTAGTACGGCTATATGTGAGGGATTTACTTGGGATTAACAGTGACATCACTATGCATATCATTAGTTCTCTTTCTTCTATGGATGATACTAGTAGGTTATTGCTATAAGCGGTTGCGGAGGAATAGCAATTATGGATGCACTGCCCACATATAATTTATCTTGCTCTAACAATTACATGCATACTTTATCCTTATCTTTTATTCCCATCAGATGTTTTGCACAGCTACAGGTGAAACCGAACGCCCTAGGCCCCCTCTCTCCATCATCGACAACAACAAAAAGACGCAAACACTTGGTCCGGTAAAAACACAAAAGGAATTCTAAAACTCCCGAAGGTCTGTTAAAGTAACTTCACTATGCATCTGCTTCCCGAGGATTCGATAACCTAGGTCTACTAGGGAAAAACATGCTATACTACATCCGTAATCTGGATCGAAGGTATCAACCCTTTTTCTGGCGCCGTTGCTGGGGAAGCAATAGCTACCCTGGTGAGGTTATTAGGAACCTTGCTAGTTTTAATTATTGTTTTTAATTTTGTTAGTTTGCTTTTAGTCTTTGTTCGATAAACCAAAAAAAATAGTTAGCCTTTTAATTATTGATTTTACTAATATAATTCTCTGTTTAAGAAAACGCAAAAACATAGGAAATATGGCTGAAAAGAAGCTTGGGGAGTTTGCTACTCCCAACAATGATTATTTGCATACTCCTATTACTCAGCCAACAATTGCTGCTGATGATGACTATGAAATTAAGCCCCATTATTTAAGTTTGGTTCAACATAATCAATTTGGAGGCTCTGCTGTTGAAGACGCAGGTATGCACTTGAATACTTTCACTAAAATATGTGATATGATGCGTATAAAAGACATTGACCCCGATGCGGTCAAATTGCATCTATTTCCTTTCTCTCTTAGAGGAAGAGCAAACGAATGGTTGCTATATTTATTTGCCTAGAAATACTATTACATCATGGGTGGAATGCACTTCTTTATTTATGACTAAATTTTTCCCACCTGCAAAGAGTATGCAACTCAGATCTAATATTACTGGTTTTAGACAAGAAGAGCATGAGCCACTAGCGCTTGCATGGGAGAGGATGAAAGAATGCATGAGAAACTATCCTAGTCATGGGATGGAATATTGGTTAATTCTCCATATATTTTATAATGCTCTTAACCCTGTGTCTAAGTCTATGCTTGATACTGCAGCTGGAGGAACATTTATGGGTAAACATATTACCAAAGCAAAGCAGCTGCTAGACAATAGGCAAGACAACCATGCCCAATGGCATGTGGATAGATCAAACACGAAGAAGGTGAACTCCGTCTCACCACAAGAAAATGAAGAACTCAATGCTAATTTGGATGATCTCATACTAGCCGTAAAAGGTAAGGAAACCCAGGTAAGAGCTATCCCTGAAACAAATATTGAAGAAATAGACTTCGTAGCTCATAATGATTATAACCCTGCTTGGAAGAAGAATTATAATCCTAATTTTCAGAAGCATTATTCTAGTCCTGCAGGTAACTCTAATAATAATATGCGAACTAGTAATGGTAGTCTCCAAAAAACACTTAAGTCTTTTATAGACTCACAAAATAAACAAAACAATATTCTTGTTAAAATAACAGAGAACCATGATGCTATGCTTGGTAAATTATCTAACCAAGCTGTTAGTTTCAGAAATGATTTGCAGGCCCTCCAAGAAAGAACGAGGATCGTTGAGGCACAACCTAAAAAAACTAGGTAAGATAACCGAGAGTCAAACTCTCATTCTAGCCAAATTTGCAGGTAAAGCCGAGCCCAATCCTGTTGAAGACCTCAAGATGATGAGAATCCAAAGGGAGGAGCCTAAAGAACTTGATTATAGTAATGCTCCTTCACCAAGCTACACCGTAGAAGATCTCGTAAAAAGGATCAACGTTAAGATTCTGGTAAGTGAAGGTAGTGAGGAAGCTATGTACCAACACTTTGTTAATCAGGTAGCAATAACGATACGTGAGCTTGAGGAAGAATATAAGCAAATTGCTAAAAAATTACCTGTAAAGCTAGATGACATATTTGGGCCTATGAGATAGCTGCACTTTGTGATCTAGGTGCAAGCGTTTCAACAATTCCAAAGAGTCTTTTTAACAAGTTAAACTTGGCTCTTTTGAGATCACCGAGTTAAAATTGCATCTAGAAGATTCTACCTACAAACAAGCTGTAGGAATTAAGGAGAGTACTTTAGTATACATTAAAGGCTGTCCTGCTCTTATTGATTTTGTTATTGTTTACATGCCTGAAGATGTTACTGCTCCTATTATATTAGGTAGTCCTTTCTTAAGAACTATTAAGTCTTTGATTAATCTACATGAAGGGAACATGAAGCTTCAATTGCCTTCGCGGGATCCTTTTGTTATTCATTTCCCCAAGAAGAAGAAAGCCAAGCATGATGAGAAGGAGGTCATCACTTTCAAGGCCAACTACTTTGGAGTGGGTGTTCCACTCATCTGGCCTAAGTGAGCAACATTGAGGTCAAGCTATTGACCATAAAAGAGCGCTTCATGGGAGGCAACCCATGTGAAATAAAGGTTTGAGTAAATTTTTTAATTTTTAGTTTAAGTTTATGTTCAATAAAGAGTTCTAGAAAACTCCAATTGAGGAGAAGAAGTTCGGTAGTACTAAAAATCCTGCTTTATTCATGCTATTATTGGTCGACAATATTTATTGTCAAATTTCTGTAAAAAACAAGGTATATCACTAAGTTACAGGAAAATAAATAATTTACAAAGAAACAATTTTTTGATGCATACAGAGAGTTTAACGACTAACTATATGGCGGGAATAAAAATTCCGGCCGTATAGTTCCGGTCGTATAGATATCTTTGCCATCGATAATTTTTCTTTCTTATGTACAGAGAGTTTAACGACCAACTATACGGCGGGAATAATTTTTTTGGCCATATAGCTCTAGTCATATAGATATCGGTTCCTCCATACAAATTCTTTTCCAATGTACTGACAGTTTAACGACCAACTATACGACGGGAATAAAAATTTTGGCCATATAGTTTCGGTCGTATAGATATCGATGCTTTTGTATATTTTCTTTTCCCAGGTACAGAAGGTTTGATGACCAACTATAAGGCGGGAACATGTGGTTCCGTCCGTATAGTTCCGGCCATACAGCTGTACCGCTAGGTGGAAACCCTAAAATTTTGACAGAAGGCCAACTATACAGCGGGAACGCATTGTTCTGGCCGTATAGTTGCGTCCGACCACAAAATCGCACGGGAAGGTACCTCCAACTCCAAAACTTCAATCCTTTTTCTCTCCTCTACCTCCAAACTCTCTCAAAACCTCAAGAGATCTTCATCTCTACTCAATTTTGTTCGATTTCCTCGCACACAAGTGATCTACGGTATGTTTCTCCTTCGATCCTCCAATTACTTTTTGCAAATTCATCATCGACCTATTGTCATTATCTATCTTGGGTGAGACCTACTATGAACTTATTTCCATGATTCTCTTGCCTAGATTATTATTTTGAGGAGATTCTTTAGTGTGCTATGATGAGGAATATGTTATACTTACTATTGTTGGATCAAAAAGGTTTATTTTTGTCTTTCTTCAATGTTTTAGATGATGAACACAAGGAGCCAAACTCGTGCTCGTGCCACCGCTAGCGCTTCTCGGGCTGTCGTCCAAGAACGCATGGCGATACGATTCAGGAATGAGCCCCAACGTGATTGCTTCACCAAGATCAAGAACCGCGAAGTGAAGGCCATCAAGTGGGCTTGCCCCATTATATTCAACCAACTCGGTATTTCTGATGACTTCAATTTACTTTGTAATAGAACTGTCTTGCAAAACTTTGTGTACAATGATGTGCCTACTTATCGCCGCTTAACCATTGAATTCCTAAGCTCATTGCAAAGCACCGTTAAACAATTGCAAGGAGAGGACACGATTTCTTTCCGACTTATGAACAACAACTACACTCTAACATTAGATGAATGGTGCACATGTTTTAATTTGCCAAACAATGATGATAATGCCTTACACGCATCCTTTGTTGGCTTAAAACCTTCCCCTGAACAATATTATAATAGAATGAGTTTCACTACTAGAGTGAGCAAGGGGAAGAATATTCAACATCCTGCAATTTGCTATTTGTTCTATGTTATTGCTAACACCTTGGAGGCACGTAATGAGTTCACGAGACTCAATGAGGAGGACATCTTAGTCCCTACAAAGGCTGCTTACATCAACTGCGGCTTGTCACTCAACTTGGGTGTCATCCTTGTGTGCTACCTAGAGCACCAAGCCTCCCAAATCCAAGGACCAATCACAAGTGGAAGCATCATCAGTGTGCTTGCCACTGCCCTAGACATCGACCTAGGTGAGTTGCAACCCGTACTAGGTGAGCGAAGTGTTGGTTTCTGTACTTTAAAAGCTTGTGGAATGCTCACTAGGAGAGGTGGTGTTTATTACCTACATATTGCTAGAGCTGGGCATATCTACCCCGCTCCTATGCCTAATGGTCTTTTCTCTATCGATGAAGGACATTTTATATATGACTTGCAGGTTGAGCAACACCAACCCGAGGAGGAGGTTCTGTAGGAGGATGAGGACCAAGAAAAGGAGCAAGAAGTTCCTTATCAAGAGGAGCAATCACAAACCCGGTTCTCTACATACCTAGACTTCCAAGAACTTGGAGGGACTATGGAGAGGATGCATAGCCTCTCTTTGAACCTCCGAGGATCAACTAGTAACCTCTCAACTCAATTTGCGAACTGGAGTAATGACTTTTTCCCTCCACCACAATGATTTGAAGGGCTTGCAAAAGCCTAAGCTTGGGGAAGTTTCCTGATACCTTCGATCCAGATTACGAATGTAGTATAGCTTATTTTTCCCTAGTAGACCTAGGTTATCGAATACTCATGAAGCAAATGCATAGTGAAGTTATTTTAACGGACCTTCAAGATTTTTAGAATTCCTTTTGTGTTTTTACCGGACCAATAGTTTGCGCCTTTTTGTTGTTGTCGATGATGGAGAGAGAGGGCCTAGGGCGTTCAGTTTCACCTGTAGCTGTGCAAAACATCTAATGGGAATAAAAGATAGAAATAAAGTATGCATGTACTTGTTAGAGCAAGATAAATTATATGTGGGCAGTGCATCCATAATTGCTATTGCCTCCGCAACCGCTTATAGCAATAACCTACTAGTCTCATCCATAGAAGAAAGAGAACGAATGATATGCATAGTGATGTCACCGTTAATCCCAAGTAAATCCCTCACATACATCCATACTACCCCTTCTGTCACTAGGGTTCCCAACCTGCAGATCAGTCATTACTCATACTCCCTATACCTGGATTAACCCTCGGGGTCTTGGGTACCTGACAAGTCCTTGGATTGAGGCAAGAGAGGATACAATAATCATCATGTCATACAAACTAATACATGATCCCATCTATGATAAATAAAATGCACAAACGCTACATGGCTAGGCCGAAGCCCTTAGCCCAAGGAGAATTACTCACACATAGAGATGAGATCAACAATTATAAACATTGTAATGAAAATCATAAGATTGATAGCAATAGTCTTACAATGTCACCAATCAAAGACGATATCTACTATTACAAGTGGTGGAATATGGCTATGGGGATGGAGAAGGGTTATGAGATCTAGAGGCGGCTGGTGATCTGGGGCAGAGACTTTTGGGCGAGGCTGGAGATGTTTTTCACGTTGCCCGAGGCTTCTTTATATAGGGGTCCCTTCACGAAAGTTGTTCTGTTTGACCTAACGGTGGTGGCGCCAACCATATGACCGGAGCTATACAACCGAAATTTTGCTCCGGTCGTATAGTTGGTCGTTAAAGCGCCTGCCTCTGATTCACGGCTCCTGGTTTCTTCTGGTTGTTGGAAATCTCATATCTTTGACTTTAATGTTGTGATTCCCATCTTCAAACGACATTATCTGTGCAGGAAAAATATAAAAAGAAAAGGTTGCATACCCCTTTGAATATTAGGCATTAGTGGCAGGGTTTAGAGAGACATTTCATAAAAAATATGAATAATATCCACTTTAAATGTGGACGTAGATGGCTATATTTCAGAGCCATCAACCTCCCCAAGCTTAAACTTGATCGTCTCCAAGCAAAAAAACCAAAATAAAGAAGGAACTCAACATTTAAACTGAAATAACAAGATGGTGATCTTACTCATGGTTGGTTGTATCATGTTTCCTCCACTTCATAAATCTTAAAACCTTCAGCATAGATAGAGTAATGGCATGCATATCATACGGGTTTTATGCATCCTTACAGCGCAGCAAAATTATTGTTAACATGGATGATTCAAATGAGTAAACTTTATTCCATGTCATGTAATCAACTCATAGGCTTGCCTTTGAACAATAAAGTATAATCATGTAAATTGACAGTGTGAGAGTTGTCATGAAAAGCATATACACTAGGGTATCTCAATTCCCCCACATCAATAAATCAAGACTTTTCAAGCACTACTTTTCTATTCATTGTCTTTCAAGAATTTCAGTTCTTGAGTAACTGAGAGCATGCCAAAGATTTTTATTAGTTTATCGGGCTGTGATGGACACTTGTGGCATCACTAAGGTTTTTGTTCCTTTTGCATAATGATTTCTCATAACAGCTAGACGAGTGATTCCATCATGATTATTGCTACCCAGGAGTGCCAAGAATCTCACCTACTATAGCATTGCTGCTACAAGTGTTTAATCAACACATAGCCGAAATCTAGGAGTTTCCTCCATGAAGATCGTTTGTAGGCCAGCGGAGTTGTTGGCATCCCATGAAGTTTGACACGCATAAAGCTATATCATTCTTATGATTAACAAGTCAAACTTTGGCATGCTCATAAAAACCACTAAATATTAATTCAATCGAACAAATCCTTTGAAAGAGAGCTATCAAGTCAATCAAGATTTTTAGTGGCGTTGAGTGTCTCTAGAAATAAGCCTTCAAGACTAAGCACTACAACACCCAAGCCTTCAATTGTGAGACTTTTTCTTATTACAATTGTTTAGCATTTTTTAGGCAAGACTTGGTTAATTACGAGAGCTGGAACAAAACGTACCCAACTAAATACCCATGCAAATGAAAATCTTACTACAATACAAAGACTCACTCCACCAATATAATATCTGAACATTTACTACTAACTAGCATGGGTTTCTCAAACTTCAAAAGTGGGGAGTCATAAGGCATATCTCTCATGTTTGGTTTCACTTCTCTCTTCCTTTTTTATTTACTTCTTGGAAACTCGAAGTCGATCACTCTCCTGCAAACATATGAACCTCAAGGCGGAAACAAAAGAAAGAGGGAAAATAAGGAAAACTGGAGAAAACTTTTTGTGTTTTTTAAGAGAGGGAGTTTAAAGAATAGAAAATCAGTGGCAAAGCTCGGCTAGAAAATATCGAAAGTAAATAGAAAGAACTAAAACCAACACGAGTGCTTATAAAGTCGAATTAAAAACACAACCTCGAAATAAATAAAAGATAATGAACGCCAAATAAAGATACATGAGGAAAGTTCCCCAAGCTTAGGCTTTTGCAAGCCCTTCAAATCATTGTGGTGGCGGGAAAAAGTCGTTACTCCAGTTTGCAAATTGAGTTGAGAGGTTACTAGTTGTTTCTCGGAGGTTCAAAGAGAGGCTATGCATCCTCTCCATAGTCCCTCCAAGTTCCTGGAAGTCATGGTATGTAGCGAACCGGGTTTGTGGCTGATCCTCTTGATAAGGAACTTCTTGCTCCTCCTCTTGGTCCTCATCCTCCTCCGGAATCTCCTCCTCAGGTTGGTGTTGCTCAACCTGCAAGTCATATAGCAAACATCCTTCCTCCGTAGAGAAAATACCATTAGGCATAGGAGCGGGGTAGAGACGCCAAGCTCCAGCGAGCATTCCACAAGATTTCAAAGTGGAGAAACCAACACGTCGATCACCTAGCACGGGTTGCAACTCACCTAGGTCGATGCCTAGGGCAGTGGCAAGCACGATGACGAGGGTTCAACTCGTCAGTGCCCATTGGTATGGACTTGGGGTTTGGAGAAGGAGGGAGTGTTGGAGGCATCAATCGGCTAGCAAACAAGCACACAGGGACACAAGGTTTACCCAGGTTCAGGCCTCGTAGAGGTCCCTACTCCTGCTTGTCTGCTCTTGGAATTATCGAGGGAGTCGAAAGTTATAGGGGGTGCGCAGATGCAATCTGGTGATGGTTGTGGAAACTAGGGTTGTGATCGTCCTCCTCACCACCCCCTAGCCTTTATATAGATAGGCTAGGTCTCGGGTAGCAAGTCGAGTCGGTTACAGATTAGGGTTCGTCCTTTGAACTTTCTAACTTAAGCTTCTTCTTGCCTCGCAAGCAATTGGAGAGCCCATGGGTCACCCGAATTCTTCATTGGGCCTTGGCAACACTGTGGGCTTCTGCCGTATCTGGACCGTATATGCCAAACTCGAGTACCTGTAGGGTATACCCATGTCAGTAGCCCCCTAGTGTCCAGTG
Organism: Avena insularis; assembly: GCA_023614405.1. Classification (NCBI taxonomy): domain Eukaryota; kingdom Viridiplantae; phylum Streptophyta; class Magnoliopsida; order Poales; family Poaceae; genus Avena; species Avena insularis. The sequence goes on along the minus strand of CM042694.1, from coordinate 229,680,458 downwards.
GAATCGCAGATTTGACTGGAGACTCTTATGAAGTCTTTCGAGTACATGACTGAGCATTTTTTCGAGTGTTCTGTTTGTGTCATAGGGATTGTTGATATACGTGCCTGATTTATCCGATGTACCAGTATCAGTTAACTACCTTAGGGCAAAACAACGCAATCTACTCAAAATCGAGTCCCCGGACTCGAATTCGGAAAAGTGCTATCGTAATTCGACTCAGGCCGCGGAGGTCTCACAGGAGTCGAATTCCAGTGTATAAATGTGAGCACTCGACGCGTCCGTCAAGGCATGTTCATCGTACCTGCAGGTACGGATATATTTTTGGTAGTGCGCAGCAGATGCGTTGTCAGACCTTATTCAGGACTTATCTTCACACTGCAAGTGCGACATCCAAATTCTTGTCATCGCGGAGATGATTCGAGTGGCCCAGGAGACGTAATCTCTTTGTAGGGAAAATATGTGGCAGAGTCGCCATGGCTTTCGAGTGTGGATGTTATCAACATACAATACGATGTACAAGGAAATATAATCATAGGGTGCGCGACCAGTGCTCCCTATGGGAGTAGCCCCGAGTGCCTATTCGAGTCATAGACTCGAGTGGGGACTAAAACATTTATGACTGCTGTCGTCTTTTGTTACTTGTTTCAGTCGAATATGCTTCTAGCGCTCCCTATGGGAGTAACCCGTAGTTCATAATTGAATCATTGATTCGAGTGATAGGTTTTCATGAAGCTTATATACCCGCATAAAAATTCTTTCGGGTGCGTGGCCAGCGCTCCTGTTAGGAGTAGCCCCCGAGTGCTTGGTTGAGTCGAAGACTCGAGCAAGGACTAAAGTAGTCAAAATGTTCTTCTACTGGAAACTATGACGTCAGTGCTGACGACGTGATGACTTCAGTTGCCCGCGTGAGCGGCTTTGACAAGCGGTGGTTCCCACTTTCTAACTTTGATTTGACTGGGCGTGCGTAATCTTCTGTTTTAACTGCGTCTCCTCGATTTCCACGCGTAATGGAAGTAGTGGGGATGGTTCGTGATTCACCTTCGCCATGCGTCGATGATGATGTGCGCCACGCGTCTAGTAGGGTTTCTGCTGGCCGTTGGATGACATCCGCGAGGAGGTTAAGTAGCAGCGCAACTGCGGTAATTTTTCCCATCTCTCTTGTTGCTCGTGCCTCCTTCACCATTGTTGCTCTTTCTGCTCCCTTGCACTCATCCCCTCTGTGGCACTAGACCAGCTGCGCGTATTTCCCAGCTATTTTCTGCGTTCTCACCACCGTCAAAAGATGGGCAATAAGAAAGGAGGCGCCACCGCTGGATCTGCGGCCACCATTGCCACCGCCAAGAAGAAGGGAGGCACCACCGCCATGGGCACCAGCGCCACCGGCGCTGGGAAGAAGAAAGGTGCGAGCACCCGCATCACCAATGGCTCCTGGCATGCATCTGTCATCAAGTCTTCTGAGCTACACACTCTTTGTCAAGATGGAGCGTTTCCTTCTACCGAAGATGATTCTCGAGTGCCTCACAACAAGGTAATCCCCCATCCTCCTGCAGGTTTCCGAGTGATGTTCCTTGCGTTCATCATTCGAGGTATTTCTCTCCCCTGCAGCAGTTTGTTCGGGGTCTTCTCTGCTTCTATGGGCTCCAGCTGCATCAGCTGTCCCCGAATTCGATTCTTCATATCTCTTGTTTCATCACTCTCTGCGAGTGCTGGCTCGGAATCGAGCTGCACTTCGGTCTCTTCAAGAAGCTTTTTAAGCTTAAGCGTTAGTCGGGGTCGGGCTCTGTAGTCTACGATGTAGGGGCTGTGGGATTCAAGTCGATTCTTCTGCCACTTACTTCGATATCAAGCTCACCACGTCTATCCAAGGGTGGAGAGACAAGTGGTTCTACGTCCGTGACCAGAAGGCCGATGGAGAGCATTATGGACTCGCGCCCTTCGACCCGGTGGCTGCTTGCAAGAGGAGGCGTTCCTGGAAGAACGTCGTGATGCCTGGCGAGTCCGAGGAGACAGAGATGCTGTACCAGCGTGTCTGCGACCTTGAAGGCTGTATCGGGAGAGAAGAAGGTGGCGCTGCGCTCATTCGTATGTGATTGCGCTGCCGTATCTAGGCTCTGCAGGCCAGAATCCACGTGATGTACTGCTGGGTCGGTGCTGTCGATGTCACTCGCATATCTGCAGAGGGCATTTCTGCGAGTGAGGTAGAAAGGAGGTTGCGACTAGTGACCAAGTACACCGCCAAGGAGTATCTCCTAGGCGAATCATTCGTCCCTCCTTTTGATGCCAACAACCCTCCTCCTGAGGTAGAACTGTACTGTAAAGTACTTTACTTTTTTGATTGCCTACCAAGTACTTGATATAATGATGTATCTTCTTATTGCAGGACTGGAACGTGGCTGCCAGTTTTCCTCCTCAGCCTGAAGGGGTTATCCCTCGTGAAGCAGACGAATAGGACGAGTCGGAATCGACCGTCCCAATTAAAGAAGAGGAGGAAGCCCTCGAGTCCAGCGGCCACGACACTCGCAAGTAAACCTGGGAATGGTTCTCATTTAACCGGGTGTACCAGTTCGGTTGCTCCACGTGGGTTTCTTTAGTTCGGTTTCTAATGGGTTTGCTCTCAAAAAAGTTTAGTTTAGTTCGGTTCATCTAGAAATTGGTTTAGGTGTGGTCAGTTATGGGTCCACTGGTTTCAGTTCGAAACAAGCCTAATCCATGGTTTCCAACCGGTTAGTCAGAGCGGTTCCTAGTCCTCCACTACTCCCATCCCTTGCGTGTATCGACGCCGCCGCCTTTCCGTCACCTACCTCAAGTCGTCGACCTGCCACCCGTGTCCGTCGACTGCGGCAACGAAAATGGAGGAGGGTTCTTCTCCTGCCGCCACGACGCAGGCATCTGCTCCTCAACTTCGGCTCAGACCCGGCGACCAGGAAGGTCTAGCAGCGTGTGCCTCTCAGCTCCGAAGACGGCCGGCACGGCGGCACCGGCATCGAGGCGCTGCTGGCGTTACTGAAACCATGTGTGTGCCATATCGCGTAGCCAGCCTAACGCCTTCGCGACGAGGTCATCGGAGACCTCCGCAAGACCGCATCGAGCAAGTCATCGGCGCCCTCGTCGCCGCTGCAAGCACACCCACACGGCCGTCACATCGCCTCGCTTACGCAGCTTGCTGCTTACCGGTAGCTCACGGCTACTGGGCCAGCATCTGCGATAGAGATAGTGGCCTTGTCTTCTGGTGACAAGGACCTGCGGTGACGGCGCGGCGCCGCGCGCAGGTGGATACTGAGTTGGTGCGGCACATGCTAAGCGAGGTAGAGCTTTATGCGCAATGGCGAGTTCAGCAAAGGGCAGGTGCATTTGGTATGTCGCCTCAGCGCTTGTTCTGACGGCACCTTCTCTCCGGCGAGCTCGTGCTGTTTCTGCCCTCATGCTTCTCCTAATACCTTGTCCTGTTTGATGAGCCGCTACGCATGCTGATCAAGGAGGACAAAGTGGACAGCGTGTTAGTTTGGTTCAGGTAGGTGAAACTTCTCTGTCTTTGCTCTGTTTGACACTAGCGACAGCTAGAATAGCTGACAAAACGTAGCTCCGTAATATACAGGTTCAAACCATTTGACTGAACGGTCCTTAAACAGTTTCAACCCACAGATTGGCCCTCGGTTCAGTTCAGTTTGGGTGGAACTATTAGACAAGTTTGGTTTTAGTTGGGTTGACAAAATAGTAAAACGGGTTTAGTTCAGGTTGGGTTTTCAATTTTATTTGTGCGGGTACAGTTGAGGTATGGTTCAGTTCTGGACCCATTCTCAGGTTTACTCGCAAGCGTTCCTGCAACAAGGATTCTGACGTTTCTTCGCCGACGACACCGGAAGGTCCTTCTGCTGCTGCTGCAGAGGAGCCGATTCCTGCCGTACCTGTGTGCGCCATGGCTCCTCCTGCTCTAAAGAAGCTGCGGCTGCCGAAGGAGTCATCGGATGACTCCTTTGACCTTGACAAATTCAACTAGTAAGCTTTTAATGTCCACGAGTTCATCTTGCTCTCTTTGAGATTGCTTTTCTGAAGTGGTGCTGGGCATGTTTTGCAGTCAAATGGCGTCGTCGTCTTCTGACGATGTCCAATTTGTGAAAGAGTCCGGAGTCGCAGACTCCAAGACCAAGGAGGTGGCCACATGGTCTCCTTCTCCTCTAGTGGCTGCCCACTCCGGCGCCAATTCTTCTAGCTCCCCACATGCTGGGGAACATCAGATGGTTGCACGAATGAGCAGTCATCTTCGGAGTCCCTGGAGGAACATGTGAGTGTCCTTTTTGCTGTTTGGCAGTCGAATCTGCACTTTTTGGCTGACACTGAGTCTTGTTTTCCCTTGGTGTAGCTCATTGTGAAGAAAGCTGCTCGCCTTGCGGAGAAAGTCCTTGCCATGGGTCGACAGCACGCCTTGCCGGACAATCGCCACCGCTCAGTCGAAGGTTTGTTCTTGACTTTGTCTCTTTAATCTCCTTTGCACTGGGATTTGTGGGCTCATATATTTTGCTGTGTTCTGCCTTTTTCAGGTGAACATAATGAACTTCTCTATCGCGTTACGTCCCTCAAGAAGGGGCTTGCTACGGAGGTGAAGAATCGCGACGAAGCAATCACAGCCCTAGAGGAGTCACGAAAGCGTGAGGAAGACCTATGCACTTCCACTGCTGAGAGGGAGAAATTGTTCACTGAGCAGCTTTTCCCGACTGCGAAGGCACTCTCGGGTACTTGATTTGATTTTCCCCGTGTTTTTTCCTTATCTTGGTTTTCTTGGTCTTGTGCTGACACCTTGTACTCTTTAGATGCCACTGGCCTCAGCTTCGACGCCCAAGCTTTGTGTCGCGAGGATGCTCTTGCAGGCGCTGTGGCCGCAGTCGAAGATCGTGGCGTCTCCCTCCAAGAGACGCTGAGGAAGGCCAAGGGTGTGCTCAGTCGCCTCCGGGAGGATCTGACTCCTAAGGCCGGTTTAATCGACAATCTTGACGACCTGGTGGAATCCTTCGCTGGAGGTATTCCCATGGAATTCAGGAACTCCCAGCGGTCTGTCAGCGCCACCATGGCACTCGCAATGGTGCAAGCCCATGGCGTGGAGTTAGATCCCGCCACGATCTCCGAGGTGATGCCTGTCGACGCCGGAGGCCAGCAGGTAGTGTTTGCTCCTTTCGCTAGTAGCTGCGGTAAATACGGGCCTCAGCTTGTCAAGACAGTCGCCAAATACTCTGAGGAGCGGCGCGAGCGAAGGCGGCAAAGACCATGACATCTGGGGCTACCACCGGCAAGTCCATGGCGTCGGAGACTGCCACGGATTCGAGTGGTCCTCATGATTCTCCTCCCACCGATGAAACCACGACGCAGCCACGTTCAAAGGTGGAGGAATTATCGTTGCTTTCGCGACTGCGCGACCGCATTAAGCAGTTGGAGCGTGAGTTGCCCATCGTCGGTGGTAACACGGATGTGTGGAAGTTGAAAGCTGAGAAGGCCGTCGCCCACGAGAAGTATCTCTTGGAGGAAGTGACGCACTTGAATGAGCAGTTTAAATGTTAGCTCTCTGTCTTCTCGTCTTGTCTTTTGGTCAGTCGCCGTGATGCCTTGTCCTTACACTTTGCTGCTTGCTTGGTGCAGTTGTTAGCACTCGTCATCCATAGGATGAGAAGGACCGGGTGGCCATTCGAATGAATAACCTGACCCAGGAGCAGCTACAGGCCAGTAGGTATTTTTGGGTGGACCACAACCGTGCGATCGCGTTGGCGACCCTGTAGGATCGTTCCTCTCGAGTGCTCCAATGCTTGAAGAGGGCGCATTCGTGTCTTAGACACATTTATCAGACGATGTTTCCACTGGACGCTGTCCCTTCAAGCTTGTTGGCCCTTTTGGCGAAATTTCAAGATATAAGCACAGTACGCGAGTGCATGCGGCAGCAGTTGGTCGCCGGTGTGAAGGCTGCTCTGTCACTAGTGCAACTGCATCAGCCAGATGTGGACATAGCGTCTGTTGCTACTGGACCGCCGCCGCCACCAGAAGGGCTGACCTGGAACATGGAGCCGAACTACCAGGCAGTTGATCGGCCAGCAGAGGACATCGTCGACTTCTTTGAAGAGCAAACGAATGTTCATCTTCTGCAGCAGTAGCATAGTTTGTATCATGCACATAGATGTATGAGTGTTGTAAAGTTCGTATGATTGTATTGGGTGTATTTAATACCCATTGGTATGTGAAGAGCTTGCTAGCTTGTATATTTTTCGAGTGTATTGTACTCTGCAGTTCCTTTTTGTTAGCCTGACGTGTGTTTATCTCAGCACCTTGCCAACCTGTCAGGTGTTGCAACTGGGTTGGTGCTTATCAAGGGTTCGATTGGTAGTGTGTCAGCTACTCAGGATACTGTGATTTGTTCGTAGAACGAAAGTGTAAAGGGTGGCGCAGCCCCCGAGTGATGAAATTGCAAGAAAATATGAAAAGACACGGAGTATTGGGGCACTTAGCTTTATTTATTCGCAGAATAGTACGAGGTACAATGTGTGGCTAAGTAGCCTGGCTGAATAGCCTTATTTGTAATGTAAAAAACGACTAGGGGTAGAAACGACGCAGCTGCGTGACGTTCCAGGGGTTGGAGTATGTGACTCCGCTTGCTAGGTCTTTGAGGCGATATGCGCCACCTGGGATTACTTCAGTAATCACATAAGGTCCTTCCCAGGGGGACTCGAGTTTGAGGTGCCCTTGCTGCTTCAGTCGCAAGACCAGATCTCCTTCAATGAAGGATCTGGGGCATAGCCTTCTGCTATGGTAGTTGCGGAGGTTCTGTTGATAGATCGTTGATCTCTCCGCTGCGATCTCGCGTGCCTCATCGAGGAGGTCGACGGAGTCTTCGAGTGCGAGAGTTGAATCCTGCTCGCTGTACGGAACCACTCGCAGAGCTTTGTAACGCACTTCTGTGGGTAACACCACCTCAGCACCATGCACCATGAAGAATAGGGTGTAGCCCGTGGCGCTGTTTGGAGTTGTGTGCAAGCTCGAAAGTACGGATTGTAGTTCGTCTGGCCAACATCCGGTGGCTTGTTCGAGTGGTCGAAGGAGTTGCTTCTTGATTCCACCGTAGATGAGGCCGTTGGCCTTTTTGACTTGACCGTTGGTCTGAGGGTGAGCCACCAAGGCGTAGCTAACATTGATTCCCAGGTTTTCGCAGAATTCCTGGAACTCCTTGGAGGTGAAGTTCATCCCGTTGTCCGTGATGATGCTATGTGGCACCCCAAAACGGTAGACGATGGACTCGAAGAACTTGACAGCGCTGGCCCCCGATTGATTCGTCACCGGCATGGCCTCGATCCGCTTGGTGAATTTGTCGATCGTGACTAAGAGGTAAACATAACCTCCTCGCGAGGATTTTGGGAGCTTGCCTACCATGTCGAGTCCCCATTGTGCGAAGGGCCAAGCCAATGGTATTGGCCTGAGTTCTACTCTAGGTGCATGTGGTTTATCCGTGAATTGCTAGCAAGCGTTGCAGCGCTGGACGATATCCTTGGCGTCATGCATGGATGTGGGCCAGTAGAATCCAGCTTGTAGAGCTTTGGCGACAAGGGTGCGACTGCTAGCATGGTGTCCGCAAGTGCCTTCGTGTATTTCGAGGAGGACGACCCTATTGTCCCCATTGGAGATGCACCATTGAAGTACCCCTGTGATGCTGCGCTTGTATAGTTCGCCATTGATGAGGGCGAATGCCTTGGATCGTCGTGCAATGTGTCACGCATTAGTCGGGTCATCTGGCAGCCTCTTGCTGAGTAGATATGTGATTTAAGGGTGTGTCCAAGATGGCTCGATCATCATGACCCCCATTGGGCCTTCGAGTCCCGTATGGAGCTCCATGTCGTCGAGTGCCATTGGCTTGTTGGGTGGCGTAGCCCCTGAGTCTGTTGATGTGCTTGCTTTCTTCTCTAGAGCTTTGGGCTTGATGGAGCGCTCGCAGATGCACTCTAGGAATACCCTAGGTGGTATGGGGGCGCAGGTGGAGCCGATGTTAGCGACTAGATCCGCCTCTTTGTTGCTTTCGCGGCCTACGTGTCGCAGCTCGCAGCTGTCGAAGTATTCCTCGAGTGTGTCATAGAGGTCACGATAGGCGATCATGTTGTGGCTCAGTGCGTCGCACTCGTGCATCGTTTGGTTGACCACCAACTTGGTGTCGCCGTAGATGATGAGCCTCTTAGCGCCGCAAGCTTTCGCCATCCGCATCTCATGGATTAAGGCTTCGTACTCGACTTTGTTATTGGAGTCAGTGAACTGCATTCGCAAGATATATTTCATCTTGTCTCCTTGGGGCGATGTCAGTATGACACCTGCGCCAGCTTCGTCCTTTTGCTTCGACCCGTCGAAGTGCATTGTCCAAAGATAGGACATATCTGGCTTGTCGGGGAGCTGGTTCTGCATCCAGTGCACAAGGAAGTCCGGGAGAACTTGCGACTTTATCGCGTCGTGCTTCTCATATGTGATGTCTCGCGGAGATAGTTCGATTCCCTAGAGCGCGACTCGTCCGGTGGTGTCAGGATTGTTTAGTATATGCCCAAGCAGGGCGTCATTTACCACCACGATTGGGTTCTCCTGGAAGTAGTGGCGATGCTTTGGCTGTCGTGAAGGCATGCCATCGCCTTCTGGTAGCGGTACCGCTGCTTTGTTGGCGTGAGCACCTCACTGAGGTAGTATACTGGGCACTGGACCCCGTGGACCTTATTTTCTTCGGCTCGTTCTACCACAAGAACCATGCTGACCACCTGGTTGGTGGCGGAGATGTAGAGCAGCAGTGGTTCCTTTTCACGAGGCGTCACCAGTACTGGCGAGGTGGATAGTAGACGCTTGAGATCTTCGAATGCTTCTTGCGCCTCGTCTGTCCATTCGAACTTGTCAGCTTTGCGGAGGAGTTGGTAGAAGGGCAGTGCCTTTTCGCCCATTCGACTGATGAATCGACTGAGCGCCGCGATTCGCCCAGCCAGCTGCTAGATGCCTTTGACATTCTTCGGCTTCTCCATGGCTAGTATGGCCTTTATTTTCTTCAGGTTTGCCTTGATCCCCTCGCAGAGATGAGATACCCGAGTAATTGCCCATATGGCACGCCGAAGGCACATTTGTCTAGATTGAGATTAATCCGGTAGCGGTCAAGGTTAGCGAAGGTCTCGCGGAGATCGTCAATTAAAGTGGCTTCCTCTTTGGTTTTGATGACGATGTCGTCAACGTAGACTTGGATATTGCGACCAAGTTGGTTCTTGAGGCAAGCTTGCATGCACCGCTGATAGGTGGCTCCTACGATTTTAGCCCGAAGGGCATCGTGTTGTAATAGAACACACCAAAGGGCGTTGTAAACGCTGTTTTCTCCTGGTCTTCCTCCTTCATTCGAATCTGATTGTAGCCTGAGTAGGCATCGAGGAAGCAGAGGTGCTCGCATACCGCGGTGGAGTCGATGATTTGATCGATCTGTGGCAACGAGAAGTGATCCTTTGGGCAGTGCTTATTCAAGGAGTTGAAGTCCACTCACATCCGCGGGATATCCGTGTCTTTTTTAGGCACAAGCACTGTGTTAGCGAGCCAGGTGCTTTCCTTGATCTCGCGTATGAAGTTTGCGTCGAGGAGTCTATTGATCTCCATACCGTCTGCCTTTGCTCTTGGTTCAGACAGTCACCGTATTGTCTTCTTGACTGGCCTCGCGTCTGGATTCACGTTGAGTGAGTGCTCGGCGAATTCCCTGGGAACCCCTGGCATGTCCGCTGGACACCAGGCGAAGATTTCCCAGTGCTCATGGAGGAATTCGACAAGCGCGAGCTCCTATGCGGAACTCAAGTTGTTGGCGATGAGGGCCATCTTGGTCGGGTCCGTTGGGTGGACCTGGACTTTCTTTGTGTGCACCGACTAGTCGAAGGATAGGTCGGGTGAACTTGTCCTACTTAGGGGAGGCAGACTGTTGTCTGTCGACTCCTTCAATCTTGTGAGTTCCTCCTGCATGCCGAAGGACTGGGAGATTCTGTTGAATTCCCTGTCACAGCCTGTCGGACCTCTCGAAGCTACCATTTATTGTGATGGTGCCGTTTGGACCTAGCATTTTCATCTGTAGGTAGGCGTAGTGCGGCACTGCCATGAACCTCGCGAACGCGACACATCCGAGGATGAAGTGGTATTGTGAGGGCTAGTTGACGACTTCAATGTCGATGCGCTCTCACCGAAAGTTTTGAGGCGTGCCGAAGATAACGTCGAGGTTGATTTTGCCCAGGGGATATACGCCCTTCCCTGGGACGATGCCGTGGAATGTTGTGTCTGAAACTTCCAGACGGGTCAGAGGGATTATCATCACGTGCAAGGTACTTGCGAACATGAGGTTGATGCCGCTCCCGCCGTCCATGAAGACGCAACTCATATCGAAGCCCCCGACCTGCCCCTCGAGTACGAGGGGATAGTGGCCTGGATGAGGAACTTGGTGCGGGTGGTCAGGCTTGTCGAAGGTGATGCAGGACTCGCTTCCACTGAGGTACTCAGTGGTGGAAGGTGGAGAGTTTATCACCAAATTGACTTGGCGAGTGATTTCCTTATGCATTCGATTGGAGGGGCGCCCTTTTTGGATCATCCCCATGTTGCCCACGGCTCCCGTGTACGGCTCGCCTCCATGATGTTGGACTGGCGTAGCCATGGGTGGTGGTGTCCTGGGCGGTGGTGGTGGATCTCCATGTGCCAAAGTGCCTGGGGCAGCACCATAGCCCCGGTTGATCACGTCGCGATTCATATGGGCCAGGCCCTCATGGAGTTTGAGGAACTCGCGGCAATCCTTGAGAAGGTGACTGGATTTTTTCTTGTCGATGTAGAAGTGCATGTTGCTGAAGGGAATATGCCCGAGAGGCAATAATAATTGTATTAATTGGAAACATTAATACATGTGTGTTTAATAAACGAAATACAAAGTTCCTAGTACTGCCTCTCGTATAAACTAGTTTGTTGATTAACAAGATGATCAAGGTTTCCTGATCATGGACATTGGATGTTGTTAATAACGAGGTCACAACATTGGTGGAATGATGTGATGAACATTCATTCGAAGTATAGCATTACGATCAAAGTCATTATGTTTATATTGCTATAACATCATACAAAGTAATCTTAGTCCTTAGACCATGAGATCATGTTAATTGCTAACACCAGAAGAGTATCTTGATAACATCAAACGTCACACCGTAACAGGGTGACTATAAAGGTGGGTTCGATTACTCTGAAGGTGTTATGTTGAGGCTCATGGATCAAGAGTGGGATTTGTCCATGCTGATGACGGATAGATATACTCTGGGCCCTCTCGGTGATATCACATTGAAATAGCTTGCAAACAAGTGATGTGATCACTAGAATGTTATATCACGGGAACGAGAAAAGAGTGCATGTCGGCAACGAGATCAAACTAGGTATGGAGATACCGATGATCGAATCTCGGACATGTAATATATCGTGAGACAAAGGGATTTAGTTACTAGCGTTAAAGGTTCTCACGATCACAGAAGTCATCGTTGAATATGTAGGAGTCAGTATGGATCTCCAGGTCCCGCTTCTGATTATTGATCTGAGAGGGGTCTCGATCATGTCTGCATTATTCGCGAACCGTAGGGTGACACACTTAAGGTATACCGACACTATTTGGAGCAAATATGTTTCAGATAAAGATTTAAGAAAGCGCTGGAATTATTTCAATAGACACCAAAACTGTTTCGGGGTGAAATTGCTGAAATTGGTTCTGCATGTAATATTGAAATGTTGCAGGGGTTTTTATGTGAATGTTTGTTAATAAAAGTAATTAACAAAATTCTGAATAAAATTAATAAAAGAGTTTTATTAAATGAGAGTGCATTAAATTTGGAGAAATTTAATGCATTTAAAGTGGAGACTTTAAAAGAGAATGTGAAGGGGCATTTTAATGTGGAGGGGGTTACCACCACATGAATGGGGGAGGTGAAGGGACACCTTCCCCTCCTCCTATAAAAGGCCCCCCTCTCACTCCTTCTTCCTCACACCTCCTCGTGAAAGATCTCTCTCCCCCTCTAATATTATTCCCCCATGGTCTCGGATTAGCGAGATACATGTTCCCGGTGGCTTTATCTGGAAAGGAGTTGCTGCTTCCGCTGCTTTGCTGGAGCGAGGGACGGAGGTTGTTGGGGTACCGGACATGTGTGCGATCACAGATGCACTGCTGCTTTGCGGTGCTGGACTTGCTGGAGCCGGACCTGCTGGACTTCATCACGATCTTGAGATCGGCAAGTGTACGACTACATCATCCACGAGTTCCATCTCGTTAACAAAGCTTTGTTGTCTTCGAGGGTAAGTTCTCTATGGATGTATATCCACCCGTTGCTCTGTATCTAGTAGATAGATCTTGGCATATAGTTCTCATCGTAGGAATTTTTTTGTTTTCTATGCTGCGAACCCAACAGTGGTATCAGAGCCTGATCTATGCGTAGGTGCTTTGCACGGGTAGTACACTTATGTTTATATGTGGGCGATGATGATTATGTTATTGCATCTTCTATGTATTTTGGATATTGGTGGCATAGTGGGATGAAGCGGCCCGGACCAACCTTACATGTCATCGTACATGAGACTGGTCCCACAACTCACATGCAACTAGTTTTGCATAAGTGGCTGGCGGGTGTCTGTCTCTCCTACTATAGTCAATATCTGATTTACAAGGAGTTGCTAATAACTTGGTTATCCTTGTTGTGGTTCTATGTTCGTAGGTAAGAACGGTTCTATCTTTGAAAGCCCTAAGCCACGTAAAACTTGCAACTGATAAATTAGAGGCGTCTAGTTTAGATCGTTGCTAGGCTAGTGTCATGATATGGTAATGTTGTAAGTAGATGTATGATAGATACTCTTACAACACACCTAACGTGTAAGTTCCATAGACCTTGGCCTTACACACAAAGGAATGATAGAGATCATACCACGATGCATATGATAGAGATCAAATGCATGGACCATATCATCCCACTTTACACATTAGATGTTTGCATCTTACATTGCTAGTTTGGCGTTTTAGTAGCATTATAAGATGATCCCTCATTTAAATATCAAGATAAAATGTGTTCTTCCTTAAGTATGCACCGTTTTATCGATCGTGTTTCGAGACATCACGTGATGATCGGGTGTACTCGACTCTATGCTTTCATACAAACGGGTGTAAGACAGTTTTACACATGCGAGTACTAAGGTTCTTACTTGGCGAGCCTAGCATGTACAGACATGGCCTCAGAACACTGACCGAAAGGTTAAGCATGAGTCATATAGTTGATATGATTCCCATATTGATGCTCGCCTTTGAAGCTACACTGACTCACGTGATGATCGGACTTGGTGTAGTGGATTTGGTTCATGTAATCACCAAAAAGGCACGAGGGATGTCGTTTTTGAGTGGGAGTTCATTTCTAATTTGGATTAGTCGAACTAAATTTGTCATAAACTAAATCGAAGTGAATTTGCATAATTTGTTGTAGTCATTGGCGTCTGTTCACTACCTTATGCTTAGTTTTAATTGAGATAATAGAACTATAGAATTCTGGATATTTACTTTACGAACTGGTATCGTATTGTTTTGAATGTCAATTTAAAGTTTATAAGTCCTATTGCAAACTTTTAGCAAACTCTATTTACTCCATGAAGTTTAATAAGTAGTATTAAATCAAAAGTAAGAATTCCAATGTTAGTATCTAAAGTATCATGTTTGCCTCCATGATTATTGATATTCAAAAGTTGTTTTAATATCAAGATTATCTAGGAGCTGAAAAATTGTTTCAGAAACCATCATGTGTGGAAGATATTGTCATATCTGAAACAATGTTTTTGGTTGCATTATGATAGAGTATAATTTAGCAAAATACATGTTCTCATATTGTATGAGAATTTGTGAAGGATGGAGATGCTAGGCATCTGGATCTCCCAAAAAGGTTTTGGGAACTAACATTATACTCACGATTCTTCCTTACAGGCTATAGTAGCTTGATCATGAAAGTTGTCATGATAAGGATGAATAGAAGATGTAAGTAAAATGTTTACTACACTGATAGATTACTAAAGAATGGATTTTTGAAAGAACACCACACATTTGATGATGGTGATCCACTTCAAAGTGCAAGTCCAAAGGTATTAGTATTTGACTATATACACTTTGTACTATGTGTCATGTGAATGACACCACTATTGATGTTGATAGATTCTTTTAAAAGAAAAGGAATTGTTGAAAGAGAATCTATAAAATATTTGGCAGAAAAGAAAAGGTTAGAGATGTCCAACTTAGGTATATAGAAGATATACATGTTATGGATGTATTCCTTGCTTGTTAAACAATGTGGTTCTGAGGTATTGGATACCGAATTGGTTGGTGTGAAGTGTCATACAGAACAACACAATTCATGAACTGCAATGGCCTAAGTAACTGGCAAAAGAATAAGTGATGATGTTCATCGAAAACAAATAAAGTGTTATTATGTTTTTTGTTGTCATCAAACCTAGCCTTCAAGATTTGTTTTAATAATTGTTATTTTGTTCCGGTATTACGAGAACAATGGTTGTTCAAATAATTACCTTATTCCATAAAGGATGGATGAACTTTTACAAGTCTAGTTGGAGAAATCACATCCATAAATACTATTGCTAAAATGTCGCAAGATAAATGATTGAAAGATCACTTATGAAGTGACATCGCTGTTTAAATTATATTGGAAAGAAAACATGAAGAAACTCCATGTTGATGGATTTTTGGAGTCTTTGATTTTGATCAATGACGCTTGTGAAACTTTCCTCGAGATAATTGAAACTCCATCCATAGGCCAAAGAGGAACGGATGACTAACTTATTGGATATTATGCATGTTGATGTATATAGTCCATTATATGTAGCCATATGCGATGGATCTTTTTGCTTCATATGCTTTCTCTAGAAATTTGAGTGAATATATCTATATATTTACTTAATAAGGAAGAAGTATGAAACATTTGAAAATTGTTCAAAGACTTTCAAGATGAAGTGAAAAATCATTGTAATAAGAAAATAAAAGAGTTTATGATTTGATCATAAAGGAAGATATTTGAGTTACAAGTTTAGCAAAACACCTAAGATTTCATGAATTGTTCCATGAATTTGCATTTCCCGATAAACCACAGGAGTATGGTATGTTCGAGAGATCAAACCAAACCTTGTTTGACATCGTAAGATCAAAGGTGTCATTTATAAAATTGCCATTATGTTTTAAGGATTAAAGCTTTAGAGACTACCGCTTTTACACTGAAAAGAGCACCATCGTGATCCGTTGAAATGACACCATATAAGTTATGGTTTGGGATAAAACCTGAATTGTCTTTTCTTAAATTTTGGTATGCTATGCATAAGTAAAATGTTTACAACCAAAGTTGGATAAGAACGTCTTTGTAGGTTATCCCAAAGAATTTGTTGGGAATTTCTCCATAACACCGAGGACAAAAGAGTTTGTTACTTGGAACGTCAAGTTTCTTGACAAGGAATTTTTCGCGAAAAGTTAAGTGGGAGGACAATAGAACTTTGATAAGTTGTTGAACCTTAGCTATATGTGCTAAGTAGCGCAGCGCCAGAAAGTGTCCCGGTGGCGGCCACAATGCTCATGGCTCCCGTGATTACAAAGGTTGTGATCTCAGAGATTAGAGTTCCTATTGAACCATGTGGGGCGGTAAGAATCAAATAGTGTGATTTGATAAGCAAGTCGTTATTGTTTTGACAATGATGAACCGACTACATGCAAAGAAGCGATGATGGGCCCTGACTCCATAAAATGACTAGAAGTTATAGAATCCGTGATAGTATCCATACACGAGAAATCAAGTTTCTGAACTTGGAGGACCCTCCGGAAAGGCATGAAGCCTATCGGTTGTGTTTGGATCTATAAAGAAATAGACATGGATGTTTAACATCTATGAAATAGTCGACATGTCGGAAATAAGTTTACGACAATGTTCAAGGAGTTGACTATGACAAGATTTGATCTTTCATAGCGATATTTAGTCTTGACGGATTAATGTAGCAACCACTACATATAATTTGATGTATGGTAGTTGAACAAACAAAACAATGTTCTTCTAATAGAATGGTTACCTAGGACGTGTACAAGACACGGTCCGAAGGGTTTTGTTAATTCAAAGGGTGCTAAAAGGGCATGCAAACTTCAATAGTTGAAGTAAGCATAGCGGAGTTGGAATCTTCACCATGATGAAACTGTTAAAAGAGTTTAAATTCATCGGAGATGATGAAGATGCTTGCATTTGCAAGAAATTAAGTGGGAGCGCTGAGACATATTTCTAATACATTATGTAGAGAACATACTTTTGATTGGAAATGATGTATCTTGTATTGACACAAGTTAAGAATTTCATTAAAATAAGATTTCGATGAAAGACTTGAGCAAACCCGAAATATTTGACATCAATATCCATATGGATAGATTGAGGCGCTAATATCGTTGTGCTAGACATACATATATGAGATATTGAAAGGGTTCAATATGGAAACAACAAGAAAGGTTCTTGCTGCATGGAAAGGATTGTATCAAGATTCAAGTGTTTCAACACTTGGTGAGTAAAATCACATGAAGATTTTGATCGATTATACCATGATATGTATATATCCAAAATGTCCTATGCTCTAAATGTTATGAGCACATACCGGAATGATTCATAAGATGATCATTGGACAATAGTAAAGATATTCTTATGAGCTTTGGAAGAACTAAGAATATATCATGTATAAGTGACAAATAGTTAAAGGTACTTCATTGTAAAGTGTTACATTGATACTAGTTTTGTCACAAGATACAAATTAAATTTATCTAAATTTAGACTATGGGTGGCACAATGTAATGAAAGGATGTTACATGATGGATTTGGATGAGTTCCAAAGTTGAAACATTGTGGCGGATACTACAACAAAAGACTAAGTATATGACTGCTATAGTAGCAGCATAGGAGGGCATTTGTGTTATGTAGTTTGTTATCAAACTAGGTGTGGTTCAAAGTGGGCTAATACTATGAAGATATATTGTATGACAATAATATCAACATATTTTAACCCGAACGAACTAAAGGTCTCACCAAAGGACCAAATTTATACAATGCCATCTCATTTGAGAATGAGTGATGCGTAGAGACGCAAAGACATGCAAATACACACGGACCTAAAACTGTCAGATCCGGAGATTATGTTAACCACTAGCAATCACGTATATGCAACACCAGAAAGCCATAGGTGTTTAATACGCAAAGTTTTTCAAACTAGATTACTGACTCTAGTGCAAGTGGGAGACTGAAGGGAATATGCCCGAGAGGCAATAATAAAGTGGTTATTATCTTATTCCATGTTTATGATAAATGTTTATTTTGCATGCTATAATTGTATTAATTGGAAACATTAATACATGTGCGTTTGATAAACAAATAAAAAAGTTCCTAGTACCGCCTCTCATATAAACTAGTTTGTTGATTAACAAGATGATCAAGGTTTCCTGATCATGGACATTGGATGTTGTTAATAACGAGGTCACAACATTGGTGGAATGATGTGATGAACATTCATCCGAAGTATAGCATTACGATCAAAGTCATTATGTTCATATTGCTATAACATCATATGAAGTAATCTTAGTCCTTAGACCATGAGATCATGTTAATTGCTATCACCGGAAGAGTATCTTGATAACATCAAACGTCACACCGTAACAGGGTGACTATAAAGGTGGGTTCAGTGCTACGAAGGTGTTATGTTGAGGCTCAAGGATCAAGAGTGGGATTTGTCCATCCCGATGACGGATAGATATACTCTGGGCCCTCTCGGTGATATCACATTGAAATAGCTTGCAAGCAAGTGATGTGATCACTAGAATGTTATATCACGGGAACGAGAAAAGAGTGCATGTCGGCAACAAGATCAAACTAGGTATGGAGATACCGATGATCGAATCTCGGACATGTAATATATCGCGATACAAAGGGATTTAGTTACTAGCGTTAAAGGTTCTCATGATCACAGAAGTCATCGTTGAATGTGTAGGAGTCAGTATGGATCTCCAGGTCCCGCTTTTGATTATTGATCTGAGAGGGGTCTCGATCATGTCTGCATTATTCGCGAACCATAGTGTGACACACTTAAGGTATACCGACACTATTTGGAGCAAATATGTTTCAGATAAAGATTTAAGAAAGCGCTGGAATTATTTCAATAGACACCGAAACTGTTTCGGGTGAAATTGCTGAAATTGGTTCTACATGTAATATTGAAATGTTGCAGGGGGTTTTATGTGAATGTTTGTTAATTAAAGTAATTAACAAAATTCTGAATAAAATTAATAAAAGAGTTTTATTAAATGAGAGAGCATTAAATTTGGAGAAATTTAATGCATTTAAAGTGGAGACTTTAAAAGAGAATGTGAAGGTGATTTTTAATGTGGAGGGGGTTACCACCACATGAATGGGGGAGGAGAAGGGACACCTTCCCCTCCTCCTATAAAAGGCCCCCCTCTCACTCCTTCTTCCTCAAACCTCCTCATGAAGGATCTCTCTCCCCCTCTAGTATTATTTCCCCATGGTCTCGGATTAGCGAGATACATGTTCCCGGTGGCTTTATCTGGAAAGGAGTTGCTGCTTCCGCTGCTTTGCTGGAGCGAGGGATGGAGGTTGTTGGGGTACCGGACATGTGTGCGATCACGGATGCACCGCTTTTTTGCGGTGCTGGACTTGCTGGAGCTGGATCTGATGGACATGCTGGAGCCGGACCTGCTGGTGAGATGGGCAAGTGTACGACTACATCATCCATGAGTTCCATCTCGTTAACAAAGCTTTGTTGTCTTCGAGGGTAAGTTCTATATGGATGTATATCTACCCGTTGCTCTGTATCTAGTTGATAGATCTTGGCATATAGTTCTCATCATAGGAATTTTTTGTTTTCTATGCTACGAACCCAATAGTTGCATGGTCCGGACAGTTTGACCTGGATGGATGTTGCGGGTGCCTCTTCGCGAATGCGGTGTTGCCACACTTGCGTGGTTTTCCCAGCGTTGCGATACCCTCCGCTATGATATCCGTTGTTGCGGTTGTCGTCGCGTTTGTCGATGTAGCCAGCCGCGACCATGTTGACTTTGTCGCGGTCCTCGTAGACGCGCATTCCACGTTTTCCTCGACGGTCGCGTCTGCGCCCAAGGTCGTCGCATCATCGGAGTAGGTGTGTTTTTTCACTGAATCTTCTCCGTCCTCCCACCGATTCGCGATCTCCATTAGGTGGTCGATTGTTTTGGGCTTCGAGCGGCCCAGCTCCTCCCTGAGCTCTATACGGCGAACGCCGCATTTGAACACGTTGATTGCGCAGTCCTCCGAGATGTTTTACACGGAGTTCTTGATGATGGACCACCTCTAGATGTATGAGCGCAGTGATTCGCCAGACCTTTGGTGGCAACCTCTTAGTTCTTCGATTGACGCGGGCCTTTTGTAAGTGCCCTTGAAGTTGCGCACAAAGCTATAGACCAGCTCTTCCCAACTACGAATGGATCCGTGCGGGAGATTGTTGAGCCATGTGCGGGCGGCGCCTTGCAGCTGTAGCTGTAGGCATTGCATTGCCGTGCTTGAGCTTCCGCCGTGTAGCCAGACGGAGGAGATGTGATCCTCCAACTAGATTTTCGGGTCCTGTAGGCCGTCAAATTTTGGGTTCTCCGATGGGAGTTTGAACCCCTTAGGCATTCGCTTCTGCCTGATGGCTCTACTGAAGCATCTAGCGCCACAGAGATCTGCCTCGTCTTCTTCCGAGTCAGTCAAGCGAGCACGCCTTGCCTGCATCTTGTCAACCTTGCGTTGCGTGATGTCATCACACGCATCATAGTCGTGGTCATGCCGTCGTGAGCGACATAGTCGTGACAGATCGTGGCTGTCGTCGCTGGAGGAGTACGAGTAGTAGTATTTGGCTAGATTCTTGCTTTTCTTCGGCTTTGGCGTAGGATCTTTGTCGAGGGCAGCCTCAATTAGCCCTAGGCCCGTGATCCTAGATCGGTGCATGGCAGCTCGCGGATCTCCAGCCGGTGGCTGGTTGTTGAGGAGGTACATGGTGGCCGCTATCACCGCAGCTTGCGGCGTCTTCGGGAGCACATTGCCCCGCGTATCCACCGTCATAGAGCTGAAGTCGAGGACTTTCACGGCTTCTACGCGCTCTTGGTCGGTGAGGTGGGCCAGTTGAGATCGTCTCTTGTTAGCCAAGTACTCGTTGCCTTTGGAGGAGGATCCTCCGTGGGAGGAGAGCTAAGCCCGCCGAAGGCTCGACTCATCCGCCGCCTTTCTAGGCGCCTCGAGTTGCGCGATTACCTGCTGCTGGCGTTTGAATTCCTCCTTCAGCAGTGAATGGTAGCCCATCAGCATGTCCTATGGTGTGTTGGGGGGTAGAGGATTACCCCGTAGAGCTTCTCGACAGCGGGCCCACTCGTTGTCATTGAGCTTGATCAGCATAAGCTCGCCGGTGTTCTCATTCATCGTGAGGTGCGGTTCTCCTCCTGTCCTGTTATTGGTGGGCGCACTTTTGGTGGGGCCACCGTTGGTGGGGCCATCGTTTGTGACTGTTATACCGCCATTGGTCGGTCCAGTGCTAGTGCCGGTGTTTTCGCGATTGACACCGGTGTTGCCCGCGTTGATGACAGCGCACATGAAGTGATTGGGGAAGCTGCTGCTCCCACAAATTAAATTTCAGATCCGGAGCCATAGGCTCCATCTTCTGTGGCCAGGCCACCCAAATCAGATCCGCGACTGCTGTCGCTGTCCGTGCTCCCAGCTATTTCCGGGCCGTTGAGCTAGCTGAGGGTGCCGATTGGTGGCAGGAACCACGATGCTAGAGCAATCGCAGGCACCGTCAGTTGGTCAGGCATGTGGAGCGTGCCTAGTTGACTGACCTAAAAGCGGAAGCTTCCGATCGCCAGGCTGATCCCATCACCCACGAATTCGAAAGTCGGGTGAGTGGCTGGCGTGTGGACGGTGAAGTCGAAAGCGCCGAAGAGCTGGAGAATCTCTGCTGTTGCAGAGTTGTAGATCACGGTTGATGGGGCCGAAGAAGCCGCGACATCAGCACTCCCAATACCAAAGACGACGCCAATTGACGAGGGTTCAAATCGTCAATGCCCATTGTTATGGACTTAGGTTTTGGAGAAGGAGGGAGCGCTGGAGGCATCAATCGGCTAGCAAACAAGCACACAGGGACACAAGGTTTACCCAGGTTCAGGCCTCGTAGAGGTCCCTACTCCTGCTTGTCTGCTCTTGGAATTATCGAGGGAGTCAAAAGTTACAGGGGGTGCATAGATGCAATCTGGCGATGGTTGTGGAAACTAGGGTTGTGATCGTCCTCCTCACCACCCCCTAGCCTTTATATAGATAGGCTAGGTCTCGGGTAGAAAGTCGAGTTGGTTATAGATTAGGGTTCGTCCTTTGAACTTTCTATCTTAAGCTTCTTCTTACCCCGCAAGCAATCGAAGAGTCCGTGGGTCACCCGAATTCTTCAGTGGGCCTTGGCAATGCCGTGGGCTTCTGCCATATCTAGACTGTATATGCCAAACTCGAGTACCTATAGGGTATACCCATGTCACACGGTGATGACGCCTACACCTGTGATTGGTCCCTGGCTTTGGGAGGCTTGGTGCTCCAAGTAGCGCACAAGGATGGCGCCCAAGTTGAGTGACAAGCTGCAGTTGATGTAAGTAGCCTTTGTGAGGACTAAGATGTCCTCCTCGTTGAGTCTCGTGAACTCATTACGTGCCTCTAAGGTGTTAGCAATAACATAGAACAAATAACGAATTGCAGGATGTTGAATATTCTTCTCCTTGTTTACTCTAGTAGTGAAACTCATTCCATTGTAATATTGTTCAGGGGAAGGGTCTAAGCCAGTAAAGGATGCACGTAAGGCATTAACATCATTGTTTGGCAAATTAAAGCATGCGCACCATTCATCTAATGTTAAAGTGTTATTGTTGTTCATAAGTCGGAAAGAAATCGTGTCCTCTCCTTGCCATTGTCTAACGGTGCTTTGCAACGATCTTAGGAATTCAATAGTTAAGCAGCGATAACTGGGCACATCATTGTACACAAAGTTTTGCAGGCCAGCTCTATTGCAAAGTAAATTGAAGTCATCAGAAATACCGAGTTGGTTGAATATAATGGGACAAGCCCACTTGGTGGCCTTCACTTCGCGGTTCGTGATCTTTTTGAAGCGATCACATTGGGGCTCATCCCTAAACCGTATCCCCATGCGTTCTTGAGCGATAGCCCGAGAAGCGCTAGCGGTGGCACGAGCATGAGTTTGGCTCCTTGTGTTCATCATCTAAACATTGAAGAAAGACAAAAATAGAACTTTTTGATCCAACAATAGGAAGTACATCATATTCCTCATCATAGCACACTAAAGAATCTCCTCAAAATAATAATCTAGGCAAGAGAATCATGGCATTTAGTTCATATTAGGTCTCACCCTAGATTGATAATGACAACATATCGAAGATGAATTTGCAAAAGGTAATTGGAGGATCGGAGGAGAAACATACCATAGATCACTTGTGTCCGAGGAAATCGAACGAAATTGAGTAGAGATGAAGATCTCTTGAGGTTTTAAGAGAGTTTGGAGGTAGAAGAGAGAAAAAGGATTGAAGTTTTGGAGTTGGAGGTACCTTCCCATGCGATTTTGTGGTCGGACGCAACTATACAGACGGAACAATGTGTTCCCACCGTATAGTTGGCCTTCTGTCAAATTTTTAGGGTTTCCTCCTGGTGGCGTAGCTATACGGCTGAAACAATATGTTCCCGCCGTACAGTTGGTCGTCAAACTGTCTGTCCCTAGGAAAGAAAATATACAAAGGCATCGATATCTATACGACCAGAACTATATGGCCGGAATTTTTTTTCATGCCGTATAGTTGGTCATTAAACTCTCAGAACATTGGATAAGAATTTGTACGGAGGCACCGATACTTATATGACCGGAGCTATACAGCCAGAATTTTTATTCCCACCGTATAGTTGGTCGTTAAACTCTCAGTACATATGAAAGAAAAATTGTCGATGGCAAAGATATCAATACGACCGGAACTATATGGCCGAAATTTTTATTCCCGCCGTATAGTTGGTCGTTAAACTGTCTGTATGCATCAAAAAAATTCTGTTTCTTTGAAAATTATTTCTTTTCCTGTAACTTAGTGGTATACCTTGTTTTTGGCAGAAAATTGACAAAAAATATTGTCGACCAACAACAGCATGAATAAAGCAGGATTTTTAGTACTACTGAACTTCTTCTCCTCAATTGGAGTTTTCCAGCACTCTTTATTGAGCATAAACTTAAACTAAAACTTAAAAACTTTACTCAAACCTTTATTTCACATGGGTTGCCTCCCATGAAGCACTCTTTTATGGTCAATAGCTTGACCTCAATGTTGCTCACTTAGGCCAGATGAGTGGAACACCCACTCCAAAGTAATTGGCCTTCAAAGTGATGGCCTCCTTTTCATCATGCTTGGCTTTCTTCTTCCCGTGGAAATGAATAACAAAAGGATCCCGTGAAGGAAATTGAATCTTCACGTTACCTTCATGTAGATTAATCAAAGCATTAATAGTTCTTAAGAAAGGACGGCCTAATATAATAGGAGCAGTAGCATCTTCAGGCATGTCAACAATAACAAAATCAATAAGAGCAGGATAACCTTTAATATATACTAAAGTATTCTTTTTAATTCCTATAGCTTGTTTGTAGGTAGAATCTGCTAGATGCAATTTTAACTCAGTGATTTCAAAGGAGCCAAGATTTAACTTGTTAAAAATACTCTTCAGGATTGTTGAGACGCTTGCACCTATATCAGAAAGTGTAGCTATCTCATTGGTTCCAATTTTAATCTTAATAGTAGGCTCAAATATGTCATCTAGCTTTACAGGTAATTTTTCAGCAATTTGCTTATATTCTTCCTCAAGTTCACGTACCTTAATTGCTACCTGATTAATAAAGTGTTGGTACATAGCTTCCTCACTACCTTCACTTACCGGAATCTTGACGTTGATCCTTTTGACGAGATCTTCAACGATGTAGCTTGGTGAAGGAGCATTACTATAATCTAGTTCTTCAGGTTCCTCCATTTGGATTCTCATCATCTTGAGGTCTTCAACGGGGTTTGGCTCAGTTTAACCTGCAAATTTAGCTAGAATGCAAGTTTGACTCTCGGTTATCTTACCTAGCTGTGCCTCAATGATCCTCATTCTTTCTTGGAGGGCCTGCAAATCATTTCTCAAACTAACAGCTTGGTTAGATAATTTACCAAGCATAGCATCATGGTTCTCCGTTATTTTAACAAGAATATTGTTTTGTTCGTTTTGTGAGTCTATAAAAGACTTAAGTGTTTCTTGGAGACTACCATTACTAGTTCCCATATTATTATTAGAGTTACCTGCAGGACTAGAATAATGTTTCTGAAAATTAGGATTATAATTCTTCTTCCAAGCAGGGTTATAATCATTATGAGCTACGGAGTCTATTTCTTCAATATTTGTTTTAGGGATAGCTCTTACCTGGGTTTCCTTACCTTTTGCGGCTAGTATGAGCTCATCCAACTTAGCATTGAGTTCTTCATTTTCTTGTGGTGAGATGGACTTCACCTTCTTCGTGTTCGATCTATCCACATGCCATTGGGCATGGTTGTCTTGCATATTGTCTAGCAGCTTCCTTGCTTCGGTAATATGTTTACCCATAAATGTTCCTCCAGCTGTAGTATCAAGTATAGACTTAGACACAGGGTTAAGAGCATTATAAAATAGATGGAGAATTAACCAATCTTCCATCCCATGGCTAGGACAGTTTCTCATGCATTCTTTCATCCTCTGCCATGCAAGCGCTAGTGGCTCACGCTCTTCCTGTCTAAAGCCAGTAATATTAGATCTGAGTTGCAGAGTCTTTGCAGGTGGGAAAATTTTATTCATAAATAAAGAAGTACATCCTACCCATGATTTAATAGTGTTTCTAGGCAAAGATAGCAACCATTCTTTTGCTCTTCCTCTAAGAGAGAAAGGAAATAGACGCAATTTGACCGCATCGGGGTCAACATATTTTATACGCATCATATCACATATTTAAGTGAAAGTATTCAAGTGCATACCTGTGTCTTCAACAGAGCCTCCAAATTGATTCTGTTGAACCAAACTTAAATAATGGGGCTTAATTTCATAGTCATTAGCAACAATTGCTGGCTGAGTAATAGGAGTACACAAATAATCATTGTTGGGAGTAGCAAACTCCCCAAGCTTCTTTTCAGCCATATTTCTTATGTTTTTGGGTTTCCTTAAATAGAGAATTATAATAGTAAAAGCAAGAATTTAAAGTCTAACCATTTTTTTGGTTTATCAAATAAACACTGAAAGAAAACTAACAAAATTTAAAACAAGAATTAAAACTAGCAAGGTTCCTAATAACCTCACCAGGGTAGCTATTGCTTCCCCGGTAACAGCGCCAGAAAAAGGGTTGATACCGTCGATACAGATGTAGTATAACTTGTTTTTCCCTAGTAAACCTAGGTTATCGAATCCTCGAGAAGCGAATGCGTAGTGAAGTTACTTTAACAGACCTTCGGGAGTTTTATAATTCCTTTTGTGTTTTTACCGAACCAATAGTTTGCATCTTTTTGTTGTTGTCGAGGATGGAGAGAGAGGGACTAGGGCGTTTGGTTTCACCTATAGCTGTGCAAAACATCTGATGGGAATAAAAGATAGAAATAAAGTATGCATGTACTTGTTAGAGTAAGATAAATTATATGTGGGAAGTGCATCCATAATTGCTATTGCCTCCACAATCGCTTATAGCAATAACCTACTAGTCTCATCCATAGAAAAAAGAGAACTAATGATATGCACACTGATGTCACTGTTAATCCCAAGTAAATCCCTCACATACAACTGTACTACCCCTTCTGTCACTGGGGTTCCCAACCTGCAGATCAGTCATTACTCATACTCCCTATACCTGGCTCAACCCTTGGGGTCTTGGGTACCTGACAAGTCCTTGGATTGAGGCAAGAGAGGATAAAATAATCATCATGTCATACAAACTAATACATGATCCCATCTATGATAAATAACATGCACAAACACTACATGGCTAGGCCGAAGCCCTTAGCCCAAGGAGAATTACTCACACATAGAGATGATATCGACAATCATAAACATTGTAATGAAAATCATAAGATTGATAGCAATAGTCTTACAATGTCGCCAATCAAAGAAGAGATCTACTATTACAAGTGGTGGAATATGGCTATGGAGATGGAGAAGGGTTTTGAGATCTAGAGGCGGCTGGTGATCTGGGGCAGAGACTTTTGAGCGAGGCTAGAGATGTTTTTCTCGTCACCCGAGGCTTCTTTATATAGGGGTCCCTTCATGAAAGTTGTTCAATTTGACCTAATGGTGGCGGCGCCAACTATACGACCGGAGCTATATAGCCAGAATTTTGCTCCGGTCGTATAGTTAGTCGTTAAAGCGTCTGCCTCTGGTTCACGGCTCCTAGTTTCGTCTGGTTGTTGGAAATCTCGTATCTTTCACTTTAATGTAGTGATTCCCATCTTCAAACGACATTATCTATGCAGGAAAAATATAAAAAGAAAGGATTGCATACCCCTTTGAATATTAGGCATTAGTGGCAGGGTTTAGAGAGATATTTCATCAAAAATATGAATAATATCCAGTTTAAATATGGACATAGATGGATATATTTCAGAGCCATCATTTCCTCATGTATTTTTATTTGGCGTTCATTTTCTTAGAGGTTGTGTTTTTAATTCAAGTTTATAAGCACTCATGTTGGCTTCCCCAACACCTTATTTTTAGTTCTTTCTATTTGCTTTCTAGTTCTAGCCGAGCTTTGCCGCCAATTTTCTATTCTTTTAACCCCCTCTCTTAAAAACCACAAAAATATTTCTCCATTTTCCCTTATTTTCCCTCTTTCTTTTCTTTCCGGCTCGAGGTTTTCATGCATTTGCAGGAGAGTGATCGACTTCGAGTTTCCAAGAAGAAAATAAAAAAGGAAGAGAAAAGTGGAACCAAACATGAGAGGTATGCCTTATGACTCCCCACTTTTGATGCTAGTTAGTAGTAAATGTCGAGATATTATATTGGTGGAGTGAGTCTTTGTATTGTAGTAAGATTTTCGTTTGCATTGGTATTTAGTTGGGTACGTTTTGTTCTAGCTCACGTAATTAACCAAGTCTTGCCTAAAAATTGCTAAACAATTGTAATAAGAAAATGTCTAACAATTGAAGGCTTGGGTGTTGTAGTGCTTAGTCTTGAAGGCTTATTTTTAGAGACACTCAACGCCACTGAAAATGTTGATTGAGTTGATAGCTCTCTTTAAAAGGATTTGTTCGATTGAATTAATGTTTAGCGGTTTTTGTGAGCATTCCAAAGTTTGACTTGTTAATCATCAGAATGATATAGCTTTATGCGTGTCAAACTTCATGGGTGTAACACCCCAAAAATTTAATCAAGATTATCAAGTTCTAATCACCCAATTTAGGGTTAACAAAAACTTTTACTAATAAAATGATTCTGAATGCATGTTAGTTTGCATTAATGTGTGATTGTTTGAAAATTCCATGCTTGATTGTTACATATGATGTGAAAAGGGTTTAAAGGTGAATGCCACATCATCTAGGACAATTACAAGCAAAATAAAAAGAAATCAAATATGAATAAATAAAGCAAATGGTCATTTTGACAAAAGTTAACCACTAGGTCACTTTGTGTGTTCCTAAAAGAGAAATTCTAACAGAAACATTTCTATTTCTTTCCACCCCTTGCTAGACCAAGTAAAAGTGAATCAAGGCCCACTTTACAAACTTACAAAAACATCTTTCAAATCAATTTAATGGACAGTTGAAAATTGAATCTAGTTCATATGTTAAGATCACACTTTTTTGAAAAACCTATCAAACCATTTCCCCTTGACTTCTTCAAGCAAACATAGTTCCTCAAGCTTAAGTTAAGATCACTCAAAAAGTTTCATTCAAAAATTCCAAAGTAAGTTTCTTTCGGCCATTTCATCAAACACCTTAATTACACAAATTAATCTCTAGCCTAACTTCACTGTTTCCATAGTAATCCTCGACCATTTGGTCCCCTCTTCACTCCCTTGTCTCCCCTGAGCATAGCCAACACCCAGACCAAGTCCCCCCGTGTGCATAGTGGAGCGTCGCCCATTATTGGTCATCGCCGGCCAACAGTGGACAGAGTGCCAGGAGCAACGTCGCCCTCTCCCACGACGCGCACCAGACACGCCGCACTCTACCGCCACCCCCTGTCCAAGCCTCGACCGCAGAAGATCCCTGGACCACCCTAGCACCACCGCGCCCTATACCTCTGCACCATGTCTAGAGCGCACCCGACCGCCTCGCACAGACCGCGCCTCAGCCCCGCCTCACGTGCACTAGCTCGCCATGATCACCCCAACCCCGCAGACAACCCCGTTCACTGCCGCGTGACCCGCAGCTGCCGCACGCCGTCGCAAACACCTCTGCGTCCGTGCAGAGCGTCGCACGCTCCCGACCAAACCACACGGCCCCACGCCTCTCCATTACGCCCGTGAGAACCACCAGGGAACCATGCACCATCCACTAGCCTCCGCCACGCCGATAGCAGCCTGTAGCATCGTCACCGACGAGCTCGCACCCGCACCGTTTGGTCCCCTCGCTGCAGTATAAAAGGAGGCCTCCCCTGCCTCATTTCTCCACACCCCAGCACTCACTACTCCACACTGATCCTCCCCACATCTTCCCGGAGCAAGGCAAACTCTCCTTAGCCGGAATTTGGCCGGAGCCCGCTGCTGCTGGAGGAGAAGGGCGCCATCGATTTCGACCACCCCAAGACCTACCGTGATCGCGCCTCGACCCACCGTCGTCTGCCACGTCGATCGCCCCCGTCACCGACCCTAGATGGAGCCCAGGTGAGCCTAGCCAGACCCCCATCGCCGCGCTAGGTTTAGTTCCTCGCCAGAGTAGTTCGTCGTCAACGACGACTCCCAGCCGTTGGATTAGAATTAGATCGCACGGCTCAAATGCGTGGATACCGTTTCGCTTAGATGCAGTTGCTAACGCGTGGACCCCCTCTGTCAGCAGCCCGCTGCGCTGTGCAGTGCAGTTGGGCTGACCCGTTTAGCTTTCCCGCGCTGCGCAGGAAATTCAAATATGGATTTTTCAATTTAGTTTAAACCCTATTCTGTCCATAGATTCAAAAATCAATTCAGAGAGTTTCACTAAACCAAATTGCATGATTCAAATTTTGTTAGGAAGATATTTAAATTATCTATCCATGCCCGTTGGATTTAAATCAATTGGATTTAGAGATAATCTATAGTAAAAATACTAAGACAGAGACTTTGGCAACTTCAAACATTTTTAAAAAATCAACCATAATAGCTTTTGAGTTGATTCCAACTCTCAAAGAATCACATTTGACAAGATCTTTCTGAATATGTAAAAATATTTAGGTTTGCATGCAGTGACATTGGATTAGTACCAAAAGAATGCTATTAGGGCATTTCTAGTCACTTTAAGTTTATTAAATGATAATCTTAAAGTTAATAAAATATGATCAACACTTTAAATCACATTCCCATGTATTAGAATATGTGGTGATGACATGTGTCAACATGATCCCATATTCTAATTGGAGAATATTAAATCTTAATTAATTTCAATGAGTAGAAATTACTTTTCTCTAATAAGATAAATAAAACTAGTTCTTTATTTCATGTGATGATTGTGATAATGCTAGATCATCAAGTGTGAGCCTTAGTGTGCTGAATAGAACTAGGTAAGTATTGTTTGGTGATTGTGTACCTCGTATTTCATTTATAGATGATAGTACCAACCCAAGCTACGAGGAGGAGGAGTTCTACCCAGAAGAAGAGGAGGAAAACTTCAACCACTGCTCTACTCAAGGCAAGCTAACACTTGCAAGTTTCTTAACTAAGCAAGCTAGAATTATACAAGTTAACCATGCAATCTTTAACCTAAGCAAGATGCATTAGGCATGCTTGGTTATATACCTTGATTTATACCAATCCCAAGTTTTACTTACAAGCTTTATTATTTTACTTTACTCAAGTTCTTTACTTTTTAATACTTTTTGAGTATTGAAGGAGTAGTATAGATAGCATAAAGAGTATAAAACTAGGCCTATACTTAGATGTCATTCTATGGCATGAGATTGAAGATTAGCACCCCTCATTAGTGAACACTCTTAACTTAGTGGCTAGTGCTAAGCATAAAACTTGATCACTTTAGATGGGAATGCTTGGTGAAAATGATTATGAAAACCTTGGAATGATGCTTCATTCTAATGAAATGTTTTGACATGTGTTGAGAAACACAAATGGATTTGATGATGAAAATGTTGAGGCATGAGCCTTAGCCCTTTATAAAATCTGATGGTTGGGTTCGGATGCGATACCATTCCAATTTTACCATACAACCACAATACCTGAATTGGGTAAGGCTTAGCCGGAAGTTTATATGCATTAGTATGGGTTCCCTCGCGGAAGAGGTTTGAGCTGAGGCTACCTCTTGATAATGTCCACCTATGCAGTTCCCAGGATGGCAGGTGGTCATGGCTGGGAGGCCAAGCTCATAGGGGAGGTGCCTATACTAGAGTGTGTAATTGAAAGGTTATGATTAATTATCCACATACTAAGTATGATGATTCAGTGTTATCCCTGATGGTTGTATCGAATTTTGTGGTGAAAGTGTACCACCTCTACAGAGTGTCAAACTATTCGAATAACCGCATCCGCGGTCATGGACAGTTGGAGTGGCCATACCGTTTCATCGTTAGATGTTTTCAAAATGACTTGTGAAGTGAATTATGATTTTTGACTTGAGCACAATATGGTTGTGAATATGAAAGCTAGTTTCCTACTTAAGTGATCTAGAACATTACTTTAGTTTTACTTACTTCTAAACTCAGTTTTAGATAAATCTGGCCTTTTGCAAATAAACCTAGAGCTTAAGTTTCCTACTAGAGCTATGTACTTGTTAGTGATAGTTTGCGAGTACTTCAAGAGTACTCATGGCTTTGTCCCTGGCTATTCCCGTGGCCATACTATGAGGAGGACTATTAGGATGATGGACAACAGGACCTCTACGACAACTAGGATCATCTCCCATCGTTAGCATTGCCTGTGACTCTGAAGATGGAGCCCACTACTATGCTTATTATTCCACTGCTTGTTTGTATTAAGACTGGATCATGAGATCCTTTATTCATGTATGACCTTATTATGGTTTGTAATGGATGATGTACTGTGATATCCAATCTGTTATGTCTCACAAAAATGGTAATCCTGGGATTGCGATGTATGCCATAACAGGCATCTGGGATTAAAAATCCGGGTGTTGACAAGTTGGTATCAGAGCCATCCTGACCATAGGAGACCCTATTTAGAATGGACGTCCGAACAAAACTTAGTTTCAAAACCAAAGATCGAGTATTTATGAAAAGCTATTCCCACTCTTATCCTTGATTCTTTCAAAAACATTCATGTTCCTCAAAAATTCTTACATTACTACATAAAATTTGACACACTTGATCACCTCACTAACTTACTCATCCTAAATTCTTATAGATGGAAGTTTAGTATTGCAAGTTTTACCAGTTGGACAACGGAGGCCAACTGATCTTTGAGAGGGATCTAGATGCACTGTCAGAGTATCTTGAGTGCCCGCATACGGAATTCTTCAGGGCTCAACTCAATGATCACATAGGAGGATATCTACAATGGATGATAGTTGCATATCTCCGAGGCAAAATTGAAGCACCTACTTCTGAGAAGATCCAATTCACCTTGTGAGAGAACAACTGGCTAGATGGATTAGCCAGGGCTATGCATGAAGCTCTTGCCCGTCTGTGTGGGCAAAACATTAACTTGATCCAGGGAACTCGCTTTGCTCACTTTGCAAGGCGTGATTCTTTGGGAATGCCATTGGAGATGCCAGGACACCCGGAGCTGAAGCACCAGGTGGACAATCTTGACTTCATACTGTATGATAGGCAGAAGGAATTGGACAACGCCTGAGCCTAGGCCAAACACAACCTTGCCATTGCCGTCAACAAGGAACAGACTATCGCCATGCTTGCCAAGGATCTCAATCACTTCGTCATCAACGCGAGAAGAAGGATCGCACCATCGACCGTCTTCGCAAGAAGGTCGCTGCTCTCGAGAAGACCATCCGTGAACAGGAAGTCCATCTTGAAGCAAAAGAGGAGGAGGAAGGTGAAGACATCCAGGGGGATCTTCACTCTTACCTCAGTGATGACAACGACTACCTAGAGGATGATGCCATTGATTTCTACACTAATGATGATGATTCTGACTTCATTGACGATGAGTAGATGCACTTGATCACTGCCATAGGAGTGAGTTTTATCGGTCCCACTGTATCGTAGTTTCACAGAATGGTTCTTAAAACCATCTGTTTTCCATTTGTGTCTGGTGTGTGTTTGTATGGTGTGCTTGAATGAATGAATCAATGAGAAGAAGAAGTTAGTTGCAAAACCTGAGTCAAACTCAAAGTTAAAGCTTTTGAAACAAAACCATGAACCTTAGAAATTTTCCTCTTATCTCATTATCTATCTCAATCTTCAGATGACTCGTGGAAACCCCGGAGGAAGCAGCTCATCCCAAGACCCGATGCTGCAGATTCTGCAGATGCTAGTTTCCGACCATGAAGCTAGTAGAGCCGAACGCCAAGCCAATCTAGCCACTCTGCAATAGATTGCCCAGATGACCCATAATAATCAAGGGCATGGAAATCAGGATCATCATGGATCCAAGCTCAAGAACTCTCAGAATACCAACCCACCTATCTTCAATAAATCTGAAGATCCCTTAGATGCTGATGACTGGCTGCAAACCATGGAGAATAACCTGGAGGTTGCAGGAGTTGACGCCAATGAGAAAGTACTGTTTGCCACCTACTATCTGGTAGGAGATGCAAGAGCCTGGTGGAATAGCACCCGTACCATGAACAACGGTCAAGTCATGACTTGGGAAGCATACAAGATCAAGTTCAGCCGCACCCATGTGCCACAAGGTTTGGTCACCAGAATGAGAGATGAGTTCAGGGAATTGAAGCAAGAAAGGATGAAGGTAGTTGAGTACCACGACAAATTTTTGTCCCTAGCTAGGTATGTCCCTGATGAGATCAACACTGAAGCCAAGAAGAAGGAAAGGTTCCTAAATGGATTGCATGATGAGATGCAGACTGTGTTAGTCAACCTCCGTTTTGGAGATCTAGAAGAGCTAGTAGACTCTGCCATCCAGATGGAAGGGAAGATAAACCAAGACAATGACAACCGCAAGGGCAGGATGATGCACCAAACTGGGTCCCACAATGCCCAGAAGTATCGCCCCAACCCGTCTACGGGATATGCCCCAAGAAACAATAGACCCCTGATGTCCTGTCCAAGCTACCCCAATCATAGCGGAGAAACTTGAAGTCTGGAGGAAACCGCAACAACAACCCCGACAACTCCAACAATTTCAACCGTGCACCGCCCAAGTCCAACAACAACAACAATACTGCCCCAAGGACTGGAAGCAATACTGTGCCTGTTGCAGCCAAAGACAAGTCCCAGATTACTTGTTTTGAATGTGGAGTCAAGGGTCACTACTCCAACGAGTGCCCCAAGAAGCTTGCAGCAACCACCAATGTGAATGCACCTGCTCAGCAGCAACGTCATGTTCAGCCTAGAAGGAGATTTTCCCTAGGGAATTCGCTCAACCGCAACGGCCGTCTGTTCCACATGAATGCTGAAGAAGCTCAGGAAGCGCCCGATGTCGTGCTGGGTATGTTTTCTGTTAACTCAGTACTTGCAAGAGTGTTGTTTGATTCTGGAGCATCACACTCATTTGTTAGAGAAGAATTTGCATGCAGTAGTAAGATTTAACCAACAAAATTGAAGCATGTTATGATAGTTCAAATACCTGGTTCAACCACCAAAGCTAGAAATTTTGCAAGGCTGTACCTATCAGAATCCATGGGATAGATTTTTACGCCAATATAATAGTACTTCGAACCAAAGGTTTGGAAGTAGTACTAGGAATGGATTGGATGTCAAAACATAAAGGATTGATCGACTGTGCCAAGAAAGCCATAACCATGACCAGTAGCTCTGGAGTATCAGTAGAGCATGTATCTAAAACCTTGTCCTGTCAGTTCAAATGCAAAAAGAGTCTAGCCCAACCAACCATACACCAAGTCAGAGTAGTCTGTGAATACCTCGACGTATTCCTAGATGAATTGCCTGGTATGCCCCCAGATCGAGATATCGAGTTCATTATTGAACTAATTCTTGGAACTAGACCCATAGCTCAGAGACCTTATAGTATGAACCCGTCTGAACTAGTGGAGCTGAAGAAGCAACTTGATGCTATGCTGGAGAAAGGTCTGATTCAACCAAGCGCATCGCCATGGAGATCGCCTGTTTTGTTTATCGACAAGAAAGATGGAGGTAACCGTTTGTGCACGGATTACGGAAGCTGAATGATGTCACCATCAAGAACAAGTACCCCCTGCCAAAGATTGAGGATCCGTTTGATCAGTTGACTGGTGCCAGAGTGTTTTCTAAGATTGATCTTAGAACTGGTTATCATCAACTCAAGATTCGTGCTACGGATATTCCAAAGACCGCCTTTACCACCAGATATGGATTGTATGAGTGTACGGTCATGTCTTTTGGATTAACCAATGCCCCCGCTTATTTCATGAACCTCATGAATAAGATTTTTATGAACTTTCTGGATAAGCTTGTTGTTGTTTTTATCGATGATATTCTAATCTATTCCAAGTCAGAAGAAGTCCATGAGTTACACCTAAGAACCATCCTTGAAACCCTTAGAGAGCATTGGTTGTATGCCAAGTTTAGCAAATGTGAGTTCTGGCTGAAGGAAGTAGGATTCCTCGGACATATTGTGTCGGCAGGAGGAGGCGATGTTGATCCCACGAAGATCAAAGATGTTGAAGAATGGGAAGCCCCGACCAGTCAAACCTAAGTCCGTGCATTTCTCGGATTAGCGGGATATTACCGCAAGTTTGTCGAAGGATTTTCGAGCATCACAAGACCGATGACCCAATTGTTGAAGAAAGATAAGAAGTTTGAATGGACCGATAAATGTGAAGCAAGTTTTCAAGAGCTCAAGAAGAGATTGATTTCAGCCCCAATCTTGATTATGCCAGATATCAAGAAACTGTTTGATGTGTATTGTGATGCATCCAAGATTGGTCTTGGATGTATGTTGATGCAAGAAGGCAAATTCATAGCATATTTGTCAAGACAACTAAAGCATCATGAGCAAAACTACCCTACCCATGATCTTGAACTAGCAGCTGTAGTTTTAGCTTTGAAGACATGGCATCATTACCTTATGGGTAACCGTTGTGAGATTTATTTAGATCACAAGAGTCTGAAGTATATTTTCACCCAGAAGGAGCTGAATATGAGGCAAAGGAGATGGATAGAGTTAATCAAGGATTATGACCTTGACATTCACTATCACCTCGGCAAGGCCAATGTGGTAGCGGATGCTCTTAGCAGATTGTTGTGTAGATTAAACACCATGATAAAAGCAGCCCAACCAAGTTTGCATGAAGAGTTGGAGTAGTTTATAACGGAGCTAGTTAGCAAAGAATTTTTAGCTAGCATTGAACTTCAACCTACTTTGATCAGTTAGATCAAGGAGGCGCAGAAAGGAAATGCAAGTATCGACGGAATCAAACGTCGTATCAGTACATGAAAGGTACCTGGATTCACCGAAGACGAAGAAAGAGTTTTGTGGTACAAAGGACGTATCTGTGTGCCAGCAGATTCGGAGCTGAAGCAAGTTATCATGCAAGAAGCTCATGATACTCTTTATTCTATCCACCCCGGAGGAACAAAGATGTATCAGGATTTGAAGGAGCAATTTTGGTGGCACAAGATGAAGAGAGAAATCGGAAGCTACATAACCAAATGTGATATCTGTCAGAGAGTCAAAGTGAAACATCAGAGACCCATAGGACTTTTGCAAAAATTGTAGATTCCGGAATGGAAATGGGATTTCGTCGGAATGGACTTTATCATCGGTTTGCCTACTTCTAGTAGGGGAAATTACTCTATTTGGGTCATAGTTGATAGACTGTCCAAGGTAGCCCATTTTATACCTGTCAAGACAACCTACCAGAGTTCTAAGCTAGCAGAGTTGTACATTGCTAGAATCATCAGTTTGCATGGAACCCTGATACGTTGCTAACGTATCCATAATTTTTGATGTTCCATGCTTGGTTTTATCTACTTTCTTGTGTTTTGTCCACACTTTGGAGTACTTTTCATATGATTTCTTGGAATAACCTATTAACAAGAGCCACAGTGCCAACTGCCTGTTTTCTGCTGTTTTTGGTTCCAGGAAAGTCAGAAAATGAATATTCTCGGAATTGGACGGGACAAAATCCAAAGTCAGTTTTTCACCGAGGGACACCTAGAGCCAGAATACAAGACGGAGAGGGGATGGGGCCCGGCCACACCACCTGGCCGTGCGGCCAGGCCTGGACCATGCCAGGGGTGGTCTGGCCGCCCCAGGCACCCCCTCGGCCTCTCCTTCCACCTATAAGTTGCCCCCGATACAGAAACCCTAAGCACCCGATCAAAATTCCATGAAAGAGTCTGTAGCCGCCGTCATCTCCATCCCTAGATCGGGAGGGATCTGAAGCTCTTCCACGCACCCTGCCGGAGAGGGGAATTCACCCTGGAGGCCTTCTTCATCATCATGCAAGCCTCTGGTGTGATGCGTGAGTAGTTCATCTCTAGACTACAGGTCCATGTAGTAGCTAGATGGCTGGTTCTCCTCCTTTGTGCTATCATGTTTAGATCTTGTGAGCTCCGTTCATGATCAAGATCATCTATTTGTAATTCTGCATGTTGTGTTTGCGGGGATCCGATGGATATTGAGATGCTATTTCAGATTGATTATTGATTCTATCATGTCTTTGTTATTTGTGATCTTGCATGCTTTCCGTTGTTAGTAGCTATCTTGGCCAAGTAGATGCTAGCAACTCCAAGAGTTAGTTTTTATGCTCGATAGTGGGTTCATGCCTCTAGTAATCTAGGGAAGTGACAGAAATCTCTAAGGTACTAGATGTGCTGTTGCTACTAGGGAGAAAACAACAATCCTTTGTTCATAGAACAATCGTATTGTTTACTTTACACGCAATGCGTAATGCAATTATCTGTTGCTTGCAACTTAATACTGGAGGGGGTTCGGATGATAACCTGAAGGTGGATTATTAGTCATAGATGCAGTTGGATTACGGTCTATGTATAATGTTGTAATGCCCAATCAAATCTCAAAGGAGTCAAGATGAGTAGTATATGCTTCTATGCTTTCTCGATGTTTGTCAATTGCCCCGTTGTAATTTGTTCACCCAACATGTCATCTATCTTAAGGAGAGCCACCTCTAGTGAACTATGGACCCCGTCCTTTCTTTTACTATCCATCTACGATCAACTGTTTACTGTTTTGTGTTTACTTTCTGCAAACTATTACTTTCTTCCACTCGATACGTTTAATCCTTTATTTTCAGCAAAACCGGTGAGATTGACAACCTCATCGCAAGTTGGGGACAGAGTTCTGTGGTTGTGTTGTGCAGGTCTCCATGTTGCTGCTGGCACCGGTAGTGCACCCTGCCAAAGTTCAACTAGCTACACCTTTGGGGTGTTTCCTTGCTCCTACTAGATTGATAACCTTGGTTTCGTAAGTGAGGGAAAACTTACTGCTGTGCTCATCATACCTTCCTCTTGGGGTTCCCCAACGAGCTCGTTAGTACACGAGTCAGCAAGTATATTTTCTGGCGCCGTTGCCGAGGAGTCAAGGACATCTTCACAAGGATTGAACTATTCTTCAAGAAATCTATTGGATTCTGCCGCTGGAGGCACCTTTATGACCATTACTTTGGGTGCTGCAACAAAGCTTCTGGATAATATGATGGTTAACTATTCTGAATGGCATAATGAGAGAGCTCCACAAGGTAAGAAGGTAAATTCTATTGAAGAAACCTCCTCCTTGAGTGATAAAATTGATATTATTATGTCTATGCTTGTTAATGGGAAATCCCATATTGATCCAAATAATGTTCCCTTAGCCTCTTTGGTTGCTCAAGAAGAGCAAGTTAATGTGAACTTTATAAGGAATAATAATTTTAGCAATAATGCCTACAGGAATAATTTTGGTAACAACAATTATAAGCCATATCCTCCCAACAATGGTAATGCTTATGGAAATTCCTACAACAATAATAGGAGTGCTTCCTCTAAACTTGAAGTTATGCTTAAAGACTTTATTAGTAAACAAACTTCTTTCAATAAAACTATTGAGGAAAAACTGTCTAATGCTGAAAGAAATATAGCATCATTGGCTGAAGCTCAATCTTCTTTGAATAAAATGGCTGCTAAACCTGAAACTATTGATAATCCCTTTGCAGCTACTAATGCCATACAAGTGAGAATTGATGAAAATGTTAGACTATTAGCTAAATTGCATGCTAAGTCGGAAAGAGAAGATGAAATTGCTAGAAACATTAGTGTTTCTACTATCACTACCACTAGTGTTGAGGCTAGTAATAGCTCTACTACTTTAGATGATAATTATGATTTTGATCTTGATGGTTGCAATATCTCTGAAGTTATTAAGTTCCTACAAAAACTTGCTAAAAGTCCTAATGCTAGTGCTATAAACATGGCCTTTACAAAACACACTACTGATGCTCTCATAAAGATTAAAGAAGAAAAGATGAAACATAAAGCTTCTATTCCTATAAAACAAGAAGATGGTTGGGAACCCATCATTAATATGAAAGTGAATGATTTTGATTTGAAAACTTTATGTGATCTTGATAGTAGTGTTTCTATTATGCCTAGAAGGATTTATGATATGCTTGATTTGCTACCACTTGAAGATTGTTATTTGAATGTCCCACTTGATGATAATGCTAAAAAGAAACTCATGGGGAGTATTAATGATGTTCTTATTATGGTTAACAATGCCTATGTCCCCGTTGATTTCTATGTTTTGGATGTTGAATGCAATGCTTCTTGTCCTATTACTTTGGGAAGACCTTTTCTTAGAACTGTTGGTGTCATTATTGATATGAAAAAAGGCACCATTAAATATCAACTCCCACTCAAGAAAGGTATAGAACACTTCCCTAAGAAGAGAGAGAAGATTTCTTTTGCCTCTCCTATGAAAACAAAATTAGCTCTTAATGCTTCTTCATTTGAGAACACTTGATCCTTTTTCTTGCTTCTTATGCCTAACTTAAAGGCGTTAAAGAAAAGTACTTATTGGGAGATAACCCAAAAGTTTTAGATGAGACTTGTAAGTTATTACTTCAGTAATAACCGCTCCTTATCCTTTTTATTTGCTTTTTGTGCCAAGAGTAACCTCTAATGAGAGAGAAGTAATGATTGGGAAAGTTGCTGTCCCGAAACAGATTTCTGTGCTTCACCATAAACATTCGTGTAAAATCTTTGTACATTATTTTGAGGCGTGATATTTTGTGCTTATTCCCTAGGTTGTTATCTAACTTTCGTTAGTTCAACACTTTTCGATTTGAGCAACAGAAGGTCTTCGCAAAAATTCGTCTTTACCTGCTGGTCTGTTTTAACAGATTTCTGCCATTTTCTGCATTTGCTTCTTGTTGGTTCATTTTTGAGTTCTTTTGGGGAATTGAGCTTTTTGAGGGAAGTTCTACAGTAGATAGTGTTTTAATGGAAGTTTTATTGGTGTTGTAACTAAACCTAAAGACTTATTATCTTGAGTGCACTAATGTTGCTAATAAAGATTGTGTGAAGTTTTGTATGAAGGAAAAATTTCAGGTGTATGGAAGGAATGAGTAATGAGATGAAGAATGGACTAAAGCTCAAGCTTGGGGATGCCACGCGTGTCACCCCAAGAAATATCCAAGAAGTACAAGCATCAAAACTTGGGGATGCCCAAGGCATCCCCCTCTTCATTAATAAAAATCCCAGGTTTCTTCCAAACACTTCATTTTTATTATTTCATGCACAGTTGTGTTGTTGTTGGAGCGTCTTTTTTTCATTTTGGTTTTTGGTTTTCTTTGTTTGCTTAGTTTGATGAA
The DNA here is from genome assembly GCA_023614405.1 of Avena insularis. Classification (NCBI taxonomy): domain Eukaryota; kingdom Viridiplantae; phylum Streptophyta; class Magnoliopsida; order Poales; family Poaceae; genus Avena; species Avena insularis. Next base: position 229,640,230 of record CM042694.1, on the reverse strand, counting down.
TAAATTGGTTGGACCCCCTCTTTCATACATTGGTTTTCAAATAGTTTGGTTTGGTTTGGAAAAAGAGTAGGAAAGTTCATGCTTAAGTGGTAAAGAGAGCTTGTTTTTGACTATGGCCTATGCTTTGTCATGCCATGCTCGATATTGTTTTGGATTTATGCTTAGTATTATTTGCTGTAGCATGACATGTTATAAACAATTGAGATTGCTTAATGTGCCTTGAAAGAATCATGCGTTGTTTTAGCATATTAAAGCATAATATTGTGGTATTCTCCTTTGATGCTTTATTTGGGTTGACTTGGCGCATGCTCACACCATGTTATGACTATCCCAAGTCACCATAGCCTTTATGATCCTTTAGTTTTCTACTTGTAATATCACTTTATGCTTTAATTAATGATGTTTTGTCGCTCTGCATGATTATGGCCATTATTGCTCTCTTAGTTTGTCGCTCCCAGTCTTTTGCTAGCCTCCGTAACCAAGTATGAGTTCCACTCATGCATCCAACTCCTAAAACCAAGTTATTCCAAAGAGTCCACCATACCTACCTATTAGCATTTGCTATTCCAAGTATATTCATGTTTTTATCTACCTTCCGAATTAAACTTGTTATGAGAAAACTAGTGATTAAAGCTCTCACGAACTTGATGGGACGCTTTACTTTTCTTGCCCTTAATAAACTTGAACCATTGTGTCGTCTATGTTGTATATGCTTGCACTTATATGTTGAGGATTAGCAGAACCATGCTGTCATGGGGAACGCTTTCAACATTGCACTTGTACTTTGTACCTAGTTGATATCATGCTCTTTTGTCTATGGATGTCGTCGGTGTGAAATGAAAGGGGAGCTTGTAAGTCCATGGAGTTATGTATGTATGTTAGAGAAACGCCTGGGCCGCTGGTCTAATCCATGCCGTCATGGTGGAAACCTGCATCGTAACCATAATGAGCTGTCTATGATGCATTCTTCTTATAAAAAAGAGTCAGATATTGAGAAAAAAGAGAAAAAGGAAAAAAATATGAGAAAAGAGGAAAGAGAGAAAAAAGCACCATATTCCCATGGTAAATAAGAAGATTGCTGAGATGCTTGTTGTCTGCTTGCCTTATCATTTTGATATGGGGATTCTTCCGTATCATTGGGCAAGGGGTACCCCATTAGCGGTTCTCTATGATACACATGTACTTACGATAACAAGAACTTACCAGTGACTAAACTTGAGTAGCATGAGGAGCGGCCCTCGTATTCAAGGGACATGAGATTTCCAACTTATACTTCGTCAAGCATATACACCATAGTTTGTTCACTTTAACCTTAATCACTTCAAGATTCTTATGATAGGGGCAATGAGAGCTGAAAGCTATTAAGTACCATAATTTTTGGAAGCTCTTTATGAAACTTGAATCCCTGCTTCCTTCTACGAAGGCCTTTCTTTTACTTTTTTGTTGAGTCTCCACCTTCTACCTTTATGCACCTACTTTGAGAGCATAGTGGCCATTCTTAGTTCTATGTGCATTGTCCCCAGACTTGTTGATTGATGCGTAACTTTGATATTATTTGTTTTAAACTATTTGTATCTAGTCACTCTTATGAACTTTGAAGGTGTCCTATGCATTTATGTTTGCTACTCTATGAGGGACAAGCTGAATACTACTATGCTATGTTTTCTTTATGTGAAACAAACAAACTTCTTGCAAAGCATTGTTATTCATGAATCTTTTGTTTGTGCATTTTCATGTTGCAACATAGTTTCTTTGTCTTATTGCTAGAACTTTGTCTTTCATGTTATGATTGAAGTACTATGATCCCAGCTTCGAATGTTTTACAAATACTTTGATCAAGTCTATGATGGTGCATGTCACCTCAAAACTTATTATTTCTTTTTATCACTTACCTACTCGAGGAAGAGCATGAGTTAAGATTGGGGATTGATACATTGCAAATGTATCTATAATTTTTGATGTTCCATGCTTGGTTTTATCCACTTTCTTGTGTTTTGTTCCAACTTTGGAGTACTTTTCATATGATTTATTGGACTAACCTATTAACAAGAGCCACAGTGCCAACTGCCTGTTTTCTCCTGTTTTTGGTTCCAGGAAAGTCAGAAAATGAATATTCTCGGAATTGGACGGGACAAAAGCCAAAGTGCCTATTTTTCCGGAAGGGATCAAGTGCCAGAATACGAGACGGAGAAGGGCCAGGGAGCCACCACACCACCTGGCCGCGCGGCCAGGCCTGACCCACGCCAGGGGCTGGTGTGGCCGCTCCTGGCACCCCTTCGGCCTCTCCTTCCGCCTATATATTACCCTCGGGACAAAAACCCTAAGTACCCGATCAAAAATCCACGAAAGAGTCTGTAACTGCCGTCATCTCCATCCCTAGATCAGGAGGGATCTGAAGCACTTCCTGGCACCCTACCTGAGAGGGGAATTCACCCTGGAGGCCTTCTTCATCACCATGCAAGCCTCCGGTGTGATGCGTGAGTAGTTCATCTTTGGACTACGGATCCATGTAGTAGCTAGATGGCTGGTTCTCCTCCTTTGTGCTTTCATGTTTAGATCTTGTGAGCTCCGTTCATGATCAAGATCATCTATTTGTAATTCATACATGTTGTGTTTGCGGGGATCCGATGGATATTGAGATGCTATTTCATATTGATTATTTATTCTATCATGTCTTTGTTATTTGTGATCTTGCATGCTTTCCGTTGTTAGTAGCTATCTTGGCCAAGTAGATGCTAGCAACTCCAAGAGTTAGTATTTATGCTCGATAGTGGGTTCATGCCTCCGTAACTGGGAAGTGACATAAATCTCTAAGGTACTAGATGTGTTGTTGCTACTAGGGAGAAAACAACAATCCTTTGTTCATAGAACAATCGTATTGTTTACTTTACACGCAGTTCGTAAAGCAATAATCTGGTGCTTGCAACTTAATACTGGAGGGGGTTTAGATGATAACCTGAAGGTGGATTATTAGTCATAGATGAAGTTGGATGGCGGTCTATGGATTATGTTGTAATGCCCAATCAAGTCTCAAAGGAGTCAAGATGATTAGTATATGCAGGTATTGCTTTCTCGGTGTTTGTCAATTGCCCCGCTGTAATTTTTTCACCCAGCATGTTATCTATCTAAGGAGATCCACCTCTAGTGAACTATGGATCCCGGTCCTTTCTCTTTGCATACAATCTACAATCTTTTACTGCTTTGTGTTTACTTTCTGCAAACTTTTACTTCTTTCCATTCGATACGTTTAATCGTTTGTTTTCCGCAAAACACGGTGAGATTGACAACCTCATCGCAAGTTGTGACAAAGTTCTATGGTTGTGTTGTGCAGGTCTCCAAGTTGCTACTAGCACCGGTAGTGCGCCCTGCCAAAGCTCAGCTAGTAACACCTTTGGGGTGTTTCCTTGCTCCTACTGGTTCGATTAAACCTTGATTTCATAACTAAGGGAAAACTTGCTGCTGTGCTCATCATACCTTCCTCTTGGGGTTCCCAACGAGCTCTACATCGAACGACGAGCACATCAGGGATGTTGATACGTTGCTAACGTATCCATAATTTTTAATGTTCCATGCTTGGCTTTATCTACTTTCTTGTGTTTTGTCCACACTTAGGAGTACTTTTCATATGATTTCTTGGACTAACCTATTAACAAGAGCCACAGTGCACTGCACATTTTCTGCTGTTTTGGTTCCAGAAAGTCGATAATGAATATTCTCGGAATTAGATGGGACAAAAGCCAAAGTCAGTTTTTCACCGAGGGACACCTGGAGCCAGAATACGAGACGGAGAGGGCTGGGGCCCGGCCACACCACCTGGCCGTGCGGCCAGGCCTGGCCCGCACCAGGGGGTGGTCTGGCCGCCCCAGGCACCCCCTCGGCCTCTCCTTCCGCCTATAAGTTTCCCCCGATACAGAAACCCTAAGCACCTGATCAAAATTCCACGAAGAGTGCAGCCACCGTCATCTCCATCCCTAGATTGGGAGGGATCTGAAGCTCTTCCTGGCACCCTCCGGAGAGGGAAATTCACCTTGGAGGCCTTCTTCATCATCATGCAAGCCTCCGGTGTGATGCGTGAGTAGTTCATCTCTGGACTACGGGTCCATGTAGTAGCTAGATGGCTGGTTCTCCTCCTTTGTGCTATCATGTTTAGATCTTGTGAGTCTGCTCATGATCAAGATCATCTATTTGTAATTCTGCATGTTATGTTTGCGGGGATCCGATGGATATTGAGATGCTATTTCAGATTGATTATTGATTCTATCATGTCTTTGTTATTTGTGATCTTGCATGCTTTCCGTTGTTAGTAGTTATCTTGGCCAAGTAGATGCTAGCAACTCCAAGAGTTAGTATTTATGCTCGATAGTAGGTTCATGCCTCTAGTAATCTGGGGAAGTGACAGAAATCTCTAAGGTACTAGATGTGCTATTGCTACTAGGGAGAAAACAACAATCCTTTGTTCATAGAACAATCGTATTGTTTACTTTACACGCAGTTCGTAAAGAAATAATCTGGTGCTTGCAACTTAATACTGGAGGCGGTTTAGATGATAACCTGAAGGTGGATTATTAGTCATAGATGCAGTTGGATGGCGGTCTATGTATTATGTTGTAATGCCCAATCAAGTCTCAAAGGAGTCAAGATGATTAGTATATGCATGTATTGCTTTCTCGGTGTTTGTCAATTGCCCCGCTGTAATTTGTTAACCCAGCATGTTATCTATCTAAGGAGAGCCACCTCTAGTGAACTATGGATCCCGGTCCTTTCTCTTTGCATACAATCTATAATCTTTTACTACTTTGTGTTTACTTTCTGCAAACTTTTACTTCTTTCCATTCGATACGTTTAATTGTTTGTTTTCCGCAAAACACGGTGAGATTGACAACCTCATCGCAAGTTGGGGACAAAGTTCTGTGGTTGTGTTATGCAGGTCTCCAAGTTGCTACTAGCACCAAAGAGTGCTACGCCAAAGCTCAGCTAGTAACACCTTTGGGGTGTTTCCTTGCTCCTACTGGTTCGATTAAACCTTGGTTTCATAACTAAGGGAAAACTTGCTGCTGTGCTCATCATACCTTCCTCTTGGGGTTCCCAACGAGCTCTACATCGAACGACGAGCACATCAGGGATGTTGATACGTTGCTAACGTATCCATAATTTTTGATGTTCCATGCTTGGCTTTATCTACTTTCTTGTGTTTTGTCCACACTTAGGAGTACTTTTCATATGATTTCTTGGACTAACCTATTAACAAGAGCCACAGTGCCAGCTGCCTGTTTTCTGCTGTTTTTGGTTCCAGGAAAGTTAGAAAATGAATATTCTCGGAATTAGACAGGACAAAAGCCAAAGTCAGTTTTTCACCGAGGGACACCTGGAGCCAGAATACGAGACGGAGAGGGCTGGGGCCCGGCCACACCACCTGGCCGTGCGGCCAGGCCTGGCCCGCACCAGGGGGTGGTCTGGCCGCCCCAGGCACCCCCTCGGCCTCTCCTTCCGCCTATAAGTTTCCCCCGATACAGAAACCCTAAGCACCTGATCAAAATTCCACGAAAGAGTCTGTAGCCACCGTCATCTCCATCCCTAGATTGGGAGGGATCTGAAGCTCTTCCTGGCACCCTCCAGAGAGGGAAATTCACCTTGGAGGCCTTCTTCATCATCATGCAAGCCTCCGGTGTGATGCGTGAGTAGTTCATCTCTAGACTACGGGTCCATGTAGTAGCTAGATGGCTGGTTCTCCTCCTTTGTGCTATCATGTTTAGATCTTGTGAGCTCCGTTCATGATCAAGATCATCTATTTGTAATTCTGCATGTTATGTTTGCGGGGATCCGATGGATATTGAGATGCTATTTCAGATTGATTATTGATTCTATCATGTCTTTGTTATTTGTGATCTTGCATGCTTTCCGTTGTTAGTAGCTATCTTGGCCAAGTAGATGCTAGCAACTCCAAGAGTTAGTATTTATGCTCGATAGTGGGTTCATTCCCGTAATGGGGAAGTGACAAAAATCTCTAAGGTACTAGATGTGCTGTTGCTACTAGGGAGAAAACAACAATCCTTTGTTCATAGAACAATCGTATTGTTTACTTTACACGCAGTTCGTAAAGAAATAATCTGGTGCTTGCAACTTAATACCGGAGGGGGTTTAGATGATAACCTGAAGGTGGATTATTAGTCATAGATGCAGTTGGATGGCGGTCTATGTATTATGTTGTAATGCCCAATCAAGTCTCAAAGGAGTCGAGATGATTAGTATATGCATGTATTGCTTTCTCGGTGTTTGTCAATTGCCCCGCTGTAATTTGTTCACCCAGCATGTTATCTATCTAAGGAGAGCCACCTCTAGTGAACTATGGATCCCGGTCCTTTCTCTTTGCATACAATCTATAATCTTTTACTGCTTTGTGTTTACTTTCTGCAAACTTTTACTTCTTTCCATTCGATACGTTTAATCGTTTGTTTTCCGCAAAACACGGTGAGATTAACAACCTCATCGCAAGTTGGGGACAAAGTTCTGTGGTTGTGTTATGCAGGTCTCCAAGTTGCTACTAGCACCGGTAGTGCGCCCTGCCAAAGCTCAGCTAGTAACACCTTTGGGGTGTTTCCTTGCTCCTACTGGTTTGATTAAACCTTGGTTTCATAACTAAGGGAAAACTTGTTGCTGTGCTCATCATACCTTCCTCTTGGGGTTCCCAACGAGCTTTACATCGAACGACGAGCACATCAGGGATGTTGATACGTTGCTAACGTATCCATAATTTTTGATGTTCCATGCTTGGCTTTATCTACTTTCTTGTGTTTTGTCCACACTTAGGAGTATTTTTCATATGATTTCTTGGACTAACCTATTAACAAGAGCCACAGTGCCAGCTGCCTGTTTTCTGCTGTTTTTGGTTCCAGGAAAGTCAGAAAATGAATATTCTCGGAATTAGACGGGACAAAAGCCAAAGTCAGTTTTTCACCGAGGGACACTGGAGATGAGAGGCTGACACGGAGAGGGCCCGGCCACACCACTGGCCGTGCGGCCAGGCACAGCCCACACCGGGGTGGTGCCGCCCAGGCACCCTCGGCCTCTCCTTCCGCCTATAAGTTTCCCCCGATGCATAAACCCTAAGCACCTGATCAAAATTCCACGAAAGAGTCTGTAGCCACCGTCATCTCCATCCCTAGATTAGGAGGGATCTGAAGCTCTTCCTGGCACCCTCCGGAGAGGGGAATTCACCTTGGAGGCCTTCTTCATCATCATGCAAGCCTCCGGTGTGATGCGTGAGTAGTTCATCTCTGGACTACGGGTCCATGTAGTAGCTAGATGGCTGGTTCTCCTCCTTTGTGCTATCATGTTTAGATCTTGTGAGCTTCGTTCATGATCAAGATCATCTATTTGTAATTCTGCATGTTATGTTTGCGGGGATCCGATGGATATTGAGATGCTATTTTAGATTGATTATTGATTCTATCATGTCTTTGTTATTTGTGATCTTGCATGCTTTCCGTTGTTAGTAGCTATCTTGGCCAAGTAGATGCTAGCAACTCCAAGAGTTAGTATTTATGCTCGATAGTGGGTTCATGCCTCCGTAACTGGGAAGTGACATAAATCTCTAAGTTACTAGATGTGTTGTTGCTACTAGGGAGAAAACAACAATCCTTTGTTCATAGAACAATCGTATTGTTTACTTTACACGCAGTTCGTAAAGCAATAATCTGGTGCTTGCAACTTAATACTGGAGGGGGTTCAGATGATAACCTGAAGGTGGATTATTAGTTATAGATGCAGTTGGATGGCGGTCTATGTATTATGTTGTAATTCCCAATCAAGTCTCAAAGGAGTCAAGATGATTAGTATATGCAGGTATTGCTTTCTCGGTGTTTGTCAATTGCCCCGCTGTAATTTGTTCACCCAGCATGTTATCTATCTAAGGAGAGCCACCTCTAGTGAACTATGGATCCCGGTCCTTTCTCTTTGCATACAATCTACAATCTTTTACTGCTTTGTGTTTACTTTCTGCAAACTTTTACTTCTTTCCATTCGATACGTTTAATCGTTTGTTTTTCGCAAAACACGGTGAGATTGACAACCTCATCGCAAGTTGGGGACAAAGTTCTGTGGTTGTGTTGTGCAGGTCTCCAAGTTGCTACTAGCACCGGTAGTGCGCCCTGCCAAAGCTCAGCTATTAACACCTATGGGGTGTTTCCTTGCTCCTACTGGTTCGATTAAACCTTGGTTTCATAACTAAGGGAAAACTTGCTGCTGTGCTCATCATACCTTCCTCTTGGGGTTCCCAACGAGCTCTACTTCGAACGACGAGCACATCAGGGATGTTGATACATTGCTAACGTATCCATAATTTTTGATGTTCCATGCTTGGCTTTATCTACTTTCTTGTGTTTTGTCCACACTTAGGAGTACTTTTCATATGATTTCTTGGACTAACCTATTAACAAGAGCCACAAAGGCTACCGCCTGCTGTTTTTGGTTCCAGAAAGTCGAAAATGAATATTCTCGAATTAGACGGGACAAAAGCCAAAGTCAGTTTTTCACCGAGGACACCGGAGCTGTAGCGAGACGGAGAGGGCTGGGGCCCGGCCACACCACCTGGCCGTGCGGCCAGGCCTGGCCCACACCAGGGGTGGTCTGGCCGCCCCAGGCACCCCCTCGGACTCTTCTTCCGCCTATAAGTTTCCCCCGATACAGAAACCCTAAGCACCTGATCAAAATTCCACGAAGAGTTCAGAGCCACCGCCATCTCCATCCCTAGATTGGGAGGGATCTCAAGCTCTTCCCGCACCTCCGAGAGGGAATTCACCTTGGAGGCCTTCTTCATCATCATGCAAGCCTCCGGTGTGATGCGTGAGTAGTTCATCTCTGGACTACGGGTCCATGTAGTAGCTAGATGGCTGGTTCTCCTCCTTTGTGCTATCATGTTTAGATCTTGTGAGATTCGTTCATGATCAAGATCATCTATTTGTAATTCTGCATGTTATGTTTGCGGGGATCCGATGGATATTGAGATGCTATTTTAGATTGATTATTGATTCTATCATGTCTTTGTTATTTGTGATCTTGCATTCTTTCCGTTGTTAGTAGCTATCTTGGCCAAGTAGATGCTAGCAACTCCAAGAGTTAGTATTTATGCTCGATAGTGGGTTCATGCCTCGTAACTGGGAAGTGACATAAATCTCTAAGGTACTAGATGTGTTGTTGCTACTAGGAGAAAACAACAATCCTTTGTTCATAAAACAATCGTATTGTTTACTTTACACGCAGTTCAGAAGCAATAATCTGGTGCTTGCAACTTAATAATTGGAGGGGTTCGGATGATAACCTCAAGGTGGATTATTAGTTATAGATGCAGTTGGATGGCGTATGTATTATGTTGTAATGCCCAATCAAGTCTCAAAGGAGTCAAGATGATTAGTATATGCAGGTATTGCTTTCTCGGTGTTTGTCAATTGCCCCGCTGTAATTTGTTCACCCTGCATGTTATCTATCTAAGGAGAGCCACCTCTAGTGAACTATGGATCCCGGTCCTTTCTCTTTGCATACAATCTACAATCTTTTACTGCTTTGTGTTTACTTTCTGCAAACTTTTACTTCTTTCCATTCGATATGTTTAATCCTTTGGTTTCTGCAAAACACGGTGAGATTGACAACCTCATCGCAAGTTGGGGACAAAGTTCTGTGGTTGTGTTGTGCAGGTCTCCAAGTTGCTACTAGCACCGGTAGTGCGCCCTGCCAAAGCTCAGCTATTAACACCTTTGGGGTGTTTCCTTGCTCCTACTGGTTCGATTAAACCTTGGTTTCATAACTAAGGGAAAACTTGCTGTTGTGCTCATCATACCTTCCTCTTGGGGTTCCCAACGAGCTCTACTTCGAACGACGAGCACATCAGGGATGTTGATACGTTGCTAACGTATCCATAATTTTTGATGTTCCATGCTTGGCTTTATCTACTTTCTTGTGTTTTGTCCACACTTAGGAGTACTTTTCATATGATTTATTGGACTAACCTATTAACAAGAGCCACAGTGCCAGCTGCCTGTTTTCTGCTGTTTTTGGTTCCAGGAAAGTCAGAAAATGAATATTCTCGGAATTAGACGGGACAAAAGCCAAAGTCAGTTTTTCACCGAGGGACACCTGGAGCCAGAATACGAGACGGAGAGGGCTGGGGCCCGGCCACACCACCTGGCCGTGCGGCTAGGCCTGGCCCGCACCAGGGGGTGGTCTGGCCGCCTGTGCACCCCCGGCCTCCTTCCGCCTATAAGTTTCCCCTGTAAACCCTAAGCACCTGATCAAAATTCCACGAAGAGTCTCAGAGTCAGCCATCTCCATCCCTAGATTCGGAGGGATCTGAAGCTCTTCCCGGCACCCTGCCGGAGAGGGGAATTCACCTTGGAGGCCTTCTTCATCATCATGCAAGCCTCCGTTGTGATGCGTGAGTAGTTCATCTCTGGACTACGGGTCCATGTAGTAGCTAGATGGCTGGTTCTCCTCCTTTGTGCTATCATGTTTAGATCTTGTGAGCTCCGTTCATGATCAAGATCATCTATTTGTAATTCTGCATGTTATGTTTGCGGGGATCCGATGGATATTGAGATGCTATTTTAGATTGATTATTGATTCTATCATGTCTTTGTTATTTGTGATCTTGCATGCTTTCCGTTGTTAGTAGCTATCTTGGCCAAGTAGATGCTAGCAACTCCAAGAGTTAGTATTTATGCTCGATAGTAGGTTCATGCCTCTAGTAATCTGGGGAAGTGATAGAAATCTCTAAGGTACTAGATGTGCTATTGCTACTAGGGAGAAAACAACAATCCTTTGTTCATAGAACAATCGTATTGTTTACTTTACACGCAATGCGTAATGCAATTATCTGTTGCTTGCAACTTAATACTAGAGGGGGTTCGGATGATAACCTGAAGGTGGATTATTAGTCATAGATGCAGTTGGATGGCGGTCTATGTATATAATGTTGTAATGCCCAATCAAATCTCAAAGGAGTCAAGATGAGTAGTATATGCAGGTATTGCTTTCTCGGTGTTTGTCAATTGCCCCGCTGTAATTTGTTCACCCTGCATGTTATCTATCTAAGGAGAGCCACCTCTAGTGAACTATGGATCCCGGTCCTTTCTCTTTGCATACAATCTACAATCTTTTACTGCTTTGTGTTTACTTTCTGCAAACTTTTACTTCTTTCCATTCGATACGTTTAATCCTTTGGTTTCTGCAAAACACGGTGAGATTGACAACCTCATCGCAAGTTGGGGACAAAGTTCTGTGGTTGTGTTGTGCAGGTCTCCAAGTTGCTACTAGCACCGGTAGTGCGCCCTGCCAAAGCTCAGCTATTAACACCTTTGGGGTGTTTCCTTGCTCCTACTGGTTCGATTAAACCTTGGTTTCATAACTAAGGGAAAACTTGCTGTTGTGCTCATCATACCTTCCTCTTGGGGTTCCCAACGAGCTCTACTTGAACGCAGGCACATCAGGGATGTTGATACGTTGCTAACGTATCCATAATTTTTGATGTTCCATGCTTGGCTTTATCTACTTTCTTGTGTTTTGTCCACACTTAGGAGTACTTTTCATATGATTTCTTGGACTAACCTATTAACAAGAGCCACAGTGCCAGCTGCCTGTTTTCTGCTGTTTTTGGTTCCAGGAAAGTCAGAAAATGAATATTCTCGGAATTAGACGGGACAAAAGCCAAAGTCAGTTTTTCACCGAGGGACACTGAGCTGAATACGAGAGAGAGGGCTGGGGTCTGCCACACCACTGGTCAGGCGGCCAGGCCTGGCCCACACCAGGGGTGGTCTGGCCGCCCCAGGCACCCCCTCGGCCTCTCCTTCCGCCTATAAGTTTCCCCCGATACAGAAACCCTAAGCACCTGATCAAAATTCCACGAAAGAGTCTGTAGCCACCGTCATCTCCATCCCTAGATTGGGAGGGATCTGAAGCTCTTCCTGGCACCCTCCGGAGAGGGGAATTCACCTTGGAGGCCTTCTTCATCATCATGCAAGCCTCCGGTGTGATGCGTGAGTAGTTCATCTCTGGACTACGGGTCCATGTAGTAGCTAGATGGCTGGTTCTCCTCCTTTGTGCTATCATGTTTAGATCTTGTGAGATTCGTTCATGATCAAGATCATCTATTTGTAATTCTGCATGTTATGTTTGCGGGGATCCGATGGATATTGAGATGCTATTTTAGATTGATTATTGATTCTATCATGTCTTTGTTATTTGTGATCTTGCATTCTTTCCGTTGTTAGTAGCTATCTTGGCCAAGTAGATGCTAGCAACTCCAAGAGTTAGTATTTATGCTCGATAGTGGGTTCATGCCTCTGGTAATCTGGGGAAGTGACATAAATCTCTAAGGTACTAGATGTGTTGTTGCTACTAGGGAGAAAACAATCCTTTGTTCATAGAACAATCGTATTGTTTACTTTACACGCAGTCAGAAGCAATAATCTGTGCTTGCAACTTAATAATTGGAGGGGTTCAGATGATAACCTGAAGGTGGATTATTAGTTATAGATGCAGTTGGATGGCGGTCTATGTATTATGTTGTAATGCCCAATCAAGTCTCAAAGGAGTCAAGATGATTAGTATATGCAGGTATTGCTTTCTCGGTGTTTGTCAATTGCCCCGCTGTAATTTGTTCACCCTGCATGTTATCTATCTAAGGAGAGCCACCTCTAGTGAACTATGGATCCCGGTCCTTTCTCTTTGCATACAATCTACAATCTTTTACTGCTTTGTGTTTACTTTCTGCAAACTTTTACTTCTTTCCATTCGATACGTTTAATCCTTTGGTTTCTGCAAAACACGGTGAGATTGACAACCTCATCGCAAGTTGGGGACAAAGTTCTGTGGTTGTGTTGTGCAGGTCTCCAAGTTGCTACTAGCACCGGTAGTGCGCCCTGCCAAAGCTCAGCTATTAACACCTTTGGGGTGTTTCCTTGCTCCTACTGGTTCGATTAAACCTTGGTTTCATAACTAAGGGAAAACTTGCTGTTGTGCTCATCATACCTTCCTCTTGGGGTTCCCAACGAGCTCTACTTCGAACGACGAGCACATCAGGGATGTTGATACGTTGCTAACGTATCCATAATTTTTGATGTTCCATGCTTGGCTTTATCTACTTTCTTGTGTTTTGTCCACACTTAGGAGTACTTTTCATATGATTTCTTGGACTAACCTATTAACAAGAGCCACAGTGCCAGCTGCCTGTTTTCTGCTGTTTTTGGTTCCAGGAAAGTCGAAAATGAATATTCTCGAATTAGACGGACAAAAGCCAAAGTCAGTTTTTCACCGAGGGACACTGGAGCAGAATCACGAGAGGGGAGAGGGCCCGGCCACACCACTGGTCAGGCTAGGCCTGGCCCGCACCTGGGGTGGTCTGGCCGCCTGTGCACCCCCTCGGCCTCCTTCCGCCTCTATAAGTTTCCCCGATACGTAAACCCTAAGCACCTGATCAAAATTCCACGAAGAGTCTCAGAGTCAGCCATCTCCATCCCTAGATTCGGAGGGATCTGAAGCTCTTCCCGGCACCCTGCCGGAGAGGGGAATTCACCTTGGAGGCCTTCTTCATCATCATGCAAGCCTCCGTTGTGATGCGTGAGTAGTTCATCTCTGGACTACGGGTCCATGTAGTAGCTAGATGGCTGGTTCTCCTCCTTTGTGCTATCATGTTTAGATCTTGTGAGTCTGCTCATGATCAAGATCATCTATTTGTAATTCTGCATGTTATGTTTATGGGATCCGATGGATATTGAGATGCTATTTTAGATTGATTATTGATTCTATCATGTCTTTGTTATTTGTGATCTTGCATGCTTTCCGTTGTTAGTAGCTATCTTGGCCAAGTAGATGCTAGCAACTCCAAGAGTTAGTATTTATGCTCGATAGTAGGTTCATGCCTCTAGTAATCTGGGGAAGTGATAGAAATCTCTAAGGTACTAGATGTGCTATTGCTACTAGGGAGAAAACAACAATCCTTTGTTCATAGAACAATCGTATTGTTTACTTTACACGCAATGCGTAATGCAATTATCTGTTGCTTGCAACTTAATACTAGAGGGGGTTCGGATGATAACCTAAAGGTGGATTATTAGTCATAGATGCAGTTGGATGGCGGTCTATGTATATAATGTTGTAATGCCCAATCAAATCTCAAAGGAGTCAAGATGAGTAGTATATGCTTGTATGCTTTCTTGATGTTTGTCAATTGCCCCGCTATAATTTTTTCACCCAACCTGTCATCTATCTTAAGGAGAGCCACCTCTAGTGAACTATGGGCCCCGGTCCTTTCTTTTACTATCAATCTACGATCAACTGTTTACTGTTTTGTGTTTACCTTCTGCAAACTATTACTTTCTTCCACTCAATATTTTTAATCCTTTATTTTCAACAAAACCGGTGAGATTGACAACCTCATTGCAAGTTGGGGACAGAGTTCTGTGGTTGTGTTGTGCAGGTCTCCACGTTGCTGCTAGCACCGGTAGTGCGCCCTGCCAAAGTTCAGCTAGCTACACCTTTTGTGTGTTTCCTTGATCCTACTGGATTGATAACCTTGGTTTCATAACTGAGGGAAAACTTACTGTTGTGCTCATCATACCTTCCTCTTGGGGTTCTCCAACGAGCTCGTTAGTACACGAGTTAGCAAACCCCTAAGACCATAGTGTCGGATCGGGGAACCCAATTTACCTCAAGATATTGGCAGAAAGTCCAAGAAGGATTAGGAACCAAGTTGAATTTCAGCATAGATTATCACCCGCAAACCGATGGACAGACTGAAAGAGTCAATCAAATCTTAGAAGATATGTTGAGATCTTGTGTTCTAGAATATGGATCAAAATGGGAAGATTGTCTGCCTTTTGGAGAATTCTCATACAACAACAGTTATCAAGCTAGTTTACAAATGGCCCCATTTGAATTTCTGTATGGGAGGAAATGTCGTACCACCTTGAATTGGTCGCAAGTAGGAGAGAGTTAGATTTTCGGACCCGACATCCTACGAGAATCCGAAGAGAAGGTTCACAAAGTCTATGAGCACCTCAAGACCGCCCAATCCAGACAGAAGAGTTATGCTGACAAGAGACGTCAAGACTTGACTTTCAATGTAGGAGATTTTGTGTATCCCAAAGTGTCACCCTTGAAGGGAATGCAACATTTTCAACTGAAAGGAAAGTTAGCTGATGACCCACAAGTATAGGGGGTGTATCGCAGTATTTTCGAGGGAAGTGAAACCCAATTTATTGATTCGACACAAGGGGAGCCAAAGAATATTTATAAGCCTTAACAACTGAGTTGTCAATTCAGCTGCACCTGGAAACAATCTTGCTCACAACAGTTTATCAGTATAAACAGTTTGTAGTAGGAATAGTGAAGTAACAACAGTAGTAAAGTAAAGACAGTAGTAACAATAGCGATGATGAGGATTCGAGTGCGGTAGGCATAGCGATGGATGGACTGGCGTTGCATGGACAAGACAATTCACATAGCAATCAGAACATAGGGCAATTGCAGATAAATAAGATAAAACATCCAAGTACTAGATAATCCTAGGCATGTGTTCCATATATAGTCATACGTGCTCGCAATGAGAACTTGCACAACATCTTTTGTCCTGCCAGCCCATTTGCAGCTGGGCCTCAAGGGAACTACTGGCAATTAAGGTACTCCTTTTAATAGAGCACCGGAGCAAAGCATTAACACTCCGTGAACACATGTGATCCTCACATCAAAGCCATTCCCTCCGGTTATCCCGATTTCTGTCACTTCGGGGCCATTGGTTCCGGACAACAACGTGTGTATACAACTTGTAGATAAGACCATAAACAATACTATCATAATGAATCAATAACATGTTCAGATCTGAAATCATCGCAATCGGGCCCTAGTGACAAGCATTAAGCATAACAAGTCGCAACAAAGTCATAAAGCACTAATAGAAGATACTAGGCACCATGCCCTAACAATATGATGCCATTACATGAACGATCTCATCCAATCCCTACCATCCCCATAGCCTACAGCGGGGGATTACTCACTCATAGATGGGGGAAACATGGATGGTCGATGGAGAAGCGATGGTGATGATGATGGCGATGATCTCCTCCAATTCTCCGTCCCGGCAGGGTGCCAGAACGGAGTTTCTGGTGCTGTTTCGTGGAATCTGGTGGTGGCGGCGGAGCGGAACTCCTTCTGGAAAAACGTCAACCCCTGAGTTTGAGGTCAGAAGGCAACTTATAGGCGAAAAGGGAGACCGAGGGGGTGTCTGGGGCGGCCAGACCACCCACTGGCGCAGCCAGGCCCAGCCCGCATGGCCAGGTGGTGTGGCTGGGCCCCAGCCCCACCACGTCTCATATTCTGGCTCCGGGAGTCTTCTGGAAAAATAGGAACTTTGGCTTTTGTCCCGTCCAATTACAATAATATTCATTTTTTGACATTCCTGGAACCAAAAACAGCAGAAAACAGGTAGCTGGCACTGTGGCTCTTGTTAATAGGTTAGTCCAAGAAATCATATGAAAAGTACTCCAAAGTGTGGACAAAACACAAGAAAGTAGATAAAACCAAGCATGGAACATCAAAATTTATAGATACATTTGCAATGTATCAACATCCCCAAGCTTAACTCCTGCTCGTCCTCGAGTAGGTAAGTGATAAAAAGAAAGAATAATTTTTGAGGTGACATAAACCATCATAAACTTGATCAAAGTAATTGTAAAAGATTCAAAGCTGGGATCATAGTACTTCAATCATAACATGAAAGACAAAGTTCTAGCAATAAGACAAAGAAACTATGATGCAACATGAAAAGGCACAAACAAAAGATTCATGAATAACAATGCTTTGCAAGATGTTTGTTTGTTTCACATAAAGAAAACATTGCATAGTAGTATTCAGCTTGTCCCTCATAGAGTAGGAAATATAAATGCATAGGACACCTTCAAAGTTCATAAGAGTGACTAGATACAAATAGTTTAAAATAAGCAATATCAAGGTATGCATCAATCAACAAGTCTTGGGACAATGCACATAGAACTAAGAATGGCCACTATGCTCTCAAAGTAGGTGCATAAAGGTAGAAGGTGGAGACTCAATATAATGGTGGAAGAAAGGCCTTCATAGAAGGAAGTAGGGGTTCAAGTCTCATAAAGAGCTTCCAAAAATTATGGTACTTATAGCTTTCAGCTCTCATTGCCCCTATCATAAGCATCTTGAAGTGATTAAGGTTAAAGTGAACAAACTATGGTGTACATGCTTGACGAAGTATACGTTAGAAATCTCATGTCCCCTGAATACGAGGGCCGCTCCTCATGCTACTCAAGTTTAGTCACCGGTAAGTTCTTGTCATCGTAAGTACATGTGTATCATAGAGAACCGCCAACGGGGTACCCCTTGCCCGATGATACGGAAGAATCCCCATATCAAAATGACAAGGCAAGTAGACAAGGAGCATCTCAGCAATCTTCTTATTTACCATGGGAATATGGTTCTTTTTTCTCTCTTTCCTCTTTTCATATTTTTTTCTTTTTCTCTTTTCTCTCAATATAGGACTCTTTTTTTATAAGAAGAATGCTTCATAGACAACTCATTATGGTTACGCTGCAGGTTTCCACCATGTCAGCATGGATTAGACCAGCGTCCCAGGCGTTTCTCTAACACATATACATAACTCCATGGGCTTACAAGCTCCCCTTTCATATCACACCGACGACATCCATAGACAAAAGAGCATGATATCAGCTAGGTAAAAAGTACCAGTGCAATGTTGAAAGCGTTCCCCATGACAACATGGTTCTGCTAATCCCCAACAAATAAATGCAAGCATATACAACATAGACGACACAATGGTTCAAGTTTACTAAGGGCAAGAAAAGTAAAGTGTGCCATCAAGTTCATGAGAGCTTTAATCACTAGTTTTCTCATAACAAGTTTAATTCGGAAGGTAAACAAAAACATGAATATACTTGGAATAGCATATGCTAGTAGGTAGGTATGGTGGACTCTTTGGAATAACTTAGTTTAGGGAGTTGGATGCATGAGTGGAACTCATACTTGGTTGTGGAGGCTAGCAAAAGACTGGGAGCGACAAACTAGGAGAACAATAATGGGCATAATCATGCAGAGCAACAAAACATCATTGATCAAAGCATAAAGTGATACTACAAGTTGAAAACTAAAGGATCATAAAGGCTTATGGTGACTTGGGATATTCGTAACATGGTGTGATCATGCGCCAAATCAACCCAAATAAAGCATCAAAGGAGAATACCACTATACTATGCTTTAATATGTTAAAACAACGCATGATTCATCCAAGGCACATTAAGCATTATCAATTGTTTATAACAAGTCATGCTACAACAAAGAATACTAAGCATAAAGCCAAAACAATATCAAGCATGGCATGACAAAGCATAGGCCATAGTAAAAAATAAGCTCTCTTTACCACTTAAGCATGAACTTTCCTATTCTTTTCCAAGTCAAACCAAACTATTTGAAAACCAATGTATGAAAGAGGGGGTCCAACCAATTTATTAAGAAAACTAAGCAAACCAAGCAAACTAAAAAAAATGAAAACAAAAAATAAGACGCTCCAAGAAAAACACAACTGTGCATGAAACAATAAAAATGAAGCGTTTGGAAGAAACCTGGAATTTTTATTGATGAAGGAGGGGATGCCTTGGGCATCCCCAAACTTTGACGCTTGTACTTCTTGGATATTTCTTGGGGTGACACGCGTGGCATCCCCAAGCTTGAGATTTAGTCCATCCTTCATCTCATTACTCATTCCTTCCATACAGCTACAATTTTTCCTTCATACAAAACTTCACACAATCTTTATTAGCAACATTAGTTCACTCAAGATAATAAGTCTTTAGGTTCAGTTCTAACACCAATAAACTTCCATTAAAACACTAGCTACTGTAGCACTTCCCTCAAAAATCTCAATTCCCCAAAAGAACTCAAAAAGGAACCGACAAGAAGCAAATGCAGAAAATGGCAGAAATCTGTCAAAACAGACCAGCAGGTAAAGACAAATTTTTTAGAAGACCTTATGTTGCTCAAATCAAAAAGTGTTGAACTAATGAAAGTTAGATAACAACCTAGGGCAGAAGAACAAAAAGTCACGCCTCCAAAGGACGTAGAGAGATTTTACACGAATTTTTACGATGAAGCACAGAAATCTGTTTCGGGACAGCAACTTTCCCAACCATTACTTCTCTCTCATTAGAGGTTACTCTTAGCACAAAAAGCAAACAAAAAGGATAAGGAGCGGTTATTACTGAGGTAATAACTTCCAAGACTCATCTAAAACTTTTGGGTTATCTCCCAATAAGTACTTTTCTTTAACGCCTTTAAGTTAGGCATAAGCAAAAACTAAAATGGATAGAATAGAAGTAAGCGGAGATAATCATGGTGAAAATATTGTTTTGTTCAATGAAATCCTCTTGTTAACAAGGTTGATCAGGTCTTGTTACCAAAACAATTTTATATGAGACAAAACTTTGTATTCCACTAGTGATTATGTTACCTCAACTTTGATAGCAATGGTCCCAATCATAATAGTTTCAAATTTTTCTCTTGGTATGGGACAATATATTTCTCCAACTTGAATGCCCTCAACATGTTCAATTGAATTCAAACCATAACTCCTTTCAATCTTCTTGGGGAAATAGACAGTATGTTCCTTGTCATTAACATTGAAAGTCATCTTTCCTTGATTACAACTAATAACAGCTCCTGAAGTATTAAGAAAAGGTCTCCCAAGAATAATGGACATATTATCATCTTCAGGCATTTCAAGCACAACAAAATCAGTTAATATCAAGCAATTATGAGCCACTTGAATAGGTACATCCTCACATATACCAATAGGAATAGTGGTAGATTTATCAGCCATTTGCAAAGATATATCAGTTGGTATTAATTTTTCTAGTTGAAGCCTCTTATAGAGAGAGAAAGGCATAACACTAACTCCAGCTCCCAAATCACACAAAGCAGTTCTAACATAACTATTTTTAATAGAGCAAGGGATAGTTGGAATCCCAGGGTCTCCAAGTTTCTTAGGAACCTTACCATTAAAGGAATAATTAGCAAGCAAATTAGAAATTTCTTCATTAGGGATCTTCCTTTTATTCGAGACAATATCCTTCATATACTTTGAGTAAGGAGGCAATTTAATAGCATCAGTCAAAGGAATTTTCAAGAATAAAGGTTTCATCCACTCACAAAACTTATTATAGTGTTCATCTT
Source organism: Avena insularis (assembly GCA_023614405.1). Lineage (NCBI taxonomy): Eukaryota > Viridiplantae > Streptophyta > Magnoliopsida > Poales > Poaceae > Avena > Avena insularis. The sequence continues at coordinate 229,619,977 of CM042694.1, read as the reverse complement.
CCTTTGACTTGTGTTTCTTATCAGGGAAAGGCATAGGTTTTTGGACCCAAGGCTCTCTTTCACTACCATGTTTCTTAGCAATAAAATCTTCTTTAGTGTATTTAGTATTCTTAGTGTGCTTTTCAGGTTCTTCTTCAACTTTTTCGTCATTAGGAACATTATTTTCTTCATTACCACTTTCAGTTTCAGCATCAGAAATAGATATACTATTAGGATCTATAGCTGGTTCAGAGGGTTCTACAATAGTTTTATGTTTCTTTTTCCTTTTCTTATGAGTAGAGCCACTATTTTCAGCTTGTTGAGAATCCTGCTCAATTCTTTTGGGATGCCCCTCAGGATATAGAGGATCCTGGGTAGCAGCACCACTTCTAGTTCTAATTTCATAAGCATGTTTTTCTTTAGCAGCATTAACTAGCAAGTCTTTTTGCACTTTAACAAGTTGATCTATTTGAGTTTGAACCATTTGAAAGTGTTTAACAATCATTTTAACATCATTAGAGGTTCTTTCCACAATATCTTTCAACTCAACAATAGCTCTAGTGTTTACCATTAGATGATTTTGCACCCTTTTATTAAAATTATCTTGCTTAACAGTAAAGATATCGAATTCTTCTAAGCATTGATCAGGAGGTTTAGAGTAAGGGATATCACCTTCATCAAAGTGTTGGAGAGAGTGTACCTCGATAGTGGATGAGTAGGGAATAGGCTTACATAATTCTTCTATAGGAGGTAAACTCTTGACATCTGCAGCTTTAATTCCCTTCTCCTTAAGACATTTCTTAGCTTCCTTCATCACTTCATCATTTAATTCAATAACTTCCCTCTTCTTTGATGTTGGAATAGGCACTGGTATAGTAGGTTCAAGTACAATTAATTCAGGTATAGCTTGTTCAGGAGGAGTCCAATCTTCATAGTTCTTACTTATTTTAGCCATTAATTCATCAGCTTCCTTAGGAGTCCTATTCCTGAAAACACAATCAGCACAACTATCTAGGTATGTCCTAGATTGTTCAGTTAGTCCATTATAAAATATATCAAGAAGTTCATTCTTAGGTAATGGACTTCCAGCCTGTGCATGAATCAAAGCACAAAACCTTGCCCAAGATTCAGGCAATATCTCCTTTTCTCCCCTTTTAAAATCAAAAAGTTCCTGCAGAATAGCATGTCTAGCACTAGGAGGAAAATATTTCTGCAGGAAAGTACTAATCAAGCAATCAGGGCTATCAATAGATCCAGGAGGTAAATTACTAAACCAAGTTTTAGCTTCTCCTTTCAGTGAAAAAGGGAAAATCTTAGCAACAAAGTAAGTATGCATCTTAATATCATCAGAAAACAAGCCACTCATGGTAGAAAGTTCATTCATATGTGCTACCGCACTTTCATTCTTAGTCCCACAAAAAGGTTCTTTCTCAACAATAGCTATGCAAGGTAGATCGAGAGAGAAATCATAATATTTATCTTTAATGTTTATGGGAGAAGCAGCAAACTTAGCAATAGGAGACAATGTGGGTCTAATAGTACGCCTCTCAAGGAGACTCTTAGCAGCTCCTATCATGGGCGTTTTTACATTCTTTAATAAATTCATCGGTCATCTCAACATAACCATCTTCAATATCGTAACTTTCACTAGACTCAGGTGAACTAACAGGTGTAGTAGTGTCATCATTAGGAGTTTCAGTATTTCCAGCTATAGTTCTAGCAATCGTAGCATCTAGGAAAGGACCTAATGAACCACTCTTATCAAGCACAGTAGAAGCAGCATCATAAGCATCAGAAGTTTCAGATTCAGCAGTAGTAGCAGTTTGTGTAGCATGTGTATGTGGTGGTGTAACGAGCTTACTCATAACAGATGGTGAATCAAGAGCAATAGAGGTGTTCAGAACCATACCTCTTCTTATAGTGGATGGTAAAATAGGGACCTTACCATCACGAGACTTACCCATGATGGATGGATAGCAGCGAACAATGGAGAATCCAAGTGAACTTGATAAATAAAGCTATGCTCCCTGGCAACATCGCCAGAAAATAGTCTTGATGACCCACAAGTATAGGGGTTGTATCGCAGTATTTTCGAGGGAAGTGAAACCCAATTTATTAATTCGACACAAGGGGAGCCAAAGAATATTTATAAGCCTTAACAACTGAGTTGTCAATTCAGCTGCACCTGGAAACAATCGTGCTCACAACAGTTTATCAGTAGCAACAGTTTTGTAGTAGGAATAGTGAAGTAACAGCAGTAGTAAAGTAAAGACAGCAGTAACAATAGCAGTAAACAGTAGGATTCGAGTGCGGTAGGCATATGGATGGATGGACGGGTGTTGCATGGACAAGAAAATTCACATAGCAATCATAACATAGGGCAATTGCAGATAAATAAGATAAAACATCCAAGTACTAGATAATCCTAGGCATGTGTTCCATATATAGTCATAAGTGCTCGTAATGAGAACTTGCACAACATCTTTTGTCCTGCCAGCCCGTTTGCAGCGGGGCCTCAAGGGAACTACTGGCAATTAAGGTGCTCCTTTTAATAGAGCACCGGAGCAAAGCATTAACACTCCGTGAACACATGTGATCCTCACATCAAAGCCATTCCCCCCGGTTATCCCGATTTCTGTCACTTCGGGGCCATTGGTTCCGGACAACAACGTGTGTATACAACTTGCAGATAAGACCATAAACAATACTATCATAATGAATCAATAACATGTTCAGATCTGAAATCATGGCACTCGGGCCCTAGTGACAAGCATTAAGCATAACAAGTCGCAACAAAGTCATAAAGCACTAATAGAAGATACTTGGCACCATGCCCTAACAATCTGATGCCATTACATGAACGATCTCATCCAATCCCTACCATCCCCGTAGCCTACAGCGGGGGTTTACTCACTCATAGATGGGGGAAACATGGATGGTCGATGGAGAAGCGATGGTGATGGTGATGGTGATGATCTCCTCCAATTCACCGTCCTGGCAGGGTGCCAGAATGGAGTTTCGGGTGCTGTTTCGTGGAATCTAGTGGTGGCGGCGGAGCGGAACTCCTTCTGGAAAAACATCGAACCCCCTGAGTTTTTAGGTCAGAAGGCAACTTATAGGTGAAAAGGGAGACCGAGGGGGTGTCTAGGGCGGCCAGACCACCCCTGGCGCGGCCAGGTGGTGTGGCTGGGCCCTAGCCCTACTCCGTCTCATATTCTGGCTCCGGGAGTCTTCTGGAAAAATAGGCACTTTGGCTTTTGTCCCGTCCAATTCCGAGAATATTCATTTTCTGACTTTCCTGGAACCAAAAACAGCAGAAAACGGGTAGCTGGCACTGTGGCTCTTATTAATAGGTTAGTCTAAGAAATCATATGAAAAGTACTCCAAAGTGTGGACAAAACACAAGAAAGTAGATAAAACCAAGCATGGAACATCAAAAATTATAGATACATTTGCAATGTATCATTAGCCCCCAGATATATTGAACCCTTCAAGATTATGAATCACCGAGGAGGAGTATCTTATCAACTGGAACTTCCAAAGGAGATGTCAGCCATCCATGATGTGTTCCATATCTTGTTACTTCGCAAATGCTTAAAAGTTTCGGAGAAGACCAAAGTGTTCAAGAACATCGATCACCAAGCCATTAATATCAACAAGGATCTAACGTATCGTCAAGTGCCCATTCGTATTTTGGAAGAAGCCTTCAGAACCACCAGGATCCAGAGTATCAAGTTTCTCAAGATCCAGTGGAGCAACCATATTGAAGAAGAAGCTACTTGGGAGCGAGAAGATTACATTAGGACCGAGTTTCTAGATCTCTTTAGCTCCTACTTTTTCTTAAATCTCGGGACGAGATTTTTTTAAGGAGGGAAGGTTTGTTACATCCCAAAACTTTAATCAAGATTATCAAGTTCTAATCACCCAATTTAGGGTTAACAAAAACTTTTACTAATAAAATGATTATGAATGCATGTTAGTTTGCATTAATGTGTGATTGTTTGAAAATGCCATGCTTGATTGTTACAAATGATGTGAAAAGGGTTTAAAGGTGAATGGCACATCATCTAGGCCAATTACAAGCAAAATCAAAAGAAATCAAATATGAATAAATAAAGAAAATGGTCATTTTGACAAATGTTAACCACTAGGTCACTTTGTGTGTTCCTAGAAGAGAAATTCTAACAGAAACATTTCTATTTCTTTCCACCCCTTGCTAGACCAAGTAAAAGTGAATCAAGGCCCACTTTACAAACTTACAAAAACATCTTTCAAATCAATTTAATGGAGAGTTGAAAATTGAATCTAGTTCATATGTTAAGATCACACTTTTTCAAAAACCTATCAAACCATTTCCCCTTGACTTCTCCAAGCAAACATAGTTACTCAAGCTTAAGTTAAGATCACTCAAAATTTTTCATTCAAAAATTCCAAAGTAAGTTTCTTTCGGCCATTTCATCAAACACCTTAATTACACAAATTAATCTCTGGCCTAACTTCACTGTTTCCACAGTAATCCTCGACCATTTGGTCCCCTCTTCACTCCCTTGTCTCCCCTGAGCATAGCCAGCACCTAGACCAAGTCCCCCTTAACCGTGTGCACAGTGGAGCACCGCCGATTCTTGGTCGTCGCCGGCCGACAGTGGACAGAGCGCCAGGAGCAACGCCGCCTTCTCCCACGACGTGCACCAGACACGCCGCACTCTACCGCCACCCCCTGTCCAAGCCTCGACCGCAGAAGAGCCCTGGACCACCCTAGCACCGCCGCGCCCTATACCTCTACACCATGTGTAGAGCGTGCCAGCTCGCCATGCCTGACCGCCTCGCACAGACCGCGCCTCACCCCCGCCTCGCGTGCACTAGCTCGCCATGATCACCCCAACCCCGTAGACAACCCCGTTCGCTGCCGGATGCTGCCGCAAACACCTCTGCGTCCGTGCGGAGCGCCGCACGCTCCCGACCAAACCACACGGCCCCACGCCTCGCCATTACGCCCGTGAGAACCGCCAGGTAACCACGCACCTTCCACTAGCCTCCGCCACGCCTATAGCAGCCTGTAGCATTGTCACCGACGAGCTCGCACCCGCACCGTTTGGTCCCCTCGCCACAGTATAAAAGGAGGCCTCCCCTGCCTCATTTCTCCACACCCCAGCACTCAGCACTCCTCACTAATCCTCCCCCACTTCTTCCCGAAGCAAGGCAAGCTCTCCTTCGCCGGAATTTGGCCGGAGCCTGCCGCTGCTGGAGGAGCAGGGCGCCGTCGATTTCGACCACCCCAAGACCTGCCATGACCGTGCCTCGACCCGCTGTCGTCTACCATGTCGATCACTCCCATCACTAACCCTAGCTGGAGCCCAGGTGAGCCTAGCCAGACCCCCACCACCGCGCTAGGTTTAGTTCCTTGCTGGAGTAGTTCGCCGTCGATGATGACTCCCAGCCGTTGGATTAGAATTAGATCGCACGACTCAGATTCATGGATACCGTTTCGCTTAGATGCAGTCACTGACGAGTGGACCCCCTCTGTTAGTAGCCCGCTGTGCTGTGCAGTGCAGTTGCACCGGCCCGTTTAGCTTTCCCGCGCTGCCCAGGAAATTAAAATATGGATTTTTCAATTTAGTTTAAACCCTATTCTATCCACAGATTCAAAAATCAATTCAGAGAGTTTCACTGAACCAAATTGCATGATTCAAATTTTGTTAGAAAGATATTTAAATTATCTATCCAGGACCGTTGGATTTAAATCAATTGGAGTTAGAGATAATCTATAGTAAAAATACTAAGACAGAGACTTTGGCAACTTCAAACATTTTTCAAAAATCAACCATAATAGCTTTTGAGTTGATTCCAACTCTCAAAAATCACATTTGACAAGATCTATCTGAATATGTAAAAATATTTAGGTTTGCATGTAGTGACATTGGACTAGTACCAAAAGAATGCTATTAGGGAATTTCTAGTCACTTTAAGTCTATTAAATGATAATCTTAAAGTTAATAAAATATGATCGACACTTTAAATCACATTCCCATGTATTAGAATATGTGGTGATGACATGTGTCAACATGATCCCATATTCTAATTGGAGAATATTAAATCTTAATTAATTTCAATGAGTAGAAATTACTTTTCTCTAATAAGATAAATAAAACTAGTTCTTTATTTCATGTGATGATTGTGATAATGCTAGATCATCAAGTGTGAGCCTTAGTGTGCTGAATAGAACTAGGTAAGTATTGTTTGGTGATTGTGTACCCCGTATTTCATTTATAGACGATAACACCAACCCAAGCTACGAGGAGGAGGAGTTCTACCCAGAAGAAGAGGAGGAAAACTTCAACCACTGCTCTACTCAAGGCAAGCTAACACTTGCAAGTTTCTTAACTAAGCAAGCTAGAATTATACAAGTTAACCATGCAAGCTTTAACCTCAGCAAGATGCATTAGGCATGCTTGGTTATATACCTTGATTTATACCAATCCCTAGTTTTACTTGCAAGCTTTATTCTTTTACTTTACTAAAGTTCTTTACTTTTTAATACTTTTTGAGTATTGAAGGAGTAGTATAGATAGCATAAAGAGTATAAAACTAGGACTATACTTAGATGTCATTCTATGGCATGAGATTGAAGATTAGCACCCCTCATTAGTGAACACTCTTAACTTAGTGGCTAGTGCTAAGCATAAAACTTGATCACTTTAGATGGGAATGCTTGGTGAAAATGATTATGAAAACCTTGGAATGATGCTTCATTCTAATGAAATGTTTTGACATGTGTTGAGAAACACAAATGGATTTGATGATGAAAATGTTGAGGCATGAGCCTTAGCCCTTTATAAAAACTGATGGTTGGGTTCGGATGCGATACCATTCCAATTTTACCGTACAACCACAATACCTGAATTGGGTAAGGCTTAGCCGGAATTTTATATGCATTAGTATGGGTTCCCTCGTGGAAGAGGTTTGAGCTGAGGCTACCTCTTGATAATGTCCACCTATGTAGTGCCCGGGATGGCAGGTGGCCATGGCTGGGAGGCCAAGCTCATAGGGGAGGTGCCTATACTAGAGTGTGTAATTGAAAGGTTATGATTGATTATCAACATACTAAGTATGATGATTCAGGGTTATCCCTGAAAGATCTATCGAATTTTGTGGTGAAAGTGTACCACCTCTACAGAGTGTCAAACTATTTGAATAGCCGCATCCACGGTCATGGACAGTTGGAGTGGCCATACTGTTTCGTCGTCAGATGTTTTCAAAATGACTTGTGAAGTGAATTATGATTTTTGACTTAACCACAATAGGGTTGTGAATATGAAAGCTAGTTTCTCACTTAAGTGATCTAGAACATTAATTTAGTTTTCTTTACTTCTAAACTCAGTTTTAGATAAATCTGGCCTTTTGCAAATAAACCTAGAGCTTAAGTTTCCCACTAGAGCTACATACTTGTTAGTGATAGTTTGCGAGTACTTCAAGAGTACTCATGGCTTTGTCCCTGGTTATCCCCGTGGCCAGACTATGAGGAGGACTATCAGGATGATGGACAGCAGGACGTCTACGATAACTAGGATCATCTCGCATCGTCATCATTGCCTGTTTCTCTAAAGATGGAGCCCACTACTATGCTTATTATTCCACTGCTTGTTTGTATTAAGACTGGATCATGAGATCCTTTATTCGTGTAAGACCTTATTATGGTTTGTAATGGATGATGTACTATGATATCCAATCTATTATGTCTCACAAAAATGGTAACCCTGGGATTGTGATGTATGGCATAACAGGCATCTGGGATTAAAAATCCGGGTGTTGACAATGGGATGCCAACAACTGTGTTGGCCTATAAACGATATTCATGGAGGAAACTCCTAGATTTCGGATATGAGTTGAGTAAACACATGTATCAGCAATGCTATAGTGGGTGAGATTATTGGCACTCCCGGGTAGCTGTAATCATGATGGAATCACTCCTCTAGCTGTTATGAGTAATCGTTATGCACAAGGAACAAAAACCTTAGTGATGCCACGAGTGTCCATCACAACCTGATAAACTAATAAAAATGTTTCGCATGCTCTCAATTACTCAAGAACTAAAATTCTTGAAGGACAATGAATAGAAAAGTAGTGCTTGCAAAGTCTTGATTTATTGATGTGGGAGAACTGAGATACTCTAGTGTATATGCTTTTCATTACAACTCTCACACTCTCAATTTACATGATTATACTTTATTGTTCAAAGGCAAGCCTATGGGTTGATTACATGACATGGAATAAAGTTTACTCATTTGAATCATCCATGTTGACAATAATTTTGCTGCGCTACAAGGATGCATAAAACCCGTATGATATGCTTGCCATTACTCTATCTATGTTGAAGTTTTTCAGATTTATGAAGTGGAGGAAACATGAGACTACCAATCATGAGTAAGATCACCATCTCGTTATTTCAGTTTAAATGCTGAGTTCCTTTTTGATTTTGGTTTTCTTGCTCGGGGACGATCAAGTTTAAGCTTGGGGAGGTTGATGGCTCTGAAATATAGCCATCTACATCCACATTTAAACTAGGTATTATTCATATTTTTGATGAAATATCTCTCTAAACCCTGCCACTAATGCCCAATATTAAAAGGGGTATGCAATCCTTTTCTTTCTATTATTCCTGCATAGATAATGTCGTTTGAAGATGGGAATCACTACATTAAAGTCAAAGATACGAGATTTCCAACAACCAGAAGAAACCAGGAGCTATGAAGCGGAGGCAGATGCTTTAACGACCAAGTATACGATCGGAACAAAATTCTGGCTGTATAGTTCCGGTCATATAGTTGGCATCACCACCGTTAGGTCAAACAGAACAACTTTCGTGAAGGGACCCCTATATAAAGAAGCCTCGAGCGACAAGAAAACAAGCCTGCCTCGACCAAAAGTCTCTGCCCAGATCACCAGCCGCCTCCAGATCTCAAAACCCTTCTCCATCCCCACAACCATATTCCACCACTTGTAATAGTAGATCTCTTCTTCAATTGGCGACATTGTAAGACTATTGCTATCAATCTTATGATTTTCATTACAATGTTTGTGATTGTTGATCTCATCTCTATATGTGAGTAATCCTCCTTGAGCTAAGGGCTTCGGCCTAGCCATGTAGCATTTGTGCATATTATTTATCATAGATGGGATCATGTATTAGTTTGTATGACATGATGATTATTGTATCCTCTCTTACCTCAATCTAAGGACTTGTCAGGTACCCAAGACCCCGAGGGTTGAGCTAGGTATAGGGAGTATGAGTAATGACTGATCTACAGGTTGGGAACCCTAGTGACAGAAGGGATAGTATGGCAGTATGTGAGGGATTTACTTGGGATTAACGGTGACATCACTATGCATATCATTAGTTCTCTTTATTCTATGGATGAGACTAGTAGGTTATTGCTATAAGCGGTTGCGGGGGCAATAGCAATTATGGATGCACTACCCACATATAATTTATCTTGCTCTAACAATTACATGCATACTTTATCCTTATCTTTTATTCCCATCAAATGTTTTGCACAGCTACAGGTGAAACTGAATGCCCTAGGCCCTCTCTCTCCATCATCGACAACAACAAAAAGACGCAAACACTTGGTCCTATAAAAACATAAAAGGAATTCTAAATCTCCCGAAGGTCCATTAAAGTAACTTCACTACACATCTTACTTGCTGAGGATTCGATAACCTAGGTCTACTAGGGAAAAATAAGCTATACTACATCCATAATCCGGATTGAAGGTATCAGTACACGTCCTAGGTAACCATTCTATTAGAAGAACGTTGTTTTCTTTGTTCAACTAGCATATATAACGATTGACATATATAGTGGTTGCTACACTAATCCGTCCAGACTAAATATCGCTATGAAAGATCAAATCTTATCGTATTCTACTTTGAACATGGTCGTAAACTGTTTACCGACATGTTGACTATTTCATAGATGTGAAACATCCATGTCCGTTTCTTTGTAGATCCAAATATGACTGATAGGCTTCATGCCTTCCAGAGGGTCTTCCAAGTTTAGTAAATTGGTTTCTCGTGTATGGAACTATCACGGATTTTATGGCTTCGAGCCATTTGACGGAGTCATGGCCCATCATCACTTCTTTGCATGTAGTCAGTTCATCATTGTCAAACAATAATGATTCAAACTCAAATCTTACTATTTGATTGTTTACCGACCTACGAGGTTCAATAGGAACTTAGATCTCCGTGACCACAACCTTTGAGGCACGAGAGCCATGAGCATTATGGCTACCTCCGGGACACTTTCCGGTGCTGCACAACTCTGCACATATAGATAATGTTCAATAACATTATCAAAATTATATTGTCCTCCAACTTAACTTTTTATGAAAAATTCCTTCTCAAGAAACTTGACATTCTAAGCGACAAGAACTTTTGTCTTTGGTGCTATGGAGGAATACCTAACGGTTATTTGGAATAACCTACAAAGACATGCTCATCCGACTTTGGTTGTAAACATTTTACTTATGCCTAGCACACCAAAATTTAAGAAAATACAACCTAGGTTTTATCGCAATCCATAACTCATAAGGTGTCATTTCAACAGATCATGATGGATCTCTTTTCAGTGTAAAAGGGGTAGTCACTAAAGCTTAATCTTTAAAATATAATGGCAATTTTATGAATAACACCTTTGGTCCTACCATGTCAAACACGGTTTGATCACATTTTGTGAACACACCATACTCCTATGGTGTTTCGAGAAACGCAAGTCAATGGAACAATTCCTCAAATCTTTGGTGTTTTGCTAAACTTGTAACTCAAATATCTTCCTTTATGATCCAATCATAATTTTTTATTTTCTTGTTATAATGATTTTCCACTTCATCTTGAAATCATTTGAACATTTTCAAATGTTTCATACTTCTCCCTTATTAAGTAAATATACACATGTGTTTACTCAAATTTCAGAGAAAGCATATGAAGTTTAAATCCATCGCTCACGACTACACATAATGTACAATATACATCAACATGTACTATGTCCAATAGGTTACTCATCGATCTTGTTTGGCCCATGAACGAGGTTTTAATTGTCTCTAGGAAAGTTTCACAAGGATCAATTTATCAAAATCAAAAGACTCCAAAAATCCATTAACATGGAGTTTTCTTCTTGTTTTCTTTCCAATATAATTTAAACAGCAATGTCACTCAAAAGTGATATTCCAATCATTCATCTTGTGACTTTTTAGCATCGGTGTTTATGGACGTGATTTATCCAACTAGATTTGTAAAAGTTCATCCATATTCTATGGAATACGATAATTATTTGAAAAAACATTATTCTCATAATACTAGAACAAAATAACAATTATTAATACAAATCTTGAAGGCAAGCTTTGATGTCAATGCAAAACACAATAACACTTTATTTGTTTTCGATGAACATCATCACATATTCGTTTGCTCGTTACTTAGGCCATTGCAGTTCATGAATTGTGTTGTTCTGTATGACACGTCATACCAACAAATTCAGTATCCAATACCCAAGAACCACATTGTTTAACAACCAAATAATACACCCATAACATGTATATCATCTATATACATAAGCTGGACTTTTCCAGTCTTTTTCCTTTCTGCCAATATTTACCAGATTCTCTTTCAGCATTACCTTTACTTTTTAAAAGAATCTATCAACATCAATAGTGGTGCCATACATATGACCCATAGTCCAGCGTGTATAGTCAAATACTAATACCTTTGGACTTGCACTTTGAAGTTGATCACCATAATGAAATGTTTGGTGTTCTTTCTAATTTCATTCCTTTCAGTAATCCTATTAATGTAGTAAACATTTTACCTACATCTTTTGTCCATCCTTATCATGCCAACTTTCATGATCAAGCTACTATAGCTTATAAAGGTGAATCACGAATATAATGTTAGTTCCCAAAACCTTTTGGGAGATCAGGATGCCTAGAATCTCCAACCTTTGCAAATTCTCATACAATATGAGAACATGTATCTTACTAAAATTAAATCCTATCATATTGCAACCAAACATTGTTTCTGATATCATAATATCTCTCACGCATGATGGTTTCTGAAACAATTCTTTCAGCTCCTAGATAACGTTGATATTAAAGAAAATTTTCAATATCAAAATCATGGAGGCAAGCATGGTACTTAGATACTAACACTAGATTTTGTTACTCTTGATTCAATACAACTTATTGAATTTCACGGAGTAAGTGAGGTTTTGATGAAAGTTTGCAATAATACTTTAAACTTTAGATTGACACTCATAAAATAATACGATACCAGTTTGTAAAGTAAAAATTCTAGAATCCTATAGTTATATTATCTCAATCATAGCTAAACACAAGGTAGTTAACGAATGCTAGTAACTACAATGAACTATGTAAATTCACTTTTGATTCAGTTTATGATAAATTGAGTTTAACTTTAATCATATTACTATGTGAACTCCCACTCAAAAATGACATCCCTGTAGTCCTTTTTAGTGATTACACGAACCAAATTCACTATGCCACGACTGATCATCATGAGTGGTGGTGCAGCTCCAATGACGAGCATCGTATGGGCATCATATCATCCATATGACTTGTGCTTTACCTTTCGGTTCATGTTCCGAGGCCATATTTGTACATGCTAGGCTCGCCAAGTAAGAACCTTAGTACTCACATGTGTAAAATTGTCTTACACCAATTGTATGGAATGTAGAGTCTATCACACCCGATTATCACGTGGTGCTTTGAAACGACAAACTTTCTTAATGGTGCATACTAAGGAAGAACATATTATTATCTTGATATTTAGCAGGAGGGGTCATCTTATAATGCTACCTCTAAGTTCTAAGCTAGACATAAGCATAAATAAGATGCAAACAAGCATCATATGCATAAAGTGATATGATATGGTTCTTGCACTTGATCACTATGTTGTGCATCATGGTATGATCTCTATCATTCCATTTGTGTAGTGCCAAGGTCTATGGAACTCCCACTTTGTTATGATTCCCGAGAGTATATCACCATATTAGTATATAACATTTTTCATATCATGACACATGCCCAGCAAAAATAAAACTAGATGCTTCTAATTTATCTTTTGCATATTTTACGTGCCTTTGGGCTTTTGAAGGTAGAACCGTTCTTACCTACAAACAAGGAACCACAACTATGATAATCAAATTATTAGCAACCTATTGTAAATTAAATATCAACTATAGTGGGAGAGATAGACATCCGCTAGCCACTTATGCAAAACTAGTTGCATGCGATGACCCAGCATACACTATAGTCATTGACATAACACCAATGAAACACCATTCACTAGTATTACATCCCTCAGAGTGGTACAATAGAAACACAGCAGGTCCAAGACATGGCTATAGATTACAACTCGACTCTTTACAAAAGATCCAGCGAACATTCTAGGTTAAAGAGAGAGAAAGAAACTTCTTACAAAGAAGAACCAGAAATAATAACTCAAAACTATCTGGCTAATAAGACTAGCATCTAAACTATCTGGCCTGTAATTGCTACTAATTAAATGCTCTACAGAAGTAGGTTTTGTGGCTAGAGAATCTATTCCTAGCTAATTTGGAACTTTGTCTTTACTTCAGTTGATGTATATGTTGACTTCCTTGACTTCATTGAAGGACTTGAGCGGTTGACGATGGTTTCTTGAGCACCAAGTTAATGTTGACAATGTATTCCATGACTTAGAACCTAGCAAGGGTTAAGAAGGTACGGTTGAGTACGAGCATACTCAGTAAGTTCACTAAAAAGGAGTGTATGATGCACTATCTCTATAGCCACAGACCAAAAGGTCATAGGCAATGCAGGTTTTCGTAAACATTTCTTCAAAGGTTGCTTTTATTCTGAAAAGCTATGTTCATTAGCCTTTACAGGTTGACCAGAACTTCCATGGAGTTCCTTTCCTGCCGCGTTCATAGCTTCTTCCCAGAACATGGAGTAACATGTCACAGTTCTTACACTCTGCAGATGTACGTTAATTTACCCATAAGATACCTTAGCCTTGTTGCACATCCAAGTCGCGAGCTTGTCCATACTTCCTTGGTATGGGGCCCAGTCTAAGATCCAAGCCAATCACTGCCCTCTTCGCGACCCTGCATGTCTCCTTGGTGTACTCCATGCCCACATATTGAATTACGGCAATGGTTAGTACAGACTCTTCAGATGCCAGAACTATCATGGGACGTTGAGGGTTCCCACCCATATGCTTTATATCCTCAACGAATTACCAATTAAGGAACGCTACAAGGATAACAGCCACAACCTACGCATCCAGCTACATGCGAGAGGAAGAAGATACAGCTGACTTCTCTGTCCCATTCCAACTCTCATGGTTAACGCGTAATATATGATGCTAGAATCACTGGCGACATTGGTTGATTAAGTCCTAGATATTATGTTCCTTTACCACTGGAATTGTATCAATAGATTATTACCATCTGGTAAATAATCCATAATCATATTATTATGAAAATAGTGTTTTCTGACCTTTTTGAAATGCAGGTGATGACAACATTTGCGTTACAATTATTTGATAGAAAATAAGCAAAGGACATGAGCAAGTGATGAACTTGCCTTTTGTGATTGCAAGATTATGCAATCACGGTCTTCGTGATACTAGAAGATCCAAAATCTAGAAATAACATCATTGGTCCGGTAAGGACTAATGTTTAAAGAAGCAAGATGCAAGTATGCATAAGTAATGTAATGCAATTGGAGTAACGCGAATCCCCAGAATAATCGTATCTGCTCTAGGGTTTGAAGCTGGGAATGGTTTCTTTAGAATGTGTTTCACTTTTATACGAGCTTCACATTTGTGCTTCTTATTAAGGCCTGTGAGAGTGTGTGAAACAATATGTAAATACAATAAGTAGCATACAATATTAAAGCACTTAAATGGGGCATGGTATCTAAAAGATTTCTTAAGCAAGATTATTAATCAATTAGAGCCTTTATACAAATGTTTAAGGATTACTTTTAATGTTTCTGAAAAGAATAACTTTTGAGGAAAAACTTACTTAACTAAACAAAATCATTTAAACTTGAAGTTAACACTCTTAGGGTTCCTTTCTAATTATAGTTACTAAAAAGGAAAGCATCACTAGATTTGAATAATCATAACACTTATAGTGGAGACTTATATATATTAAATACAAGATGACATTATATGTTGTTTTATTTCATAATGCTTCCTAAAGGTGAAATAAGGGTATTATTGTCCTTGTTGGAGTAGTGTTTTCTTAATACTATAAGTGAATAGAACCACTTACCTATTTTAGAAGTAAAGTTTATATTTTATAAACATGGGACAAAGCATTACTTTAATTAATTAAAACTTTGTTTAGATTTTTTAAGCGAATTCCCAAATTGGTTCAAGAACTAGGTAAATATTACCTAGATTATTTTATAAATAAATAAAAATCCTCCTAACAAACCATACACTCTTTTTAATGATTTTATACTTGATGAAATCTTTTTTAGGAACAAAATATGATTATTTTGGATGATTACTTTAGGAACTACACTTTAAAATGGTTGGAACCATATTGAGTTTCATATAAACATTATTTGAGCTTGTTTTTATACTTTTAGACCTTAATTAAATAATGATAAAGGCAATAATAAAGATCTATATATTTCTAAAAGGGGTTAAAATAAAAGAAAAGGATTTAAACAAGATTTATTAGACCATTACCTTTTATTTGACTTCAATTATGAAATATGATATTTTTAAAGTATAGATTTTATTTTTGTGATCATTTTGGTATATTATAAATATTTCTATGATTTATAAATAATAAGTTATGATTTTATATGTTTTATTACTTTATAAAGACTTAATAAATAATAATATTTATTTAAGTGACACAAAAATATATGAAACAAGTTTATAAATGTGTATTTTGTTTTTCTAAGAATTTTGATATGTTATACTTATTTTTCTGAATTTTAAATATTAGAATATTTTTTAAGATTTATCCCTAATAGGTTATTTACTAATAATAATTATTATCTTATTTAAGTTGGAAAATAAAATATGACGATATATTTATATTATAGAGTTTTTTTCTAAACATTTTGATATATTATATATATTTTTCTGAATTATAAAACAAAAGATATTGAATTTATAAGATTTATTCATTTTATTAAATTTCTAGAAATTATTTATTTTTGAATTTATACTATTTTAACTATTTACTAAATGGGGACATACTTTTTATACCGGTTCAAAACCTACCCTAGGTCACAGACTTGTGGGCCAGTGGCCACGTCATCTGCCACACGGTACGAAGACCTAGTCAACAGGTGGACTCGGTCAAGGATGACGACAACATGACGTCGAGATGATGTCACAACGCCGGTGAGGTTCAGACGGTGCACGGCAGCGTCGATCTAGCGGGTTTTGGTATGTGCGGTCACTATGGTTTGAACGAGTGCACACCGGGGAACCTATTAGAAGCGACACCGCTAGCAAATAGTCACCGGAACAGTGACTACGACGCCAACTGACAGCGGCGCACGGTGGAGCACGTCAGGACTAGGGATACGACATGATCTAGCAAGCGAGAGAGAGGTCTAGAGATGCGCTAGCTTACCCTGTTGCTTGTACAATGGCTGATGGAGTCTGGTGTGGTCGGAGATGAGTTCTTCATCAAGATTTCTGGTGGAGACCTATGAAAGGGAATGGTCAAATTCACCCTCCTCCGAGCTCCCCTTGATCATCCACTACTACTGTCAACACCCGGATTTTTAATCCCAGATGCCTGTTATGTCATCCATCACAATCCCAGGATTACCATTTTTGCGAGACTTAACAGATTGGATATCACAGTACATCATCCATTACAAACCATAAATATGGTCTTACACAAATAAGGATCTCATGATCCAGTCTTAATACAACAAGCAGCGGAATAAATATAAAGCATAGCAGTGGGGTCCATCTTCAGCACAGTAATGCCGAAGGAAGATAGTCCTAGTTATCATAGCCGTCCTGCTGACCATCATATTGGTAGTCTCCTTCATAGTCTGGCCATGAGAATAGCCAGGGACAAAATCCATGAGTACTCTTTAAGTACTCGCAAACTACCACTAACAAGTAGTATAGTTCTAAGTAAAGTGATAACTCTAGGTTTACTATAAAGTTAAGTTTGAAACCTAAGCTGAGTTTAGAAGCAAAGAAAGATAAAATAAAGTTCTAGAATCACTTAAGTTGGGAAGCTATTGTCATAGTCACAACCTTGTTGTGGTCAAGTCAAGATTCCTCATTCATTTCATAAGTTATTTTGAAAACATCTAACAATGAAACAGTATGGCCACTCCAACTGTCCATAACCGCGAATGCGGCTATTCAAATAGTTTGACACTCCATAGAGGTGCTACACTTTCACCACAAGATTCGATACATCTGTCAGGGATAACCCTAAATCATCATACTTAGTATGCAGATAATCAAACATAACCTTTCCTTTACACACCCTAGTATAAGCACCTCTCCTATGAGTATGGCCTCCCAACCATGACCATCTGTCATCTTGGGCACTACATAGGTGGACAACATTGAGATGTAGCCTCAGCTCAAACCTCTCCCGCGAGGGAACTAATACTAATGCATATAAACTTCCGGCTAAGCCTTACCCAATTCAGGTATTGTGGTTGTACGGTAAATTTGGAATGGTATCGCATCCGAATCCAACCATCAGTTTTGTAAAAGGGTCAAGGCTCATGCCTCAACATTTTCATCATCATAAACCATCTGTGTTTCTCAACACATGTCAAAACATCTCAATAGAATGACTCATCATTCCAAGGTTTTCTCAATTCATTTTCATTTGGTGTTCCCATCTAAAGTGACTCAAGTTTTTATGTACTCTAAACTATTAAGTTAAGAGTGTTCACTAAGGTGTAAAGATGGGATCAATCTCATGTCATAGAATGACATCTAAAGTTATCTAAATAGGTCAAGTTTTATACTCTTTATGCTACCTTCAAAACAAGTAAGGGACTTTGGTAAAGTAAAGGAAGTAAAGCTTGGAAATAAGACTTGGGGTAGGTAATAGTCAAAGTGGTATAACCAAAGCATGCCTAGTGCATCTTTCTCAAATTATCTAGCTTAATTCTAGCTTGCTAAGCATTATACTTGCAAGTGGTAGCTTGCCTTGGTTGGTAGAGTGGTTGAAATTTTCTTTCGCCTCTTGATAACACTCCTCCTCCTCGAAAGCTTGGTCGGTACTATCGTCTATAAATACATACGGAGTACATAATCACCAAACAATACTTAACTAGGCTACTTAGCATTCTAAGTCACACATTTGATGATCTACTATCATTACAAACATCACAAGGTTTTATTAACTAGTTTCTTTCTTTTTATTTAAGAAAAGTAATTTCTACTCATTGAAAATAACTAAGATTTAATATTCACCACTTAAAATATGGGATCATGTGGACCCATGTCATCACCACATATTCTAACATATGGGAATGTGATTTAAGGGTTGGTTCATAATTACTTTGGTTTAAGTTCATTATTTAGTGATTTAAAGTGACTAGAAATGCCTATATAGCATTATTTTGGTACTAGTCCAAAGTCACTGCATGTAAACCCTAATATTATTACATATTCAGATAGGTATGGTTAAATGTGATTTTTGAGAGTTGGTATCAACTCAAAATCTATCATGGTTGATTTTACAAGAATGTTTGAATGTGCAAAATCTTCCGTCTTGTTATTTTTACTAGGAGAGATCTCTAACTCTAATTGAATTAAATCCAACGGGCTTGGGTAGATCTTTTCAGTAGATTTCTAACAAAATTGGAATCACTCCGTTTGGATTTGTAGATCTCTTTGAATTAATTTTCAAACTAGGGAACAGAACTAAGTTCAAACTAAAATAGAAAAATCCTAATTTGAATTAAATGGGTCACGCGGGAAGGTAAACGGGCCGGCCCAGTGGCACTCCTTGCGCTGGGCACACCGACAGGGGGTCCACCAGTCATGCTCTTACACGCCAAGCAATGCAGGCGATGTGGACCGTTAGATTAGAACTAGGATCTACGGCTGGGGCTCTTCGTCGACGACAGACAGGTCGCTGGCGAGAACAAACCCTAGCGGCTCGGTGGGGGTGCTCAGGGGGCGTACCAAGGATCCTGCGATGATGGCGAGGCGGGCAAACAAACTGGTGGACGACGGCGAGGTCAGGGGTGGTCGAGGCAGCTCCTGGGGTGGTCGCAATCAGCGGGGCCCTTCTCCTCCAGAAGCGGCCAGCTCCGGTGGAATTTCGGCGACTATGAGCTCGAGCGGCTCCGGGAAGAAGTGGGGACTGATCAGTGGCGAGAGGGGAGGTGAGTGGTGTGCAGAATAAGGCTGGGGGTGGCCTCCTTATATAGACTCGATGATGGGACAACGCGGCGTGGTCAGGCGACGGTGGCGACATGGTTACGGGCTGCTAGTGGCATGGCTGCGAGCAGCGATCGATGCACGGTCTCCTGGCGGTGCTCTACGGTGTAATGGCGCTGCTAGGGGCGATGGTAAATGGGTGGGCGGTGCTCACGCTCTGAATGGCAGAGGCGGCGTTCGACACGGTGTGCGGTGGCTGCAGGTCAAACGGCAGTGAACAGGCATGTCCAGGCGGTTTCTGGGTTCGTGGCGGAGCGTTGAGCATGGGCTGTGGTTGAGGCGCGGCATGTGCATGCTTGTCGGGCACGGCGCTCTGGCGCGTGCTCATCATGGTCCAGACGCTCTGGGCGCAGCGCTGGGCGAGTGGTGCACGGCTCGGATTTGCTCGGGGAGGGGACAGAGGGCGGCGGTGTTGTCTAGTCTAGCTCCTAGACATGGCAAGAGAGAGAGGGGCGGTCGGCTACAAGCTATCCATGCTCGACCGGCGAGCATGGTGCTCAGGTGGCGCGGCACTGCTGCTAGGGACTAGGGGATTGGGTGCTTATGGCTTGGTTAGATCAAATGGAGACAGAGGGAGTAATTTGAGGTCAAATGGGTGGCGAAACCCTGTAGAAAACAGTGAGCTAAATACTAGGTGTGAATCCTGCCTGCCAAGTGTTTGTGAAAATGGCCAAAAGAAATTTAGTTTTGAATTTTGAAAAGATTTTTGGTGGGTGTGTTAGTCATAAGCTTGATCATCTGTGGTTGCTTGGGTTTTGAAAATGAAGCTCATTTGAGTGGTTTTTGAATAAGTGGGATCTTAACATATGAACTACATTCAATTTTCTAATGCCATTTAAAATTAGTGGTTGAAAGTTTTTGGCAGATCACAAAGTGGGCCTTGGTACATCATTACATGTACTAGCAAGGGGTGCAAAGATCCACATTTGTCTCTATTAAGAATTTAGTCCTAGGAATAGCCAAAGTAGGCATGTTGATTAAAATGGCACAAATGACCATTTTGTTATTTTATTCATTTTGATTTGTTTTTCTTTGGGATTTGTTTGGGAATGATCTAGATGATGTTTATTTCACCTAAGAATCATTTTACAAGCAATGGATCACTTAATCATGGCAATTCAAAACAACTCCTATTTAAATGCACACACATATGAATGCTTTAATAATTTTAAAAAGGAAAAGTTTTTGTTAACCCTAATTTTGATGATTTGGATCTTAATAACCTTGTATTAAAGTTTTGGGATGTTACAAACCTTCGCCCCTTAAACAAAATCTCGTCCCGAGATTTACAAAAGAAACTAGGAACTAAAGAGATCTGGGAACTCTGTCCTAATGTAATCTTCTCGCTACCAATTGCTTCCTCTTCGGTATGGTTGCTCCATTGAATCTTGAGAAACTTGATACTCCTGGTCCTGGTGGTTCTGTAAGCTTCTTCTAGGATACGGATGGGCACTTCACGATATGTCAGGTCATTGTTGTTCTCCACAGCTCGGTGGTTGATGTTCTTGAAAACTTCTGTCTTCTCCGGCACTTCCAGGCATTTGCGAAGTAACGAGATATGGAACACATTGTGGATGGTTGACATCTCTTTAGGTAGTTCTAGTTGATACGATACTTCTCCTCGACGATTCAGAATTTTGAAGGGCCCGATATATCTGGGGGCTAACTTTCCTTTCAGACTAAAGCGTTGGGTTCCTTTCAATGGCGAAACCTTGAGATATACAAAATCTCTGACATTGAAAGTCAGGTCTCTCCTTCTCTTGTCAGCATAACTCTTCTGTCTGGATTGGGTGGTCTTGAGGTGCTCATGAACTTTGTGAACTTTCTTTTCGGCTTCTCAGAGAATGTCGGGTCCAAAGATCTGACTCTCTCCTACTTGCGACCAATTCAAAGGGGTGCGGCACTTTCTTCCGTATAGGAACTCAAATGGTGCCATCTGCATACTAGCTTGATAACTGTTGTTATATGAGAATTCTATGAAAGGCAGACAGTCTTCCCATTTTGATCCATATTCTAACACACAAGCTCTGAGCATATCCTCTAAGATTTGGTTGACTCTCTCAGTCCATCCATCAGTTTGCGGGTGATAAGCGGTGCTGAAATTTAACTTGGTTCCCAATCCTTCCTGAACTTTCTGCCAAAATCTCGAGGTAAACTGGGTTCCTCGATCTAATACTATGGTCTTGGGGGTTCCATGCAGACTAACAATCCTAGCAATGTACAGCTCTGCTAGCTTCACACTTTGGTAGGTAGTCTTGATAGGTATGAAGTGAGCTACCTTGGACAGTCTATCAACTATGACCCAGATTGAGTCATTTCCCCTACTAGAAGTAGGCAAACCGGTGATAAAGTCCATTCCGATGGAATCCCATTTCCATTCCGGAATCTGCAATGGTTGCAACAGTCCTGCGGGTCTCTGATGCTCTGCTTTGAATCTTTGACAGATGTCACATTTGGTGATGTAGCTTCTGATTTCTCTCATCATCTTGTGCCACCAAAATTGCTCTTTCAAATCTTGATAAATCTTCGTTCCTCTAGGGTGGATAGAATAAAGAGTATCATGAGCTTCCTTCATGATAACTTACTTCAGCTCTGAATCTTCTGGCACACAGATACGTCCTTTGTACCACATAACTCCTTCTTCGTCTTTAGTAAATCTAGGTACCTTTCCTGTACCAATACGATGTTTGATTCTGCCGATACTTTCATTTCCCTTCTGGGATTCCTTGATTTGGCTAATCAATGTGGGTTTAAGTTCAATGCTAGCTAAGAATCCTTTGCTAACTAGCTCAGTTCTGAACTGCTCCAACTCCTCATACAAACTTGGCTGCTTCTCCTTGATCATGGTGTTTAGCCTGTAAGGCAATCTGCTAAGAGCATCCGCTACCACATTGGCTTTGCCGGGGTGATAGTGAATGTCAAGGTCATAATCCTTGATTAACTATATCCATATCATTTGCCTCATATTCAGCTCCTTCTGAGTGAAAATATATTTTAAGCTCTTGTGATCTGAGTAAATCTCACAGCGATTACCCATCAGATCATGACGCCATGTCTTCAATGCCAAAACTACGGCTGCTAGCTCAAGATCATGGGTCGGATATTTCTGCTCATGCTGCTTCAGTTGTCGAGACAGATAAGCGATGACTTTGTCTTCTTGCATCAATACATCCGAGACCAATCTTGGATGCATCACAATATACATCAAATGGCTTCTTGATGTCTAGCATGATCAATATTGGGGCTGATATCAATCTCTTCTTTAGCTCTTGGAAACTGGCTTCACACTTGTCGGTCCATTCAAACTTCTTGTCCTTCTTCAACAATTGGGTCATGGGTCTGGCGATGCTTGAAAATCCTTCGACGAACTTGCGGTAGTATCCCGCTAATCCGAGGAATGCCCGGACTTGGGTTTGAGTGGTGGGGGCTTCCCATGCTTCGACATCTTTGATCTTGGTGGGATCAATAGAGACTCCTCCGGCTGACACAATATGTCCTATGAATCCTACTTCTTTCAGCCAAAACTCACACTTGCTGAACTTGGCATATAACCAATGCTCTCTTAGGGTTTCTAGGATGATTCTCAGATGCTGCTCATGCTCTTCTTCTGACTTGGAGTATCTAAGGATGTCATCGATAAACACAACTACAAACTTATCTAGGAAATTCATAAAGATCTTATTCATGAGATTCATGAAATAAGCAGGGGCATTGGTTAATCCAAAAGACATAACCGTATACTCGTATAAACCATAGCGAGTAGTAAAGGCGGTCTTTAGAATATCCGTTGCACGAATCTTAAGTTGGTGATAACTAGTCCTAAGATCAATCTTTGAGAATACCTGGGCTCCAGTCAACTGATCAAATAGATCCTCTATCTTTACCAAGGGGTACTTATTCTTGATGGTGACATCATTCAACTTTCTGTAATCTGTGCACAGGCCGTTGCCTCCATCTTTCTTGTTGACGAATAAACTGGGGATCTCCATGGCGATGAGCTTGGTTGAATCAAGCCTGTTGCTAACATGGCATCCAACTGTTTCTTCAATTCCACTAACTCTGAGGGGTTCATGCTATAGGGTCTCTAGGCTATGGGTCCTGTTCCGGGGATTAGTTCGATAATGAACTCAATATCCCTATCCGGGGGCATACCTGACAATTCATCTGGGAATACGTCGAGGTATTCACAGACTACTCTGACTTGGTCTATGGTGGGTAGGGCTAGACTCTTGTTGCACTTGAATTGACGGGGTAAGGTTTCAGATATATGTTCTACTATGACTCCAGAACTACTGGTCATGGTGATGGCTTTCTTAGCATAGTCTATCATTCCTTTATGCCTTGACATCCAGTCCATACCTAGTACTACTTCCAATCCTTTGGTTCCAAGTACAATTAGGATGGCATAAAAATCTATCCCATGTATTCTGATAGGTACAACTTTGCAAATTTTTCTAGCTTTTGTAGTTGATCCGGGGATTTGAACTATCATGACATGCTTCAGGTTGGTTGGGTGAATCTTTCTAGTGCATGCAAATTCTTCGGTGACAAATGAATGCGATGCTCCCGAATCAAACAATACCCTTGCTAAAACTGAGTTGACAGAAAACATACCCAGCACTACATCTGGCGCTTCTTGGGCTTCTTCGATGTTCATATGGAAGAGACGACCATTGCGGTTGTGAGGGTTCCCTGGGGCAAATCTTCTCCCTGGTTGAACACGACACTGCTGTTGAGCTAGGGCATTCACATTGGCAGTGGCGGCAGTCTTCTTGGGACACTCATTGGAATAGTGGCCCTTCACTCCACACTCAAAACAGGTGATTTGGGACTTGTCCTTGGCTGCGACAGGCACAGCATTGCTGCCAGTTCTGGGTGCAGTGTTGTTGTTATTGTTGTTGTTCTTAGGCGGGGCACGGTTGTAATTGTTGGTGTTACCGGAGTTGTGATTATTTCCTCCGGACTTCACATTGCCTCCGCTACGGTTGGGGTAGCTTGGGCGAGACATTGGGGGTCGGTTGTTCATTGGTGCATATCCTAGTGAAGGGTTGGGACGGTACTTCTAGTGACTACTAGATCCAGATTGCTGCATCATATGATGTTTGCGGTTGTCGTTTGCCTGGTTAATCTTCCCTTCCATCTGAATGGCAGAGTCGACTAGCTCTTCGAGATCCTCAAAGCGGATGTTGATGAGGACAGTCCGCATCTCGTCATGCAGTCTGTTCAGGAATCTCTCCTTCTTCTTGACCTCTGTGTTGATTGCAGCAGGGGCATACCTTGCAAGCGTTAGGAATCTGTCACGGTATTCCACCACAGTCATTCTGCCTTGCTTCAAGTCACGAAACTCATCTCTTTGTCTGGTGACTAGACCTTGCGACACGTGGGTGCGGCTGAACTTGGTTTTGAAAGCTTCCCATGTCATCACTTGACCATGGTTCATATTACGGATACTAGTCCACCAAGATCTTGCATCTCTCGCCAAATAATGGGTGGCGAAGAGAACTTTCTCGTTTTCATCAACTCCTACTACTTCTAAGTTGTTTTCCGTTGTCTATAACCAGTCGTCAGCATCCAGTGGGTTTTCATCTTGGTTAAAGATTGGGGGATTGATATTCTGAAAGTTTTTGAGTTTGGATCCATGGTGATCCTGATTTCCATGCCCTTGGTTGTTGAGAGCCATCTGGGCGATCTGTTGCAGTGTTGCTAGATTTGCTTGGCGTTCTGCCCTGCTTGCTTCTCGGTCTGTGATGAGATTCTGCAAGATCTGCAGCATTGGGTCTTGCGATGAGCTGCTCCCTCCTTGGTTTCCATGAGTCATCTAAAGATTGAGGTAGATAAAGGGGTAAGAGGGAAAGTTCTAAGGTTCATGGTTTTGGTTTCAAGACTAAAACTTTGAGTTTGACTCAGGTTTTGCAACTAACTTCATTTCATTCATGCAAACAAGCACACAATACAAACACACACCACAACAACAAAGGAAAAACAGATGGTTTGAAGAACCATTTTGCGAGCTACGATACAGTGGGAATGATACATCTCATGCTACGATAGTGCTCTAGTGCATCTACTCATCATCGATGAAGTCGGAGTCCTCATCGTTAGTGTAGAAGTCCACAACATCCTCCTCCAAAAAGTCATCATCATTGCTGAGGTAAGAATCCATGTCTCCCTGGATGTCTTCACCCTCCTCTTCTTCCTCCTTTGCTGCAAGCTGAGCTTCTTGCTCCTTGACGGTCTTCTCGAGGTCGGCCACCTTCTTGCAAAGACGAGCGATGGTGCGATCCTTCTTCTCGCGCTGGAGGCGAAGAGACTGACGGTCCTTGACAAGCAGTGAGAAAGTCTGGGCCTTCTGGGCGGCAATGGCACGGTTGTGGTTGGGGAACTCCCTAGCATTGTCCAATTCCTTCTGGCGATCGTACAGTAGGAAGTCAAGGTTCTCCACTTGACGCTTCAGCTCTGGGTGAGTTGGCATATCCATTGGCATTCCCATGAAGTCACATCTTGCATAGTGAGCAAAACGGGTTCCCTATAGTTGGTTGACACTAAGGGCACATAGACGTGCGAGAGCTTCATGCATTGCCCTGGCTAATCCATCTATCCAGTTGTTCTCTCTCACGGAGAACTGGATTCTC
Source organism: Avena insularis (assembly GCA_023614405.1). Classification (NCBI taxonomy): domain Eukaryota; kingdom Viridiplantae; phylum Streptophyta; class Magnoliopsida; order Poales; family Poaceae; genus Avena; species Avena insularis. The sequence continues at coordinate 229,593,899 of CM042694.1, read as the reverse complement.
TCGGATGTTGGTGCTTCGATGCTTCCTCGAAGATCAGCAGTGACTAGCCATTGCAAATCTCCTCCTGGGGGTCCTAGAAGTTGAGCTCCAAGAAACTCCGGACGTGGGCGTCCCAGTAACTCCGACAGTGAATCTAGATCCCTCTCGAAGATCAGTTGACCTCCGTTTCCCAACTGGTAGAACTTGCTGAACTGAGTCTCCATCTACAAGAATTAAGGATGAGGAAATTAGTGAAGTGATCAAGTGTGTCAAATTTTAAGTAGTAATATAAGAATTTGGGGATCATGAATTTTTGAGAAAGAATGAATTCCCAAGGATAAGATAGGAAATAGTTTTTCATAAATACTCATTTTGGTTTTGAAACTAAGTTTTTGTTCGGACGTCCATTCTAACTAGGGTCTCCTATGGTCAGGATGGCTCTGATACCAACTTGTCAACACCCGGATTTTTAATCCCAGATGCCTGTTATGTCATCCATCGCAATCCCAGGATTACCATTTTTGCGAGACTAACAGATTGGATATCACAGTACATCATCCATTACAAACCATAAATAAGGTCTTACACAAATAAGGATCTCATGATCCAGTCTTAATACAACAAGCATCGGAATAAATATAAAGCATAGCAGTGGGGTCCATCTTCAGAGGCACAGGCAATGCTGACGAAGGCAGATAGTCCTAGTTATCATAGTCGTCCTGCTGACCATCATCATGGTAGTCTCCTTCATAGTCTGGCCATGAGAATAGCCAGGGACAAAAGCCATGATTACTCTTTAAGTACTCGCAAACTACCACTAACAAGTAGTATAGTTCTAAGTAAAGTGCTAACTCTAGGTTTACTATAAAGTTAAGTTTGAAACCTAAGCTGAGTTCAGAAGCAAAGAAAGATAAAATAAAGTTCTAGAATCACTTAAGTTGGGAAGCTATTATCATAGTCACAACCCCGTTGTGGTCAAGTCAAGATTCCTCATTCATTTCATAAGTTATTTTGAAAACATCTGACAACGAAACAGTATGGCCACTTGTAACATCCCAAAACTTCAATCCAAGTTTATCAAAGATCCAATCATCCAAAAAAATAGGGTTAACAAAAACTTTTCCATTTTTAAAATGAAAGCATTCATATTGTGTGCATTTAAATAGGAGTTGTTTGAATTGCCATGATTAAGTGATCCAATGCTTGTAAAATGTTTCTTAGGTGATTTAAACATCATCTACATCATTCCCAAACTTTTTCTAAAGAAAATCAAATCAAAAAGATTTAAAATGGAGAAATGGTCATTTTGCCAAAATTAACTCCCATGTCTACTTTGGCTATTCCTAGTACTCAAAAATTAACAGAAACAATTCTTGATCTTTGCACCCCTTGCTAGTACACATAATGAGGTACCAAGGCCCACCTTTTGATCTTCTAAAACCTTCAGAACTATTTTAAATAACAGTTCAAAATTGAATCTTTATCATATGGGAAGATCCCACTTTTTCAAAAACCACTCAAACAAGCTCAACTTTCAAAACCCAAGCATCTGTAGACTCACCAGCACCAACTTAGCACACCCACCAAAAATCTTTTCAAAATTCAAAACTTGAGTTCTTGCGGCCATTTCATCGAAAGTGGCATACAAATCAAACAAAACCAAACACTATTATGAGCAGTGATTGAAGCCTAACTTGTTCCTCTCTAGCTCACAACCATCTCAAAGAGATCAGCTAGCAAGTTAAACCAAGCACTAGACTCACTATAAGCTGGGCAATGACATCAATGGTGAACAGTGAAGCTCACCATGCCACCCCAAAGGAGACAAAGCTAGGAGGAGATTTAGCCGTGCCAACCTTGTCTAGAGGCAGCCCACCGTCCACCGCCACTCCTCGCCAGCGCTCAACCCTGCCAACCCTCGACCACACGCACGGACGCGCCCAGCCCGCCAGCAACCATGCCGAGCATGCGCTTAGAGCGCCACCGACCGACGCACAGCGCGCCGCCGCCGCCGCTTGCATACATGATCGCCACCAACCCAGAGACCGCCAGACATCCCCTGCTCACCGCCCCATGACGACAACACCGCTCGTCGTCGAAGACGCCGCCTCTGCCGCGCAGAGCATTGCGTGTTCTAGATCAAACCGCACCGCCCCACGTCTCGCCACCGTGTCGTTGAGCATCGCCAGGGAGCACCGCACCGCCCCCTACCGTCGCCCATGCCGATAGCCGTCTGTACCGTCGACCACGACGAGCTCACTGCGGCGCCTGCCGGTCCCCTCTCGCCACTATAAATAGAGGCCACCCCAGCCGATTTGAGCACACCATCTCACTCACCACCTCTCACACTCACTCCCCACCGCCAGCCGGAGCCGCCTCGGGAGGAGAAGGGCCGCTGATCCAGCCGCCCAGAGAAGCTGCCAGTACCAGGAGGTTCGCCGTCGTTGACTTCGCTTCGCTCACGCCGACCTCGCCTGAACCCGGTGAGCCCCAACGACCCCCATGGCCGCGCTTAGGGTTCTGTCGCTGGCCCGCTGCCCAACGCCGACGATGACCTCACTGCTGGATTAGAACCAGATCGCACGACCACTGTCGCCCATACCGCCGCACCCCCTGTGCCACCGACGGTGGGGTCCTCGCTAAGTCAGCTCATGACGCCATGGCGCAGTGGGCCAGCCCATTTCGTTCCCGCGTGCGTTGGAAATTCAAATTAGGATTTTTTTTAGTTAGAATATAGTTTCTGTCTTGTGTTTCAAAAATCAATTCTGTGAGTTTGACAAATCCAAATTGCATGAAACTAATTTTGTCTAAAAGGTATTGAAATGCTCTATCCAAGCCCGTTGGATTTAGTTCAATAAGATTTATAGATCTCTCCTAATAAAAATGAGAAGACAGAAGCTTTTACAACTTGCAACATTTTTATAAAATCAACCAAGTCAGCTTTTGAGTTGATTCCAACTCTCAAAAATCACATTTCATCATATCTATCCAAATATGTAATAATATTAAGGTTTACATGCAGTGACTTTGGACTAGTACCAAAATAAGGCTATATAGGCATTTCTAGTCACTTTAAATCATTAAATAATAAACTTAAACTAAAGTAATATTGATCCAACCTTTAAATCTCATTCCCACCTGTGGAATATGTGGTGAGGACATGTGTCCACATGATCTCATATTTTGGTGGTGAATATTAAATTTTAGTTAACATTTCAATGAGTAGAAATTACTTTTCTAAAATAAAAAGATTAAAACTATTGAATTAAAACTTGTAAGGTTTGTGATGATAATAGATCATCAATTGTGTGCTTTAGAATGCTACTTAGCCTAGTTAAGTATTGTTTGGTGATTGTGCACTCCCTATGTATTTCTAGACGATAGCACCGACCAAACTCTCGAGGAGGAGGAGTTCTGCCAGGAAGAAGAAGAAGACAACTTCAACCACTGCACCAACCAAGGCAAGACACTATTAGCAGGGCAAGCTAACCCTTGCAAACTTACCTTAGCAAGCTATGGTTAGCAAGCTAGAATAAACTAGATGGTTTAGCACAGATGCCTTCAGCATGCTTTAATCACACCCCTTTTCACTATTAATGCCCCAAGTCTCATGGACAAGTTTTACCCCACCTTAGATTATACAAAGTTCTTTAATTAATTTTGAAGGTAGCATAAAGAGTATAAAACTTGACCTAATTAGAAACCCTTAGATGTCATTCTATGGCATGAGATTGATCCCACCTTTCCACCTTAGTGAACACTCTTAACCTAGTGTTTTAGAATAGATTAAACTTGAGTCACTTTAGATGGAGACACTTGGTGAAAATGAGTTATGAAAACCTTGGAATGATGAGTCATTCTATTGAGATGTTTTGACATGTGTTGAGAAACACAATTGGTTTATGATGATGAAAATGATGAGGCATGAGCCTTAACCCTTTTGATAAAACTGATGGTTGGATTCGTATGCGATACCATTCCAAATTTACCGTACAACCACATTACCTGAATTAGGTAAGGTTTAGCTGGAAATTTATATGCATTAGTATTAGTTCCCTCACGGGAGAGGTTTAAGCTGAGGCTACCTCTTAATGTTGTCGACCTATGCAGTGCCCAAGATGACTGATGGTCATGGTTGGGAGGCCATGCTCATAGGAGAGGTGCTTATACTAGGGTGTGTAAAGGGAAGGTTATGTTTGATTATCTGCATACTAAGTATGATGATTCAGGGTTATCCTGATGATGTATCGAATCTTGTGGTGAAAGTGTACCACCTCTGCAGAGTGTCAAACTATTCGAATAGCCGCGTCCGCGGTTATGGACAGTTGGGATGGCCATACTGTTTCGTTGTCAGATGTTTTCTAAATAACTTGAAATGAATGATGAACCTTGACTTGACCACAATAGGGTTGTGTTAATGAAAATAGCTTCCCAACTTAAGTGATTCTAGACTTTACTTTATCTTTTCTTGTTTCAGAACTCAGCTTAGGTTTCAAACTTAACTTGATAGTTATTCTTTCAATTCAGTACTTTAACTTAGAATCATAACCCTTGCTAGCAGTAGTTTGCGATACTTAAAGAGTACTCATGGCTTTTGTCCCTGGCTATTATCATGGCCAGACTATGAAGGAGATTATCAGGATGATGGTCAGCAGGACGGCTATGATAACTAGGACTATCTGCCTTCGTCAGTATTGCCTGTGCCCCTGAAGATGGACCCCACTGCTACGCTATCTTTTATTTCCGCTGCTTGTTGTATTAATACCTGGATCATGAGATCCATATTTGTGTAAGACCATATGTATGGTTTGTAATGGATGATGTACTATGATATCCAATCCGTTATGTCTCACAAAAATGGTAATCCTGGGATTGCGAGGTATGGCATAATGGGCACCTGGGATTAAAAATCCGGGTGTTGACACCACTCCAACTGTCCATAACCGCGGATGCGGCTATTCGAATAGTTTGACACTCTGCAGAGGTGGTACACGTTCACCACAAGATTCGATACATCTGCCAGGGATAACCCTGAATCATCATACTTAGTATGCAGATAATCAAACATAACCTTTCCTTTACACACCCTAGTATAAGCACCTCTCCTATGAGTATGGCCTCCCAACAATAACCATCTGTCATCTTGGGCACTGCATAGGTGGACACCATTGAGAGGTAGCCTCAGCTCAAACCTCTCCCGCGAGGGAACTAATACTAATGCATATAAACTTCCGGCTAAGCCTTACCCAATTTAGGTATTGTGGTTGTACGGTAAATTTGGAATGGTATCGCATCGGAATCCAACCATCAGTTTTGTAAAAGGGTCAAGGCTCATGCCTCAATATTTTCATCATCATAAACCATTTGTGTTTCTCAACACATGTCAAAACATCTCAATAGAATGACTCATCATTCCAAGGTTTTCTCAATTCATTTTCATTTGGTGTTCCCATCTAAAGTGACTCAAGTTGTTATCTACTCTAAACTACTAAGTTAAGAGTGTTCACTAAGGTGTAAAGATGGGATCAATCTCATGCCATAGAATGACATCTAAAGTTATCTAAATAGGTCAAGTTTTATACTCTTTATGCTACCTTCAAAACAAGTAAGGGACTTTGGTAAAGTAAAGGAAGTAAAGCTTAGTAATAAGACTTGGGGTAGGTAATAGTCAAAGTGGTATAACCAAAGCATTCCTAGTGCATCTTGATCAGATTATCTAGCTTAATTCTAGCTTGCTAAGCATTATACTTGCAAGTGTTAGCTTGCGTTTGTTGGTGCAGTGGTTGAAGTTTTCTTCCGCCTCTTGATAGCACTCCTCCTCCTCGAAAGCTTGGTTGGTACTATCGTCTATAAATACATACGGAGTACACAATCACCAAACAATACTTAACTAGGCTACTTAGCATTCTAAGGCACACATTTGATTATCTACTATCATTACAGGCATCACAAGGTTTTATTAACTAGTTTCTTTCTTTTTATTTAAGAAAAGTAATTTCTACTCATTGAAAATAACTAAGATTTAATATTCACCACTTAAAATATGGGATCATGTGGACCCATGTCATCACCACATATTCTAACATATGGGAATGTAATTTATGGGTTGGTTCATAATTACTTTGGTTTAAGTTCATTATTTAGTGATTTAAAGTGACTAGAAATGCCTATATAGCATTATTTTGGTACTAGTCCAAAGTCACTACATGTAAACCCTAATATTATTACATATTCAGATAGGTATGGTTAAATGTGATTTTTGAGAGTTGGTATCAACTCAAAATCTATCATGGTTGATTTTACAAAAAAAATTGAATGTGCAAAAGCTTCTGTCTTGTTATTTTTACTAGGATAGATCTCTAACTCTAATTGAATTAAATCCAACGGGCTTGGGTAGATCTTTTCAGTAGATTTCAAACAAAATTGGAATCACTCCGTTTGGATTTGTAGATCTCTCTGAATTAATTTTCAAACTAGGGAACATAACTAAGTTCAAACTAAAATAGAAAAATCCTAATTTGAATTAAATGGGTCACGCGGGAAGGTAAACGGGCCGACCCAGTGGCACTCCGCGGCACGGGGCACAGCTGACAGGAGGGGTCCACCGGTCAGCGGCTCTTTACACGTGAAGCGGTACAGGGCGATGTGGGCTGTTAGATTAGAACTAGGATCTATGGCTGGGGCTCGTCGTCGACGACGGACAGGTCGCCGGCGAGGACAAACCCTAGCGGCTCAGTGGGGGTGCTCAGGGGGCATACCAGGGCTCCAGCGATGATGGCGAGGCGGGCAAACAAACTGGTGGACGACGGCGAGGTCAAGGGTGGTCGTGGCAGCTCCTGGGGTGGTCGCAATCAGCGAGGCCCTTCTCCTCCAGAAGCGGCCAGCTCCGGTGGAATTCCGGCGACTACGAGCTCAAGCGGCTCCAGGAAGAAGTGGGGACTGATCAGTGGCGAGAGGGGAGGTGAGTGGTGTGCAGAATAAGGCTGGGGGTGGCCTCCTTATATAGGCTCGATGACGGGACAGTGTGGTGTGGTCAGGCGACGGTGGCGACATGGCTACGAGCTGCTAGTGGCATGGCTACGAGCGGCGATCGATGCACGGTCTCCTGGCGGTGCTCTACGGTGTAATGGCGCTGCTAGGGGCGGTGGCAAACGGTCGGGCGATGCTCACGTTCTGAACGGCAGAGGCGGCATTCGACATGGCGTGCGGTGGCTGCGGGTCAAACGGCGGTGAACGGGCATGTCTGGGCGGTTCCTGGGTTCGTGGCTGAGCGGTGAGCGTGGGCTGCGGTCGAGGCGCGGCATGTGCATGCTTGTCGGGCGCGGTGCTCTGGCGCGTGCTCGGCATGGTGCAGACGCTCTGGGCGCGGTGCTGGGCGAGTGTTCCACGGCTCGGCTTTGCTCGGGGAGGGGAGAAAGGGCGGCGGTGTGGTCTGGTCTAGCTCCTAGACATGGCGAGAGAGAGGGGCGGTCAGCTGCGAACTATCCATGCTTGACCGGCGAGCATGGTGCTCAGGTGGCGCGGCACTACTGCTAGGGATTAGGGGATGGGGTGCTTATGGCTTGGTTAGATCAAATGGAGACAGAGGGAGTAATTTGAGGTCAAATAGGTGGCAAAACCCTGTAGAAAACAGTGAGCTAAATACTAGGTGTGAATCCTGCCTGCCAAGTGTTTATGAAAATGGCCAAAAGAAATTTAGTTTTGAATTTTGAAAAGATTTTTGGTGGGTGTGTTAGTCATAAGCTTGATCATCTGTGGTTGCTTGGGTTTTGAAAATGAAGCTCATTTGAGAGGTTTTTGAATAAGTGGGATCTTCCCATATGAACTACATTCAATTTTCAAATGCCATTTAAAATTAGTGTTTGAAAGGTTTTGGTAGATCACAAAGTGGGCCTTGGTACATCATTACATGTACTAGCAAGGGGTGCAAAGATCCACATTTGTCTCTATTAAGAATTTAGTCCTAGGAATAGCCAAAGTAGGCATATTGATTAAAATTGCACAAATGACCATTTGGTTATTTTATTCATTTTGATTTGTTTTTCTTTGGGATTTGTTTGGGAATGATCTAGATGATGTTTATTTCACCTAAGAATCATTTTACAAGCAATGTATCACTTAATCATGGCAATTCAAAACAACTCCTATTTAAATGCACACACATATGAATGCTTTAATAATTTTAAAAAGGAAAAGTTTTTGTTAACCCTAATTTTGACGATTTGGATCTTAATAACCTTGGATTAAAGTTTTGGGATGTTACAACTACAGGCTTGAAGAATACATCAAGGCGCTCCTCCTCGATCACGCCACGTTCTCTAGGACGATCTCTACTGGTGACCCGATGGAGCTAGGGTTTGCTTGCTAGGAAGACAGAGAGAAAGAGAGAGAGCAAGCGCAAGAAAGAGGAAATGAGGATGAGGATGGGCAGGGGTGTCATCGTGGCCTCCTTATCCCCTCCTAGCGACAACAACGATCATCTTGGTGCACTCCGACGCGGAGGACGGCGACACACACCTGCTTCGGGGGCGTCGCAAGGTGGACGGCGATGATAGCGAGGATGAAACGGTATTTTGGGTTGGGCTGCTATTGGTCCGCGACAAAGTGAGCGGGAGGCTGCGGAGCATAGGCGTGGGCGATAGTTAGCGCCAACTTTGCTGGGCCATGGGCCGGTTCCTCTAGCTGTTTCTTTTTCTCCTTCTTCTTTTTATATTTTTTGTTTTGTGTTTTCTTTTGCAATTCCAATTTCCTCAATGATTTAAATATTCGAAATTCAGTAAATCAATCAAGGGTTCTACATGGTTTAATGTGCCAATTGGTTTGGCATTCTCATATTAGTATTTACACTAATCATGATTATATATAGGATTATTTTGTTAGAAAATATTAATTGAGATTAGGGTTTTAGGTGTTTTGGTTTACTATATATAAACCTTATAAATTGATTTTATTTTCACCATAAAAATTGTGATGGTAAAGATTTAAGATAGTTAATGTTTTCCATAAAATATATTCATACTTAGCTTCACATAATGTGAGGACCGGAACTTAACTTCCAGACCCTCCTGTGTTTATTCGTCAATCCCAAGATCAATGTTGACGACACATCGAAATGTATATCATTGCAGACGTACAAAAGTAATTTATTATAAAGTCTGGATAACAACATAGTAAAATGTCTACTGACATTTATTACATCTAGAAAGCACAGCGAAAATATAAAACGCTTAGTGACTCCATCTCAGCCATAGGCAGTCGATGTAGTCCACGAGGCCTCACTCGTCAGCGTCATCATAGTAGTCATAGTCGTCCCCTTCATAATATTCTGAATTCAACAAAAGTATTGCCATGAGTACATGATGTACTCAACATACCCCTTATGCAAAACCTGATACATCTACATGTGGCTTTATGTGGAGGTCATATGGTTCTTTTGCATGAAAGCCAATTTTATTTGCAACATGGTAATAGTTTTGATAAAAGCGGTTTTAGACGAAAACATGTTTATCATCAATATGGTATTTCTCAATAGTGTGATTATCCACGACAACTCACATAGTTCATAGATTCCAGGATAAGGATAGGGGCAAAGAGGGAAGTAGCAAGACAGGTTCCCGTATGTCAAGAAAGATTCATGTGTCATCCATGACCGTGGACACGGCTATTCGAATAGGTTTACACTCTGCAGAGGTTGTACACTTTTCCCACACGACACAATCCCATCCTGTTTCCCACCAATGGCCACTGGTTTAGTACACACCTATTGGTGTACCGACAGAGGGATTGTGACGAGGTCTTTTAGCTAAATCCCCCAAAGATGTGACATGCCCACTGGGTATGGCACACGGAACTGAGAGTACGTCCCCAAACCGGTCCCCCCATCTGTGCTGAAGGTTCCCCCGTAGGCAGACACCTCATCAGCGGTACAGCGACATCGACACCTAAGGCTGACTAACCTACTTGACCAAGCCAGTGCCCATTATAGCATGTGGTTGTACGGTGGTCACAATCTTCAAATCCAAGACTTATTAGGACCTCATGCGGCACGGACGACGGATTGCTCCCTCCAACTAGTGAAGGGCAGCCAATCGCTCCTTCCTTTGATCCAGCTGTCGCCCGCGCCAGTGTTTACACGGTAAGTTTCACCCAGAGTAGAATAGAGTAGAGGAAGCAACAACGGCTAGCTCAGCGAGCTCAACAAGTTTCAAAAGTATATATGTGACCCGAGGGTCATCCAATTCCTCCGAAGAGGGGAGATTAAGGATCATAAATATTATTTAGCATGTCTAAGCAATTCTACTCTACATGATTAATATATAATCTGTACTCAGGGTTGTGTATGGCGACAAGTGTATCAAAGCATGTGGGTAACCAAAATAGCATTAATATTTGTAATACAATAACAACATGCACTTGTAAAACATGGGATAATGATGAAAGGGGCATGCCTTCGTTGATGAATCCTTCTTCTTCAATAAGTTGATTATGTCCACGACCAAACTCACCACTCCCTACTCGTTGTAACGCTAGCAAATGACAACCAAATAAATACCAAGGCAATAAATACCAAATAAAATACAAATCAGAACGAATGATGAGTTGGTGTAGAATAGGACATATGAAAATTTGGCAAGGATCGAGGAAGTGGGTTGTAGTAACTCGAATATGAATCAATCGAATGGATAGCTAGGATGCTAGGATATATTATCTCAACATAATGTTGTGATAAGATATATGGATAGGCTTGCTAGGTTTAGATGACTCGAGGTATATCGGTCGATCTACCGTTCTCAACTAATAATAATACATATTAAGAAAATAATATATATTTGATATAGCCACTATAGGTGGCATAGATATATATGCAATGCACAATTATACTATATGCTAGCTAGACATACTATCAAGCACACACCTGAAATAATAGAAGCATGCGGAAAGCTACTGTACCACACATGAAATAATTAACAAACTCTAACTAGATTAAACGACCATAACTAAATAAGACGACATGGGTATTAACATGGCATTTCAGTAACATATAGTAAGGTTATACTAACAAAAGTAATTACATGCTATCATACTCACGTAATACGAACAAACAACAATAATTCGTGGCATGAACATATCAGTAGCGGTATATTGTATAGCAATATATATTATAATGGATTGGAACATAAAACCTTTGATAGGCTAAGCATGCATAGCTAACACCGAATATAATTAGAAGTAAACATGGATAAACGTAGCATGAAGAGAAATCATATTAACAAATATGAACGGAGGTAATATGCTACTGGATCACTAGTGAAATTATAAAATAACCTTCTAGGTAATAAATAAATATCTAAATATTATTCTACAACAATAGTAGCGAGGCAAATTCTATTTAAACATAATCAACAAATCTGAAATAAAAATACAAAGAATAATAGACAGTAGCATGATATGTACACCTGACAAGTTCTAATCATGCAAATAATTCAAAACGTCTATAGCTAGGTAAATAACAACATGTATCTAGTCTACTACATGCTCTGTAAAACATAAAACCTACAGATGATCTAGTATATTGCAGACTAGTGTATGTTCACGGGAAAATAACACTCAACCATATATGCATGCTTTTATAATTATCAAAATATACCCACAAAAAAATGTAAACTAGTATTATTAGTAGCATGTCGTTGCTGCTGAACTAACAAAGTCATGCTAAACCAGTAATTACATGCTACACTATTAGCCACCGACCAATAAGCAACAACATGAAAAACCTACAACTATTCTAGTTGCTAAGCATGTTACGTAACCTGATATGATTTAACCACACGATTGATCAATCGGCAACAAACTAGTTGAGTTTTACAAAAAAAAACTAGACGTGATATACTGATAAAATCCAAACTAGATGACTTACACAAAACAAGATGCACGTGAGACAGTAATTAAATACAACAACTAACTATAGCTAGGCCTGTATAAACAGTGCAAAAGAATTCAGGGAACCTCAGCTACAAGTTCACCTATGACTGAACCAGACTAGCATGAATAGATGAATAACAAGAATCATACATCAGGCATATGAAAATTGGTAGACCGATTCAGACTAGAAAATTGTAAATACTCAAGTATGAAGCGACAGTACACCACCCCATATGCACTAACTGATCATTCATATGAACTAACTGATGCCAAAAACTGTTTTTCAAAATAGATTGATAAACCTCGACGGTATTCGCAAATGTCAATACGGTTGGGTTCCGAGAGTTACTTGGCACCATTTCTAAGTTGGGCCCAAGATCATCGGACGCGTGCATGATGGTCTAATCTTCTTATACCACCGGGCGATATTCGGTTCACCGGCACCATTGTCAACTAGAACGATAGGATATGGGATGTTGTCTAGGAGGTAGACGAGGTAAAGAACAAATCAAAGATGGAAGGAATTGGCCTAGGCTAGCTCACCTTGCTCGGCCTTGAGGATCGAAGCCAAAAACCAACAGCCCTTCGGGTAGAAATTAGAGGAGTGTGGTTTGCTATGCAAGGGGATATCTGGGGTATTTCTAGAGGACGTCCCTGCTCTTAAAATGACGCGATAAGTCCGGAGAATAAATATCGGTGTGAAGAGAATGGAAAGTAATGGCAGCAGTTTCCGGTGGAGCTAGAGTTTCTTGTCTAGCTGTTGTTCGTGCGTGTGCAAGAAGACGAAGAAACAGTACGGTGCTTGGCATGCTACCTGGGACTGTATCCCCTGTGTGGCCGAGCAAGGTACTTTCTACGCCAGTTCAGCGCCTGGTGGAGTGATGAGTGAGAATTATTCTCTTGGTAAATACCAGGTGCGATTGTGTGTGGCGTGCTGGTCTAGGCAACTTGAGCATGTACTTAAAAGCTGATCGATCCTAGTGTTGCTAGAAAAGAAATGAATAGGAAGAGAGAGAACAGAATGGGTATCATATATACGTATATAAAGTGAGCTAGAGATTAGCCTGATATGTATGCATGGTCAACTTTATGTGTATATATATGTGAGTCTAGAGAGAGAACTAGAAAGAGAACAACATATATACCCGTATATGCTATAGTAGTAGTGACAGAGACTAGAGCATGGCATGCACGTGCATGTGCATGTGGGCCATGTCTAAAAAAATGCAAATTTGGAAATAACCAAATTAGAACGAAGTTGAAAAACCTGATTCAAATAAATAGGAAAGTAACTTTGAAAATTTAATCTCTCCTTTCATATGTCAAATTAATTCCAGAGAATTAATTTTAGCAACTCAGAATAAAATGAAAAGAAAAGCTTAGAGAAGCATAGTCCAATATGCTAAAGTAAAGAAAAAAATTGCAATCCAACTTGAAGGACCCATAAAACAAAATTTATATTCACGATGGATTAAATTCATATTAGAGTCGTTTGTGTATGAAATTTCCGGTTAAGCTTTTATTTATTGAACAAAAATTTCTAGTCCTCATTTTTGAATAAAAGCTTTTAAAAACTCCAAAAATCTGTCCGTGACAAATCTAACCCCCTTAACAGAATCTCGTCCCCGAGATTCGGGCTCACTATAGAATGGGTTCTGGGTGGCTCCTAGGCTTATTACTGATGGGGTGCTCGGCTGATCTCCTGATTTCTTCTCGTACTTATGAGCTTCTATTTTCTTGGCTTGACTTTGATCAACATGAGGTAGTAGTTAATACAAGCAGTATTGCTTTAGATTCTTCAATCATATTCTTGAGGTCGACTAGCATGTATTCATTGCATTGCTTGATCTCACATTGCACCATAGAGTTGAATGAGCATGGTCTATGGTAATGCTATGTTCATTCGCAAACAAACCAATCCGACTCTAGGGGCAGGCATTCTCCAAGCGGGTGGCTTCCATCATCGTTAGGGAAACTTTTGGTCTTTGGGAAGTATTTCCAATCTCATCTAGAAGTTTGCATGCATATTTCATCCTCCTTGATTGGTATCGAACGTGGGAGCAATAGTCTTCGGTGTAGGTAACATGTCATTCTTTCCTCCTCTACGGCCATGAGAGTTTCAGTATTTAGTACCATCACCAAAGTCTAACTTTTTCCAAAGGGTCCAGTAAGAAGGAATAACATAAGATAGGTAATAGAACCTAACTTTGAGGGGTATCCAAGAATAAAACACGAGAAAAGGAAAAAGACTATAAAAGAAGAATTCAGAAAAACCAATAGTTTCTTTGAAATTGTAGAGTTTTTAGCATGACTGCATAGGAAAAGGTGCCAAATGCCAAAAATATGCAGACCTTGCTCAAGCAAAAACTTTTTTTTGTCTAACGTTATAAACTATATAACTACCAAGGATCTATCCAACCTTATTCTATATGGTTGTCTGGTCTCAACAAGTCTTGGTGTTAATCTTTGACATTGAAGGATGCAGAGTGTGGTTGACGACTCTTGACTCCTTGAGTTCTTGAAAAATCTTCTCGTGGATAAGGCATGGTATACTAGAGAAGTTTAGGTAAGAGGCATTTGAACACAATGTTAAATAAGAGAAGACAAGGAACTAGAATAGTCAAGAATTAGACTACTAGATTTTCAAAAATAGTTTTTAATTTTTGCAAATAGTCTCTAAGGCTTTCCATTTCTAACTAAGGCCACGCGACTAGGTCGACATCGGCTCTGATACCACTTGTGTGAGGACCGGAACTTAACTTCCAGACCGTCCTGTGTTTATTCGTCAATCCCAAGATCAATGTTGACGACACAGCGAAATGTATATCATTGCAGACGTACAAAAGTAATTTATTACAAAGTCTGGATAACAACATAGTAAAATGTCTACTGACATTTATTACATCCAGAAAGCACAGCGGAAATATAAAACGTGTAGTGACTCCATCTCAGCCACATGCAGTCGATGTAGGCCATGAGACCTCACTCATCAGCATCATCATAGTAGTCATAGTCCTCCCCTTCATAGTATTCTGAATTCAACAAAAGTATTGCCATGAGTACATGATGTAATCAACATACCCCTTATGCAAAACCTGATACATCTACATGTGGCTTTATGTGGAGGTCATATGGTTCTTTTACATGAAAGCCAATTTTATTTGCAACATGGTAATAGTTTTGATAAAAGCGGTTTTAGACAAAAACATGTTTATCATCAATATGGTATTTCTCAATAGTGTGATTGTCCACGACAACTCACATAGTTCATAGATTCCAGGATAAGGATAGGGGCAAAGAGGGAAGTAGCAAGACACGTTCCCGCATATCAAGAAAGATTCATGTGTCGTCCATGACCGTGGACACGGCTATTCGAATAGGTTTACACTCTGCAGAGGTTGTACACTTTTCTCACACGACACAATCCCGTCCTGTTGCCCACCAGTGGCCGCTGGTTTAGTACACACCTATTGGTGTACCGACAAAGGGATTGTGACGAGGTCTTTTAGCTAAATCCCCCAAAGATGTGACATGGCCACTGGGTATGGCACAGGGAACTGAGAGTACGTCCCCAAACCGGTCCGCCCATCTGTGCCGAAGGTTCCCCCGTAGGTAGACACCTCATCAGCGGTACGGCGACATCGACACCTAAGGCTGACTAACCTACTTGACCAAGCCAGTGCCCATTATAGCATGTGGTTGTACAGTGGTCACAATTTTCAAATCCAAGACTTATTAGGCCCTCATGCTGAAGGAAATATGCCCGAGAGGCAATAATAAAGTGGTTATTATCTTATTCCATGTTTATAATAAATGTTTATTTTACATGCTAGAATTGTATTGATTCGGAAACATCAATACATGTGTGTTTAATAAACAAAAAGGGTTCCTAGCCATGCCTCTCTTATAGACTAGCTTGTTGATTAACAAGATGATCAAGGTTTCCTGATCATGGACATTGGATGTTGTTAATAACAAGGTCACACCATTGGTGGAATGATGTGATGAACATTCATCCGAAGTATAGCATTACGATCAAGTCATTATGTTTATATTGCTATAACATCATACGAAGTAATCTTTATCCTTAGACCATGAGATCATGTTAATTGCTAACACCGAAAGAGTATCTTGATAACATCAAACGTCACACCATAACAGGGTGACTATAAAGATGGGTTCAGTACTACGAAGGTGTTATGTTGAGGCTCATGGATCAAGAGTGGAATTTGTCAATCCAGATGATGGATAGATATTCTCTGGGCCCTCTCGGTGATATCACATTGAAATAGCTTGCAAGCAAGTGATGTGATCACTAGAATGTTATATCACGGGAACGAGAAAAGAGTACATGTCGGTAACGAGATCAAACTTGGTATAGAGATACCGATGATCGAATCTCGGACATGTAATATATCGTGGGACAAAGGGATTTAGTTACTAGCGTTAAAAGTTCTCACGATCACATAAGTCATCGTTGAATGTCTAGGAGTCAGTATGGATCTCCAGGTCCCGCTGCTAATTATTGATCGGAGAGGGGTCTCGATCATGTCTGCATTATTCGCGAACCGTAGGGTGACACACTTAAGGGATACCGACACCATTTGGAGCAAATATGTTTCAGATAAAGATTTAAGAAAGCGCTGGAATTATTTCAATAGACACCGAAACTGTTTTGGGTAAAATTGCTAAAATTGGTTCTACATGTAATATTCAAATGTTGCAGGGGGTTTTATGTGAATGTTTGTTAATTAAAGTAATTAACAAAATTATGTATAAAATTAATAAAATAGTTTTATTAAATGAGAGAGCATTAAATTTGGAGAAATTTAATGCATTTAAAATGGAGACTTTAAAAGAGAATGTGAAGGGGCAAATTTATGTGGACGGAGTTACCACCACATGAATGGAGGAGGTGAAGAGTCACCTCCTCCATGCGCCGGCCATGAAGGAGGGGCACCCCCCTCCTCCTATAAAAGGCTACCCCCTCCTCACTTCTCACATACACCTCCTTGTGAAGGATCTCTCTCCCCCTCTAGTATTATTTCCCCATGGTCTCGGATTAGCGAGATACATGTTCCCGGTGGCTTTATCTGGAAAGGAGTTGCTGCTTCTGCTGCTTTGCTGGAGCGAGGGACGGAGGTTGTCGGGGTACCGGACGTGTGTGCGATCACGGATGCACCGCTGCTTTGTAGTGCTGGACTTGGTGGTGCTGGAGCTGGATCTGATGGACGTGCTAGAGCCGGACCTGCTGGACTTCATCACGATCTTGAGATCGACAAGTGTACAACTACATCAACCACGAGTTCCTACTCGTTAACAAAGGTCGTTGTCTACGAGGGTAAGTTCTCGTTGGATGTATGTCCACCCGTTGCTTTGTACCTAGTAGATAGATCTTGGTGTGTAGTTCACACTGTAGGATTTTTGTTTTGTTTTCTATGCTGCGAACCCAACAGTGGTATCAGAGCCTGATCTATGCATAGGTGCTTAGCACGGGAGTTACACATATGTTGATATGTAGGCGATGATGATCATGTTATTGCATCTTCTATGTATTTTGGATATTGGTGGCATAGTGGGATGAAGCGGCCCGAACCAACCTTACATGTCATCGTACATGAGACCGGTTCCACGACTGACATGCAACTTGTTTTGCATAAGTGGCTGGCGGGTGTCTGTCTCTCCTACTATAGTCAATATCTGATTTACAACGAGTTGCTAATAATTTGGTTATCCTTGTTGTGGTTCATGTTCGTAGGTAAGAACGGTTCTATCTCCGAAATCCCTAAGCCACATAAAACTTGCAATTGATAAATTAGAGGCGTCTAGTTTAGATCGTTGCTGGGCTAGTGTCTTGATATGGTATTGTTGTAAGTAGATGTATGACAGATACTCTTACAACACATTCAACGTGTAAGTTCCATAGACCTTGGCCTTACACACAAAGGAATGATAGAGATCATACCACGATGCAAATGATAGAGATCAAATGCATGTACCATATCATCTCACTTTACACATTAGATGTTAGCATCTTATACTGCTAGTTTGGCGCTTTCTGTAGCATTGTAAGATGATCCCTCTTTTAGAAATCAAGATAAAATGTGTTCTTCCTTAAGTATGCACCGTTCTATGGATCGTGTTTCGAGACATCATGTGATGATCGGGTGTTCTCAACTCTAGGCTTTCATGCAACGGGTGTAAGACAGTTTTACACACACGAATACTAAGGTTCTTACTTGGCGAGCCTAGCATGTACAGACATGGCCTCGGGACACGGACCGAAAGGTTAAGCATGAGTCATATAGTTGATGTGATGACCATATTGATGCTCGCCTTTGAAGCTACACCGACTCACGTGATGATCGGACTTGGTGTAGTGGATTTGGTTCATGTAATCACCAAAAAGGCACGAGGGATGTCGTTTTTGAGTGGGAGTTCATTTCTAATTTGGATTAGTCGAACTCAATTTGTCATAAACTAAATCGAAGTGAATTTGCATAATTTGTTGTAGTCATTGGCATTTGTTCACTACCTTATGCTTAGTTTTAATTGAGATAATAGAACTATAGAATTCTGGATATTTACTTTATGAACTGGTATCGTATTGTTTCGAATGTCAATTTAAAGTTTATAAGTCCTATTGCAAACTTTCAGCAAACTCTATTTACTCTATGAAGTTTAATAAGTAGTATTAAATCAAGAGTAAGAATTCCAATGTTAGTATCTAAAGTATCATGTTTGCCTCCATGATTATTGATATTCAAAAGGTTGTTTTAATATCAAGATTATATTGGATCTGAAAATTGTTTCAGAAACCATCATGTGTGAAAGATATTGTGATATCTGAAATAATGTTTTTTTTGTTGCATTATGATAGAGTATAATTTAGCAAAATACATGTTCTCATATTGTATGAGAATTTGTGAAGGATGGAGATGCTAGGCATCCGAATCTACCAAAAAGGTTTTGGGAACTAATATTATACTCGTGATTCTTACTTATAAGCTATAGTAGCTTGATCATGAAAGTTGTCATGATAAGGATGAATAGAAGATGTAAGTAAAATGTTTACTACACTAATAGATTACTAAAGAATGGATTTTTGAAAGAATGCCAAACATTTGATGATGGTGATCCACTTCAAAGTGCAAGTCCAAAGGTATTAGTATTTGACTATATACGCTTTGTACCATGTGTCATGTTGATAACACCACTATTGATGTTGATAGATTCTTTTAAAAGAAAAGGAATTGCTGAAAGAGAATCTATAAAATATTTGGCAGAAAATAAAAGGTTGGAGATGTCCAACTTAGGTATATAGAAGATATACATGTTATGGCTATATTACTTGCTTGTTAAACAATGTGGTTTTTAGGTATTGGATACCGGTATTGGATACCGAATTGGTTGGTATGAAGTGTCATACAGGACAACGCAATTCATGAACTACAATGGCCTAAGTAACTACCAAGAGAATGAGTGATGATGTTCATCGAAAACAAATAAAGTGTTATTGTGTTTTTCGTTGTCATCAAACCAAGCCTTCAAGATTTGTTTAAATAATTTTTATTTTGTTCCGGTATTATGAGAACAATGGCTGTTCAAATAATTATCGTATTCCATAAAAGATGGATGAACTTTTACAACTCTAGTTGGAGAAATCACATCCATAAACACTATTGCTAAAATGTCACAAGACAAATGATTGAAAGATCACTTATGAAGTGACACCGCTGTTTAAATTATATTTGCAAGAAAACATGAAGAAACTCTATGTTGATGGAATTTTGGAGTCCTTGATTTTGATCAATTGACGCATGTGAGACTTTCCTCGAGATAATTGAAACTCTGTCCATAGGCCAGAGAGGAACGGGTGACTAGCTTATTGGAAATTGTGCATGCTGATGTGCATAGTCCATTATGTGTAGCCATATGCGATGGATCTTTTTTGCTTCATATGCTTTCTTCAAAATTTTGAATGAATATATCTATATATTTACTTAATAAGGAAGAAGTATGAAACATTTGAAAGTTGTTCAAAGACTTTCAAGATGAAGTGAAAAATCATTGTAACAAGAAAATAAAAGAGTTTATGATTTGATCGTAAAGGAAGATATTTGAGTTACATGTTTAGCAAAACACCTAAGATTTGAGGAATTGTTCCATGAATTTGGATTTCCCGGTAAACCATAGGAGTATGGCATATTCGAGAGATGAAATCAAACCATGTTTGACATGGTAAGATCAAAGGTGTCATTTATAAAACTGCCATTATGTTTTAAAGATTGAAGCTTTAGAGACTACCGCTTTGACACTAAAAAGAGCACCATTGTGATCCATTGAAATGACACCATATGAGTTATGGTTTGGAATAAAACCTGAATTGTCTTTTCTTAAATTTTGGTATGCTTTGCATAAGTAAAATGTTTACAACCAAAGTCGGATAAGCACGTCTTTGTAGGTTATCCCAAAGAATTTGTTGGGAATTTCTCCATAACACCGAGGACAAAAGAGTTTGTCGCTTAGAACGTCAAGTTTCTTGAGAAGGAACTTTTCGTGAAAAGTTAAGTGGGAGGACAATAGAACTTTGATAAGGTTGTTGAACCTTAGCTATATGTGCTAAGTAACAGGCGAAAAAGTGTCCCGTATGCCACAATGCTCATGGCTCTCGTGATTACAAAAGGTGTGATCTCGGAGATTAGAGTTCCTATAGAATCGTGTGGGTCGGTAAGAATCAAATAGTAAGATTTGATAAGCAAGTCATTATTGTTTTGACAATGATGAACCGACTACATGCAAAGAAGCGATGATGGGCCCTGACTCCATAAAATGACTAGCAGTCATAGAATCCCTGATAGTATCCATACACAAGAAAACAAGTTTCTGAACTTAGAAGACCCTCCGGAAAGGCGTGAAGCCTATCGGTCGTGTTTGGATCTATAAAGAAATAAGACATGGATGTTTAACATCTATGAAATAGTCGACATGTCGGAAAGAAGTTTACGACAATGTTCAAGGAGTTGACTATGACAAGATTTGATCTTTCATAGCGATATATAGTCTTGACGGATTAATGTAGTAACCACTACATATAATTTGGTATATGGTAGTTGAATAAACAAAACAAGGTTCTTCTAATAGAACGGTAACCTAGGACATGTACATGACATGGTCCAAAGGGTTTTGTTAATTCAAAGGGTGCTAAAAGGGCATGTAAACTTCAATAGTTGAAGTAAGCATAGCGGAGTTGGAATCTTCACCATGATGAAACTGTTAAAGGAGTTTAAATTCATCGGAGATGATGAAGATGCTTGTATTTGCAAGAAATTAAGTGGGAGCACTAAGACATATTTCTAATACATTATGTAGAGTACATATTGTTGAGTGGAAATGATGTATCTTGTATTGACACAAGTTAAGAATTTCATTAAAATAAGATTTCGATGAAAGACTTGGGCAAACCCGGAATATTAGGCATCAATATCTATATGGATAGATTAAGGCGCTAATATGGTTGTGCCATACATACATATATGAGATATTGAAAGGGTTCAATATGGAACAACAAGAAAGGTTCTTGCTGCATGGAAAGGATTGTATCAAAATTCAAGTGTTTCAACACTTGGTGAGTAAAATCTCATGAAGATTTTGATCGATTATACCATGATATGTATATATCCAGAATGTCCTATGCTCTAAATGTTATGAGCATATACCAGAATGATTCATAAGATGATCATTGGACAATAGTAAAGATATTCTTATGAGCTTTGGAAGAACTAAGAATATATAATGTATAAGTGACAAATAGTTAAAGGTAGTTCATTGTAAAGTGTTACATTGATACTAGTTTTGTCACAAGATACAAATTAAATTTATCTCAATTTAGACTATGGGTGGCACAATGTAATGGAAAGGATGTTCCATGATGGATTTGGATGAGTTCCAAAGTTGAGACATTGTGACGGATACTACAACAAAAGGCTAAGTATATGACTGCTATAGTAGCAGCAAAGGAGGACATTTGTGTTAAGTAGTTTGTTACCAAACTAGGTGTGGTTCAAAGTGGGCTAATACTATGAAGATATATTGTGTGACAATAATATCAACATATTTTGAGCCGAACGAACTAAAGGTCTCACCAAAGGACCAAATCTATACAATGCCATCTCATTTGAGAATGAGTGATGCGTAGAGACGCAGAGACATGCAAATACACACGGATATGAAACTGTCACATCCGGAGATTATGTTAACCACTAGCAATAGCGTATATGCAACACCAGAAAGCCATAGGTGTTCAATGCGCAAAGTTTTTCAAACTAGATTATTGACTCTAGTGCAAGTGGGAGACTGAAGGGAATATGCCCGAGAGGCAATAATAAAGTGGTTATTATCTTATTCCATGTTTGTGATAAATGTTTATTTTACATGCTAGAATTGTATTGATTCGGAAACATCAATACATGTGTGTTTAATAAACAAAAAGGGTTCCTAGTCATGCCTCTCTTATAGACTAGCTTGTTGATTAACAAGATGATCAAGGTTTCCTAATCATGGACATTGGATGTTGTTAATAACAAGGTCACACCATTGGTGGAATGATGTGATGAACATTCATCCGAAGTATAGCATTACGATCAAGTCATTATGTTTATATTACTATAACATCATACGAAGTAATCTTTATCCTTAGACCATGAGATCATGTTAATTGCTAACACCGGAAGAGTATCTTGATAACATCAAACGTCACACCGTAACAGGGTGACTATAAAGATGGGTTCGGTACTATGAAGGTGTTATGTTGAGGCTCATGGATCAAGAGTGGAATTTGTCAATCCAGATGACGAATAGATATTCTCTGGGCCCTCTCGGTGATATCACATTGAAATAGCTTGCAAGCAAGTGATGTGATCACTAGAATGTTATATCACGGGAACGAGAAAATAGTACATGTCGTTAACGAGATCAAACTAGGTATGGAGATACCGATGATCGAATCTCGTACATGTAATATATCACGGGACAAAGGGATTTAGTTACTAGTGTTAAAGGTTCTCACGATCACAGAAGTCATCGTTGAATGTGTAGGAGTCAGTATGGATCTCCAGGTCCCACTGCTGATTATTGATCGGAGAGGGGTCTCGATCATGTCTGCATTATTCGCGAACCGTAGGGTGACACACTTAAGGGATACCGACACCATTTGGAGAAAATATGTTTCAGATAAAGATTTAAGAAAGCGCTGGAATTATTTCAATAGACACCGAAACTGTTTCGGGTGAAATTGCTGAAATTGGTTCTGCATGTAATATTGAAATGTTGCAGGGGGTTTTATGTGAATGTTTGTTAATTAAAGTAATTAACAAAATTCTGAATAAAATTAATAAAAGAGTTTTATTAAATGAGAGAGCATTAAATTTGGAGAAATTTAATGCATTTAAAGTGGAGACTTTAAAATAGAATGTGAAGGGGCAAATTTATGTGGCCGGACCTGCTGGACTTCATCACGATCTTGAGATCGGCAAGTGTACGACTACATCAACCACGAGTTCCTACTCATTAATAAAGCTCGTTGTCTACGAGGGTAAGTTCTCGTTGGATGTATGTCCACCCATTGCTTTCTACCTAGTAGATAGATCTTGGCGTGTAGTTCACACCGTAGGAATTTTTTTTGTTTTCTATGCTGCGAACCCAACACATGCGGCATGGACGATGGATTGTTCCCTCCAACTAGTGAAGGGCAGCCAATCGCTCCTTCCTTTGATCCATTTGTCGTCCGCGCCAGTGTTTAGACGGTAAGTTTCACCAAGAGTAGAATAGAGTAGAGGAAGCAACAACGGCTAGCTCAGCAAGCTCAACAAGTTTCAAAAGTATATATGTGACCCGAGGATCATCCAATTCCTCCGAAGAGGGGAGATCAAGGATCATAAATATTATTTAGCATGTCTAAGCAATTCTACTCTACAGGATTAATATATAATCTCTACTCAGGGTTGTGTATGGCGACAGGTGTATCAAGGTATGTGGGTAACCAAAATAGTAGTAATATTTGTAAAACAATAACAACATGCACTTGTAAAACATGGGATAATGATGAAAGGGGCATGCCTTCGTTGATGAATCCTTCTTCTTCAATAAGTTGATTATGTCCACGACCAAACTCACCACTCCCTACTCGTTGTAATGCTAGCAAATGACAACCAAATATATACCAAGGCAATAAATACCAAATGAAATACAAATCAGAACGAATGATGAGTTGGTGTAGAATAGGACATATAACAATTTTGTAAGGATAGAGGAAGTGAGCTGTAGTAACTCGAATATGAATCAATCGAATGGATAGCTAGGATGCTAAGATATATTATCTCAACATAATCTTGTGATAAGATATATGGATAGGCTTGCTAGGTTTAGATGGCTCGAGGTATATCGGTCGGTCTACCGTTCTCAACTAATAATAATACATATTAAGAAAATAATATATATTTGATATAGCCACTATAGGTGGCATAGATATATCATGCAATGCACAATTATACTATATGCTAGCTAGACATACTATCAAGCACACACCTGAAATAATAGAAGCATGCGGAAAGCTACTGTACCACTCATGGAATAATTAACAAACTCTAACTAGATTAAACGATCATAACTAAATAAGACGACATGGGTATTAACATCGCATTTTGGTAACATATAGTAAGGTTATACTAACAAATGTAATTACATGCTATCATGCTCACGCAATACGAACAAACAACAATAATTCGTGGCATGAACATATCAGTAGCGGTATATTGTATAGCAATATATATTATAATAGATTGGAACATAAAACCTTTGATAGGCTAAGCATGCATAGCTAACACCGAATATAATTAGAAGTAAACATGGATAAACGTAGTATGAAGAGAAATCATATTAACAAATATGATTGGAGGTAATATGCTACTGGATCACTAGTGAAATTATAAAATAACCTTCTAGGTAATAAATAAATATCTAAATATTATTCTACAACAACAGTAGTGAGGCAAATTCTATTTAGACATAATCAACAAATCTGAAATAAAAATACAAAGAATAATAGACAGTAGCATGATATGTACACCTGACAAGTTCTAATCACGCAAATAATTTAAAATGTCTATAGCTAGGTAAATAACAACATGTGTCTAGTTTACTACATGCTCTGTAAAACATAAAATCTACAGATGATCTAGTACATTGCAGACTAGTGTATGTTCACCGGAAAATAACACTCAACCATATATGCATTCTTTTATAATTATCAAAATATACCCACAAAAAAATGTAAACTAGTATTATTAGTAGCATGTCGTTGCTGCTGAACTAACAAAGTCATGCTAAACCAGTAATTACATGCTACACTATTAGCCACCGACCAATAAGCAACAACATGAAAAACCTACAACTATTCTAGTTGCTAAGCATGTTATGTAACCTGACATGATTTAACCACACGATTGATCAATCGGCAACAAACTAGTTGAGTTTTACAAAAAAAAAACTAGACGTGATATACTGATAAAATCCAAACTAGATGACTTACACAAAACAAGATGCACGTGAGACAGTAATTAAATACAACAACTAACTATAGCTAGGCCTGTGTAAACAGTGCAAAAGAATTCAGATAACCTCAGCTACAAGTTCACCTACGACTGAACAAGACTAGCATGAATAGATGAATAACAAGAATCATACATCAGGCATATGAAAATTGGTAGACCGATTCAGACTAGACAATTGTAAATACTCAAGTATGAAGCGACAGTACACCACCCCATATGCACTAACTGATCATTCATATGAACTAACTGATGCCAAAAACTGTTTTTCAAAATAGATTGATAAACCTCTACGGTATTCGCAACTGTCAATACGGTTGGGTTCCTAGAGTTACTTGGTACGATTTCTAAGTTGGGCCCAAGATCATCGGACACGTGCATGATGGTCTAATCTTCTTATACCACCGGGCGGTATTCGGTTCACCGGCACCATTCTCAACTAGAACGATAGGATATAGGATGTTGTCTAGGAGGTAGACGAGGTGAAGAACAAATCAAAGATGGAAGGAATTGGCCTGGGCTGGCTCACCTTGCTCGGCCTTGAGGATCGAAGCCGAAAACCAACAGCCCTTTGGGGTAGAAATTAGAGTTGTGTGGTTTGCTATGCAAGGGGATATCTGGGGTATTTCTAGAGGACGTCCCTGCTCTTAAAATGACGCAATAAGTCCGGAGAATAAATATCGGTGTGAAGAGAATGGAAAGTAATGGCAGCAGTTTCCGGTGGAGTTGGAGTTTCTTGTCTAGCTGTTGTTCGTGCGTGTGCAAGAAGATGAAGAAACAGTGCGGCGCTTGGCATGCTACCTGGGACTGTATTCCGTGTGTGGTCGAGCAAGGTACTTTCTATGCCAGTTCAGCGCCTGGTGGAGTGATGAGTGAGAACTATTCTCTTGGTAAATACCAGGTGCGATTGTGTGTGGCGTGCTGGTTTAGGCAACTTAAGCATGTACTTAAAAGCTGATCGATCCTAGTGTTGCTAGAAAAGAAATGAATAGGAAGAGAGAGAATAGAATGGGTATCAGTATATACAGTGAGCTAGAGATTAGCCTAATATGCATGTATGGTCAACTTTGTGTATATATATATATATGTAAGTCTAGAGAGAGAACTAGAGAGAGAACAACATATATACCCGTATATGTTATATGCATGGATGTGGGCCAAGTCTAAAAAAATGCAAATTTGGAAATAACCAAATTAGAAAGAAGTTGAAAAACTAGATTCAAATATTTAGGAAAGTAACTTTGAGAATTTAATCTCTCCTTTCATATGTCAAATTAATTTTAGCAACTCAAAATAAAACGAAAAGAAAAACTCAGAGAAGCATAGTCCAATATGTTGAAGCAAAGAAAAAATTGCAATCCAGCTTGAAGGACCCATAAAACAAAATTTATATTCACGATGGATTAAATTCAAATTAGAGCCGTTTGTGTATGAAATTTCCGGTTAAGCTTTTATTTATTGAACAAAAATTTCTAGTCCTCATTTTTGAATAAAAGCTTTTGAAAACTCCAAAAATCGGTCCGTGACACATAAAGGAACTATGCTAATATATTACAAGGTATTAAACCTTGGGGGTTTAAAATGTAGTGATTTAAATTCCAAGGTGCTTTAAAGTTGGTGACTTTTTCCTATTCAAATTCTACTTGTATTGTAGTGTTTAGAATTACTATAGAGCAATGTTGGTAAAAACATTAAGCATGAATAACAATCATTAATGGGTCAATGAAAATGTTCATTTACAAATAGCTATCTTTAGTTTGTAGAAGATTTACTTTTATGGTTCTCAAAGTTTGGAATTTCCTTTTATTCCAATTCCATTACAATTTCTTCATAAGTATTCTACTCTTTTTCAAAGTAGGCATGGATCACTTCTTGAACTAGTTGTTTAGTACTTTCTTAAGTGTGATTAATATTTTGATAGAAGCTTATTATCTAATGGTGAATAACCATTATCATTAATGTGACACATGTGATCTCAATGCCCAGCAACATCTAATTAGGGTTTCTAATACCACACTTACTATGGACCCCTAGAGGATACACTACCCTCAAGTTTATTAGTGAATGTTGCTAGGAATCAAGGTTCCAGGATTGCTCCTAAATTTATAATCCTGAATGTTATCTCAACTTAGAGTGACCTACAAAGATTACTTATTAATGTGACCTTGATGGTTCATGGGTCTAGGTTTCTATTAAGGTTTAAGACAATAAGGTGGTCAAGGCTTCCATCCATAAACACTCATATGGTTCTCTAATTATCTCTTGGAAGCTTCATTTGTCCAAGAGATATTATTCAATGGTTATCTAGGAATAGGAAATGGTTCCACTACTAACTTAATTCTAGGTTTTTGGACAAAGAGGTAGACATAGGTCTTGTCCTGGTTGATATTATCTTGGTTAAGGCTTCTAAAGAATTCCTATCCTCACACTTCACTAAGCTTGGATCATAGTTAAGGAATTCCTTTCCTAAATATACTCTATAAATCTCTCTTATCTTATTCACAAAGATCACATCTTCTTGAATAAGTCAATCATCTGACTCCACCATATCCATCATCATATGATGACATGGTCATGCCACTTCAACATTACTCCCTCATTCTTCTCCTAGTACAGATATAACTTCCATTACTAAACTACCCTTGAGGAATCCATTCATCTAATTAGTACTAACTTCATTACTCCATTCTTGTAACATTCTTCCTTTACTACACAACTTTCACTTCTTAACTACCCTTGATAAATCCATCAATGCAGCTATTACTAACTCCAACCATTAACTCCTTTATATTCACCTTGCATCTACATCCAAGGCTTGCAAGCTTACAATTCTCTCTATATCACATGTGATATCAAAACTCTGGAATAGGTATGGTACTACTCCCATAATACAAGTTTGTTCTTGTATTAGCTTGGTTAAACTACTATGTGTCAACACCCGGATTTTTAATCC
Source organism: Avena insularis (assembly GCA_023614405.1). Classification (NCBI taxonomy): domain Eukaryota; kingdom Viridiplantae; phylum Streptophyta; class Magnoliopsida; order Poales; family Poaceae; genus Avena; species Avena insularis. Next base: position 229,565,438 of record CM042694.1, on the reverse strand, counting down.
CAGATGCCTGTTATGTCATACATCGCAATCCCAGGATTACCATTTTTGCGAGACATAACAGATTGGATATCACAGTACATCATCCATTACAAACCATAAATAAGGTCTTACACAAATAAGGATCTCATGATCCAGTCTTAATACAACAAGCAGCGGAATAAATAATAAGCGTAGCGGTGGGGTCCATCTTCAGGGGCACAGGCAATGCTGACAAAGGCAGATAGTCCTAGTTATCATAGCCGTCCTACTGTCCTTCATCTTGGTAGTCTTCTTCATAGTATGGCCATAGGAATAGCTAGGGACAAAAGCCATGAGTACTCTTAAGTACTCGCAAACTAGCACTAACAAGTAAGGTAGTACTAGTGGGAAATGCTAACTCTATGTTTTATTTGTAAGGTTAAGTTTGAAACCTAAGCTGAGTTCAGAAACAAAGAAAGATAAAATAAAGTTCTAGAATCACATAAGTTGGGAAGCTAGTGTCATAGTCACAACCCTGTTGTGGTCAAGTCAAGATTCATCATTCCTTTCATAAGTCATTTTGAAAATATTTGACAACAAAACAGTATGGCCACTCCAACTGTCCATAACCGCGGACGCGGCTATTCGAATAGTTTGATACTCTGCAGAGGTGGTACAATTTCACCACAAGATTCGATACATCTGTCAGGGATAACCCTGAATCATCATACTTAGTATGCAGATAATCAAACATAACCTTTCCTTTACACACTCTAGTATAAGCACCTCTCCTATGAGCATGGCCTCCCAACCATGACCATCTGTCATCTTGGGCACTGCATAGGTGGACAACATTGAGAGGTAGCCTCAGCTCAAACCTCTCCCGCGAGGGAAGGCTAAGCCTTACCCAATTCAAGTATTGTGGTTGTACGGTAAAATTGGAATGGTATCACATTCGAATCCAACCATCAGTTTTTGTAAAAGGGCTAAGGCTCATGCCTCAACATTTTCATCATCATAAACCATTTGTGTTTCTCAACACATGTCAAAACATCTCAATAGAATGACTCATCATTCCAAGGTTTTCATAATTCATTTTCACCAAGTATTCCCATCTAAAGTGACTCAAGTTTTAGTTTAGCTCTAAACTACTAAGTTAAGAGTGTTCACTAATGAGGGATGCTAATATCAATCTCATGCCATAGAATGACATCTAAGATCATCTAGATAGGTCAAGTTTTATACTCTTTATGCTACCTTCAAACAAGTAAGGTACTTTAATAAAGTAAAGAAGTAAAAGCTTGGAAATAAAACTTGGGGCAGGTAATAGTCAAAGTGGTATAGCCAAAGCATGCCTAATGCATCTTGCTTAGGTTATCTAGCTTAATTCTAGCTTGATAACAATAGCTTGCCTTGGTTGGTGCAGTGGTTGAAGTTTTCTTCCTCCTCCTCTTGGTAGAACTCCTCCTCCTCGAAAGCTTGGTCGGTACTATCGTCTATAAATACAAACGGAGTACACAATCACCAAAAAATACTTAACTAGTCTACTTAGCACTCTAAAGCACACATTTGATGATCTATTATCATCACAAGCATCACAAGGTTTTATTAACTAGCTTCAATCTTTTTATTTAAGAAAAGTAATTTCTACTCATTGAAAATAACTAAGATTTAATATTGTCCACTTAAAATATGGGATCATGTTGACACATGTCATCACCACATATTCTAACATATGGGAATGAGATTTAAATGTTGGATCACTTTTAATTAAGTTTAAGTTTAATATTTAATGATTTAAAGTGACTAGAAATGCCTATATAGCATTATTTTGGTACTAGTCCAAAGTCACTGCATGTAAACCCTAATATTATTACATATTCAGATAGGTATGGTTAAATGTGATTTCAAAGAGTTGGAATCAACTCAAAAGCTATCATGGTTGATTTTATAAAAATGTTTGAATGTGCAAATGCTTCTGTCTTGTTATTTTTACTAGGAGCGATGTCTAACTCTAAATGAATTAAATCCAACAGGCCTGGATAGATCTTTTTAGTAGTTTCTAACAAACTTTGAATCACTCAATTTGGTTCAGTAGATCTTCTTGAATAGATTTTTAAACTAAGGGACATAAGTGAGTTCAAACTAAAATGGAAAAATCTATATTTGAACTAACTGGGTCGCGCGGGAAAACTAACGGGCCAGCCCAGTGGCGCTCCGCAGCGCGGATGACAACTGACAGGGGGGTCCCTCAGGTCAGCCACACGTCCAACACGAAGCGGTACAGGGCGACGTGGATCGTTGGATTAAAAGGAAGATCTACGGCTGTGGCTTCTCGTCGACGACAGACAGGTCGCCGGCGAGGTGTAACCCTAGCGGCTCGGTGGGGGTCTGTGGCGGCTTACCGGGGCTCCGGCGAGGGTCGGCGAGGTGGGCAAATGAACAAGTCCAGGACGGCAATTCTCCTGGTACTGGCGGTGTCCCAAGAGGTGGCCTTGATCAATGACCCCCTTCTTCTCCCTTCGCGGTAGACTCCGGCGAAATTCCGGCGCTATGGATGGCGGCTTGCTCCGGTGGGGCGCTGGGAGTGTTCTGAGAGGGAGGGGAGGAGAGTGGTGTGAGGAAACGGTGCTGGGGAGGCCTCTATTGATAGGCTCGGCGAAGCGGCAAAGGAGCATGGGCGGTGCTCACCGGTGATGACGGCACAGCGAGATGGAGGTGTGGGCGGTGGGCTAGGACGGTGGGAGGTTCCCTGGCGGTCGTCAGGTCGGTGCGCGTGCAGGGATATGTGGTCGGGAGAGGTGAGTGGCGCCGCACGTACGATGTCTCTGCCGATGGCGAGTTTCACGGTGGCCGGCGACTACGAGGCATGGTCGGGGGAATAGGCATGTCCGTTAGCTTCCTATGACGATGGTGATCGTGTAGGCGGGTGGCTGGAGCGAGGCGGGGTCTGGCTGAGCGGGGACCGTGCGCGCTCTACGGGCGGCGTTGGCATGTCAGACAGGCTCCAGGCACGGCAGTTCCTGGCCGCTCCTTGCTCTGTCCGCAGGCTAGGGCTAGCTTGGCAGTGGAGGTGGACCACATGCGATGTGCTAGACATGGGGGCGAGGCTGGTGGCTGTTGTGGCGCGCTGTCTCCGGTGAGGGTGCTCAATGGTGCTCGTCCTTAATGGCCATGACCATTTGGTCATGTGCATAGGGTTGGCCGGGCTAGGAAAGGGTAGGGGGTGCACTAGGGTGGCTTTGGTTGCAAAATGGGAGACCACATTGGTCCAAACACTGCTCATAATAGTGTTTGTGGTTTTTGTTTGAATTTTGCCCACGAGGTGATTGTAGAAATGGCCGAAAGAGTTCAAGTTTTGAATTTGAGGTGAATTTTGGTGGAGTTGTTAGTCACATGCGTAAGCATCTGTGGTTGCCTGGGATTTGAAAATAGAGTTCATTTGAGTGGTTTTTGAATAAGTGTGATCTTCTCATATGATTTGGATTCCATTTTCAACTGCCATTTAAATTTAGTGTTTGAAAGTTTTTGGTAGATCACAAAGTGGGCCTTGGTACATCATTACTTGTACTAGCAAGGGGTGCAAAGATCCACATTTGTTTCTGTTAGGTTTTGAGTTCTAGGAATAGCTAAAGTAGGCATGGTGATTAAAATGGCACAAATGACCATTTGTTTATTTTATTCTTTTTGAGTTGTTTTTCTTTGGGATTTGTTTGGGAATGATCTAGATGATGTTTATTTCACCTTAGAATCATTTTACAATCAATGGATCACTTAAACATGGCAATTCAAAACAACTCCTAAATTAAATGCACACACATACGAATGCTTAAATATTTTTAAATGGAAAAGTTTTTGTTAACTCTAAATTTGATGATTTGGATCTTGATCACTTGGATTAAAGTTTTGGGATGTTACAAACCTTCCCCCTTGAACAAAATCTCGTCCTGAGATTTATGAAAGAAAACTAGGAACTAAAGAGATCTGGGAACTCTATCCTAATGTAATCTTCTCGCTCCCAAGTGGCTTCTTCTTCGGTATGGTTGCTCCATTGAATCTTGAGAAACTTGATACTCCTGGTCCTGGTGGTTCTGTAAGCTTACTCTAAGATACAAATGGGCACTTCACGATACGTCAGGTCCTTGTTGATATCCACAGCTCTGTGATCGATGTTCTTGAAAACTTCAGTCTTCTCCGGCACTTCTAGGCATTTGCAAAGTAACGAGATATGGAACACATTGTTGATGGCTAACATCTCCTCTGGCAGTTCCAGTTGATAAGATACTTCTCCTCGACGATTCAGAATCTTGAAGGGCCTGATATATCTAGGGGCTAACTTTCCTTTCAGACTGAAGCATTGCATTCCCTTCAATGGCGAAACCTTGAGATATACAAAATCTCCGACATTGAAAGTCATGTCTCTCCTTCTCTTGTCAGCATAACTCTTCTGTCTGCATTGGGTGGTCTTGAGGTGCTCACGGACTTTGTGAACCTTCTCTTTAGCTTCTCGGAGAATGTCGGGTCCAAAGATCTGACTCTCTCCTACTTGCGACAAATTCAAAGGGGTGCGACACTTTCTTCCGTATAGGAACTCAAATGGGGCCATTTGCAAACTAGCTTGATAACTGTTGTTATATGAGAATTCTGCGAAAGGCAGGCAGTCTTCCCATTTTGATCCGTATTCCAACACACAAGCTCTTAGCATATCCTCTAAGATTTGGTTGACTCTCTCAGTCTGTCCATCAGTTTGCGGGTGATAAGCGATGCTGAAATTCAACTTGGTTCCTAATCCTTGCTGAACTTTCTGCCAAAATCTCGAGGTAAACTAGGTTCCTCAATCTGATACTATGGTCTTGGGGGTTCCATGCAGACTGACAATCCTAGCAATATACAACTCTGCTAGTTTCGAACTCTGGTAGGTTGTCTTGACATGTATAAAGTGAGCTACCTTGGACTGTCTATCAACTATGACCCAGATTGAGTCATTTCGCCTACTCGAAGTAGGTAAACCGGTGATAAAGTCCATTCCGACGGAATCCCATTTCCATTCCGGAATCTGCAAGGGTTGCAACTGACGAGGGTTTAACTCGTCAATGCCCATTGTTATGGACTTCGGTTTTGGAGAAGGAGGGAGCGCTGGAGACATCTATCGGCTAGCAAACAAACACACAGGAGACAAAGGATTTACCCAGGTTCAGGCCTCGTAGAGGTCCCTACTCCTGCTTGTCTGCTCGTGGAATTATCGAAGGAGTCGAAAGTTACAATGGTGCGCAGATGAAATCTGGCGAGCGTTGCGTGTGTCCTCCTCGTCGCCCCCTCCTAACCTTTATATAGATAGGCTAGGTCTCGGGTAGCAGGTCGAGTCGGTTACAAGTTAGGGTTTTCCCCTTCAAACTTTCTATCTTTAGCTTCTTCTTGTCCTTCAAGCAATCGAGAGTCCGTAGGTTACTCGAATCCCTCCCTCCGGGCCTTGGCGACACCGTGGGCCTGTATGTATTTGGACCGTATATACCAAGCTCGAGTACCTGTAGGGTATACCCATGTCAGTAGCCCCCGAGTGCCCAGTGGAATCGAAGATTCGACTGGGGACTTTTGAAGCCTTCGAGTGCCTAAATGAGTACATTTCGATTGCTTTTATTTGTGTCATAGGGATTGTTGATATACGTGCCTGATATAACCGAAGTATCGGTATCAGTTAACCACCTTAGGGTGAAACAACGCAATCTACTCAAATTCGAGTCCCCGGACTCGAATCCGGAAAAGTGCTGGTGTAATTCGACTCAGGCCGTGGAGGTCTTACAGGAGTCGATTTCCAGTTATATGGGTGTGAGCACTTGACGCGTCCGTCAAGGCATGTTCATCGTGCCTGTAGGCACGGATATGTTTCTGGTAGTGCGCAGTTAAATGTGTTGCCAGGCCTTATTCAGGTCTTACCTTCACGCCGTAGGAGCGACATCCGAATTTTATCATCGCGGAGACGATTCGGGTAACCCAGGAGACGCAGTCTCTTTGCAGGGAAAAATTATGAGGCGGTGTCGCCATGAGTTTCGAGTGTGGATGTTATCAACACACAGTTTTCTTGCACAAATAATCATAGGGTGCACGGCCAGTGCTCCCTATGGGAGTAGCCCCCGAGTGCCTGGTTGAGTCGAAGACTCAGGCAGGGACTAAAGAACTTTTGCCACTGCTGTCGTCTTTTGCTTGCTTGTTCAGTCGATAACTCAGACAGGTACTAAACACTTTCGCGACTGCTGTCATCTTTTGCCTGCTTGTTTCAGTCGATGACTCAGGCAGGGACTAAATTTTTTTTGCGACTGCTGCCGTCTTTTGCCTACTTGTTTCCGGCGCTCCCTATGGGAGTAACACATGTCCATAATCGAACTGTGTTTCGAGTGGTTGGGTTTGCTTTTGTGATTGTCCATGTTCCTGCAACAAGAAAAAGAAAGTCGTAGGGTGCGCGACCAGCGCTCCCTATGGGAGTAGCCCCCGAGTGCTTGGTGGAGTCGAAGACTCTAGCAAGGACTAAAAATAGTCGAAGTTTTCTACTGCATAGGCTTGGTGACGCCAGTCGACGCCAGGCGACCTTAGTTGCCCGCGTGAGCGGTTTTGATGGGACGTGACGAGCGGTGGGTCCCACTTTCTGACTTTGATTTGACTAGGCATGCGTAATCCTATTTTTAACTATGCCTCCTCGATTTCCACGCGTAATGGTAGAAGTGGGGGGACGGTTCGCGCTTCCTCTTCGCCACGTGTCCTACACGATGCGTGCCACGCGTCCAATAGGGTTTTTGTCAGCCGTTGGATTGCATCTTCCAGGGGTTAAGTAGCGATGCTGCGCTGGTAACTTCCCATCTGTGCTCTTTCTTCCTTGCTGCCATCGCCATTGCCGTTTGCTTTCTTGCTTTCCTCTGCGCTCATCTTCACCACGACGCTGGACCAGCTCCGTTCATTCCCAAGCTATTTCCTTCGTTCTCATCGCTACCGCGCAATAGGGAAGAAGAAGGGAGGCGCCGCCGCTGATTCCGCAGCCACCCTCGCTGCAGCGAAGAAGAAGGGTGGCTCCGCTGCCACGGTCACCAGTGCCGCCGCCGCCGGGAAGAAGAAGGTCGCGGGCACCCGCGTGACTAATGGCGCATGGCGCCCCTCTATCATCAAGGCATCGGATCTATGTCTTCTTCGCCAAGACGGAGTGATTTCTGCAGCAGTCACCAATTTGCGCATCCCCAGCGGTGAGACCGTTCCTGTGCCTCCCGCTGGTTATCGAGTGATGTTTCTTGCATTCATCATTCGCGGTCTTTCCTTACCTCTTCACCCCTTTCTTCGGGGTCTTCTGTGTTTCTATGGGCTCCAGCTCCATCAGCTGTCCCCAAATTCTCTCCTCCACATTACTTGTTTCATCACTCATGAAAGTGCTGGCTCGGAATCGAGCCACACTTTGGTCTTTTCAAACGCATCTTTAAATTGAAGCGTCAGTCCGCATCTGGCTCTTTAGTTTATGACGTAGGTGGTTGCGGAATCCATGTTGACCCATCCGCCACCTACTTTGATATCAAGCTCACCAAGTCCGTCGATGGATGGAGGGACAAATGGTTCTATGTGCGCGACCAGAAGGCCAAGGACGAGCACTTTGGACTCGCGCCCTTCGATCCTGCGACTCCCTGCAAGAAGATGCGTTCTTGGAAGAACGTGATCATGCCTTCCGAACTCGCGGAAACAGACGTGTTATATCAGCACGTCTGCGACCTCGAGAGTCGCATAGACGCAGAAGAGGGAGGCTGCGCCCTTGTCAGGACTTGGCTGCATCATCGCGTCCAGCCTCTCCAGGCCAGGGTCCATCCCATGTTCCAATGGGGTGGCGCTGATAATCCCACTCGCGTGTCTGCTGATGGCATGTCCGCGAGTGAGGTAGATAAGAGGGTGCGACTGGTCACGAAGTATACCCTCAAGGATGTGCTTCCGAACGAGCCAGTCGTTCCTCCTTTCGATGCTTCGAATCCTCCTCCTGAGGTATGGTTGTGCTACATAGTAGCTTATTTTCTCGATTGCGTCTTCTGTTGCTTAACTGTTTTACTTTTTGTATGCAGGAGTGGGCGGTGTCGCCTTGCATGCCTCCCCTCCCTGAGGGGATTATTCCTCGTGAAGCTTTGGAAGAGGACGAGTCTGAGTCGACTGTCCCTTCCGTTGTGAAGAGGAAGCCCCCGAGTCTGAAAGTCCGGATACTCGCAAGCGTTCGCGTAGCGGGGATTCCGACGCGTCGACTCCTACAACTCTAGGAGGCGCGGCTGTTGGCGCGGAGTCGCCAATTCCTGCCGTTCCTGTGAGGGTTGTGGCACCGTCTTCTCATAAGAAGATGCGATTTCCCAAGGAGTCTTCGTCAGAGTCGACGGAGGCCACATTTGATCTTGACAGATTTGACTGGTAGGTTTGCTAGTGCATTCATTCTTCTCTTGTTTTCTTCTTGTTGGCTTTGCCTTGGAGTTTGCCTTTTCTGAGTGCGGATTTTGTCTTGCAGTCAAGAGGCGTCGTCATCTTCTGGCGATGTCGAATTTTTGAAGGAATCAGGAGTCGCGACCTCAAAAGCCAAGACAGAGGTCGAGCGCGCTCCTTCTCCTCCAGCGGCGGCCCACTCCGGGCACAATTCTTCAATCTCTCCTCACGTAGGGGAGCATCGAGTAGTTGCTCGGATGACGATTCAGCAATCTTTTTCGGAGTCGCTGGAGGACCATGTAAGTATATCTTTCTTTCTTTTTATAATTTGACAGTCAACGCCCTTATTTTGCCCTTTGCTAACTCCTTATTTTGTGCGACAGCTCCTTGTAAAGGAAGCCACGCAGGTAGCGGAGCAGGTGATGGCGATAGGTCGCCAGCATGCGATGCTGGAGAAGCGCCACCGCGTGGTTGAGAGTGAGTGTTCTATACTTATTCTTTTCGTCTTCTCTGTATTTTGGTATAATCGACTGACAGCCAAATTTTTGACTTCCATGTAGCTGAGCATAATGCTTTACTACGTGATGTCGCCACGTTGGAGAAGACGCTGGCCGCAGCTGTGAAGGGGCGCGACTAGGCAATCGCGGCTCGTGATGAGGCCCAGAAGCGCGAAGAGGATCTATGTGCCTCCTTTGCGGCCAGGCAGAAGTTGTTCGAAGATCAACTATTCTCAGTCGCAAAGGCCCTCTCAGGTACCTTTACTTGTTAGATATTATACTGATGTTCTTCTCTTCCTCTGTAGTTCCGGTGGCATTAGAAGTTTGATCCGTGTGCGTATTTTGGTGTAGATGCTGGCGGCTTGAGTTTTGATCCACGAGCCCTTGGTCGCGATGATGCTCTGGCGGGCGCGGTATCTGCGGTCGAAGACTGTAGCGCTGCTGTCCAAAATACGTTGTCCAAAGCCAAGGCCACCCTGAGTCGCCTCCGGGAGGAGCTGATGCCGAAGGCGGAGCTGGTCGACAATGTGGAGGAGCTAGTGGAGTCGCTCACTAGGGGTGTGCCTGCCATGTACAAGAACTCCCTCCGCGCAGCTGGCGCGACCATGTCGCTTGCCATGGTGCAAGCCCACGGAGTCAAAGTGGATCCCTCTGCGGTGTCGAAGACGATGCCTGTTGGCACAGATGGTCAGCAGGTAGTATTCGCTCCCTTTGCGACTTCCTGTGCCAAATATGGCCATTCCTTGATAAACACTGTTGCCAAGTATTCGGAGGAGCTCAATCGCGCAAAGAAGGCGGCGAAAACTTCAGCCTCAGGGGCCGGTAGAAAGTCAGTGGCATCTGATACTGCCACGGACTTGATGAAGCTCCCGAGGTCATCGAAGTCGAAGAAGCCAGCTGCTCCGTAGTTAGTTCCTTGTAATAGCTGATGAACTTGCTCTTTTTGATTGGAGAACATGCCTGTTGGCGAATGTGTTTGTAGATACTTTTATTGATCCTAAATGCACCTGTTACTTTTGACTTTTGAGTTGGTCGCCTTATTTTGCCTCTGGCTTGGTTTTTGGTAGGGTACGTCAAGTGGCCCTGTGGGGGGAACCCCGGACTCACCATCTCTTGAGGATACAATGGCACCTCCCTGCTCCAGGGTAGAGGAGCTTTCCTTGCTTTCACGACTTCGTGATCGTGTTAAGCAACTGGAGCGTGAGTTGCCCTTGATCCGTGGTAGCGCGGACGTGTGGAATTCGAAGGCTGAAAAAGCTGCCGCCTGCGAGGAATATCTGCTTGGCGAGGTGACGCAGCTGAGCGACCAGTTTAAGTGTTAGTTTGCTCATCCTCGTCTTTTCCTTTGTAGTTAATCGCAATGGTACGTTGTACTCATGCTGTTGATGCTGCTTCGTGTAGTTGTTAGCGCCCGCCGTCCGCAGGAGGAGAGGGATAGGATTGCCATCCGCCTTCATGATCTCACCCAAGAGCAACTTCAGGAGAGTGGATACTTCTGGGTAGATCATGATCGTGCGACTGCGTTAGCAACCCTGCAGGATCGCGCCTCGCGAGTGCTGCTCTTTCTGAAGAAGTCGCAGTCGTGTTTGAAGAACATCTACCGGGCGATGTTCCCGCTGGATGATACTCCATCAAGCCTGCTAGCCCTTCTGACGAAATTTCAAGATATGTCCGCAGTTCGCGAGTGCGTGAGGCAGTGGTGCCAAGGCTACGCTCTCCGTGGTGCGTTTGCACAGGCCTGACGTGGATGTCGCTGCCATTGCATCTGGGCCACCGGTGCCACCAGCAGGATCTTCCTGGAACATGGTGCCGCACTATCAAGCGGTGGATCGTCCAGCCGAGGAAATCGTCGACTTCTTCGAGGAACAGACTAATGTTCTTCTGTTGCAAGGGTAGCCAAATATGTATCCTGCATATAAGTGTACTGGTGTTGTAAAGCTCATATATATTTGTAGATAATTTATTGTTGAATGTATATAAATAGCTTTATAAGCGTGGGGTGTGTTGCACTTATGCGAGTCCTTTTCGTTAGCCTGGACATCTTTGTATCTCTCCCTTGTCAACCTGTCAGGTGCGTGGCAGCTGAGTTGAGTTTGTGTTTAAGGGGTTCGATTGATGTGCCAGCTACTCAGGATGTCGCGTTATTGTTCGAAGAACATATGTGTATAGGGTGGCGTAGGCCCCGAGTATGAAAGTTGACAAAAGAATAGAGAAACACGGAGTTTTGGGGCACTTAGCTTTTATTTATTCAGAGAATAGTACGTAGTACAATGTGTGGATAAGTAGCCTTGGCTGGATAGCCTTATTTGCGATGCAAAAGTAAAGAAGAAACGACTAAGGGTAGAAGCGTCGCAGTTGTGCGACGTTCCAAGGATTGGAGTATGCGACTCCTGTCTCTAAATCTTGAAGGCGATAGGCGCCACCTGGGATTACTTCTGTAATCACGTATGGTCCTTCCCAGGGGACTCGAGCTTGAGATGCCCCTGCTGCTTCAGTCGCAGGACCAGGTCACCTTCAATGAAGGATCTTGGGAGAAGCCTTCTGCTATGGTAGTTGCGCAGGTTCTGCTGGTAGATCGTAGATCTTTCTGCGGCGATTTCTCTTGCTTTATCAAGGAGGTCGACGGAGTCTTCGAGTGCGAGGGATGACTCCTTCTCGCTGTAGGCGACTACGCGTGGCGCTCTGTACCGTACCTCGGCGGGTAATACTTCCTCTGCTCCATGTACCATAAAGAATGGTGTGTAGCCGGTGGCGCTGTTTGGAGTTGTACGGAGGCTCCAGAGTACGGATTGCAGTTTGTTTGGCCAGCAGCCCGCAGCTTGTTCGAGTGGTCGGAGGAGTCGCTTCTTGATGCCGCTGCAGACGAGCCCGTTTTCCTTTTCCACCTGACCGTTGGCCTGCGGGTGTGCGACTAAGGCATAGCTGATGTTGATCCCCAGGTTCTCGCATAAATCTTGGAATTCCTTGGATGTAAAGTTCGTTCCATTGTCGGTGATGATGCTGTGTGGCATGCCGAAGCGGTAGACGATGGACTCGAAGAACTTGACTGCGCTGTGCCCTGATTGCTTGGTCACTGGCATGGCCTCGATCCACTTGGTGAATTTGTCGACTGCGACCAAGAGGTAGACGTAGCCTCCTTGCGAGGACCTTGGAAGTTTGCCAACCATGTCGAGTCCCCACTGGGCGAAGGGCCAGGCCAATGGAATAGGCCGTAGTTCTGCGCCTGGTGCCTGTGGCTTGTCCGCGAATCGCTGACAGGCGTTGCACTTTTGGACTATATCCTTGGCGCCGCATGGTGGCCAGTAAAATCCAGCTCGTAGAGCTTTGGCGACGAGGGCGCGGCTGCCAACGTGGTGCTCGCAGGTTCCTTCATGGATGTCGAGGAGGACTGCTCTTCCATCGCCTAGGGAGACGCATCGTTGTAACACGCCTGTGATGCTGCGTTTATACAGTTCGCCGTTGATAACGGCGAATGCCTTGGAGCGTTGCGCGATGTGTCGTGCATCTGTCGGGTCGTCCGATAGGCGTTTGCTGAGGAGGTACGTAATGTACGGCTGCGTCCAGGATTGTTCGGTCATCATGACGCTCATTGGTCCCTCGAGTCCTGTGTCGAGCTCCAAATCATCGATTGTTGTTGGCTCATTGGGTGGCGTAGCCCCCGAGTCCGTTGCTGCGCTTGTTTTCTTCTCTACGGCCTTTGGCTTGATGGAGCGTTCGCATATGCGCTCGAGAAATACCCCAGGTGGTATGGGTGCACAGGTGGAGCCTATGTTGGCGAGTGCGTCCGCCTCCTCATTGCTTTCGCGGCCTATGTGTCGCAACTCGCAGCCATCGAAGTCTCCTTCAAGTGTGTCGTAGAGGTTGCTGTATGCGATCATGTTGTCGTTTAGTGCATCGCACTCGTGCATTGTTTGGTTGACGACCAGCTTGGAGTCGCCATATATGATTAGCCTCTTTGCGCCGCAGGCTTTTTCCATTCTCATCCCATGTAACAGGGCCTCGTATTCAGCCTCGTTGTTTGAGGCGGTGAACTGCATTCGCAGGACGTACTTCAGCTTGTCCCCTTGAGGCGATGTCAGTATGACACCTGCTCCTGCTCCATCTTTCCTCTTGGACCCATCGAAGTGCATTGTCTAGAGGTAGGACATGTCTGGCTTGTCCGGGAGTTGGTTTTCCATCCAATGTACAAGGAAGTCAGGGAGAACTTGCGACTTGATTGCGCCACGCTTTTCGTATGTAATGTCTCGTGGAGACAGTTCGATTCCCCAAAGCGCGACTCGTCCTGTGGCGTCAGGGTTATTGAGGATATGTCCCAATTGGGCGTCGTTTACTACCACGATTGGGTGTTCCTGGAAGTAATGGCGCAGTCGCCGGGTGGTCATAAAGATGTCGTACGCCAGCTTCTGGTAGTGCGGGTACCGCTGTTTTGTTGGCGTGAGGACCTCACTGAGGTAGTATACCGGGCGTTGTACGCCATGGACCTTGTTTTCCTCAGCCCGTTCAACGACGAGCACTGTGCTAACCACTTGGTTGGTGGCGGAGATGTACAGCAGAAGTGGTTCCCTTTCTCGTGGAGTTACTAATACTAGCGAGGTGGATAGTAGGCGCCTAAGGTCCTCGAATGCTTCTTCCGCTTCGTTGGTCCACTCGAATTTGTCAGCTTTGCGGAGGAGCTGATAGAAGGGCAGCGCCTTTTCTCCCATTCGATTGATAAATCGACTGAGGGCCGCGATTCGCCCGGCTAGTTGCTAAACGCCTCTTATGTTCTTTGGCTTCTCCATGGCCAGTATGGCCTTTATCTTTTTCGGGTTTGCCTCAATCCCTCTCGCGGAGATGAGATACCCGAGCAGTTGCCTAGAGGGTACGCCGAAGGCGCATTTGTCTGGATTGAGCTTTATCCGGTAGCGATCGAGATTGGCGAAGGTTTCGTGCAAGTCGTCGATTAGAGAGGCTTCTTCCTTGGTCTTGATTACTATGTCGTCGACATAGACTTGGATGTTGCGACCAAGTTGCTCTTTGAGGCAGGCCTGCATGCACCGCTGGTACGTGGCTCCTGCGTTTTTTAGCCCGAAGGGCATTGTGTTGTAGCAGAACACGCCAAAGGGTGTTGTAAACGCGGTCTTCTCCTGGTCTTCCTCCTTCATTCGAATTTGGTAATAGCATCGAGGAAGCAGAGGCGCTCGCATCCAGCAGTGGAGGTGATGATTTGATCGATCCGTGGTAGCAGGAAGTGATCTTTAGGGCAGTGCTTGTTTAGAGAAGTGAAGTCCATGCACATCCGCAGGATATCCGTGTCCTTTTTTGGCACCAACACCGTATTGGCGAGCCAAGTGCTTTCCTTGATCTCGCGTATGAATTTGGCCTCGAGGAGTCTGTTGATCTCCATTCCGATTGTTTGCTTGACTGGCCTTGCATCGGGGTTTACGTTGAGTGCGTGCTCGGCGAATTCCCTGGGAACTCCTGGCATGTCCGCAGGACACCAGGCGAAAATTTCCTAGTGCTAACGGAGGAATTCGACGAGCGCGAGTTCCTATGCGGGACTCAAGTTGTTGGCGATGAGGGCTGTTTTAGCGGGATCTGATGGATGGACCTGCACCTTCTTTGTGTGCACAGATGAGTCGAAGGAGAGGTCAGGTGAGCTTGGCCTACTCAGGGGGGGCAGACTGTTGTCTGTTGTTTCCTTCAATCGCGCGAGTTCCTCCTGCATGCCGAAGGACTGGGAGATTCTGTTGAATTCCCTGTCGCAACTGTCATATCGCTCGAAACTCCCATTGTTCGTGATGACGCCGTTGGGACCTGGCATTTTCATCTGCAGGTAGGCATAGTGGGGTACTGCCATGAACCTAGCGAACGCGACGCGCCCGAGGATGCAGTGGTATTGTGAGGGCTAGTTGACAACTTCAAAGTCGATGTGCTCGCGCCGGAAGTTCTTCGGCGTGCCGAATATGACGTCGAGGTTGATTTTTCCCAGGGGGTATACGCCTTTTCCTGGGACGATGCCGTGGAACGTTGTGTCCGATGCCTCCAAGCAGGTTAGAGGGATCCTCATTGCTCGAATGGTACTCGCGAATATGAGGTTGATACCGCTTCGGCCATCCATGAAGACGCGACTCATGTTGAAGCCCCCAATTTGCGCCTCGAGTACGAGGAGGCAATGACCTGGGCGAGGTACTTGAGGCGGGTGGTCGCGCTTGTCGAAGGTAATGCCCGATTCACTACCAGTGAGGTACTCAGTGGTGGATGGTGGCGAGTGCGTGGCCAAATTGACTTGGCGAGTGATGGCCTTCTGCACCCTATTGGAGGGGCGTCCCTTTTGGATCATCATGGTACCCATGGCCCGTGGGTATGGTTCGCCTCCGTGATGCTGGTCCGGTGCAGCTCCGTTCGGGGGTGGCCCGGGTGGTGGTGGTGGTGCGCCATGTGCCATCGCTACCGAGCGGTCCCGTAGCATCTTTCGACTGCATTGCGGTTCATTCGAACCAACCCCTCATGTAGCTTGAGGAACTCGCGGCAGTCCTTGAGGAAGTGACTGGACTTTCTCTTGCCGTCATGCTTGTCGATGTAGAAGTGTACCGTGCATGGTCCGGATAGTTCATCTTCGATGGAGGTCGCGGGTGCTTCATCGCGAGTGTGGCATTGCCATACTTGCGTGGTTTTCCTGGAGTCGCGATATCCGCCGCTGCGGTATCCGCTGTTGCGGTTATCGTCGTGTCTATCGGCGTAGCCGGCTGTGACCATGTTGACGTCATCGCGATCGTCGTAGACTCGCATACGACGTTTACTCCGGCGGTCGTGTCTTCGTTCGAGTTCCGCCTCCTCGTCAGAGTGAACGCGATTCTTCAACGAATCTTCTCCATCAGCCCACCGATTTGCGATCTCCATCAGGTGGTCGATGGTCTTGGGCTTTGAGCGGCCTAGCTCCTCCCTGAGTTCCATGCGGCGGACACCACCGTTGAATGCCTCAATCGCGTGGTCTTCCGAGATGTTCTCCGCGGAGTTCTTGATGATGGACCATCTTTGGATGTAAGAGCACAGCGATTCGCCAGATTTTTGCTGGCAGCATCTCAGTTCTTCGATTGAAGCGGGGCATTTGTACGTGCCCTTGAAGTTGCGTACGAAGCTGTAGACCAGCTCATCCCTGCTGCGAATGGATCAGCGTGGGAGGTTATTGAGCCATGCCCGGGCGGCGCCCTGCAGCTGTAGCTGCAAGCATTGCATGGCAGTGCTTCGACTGCCTCCGTGCAGCCTGACGGAGGAGATGTGATCCTCTAGCCAGATCTTGGGGTCCTGCAGACCGTCAAATTTCGGGTTCTCCGATGGGAGTTTGAACCCTTTAGGCATTCGCTTTTGCCTGATGGATCTGCTGAAGCATCTGGCGCCGCAGAGCTCCCCATCTTCTTCTTCTGAATCAGTCGACCGAGCACGTCGTGCCCTTGACTTGTCGATCTTGCGCTATGTGAGCTCGTCGCGTGCATCGTAGTCGCGATCGTGTCGTCGTCAACGGCGGGCCGAGACAAGTCGTGACTGTCATCGCTTGACGAGGACGAGGAGTAGCGTTTTGCTAACGCTTTGCCCCTTTTTGGGTCTGGTACTGGTTCTTTGTCGAGGGCGGCCTCGATGAGCCCAAGGCCCGCGATTGTAGATTGGTGCATGGCTGTTCGGGGATCTCCAGCCGGTGGCTGGTTATTGAGAAGGTACATGGTGGCCGCTGTCACTGCGGCCTGCGGCGTCCTGGGAACCACATTGCCTCTTGTGTCGACTATCATAGAGCCGAAGTCGTGGACTTTCGTGGCGTCTATGCGTTCTTGTTCGGTGAGGTGAGCCATCCGCGATTGCCTCTTCCTGGCGAGATGCTCGTTGCCTCTTGAGGAGGATCCTCCGTAGGAGGAGAGCCCAGCGTGACGAAGGCTTGACTCGTCCGCCGCCTTTTTACGCGCTTCGAGTTACGCGATTGCTTGTTTTTGGTGTTTGAATTCCTCTTTTAGGAGCCAGTGGTAACCCATCAGTAGTTCCTGAGGGGACCCGAAGGGTAGAGGTGCACCTCGTAGGGCTTCGCGGCAGCGTTCCCACTCTTGCTCGTTGAGCCTGATCACGACGCGTTCGCCGGTTTGCTCGTTGATTATGCTGGGGGGTTCGACTGCTCCTCCATTGCCGCCGTTGGCGGCGTTGGGCGGGTCGGTGCCGTTGCCGGTGTTACCATTGTTGCCGCGGTTGGCGGAGGTGTCGCCCGCGTTGATGACGGCGCACATGAAGTGATCTGGGAAGCTGTTGCTTCCACAACTTTCAGATCCGGAACCGTAGGTTCCATCTTCAGTGGCTAGATCGCTTAGATCGGAGTCGCGACTGCTGTCGCTAATCAGGTTCCCGACCGCCGCTGGAGCATTGAGCTTGCTGAGGGTGCCGATCGATGGAGGGAACCATGATGCTGGGGCAATCGCCGGTGCTGTCGGCTGATCGGGCATGCGAAGCGTGCCCATCTGACCAACTTGGAAGCGGAAGCTCCCAATCGCCAGGCTGATTCCGTCGCCCACGGACTCGAAGGCCGGGCGAGTAGCCGGCGTGTGGACGGTGAAGTTGAAGGCGCCGAAAAGCTGGCGAATCTCTGCTATTGCAGAGTTGTAGATCGCGTTTGATGGGGCCGAAGAAGCCGCAACATCAGCACTCCTAATTCCCACAGACGGCGCCAATTGACGAGGGTTTAACTCGTCAATGCCCATTGTTATGGACTTGGGTTTTGGAGAAGGAGGGAGCGCTGGAGACATCTATCGGCTAGCAAACAAGCACACAGGGGACAAAGGATTTACCCAGGTTCAGGCCTCGTAGAGGTCCCTACTCCTGCTTGTCTGCTCGTGGAATTATCGAAGGAGTCGAAAGTTACAATGGTGCATAGATGAAATCTGGTGAGGGTTGTGGAAACTAGGGTTGCATGTGTCCTCCTCGTCGCCCCCTCCTAACCTTTATATAGATAGGCTAGGTCTCGGGTAGCAGGTCGAGTCGGTTACAAGTTAGGGTTTTCTCTTCAAACTTTCTATCTTTAGCTTCTTCTTGTCCTTCAAGCAATCGAGAGTCCATAGGTTACTCGAGTCCCTCCCTCCGGGCCTTGGTGACACCGTGGGCCTGTATGTATTTGCAAGGGTTGCAATAGTCCTGCAGGCCTCTAATGCTCCGCTTTGACTCTTTGACAGATGTCACGCTTTGACTCTTCATGACCGATTTCTCTCTTCATCTTGTGCCACCAGAATTGCTCCTTCAAATCTTGATACATCTTTGTTCCTCCGGGGTGGATAGAATAAAGAGTATCATGAGCTTCCTGCATGATAACTTGCTTCAGCTCCGAATCTGCTGGCACACAGATACGGCCTTTATACCACAAAACTCCTTCTTCGTCTTCAGTAAATCCAGGTACCTTTCCTGCCAATACGACGTTTGATTCCGTCGATACTCTTTCCCTTCTGGGCTTCCTTGATTTGGCTGATTAATGTGGGTTGAAGTTCGATGCTAGCTAAGAATCCTTTGCTAACTAGCTCAGTCCTAAACTGCTCCAACTCCTCATACAAACTTGGTTGCTTCTCCTTGATCATGGTGTTTAGCTTACACGGCAATCTGCTAAGAGCATCCGCTACCACATTGGCTTTGCCGGGGTGATAGTGAATGTCAAGGTCATAATCCTTGATTAACTCTATCCATCTCCTTTCCCTCATATTCAGCTCCTTCTGAGTGAAAATATACTTCAAGCTTTTGTGATCTAAGTAAATCTCACAGCAATTACCCATCAGATAGTGACGCCATGTCTTCAATGCCAAAACTACGACTGCTAACTCCAGATCATGGGTCGGATAGTTCTGCTCATGCTGCTTTAGTTGTCGAGACAGATACGTGATGACTTTGCCTTCTTGCATCAACACACATCCGAGGCCAATCTTGGATGCATCACAATACACATCAAACGGTTTCTTGATATCTGGCATGATCAATATTGGGGCTGAAATCAATCTCTTCTTTAGCTCTTGGAAACTAGCTTCACATTTGTCGGTCCACTCGAATTTCTTGTCCTTCTGCAAAAATTGGGTCATGGGTCTGGCGATGCTCAAGAATCCTTCTACGAACTTGCGGTAATATCCCGCCAATCCAAGAAATGCACGGACTTGGGTTTGAGTGGTTGGGGCTTCCCATGCTCCGACATCTTTGATCATGGTGGGATCAACAAAGACTCCTCTGGTAGACACAATATGTCTTAGGAATCCTACTTCTTTCAGCCAAAACTCACACTTGCTGAACTTGGCATATAACTGATGCTCTCTCAGGGTTTCTAGGATGATTCTCAGATGTTGCTCATGCTCTTCTTCTGACTTGGAGTAGATAAGGATATCGTCGATAAACACAACGACAAACTTATCTAGGAAATTCATAAAGATCTTATTCATGAGATTCATGAAGTAAGTAGGGGCATTGGTTAATCCAAAAGACATAACCGTATATTCGTATAAACCATAGCGAGTAGTAAAGGCGGTCTTCGGAATACCGTTGCACGAATCTTAAGTTGGTGATAACCAGTCCTAAGATCAATCTTTGAGAATACCTGGGCACCAGTCAACTGATTAAATAGATCCTCTATCTTTGGCAAAGGGTACTTGTTTTTGACGGTGACGTCATTCACCTTTCTGTAATCGGTGCATAGACAGTTGCCTCCATCTTTCTTGTCAACGAATAACACAGGTGATCTCCATGGCGATGTGCTTGGTTGAATCAAGCCTGTTGCTAACATAGCATCCAGCTGCTTCTTCAGTTCCACTAACTCTGAGGGGTTCATGCTATAGGGTCTCTAGGCTATGGGTCCGGTTCCGGGGATTGGTTCGATAATGAACTCAATATCCCTATCCGGGGGCATACTTGGCAATTCATGTGGGAATACGTCGGGGTATTCACAGACTACTCTGACTTGGTCAATGGTGGGTAGGGCTAGACTCTTGTTGCACTTGAATTGACGGGGTAAGGTCTCAAATATATGCTCTACTGTTACTCCAGAGCTACTGGTCATGGTGATGGCTTTCTTAGGACAGTCTATCAGTCCTTTATGCCTTGACATCCAGTCCATACCTAGTACTACTTCCAATCCTTTGGTTCCAAGTACTATTAGGTTGGCATAAAAATCTATCCCATGTATTCTGATAGGCACAGCTTTGCAACTTTTTCTAGCTTTTGTAGTTGATCCAGGAATTTGAACTATCATGACATGCTTCAAGTTGGTTGGGTGGATCTTACTAGTGCATGCAAATTCTCCGGTGACAAATGAATGCGATGCTCCCGAATCAAACAATACTCTTGCTAAAACTGAGTTGATAGAAAACATACCCAGCACTACATCTGGCACTTTTTGGGCTTCTTCGGCGTTCATGTGGAAGAGATGACCGTTGCGGTTGTCAGGGTTCCCTGGGGCGAATCTTCTTCCTAGTTGAACACGATGCTGCTATTGAGATGGGGCATTCACATTGGCAGTGGCGGCAGTCTTCTTGGGGCACTCATTGGAATAGTGACCCTTCACTCCACACTCGAAACAGGTGATCTGAGACTTGTCTTTTGCTGCCACAGGCACAACATTGCTTCTAGTTCTGGGTGCAGTGTTGGTGTTGTTGTTGTTTTTGTTGCTCTTGGGAGGGGCACGTTTGAAATTGCTGGTGTTGCCGGGGTGATTGTTGTTTCCTCCGGACTTCACATTGCCTCCGCTACGGTTGGGGTAGCTTGGGCGAGACATTGGGGGTCGGTTGTTCCTTGGTGCATATCCTAGTGAGGGGTTGGGACGGTATTTCTGGTGACTGTTGGATCCAGATTGCTGCATCATACGACGTTTGCGGTTGTCGTTTGCCTGGTTAATCTTTCCTTCCATCTGAATGGCAGAGTCGACTAGCTCTTCGAGATCTTGGAAACGGATGTTGACGAGGACAGTCTGCATCTCATCATGCAGTCCGTTCAGGAATCTCTCCTTCTTCTTGGCCTCCATGTTGATCTCATCAGGTGCATATTTGGCAAGTGACAGGAATCTGTCACGGTACTCCACCACAGTCATTCTTCCTTGCTTCAACTCTCTGAATTCATCCCTCATTCTGGTGACTAGGCCCTGCGGCACGTGGGTGCGGCTGAACTTGATTTTGAAGGCTTCCCATGTCATCACTTGACCATGGTTCATTAGGCGGATGTTGTTCCACCATGGTCTTGCATCTCCTGCCAAATAGTGGGTGGCAAAGAGAACTTTCTCGTTGTCATCAACTCTAGCTACTTCCAAATTGTTATCCATCGTCTGTAACCAGTCATCTGCATCTAATGGGTTCTCTAAAGTGCTAAAGATTGGGGGATTGGTATTCTAGGAGTTTTTCTGCTTGGATCCTTGATGATCCTGATTTCCATGGTTCTGGTTGTTGAGAGCCATCTAGGCGATCTGTTGCAGTGTTGCTAGATTAGCTTGGCGCTCCGCCCTGCTTGCTTCCCGGTCTACGATGAGATTCTGCAGGATCTGCAACATTGGGTCTTGCGATGAGGTGCTCCCTCCTTGGTTTCCACGAGTCATCTGAAGATTGAGGTAGATAAAGGGGTAAGAGGGAAAGTTCTAAGGTTCAGGGTTTTGATTTCAAAGCTAAAACTTTGAGTTTGACTCAGGTTTTGCAACTAACTTCTTTTCATTCATTCAAGCATAGCACATGATACAAACACACACACACCACAACAACCAAGGGAAACAGATGGTTTTAAGAACCATTCTACAAGCTACGATACAATGGGACCGATACATCTCATGCTACAACAGTGCTCTAGTGCATCTACTCATCATCGATGAAGTCAGAGTCCTCATCGTCAGTGTAGAAGTCCACGGCATCCTCCTCCAGAAAGTCATCATCATTTCTAAGGTAAGAATCCATATCTCCCTAGATGTCTTCACCTTCCTCTTCTTCTTCCTTTGCTGCCAGTTGAGCTTCTTGGTCCTTGATGGTCTTCTCGAGGTCGTCCACCTTCTTGCAAAGACGGGCGATGGTGCGATCCTTCTTCTCATGCTGGAGGCGAAGAGACTGATGGTCCTTGACAAGCAGTGAGAAAGTCTGGGCCTTCTAGGCGGCAATGGCACGGTTGTGGTTGGCAAACTCTCTAGCATTGTCCAATTCCTTCTGGCAATCATACAGCAAGAAGTCAAGGTTCTCCACTTGACAGTTCAACTCCAGGTGACCCGGCATCTCCATTGGCATTCCCATGAAGTCACGCCTCGCATAGTGCACAAAGCGGGTTCCTTGGATTTTGTTGACACTGAGGGCACATAGACGTGCGAGAGCTTCATGCATTGCCCTGGCTAATCCATCTAGCCAGTTGTTCTCTCTGACGGAGAACTGGATTCTCCCGGACATTGGTGCTTCTGTGCTTCCTCGAAGATCAGCGGTGACTAGCCACTGTAAATCTCCTCCTGGGGGTCCAGGAAGTTGAGCTCCAAGAAACTCCGGATGTGGGCATCCCAATAACTCAGACAGTGAATCTAGATCCCTCTCGAAGATCAGTTGGCCTCCATTGCCCAACTGGTAGAACTTGCTGAACTGAGTATCCATCTACAAGAATTAAGGATGAGGGAGTTAGTGAAGTGATCAAGGGTGTCAAATTTTAGGTAGCCATATTAAGAGAGGAAATAGTTTTTCATAAATACTCACTTTGGTTTTGAAATTAAGTTTTTGTTCGGACGTCCATTCTAACTAGGGTCTCCTATGGTCAGGATGGCTCTGATACCAACTTGTCAACACCCGGATTTTTAATCCCAGATGCTTGTTATGTCATACATCGCAATCCTAGGATTACCATTTTTGCGAGACATAACATATTGGATATCATAGTACATCATCCATTACAAACCATAAATAAGGTCTTACACAAATAAGGATCTCATGATCCAGACTTAATACAACAAGCAGCGGAATAAATAATAAGCGTAGTGGTAGGGTCCATCTTCAAGGGCATAAGCAATGCTGACGAAGGCAGATAGTCCTAGTTATCATAGCCGTCCTGCTGTCCTTCATCTTGGTAGTCTCCTTCATAGTCAGGCCATAGGAATAGCCAGGGACAAAAGCCATGAGTACTCTTCAGTACTCGCAAAATACCACTAACAAGTAAGGTAGTACTAGTGGGAAATGCTAACTCTATGTTTATTTGTAAGGTTAAGTTTGAAACCTAAGTTGAGTTTAGAAACAAAGAAAGATAAAATAAAGTTCTAGAATCACTTAAGTTGGGAAGCTAGTGTCATAGTCACAACCCTGTTGTAGTCAAGTCAAGATTCATCATTCCTTTCATAAGTCATTTTGAAAATATCTGACAAAAACAAGATGGCCATCTAATCGTCCATAATCATGACGCTATTCAATAGTTTGACACTGCAGAGGTGGTACACTTTCACCACAAGATTCGATACATCTGTCAGGGATAACCCTGAATCATCATACTTAGTATGCAGGTAATCAAACATAACCTTTCCTTTACACACTCTAGTATAAGCACCTCTCCTATGAGCATGGCCTCCCAACCATGACCATCTGTCATCTTAGGCACTGCATAGGTGGACAACATTGAGAGGTAGCCTCAGCTCAAACCTCTCCTACGAGGGAACTAATACTAATGCATATAAACTTCCAGCAAAGCCTTACCCAATTCAGGTATTGTGGTTGTACGGTAAAATTGGAATGGTATCGCATCCAAACCCAACCATCAGTTTTTGTAAAAGGGCTAAGGCTCGTGCCTCAACATTTTCATCATCATAAACCATTTGTGTTTCTCAACACATGTCAAAACATCTCAATAGAATGACTCATCATTCCAAGGTTTTCATAATTCATTTTCACCAAGTATTCCCATCCAAAGTGACTCAAGTTTTAGTTTAGCTCTAAACTACTAAGTTAAGAGTGTTCACTAATGTGGGATGCTAAGATCAATCTCATGCCATAGAATGACATCTAAGGTCATCTAGATAGGTCAAGTTTTATACTCTTTATGCTACCTTCAAACAAGTAAGGTACTTCAATAAAGTAAAGAAGTAAAAGCTTGGAAATAAAACTTGGGGTAGGTAATAGTCAAAGTGGTATAACCAAAGCATGCCTAATGCATCTTGCTCAGGTTATCTAGCTTAATTCTAGCTTGCTAACAATAGCTTGCCTTGGTTGGTGCAGTGGTTGAAGTTTTCTTCCTCCTCCTCTTGGTAGAACTCCTCCTCGAAAGCTTGGTCGGTACTATCGTCTATAAATACATACGGAGTACGCAATAACCAAACAATACTTAACTAGTCTACTTAGCACTCTAAAGCACACATTTGATGATCTATTATCATCACAAGCATCACAAGGTTTTATTAACTAGCTTCAATCTTTTTATTTAAGAAAAGTAATTTCTACTCATTGAAAATAACTAAGATTTAATATTCTCTACTTAAAATATGGGATCATGTTGACACATGTCATCACCACATATTCTAACATATGGGAATGTGATTTAAGTGTTGGATCACTTTTAATTAAGTTTAAGTTTAATATTTAATGATTTTAAGTGACTAGAAATGCCTATATAGAATTATTTTGGTACTAGTCCAAAGTCACTGCATGTAAACCCTAATATTATTACATATTCAGATAGGTATGGTTAAATGTGATTTTTGAGAGTTGGAATCAACTCAAAATCTATCATGGTTGATTTTATAAAAATGTTTGAATGTGCAAATGCTTCTGTCTTGTTATTTTTACTAGGAGATATCTATAACTAAATGAATTAAATCCAACGGGCTCGGATAGATATTTTCAGTAGCTTTCTACAAACTTTGAATCACTCAATTTGGTTCAATAGATCTTCTTGAATCGATTTTTAAACTAAGGGACAGAAGTGAGTTCAAACTAAAATGGAAAAATCTATATTGAACTAACTGGGTCGCGCGGGAAAACTAACGGGCCGGCCCAGTGGCGCTCCACGGCACGGATGACAACTGAAAGGGGGGTCCCACAGGTCAGCGAGACATCCAACATGAAGCGGTATGGGGCAACGTGGACCGTTGGATTAAAAGGAAGATCTACGGCTGTGGCTTGTCGTCGACTACGGACAGGTCGCCGGCGAGGTGTAACCCTAGCGGCTCGGTGGGGGTCTAGGGCGGCTTACCGGGGCTTCGGCGAGGGTCTGCGAGGCGGGCAAACGAACAAGTCGAGGACAACGGTTCTCCTGGTACTGGCGGCATCCCGAGAGGTGGCCTTGATCAACGACCCCCTTCTTCTCCCTCCGCGGCAGACTCCGGCGAAATTCCGGCGCTGCGGACGGAGGCTTGCTCCGGTGGGGCTCTGGGAGTGTTCTGAGAGGGAGGAGAGGAGAGTGGTGTGAGGAAATGGTGCTGGGGAGGCCTCTATTTATAGGCTCGGCCGGGCAGCGAGAGGATGGGCGGGCGTCGATTTAATACACAGCTGAGCTAGAGGTGTGGGAGGTGGGCTAGACGGTGGGCGGTTCTGGGCGGTCAGTCGGTGCAGCGGTGGAAATGTGGTCGGGAGAGGTGAGTGGCGCGGCGCGCACGATGTCTCTGCGGACGGCGAGTTTCGTGGCGGCCGGCGACTACGGGGCATGGTCGGTGGAACGGGCATGTCCGTTAGCTTCCTAGGACGGTGGCGATCGTGTAGGCGGGCGGCTGGAGTGAGGCGGGGTCTGGTTGAGCGGGGACCGTGCATGCTCTGCGGGCAGCGTCGGCATGGCAGTCAGGCTTCGGGCGCGGCGGTTCCTGGCCTCTCCTTGCTCTGTCCGCGGGCTGGGGCTGGCTTGGCGATGGAGGTGGACCACAGCGACGTCTTTGGACATGGGGCGGTGGTCATTGGTGTGCTGTCGCCGGTGAGGGTTCTCAATGGTGCTCGGCCTTAATGGCCATGACCATTAGGTCATGTGCACAGGGCTTGGTCGGGCTAGGAAAGGGTAGGGGGTGCACCGGGTGGCTTTGGTTGCAAAATGGGAGACCACATTGGTCCAAACACTGCTCATAATAGTGTTTGTGGTTTTTGTTTGAATTTTGCCCACAAGGTGATTGTAGAAATGGCCGAAAGAGTTCAAGTTTTGAATTTGAGGTGAATTTTGGTGGAGTTGTTAGTCACAGGCCTAAGCATCTATGGTTGCCTGGGATTTGAAAATGGAGTTCATTTGAGTGGTTTTTGAATAAGTGTGATCTTCTCATATGATTTGGATTCCATTTTCAACTGCCATTTAAATTTAGTGTTTGAAAGTTTTTGGTAGATCACAAAGTGGGCCTTGGTACATCACTACTTGTACTAGCAAGGGGTGCAAAGATCCACATTTGTTTCTGTTAGGTTTTGAGTTCTAGGAATAGCTAAAGTAGGCATGGTGATTAAAATGGCACAAATGACCATTTGTTTATTTATTCTTTTTGAGTTGTTTTTCTTTGGGATTTGTTTGGGAATGATCTAGATGATGTTTATTTCACCTTAGAATCATTTTACAATCAATGGATCACTTAAACATGGCAATTCAAAACAACTCCTAAATTAAATGCACACACATATGAATGCTTAAATATTTTTAAATGGAAAAGTTTTTGTTAACTCTAAATTTTATGATTTGGATCTTGATCACTTGGATTAAAGTTTTGGGATGTTACACTATGCCTCCAACTACTCCATATAATTTATGTTATATACTTCATCATACTCTAGCTTGACTTCTCATGATCAAGCTAGATGATTCATCTAGTAGGGCTTCCCTAATTTAGTATAGTCACAACTCTTCTTCAACACCTAATCATCTATTCTCAAATGACTTGAGAATAATGACCACCATCCTTAAATCATATAAAGCTTAGGCTTCTATTTGTCTGATCAAGATCCATTAAGACTAAGAAGTAGACTTGTACTAGTCTCTCTATAGGCTTATCTTGTTAAGGAAGCTTACTCCATATTTATATCTACTTGGCTTAACAAGATTATCATTGGATTCTCTACTACTACTAGTTTTATCATGGCTTCATGATCACAAGCTTAACTCTTGGGTTTAGTTACATCTTCTAGTTAACTCATGAGTGAGTTAACTCCTCCAACATCAGATGGTTTGATCTCCACTAGGGATCACATTCCATTAATGATGGCACACTCTACCATATCTAGTTCCTTCTTCTTAATAATTTACTTAAGGTCTTTGGAAGGCCAAAAGAATAGGTCACTAAGTTCTAGGTCAAGAATTGATCACTCTACATTGAAGATCAATAGACACTAGGACTTGGTTAAGTAGGAATGTCACCTACTAATATGGCAACAAAGATATGAGATGAATGGTCTTGGCTTGACTTCCGTTTCTACTATGTTTGTGATAAGAGTTAATGTTCAAGAACTACCATGATACCCATGGTATAAATAACTATGCCAAGCAAGTGTATCAAGATTTAGTTATTGGGTTTCTTTTACCTAGGTTATATACTTGACTTGATATTCAGGTTTTGTTGTGAATGGTACCTTGATATAATATTTTAGAAGATTAAGTGTTCAACCTTAAGTTGTTGTATGGAATACCATGTCATAATCTCTAGAAGATCCTTTATTATTCATTAAATAATGTGTTGTGGGTTTAGCTTGATTCTATCTGATCTACCCATAGATCAAATTATATTACCAAAGATAAGGTTTTAGCAAAGGTCATATTGAAACTTATCGCAGTTAACTTGATGATCTACTTCAGTTCCACCAAGTTAAGAGAAGCTTCAATCACTTTAACAAGTTTTATTTAAAAGCGCGGAAATTATCCAGATTTTCTATGCATGACTGCAATGCACACACCTCATCTCAGCTTATTTCTAAGCTCTAATGCTGAGATGCACTACAAGAAAAGTTTCCTTCTGCAACGACTTGGCCCGACGATAGTTGTAGAAGGCGCGTCTTCCACGACGAAATTCTCGGCTCGGTCGTGGCCGATGGAATACTTTTTTTCTGGTTTCGCAGCCCTCTACTATGACGGATCTGCTAAAAATATGGAGGAAGCTCGGCCAGCGCATGGCAGAAGTAAGATTTTCGTTTCCTTGCGCAATGTTGACTCGCCGAAGTCTTTTGAGGTGTGTGGGTCCTGGACGTCTATGTCTCTAGCGGACCATAATTTTTGGTCGCGCCTCCCTGATTTGAACTCAATAACGTTGCTCGATGCATCTGCCGTTTAGTTAGGATGCTAGGTCCCGCATGTTAGCCTCTCATTAGAAGGATCGTGTGTATGATGGAATTTTTTTCCTTCGCTCGTGCTACCCTGTTCTAAAGTTGATAGCGCTTCTCGATGCATCTACTGTTTAATCAACCTCATATGACCAACATGTCATCCTCTTATTAGAAGAAACGTGTGTATGATGGAATTTTTTTCTTCGCTGGCGCTACCCCGTTCCGAAGTTGATAGCACTGCTCGACGCATCTACCGTTTAACCAACCTCCTGAGCCCCACATGTCATCCTCTCATTAGAAAAACGTTTGTATGATGGAATTTTCCCCTTGGATCACGCTACCCTGTTCTGAACTTCATAGCGCTATTCAATGCATCTACCGTTTAATCACGCTGTTGGGACCCACATGTCATCCTCTCATTAGAAGAAACATGTGTATGATGGATTTTATATCCTCTGTCGCGCCTTCGTGTTCCAAACTTAATAGCGTTGCTCGCCGCTTCAGCCGTTTATATAGGTTGGTGGGCTAGACATGTCAGCCTCCTCTGTGCAAGAAATGTGTGCATGCTAGACTTTTTTTCTTCTCTCGCGCCTCTCCATTTGGAACTTGGCAACATTGCTCGATACAACACTTGTATAGTGTGTCCCTACTGGGTCCACATGTCAGCCGCCTATGTAGAGGAAACATGTGTATGTTGGACATGTTTTTGGTCGCGTCCGCCGGTTTGACCTTGGTAACATTGTTCCATGCGGCAGGCATGTATGGTCTTGCTGCTGGGGCCCATGTGCCAGCCTCTCTCGACAAGAAACATGTCGATCTTGGTCTTCTTTTTTCTGGTCGTGACTATTGTACAAGTACTTTTTAAACGTGCTCGTTAAAGTTGATCTCTTGTATGGTAAGGTTGATGGGCTCTAGCTACAGGAAGGTGGGTCGGCCATGTCAGCCTCTCAGTATAAAAATATTGCTACAGATAAATTGCATGCCTTGCCACTACACAAGGAAATTGTTATGCTTTTATAAAATGTAAAAAAAATATACTAACATCGTATATAACTTTTTTATTTTTCTTCTTAAAAAATTGCTTGTCCATCTGCTACGCGTGATTGCTAGCGGCTCAACTAAAAAATGTTAAGTATAAATAATGTAGTAGGTAGTACTTAAAAACATGGATATGCAGAGTTTTTTTAGGGGTGGGTGGACGGTGTCCAAAAAAGGCCAAATTGAAGAAAAATGGGCTAAGCAGGGATTGATGGGCTATTTTTCATGGTCTCTCGCCCAATCTAACTAGGCTATTTGCGCGGCCCAATGACCCAAAACATGGCCGAGTTAGAAGGTCTTGGGCTATAATGAGGCCGGATGGGCTAATTTCTTGGGCTCGATAGTTAAAATACCAAGGTATGTGCTGGGGCTCGGCCGGATTTGAAACAAAGCCGTCAACAAGGAAAAAAAGGTATAAAATATGAGCGCCAAGATCCTAGGTGCCTGAGAACTTGTTATGTTAAGGCGCTGACGTCACCCTACTAATTGTGCTAATACTCAGTTGTAACCTAGTAGATGCAACTCATTAAATTCCCATTTACAAGCTAGTTGCAACAAATGTGTAACCTTCACGTTGCACAAATCGCGAGGTAAATCCAATGGCGAGAGAGGTGACTCTAGAGAACTGGCAAATCCGATAAAATATTCATATATATTTCTGTGAAAATTATGGACAAACACCCTGCGCCCGCCAAAACTTTCCGCCGAGACCCCAAACTTTCCTAAGCCCGCCCTCAATCGAGCGACCAGCCCTCGTCTCTTCAAATTTTGCACCGCTCTTATGGGAGATGCACCGGATTAGAACCAGGCCGCAAACTTCTCCACGCCTTAAAAAAATTCTCGATGCCTTTCTATCAACAGTGCCGGCCTACCACCATTGGCCGCGCCGTTCTTCACGAGACGCACCAGCCGGCGGTTAGCTAGGCGATCCCCACGCTTCGCCTGCTAGATTCAGGCACGAGACATTCTTCTTGGCTTTGGTTTGTTCTCCACCTCTCCTAGAAATAGTTAAAGCTTGTGACCATCTAGATTTACAAGGTGCTTGCAGATTTGGGTAGGTATATTCTTTAGGTAAATCTATAGTAAAGCTCTGGCCAGAAGAGTTCGAAAACATCTTTAAAGGGACTTGGCAGAGATCCTGTGCAAACTTTTGACCTAATATATTCCCCATCCTTCTTTGATACGATGGAGCATTTGGCTGTTGATGTACCTGACGATGAAGTACTTAGAGGTACAGTACATTATAGATGGATGTACCCTATAGAACGATGACTTCGCATTTCCAAGGAGCGGGAATATATCCATAGACAGTTTGATAAGTGAGTGTTATGCAAAGATATCTTCACATATAAGACTATAGAAAAGTTAGATATATTCAGATGTCTGACTTGACTATGTTTTGTAGGCTCTTCACAGAAATAAAAGTACTAGCAAATTCCATTCCACCAATAAAAAGACCGGATGGACTAAGATATAAGGATCATGTAAGACGCTCAAATTGCACTATGAATTGTTTATGAATTGCCTATATGTGGTAACCTCTTGTCTATTTTGTAACGCTAGATTTCGGAGCTTGAATTTATGGCCCTTATCTGTGGTCCTGATAGGAGTATAACAACAGCTTCATCTTGCATTTCCAATGGTGTTTGTCATAGCGCTGATGTACCTTCTATGGAGACTAACGCAGATGGAGGTTGTCTTGATGAACCTGCACTAGATTGCATTTAGATTTGAAACCCTGTACTTGATATTGTCGTCCCAAGGAAAAGAAGGTTGTGGATCTGGTAATAATGCCTTTTGTAGAACAAGATGCTGGAGGTGATGATTTCCTATGGTAGTCCCTACCATTCTATGACTTGTACGAGTAGTTATCATAATTTAATTGAATTGCATGCCCCTCTCTATCAATGAAAATGGCATATCTTTTTCCTTGTTTAATAAATAAATAAATATTTGCATCTCTCCTTGTGTTAGTCGATGCAAAGAAGATACTGTTTTCTGTTCAAGTCATGTGAACAAATATGTTTGTATGTAGAGACATAAATGCGGATTGGGTGACAAAATCAACATAAAATTGCCAGATCAATAACACAAGCATAATGACATTGCAAGAAAAGGAACAAAACCATCTTTTCACCGTGCTTGTGAAAAGGAGATGAGATAGGAATCACGCCTGCAAGTGGTATAGGCCAATTCTTGTGTAGCTCAGCTAGCATTGGTTTATCATCGATAATACTTAAGCATCCGAATATTATGATTACATACTAGGAGTAGTTCCGGTTCCACACTACAGTAGGCAAAAGTGTAAGAAATGCGTAAGGTAGCTCCATAATATAGGTTCTAGAGAAAAGCATACAAATCATAAGAAAGAAAGTTCCGCATCATAGTTCACCACCTTCAGGTGCAATAGTCTCTACAGATTGTAAACCCAAATCACCGCCTCCTTCAGATGGTATGATAATTTCGAGAGCGGGATCAACAACACCAACAGCAGCGCCAACACCGGTAGCATGAGTGTCCACAATAGGTGAACTATTGAGCACCACAATGTCCTCTGAAGGCTCTTCACTGCTAGCTCCAACCACACAAGTCTCCGTGGATGGTAAAACCAATCCACCACCTCCATCAGCTGGCACGACGATGGCAGGTGCAGGCTCATCAGTACCAGCTGCAGCTGCAACTACATTAGTCTCCATAGAAGGTAAAAAAGGCGGCGTCTTAGGTGTAGCAACCTGACATCCATTTTCTACTTCGTCATCGGGAAACTAAGAGTCTTCTTCAACTTTGTGCTTCTGTGGTTACAAGATAAACAGATATTACAGTGAAAGCATCTACGCGGGATGACAACAACATATGTCATTCTATTGATTTACCTTGTCATCTGGGATAGCAGATGTCACAGGATTAGAACCTATTTCATCGAGAATCCTCTTTTTCGCTCCTTCACCTATCTCCTTTTGCAGCAAGTTGTAATATTGATTACATGATGTTGACTGCCAAGTATATGCAAATGTTCAAAAGTTTGTGCTGTCGAACTACCACCTTCGAACGGATCCGCACTGTTCTTAGTTATGGGATCTAGCCCAGAAAACAAGCTTCTATGCAATCCTAGTCTACAAAAAAAGGATTCATACCCGAGATAAGAACTACTCTACACATGACAATGATGCGCAATCGACAATAAAAATTTAACCACATCATCAACTCTATCATGTAAGTTTGGAGTGAACCTAGATACACTCGTTTCACAAAAGCTAATACATATTACATTATGAAACGGAGGGAATAGGTATGAGTGTTCTAGTATTTCACAAACCGCCATTGTTGCCGTGGGATAGAGATGACAGATGCTCCAGCGCCCTATAGAAGGTTGTCGCTCCGATCTTGCCGCCACCTGTAGAGGACGGAACTGAGGAGCTGGTCGGCAACAATATGGAGCGAGAGGCCAAGGGGCGGTAGTGGATGGGAAGAAGGGACTGAGTAAAAGAGGTTGTGTGTGCATGGGGGGAGGTCAGTGAGGGAGTTAAATCCATCTTCTCTCGGAAGGAATGCGCTGCCACATCCACCCGCGTGTGCAAAACTCCCTCTCTCTCTCTCTCTCTCTCTCTCTCTCTCTGTAGCAGCTACTGACAGTAGTACTCTAGCTAGCTTCATCGAGTTCTCTAGTACTCCTACTAGTAGACCTTTACTACTACTACTAGGTAGACAAGCAGTACATGTTCAGAAGAACAAAAAAACTAGACTAGCACACTATCGTATAGTATTGCCTTATCAAATCACTGGCGATGCCATGATGAGCCACATGTTTTTACTGGTAAACCTGGAAACATCGTGTTCCTTCCACTATGCGCAGTTTCTGAGCGAAGTACTTATCAACACGTCCAACTTAGGCTTACGGGACCCAAACTGCAGTGAAAAAGAAACAAAACTACGGACCTACAAGGAGTAATACTAATAATACTACTATCATACAACATTCTGGAAGAAATTATGTACGGAATAGTAGTAGTAGAGTACAACTGTACTCCTAATAAGGTTCTTTTACAAGCTTGGTGAAATATACATACTGGAGAAACTACCAAGTGTACAAAAGGGGTTTTTGGTCATATAGAGTATTTTACAAGCCGGATCGGGTGTGCAAATAAATGCTGAGTACTCGTACATCAGCTAAAAACTAGTCAAAAGAAAGAGTTCAATAGAAGGCCGAGACCAAATGAGTTATCCTTGAACAGGCTCGTTCCACTCCAAGGCGTTTGAGAAGCTTGGGATGAACTAAAATGGAGTCTCCGACCATATCCAGCGAGTGTTGGTGTGGAAACCAATAGTTGCATCACCATTCAGACTGAAGTGGCAAATTTCAGGACGCGGCCTGTACTCGTAGCTAATTTCTTGGTGTGATGTGTAAACACAGTTCCTTCTCGTCAGATGTCCTGGTGGCTCATTTGCATCGCCTATTGCAATGATAATCGGATAGCTCACGCCAAGGAAAAGAGAATATGATCCAACATCAGTAACCCTTTTCCATCGGTTAGCTGCAGTTAACTGGCTTGTGTCCATCGAGAACACCATGCACTCAAACCCAGAAGGATAGGTGTGAATGGTGCGACCATAGTGAACAACACTAGTATCATCAGCAATTGCATTGCCTGAGACACCATATGTATAGACCAGAAGAAGTCTTGAACCACCGCCAGATCTTTCTAACCACCGCCTACCAGGATCATTCTCCTCATCATCCTCAACAAACCCATGTGTCACGTACATCACATCACGTGGTGACAAGATAAGGATAGGACCTTCAAAGGGAAAGGAAATGTAACATGGAAATAATATTGATATTGATCTGACATTATAGAAGTTGATATACAGTACTATTTTCAAAACCTTGATTATACTTAAGATGTTTGATTGCGTAAAAAATGCCAACCTAGGGAGATGCTATGGAAATTCTAATTATTTTCGAAATGGGGATATGTTATGGAAATTCTCCTAGAGACACGGTTTGATTCATAGGATCAAATGAAATAGGAAATAATCCTATAGGATCTTGAATGTAAAGTTCATAGGAAAAAAAGCAAGGTTGGATCCTACAAGATTTTGATGTCTTATATACCAAAATAAAACCAACAAGGATTATTTCTAGGAGGTTTAATATCTTATCTTCTCTTATCTTACCACTATATAGTGTATGGATAACTTTTAATATTAACTGTTGGATCAGGACTTGCGAATCCAAACATTGCCAGTCGTTGGATCTTCTTTTCCATTCTAGCATCTACTTGAATATTCTATTGATAGTCTTTAGCACAATGAACGCTATGCACAATCCTCAAAACACACTTCTCCATCATTCTAGAATCTTATCATTCATTTTTCAAGACCATGTTAACAAAATTTACATGTACTAGTACCTAATAAACGTTGACTTCTACATGATGGAAAATACAAGAACTAAATATGCACCCATACTTTATAGATGTCGATCAAATTTCTAATTTTTTAAGCTTTACCTAGTATTATAATTCTATATAGTTATGATATGTCATATGTCTAGTATCCGAGTGTCACATAAATACTACTAGTAGATAACATATTTTCCATGGATGTACTAGTACTAGGAGACAAGGCAATACTATCAGCAGACCTTAATCCTATGAATCAAATTACTTATATGTAAGAAAACTTAGTAAGGATTGCATTCCTCTGAAATTCCTAGGGAATTCGTACGAATCAAAGAGGCTAAAATACCTATGAAATTCCTACTAACCAACGAAATTTCAGAAAAATAGCTTACATTGATTCAGGAATAATATCTAGGTCTCACATAAGTACTTACTACTAGTAGATACCATATTTTCCATGGGATGTACTAGGAGACGAAGCAATACTATCAACAGAACTCAATCATATGAGAACTACTTATATGTAAGAAAACTTCCTAAAGATTGCATTCCTCTGAAATTCCTAGGTAATTCCTTCGAATCGAAGAAACTAAATTTTTAATGGAATTCATACTAACCAATGAAAGTTAAGAAGAATTAGATTGCATCGATTCAGGAACAAAGCTAATAAAATACGTAGAGAGGAGAATTTACCAAGTTCCAGAGACTTCCATGCATAAACACAGCTGTTCTCAGTCACGGTGAACACACGATTGTCTTAGATAATAGCATCGTAGTATCTGAAGTAGCCCTGGAACTCATTCACACAAACTGACCATCCATGACTACCATTCCCGTTAATGACAGCAATCTTGAATTCGAAAATGGCGATTAGAGAGAAATCTTTGTATCCTCCAGCAGCTGTCGGAACTTGGAAAATGACTATCTTCTGCAGTTTAGTACGTCGACCTTCATCAGCATTATCCTGAAATGTAAGTGCAGAACCTTTGGCCGGTTCAAACCTCGACACTTGCGGAATAACAATCTTGCGACGAGTGTACACGTTGATAAGGTCCCACGTGAAATCGGGCCCAATTGTGACGATCCAATCTCTATTGCCGCCTGCTCGCTGCTCATCAAAATCATTTGGCATCACATCATCAGAGGAGAACCTATTCAGCGACGTCAGCTTGCACGGGCTGCCGGCCACTTCGAAGTAGTCTTTGGATTCCCATGGTCTCACCGTCGGGTGAGAATAAAGAACAAATGGGAGGCCAAACGGATGAGAAGAAGGCGTAGTTCCGCTCTCTTTTGCTGATTGAAGAATATGTTTGCACGAACCGACGAGGCTCGTAGCGGTGGTAGCGTCGCAATGGTTGATGAGTACTTGAAGAGGGCTTCAGTGAACACCTTCTGAAACTGCTCAGGATCTTTCTGACCTTGCTCGAGCTCACCATGGAAGGAGGCTGCGGATAGTGTTTTGGGGGCTTTCTTTGTGGTGGGGTGGGGGAGGGAAGGAAGATCGTTGGCGTGAGCTGGCGGCCGGGGTGCGATGGAGAAGACAAAGGCTAATGGTGCGTAGTAGTACTACTAGTAGTACTGTAGAAGGTGGGCGAGTGGGGGGGGCTCCAATTGAGGCTAGTTGCACAAACCTCTAACAATTAGAGCCATAGTTGCAAAGAGCTCCAACTATTGAGCCTGGGGTATGTAAGAAATAATGTTAAGAGGGCTAATCGAAAATTTTGTGCTATGTCCAGCATTTGTGCCCAAAAGTAATTGTAGTAGTTTCTTGCAACTAGACTATCCTGATTATTTGGAGTTCCCTGCAATTTCGAATCCAATTGTTGGAGGTTTGTGCAATTTCCAACCTCCTCGTGTTTCAAGGAAGCTCTATGACCCTATGTTCAAACAAAAAAATGATCAAAGACAAACAAAAAAAGAAAGACCATCTCTCAGGGCTCGTTTGATTTGCAGGATTCTCAAAACATAGAAAGAGGAAACTATAGGAATTTGGATCAAGTATGTGTTTGAATCACAAGGAAAGCAAAGCAATTGTACCATGAGGTTGGAGTGGATAGAAATTTTCCTAAAAAATAGAGGACAAAGGAATAACTTTGAAGGAATCTCAATTCCTGTGTTCTTCCTATTCCTATATTTTTCCTATCCTGTGTTTCAAACGGGACATAATTCCTACATATTGGAATCCTATGAATAAAAAAAACAGCGTAGGATTATTTTCTAAGGGATAAGATCCTTCACAAAACCTTTGAAGTTTCTTTGAATCAAAGAAGGAATAAAAAATGTTTACTCTCAGGAAAAAAGGAACTCCACCTCTTGGAGAAAAAAAGAAACTCCACCTCATGGACAATTCACTGTGACGAGAGTAACTACTAGAGTCTATGTCTAGTACTAGCTGTATCGCCCAATCGTAGCACGTTATTACTAGTAATATACTAGTATAGTATGTATCAGTCTTTACAGGTGCCTCAAAGGAAACAAAATAAAGCTCTGCAGATAATAAATGGCCATGGCAATTTCCAAGATACATAATCTTTTGCTTGTTCAATTTGATCTGGGCGACAGCCGGAGGATAGAGGAGTACTAGATTCTTCGTGTCTTGAGCCATCGAGCTAAAGTAGAAATTTGGATATCTAAAAACCTGAATTGTCCTGTCAAATCAATGTTCGTTGCATGTAGCTTGACCAAACAGACTTACTGCACTACTTTACTGTGCGTCCGAAAAACTAGGAAGTACAAGAAGTACTAGTAGAGTAATGTTACACAGAGAGTTCCACATTTATCTTGTAGCGCCAAAAAGAGAAGGTGTGCCAATATAGTACTATAGTAGTCACGTCCAGATTGCCTTACAGGGAAAACAATAGTACAATGAGCAACACGATCTATCTATTTTTGTACTTCTATTTGCGTATACTAGTAGTACTACGTACTCAGGAATGGCACGGGCGTGTGCTCCACTAGTGCGCCTCCGCACGTAAGGTAATCCAGTACGGAGTAGATCGCCACTGTATGGTCGCGTGATTATTATGCATTGATTCATGCTCTAGTCGTGGGCATGTGCCGTAGTAGTAAAACATTTGTGAAAAATAGATTACTCATAAATAATTACTCTCTCCATCTTAAAATTATATCATATACGTAAGTACATGAGCAGTAGTCACACACTTTTGTTTAAGCTCAGACTGGCAAATACTAAAGGTTTACTACCTACACCCACAAAGAGTTGCACGTACCAAAAAGATTTTGAATGGGTTACCTAAAAATGCAACCGATTGATTGATCATGAAAAATGTTTTTGCAATGCAATTATTTAAAATATTTTTTATCATATTTGTATAAAAATAAAGGAACTGTTTGAAAACCAATATGAATGCTATTATCTAACAAAGGAGTGCATTTTCAAACATCTAGCTAGTAGTAGTTACTGACTTGGCTTTGTCTAGATATGTATGTATTTTGACGCATTTTAGTACTTAGATGCTTCCTCATTTCAAAATTAGAAAACATAATAGGTTTTGTGGAAGTCAATATTTATAAAGTTTAACCAACTATATATACAAACATACTAACTTACATAATGTCAAACGCATATAATATGAAAACATGGTTCGTGATGATTCTGATAACATTGAGTTGATGTCGTAGATGTCCATATTATTTTCTAGATATTTAGGCAAAATTCCAGGGTAGCCTATCCTACACGCTGGACCCACATCGATGTGTCGTCCAAATCAGCACAATTTCAACGGCAATCTTGGTTCAAGACTTAAATCAAGTCGAATTGATAAGTTTGGGCATAAAATTTCGTAATCACTGAGTTAGATGACTAAAATCGAAGCACCGTAAGAACGGTTAGGGTATTTATCTCTGGTCCATGTCGGTGAATAATTACATAAAAATTGTATTAAACCCCTAAATACTCCGTAATAACATTTGTAGAAAACTTAGTTTACATCCAAAATGCATCCTTCTTAGTACCAAAAGAGAACCTACATGCGACTACTACTAGTAAACTGGAGTAGTAAAATAGTACTACTAGTAGTACTATTTATCTGCTAATACACCGTTACAGTCTTGATCATCAGCCGTAGTTTAAGATCATTTTTTCCTATCGATGCAAATCCAGAAAGATACATGGGTGGACTGTCCAACCTTCATCAGGAACCGCGGAGGCACCCCGAGGTACGTCCTGAGCTTGTCGGACGGGAAGTTGGCCAGCGACAAGCTGCTCGTCAGCTCGATTACCGCATTAAGGCTCTCGACCATTGACAAGTCCATCGACCCCGACGCGCCAGGCGTACACAGTTTCACCGTGTACCGCGGCTACAAGCACCTGTCCTGCCTGATGCACACGAAGGACACGACGGCGGCCGGGCCGATTGCGCTGATGGTTAGGACGAACACGGCATCGTCATCCCTGCAGAGGAAGTGCGTGGATCCCCTCATGCTTGTTGGTGGTGGAGTCGGGATGAGGAAAAAGAAGGCGCTACCATAGATGGCCCTGGTTACTATGACCTCGTGGGATTCCTTCATGTGGGGAAGGAACCCTACCAGCGAGGCAATGAAATAACAGGCGGAATCCATGCAGGAGCACAAGCCGTGCGAGCACGCGATCTTGTGCTCGTCGAGCTTGTCGAAGGAGACCAAGTTAAAACAGTTGTCGTAAGGGCACTCAATTATTGCCTCAGAATGGATGGCGTCCATAGCAGCCGGCTCACGGTCAAATCCACAGATGCGGTACACGAACTTGTGGGAGTGGTTATAGAGGGAAGATCGGCTCGCCGACGTAGTGCCCGCCGGCCAGAAACCCGGGTTGGGTGGGTATACTGAAGAGTATACTAATTGAGTTTCGTACTGTACTGGTACGATTATACATGAATACGCTAGGCATCGGCACACCGGCGGCGGCTGCACTTGACCACTTTTTTCTTAGACAATATCCACACATTGTACATGCTCCGTCAAAACAAAAAGGCTGCAGAAAGTTGATAGGTGAGTAATAAAGAAGGTGTCACGCTATACTGTACCAGACAGTATAGTACAAATAGAGGGAGAGACTGAGGCAAGAAGATCTAGGTGAGTGAGAGAGCAAAAATATCTACTCCTGAAGAGAGATAAAAAGTTTGCGGCCTGGTGCAGGGTGTACAGTGCTGCAGGGGAGAGACCGAGGACTACATGCATGTCTTCGACACCAACCTGTAATTAACTTTTTTGGTCTTATCAAATTTAAATGGCCTTAATAATCCTAGACAGAGGGAGTACTAGTAATAGTAGTAGTCCATCTTATAACAAATCAGAAAAACTAGTACTGTATTTATTAGTGGTACATTTTTTGAGAAATTATAATTAATAGTAGTACTTAGATATGTGAAAAACCAATCTAAATTACTACTCCAATAGAGAGTACGATCACTCTATTTTATGGATTCTTATTTATTATACGTACTAGTAGTAAAATCTAGAATGTAGATTGTAACATCCCAAAATTTTAATCCAAGTGATTAAGATCAAATCTACCCAATTTAGGGTTAACAAAAACTTTTCCATTTAAAAATCCTTAAGCATTCATATGTGTGTGCATTTAAAATAGGAGTTGTTTTGAATTGCCATAATTGAGTGATCTATTGGTTGTAAAATGACTCTAAGGTGAATTACACATTATCTAGATCATCCCCGAACAAATCCCAAAGAAAAAGAAATAAAAAAGAATTAAATAAGGAAATGGTCACTTTTGCCATTTTAATCACATAGCCCACTTTGTGCATTCCTAGCACTCAAATCCTAACAGAGACAATTGTGGATCTTTGCACCCCTTGCTAGTACAAGTAGTGATGTACCAAGGCCCACTTTATGATCTCCCAAAAACAATTGAACTCTAAATTTAAATGACATTTGAAAATTGAATCTAGTTCATATGTATAGATCACACTTTTTCAAAAACCATCCAAATGAACTCCATTTCAAAATCCCAAGCAAACCTAGATGTTTAAGCATGAGGTAAACAACTCCACCAAAAATCTTTCAAAAATTCAAAAGTTTCTCTCATGCGGCCATTTGATCGAACACCTTGTGAGCAGAATCAATATGGCCTAACTAATACTGTTTTTGAGCAAATCTTGTCGAGCCATTAAGCCACATTTAATCACCTTGGTCTACCCCAGACCCAACCAAGCCTAAACCAGCCCATCACCTAGCCCCTGGCGCTAGTGCAACGCCGCCCCGACACCATGCTCGCCGGCCAAACGTGCACAAGCCATAGGCGACCACCAGCCCCTCTCTGCCGCTCCAAGGAGTGAGGCGTGACCTCACCACCGCACACGGTCCACCCCACGACCCCTGCCAGCCACTGGACCACCCCAGAGCAGCGCCGCCCTTTCTCTCTACGTGCAGCCAGAGCGTGCCAGAGCGCCCTTGCCGCCAGCATGCCACAGACCACGCCTCGACACCAAATCGCGCACGCCGCTCCGCCTTGATCACACCAACCCGCTAGACACGGCCGTGCACCGCCGCGCGACCCACAACCGCTGTGAGCCACGTCGAGCACCACCTCTTTCTCCCAGAGCGCGGGAAGCTCCCGACCATTTGCCACCGCCCCTAGCCACGCCATTACGCCGTAGAGGACCGCCAGCAGACCGCCGATCATCCGCCTACCTCGCCCACGCTGATAGCCCCCTGTATCGCCGTCACCGACGAGCTCCGCCCACACCCACCGGTCCCCTCGTTGAGCCTATAAAAGGAAGCCTCCCCAACACCATTTCTTCACACCATCTCACTGCCCTCTCTACACTGACCGTTTCCCCTCTCTCGTCGGAGCCGCTCGAGCAGCACATCGCTGGAATTCCGCCGGAGGTAGCCGCTACAGAGGACGAGACGTGGTAGTCGATTTCGTCCACCTCAGCCCCTACCGCGACCTCGCCTGAGCCTGCCGTCGCCGTCCAGTTCGTTTTCCCGCCTCGCCGCACTAGCTGGAGCCCTGGTACGTATCTAGTAGACCCCCACTGACCGTGCTAGGGTTCAGTCTCGCCAGCAACGAGTCCGTCGTCGACGACGACCGTAGACCGTTGATCTGTGTTCTAATCGTGTGGTCCTCAGCGCCCCGTACCGCTTCGGGTTTTAAGTGCCGCTGACATGCGGGACCAGCCTGTTAGTCGC
Source organism: Avena insularis (assembly GCA_023614405.1). NCBI lineage: Eukaryota > Viridiplantae > Streptophyta > Magnoliopsida > Poales > Poaceae > Avena > Avena insularis. Next base: position 229,523,786 of record CM042694.1, on the reverse strand, counting down.
CCTCTATGCAGCGGAGCGCCACTGGGCCGACCCACTTATTTTCTATTTTACACTTAAATCAATTATGTCCCTTAGTTCAAAAATTAATTCAGAGAGTTTTACAAATCCAAATTGAGTGATTCCAATTTTTTTGGAAACCTATTGAAAATATCTATCCAAGCCCGTTGGATTTAAATCATTTATAGATAGAGATCTCTCCTAGTAAAAATAACAAGACAGAAGCTTTTGCACATTCAAACATTTTTATAAAATCAACCATAATAGCTTTTGAGTTGATTCCAACTCTCAAAAATCACATTTAAACATACCTATCTGAATATGTAATAATATTAAGGTTTGCATGCAGTGAATTTGGACTAGTACCAAAATAATGCTATATACGCTTTTCTAGTCACTTTAAATCATTAATTATTAAACTTAAACTTATTAAAATGTGATCAAACCCTTAAATCACACTCCCATATGTTAGAATATGTGGTGATGACATGTGTCCACATGATCCCATATTTTAATTGGAGAATATTAAATCTTAGTTATTTTCAATGAGTAGAAATTACTTTTCTCAAATAAAAAGAATGAAGCTAGTTTATTAAAACCTTGTGATATTGTGATGATATTAGATCATCAGATGTGTGCCTTAGTGTGCTAAGTAGACTAGTTAAGTATTGTTTGGTGATTGTGTATTCCGTATGTATTTATAGACGATAGTACCGACTAAGCTTTCGAGGAGGAGGAGTTCTACCAAGAGGAGGAGGAAGAAAACTTCAACCACTGCACCAACCAAAGAAAGCTATTACTAGCAAGCTATTGTTAGCAAGCTAGCATTATAAAAGTTAACAATGCAAGCTAACCCTTGCAAGCTAGATAACCTAAGCAAAGGCATTAGGCATGCTTTGGTTATACCATTTTGACTTATACCTACTCCAAGTTCTAGTTAGCCTTAGATGTCATTCTATGGCATGAGATTGAGATTAACATTCCACCTTAGTGAACACTCTTAACTTAGTAGTTGGAACTAAACCCAAACTTGATTTACTCTAGATGGGAATACTTGGTGAAAATGATTTGTGAAAACCTTGGAATGATGAGTCATTCTATTGAGATGTTTTGACAAACACAAATGGTTTATGGTGATGAAAATGTTGAGGCATGAGCCTTAGCCCTTTTACAAAACTGATGGTTGGGTTCGGATGCGATACCATTCCAATTTTACCGTACAACCACAATACCTGAATTGGGAAAGGCTTAGCCCGAAGTTTATATGCATTAGTATTAGTTCCCTCGCGGGAGAGGTTTGAGCTGAGGCTACCTCTCAATGTTGTCCACCTATGCAGTGCCCAAGATGACAGATGGTCATGGTTGGGAGGCCATGCTCATAGGATAGGTGCTTATACTAGGGTGTGTAAAGGAAAGGTTATGTTTGATTATCTGCATACTAAGTATGATGATTCAGGGTTATCATTGACAGATGTATCGAATCTTGTGGTGGAAGTGTACCACCTTTGTAGAGTGTCAAACTATTTGAATAGCCGCATCCGCGGTTATGGACAGTTGGAGTGGCCATACTGTTCCGTTGTCAGATGTTTTCAAAACAACTTATGAAATGAATTGTGACTTGAATTAACCACAACAGAGTTGTGACTATGACAAATAAGTTCCCACTTAGGTGTTTTCAAACTCCTTTTATCTTTCTTTGTTTCTAAACTCAGCTTAGGTTTCAAACTTAACTTTACAAATAAACTTAGAGTTAGCATTTTCTACTAGAACTATCTTACTTGTTAGTGGTAGTTTGCGAGTACTTAAAGAGTACTCATGGCTTTTTCCCTGGCTATTCCTATGGCCAGACTATGAAGGAGATTACCAAGATGAAGGACAGCAGGATGGCTATGATAACTAGGACTATCTCCCATCATCAGCATTGCTTGTGACTCTGAAGATGGACCCCATCGCTACGCTATTTATTCCGCTACTTGATTGTACTAAGACTAGATCATGAGATCCTTTATTTGTTGTAAGACCTTATTATGGTTTTTAATGGATGATGTACTGTGATATCCAATCTGTTATGTCTTGCAAAAATGGTAATCCTGGGATTGCGATGATTGGCATAACAGGCATCTGGGATTAAAAATCCGGGTGTTGAAAAGTTGGTATCGGAGCCATCCTGACCATAGGAGACCCTAGTTAGAATGGACGTCCGAACAAAAACTTAGTTTCAAAAACCAAAGTGAGTATTTATGAAAACTATTTCCTCTCTTACCCTTGGGAATGCTTTCTCTAAAAAAATTCATGTTCCTCCAAATTCTTACATTACTACATAAAACTTTGACACACTTGATCACTTCACTAACTTTATCACCCTAAATTCTTATAGATGGAAGCCCAATATAGCAAGTTCTACCAGTTGGGCAACGGAGGCCAACTGATCTTCGAGAGGGATCTTGATGCACTGTCTGAGTTCTTGGAGCATCCTCATCCGGAATTCCTTGGAGCTCAACTCCCGGGTCCACCAGGAGGAGATTTACAATGGCTAGTGACTACTGATCTTCGAGGCAAGATAGAAGCACCAGTATCTAGGAGGATTCAGTTCTCCGTGAGAGAGAACAACTGGCTATATGGATTAGCCAGGGTAATGCATGAAGCTCTCGCACGTCTATGTGCCCTAAGTGTCAACCTAATCCAAGGAATCCGCTTTGTTCACTATGCAAGGCGTGATTCCATGGGAATGCCGCTCGAGATGCCAAGTCACCCAATACTGAAGCGTTAAGTGGAGAACCTCGACTTCCTACTGTACGACAGGCAGAAGGAGTTGGACAATGCTAGAGAGCTCGCCAACAACAACCTCGCCATTGTTGCCGAGAAGGCCCAAACTTTCTCACTGCTCGTCAAGGATCGTTAGTCTCTGTGCCGTCAACGCGCCAAGAAGGATCGCACCATCGACCGTCTTCGCAAGAAGGTGGCCGACCTTGAGAAGACCATCAAGGAGCAAGAAGCTCAGCTTGCCATAAAGGAAGAAGAAGAGGAAGGTGAATATATCCAAGGGGACATTGACTCCTACCTCAACAATGATGATGACTTTCTGGAGGAGGATGTCGTGGACTTCTACACCAACGATGATGATTCCGACTTCATCGATGATGAGTAGATGCACTAGAGCATTGTCGTAGCATGAGGAGTATCGGTCCCATTGTATCTTAGCTTTCAGAATGCTTCTTAAAACCATCTATCTTCCTTTGACGTTGTGGTGTGTGTACGTTTGTATCGTGTGCTTTGCTTGAATGAATGAAAAGAAGTTAGTTGCAAAACCTGAGTCAAACTCATAGTTTTAGCTTTGAAATCAAAACCATGAACCTTAGAACTTTCCCTCTTACCCCTTTATCTACCTCAATCTTCAGATGACTCGTGGAAACCAAGGAGGGAGCAGCTCATCGCAAGACCCAATACTGTAGATTCTGCAGACTCTCATTGCAGACCGTGAAGCTAGTAGAGTAGAGCGCCAAGCTAATCTATTAACACTGCAGCAGATCGCCCAGATGGCTCACAAGAATCAGAACCATGGAAATCAGGATCATCATGGATCCAAACTCAAAAACTTCCAGAATACAAATCCCCCAATCTTTAGTACTTCAGAGAACCCACTGGATGCTGATGACTATTTGCAGACAATGCGGAACAACTTAGAAGAAGCAGGAGTGGATGCCAATGAAAAAGTTCTTTTTGCCACCCACTATTTGGCAGGAGATGCAAGAGCATGGTGGAACATCATCTGCACAATGAACCATGGTCAAGTGATGACATGGGAAGCCTTCAAAATCAAGTTCAGCCGCACCCACGTGCTGCAGGGTCTAGTCACCCGAATGAGGGATGAATTCGGAGAGTTGAAGCAAGGCATAATGACTGTAGTGGAGTATCGTGACAAATTCTTGTCCTTAGCAAGGTATGCACCTGATGAGATCAACACGGAGGCCAAGAAGGAGGAGAGATTCCTGAACAGACTGCATGATGAGATACAGACTGTCCTCATCACCATCCATTTCTAGGATCTCAAAGAGCTAGTCGACTCCACCATTCAGATGGAAGGGAAGATTAATCAAGAAAACGACAACCGCAAACGTCACATGATGCACCAAGATGGATCCAACAGTCACCAGAAGTACCGTCCCAACCCTTCAGCGGGATATGCACCAAGGAACAATCGACCTCCAATGTCTCGCCCCAGCTACCCCAACTGTAGCGGAGGAAATGTGAAGTCCGGAGGAAACAACAATCACTCTGGCAACACCAGCAATTTCAACCGTGCACCTCCCAAGAGCAACAACAACAACATTGCACCCAGAACTAGAAGCAATGCTATGCCCGTGGCAGCAAAAGACAAGTCTCAAATCACCTATTTCGAGTGTGGAGTGAAGGGTCACTATTCCAATGAGTGCCCCAAGAAGATTGCCGCCACTGCCAATGTGAATGCCCCAGCTCAATAGCAGCATCGTGTTCAACTAGGAAGAAGATTTGCCCCAGGGAACCCTCACAACCGCAATGGTCGTCTCTTCCACATGAACGCCGAAGAAGCCCAAGAAGCGCCAGATGTAGTGCTGGGTATGTTTTCTGTCAACTCAGTTTTAGCAAGAGTGTTGTTTGATTATGGAGCATCGCACTCATTTGTCACCGAAGAATTTGCATGCACTAGTAAGATTCACCCAACCAACTTGAAGCATGTCATGATAGTTCAAATCCCCGGTTCAACTACAAAAGCTAGAAAAATTTGCAAAGCTATGCCTATCGGAATACATGGGATAGATTTTTATGCCAATCTAATAGTACTTGGAACCAAAGGTTTGGAAGTAGTACTAGGAATGGATTGGATGTCAAAGCATAAAGGATTGATTGACTGTGCCAACAAAGCCATCACCATGACCAGTAGCTCTGGAGTATCAGTAGAGCATATCTTTGAAACCTTACCCCGTCAATTCAAGTGTAATAAGAGTCTAGCCCTACCCACCATTGACCAAGTCAGAGTAGTCTATGAATACCCCGATGTATTCCCAGATGAATTGCCCGGTATGCCCCCGGATAGGGATATTGAGTTCATTATTGAACTAATCCCTAGAACCGGACCCATAGCCCAGAGACCCTATAACATGAACCCCTCAGAGTAGTGGAATTGAAGAAGCAGCTGGATGCTATGTAGGCAACATGCTTGATCCAACCAAGCGCATCGCCATGGAGATTGCCAGTGTTATTCGTCGACAAGAAATAAGGAGGCAACCGTTTGTGCACAGATTACAGGAAGCTGAATGACATCACAATCTAGAACAAGTACCCTTTGCCGAATATAGAGGATCTATTTGATCAGTTGACTGGAGAAAATGTGTTCTCTAAGATCGATCTTAGGACTGGTTATCACCAACTTAAGATTCGTGCAATGGATATTCTAAAGACCGCCTTTACTACTCGTTATGGTTTATACGAGTATACGGTTATGTCTTTTGGATTAACCAATGCCCCTGCTTATTTCATGAATCTCATGAATAAGATCTTTATGAATTTTCTAGACAAGTTTGTCGTTGTGTTTATCAACGATATCCTTATCTACTCTGATACATTGCAAATGTATCTATAATTTTTGATGTTACATGCTTGGTTTTATCCACTTTCTTGTGTTTTGTCCACACTTTGGAGTTCTTTTCATATGATTTCTTGGACTAACCTATTAACAAGAACCACAGTGCCAGCTGCCTGTTTTCTGCTGTTTTTGGTTCCAGGAAAGTCAGAAAATGAATATTCTCGGAATTGGATGGGACAAAAGCCAAAGTGCCTATTTTCCGAAGTCATCGGATGCGAATACGAGACGGAGAAGGGCGGAGGCCACACACCACGTCAGCATGACCACTTGGGCCGCCAGGTGGTGTGTGGCCAGCCGCACCCCTCGGCCTCCTTGACTATAAGATGCCCTCGGACGAAAACCCTAAGTGCCCGATCAAAATCCACGAAAGAGTTCAGAGCCGTCATCTCCATCCCTAGATCGGGAGGATCAAGCTCTTCCGGCACCGCCAGAGAGGAATTCACCAGAGGCCTTCTTCATCACCATGCAAGCCTTCATTGTGATGCGTGAGTAGTTCATCCTTGGACTACGGATCCATGTAGTAGCTAGATGGCTGGTTCTCCTCATTTGTGCTTTCATGTTTAGATCTTGTGAGCTCCGTTCATGATCAAGATCATCTATTTGTAATTCTGCATGTTGTGTTTGTGAGGATCCGATGGATATTGAGATGCTATTTCAGATTGATTATTGATTCTATCATGTCTTTGTTATTTGTGATCTTGCATGCTTTCCGTTGTTAGTAGCTATCTTGGCCAAGTAGATGCTAGCAACTCCAAGAGTTAGTATTTATGCTCGATAGTGGGTTCATGCCTTTGGTAACTGGGAAGTGCGTAAATCTCTAAGGTACTAGATGTGCTGTTGCTACTAGGGAGAAAACAACAATCCTTTGTTCATAGAACAATCATATTGTTTACTTTACACGTAGTTCGTAAAGCAATAATCTGTTGCTTGCAAGTTAATACTGGAGGGGGATCGGATGATAACCTGAAGGTGGATTATTAGTCATAGATGTAGTTGGATGGCGGTCTATGTATAATGTTGTAATTCCCAATCAAGTCTCAAAGGAGTCAAGATGATTAGTATATGCATGTATTGCTTTCTCGATGTTTGTCAATTGCCCCACTGTAATTTGTTCACCCAGGATGTTACCTATCTAAGGAGAGCCACCTCTAGTGAACTATGGATCCCGGTCCTTTTCTTTACATACAATCTACAAACTATTTACCGCTTTGTGTTTACTTTCTGCAAACTTTTACTTCTTTCCATTCGATATGTTTAATCCTTTGTTTTCAGCAAAACACGGTGAGATTGACAACCTCATCGCAAGTTGGGGACAAAGTTCTGTGGTTGTGTTGTGCAGGTCTCCACGTTGCTACTAGCACCGGTAGTGCGCCCCGCCAAGGCTCAGCTAGCAACACCTTTGGGGTGTTTCCTTGCTCCTACTGGTTCGATTAAACCTTGGTTTCATACTGAGGGAAACTTGCTGCTGTTCTCATCATACCTTCCTCTTGGGGTTCCGAATGAGCTCTACATCAACACTTTGACACTTTTCTAGCGCTGCATATTGAGCCATCAAGCATTTTTCCGCACTGCTGTCAGAGTCAAGGACATCTTCACAAGGGGAGTCTCTCATAACCAATCTCTTTACTTTTTTTTTGCTTAGTTTCTTTTTGCTTAGTTTGCTTATTTTGTTATCAAAAACATAAAAAAATAGTTTTACTAGTTTGCTTTCTTATTCAAAAACACAAAAAAATTAAGTCTCCTTTAGTTGTCACCTCTTCCTTAGCTCACCATGTTGATCCCTAAATTCACCTTGAAAGACCTTTCAATTGGTAGTGGTTCTATAATTGGGAAAGATAATATTGAAGAGGTCTTTAATCATGTTAGTAAACATGAGGATACTAAGGATAGATCCCTTGCAGAACTTGCTCTGAACTATGAGATTGCTGAAGCTTCTTTAATTCACATGATAGAAGCTAGGTTTGTTAACCTCAACCCCTTAATGCAAGTAATGTTTCTTAAGTTTAAAGAAATTGAGGACACTGAAAAGAGGGATTTTATTCTAGAAACTGTGTTTAAGGAGTTCTATGATGTTGCCAAGGAAGCTAGGAAAGTCTTTGAACATTTCAATATGCTAGGCTCATGTGTAGATGTTGTTGGTACACGAGAAAAGATGAATGAAACCGAACCTAATGGGGAGGAACCTAATGAAGGAGATATGCCCTAGAGGCAAATAATAAATAGGGTTTTTATTGTCATATCTCAATTAGTTTATAATAGTTTCATATTGTGCTATAACTGTGCCAAGTGGAAACATTGGTACAGGTGTGGTATGAAACAACCAAGTCCCTAGTAGCCTCTATTCATACTAGTTCGTTGGTCACGAAGATGAACTGGGTTTCAAGATCATGGACATTTATGCCGACTGACAACGAGATCATATCATTGGAGAATGATGTGGTTGGACATTCCTCAAAGGATTACAACACGATCAAGTCATATAGTTCATTGTTGCAACAGCTATACCTAGACTCCTTCTCCTTAGACCGTGAGCTCATATTACTCAATGCTTCCCTAGGCTGCTTTGACTGCATCAAACATCATCTGGTAATGCGGTGGCCATAAAGGTGTACATTGGGTATTCCGAAGGAACAATAGATGACATGTGACTGCAAGACCGGGACTTGTTCACCCACATGATGGGTAAAGATACATACGGCCGACTTGGTGAGATTACATCTATAAATGTTGCAACATGTGACTAGGTCATGGGGATGTAATATCACGGTAACAACAAAACATAACTTGTTGTGAACGAGATTGAACAAGGTATGGGATACTAGTGATCGGATCTCGGACAAGTTGTATCGAGAAACAAAAGGAAGAGGATGCTACATTTAAACGGTTCAAACGACATTGTCATCAGGAATGCATAGGGGTCACATGTACATCCCTGGTCCCTCTGTTGATCATTGATACAGATCATGTCTAGAGCATTCCCGAGCCATGAGAGGATACACTTAAGGGTACGATGAGAGCGATCATTCGTAAGACGGAATCACAATAGACAAAGAGAAATACGGAATCATTCCGCGGAGAGATCCGAAGTTGTTCGGAGAAAGAATAAGGGTCCGGAATCATTCCGGGAAAGATCCGAAGTCGTTCGGAGGAAATCAAAAGGGAACCGAAAGGTGTTTCGGGTCAAGATGGATTTTGTAATATGTATTTACATATTAATTAATGTAATTAATATTAAATATAATATTAAAATCTAATTTGAAGAGTTATTCCACTAATGGGCCAAACTTCCTAGGGAAATAGGGTCCATGAGGGAAAACCAGAGGAGGGAAGGGCCAAGGGCCAAAGGGCCAAGGCCCAGGCGCCTTGAGGGGGCCCACCCGGCCAGCCTAGGGCTGTGCGCGGGGTGAGGCCCACCCCTGGCCGGCGGCCCATGAAGGCCCATGCACCTCCCCCCTCTCCCTTGTTTAGTCCCACATGGGAAACCCAAAGGGGAGGGCACACCCCCTCCCCCTATATAAAGGGGTGCCCATGGGTGCGATGACACACACCAAATACACAACTTGAGAAGTCCTTTGGTTGACTTTCTCCCTCCCTCTCTCTATACCTCGTGACCATGGCCCCAAGTCTGGGCTATGCGATCGAGGCACTCCTGCAATACGCCATTGCGCTACAGGGATTCCTAGCCGGATATCAACTTCCACACTCCCGGCGGGATCGGGGAGCCGGAGGTCTTATCGTGCACCAGATGTGTACGAAGACACGAGGCACAATACTTGGGGCACTAGAATGTCGTGAGCCGGAGCTGTTGCACGATGAAGATGATGAAGATCAAGAAGGAGCAAGGGGTGACCTACGAGGAGCTTCACGACCTTGAGTTCGGCTACAAGTACGACTACTTTAACCACATTCCCTATGGAACATTAACCGCGTACGGTCTACAAGGGTATGTATTCTCTACGCTCAGACCGTTACCGCATTACTACATATATAGATCCTAGGCAGTTTCTGGGGTTTCAACGTAGGAAATTTTTGTTTTCCGCGCCGATCTCCTACAGTGGTATCAGAGCCGATCTATGCGTATGAGTGTTGTATGGCCAGTACGGACATGTATTGTGTGGGCATTGATCCCTTAGTTGTTACCCTCTAACATGTACTTGTTTATATCACGGTATTGTTTGATGAAGCGGCCCGGACCGACCTTACGCGTATTCGTACGCGAGACTGGTTTCACGCTCAACATACGGCTTGTACCATACAAGTGGCTAGAGGGTGTCTGTCTCTCATTCGATAGTTGATATAGCATTTACAACGGAGGGCCCTGAAAGGGGTGTAGTAGAGACAACTGTCGGATCCATGTTGTGGTTCGAAAGTTCGTAGTTTAGAAACGGTTCTAGTGCGAAAGCCCTAACAACCACGTAAAACTTGCAATAGATAAAGTAGAGGCGCCTAACTTTATTTTGTAGGGGGCATGTGATTATGATATGGCAATGGTCGTTATGAAGGTAAAGTAGTTTACTTTTCTGTTACTAAGTAGTGTAGTAATATTCATCGTTCTGATGAACGATCTGGTGGAGGCGTCACGGACTTGGCATCAAACCAAGGGCGAGATGGAGATCATGCCGGAGTGCTCGATGGAGATCAAGGCGCAAGAAGAAAGACCATATCATATCACATTATACATATGATGTTGATACCTGTTTTACATCTTATTGTGTGCTAGTATTTAGATACTCAACGGTAGCAAATAAGATAATCCCTGTTTAATTCCAATGTTGTGTTTTCCCCTTGTGTGTGCACCACCAAGAAAGTTCTTCGGTATGAGGCCGGCCGTGATGATCGGGGGTCAGACATATCTACGTTTGCATACAGTGGGTGCAATCCATGTTGCACAGCGAATACACACAAGTTAGATTTGGCGAGCCTATCATGTACAGACATGGCCTTAGAACACAAGAGATCGAAAGATCGAGCATGAGTCACATGGATGATGTGATTGACATTAGTGAATGTCTACCTTTGATAATGCACTGATGGCCGTGATGATCGGGGGAGGTGCGGAGGATAGGGATCATGCGATCACTAAAATCGTCCAGGGGATGACCGTTTTAGTGGAGACCAATTATAAATTGATCTCTTATTATAAACTTAGTCTAGATGTTTATTTGCAAATATCTTGCTAGATCTTAGCCTATCCCATTGAGGTCCTTTGCGACCATGGGAATATATTTCTTAATATGGAACTTAGCAAAAGGGTCCAACTTCATAGATTAATACCCATGACTAAGGGATATCCTCGTAAAAGGTGATCTTCTCTTCTTGACACAATAACCATTAGAAGATAATTCGATGACTCCGGAATGTTTGTGTTTTCTCCATAATCATCCAATAAGCCATTCTCCATTCAATGGATAATTGGGCTACATTTTGTATTCTACAAAATTAGGCACATAGAGTATGAGCCATTGGATGGGTTTTGCTCCATCATGGATGAAAAGAGGATGTTTGGAAAAACACTTAGCAATCTTGCATTAGAGTTGAGAACTCCTAGAAGGGCTTTATTGCAAATGGAGGTCATGGATGAAAAGGTATATGTAAGATATATAAATTATAAATGTGGTTCTTGCAAAACTCGTTGCAGTTTGCAAAGTATTTGATAATTGTCCTGTTTTGTGAAAACAGGATGATCTGCTTGAGAATTGCTGGATTTGAGGCAATGTGGCTTGATGACGGCAAGCAAAATAGTTGATGGCCGACGTCACCTCTTCCCTCAAAGTTTGTCATTTGGATTAGTGGACTTGAATATAGATTTGTAATCCTTGTTTGTGTGTCTTGCTTTTGATAAGACAATTATTCATGTGAACAAGTTACAAACCAGTTTGTACTGTTCTTATGAACAATATCTTATGGTCACATTACGATTACAAATAAGTTATTCTCATCACTATGTTAATGATAATAGTTTAAACATTTATAAAGGATTAGAATGCTAAAAGATATCCAAAGCTTAATAATGAACAGACACTACAATTTAAGTCATTTTGGTTATTGCAGGTTCTTTATGAAAGATCGGGGTCCTAGATGCTTAATCTAGAGACTTTGCAAAACCATGCCTCTCGGGCAGAATGACTATCGCATTCTGGTAAAACGGTAATATGCGAAGAAATGTTGAATCTTATACATAGTGATGTATCATATTTTCAAAAAGTAGTGGAAATCATTAGTTAATTGCGGACTTAAGTGAATAAGTGTATTTACTTAATGAAACATGAAGTTTGAAATGATTTGAATTGTTCAAATGAGTTCATGACTAAATGGGATATTGAATTAACTGAATTAACAAGTCTCTTCGATTTGATCGACATGACTGAAGTATTCAAGTTAAGTTTAGCATAACAGGAACTTGTGAAAGATGTTTCACAAATTATGATAATTGGATGAATTCAAACTTTGTTGAAGTGTCTAAACATCATAATCATTTTGTATGAGATACATATTATCTCTTATCATGGGTTGTAGTTGTCATTTAGAGTTAGAGATCAAAATAAGCAAACACTCATTTGAAATACAAAGGAACATCTAAAAGATTCGTGGAAACAACACCATAAGTGTTATGGCACGTTCGAGTTTCTGGAGATTTCGATAAGTTGAAGTCGTGGCGAATAAAACAAGTCTTTGTAGAGCATTCTTAGGAAACTATGAATGCATCTTCCACAAAGGGACATACCTGTTGTTGTCCGAAGTTGATGTGTCTTGATGAAGATACAGGTGGAAGAAAGTAAAAGATCAAAACAAGGTATTTGACCTTACCTCCGAATTGTTGAGTGGCACAGCAGAATTTGTTTCGTGAATCCAAACTCTACAAATAGAGGAGAAACCAATGATAATGATCATAAAGTTTTAGGGAATACTTTTACTAAAGAAAGTAGGATTCAACTATATATTGTACAAGTTTGTGGAAATTATATTATTGATTCACTTGTCATGTTTTGAACAAGACATACCTACAAATTACAAAGAAGCGTGATGAACCTGAGTGCGAGAAATGACTAGGAGTCATAAAATCATATATTAAGTTACATTTAAGATTGCAAAGTAACATGTTACTTGATCTTATTAAAGCAAAGAAGTTTACTTGATATTTCTAAATGACTGCAAAGTCATAAGAAGTAAATGAAACTTAATGAATGACAAAAAGCTCGATTTGTCACAAGTTTGGACAAATTCAAGGAATTGACTACAACAGTAGTGATGCTTAAGTCTTTTGGATATACACTAGAAATATATTGATATTGAAGTCTCGTAATTGGAATTCTCAAATTGATAATGATCAAAGAATTTTGGAATGTCCAAGATTATCGAGAGGACCTAGATTTGAGTGGGAGCTAAGTGAAATCCCTGGATCTCAAACATGAATGTCATATTTGAGTGGGAGCTAAGTGAAATCCCTGGATCTCAAACATGAATGTCATAATTGAGTGGGAGCCTAGTGAAATCCCTGGATCTCAAACATGAATGTCATATTTGAGTGGGAGCGTGAAATCATTCTAGATATGTGGATGCCATATGTGAATGATGTGATTGGTGTTGATAATATTTAAGTTAGATAAATAAGGATGAAGTTGAAGTTATTAAACAATAAGATCTATCGAGATAGATTGGTGAGTTTAATAAACACTGAATGTCGAATGCTTCCTGGACTTGATTCTGAAAGATGTTTAGAATTTCCTAAGCAAGATTCTGAAAAAGTTCAGAATGGAACAAGGTAAGAAAGAAGTTCTTACTATATGAAGCATTGAGTATTGCAACTATGATTGAAATAAAGAGATGCATTGCATCTCCTATGCCTCGGTCATAGGTTCTTCCATATAACCATGTTGTACACTCGACGTAATGTGACCCGAAGATCTGGTTGGTAGGACAAAGTCTTAACTATAAGAGCATGTCTTTAAGTGATTCCTGTGTTGATCACTGAACCAGAATTAAGTTTGTACTTAAATGGCAAGAAGCAATGTAAGTGACATAGTTGCATTTCATGCACTAGGATCTACATAGATATAGAAGTATAAAAGCTTCATCTGATGTGATGTACAATGTTATGGCAGGGCTAGTTCGCTTTTAACGTAGAATGATGTGTCCCAGGGCCTAGTTCCCATGAGAAAGCCCTCGAGGTTGATCTAACGTCACTATAAGCTCCTGGAATCCGGCCTCGTTCTGCTGCCATGACTATAGTATATACAAAAAGGATAACAAAGTGTGTTTCGAAGTTTAGATGACAAAAGTGAAAAACGACCATCATCATAAACACTAGAAACAAAGTCTCACTTTGTTGCCAAACAAATACTTCGACCCATTATACAATAATGGAGTGAATGTCAAAATAAGGAAGACATTAACGATTTGCAAAAGACATAATGATCTGGTAAAACAGAACATGGACATGAAGTTTCCCATGAGCATGCATGATCTGTAAACGCATATGGCATATGGTTTATATGTGTAAAATGCAAAATGGATTATTTGTACTCTAGTGCAAGTGGGAGACTGAAGGAGATATGCCCTAGAGGCAAATAATAAATAGGTTTTTGTTGTCATATCTCAATTAGTTTATAATAGTTTAATATTGTGCTATAACTGTGCCAAGTGGAAACATTGGTACAAGTGTGGTATGAAACAACCAAGTCCCTAGTAGCCTCTATTCATACTAGTTCGTTGGTCACGAAGATGATCTGGGTTTCAAGATCATGGGCATTTATGCCGACTGACAACGAGATCATATCATTGGAGAATGATGCAGTTGGACATTCCTCGAAGGGTTGCAACACGATCAAGTCATATAGTTCATTGTTACAACAGCTATACCTAGACTCCTTCTCCTTAGACCGTGAGCTCATATTACTCACTGTTTCCCTAGGCTGCTTTGACTGCATCAAACGTCATCTGGTAATGCGGTGGCCATAAAGGTGTACGTTGGGTATTCTGAAGGAATAGTAGATGACACATGACTGCAAGACCGAGATTTGTTCACCCACATGACGGGTAAAGATACATACAGACGACTTGGTGAGATTACATCTACAAATGTTGCAACATGTGACTAGGTCACGGGGATGTAATATCATGGTAACAAGAAAACACAACTTGTTGTGAACGAGATTGAACAAGGTATGGGATACTGGTGATCGGGTCTCGGACAAGTTGTATCGAGAAACAAAAGGAAGAGGATGCTACATTTAGATGGTTCAAATGACATTGTCATCAGGAATGCATAGGGGTCACATGGACATCCATGGTCCCTCTGTTGATCATTGATACAGATCATGTCTAGAGCATTCCCGAGCCGTGAGAGGATACACTTAAGGGTACGATGAGAGTGATCATTCATAAGACGGAATCACAGTAGAGAAAGAGAAAGCCGGAATCGTTCCGCGGAGAGATCCGAAGTTGTTCGAAGAAAGAATAAAGGACCAGAATCATTTCGGGAAAGATCCGAAGTCGTTCGGAGGAAATCGAAAGGGAACCGAAAGGTGTTTCGGGTCAAGATGGATTTTGTAATATGTATTTACATATTAATTAATGTAATTAATATTAAATATAATATTAAAATCTAATTTGAAGAGTTATTCCACTAATGGGCCAAACTTCCTAGGGAAATAGGGCCCATGAGGGAAAACCGGAGGAGGGAAGGGCCAAGGGCCAAAGGGCCAAAGCCCAGGTGCCTTGAGGGGGCCCACCTGGCCAGTGTAGGGCTATGCGCAGGGTGGGGCGCACCCCTGGCCAGCGGCCCATGAAGGCCCATGCGCCTCCCCCCTCTCCCTTGTTTAGTCCCACATGGGAAACCCAAAGGGGAGGGCACACCCCCTCCCCCTATATAAAGGGGTGCCCACGGGTGGGATGAGACACACCAAATACACAACTTGAGAAGTCCTTTGGTTGACTTTCTCCCTCCCTCTCTCTATACCTCGTGACCATGGCCCCAAGTCTGGGCTGTGCGATCGAGGCACTCCTGCAGTACGGCGTTGCGCTGCAGGGATTCCTAGCCGGATATCAACTTCCGCACTCCCGGCGGGATCGGGGAGCCGGAGGTCTCATCGTGCGCCGAATGTGTACGAAGACACGAGGCGCAACACTTGGGGCGCTAGAATGTCGTGAGCCGGAGTTGTTGCACGATGAAGATGATGAATATCAAGAAGGAGCAAGGGGTGACCTGCGAGGAGCTTCACGACCTTAAGGTTGGCTACGAGTATGACTACTTCAACCACGTTCCCCGCGGAACATTAACCGCGTAAGGTCTACAAGGGTATGTATTCTCTATGCTCAGGACATTACCGCATTACTACATAGATAGATCCTAGGCAGTTTCTGGGGTTTCAACGTAGGAAATTTTTTGTTTTCCGCGCCGATCCCCTACACCTAAGATACCAATACCCTTTAAACTAGTAGCAATACATGATGCCATAGAAAAGAATCTTGATTAGATTATTCCTGCAAACCCTTTTGATGAGAATAGTGAACCTAAGAGCATTGAGAGAGGATCCTCTAGGACTTATTTGGATGATATACCTTGCCTTGTTGAAAATATTTCTGGTATTGATCTTAATGCTTCTTCATTTGAGAACACTTGATCCTTTTTCTTGCTTCTTATGCCTAACTTAAAGGCGTTAAAGAAAAGTACTTATTGGGAGATAACCCAAAAGTTTTAGATGAGTCTTGGAAGTTATTACTTCAGTAATAACCGCTCCTTATCCTTTTTATTTGATTTTTGTGCCAAGAGTAACCTCTAATGAGAGAGAAGTAATGATTGGGAAAGTTGCTGTCCTAAAACAGATTTCTGTGCTTCACCGTAAAAATTCGTGTAAAATCTCTGAACGTCTTTTTGAGGCGCGAATTTTTTTGCTTCCGCTCCAGGTTGTTATCTAACTTTCGTTAGTTCAACACTTTTTGATTTGAGCAACAGAAGGTCTTCGAAATTTTTTGTCTTTACCTGCTTATCTGTTTTGGCAGATTTCTGCCATTTTCTGCATTTGCTTCTTGTTGGATTCTTTATGAGTTCTTTTGGGGAATTGAGATTTTTGAGGGAAGTGCTACAGTAGCTAGTGTTCTAATGGAAGTTTATTTGGTGTTAGAACTGAACCTTAATACTTATTTATCTTGAGTGCACTAATGTTGCTAATAAAGATTGTGTGAAGTTTTGTATGAAGGAAAAATTTCAGGTGTATGGAAGGAATGAGTAATGAGATGAAGGATGGACTAAAGCTCAAGCTTGGGGATGCCACGTGTGTAACTCCAAGAAATATCCAAGAAGTACAAGCGTCAAATCTTGGGGATGCCACGTGTGTCACCCCAGGAAATATCCAAGAAGTACAAGCGTCAAAGCTTGGGGATGCCCAAGGCATCCCCTTCTTCATCAATAAAAATCCCAGGTTTCTTCCAAACGCTTCATTTTTATTGTTTCATGCACATTTGTGTTGTTCTTGGAGCGTCTTCTTTTTCGTTTTCGTTTTGGTTTTTTGTTTGCTTAAGTTTTCTGAATAAATTGGTTGGACACCCTCTTTCATACATTGGTTTGCAAATAGTTTGGTTTGGTTTGGAAAAGAGTAGGAAAGTTCATACTTATGTGGTAAAAAGAGCTTGTTTTTGAATGTGGCCTATGCTTTGTCATGCCATGTTTGATATTGTTTTGGCTTTATGCTTAGTATTCTTTGTTGTAGCATGACTTGTTATAAACAATTGAGATTGCTTAATGTGCCTTGGATGAATCATGCGTTGTTTTAGCATATTAAAACATAGTATAGTGGTATTCTCCTTTGATGCTTTATTTGGGTTGACTTGGCGCATGCTCACACCATGTTATGACTTTCTCAAGTCACCATAAGCCTTTATGATCCTTTAGTTTTCAACTTGTAGTATCACTTTATGCTTTGATCAATGATGTTTTGTCGCTCTGCATGATTATGGCCATTATTGCTCTCTTAGTTTGTCGCTCCCAGTCTTTTGCTAGCCTCCACAACAAAGTATGAGTTCCACTCATGCATCCAACTCCCTAAACCAAGTCATTCCAAAGATTCCACATACCTACCTACTAGCTTATGCTATTCCAAGTATATTCATGCTTTTGTTTACCTTCCAAATTAAACTTGTTATGAGAAAACTAGTGATTAAAGCTCTCACGAACGTGATGGCACACTTTACTTTTTTGCATCTAATAAACTTGAACCATTGGGTCCTTCTTTGTTTCGTATATGCTTGCGATTTATAAGTTGAAATTAGCAGAACCATGTATCATGGGGAACGCTTTCAACATTGCACTTGTACTTTGTACCCCTTTGATACCATGTTCTTTTGCTTACGGATCCCGGCGGTGTGAAATAAAAGTGGAACTTGTAAGATCATGGAGTTTGTATGTGTGTTAGAGAAACGCCTGGGCCGCTAGCCTAAGCCATGCCTAATCATGGTGGAAACTTGCAGCATCACCATAATGAGCACTCTATGAAGCATCCTCAATAAAAACCTATGGAAATAGCAAATAAAAAGATCGCTGAGATGCTCATTGTCTGCTTTCCTTGTCATTTTGATTATGGGATAGCTCCTGTATCATGTGCAAGGGGTACCATGTTGGCGGTTCTTTATGATACATATGTACTTACAATGACAAGAGCTTACTTGTGACTAAAGTTGAGTAGCATGAGGATCGGTCTTCGTAAGTAAGGGGCATGAGATTTCGGTTTATAACTTGTCAAGCATATCCTCTTAGTTGTGTCACTTTAACCTTAATCACCTTCAAGATGCTTATGATAGGGGCAATGAGAGCTGAAAGCTATAAGTACCATAATTTTTGGAAGCTCTTTATGAGACTTGAATCCCTACTTCCTTTTATAAAGGCCTTTCTTCCACCATTACATATTGAGTCTCCACCTTCTACCTTTATGCACCTACTTTGAGATCATAGTGGCCATACTTAGTTCTATGTGCATTGTCCCAAGACTAGTTGATTGATGCATAACTTGATATTGCTTGTTTTAAACTATTTGTATCTAGTCACTCTTATGAACTTTTAAGGTGTCCTATGCATTTATATTTGCTACTCTATTGAGGGACAAGCTGAATGCTATTATGCTATGTTTTCTTTATGTGAAACAAACAAACGTCTTGCAAAGTATTGTTATTCATGAATCTTTTGTTTGTGCCTTTTCATGTTGCATCATAGTTTCTTTGTCTTATTGCTAGAACTTTGTCTTTCATGTTATGATTGAAGTACTATGATCCCAGCTTTGAATGTTTTACAAATACTTTGATCAAGTCTTTGATGGTGCATGTCACCTCAAAAATTATTCTTTCTTTTTATCACTTACCTACTCGAGGACGAGCAGGAGTTAAGCTTGGGGATGTTGATACATTGCAAATGTATCTATAATTTTTGATGTTCCATGCTTGGTTTTATCCACTTTCTTGTGTTTTGTCCACACTTTGGAGTTCTTTTCATATGATTTCTTGGACTAACCTATTAACAAGAGCCACAGTGCCAGCTACCTGTTTTCTGCTGTTTTTGGTTCCAAGAAAGACAGAAAATGAATATTCTCGGAATTGGACGGGACAAAAGCCAAAGTGCCTATTTTTTCGGAAGTCATCAGATGCCAGAATACGAGACGGAGAAGGGCCAGGGGGCGGCCACACCACTAGGCCGCGCGGCCAGGCTTGGCCCACGCCAGGGGGTGGTGTGGCCATCCCAGGCACCCCCTCGGCCTCCCCTTCTGACTATAAGATTGTTGGAGATATGCCCAAGAGGCAATAATAAAAGTGGTTATTATTATATCTTTGTGTTTATGATGAATGTTTGCATCCCATGCTATAATTGTATTATAAGGAAACACTAATACATGTGTGTTTTGTAAACATAAAAGAGTCCCTAGTAAGCCTCTTGTTGAACTAGCTTGTTGATTAATTGATGATCATGGTTTCCTGATCATGGACATTGGATGTCATTAATAACAAGATTATATCATTAGGAGAATGATGTGATGGACACACACCCATAGTAAGCGTAGCATAAGATCAAGTCATTAAGTTCGTATTGCTACAAGCTTTCAAATGCATAGTAACCTAATCCTTCGACCATGAGGTTATGTTAATCACCATCACCGGATGGGTGCTTTGATGACATCAAACACCGCTCAGAATCGGATGGTTATAAAGGTGTCATTGGGTATTCTAAAAGTATGTGTTGAAGCGCATGGACCAAGATTGGGATTTGTCCATCCATATGACGGATAGATATGCTCTGGGCCCTCTCGGTGGAATGTCATCTAGTTAGCTTGCAAGCACGTGACTAGGTCACAGGGGATGACATAACATGGAACGAGTAAAGATTACTTATCAGTAACGAGGTAGAACTAGGTATGGAGATACCGACGATCAAACCTCGGATAAGTAGAGTATCGCGTGACAAAGGGATTTGGTTTCGTATGTTAATGGTTCTATCAATCACGAAGTCATCGTTGAGTATGTGGGAGCCGTTATGGATCTCCAGATCCTGCTGATGGTTATTGATCGGAGAGGTGTCTCCATCATGTCTACATATTCACGAACCGTAGGGTGACACACTTAAGGTTCGAAGTTGTTTTAAGTAGATATGGAATGTGCATTGGAGACCGAATGTTGTTCGGAGTCTCGGATTGGATCCGGGACATCACGAGGAGATCCGGAATTGTCCAGGGAATAAGATTCATATAATGGGGATCATTTTATAAGTTATAAAATGTCCCGGAGTGTTTGTATGGGGATTCTAGAATGCTTCGGAATGTTCCGGAAGGTTCTAGAAGATATTTTGGAGTTTACTTGAAAACCAAGATAGGATAAGGGGAAACTTAAAGGGTAAGTACAGGAAACTTGGGGGGGAAGGACTCTCCCCCCAAGCCTCCTTGTGCGTCGGCCCTAAGGGGTGGGCCTAGGGGTGGGAACCCTAGGCCGCACCCCTCCCTCTATATATAGAGGGGTGGAGGCGCCACCCCGCTTGCCCCTCCCCACTCCAAACCCTAGCCTCCTCTCTCCTCCTCCTTCCATCTGCTCTGGCTTAGGCAAATCCCTGCAGAATTCTCTACTCCACCACCACCACCACGCCGTCATGCTGCTGGGATTCCATGGAGAGATCTACTACCTCCGCTGCTCGCTGGAACGGGGAAAGGAAGGTCTGCTTCAACTCCGCACGTGTGACCGATTGCGGAAGCTCTGCCGGAACGCGGCGCCGGAAGGATCGTCTACTCGATCTTGAGATCGTCAAGTGATCGTCTACATCAACCACGAGATCCGATCTCGCACAAGGCTTTCGGATCTACAAGGGTTAGTACAGATCTATCTCGTTGCACATGTCTAATAGATTAGATCTTGGCTTTTATCTAGATTAGATCTGGGTTTTGTTCGTCCTTGCGGTAGAATTTTTTTGTTTTCCATGCTACAAACCCATCAGTGGTATCAGAGCCTTGTCTATGCGTAGATCTGTTGCACGAGTAGAACACAATGGTTTTGTGGGCGTTGGTGCTCGTGCCGTATTTTTCTTTGTGTACTTTGCGTCTTGCGGTTTGGTGGGATGAAGCGGCTCGGGCTAACCTTACATGTCATTGCACATGAGACTTGCTCCACGCTTGACGTGTAACTTGCTTTGCACAAGTGGCTTTGCGGGTGTCTGTCTCTCCTACCATAGTATAGATTCAATTTACACTTTGTACTTGATAGCACTTGTATCAACGTTGTGGTTCAGTTTCGTAGGTAAGATCCGTTCTTATTCGAAAGCTCCAAACCACGTAGAACATGCAAAGAAAATTAGAGGCGTCTAACTTGTTTTTGCAAGGGTTTTGTGATGTGATATGGCCATCATGTGATTGTGATTATATTTGATGTATGCAATGATCCTTGTTGTAATATGGCAACCGGCAGGAGCCTAATGGTTGTCTTTGATTCTGTTAAGACCTGCGTGTCTATTCATCTTGTAATAGCTTTATTCTAAGTAGTTGTAATAGTTGCTAGTGATGATGGACAACCATGAAGCGGCGCCACTCACCTTGATGCAATGCTGGTGATGATGGAGATCATGTCCGTGCTTTGGAGATGGAGATCAAAGGCATAAGAAGAAAGGGCCATATCATATCACACTAATTATGAATTGCCTGTGATGTTAATCCTTTATGCATCTTGTATTGCTTAGATCGCAACGGTAGCATTATAAGATGATCCCTCTCACTAAATATCAAGTAATAAAGTGTTCATCCTTAGTTGGCGCCATTGCTAAGACTCGTCGTTTCGAATCATCTCGTGATGATCGGATGTGATAGATTCTATGTGTGCATACAACGGGTGCAAGCCAGATTTGCACATGCGGAAACTAAGGTTGATCTTGATGAGCCTAGCATGTACAGACATGGTCTCGGAACACGAAATACCGAAAGGTAGAGCATGAATCATATATATGATATGATGAACATGAAGATTGTTCGCCGATGAAACTACATCTTCTCTCGTGAAGATCGGACTTGGTGTAGTGGACTTGGTTCGTGTAATCACTAAGACAATGTGAGGGATGTTGTTTTGAGTGGGAGTTCACCTAGTTAATTTAAGAATTAAAATTGAACTCAATTTATCATAAACTTAGTCTAAACTACTTGCAAATTTGTTGTAGATTATGGCGAACCTCTCCATCAATTTCAATGCGTTCCTAGAGAAAGAAAAGCTTAAGAACAATGGAAGCAACTTCACGGACTGGCTCCGTGGACTGAAGATTGTCCTCAGGGCTGGTCAGTTGACCTATGTGCTCGAAGCACCGCTAGGTGACCCACCTGCAGAAGATGCCACCGATGACGTAAAGAATGTTTACGCCACTCGGAAGAATCATTACTCCACAGTTCAGTGTGCCATCCTGTACGGTTTAGAAACGGAGCTTCAGAAGCGCTTTGAGCACCACGACCCGTTCGAGATCATTAAGGAGCTCAAGCTCATTTTTGAGACTCACGCAGCCGTGGAGAGCTATGAGGCCTCTGAAAAGTTCTTTAACTATAAGATGGAAGAGGGTAGCTCCGTTAGCGAGCATGTGCTCACCATGTCTGGGCATGCAAACAAGCTCCAAGAGTTGGGGATAACGATTCCTAATGAGTTAGGGATTCACCGTGTCCTCCAATCACTGCCACCGAGTTATAAGAACTTTGTGATGAACTACAATATGCACTGCATGAACAAGACGTTGCCTGAACTATCGTCCATGCTGAAAACTGCTGAAGTGGAGATCAAGAAGGAGCACCAAGTGTTGATGGTCAATAAGACCACCAATTTCAAGAAATAGGGCAAGCCTAAGAACAAGGGCAACTTCAAGAAGGACGGCAAGAAAGCTGCCGCACCTGCTAAGAAGCCCAAGGCTGGTCCTAAGCCTGAAACTGAATGCTTCTACTGCAAGGGTGCTGGTCACTGGAAGCGTAACTGCCCCAAGTACCCGGCGGATCTGAAGAACGGCAACATCAAGAAGAAAGGTATATTCGATATACATGTTATTGATGTGTATCTTACTAGTAATCGTAGTAGTGCCTGGGTATTTGATACGGTTCTTGCTCATATTTGTAACTCAAAGTGAGTCATGAATAAACAAAGACTAGAGAGGGACGAGGTGACGATGCGCGTTGAAATGGCTCCAAGGTTGATGTGATCGCTGCACGCCTCCTCTACATCTACCATCGGGATTAGTTTTAAATTTAAATAATTGTTATTTTGTGCCCGTTAAGCATGAACATTATATCTCGATCTTGTTTATTGAGACGGTTACTCTTTAAGTCCGAGAATAAAGGTTGTTCGATTTATATGAGTAATATCTTTATGGTAATGCACCTGAGATGAATGGTTTATTCTTACTGAATCTCGATAGTAGTGATACACATGTTGACAACATAGATGCTAAACGAACAAAATTGAATGATAATTCTACATACATGTGGCAATCGCTGCCTTGGTCACATTGGAGTAAAGCGTATGAAGAAACTCCATTCTGATGGACTTCTTGAATCACTTGATTTTGAATCACTTGAAAGATGCGAAGCATGTCTAATGGGAAAAATGACTAAGACTCCATTCTCTAGAATAATGGAGCGAGCTACAGACTTATTGGAAATAATACATACCGATGTAAAAGGTCCAATGAGTGTAGCGTCATGGTGGATATCGTTATGTTCTCACTTTCACGGATGACTTAAGTAGATATGGGTATGTCTACTTTATGAAACATAAGTCCGAAACTTTCGAGAAGTTTAAGGAATTTCAAAGTGAAGTGGAAAATCATCGTAACAAGAAGATTAAGTTTCGCTTCGACCGCTGGAGGTGAATATCTAAGTTATGAGTTTGGCATGCATTTAAAGAAATGTGGAATACTTTCACAGTTGACACCGCCGGGAACACCATAGCGTAATGGTGTGTCCGAACATCGTAATCGAACTCTCTTAGATATGGTTCGGTCTATGATGTCTCTTACAGATTTACCGCTATCGTTTTGGGGCTATGCATTAGAGACAACCGCATTCACTTTAAATAGAGCACCATCTAAATCCGTTGAAACGACACCGCATTTAATTGTGGTTTGGAAAGAAACCTGTTGTCGTTCATTAAAGTTTGGGGTTGCGATGCTTATGTAAAGAAGTTACAACCTGATAAGCTTGAACCCAAAGCGGAGAAATGCGTCTTCATAGGATACCCTAAAGAAACAATTGGGTATACCTTCTATAGTAGATCCAAAGGCAAAGTTTTCGTTGCCAAGAATGGATCCTTTATTGAGAAGGAGTTTCTCCTGAAGGAATTGACTGGAAGGAAAGTAGAACTCAACGAGGTTATTGAACCTTCTCTCGGAGTTGAGAGTAGCGCAGCACCGGAAGATGTTTTTGTGCCGCCTGCACCAATTGGAGAGGAATCTCATGATGGTGATCATGAAACTTCGAACGAAGTTGCTGCTGAACCTCGCAGGTCAACGAGGTTTCGTACCACTCCTGATTGGTATGACCCTGCCTTGAACGTCATGTTGATGGACAACACTGATGACCCTGCGACGTATGAAGAAGCTATGGTGAGCCCAGATTCCAACAAATGGCTAGAAGCCATGAAATCCGAAATGGGATCCATGTACGAAAACCAAGTATGGACTTTGGTGGACTTACTGGATGGCCGTAAGACTGTCGAGAACAAATGGATTTTCAAAAGAAAAACAGATGCTGATGGTAATGTTACCGTCTATAAAGCTCGACTTGTCGCGAAAGGGTTCCAACAAATTCAAGGAGTTGACTATGATTAGACTTTCTCACCAGTAGTGAAGCTAAAGTCTGTGAGGATTTTGTTAGCAATTGCTGCATATTTCAATTATGAGATTTGGCAGATGGATGTCAAAACGACGTTCCTTAATGGTGACATTGAGGAGAGTTGTATATGGTACAACCCAAGGGTTTTGTCGATCCTAAAGATGCCGACAAGGTATGCAAACTTCAGCGCTCCATTTATGGACTAAAGCAAGCATCCCGGAGTTGGAGTCAACGTTTTGATAAAGTAATCAAAAACTTTGGATTTATACAAACTTATGGAGAAGCTTGTATTTACAAGAAAGTGAGTGGGAGCTCTGTAGCATTCCTAGTACTATATGTAGATGACATATTGTTGATTGGGAATGATATAGAACTTCTTAATAGTGTCAAAGCCTACTTGAATAATAGTTTTTCAATGAAGGATCTTGGCGAAGCGGCATATATTCTAGGCATCAAGATTTATAGAGATAGATCAAGACGCCTAATAGCGCTTTCACAAAGTACATACTTGGACAAAGTTCTAAAGAAGTTTAGAATGGAAGAGAGCAACAAAGGGTTCGTGCCCATGTTGTCAGGTAAGACCTTGAGTAAGACTCAAAGTCCAGCTACGGCAGAAGATAGAGAGAAGATGAATAATATTCCCTATGCCCCGGCCATAGGTTCTATCATGTATGCCATGCTGTGTACAAGACCGGATATAGCACATGCTGTTAGTTTGACTAGTAGATATCAAAGTGATCCTGGAATGAAGCACTGGACATCGGTCAAGAATATCCTAAAGTACCTGAATAGGACTAAGGATATGGTTCTTTCTTATGGAGGTGATGAATAGCTTGTTGTAAACAGTTACACTGATGCTAGTTGGAACACTGATCCAGATGACTCGAAGTCACAGTCTGGATATGTATTTATTTTGAACGGTGCTGCAGTGAGCTGGAGGAGTGCCAAGCAAAGCGTTGTGGCGAAATCTTCAACTGAATCAAAATACATAGCTGCTTCGGAGGCTGCACAAGAAGCCATATGGATGAAGGAGTTCATTACTGAACTTGGCGTGGTTCCTAGTGCGTTGGACCCGATGGCCATCTACTGTGACAACACAGGTGCCATAGCTAATGCACAGGAGCCAAGGTCACATAGCAAGCTGAAGCACATCAAGCTACGTTTCCATGCTATTCGCGAGTATGTCTGAGATGGTGACATAAAGATTTGCAAAGTACACACTGATCTGAATGTGGCAGATCCATTGACTAAACCTCTCCCTAGAGCAAAGCATGACCAACACCAGAACGCCATGGGTGTTAGGTATATTACCATGTAATCTAGATTATTGACTCTAGTGCAAGTGGGATACTGTTGGAGATATGCCCAAGAGGCAATAATAAAAGTGGTTATTATTATATCTTTGTGTTTATGATGAATGTTTGCATCCCATGCTATAATTGTATTATAAGGAAACACTAATACATGTGTGTTTTGTAAACATAAAAGAGTCCCTGGTAAGCCTCTTGTTGAACTAGCTTGTTGATTAATTGATGATCATGGTTTCCTGATCATGGACATTGGATGTCATTAATAACAAGATTATATCATTAGGAGAATGATGTGATGGACACACACCCATAGTAAGCGTAGCATAAGATCAAGTCATTAAGTTCGTATTGCTACAAGCTTTCAAATGCATAGTAACCTAATCCTTCGACCATGAGGTTATGTTAATCACCATCACCGGATGGGTGCTTTGATGACATCAAACACCGCTTCGTAACTGGGTGGTTATAAAGGTGTCATTGGGTATTCTGAAAGTATGTGTTGAAGCGCATGGACCAAGATTGGGATTTGTCCATTCATATGACGGATAGATATGCTCTGGGCCCTCTCGGTGGAATGTCATCTAGTTAGCTTGCAAGCACGTGACTAGGTCACAGGGGATGACATAACATGGAATGAGTAAAGAGTACTAATCAGTAACGAGGTAGAACTAGGTATGGAGATACCGACGATCAAACCTCGGATAAGTAGAGTATCGCGTGACAAAGGGAATTGGTTTCGTATGTTAATGGTTCTATCGATCACGAAGTCATCGTTGAGTATGTGGGAGCCGTTATGGATCTCCAGATCCCGCTGATGGTTATTGATCGGAGAGGTGTCTCCATCATGTCTACATATTCACGAACCGTAGGGTGACACACTTAAGGTTCGAAGTTGTTTTAAGTAGATATGGAATGTGCATTGGAGACCGAATGTTGTTCGGAGTCTCGGATTGGATCCGGGACATCACGAGGAGATCCGGAATTGTCCGGGGAATAAGATTCATATAATGGGGATCATTTTATAAGTTAGAAAATGTGCCGAAGTGTTTTTATGGGGATTCTAGAAGGTTTCGGAATGTTCCGGAAGGTTCTAGAAGATATTTTGGAGTTTACTTGAAAACCAAGATAGGATAAGGGGAAACTTAAAGGGTAAGTACAGGAAACTTGGGGGGGAAGGACTCTCCCCCCAAGCCTCCTTGTGCGCCGGCCCTAAGGGGTGGGCCTAGGGGTGGGAACCCTAGGCCGCACCCCTCCCTCTATATATAGAGGGGTGGAGGCCACACCCCTCTATATAAATTGAGATTGCTTAATGTGCCTTGGATGAATCATGCGTTGTTTTAGCATATTAAAACATAGTATAGTGGTATTCTCCTTTGATGCTTTATTTGGGTTGACTTGGCGCATGCTCACACCATGTTATGACTTTCTCAAGTCACCATAAGCCTTTATGATCCTTTAGTTTTCAACTTGTAGTATCACTTTATGCTTTGATCAATGATGTTTTGTCGCTCTGCATGATTATGGCCATTATTGCTCTCTTAATTTGTCGCTCCCAGTGTTTTGCTAGCCTCCACAACAAAGTATGAGTTCCACTCATGCATCCAACTCCCTAAACCAAGTCATTCCAGAGATTCCACCATACCTACCTACTAGCTTATGCTATTCCAAGTATATTCATGCTTTTGTTTACCTTCCAAATTAAACTTGTTATGAGAAAACTAGTGATTAAAGCTCTCACGAACGTGATGGCACACTTTACTTTTTTGCATCTAATAAACTTGAACCATTGTGTCCTTCTTTGTTTCGTATATGCTTGCGATTTATAAGTTGAAATTAGCAGAACCATGTATCATGGGGAACGCTTTCAACATTGCACTTGTACTTTGTACCCCTTTGATACCATGTTATTTTGCTTACGGATCCCGGCGATGTGAAATAAAAGTGGAACTTGTAAGATCATGGAGTTTGTATGTGTGTTAGAGAAACGCCTGGGCCGCTAGCCTAAGCCATGCCTAATCATGGTGGAAACTTGCAGCATCACCATAATGAGCACTCTATGAAGCATCCTCAATAAAAACCTATGGAAATAGCAAATAAAAAGATCGCTGAGATGCTCATTGTCTGCTTTCCTTGTCATTTTGATTATGGGATAGCTCCTGTATCATGTGCAAGGGGTACCATGTTGGTGGTTCTTTATGATACATATGTACTTACAATGACAAGAGCTTACTTGTGACTAAAGTTGAGTAGCATGAGGATCGGTCTTTGTAAGTAAGGGACATGAGATTTCAGTTTATAACTTGTCAAGCATATCCTCTTAGTTGTGTCACTTTAACCTTAATCACCTTCAAGATGCTTATGATAGGGGCAATGAGAGCTGATAGCTATAAGTACCATAATTTTTGGAAGCTCTTTATGAGACTTGAATCCCTACTTCGTTTTATAAAGGCCTTTCTTCCACCATTACATATTGAGTCTCCACCTTCTACCTTTATGCACCTACTTTGAGAGCATAGTGGCCATACTTAGTTCTATGTGCATTGTCCCAAGACTAGTTGATTGATGCATAACTTGATATTGCTTGTTTTAAACTATTTGTATCTAGTCACTCTTATGAACTTTGAAGGTTTCCTATGCATTTATATTTGCTACTCTATTGAGGGACAAGCTGAATGCTATTATGCTATGTTTTCTTTATGTGAAACAAACAAACGTCTTGCAAAGTATTGTTATTCATGAATCTTTTGTTTGTGCCTTTTCATGTTGCATCATAGTTTCTTTGTCTTATTGATAGAACTTTGTCTTTCATGTTATGATTGAAGTACTATGATCCCAGCTTTGAATGTTTTACAAATACTTTGATCAAGTCTTTGATGGTGCATGTCACCTCAAAAATTATTCTTTCTTTTTATCACTTACCTACTCGAGGACGAGCAGGAGTTAAGCTTGGGGATGTTGATACATTGCAAATGTATCTATAATTTTTGATGTTCCATGCTTGGTTTTATCCACTTTCTTGTGTTTTGTCCACACTTTGGAGTTCTTTTCATATGATTTCTTGGACTAACCTATTAACAAGAACCACAGTGCCAGCTACCTGTTTTCTGCTGTTTTTTGGTTCCAAGAAAGACAGAAAATGAATATTCTCGGAATTGGACGGGGCAAAAGCCAAAGTGCCTATTTTTTCGGAAGTCATCAGATGCCAGAATACGAGACGGAGAAGGGCCAGGGGGCGGCCACACCACTAGGCCGCGCGGCCAGGCTTGGCCCATGCTAGGGGGTGGTGCGGCCAGCCCAGGCACCCCCTCGGCCTGCCCTTCTGACTATAAGATTGTTGGAGATATGCCCAAGAGGCAATAATAAAAGTGGTTATTATTATATCTTTGTGTTTATGATGAATTTTTGCATCCCATGCTATAATTGTATTATAAGGAAACACTAATACATGTGTGTTTTGTAAACATAAAAGAGTCCCTAGTAAGCCTCTTGTTGAACTAGCTTGTTGATTAATTGATGATCATGGTTTCCTGATCATGGACATTGGATGTCATTAATAACAAGATTATATCATTAGGAGAATGATGTGATGGACACACACCCATAGTAAGCGTAGCATAAGATCAAGTCATTAAGTTCGTATTGCTACAAGCTTTCAAATGCATAGTAACCTAATCCTTCGACCATGAGGTTATGTTAATCACCATCACCGGATGGGTGCTTTGATGACATCAAACACCGCTTCGTAACTGGGTGGTTTTAAAGGTGTCATTGGGTATTCTAAAAGTATGTGTTGAAGCGCATGGACCAAGATTGGGATTTGTCCGTCCATATGACGGATAGATATGCTCTGGGCCCTCTCGGTGGAATGTCATCTAGTTAGCTTGCAAGCACGTGACTAGGTCACAGGGGATGACATAACATGGAACGAGTAAAGAGTACTTATCAGTAACGAGGTAGAACTAGGTATGGAGATACCAACTATCAAACCTCGGATAAGTAGAGTATCGCGTGACAAAGGGAATTGGTTTCGTATGTTAATGGTTCTATCGATCACGAAGTCATCGTTGAGTATGTGGGAGCCGTTATGGATCTCCAGATCCCGCTGATGGTTATTGATCGGAGAGGTGTCTCCATCATGTCTACATATTCACGAACCGTAGGGTGACACACTTAAGGTTCGAAGTTGTTTTAAGTAGATATGGAATGTGCATTGGAGACCGAATGTTGTTCGGAGTCTCGGATTGGATCCGGGACATCACGAGGAGATCCGGAATTGTCCGGGGAATAAGATTCATATAATGGGGATCATTTTATAAGTTAGAAAATGCCCCGGAGTGTTTGTATGGGGATTCTAGAAGGTTTCGGAATGTTCCAGAAGGTTCTAGAAGATATTTTGGAGTTTACTTGAAAACCAAGATAGGATAAGGGGAAACTTAAAGGGTAAGTACAGGAAACTTGGAGGCGCCACCCCCTTGCCCCTCCCTACTCCAAACCCTAGACGCCTCTCTCCTCCTCCTTCCATCTACTCTGGCTTAGGCAAAGCCCTGCAGAATTCTCTACTCCACCACCACCACCACGCCGTCGTGCTGCTGGGATTCCGTGGAGAGATCTACTACCTCCGCTGCTCGCTGGAACGGGGATAGGAAGGTCCGCTCGACCAAGACGCAGACCGATCATGAAGCGCTACCGGAACGCTGCGCCAGAAGGATCGTCTACTCGATCTTGAGATCGGCAAGTGATCGTCTACATCAACCACGAGATCCGATCTCGCACAAGGCTTTCGGATCTACAAGGGTTAGTACAGATCTATCTCGTTGCACATGTCTAATAGATTAGATCTTGGCTTTTATCTAGATTAGATCTGGGTTTTGTTCGTTCTTGCGGTAGAATTTTTTTGTTTTCCATGCTACGAACCCATCAAAGATGCCCTCGGGTCGAAAACCCTAACTGCCTTATCAAAAATCCACGAAAGAGTCTGTAGCCGCCGTCATCTCCATCCCTAGACCGGGAGGGATCTGAAGCTCTTCCAGGCACCCTGCCAGAGAGGGGAATTCACCCTGGAGGCCTTCTTCATCACCATGCAAGCCTCGGGTGTGATGCATGAGTAGTTCATCCATGGACTACGGATCCATGTAGTAGCTAGATGGCTAGTTCTCCTCCTTTGTGCTTTCATGTGTAGATCTTGTGAGCTCCGTTCATGATCAAGATCATCTATTTGTAATTCTGCATGTTGTGTTTGCGGGGATCCGATGGATATTGAGATGCTATTTTAGACTGATTATTGATTCTATCATGTCTTTGTTATTTGTGATCTTGCATGCTTTCTGTTGTTAGTAGCTATCTTGGCCAAGTAGATGCTAGCAACTCCAAGAGTTAGTATTTATGCTCGATAGTGGGTTCATGCCTCTGGTAATCTAGGGAAGTGACAGAAATCTCTAAGGTACTAGATGTGATGTTGCTACTAGGGAGAAAACAACAATCCTTTGTTCATAGAAAAATCGTATTGTTTACTTTACACGCAGTTCGTAAAGCAATAATCTGTTGCTTGCAACTTAATACTAGAGGGGGTTCGGATGATAACCTGAAGGTGGATTATTAGTCATAGATGCAGTTGGATGGCGGTCTATGTATAATGTTGTAATGCCCAATCAAGTCTCAAAGGAGTCAAGATGATTAGTATATGCATGTATTGCTTTCTTGATGTTTGTCAATTGCCCCGCTGTAATTTGTTCACCCAGCATGTTATCTATCTAAGGAGAGCCACCTCTAGTGAACTATGGATCCCGGTCCTTTTCTTTACATACAATCTACAAACTGTTTTCAGCTTTGTGTTTACTTTCTGCAAACTTTTACTTCTTTCCATTCGATACGTTTAATCCTTTGTTTTCAGCAAAACACGGTGAGATTGACAACCTCATCGCAAGTTAGGGACAAAGTTTTGTGGTTGTCTTGTGCAGGTCTCCACGTTGCTACTAGCACCGGTAGTGCGCCCTGCCAATGCTCAGCTAGCAACACCTTTGGGGTGTTTCCTTGCTCCTACTGGTTCGATTAAACCTTGGTTTCATACTGAGGGAAACTTGCTGCTGTGCTCATCATACCTTCCTATTGGGGTTCCCAACGAGCTCTACATCAACACCGCACCAACACTTTTTTGGCGCCGTACACTGAGCCATCATACTCCAAGTTAGAAGAAGAGCATGAGCAACATCTGAGAATCATCCTTGAAACCCTTAGAGAGCATCGGTTGTATGCCAAGTTCAGCAAGTGTGAGTTTTGGCTAAAAGAAGTAGGATTCCTAGGACATATTGTGTCTGTCGGAGGAGTCGTTGTTGATCCCGCCAAGATCAAAGATGTCGAAGAATGGGAAGCCCCAACCACTCAAACCCAAGTCCGTGCATTTCTCGAATTAGCAGGATACTACCGCAAGTTCGTAGAAGGATTTTCTAGCATCGCCAGACCCATGACCCAATTGTTGAAGAAGGACAAGAAGTTTGAATGGACCGACAAATGTGAAGCCAGTTTCCAAGAGCTAAAGAAGAGATTGATTTCAGCCCCAATATTGATCATGCCAGATATCAAGAAGCCGTTTGATGTGTATTGTGATGCATCCAAGATTGGTCTCGGGTTTGTATTAATGCAAGAAGGCAAGGTCATTGCATATCTGTCTCGACAACTGAAGCAGCATGAGCAGAACTATCCGACCCATGATCTTGAGTTAGCAGCCGTAGTTTTGGCATTGAAGACATGGCGTCATTATCTTATGGGTAATCGCTATGAGATTTACTCAGATCACAAAAGCTTAAAGTATATTTTCACTCAGAAGGAGCTGAATATGAGGCAAAGGAGATGGATAGAGTTAATCAAGGATTATGGCCTTGACATTCACTATCACCCCGACAAAGCCAATGTGGTAGCGGATGCTCTTAGCAGGTTGTCGTGTAGGCTAAACACGATGATCAAGGAGAAGCAACCTAGTTTGTATGAGGAGTTGGAGCAACTTAGAACTGAGCTTGTTAGCAAAGGATTTCTAGCTAGCATTGAACTTCAACCCACTTTGATTAGCCAAATCAAGGAAGCCCAGAAGGGAAATGAAAGTATCGACGGAATCAAACGTCGTATTGGTATAGGAAAGGTACCTGGATTCACCGAAGACGAAGAAGGAGGTCTGTGGTACAAAGGCCGTATATGTGTGCCAGCAGATTTGGAGCTGAAGCAAGTTATCATGCAAGAAGCTCATGATACTCTTTATTCTATCCACCCCGGAGGAACGAAGATGTATCAAGATTTGAAGGAGCAATTTTGGTGGCACAAGATGAACAGAGAAATCGGAAGCTACATCTCCAAGTTTGATATCTGTCAACGAGTCAAAGCGGAACATCAGAGGCCCGCAGGACTGTTGCAACCATTGCAGATTTCGGAATGGAAATGGGATTCCGTCAGAATGGACTTTATCACCGGTTTGCCTACTTCTAGTAGGGGAAATGACTCAATCTGTGTCATTGTTGATAGGCTGTCCAAAGTAGCTCATTTTATACCTATCAAGACAACCTACCAGAGTTCAAAGCTAGCAGAGCTGTATATTGCCAGAATTGTCAGTTTGCACGGAACCCCCAAGACCATAGTATTAGATCGAGGAACTCAATTTACCTCGAGATTTTGGTAGAAAGTCTAAGAAGGATTAGGAACCAAGTTGAATTTCAGCACCGCTTATCACCCGCAAACCGATGGACAGACTGAAAGAGTTAACCAAATCCTAGAGGATATGTTGAGAGCTTGTGTGTTATAGTATGGATCAAAATGGGAAGATTGTCTGCCTTTCACGGAATTCTCATATAACAACAGTTATCAAGCCAGTTTGAAAATGGCACCATTTGAGTTCCTATACGGAAGAAAGTGTCACACCCCTTTGAATTGGTCGCAAGTAGGAGAGAGTCAGATTTTTGGACCCGACATTCTCCGAGAAGCTAAAGAGAAGGTTCACAAAGTCCGTGAGCACCTCAAGACCGCCCAATCTAGACAGAAGAGTTATGCTGACAAGAGAAGGAGATACCTGACTTTCAATGTCGGAGATTTTGTATATCTCAAGGTTTCACCATTGAAGGGGACCCAGCGTTTTAGTCTGAAAGGAAAGTTAGCCCCCAGATATATCGGATCCTTCAAGATTCTAAATCGTTGAGGAGAAGTATCGTATCAACTGGAACTGCCAGAAGAGATGTCAGCCATCCACAGTGTGTTCCATATCTCGTTACTTCGCAAATGCCTAGAAGTGCCAGAGAAGACTGAAGTTTTCAAGAAGATCAATCACCGAGCTGTTGATATCAACAAGGATCTGACGTATCATGAAGTGCCCATCCGTATCTTGGAGGAAGCCTACCGAACCACCAGGACTAGGAGTATCAAATTTCTCAAGATCCAATGGAGCAACCATACCGAAGAAGAAGTCACTTGGGGAAGATTACATTAGGACTGAGTTCCCAGATCTCTTTAGTTCCTATTTTCTTTCTTAAATCTCGGGACGAGATTTTGTTTAAGGGGGGAAGGTTTGTAACATCCCAAAACTTTAATCCAAGTCATCAATATCAACTCTAACCAATTTAGGGTTAACAAAAACTTTTCCATTTAAAAATCCTAAAGCATTCATATATGTGTACATTTAAAATAGGAGTTGTTTTGAATTGCCATAATTGAGTGATCTATTGGTTGTAAAATGACTCTAAGGTGAATTACACATCATCTAGATCATCCCCAAGCAAATCCCAAAGAAAAAGAAATCAAAAAGAATTAAATAAGGAAATGGTCACTTTTGCCATTTTAATCACATAGCCCACTTTGGGCATTCCTAGCACTCAAATCCTAACAAAGACAATTGTGGATCTTTGCACCCCTTGCTAGTACAAGTAGTGATGTACCAAGGACGACTTTGTGATCTCCCAAAAGCAATTGAACTCTAAATTTAAATGACATTTGAAAATTGAATCTAGTTCGTATGTATAGATCACACTTTTTCAAAAACCATCCAAACGAACTCCATTTAAAAATCCCAAGCAAACCTAGATGTTTAAGCATGAGGTAAACAACTCCACCAAAAATCTTTCAAAAATTCAAAAGTTTCTCTCATGCGGCCATTTGATCGAACACCTTGTGAGCAGAATCAATATGGCCTAACTAATACTATTTTTGAGCAAATCTTGTCGAGCCATTAAGCTACATTTAATCACCTTGGTATCCCCCAGACCCAACCAAGCCTAAACCAGCCCATCTCCTAGCCCCTGGCGCCAGTGCAACGCTGCCCTGACACCATGCTCGCCGGCCAAACGTGCACAAGCCAAAGGCGACCACCCGCCCCTCTCCGCCGCTCCAGGGAGTGAGGCGTGACCTCACCACTGCCCACGGTCCACCCCACAGCCCCCCACAGCCCCTGCCAGCCACTAGACCACCCCAGAGCAGCGCCGCCCTTTCTCTCTGCGTGCAGCCAAAGCGCGCCAGAGCGCCCTCGCTGCCAGCACGCCACAGACCACGCCTCGACACCAAATCGCGCACGCCGCTCCGCCTTGATCACACCAACCCTCCAGACACGGCCGTGCACCGCCGCGCGACCCATAGTCACCGTGAGCCGAGTCGAGCATCGCCTCTGTCTCCCAGAGCGCGGGAAGCTCCCGACCGTTTGCCACCGCCCCTAGCCACGCCATTACGCCGTAGAGGACCGCCAGCAGGCCCCCCACCGTCTGCCTACCTCGTCCATGCTGGTAGCCCCCTATATCGCCATCACCGACGAGCTCCGCCCATACCCGTCGGTCCCCTCGTCGAGCCTATAAAAGGAAGCCTCCCCAACACCATTTCTTCACACCATCTCACTCCCATCTCTCCACTAACTGTTTCCCCTCTCTCGCTGGAGCCGCTCGAGCAACACATTGCTGGAATTCCGCCGGAGGTAGCCGCTGCAGAGGAGGAGACGTGGTCGTCGATTTCGTCCACCTCAGCCCCTATCGCGACCTCGCCTGAGCCCGCCGTTGCTGTCCAGTTCATTTGCCCGCCTTGCCGCACTAGTTGGAGCCCTGGTACATCCCCAGTAGACCCCCACTGACCGTGCTAGGGTTTAGTCTCGCCGACGACGAGTCCGTCGTTGACGACGAACGTGGACCGTTGATCTGTGTTCTAATCGTGTAGTCCTTAGCGCCCCGTATCGCTTCGGGTTTTAACTTCCGCTGACATGCGGGACCAGCCTGTCAGTCGCCCTCTACGCCGCGGAGCGCCACTGGGCCGGCCCACTTATTTTCCCACGCTGATCCAGTAATTCAACTTAGGATTTTCTATTTTAGACTTAAATCAATTCTGTCCCTTAGTTCAAAAATCAATTCAGAGAGTTTTACAAATTCAAATTGAGTGATTCCAATTTTGTTGGAAAGCTACTGAAAATTTCTATCCAAGCCCGTTGGATTTAAATCATTTAGATTTAGAGATCTCTCTTAGTAAAAATAACAAGACAAAAGCTTTTGCACATTCAAATATTTTTATAAAATCAACCATAATAGCTTTTGAGTTGATTCCAACTCTCAAAAATCACATTTAACCATACCTATCTTAATATGTAATAATATTAAGGTTTGCATGCAGTGACTTTAGACTAGTACCAAAATAATGCTATATAGCCTTTTCTAGTCACTTTAAATCATTAATTATTAACTTAAACTTATTAAAATGTGATCCAACCCTTAAATCACACTCCCATATGTTAGAATATGTGGTGATGACATGTGTCCACATGATCCCATATTTTAATTGGAGAATATTAAATCTTAGTTATTTTCAATGAGTAGAAATTACTTTTCTCAAATAAAAAGAATGAAGCTAGTTCATTAAAACCTTGTGATATTGTGATGATATTAGATCATCAAATGTGTGCCTTAGTGTGATAAGTAGACTAGTTAAGTATTGTTTGGTGATTGTGTATTCCGTATGTATTTATAGACGATAGAACGGACCAAGCTTTCGAGGAGGAGGAGTTCTACCAAGAGGAGGAGGAAGAAAACTTCAACTACTACACCAACCAAGGCAAGCTATTACTGGCAAGCTATTGTTTGCAATCTAGCATTATACAAGTTAACAATGCAAGCTAACCCTTGCAAGCTAGATAACCTAAGCAAAGGCATTAGGCATTCTTTGGTTATACCATTTTGACTTATACCTACTCCAAGTTCTATTTACAAGCTTTACTTTATGTACTTTATCAAACTGTTTTACTTGTTGAAAGGTAGCCTAAAGAGTATAAAACTTGACCTATATAGTTAGCCTTAGATGTCATTCTATGGCATGAGATTGAGATTAGCATTCCACCTTAGTGAACACTCTTAACTTAGTAGTTGGAACTAAACCCAAACTTGATTTACTCTAGATGGGAATACTTGGTGAAAATGATTTGTGAAAACCTTGGAATGATGAGTCATCCTATTGAGATGTTTTGACATGTGTTAAGAAACACAATTGGTTTATGATGATGAAAATGTTGAGGCATGAGCCTTAGCCCTTTTACAAAACTTATGGTTGGGTTCAGATGCGATACCATTCCAATTTTATCGTACAACCACAATACCTGAATTGGGTAAGGCTTAGCTGGAAGTTTATATGCATTAGTATTAGTTCCCTCGCGGGAGAGGTTTGAGCTGAGGCTACCTCTCAAGGTTGTCCACCTATGCAGTGCCCAAGATGACAGATGGTCATGGTTGGGAGGCCATGCTCATAGGAGAGGTGCTTATACTAGGGTGTGTAAAGGAAAGGTTATGTTTGATTATCTACATACTAAGTATGATGATTCAGGGTTATCCTTGATAGATGTATCGAATCTTGTGGTGAAACTGTACCACCTCTGCAGAGTGTCATACTATTCGAATAGCCGCGTCCGTGGTTATGGATAGTTGGAGTGGCCATACTGTTCCGTTGTTAGATGTTTTCAAAACAACTTATGAACTGAATTGTGACATGAATTGACCACAACAGAGTTGTGACTATGACAAATCAGTTCCTACTTAGGTGTTTTCAAACTTCTTTTATCTTTCTTTGTTTCTGAACTCAGCTTAGGTTTCAAACTCAACTTTACAAATAAACTTAGAGTTAGCATTTTCTACTAGAACTATCTTACTTGTTAGTGGTAGTTTGCGAGTACTTAAATAGTACTCATGGCTTTGTCCCTGGCTATTCCTATGTCCAGACTATGAAGGTGATTACCAAGATGAAGGACAGCATGACGGCTATGATAACTAGGACTATCTCCCATCATCAGCATTGCTTGTGACTCTGAAGATGGACCCCACCGCTATGCTATTTATTCCGCTACTTGATTGTACTAAGACTGGATCATGAGATCCTTTATTTGTTGTAAGACCTTATTATGGTTTGTAATGGATGATGTACTGTGATATCCAATCTGTTATGTCTCACAAAAATGGTAATCCTAGGATTGCGATGTATGGCATAACAGGCATCTGGGATTAAAAATCTGGGTGTTGACATAGATTATTTCAGAACAACATTTGGCTCTACAATATCTAGCATACGCGCAAACCTCAAAAGACATGTTATTGCTTAGTTTCAGGGATCTTGTGCTAAATGCATGAACTTGGATGTAATTTTCATTTTTATGAGGTCCTTGATGTAACTTGTACTTCCACCGACCGCGTGTTAACTAAATCACCTCGCTCCTACGAGACCGACCACAATTAAAAAACAATTACACTGCTATGATTATAAGACAAAGTGGAACATGGTTTCTTATAATTCCAAAGTTTTTAGAAATAGGATGTTTCAATCTTCCCAGCTAACTTTGCACACTTTAGTGTCTTTTTGCCGATTTAACGAAATTAGGTTAAACATTTGCTACACAATTAAGGGAAATTGATTGCTATTGAATTAAATGTATTTTTAGAGGTAGATGGGTGATGTATTAAACAATATCATCGGTATTAGTTTCCAACTATCACGAAAGAACATTTAATTCTCAATTTTTGAGTGACGACGTGATTGTACTTTTATGTAAAGAAACTCCGAAGAATATGGATCTGAATACCACAAGACAAGTTTTCAAACATAAAGAGTGGACCAACATGTTGTACTGACGATACCCATGTTTTATGAACTTTCAAACTTTCAAGCTAACTCCGCCAACTTGAATGACTTTATGCCAATTATTTATCAAATTTAGGTCAAATTTGAACTACCAGTAAATTGTAGGTTGCTTTGAAAGTTTTATGAAAACTCTTCTAGAGGTACCTATTCAGGGGTCAATTAATATATCATAAACCACCGAGATTTTTGACGACACGTTTAACTTTTTGCTAAGATTTTGCATCTTGACAGTTTAACAAAATTAGGTCAAACTTGAGCTACAAGTAGGCACGAAAGATCTCTCTTGAATTAAATGTCTGTCAATATTTGAATGAATTCCTAGCTAACTCTGCCCATTTGAATGACTTTATGTCGATTTATCGAAATTAGGTCAAATTTGAAACTACAAGTAAATTGTAGGTTGCTTTGAAAGTTCTACGAAAAAGCTTTTGGGGGTACCCATCGAGGGGTCACAATCAATATGTCAGAAACCACTGAGAGTTTTGACGATAGTTTCAACTTCTTGCTAAGCTTTTGCATCCTGACAATTTAACGAAATTATGTCAAACTTGAGCTACAAGGGAGTAAGCGCGACAGATTTCTCTTGAATTAAATGTCTTTTCAAGGGTAGATGGGTGCATCTTCTTGTAGTAAACAATGCTATAAGTGTGTGTTTCTAACTATCGGGAAAGAACATTCTCATTTTTTTCGAGTGATATCAAGATTATTATCTCCTATAAAGGAAGTCCGAAGAATATGGATCTGAATGCCACAAGCCAAGTTTTCACACATATATAGTGGACCAACATATTGTACTTACAATTTCTCGTGTTTTATGAGTTCTCAAACTTCCTATAGCTTATCGCTCTATCCACTTGAATGAATTTATATGTCGGTTAATTAAAATTATGTCAAATTTGAACTATATACTACAAGTAATTTTGTAGGTTCCTCTGAAAATTTTACAAAAAAGCTTTTGGAGGTACCCATCGGGGGGTCATAATCAATATATGAGAAACAACCGAGAGTTTTGACAACTGGTTTGACTTTATGCTAAGATTTTGCATCATGACACTATTTAACGAAATTGGGTCAAACTTGAGCTACAAAGTAAGCGCGATAGATTGCTCTTGAAATATATGACTTTTCAGAGCTAGATGGGTGCATTTTCTTGTAGTAAATAGTGTCTTTGGTGTGATTTTCCAACTATCAGGAAAGAACATTTAGTTCTCAATTTTCCGAGTGATCACGAGCAAGGTTGTTCTTTTCCATAAAGAAATGTCCGAAGAATATTGGATCTGAATACTAGAAGCCCAGTTTACTGACCTATATAGTGGACCAACATGTTGTACTAACGATTCCCATGTTTTATGAGTTTTCAAACTTCCTAGCTAACTCTGCCCATTTGACCGAATGACTTTATGTTGATTTATCGAAATTAGGTCAAATTTGAAACTACAAGTACATTATAGGTTGCTTTGAAAGTTTTACAAAAAAACTTTTGGAGGTACCCATTGACGAGTCACAATTAATACATCATAAAACACCGGGAGTTTTGATGATAGGTTCAACTTCTTCCTAAGATTTTGCATCTTGATAATTTAACGAAATTAGGTCAAACCTAAGATACAAGTAATTAAGCGCGATAGATTGCTCTTGAATTAAATGTATTTTCAGAGGTAGATCGGTGCATCTTCTTGTTGTAAACAATGCCGTCAGTGTGAGTTTCCAACTATCAAGAAAGAACATTCAATTCTACATTTTCCAATTGAAGACGAGCAAGGTTGTTCTTTTTCAAAAGAAGTCTGGAGAATATTGGATGTGAATGCCACGCCAAGTTTACAGACATATATAGTGGACCAACATGTTGTACCAACGATTCCCATGTTTTATTTATGAGTTTACAAACTTCCTAGCTAACTCTACCCATTTGACCGAATGACTGTATGTCGATTTATCGAAATTAGGTCAAATTTGAAACTACAAGTAAATTGTAGGTTTCTTTGAAAGTTTTACAAAAAATCTTTTGGAGGTACCCATCGAGGGGTCACAATTAATATATCATAAAACACCAAGAGTTTTGACTATAGGTTCAACTTCTTGCTAAAATTTTGCATCTTGACAATTTAACGAAATTAGGTCAAACTTGAGCTACAAGTAAGCGCGCTAGATTTCTCTTGAATTAAATGTATTTTCAGAGGTAGATCGGTGCATCTTCTTGTTGTAAACAATGCCGTCAGTGTGAGTTTCCAACTATCAAGAAAGAACATTCAATTCTACATTTTCCAATTGAAGACGAGCAAGGTTGTTCTTTTTCAAAAGAAGTCTGGAGAATATTGGATGTGAATGCCACGCCAAGTTTACAGACATATATAGTGGACCAACATGTTGTACCAACGATTCCCATGTTTTATTTATGAGTTTACAAACTTCCTAGCTAACTCTACCCATTTGACCGAATGACTGTATGTCGATTTATCGAAATTAGGTCAAATTTGAAACTACAAGTAAATTGTAGGTTTCTTTGAAAGTTTTACAAAAAATCTTTTGGAGGTACCCATCGAGGGGTCACAATTAATATATCATAAAACACCAAGAGTTTTGACTATAGGTTCAACTTCTTGCTAAAATTTTGCATCTTGACAATTTAACGAAATTAGGTCAAACTTGAGCTACAAGTAAGCGCGCTAGATTTCTCTTGAATTAAATGTATTTTCAGAGGTAGATCGGTGCATCTTGTTGTAGTAAACAATGCCATCAGTGTGAGTTTCCAACTATCAGGAAAGAACATTCAATTCTAGATTTTCCGAATGAAGATGAGCGCGGCTAGTTGTTCTTTTCCGTGAAGAGAAGTCCAAAGAATATTGGATGTGGATGCCACAAGCCAATTTGATAGACATATATAGTGGATCGACAACAAGTTGTACTTGCGATTCCCTTGTTTTATGAGTTTTCAAGCTTCCTAGCTAACTCCGCCCATTTGAATGACTTTATGTCGATATCTCGGAATCAGGTCAAATTTGAAACTACAAGTAAATTGTAGGTTTTTCTTTGATAGATTTACGAA
This sequence comes from Avena insularis, assembly GCA_023614405.1. NCBI lineage: Eukaryota > Viridiplantae > Streptophyta > Magnoliopsida > Poales > Poaceae > Avena > Avena insularis. Next base: position 229,481,381 of record CM042694.1, on the reverse strand, counting down.
AAACTTTTGGTGGTACCCATCAAGGGGTCAAAATTAATATATTAGAAACCAGCGAGAGTTTCGACGATAGGTACGGTTCAACTTCTTCCTAAGACTTTGCATCTTGACAATTTAACGAAATTAAGTCAAACTTGAGCTAGTTACACGTAAACGCCATAGATTGCTCTTGAATTAAATGTCTTTTCAGAGGTATATCATCAGTGCATCTTCTTGTAGTAAACAGTATCATCGATGTGAGTTTCCAACTATCAAGAAAGAACATTCAATTCTACATTTTCCGAGTGAAGAATACGAGCGAGGTTGTTCTGAAGAATATTGGATCCGAATGCCACAAGCCAAGTTTACATACATATATATTGGACCAACATGTTGTACCAAGGATTCGCATGTTTTATGAGTTTTCAAACTTCCCAGCTAATTCTGCCCATTAGAATGACTTTATGTCGATTTATCAAAATTAGGTCAATTTTGAAACTACAAGTACTAGTAAATTGCACGTGCCCTGCACTTGAGACTCATATAATAGACATCTTGTTGGGGGGATATCCCCGGGTAGGGTGACGCCGGGGTATAAAGGCTGAGTTAGCCGGGGTACGGCACGGTTAAAGCAAGTGCTGACCGGGTCACCTCAAGGCAGGCCGAACCATGGAGTGACCCAGCCCGTGGAGCATCTCCTTAACCGTAGTCCGACCAGCATAAAATATATGCCGGCCATGTTTGTCTATCTGTTTTGTAGGTGTCTTGGTAGCCGGATTAGCCACATGCTAACCGGACTATCCCATGGCTTCCAAAAGAAGGAAGGAATCTCTCACTGGTCAAAAGGTGGCTTTATTAGCTGTAGCATGAGCGAAGGAAAGCAAAGAGGAGGACCAGCGGGTCAGGGGCGACCAAGGTGATGCAGGCAATGTCGGATGACGTGGCCCATGTCTGGTGATGCTTAAAGAAAAGATTACGTTGTGGGTTACATCCAAAGCCCAGACGAGCCGTTAGAGAGAATAAAGAAGCATCTAGCTTTAGGCGAGGAGCATATTCTCCGAATATGCTACCACGTGTGCCCTAATATTGTAACTCGGGCTCCCCTATATAAGGACCACCGAGGCCTCCATAGAGAGGGATCGATCATTTTCTCTATCTAAGGTAGAACTCTAGAGCTAGTTTGTAGGGAGTAAGAGACATAGTCTCCTTCTTACCAAGAGCTTTAAGAGGACTTGTAAACACCATTGATAGAGAGAATACAAGAACATCTGTGCATGGAATCACCATGTTCTCCCTCCATGGATTCCCCTAGCACTCATTGGCCCCATCTTCAGCCTATCCATGGCATCTGCCGTGCCACCACGACGACAGTTGGCACCCACCGTGGGGCTAGCGGTGCTAGAAGGGGTGAAAATCCATACGGGAAGCTTCTCCAGCACCGGCGAGCACGTCGTCTCCGGCCTGGTTTAGTGCTTTGGAGCGCTGGACTACGTCAGCAACAACATAGGGAGCTTCGGCAAGCACCCCCTCCGTGCAACGGCGTCTTCATCAAGCTTGGCACGCACAAGATCTATGTCGGCATGGACGACTCCTGCGCTCATCCGCGGCACATTGTCGAGGGAGGCAAACCACCTCTCACTCGCCCCACCAGTAGCGTTGAGGTCCTGATGACCGCGCCCGACACGAAAGCAAGCAAGGGCCCGGCGCCAGAGCCAGAAGTCACAATGAAGCAGACCAGGTCTAGGTTTCCCCCACTACAAAGGCCAGAGAATGTGCTCCAGCAAGCAATAGATAGCCTAGCAACACCAATAGCACCTGTGGTAGATCCGGCTCAGGCACAAGCTGAGTTAGAAGAAACTAGGCGAAAAATGCTAGCTAGGGCAAACAAGGTAGCAGAGCTGCATCAGTCTTTGAACATTACCTTGAGAGAATATGCTAAGGCAAACCGAATAGATGGAGTGAAAATTCGAGGTAGGAACCTGATTACTAAGATTGACAAGGAATACGAGCCTAGGTCGGGTCAGACAGCCACAATAGTAACATGAGGGCTGGATAGGTACAGTACCCCGGCAAAGAACCTCAGGGCAGCAAATGCGGCCGCGTATGAATTAGAAGGTTTAACCGGAGAGGCCTGACAAAGGCAACAAGAGAGGGTGAATCACTTGCTGAGAGTCGCTTGCCAGCAAAATGAAGAAATGAACAAGGCAAACCCGACGCCACCAGGAGCGTCACATGTGGTATGTTCGGCTAGGAATAACTCGGCAAGATCCGGTGGAGCCGCGTCATCTCCGGGTCACAATCCTAGGAGAGAAGAAGTAGTAAACTCCGGGAGAAGAGACAAATAGATAGTTCCCTATGATCCGGTAAGGGCCGGAAAAGGCAAAGCAGTGCAAGTTGATGAAGATCGGCACAGTACCAGCCGAGGTGCAGCTGGATGAGGTAACTGCAACCAAGGCAATGCCGGTCAGAGAAATACTGCCAACGGCAATGCTGGACAGCGTGATCCCGTGGGAACGGGGCAAAATGTACCTCGGCAGCAGCAACAGCGCGCACCTTAGCAGGAGGGAAGGGCAGGACAAGCAGCGCAACAACAAAATGCTTGTTTGGATCAGGAAAGATACAATGATGGCTATTCGGCTATGATCAACGATGGATACCCCAAACCGGATCATCACATAATTGGGTCAAGGCTGGGAAGTAGGAACCTGCAGCCAGATGATGCAAGGCTGAAACTGGATAGAATTTATAGGTCGGAGCTAATCTAGGTACAAGGATCCACCAGTGCCGAACTTTGAGCTGGCCAGAGGAACCAGAACCTATGATGGTAGTACTAGGCCAGAGGATTGGCTGATTGATTATGCAACGGCGATCAAGATAGCAATAGGAAATTTGAGATGGGCAGTAAGATATGTGCCACAAATGTTGGAAGGACCAGCCAGAGTTTGGCTGAACAATTTTCCACCGGGAAGTGTCAACTGTTGGCTGGATTTTGAGGACTTGTTTGTTAGCAACTTCTCAAGCACCTACAAGAGGCCCAACAGGCCGCTGACCCTGGCGCTATGCCGACAGAGACCGAATGAGCCAGACCAGGATTTCCTGACTCGATGGTGTAATGTGCGTAACTCATGCAAGGGGGTAATTGAATCACAAGCTATCGTGTGGTTCGCCCAGGGATGCAGATATGGGAGTATGTTGTGGCAGAGGCTGCAGCGAGATATGCCAACCACTTTGGCTGAGACGATCTGGATCGTGGATTCATATGCCTTGGGACATCCAACGCAACCCCGGCTGATGTCGAGCGAGGCAAACAAGGAATATTACAACCAAGATGGCTCCGAGTCATCAAGGAGGAATGATTTTCGAGGGAAGAGAAGGGACGAGCGCCCGGATTACCGATATAACTCGCAGCAGGTGGCACGGTAGACCGGGACCAGCCCGATGCTAGTGCCAGCCAGTGCTAGAAAACTGGAGGACAAAACTGGCAACAGAAAAACGAAGGGAAAAAACCTTGGACCCCGGAGCAGAAAAAGCAATGGCAAGAGCGGAAAGATAGACCGAGGTATACGTTCGAGTCTATGTTGGATCAACCTTGCAAGTTCCATACACCATGTCCGAATAGTCCGGCAAACCATACAACCCGGCAGTGTGAGTGGATGAGAAAGTTAGAGCAGGCTAGTTCGGGGAATGCTCAGGCACCTCGGAATGAGGCACATAGGAATGAGGCACCACGGCAACCGTTACTAACAGGGAGGAATGGACAGCAACTGATGTTGCCACCACCTCCACCGAGGTACAAGAATCATGAAAGAAGGGATGCAGTACATCAAGTAGGTAATAACTAGCAACAGGTCGAGGTTACCACGAGAATGAGGGACGAAACGAGTACAGGGAGTGACATGGGTATACCCTACAGGTACTCGAGCTTGGTATATATGGCCTGAATACAGCGGGAGCCCACGGTGTCGCCAAGGCCCAAACAGAGAACTCGAGCAACCTACGGACTCTCGATTGCTTGAAGAACAAGAAGAAGCTAAAGATAGAAAGTTCAAAGGGGAAACCCTAAGTTGTAACCGACTCGACCTGCTATCCGAGACCTAGCCTATCTATATAAAGGCTAGGAGGGGGCAGCGAGGAGGACACACACGCAACCCTAGTTTCCACAACCCTCGCCAGATCGCATCTGCACACCATTGTAATCTTCGATTCCTTCAATAATTCCACGAGCAGACAAGCAAGAGTAGGGACCTCTGCGAGGCCTGAACCTGGGTAAATCTTCTAGTTCCCTGTGTGCTTGTTTGCTAGCCGATAGATGTCTCCAGCGCTCCCTCCTTCTCCAAAACCCTAGTCCATAATAATGGGCATTGATGAGTTAAAGCCTCGTCAATTGGCACCGTCTGTGGGAATTGGGAGTGCTGATGTTGCGGCTTCTTCGGCCCCATCAACCCCGATCTACAACTCTGCAATAGCGGAGATTCGCCAACTCTTCGGCGTGTTCAACTTCACCGTCCACACGCCGGCCACTCGCCCGGCCTTTGAATCCATGGGTGATGGAATCAGCCTGGCGATCGGGAGCTTCCGCTTCCAAGTTGGTCAAACGCGCACGCTTCACATGCCTGACCAGCCGACGACACCATCGATTGCTCCAGCATCATGGTTCCCTCCACCGATCGGCACCCTCAGCGAGCTCAATACCTCGACAACAGTTGAGAATACGGTCAGCGACAGTAGTTGCGAATCCGATCTGGGTGATCTAGCAACTGTAGATGGAGCCTACGGCTCCGGGTCTGAAAGTTGTGGGAGGAGCAGCTTCCCCAACCACTTCATGTGCGTCGTCGTCAACACAGGCGACTCCTCCGCCAAGCGACAACGCATGCAACGGTGGCCATGAAGCTAACCCGCCAAACGGTGGCATACCCAATGGTGGACCACCCAACGGCGGCCCTACCAACGGCGCCCCCATCAACAACGGAGGAGCAGTCGAACCTCCCACCATGGTGAACGAGCACACCGGCGAGCGTGTCGTGATCAGGCTCAACGATCTCGAGTGGGCCCATTGCCGAGAAGCTTTGCGGGGCAATCCCCTGCCTCCTGGCACATCGCAAGAGATGCTAATGGGCTACCATTGGCTACTTAAGGAGGAATACGGACGCCAGCTGCAAACAATCACGCAACTCGAAGCGCGTAAAAAGGCGGCAGATGAGTCGAGCCTTCAACGGGCCGGACTCTCCTCCCACGGAGGATCCTCCTCCAAAGGCAACGAGTACATGGCCAACAAGAGACGATCTCGAATGGCCCACCTCACCGAGCAATAGCACATAGAAGCTGCAAAAGTCCTCGAATTCAGCTCTATGACAGTCGACACCGAGAACAGCGTGGTCCCAGAGGCAGCAAAGCAGCGATGTGGCCACCACCATGTACCTGCTCAACAATCAGCTGCCAGCTGGAGATCCCTGAGCTGCCATGCACCGACCTACGATCGTAGGCTTGGGATTAGTCGAGGCTGCTCTCGACAAAGAACCAGCACCGGAGCCGAAGAAAGGCAGGGCCCTAGCGAAACTCTACTCCTCACCCTCATCTAGCGACGATAGTCATGACCTATCTCGACGCCGCTGCTCACAGCGACACGACCACGACTACGACGCGCGTGATGACATCACGTAGCGCAAAATCAACAAATCAACGGCGCGACGCACTCGGTCGACTGACTCAAAAGACAAAGATGTGGAGCCATCAGACAAAAGCGAATGCCCAAGGGGTTCAAGCTCCCATCAGAGAAACCCAAAGTTCGATGGTCTGTAGGACCCGAAAATCTGGTTAGAGGACCATATCTCCTCCGTCAGGCTCCATGGTGGGAGTCGAAGCACGGCTATGCAATGCCTGTAGCTACAGCTGCAGGGCGTCGCCCGAACATGGCTCAACAACCTCCCACGTGAATCCATTCGCAGTTGGGAAGAGCTGGTCTACAGCTTTGTGCGCAACTTCAAGGGCACCTACAAAAGGCCCGCATCAATCGAAGAGCTGAGATGCTGCCAGCAAAGATCGGGCGATTCACTACGCTCATACATCCAGAGGTGGTCCATCATCAAAAACTCCACAGAAAACATCTCGGAGGATCGCGCGATTGATGCATTCAACGGCAGTGTACACCGCATAGAGCTCAGGGAGGAGTTGGGCCGTTCGAAGCCCAAAACCATCGACCACCTGATGGAAATCGCGAATCGATGGGAAGATGGAGAGGATTCAGTGAAGAATCATGTTCATGCCGATGATGGAGCAGAACTCGAACGCAGACGCGACCGCCGAAGCAAACATTGTATGCGCATCTACGATGACCGCGACGACGTCAACATGGTCGCAGCCGGCTACACCGACAGACACAATGAAAACCGCAACAGCGGCTACCGCAGCAGTGGATACCGCGACTCCGGGAAAATCATGCAAGTATGGCAGCACCGCACTCACGATGAGGCACCCGCAACATCCATCGAAGATAAGTTGTCCGGGCTGTGCCCTGTGCACTTCTACATCGACAAGCACGACGGCAAAAAGAAGTCCAGCCACCTCCTCAAAGACTGTCGCGAGTTCCTCAATCTTCACGAGGGTCTAGCTCGGATGAATGACGATGCTGTAAACAGGGGCTACGGAGCCACCCCAAGAGCTGTGGCACATGGATCTCCGCCACCACCACCTGGACCACCCCCAAATGCAGCTACGCCGGACCAGCACCACGGAGGCGAATCATACCCACGGGCCATGGGTACCATGATGATCCAAAAGGGACGCCCCTCGAATCGGGTGCACAAGGCCATCACTCCCCAAGTCAACTTGGCGACAAACTCACCACCATACACCACTGAGTACCTCAGTGGAAGCGACTCCTGCATTACCTTTGACAAGTGCGACCATCCGCGCCAAGTACCTCGTCCAAGCCATTGTCCCCTCGTCCTCGAGGCACAAATTGGAGGCTTCGACATGAGTCGCGTCTTCATGGACGGCGGAAGCGGCATCAACCTTATGTTCGCGAGTACCTTGCGAGCAATGAGGATCCTTCTGACCTGCCTAGAGGCCTCAGACACAACATTCCACTGCATCGTCCTAGGCAAGGGCGTATATCCCCTTGGCAAAATCAACCTCGACGTCATCTTCGGCACACTGAAAAACTTTCGGCGCGAGCGCATCGACTTCGAAGTCGTCAACTGGCCCTCAAAGTACCACTGCATCCTCGGACATGTCGCATTCGCTAGGTTCATGGCAGTGCTGCACTACGCCTATCTGCAGATGAAAATGCCAGGCCCTAATGGCGTCATCACAATCAACGGGAGCTTCGAGAGGTCCGACAGTTGCGATAGGGAATTCAACAGAATCTCCTAGTCTTTCGGCATGCAGGAGGAACTCGCAAGATTGAAGGAGTCGATAGACAACAGTCTGCCTCCCCTAAGCCGGCCAAGCTCACCCGACCTGTCCTTCGACTCATCAGTGCACACAAAGAAAGTTCAGGTCCACCCCTCGGATCCCGCCAAAATGGCCCTCATCGCCAACAACTTGAGTTCCGCATAGGAACTCGCACTCGTCGAATTCCTCCGTGAGCACTGGGAAATCTTCGCCTGGTGTCCAGCGGACATGCCAGGAGTTCCCAGGGAATTCGGCGAGCACGCACTCAATGTCAAACCAGACGCAAGGCCAGTCAAACAAACAATTCAGCTAATGCGAACCAGCAAGAAAAGCGATCGGAATGGAGATCAACAGACTCCTCGACGCCAAATTCATACGTGAGATCAAGGAAAGAACTTGGCTCGCCAACACGGTGCTAGTACCAAAAAAGGACACGGATATCCTGCGAATGTGCATGGACTTCACCTCTTTGAACAAGCACTGCCCGAAGGACCACTTCCCGCTACCATAAATCAACCAGATCATCGACTCCACCACGGGATGTGAGCGCCTCTGCTTCCTCGACACCTACTCAGGCTACAACTAGATTCGAATGAAGGAGGAAGATCAAGAAAAAACGGCGTTTACAACGCCTTTTGGTGTGTTCTGCTACAACACAATGCCCTTCGGGCTAAAGAACGCAGGAGCCACCTACCAGCGGTGCATGCAGGCTTGCCTCAAAAACCAACTTGGTCGCAACACTCAAGTCTATGTCGATGACATCGTAATCAAGACCATAGAGGAAGCTTCACTAATCGACGACTTGTGCAAAACCTTCGCCAACCTTAACCGCTAACGGATCAAGCTTAATCCGGACAAATGCGCCTTCGGCGTACCATCTGGGCAACTAATCGGGTATCTTATCTCCGCAAGAGGGATCGAGGCGAACCCGAAGAAAATAAAAGCCATACTGGCCATGGAGATGCCGAAGAACATAAGAGGCGTCCAACAGCTGGCTATACGAATTGCGGCGCTCAGTCGATTCATCAGTTGAATGGGCGAAAAGGCACTGCCCTTCTACCAACTTCTCCGCAAAGCAGACAAATTCGAGTGGACCAACGAGGCACAGGAAGCATTCGAAGACCTCAAGCGCCTACTGTCCACCTCGCCAGTACTAGTGACCCCACGCGAAAGGGAACCACTTGTTGCTATACATCTCCGCCACCAACTAGGTGGCTAGCACGGTGCTCGTGGTAGAACGAGCCGAGGAAAACAAGGTCCACGGAGTACAACGCCCAGTCTACTACCTCAGCGAGGTACTTACGCCAACAAAACAGTGGTACCCGCACTACCAGAAACTGGCGTACGTTGTCTTCATGATGGCCCGGCGACTGTGCCACTACTTCCAGGAACACCCAATCGTGGTAGTCAACGATGCCCCGCTTGGGTATATCCTCAACAATCCCGACGCCACCGGACGAGTCGCGCTTTGGAGAATCGAACTGTCTCCACGAGACATTACATATGAAAAATGCGATGCAATCAAGTCGCAAGTTCTCCCTGACTTCCTCGTGCACTAGATAGAGAACCAGCTACCTGAAAAACCAGATATGTCCTACCTTTGGACAATGCACTTCGATGGTTCCAAGCGAAAGGACAGGGCCGACGCAGGTGTCATACTGACATCGCCCCAGCGAGACAAGCTAAAATATATCCTGCGAATGCAGTTCACCGCCTCCAACAATGAAGCTGAATACGAGGCCCTACTGCACGGGATGAGGATGGCAAAAGCCTGCGGCACCAAGAGGCTCATAATATATGGCGACTCCAAGCTGGTCGTCAACCAGACAATGCACGAGTGCGACGCACTGAACGACAACATGATTGCCTATCGCGACCTCTACGACACACTTGAAGGGGACTTCGACGGTTGCGAGTTGCGGCACATAGGTCGCGCAAGCAATGAAGAGGCGGACACACTCGCCAACATAGGCTCTACCTGCGCCCCCATACCACCTGGGGTATTTCTCGAGCGCATCTGCGAACGCTCCATCAAGCCAAAGGCCATAGAGAAGAAAACAAGCGCAACAATGGACTTGGGGGCTACGCTGCCCAATGAGCCAATGACACTCGATGACTTGGAGCTGGATACAGGACTCGAAGGGCCAATGAGCGTCATGATGATCGAGCCATCCTGGACTCAACTGTACATCATGTACCTTCTCAGCAAGAGGCTACCGGATGATCCGACTGATGCACGGCATATCGCGCGGCGATCCAAGGCATTCGCTGTTATCAACGGTGAACTATACAAGCACAACATCACAGGAGTACTCCAATGATGCGTCTCCACGGCCGATGGAAGAGTGTTCTCCTCGACATCCATTAGGGGACCTGCGGGCACCATGCCGACAGTCGCGCCCTCGTCACCAAAGCTCTACGAGCTGGATTCTACTGGCCTACGGCCATGCGCGATGCCAAGGACATCGTCCAAAAATGCAACGCGTGCCAGCGATTCGCGGACAAGCCACATGCACCTGGTGCAGAACTCTGGCCAATTCCATTGGCCTGGCCCTTCGCGCAATGGGGACTCGACATGGTCGGCAAGCTTCCAAAGTGCTCACGAGGAGGCTACATCTATCTCCTGGTAACAAATTCACCAAGTGGATAGAGGCCATGCCAGTGACCAATCAGTCAGGATACAACGCAGTCAAGTTCTTCGAGTCCATCGTCTACCGTTTTGGAGTACCACAAAACATTATCACGGACAATGGGACGAACTTCACATCAAGGAGTTCCATGAATTCTGCGAGAATCTGGGAATCAACGTCAGCTATGACTCCGTAGCACATCCACAGACCAACGGTCAGGTCGAAAAATCTAACGGGCTCGTTTGCGGCGGCATCAAGAAGCAACTCCTCAGGCCACTCGAACAGGCCGCGGGCTGCTGGCCAGATGAACTGCAATCGGTACTCTGGAGCCTATGCACAACTCCAAACAGCACCACAGGGTACACCCCGTTCTTCATGGTGCACGGGGCTGAAGTGGTGCTACCCGCCGAAGTACGATACAAAGCACCACATGTGGTCTATTACAGCGAGCAAGAATCAGCTCTTGCTCTCAAAGACTCCGTCGACCTCCTTGACGAGGCAAGGGAAATCGCCACGGAAAGATCAACGATCTACTAGCGTAACTCTTGCCAACTACCACAATGAAGGCTCGCCCAGAGCCTTCGTCGAAGGCGACCTGGTCCTACGACTGAAACAGCAAGGGCATCTCATGCTCGAGTCCCCCTGGGAGGGACCATGCGTGATTACAGAAGTAATCCCAGGTGGCGCCTATCACCTTAAAGATTTAGAGACAGGAGTCGCATACTCCAACCCTTGGAATGTCGCGTAGCTGTGGTGCTTCTACCCTTAGTCGTTTCTATTTTTACATTGCAAATAAGTCTACTCAGCCAAGGCTACTTAGCCACACATTGTACCTCGTACTATCCTGCGAATAAATAAAGCTAAGTGCCCCAAACCTCTATGTTTTTCTTTTATTTTTGCAAATTATCCACTCGGGGGCTGCGCCACCCTATACACATTTGTTCTACGAACTAACGCGATATCCTGAGTAGATGGCACACCAATCGAAACCCTTGACAAACACCAACCCAGTTGCAATGCACCTGACAGGTTCACAAGGGGCTGAGATAAACACAAGTCAGGCTAACAAAAAGGAATCGCATAGTGCAACGCACTCGCAAAGAATACACGCTAACAAGATCTTTATATACAACAATGTTAGTCAATTATACACAACATATATATGAACTTTACAACACTGGTACAACTATGTGCAGGATACAATCTAGACTACTGTTGCAGCAAAGGAACGTTGGTCTGCTCCTCGAAGAAGTCAACGATTTCCTCCGCTGGGCGATCCACCGCCTGGTAGTGCAGAACCATGTTCCAAGTCGAACCTGCTAGTGGCGCTGGCGGTCCAGCCGCAATTGCTGCAACATCCACATCAGGCCTGTGCAGTTGCACCAGCAACAGAGCAGCCTTGGCACCAGCCACCAACTGTTGCCGTACACACTCGTGGACCGCACTCAAGTCCTGGAATTTAGCAAGAAGGGCCAGCAGGCTCGATGGAACGACGTCCAGCGGGAACATCGTCTGGTAAATATTCTTCAAGCACGATTGCGACTTCTTCAAGAAGTGAAGAACTCGCGACGCACGATCCTGTAGGGTCGCCAGCGCGATTGCGTGATCATGATCTACCCAGAAGTATCCACTCGCCAGAAGCTGCTCTTGGGTCAGATCATTCATGCGAATGGCAATCCTATCATTCTCATCCTGAGGATGGCATGCACTGACAACTATACCAAGCAAAGGCAGAAGTATGAAGACAACGAACTACTGCGAGTAACTACAAGGAAAAGATAAGGAAGAAGAAAACTAACATTTGAATTGGTCGCCCAGCTGCGTCACCTCCCCTAGGAGATATTGTTCTCGGGCGGCGACCTTCTCCGCCTTCGATTTCCATACATCCGTGTTACCACGAAGTATGGGCAATTCACGCTCCAACTGCTTCACGCGGTCACGGAGTCGCGAGAGCAGAGACAGCTCATCCACCCTTGAGCGCGGCGGCGCCAAGGTGTCATCAGGGGGTGGCGAATCCCGAGGTTCACTCAAAGGATCACTCGATGTGCCCTATCACAAGTCAAGCAAGAGATAATAAGAAGACTAAGGCGAGGCATAGACAAAAGACTCGAGTGCATTCAAGATTAACAAAGTATTAGCAGATAAACTCGCCAAAAGGCATGTTTTCGACAAAAGAAATAAGCTAGTTAACTATTACAGACACGACTACTGAGGAGCAACTGGCTTCTTCGAGTTAGACTTTGATTTTGTGGGCCTCATCGAGTTTGTGGCAGTATCAGGCGCCACAGACTTCCCGCCGGCCCCTGACGTCACAGCCTTTGCCGCCTTCTTGGCTCGCTGAAGGTCCTCAGAGTACTTCACAACTGTATTGATCAGCTGCGGGCTGTACTTGCCACAAGCAGTCGCGAAGGGAGCAAAGACTACCTACTGGCCATTAGCGTTGACAGGCATCGCCTTGGAGACGGCTGCATGATCAACTTCGACTCCATGGGCTTGAACCATTGTGAGTGACATTGAAGCGCCAGCTGCACAGAGCGAGTTCTTGAAGCTTGCAGGAATGCCCCCGGCAAGGGACTCCACTAGCTCATCTATATTCTCGATCAACTCAGCCTTGGGCGCCAGCTCTTCCCGGAGGCGACTGAGCACGCCCTTGGCCTTGGTGAGCGTCCCCTGAACGGCAGCGCTGCGATCTTCGATTGCCGAAATGGCACCCTCCAGGGCATCATCACGACAGAGTGCCTAGGGATCGAAGCTCAAACCGCTGGCATCTACACAAAAACCAAGCATGGGCACAAAAGTCAGTACCAACAGCAAATTCGAAAGAAGAGAACACACCGAAAATTCAGACAAAGGAATACCTGAGAGAGCCTTGGCAATCGAAAAAAGATGTTCCTCGAACAACTTCTCCCTAGCCACGATGGAGGCGCGCAGATCCTCCTCGCGTTTCTGCGACTCGGCACATGCTGTGACTGCCTCATCACGACACTTTACCACCGCGGCGAGCGTTTTCTTGAGGGAATCAGTGCTACGGAGGAGTGCATTATGCTCAGCTGTGACACAAACGAAGATAAACCGTCAGTCGAATATATCACAAGGATGCAGAGGAAAAGTAAAGAACACTCACTTTCAACCGCACGATGGCGATTGTCCAACATTGCATGCTGACGACCCATCACAAGCACCTGCTCCGCAAGACGAGCGGCTTCCTTCACAATGAGCTGCGACAAAAGACATAGTAAAGGGTCAACAGATGGCATACATAAAAATTCGACTGCAAAAGCAAAAGAAGAGATACTACACTTACATGATCCTCCAATGACTCCGAAGTCGATGGATTCATAGACATCCGGATAACCATCTGGTGCTCCACATTGTGTGGAGAACTTGACAAATTATGCCTGGAGTGGGCCGCCAATGGAAGAGAAGGGGCGCGCTCAGCCATTTTCTTGGCTTTGGAGGTCACGACTCCAGATTCTTTCAAAAATTGTACGTCACCAGAATATGACGATGCTTGCTGACTGCAAAACAAAACCAACATCAAGAAAGGGCAACTTCAAAGAACAACCAGAAGGAAGACTCGTACACTTACCAATCAAACTTGTCTAAATCAAAGGTTTGATCCCCCGACTCTGATGATGATTCCTTCGGCAGGTGCATCTGAAGGAAATATGCCCTGAGAGGCAATAATAAAGTTGTTATTATGTATTCCTTGTATATGATAGATATTTATTTTGCATACTATAATTGTATTGATAGGAAACATCAATACATGTGTGTTTAATAAACAAAAAGGGTTCCTAGTTATGCCTCTCTTATAGACTAGCTTGTTGATTAACAAGATGATCAAGGTTTCCTGATCATGGACATTGCATGTTGTTAATAACAAGGTCACACCATTGGTGGAATGATGTGATGAACATTCATCCGAAGTATAGCATTACGATCAAGTCATTATGTTTATATTTCTATAACATCATACAAAGTAGTCTTAGTCCTTAGACCATGAGATCATGTTAATTGCTAACACCGGAAGAGTATCTTGATAACATCAAACGTCACACCGTAACAGGGTGACCATAAAGGTGGGTTCAGTGCTATGAAGGTGTTATGTTGAGGCTCATGGATCAAGAGTGGAATTTGTCAATCCCGATGATGGATAGATATACTCTGGGCCCTCTCGGTGATATCACATTAAGATAGCTTGCAATCAAGTGATGTGATCACTAGAATGTTATATCACGGGAACAAGAAAAGAGTGCATGTCGGTAACGAGATCAAACTAGGTATTTGGATACCGATGATCGAATCTCGGACATGTATTATATCATGAGATAAAGGGATTAAATTGCTGACGTTAAAGGTTCTCACGATCACAGAAGTCATCGTTGAATATGCAGGAGTTAGTATGGATCTCCAGGTCCCGCTTCTGATTATTGATCTGAGAGGAGTCTCAATCATGTCTGCATTATTCGCGAACCATAGGGTGACACACTTAAGGGTTTACGAACACCATTTAGGAGCACATATGTTCCAGACAAAAGGTTTGCAAAGCGCAGGAAATGTTTCGATAGAAACAGGAATTGTTTTGATAGAAACCGGAATTGTTTCGGGTGAAATTGCAGAAAGTGGTTCTGCATGTGATATTGAAATGTTGCAAGGGGTTTTATGTGAATGTTTGTTAATTAAAGTAATTAACAAAATTCTGAAAAAAATAAATAGAGTTTTATTAATTGAGAGTTGCATTTAATTTGGTGGAAATTAAATACATGTGAGTGGGATTTTGGGTGGAGGCCATGTTTATGTGAGTGGAGGTTCACCACATTAATGAAGGAGGAGAGTCCCCCCTCATGCCCGGCCAAGTATGGGAGGAGGGTCTCCTCCCTCCTATAAAGCCCTCTCCCCTCTCACAAACCACACCTCCTCGTGAAGGATCTCTCTCCCCCTCTAGATATTCCCCCATGGTCTCGGATTAGCAAGATACATGTTCCCGGTGGCCTTGCGTCTGGAAGGAGTTGCTGCTTCCGCTGATTCGCTGGAGCGAGGAGGTGGAGGTTGTCCGGTGGCTTGAACGTGTGTGCGAGGACAGATGCCCTGCTGATTTGTGGTGCTTGGACTTCCATACGATCTTGAGATCGGCAAGCTTACGACTACATCAACCACGAGTTCCTACTCGTTAACAAAACTCGTTGTTTTCGAGGGTAAGTTCTCCATGGATGTATGTCCACCCGTTGCTCTGTATCTAGTAGATAGATCTTGGCGTATAGTTCTCATCGTAGGAAATTTTTTGTTTTCTATGCTGCGGACCCAACAACATCTTCTTGCGAGAAGATGGCGCCACGGCACTCACAGGAACAGCAGGTATCGGCGGCTCTGCACCAACAACTGCACCTTTCGGAGTCGAAGGAGACGATGCATCCGAATCCTCGATGCACGAACACTTGCAAGTGTCTGGACCACTCGACTTGGGGGCTTCCTCTTCCACATCAGATGGGACGGTCGACTCCGACTCATCCTCTTCCAAGGCTTCACGAGGGATAACCCCCTCAGGAAGAGGGGGCATACAGGGTGACACTCCCAATCCTGCATACAGAAAACAATTTAGCTTAAAGTCAAGAAAAAACAGCAAAGAAGCAGTCGACAAACAAAGCTACTACGTAGCACAACTGTACCTTAGGAGGAGGGTTAGCAACATCGAATGGAGGTACGTCTGGATCATTGGGAAGCACATCCTTGGCGGTGTACTCGGTGACCAGTCACACCCTTTTATCTACCTCACTCACGGAAATGCCATTGGCAGATACGCGGGTGACATCGTTCGTGCCAGCCTACTGGAACATAGGGTGGACTCTAGCCTGCGGGGGCTGGACGCGATGGCGCAACCATGTGCGAATGAGGGCGCAGCCTCCCTCCTCTTTACCCATGCGACTCTCGAGGTCGCAGACACGGTCGTATAGCACATCTGTCTCTACGAACTCACCGGGCATCAGTACGTTCTTCCAGGAGCGCCTCCTCTTGCATGGCGTCATGGGATCGAAGGGCGCGAGTCCGAAGTGGTCTCCGTCGGCCTTCAGGTCACGGATGTAGAACCACTTGTCCCTCCACCCTTGGACGGACGCTGTGAGTTTGATGTCGAAGTATGTGGTGGAGGAGTCGACGTGGATACCGTAGCCGCCTACATCGTAGACTACGGAGCTAGACGCCGATTGGATCTTTAGCTTGAAGAGGCGCTCGAAGAGACCGAAGTGCGGCTCAATTTCGAGCCAGCAATCACAAAGAGTAATGTAGGAAGCTACACAGAGGATGGAGTTGGGGGACAGCTAATGCAGCTGGAGCCCATAGAAATAGAGAAGTCCCCTGAAGAAAGGATGCAGGGACAACGAGAGACCCCAGATGATGAACGCTAGGAACATCACCCGAAAACCGGCAGGAGGGGAAGGGATTACCACGCTACCAGGGACGCGCGCGTCAGCGACTGCGGAAGAAAGAACTCCGTCTTGGCGTAGGAGACGGAGCTCAGAGGACTTGATCATGGATGCACGCCACGTGCCATTAGTGGCACGAGTTCCTGTGCCTTCTTTTTCCTGACGGCGGCGGCGCTGGTGCCCGCGGCGGCGGAACCGCCTTTCTTCTTCGCAGCAACCGCGGCGATGGCGGAGTCGGCTGCAACACCTCCTTTCTTCTTCCCCATTCTACGGTGGGGGTGTGACCGGAGAAAGTAACTGGTGAATATGCGGAGCTGGTCCAACGCCGCGAGAAAGACCAACACAGTGAAGCAGAGGAGCAGCAGCAATGGCGACGGAGGCAAAGGTAGAGAAAAGAAGCAGATGTGAAAAATTACCGTCAAAGCACCGCTACTTAATCCCCTGGAAGATGAAATCTAATGGTCAGGAAAAACCCTACCAGACACGTGGCGTTCATCGTGCCCGACACGTGGAGGACCCGAAGCGTGAACCGTCCCCCACTACCCCCATTACACGTGGAAACCAAGGAGGCACAGTTAAAACAAAGATTACGCACGCCCGGTCAAGTCAGAGTCAGAGAATGGGACCCACCGCTTGTCACGTCCCGTCAAACCCGCTCATGCGGGCAACTGAGCTCATCACATCGTTAGCACTGATGTCATCAAAAATTGAGGAGCAAAAGACTTCGATTACTTTAAGTCCTTGCTCGAGTCTTCGACTCCACCAAGCACTCGGGGGCTACTCCCATAGGGAGCGCTGGTCGCGCACCCTACGATTTTCTTTTCTTTTTTGCAGGAACATGGACAATCGAAACAAACCCAACCACTCAAATCCGCGATTCGACTATGGACATGGGTTACTCCCATAGGGAGCGCTGGAAATAAATTCGACTGAAACAAGCAAACAAAAGACGATAGCAGTCGCAAAAGTTCTTTAGTTCCTACCTGAGTCTCCGACTCAACCAGGCACTCGGGGGCTACTCCCATAGGGAGCGCTGGTCGTGCACCCTATGATTATTGGTACATCGTACTACGTGTTCATAACATCCACACTTGAAGTTTATGGCGACACCGTCTCATATTTTTCCCTACAACAAGACTGCGTCTCCTGGGTCACCCGAATCATGTCCGCGATGACAAAAATTCGGATGCCGCGCTTGCAGTGTGAAGATAAGACCTGAATAAGGCCTGGCAACGCATTTGCTGTGCACTACTAGAAATATATCTGTGCCTTCAGGTACGATGAACATGCCTTGACGGACGCGTCGAGTGCTTATACCCATATACTAGAATTCGACTCCTGTAAGACCTCCGCGGCTTGAGTCGAATTACACCAGCACTTTTCTAGATTCGAGTCCGGGGACTCGAGTTCGAGTAGATTCCGTTGTTTTACCCTAAGGTAGTTAACTGATACCGATACATCGGTTAAATCAGGCACGCACATCAACAATCCCTATGACACAAACAGAGAACTCGAGCAACCTACGGACTCTGGATTGCTTGAAGAACAAGAAGAAGCTAAAGATAGAAAGTTCAAAGGGGAAAACCCTAACTTGTAACTGACTCGACCTGCTACCCGAGACCTAGCCTATCTATATAAAGGCTAGGAGGGGGCGGCGAGGAGGACACACACGCAACCCTAGTTTCCACAACCCTCGCCAGATCACATCTGCACACCATTGTAATATTTGATTCCTTCAATAATTCCACGAGCAGACAAGCAGGAGTAGGGACCTTGCGAGGCCTCAACCTGGGTAAATCTTTCAGTTCCCTGTGTGCTTGTTTGCTAGCCGATAGATGTCTCCAACGCTCCCTCCTTCTCCAAAACCCAAGTCCATAACAATGGGCATTGATGAGTTAAACCCTCATCAGGGAGCATCATCAAAGTTACTGTGCGTTTACCACGGAAGAGAATGACCGGAAAAGCTTGCAGCGCCGGCATATGGAGGTAAACACAGTAATGCTAGCAGTAGTGAGATACATGCCCTAGGCAGATCATGAAATCACGTGGAGTATCAAGGATCACCCAAAGATCATGCCTAGCCCTAGGACCTATGCATTGGTCCTGGATCCAACGTTCATCGGGCCGAATCTTAGTGTGAGGTTTTCCAAGGTACTGATTAACAATGGCAGCAGTATCAACATTATGTACAAGGATACCATGCACAAGTTGGGAATAACAGAGAACATGTTGCAAGCAATGAGGACCAGTTTTCATGGCATTGTACCGGGTATTTCCTGCGAGCCAATTGGCAAGGTCCAGGTTGATGTGTTATTCGGCAGGAGAGATAATTGCCAGACTGAAAATTTGGAGTTTGAAGTGGTGAATCTGGAGAGCGCTTATCACGTGTTACTCAGCAGGCCCATGTTGAACAAGTTCATGGCAACTACTCACATCAGCTACCTTAAGATGAAACTGCCCGGACCAAGGGGCGTGATAACTGTATCAGGGGACTTCCGGCATTCGATCGAGTGCGCCTTAGCCGGATCAAACTTAGTCGAGTAACTCATGATAGCTCAGGAAAAAAGGAAGATACTAGAAATGGCGACATTGGCTCAATCCGTGTAACAACATATGTCGGCTCTGACCAACCCACACGGGAGCGTGTCGTTCCAAGCAATCAAGGACACAAAGAAAGTGCCCATCGATGATCAGTTCCCCGAGCGCACCATAACCATCGGTGCCAGGTTAAGCAGCAAATAGGAAAGCGAGCTCGTCAACTTCCTCCGTGAGAATCGGGATATCTTTGCTTGGTCCACTCAGGATCTGCAAGGTGTACCGAGGGAGTTGGCTGAGCACTCATTAAACGTAAGACCCGGGGCTAAGCCAATAAAGCAGCCTCTCCGGCGTTTCGCCGAGGACAAAAGGAGAGTCATTGGGGATGAAATAGCTAGGCTCCTAGCGGCCGGAGTTATCATGGAAGTACTCTATCCAGATTGGCTCTCTAATCTAGTGCTTGTGGAAAAGAAGAAGGATGATCCGAACGTGGCTGTGGTATGGCGCATGTGCATTGATTACACGAAACTGAGTAAGGCGTGTCCCAAAGATCCATTCCCACTCCCTAGAATAGATCAAGTCATAGACTCAACGGCCGGATGTGAGATACTGTCATTCATTGATGCGTATTCTGGTTTCCACCAGATACCCCTGAATTCAGATGATCAAATAAATACTACGTTTATTACCCCGTACGGGGCTTATTGCTATCGCACTATGCCGTTTGGACTATGTAATGCAGGAGCAACGTACCAACGATGCATGCAAAAGTCCTTACATGACCAAATAGGTCGGAACATGCAAGTTTATGTGGATGATGTAGTGATAAAGACTAAGGACAGAAGTACGCTCCTTGATTATATCTGGCAAACATTCGCGAACTTAAGAAGGTTCTGAATGAAGCTAAACCCGGAGAAGTGCACCTTTGGCGTGCCCGCTGGAAAGTTACTCGGTTTTTTAGTATCTAGTCGAGGTATCGAAGCTAACCTGACAAAAATCCAGGCCATAGAAAGAATGGAACTGCCAAAATGCCTTAACGATGTGCAGAAGTTCACTGGTTGCCTGGCATCGTTAAGCTGGTTCGTATGTTGGTTGGGAGATAAGGCCTTGCCCCTCTACCAGTTAATGAAAAAGCAGACAAATTCACATGGACACCACAGGCGGACCTTGCATTTCGAGAGTTGAAAAAGATGTTATCTACTGCACCGATCCTAGCAGCACCACTACCCAAGGAGCCAATGTTGCTCTACGTAGCCACGACCAACCGAGTTGTAAGTGTAGTAATCATAGTGGAGCGCGAGGAAGAAGGAAAGTCGGTGCAAAGGCCGGTGTATTATCTGAGCGAGGTATTGTCTGCTTCAAAGCATAATTACCCTCACTATCAAAAGATGGCGTATGGCGTATATATGTCGGCCAAGAAACTCAAACACTATTTTGAGGAACATCCCATCAAAGTGATATGTGAGGCACCCATATCAGAGATTATGAGTAACAAATATGCAAGTGGCCGGATAGCTAAGTGGGAAATTGAGTTAGCCCCATATGCGCCACAATTTGACAGAAGAGATGCTATAAAATCGCAAGCTGTGGCGGATTTCTTCGTGGACTAGGCTAAAATGTGCACATGAGCCACCTCTGCCGGACTACAATTATTGGCGAATGCACTTCGATGGATCAAAACTGAAAGATGGCTTGGGCGCCGGAGTAGTGCTTACCTCGCCCAAGAAGGATCAACTGAAATATGTCCTTCAAATCCACTTCAGTGCCTCGAATAATGCTGCGGAGTACGAAGCATTGGTACATGGTCTCAAGGTAGAGAAAGAAGTGGGGATACGTCGGATACAATGCTTTGGAGATTCGGATTTGGTGGTGCAACAAGTGTCTAGAAATTGGGATGCCTTGGATGCTAACATGGCCCTATACAGATTCCATGTTCAAAAGATAAGTGGGTTTTTTGAAGGGTTTGAGTTCCATCACATACCTCGGATTGAAAATGAGGCAGCAGATACGCTGTCCAAGTTAGGCTCATCCCGGCAGCAAATCCCGCCAAATGTTGCTTTGGATCACCTGATAAAACCATCTATCACGCCATCGCCTGAATCAGACTCCATTTATATCCCAACACTATCTGAATCAGGAGCTGCACCTATGGAGATAGAGTGGGGAAGCACCTCAACAAACCCGAGGACTGCTTCGGCAAACCCGGGGACTGCCTCAGCAAACCCGGGGACTGATCAGACTGAACCGGCCGGATTTATGTCGGTAGATGCAATAGAAATTGATGAGGAACCGTTTCCTGTCCGAACTATACCAACTTGGGCCAATCCAATTTTTGATTTCTAGAAAGAGGGAACCTTGCCGGATGACGAGGTAATCTCAAGACAGATCCAAAGGAGAGCAAAAGCCTATACTATTATCAACGCTGAACTATACAAAAGGAGTGTGGCAATAGTGATACAGTGGTGCGTTGACCCGGAGGAAGGACTTGAAATACTCCGAGATATTCACCAAGGGGAATGTGGCCATCATGCCTCCTCAAGGGCCTTAGTGGAAAAGGATTTCCGGCATGGATTTTATTGGCCTAGTGCTTTGGAGCAAGCAGATGCTCTGGTGAGAAAGTGCAATGGCTGTCAAAGATATGCCACGAAAACTCATTTACCAATGTCGGAGCTGAAAACTATCCCCACTACCTGGCCATTTGTTGTGTGGTGCCTAGATATGGTAGGGCCATTTAAGCTGGCTAAAGGAGGGATGACCCATATCCTGGTTATGGTGGACAAGTTCACCAAGTGGATTGAAGTGAAACCAATTCAGAAATGTGATGGGGCAACTGCAGTAAGATTCCTCAAGGATGTAATCCTGAGATATGGCTATCCCCATAGCATCATAACTGATAATGGAACAAATTTCGCTGAAGCAGCATTTGTGAGGTTCTGCCGAGAAAAGAAGATCCGGATGGATGTCGCCTTAGTCGCCCACCCCGCATTGAATGGTCAAGTGGAAAGATCCAACGGACTGGTATTGTCTGGGATAAAACCCCGGCTCATAGAGCCGCTGGAAAGATCAGCGGGGTGCTGGATAGAAGAACTACTAGCGGTACTGTGGAGTTTGAGAACAACTCTGAATCGATCAACAGGCTATACGCCATTCTTTCTGGTATATGGGGCAGAAGTTGTATTAGCAGCCGACATAGAGCATGATTCGCCAAGGGTCACCAAATACACGGAAGACGAAGTGCGCGAAGCCCGGCAAAATGATGTTGATCTGTTGGAAGAAGCGAGAGAACTGGCCTTGTCCAGATCCGCCATATATCAGAAAAATCTCCGACGCTATCATAGCTGGAAAGTAAACCCCCGAGTCTTTCAGGAAGGTGATCTAGTACTCTGGTTGATACAGCACACAGCTGGCATGCATAAGCTATCCCCTCCATGGGAAGGACCTTTTATTGTAAGCAAAGCCTTGTGCAATGATTCCTACTATCTTATTGATGCACAGCCCTAGGAAAAGAACAAGGCAGACAGGTCCGGAGAGGAATCTAAGCAACCATGGAATGTAGCACTACTTTGTACTTTCTACACCTAGCAAAGAGGTGAATGTATCCGATCTACTCATATGTAGGTATGTATGTCGACAATGAGCTTATTAATAAAACTTTGGCACCCTAAGCAGAGACTCGGGGACTACCGTAATAATTGTCTTTCTCATTTTCGTATTTCTATGTCGGCTGGGTTAAGTCTCTTATATCTTAGCCAGGTTAGTAATGTGTGAGCACAAAAAACCCAACTCTTCGACTTTGCTGTTGTCCAACAAGAATTGGCTTCATGGCAAGCAAGAGAACAACTTTGGAATGGCAAAGCACATGAAAAATGACTTAAGAGGGCCGACATTCGTTATCTTGACTAACCTTTGCTTTATTGTATTTATCTAACGTCGGATCATTTTGAGCTAATCTCAAAGTTTCAAGTATTGTTAAATCAATTTTTTGAACCTCGGACTTGTAAGTCGAAAAGTCGAATCAAGGTAGACGTGAGCCGAGTCAAAAATTGGGGGAACAAGAAAACGAAACTCGGGGACTTCACCCACGATAATCCAACATTAAGAACTTAGTTCAAAAATGATAAATTGTAGCACAACTAAAATAAAGTACTTAGATACATTTCCGCCCGGCATTCTAGGGATCTGACAAATATGATCACGTGTATTTTAAGGAGAAGGAGCAGTAGCCGAATCTTCAGGCAAAGAAGGAGGTACTTCGGAATGTGGAGGAGGGGCGCTGGCCTTAGCTTCCTCTTCAGGATTGGCCTCGCCATTGTTCGAGTCTTTGGCCTCGTCGCCAAGCTTGGAGGCCTCACCTTTACTCTATTCTTCTTCATATCCCGAAGAAACTTCGTCATCAAAAACGTCGAGATAACTCGGCCCTTCGTTCCAAGCATGGCAGAAGGAGTATTGAATAAGCTTGTTGGCACAGGCTTTGCAGCGCGCAATTCAATCCAGATCTTTGCACCACTTGGATCTGGTGCGCATGCGAGTAAGCAACCCCAGATCAATTCCTTCATACCACGAAAGGACAAACTGCAGGGCAATGTCAGCCCCAGCCCATGCGGTAGATTCACGCCACAGATCCAGCTGCGTATCGCACTCCATTAATTTGGCTATGAAAGCCGAACTTCTTTTTGGACTGGTCTCAGTAGGCCAGAGGGAGCCGAACATCCGCATCTCAGCCGGCATGATGTTCGCACCATAGTTCTTTACCAGTTCTAGGCGAGCAGCAAGGCTAACAAGTAGATCCTCCGTCGAGTAAGGGACTGACCTAGATCCAGGACCCATAGGAACACCATGTTGATCGCGGGACCGGGTTATGACAGCACTAGCAAGAGTGTCACTTTCTGGAAATTTTCCCGAGAATAGAGCGGAGGACACAGTGAGCAAAAGCACCAAACCCGGAGGAAGGAAAATTAAGCAAGGGCAAAGAAACTCACGGGAAATTTGGAAAAGGAGACGCTGGAGCTCGGCATCAATGTTGGCATTACTGGCCTGGCGTTTCTCGTATTCGGAGGTTACCGACGTAAGTTTTACGTCGGCTTCCTCCAATAGATCCTTGTCCTTGGAAATTTGAGTCGTCAAACGCTCTTTTTCCTCGGCAAACTCCTGGTCCGCCTTCTCCAGCTCAGTTTTGTGGAGGTCTTTAAGCCTCTGGGTTTCGGCATTCAGCCGAGTAATTTCTGAGTCATGGAGCCATAGCCGAGCTATCTCATCATCCTTCTTTTTCAGTTCAGCCTAATGCTTCCCTGTTTGTTCGAGGAAATGGGTCATCATGTCAGGCATGGGCACACTATCTTTAAGAGCACTGCAACAGTGGGTTAATCCGGCAGGGCCAGAGTATAAATATACAACGGATGAAGAAACTAGCGCATAGTAATGGAGTGAACGAGATAGGATACCTTGGATCTCAGCTAGGTTCTTCCGCATGATAATATTCTCAGCTTCAACCTCGGCTGCATGGTTCGGATAACAAATTAATACAGATCACAAACAACTCAAATGAACGAAAATGGAAGAAGGAAAAGTCTAAGTCAAAAACATTACCCTTCTTCTGGTGCTCCTCCAGAAGTTTTCCATAACACGCGCGAATGTATTTATAGGAGTCCAGCACGCGCTGGAACTCAGCGGATCGGTGGTTAGTGGTAATCTGAAATAAGAAAGGCAATATCAAGTTTAAAGGCAAAGTGAAAAACAATTTGAAGTCTACAAGATCCAGGCCAAGTGGAACTTAACCCGGCTCTAGGTGTGTGGATATTCAAAGTCTACAAGATCCAGGCCAAGTGGAACTTAACCCGGCTCTAGGTGTGTGGATATTCGAAGTCTAAAAGATCCAGGCCAAGTGGAACTTAACCCGGCTCTAGGTGTGTGGATATTCGAAGTCTACAAGATCCGGGCCAAGTGGAACTTAATCCGGCTCTAGGTGTGTGGATATTCGAAGTCTACAAGATCCGGGCCAAGTGGAACTTAACCCGGCTCTAGGTGTGTGGATATTCGAAGTCTACAAGATCCGGGCCAAGTGGAACTTAACCCGGTTCTAGGTGTGTGGATATTCGAAGTCTACAAGATCCAGGCCAAGGGAACTTAACCTAGCTCTAACTTTGTTAAATTTTGAAGTTGCTATGGACAGAAACCAAATTCTCTAAGGAGCATCCGACCGAGTAACAACTTACTCCCTCGGAGGCTCGGGGACTAGGGGATATATCTACAAATGCTCGGCTATATAAAGTACCAACAAGAGAGGAAAATAATTACCTCTATCATCCGACCAGCCAAAGAGATGGCCTTGGTAGCAGAGTTCATTTGGGTGCTGAACTCGGTTGGGCTGAACTTCTCTGGTAGATCATCTTGTGGGTCGATGAATCAACATTGTTCCAGTTCTTCACGTACTCCAGGAGCAGTGGACTGTAACTTTTGCCGCTGGGATAGTACTTCGCCACAAGGCCTTTGACATTGGCCTCTCGCCTGGCGGATTAAGCTGCAGCAGGGCTGGTATGCAGAACCAGCTGTCTACTACCCTCTGATCCGGCAGCGTGTGACCCAAAGGAGATCCCTTTAGCTGATCCGACGGTTTTCTTAAGCTTGTCGGATGAAGCCTGAGGAGCTGGATAGAAGATATCCGTGACTGAGGGAGTTGATCCAGACGGAGCTGACGGGGCCTTCCTCTTGGGAGGCTTGGTGGAACCTGTTGGTGCTGCTGCTGCTGTTGTTGGTGTTCCTGCTGCTGGTGCTGCTGCTGGTGCTGGTGGTGCTGTTGCTGCTGCTTGTGCTGGTGTTGCTACTGCTGCTGCTGGTACTGCTGGTTTGGAGGAAACTGGAACAAGAGAGAAACTTGATTGGGGCGGTGCTGATGGAGCTGGCACCTCAACACTTGGCGCTGGGGTCGAAGAGGAGCTGGGGAGATCCGGCATGGCTGTATCCAAAGCCGCCCCGCTACCCCCCGCGCCAACATTGCCCTCCTCATGACGAGGTGGGCTCTGGTCAGGCGCAGCCGTGGAGCCCTCTTGGATAGGGCTGAGCAGGTGAGTATCATCATCGTGGGGGGGGGGGGGGAAGAAGGGCTACCGCGGATTGGAGATGCTATGCCAGAGCCGCTCTTGGGAATGACCCTAGGAGCTCGGAGAAGCATAAAAGAATCAAGTCAAAAAGAGAAAAGGAACCAATAAGAGACAAGAGCAAACACAGAAAGGGAAAAAACTTGAAGGGCAAAAGCAAAAGACTTACTCGTCTAAGGTTGGGGGAGCCCGAGGTTTGGGCGTCTTCCGGACCGTGCTCTTGGCGGTCGGCTTAGTCGAGGTTTTCACCTCAGACTTCTTCTGCCTCTTCTTGGGTGGCGGTACCTCCAAAGCTGTGGCCGAGGCTGCCGCGCGCTTCTGAGAAGAAGCAGGGACCAGACCACCAGTGGCGAGGGGAGGAACCTCATGGACCTGACCGACCGGGTTAGCTAAATATTCGAACATAGCCAGATGCGCGTAAGAGATGAGAACCGGATCAAGTACCTCCAGGACCTCAACGTCCGAGTCATCGTCATCTGGCCAATCCCTTAGAGAAGAGGCCTTACCAACGCTGCGTTTGACGACGTCCGGAGTAGGCAGGAAAGTATCCGAATCAGGCTCCTCCTCATTCTCCTCGGCGCGGTCCGGCACCCACTTGCTCGCCAACACCTCGCCATCCTCCAGTGGTTGCTGGAGGAATCGCTGAGAACAAGACAACAATTGCTAGGTTACAAAAGTAAACTGACATACAAAGAAGATCCAGAAAACAGTAAGTAGTGAGTTTACCTTTGGAGGAGGGTTGTCCCGAGTGAAGGGCTCGAGCCCCCATTCCCAATCTTCGGAGAATTCCTTCTCCATGTTGAAAATGGCCTTAACCCGGCGGTAAACCGCCGAGTTATCAAGATTGAAAGATGAAGTCCGATGGGGGTCGAGGGGGCCGCTCAAGTAACAGATCTTGTGGGCTCGCTTCTGAAGGGGGAGACCCGGCTACGGACAAAAGTAATCATGATGTCCTCCCCTCGAAGCTTCTCCTTGAGCAGCTCCTTAATCCGGCACTCCACATGATTCGCCAGGGTCGTGGGTCGCTTGGGAATGCACCCCCAAAGCAAGGTATCTGGAGGGCCAAGCTTGAAGGGGAGGAGCCGGATCATGTCCTCCTCGGTGGTGTTCCGAACATAGAAGAAAGTCTGGGCCCAGCCTTTGTAGGACTCGAGCCCGGTGACCTATTGAGAAAGGAAATCAAAGAAGAAATCTGAGGTAGGAAGGCCGAAGCCACGCTGGAAATGAGAAAGAAAAACAACATACTCCCCTGGATTGGGAGAGGGGGAGATCTCGTCGGCGGCGAGGCGACAGGCCACGCCGGTGGGGATGCGGCGCGTGGCACGGAGCCAGTCCAAGTCGTCCTCACAGACGAACGCGCCGTCCCAGCAGCCGCGCTTGCGGCCTTCTGCTTCTTCCTCCTGCTGTGCCACCACGACTGCCTCCTCCTCAGTCATGGTGGACTCAAGGTCTTCGAGAAGGAAATCGGAATAGAAATAACTAGAGGTGGGGAAATGGGAAGCGCAAGGCCCCGTGATGAAGCTCTTGAGTGGGAACGGCGGCGCAGGCGTAAGGAGCTTCCTGTGCGCGGTCGCAGTGGCGCTGGTGCAACGAGGAACTAGCGACGGCGGCAAGGTCGTAGTGAGAGAGAAAAGAGGCTGGGAAGCGCAGAGAAAATGGGGAACTTCCCCAGAGATTGCCCCAGGCCCGCTACTTAACCGCACAACGGGCACGTAGTGGGATCCTTTGCGGTTGCCATGCTGCATGCAATGGGCGTGTACATGGCCGAGTCGGCCAATCAGAGCATGGCCACAGCAAGGAACACATGGGCAAAGGATCCCACGATGCGATGTAATGTTACAGTTAACAAGGCGCTGTAGTGAAGGGACGTGCGCAGCAATTATTCTTTACATTGCGACAGTAAATAGCGCATTAAATGCTCGTAGCCCTTAAAATGAGGCGAAATGTTGATTACCCTCCACGTAGGATGTGGGGAAGCGTACAAGAGAAGGAACGGTGACCCGGATAAACAGGCAAAAACCCATCCAGCGAGGAATAACTGGGAATGAGCCAAGGGATCCCAAGAGGATAAGCCCCGGGTTACTAGATAAACTCAGCCAAAGAGGCAGAGATCCGGATATGGGAACCTGCTGTGGCCTTAACAACTAAAAGTTGCTAAGACCACGCCAGCTTCGGGGACTAATGTTGGGGGGATACCCCCGGGTAGGGTGACGCCGGGGTATAAAGGCCGAGTTAGCCGGGGTACAGCACGGTTAAAGCAAGTGCTGACCGGGTCACCCCAAGGCAGGCCGAACCACGGAGTGACCCGGCCCGTGGAGCATCTCCTTAACCATAGTCCGGCCAACATAAAATATATGCCGGCCATGTTTGTCTATCTGTTTTGCAGGTGTCTTGATAGCCAGATTAGCCACATGGAAACCAGACTATCCCATGGCTTCCAAGAGAAGGAAGGAATCTCCCGCTGGTCAAAAGGTGGCTTTATTAGCTGTAGCGTGAGCGAAGCAAAGCAAAGAGGAGGACCAACGGGTCAGGGGCGGCCAAGGTGACGCGGGCAATGTCGGATGACGTAGCCTGTGCCTGGTGATGCTTAAAGACAAACATTACGCTGTGGGTTATGTCCAAATCCCGGACAAGCCATTAAAGAGAATAAAGAAGCATATAGCTTTAGGCAAGGAGAATATTCTCCGAATATGCTGCCACGTGTGCCCTAATATTGTAACCCGGGCTCCCCTATATAAGGAGCACCGAGGCCTCCATAGAGAGGGATCGATCATTTTCTCTGTATAAGGTAGAACTCTAGAGCTAGTTTGTAGGGAGTAGGAGAAATAGTCTCCTTCTTACCAAGAGCTTGAAGAGGACTTGTAAACACCATTGATAGAGAGAATACAAGAACATCTGTGCGTGGAATCACCACATTCTCCCGCCGTGGATTCCCCTAGCACTCATTGGCCCCATCTTTAGCCTATTCATGGCATCTGCCGTGCCACCACCATGACACATCTGGCATATCATCACTATATAAAATTATAATAGGTAAAGCGGAAAAAATATAATAGGTAAAATTGGAACTACTACAAGTAAACTATGTAGGTTGCTTTGAAAGTTTTACAAAAAATATCTTAGAGGTACCCATCAGAGGGGGCACCGGGGGGGTGGTCAATTAATATACTATCAGAAACCACAGAGAGTTCTAACGACAGGTTCATCTTCTTGCTAAGATTTTGCGTCTTGAGAGTTTAATGAAATTAGGTCAAATTTGAGCTACAACTAAGTGCGATAGATTGCTCTTGAATTTAATGAAATTATGTCAAACTTGAACTACAAGTAATAAATTCTAGTTTGCTTTGAAAGTTTTATGAAAAAAGCTTTTGGAGGTACCGATCGAGCGGTTAATTAATATATCAGAAACCACAGAGAGTTTTGATGAGTGGTTCGACTTCTAGCTAATATTTTGCATCATGAAAAATTTGAACACCTTTTGAAAATGATCACATGAAATAGGGAGAGAGGGGAAATGATTTTTCTATTCTCTATGGGCAACCCACAAGCTTGAGGTGCACCTTAGGCTTAAAGATATAAACTCTATTTTCTCCACAATGTATATGGTGAACCTTAGCGGATGCCACATACTTTTGTACACATTGCTGATGCCCTTATTAGGGTAAAAGCAAATACTAGTATATTAGTACTAGTACACTAGTAGTAGTACTCATTTATTTTCTTAGACATATGATCACCTCTGTTCACACGCTGTACATGCTGAGAGAATAAAACGTAGGCAAGGTAAAAGAGGGCAGCAGCAAAGAGGAGTTGGAGGTGGTTCGATGTCAGAGGAAAGTTATGATGGGTTCCTAACACGAGGTACTCCTGCGGCCACTTTACTAGTAGTAAATTTTAGGACCTATGCACGCAAACCAAATTGTGTGTTTTCTCTCTCCTTCGCTGCCTCTCACCATCCATCCTCCCTCTATCCTACCCTTTCCCCTCACAAGACCCGGTGATCTCTCCTCGTCCACGGCGTGCTTTGCGACGTGTGCCTTGGTACGGCGGCTCTGTGTCTCTGGCGTGTTCGGCAGCCACGTTGGTGTGTAGTAGGTACGAGGATTACATAGGAAGGAAACCACTTTGGTCATTGGCGGCAAAAAATTTCAAACTTTTTCGGTTTTCGAAATTTTCACTTGCTTCCCAAACATCGGGAGGGAACGTTACTCAAAATATCAGCCATTCGTAGTACTTCTTATCTTATCTTTATCTTGCCTTATCACTTACAATACCATACCATACCACTCTATAGTGTATGGATAACTTCGAACATTGACCGTTGGATCAAGACCCTCAAATCCAAACAGTGCTAACCGTTGGATCTTCTTTTCCATTCTTAGAATCTACAAAGAGTCTACTGATAGTCTTTAGCACGATGAATGCTAGTATGGGCAAACCTCAAATCAAACACTTCATTGCTCAGTTTTAGGGTCCTTGTGCTAAATGTATGGAATTGGGGTGCAATTTTCATTTTAACGAGGTCCTTGATGTAACTTGTACTTCCACCGACCGTGTTAACTCTCAAGCACCTCGCTTCTACGAGACCTACCACAGTTAAAAGAAAATGCAACCGCCCCAATTATTAAACAAACTGGACCATAGTTTCTTATACGTAATACCCAAGTTTTTAGTTCTAGGATTTTCAAGCTTCCTATCTAACTTCGCACAATTCAGTGACTTCTTGTCGATTAACGAAATTAGGTCAAACTTGAGATACAAGTAATCGTGATAGATTGCTATTGAATTAATTGTATTTTCGGAGGTAGATGGGTGCTTCTTCTTGTAGTAAACAATGTTGTCAGTGTGAGTTTCCAACTATCAGGAAATAAAATTCTCAGTTTTCCGAGTAATGACGAGATGGTTCTTTTTTGTAAAGAAAGCTCGAAGAATATGGATCTCAATGCCATAAGCCAAGCTTCTATACATATTAAGTGGACCAACGTGTTTTACTTACAATTCCCATATGTTTTTTGAGTTTTCAAACTCCCTAGATAATTAACTCCACCCACTTGAATGACTACATGTCGATTTATCAAAATTAGGTCAAAGTTGAACTATAACTAAATTGTAGGTTGCTCTAAAAGTTTTACGAAAATGCTTTTGGAGGTACCGTACCGATCGGGGGGGTGTCACAATCAATATATGAGAAATAACCGAGAGTTTTGACAATAGGCTTGACTTCTTGCTAATATTTTGCATCGCATGACACTATTTAAGGAAATTGGGTCAAACTTGAGCTACAAGTAAACACGATAGATCGTTGTTGAAATATATGACTTTTTAGAGAGGTAGATGGGTGCATTTTCTTGTAGTAAACAGTGTCGTCGGTACGGTGTGATTTTCCAACTATATCAGGAAATACCATTCAATTATTCTCAATTTTCCAAGTGATGACGAGCGAGGTTGTTCTTTTTCGTAAAGAAATGTCCAAAGAATATTGGATCTGAATGCCAGAAGCCAAGTTTACCAACATATATAGTGGACCAACATGTTGTACCAACGATTCCCATGTTTTATTTATGAGTTTTCAAACTTCCTAGCTAACTCTTCCCATTTGACCGAATGACTTTATGTCGATTTATCGAAATTAGGTAAAATTTGAAACTACAAGTAAATTGTAGGTTGCTTTAAAAGTTTTACGAAAATTCTTTTGGAGGTACCCATGGTGGGGTCATAATTAATATATCATAAAACACTGAGAGTTTTGACGATAGGTTCAACTTCTTGTTAAGATTCTACATCTTGAGAATTTAACGAAATTAGGTCAAACTTGAGCTACAAGTAAGCGTGATAGATTGCTCTTGAATGAAATGTATTTTCAAAGCTAGATCGGTGCATCTTGTTGTAGTAAACAATGCCGTCAGTGTGATTTTCCAACTATCAGGAAAGAACATTCAATTCTACATTTTTCGAGTGAAGACGAGTGAGGCTAGTTGTTTTTTTTCGTAAAGAGAAGTCCAAAGAATATTGGATGTGGATGCCACAAGCGAAGTTGACAGACATATATAGTCAATCGACAACATGGTGTACTTGCGATTACCATCTTTTATGAGCTTTCAAACTTCCTCGCTAACTCTTCCCATTTTAATGACTTTAAGTCAATTTATCGAAATTAGGTCAAATTTGAAACTTCAAGTAAATTGTAGGTTTTCCTTTGTAATTTTTATGAAAAAGCTATTAATTTGTAAGTACCCATCGAGGGGTCACAATTAATATATTGGAAAACAACGAGAGTTTTGACGATAGGTTCAACTTCTTGCTAAGATTTTGCATCTTGACAATTTAACGAAATTATGTCAAACTTGAGCTACAAGTAAGCACGATAGATAGGTCTTGAATTAAATGTCATTTGAGAGGTAGATGGGCGCATTTTCTAGTAGTAAGCAGTGTCGTGGGTGT
Source organism: Avena insularis (assembly GCA_023614405.1). Taxonomy (NCBI): domain Eukaryota; kingdom Viridiplantae; phylum Streptophyta; class Magnoliopsida; order Poales; family Poaceae; genus Avena; species Avena insularis. Next base: position 229,448,891 of record CM042694.1, on the reverse strand, counting down.
GAGTGTCCAACTACCAGCAAAGAACATTCAATTCTACATTTTCCGAGTGAAGACGAGTGAGGCTAGTTGTTCTTTTCCATAAAGAGAAGTCCAAAGAATATTGGATGTGGATGCCACAAGCCAAGTTGACAGACATATATATATAGTGGATCTACAACATGTTGTACTTGTGATTCCCATGTTTTATGAGTTTTCAAGCTTCCTAGCTAACCCTACCCATTTTGAATGACTTTATGTCCATATCTCGGAATTAGGTCAAATTTGAAACAACAAGTAAATTGTAGGTTTTGCTTTGATAGATTTACGAAAAAGATTTTGGAGGTACCCATCGAGGGGTCAAAATTAATATATTAGAAACGAGCGAGAGTTTCGATGATAGGTTCAACTTCTTGCTAAGACTTTGAATCTTGACAATTTAACGAAATTAGGTCAAATGTGAGCTAGCTACAAGTAAACGCCATAGATTGCTCTTGAATTAAATGTCTTTTCATAGGTAGATCTTCGGTGCATCTTCTTGTAGTAAATAGTGTCGTCGGTGTGAGTTTCCAACTATCAAGAAAGAACATTCAATTCTACATTTTAGGAGTGAAGAATACGAGTGAGGTTGTTCTTTTTACTAAAGAAAAGTCCGAAAAATATTGGACCTAGATGCCACAAGACAAGTTTACATACGTATATATTGGACCAACATGTTGTACCAATGATTCCATGTTATGAGTTTTCAAACTTCCCAGCTAACTCTGCCCATTAGAATGACTTTATGTCAATTTATCGAAATTAGGTCAACTTTGAAACTATAAGTACTAGTAAATTGCACATGCCCTGCACGTGAGACTCAAATAATAGACATATGGCATATCATCACTATATAAAATTATAATAGGTAAAGTAGAAAAAATATAATAGGTAAAATTTGAACTACTACAAGTGAATTGTGTAGGTTGCTTTGAAAGTTTTACGAAAAATCTCTTAGAGGTACCCATCGGATGGGGTGTAGGGGGGGTCAATTAATATACTATCAGAAACCACAGAGAGTTATGACGACAGGTTCATCTTCTTGCTAAGATTTTGCGTCTTGACAGTTTAATGAAATTAGGTCAAATTTGAGCAACAACTAAGTGCGATAGATTGCTCTTGAATTTAATGAAATTATGTCAAACTTGAACTACAAGTAATAAATTCTAGGTTGCTTTGAAAGTTTTATGAAAAAAGCTTTTGGAGGTACCCATTAAGCGGTTAATTAATATATCAGAAACCACAGAGAGTTTTGACAAGTGGTTCAACTTCTAGCTAAGATTTTGCATCATGAAAATTTTGAACACCTTTTGAAAACGATCACATGAAATAGGGGAAGAGGGGAAATGATTTTTCTATTCTCTATGGGCAACCCAAAATCTTGAGGTGCAACTTAGGCTTAAAGATACAAACTCTATTTTCTCCATAATGTATATGGTGAACCTTAGCGGATGCCACATACTTTTGTACACATTGCTGATGCCCTTATTAGGGAAAAAGCAAATACTAGTATATTAGTACTAGTACACTAGTAGTAGTACTCATTTATTTGTTTATACATATGCTCACCTCTGTCCACACACTGTATATGCTGAGAGAATAAAACGTAGGTAGGGTAAAAGAGGGCATCATCGAAGAGGAGTTGAATGCGGTTCGATGTCATAGGAAAGTTATGATGCGTTCCTGACACGAGGTACTCCTGCAGCCACTCTACTAGTAGTAAATTTCAGGAACTATGCATGCAAATCAAATTGTGTGTTTTATCTCTCCTTTGCTGCCTCTCACCATCCATCTTCCCTCTCTCCTACCCTTCCCCTGGCGCACCGGCCCGGATGATCTCTCCCTCGTCCACAGCGTGGTGCTGCGCACATGTGCCTTGGTATGGCGGCTTTGTGTCTCTAGCATGTTCGACAACCATATTGGTGTGGAGTACATAGGAAGGAAACCACTTTGGTCCTTGGCGGCAAAAAAATTCAAACTTTTCCAGTTTTCGAAATTTTCACTTGCTTCCCAAATATCATGAGGGAAGGTTACTCAAAAGATCGGCCATTCACAGTAATTCTTATCTTATCTTTATATTGTCTTATCTCTTACAATACCATACCATACCATACCACTATATAGTGTATGGATAACTTTGAACATTGACCGTTGGATCAAGACCGGCAAATCCAAACATTGCTAACCGTTGGATCTTCATTTTCCATTCTTAGCATCTATAAAGGTTCTACCAATAGTCTTTAGCACGATGAATGCTAGTATGCGCAAACCTCAAAACACACACTTCATTGCTTAGTTTCAGGGTTCTTGTGCTAAATGCATGGACTTGGGTGCAATTTTCATTTTTATGAGGTCCTTGATGTAACTTGTACTTCCACCGACCGTGTTAACTCTCAAGAACCTCGCTCCTACGAGACCTACCACAGTTAAAAGAAAATGCAACCACCCCAATTATCAAACAAACTGGACCACAGTTGCTTATACGTAATACCCAAGTTTTTAGTACTAGGATTTTTCAAGCTTCCTAGCTAACTTGACACACTTCAGTGACTTCTTGTCGATTAACGAAATTAGGTCAAACTTGAGCTGTAAGCGCGATAGATTGCTCTTGAATTAAATGTATTTTCGAAGGTAGATGGGTGCATCTTCTTGTAGTAAACAATGTCGTCAGTGTGAGTTTCCAACTATCAGGAAATAAAATTCTCAGTTTTCCGAGTGATGACGAGATGGTTCTTTTTCGTAAAGAAAGCTCGAAGAATATGGATCTCAATGCCATAAGCCAAGCTTCTAGACATATTAAGTGAACCAATGTGTTTTACTTACGATTCCCATATGTTTTTTGAGTTTTCAAACTCCCTAGCTAATTAACTCCGCCCACTTGAATGACTACATATCGATTTATCAAAATTAGGTCAAACTTGAACTATAACTAAATTGTAGGTTGCTCTAGAAGTTTTACGAAAAAGCTTTTGGAGGTACCGTACTGATCGGGGGGTGTCACAATCAATATATGAGAAACAACCGAGAGTTTTGACAACAGGTTTGACTTCTTGCTAAGATTTTGCATCGCATGTGACTATTTAACGAAATTGGGTCAAACTTGAGCTACAAGTAAGCGCGATAGATTGCTCTTGAAATATATGACTTTTTAGAGAGGTAGATGGGTGCATTTTCTTGTAGTAAACAGTGTCGTCGGTACGGTGTGATTTTCCAATTATATCAGGAAATACCATTCAATTATTCTCAATTTTCCAAGTGATGACGAGCGAGGTTGTTCTTTTTCGTAAAGAAATGTCCGAAGAATATTGGATCTAAATGCAGAAGCCAAGTTTACCAACATATATAGTGGACCAACATGTTGTACCAACGATTCCCATGTTTTATTTATGAGTTCTCAAACTTCCTAGCTAACTCTTCCCATTTGACCGAATGACTTTAGGTCGATTTATCGAAATTAGGTCAAATTTGAAACTACAAGTAAATTGTAGGTTGCTTTGAAAGTTTTACGAAAAATCTTTTAGAGGTACACATCGAGGGGTCACAATTAATATATCATAAAACACTGAGAGTTTTGACGATAGGTTCAACTTCTTGCTAAGATTCTGCATCTTGACAATTTAACGAAATTAGGTCAAACTTGAGCTATAAGTAAGCACGATAGATTGCTCTTGAATTAAATGTATTTTCGGAGGTAGATCAATGCATTTTGTTGTAGTAAAGAATGTGGTCAGTGTGTGTTTCCAACTATTAGGAAAGAACCTTCAATTCTACATTTTCCAAGTGAAGACGAGCTAGGTTGGTTGTTCTTTTCCGTAAAGAGAAGTCCAACGAATATTGGATGTGGATGCCACAAGCCAAGTTGACAGACATATATAGTCGATCGACAACAAGTTGTACTTGCGATTCCCATGTCAAACTTCCTAACTAACTCTGTCCATTTTAATGACTTTAAGTCGATTTATCAAAATTAGGTCAAATTCGAAACTACAAGTAAATTGTAGGTTTTGCTTTGTAATTTTTACAAAAAAGATTTTAATTTGGAGGTACCCATCGACAGTTCACAATTAATATATCGGAAAACAACGAGAGTTTTAATGATAGGTTCAACTTCTTGCTAAGATTTTGCATCTTGACAATTAACGAAATTAGTTCAAACTTGAGCTATAATTAACCGTGATAGATAACTCTTGAATTAAATGTCATTTCAGAGGTAGATGGGTGCATTTTATGGTAGTAAGCAGTGTCATCAGTGTGAGTGTCCAACTACTAGGAAAGAACATTCAATTCTACATTTTCTGAGTGAAGACGAGTGAGGTTAGTTATTCTTTTCCGTAAAGAGAAGTCCAAAGAATATTGGATGTGGATGCCACAATCCAAGTTGATAGAAATAGATAGTGGATCGACAATATGTTGTACTTGTGATTCCCATGTTTTATGGGTTTTCAAGCTTCCTAGCTAACCCCGCACATTTGAATAACTTTATGTCGATATCTTGGAATTAGGTCAAATTTGAAACTATAAGTAAATTGTAGGTTTTGCTTTGATAGTTTTATGAAAAAGCTTTTGGAGGTACCCATGGAGGGGTCAAGATTAATATACCAGAAACCAGCTAGAGTTTTGACGATAGGTTCAACTTCTTGCTAAGATTTAGAATCTAGAAAATTTTGAACCCCTTTTGAAAACGATCACATGAGAAATTAGAAGAGAGGGGAATGATTTTTCTATTTTCTATGGGCAACCCATAAGCTTTTGAGGTGCACCTTAGGCTTAAAGATAACTTTATTTTCTCCACACTATACAAGGTGAACCTTAATTAGCGGATGCCACATAGGCCTTAAGGTGTGTCTTTTTACACATTGCGGATGACCTTAGGGCATCACCTATGTATGTAAAAAAGCTTGTTGATAATGGCTCCTAACATGACCATGAAATGAATATGAGTTGGAAATTGCAAATTTGCATGATTGTATTAACATCATCCTCACAACATGATGTAATTTATCTCATAATTTTTTGAAACTCCTAAGTATGATATCCATTCTTCTTTGAGATCCTGAGCATTGGGAGTACAACCATGGATGATCAGTTGAGGTGTTGGATTGAGGGAGTACGACCTTGGATCTCTGAGCATAGAGGGGGTTTGGCTTACCAAATTTCTATTATTACATGGGCATGACCAAATTCAAAACCAAAATAAAGCGGTAAAATATCCCGCGTATCCGGACATAGTTCGTGCCCCAAAATTTCAGATACTTCGAAATTCCCATTCGACCCTTATTAAATTTGGTGGTGGGGGGCTTCACTCGTAATTTTCCCAGTATAGTGCTAGAAGTACCTAAACCACCACCCCTCTCTCCTCCAGGAATACGTCACCGGCCAGAACATCCCTGCTGCACTTTAGCCGGTCTACCCGCCACACATGATCTTCTCAATGAACCCTCTTGTCCAACGCGCTGAGCACATCATCGACCGCCTAGGATCTGCTCTGTGGACGCTGTTGTCCAGCTTTATGCTCGTATCCTTGCCCTCCCAAGATTTGCTTCCCCATCGTCGACACCCACTACGACTGTAGCACCTTCGACGACCTCGACGTGACCCATGAGGATGCGGAGGAGGCCTAGATGCTGCCCCGACCGAGGTAAAACCAGATCTCCCTGCGTGATTTGTTTGTTTGCAATGTACTGTATTCATGCTAAATTTCCTAACTAATAGGTACTTGATATACACCTGTTATGTACTAAATTAACCCGTTGTGGTTACGCTTAAACTCCACGCATTGAACTGTTTTTTATGTACTGTACTATTTCTTTGTGAATTATTAGTCACTTAACATATTTGTTTACATTCTCTTTTGTACCTATCCACATGAGATATGATAATATTATATCTCTCTCATTCGCCGATTTACGAACTATAGTATTTCTATCGTGCTATTGTCCTGTTATCCTATAGTATACGTTTACACACGTCATACTATTTGACCATTATGTACTGTCGATTTGATCCCTCTTAACCTGTGGCTCAAACTGTTTGTTGTTATTATGCAAGGAGAAGCCTCAATTTGCACACAATATCATAGAGTGAATGTCTCATATAATCTTGTAAGACCCCATCACTTTTGTTTCACTTCATGCCAACGTATATCATGTTGGAACCTATTTGTATTTACAGTGGGCCTTACCTTTATGCAGAAGAGCAACAATGGAGTACATACTCCGCCCGTCCACACGATCCGCCATAGATCTCGTGTAACACCTACCATAAGTCCCCCACCCGAAGTTTGGTCCTTGCCACATTTTTTGTTTGCTTAAATTTACAATTTGTCTTTCTTGTCTTCATATTTTTTTTGCCAAATATTAGCGTCAAACATTTTAGCCCCACTATGGTCTGCTTTTGTTCCATGTTCTTAGTTCAATTTCCTATATATGGAGAGGCTGGGTGTATTGCATCTGAGTTGTCTGATAATAAGAACAAGGCCACACTAGCGATAAGATCCACACATGTATTATAAGGAACTCTATGCACTTCATCTCACTCTTGTATCTACTATGTATCATAGTTTCATGTACTAGCTATTTTAATATGAGGCACTTGATGGTTTAGTTTGTTGTTCTCAGGCCGCCAAAACGTTGAAATTATCTGGCTATTCGTGAATAATTCAATGTATGATTGCTTGATTCATTGTTTGTCTGAAATTATCTAGCTAGCATATTCGAGGCTCACAATTGATGTGTTTTTGTTGGCTGATTTACTCTTTTTGTCTATGATTAAATTAGTGGGAGATTTTGTTGTGTAGTGCCTGGCTAGTTTATATATGAGAAATATAATGGCTTAGTTTTCATATTCGTTTTATTCATGTTCTGCACATTCTAGTTTGAGCAGTCTGCATCAGGTACTTTTGTTGATTGCTCGCATTGTTATTCAAAATGAACTTGTAGTTTGTTTCTCAAGTCTGTTCTTTAAGTAACTTATTCTGTCTTGGTCTCAGCCATCTTCAAGTAGAGCAGTCATTTCATAGAGCAGCACATGCTCGCATTGCTCCATGGTGCCAGTTGGTCCATTTATTCAAGAAGAAATAGATGTATGAGCCACCACTATTAATTGCTTCCTTCCTTATATATTACCGCATTGACACATTTAAAACTCAGGGTGGTGTGATTGCATGGTAATGCTGTTATAACTTGTTTTGTGTTTGTTTCAGGCTACAAATGACCCTCTGAATGCCGAACAAAGATCCGCTTCTCCAAGTTTAGATTTTGTTTCACACAGCAGCAGTGACAATACCTATTTCTCATGGCACACCACTTCGACTGATCCTCTTTTTCTAGCCGAAAGATTATTTGAGGATGCCCTCCAAGATGCCCATGATATTGTTGAGCAAGAAGCCAACAAAACAGATTCAATAATCACTATAGCATGCAAAGACTTATATGAATTGAAAAATAGGCAAACTTTGACGCAGAACATACTTAATAATCTCATCTGTAGCTCTCATGGGAAGCCAGTTGTTACATGTCTCGAGATGCAAGCTCCATAGAGACCTTTTCTGTAACACCAGTTATGGTGTTTTTTAGTTGTCTAGACTCTGATGTAACTTTTATGCTTCATTTTATTACTATCAAGTTTACTGGGGATTGTAATAATCTATTGTAATTTGAAGTTGTAAGTTGTTTGAGGATTGTTACAAATTGAGCATCTATCAGAATTAGTACACACATGAAAAAATAGTGAAATTGTAAGAGGTACAACACACGATCTACTGGAAAAGGGACAACGTCCATTGTATTACATGGGCACCATAGAACTTGCAAAATTCATAGACGTTCACTCAACAAAGTGAACACATAAACAGATGACCTGAAGAGAATACATCAGGAGCAGGCCCAAACAATCCATCAATCTGATGGATAGCCGTCGTAGTAATCATAGTGGGTGGTACCATCCTCACCATAAGGCGGCACCATCTGCAGCTTAGAATGCTCGACGATTATGCAATACTCCGCCTGCAATCGATCGAGTTTGACAGAACGGTCATTGATCTATAATCCACCTACTGCATACTGATGACCCACAAGCATAGGGGGTGTATCGCATTATATTCGAGGGAAGTGAAACCCAATTTATTGATTCGACATAAGGGAGCCAAAGAATATTTATAAGCCTTAACAACTGAGTTGTCAATTCAGCTGCACCTGGAAACAATCTTGCTCACATCAGTTTATCAGTAGCAACAGTGTTGTAGTAGTAATAGCAGTAGTAAAAGTAAAGAAAGTAGTAACAATTGTAGTAAATAGTAGGACTAAAGCGCGGTAGGCATAGGGATGTATGGACGGGTGTTGCATGGACAAGACAATTCATATAGAAATCAAGATATAGGGAAATTGCAGATAAATAAGACAAAGCATCCAAGTACTAAATAATCATAGGCATGTGTTCCATATATAGTCATACATGCTCGCAATGAGAACTTGCACAACATCTTTTGTCCTGCCAGCCCATTTGAAGTGGGGCCTCAAGGGAACTACTGGCAATTAAGGTGCTCCTTTTAATAGAGCACCAGAGCAAAGCATTAACACTCCATGAACACACGTGATCCTCACATCAAAGCCATTCCCTCCGGTTATCCCGATTATTGTCACTTCGGGGCCTTTGGTTCTAGACAACAATGTGTGTATATAACTTGCAGGTAAGATCACAAACAATACTATCATCATGAATCAATAACATGTTCAGATATGAAATCATGGCACTCGGGCCCTAGTGACAAGAATTAAGCATAACAAGTTGCAACAAAGTCAAAAAGCACTAAAAATAGATACTATGCACCATGCCCTAACAATCTGATGCCATTACATGAACGATCTCATCCAATCCCTACCATCCCCATAGCCTACAGCGGGAGATTACTCACTCATGGATGGGGGAATCATGGATGGTTGATGGAGAAGATATGGTGATGATGATGGCAATGATCTCCTCCAATTCCCCATCCCGGAAGGGTGCCAGAATGGAGTTTCTGGTTCCGATTCGCATCCCATCCAATGATCTCTATCTGGGAAAACATCGAACCCCCTGGGTTTTTAGGTCAAGAGGCATCTTATAGGCGAAGAGGGAAGCCGACGGGGTAACCGAGGCGGCCACACCACCCCTAGGCGCGGCCTGGGCTAGCTCGCGTGGCCAGGTGGTGTGGGCCCCTCGTGGCCCTCCTCGATCTCCTCTTCTGGCTCCGTGAGTCTTTTGGTGAAATAGGATTTTTGCATATTTTCCGGGATTTTTCCTGATAGTTGATTTTCTGCACAAAAACTAGACACCAAGGTAATTCTACTGAAAACAGCATCAGTCCGTGTTAGTTTTATCCAAATCACACAAGTTTAGAGGAGAAACAATAGCAAAAGTATTTTGGAAAGTAGATACGTTTTGGACGTATCAACTCCCCCAAGCTTAGCTTATTGCTTGTCCTCAAGCAATTCAATTGAAAACTGAGTGCGATAAAAGAGCTTTCACGAACACATTTGCTCCATAAGATGTATATATTCTCAGCATATGGTCAACTACTTAAGAAATTTATAATAAAGTGTATGCAAATAAGTTTACTTAATGGTCATTGCAAACTATGAAGAGATTCCAACTCAAAAATAGTAAGTAGCCTGAAACATAAACATAAGAAACATTGCAATTCTCATAAAAATGTATGATAGAGTGGTATCTCGCTTGCCTTTGATTGTAGAGAAAACATAAATGCCGAGGCACCTCTGAAGTTCAAGTGAAGACTAGAAGTAAAGATATCAAAGATACAAGCAGCAAAGTCATGACACAATTAATCCAAATTTTGAGACAAGCATATTACACTAAGAATGACAACTATGCTCTCAAGAAAGTGCTCATAGAATAAGTGGTGACTCAAAAAGGAAGTGAAAAGGTTTTGAAAAGTTTGAAAGGCTTACAAATGCTGAAAGTATGGTACTCATTAGCTTTGATCTCTCATTGCCCCTATCATAAGCATCTTTAAATGGTTAAGGTGAAAGTGAGGTCCAATACGAGTTATATGCTTGACAGACCATAAACTGGAAATCTCATGTCCCTTGAGTACGAGGGCCGCTCCTCATACTACTCAACTTTAGTTACCGGTAAGTTCTTGTCATAGTAAATACATGCGTATCATAGAGAACCGCCAACGGGGTACCTCTTGCCCGATGAGATGGAAGAATCCCCATATCAAAATGACAAGGTAAGCAGACAATGAGCATCTCAGCAATCTTCTTATTTACCATGGGAAAATGGTCCCTTTTTCTCTCTTTCCTCTTTTCCCATCTTTTTTCTTTTCTCAATAACTATCTCTCTCTTTTTTATAAGAAGAATTCTTCATAGATTGCTCATTATGGTTATGCTACAGGTTTCCACCATGATTAGGCATGGATTAGACCAGCCGCCCAGGCGTTTCTCTAACACACATACATAACTCCATGGACTTACAAGCTCCCCTTTTATTTCACACCGATGACATCCATAAACAAAAGAGCATGATATCAACTGGGTACATATTTACAGGTGTTGAAAGCGTTCCCCGTGACAGCACAGTTCTCCTAATCCCTAGCCTATAATTTGCAAGCATATAACTTTCATGGACAGTCACAATAGTTCAGGTTTATTAAGTGCAAGAAATAAAGTGTGCCATCAAGTTCGTGAGAGGTTTACTAACTAGCTTTCTCATAACAAGCAAACATTTTTGTTTGGAAGAAAACAAGGCATACTGAATATGCATGGAAAAGCAAATGATACTAATAGGTAGGTATGGTGGACACTTTTGGCAATATTGGTTTTGGGGAGTTCGAAACACGGGTAGAGATCATACTTAGTGCAAGTGAGGGCCAGCAATAGAAAGAGAGCGACAAACGAGAGAGCAATAACTATCATAATCATGCTTGCAACAAAACATGACTAATTATGGCATGAAAGTGATTCAAGAACCCTGAGGCAAAATAATTCATCGAGGCTTAACTGATTATTGTTTCAGTCATATGCATGCATGAGCATGTGCCATGTCGATTCGAATGAAACATTCAGAGGAGGATACCACAATGTGATACCAAGTTATGAATAGAACAATGCAAGCAAATATTCATATGATATGCTACAAACCATTAGCAAGCTGGAGCTAATCATAAGAAAGCAAGAACTACTAAGCATCCATAAATAACATACACCTTACATGAACAGACTAAGCATGCCCACAATGATGAGTATATGTACAAAAATGAAAACAAATAGAGTTCATTACCAGCCTCTTACCACACCTCAAGTTGTCATTAATCTTCATTATTGCCCATCACTTGTGTGGCTTAGATAATAACATGAAACCAAACTCCACTGAGGACTGCTGAACCCTGCAATGAACTTCACAAAACCAAAGAAGAACAGAAAATATTTTTGGTGTTTCTGATTTTTAAAGGCAAGAACAAAAAGGAAGAATCAAGAAAAGCGAAATCTTTTTGGGTTTTTCGAATAATTAAGATAAAGCTAAAATAAAGAGGCAAACCAAGGCAAAAAGATAAAGAAGCAAACAAAGAGAAATACCGAAAATATTTTTGGTCTTTTTGTGTTTTGGAAAAAAGAAATGAAGCAAGAACGAAGACTAAAAAGAAAACAAAACATGGATATACAAAGTACCGACTGAAACATGATATGTAGATGAGTGTGATGTCAGTGTACCTCCCCCCAAGCTTAGGCTTTTGGCCTAAGTGGGTATCAATCCCAAGCTGGCCAGGAAGGAGCGCCTCCATAATATGGCGAGGAAGTCCCTTCATCCTGATATGAACTCGAGGACGCCCCAGCGTAGTGCGTAGATTAGTCGTAAGAGGGCACCTCCCCCTAGTGATGCCCATGGAAACCAAGCAAGCGGAGCTGCTCGTCCACCTCCTCCTTGGAATGCGACCATGGCATCCTGCAAATACTGAACAAAGTGGACTATGGCAAAGGAATTTCCCTCTCGTCTCCATTAGTAAACAACATCCTGTAAACTAAATTCTCGGTATTAGAGTCAATAGTAACAAAATGATGTGTTTTCATAGCAGCAAGATCAAGCCATTGTGGTGTCAACATAGTGTCATTAGGATCAATAGAAAGTTCTAAGGCAGCAACCATGCGCGAGGCAGTAATACCCCCATAAATGGGTCCTCTAGCAGCTAAGCGACGGGCAATGAGAGAACCCAGATTATACTTGGTATCATTATTAAGTGTAGCAGCAAGAAAAGCTAAATGATAGTTAGAAATATTACTAGTGTTCTCCCTACCAAGAATGCTAGTGGCAAGATAATAAGCAAAATATCTAATAGCTGGGAGTTGAATGTTCCTTATCTTCCCATGCTGAGCTGTGCGATCATCGTCATTTGTCACACTTCGGTATAGCTCCAGCAAATCAGCGGGTTGTCCTTGGATCTTCTTCACTGTCCCAGTCATGCCTATGCCTATAATGCTACAAAATCTTTCTAATAGCATGGTAATAGGCATATTATAAATTTTGAACGAAACAGTTGACCGATAAGGGGTGTTGGTGAAAATGAAACTTTCAACGAAAGTTTTGGTGAGCACGGCATATTGCTCACTCTCATCTTCCATGTAAGCGGTCAGACCAACCCTCTGAACCAGTAGTAAGAAATCATCGAGGATCCCTACAACTTGCAAAAAGGTAAAACAAGGGAAGGTAGATGGGTGAGCATCTCCCTCATCTCCTTCATTGCCAAAGCATGGTGCAATAAGATCTTCATTATATGATGGCCTAAATTGAGAAGCTGATCTCGAAGGCCTTGCCCTCCTGGGTGTGTCCCTCTCAAATACTTCTCCAAAAGTGGGGTTATTCATCTCTTCTATTCGGAAATGTAAGCATCCATCATACAAGTGATTGCAAAGTGAATACATAATGAAAGGAACTACTCATAGGGACTTGTAAGAGGCCTAAACATGCATCAAAACAATTTCTCTAAGCATTAAACAAGCTGACAAGCTCACATAACCTGTCACCTATAGTAGCAAAATACTCAAGATATAAACCACTAATCACAAATCTACTTGGAGAAGCAGAGGAGTCACATACCAGAGAACAAATGCTCCAAATTTCAGCAGCAAAGATGGGCTGAGCCAGGAGATCAAAAAATCATGAGAAAGAATAGCAAGAATGCGAGTTTGAGAAAGGAATTGGTGTTTTGTCGCGAGAGAGAAAGAAGTGGCAAGTGAGAGAGTAAGTGGAGGGCCAAGGGTGGCCCACACCATGGCCAGGCGCGCCCCTGGTGTGGCCGCGCCACCAGGTGGTGTGCCTTCCTGGTGGGCCCCCGTGGGTCACTACAGGTACTTCTCTGCCCCTTTTTTCATGTAAAAATTTAATATGAATTTTCTGGAATTTTTCTAGACACTTTATTTTTTAGCAATTTTCAGGTATTGATGAATAATTTTCTGGCAGAAAGGTGTTTTGGAATGATGCATTAACAAAACAAAACTAAAACTTCAGAAGTTCAAAGACACTCTAATATGCAAGCAACTAGCAATAGAAAAGTAAACTAAGTGGAAGCAATAATTAAAATGGATAAACTAAAAGTAAGCAAAGATAATCATGGTGAAAACTTTGTTTTGTTCATTAAAATCCCTTTGTTAACAAGGTTGATCAGGTCTTGTTACCAAAACAATTTTATATTAAACAAAACTTTGTATTCCACTAAATGATTATGTTACCTCAACCTTGATAGCAATGGTCCCAATCATAATAGTTTCATATTTTTCTCGTGCTATGGGATAATATATTTCTCCAACTTGGATGCCCTCAATATTTTCAATTGAATTTAAACCATAACTCCTATCAATCTTCTTGGATAAATAGATAGTATGCTCCTTGTCATTAACATTAAAAGTTACCTTTCCTTGATTACAATTAATAACAGCTCCTGCAGTATTAAGAAAAGGTCTCCCAAGAATAATAGACATATTATCATCTTCAGGCATTTCAAGCACAACAAAGTCAGTTAATATCAAGCAATTATGAGCCACTTGAACAGGGACATCCTCACATATACCAACAGAAATAGTAGTAGACTTATCATCCATTTGTAAAGATATATCAGTTGGTATTAATTTTTCCATTTGAAGTCTCTTGTAGAGAGAAAAAGGCACAAAACTAACTCCTGCTCCTAAATCACACAAAGCAGTTCTAACATAATTATTTTTAATAGAACATGGACTAGTTGGAATCCCTAGGTCTCCAAGCTTCTTTGGAACCTTACCATTAAAGGAATAATTAGAAAGCAAAGTGGAAATTTCCTCATTAGGGATCTTCCTTTTATTAGAGACAATATCCTTCATATACTTTGAATAAGGAGGTAATTTAATAGCATCAGTCAAAGGAATTTGCAAAAATAAAGGTTTCATCCACTCACAAAACTTGTTATAGTGTTCGTCTTCCTTTGACTTGTGTTCCTTATCAGGGAAAGGCATAGGTTTTTGAACCCAGGGCTCTCTCTCACTACCATGTTTATTAGCAACAAAATATTCCTTAGTGTATGTAGTATTCTTAATGTGTCTTTCAGGTTCTTCTTCAACTTTTTCTTTATCACGAGAATCATTTTCCTCATTACCACTTTCAGTTTTAGCATCAGAGATAGATATACTATTAGGATCTTTAGCAGGTTCAGAAGATTCTACAATAGTTTTATGTTTCTTTTTCCTTTTCTTAGGAGAAGTACTCCTATTTTTTATTTGTTGAGAGTCCTGCTTAATTCTTTTAGGATGCCCCTCAGGATATAGAGGATCCTGAGTGGCAGCACCACTTCTAGTCCTAATTTCATAAGCTTGTTTTTCCTTATAAGCATTAACTAGCAAATCTTTTTGTACCTTAATGAGCTGATCAATTTGAGTTTTAACCATTTGGAAATGTTTAAAAATAATTTTAACATCATTGGAGGTTCTTTCTACAATATCCTTTAAATCAATAATAGCTCTATAGTTTTCCATCAAATGATCATGCACTCTTTTATTAAAATTATCTTGCTTAACAATAAAAATATCAAATTCTTCCAAGCATTGATCAGGAGGTTTAGAATAAGGAATATCACCTTCATCAAAATGTTGGAGAGAGTGTACCTCAATAGTGGATGAGTGAGAGATTGGCTTACATAATTCTTCTATAGGAGGTAAATTCTTCACGTCTTCATATTTAATACCCTTCTCCTTAAGACATTTCTTAGCTTCCTTCATCACTTCATCATTTAGTTCAATCACTCCCCTCTCCTTAGGTGTTGGTGTTGGCTTAGGCACTGTTAACTCAGGTGTAGTTGACTCAGGTGGAGTTGACTCAGGTGAAGTCCAATCATCATAATTCTTGCTTATTTTAGCCATAAATTCATCAGCTTCTTTGGGAGTTCTTTTCCTAAAAACACAATCAGCACAACTATCCAGGTATGTCCTAGATTCTTCAGTTAGTCCATTATAATATATATCAAAAAGCTCATTTTTAGGTAATGGACACACAAGTTGTGCATGAATCAAAGCACAAAACCTTGCCCATAATTCAGGCAATATCTCCTTTTCTCCTTGTTTAAAATCAAAAAGTTCCTACAAAATGGCATGTCTAGCACTAGGAGGGAAATATTTCTGAGGTAAGGAATCAGGGCTATCAATAGATCCAGGAGGTAAATTATTAAACCAAGCCTTAGCTTCTCCTTTCAGTGAAAAAGGGAAAATTTTAGCAACAAAGTAGGTGTGCATCTTAATATCATCAGAAATAGGCCACTCATGGTAGAAAGCTCAGTCATATGTGCTACAGTACTTCCATTCTTAGTCCCACAAAAAGGTTCTTTCTCAACAATGTTTATGTAAGATAGATCAAGAGAGAAATCATAATCTTTATCATTAATGTTTATGGGATATGTAGCAAACCTAGCATTAGGAGATAATTTAGGTCTAACAGTATGTTTCTCAATAAGACTCTTAATAACACTCCTACCATGGGTGTTTTGGCATTCTTTAATAAACTCATCAGTCATTTCTATATATCCGTCTTCAATATCATAGCTCTCTCTAGACTCAGGTGAACTGACAGGTGTAGTAGTATCTTCATTAGGAGTTTCAGTATTTCTAGCTATAGATCTAGCAATCGTAGATCTAGGAAAGGACCTAATGAATGTAGGGGTTCCGCGCATGAAAACAATAAAAAATTTCCCTACTCCCCTGAACCCCTGAAGCTGCCAGGACCTATCTATTAGTAATACAGTAACGGGGGGATTTTCGTGAACTTACCCTTGAAGACCGAAAAGCGTTGTCAACGCTCAGGAGAGCGTGGTTGATGTAGACGAGCCGAAGCCAACCTCAAGGTCGTGATGAAGTACTTGCGCTCCTTCTGGCTCCAACGACTTGAGTTCCTCAAGTGCGACACCTCGCAGGGAGTTACACACGTCCGGTGCCTGACGATGACTCCCGCTTCCCCGATCCAAAGGCGATTGCGCAGTAGAGCTCTCGGATCCGAATCCGCAAGGCGCTGCATGTGAAGATGTCTCTCGCTCGCGCAGTCCAGACTTGGGACCACGGTCACGAGAGAGAGAGGGGGAGAGAGAAAATCTCAATTAGAGGTCCTCCCAAAAGTGGGGAGACCTTTATTGATTATTGGTGTATTTTTCTAGGCCAAATACCCCACTATATATAGGGGGAGGAGGGGGTACACCCTCCCTCAAAGTCCCGGGGTGGGACTAAAGGAGAGGAGGGGGTGGGGTGGCCGCCGGCCAGCCCCTAGTGGGCCCCGCGTGGGGGCTAGGCCCAGCTAGCCTCCCCCTTGGCCCCTCTCCCTCTCTCCTTTCCCCTAATGGGCCCTCTCCCTCCGGAAATTGGCCCATTAAGCCTTTTGACCTTTAATTGATTTTCTCTTTATTAAAATAATTATGAATAAATGATTAAATCAATATTTAACATTCATTCACATATTATTCAACCTCCGTGGTCATGGAACACCTTCCACCTCCACTCCGGACATCCTCCGGACTTATCGAAACCCTTCCGGTTTTCTCCCTTCTTTTCTTCGGTGATTCTACCGATCCTATAAACACTCTCTAAGAATCATCAAGCCCTTAAGCGTGATACCCCACGGTTCGGGAACACTCCAGACATGGTCGGGACACTCCCGCACCAATGATCGATAGAGGGACCTGGATGGCCATATGACCCCTGTGCGTTCCAAGAAGATCTTTCATTGTTTGAACCGGGACAATCGTGTCTTATTCCCTTTGTCTCTCGATACTTGCATCGCCCGAGATCTGATCAATGACATTACCATGTCGTGTTCAATCTCGTTACTGAACAATGCTATTTGACTTGTTCCGACAAGTGATATCCCTGTGATCAAATCACACGCTGCGCAGCTATTGGATATAACTTCTCCGAGTGGGCCCTTGAGTATCTTCCCGTCACATGGACGGACAAATCCCGCTCTTGACATATATTGTCTCTACGGTTTCCTCCGAATACCTGAACACACCTTTATAACCACCGTTTTACCAGATGGCGTTTGATGCTATCTAAGCACTATCGGGAGATAGTGATTGATATAGCCTCACGGTCTAAGGAATAGTCTACGAGGATCCATTTCTAATCATCATAACTTTGAACTTCGTGACATGATCTGGTCATGATGTTTAGCTTGGGTATTGGTTCATCATCTCATTCACAGAATGAGATGACTCCATTTCCAACTGTCATAAATGCCACATGATCAGGAAACATGATCATCTGTTGACCAATGAACCAGTGACTAGAGTTTCACTAGGAACCCCTGGTTGTTTGTATATCACACGTGTATTGATGTTTCCACTCAATACAGTTATAGCATCATATAAAACTTAACCATAAACTATATGAAATATGATAATAGTCCTTACTACTATTTGACTCTAGGGCATATTTCTAACAATGAACCACTCTTATCAAGCACAGTAGAGGCATCATAAGTATTAGAAGTTTCAGATTCAGTAGAAGCAGCAGTATGTGTAGCATGTGTATGTGGTGGCGTAAGGATCTTACTCATCACAGATGGTGAATCAAGAGCAACAAAGGTGTTCAGAACCGTACCTCTTCTTGTAGTGGATGGTAATATAGGAACTTTTCCAACATGAGACTTACCCATGATGAATGGATGGCAGCGAACAATAGTGATTCCATGTGAACTTGATAATAGAGCTATTCTCCCCGGCAACGGCGCCACAAAATAGTCTTGATGACCCACAAGTATAGGGGGTGTATCGTAGTATTTTCGAGGGAAGTGAAACCCAATTTATTGATTCAACACAAGGGGAGCGAAAGAATATTTATAATCCTTAACAACTGAGTTGTCAATTCAGCTGCACCTGGAAACAATCTTGTTCACAGCAGTTTATCAGTAGCAACAGTTTTGTAGTAGCAATAGCAAAGTAATAACAGTAGTAAAAGTAAAGACAGTAGTAACAATTGCAGTAAATAGTAGGACTAAAGCGCGGTAGTCATAGGGATGGATGGACGGGCGTTGCATGGACAAGACAATTCATATAGAAATCAAGATATAGGGCAATTGCAGATAAATAAGATAAAGCATCCAAGTACTAAATAATCATAGGCATGTGTTCCATATATAGTCATACATGCTCGCAATGAGAACTTGCATAACATCTTTTGTCCTCCCAGCATGTTTACAGCGGGGCCTCAAGGGAACTACTGGCAATTAAGGTGCTCCTTTTAATAGAGCACCAGAGCAAAGCATTAACACTCCATGAACACACGTTATTCTCACATCAAAGCCATTCTATCCGGTTATCCCGATTATTGTCACTTTGGGGCCTTTGGTTCCGGACAACAATGTGTGTATACAACTTGTAGGTAAGATCACAAACAATACTATCATCATGAATCAATAACATGTTCAGATCTGAAATCATGGCAATCAAGCCCTAGTGACAAGCATTAAGCATAACAAGTTGCAACAAAGTCAAAAAGCACTAATAATAGATACTAGGCACCATGCCCTAACAATCTGATGCCATTACATGAACGATCTCATCCAGTCCCTACCATCCCCATAGCCTACAGCGGGGGATTACTCACTCATGGATGGGGGAATCATGGATGGTTAATGGAGAAGAGATGGTGATGATGATGGCGATGATCTCCTCCAATTCCCCGTCCCGACAGGGTGCCAGAACGGAGTTTCTAGTTCCGATTTGCGGAATCTGGTGGTGGCGGCACAATGGAACTCTATCTGGAAAAACGTCGACCCCCCTTGGTTTTTAGGTCAAGAGGCATCTTATAGGCGAAGAGGGAAGCCGAGGGGGTGACCGAGGCGGCCACACCACCCCAAGGCGCGGCTTGGGCTGGCCCGCGCGGCCAGGTGGTGTGGGCCCCTCGTGGCCCTCCTCCGTCTCGTCTTCTGGCTCCGTGAGTCTTCTAGTGAAATAGGATTTTTGGCATATTTTCCGGGATTTTTCCTGATAGTTGATTTTCTGCACAAAACTAGACACCAATGTAATTCTTCTGAAAACAATGTCAGTCCATGTTAGTTGTATCCAAATCACACAAGTTTAGAGGAGAAACAATAGCAAAAGTGGTCGAGAAAGTAGATATGTTTTGGACGTATCACATACCCATATACAACCCTTGGCTCATATTCCCATGCAAGAGCCTCAAAGTTGTAAGATCTAATCTCGGATAGGTCCACATAATATATGATGCCGGCCTGCGCCATGGTTACCTTGGCGCTGTCGATGCAGACGCACCGATTGTCAGCAATGAACAGAGCACGGCTTCCGATGCCTCTGACTGGCTGAAGGACACGGTTCTGGGTATCAACCCCGTAAACAACCGGCCTGCCGCCATAGACCGGTCCACTCACAGTGAAAAGCAACTCCCCGTCAGACTCGACGAGGTAAAAACGATTCTCTGGGAACTGGCAACCCGGAACAAGGCCTGCAATGGTGGGATGCATCTCTAGGGTTCGTACGGAGCGCAGCAGCTGGACATCTCCATGAGCAGCATCACACATAGTCGAGAGGATAGACCTGTATCTGTCTGCGACAAAAACATCACCGACGTAAGAAGTTATGCTCCTGAGTTCCGCGAAGTCATATGGTGAGTACCACCCTTCACGAAATACCGGGCGACTCCCTTCCTCCGTGCACTCATTCGCCCATCGAATGGTGGTGTTCTGATGGTTTGATGTAAACACCATCAACGACGGGAACATCATTAGAGCGACAGAAGCCACCTGCTCGGTCGGTTTCTCCGCCCCGAGAAGGGGTTGTACAACCGGGTCTTGTACGGCTGCACCCTCTGTCCAAGCACAAGGAGCCCACCGGTTGTGCTACCGACATAAAAGTACCTTCCAGAGAGAGAGGGAGGATAAACGGAGATTCAGTCAAGGTAAACAGACTGAAATTCAATCAAGGTAAACCATGGAGCAAAACCATGGGCAACAAGTGGACAAAGAAACAGAACTTGAAAAACAGATAGTATAGGATGTGAATGCAAAAAAAGGATCGCATATATGTAGATGAATATAAAGAAAGCACCTATGAATAACCCGGTTAATCTTCTTCTCAAGGTGGTGGCCAGTTCTCACGTTCATCAACATGATGGCGGTGTCATCTACCCGATACTCCTCCGACTATTGGTTCTCTAGAACAATCCAGTTGGCTGGCATAAAGTGCTCCTCCGTGAAGCCTCGCTAGGCACTACAGGCTGCCCGAAAGGCGGTGTAGTAGTCGAAGTCGTCTGTCAAAAGGAAGATGCCACCTATCTTCTGGACGAGTCCCTCAGGGAGACCAGCCCATGGAGGGTCCTCCTGGTTCTTGCTGGCCATGGGTGATGGTGTTCGTGTGGTGTCGGTCCCACCGACTAGCACAGGAAGCGGTTATAGAGACACACATTTAAACAAAGGCGTGGGAAAGCAAAGCGAATCGTGTGGAAACGAGACGACAACATGCACACAACAATCACAAGCGCGTTTCATCAAACTGGCACGGGCACACACACACGCACTAATTACGGTACAACGGTCGTACACACCAGTGTACGACTCCTGGGAGCACGCGAGTGTGTAGAAGTAGGATGATACTAGTAGTAGTAGTATCATAACCTCATTGTATTTAATTATCCCAAAATCTAAGAAGAAAACATGTGCTCCCTGGTCCCTCAGGGCACAAGCAAACACAAGGCATTTTCCATTTTTCAATTTCGCTTTTTGGCTGTGCCCTTGGATGCTCACCGTGTGGCCGGATGGAGTGTATGCTCTGTGGAGTTAAAAACCTCATGTTCTCTCAATAGCACGATCGTTAATTAGTGAGGTATATACGTTTTTAGTCCCACAACTTACACCACGGGAGTGTTTTAGTCCCACATCTTGCAAAGTGAGCAACACTAGCCCCACAACTTGTAACCAGGAACATTTTAGTCCAATTCAATCGATTTTCTATGATTTTGTCCGAATTCATTGTAAGTAATGACATGTGGCAAAGTGACATGTGGCATCAATTTTTTTGCAAAATGACCCCTATCTATTTTCTGCCTGCCAGTTGTGACCTTGGTATGACCTGACACGAGGATCTAAAGAAATCAACCTGCGCTAAACAAATAAGAAAACCTACCAACGCATTGTAGGGTATCAAACTGATTACCTGCGCTACTAAAGAAATCAACCTTGCCACTACAACATACACTCATAAGTGATTAACTGAAGAGCGCTCCGGCTGATGTGTTCTTTATTTTGGATATTCAAAAATATGTGTTTTGAAGATGTGAAAAAATCTAAAAAAAAGATCCAAATTCTCAATTAAAAATAATTTGTGTTCTAGGCTACAATAACAACTCAACTTTATTCCTTTTCATTTTTGCAAAAGAAGAAAAAACTCAAGTTTATTCTAGACACTGGAGCTCACTACTAGGTTAACAACAAAGCTATACAATTGATATCATGGACCGTGCCAACATAGAGGTGAGCATTTTTGCGCTCGTATGTGATTTTTTATTGTATAAATAATTACTTCCCCCCAAGTACTCCTCGTCTGGCATAATTACGTCCTCTCAAGTACTCCTCGTCTCACATGAGTAGTCGTGGGCATCTACCGGCATAGTGGCTTGTGGGTGTGTTTGTCGTTGTACAAAAGTGTTAAGTTCGAATCCATTCTCCTCTAATAGATTTAACTATTTGTCGGGGGATGACCCCCAGGTAGACCAAGACGGGACCAACCGGCTGGCTCCAAGGAGCGCACGCCGCCTGGACCCAGATCAAGGAATCGTAGCCGGGTGGAATTTCCACCCGGTCCTGTTGGGTCCGCAGCATAGAAAACAAAAATTTTCTTACGATGAGAACTATACGCCAAGATCTATCTACTAGATATAAAGCAACGGGTGGTCATACATCCATGGAGAACTTACCCTCGAAGACAATGAGTTTTGTTAACGAGTAGGAACTCGTGGTTGATGTAGTCGTACACTTGCCGATCTCAAGATCGTGAGGAAGTCCGAGCGCCGCAACTCAAGATGGCGCATCCGTGCTGCATACACGTTCAAGCCACGGACAACCTCCACCTCCTCGCTCCGGTGATCCAGCGAAGCGACAACTCCTTCCAGACGAAATGCCACCGGGAACATGTATCTCGCTAATCCGAGACCATGGGGAAATAATTCTAGAGGGGAGAGAGATCCTTCACAAGGAGGTGTGAGGATGAAGGAGGGAATGGGTGGCCTTTTATAGGAGGAGGGGGGGTGCCCCCTCTCTCCATGGCCGGCGCATGGGGGGTGACCCCTCACCTCCCCCATTCATGTGGTGGTAACCTCTCCACATTAAAATGCCTCTTCACATTCCCTTTTAAAGTCTCCACTTTAAATGCATTAAATTTCTCCCAATCTAATGCTCTCTCATTTAATAAAACTCTTTTTATTAAATTTATTCAGAATTTTGTTAATTACTTTAATTAACAAACATTCACATATAGCCCCTTGCAATATTTCAATATCACATGCAGAACCACCTTATGCAATTTCACCCGAAACAATTTCCGGTTTCTATTGAAACAATTCCTGCGCTTTGCAATTCTTTCGTCTGAAACATATGTGCTCCAAAATGGTGTCCGGTAACTCTTAAGTGTGCCACCCTATGTTTCGTGAATAATGCAGACATGATCGAGACCCTTCTCCGATCAATAATCAGCAGCGGGACCTGGAGATCCGTACTGACTCCTACACATTCAACGACGACTCCTGTGATCGTGAGAACCTTTAACGCTTGTAACTAAATCCCTTTGTCTCTCGATATATCACATGTCCGAGATTCGATCATCGGTATCTCCATACCTAGTTTGATCTCGTTCCTGACATGCACTCTTTTCTTGTTCCCGTGATATAACATTCTAGTGATCACATCACTTGCTTGCTAGCTATCCTAATGTGATATCACCGAGAGGGCCCAGAGTATATCTATCCATCATCTGGATTGACAAATTCCACTGTTGATCCATGAGCCTCAACATAACACCTTCGTAGTACTGAACCCATCTTTATAGTCACCCAGTTACGGTGTGACATTTGATGTTATCAAGATACTCTTCCGGTGTTAGCAATTAACATGATCTCATGGTCTAAGGATAAAGATTACTTTGTATGATGTTATAGAAATATAAACATAATGACTTGATCGTAATGCTATACTTCGGATGAATGTTCATCACATCATTTCACAAATGTTGTGACCTTGTTATTAACAACATCCAATGTCCATGATCAGGAAACCTTGATCATCTTGTTAATCAACAAGCTAGTCTATAAGAGAGGCATAACTAGGAACCCTTTTTGTTTATTAAACACACATGTATTGATGTTTCCTATCAATACAATTATAGCATGCAAAATAAACATCTATCATATACAAGGAATACATAATAACAACTTTATTATTGCCTCTCAGGGCATATTTCCTTCAGTCTCCCACTTGCACTAGAGACAATAATCTAGTTTATATAGTGATAAATCTAACACCCATGGAGTTCTGGTGTTGATCATGTTTTGCCCTAGGGAGTACTTTAGTCAACGGATCTTCTACATTCAGGTCTGTGTGCACTTTACAAATCTTTATATCTCCATCCTTGACATGCTCGCGGATGGAGTGAAACCGGCGCTTAATATGCTTGGAATTCTTGTGAGACCATGGTTCCTTTGCGTTGGCTATGGCTCCATTGTTGTCACAATAGATCACCATCTGGTCCAACGCACTAGGAACCACACCTAGTTCCGTTATGAACTCCTTCATCCAAACCGCTTCCTGCGCAGCTTCTGAAGCAGCAACATATTCCGCCTCCATCGTTGATCCAGCTACCACAGGTTGTTTGGAACTCCTCCAACTAACTGCTGCTCCGTTCAAGAGAAATACGTGTCCGGATTGAGACTTAGAGTCATCCGGATCAGTGTCAAAGCTAGCATCGACATAACACTTAGCGACTAGCTCTTCTTCACCTCCGTATACAAGAAACATATCCTTAGTTCTTCTCAAGTACTTAAGGATATTCTTGACCGCTATCCGATGTTAGAACACGGATCAGATTGGTACCTACTAGTCAAACTAATAGCATGTGCCACATCCGGTCTTGTACATAGCATGGCATACATAATAGAGCCTATGGCCGAGGCATAGGGGATCTTATCCATCATCTCTCTTTCTTCGCCGTGGCGGACTTTGAGTCTTACTCAATGTCTTGCCTTGCAACATAGGTAAGTACCCCTTCTTACTTCCGTCCATATTAAACTTCTTTAATATCTTATCAAGGTATGTACTCTGCGATAACCCAATTAGGCGTCTTGATCTATCTCTATAGATTTTAATGCCTAATATATATGAAGCTTCACCAAGGTCCTTCATCGAAAATTTGCTGTTTAGATAACTTTTAACACTGTTTAAAAGATCTATATCATTTCCAATCAATAATATGTCATCCACATATAATATCAGAAATGCCACATTGCTCCCACTCACTTTCTTGTAAATACAAGCCTCTCCATAAGTTTGGACAAATCCAAACTCTTTGATCACCTCATCAAAGCGGAGATTCCAACTCCGGGATGCTTGCTTCAGTCCATAGATGGATCGCTGAAGTTTGCACACCTTATCAGCATCCTTAGGATCGACAAAACCCTTAGGTTGTATCATATACAACTCTTCTTCAATATTACCATTGAGGAACGCAGTTTTGACATTCATCTGCCATATTTCATAATCGAAATATGCAGCAATTGCTAACATAATCCTAACCGACTTAAGCATCGCTACGGGAGAGAATGTCTCATCGTAGTCAACTCCTTGAATTTGTCGAAACCCCTTTGCGACAAGTCGAGCCTTATAGATGGTTACATTACCATCAGCATCAGTTTTTCTTTTGAAAATCCATTTATTCTCAACGGCCTTTCGATCGTGAGGTAAGTCCACCAAGGTCCAAACCTGGTTTTCGTACATGGATTCCATCTCGGATTTCATGGCTTCTAGCCATTTGTTGGAATCAGGGCTCATCATCGCTTCTTCATACGTCGCAGGGTCATCTATTTCATCAATCATGAAATTCATAACAGGATTGCCGTACAGTTCAGGAGCTGCACGTGTCCTGCTTGACCTGCGAGGTTTGGTAGTGTCCTCTTTCGGAGTTTCATGATCAATATCATTAGCTCTCTCTTCATTAGGTGAAGTCAACTCCGAAACAACTTCTGGAGCTGCGCTACTCGCCATTTCATGAAGAGAAGGTTCAATAACCTCTTCGAGTTCTACCTTCCGACTACTCACACCTTTCGCGAGAAACTCCTTCTCAAGAAAGGATCCATTCTTGGCAACAAAGACCTTGCCCTCGGATCTGTGATAGAAGGTATACCCAATCGTTTCCTTTGGGTATCCTATGAAGACGCATTTTTCCGCTTTGGGTTCGAGTTTATCCGGTTGAAGTTTCTTCACAAAAACATCGCATCCCCAAACTTTAAGAAATGACAGCTTAGGTTTGTTTCCAAACCATAATTCATACGGTGTCTTTTCAACGGATTTAGATGGTGCCCTATTTAAAGTGAATGCAGCGGTTTCCAGTGCATAACCCCAAAATGATAAGCAAGTCGATCGGAGACATCATAGATCGAACCATATCCAATAAAGTACGATTATGACGTTCTCACACACCATTACGTTGTGGTGTTCCGGCAGGCGTGAGTTGTGAAACTATTCCACAGTCTTTCATATGTGTGCTAAACTCGTAACTAAGATATTCTCCTCCACGGTCGGACCACAGAAATTTGATCTTTCTGTTACGATGATTTTCCACTTCATTCTGAAATTCTTTGAACCTTTCAAAGGTTTCAGACTTATGTTTCATCAAATAGATATACCCGTATCTACTCAATTCATCTGTGAAAGTAACAAAATAACGATATCCACCTCGCGCCGACACACTCATTGGTCCACACACATCAGTATGTATGATTTCCGATAAATCTGTCGCCCGTTCCATTGAACCGAAAAACGGCATTCTAGTCGTCTTGCCCATAAGGCATGGCTCACATGTATCAAATGATTCAAAATCAAGTGATTCCAAAAGTCCATCAGAATGGAGTTTCTTCATGCGTTTAACGCCAATATGACCTAGACGGCAGTGCCACATATATGTAGATATATCATTATCAAGTTTAATCCTTTTACCATCAACATTATGAATATGCGTAATACTACTATCGAGATCCAACCGAAATAAACCATTCAACACATGTGCATGACCATAAAAGATATTATTCATATAAATCGAACAACCATTGTTTTCAGACTTAAACGAATAACCACTTTGCATCAAACACGATCCGGATACAATGTTCATGCCTAGTGCAGGCACCAAATAACAATTATTCAGGTTTATAACTAATCCCGATGGCATATGGAGAGGCAGCGTTCCGACAGCGATCACATAAACTCTTGATCCATTGCCGACCCGCATCGTGACCTCATCCCTTGCTAATTGTCGCTTGTTCCGCAGCCCCTGAACCGAGTTACATATATTAGCAACCTATCCCGTATCAAATACCCAGGTGCTACTGCGAGTACTAGTCAAGTACACATCAATAAAATGTATATCACATATACCTTTGTTTGCCTTGCCGGCCTTCTTGTCCGCCAAATACTTGGGGCAGTTGCGCTTCTAATGGCCAGTCCCCTTGCAATAGTAGCACTTGGTGTCAGACTTAGGGCCAGCTCGGGGTTTCTTTTCAGGCGCGGCAACAGATTTTCCGCCCTTCTTTCCCTTCTGCTTGCCTTTCTTGTCCTTCTTGAAACCGGTGGTCTTATTGATCATCAACACTTGATGTTCTTTCCTAATCTCCACTTCTGCAGTCTTAAGCATTGACAGAAGCTCGGGAAGAGACTTCTTCATGCCCTGCATATTATAGTTCATCACGAAGCTCTTGTAGCTAGGTGGCAGAGATTGGAGAACACGATGTATGCCTAAGTCAATGGGAATCGTTATTCCCAAGGACACAGGCTTATCGGCGTACCCAGACATTTTGAGTACAAGCTCACTAACGGAGTTGTTCTCTTCCATCATGTAGCTAAAGAACTTTTCAGAAGCATTATAACTCTCTACGGCAGCATGGGTATCGAAAATCATTTTCAATTCTCCCATGGTATCAAAGGCATTGCCATTTTTGAAACGTTCTGGCTCTAGCCCATATAGTATGCCGCAATGAACTAAGTTGTGGTCCTCCTCACGAGTTATATAGACGTTCTTTTCCTCGTCAGGGGCATCAGGATCTGGTGGGGGGCCTAGCGGCGCCTCTAGCACATATTGCTTTTGTGCAGCAGTGAGGAGAATCCTCAAATTCATAGCCCAGTTGGTGAAGTTGCTACCATTCGCAGCAAGCTTCTCTTTCTCCATGAACACATTGAAATTAAAAGCAGGTGGTGCCATCTACAATAGAATTTGTAAAATATACTTAGACTAAGTTTATGATAGATTGAGTTCAACTAATCCAAATTACTAATGAACTCCCACTCAAAAACGACATCCCTCATGTCCTTTTGGTGATTACATGAACCAAATCCACTACACCAAGTCCGATCATCACGTGAGTCGGTGTAGCTTCAAAGGAGAGCATCTATATGGGCATCATATCAACTATATGACTCATGCTTAAACTTTCGGTCCGTGTTCCTAGGCCATGTCTGTACATGCTAGGCTCGTCAAGTAAGAACCTTAGTATTTCCGTGTGTAAAACTGTCTTACACCCGTTGTATGAAAGCGTAGAGTCGAGAACACCTGATCATCACGTGATGCCTCAAAACACGATCCACAAAACGATGCATACTTAAGGAAGAACACATTTTATCTTGATATCTAAATGAGGGATCATCTTATAATGCTACCAAAAGCGCCAAACTAGCAATATAAGATGCTAATGTGTGAAGTGAGGTGATATGGTCCATGCATTTGATCTCTATCATTTGCATCGTAGTATGATCTCTATCATTCCTTTGTGTGTAAGGCCAAGGTCTATGGAACTTACACGTTAAGTGAGTTGTAAGAGTATCTATCATACATCTACTTACAACAATACCATATCAATACACTAGCCCAGCAACGATCTAAACTAGACACCTCTAATTTATCAATTGCAAGTTTTACGTGGCTTAGGGCTTTCGGAGATAGAACCGGTCTAACCTATGAACATGAACCACAACGAGGATAACCAAGTTATTAGCAACTCGTTGTAAATCAGATATTGACTATAGTAGGAGAGACAGACACCCGCTAGCCACTTATGCAAAACTAGTTCCATGTCAGTCGTGGAACCGGTCTCATGTACGATGACATGTAAGGTTGGTCCGGGCCACTTCATCCCACTATGCCACTAATATCCAAAGTACATAGAAGATGCAATAACATGATCATCATCGCCCACATATAAACATATGTGTACTACCCGTGAAAAGCACCTACGCATAGATCAGGCTCGATACCCTTTGTTGGGTCCGCAGCATAGAAAACAAAAAATTTCCTACGATGAGAACTATACGCCAAGATCTATCTACTAGATACAGAGCAACGGGTGGACATACATCCATGGAGAACTTACCCTCGAAGACAACGAGTTTTGTTAACGAGTAGGAACTCGTGGTTTATGTAGTCGTACACTTGCCGATCTCAAGATCGTGAGGAAGTCCGAGCGCCGCAACTCAACAGCGCATCCGTACTCGCACACACGTTCAAGCCACCGGACAACCTCCACCTCCTCGCTCCAGTGATCCAGAGGAAGCAACTCCTTCCTGCATTTAAATGCCACCGGGAACATGTATCTCGCTAATCCGAGACCATGGGGAATAATTCTAGAGGGGAGAGAGATCCTTCACAAGGAGGTGTGAGGATGAAGGAGGAATGGGTGGCCTTTTATAGGAGGAGGGGTGCCCCTATCTCCATGGCGGTGCATGGGGTGACCTCACCTCCCCCATTCATGTGGTGGTAACCCCTCCACATTAAAATGCCTCTTCACATTCCCTTTTAAAGTCTCCACTTTAAATGCATTAAATTTCTCCAAATTTAATGCTCTCTCAT
Organism: Avena insularis; assembly: GCA_023614405.1. NCBI lineage: Eukaryota > Viridiplantae > Streptophyta > Magnoliopsida > Poales > Poaceae > Avena > Avena insularis. Next base: position 229,419,270 of record CM042694.1, on the reverse strand, counting down.
TTAATAAAACTCCTTTTATTAAATTTATTCAGAATTTTGTTAATTACTTTAATTAACAAACATTCACATATAGCCCCTTGCAATATTTCAATATCACATGCAGAACCACCTTTTGCAATTTCACCCGAAACAATTTCCGGTTTCTATTGAAACAATTCCTGCGCTTTGCAATTCTTTCGTCTAAAACATATGTGCTCCAAAATGGTGTCCGGTAACTCTTAAGTGTGCCACCCTACGGTTCGCGAATAATGCAGACATGATCGAGACCCTTCTCCGATCAATAATCAGGAGCGGGACCTGGAGATCCGTACTGACTCCTACACATTCAACGATGACTCCTGTGATCGTGAGAACCTTTAACGCTTGTAACTAAATCCCTTTGTCTCTCGATATATTACATGTCCGAGATTCGATCATCGGTATCTCCATACCTAGTTTGATCTCGTTACCGATATGCACTCTTTTCTCATTCCCGTGATATAACATTCTAGTGATCACATCACTTGCTTGCAAGCTATCCTAATGTGATATCACCAAGAGGGCCCAGAGTATATCTATCCGTCATCTGGATTGACAAATTCCACTGTTGATCCATGAGCCTCAACATAACACCTTCGTAGTACTGAACCCATCTTTATAGTCACCCTGTTACGGTGTGACGTTTGATGTTATCAAGATACTCTTCCGGTGTTAGCAATTAACATGATCTCATGGTCTAAGGATAAAGATTACTTCGTATGATGTTATAGCAATATAAACATAATGACTTGATCGTAATGCTATACTTCGGATGAATGTTCATCACATCATTTCACAAATGTTGTGACCTTGTTATTAACAACATCTAATGTCCATGATCAGGAAACCTTGATCATCTTGTTAATCAACAAGCTAGTCTATAAGAGAGGCATAACTAAGAACCCTTTTTGTTTATTAAACACACATGTATTGATGTTTCCTATCAATACAATTATAGCATGCAAAATAAACATCTATCATATAAAAGGAATAAATAATAACAACTTTATTATTGCCTCTCAGGGCATATTTCCTTCAGGTCCATACTCAACTTTCCTCGGCTGGCCCGTCTAGCCGGGTAGCCAGAAGAACCGGCTGGGAGGCCGCTCCTAGCCGGCCGCCTCGGATCCGCTGGACATTGTACAGTGGGGATGGCGCTCCTTGCTGAGCGCACCCTTGACCGGACAGGCTGGCTGGCCTGTCCGGCGCTACTGGACAACTACGCCAAAGCTGGAGGCTGGAGAGCAAAGCAAGGGCTGACGAGGAAAGCCCCGGCTTACGCATAAAGAGCTGGCTGACGGATAAAGAGCCGGATGACAAGTAAAGCAGGGGTGCTGAGCACTAAAGCATGGTCCTCCCCTGTACTGGAGGCTCGACTAGACCCGGGCCTACCGTTTGGCCCTGTCCAGCCAGCCCACTTTGTAAAGCCTAAATCCAAAAAGTAAACCCTTGAACCCATCTTGTAAGCTACCTCATCAACCTGTATATAAAGGGCGTAGTGCTAGGGTTCGAGGTAAGCTCAAGCAGAAGGAAAATAGACACCAGAAGGACTTAGAGAATTCTTAGCAAGAAGTAGCTAAGGAAATAGCTCAAGGAGCACTTGTATTGGGCATTCGCCCCCTTTGATAGTAGATCCTTGCAGGAGTAGGAGTTTTACCTCGCCAAGAGGGCTCCAAACCTGGGTACATCGCTGTGTTTGCAGTATCTGTGCCCAACCTGTTGCGTATAACCACTGATAGCAACCTGAGTGTCCCCTTCAAGCCATCCCCGATGGCACTGTCGTGTTCCACACCACGACAGTTGGTGCCCACCATGGGGCACATCGCTTCGGCTGGGATCATCTTTCGCATGGGACTTCCACTCGTCGCCGGTGACCGAGGAGCCTCTAGCCTCGTCCTCACTCTCGGCTCCTACGACTGCGTCCTCGACAACGCGTCCTGCTTCGGCAAGCATCGTGTCTACGTCATTACCGTCCCTGAGGCCTTCCCTCGTGATGTCGTCACCATCTTCGGCGCACCCCCTGGCTTCTCCACCTCGCGCATCACCAGTGGCAGCGTGGAGGTCATGATGGCAGGCTCGATGGAGAACCGCCGTCCACCTCTGCAGCGCAACGTGGACGGCCGCGCCACCAACTAGCGCCTCTGATAACCCACAAGTATAGGGGATCGTGTGTAGCCTTTTTGATAAGTAAGAGTGTCGAACCCAATGAGGAGCTAAAGGTAGGATAAATATTCTCTCAAGTTCTATCAACCACTGATACAACCCTACGCACACTAAACGTTTGCATTATCTAGGAAATAAAACTAGAGCAACAATACGAGTAATAGAGATAGCTTTGCATGATAATAAATAACAACAAAGTAAAGCTAGTTGCTGCAGCAATAAAATACACTAAACTAACAGAACCATGAGTGCGGAATAGTGGTGGTAATTGTGGTGGCTTTGTCCAAGTTTAAATAGCGAATAGATCGGGTTCATTGCCTTCAATGCAGTTTTCTATGTGGGAGAGGCTAAATATACATGCGCTTCACTACTTGAAATTACATGTACTATATGATTGGATTGTCAGCAAACATCTGTAAGTACTAATCAATGCATTAAGGTTTCCCCAACCATAGCCTTAAGTTTAATGGTCCTCTTACTCCCATACGTGCAACATTCTGGTTCGCGTCCTCAGGTTTCTGTCACTCTGGTAGAACTTCCCCCTTCCTCTTACACATACTACAAACCCTATGATGTTTAATCCATGCGTGCACACATATAATGGACACCAAAGGACTGTACCATATCAACATACAACTCTAATGAACCAAAGACGTTCAACCATTCAATCTAAGAACAAAGAAACTACACAAACATGACATAGATCATAGGATTATAACTTATAGCATCAAACGCCATGTTTACATAGGACGGTACAGAGGTGTGTGGGAGGATGAACCACTACATACTAGGAGGATTAGGTGATGGAGATGGCGGTGAAGATGGTGAAGAGGGCGGCAGCGGCGGTATCATAGGGGAGCACCGCCCCTTAGCCCCCTTCCTTGATGGCTTCTTGGGAGCCCTCCCCCATGGAGATGGGATCCATGGGTTGGCAAAAACGTGGCTTTTGTGGCTGCAAATTAGTGGGTGGAGATTCCCTGAGCGAATTAGGTTTTCTCCCTTTATATAGCTTCTCGGATTCCCATCACCCCATGTTGGGCTGCAGTAAATCGGGCCTAAAAGGCCCGTCCGGACTCAGAATCAGCTAAATTTTATGTCTAGAACCTTTGTCGTGAAATTTACAACAACTTTGTAGTTGAAGAATTTGCTGTTTGACGTCGTCTTCGACCCGAAACATGACCATCTTCAAAAAATAGTTCTGAGATAGATTTCTAGAAAAATCCCAATTTAACTCCAACAAGGTTTCCACTTGTATTCTTGGTAATTCCTACACATCAAAGTGTAAAACAAGAACATTGTGCACTTCTTCAACTATTAGTAGGTTAGTCCAAATAAATCATAAACCTTATACAAAAAGGGGTGTCAAAAGCATATTATTAGCACAAAACCATCAAAAATTATAGATATGTTATGGACGTATCAACATCCCCGAGCTTAGTTATTGCTCGTCCTCGAGTAGGTAAATGATCAAAACAATATAATTTTTGAGGTGATATGCAGACAACACAATCTTGATCATCATTATTGTAAAAGTATTGATAGCTGGGATTAAGGTACTCTAAACATGAATCATGGAAGATAGAGTTCTAACAATAAGACATAGCAACTATGTTATAACATGAAAAGGCACAAACAAAAGATTCATGAATAACAATGCTTTGCAAAATGTTTGTTGGTTTCACATAAAGAAAGAATAATGAAAATGGTATTTAGCTTGTCCCTCATAGAGTAGCAAAACATAAATGCATAGGACACCTTCAAAGTTCATAAGGGTGACTAGATACAAATAGTTTAGGAACAAGAAATATCAAAGTTATGCATCAATCAATAAGTCTTGGGACAATGCACATAGAACTAAGAATGACAACTATGCTCTCTTAATTGTTGCATAAAGATAGAAGGTGAAGACTCAATATAAAAGTGGAAGAAAGGCCTTCATAGAAGGAAGTAGGGATTCAAGTCTCATAAAGAGCTTCCAAAAATTATGATACTTATTAGCTTTCAGCTCTCATTGCGCCTATCATAAGCATCTTGAAGTGATTAAGGTTAAAGTGAACAAACTACGGAGTATATGCTTGACAAAGTATAAGTTGGAAATATCACGTCCCTTGAATACGAGGGCCGCTCCTCATGCTACTCAAGTTTAGTTATCGGTAAGTTCTTTTCATAGTAAGTACATGTGTATCATAGAGAACCGCCAACGGGGTACCCCTTGCCCGATGATACGGAAGAATCCCCATATCAAAATGATAAGGCAAGCAGACAACGAGCATCTTAACAATCTTCTTATTTACCATGAGAAAATGGTGCTTTTTTCTCTCGTTCCTCTTTTCTCATCTCTTTTTTTTCTTTTTTCTTTTTTCTCAATCTCTATCTCTTTTTTATAAGAAGAATGCTTCATAGATTGCTCATTATGGTTATGTTGTAGTTTCCACTATGATTAGGCATGGATTAGACCGGTGGCCCAGGCATTTCTCTAACACACATACATAACTCCATGGAGTTACAAGCTCCCCTTTCATTTCACACCGACGACATCCATAGACAAAAGAGCATGATATCAACTAAGTACAATGTACAAGTGCAATGTTGAAAGTGTTCCCCATGACAACATGGTTCTGCTAATCCCCAACATATAAGTGCAAGCATATACAACATAGATGACACAATGGTTCAAGTTTATTAAGGGAAAGAAAAGTAAAGTGTGCCATCAAGTTCGTGAGAGCTTTAATCACTAGTTTTCTCATAACAAGTTTAATTCGGAAGGTAGATAAAAGCATAAATATACTTGGAATATCAAATATTGATAGCTACGTATAGTGGACTCTTTGGGACAACATGGATTTATTTGGAGTTGGATGGATGAGTGGAACTCATACTTGGTTATGGAGGCTAGCAAAAGACTGGGAGCGACCAACTAAAAGAGCAATAATGGTCATAATCATGCAAAACGACAAAACATCATTAATTAAATCATAAAGTGATATTACAAGTCGAAAATAAAGGATCATAAAGGCTATGGTGACTTGGGATAGTCATAACATGGTGTGAGCATGCGCCAAGTCAACCCAAATAAAGCATCAAAGGAGAATACCACAATACTATGCTTTAATATGCTAAAACAATGCATGATTCTTTCAAGGCACATTAAGCAATCTCAATTGTTTATAACATGTCATGCTACAGCAAAAATCACTAAGCATAAAGCCAAAACAATATCAAGCATGACATGAGAAAGCATAGGCCACCGTAAAAAACGAGCTCCTTTTACCACTTAAGCATGAACTTTTCCTACTCTTTTCCAATCCAAACCACACTTATTTGAAAACTAATGTATGAAAGAGGGGGTCCAACAAATTTATTAAAGCAAACTAAGCAAACCAAGCAAACAAAAACCAAAAACGAAAACAAAGACACCCCCAAGAACAACACAATTGTGCATGAAACAATAAAAATGAAGTGTTTGGAAGAACCTGAGATTTTTATAGATGAAGAAGAGGATGTCTTCGGCATCCCCAAGCTTTGACGCTTGTACTTCTTGGATGTTTCTTAGGGTGACATGGGATGGCATCCCCAAGCTTGAGCTTTAGTCCATTCTTCATCTCATTACATCATTCTTTCCTTAACACCTGGAATTTTTCCTTCATACAAAACTTCACATAATCTTCATTAGAAACATTAGTGTACTCAAGATAATAAGTCTTTGGGTTTATTTTCAACACCAATAAAACTTCCATTAAAACACAAGCTACTGTATCACTTCCCTTAAAAAGCTCAATTCCCCAAAGAGGACCCAAAAAGGAATCAACAAGAAGCAAATGCAAATAATGGCAGAAATCTGTCAAAATAGACCAGCAGATAGAAACCAATTTTTTCGCTCAAATTGAAAAGTGTTAAACTAACTAAACTTGGATAACAACCTGGGGAAAAAGCACAACAAATTACAGCGCAAACCGACGTATAGAGATTTTACAAGAATTTTTACAGCGAAGCACAAAAATCTGTTTCAGGACAACAACTTTCCCAAGCATTACTTCTCTCTCATTAGAGGTTACTCTTGGCACAAAAAGCAAATAAGAAGGATAAGGAGAGGTTATTACTGAAACAATAAATTCCAAGACTCAACTAAAACTTTTGGGTTATCTCCCAATAAGTACTTTTCTTTAATGCCTTTAAGTTAGGCATAGGATCAAGATTGAAGTATTTTCGAATGAATAAGCATTAAGATCAATACTAGAAATATCTTTCTTTTTCAAGGCTTAATGCATTCCTACAAGTTTTTGACTGAAAAGCTTCCATATAAAGATTTGTTTTGGTTTCATAGGCATGAACACAAGTGTTCAAGGTCGACCCCCACTTAACCATTACTCATCTTTCCAATCACTTTCCTTTTTAAAAATGTTTTTAGGTAACAAGTACAACTAATTTTTTTTATTCACATTTCCTATCCATACTAAGATAGAGAACAACTTAAAACTGAAAGTAAAGCCTACTTAAATATAAATCAAATAAGTGCACACAAGAATATTCACCCACATGCTATTGCTCCGAGGCAACGGCGCCAGAAAAGGTCTTGATAACCCACAAGTATAGGGGATCGTGTGTAGACTTTTCGATAAGTAAGAGTGTCGAACCCAACCTTGAGCTAAAGGTAGGATAAATATTCTCTCAAGTTCTATCAACCACTGATACAACCCTACGCACACTAAACGTTTGCATTATCTAGGAAATAAAACTAGAGCAACAATATGAGTAATAGAGATAGCTTTGCATGATAATAAATAACAACAAAGTAAAGCTAGTTGCTGCAGCAATAAAATACACTAAACTAACAGAACCATGAGTGCAGAATAGTGGTGGTAATTGTGGTGGCTTTGTCCAAGTTTAAATAGCGAATAGATCGGGTTCATTGCCTTCAATGCAGTTTTCTATGTGGGAGAGGCTAAATATATATGCGCTTCACTACTTGGAATTACATGTACTATATGATTGGATTGTTAGCAAACATCTGTAAGTACTAATCAATGCATTAAGGTTTCCCCAACCATAGTCTTAAGTTTAATGGTCCTCTTACTCCCATATGTGCAACATTCCGGTTCGCGTCCTCAGGTTTCTGTCACTCCGGCAGAACTTCCCCCCTTCCTCTTACACATACTACAAACCCTATGATGTTTAATCCATGCGTGCACACATATAATGGACACCAAAGGACTGTATATCAACATACAACTCTAATGAACCAAACACGTTTAACCATTTAATCTAAGAACGAATAAACAACGCAAACATGACATAGATCATAGGATTATAACTTATAGCATCAAACACCATGTTTATATAGTACGGTATAGAGGTGTGTGGGTGGATGAACCACTGCATACTAGGAGGATTAGGTGATGGAGATGGCGGTGAAGATGGTGAAGAGGACGGCGGCAGCGGCGCGGGGGACTCCTTCCCCGCCGTCGGTATCATGGGGGAGCACCGCCCCTTAGCCCCCTTTTTTGGTGGCTTCCTGGGAGCCCTCCCCCATGGAGATGGGATCCATGGGGGAGGCAAAAACGTGGCTTTTGTGGCTGCAAATTCGTGGGTGGAGATGCCCTGGGCGAATTAGGTTTCCTCCCTTTATATAGCTTCTCGGATTCCCATCACGCCATCTTGGGATGCAGTAAATCAGGCCTAAATGGCCCGTCCGGACTCGGAATCAGCTAAATTTTATGTTCAGAACGTTTTTTGTGAAATTTCCAACAACTTTGTAGTTGAAGAGTTTTCCGTTTGACGTCGTCTTCGACCCGAAACGTGACCATCTTCAAAAAGAGTTCTGAGACAGATTTCTAGAAAAATCCCAATTTGACTCCAACAAGGTTTCCACTTGTATTCTTGGTAATTCCGACACATCAAAGTGTAAAACAAGAACATTGTGCACTTTTGCAACTATTAGTAGGTTAGTCCAAATAAATCATAAACTTTATACAAAAAGGAGTGACAAAAGCATATTATTAGCATAAAACCATCAAAAATTATAGATACGTTATGGACGTATCAGCCTCCCAAACCCGGACATGATCAACTCGTCCATCGAGCAACTCCGCAGCCCCATCACCCCCATCGAGGCGGATCCAGCTGCAGTTGTGGCAGCCCTAGAAACTACGCACAAGAACCTTCTGGAGGAAGCCAGCAAGGTGGCGGCCGCCCAGCGGCGGATGAACGCCACCATGCGGGAGTACAACATCGTGCACGGCTTCGCGCGCCTACCCGGCACCAGCCGGTTGGCTCAGCCACCAGGCCGGAACCTCTTCTCGGAGATGGATCATGCTGCTGTTCCGCGCAGACCCGCGGTGCAGCCGGTCTATAGCACCCCCGTGAAAAACATGAGGGCCGCGGAGGCGGCAGTTGCAGAACTTAGCCACCTGGAGGGCGAAGAACTGCTCCGTCAACAAGCGCCCGTCCATCTCCTCGTGGTCACGGTGAACAAGCAACAGGCCGAGGCAGAACTCAGCATGACTGGCAAAAGCAGAACCCAGTCGGCTCGCCGGATGGCAGACCCGGCTGCAGGCGGCAGCAAAGCATCTTCCCCAAATGGAGCGAGACAAAGCAACCGCCCACGCGGTGGATCTGCAAGCTGCGGGCACAACGCCCGCGACGTGACAGCTATTACCAGCAAAAATCGCGAGCCGGCTGACGAAGCCGGAAAAGGCCAAGCGCTCCCCAAGTCCCGCCTATCTGGTTGGCTGGGACCACTCGAGCCTAATGAACAACAAGATGCTCGCGCGTGAATCGACCTGCTAGCTCAATCACGCGCGCTTGAGGGGGAAAGTCCAGCCGGACCAAGATGTTTCGGACCGCACATCCGGAATGAACCATTTCCAAAGGGATTTTTGCTCCCAAGGGACACGCCAAAGTACAACTGCTTGGTCAAGCCGGAGGACTGGCTGGTGGATTATACCACCGCCGTGGGCATCGCCAAAGGCAACCTCCGGGTGGCAGCACGCTACACCCCTCTCATGCTCCTCGACTCAGCTAGAACGTGGCTAAACAGTCTGCGACAACAGCATCAACGCTTGGATCGATTTCTAGCAGGCGTTCGTTCGCAACTTCACTGGCACCTACAAGCGCCTAGGCCGGCCGGGCGAGCTCGCTCTCTGTGTGCATGGCTCGGATGAATCTGATCGCTCCTACATCACTCGGTGGGCGAGCATGCACAACTCCTGTGAGGGGGTACGCGAGCACCAACTGGTTGAGTTCTTCATCAACGACTGCAAAGACGGCACTATGATCAAGCATAAGCTTTGCCGGGTGGAACCCAGAACCATGGCACAGACCATGGCCATCGCGGACAAGTACGCCATGGCCGACGCGGCGATGAAAAGAACCGTCCGGGTGGACGACCAAGGGCAAATAATCATCGATGTTGCTTTAGATCGACGCCAGCCATAAGGGAATGGGCACAATTCCAAGAGGCACGACAACCGCCATGGCAAGAGAAAGGACGACCAGCTAGATAACCAATATGGCTCTAGTAGGTGGCAGGAGTGCAGGAGGATCCGGCTGCAAGCGGAAGCCGGAGACAGAAGCCTGATGACCGGCCTCCAAGGCCCAAGTACACCATTGAGTCCACGCTTGATGGGCCATGCAAGTTCCACAGTGGGGCAACAAGCCAACTATGCAGACGACACGCCGGTGCACCTGGACGAAGAAGATGGCAGAAATTGCTGGCACACCGGCTAGGCAGGCGCCACCTCCTCCAGCCGGCGGGCCGCCACGCGATCGCAACAACCAACGTCGAAGGGAGGACGACGACAACAACTACCCTCGCCAGGTGGGAAATTACCACATCTTCACCACGGAGCCGGATACCAAGCACAACAAAAGGCGTCGCGATGCGGAAGTGAACGCAATCATTCCTCCCGTCCCCCAGTACCTCAACTGGTCGAAGCAAGAAGTTGCATGGAGCTGGAAGGACCAGCCGGCTGAGCTGCCTCACCCAGGCACCTACGCGATGGTTCTGGATCCTCTCATTGTCTCCCAGAAGCATTCCTACAGATTCTCCCGCGTCCTTGTTGATGGAGGGAGCAACATCAACCTCCTGTACCGCAGCTTGCTCGAACGGCTCAGTATCAGTGAGTCGTAGCTGGAGCCATCAAGCACCTCCTTCCACGGAGCCCTCGGCCCTTCACACTCCCCCATCGGAAAACTCCGGCTGGACATCATCTTCGGCACGGAGGACAACTTCCGCCGCGAGCCCATCTGGTTCAAGGTGGTCAACCTCTGCAGCGCGTACCACACAATACTGGGGCGCCCAGCGCTCACCAAGTTCATGGCAGTACCACATTACGCCTACCTCAAGATGAAGCTGCCAGGGCCCAAATGGGTCATCACCGTGGCCGGTTGCTACAGACGGTCTATGGAATGTGCCATAGAAGGGTCCAAGATAGCTGAAGCCATGATCATCGCGGAAGAAAAATGCATAATCATGCAGAACATGGTGGCCCTGCAGAAGGACATGCCGGCTGGCAAGCCCAAGCTGGCAGGAGAGGCACAATTCAAGCCATCCAAGGGAACGAGGAAGTTCCTGCTGAACGAGGCCGAGCCATACAAGTTCGTCCTGGTGGGAGACGACCTTGACAGCAAATAGAAAGCACGCTCATCGACTTCCTCCGTGAGAATCGGGATATCTTCGCATGGTCCCCCAAGGACATGCCAGGTGTTCCGAGGGAGCTCTCCGAGCACTCTTTACATGTCAGGCCGGATGCAAAACCGGTCAAACAGTCACTACGCCGCTTCGTGGAAGAAAAAAGGACAATTGGGGAAGAGATCACCCGGCTCTCGCAGCCGGATTCATCATGGAAGTTTTGCACCTAGAATGGCTAGCAAACCTGGTACTCGTGCTGAAGAAGAACAAGACTTGGTGTATGTGTGTTTACTACACCAGTCTGAACAAAGAATGCCCCAAGGATCCATTCGCCCTGCCAAGGATAGACCAAGTGATCAATTCCACGGCGGGCTGCGAGCTGTTGTCATTTCTGGACGCATATTCCGGTTACCACCAGATCCGGCTGAACCCCGCTGATCAAATAAAGACATCATTCATCACTCCTTACGGAGCCTACTGCTACACCACAATGCCATTCGGATTGAAGAATGCTGGAGCAACGTACCAGTGCTGCATGCAGAGGTGCTTGTAGACTCAGATTGGCAGAAACATACAAACCTATGTCGACGATGTGGTGGTCAAGACCAAGGAGCGCCAGACACTCCTTGAGGACCTAAAGGAAACATTCACTAACCTCCGCCGGTTCTAGATGAAGCTGAACCCAGAGAAGTGCGTGTTCGGCGTCCCAGCTGGTCAGCTACTTGGTTTTCTCATATCCGAGCGAGGAATCGAGGCGAGCCCGGAGAAGATCGGTGCAATTGAGCGCATGCAGCCACCCAAGTACTTGAGAGACGTCTAGAGGTTCACTGGCTGCCTGGCTTCCCTCAGCCGGTTCATCAGGCGGCTGGGCGAGAAAGCACTCCCACTATACCAGCTCATGAAGAAAACGGACAAGTTCGTCTGGACATCACAAGCGGATGAAGCTTTCCGCGACCTCAAGTGCATGCTCACCTCGCCACCCATCCTGGCAGCACCAGCAGCAAAGGAACCCATGTTGATGTACATCGTAGCGATAAACAGGGTCGTCAGTGTGGTGTTGGTAGTGGAGAGGCCGGAAGAAGGAAAGGTTGCAGCCGGTGCAATGACCGGTGTACTACCTGAGCGAGGTACTCTCGCTCTCGAAGCAGAACTACCCTCATTACCAGAAGCTGGTGTACGGTGTGTACATGGCCGCCAAGAAACCAAAGCACTACTTCCAAGAGCACTCCATCCGGGTGGTGGCGCTAGCGCCACTTGCGAAGATCATCGGCAACAGAGACGCCACATGCCGGGTGGCAAAATGGGCCATAGAGCTCGCTGCCCACAACATACAGTACGAGCCAAGAATAGCGATCAAGTCTCAGGCCTTGGCAGATTTCCTCGTCGATTGGGCATAAACACAGTACCTACCACCTAGCCCTGACTCCATGCATTGGACGCTACATTTCGACGGCTCCAAGATGTATGGAGGTCTCGGAGCCGGAGTGGTCATCACCTCTCCAAAAGGAGACCGGCTAGAATACGTGCTACAGATCCACTTTCGTGCGTCCAACAACGTCGCGGAGTATGAAGCGCTTGTACATGGCCTCAAGATGGCAAAGGAAATAGGCATCCGGCGCATCCTATGCTTTGGCGATTCCGATCTGGTGGTGCAGCAAGTGTCAGGCAACTGGGACGCCAGAGATGCAAACATGGATCTATATCGTTTCTTCGTGCAGAAGCTATGTGCCTATTTTGAAGGATGCGAGTTTCACCATGTTCCTAGAATAAACAACAAGGCCGCAGACACGTTCGCCTGCATCGGGTCGACAAGACAACGAATTCCGCCTGGAGTTTCCCTTGAGCACATGCGTAAGCCATCAATCACATCGTCTCCCGAATCTGACTCCATCATATTAGACGCAGACCCGGGGACTGCCGGCTCCAAGACCTCCGAGACGGCTGCAGCACACCCGGGGACTGCTTCGCCTCACCCGAGGACTGCCGGCTCCAAGACCTCCGCGACGGCTGCAGCACACCCGGGGACTGCTTCGTGTCACCCGAGGACTGCCGGCTCCAAGACCTCCGTGACGGTTGTAGCACACCTGAGGACTGCTTCGCCGCACCCGGGGACTGCCAGCTCCAAGACCTCCGCGACGGCTACAGCGCACCCGGGGACCGCCTCGCCACACCCGGGGACTGCCGATTCCAAAACCTCCACAACGGCTGCATCGCACCTGTGGATCGCCTTCACACTGGGACCGCCTCAGCCCAGAAGTCATTTCCGGCTCGCCCCACCTGGATGACATCCGGACGAGCCTGACCCGGCCATCTAGACAGAAGGGAATCTGCTAATGCAAGCGGTATGCACCATCCGGGAAACACCAACATGGGCCAAGTCGTTCATGGATTTCCTAGCCAATAGAGAGCTACCCGAAGAGGAGGTGCAGGAAACACAGATCAAGTGCAGGGCCAACGCATACACCATCATCAACAACGAGCTCTACAAGCACAGCGGTTGTGGCATCTATCAATGATGTGTGGGCCAAGAGGAAGGAATCCGGCTGCTGGTCGACATCCACCAGGGCGAGTGCGGACATCATGCATCGTCACGAGCCATAGTGGCAAAGGAATTCCGCCACGGGATCTACTGGCCCACAACACTAGAAGATGCTGAGCAGATTGTCAAGGCCTGCAATGGGTGTCATCGGTTCAGCCAGCAGAAACACACTCTATTTGCAGCACTCAAGACTATTCCCATCACCTAGCCATTCGCTGTCTGGGGGCTAGACATGGTTGGCCCTTTCAAAATGGCCAGATCCGGCATGACCCACTTGCTGGTGGCGGTGGATAAGTTCACCAAGTGGATAGAGGCAAAGCCGATAAAGAAGTTGGATGGTCCAATGGTGGTCAAGCTCTTCATAGACATAATCACACGCTTTGGCTACCCCAACATCATCATAACCGACAACGGAACAAATTTTGCCAAGGGAGCTTTTGCACGATTTTGCGGAGATAAGGGCATCCACCTGGACCTCGCATCTGTGGCACACCCCTAGTCCAACGGGCAGTGCGAGCGAGCAAACGGTCTGGTCCTAGTCGGAATCAATCCCCAGCTGATCGAACCGCTGATGAGATCTCCCGACTGCAGGATCGAGGAGCTGCGGGCTGTACTCTGGAGCCTGCGCACAATGACAAACCGGTCCACCTGCTACACCCCTTCTTCCTTGTTTACAGGGCGGAGGCGGTTCTGTCCACCGACATCAAGTTCGACGCACCCCGCAAACTGCTCCACACAGAACAGCAGGCCAAAGAAGCACAGGAAGACAGTGTCAATCTCTTGGAGGAAGCCCGTGGACTGGCCTTGTCCAGGTCAGCCATCTACCAGCAGAACTTGCGCCGTTGGCCCAAGACACCAAGGGGATGCACAAGTTGTCTCCACCTTGGGAGGGACCATTCATAATCATCTGGGCACTACAGAACAACTCGTACTACCTCATCGATGCCTGCAAGCCGGAAAAGAACAGGATGGACCGCTCAGGCGAAGAAACTGAACGCCCATGGAACGCGAGCCTGCTCCTCCCCTTTTACACTTGAACAAGAAGTGTATGTACCTTACTTTCATGTAATGAACAAGCATAGGAGCCTCGACATAGTCTCGGGGACTCCACAATAAAATAAGCAAGTCATGCTGCACAAGTTGGATTTTCCGACTGCATTACTCTAATCCCGGAGCCGGCGATCCGCCTTGGGGACTCGCCGATTGGCCCAGACGACTGCACGATCCACGCGGCAAAGTACTATACGCGGTTCCTAAGGCTTCCTCTTCGGTTCCGGCTGCAGACCGCAAGCCGGCTGACAGATCCGGCAAGAGCAGAATGCTCAAAGGCCCCTACACGAAAACGCCACGAGGAAAACAAAAACGTCTAGACGACCCGGATGTGCTTGCTCGCTCAAAGGCAATGACCCAAACCCGAAGTATCATGCAGTATGCCTACCAAGCTACCCCTTCGACTCTAGCTAAAAGCCAGCAAGGGAACAACACTGAAATTGGCCAATGCTCACTGAGAAAAGGGCAAAGACATTGAACTTGGGCGAAACAGCAAAAATCTGAAAACTAGTTCATCTAAGATTACAATGTGGACTTGCATATGTTTAACCAGGCAAACAACTTGTTTGTTTCTATGTTTACATGAGCCAAAGTTACCCGACGAGCACCGCCAAGGCGGAGGCAGAGAGCTTCCAGGCGGTAGTAGAGCAGGTCAAGGAGCTTCGACCCAGCTGTATTCTCCAGCCGGCGCGAACCTCGAGGACTACACCCTGTGGGTGCGCTTGTGCTCCCCCACACAGAAACCTGCAAAACAAAGAGCATAAAGGAGATTCGACCTGACTGTATTCTCCAGCCCAACCTCATGGATTACACTGTGGAGCTTTGCGCGCCCCCACAAAGAAGAAGGCATGCAGAAGATGCAAAACAGAAAGTGCAAACAGAAGAGCACGAGCAAATAAGATAAAGGGAGGCGATGCTCCCATAGAAGTTTAGTATGTCATAGATGGACAATTGTTCACACGGCACACAGAAAAGGCAATTTTTTCAAAGTCACAAATACTCCCGGCATACCGGGGATCAGATTCACTGAGGGGGCGGATCGTCGCTTGGGGCGGCTGGTAGGAGGCGACGTCCACGAGGCGGTCGCGTGCAGCCGAGCTTCGTGCGCAAGCTGCCTCGACTGTGGAAGTACCGCTCTGTGCCGGCTGGATCGCTGAAGTCCCTGTCCAGCGCGACATAGCTCCCGATCGTCACAGCACAGGAGAGGATGTTAGGGACATCAGCACGGAGCTGGTCCTAGCTGGTCCCTTGGCGGAATCCACGGGAAAGGCTCCGCAGATCCACATCAGGGTAACAGGACTTAAGCAGCGCCATCACCATCTCCGCGCCACCTCGAGCCGCCCACTCCCGGGACACGTTCATGAGCTCTGGGGCACCCCAAAGACGCTCAGCCGGGACGTCCATGGTGGCAGGCGGGACGGTCTCGGGCCAGACATAGTCAAAGACCTCGAGGGCGGAAGCGCGGAGCTTGTTCGCCTCCTCGCTGACGACCGTCACCAGCTCCCCTAGATGGAGATCCCGTTCCGGATCCGTCTCGGGAATCCGGCCTAGCGCCTGATCTATTGCCTTAGGATAGTGAGCTGTAGCCAGAAAAGAGGGCAACAATCAATATCGACCATAAAGAGCAAATCCGCAAAAGGGGCTCAAGTCAAAAGCACTTACTAACAACGATCTCAGCAATCTGGCAGAGCTCCGACAGTGCCGCCGCCTCCTTGGCCTTGGAGGACTTGAGGGCGTCCGCCTGGGTCACATAAAGCCCCTCCAGGTTCTTCAGCGCCTCAGTCCAGGCGTCCGCGGCCTTCTTGTCCCTACCAGCCTTGATCTCCATATGCTGCTGCTGTGCAGTCAGCTTAGCGATTTGGTCTTGGTGGGTCTTGTTGGCCTCCTCTAGCCGGGCGACCTCGTTCTTCAGCCGGGCCACCTCGCAGTCCCGGTCCGCCAGTAGAGCTGCAGGAGGGTAACCAATACTCAACAAGAAGCGCAAGAAATCATGCAATTGGGAAGATACAGCAGAGCGAGCGATCTTACGGCCCAGGTCCCGCGAGGTCTTGGCAGCATCGGTGAGAGCCCTCTGTGCAAGAAAGGAGAGATCAGAACCAAGATAAACAACTATGTTGCAAGACGACGACAAAACAACAAGACTGGCAACAAAGCACATACCTCAACAGAAGCCCCCAGCGTCCTGGATTGGCTGAGCCCCTGCTACAGCGCCCCCACCAGCTGGCGGATCTGGCCAACGGCCAGCAGCGCCGCCTCCGACAACTGTGCCAGAAGGGCGTCTGGCGGCAGCACAGCATGCGCCGGCATCCAGCCGGTGACCTGGAGGTTGTCGTCGCTCACCGCAGCCGCAGAGGGACCAACCTCTGGCTGGGCAGGAGCAACCGGCGGTGGCACCTCCACCGACTCCTCCACCCGGTAGGCGCTGGAGTCATCACCCACCGCCGAGCCGGTCAGAGGGCTGGCCGGTCGGACGGACAGCAGGGAGCCCATCCGGTCGATGTCGCCCTGGGCGCCTAGATGCTGGACGGTCCAGGCCTTCCGGCTGGAGGGGACGTTGGCGAAGGCGGGGACCTTGATGAAGTCCACCTCCGTGTTGTTGCATGTAGCGTATGAAGAAATCCGCGAGCTTGATGGTGTCGGGGAGCTCCAGGCGGGGGATGGGTGCTGACGGCTGCGGGTAGATGGCGCAGCAGCCCGTCTCCGTCAACGGGCCGCCCTTTCCCACCACCTCCACCTTGAACTGGAAGAACTTCAAGAAATTCGTGGCGTCGGGGCAGACACTGAGGTATGCCTCGCAGCAAGCCGCATGATGCGACAACATCGACATGGTGTTGGCTCCGAGGTGGTGAAGCTGCAGATTAGAAGTTACCAGCAACTCCAGGACGAAGCAGCAGCCTGAGGCCGCGAGCGAAGTGGGCGAGGAAGATGACGGATTCGCCTGGCTGGGGGTGCAGCACCCGCTCGCCCTCCGGCACGAGGCGATGATTCACCACCCGCTCCGATGGCAGGAACTTCCCCCGCCGATACTTCTTCACGAGCTCCTCCGTGATGTAGGAGCCGCACCAGCCGCCGGCGACCTCGGGTAGCATATTGCCTGGGAAGGTAGCCGTGATGGAGGCGCGGGGTCACGTGGTCGAAGAAGAGGAGCGGCGCCGGCGACCAAAGAACGGTGGTGCAAAAGCACAGAGGGAGGCTAGAGTGCAGGGAAGAGCAAGGATGGCAGGCGCAGGGAGACGAAGTGAGGAACCACCGCTCCTCGGGCACATATTTATTGGCGAAGGGTAATCGTGCCAGTTCCCCTGCCTCCATGCCACGTGGCAAAGCAACTACCCCACTACCCCGCGACGGTTCGTGGCAGATCGGGTGCGCCAGCGCCGCGTGCGTAGAAGATCCCGCAGGCGTTACTGCGGTAGGGAAAACACTCCCACGATCTCCAAGGAGACACAATGATGGAGGCGTGCGCATGGTTACCAAAAACTGCAGCGGCAGACCCAGAAGTCAAACTGACGCGACGCACGCCAGAAACGGCAGGCGGGGCTTACGCAAGCACCAACGACAGCAGACTGGCGATCCATCTCCCAGCCGGCTGTGGCAACCGGCCAATAAGATCACTCGTCACACCCTGTGGGTGGGTCCATCGGCTCCATAGCCGGTGAACTCCAGCCGGGAAAACAACATAGAATCCAAAGCCGGTACAGGAGAAAGACTACAAGACAAACAAAAAAGACAAGGCATCTGCGTCATCAATCATTTCAAATTAGCACGCAAGAACTTCTCCACAAGGACAAGTCCTAACTCGCTTGGAGACTAGTGTCGGGAGGATGACCCCTGGGTAGACCAAGACAGGACCAACCGGCTGGCTCCAAGGAGCACACACTGCCTGGACCTAGCAAGGAAGCGCACCCGGGTGGAATTCCCACCCGGTCCATACTCAAGTTTCCTCGGCTGGCCCGTCTAACCGGGTAGCCAGAAGAACTGGCTGGGAGGCCTCAAATACCTCTTAATTATTTTACATCCTCAATTGCTTGGCCGGAGGACCAATTAATGCTCCTAGTTTTGCTCAATTACTCTTCTAGTTGACCATAAAATATGAACCATCGCGTCGTGTAATGCTCTTAGCCGATCATGTTGTTAAAACGGGAGTGCATCCATTGGCTTGCATGTTTTCAATTAGATGCGGTGGCCACGTGCATTGGCTGGATTTTAGGATTATACTGCATGCAATAACTAGCTATAAACCGAGTAGGTGAAGTTAATTCTCCGAACTAGTACTACTCCGTCCTAGTAATACCGAACATAGGGAGTACCTCAAGTGTGGTTATATGGATGATCAGTTGATGTGACTCTCGGCCATGAATTCTTGACCATATAGATGTACGTTCTTCCACCTTTTTTACTACTACTACTAGTAGTATATGGACGCTAGCAAAATTCAAAATCTCAATCGAGCGGCAAAATCACACACACCGACTTTGAAACATTTCCCGCCTAACCGTTTCAAAAACTTTGAGCCAAAATCTCCCACCGAAGGAGTACCATTTTTATATTATTATTATTAGATGGACGCGAGCGAAATTCAAAATCTCAATCGAGTGGAAAACCGCAAACCCACTTTGAATAATTTCCCACTCCTCCATTTCAAAAACTTAGAGGGACAATCTCCCACCGGGGGAGTACCATTTTTGTATTATTATTAGAAGATGGGCGCTAGTCAAATTCAAAAATCTCAATAGGAGTGGCAAAACCACACACCAACTTTGAAGCATTTCCCGCCCCTCCGTTTCAAAAACTTTGAGGCAAAATCTCCCACCGGGGGAGTACCATTTTTGTATTATTATCAGATGGGAACTTGTCAAATTCAAAATCTCAATCGAACGGCTAAACCATACACTAACATTGAAGCATTTCCTGCCCCTCAGTTTCAAAAACTTTGAGGCAAAATATCCCACCGGGGCAGTACCATTTTTATATTATTATTAGATGGACGGTTGCCAAATTCAATATCTCAATCAAGCAGCAAAATCAGACACCGATATTGAAGCATTTCCCACCCCTCAGTTTCAAACACTTTTGACTCAAAATTACCATTCTACCCATTATTTTGATGCCCTATGGGCAAGCTAAAGTCGGTAGCTTGGGGACACGATCGTAATTTATGTTTCTGTTCACCTCCTTAGTCTGGATTCGCCCAAATTTTCCCGCTGGTCCTTCCAAAAATCCCAGCCCCTCTCTCCCATGCCCTCGCCTCCACGACCACCATGCACACTGGGCAGTGGTAGTTCCACGGCGGCCGGAGCCGCTTGAGCTGCAGTCTCGTGCACCACCATGGAGCCACTTCACCGATGCTCACCCACTGGATACGGTTCATCGGGTCTCTCTGCCACTACACCATACCTGCGGTGTCGTTTACCATGCCGATGGCGTCATTGACCCCCCAAGCTCTGCTTCTTGGCCGTCGAAAGCTACCCAACCGTACCGGATCTGCTTCAGCGGTGTACACCAAACGTGATCTAGTTCAAGGAGTTCCATGTCCATCGCTCTAGACCAGCTGCTCGGTCGTTTCCATTCACTGCACTGGATCTTCCTTAGCGACGCTCTCATGCACCGTGCTCAAGCCAGCATCGACCGCCCGAAATCTTCTCCCCTGACGCCAACAGCCACCACAACCGCATCACCCTCGGTGACCTGGACGTCACCCGCATGGTACCGATGATGCTTAGATGCCTCTCCGACCAAGGTTAACCAAATCGGCAACCCATTTTTGTTTTGTCAGCAGTATAGCAGGTTCAAGCCTGTCACACTGAACTGCATTTTTTCATCGTGCTCGTACATACAAGTCAGTGGGCATGCCTGTTCTTCGTGCTAGTACATACAAGGTCATTAGACATGTTGGTTTGCATTCGCTGCTCTACTAATTTCAAGTAATGGACATGTTTGTTATTTTGTCATACACATGTTCTTAGCTACTCCATACAACAGTAATTGCCTGCTACCGTGTAATTCTTGCAAAATCTGAAGCCAGTGGAAAATATTAGTGTGGATTCCCTGCTCTATAGTTGTTGAATCTATCTAGTTCGTCCTAGGATAAGTTCTTGCTATTATTTCCTCCTTAGCATCGTTCTGCTATCATGTAGTAGCCGTTTAAACTCTTCATACTAATTCGATTATAATTTTGTTGTTCCCATATGGTTCTTCAAAAGCTGCATCACTAACTATTTCTTTTTTCTTGCATATAGCTCAAAATGGAACAATGAACATGTTGGTTTGCATAGCCTATTCTACAGGTTCACAAGGGATGCCATTAATTTCTTATCTGGTGCTGGTTTGTCCTGACAACATCATAACCGTCCTCTACTATGTAGTTCACTTGTGGTTTGCATTCCTGCTCTAGAAGTTCTCTTATGATGCCATTATAATTTCTATCTGGTTGATTCTTAGCTATGCAGTAACTACATGCCATTGTGTAGCTCACCGCAAATTCTGAGTCACCCAACGACTCTCTGCATTCCAGTAGATGCCAATGCTTCCATATATATTTCCTAAAATGATGTCGCTTGTTTATATTTGCTGAAATTCTAAGAAACAATTTGTTTGATTGCTCATTTAATTCTAGACACACTTGTCTAATGCTTGTTTTTCCTGTTCTACAGGTTCACGAGCAACGCCATTATATCTCGCATCTAGTTCTGGGTCTGGTTCATCCTAAGACACGACATAACTATCCTCTACAATATATAGTTCATTCGTGGTTTGCATTCCTACTCTACAAGTTCTCGTATGACGTGGTTATAATTTCTATCTGGTTCATTCTTCGCTATGTCAGTAACTACATTCCATTTTCTGGCTCAGCGCAAATTCCGAGTCATCCAATGTCTCTTGCATTTTAGGGTATAGAACGGCTTCCATATATATTTGTTGAAATGACCTGGCTAGTTTATTTTTGCTGAAATTCTAAGCCACACACACACATTTTTTGATTACTCATTTCACGGTAGGCACACTTATGTAATGCATGCTTGCTTGTCCTATTTGTTTGACGTGTTGGTCAATAATGGAACCATTGACCAGTTGTAAACTACAAATCATAGCTCCTGTCATATCAGTCAAATGAGTAGTTTGTCTTGTTTGATATATTAACTTGTTATTACTTAGTTACAGCATGAAATTATTGCTATCGCTACCAAAGAGGGGGCTACAAGATCATGTCTCCTCCAATGTAGCTGTCACACTCAAAGGAAGATGCATGTGATCAATTGAGAAAGCAAATTGAGGACTCTGCTATCAACTTGATTGTCAACTGAAATGCCGATTTTTCTTTCCCTTGAGTTGATAATATGCAATAATTTTAAGAAGTTTGCAGTTGATGTAATATCTAGATAACTTGCGTAGGCCATCTAGGCATTTAGTTGATGCCATCCACAAATTGCGGTAGTCGTTATGGTAACTATGCCAGGAAGGTCGATTAGGGTGGCCGGAATCAACGGCACCCTTCATCTCCAGAGGCGGCGGCTCCGGCTCCAATTCCGGCGAGCTGCTGCTCCACTTGCTCCGGCGAGGGGTGGTTGAGGTTCAGAGAGGTGAGGAGAGTGGAATGGTGTGAGTCTTTGGTGCTAGGGAGGGCTCCTTTTATACGCTCGACGGTGAGACCGAGCGGGATGGGCGGTCGACAGTGGTGACATGGCTACGGCGAGCTAGCGGCATGGCTGGGGATGGTGATCAATGGGCGGTCCCCTGGCGGTGCTCTAGCTCTTCAATGCGGCCGTAGGGGCGGTGGCATGCGGTCGGGGTGAGGTGGCGCTCTGCGTGGCCGAAGCGGCTGTGTCCACGGCGAGCGGTGGTTGTGGGGCTTTGGGTGGCGAATGGAGGTGTCTGGGGTGTTCTCTAGGTCGAGGCGGAGCGGTGGGCGTGGGCGGGTGTCGAGCGGCGGCTTGTGCACGCGGGGACAGGGCGCGCTCTGTGGGCGGCGTCGGCATGGTCTGGTGGCACTGGGCGCGGCGGTTCCTGGTCGTTCTGGTCGCTGTCCTTGGGCTGGGGCTGGTTGGATGGTGGAGGTGGACCACTGGCTATCTCCAGAACACGGTGGATGGCGCCGTGGTGGCTGTGTGGCTTGTCACGGTGGGGTGCCCAAGTGGGGGTTCGGCCTTAATGGCCATGACCATTTGGTCGTGGCACAGTGTCGGGCTGGGCTAGAGAGGGTTAGGGGGAGTAGTGGAGAGGTTTTTGGTGGCAATTTGGGGAACAAGTTTGGCCATAACACTATTTAAAATAGTGAAATTTGTTTAGTTTGTAATCTGCCTGCCAAGTGTTTGATGAAATGGCATAAGAGAAAAGTTTTGAATTTTGAGTTCAAAAATTTTGGGTGATCTCCACTAGTGCTAGGTAGTCTCTGGTTGCAAGGGTTTTGAAAATGGAGCTCAAATACATGGTTTTTGAAATAGGGGTGATCTATGCATATGCATTAGATTCAATTTTGAACTGCCATTTAAAATAGTTTCCAGAATGTTTTTAGAAGATCAAAAGGTGGGCCTTGGTACCTCGTTATGTGTACTAGCAAGGGGTGTAAAGATCAAGAATTGTTTCTGTTAAGAATTGAGTACTAGGAATAGCCAAAATAGGCATGAGAGTTAAATTTGTCCAAATGACCATTCCTTCATTTTAATTCTTTTTGATTTGATTTCTTTTAGGAAAAGTTTGGGAATGATGTAGATGATGTTTAAATCACCTAAGAAACATTTTACAAGCAAAGGATCACACAATCATGGCAATTCAAAACAACTCCTATTTTAAATGCACACATATATGAATGCTTTCATTTTAAGTATGGAAAAGTTTTTGTTAATCCTAATTTTGGATGATTTGATCTTTGATACTCTTGGCTTGAAGTTTTGGGATGTTACAAACCTTCCCCCCTTAAATAAAATCTCGTCCCGAGATTTAAAAGAAAACTAGGAACTAAAGAGATCTGGGAACTCTGTCCTAATGTAATCGTCGCGCTCCCAAGTGGCTTCCTCCTCGGTATGGTTGCTCCACTGAATCTTGAGAAACTTGATACTCCTGGTCCTGGTGGTTCTGTAGGATTCTTCTAAGATACGAATGGGCACTTCCCGATAGGTCAGGTCATTGTTGATTTCCACTGCTCTGTGATCGATATTCTTGAAAATTTCAGTCTTCTCAGGCACTTCCAAGCATTTGCAAAGTAACGATATATGGAACACATTGTGGATGGCTGACATCTCTTCAGGCAGTTCCAGTTGATACGATACTTCTCCTCGGCGGTTCAGAATCTTGAAAGGTCTGATATATCTGGGAGCTAACTTTCCCTTCAGACTAAAGCGTTGAGTTCCCTTCAATGGTGAAACCTTGAGATATACGAAATCTCCGACACTGAAAGTCAGGTCTCTCCTTCTCTTGTCAGCATAGCTCTCCTGTCTGGATTGGGAGGTCTTGAGGTGCTCACGAACTTTGTGAACTTTCTCTTGTGCTTCTCGGAGAATGTCGGGTCCAAAGATCTGACTCTCTCCTACTTGCGACCAATTCAAAGGGGTACGACACTTTCTCCCGTATAGGAATTCAAAGGGTGCCATCTGCAAACTAGCCTGATAACTGTTATTATATGAGAATTCTGCAAAGGGCAGACAGTCTTCCCATTTTGATCCGTATTCCAACACACAAGCTCTAAGCATATCCTCCAAGATCTGGTTGACTCTCTCTGTTTGTCCATCGGTTTGCGGGTGATAAGTGGTACTGAAATTCAACTTGGTTCCTAAACCTTCCTGAACTTTCTGCCAAAATCTTGAAGTAAACTGGATTCCTCGATCTGATACGATGGTCTTGGGGGTTCCATGCAGACTAACAATTCTAGCAATGTACAGCTCTGCTAGCTTTGCACTCTAGTAGGTTGTCTTGACTGGTATGAAGTGGGCTACCTTGGATAGTCTATCAACTATGACCCAGATTGAGGCATTTCCCCTACTAGAAGTAGGTAAACCGGTGATAAAGTCCATTCCGACGGAATCCCATTTCCATTTCGGAATCTGCAATGGTTGCAATAATCCTGCAGGTCTCTGATGCTCTGCTTTGACTCTTTGACAAATGTCACATTTGGCGATGTAGCTTCCAATCTCTCTCTTCATCTTTTGCCACCAAAATTTCTCTTTCAAATCCTGATACATCTTTGTTCCTCTGGGGTGGATAGAATAAAGAGTATCATGAGCTTCCTTCATGATAATTTCCTTCAGCTCCGAATCTGCTGGTACACAGATACGTCCCTTGTACCACAGTACACCTTCTTCGTCTTCGGTGCATCCAGGTACTTTGCCTGTACCAATACGATGTTTGATTCCGTCGATACTTTCATTCCCCTTCTGGGCTTCCTTGATTTGGCTAATCAACGTGGGTTGAAGTTCAATGCTAGCTAGGAAGCCTTTGCTAACTAACTCAGTCCTGAACTGCTCCAACTCCTCATACAAACTTGGTTGCTTCTCTTGGATCATGGTGTTAAGCCTACATGGTAATCTGCTAAGAGCATCAGCTACCACGTTGGCTTTGCCGGGGTGATAGTGAATGTCAAGGTCATAATCCTTGATTAACTCTATCCATCTTCTTTGCCTCATATTCAACTCCTTCTGGGTAAAGATATACTTCAAGATCTTATGATCTGAGTAAATCTCACAGCGATTACCCATCAAATAATGACGCCATGTCTTCAACGCTAGAACCACAGCTGCTAGCTCAAGATCATGGGTCGGATAGTTCTGCTCATGCTGCTTCAGTTGTGGAGACATATACGCGATGACTTTGCCTTCTTGCATCAATACACATCCTAGACCAATCTTGGATGCATCACAATACACATCAAACGGCTTCTTAATGTCTGGCATGATCAAAATTGGGGCTGATATCAATCTCTTCTTCAGCTCCTGGAAACTGGCTTCACACTTGTTTGTCCATTCAAACTTCTTGTCCTTCTTCAACAATTGGTTCATTGGTCGGGCTATGCTCGAGAATCCTTCTACGAATTTGCGGTAATATCCCGCTAATCCGAGAAATGAACGAACTTGGGTTTGATTTGTTGGGGCTTCCCATTCTTCGACATCTTTGATCTTGCTGGGATCAACAGAGACTCCTCCGGCAGACACAATATGTCCTAGGAATCCTACTTCTTTCAGCCAAAACTCACACTTGTTGAACTTGTCATATAACTAATGCTCTCTCAGGGTTTCTAGGATGATTCTCAGATGTTTCTCATGCTCTTCTTCTGACTTGGAGTAGATAAGGATGTCGTCGATAAACACAACTACAAACTTATCTAAGAAATTCATAAAGATCTTATTCATGAGATTCATGAAATAAGCAGGGGCATTGGTTAATCCAAAAGTCATAACCGTATACTCGTATAAACCATAGCGAGTAGTAAAGGCGGTCTTCGGAATATCCGTTGCACGAATCTTAAGTTGGTGATAACCAGTCCTAAGATCAATCTTTGAGAATACCGAGCTCCAAATAACCGATCAAATAGATCCTCTATGTTTGGCAAGGGTACTTGTTCTTGATGGTGACATCATTCAACTTCGTAGTGTCCTGCATACGTACGGTTGCCTCCATATTTCTTGTCGACGAATAACACTGGTGATCTCCATGGCGATGCACTTGGCTGAATCAAGCCGGTTGCTAACATCACATCCAACTACTTCTTCAGTTCTACTAACTCTGAGGGGTTCATGGTATAGGGTCTCTGGGCTATAGGTCCGGTTCCGGGGATTAGTTCGATAATGAACTCTATATCCCTATCCGGGGGCATACCTGGCAATTCATCTGAGAATACGTCAGTATTCAGACTACTCTGACTTGGTCAATGGTAGGCAGGGCTACACTTTTGTTGCATTTGAATTGACGGGGTAAGGTTTCAGAGATATGTTCTACGGTTACTCTAGAACTACTGGTCATAGTGATGGCTTTCTTAGCACAGTATATCAGTCCTTTATGCCTTGACATACCTAGTACTACTTCCAAGCCTTTGGTTCCAAGTACAATTAGGTTGGCATAAAAATCTATCCCATGTATTCTGATAGGTACAACTTTGTAAATTTTTCTAGCTTTTGTGGTTGAACCGGGGATTTGAACTATCATGACATGCTTTCGGTTGGTGGGGCGAATCTTACTAGTGCATACAAATTCTTCGGTGACAAATGAATGCGATGCTCCAGAATCAAACAATACTCTTGCTAAAACTGAGTTGACAGAAAACATACCCAGCACTACATCTAGTGCTTCCTGGGCTTCTTCTGCGTTCATGTGGAAGAGACGACCGTTGCGGTTGTGCGGGTTCCCTGGGGCAAATCTCCTGCCTTGTTGAACATGACGCTACTGCTGAGCTGGGGCATTCACAGGGGCATTGGCGGCAGTCTTCTTGGGACACTCATTGGAGTAGTGACCCTTCACTCCACACTCGAAACAAGTGATCTGGGACTTGTCCTTGACTGCAACAGGCACAGCATTGCTGCAAGTTCTAGGGGCAGTGTTATTGTTGTTGCTCTTGGGAGGGGCACGGTTGAAGTTGTTGGTGTTGCCAGAGTTGTGATTGTTTCCTCCGGGCTTCACATTTCCTCCGCTACGGTTGGGGTAGCTTGGGCGAGAATTTGGGGGTCGGTTGTTCCTTGGTGCATATCCTGGTGAGGGGTTAGGACGGTACTTCTGGTGACTACTGGATCCAGACTGCTGCATCATACGACGCTTGCGGTTGTCGTTTGCCTGGTTAATCTTCCCTTCCATCTGAATGGCAGAGTCGACTAGCTCTTCAAGATCCTGGAAACGGATGTTGACGAGGACAGTCTACATCTCATCATGTAGTCCGTTTAAGAATCTCTCTTTCTTCTTGGCCTCCGTGTTGATTTCATCCGGTGCATATCTGTCAAGTGACAAGAATTTGTCATGGTACTCTACTACAGTCAATCTTCCTTGCTTCAGTTCCTGGAATTCATCTCTCATCATGTTGACAAGACCTTGAGGCACGTGGGTGCGGCTGAAATTGACCTTGAATGCTTCCCAGGTCATCACCTAGCCATGGTTCATGTTGCGGACGCTATTCCACCAAGCTCTTGCATCTCCCGCCAGATAGTGAGTGGCGAAGAGAACTTTCTCATTCTCATCAACTCCTGCAACTTCTAGGTTGTTTTCCATGGTCTGTAACCAGTCATCAGCATCTAATGGGTTTTCAGATTGGTTGAAGATTGGGGGATTGGTGTTCTAAATTTTTTTGAGTTTAGATCCATGGTGATCCTGATTTCCATGTCCTTGGTTGTTGAGATCCATTTGGGCGATCTGTTGCAATGTCGCCAAGTTGGCTTGACGCTCGGCCCTGCTTGCTTCACGGTCTGCGATGAGATTCTGCAAGATCTGCAGCATTGGGTCCTGCGATGAGCTGCTCCCTCCTTGGTTTCCACGAGTCATCTGAAGATTGAGATAGATATAGGGGTAAGAGGGAAATTCTAAGGGTCATGGTTTTGGGTTTTCAAAGCTACAACTTTGAGTTAGACTCTGGTTTTTCAACTAACTTCATTCTCATTCATGCAAGCAAGCACACGATACAACACACACCACAACAATCAAAGGGAAAACAGATGGTTTGAAGAACCATTCTGCAAACTACGATACAATGAGATGATACATATCATGCTACGACGGTTTCTAGTGCATCTACTCATCGTCGATGAAGTCGGAGTCTTCATCATCCGTAGAAGTCCACAAGATCCTCTCGCCGTAAAGTCGCCATCGCTTTGAGGTAAGAATCCATATCTCCCTAGATGTCTTCTCCTTCATCATCTTCTTCCTTGGCGGCAAGCTGAGTTTCCTGCTCCTTGACGGTCTTCTCGAGGTCGGCCACCTTCTTGCAAAGACGGGCGATGGTGCAATCCTTTTTTGCATGCTTGCATGAAGAGATCGCGATCTTGGACGGCAAAGCAGTGAAAGTCCGGGCCTTCCGTCGACAATTGCACGTTCTAGTTGGCTAACTCTCCGCATTGTCCAGCCTCGCTGTCGGTCATGAAGCAAGAAGTCAAGGTTCTCCACTTGGCGCCTCAACTCTGGGTGACTTGGCATCTCCATCGGCATTCCCATGAAGTCACGTCTTGCATAGTGGGCAAAACGGGTTCCTTGAATCTTGTTGACGCTAAGGGCACTTAGACGTGCGAGAGCTTCATGCATTTCCCTGGCTAATCCATCTAGCCAGTTGTTCTCTCTCACAGAGAACTGAATTCTCCCGGAAGTTGGTGCTTCAATGCTTCCTCGAAGATCTGCGGTGACTAGCCATTGTAGGTCTCCTCCTGGGGGTCCTGGAAGTTGAGCTCCAAGAAACTCCGGATGTGGGCGTCCCAGAAATTCTGACAGTGAATCCAGATCCCTCTCGAAGATCAGCTGACCTCCGTTTCCCAACTGGTAAAACTTGCTAAACTGAGTCTCCATCTACAAGAATTTAGGATGAGGAAATTAGTTTAGTGATCAAGTGTGTCAAATTTTAAGTAGTAATGTAAGAATTTTGAGGAATATGTATTTTTGAGAAAGAATGAGTTCACAAGGGTAAGAGGGGAAATAGTTTTTCATAAATACTCACTTTGGTTTTGAAGCTATGGTCAGGATGGCTCTGGTACCAACTTGTCAACACCCGAATTTTTAATCCCAGATGCCCGTTATGCCATACCTCGCAATCCTAGGATTACCATTTTTGCGAGACATAACGGATTGGATATCACAGTACATCATCGATTACAAACCATACATAAGGTTTTACACAAATAAGGATCTCATGATCCAGTCTTCAATACAACAAGCAGCGGAAATAAATGATAGCGTAGCGGTGGGGTCCATCTTCAGGGGCACAGGCAATGCTGAAGAAGGCAGATAGTCCTAGTTATCATATCCGTCCTGCTGACCATCATCTTGATAATCTCCTTCATAGTCTGGCCATGATAATAGCCAGGGACAAAAGCCATGAGTACTCTTTAAGTACTCGCAAACTACTACTAGCAAGGGTTATGATTCTAAGTTAAAGTACTGAATTGAGAGAATAACTATCAAGTTAAGTTTGAAACCTAAGCTGAGTTCTGAAGCAAGAAAAGATAAAATAAAAGTCTAGAATCACTTAAGTTGCGAAGCTATTTTCATCTACACAACCCTGTTGTGGTCAAGTCAAGGTTCATCATTTATTTCAAGTTATTTAGAAAACATCTGACAACGAAATAGTATGGCCATTCCAACTGTCCATAATCATGACGCAGCTATTCGAATAGTTTGACACTGCATAGGTGGTACACTTTCACCACAGGATTCGATACATCCGCAGTGATAACCCTGAATCATCATACTTAGTATGCATAATCAAACATAACCTTCCCTTTACACACCCTAGTACAAGCACCTCTCCTATGAGCATGGCCTCCCAACCATGACCATCAGTCATCTTGGGCACTGCATAGGTGGACAACATTGAGAGGTAGCCTCAGCTCAAACCTCTCTTGTGAGGGAACTAATACTAATGAATATAAATTTCCAGCTAAGCCTTACCCAATTCAGGTAATGTGGTTGTACGGTAAATTTGGAATGGTATCGCATCCGAATCCAACCATCAGTTTTATAAAAAGGGTTAAGGCTCATGCCTCATCATTTTCATCATCATAAACCAATTGTGTTTCTCAACACATGTCAAAACATCTCAATAGAATGACTCATCATTCCAAGGTTTTCATAACTCATTTTCACCAAGTGTTCCCATCTAAAATGACTCAAGTTTGATCTATTCTAAAACACTAGGTTAAGAGTGTTCAATAAGGTGGAAAGGTGGGATCAATCTCATGCCATAGAATGACATCTAAGGGTTTCTAATTAGGTCAAGTTTTATACTCTTTATGCTACCTTCAAAATTAATTAAAGAACTTTGTGTAAACTAAGGGGGTGTTCTCAAAGTATGCTTAAGGCATCTTTACTATCTAGTTTTATTCTAGCTTACTACAATAGCTTACTAAAGCATGTTTGCAAGGGTTAGCTTGCCACTAATAGCTTGCCTTTGTTGGTGTAGTGGTTGAAGTTGTCTTCTTCTTCTTCTTCTTCTTCTTCTTAGTAGAACTCCTCCTCCTCGAAGGCTTCGTCGGTACTAGCGTCTAGAAATACATAGGGAGTGCACAATCACCAAACAATACTTAACTTAGGCTAAGTAGTATTCTAAACCACACAATTGATGATCTATCATCATCCCACACATCACAAGTTTTAATTCAATAGTTTCAACCTTTTTATTTTGGAGAAGTAATTTCTACTCATTGAAATAATAACTAAGATTTAATATTCACCACCAAAATATGGGATCATGTGGACACATGTCCTCACCACATATTCTAACATGTGGGAATGAGATTTAAAGGTTGGATCAATATTACTTTGGTTTAAGTTCATTATTTAATGATTTAAAGTGACTAGAAATGCCTATATAGCATTATTTTGGTACTAGTCCAAAGTCACTGCCTGTAAACCTTAATATTATTACATATTTGGATAGATATGATGAAATGTGATTTTTGAGAGTTGGAATAAACTCAAAAGCTAACTTGGTTGAATTTACAAAAATGTTTCAAGTTGCAAAAGCTTCTGTCTTCTTATTTTTATTAGGAGAAATCTATAACTCTAAATGAATTAAATCCAATGGGCTTCGATAGAGCATTTCAATACCTTTCAGACAAAATTAGTTTCATGTAATTTGGATTTGTCAAACTCACAGAATTGAATTTTGAAACACTGGACAGAAACTATATTCTAACTAAAAAGAAAAACCTAGATTTGAATCTACAGGCTTGCGCTGAAAGGAATGGGCTGGCCCAGTGAGGCCAAGACAGGCTCAGCTGACAGGGGGTCCCACTAGTCAGCGGTACTTAAAACGCGAAGCGGTACGCGCGCTATGGGCCGTGCGATTAGAGGCTAGATCTACGGCTGAGGGTCGTCGTCGACGACGGATGGGTCGCCGGCGAGCTCAAACCCTAGCGGCTCGGTGGGGGTCTACTGGGGGCATACCAGGGCTCCAGAAGGGTCGGCGACGCGGGCGAACAAAGTGGAAGACGACATCGAGGCGAGGCGTGGTCGCGGTGGAGCTTGGGGTGGCCGGAATCAACGGCACCCTTCTTCTCTAGAGGCGGCGGCTCCGGCTCCAATTCCGGCGAGCTGCTGCACTTGCTCCGGCGAGGGGTGGTTGAGGTTCAGAGAGGTGAGGGGAGTGGAATGGTGTGAGCCTTTGGTGCTAGGTAGGGCTCCTTTTATAGGCTCGACGGTGAGACCGAGCGGGATGGGCGGTCGATGGTGGCGACATGGCTACGATGAGCTAGCGGCATGGCTGGGGATGGCGATCGATGGGCGGTCTCCTGGCGGTGCTCTAGCGCTTCAATGCGGCCGTAGGGGCGGTGGCATGCGGTCGGGGTGAGGTGGCGCTCTGCGTGGCCGAAGCGGCTGTGTCCACGGCGAGCGGTGGCTATGGGGCTTTGGGCAGCGAACGGAGGTGTCTTGGGTGTTCTCTAGGTCGAGGCGGAGCGGTGGGCACGGGCGGGTGTCGAGCGACGGCTTGTGCATGCGGGGACAGGGCACGCTCTGTGGGCGGTGTCGGCATGGTCCGGTGGCACTGGGCGCGGCGGTTCCTGGTCGTTCTGGTCGCTGTCCTTGGGCTGGGGCTGGTTGGACGGTGGAGGTGGACCACTGGCTATCTCCAGGACACGATGGATGGCGCTGGCAGCGACTGTGGCTTGCTGTCGCCGGTGGGGTGCCCAAGTGGGGGTTCGGCCTTAATGGCCATGACCATTTGGTCGTGGCACAGTGTGGGGCTGGGCTAGAGAGGGTTAGGGGGAGTAGTGGAGAGGTTTTTGGTGGCAATTTGGGGAACAAGTTTGGCCAGAACACTATTTAAAATAGTGAAATTTGTTTAGTTTGTAATCTGCCTGCCAAGTGTTTGAGGAAATGGCCGCAAGAGAAAAAGTTTTGAATTTTGAGTTCAAATTTTTTGGGTGATCTCCACTAGTGCTAGGTAGTCTCTGGTTGCAAGGGTTTTGAAAATGGAGCTCAAATACATGGTTTTTGAAATAGGGGTGATCTATGCATATGCATTAGATTCAATTTTGAACTGCCATTTAAAATAGTTTCCAGAATGTTTTTAGAAGATCAAAAGGTGGGCCTTGGTACCTCATTATGTGTACTAGCAAGGGGTGTAAAGATCAAGAATTGTTTCTGTTAAGAATTGAGTAGTAGGAATAGCCAAAGTAGGCATGAGAGTTAAATTTGTCCAAATGACCATTCCTTCATTTTAATTCTTTTTGATTTGATTTCTTTTAGCAAAAGTTTGGGAATGATGTAGATGATGTTTAAATCACCTAAGAAACATTTTACAAGCAAAGGATCACACAATCATGGCAATTCAAAACATCTCCTATTTTAAATGCACACATATATGAATGCTTTCATTTGAAATATGGAAAAGTTTTTGTTAATCATAATTTTGGATGATTTGATCTTTGATACTCTTGGCTTGAAGTTTTGGGATGTTACACCCGAGAACTCCAACAGCGTTATGCCATGGTACAGGTAGTGGAGGGGAAGATCTTGAGCAGGGCTTCGCCTAAGCACCTTTCTAGTGGCAATATACAAGCCTAGCAAGAGGGAGAAGATGTCAACCAAAGGGCATATGAGAGAGGGGTGAATGAGTGTGAGAGAGAGGAGAGGAGGGGGGCTACATATAGGTGAGGGGGTAACCCCAGGGGGCTAGGCGCACAGCCATGGGTCTTCCCCCACCTCTCCCCAATTTATGTGGTGGACTTTTCACTCACATAAAAACTCTCCACTTTCTCTCATTCATTTTCCACTCAAAATTCAAGAGTCTTTTCATTAAAACCACTTTTAATTCACTTGATTTAATGTCACTCCTTTAATGAACACTTCATTTAATGATTACTTCATTTAATGAACACATTAACAATTCAATCCCTTGCTTTGTTTTGATACCCTAAAACCATTTCGGCAGATTCGACGGAATAAATTCCTACGATGTCCATTGTCTTCCCCTATGTTCCCTATCCACTCAATTGCACCGACTAACCTTAAATGTGTCTCCCTACAAGTTCGAGAACTATGTATACATGATCAAGACTCTCTCCGAGCAATAATCATTAGCGGGGAATGGAGATCCATAATGACTCCCACTAGTTCCACGAAAATCCAATGATCGTCTGGACCTTTTTTGCTGTAATCAAATTCCTTTGGTCTCGCAATATTTTACTTGTTCGAGATTCGATCACTCGATATCATCCATACCTTGTTTAATCTCGTTCTCGACAAGTACTCTTTTTCTCGTTCCTGTGATATAACATTCTAGTGATCAAAATACTTGCTTGCAAGCTATGTTAATGTGATATCACCGAGTGGGCCCTGAGTATATCTCTCCATAATATGGATGGACAAATCCACGAGCCTCAACTAACAATTTCCAAGTACCCGATGACACCTTAATAATCACCCATTTACGAAGTGACATTTGATGTAATCAAAGTACCTTTATTGTGAAAGTGATTGACGTCATCTCATGGTCTAAGGACATTGAGTTACTATGAATGCGATAGCAATATAAACTTGAGGACTTGATCGTATTGCTAAATCTACTGCGGGTGACTATTCATCATATCATTCTCCAATGATATGATCCTATTATTAACAACATCCAATGTTCATGATCAGGAAACCTTTGATCATATGTTAATCAACAAGCTAGTATGAAGAGAGGCATTACTAGGAACCTTTTCTTTTGTTTTATGAATCACACATTAACATTTCCAGTTAACACAATTATAGCATGAGAACTAAACATTTATCATAAACATGGAATAAGATAATAACCACTTTATTATTGCCTCTCGGGCATATTCCTTTCAAAGAGTACGTCAAGTAAAAGGGTATCCATGGCTTGAGTTGGTCACCATTACCTTGGAAGACACACAAGAAAGGTGACTCAAAAATGAGTCTGATATGGAAAACAGGAGGTCATTTTCACTACAAGAATCTGGATGGTTTATGATGATCTGATATCATCGTCGATGATGGTTTATGGCCATTCGCGACGAATTCTGCGATGAAAAAAATAGGTCATAGACCTCACGTTATAATTCAATATGTGACGTTTTTTCTGTCTGAAAATTTCACGCTCGATCGCGAGGTTCCTGTAATTTCGTCACAGCGAACTAGACCGGCCCAGCCCAGGCCCGGTCGTTCATGACGTTTTTTTTTGTCACGACCACGACCATGTGGCAGACAGCACCACAGGTGGCCGTCAGTGACGTTTGCTGACGTCATGGTTGCCATCTATGACGTCATCGACTTCCTGACGTTTTTTCCGTCACGGCCTGATTCTGTTGTCCAACCCGTTGATGATGCCATCCATCCCGTTCATGATGCCATCCAACCCGTTCATGATGCCATCCATCCCGTTTATGACGTCACACGGGCTATGACAAAAAAAATGCATCGCCACCTTTCGACGCCATGCTGACATGTGGACGATTGGCATGGACATGCTTGCGCCAATCGGACAAGGCCACGTGGGCAAGCCGCATAACGACACGTTGAAAAATCAAAATGTGACATGTATCACCTACCGATGACAAATTATGTGTGATGATGTCATCATTAGCTATGACGTTTCTGTTTCGTCTAGATAGTTGGCCAATCAAAGGCGGCCACGTCGGTGTTTACCTGTGACAGAAATGTTTTGTCAAGAACAACTGAGACGATTTCGTTTTCGTCGCGGATGCGTGCTGGCATCACCGTGAGATCAGGGGGCATTTGTGCACATAAATTTCTACTAGCCCTAATCGTTTGTGATCTATTTCACACCACATGCATCAAATAACAGAATTTGACAATGAATTTCATGACAAGTTTCCATAGCAGTTTCTTAGCCAAAAGCCTCATAAGCTTCCACAGCCAAAATCTTTCCACAACAGTTTATGAGCCAAAAGACTCACAAGTTTCCCTGCCCAAAATATGCACAAGTTTCCACACCAGTCAACTTTCCTAGCCCAAGAACTCACAAGACCACAAGTTCACTTACCTTGCGAGAGATGAAGCTGATATTGCTTCTGCTGCTTCTGTTGAGTCATCTAAGACAACACTTGTTGAAGTAAGTCATTTGTATGGTTTTGTTTATCCTACATCTGTTCTTGCTTCTTCTGCATTTTTGTCATGGCTTTAGCATCCTACAGCCTCTCTGCCTCGGCAACTTCTTTCGCTCTCTGCAATTCCTCTATGGTACAACACATTTTTTCACTCCCTGATCTCTCAGCCATAAGTTCTGCTTCAAGGCCAGACCTGCTTCGTCTTGATGTACTTGGATGGAGGCCGATGTTCTTCAGGAACGTTGGCTTTCTGCTGTCCAATGAGAGTGCAAAGTGCACAGCCTCGGTGGAAGAAAGTGGTTCTTCCCCTGGACATCTGGAGCCATCTTCTTTTGCATGATTTCCTATAGTATTAGGAATAGAAGAGAACATTAGAAAAATAGCAAGCAAACTACAATCATATCGTATACAATTGAGAGATGAAGATAGCATTGAATTTTACGAAGATGAAAAGTATTCAAGAGGACTTACAGTTGCTTCCTTCACATTCTGAGTGTAGCCATTTTTCGGGCTGCAATGCATCATTTTGAGGAGTTTGAAGGCATGGTCCTCACTGTTGCACACAACCTCATAGCTACGAGAACCTATGGTAGCATGGTACAAGACTTTGCTCCTGTTGAGCGTGTTTTTTACACAAGTACTCTACACAAGCGGAGACCATACAGTATAAGAGGCAGTTCCAATCAAACAATTCAAACACATGTAGTAACAATATAAGAGTAAACAAAAAGTAACCTGTTTCCTGGTGTCAGACCAAGTATCAACAAGCTTTCACCACTGCTGGTTGGTAATATGCATAGTGCTGAAATAATATAAATACAATACAAATTTTTACTTTGAAATAGACCTGACAATGCTAGCAAATAACCTAGGATGAATATAGGATTCATTCTCCCCTATATTTTTTGTCATCGTCGGCTCCCGTGTGCTGCAACACATGTTCAGAGAAATCTCTCCGTCTGCAATGTGCTGCCAGTATCTCGTCCATAGGGTAAGGCCTCAGTGTATGTTCCATACTTAACCCATACATTACCATTATTGGTTCCTCTTCCCAGGCTTAAACCTCATGATCATACAGTCTGATATAATTCCTATAGTATATGCAACCAGGTTTGACTGTGGGGTCTCACCTAGTGTCAATGTAGATAGACCGATGGTAATCAACAAAGAGGGAGCGACTTCCAATGTCACTGACGGCCTCGAGAGAGCGGTTCTCCGTGTCCACCTGGTACAACACCAGTTTCCCTTTGTGAAATCCCCATTCAACACAAGAAGCAAATCACCATCTGACTCCACAAGGTAAAAATTGTAGGTTTCGCGACCTGTTAAAGACTAGGGCTGCAATTATTTTGGCCATTGTGACAGTGCTTGCGCGCTGCTCTAACTGGATGTTGGTTGACACGATGTCTCAATTCTGAAGTAATGCATATACTTCCCCTCGAAATGTCGTCATGCAGACCAGAAACATATTAGGTGGTGGCGAATACATTCCTTCTCCAAATGATTCATTGATTTTCCTAGTTGGGGTTCTCTCATATAGGCCCATGCATTAATATCGGGATAATCTGTGCAAACGAACACCATCATTGGGGACTTCGTCATGACGACATATTGCAGAAGATCAGATGGTATGTGTGCTTGAAACTCAGTGTTAGAATTATGAGTGATTGGGTTCAGAAGCTGAATCTTGTACGGCTCCATCCTCTGAGCAAGCACGGTGACGCCACGAGAAACACCGATGAAGTAGAATATTTTGGAAGAATAGGGAAGTGAGCACTAAGATGTTTACAATGGAAATACAAATAAATGAATGTTATATATATCGGATGTGAATGTGAACCTTAGATGGACGCCCATTAGATTCGTCGTGAAGCAACAACCAGTGGCGAGGTTGAGGAAGGTGAAGTCGCCGACGTCTTGAAGTGTGTGATCTATCATGATCTAGTTGTTGAGATGGAATTCGGGATCTTTTAAAGTGCGGCACCAATCGGTGCAGACTTCCCGACAAGCAGCATAGGTGTCGATGTACTACTCTTTATCCAGCAAGTAGTCGACGAACTTGCGAAGTGGGTCGGCCGGGAGATCAGACCAGTTCCTCTTCATCTGGCTACTGGCCATGGCTTACATGTCGGAATGCTTCCTATTGATCGAGGAAGAAAGAAGAACATGGAGACGAGGAGAATAAGAAGAGGAAAAGAGATGAGGGAGATGAAGCAGAACTGCCACTACGAGGAGATGAGGAGACAATAGAGAAGAAGCGGAACTGCCACTTCAAGTTTGGATCAACGGGATTTTTCGGAACTAGCGCGTGAACTAGCCATGCACTACATACAAGTTTGGATCAAACAGACTGACATGTGGGACCGGCTAAAAAACCACCCCTAGATTCCGTGAAGTGATATCGTGCATAGTGCACTAACAGCTGGGGTTAGTTCACGGATGACGCGATCGTGGGAAAAAATAGATTCAAACATGTGGCGCGACGATATCCATGATGATTATATGCGAGACGAATTGGCTAACTGGGCTTCAGGGCTGGGGATGAAATCCA
Source organism: Avena insularis (assembly GCA_023614405.1). Lineage (NCBI taxonomy): Eukaryota > Viridiplantae > Streptophyta > Magnoliopsida > Poales > Poaceae > Avena > Avena insularis. Next base: position 229,381,135 of record CM042694.1, on the reverse strand, counting down.
CGATGATTTCACCGCGACGAAATAAGAAAACGTCATGAATGACCAGGCCAGAGGCCCTTCGAGCCCCTCACGACAAAAAAACTAGACCGTCACGGATCTGTGATGTTTTTAGGCATCGTCATGAAAAAACATCATGGATCATCCAGATTCTTGTAGTGTTTATTGACTAGAGATCAAGACAAGCTTGGGAGAATTGGTTATTTGGTTTCTTGATCAGGGGAGAGTATGAGAGAGGGTAGAGCACATCCCAAGGATGAGTGTAGAAGAGACACATGGCCTTCGATCCATGTTTTCCAAGAACTGATCCTGGTATCTGGGTGGGATATGGTCTTCCTACTAAGGCTTGGTGACTTTCTTCTCAAGAGTAGAGGCTGTAATGTTGGGTTAGTTTGTTACTAGAGTTTGAGCTCCTAGAGTAGCTCATAATACTTCCTAGTAGAGCAAGTTCGGACAATCTAGTTTAGAGACAACAGATCAAGGTAATGCATACAAACTTTTCAAGCAAGCTACTACACAACCAAAGACATAAGAATAAACCATCAACAAATACTTCACCACAAAGCATGGAAAAGTTGTTGTTCCCTCTAAATTTTGCACTTTGGACACTTAGTCAGGATTACTGAAGGTGGGGTGTTACAAACATCATATGATCCCTGACAAACCTCAAAGAGGGAAGTGAAAAACCTAGCAAGACCCTTCTTGCGAGGAGGAGCAGCGCAATGAGAGGATCTGAATCTGAAGGCCCCAAACTAAGTGTCATCAAAAGCCTTGGTCTTCTGCTCGGTAGGCCTCATCTCGGGAATTTCCACAAAGTGACCACGAAGGGGAAGAGCATACAAATCCATCTTAATGTTGTCCTTTGATCATGCCTTGGGTGTGTAGAGGTGGAGCACACGCAAAATAAACTGACAGTACTTGGGTGTCATGCGCTTCTCCACGGACCATTGGATTTCCTGACATATGAAGAAATAACCGTTGATTTTCCTTAGCCTATCGGGTCCACAATAGTGCATCAAGTTTGGGTGGAATCCACTACAACTATCATCATCACCTGCCTTGCTTACAAGGTTAGAGTGGAAGAGCTTGGTAATGACATTATAATAGTAGTACATGCCAGAGAGGCTGGGATGAGGATGGGGTGGATCCTCTAGATAACAATGAGTAATGGCATCTTTAGTCAAGATCTTCTCGGAGTGAATACAAAAACCAGTTGCCCTGCCATCCCCATAGCCCAAGTCCTCACAAAACTGACCAAATGTGATAGTATAAGGAGTAGGGCTTGTCATCTAAGTGATAGAGCGCTCAACATCCGAGTGAAAGAACACCATGAAATGAAACCGATGAATGAGCTTGGGCTGAAGAACCTCTTGGATCATGGTAAAATCATACACATCCATCTTTAAAGCCGCATCAATATAGCAAAAATCCCCGTTGAGATGTTTCTGAAAGTGATCCACATTGAATGCCTTGGGGGGAACATAGAAATGACTCTGCATGTAATCCTTTTGGTAGTAGAAATCATCCCAAAAGCAATGATGGGTCTCAGTATAGAACTTCATGCCAAAGCCGGTATAGGTCCTCTCATAGAGATTGATCCTCATAAGCTTCCTCTATTGAGCAATGATCTCCACATAGCGAGTGTCTGTTGGTACCTCTTCTTCGGGAATTGTACCAAGGTTCTTGCCCTTTTCTACTTGAGACTTTCTTGTTGGAGCCTACTTTCTTCTTAGTGGATGGAGCACTACCCCATGCACTGGAACTACCTAGAGCTTCTACAACATGATGAGATGTCTTGGAAGAGAGGTGACCACTGGTACAACCCCTAGGTGGTGGAGGAGCAATCTTCCTTTTCTTCCCCTCAAACTGATGTGCCTCAGAACCTACTCGATGTGCTCGCTTTCCTTAGAATCTGCACCAAAACAAAAGAATATAGAGGCATAGCACAAGATGAGTGTACATGTCACATGGAAAGAGCCCAACAAAAATTGTGTTTGAACAAGTGCATTTTCGAGGAAACTTTGAGGTAGGGAGTTTCGGTTCTAGTTCCAGCGAGGCTGGAAGCTAGGTCGAGATGTCCTGGCACCAGGTCCGACGAATCGAAACCAGCCGCAAGAAATTTTTGGCGCTAGGTCCGGCAGATCGAGACGGCCGCTGGAACCCGTTATGGTGCCATTTTTTCACAATGTCTAACAAATTTACAAAAATGTCTCACGAACTTGGAAAAAATAATTAGTGAGTATAGGAGAGACCATGAATTGACGTGGGTGGTCTCCAGTAGCATAGAAACTAATTGACGAGGGGTAACCTCGACAATGCCCATGGGTATGGACTTAGGGTTTCATGGAAAAGAGAATGCTGGGGATTTCATCGGCTGATTAGACAAACAAGGGAGTCAAGATCGTATGATTATTTGGGAAAGTGTGGTTACAGATTGCTTAAATCTTCGGTACCTCTCCGTTGGCTCCTCCCAGCATTTATATAATACGCTGGGTCCTGAAGCCGTATGCGGATAGGTTACAAGTTACAATTACAACACTAATATTATGTCGGTTCCTATTTCTTCCGTGATTGCCAAGACACATTGTTGTCCATTAGAAGCTTCCTGGACTTCTTGTATTCTTCATGGGCTTCATGAGCCATAGGCCTTTGTAGGCCTAGGGTAGTAAATCCCGTCAGATGCTTCCTAGACTTCTTTTATTCTTAATGTTTCATATATTCATTATCGTGAGGATTTGGTATAACAGGCCTGATGCATCTGACAGGTCAGGAATCAGTTAATTTCTCTTGGACACAAACATCGTGAACCTACATCAAATTCGAGTCTCAGGCTCGAACTCGGTATTTACTAGCTGTCGTTGTATTGGGAACGGCAGTACATAAACATGTTAGATAGAGGTATGGGACTAGCAGGGAAGCTCTCGACGGCGTCCGCAGGCGGGATTGGATACAACCAAGTGTAGCGAGACACAAGAAGTACCTAGGTTCGGAGCCCTCGTGGTGAGGTAAAGCTCCTACTCCTGCCGATCTGACTATGAGTAGTATACAGGCTACAATCGCTCCTTGAGCTGTATCTACTATCTACCTTTGCACTGAGACCAACCCTTGCTACGAGAGCCTTGCCTCTCCTTATATAGGTAGAGAGGCAACGGTCTCACTAGCCAGTTCGGCTGGCGAGCCCCAGAGGTAGGTCCCAGCCGGCTGGTCATCTATAGTATCTGGTACTATCATATCCCATTGAGGTACATGCAGTAGGGTCGTCGTGGGTACAGTGAACACCGTCAGCCTGTCGTGTCAAGATTCCTTTGTGCGCGTCACCCAAGAAAGTCTTGGTGGCCGTAGAAGCGGGTCTTGTCGTCGTACCAGGGAGTACCATGCACTGTGTAGAACGTCGCCATGTCCTCTTGATTGCGTTTGGCTACGCTGATGTAGCCGGTCTTGTGTCTTGTTGCTCCTCTTGGTTCCGGCTAACGTGAAGTAGCCGGTACGATTTGCTCGTGTCCGGCTGCGCTTAGCCAGCTGGACGCGAACTGACTACCGTAATTCCTGTCCGGTTGGGTATCTGGAGGTTATCCCCTCGACACTGGCGTAATTCAGTTCGGGTTGCAGAGGTCTTATCGAATACTAAATTCCAGTGTTTTTACTTTTGGTACCTGATGAGTCCAAAATTGAAGCATATTTACCTTTTGTTTTTTGCATGAATAGAGTAGGGATCTTTGTATTTCACTATGTTTGCATGCACCATTTTGTTCTTGTTTTCACAGGATCCCAAATCACTAAGTATTATATGAACATATCAATTGGAACTGTCATATTGTGTTATAATATGATATTTCTAATTGTCAAAAGTCATTTTATGGATTTAACTTCGCACCTAGGAGAATACTAAGCGAGGAGAAGCAATTAGTACCAATGACGACTAGTGGTACGAGCGAAGCCCGCCTGTAACGTCCGCCTGTACTAGGTGTCAGCGTGATCGCCCCGTCAAATACTTTCTCCTGGCAAAGACGATAGGAGGATCTGACATTCACAGCCACGAGAAACCATGAAAAACCAGATCTGAAAGGCATCTAAAGGACAAACTTGGCTGGGGTAAAATCCCAGTTGCTTCACGGATCATTGGAGGACAACACATCATCCCCTTCATCATCAACCATTGCATCTCCATCACCACCATTACCCCCATCTCTCATCTATTAGATCTTGTTGTAATTCCAGACTAAATTGTGGTTTGCATTAGATCTATCTTCGTACTTTTATCCATTCATTTCATTATGATGATGTTGTTGATTGCTTCCATGTGTGAGTAGTTCATTTGTTCTTGGGGAGATGGAGAAACCCTAGCACCATTATGAATTTGTAATAAAGATGATCTATTCTTGTGTCCATATGACTTGCTGGTCTATGATAGATTTATGATTTGTGTTTGATCTCTCTCTTTAGATGGTATGTGTAGTCATCCACATATCATTTCCCCATGGGACTAAAGGGAGGGAGAAATCCTTTGGACGTGTCTTGGGATCGTACCTGGAATGGCCTCGTGACAGATCGGTGTCGGCTCGTAACCTACACGGTCAAAGAAGGATAAAAGAGGGACTCCCTAAGCTAATTATGATATCCATGGGGAAATCCTTAATTGCGGTGGTTTATATGGGTGACTGCTCTCAAACATCGCAGTGGTTATTTAGAGGTGACCTCACTCTTGGCTCAACAAAGTGGCTTCCTACGAGCGTTGTACTGAACATCTTACGATGGAGCTCTCTCCACACATCTCATGACATAAGAAGTATGTTATCTTGATTATTAATAACTAAAAATACCATGCTAGTGGTGTATCCTACATCCCCGAGAACGTTTTAGCCCTATTGAGTTCAACCACATTTTCACATAATCTTGTTACTTGTTTCCTTTTACTTGTTTTAATTACTTTTCTATAAATAACCGAAAACCTTTCAAACACTCTTTACTTGAGATCAAAGGCAGCTTATAAGTATCCTTTGGTAGATAGTGATGAGGGGCATAAAGACCTTTACCAATAGCTCTCTGTGGGTTCGATATCTTTACTTAGAAAGTAGCTACAATTGATATGTGCACTTGCAGTCATCAAGCTATTTTCTAGCGCCGTTGCCGGGGAGCTAAGAACTTTGGTATTTGTTCTTAGTTACTTATTTTACTAAATGTTTTACTAAAGTTGTTTATTAGTTTTAGGTGATACAATATGGGTGAATACCAACATATAATCTAGCTAGAGGCTATGAGGAATTCCGGTCTACCCATGGACGCCTATTTAAAATCAAATAACCCAAGAGGGTATGATATTAACCCCATGCTCTTGGATCTTTTGCATGCAAATTTTTTTGGCAGGAGATGGTACGGAGGATCCGTATGAGCATGTAGGGTTCTTTGAAGAAATTTGTGGGCCTTTCCACCTTAATTTACAAACTGAGGATAAGGTTAAATTTGCTCTCTTTGTTAAAACCCTCATTGATGAAGCCTGTTCTTGGTACATCCAAAGTTCTGCAAAGATTACTAATTCCTGGAAGAGCTTAGCCTCTTTATTTTTAGTTGATTTCTTTCCCAGGACAAAAACTCTTGACGCAAGATGCATGATCACAAATTTTAAAGGAAAACCTGAAGAAAGCCTTCATGAAGGATATACAAGGTTTCGGGGATTGCTTGATCGCTGCCCCCATCATAATTTCCCTCCTTGGCTGGTGATGCATACCTTCTATGCAGGTTTGAACGATGATAACAGACGTGAACTCGATTCCGTTACCAATGGGTCTTTCACTGAATTCAGTGTTGAAAGAGCATGGAATTTGCTAGACATGGTGAATAGGATAGAGAAAATCAAACGCGAGGCTGAGTTTAATAAAGAAAATCCCATAGAGTACAATTTCTTAAAAATATTTCTAGCTTCGAGAAAGTGATGTCTACGCACTTCTATTCTTGTAGATAGTTTTTGGGCCTCCAAGTGCAGAGGTTTGTAGAACAGCAGCAACTTTCCCCTTAAGTGGATCACCCAAGGTTTATCGAACTCAGGGAGGAAGTGGTCAAAGGTATCCCCTCTCAAGCAACCCTGCAATCAAGATACAAGAAGTCTCTTGTGTCCCCAACACACCCAATACACTTGTCAGGTGTATAGGTGCACTAGTTTGGCGAAGAGATAGTGAAATAAAAGTGGTATAGATAATTATAAGTGGTAATGGTGATAGAAAATAGCTTGATGGCATGGAAAAGACTAAAGTAAAACTGAAATAAAGATAGAAGCAAGCAAACATGTAATAGATCGAATAGCAAACGATGTTTCAGTGCTTAGAAACAAGTCCTAGGGATCATACTTTCACTAGTGAACACTCTCATATAAATATATTCTTCTTTATGATACTACACTGAACTACTCTCTGGTTGGACACTCTAATCCATGGTAGGGCTATAACAGCACTCCTCAAAGTAAGCCTTTCCCATCTAGATAACCCCACACTGTCACCTTGAGCTCTAGATTGTTCAAACAAACACCAAAAATTTCATAAAGACATCCAACTCCAAATATAACTCATAACATGTATTTGAAATCTCTAGCCTAAGTGCCACCATGGTGTGCACACTGTCAACTTCACACACATGGGGAGAGCAGAAATCTATTAAAGCACTTGAGTAGCAGGGTAGATCTATAGATTACAAGCTCATGATCTCAATAAGGTCATGCATAGAGAGAGATGAACACATAGCTACCGGTAGAACCCTTAGCCTCGAGAAAGAACTACTCCCTCCTCATCATGGGAATCAGCAACGGTGAAGGAGATGGCGATGGAGATCGATGGAGATGGCTCCGGGGGCACTTCCCCATCCCTGCAGGGTGCCGGAATAGAGACTTTCTGTCCCCAGAATCTCCCCTTCGGTGGCGGAGGCGCTGCGGAACTTTTCGTGGCTGGAGGCTTCACGATTTAGGGTTTTTGCATCGGGAGGCATCTTATAGGCGGAGAGGCAAGGTCGGTGGGCAGCCAGGGGGGCGACACCATGCCCTGGCGCGGCCTGGGGGACCCGCGCCTATGGGTGGTTTGGCCACCCTGTGGCCCCCCTTCGTCTCTCCTTCTGGCTCCGTGAATCTTCCGGGAAAATAACGACTTTGGCTTTTGTCCCGTCCAATTCCAAGAATATTCATTTTCTGACTTTCTGGAACCAAAAACAGCAGAAACCAGGCAACTGACACTGTGGCTCTTGTTAATAGGTTAGTCCAAGAAATCATATGAAAAGTACTCCAAAGTGTGGACAAAACATAAGAAATTAGATAAAACCAAGCATGGAACATCAAAAATTATGGATACGTTAGCAACGTATCAACATCCCCAAGCTTAACTCCTGCTCGTCCTCGAGTAGGTAAGTGATAAAAAGAAAGAATAATTTTTGAGGTGACATGCACCATCATAAACTTGATCAAAGTATTTGTAAAACATTCAAAGCTGGGATAATAGTACTTCAATCATAATATGAAAGACACAGTTCTAGCTATAAGACAAAAAAACTATGTTGCAACATGAAAAGGCAGAAACAAAAGATTCATGAATAACAATGCTTTGCAAGACATTTGTTTGTTTCACATAAGGAAAACATAGCATAGTGGCATTCAGCTTGTCCCTCATAGAGTAGCAAACATAAATGCATAGGACACCTTCAAAGTTCATAAGAGTGACTAGATACAAATAGTTTAAGAACAAGCAATATCAAAATTATGCATCAATCAACAAGTTTTGGGACAATGCACATAGAACTAAGAATGACCACTATGCTCTCAAAGTAGGTGCATAAAGATAAAAGGTGGAGACTCAACATAAAAGTAAAAGAAAGGCCTTCATAGTAGGAAGTAGGGATTCAAGTCTCATAAAGAGCTTCCAAAAATTATGGTACTTTTTCGCTTTCATCTTTCATTGCCCCTATCATATGCTTGACGAAGTATAAGTTGGAAATCTCATGTCCCTTGAATACGAGGGCCGCTCCTCATGCTACTCAAGTTTAGTTATCGGTAAGTTCTTGTCGTACTAAGTACATGTGTATCATAGAGAACCGCCAACGGGGTACCCCTTGCCCGATGATACGGCAGAATCCCCATATCAAAATGACAAGGCAAGCAGACAACAAGCATCTCAGCAATCTTCTTATTTACCATGGGAATATGGTGCTTTTTTCTCTCTTTCCTCTTTTCTCATTTTTTTTTCTTTTTTCTCTTTTCTTCTTCTCAATATCTGACTCTTTTTTTATAAGAAGAATGCTTCATAGACAGCTCATTATGGTTACGCTGCAGGTTTCCACCATGACAGCATGGATTAGACCAGCAGCCCAGGCATTTCTCTAACACACATACATAACTCCATGGACTTACAAGCTCCCCTTTCATTTCACACCAACGACATCCATAGACAAAAGAGCATGATATCAACTAGGTACAAAGTACAAGTGCTATGTTGAAACCGTTCCCCATGGGCCAAAGCATCATTAATCAAAGCATAAAGTGATACTACAAGTCGAGAACTAAAGGATCATAAAGGCTTACGGTGACTTGGGATAGTCATAACATGGTGTGAGCATGCGCCAAGTCAACCCAAATAAAGCATCAAAGGATAATACCACAATACTATGCTTTCATATGCTAAAGCAACGCATGATTCTTTCAAGGCACATTAATCACTTCTCAATTGTTTATAACAAGTCATGCTAAAGAAATAATCACTAAGCATAAATCCAAAACAATATCAAGCATGACATGATAAAGTCTAAGTCATAGTGAAAAACAAGCTCCTTTTACCACTTAAGCATGAACTTTCCTACTCTTTCCAATCCAAACCAAACTATTGGAAAACCAATGTATGAAAGAGGGGGTCCAACAAATTTATTCAAGCAAACTAAGAAAACCAATCAAATAAAAACCAAAAACAAAAACGAAGACGCCCCAAGAACAACACAACTGTGCATGAAACAATAAAAATGAAGTGTTTGGAAGAAACCTGAGATTTTTATTGATTAAGAAGGGGATGCCTTGGGCATCCCCAAGCTTTGATGCTTGTACTTCTTGGATATTTCTTGGGGTGACACGCTTGGCATCCCCAAGCTTGAGATTTAGTCCATTCTTCATCTCATTACATCATTCTCTCCATACACCTGAAATTTTTCCTTCATACAAAACTTCACACAATCTTTATTAGCAACATTAGTGCACTCAAGATAATATGTCTTTGGGTTAAGTTTCAACACCAATAAAACTTCCATTAAAACACAAGCTACTGTAGAACTTCTCACAAAAAGCTCAATTCCCCAAAAGAACTCAAAAAGGAACCAACAAGAAGCAAATGCAAATAATGGCAGAAATCTGTCAAAACAGACCAGCAGGTAAAAACCAATTTTTTTGAAGACCTTCTGTTGCGCAAATCGAAAAGTGTTGAACTAAGGAAATTTAGATAACAACCTGGGTCAAAAGCACAAAAATTCACGCCTCAAAACAACATACAGATATTTTACACGAATATTTACGGTGAAGCACAAAAATCTGCTTCGGGACAACAACTTTCCAAAGCATTACTTCTCTCTAATTAGAGGTTACTCTCGGCACAAAAAGCAAATGAAAAGGATAAGGAGAGGTTATTACTGAAGCTATAACTTCCAAGACTCAACTAAAACTTTTGGATTATCTCCCAATAAGTACTTTTCTTTAACGCCTTTAAGTTAGGCTTGATAGTTTGAGAAGATGCTCACATAAGAAATATGAATTGAAGTAAAAGAGAGCATCAAGAAGCGAATCCAAAGCACATTTAAGTCTAAACCACTTCCTATGCATAGGAATCTTGTAAAGAAACAAGTCATGAAAGCACAAAGCAACAAGCATAGTAAAGCAAAACGAGTGCAACTTCAAGACTTTCAACATAAAGAGGGAAAACTTAATATTATTGAGATGCATAAAACCATGTTTCCCTCTCTCATAATAACTTTCAGTAGCATCATGAATAAAATTAACAATATAACTATCACATAAAACATTCTTATCTCGAGCCAGATGCATATAATAATTATTACTCTCCACATAAGCATAGTCATTCTTATTAATTATAGTGGCAGCAGATTCAACAAAATAGCTATCATTATTATTCTCATCACCATAATCATCAAATATAGGAGGCATATTGTAGTCATAATTAATGTCCTCCTCAATAGTAGGTGGACTGAAAATATCATATTCATCATTGTAACCATCATATATTGGAGGTTTGGTATCATCATAAGCAATAGAATAGCTATCTTCCAAAGCTGTGGAACTAAAAAGATCATTTTCGTAAAAACTAGCTTCCCCAAGCTTAGACTTTTCCATAGCATTAGTAACAAAGGTGTTCAACAGCTTCATACTAATAATATTATAATTAGCATGCAAAGAAAGTTCCATGGGTTTTTTAATTTTCTCTTCAAACACTTCATGTCCTATCTCAAGATAAATACTATAAAGCTCTCTAATTTTTTTGTTGTTTTCCATTAAGCCTAACTAGTGAAAAAAAGAAACAAAAAGACAAAATTGCAGAACCTAAAGGAAATAACTTTGAGCACTCAAACCGGAGGATGTGAGTACCTTTTACCTTACCTCCCCGGCAATGGCGCCAGAAAATACTTGCTGGCGCGTGGTTGACGTGGGAGCTTCTTCTTCTTAAGTCCCCGGCAACAGCGCCAAAAAATAGCTTGATGTCTACGCACTTCTATTCTTGTAGACAGTTGTTGGGCCTCCAAGTATAGAGGTTTGTAGAACAGCAGCAAGTTTTCCCTTAAGTGGATCACCCAAGGTTTATCAAACTCAGGGAGGAAGTGGTCAAAGGTATCCCCTCTCAAGCAACCCTGCAATTAAGATACAAGAAGTCTCTTGTGTCCCCAACACACTCAATACACTTGTCACATTTATAGGTGCACTAGTTCGGCGAAGAGATAGTGAAATACAAGTGGTATAGATAATTATAAGTGGTAATGGTGATGGAAAATAGCTTGATGGCGTGGAAAAGACTAAAGTAAAACTGAAACAAAGATAGAAGTAAGCAAACATGTAATAGATCTAATAGCAAACGGTGTTTCAGTGCTTAGAAACAAGGCCTAGGGATCATACTTTCACTAGTGAACACTCTCATATAAATATATTCTTCTTTATGATACTACGCTGAACTACTCTCTGGTTGGACACTCTAATCCATGGTAGGGCTATAACAGCACTCCTCAAAGTAAGCCTTTCCCATCTAGATGTTGGGCCGTGCAGAGAAAAATAAAACTTTTTCCTACACGGTGAACCCAAGATCTAGCTGAGGTAGAAGGCCACGAGAATTACCACTAGACGCGCGGTTGCGGAATCGATGAAGCACGTCGCTTGATGCAGTGCAGTCCTCACGATCCGTTCTGATCCACGATCGTCGAAGTGCTGAACGTACAGCACCTCCGCCAGTATCCACACGTACGAGGAGGAGCGCCGGTGATGGACTGCTAGGTCCGGTACGGCGGCGATAGGACTAGACTAGACTGGAGCTAGGGTTTCCAACACATGGAGTGACCTACCATGTTCTCTAAGCACCTGCGCCCCAGCTTATATAGGGAGTGAAAGTGGGCTCCACTCGCTTGTGGACCATTCACTAAAAGGCCTATATTAGTCATTGCGTGTCCAACTCACTGACTCTATCCATTTACTTTTTGGGTCCAACCCAAATATGCTCCCCCTCTTAAGTGTGTGACCTGATAGGCTCATGGTGACCCGGACACGATCCGAGTCTCACTCGTGACCGATCAGTTGGTAGTGGTTCCTAGCAGAACGTGCCAACTCCCAAGTACCAAAGAGTCATGATGACATACCTTCAAATGCGACTTTCGTCTGAGTCCCTTTTGCCTCACGATATACCTTGTCGAACTATAGGCGAATAATCGTCATCCCTTAAATAGTTCGACTCTCTTTCTCCATCCGAGATAAGTGATTCATCCGACTAACTCTTAGTCGGTCGCCTCGGTTACTTAACCGAGTCACACATGGCCATGCTTTCCGAATCATATCTTCCGAGAGGGCCCAGAGAATATCTCTCCAGACGAAGGGGCAAAATCCCATCTCGGTTATTCACATCACGCAGATTGATTCTCAGTCGACCCGAACTCCGCCTTTATGACTGCCTAGTGATGGAACAATGTTCGACAGAACCTAAGTCGGTGATCCTCAACTCGGATTGTGCAATAACCTCAGGTCTAAGGATTACATTGATTGAGATATACAAATGACGACTTATTCGTTGTATCTCAATATGGGTCAGTCCGACTCGCTAAACTCTTTATCCGAATCCGTGTAAGTCGGAATAGCATCTCTATGCCCATCACAAGTGGAACCGAGTCATCAGCCGACTTTCACATTAGTCTCAGTTGTGTGTCCAACACAACCTCAATGACCAAGGACAATCAGTATAAACAACATGAATATATAGTTCCACAATCGAATCATATATTCAATGATATATATCAGTAGTTCATACATGGACAATAACTTTATGAATGCATTGGAAATAACATCATACATGATTGCCTCTATGGCATATTCCCAACAGTCTCCCACTTGCACTAGAGTCAATCATCCGACATCACATGTCTAGGCATCTAATGCCCATAGCTCTCAGGTGTGCCTCATGCTTCGGTTGTGGAAGTGGCTTTGTCAACGGATCTGCAATGTTGGCATCCTTGTGTACCTTGCATAACTTGATATCACCTTGATCCATGAACTGGCGAATAAGGTGGTACCGCATGAGTATATGTTTGTTCTTCTGGTGTTGTCTAGGTTCCTTGGCTTGTGCAATAGCACCATTGTTGTCACAATACACGTCTAACGGATTGGACGAGCCCTGAACCACACCAAGATCCATGAGGAAATTCCTCATCCAAACAGCTTCCTTCTTGCCTTTCAGTGACAATATACTCAGCCTCTGTCATGTAGCAGAACCTTGTCTATTTTTCCGTAAGACGAAGATTGCGAAGGGGGGTGGATATGGACACCACCCCTGGCAGGCGACCTAGGTCAGCGCCGAGGTGGTGTGGCCACCCTGGATGTAACACCCCAAAACTTTAATCAAGATTATCAATTTCTAATCACCCAATTTAGGGTTAACAAAAAAATTTACTAATAAAATGATTATGAATGCATGTTAGTTTGCATTAATGTGTGATTGCTTGAAAATGCCATGCTTGATTGTTACAAATGATGTGAAAATGGTTTAATGGTAAATGCCACATCATCTAGTCCAATTACAAGCAAAATCTAAAGAAAAAGAAATCAAATATGAATAAATAAAGCAAATCGTCATTTTGACAAAAGTTAACCACTAGGTCACTTTGTGTGTTCCTAGAAGAGAAATTCTAACAGAAGCATTTCTATTTGTTTCCACCCCTTGCTAGACCAAGTAAAAGTGAATCAAGGCCCACTTTACAAACTTACAAAAATATCTTTCAAATCAATTTAATGTACAGTTGAAAATTGAATCTAAATCATATGTTAAGATCCCACTTTTTCAAAAACCTATCAAACCATTTCCACTTGACCTCTCCAAGCAAACACAGACTCTCAAGCTTAAGTTAAGATGACTCAAAAACTTTTACTCAAAAATTTCAAAGTAAAATTCTTTTGGCCATTACAACAAACACCTAGCCTGCACTAAACTAACTCTAGCCTAACTTCACTGTTTCCATAGTAATTTTCGACCATTTGGACTCCCCTTGACTTCCTTGTCCCCTCTAGTGTCGAGAAGCACCCAGACCAAGCCCCCTCTTTGCCGTGTGCACAGTAGAGTGCCGCCCATTTTTGGTCATCACCGACCGATAATGGGAAACACACCGGGAGCCTCGTCGCCCTCTCCCACGGTGCACACCAGACACGCCTCGGTCCACCGCCACCCCCTGTCCAAGCCTCGACCCCATCCAAGCTCTGGACAACCCTAGCAACGCCGCGCCCACAGCCTCTACACCATGTCTAGAGTGCGCTAGCTCGCTGCGCCCGACCGCCTCACATAGACCGTGCCTCACCCTCGCCTCGCGTGCACTAGCTCGCCATGATCACCCCCAACCCCATAGACAACCCCATTTGCCACCGCGCGACCTGCAGCTGCCACAAGCTGTCGCAAACACCTCTATGTCTGCATGGAGCGCCGCATGCTCCCGACGAAACCAGATCGCCCCACGCCTCGCAATTACGCCCGTGAGAACCACCAGGGAACCATGCACCATCCACTAGCCTCCGTGATGGCTCGGTGTTGATGTAGAGCTTGTTGGGAACCCCAAGAGGAAGGTATGATGAGCACCGCAGCAAGTTTCCCTCAGTTATAAAACCAAGGTTTACTCGAACCAGTAGGAGCAAGGAAACACCTCAAAGGTGTTGCTAGCTGAGCCTTGGTAGGGTGCACTAGAAGTGCTAGTAGCAACGTGGAGACCTGCACAACACAACCACAGAACTTTGTCCCCAACTTGCAATGAGGTTGTCAATCTCACCGTGTTTTGCTGAAAACAAGGGATTAAACGTATCGAATGGAAAGAAGTAAAAGTTTGTAGAAAGTAAACACAAAGCAGTAAACAGTTTGTAGATTGTATGTAAAAGAAAAGGACCGGGATCCATAGTTCACTAGAGGTGGCTCTCCTTAGATAGATAACATGCTGGGTGAACAAATTACAGCGGGGCAATTGACAAACATCGAGAAAGCAATACATGCATATACTAATCATCTTGACTCCTTTGAGACTTTATTGGGCATTACAACATTATACATAGACCGCCATCCAACTGCATCTCTGACTAATAATCCACCTTCAGGTTATCATCCGAACCCCCTCCAGTATTAAGTTGTAAGCAATAGATTATTGCTTTACGAATTGCATGTAAAGTAAACAATACGATTGTTCTATGAATAAAGGATTATTGTTTTCTCCCTAGTGGAAACAGCACATCGAGTACCTTAGAGATTTCTGTCACTTCCGCAGATTACCAGAGGCATGAACCCACTATCCAGCATAAATACTAACTCTTGGCATTGCTAGCATCTACTTGGCCAAGATAGCTACTAACAACGGAAAGCATGCAAGATCACAAATAACAAAGACATGATAGAATCAATAATTAATCTGAAATAGCATCTCAATATCCATCGGATCCCCACAAACACAAAATGTAGAATTACAAATAGATGATCTAGATCATGAACGGAGCTCACAAGATCTAGACATGAAAGCACAAAGGAGGAGAACCAGCCATCTAGCTACTACATGGATCCGTAGTCCAAGGATGAACTACTCACGCATCACACTGGAGGCTTGCATGGTGATGAAGAAGGCCTCGGTGAATTCCCTCTCCGTGAGTGCTGGGAAGAGCTTCAGATCCCTCCCGATCTAGGGATGGAGATGACGGTGGCTACAGACTCTTTCGTGGATTTTTGATCGGGTACTTAGGGTTTTCGTCTCGAGGGCATCTTATAGGCGAAAGGAGAGGCCGAGGTGGTGCTGGGGTCGGCCAGACCACCCCCTGGCGTGGGCCAGGCCTGGTCGCGTGGCCGCCCCCAGCCCTTCTCCGTCTCGTATTCTGGCATCTGATGACTTCCGGAAAAATAGGCACTTTGGCTTTTGTCCCGTCCAATTCTTTGAATATTCATTTTCTGACTTTCCTGGAACCAAAAACAGTAGAAAATAGGCAGCTGGCACTGTGGCTCTTGTTAAAAGGTTAGTCCGAGAAATCATATGAAAAGTACTCCAAAGTGTGGACAAAACACAAGAAAGTGGATAAAATGAAGCATGGAACATCAAAAATTATAGATACATTTGCAATGTATCACTCCGCCACGCTGATAGCATCTTGTAGCATCGTCACCGACGAGCTCGCACCCGCACCGTTCGGTCCCCTTGCCACAGTATAAAAGGAGGCCTTCCCTTCCTCATTTCTCCACACCCCAGCACTCACCACTCCTCACTGATCCTCCCCACTTCTTCCCGCATCAAGGCAAGCTCTCCTTCGTCGGAATTTGGCCGGAGCCCGCCGCTGCTGGAGGAGAAGGGCACCGTCGAATTCGACCACCCCAAGACCTATCATGACCGCGCCTCAAACCTCCGTTGTCTACCACATCGATATTCCCCTTCATCGACCCTAGCTGGAGCCCAGGTGAGCCTAGCCAGACACCCACCGCCGTGCTAGGTTTAGTTCCTCGCCGGAGTAGTTCGTCGTCGACGATGCACCCCAGCTGTTAGATTAGATTTTAATTGCATGGCTCAGATGCGTAGATACTGTTTTGCTAAGATGCAGTCGCAGACTGGTGGACCCCATCTGTCAAAAGCCCGCTGTGCTGTGCAGTGCAGTTGGGCCTGCCAGTTTAGCTTTCCCGCGCTGCCCAGGAAATTCAAATATGGATTTTTCAATTTAGTTTAAACCCTATTCTGTCCACAGATTCAAAAATCAATTTACAGAGTTTGACTCAACCAAATTGCATGATTCAAATTTTGTTAGAAAGATATTTAAATTATCTATCCAAGCCCGTTGGATTTAAATCAATTGGAGTTAGAGATAATAAATAGTAAAAATACTTAGACAGAGACTTTGGCAACTTCAAACATTTTTCAAAAATCAACCATAATTGCTTTTGAGTTGATTCCAACTCTCACAAATTACATTTGATAAGATCTATCTGAATATGTAAAAATATTTTGCATTGCATGTAGTGACATTGGACTAGTACCAAAAGAATGCTATTAGGGCATTTCTAGTCACTTTAAGTCTACTAAATGGTAATCTTAAAGTAAATAAAATATGATCAACACTTTAAATCACATTCCTATGTATTATAATATTTGGTGATGACATGTGTCAACATGATCCCATATTCTAATTGGAGAATATTAAACCTTAATAAATTTCAATGAGTAGAAATTACTTTTCCCTAATAAGATAAATAAAACTAGTTCTTTATTTCATGTGATGATTGTGATGATGCTAGATCATCAAGTGTGATCCTTCATGTGCTGAATAGAACTAGTTAAGTATTGTTTGGTGATTGTGTACCCTGTATTTCATTTTATAGACGATAGTACCGACCCAAACTACGAGGAGGAGGAGTTCTACCCGAAAGAAGAGGATAATAACTTCAACCACTGCACCAATCAAGGCAAGCTAGAATTATGCAAGTTAACACTTTCCCACTTGATAACTTAAGCAAAATGCATTAGGCATGCTTTGGTTATATACCCTTGATTTATACCCATCCCAAGTTGTACTTGCAAGCTTTTTTCTTTTAGTTTACTAAAGTTCTTTACTTTTAGTTAGTGCTTTGTGAGTATTTGGATAGACAACATAGATAGCATAAAGAGTATAAAACTAGGCCTATACTTAGATGTCATTCTATGGCATGAGATTGAAGATTAGCACCCCTCATTAGTGAACACTCTTAACTTAGTGGCTAGTGCTAAGCATAAAAGTTGATCACTTTAGATGGGAATACTTGGTGAAAACGATTATGAAAACCTTGGAATGATGAGTCATTCTATTGAAATGTTTTGACATGTGTTCAGAAACACAAAAGGATTTGATGATGAAAATGTTGAGGCATGAGCCTTAGCCCTTTATAAAAACTGATGGTTGGGTTCAGATGCGATACCATTCCAATTTTACCGTACAACCACAATACCTAAATTGGGTAAGGCTTAGCCGGAATTTTATATGCATTAGTATGGGTTCCCTCGCGGAAGAGGTTTGAGCTACGGCTACCTCGTGAGTGTGAATTGTCCACCTATGCAGTGCCCAGGATGGCAGATGGCCATGGCTGGGAGGCCAAGCTCATAGGGGAGGTTTCTATACTAGAGTGTGTAATTGAAAGGTTATGATTGATTATCCGCATACTAAGTATGATGATTCAGGGTTATCCCTGACGGATTTATCGAATTTTGTGGTGAAAGTGTACCACCTCTGCAGAGTGTCAAACAATTCGAATAGCCGCGTCTTCGGTCATGGACAGTTGGAGTGGCCATACTGTTCCATCGTCAAATGTTTTCAAAATGACTTGTGAAGTGAACTATGATTTTGACTTGACCACAACAGGGTTGTGAATATGAAAACTAGGTTCCCACTTAAGTGATCTGGAACATTAATTTAGTTTTCTTTACTTCTAAACTCAGTTTTAGATAAATCTGGCCTTTTTGCAAATAAACCTGGAGATTAAGTTTCCTACTAGAACTACCTTACTTGTTAGTGATAGTTTGCGAGTACTTAAAGAGTACTCATGGCTTTGTCCCTGGCTATTCCCGTGGCCAGACTATGAGGAGGACTATCAGGATAATGGACAGTAGGACGTCTACAACAACTAGGATCATCTCCCATCATCAGCATTGCCTGTGACTCTGAAGATGGAGCCCACTACTACGCTTATTATTCCGCTGCTTGTTTGTATTAAGACTGGATCATGACATCCCTTATTTGTGTAAGACCTTATTATGGTTTGTAATGGATGATGTAATGTGCTATCCAATGTGTTATGTCTCGCAAAAATGGTAATCCTGGGATTGCGATGTATGGCAAAAATGGTAATCCTGGGATTGCGATGAGTGTTGACAAGTTGGTATCAGAGCCATCCTTACTATAGGAGACCCTAGTTAGAATGGACGTCCGAACAAAAACTTAGTTTCAAAACAAAAGAAGTGAGTATTGATGAAAACCTATTCCCACTCTTATCCTTGATTCTTTCAAAAAAAATCATGTTCCTCAAAATTCTTACATTCCTACATAAAATTTGACACACTTGATCACCTCACTAACTTACTCATCCTAAATTCTTATAGATGGAAGTTCAATATTGCAAGTTCTACCAGTTGGGCAACAGAGGCCAACTGATCTTTGAGAGGGATCTAGATGCACTGTCAGAGTATCTTGAGCGCCCGCATCTGGAATCCTTTGGTGCCCAACTCAATGATCACATAGGAGGAGATCTACAATGGCTGATAGCTATAGATCTCAGAGGAAAAATGGAAGCACCTACTTCTGAGAAGATCCAATTCACCTTGTGAGAGAACAACTGGCTAGGTGGATTAGCCAGGGCTATGCATGAAGCTCTTACCCATCTGTGTGGGCAAAACATCAACTTGATCCAGGGAACTCGCTTTGCTCACTTCGCAAGGCGTGATTCTATGGGAATGCCATTGGAGATGCCAGGACACCCAGAGCTGAAGCACCAGGTGGACAATCTTGACTTCATGCTGTATGATAGGCAGAAGGAATTGCACAACGCTCGATCCTACGCCAACCACAACCTTTACCTTTCCTTCAAGAAGGAACAGACTATCACCATGCTTGTCAAGGACCGCCAATCACTTCGTCATCAACGCGAGAAGAAGGATCGCACCATCGATCATCTTCGCAAGAACGTGGCCGCTCTCGAGAAGACCATCCGTGAATAGGAAGTCTAGCTTGAAGCAAAGGAGGAGGAGGAAGGTGAAGACATCCAGGGAGATCTTCACTCTTACCTCAGTGATGACAATGACTACCTGGAGGACGATGCCATGGATTTCTACACTGATGATGATTCTGACTTCATTGACAATGAGTAGATGCACTTAATCACTACCGTAGGAGTGAGTTGTATCGGTCCCACTATATCGTAGTTTCACAGAATGGTTCTTAAAACCATCTGTTTTCTATTTGTGTGTGGTGTGTGTTTGTATGGTGTGCTTTGAATGAATGAATGAGAGGAAGAAGTTAGTTTGCAAAACCTAAGTCAAACTCAAAGTTTAAAGTTTTTGAAACAAAACCATGAACCTTAGAAATTTCCCTCTTATGTCATTAACTATCTCAATCTTTAGATGACTCATGGAAACCCCGGAGGAAGCATCTCATCCCAAGACCCGATGTTGCAGATTCTGCAGATGCTAGTTTCCGACCGTGAAGCTAGTAGAGCCGAACGCCAAGCCAATCTAGCCACTCTACAACAGATCGCCCAGATGGCCCATAATAATCAAGGCCATGGAAATCAAGATCATCATGGATCCAAGATCAAGAACTTTCAGAATACCAACCCACCTATCTTCAATAAATTAGAGGATCCCTTAGATGCTGATGACTGGCTACAAACCATGGAGAATAACCTGGAGGTCGCAGGAGTTGACGCTAATGAGAAAGTAGTGTTTGCCACCCACTATCTGGTAGGAGATGCAAGAGCCTGGTGGAATAGCACCCGTACCATGAACAACGGTCAAGTCATGACTTGGGAAGCATTCAAGATCAAGTTCAGCCGCACCCATGTTCCACAAGGTTTGGTCATCAGAAT
The DNA here is from genome assembly GCA_023614405.1 of Avena insularis. NCBI lineage: Eukaryota > Viridiplantae > Streptophyta > Magnoliopsida > Poales > Poaceae > Avena > Avena insularis. Next base: position 229,360,817 of record CM042694.1, on the reverse strand, counting down.
GAGATATGAGTTTAGGGAATTGAAGCATGGGAGGATGATGGTAGTTGAGTACCACGACAAATTTGTGTCCCTAGATAGATATGCTCCTGATGAGATTAACACTAAAGCCAAAAAGAAAGAAAGATTCTTGATTGGATTGCATGATGAGATGCAGACTGTGTTAGTCAACATCCATTTTGGAGATCTAGAAGAGCTTGTAGACTCTACCATCCAGATGGAAGGTTTGATTCAACAAAGCGCATCGCCATGGAGATCACCTGTTTTGTTTGTGGACAAGAAAGATGGAGGTAATCGTTTGTGCACGGATTACCGGAAGCTGAATGATGTCACCATCAAGAACAAGTACCCCCTGCCAAAGATTGAGGATCTGTTTGATCAGTTGACTGGTGCCAAAGTGTTTTCTAAGATTGATCTTATAATTGGTTATCATCAACTCAAGATTCGTGCAACGGATATTCGAAAGACCGCCTTTACCACCAGATATGGATTGTATGAGTATACAGTCATGTCTTTTGGATTAAGCAATGCCCTCGCTTATTTCATGAACCTCATGAATAAGATTTTTATGAACTTTTTGGATAAGTTTGTCATTGTTTTTATCAACGATATTCTATTCTATTCCAAGTCAGAAGAAGACCATGAGTTACACCTAAGAACCATCCTTGAAACCCTTAGAGAGCATTGGTTGTATGCCAAGTTTAGCAAATGTGAGTTCTGGCTGAAGGAAGTAGGATTCCTCGGACATATTGTGTCGGCAGGAGGAGGCGATGTTGATCCCACGAAGATCAAAGATGTTGAAGAATGGGAAGCCCCGACCAGTCAAACCTAAGTCCGTGCATTTCTCGGATTAGCGGGATATTACCGCAAGTTTGTTGAAGGATTTTCGAGCATCACAAGAGTGATGACCCAATTGTTGAAGAAATATAAGAAGTTTGAATGGACCGACAAATGTGAAGCAAGTTTTCAAGAGCTCAGGAAGAGATTGATTTCAGCCCCAATTCTGATTATGCCAGATATCAAGAAGCCTTTTGATGTGTATTGTGATGCATCCAAGATTGGTCTCGGATGTGTCTTGATGCAAGAAGGCAAAGTCATAGAATATTTGTCAAGACAACGGAAGCAGCATGAGCAAAACTACCCTACCCATGATCTTGAAATAGGAGCTGTAGTTTTAGCCTTGAAGACATGGCGCCATTACCTTATGGTAATCGCTATGAGATTTATTCAGATCACAAGAGCCTGAAGTATATTTTCACTCAGAAGGAGCTGAATATGAGGAAAAGGAGATGGATAGAGTTAATCAAGTATTATGACCTTGACATTCACTATCACCCCGGCAAAGCCAATGTGGTAGCGGATGCTCTTAGCAGATTGTCGTGTAGATTAAACGCCATGATAAAAGAAGCCTAGCCAAGTTTGCATGAAGAGTTGGAGCAGTTTAGAATGGAGCTAGTTAGCAAAGGATGTTTAGCTAGCATTGAACTTCAACGTACTTTGATCAGTCAGATCAAGGAGGCGCAGAAAGGAAATGCAAGTATCAATGGAATCAAATGCCGTATCAGTATAGGAAAGGTACCTAGATTCACTAAAGATGAAGGAGTTTTGTGGTACAAAGGACGTATCTGTGTGCCAGCAGATTCCGAGCTGAAACAAGTTATCATGCAGGAAGCTCATGATACTCTTTATTCTATCCACCCCGAAGGAACGAAGATGTATCAGGATTTGAAGGAGCAATTTTGGTGGCACAAGATGAAGAGAGAAATCGGAAGCTACATAGCCAAGTGTGATATCTGTCTGAGAGTCAAAGCGGAACATCAGAGACTTGCAGGACATTTGCAATCATTGCAGATTCTGGAATGGAAATGGGATTCCGATGGAATGGACTTTATCACCGGTTTGCCTACTTCTAGTAGGGGAAATGACTCTATTTGGGTCATAGTTGATAGATTGTCCAAGGTAGCCCATTTTATACCTGTCAAGACTACCTACCAGTGTTCGAAGCTAGTAGATATGTACATTGCTAGAATAGTCAGTTTGCATGGAACCCCCAAGACCATAGTATCGGATCGAGGAACCCAATTTACCTCAAGATTTTGGCAGAAAGTCCAAGAAGGATTAGGAACCAAGTTGAATTTGAGCACAGCTTATCACCCGCAAACCGATGGACAGACTGAAAGAGTCAACCAAATCTTAGAAGATATGTTGAGAGCTTGTGTTCTAGAGTATGGATCAAAATGGGAAGATTGTCTGCCTTGCGCGGAATTCTCATACAACAACAGTTATCAAGCCAGTTTGCAAATGGCCCCATTTGAATTTCTGTATGGAAGAAAGTGTCGTACCCCCTTGAATTGGTCGCAAGTAGGAGAGAGCCAGATTTTCAGACCCAACGTCCTATGAGAAGCCGAAAAGAAGGTTCACAAAGTTCGTGAGCACCTCAAGACCGCCTAATCCAGACAGAAGAGTTATGCTGACAAGAGATGTCGAGACTTGACTTTCAATGTCGGAGATTTTGTCTATCTCAAAGTGTCACCCTTGAAGGGAATGCAACATTTTCAACTAAAAGGAAAGTTAGCCCCTAGATATATTGGACCCTTCAAGATTTTGAATCACCAAGGAGAAGTATCGTATCAACTGGAACTACTAGAGGAGATGTCAGCCATCCATGATGTATTCCATATCTCGTTACTTCGCAAATGCTTAGAAGTTCCGGAGAAGACCGAATTGCTCAAGAACATCGATCACCGAGCCATTGATATCAACAAGGATCTGACGTATCGTGAAGTGCCCATTCGTATTTTCGAAGAAGCCTTTAGAACCACCAGGACCAGGAGTATCAAGTTTCTCAAGATCTAGTGGAGCAACCATACTGAAGAAGAAGCTACTTGGGAGCAAGAAGATTACATTAGGACCGAGTTTCTAGATCTCTTTAGTTCCTAGTTTTTCTTAAATCTCGGGATGAGATTTTTTTAAGGAGGGAAGGTTTGTAACACCCCAAAACTTTAATCAAGATTATCAATTTCTAATCACCCAATTTAGGGTTAACAAAAACTTTTATTAATAAAATGATTATGAATGCATGTTAGTTTGCATTAATGTGTGATTGTTTGAAAATGCCATGCTTGATTGTTACAAATGATGTGAAAAGGGTTTAAAGGAGAATGCCACATCATCTAGGCCAATTACAAGCAAAATCAAAAGAAAAAGAAATCAAATATGAATAAATAAAGCAAATGGTCATTTTGACAAAAGTTAACCACTAGGTCACTTTGTGTGTTCATAGAAGAGAAATTCCCAGAAGCATTTATATTTCTTTCCACCCCTTGCTAGACCAAGTAAAAGTGAATAAAGGCCCACTTTACAAACTTACAAAAATATCATTCAAATCAATTTAATGGACAGTTGAAAATTGAATCTAGTTCATATGTTAAGATCCCACTTTTTCAAAAACCTATCAAACCATTTCCACTTGACCTCTCCAAGCAAACATAGATTCTCAAGCTTAAGTTAAGATGACTCAAAAACTTTCACTCAAAAATTTCAAAGTAAAATTATTTCGGCCATTACAACAAACACCTGGCCTGCACTAAACTAACTCTAGCCTAACTTCATTGTTTCCACAGTAATTTTCGACCATTTGGTCTCTCCTTAACTTCCGTGTCCCCTCTAGTGTCGAGCAGCACCCATACCAAGCTCCCTCTTTGCCGTTTGCACAGTGGAGTGCTGCCCGTTTTTGGTCATCGCCGGCAGATAGTGGGCAGCACGCCAGGAGCCTCGCCGCCCTCTCCCATGATGTGCACCAGACATGCCTCGGTCCACCTCCACCCCCTGTCCAAGCCTCGACCCTAGCCGAGCCCTGGACCACCCTAGCTACACCGCGCCCACTGCCTCTGCACCATGTATAGAGCGCGCCACCTCGCCTCACTTGACCACCTCGCACAGACTGCGCCTCACCCCCGCCTCGCGTGCACTAGCTCGCGACAATCACCCCAACCCCGCAGACAACTCTGTTCACCGCTGCACGACCCGCAGCTACCGCAGGCCGTCGCAAACACCTTTGCGTCCGTGCAGAGTGCCGCATGCTCCCGACCAAACCACACCGCCCCATGCCTCGCCATTACACCTGTGAGAACCTCCTGGGAACCACACACCATCCACTAGCCTCTGCCACGCCGATAGCAGACTGTAGCTTCTTCACCGACGAGCTCGCATCTGCAGCGTTCGGTCCCCTCACCGCAGTATAAAAGGAGGCCTCCCCTGCCTCATTTCTCCACACCCCAACACTCACCACTCCTCACTGATCCTCCCGCACTTCTTCCCGAAGCAACGCGACCTCTCCTTCGCCGGAATTTGGTCGGAGCCCGCCACTGCTGGAGGAGAAGGGCGCCATCAAATTCGACCACCCCAAGACCTGCCGTGACCGTGCCTCGAACCGCCATCGTCTACCACGTCGATCACCCTCGTCACCAACCCTAGCTAGAGCCCAGGTGAGCCTAGCCAGACCCCCACCACCGCGCTAGGTTTAGTTCCTTGCCGGAGTAGTTCGTCGTCGACGATGCACCCCAGCCATTAGATTAGATTTTAACCGCACGGCTCATATGCGTAGATACCGTTTCGCTAAGATGCAGTCGCTGACTGGTGGACCCCATATGTTAGCAGCCCGCTATGCTGTGGAATGCAGTTGGGCTGGCCCGTTTCGCTTTTGTACGCTGCCCAGGAAATTCAAATATGGATTTTTCAATTTAGTTTAAACCCTATCTGTCCATAGATTCAAAAATCAATATAGAGAGTTTCACTCAACCAAATTGCATGATTCAATTTTTTTAGAAAGATATTTAAATTATCTATCCAAGCTCGTTGGATTTAAATCAATTGGAGTTAGAGATAATCTATAGTAAAAATACTAAGACAGAGACTTTGGCAACTTCAAACATTTTTCAAAAATCAACCATAATAAATTTTGAGTTGATTCCAACTCTCAAAAATCACATTTGACAAGATCTATCTAAATATGTAAAAATATTTAGGTCTTCATGTAGTGACATTGGACTAGTACCAAAATAATGTTATTAGGGCATTTCTAGTCACATTAAGTCTATTAAATGATAATCTTAAAGTTAATAAAATATGATCAACACTTTAAATCACATTCCCATGTATTATAATATGTGGTGATGACATGTGTCAACATGATCCCATATTCTAATTGGAGAATATTAAACCTTAATAAATTTCAATGAGTAGAAATTACTTTTCCCTAATAAGATAAATAAAACAGGTTCTTTATTTCATGTGATGATTGTGATGATGCTAGATCATAAAGTGTGAGCCTTATTGTGCTGAATAGAACTAGTTAATTATTGTTTGGTGATTGTGTACACCGTATTTCACTTTATAGACGATAGTACCGACCCAAGCTACGAGGAGGAGGAGTTCTACCTAGAAGAAGAGGAGGAAAACTTCAACCACTGCACCAATCAAGGCAAGCTATTATTGGCAAGCTAGAATTATGCAAGTTAACTCTTGCCCACTTGATAACTTAAGCAAAATGCATTAGGCATGCTTTGGTTATATACCCTTGATTTATACCCATCCCAAGTTGTACTTGCAAGCTTTATACTTTTACTTTAACAACGTTCTTTACGTTTAGTTAGTGATTTGTGAGTATTTGGAAAGATAGTATAGATAGCATAAAAAGTATAAAACTAGGCATACACTTAGATGTCATTCTATGGCATGAGATTGAAGATTAGCACCCCTCATTAGTGAACACTCTTAACTTAGTGGCTAGTGCTAAGCATAAAACTTGATCACTTTAGATGGGAATACTTGGTGAAAATGATTATGAAAACCTTAGAATGATGAGTCATTCTATTGAAATGTTTTGACATGTGTTGAGAAACACAAAAGGATTTTAGATTTTGAAAATCTTGAGGCGTGAGCCTTAGCCCTTTATAAAAACCGATGGTTGGGTTCGGATGCGATACCATTCCAATTTTACCATACAACCATAATACCTGAATTGGGTAAGGCTTAGCCGGAAATTTATATGCATTAGTATGGGTTCCCTCACGGAAGAGGTTTGAGCTGAGGCTACCTCGTGAGTGTGAATTGTCCGCCTATGCAGTGCCCAGGAAGGCAGATGGCCATGGCTGGGAGGCCAAGCTCATAGGGGAGGTGCCTATACTAGAGTGTGTAATTGAAAGGTTATGATTAATTATTCGCATACTAAGTATGATGGTTTAGGGTTATCCCTGACGGATGTTGACACTGGCCCACTCCAGGCTCTCCCCTCTGGCGTATATTATCCCCACAGAACCCTAATACCTGGAGAGTGACCACAGAAAGATTCCACCGCCTCTGTGGGGCGGAAAACTATAGAGAGAGAAAGATCTCTCCAGCAGACAGAATTCTACCAGGGGGATTCCTTCCCGGAGAGGGGAGATCATCGCCATCAACACCACCATCAAGCTGGACTTCATCGGTATCATCATCATCATCACCATCATCATCTCCACCAGCACTGTAACATCCCAATTTCAGCAACCCTGATTAGTTGTCCAGAATGCAAAAATCGGGTGGAACAAAACCTTTTTCTTGCTTAATACTGAAGTGCTTGCTTGTTGTTTGAATATGTTTATGCTTATTAATGTGTATTAGATGATATACTCCTCACCTTAACACCAGTTGACAAAAGCTACTTCCCAAAACAGTCTTGGCTTAATTTCCGTATTCTCAAATGTTCTGACATTTCAAAACCTGAGCCAAGAAGCCTTTGCCAACCAACTACTTTAGTAGCTTCTATTGATCAAACTATGGAGAACTATATAACATAATCTCCTTATGTTTTAGAGACAGGACCTTCTACCATTCTTGTCTCTAGATTTTACAAAACCTTTTTATGAAGCATTTGAACTCTACTCTTGGTAGGGATACCAAAGAATCTCACCTTATTCAAACTCCAACCTATTTCTAAATACCCATCCTTACCTCAAGCTAAGCTTGGTGGTAACCCCAGTAGTAGTTGATTTGTTGGTAAGATGAGTTGCCTTGATCTGCTGTTTGAATTGTCTGCTTAGGAGATAATATGAGCTACTCTAGGAGCTCATCACTAGGATCACAATGTCTCCAAATCATCCAACCCTAAGCAAGAATACAATCGGGATCTGATCCCTAGCTACTAAGTGATGATCTAAAACTCTCAACCAGATCAATTCTGAAGAAATCCCTTCTAGAAGTTTCCAAGTCAATGAGGACCAATATCAAGCATGGATCCCTTCTACTTAATCTACTATTCAACCACATCCACTTTATTATGCTTTGGTACCTTACAACCCATCAAAAACATCCCCTCTCATGTTCTAGTGAAAACCCTAAATCTGCCAAATTTGGCTAAGTCTGGAAATATGTTTCTAACATCACCTTTTTGAATGACTCCCCTTTTCAACCCTTGTGCATTTTTGCTAATGCACTTGAATCATCTTGTTAACCATCCTAAGGACGACCAAGGCCCACTCTTGCCCTTGGTTATATCATACTCCAACCCACTTGTTCTTGATGGTTTTGTAGACAAGAAAATAACCTTTCCTGCAAATCTAGTCAACATGCCTACTTTGATAGAAGCTCACACCACCATCCAACCTTCTTTGGACCAACCTCTTTGCGTGGTTGTGTTATACTCATATAGGTATATCCTTACCTAATTCACTTGTTCCAATTAGATCCTTGAGCTGTTTAAACCCACAAGGTTTTGAAGGCTAGTTGATAATCTGCTTTGGCAGGCTTATTTTATTCACAGTATGAAAGCTTTTCTTGGTGATCTCAAGCAGGATCAAACTCAAAACCCTACACCATGGCAATCTACATCACTTGGTCTATCTATCCATATATCTCATGCCCCAAGGGGAGCTCTGAGCTCCAAGATCCAACATGGTTTTGTTTGTATGAAATTAGCATAACCCTAGATCCTTAATCTAGGGTATTCCACCAAAATCAACTTGGATTCTCCAATCCCAAGGTTGCAATTGCTTACTACACCTTGTCTACATCATATACCTTGATCATCAAGATTTATCAAATATTTTCCATAATTATTAGGGCTCCAAATCTAATAAATCTCATTAATAGTCAGAATCTCCAAAGCTCCTTCCATAAAGGAAAGTTTGGTTTTTACCAAAACACCTCCCCAACTTTTGGCTCAATTTAGATCCATATATCATACCCCATCTTCCCACTTCAAAAATAAATATTTTTGAAGAGCTTTATTATTTCTTTTTTCCCATTTTCTTAAATGGCTGAATTGAAATAATAATTGTTTTAAATACTTTTATCTTCCAATACATCTTGGGAAAATTCCCCTAAGTGTATATTCACATTTGGGACCATCTCAACTCAAAAACCCACCTTGAACAATGTAAAAATATCAAATGAACTCCAAGATTTCACTTCTGTAGTTTTCGAATAAATGGATTTAAGTGGACTTCTAATCTTCTAAAAAATCCCAAATAAATCCCAGAGAGGCATATTAACCCTACCCATCTACCAGCATCCTTACCTCAAGTGGTCAAGATCAAAAATCAAGACATAACTCTTGATCATCTTTATATGGCAGAATTGAACTTTTATCCTTTTAGTACCAAACCCCAAATCAAAATCTCATCAATCTTCACCAGCAAGCCTCCACCACCACACACCTCAGTCCTGGTCATGTGCACTGTAGCCCTAGCACTGTAGCACCCTCTTCCCCTTGTCCTTTAGTTCTTGGAAGAAGAGAGAAACACATGGTTATGTCACATCTTGCCTTGTATTAACTCACAGCTGCTACCACTCCTCCTCTCTGACCTGCAGCCCGACCAGAAACCACTCTCCCTGCCCACAACATCCTCCCCCTGGTTTCACACCTCCTTCCCTTCCCCTCAAATGGACCTAGTCCCCCATGGACTACTCCCACTCGGTATAAATGGCCAGAGGCCAGCCCCGCTCCCCTCTCTGGATCATTTGTCCCCAGCAACTCCCACTCCCTTCCCCCAAAGCACCCCTCCCTCTCCCTGCACTGTACTGCTCGAGAGAGAGAGAGAGAAGAGAAGTTTCGGCCATCTCCAAAACTCGAGTTAGGTGCTCCCTCCTCTGCCCTTCTCTCTATGCATGTCACCATACTGTGACCCCTACTCCTCCTCTCTCTAATCCTATTTCTATTTGGCCCAGGATCACCTCTGCTGACCTCGTTGACGAGCTCCGATGACTCCCTTCGGTCGCCGTCACGGGAGCAGGACCCCGTCCCCAACTGGGACCGTGCCGACCATCCCCGGGATCGTCGCGGACCACCGCGTCGCCTCCGCCCTCCCCCGTCACCGGAGACGGCCCCAGGTGAGCTCCCTGCGCACCGCCCGAGCCGCCTAGGGTTTCTGCGGCCACCGCGTCGTCGAGAGGAAGAGGGCGAGCAAGGGTTGTCCATCGCCCTTTAATTGGACGACCCCTGTCCCTCCTTACTGTTTCGGCCCCCGCATCCGCTGATGGCCGGAGCCCTGCCTATCGGGTTCAAAATCCCCTCCCGCGCACCGCCTGCCCGGATGGGCCGCCTTCCTGACGCCCGGCCCAGCCAGCGGCGGCACCTCGCTGCCCACCCCCATCCCTAGATCCGGCCCATCTCCGCTCGAATTCAGCCCAGCCGCCCCAGTCCTCTTTTTCCCTTTATCTAAATTACTCCCAGATCTAAAAGTAGATGTTGGGTTTAAATAGAAATAAAATTGGAAATTACCCCTTTTGCCCAGATCACAAATTTTAACAACTACCCTAGTGTGTTTTGCAACCTACAGAACTGGTCATTTGCCCAAAGTAATTTTCATTATTTATGGGTATTATTTCCACCAAAATGTGTCTATCCTACTAATTAAATTCCTCGGTGAGCCTCACATCTCCAAATGGAATGAAATCAAGTGCCACTGGTAGCCTTTGAATGTACCCATCTCTGGACCTTAGTCCCATGCCAAGGTGAACAGTAGGTTAGCTTGAGTAAAAATAACAAAAAAATTCATTTATGAATTTAGAAATTTCCCTACACTAAACCATGGGTCCAATTGACCCAAGTCCAATTATCCTGGATTTGTTACACCACTACCTATCCAACTCCAGGAGCTCCTGGTTTATTGAGCCTTGGATATTTTTCTGAGAATTAAACTATTCTATGCATTATTTATTCACCTCTAATTTCACTACAGTAGTTCTGCTAATCCAAAAATGTTGGTTCCAATTTCTGCAGAAAGGTATTCTCAATACCTACCATGTGCTCTTGGAATTAACTCAAAAGCCTCTGTAGACTTAATCTAGTGAAAAAGACAAAATATCTCCAAAACTGCCTTTGAGAATTTCCTGAGGGCATTCTGGTAATTATTTTGTCATGATTCCAACTCTCAGTGAACAAGTACATCCAAACTTACCTAACCACCTAAGGAAATAATGTTTGGAGCTCCAGAACCTTTCTGGTGAATTATTTCCTAAAACTAGAGCTTTTATCACTAGTAAATTCATAAGTATCTCAAGAAAAGTGATAAAATAGTGAAACCACTTTTGTGGGTTTCATTTTATCAAATCCTATCTGTTGGTATCATTTTTACCCAATGGTATCCTACTGAATATGGTCTTGATGCAAAATCCATCTCTTAGGTAGTTTCCAGACTATAAATCCCAAGAGATTTTCATCCCCTTCTCCAAGGCCATCTCAACATCCTAAATCCAATACTCTCTAAAACTATTGAACCTTAATTGAAGATTATTCAATTGCTGAGCGGTATGGGTGATTGTATGCCTTGTATTGATTGTGCCCTTTTGTTTGTTTGCATGTGTTCCCTATCGACGATAGTTGCGATTATATCGGAGAGCAGAAGAAGACGGTTATTATTATTGGTTATTATGGGTATTCTAAGATGAAGTCCAGGGACATATTGCCAGATTGCTGATCCCAGGCAAGCCACCTTCTTGCTCATAAGCCTTGTCCTACTATTTTACTTATGCATGATTTGTCTACTATTTGTGAAACTGCATTGTTTTATTATTTGTTGATGTATATATAGTAGTGGTTTGGCTCCTCCGAACTATTACACGTTGGTACTACTAAGTACAAATGCCTTGGTGATACCTACTTTTCCCTAGTAGAATAGATGGTGCATATCCACCACACCCCTTAGAGACCCTGTTTTAGCCGAAGCAAAAGCTAGAGGATGTGAAGACCCCGAAAAAAGTTTTACCAAATGTTTTAGGATAAAACCTTGGTGAGGTGGGACCTCCCAAAAGATATTGAGAAAGAAAAAGGTTTTGTTTTACAAACTGCTGAAGGAAAGATGGAGGAAAAAGGTTTACGAAAACGCACCCGGTTCTTTGCATTTTTGCTAGAACAATTAACCCGTGCAACCACATTACTCTGGAAATGGGACAGGGCTGGATTTGATGCTTGTTTACAATGGTATAAGCTGCCTCGCAACAAGTACAGGGGATCGGGGATCCCTGGAGGGTGGGCCTTCTCCGATAAAGGTCCATGTGGGACATCGACCTAGAGAAGGAATGAAAGATCTGCTGGCCTCCACGCGTTACTATGAGCCCCTCATTGAAAGCGCACACTCGAGAAGTGGAAAAAGCACTCCGGTTGGTCCTCGGTACCCGACGTCCCGGTTTTGAGGGGATTAACACTCATAGGGTAGGCACTTATAATGGAGTGGGCATCCGGAGAGTCTTGATCGGTTACTCGACCCACGATCGGTGAAGATCAGGGTAGTGTACCCGGATGGTGTGTGTAACATCCCAAAACTTTAATCCAAGGTTATTAAGATCCAAATCATCAAAATTTAGAGTTTACAAAAACTTTTCCATTTTAAAAATATTAAAGCATTCATATGTGTGTGCATTTAAATAGGAGTTGTTTTGAATTGCCATGATTAAGTGATCCATTGCTTGTAAAATGATTCTTAGGTGAAATAAACATCATCTAGATCATTCCCAAACAAATCTCAAAGAAAAACAAATCAAAATGAATAAAAGAAAGAAATGGTCATTTGTGCCATTTTAACTACCATGCCTACTTTGGTTATTCCTAGAGCTCAAAACCTAACAGAAACAAATGTGGATCTTTACACCACTTGGTAGTACATGTAATGATGTACCAAGGCCCACTTTGTGATCTACCAAAAACTTTCAAACACTAATTTTAAATGGCAATTGAAAATTGAATGTAGTTCATATGAGAAGATCCCACTTATTCAAAAACCACTCAAAGGAGCTCCATTTTCAAAACCCAAGCAACCACAGAGGCTTAAGCATGTGTCTAGCAACTCCACCAAAATTCAACCAAAAATTCAAATATTTTTATCTTGCGGCCATTGTGTCGAACAGGTGGCATGCACAAAAATTCTACCTAACTAATACTATTTGGAGATCAATGCATTGTCGAATATTTGGGCAAATTTTGGTCCCCTGGTCTCCCCCAGCTCTAACCAGCCCCTAACTAGCCGACCCATTGGACTAGAGCAGTAGTAGCGCGCTGCCCGTTTTTGGTCACCGCCAGCCGAACGTGGACAGCTCGCAGCAGACCGCGCCGCGCCATTCCAGTGCCACCACTAGCTCCGCCTAATGCTACCACCGCCCCCTGTCCACCCCTCGATCACCCCAGGCCCTGGACCACACGCCAGCGCCGCTGCCCATTCTCTCTGCGCCGTGCTCAGCGCGTGCCAAAGCGCGATCATCGCCAACACGCAGCAGACCGCCACTGGACATAAAATCCCGCAAGCCGCTCCGCCATGGCCCCAGCACCCCGCCAGACATGGTCGTGCGCCACCGCGCGACCCACAGTCGCCGTGCACCGTGTCGAGCACCGCCTCTGTCTCCTAGAGCACAGGATGCTCCCGACCAAACGCCACCGCCCCTAGCCGCGCATTAACGTCGTAGAGCACCGCCAGGAGGCAGGCCACCGTCCGCCTACGCCGCCCATGCCTCTAGCTGCTCAGACAGCGCCACCGACGAGCTCGCTGCATCACCGCTGTCCCTCGTCGCCCTATAAAAGGAGCCCTCCCAGCACCAATGACTCACACCATTCCACTCCCCTCTCCTCACTGATCCTTCCCCACCTCTCGGCAGAGCCGCTCGAGCCATAGTTTGCCAGAATTTAGCCGGAGGAGCCCGCTGCAGAGGAGGAGAAGGCGCCGTTGATTTCGTCCACCCAAGGAGCTGCCTTGACCTCAGCTGAGCTCGCCGTTGTCCACCAGTTTGTTTGCCCGCCTCGCCACAGTAGCTGGAGCCCTGGTATGCACCCCCATGGAGCCGCTAGGGTTAGTCCTCGCCGGCAACCTGTTCGCCAGAGACGACACTCCTCAGCCATAGATCTCACTTTTAATCTAACGACCCACGTTGCCCCGTACCGCTTTGCGTTTAAAGAGCCGCTGACATATGGAACCCCTATCAGCTGTTCTCTGCGCCGTGGAGTACCACTGGGCCGGCCCATTTCCATTCCCGCGATAGCCCAGCAATTCAAATTTAGGTTTTTCTAATTAGGTTTGAACTTAGTTGGGTGCCCTAGTTTGAAAATCATTTCAGAGAGATTTACCAATCCAAATGGAGTGATTCAAATTGTGTTAGAAAGCTACTGAAAAGATCTATCCAAGCACGTTGGATTTAATTCATTTAGAGTTAGACATCTCTCCTAGTAAAAATAACAAGACAGAAGCTTTTGCACACTCAAACATTTTTATAAAATCAACCAAAATAGCTTTTGAGTTGATTCCGACTCTCAAAAATCAGATTTCACCATACCTATATGAATATGTAATAATATTAAGGTTTGAATGCAGTGACTTTGGACTAGTACCAAAATAATGCTATATAGGCATTTCTAGTCACTTTAAATCATTAAATATTAAACTTAAACCAAAGTAAATGTGATCCAACCCTTAAGTCACATTCCCACATGTTAGAATATGTGGTGATGACATTTGTCCACATGATCCCATATTTTAAGTGGTGAATATTAAATCTTAGTTAGTTTCAATGAGTAGAAATTACTTTTCTTCAATAAAAGGAATGAAGCTAATTAATAAAATCTTGTGATGCTTGTGATGATAATAGATCATAAAATGTGTGTCTTAGTGTGCTAAGTAGACTAGTTAAGAATTGTTTGGTGATTGTGTACTCATTATGTATTTATAGACAATAGTACCGACCAAGCTTTCGAGGAGGAGGAGTGCTATCAAGAGGAGGAAGAAAACTTCAACCACTGCACCAACCAAGGCAAGCTAACACTTGCAAGTATAATACTTAGCAAGCCACCATTAACAATGCAAGCTAACATTTGCAAGTATAATGCTTAGCAAGCTGGAATTAAGCTAGATGGTTTGAGCAAAGATGCTTTAGGCATGCTTTGGTTATACCACTTTGACTATTACCTACCCCAAGTCTTATTTCCAAGCTTTACTTTCTTTACTTTTCCAAAGTCCTTTACTTGTTTTGAAGGTAGCATAAAGAGTATAAAACTTGACCTATCTAGATAACTTTAGATGTCATTCTATGGCATGAGATTGATCCCATCTTTCCACCTTAGTGAACACTCTTAACTTAGTAGTTTAGAGTAGATAAAAACTTGAGTCATTTTAGATGAGAACACTTGGTGAAAATGAATTGTGAAAACCTTGGAATGATGAGTCATTCTATTGAGATGTTTTGACATGTGTTGAGAAACACAAATGGTTTATGACGATGAAAATGTTGAGGCATGAGCCTTAGCCCTTTTACAAAAACTGATGGTTGGATTTGGATGCGATACCATTCCAAATTTACCGTACAACCATAATACCTGAATTGGGTAAGGCTTAGCCAGAAGTTTATATGCATTAGTATTAGTTCCCTCACGGGAGAGGTTTGAGCTGAGGCTACCTCTCAATGTTGTCCACCAATGTAGTGCCCAAGATGACAAATGGTCATGGTTGGGAGGCCATGCTCATAGGAGAGGTGCTTATACTAGGGTGTGTAAAGGAAAGGTTATGTTTGATTTTCTGCATACTAAGTATGATGATTCAGGGTTATCCCTGATAGATGTATCAAATCTTGTGGTGAAAGTGTACCATCTCTGTACAGTGTCAAACTATTTGAATAGCCGCGTCTGCGGTTATGGACAGTTGGAGTGGCCATACTATTTCGTTGTCAGATATCTTCAAAATGACTTATGAAATGAATTATGAATCTTGACTTGACCACAACAGGGTTGTGACTATGACACTAGCTTCCCAACTTAAGTGATTCTAGAACCTTATCTTATCTTTCTTTGTTTCAGAACTCAGCTTAGGTTTCAAACTTAACTTTATAGTTAAACTTAGAGTTAGCACTTTACACTAGAACTATCTTAATTGTTAGTGGTAGTTTGCGAGTACTTAAAGAGTACTCATGGCTTTTGTCCCTGGCTATTCTCATGGACAGACTATGAAGGAGACTACCAAGATGATGGCCAGCAGGACAGCTATGATAACTAGGACTATCTGCCTTCGTCAGCATTGTCTGTGCCCCTAAAGATGGACCCACCGCTACGCTTATTTATTATTCCGCTACTTGTTGTATTAAGACTGGATCATGAGATCCTTATTGGTGTAAGACCTTATTTATGGTTTGTGATGGATGATGTACTGTGATATCCAATCTGTTATGTCTCGCAAAAATGGTAATCCTGGGATTGTGATGTATGACATAATAGGCATCTGGGATTAAAAATCCGGGTGTTGACAAGTTGGTATCAAGGCCATCCTGGCCATAGGAGACCCTAGTTAAAATGGACGTCCAAACAAAAACTTAGTTTCAAAACCATAGTGAGTATTTATGAAAAACTATTTCCTCTCTTACCCTTGGGAATTCATTCTTTCTCAAAAATTCATGTTCCTACAATTCTTACATTACTACATAAAATTTGACACACTTGATCACTTCACTAATTTCCTCATCCTTAATTCTTGTAGATGGAGACGCAGTTCAGCAAGTTCTACCAATTGGGCAATGGAGGCCAACTGATCTTCGAGAGGGATCTAGATTCACTATCTGAGTTATTGGGACGCGTGCATCCGGAGTTTCTTGGAGCTCAACTTCCAGGACCCCCAGGAGGAGATGTACAGTGGCTAGTCACTGTCGATCTTCGAGGAAGCATAGAAGCAACAACGTCCGGGAGAATCCAGTTCTCCATGAGAGAGAACAACTGGCTAGATGGATTAGCCAGGGAAATGCATGAAGCTCTCGCACGTCTATATGCCCTTAGTGTCAACCAAATCCAAGGAACCCGTTTTGCTCACTATGCAAGGCATGAATTCATGGGAATGCCGATGGAGATGTCGGGTCACCCGGAGCTGAAGCGTCAAGTGGAGAACCTTGACTTCCTGCTGTACGATTGCCAGAAGGAATTGGACAATACTAGGGAGTTTGCCAACCACAACCGTGCCATTGCTGCCCAGAAGGCCCAGACTTTCTCACTGCTCGTCAAGGACCATCGATCTCTTTGCCTCTAGCGCGAGAAGAAGGATCACACCATCACCCGTCTTTGCGAGATGGTGGCCGACCTCGAGAAGACCATCAAGGAGCAGGAAGCTCAGCTTGCAGCAAAGGAGACAGAAGAGGAGGGTGAACACATCCAGGGAGACATGGATTCTTACCTCAGCAATGATGATGACTTTCTCGAGGAGGATGCCGTGGACTTCTACACCGACGATGAGGACTCCGACTTCATCGATGATGAGTAGATGCACTAGAGCACTGTCGTAGCATGAGATGTATCGGTCCCATTGTATCGTAGCTTGCAGAATCGTTCTTAAAACCATCTGTTTTCCTTGTTGTCGTGTGTGTGTGTATCGTGTGCTTATTTGAATGAATGAAATGGAGTTAGTTGCAAAATCTGAGTCAAACTCAAAGTTTTAGCTTTGAAACCAAAACTATGAACCTTAGAACTTTCCCTCTTACCCCTTTATCTACCTCAATCTTCATATGACTTGTGGAAACCAAGGAGGGAGCAGCTTGTCGCAAGACCCAATGCTGCAGATCTTGCAGAATCTCATCACACACAGAGAAGCAAGGAGAGCAGAGAGCCAAGCTAATCTAGCAACACTGCAACAGATCGCCCATATGGCTCTCAACAACCAAGGGCATGGAAATCAGGATCATCAAGGATCCAAGCTGAAAAACTTCCAGAATACCAATCCCCCAATCTTTAGCACCTCAGAGAACCCATTAGATGTAGATGACTGGTTGCAGACAATGGAGAACAATTTGGAAGTAGCCAGAGTTGATGACAACGAGAAAGTTCTCTTTCCCACCCACTACTTGGTAGGAGACGCAAGAGCATGGTGGAACAACATCCGTCTGATGAACCATGGTCAAGTGATGACATGGGAAGCCTTCAAAATCAAGTTCAGCCACACCCACATGCCGCAGGGCTTAGTCACCAGAATGAGGGATGAATTCATAGAGTTGAAGCAAGGCAGAATGACTATGGTGGAGTATCGTGATAGATTCCTATCACTTGCCAGATATGCACCTGATGAGATCAACACGGAGGCCAAGAAGAAGGAGAGATTCTTGAACGGACTGCATGATGAGATGCAGACTGTCCTCATCAACATCCGCTTGGAGGATCTCGAAGAGCTAGTCGACTCTGCCATTCAGATGGAAGGGAAGATTAACCAGGCAAACGACAACCGCAAACGTCGTATGATGCAGCAAACTGGATCCAGCAGTCACTAGAAGTACCGTCCCAACCCCTCACCAGGATATGCACCGAGGAACAATCGACCCCCATTGTCTGGCCCAAACCTACCCCAACCGTAGCGGAGGCAATGTGAAGTACGGAGGAAACAACAACCACTCTGGCAACACCATTAATTTCAACCGTGCCCCTCCAAAGAGCAACAACAGCCACAACAACAACAACAACACTGCACCCAGAACTGGCAGCAATGCTGTGCCTGTCGCAGCAAAAGACAAGTCTCGGATAACTTGTTTAGAGTGTGGAGTTAAGGGCCACTATTCCAATGAGTGTCCCAAGAAGACCGCCGCCACTGCCAATGTGAATGCCCCAGCTCAACATCAGCGTCGTGTTCAACCCAGAAGAAGATTTGCCCCAGGGAACCCTCATAACCGCAACGGTCGTCTCTTCCACATGAACGCCGAAGAAGCCCAAGAAGCGCCAGACGTAGTGCTGGGTATGTTTTCTATCAACTCAGTTTTAGCAAGGGTATTGTTTGATTCAGGAGCATCACATTCATTTGTCATCGAAGAATTTGCATGCACTAATAAGATCCACCCAACCAACTTGAAGCATGTCATGATAGTTCAAATCCCTGGTTCAACTACAAAAGCTAGAAAAATTTGCAAATCTGTGCCTATCATAATACATGGGATAGATTTTTATGCCAACCTAATAGTACTTGGAACCAAAGGATTGGAAGTAGTACTAGGTATGGACTAGATGTCAAGGCATAAAGGACTGATAGACTGTGCTAAGAAAGTCATCACCATGACCAGTAGCTCTGGAGTAACCGTAGAGCATATATCTGAAACCTTACCTCGTCAATTCAAGTGCAACAAGAGTCTAGCCCTACCCACCATTGACCAAGTCCGAGTAGTCTGTGAATACCCTGATGTATTCCCAGATGAATTTCCAGGTATGCCCCTGGATAGGGATATTGAGTTCATTATCGAACTAATCCCCAGAACCGGACCCATAGCCTAGAGACCCTATAGCATGAACCCCTCTGAGTTAGTAGAATTGAAGAAGCAGTTGGATGACATGCTAGCAACAAGCTTGATTCAACCAAGCGCATCGCCATGGAGATCACCAGTGTTATTCGTCGACAAGAAGGATGGAGGCAACCGTCTGTGCATAGATTATAGAAAGTTGAATGATGTCACCATCAAAAATAAGTACCCTTTGCCAAAGATAGAGGATCTATTTGATCAGTTGACTAGAGCTCAGGTATTCTCAAAGATTGATCTTAGGGGGAGTTATCACCAACTTAAGATTCGTGCAACGGATATTCCCAAGACCGCCTTTACTACTCGCTATGGTTTATACGAGTATATGGTTATGTCTTTTGGATCAACCAATGCCCCTGCTTATTTCATGAATCTCATGAATAAGATCTTTATGAATTTCCTAGATAAGTTTGTCGTTGTGTTTATCGACGATATCCTTATCTACTCCAAGTCCGAAGAAGAGCATGAGCAACATCTGAGAATTATCCTAGAAACCATGAGAGAGCATCGACTGTATGCCAAGTTCAGCAAGTGTGAGTTTTGGCTTAAATAAGTAGGATTCCTAGGACATATTGTGTCTACCGGAGGAGTCTCTGTTGATCCCGCCAAGATCAAAGATGTCAAAGAATGGGAAGTCCCAACCACTCAAACCCAAGTCTGTGCATTTCTCGGATTAGCGGGATATTACCGCAAGTTCATAGAAGGATTCTCGAGCATCGCCAGACCCATGAACCAATTGTTGAAGAAGGACAAGAAGTTTGAATGGACTGACAAATGTGAAGCCAGTTTCCAGGAGCTGAAGAAGAGATTGATATCAGCCCCAATACTGATCATGCCAGATATCAAGAAGCCATTTGAGGTATATTGTGATGCATCCAAGATTGGTCTTGGATGTGTATTAATGCAAGAAGGCAAATTCATCGCCTATTTGTCTCGACAACTGAAGCAGCATGAGCAGAACTATCCGACCCATGATCTTGAATTAGCAGCCGTAATTTTGGCCTTGAAGACATGGCGTCATTATCTGATGGGTAATCACTCTGAGATTTACTTAGATCACAAAAGCTTGAAGTATATTTTCACTCAGAAGGAGCTGAATATGAGGCAAAGGAGATGGATAGAGTTAATCAAGAATTATGACCTTGACATTCACTATCACCCCGGCAAAGCCAATGTGGTAGCGGATGCTCTTAGCAGATTGCCGTGTAGGCTAAACACCATGATTAAGGAGAAGCAGCCAAGTTTGTATGAGGAGTTGGAGAAGTTCATAATTGATAGTTAGCAAAGGATTCTTAGCTAGCATTGAACTTCAACCCACATTAATCAGCCAAATCAAATAAGCCCAGAAGGGAAATGAAAGTATCGACAGAATCAAACGTCGTATTGGTATAGGAAAGGTACCTGGATTCACTGAAGACAAAGAAGTAGTTCTGTGGTACAAAGGACGTATCTATGTGCCAGCAGATTCGAAGCTGAAGCAAGTTATCATGCAGGAAGCTCATGATACTCTTTATTCTATCTAGCCCGGAGGAACAAAGATGTATCAAGATTTGAAGGAGAAATTTGGTGGCACAAGATGAAGAGAGAAATCGGAAGCTACATAGCCAATTGTGACATCTGTCAAAGAGTCAAAGTAGAGCATCAGAGACCCGCTGGACTGTTACAACCTTTGCAGATTCTGGAATGGAAATGGGATTCCGTCGGAATGGACTTTATCACCAGTTTGCCTACTTCTAGTAGCGGAAATGACTCAATCTGGGTCATCGTTGATAGATTTTCTAAGGTAGCTCACTTCATACCTGTCAAGACTACCTACCAGAGTTCGAAGCTAGCAGAACTATAGATTGCTAGGATTGTTAGTCTACATGGAACCCCCAAGACCATAGTTTTAGATCGAGGAACCCAGTTTACCTCGAGATTTTGGCAGAAGGTCCAGGAAGGATTAGGCACCAAATTGAACTTCAGTACCGCGTATGACCCGTAAACTGATGGACAGACTGAGAGAGTCAACTAGATCCTAGAGGATATGCTTAGAGCTTGTCTGTTAGAGTACGGGTCAAAATGGGAAGACTGCCTGCCTTTCGCAGAATTCTCATATAATAACAGTTATCAAGCTAGTTTGCAGATGGCACCATTTGAGTTCCTATACGGAAGAAAGCGTCGCACCCCTTTGAATTGGTCGCAAGTAGGAGAGAGTCAGATTTTTGGACCCGACATTCTTCGAGAAGCCGAAGAGAAGGTTGATGTCTACGCACTTCTATTCTTGTAGACAGTTGTTGGGCCTCCAAGTGCAGAGGTTTGTTGAATAGTAGGAAGTTTTCCCTTAAGTGGATTACCCAAGGTTTATCGAACTCAGGGAGGAAGTGGTCAAAGGTATCCCCTCTCAAGCAACCATGCAATCAAGATACAAGAAGTCTCTTGTGTCCCCAACACACCCAATACACTTGTCAGGTGTATAGGTTCACTAGTTCGGCGAAGAGATAGTGAAATACAAGTGGTATAGATAATTATAAGTGGAAACGGTGATAGAAAATAGCTTGATGGAGTGGAAAAGACTAAAGTAAAACTGAAATAAAGATAGAAGCAAGCAAACATGCAATAGATCTAATAGCAAACGGTGTTTCAGTGCTTAGAAACAAGGCCTAGGGATCATACTTTCACTAGTGAACACTCTCATATAAATATCGTCTCTTTATGATACTACTCTTAACTACTCTCCGGTTGGACACTCTAATCAATGGTAGGGCTATAACAGCACACCTCAAAGTAAGCCTTTTCGCATCTAGAAACCCCACACTGTCACCTTGAGCACTAGATGGTTCCAACAAACACCACAATTTCATAAAGACATCCAACTCCAAATATATCTCATAACAAGTATTTGTAATCTCTAGCCTAAGTGCCACCATGGTATGCACGCTGTCACTTTCACACACATGGGGAGAGCAGAGATCTATTAAAGCACTTGAGTAGCAAGGTAGATCTATAGATTACAAGCTCATGATCTCAATAAGATCATGCATAGAGAGAGATGAACACATAGCTACCGGTAGACCCCCTAGCCTCGAGAGAGAACTACTCCCTCCTCATCATGGGAATCAGCAATGGTGATGGAGATGGCGGTGGAGATCGATGGAGATGGCTCCAGGGACACTTCCCCATCACGGCAGGGTGCCGGAACAGAGACTTTCTGTCACCCGAATCTCCCCTTCGGTGGTGGCGGCGCTGCGGAACTTTTCGTGGCTGGAGGCTTGATGATCTAGGGTTTTGGTATCAGGAGTCTCTTATAGGCGAAGGAGGCAAGGTCGATGGCCGGCCAGGGGGCCCACTTTGGCTTTTGTCCCGTCCAATTCCAAGAATATTCATTTTCTGACTTTCCTGGAACCAAAAACAGTAAAACAGTAATCGGCAATCGTGGCTCTTGTTAATAGGTTAGTCCAAGAAATCATATGAAAAGTACTCCAAAGTTGGAACAAAACACAAGAAAGTAGATAAAACCAAGCATGGAACATCAAAAATTATAGATACATTTGCAATGTATCAACATCCCCAAGCTTAACTCCTGCTCGTCCTCGAGTAGGTAAGTGATAAAAAGAAAGAATAATTTTTGAGGTGACATGCACCATCATAAACTTGATCAAAGTATTTGTAAAACATTGAAAGCTGGGATCATAGTACTTCAATCATAACATGAAAGATAAAGTTCTAACAATAAGGCAAAGCAACTAAGTTGCAACATGAAAAGGCACAAACAAAAGATTCATGAATAACAATGCTTTGCAAGATGTTTGTTTATTTCACATAAAGAAAACATAGCATAGTAGTATTCAGCTTGTCCCTCATAGAGTAGCAAACATAAATGCATAGGACACCTTCAAAGTTCATAAGAGTGACTAGATACAAATAGTTTAAAACAAGCAATATCAAAGTTATGCATCAATCAACAATTCTTGGGACAATGCACATAGAACTAAGAATGGCCACTATGCTCTCAAAGTAGTGCATAAAGATAGAAGGTGGAGACTCAATATAATGGTGGAAGAAAGGCCTTCATAGAAGGAAGCAGAGATTCAAGTTTCATAAAGAGCTTCCAAAAATTATGGTACTTTTTAGCTTTCAGCTCTCATTGCCCCTATCATAAGCATCTCGAATTGATTAAGGTTAAAGTGAACAAACTATGGAGTATATGCTTGACGAAGTATAAGTTAGAAATCTCATGTCCCTTGAATACGAGGGCCGCTCCTCATGCTACTCAAGTTTAGTCACCGGTAAGTTCTTGTCATCGTAAGTACATGTGTATCATAGAGAACCGCCAACGGGGTACCACTTGCCCGATGATACGGAAGAATCCCCATATCAAAATGACAAGGCAAGCAGACAACGAGCATCTCAGCAATCTTCTTATTTACCATGGGAATATGGTGCTTTTTTTCTCTCTTTCCACTTTTCATAATCTTTTTTTTAATTTTTCTGTTTTTCTCAATAGGACTCTTTTTTTATAAGAAGAATGCTTCATAGACAGCTCATTATGGTTACGCTGCAGGTTTCCACCATGTCAGCATGGATTAGACCAACGGCCTAGGCGTTTCTCTAACACATATACATAACTCCATGGACTTACAAGCTCCCCTTTCATTTCACAATCGACATCCATATACAAAAGAGCATGATATCAACTAGGTACAAGTACCAAGTGCAATGTTGAAAGCGTTCCCCATGAAAGCATGGTTCTGCTAATTCTCAACAAATAAGTGCAAGCATATACAACATAGATGACACAATGGTTCAAGTTTATTAAGGGCAAGAAAAGTAAAGTGTGCCATCAAGTTCGTGAGAGCTTTAATCACTATTTTTCGCATAAGAAGTTTAATTCGGAAGGTAAACAAAAGCATGAATATACTTGGAATAGCATAAGCTATTAGGTAGGTATGGTGGAATCTTTGGAATAACTTGGTTTAGGGAGTTGGATGCATGAGTGGAACTCATACTTGGTTGTGGAGGCTAGCAAAAGACTGGGAGCGACAAACTAAGAGAGCAATAATGGCCATAATCATGTAGAGTGACAAAACATCATTGATCAAAGGATAAAGTGATACTACAAGTTGAAAACTAAAGGATCATAAAGGCTTATGGTGACTTTGGATAGTCATAACAAGGTGTGAGCATGCGCCAACTCAACCCAAATAAAGCATCAAAGGAGAATACCACTATACTATGCTTTAATATGCTAAAACAACACATGATTCATCCAAGGCACATTAAGCAATCTCAATTTTTTATAACAATTCATGCTACAACAAATAATACTAAGCATTAAGCCAAAACAATATCAAGCACGGCATGACAAAGCATAGGCCACCATCAAAAACAAGCTCTCTTTACCACTTAAGCATGAGCTTTCCTACTCTTTTCCAAACCAAACCAAACTATTTGAAAACCAATGTATGAAAGAGGGGGTCCAACCAATTTATTAAGCAAACTAAGAAAACAAAGAAAACAAAAAACCAAAACAAGAACAAAAAAGAAGACGCTCCAAGAACAACACAACTGTGCATGAAACAATAAAAATGAAGCGGTTGGAAGAAACCTGGGATTTTTATTAATGAAGAAGGGGATGCCTTGGGCATCCCCAAGCTTTGACGCTTGTACTTCTTGGATATTTATTGGGGTGACACGCGAGGCATACCCAAGCTTGAGCTTTAGTCCATCCTTCATCTCATTACTCATTCCTTCCATACACCTGAAATTTTTTCTTCATACAAAACTTCACACAATCTTTATTAGCAACATTAGTGCACTTAAGATAAATAAGTATTAAGGTTCAGTTCTAACACCAAATAAACTTCCATTAGAACACTATCTACTGTAGCACTTCCCTCAAAAAGCTCAAGTACCCAAAAGAACTCAAGAAGGAACCAACAAGAAGCAAATGCAGAAAATGACAGAAATCTGTCAAAACAGACCAGCAGGTAAAGACGAATTTTTTCAAAGATCTTATGTTGCTCAAATCAAAAAGTGTTGATCTAACGAAAGTTAGGTAACAACCTGGGGCAGAAGCACAAAAAATTACATCTCAATCGGACATACATAGCTCTCTCACAAATTTTTACGGTGAAGCACAAAAATCTGTTTCGGGACAGCAACTTTCCCAATCATTACTTCTCTCTCATTAGAGGTTACTCTTGGCACAAAAAACAAATAAAAAGTATAAGGAGCGGTTATTACTGAAGTAATAACTTCCAAGACTCATCTAAAACTTTTGGGTTATCTCCCAGTAAATACTTTTCTTTAACGCCTTTAAGTTAGGCATGATAGTTTGAGAAGATGCTCACATAAGAAATATGAATTGAAGTAAAAGAGAGCATCAAGAAGCAAATTCAAAGCACATTTAAGTCTAACCCACTTCCTAGGCATAGGAATCTTGTAAAGAAACAAGTCATGAAAGCACAAGGCAACAAGCATAGGAAAGAAAAACAAGTACAACTTCAAGACTTTCAACATAAAGAGGGGAAACTTAATATTATTGAGATGCATAAAACCATGTTTCCCTCTCTCATAATAACTTTCTGTAGCATCATGAATAAAATTAACAATATAACTATCACATAAAACATTCTTATCATGAGCCACATGCATAAAAGAATTAATACTCTCCACATAAACATAGTCATTCTTATTAATTGTAGTGGGAGCAAATTCAACAAAATAGCTATCATTATTATTCTCATCACCATAATCATCAAATATAGGAGGCATATTATAATCATTAATTTTCTCCTAAATAGTAGGTGGACTGAAAATATCATATTCATCATTGTAATCATCATAAATTGGAGGTTTGGTATCATCATAAGCAATAGAATAGATATCTTCCAAAGCTAGGGAACTAAAAAGATCATTTTCATAAAAACTAGCTTCCCCAAGCTTAGACTTTTCCATAGCATTAGCAATAATGGTGTCCAAAGAATTCATACTAACAACATTGCTATTAGCATGCAAATAAAGTTCTATAGGTTTTTTAATTTTCTCTTCAAACACTTCATGTCCTAACTCAAGATAAATACTATAACGCTCTCTAATTTTGTTGTTGTTTTCCATTAAGCCTAACTAGTGAAAACAAGAAACAAAAAGACAAAATTGCAGAATCTAAAGGAAATAACTTCGAGCACTCACACCAGAGGATGTGAGTACCTTTTACCTTACCTCCCCGACAACGACGCCAAAAAATAGGCGTTTCCCATGGGAGGTTCTTCTTCTTTAATCCTCCGGTGTGAATACCTTTTACCTTACCTCCTCGGCAACAGCGATAGAAAATAGCTTGATGTTTACGCACTTCTATTCTTGTAGACAGTTGTTGGGCCTCCAAGTGCAGAGGTTTGTAGAACGGCAGCAAGTTTTCCCTTAAGTGGATTACCCAAGGTTTATCGAACTCAGGGAGGAAGTGGTCAAAGGTATCCCCTCTCAAGCAACCCTGCAATCAAGATACAAGAAGTCTCTTGTGTCCCCAACCCACCCAATACAATTGTCAGGTGTATAGGTGCACTAGTTCAGCGAAGATATAGTGAAATACAAGTGGTATAGATAATTATAAGTGGAAACGGTGATAGAAAATAGCTTGATGGCGTGGAAAAGACTAAAGTAAAACTGAAATAAAGATAGAAGCAAGCAAACATGCAATAGATCTAATAGCAAATGGTGTTTCAGTGCTTAGAAACAAGGCCTAGGGATCATACTTTCACTAGTGAACACTCTCATATAAATATCGTCTCTTTATGATACTACTCTTAAATACTCTCCGGTTGGACACTCTAATCGATGGTAGGGCTATAACAGCACACCTCAAAGTAATCCTTTCCGCATCTAGAAACCCCACACTGTCACCTTGAGCACTAGATGGTTCCAACAAACACCACAATTTCATAAAGACATCCAACTCCAAATATAACTCATAACAAGTATTTGTAATCTCTAGCCTAAGTGCCACCATGGTATGCACGCTGTCACTTTCACATACATGGGGAGAGCAGAGATCTATTAAAGCACTTGAGTAGCAAGGTAGATCTATAGATTACAAGCTCATGATCTCAATAATATCATGCATAGAGAGAGATGAACACATAGCTACCGGTAGAACCCCTAGCCTCGAGAGAGAACTACTCCCTCCTCATCATGGGAATCAGCAATGGTGATGGAGATGGCGGTGGAAATCGATGGAGATGGCTCCGGGGGCACTTCCCCGTCCTGGCAGGGTGCCGGAACAGAGACTTTCTGTCCCCCGAATCTCCCCTTCGGTGGTGGCAGCGCTGTGGAACTTTTCGTGGCTGGAGGCTTGATGATCTAGGGTTTTGGTATCGGGAGGCTCTTATAGGCGAAGGAGGCAAGGTCGGTGGCCGGCCAGGGGGCCCACACCATGCCCTGGCGCGACCTGGGCTGGCCCGCGCCAAGGGGTGGTGTGGCCACCCTATGGCCCCTCTCCGACTCTCCTTCTGGGTCTGTGAGTCTTCCGGGAAAATAGTAACTTTGGCTTTTATCTCGTCCAATTCCGAGAATATTCATTTTCTAACTTTCCTGGAACCAAAAATAGCAGAAAACATGCAATTGGCACTGTGGCTCTTGTTAATAGGTTAGTCCAAGAAATCATATGAAAAGTACTCCAAAGTTGGAACAAAACACAAGAAAGTAGATAAAACCAAGCATGGAACATCAAAAATTATAGATACATTTGCAATGTATCAAAGGTTCACAAAGTCCGTGAGCACCTCAAGACCGCCCAATCCAGACAGAAGAGTTATGCTGGAAAGAGAAGGAGAGACCTGACTTTCAATGTCGGAGATTTTGTATATCTCAAGGTTTCGCCATTTAAGGGAACCCAATGCTTTAGTCTGAAAGGAAAGTTAGCCCCCAGATATATCGGGCCCTTAAAAGATTTTGAACCGTCGAGGAGAACTATCATATCAACTGGAA
Organism: Avena insularis; assembly: GCA_023614405.1. Lineage (NCBI taxonomy): Eukaryota > Viridiplantae > Streptophyta > Magnoliopsida > Poales > Poaceae > Avena > Avena insularis. Next base: position 229,333,097 of record CM042694.1, on the reverse strand, counting down.
CTTCCATAGGAGATGTCAGCTATCCATAGTGTGTTCCATATCTCGTTACTTCGCAAATGCCTGGAAGTGCCAAAAAAGACTGAAGTTTTCAAGAACATCGATCACCGAGCTGTTGAGATCAACAATGACCTGACATATCATGAAGTGCCCATCCGTATCTTGGAGGAAGCTTACAGAACCACCAGAACCAGGAGCATCAAGTTGCTCAAGATTCAATGGAGCAACCATACCGAAGAGGTGTCAACACCCGGATTTTTAATCCCAGATGCCCGTTATGCCATACCTTGCAATCCCAGGATTACCATTTTTGCGAGACATAACGGATTGGATATCATAGTACATCATCCATTACAAACCATACATAAGGTTTTACACAAATAAGGATCTCATGATCCAGTCTTTAATACAACAAGCAGCGGAAATAAACGATAGCATAGCGGTGGGGTCCATCTTCAGGGGCACAGTAATCTTGTGACAAGGCGATAGTCCTAGTTATCATAGCCGTCCTGCTAACCATCATCTTGATACTCTCCTTCATAGTCTGGCCATGATAATAGCTAGGGACAAAAGCCATGAGTACTCTTTAAGTACTCGCAAACTACTACTAGCAAGGGTTATAATCTTAAGTTAAAGTACGGAATTTAAAGAATAACTATTAAGTTAAGTTTGAAACCTAAGCTGAGTTCTGAAACAAGAAAAGATAAAATAGAAGTCTAGAATCACTTAAGTTGGGAAGCTATTTTCATCTACACAACCCTGTTGTGGTCAAGTCAAGGTTCATCATTCATTTCAAGTTATTTAGAAAACATCTGACAACGAAACAGTATGGCCATTCCAACTGTCCATAATCATGACGCGGCTATTCGAATAGTTTGACACTCTGCAGAGGTGGTACACTTTCACCACAAGATTCGATACATCTGTCAGGGATAACCTTGAATCATCATACTTAGTATGCAGATAATCAAACATAACCTTCCCTTTACACACCCTAGTACAAGCACCTCTCCTATGAGCATGGCCTCCCAACCATGACCATCAGTCATCTTGGGCACTGCATAGGTGGACAACATTGAGAGGTAGCCTCAGCTCAAACCTCTCCCGTGAGGTAACTAATACTAATGCATATAAATTTCCAGCTAAGCCTTACCCAATTCAGGTAATGTGGTTGTACAGTAAATTTGGAATGGTATCGCATCCGAATCCAACCATCAGTTTTATAAAAAGGGTTAAGGCTCATGCCTCATCATTTTCATCATCATAAACCAATTGGGTTTCTCAACACGTGTCAAAACATCTCAATAGAATGACTCATCATTCCTAGGATTTCATAACTCATTTTCACCAAGTGTTCCCATCTAAAATGACTCAAGTTTGATCTATTCTAAAACACTAGGTTAAGAGTGTTCACTAAGGTGGAAAGGTGGGATCAATCTCATGCCATAGCATGACATCTAAGGGTTTCTAATTAGGTCAAGTTTTATACTCTTCATGATACCTTCAAAAATTAATTAAAGAACTTTGTGTAAGCTAAGGGGGTGTGATCAAGGTATGCTTAAGACATCTTTACTAAACTATCTAGTTTTATTCTAGCTTGCTACAATAGCTTACTAAAGCATGTTTGCAAGGGTTAGCTTGCCACTAATAGCTTGCTAAAGCATGTTTGCAAGGGTTAGCTTGCCACTAATAGCTTGCTAAAGCATGTTTTCAAGGGTTAGCTTGCCACTAATAGCTTGCCTTGGTTGGTGCAGTGGTTGAAGTGTTCTTCTTCTTCTTCTTCTTGGTAGAACTCCTCCTCCTCGAAGGCTTGGTCGGTACTAGCATCTAGAAATACATAGGGAGTGCACAATCACCAAACAATACTTAACTTAGGCTAAGTAGTATTCTAAACCACACAATTGATGATCTATTATCATCCCAAACATCATAAGTTTAATTCAATAGTTTCAACCTTTTTTTATTTTGGAAAAGTAATTTCTACTCATTGAAATAATAACTAAGATTTAATATTCACCACCAAAATATGGGATCATGTGGACACATGTCCTCACCACATATTCTAACATGTGGGAATGAGATTTAAAGGTTGGATCAATATTACTTTGGTTTAAGTTTATTATTTAATGATTTAAAGTGACTAGAAATGCCTATATAGCATTATTTTGGTACTAGTCCAAAGTCAGTGCCTGTAAACCTTAATATTATTACATATTTGGATAGATATGATGAAATGTGATTTGTGAGAGTTGGAATCAACTCAAAAGCTAACTTGGTTGATTTTATAAAAATGTTTCAAGTTGCAAAAGCTTCTGTCTTCTTATTTTTATTAGGAGAAATCTATAACTCTAAATGAATTAAATCCAACGGGCTTGGATATAGCATTTCAATACCTTCCAGAAAAAATTAGTTTCATGCCATTTGGATTTGTCAAACTCACAGAAATGAATTTTGAAACACTGGACAGAAACTATATTCTAACTAAAAAGAAAAACCTAGATTTGAATCTACGGGCTTGCGCGGGAAAGGAAATGGGCCGGCCCAGTGGCTGCTGACATGGGGCTCAGTGACAGGTCCCACTGGTCATGGCACTTAAACGCTGAAGCGATGCAGCTGTGGTGGGCCGTGCGATTAGAGGCTAGATCTACGGATGAGGGTCGTCGTCCACGACGGACGGGTCGTCGGTGAGCTCGAACCCTAGCGGCTCGGTGGGGGTCTCTTTGAAACCGGGGCTCCGGTGAGGTTGGCGATCTTGGCGAACGAAGTGGAAGACGACGGCGAGGCAAGGCGTGGTCACGGCGGAGCTTGGGGTGGCCGGAATCAACGGCACCCTTCTTCTCCAGAGGCAAGGGGTGGTTGAGGTTCAGAGAGGTGAGGGGAGTGGAATGGTGTGAGTCTTTGGTGCTGGGGAGGGCTCCTTTTATAGGCTCGACGGTGAGACCGAGCGGGATGGGCGGTCGACGGTGGCGACATGGCTACGGCGAGCTAGCGGCATGGATGGGGATGGCGATCGATGGGCGGTCCCCTGGCGGTGCTCTAGCGCTTCAATGCGGCCGTAGGGGCGGTGGTATGCGGTCGGGGTGAGGTGGCGCTCTACGCGGCCGAAGCGGCTGTGTCCACGGCGAGCGGTGGCTGTGGGGCTTTGGGCGGCGAACGGGGGTGTCTGGGGTGTTCTCTAGGTCGAGGCGAAGCGGTGGGCGCGGGCTGGTGTCGAGCGGCGTCTTGTGCAGGCGGGGACAGGGCGCGCTCTACGGGCGGCGTCGGCATGGTCTGGTGGCACTGGGCGCGGCTTCTCCTCGGTGGTCCACGGCTGCTCTTGGCTCGAGCAAGGGACAGAGAGGGGCGGTGCGGCGTTGGCTACCTCCTAGACATGGCGAGGGAAGTTGGCGGCTGTTGTGGCGCGATGTCGCCGGTGGGGGTGCTCAAGGTGCTCAGCCTTAATGGCCATGACCATTTGGTCGTGTGCACAGGGTGTGGCCGGGCTAGCAAAAGGTAGGGCTGGTACTGAGGGAACAAGGGGACAAGGTTAGGCACAAATGGTGACCAAGATCACTGCTCAAATCAGTGTTTTAATTTTGGCCAGATTTGTGCACACAAGCTGTTTGATGAAATGGCCGCAAGAGAAAAAGTTTTGAATTTTGAGCTCAAAAATTTTGGGTGATCTTCACTATTGCTTGGTAGTCTGGTTGCAAGGGTTTTGAAAATGGAGCTCAAATACATGGTTTTTGAAATAGGGGTGATCTATGCATATGCATTAGATTCAATTTTAAACTATCATTTAAAATAGTTTCCAGAATGTTTTTAGAAGATCAAAAGGTGGGCCTTGGTACCTCATTATGTGTACTAGCAAGGGGTGCAAAGATCCAGAATTGTTTCTGTTAAGGATTGAGTACTAGGAATAGCCAAAGTAGGCATGAGAGTTAAATTTGTCCAAATGACCATTGCTTCATTTTAATTCTTTTTGATTTGATTTCTTTTAGGAAAAGTTTGGGAATGATGTTTAAATCACCTAAGAAACATTTTAGAAGCAAAGGATCACACAATCATGGCAATTCAAAACAACTCCTATTTTAAATGCACACATATATGAATGCTTTCATTTTAAATTTGGAAAAGTTTTTGTTAACCCCATTTTTGGATGATTTGATCATGATAAGCTTGGATTGAAGTTTTGGGATGTTACAAGAGGAAGCCACTTGGGAGCGAGAAGATTACATTAGGACAGAGTTCTTAGATCTCTTTAGTTCCTAGTTTTCTCTCGTAAATCTCGGGACGAGATTTTGTTTAAGGGGGGAAGGTTTGTAACATCCCAAAACTTTAATCCAAGGTTATTAAGATTCAAATGATCAAAAATTAGAGTTAACAAAAACTTTTCCAGTTTAAAAATATTAAAGCATTCATATGTGTGTGCATTTAAATAGGAGTTGTTTTGAATTGCCATGATTAAGTGATCCATTGCTTGTAAAATGATTCTTAGGTTAAATAAACATCATCTATATCATTCCCAAACAAATCCCAAAGAAAAATAAATCAAAATGAATAAAAGAAAGAAATGGTCATTTGTGCCATTTTAACTACCATGCCTACTTTGGCTATTCCTAGAACTCAAAACGTAACAGAAAAAAATGTGGATCTTTGCACCCCTTGCTAGTACATGTAATGATGTACCAAGGCCCACTTTGTGATCTACCAAAAACTTTCAAACACTAATTTTAAATGGCAATTGAAAATTGAATGTAGTTCATATGAGAAGATCCCACTTATTCAAAAACCACTCAAAGGAGCTCCATTTTCAAAACCCAAGCAACCACAGAGGCTTAAGAATGTGTCTAGCAACTCCACCAAAATTCAACCAAAAATTCAAATATTTTTCTCTTGCGGCCATTGTGTCGAACAGGTGGCATGCACAAAAATTCTGCCTAACTAATACTATTTGGTGATCAATGCATTGTCGAATATTTGGGCAAATTTTGGTCCCCTAGTCTCCCCCAGCTCAAAGCCCCTAACCAGCTGACCCATTGGACTAGAGCAGCAATAGCGCGTCGCCCGTTTTTGGTCGCCGCCGGCCGAACGTGGACAACTCGCAGCAGACGGCGCCACGCCATTCCAGCGCCACCACTAGCTCCGCCTAATGCTACCACCGCCCCCTGTCCACCCCTCGATCACCCCAGGCCCTGGACCACACCCCAGCGCCGCCGCCCATTCTCTCTGCGCCGTGCTCAGTGCGTCCCAGAGCGCGATCATCGCCAGCACGCAACAGACCGCCATTGGACATAAAATCCTGCACGCCGCTCCGCCTCAACCCCAGCACCCCGCCAGACATGGCCATGCGCTGCCGCGCGACCCACAGTCGCCGTGCGCCGCGTTGAGCACCGCCTCTGTCTCCCAGAGCGTGGGATCCTCCCGACCAAACGCCACCACCCCTAGCCGTGCATTAACACTGTAGAGCACCTCCAGGAGGCAGGCCACCGTCCGCCTACGCCGCCCATGCCTCTAGCCGCCTGTATCAGCGTCCCCGACGAGCTCGCCGTCATACCGCTCGGTCCCCTCACCGCCCTATAAAAGGAGCCCTCCCCAGCACCAATGACTCACACCATTCCACTCCCCTCTCCTTATTGATCCTTCCCCACCTCTCGCCGGAGCCGCTCGAGCCATAGTTCGCTGGAATTTAGCCGGAGGAGCCCGCTGCAGAGGAGGAGACGGCGCCGTCGATTTTGTCCACCACAGGAGCTGCCGCGACCTCGCCCGAGCTTGTCGTCGTCCACCAGTTCGTTTGCCCACCTTGCCGTAGTAGCTGGAGCCTTGGTATTCCCCCTATCCACCCCCACCGAGCCGCTAGGGTTAGTCCTCGCTGACAACCTGTTCGCCGGAGATGACACTCCTCAACCGTAGATCTCACTTTTAATCTAACGGCCCACGTTGCCGGGTACCGCTTCGCGTTTAAAGAGTCGCTCACATATGGACCCCCCTGTCAGCTGTTCTCTGCACCGCGCAGTACCACTGGGCCGGCCCATTTCCGTTCCCGCGCTAGCCCAGCAATTCAAATTGAGGTTTTTCTAATTAGGTTTGAACTTAGTTCTGTCCCCTAGTTTGAAAATCATTTCAGAGAGATTTAAAAATCCAAATGGAGTGATTCAAATTGTGTTAGAAACCTATTGAAAAGATCTATCCAAGACCATTGGATTTAATTCATTTAGAGTTAGAGATCTCTCCTAGTAAAAATAACAAGACAGAAGCTTTTGCACACTCAAACATTTTTATAAAATCAACCAAAATAGCTTTTGAGTTGATTCCAACTCTCAAAAATCACATTTCACCATACCTATCTGAATATGTAATAATATTAAGGTTTGCATGCAGTGACTTTGGACTAGTACCAAAATAATGCTATATAGGCATTTCTAGTCACTTTAAATCATTAAATATTAAACTTAAACCAAAGTAAATGTTATCCAACCCTTAAATCACATTCCCACATGTTAGAATATGTGGTGATGACATGTGTCCACATTATCCCATATTTTAAGTGGTGAATATTAAATCTTAGTTAGTTTCAATGAGTAGAAATTACTTTTCTTCAATAAAAGGAATGAAACTAATTAATAAAATCTTGTGATGCGTGTGATGATAATAGATCATCAAATGTGTGCCTTAGTGTGCTAAGTAGACTAGATAAGAATTGTTTGGTGATTGTGTACTCCGTATGTATTTATAGACGATAGTACCGACCAAGCTTTTGAGGAGGAGTGCTATCATGAGGAGGAAGAAAACTTCAACCACTGCACCAACCAAGGCAAGCTAACACTTGCAAGTATAATACTTAGCAAGCCACCATTAACAATGCAAGCTAACACTTGCAAGTATAATGCTTAGCAAGCTAGAATTAAGCTAGATGGTTTGAGCAAAGATGCTTTAGGCATGCTTTGGTTATACCACTTTGACTATTACCTACCCCAAGTATTATTTCCAAGCTTTACTTTCTTTAATTTTCCAAAGTCCTTTACTTGTTTTGAAGGTAGCATAAAGAGTATAAAACTTGACCTATCTAAATAACTTTAGATGTCATTCTATGGCATGAGATTGATCCCATCTTTCCACCTTAGTGAACACTCTTAACTTAGTAGTTTAGAGTAGATAAAAACTTGAGTCATTTTAGATGGGAACTCTTGGTGAAAATGAATTGTGAAAACCTTGGAATGATGAGTCATTCTATTGAGATGTTTTGACATGTGTTGAGAAACACAAATGGTTTATTACGATGAAAATGTTGAGGCATGAGCCTTAGCCCTTTTACAAAAACTGATGGTTGGATTCAGATGCGATACCATTCCAAATTTACCGTACAACCACAATACCTGAATTGGGTAAGGCTTAGCCACAAGTTTATATGCATTAGTATTAGTTCCCTCACGGGAGAGGTTTGAGCTGAGGCTACCTCTCAATGTTGTCCACCTATGCAGGGCCCAAGATGACAAATGGTCATGGTTGGGAGGCCATGCTCATAGGAGAGGTGCTTATACTAGGGTGTGTAAAGGAAAGGTTATGTTTGATTATCTGCATACTAACTATGATGATTCAGGGGTATCCCTGATAGATGTATCAAATCTTGTGGTGAAAGTGTACCACGTCTGTAGAGTGTCAAACTATTCGAATAGTCGCGTCCGCGGTTATGGACAGTTGGAGTGGCCATACTGTTTTGTTGTCAGATATCTTAAAAATGACTTATGAAATGAATGATGAATCTTGACTTGACCACAACAGGGTTGTGACTATGGCACTAGCTTCCCAACTTAAGTGATTCTAGAACCTTATTTTATCTTTCTTTGTTTCAAAACTCAGCTTAGGTTTCAAACTTAACTTTATAGTTAAACTTAGAGTTAGCACTTTACACTAGAATTATCTTAATTGTTAGTGGTAGTTTGCGAGTACTTAAAGTGTACTCATGGCTTTTGTCCCTGGCTATTCTCATGGCCAGACTATGAAGGAGACTACCAAGATGATGGATAGCAGGATGGCTATGATAACTAGGACTATCTTCCTTCGTCAGCATTGCCTGTGCCCCTGAAGATGGACCCCACCGCTACGCTTATTTATTATTCCGCTGCTTGTTGTATTAAGACTGGATCATGAGATCCTTATTGGTGTAAGACCTTATTTATGGTTTGTGATGGATGATGTACTGTGATATCCAATCTGTTATGTCTCGCAAAAATGGGAATCCTGGGATTGCGATGTATGACATAACAGGCATCTGGGATTACAAATCCGGGTGTTGACAGTGTGGGTAAAGTGTACAACCTCTGCAGAGTGTAAATCTATTCAAATGGCCACGTCCGCGGTCATGGACGATTGGGAAGGTTCCTGTAGAGCGGTGCTGGTTTTGTTTTCAAAAAGGATTTATGAAAAGCAGTGGCTTTGAAATGTTTTGACCATGGGATGGTCAAAAAGGATTCCTGTTCTGACCATGGGATGGTCAGAACAGAATGAAAGGAGTTTGGTAATGGGACGACCGGAAGAAAGGATCAAATGGGTGACCTAGTCCTGATGTTTTCCAAAACTTTTCAAAAAGGTTTCCAAAATGTGTACAAAAGTTTTCAACAAAGATATGTAGATGCTATATCTACAAGAGAAACTAATTGAGAAAAGAACCTCTCTTGGAGCCCTCCTACTACCACAGACATATCGTATATCTTCCTGCTATTATTATTTCTCTTAAGGTGGTTTGCGAGTACATTCAAAGTACTCACTGGCATTGTCCCTGGCTATTAACTTGGTCAGATATCAAGAAGAGGGTGAAGTGGACGACGGTGCAAGCTAGGACGTTCTCCCAGTCAGTTGCCTGTAGGTTAAGGCATGGATTGGGTTCTACGCTTGATGAAGTTCTGCTGATGATTATTGATGTAGCCATAACGACATTTATGTAAGTATTGTAAATTCGGTATGTATCGGATGTTGTAATGATACTTGTCGGTTATGTGCCACGAATGACTGATCATGGGATCGTGGTTGTATGCATAACAGGGATTTCCGGAGAATTAATCCGGGGGCCCCACAGACTTGGTATCAGAGCCATCCTAACTATAGGAGAACCTTAGTTAGCATGGTCACTAGACATGAACCTTATTTTGAAACCCCGACTTTCAAAAAAAAACTAGCTTCTCAATGAATCTCAAAAGGTTCCACTTCTTCTCTTACTCCAAGAAAATGTTTTCAAAAATGGTTCCCTCTATCCCTCGTCCAAACATCAAACCTACGGATTTTAAATTACCAGGATGTAGAACCCGCCAAAGACAATGAGAACAATATGAAGACAAGCAACTTCCAGCAAAAACAAGGAGACTACAACATCGCTCGACCCGTGGAATCCTCATAACCAGAAGACATCAAGTGATGCACTATCAAGAAGCGTCCAAGATACGACGAAGGCTTTATCGGCAAGATAGTGACTCCGACCTGAAGAAAGACGATATCTAGGGTCAATAGTCCTAAGAATAGGATTCCCCTACATTGCGAGTAGTTAACTCCTTGGTCCCTAGCATTGACCGTGTTTGCTTGCCTAATTCCATCCTGTGTTGCTTGATGTGTGATGGTTGCCGAGGACATTGTGATTCTCTCGCTGTATTCGCCTTGTTGTATGTTCTGGTTTGCCTTGACCTCATTAAAAATGTGACTCGAGGAGCGATAACCCACCTAATAACTCAGGAAACCCCTGTGTTAGCTGTCGGTAATGAGACCCTGACTAACCTCAAGAGTATATGAGAGGAAAAGCATCGCAAGAACCAGGAGTTCGACATCGTCAAGTCAGAATCAACTCAGATATTTCACCTCAGCAGGACGGCATACCTTGTCAAACTCACCTCACAAGACTCTTCAATAGCACCACACTCCCTTGTTTCTCAGTCATCAATAACAAGAATTTTGTTGGAGCTGGAAGTTGATCACCGAAGGATCCTCAATATCCATAGGAAACCACCTGATAAGTCAACCAAGACAAGAAGTGAAGACCTAACCACACTAACCTTTATTGTATTAGAGCTTCTAACCGCCTCAGGAGACTAACTAATCTAGTCAACCCTACCCAATCTAACGGAATGATACTCCCTAGAAGGTCAGAACCACCCCTAAAGTCAGATGATTAGGAAGCGTGAAGACAACGAGTCTACTCCACCACCAATCAGAAGAAACACAAGAAATGCTAGTGAAGACCTCTTACCCGACGCTGACTACTTCAACTCTGACTAGCTACTAGCAAGAGAGTCGTAAGCAGCTAGCTTGCCCTGAGCTAACTCCATAAGGCTTCGTTAGGAAACCACCCTCGCCAAGGTGTACAGAAATAGGTGTCACTCGAAAAACCCTAGTGAAGCTCTAAGGTGGAAAGACTGCATCTTTCCACTCAATCCCCAGAGGACCGTCGGCAAAAAGATAATCTAGAAAAGATCCCCGGATCATACCAACTCTCGCCAAACAACAACTCGCGAGTCGTCAGAGGAGAAACTAACTGAAGATTCTACAAAGTCCCTCCGCTACTTCAGCTGAAGACCCACCCGAAGGACCGCCGAACCGCTAACCCCTAGGTCCTTAATGCTTAGAGGACGTCAGACTCCAATGACTCAACCAGGCTAAGTATGAATAATAGTAGTATATAACCCCCATAGGCCATAGCTTCACGGACGCCTTCTGAAGACCTCTCCAGCAGACAAAATTCTACCGGGGGGATTCCTTCCCAGAAAGGGGAGATCATCACCATCAACACCACCATCAAGCTAGACTTCATCGGGATCATCATCATCATCACCATCATCATCTCCACCAGCACTGTAACATCCCAATTTCAGCAACCCTGATTAGTTGTCCAGAATGCAAAAATCAGGGGGAACAAAAACTTTTTCTTGCTTAATGCTGAAGTGCTTGCTTGTTGTTTGAATATGTTTATGCTTATTAATGTGTATTAGATGATATACTCCTTACCTTAACACCAGTTGACAAAAGCTACTTCCCAAAATAGTCTTGGCTTAATTTCCATATTCTCAAATGTTCTGACATTTCAAAACCTGAGCCAAGAAGCCTTTGCCAACTAACTATTTTAGTAGCTTCTATTGATCAAACTATGGAGAACTATATAACATAATCTCCTTATGTTTTAGAGACATGACCTTCTACCATTCTTATCTCTAGATTTTACAAAACCTTTTTATGAAGCATTTGAACTCTACTCTTGGTAGAGATACCAAAGACTCTCACCTTATTCAAACTCCAACCTATTTATAAGTACCCATCCTTACCTCAAGCTAAGCTTGGTGGTAACCCCAGTAGTAGTTGATTTGTTGGTAAGATGAGTTGCCTTGATCTGCTATTTGAATTGTCTGCTTGGGAGATAATATGAGCTACTATAGGAGCTCATCACTAGGATCAAGATGTCTCCAAATCATCCCACCCTAAGCAAGAATACAATCGGGATCTGATCCCTAGCTACTAAGTGATCATCTAAAACTCTTAACCAGATCAATCCTGAAGAAATCCCTTCTGGAAGTTTCCAAATCAATGAGGACCAATATCAAGCATGGATCCCTTCTACTAAATCTACTATTCAACCACATCCACTTAATGATGCTTTGGTACCTTACAACCCATCAAAAACATCCCCACTCATGTTCTAGTCAAAAACCCTAAATCTTCCAAATTTGGCTAAGTCTGGAAATATGTTTCCAACATCACCTTTTTGAATGACTCCCCTTTTCAACCCTTGTGTATTTTTGGTAATGCACTTGAACCATCTTTTTAACCATCCTAAGGACTACCAAGGACCACTCTTTTGTCCTGCTAGCCCGTTTGCAGCGGGGTCTCAAGGGAACTACTGGAAATTAAGGTGCTCCTTTTAATAGAGCACCGGAGCAAAGCATTAAGACTCTGAAAACACATGTGATCCTCACATCAAAGCCATTCCCTCCCGTTATCCTGATTTTTGTCACTTCGGGGCCATTAGTTCCATACAACAACGTGTGTATACAACTTGTAGATAAGACCAAAAACAATACTATCATAATGAATCAATAACATGTTCAGATCTGAAATCATGGCACTCGGGCCCTAGTGACAAGCATTAAGCATAACAAGTCGAAACAAAGTCATAAAGCACTAATAAAAGATATTAGGCACCATGCCCTAACAATCTGATGCCATTACATGAACGATCTCATCCAATCCCTACCATCCCCATAGCCTACAGCGGGGGATTACTCACTCATAGATGGGGGAAACATGGATGGTCGATGGAGAAGCGATGGTGATGACGATGGCGATGATCTCCTCCATTTCCCCGTCCCGGCAGGGTGCCAGAACAGAGTTTCTGGTGCTATTTCATGGAATCTGGTGGTGGCGGTGGAGCGGAACTCCTTCTGGAAGAGAGAGGCCGAGGGGGTGCCTGGGGGGGCCACACCACCCCCTGGCGCGGCCTGGCCTGGCCCGCGCCACCAGGTGGTGTGGCCACCCCCTGGCTCTTCTCCGTCTTGTATTCTGGCTCCTGGAGTCTTCGGGTGAAATAGGATTTTTGGCATATTTTCCGGGATTTTTCCTGATAGTTGATTTTCTGCACAAAAAGTAGACACGAAGGCAATTCTGCTGAAAACAGCGTCAGTCCGCATTAGTTGTATCCAAATCACACAAGTATATAGGAGAAACAATAGCAAAAGTGTTCGAGAAAGTAGATACGTTTTGTACGTATCAACTCCCCCCAAGCTTAGCTTATTGCTTGTCCTCAAGCAATTCAGTTGAAAACTGAGTGTGATAAAAGAACTTTCACGAACACATTTGCTTCATAAGATGTAAATATTTTTAGCTTTGTGATCAACTACTTAGACCAATTCATAATAAATAGTATGCAACTGAGTCTACTTAATAGTCATTGCAAGCTATGAAGAGATTTCAACTCAAAAATAATAACTAGCATGAACTATAAACGTAAGCAACATTACAATGCTCATAAAAAGGTATGATAGAGTGGTATCTCGCTTGCCTTTGATTATGAATGTCAAGGCACCTCTGAAGTTCAACTGATAACTAGAAGTAAAGATATCAAGGATACAAGCATCAAAGTCATAACACAAATAATCAAGCAATGGGACAAACACAAAGAATGACAACTATGCTCTCAAGAAGGTGCTCAGAGAATATGTGGAGACTCAACAAGTAAAAGAAAAGGTTTTGAATAATTTGAAAGGCTTCCAAATGCTGAAAGTATGGTACTCATTAGCTTTAAGCTCTCATTGCCCCTGTCATAAGCATCTTTAATGTGGTTAAGGTGAAAGCGAGGTCCAATCTGAGTTATATGCTTGATAGACTATAAACTGAAAATCCCAAGTCCCTTGAGTACGAGGGCCGCTCCTCATGCTACTCAAGTTTAGTTACCGGTAAGTTCTTGTCATCGTAAGTATGTGCGTATCATTGAGAACCGCCAACGGGGTACCCCTTGCCCGATGATACGAAAGAATCCCCATATCAAAATGACAAGGCAAGCAGACAATGAGTATCTCAGCAATCTTCTTATTTACCATGGGAAAATGGTGCTTTTTTCTCTCTTTCCTATTTCCATAAATCTCTTTATTTTTCTTTTTCTCAATAGCTATCTCTCTCTTTTTTTTATAAGAAGAATGCTTCAGAGATATCATTATGGTTACGCTGCAGGTTTCCACCATGTCAGCATGGATTAGACTAGCGGCCCAGGCGTTTCTCTTAAACACATACATAACTCCATGGACTTACAAGCTCCCCTTTTATTTCACACCGACGACATCCGCAAACAAAAGAGCAAGGTATCGACTGGGTATATATTTACAAGTGTTGAAAGCGTTCCCCGTGACAACACGGTTCTGCCAATCCCCAGCCTATAATTTGCAAGCATATAACTTTCATGGAGAATTCACAATGGTTCAGATTTATTAACTGTAGAAAATAAAGTGTGCCATCAAGTTCGTGAGAGCTTTACTAACTAATTTTCTCATAACAAGCAAACATTTTATTCGGAAGAAAACAAGGCATATTGAATATGCACGGAAGTAGCAAATGATGCTAATAGGTAGGTATGGTGGACACTTTGGCAATATTTGGTTTAAGGGAGTTGGAAACATGAGTAAAACACTCAGTGGGAGTGGAGGCTAGCAATAGTAAGGGAGCGACAAATGAGAGAGAAATAGCTGTCATTATCATGCTTGCAACAAAACAGGACTACTCATGGCATGAAAGTGATTCAACATCCTCAAGGCAAAATAATTCATCGAGGCTTAACTGATTATTACAGTCATGTACATGCGTGAGCATGTGCCAAGTCAATCAAATGAAACATTCAGAGGAGGATACCAAGGTGTCATACCAATTTATGAATATAGCAATGCAAGCAAACATTCATAAGACATGCTACAAACTATTAGCGAGCTGGAGCTAATCATATGAAAGCAAGAACTACTAAGCATCCAAAGATAACATACACCCTACATGAACAGACTAAGCATGCCCACAGTGATGAGTATATGTACAAAAATGAAAACAAAGAGAGTTCGTTACCAGCCTCTTACCACGCCTCAAGTTGTCATTAATCCTCATTATTGCTCTTCACTTGTGTGGTTTGAATAATAATATGAAACCAATATTCCACTGAGGACTGCTGAACCCTGTAGCAAACTCACAAAACCAAAGAAGAACGACAAATATTTTTGGTGTTTTCAATTTTTAAACAAGAACCAAAAGGGAAAACAAGCAAAGCAAAATCTTTTTGGGTTTTTCGAATAGTTCAAACAAAGCAAAAACGAAAAAACAAACCAAGGCAAAAAGAAGAAGCAAACCAAAGAGAAACAACAGAAATATTTTTGGTCTTTTTGTGTTTTTAGAAAGCAAAAGCAAAAGAAGAACGAAAACTAAAAGGAGAACGAAAACATGAATATACAAAGTACCGACACAACATGATATGAAGATGAGTGCGGTGTCGGCGTACCTCCCCCCAAGCTTAGGCTTTTGTCCTAAGTGGGTATCAATCCCATGCTGGCCAGGATGAAGTGTCACCGTGGTACGACGAGGAAGTACCCTCGTCCTGGTGCGAGCTCGAGTACGTCCCTCCATAATGTGCGGAGTAATCATAGGAGGGCACATCCTCCTGGTGCTGCTCGTGGAAACCCAGCAAGCGAAGCTGCTCGTCCACCTCCTCCTTAGAGCGCGACCACAGTCTCCTATGAACACTAAACAAAGAGGGTTGTGGCAAAAGGATCTCCCTTTCAGCCCCGTCAGTGAAAGGCATCCTATATACTAGACTGTCCAAATCAGAAGTAGAAGTGACAAAGTGATGAGTTTTCATAGCAACAAGGTCAAGCCTCTGTGGTGCCAGCATAGCATCATAGGGATCCACTGAAAGACCTAATGCATTGACTATACGAGAGGGAATGATGCCCCCATAGGTAGGCCCCCTAGCAGCTAGGCGGTGAGCAATAAGCGAGCCAAGATTGTACTGAGTATCCTTGTTAAGTGCAGCAGCAAGGAACGCTAAGTGATAGTTGGAGATATTACTTGTGTTCTCCCTACCAAGCATGCTAGTAGCAAGATAATATGCAAAGTATCTAAGAGCAGGGAGTTGGATATTTCTTATCTTTCCGCGCTGCGCCACGCGGTCATCATCATTGGTCACCCCTCGGTAAAGCTCCAACAAATCAGCGGGTCGCCCTTGAATTTTCTTCACGGTCCCTGTCATGCGTACACCTACAATACTGCAAAATCTCTCCAAAGGCATGGTGAAGGGCAGATTATAGATTTTAAAAGAGACAGTCGACTGATAGGATGTGTTAGTAAATGTGAAGCTCTCAACAAAAGTTTTGGTGAGCATAGCGTATTGCGCACTCTCATCTTGCATATATGAGGTCAAACCAACCCTCTCAATCAGTAGCAAGAAATTATCAAGAATACCTACAGCTTGTAAGAAAGTAAAACAAGGAAAAGAGGATGGGTGAGCATCCCCATCATCCCTTTCACTACCAATACGAGTTGCAATGAGATCTTCGTTGTATGATGGCCTAGCCTGAGAGGCTGTTCTTGAGGGCCTCGACCTCCTAGGTGCATCACTCTCAAATATCTCTCCAAAAGTATGGTTGTTCATGCTTGGTATTCTTAAATTTAAACACCTATTAAACAAGTGATTGCAAAGTAAATATAATGAAGGATTCTACTCATAGGGACTTGTAAGAGGCCTAAACATGCATCAAAACTATATCTCTAAGCATCAAACAAGCTTACAATCTCTCATAACCAGTCACCTACAGCAGCAAAATACTCAAGATATAATCCACTAAACACAAATCTACTTGGACAAGGGGAGGAGTCACATACCAGGGAACAAAGGCTCCAAATTTCAGCAAGAAGGATGAGCTGAGCAAGGAGATCGAAAAAATCGAGAGCAAGCACAGCAAGAACACGATTTTGAGTAATGAACTAGAGCTTACTCGGGAGAGAGAAGAAAGTGGCAGGTGAGAGAGTTAGTGGGGGACCAGGGGTGGCCCACACCAGGGCATGGCGCCACCCAGGGCTGGCCGCGCCACCATGTGGTGTGCCTGCCTGGTAGGCCCCCCTGGTACCTCCTAGGTACTCCTCTGCCCCTTTTTTCACGTACAAATTTAATATCAATTTTCTGGAATTTTTCGAGACACTTTATTTTTGGGCATTTTCAGGCATAGAAGGATGATTTTTCTGACAGACAGATTTTTTTGGAAACATGATGCAAGGACACAACAAAGCTAGAACTACAGAAGTTCTAAGACACTCTAACATGCAAGAAACTAACAACAAAAAGAAAACTAAACGAAAGCAAAAACTAAAATGCAAAGGATAGAAATAAACGGAGATAATCATAATGAAAACATTGTTTTGTTCAATGGAATCCTTTTGTTAACAAGGTTGATCAAGTCTTTCTACCAAAACAATTGCATATGAGACAAAACTTTGTATTCCACTAATGATTATGTTACCTCAACCTTGATAGCAATGGTCCCAATCATAATGGTTTCAAATTTTTATCTTGGCATGGGACAATATATTTCTCTAACTTAAATGCCCTCAACATGTTCAATTGAATTCAAACCATAGGTCCTTTCAATCTTCTTGGGGAAATAGACAGTATGTTCCTTGTCATTAACATTGAAAGTCACCTTTCCTTGATTACAATTAATAACAGCTCCTGCAGTATTAAGAAAAGGTCTCCCAAGAATAATAGACATATTATCATCTTCAGGCATTTCAAGCACAACAAAATCAGTTAATATCAAGCAATTATGAGCCACTTGAACGGGTACATCCTCGCATATACCCACAGGAATAGTAGTAGATTTATTAGCCATTTGCAAAGATATATCAGTTGGTATCAATGTTTCAAGCTGAAGCCTCTTATAGAGAGAGAAAGGCATAACACTAACTCCAGCTCCCAAATCACACAAAGCAGTTCTAACATAACTATTCTTAATAGAGCAAGGGATAGTTGGAATCCCTGGGTCTCCAAGTTTCTTAGGAACCTTGCCATTGAAGGAATAATTAGCAAGAAAAGTAGAAATTTCTTCATTAGGGATCTTCCTTTTATTCGAGACAATGTCCTTCATATACTTTGAGTAAGGAGGCAATTTAATAGCATCATTCAAAGGAATTAGCAAGAATAAAGGATTCATCCACTCACAAAACTTATTATAATGTTCATCTTCCTTTGACTTGTGTTTCTTATTAGGGAAAGGCATAGGTTTTTGGACCCAAGGTTCTCTTTCACTACCATGTTTCTTAGCAATAAAATCTTCTTTGGTGTATTTAGTATTCTTAGTGTGGTTTTCAGGTTCTTCTTCAACTTTATCTTCATTGGGAACTTCATTTTCTTCATTACCACTTTCAGTTTAGATAGATATACTATTAGGATCTATAGCAGGTTCAGAGGGTTCTACAACAGTTTTATGTTTCTTTTTCCTTTTCTTACGAGTAGAACCACTATTTTTAGATTGTTGAGAATCCTGCTCAATTCTTTTGGGATGCCCCTCAGGATATAGATGATCCTGGGTAGTGATGACCCACAAGTATAGGGGTGTATCGCAGTATTTTCGATAAGTAAGAGTGTCGAACCCAACGAGGAGCAGAAGGTGCTGGCTAGTGGTATGGATCATGAATTCTCTTCAAATACTTAGCAAACGGATTTTTAGGGGGCTTTGATAAAGCAAGTAAACAAAGTACGAGCAAATAAAAGACAGTAGGAATAAATGCAGCAAGTGGCCCAATCCTTTATGCAACAAAGGACAAGCCGGTTGTATTACTTAAGATGACCAAACGTTCTCGAGGACACATGGGAAGTCTGTCAAGTGCTTTCGCTTCATATAGTTGATTAATCTTATCTAGCTTGCTAAGTGTTGTGTGGGTGAACCTGTGCTAATGTACCGCCCCATCCAAGACTAATACATACTTGTGATTATACCCCTTGCAAACATCCGTAAGTACAAGAAAGTAATTAAGGTAGAGACCTAACCACAGCTTTAAACTCTAAGACCCTTACGTCCCTTGTGCAATGGTTTCCTAACGGGGGTTCAGGTTTACATCCTGCAACCCCTACGATTAGTAGACAAATACACAATGCATTCCCCTAGGCCCATATAGGTGAAGTGTCATGTAGTCGACGTTCACATGACACCACTAGAAGAAGTACACCACAACTTAAATAACAAACTATTGAATCTTTCTCAACACAACTCCACTACTAACAACATGACTTCTCCCATGTCCTCAAGAACAAAACGAACTACTCACAAGACATCATATGGATCATGATCAGAGATGTAATAATGATGTATAACAATCTGAACATAAACAATAATTCAATGGTTCACTCAATAGCATCAACTACAAAGAGTAATCAACACCGGGAAAGTTTCCCCTATGAACTAATGCAAGGTTCAACTCAATTGTTACAGCAATATGGACATGGTGATGAGGATGATGATGGTGATGATGATGGTGGTGATGATGATGATGATCCCGATGAAGTCCTGCTTGATGGTGGTGTTGATGGCGACGATCTCCCCTCTCCGGGAAGGAATTCCCTTGGCAGAAATCTGTCTGCCAGAGAGATCTTTCGCTCTCGGTGTTTTCCACCCCGTAGAGGCGGCGGAATCCTTCTATGGTTGCTCCCCGAGTCTTAGGGTTTCGGGAGGATGATATACGCCAGAGGAGAGAGCCAGAGGTGGGCCAGGGCGGCCACACCACCTGCTGGCGCGACCTAGGGCTGCCCGTGCCAGGGGGTGGTGTGGGCCCCCTGTGGCCCATCTCCACTCCGTCTTCTGGCATCCTTAGTCTTCTGGAAAAATAGGATTTTCCGTATATTTTCCTGGATTTTCTGATCTTCGCGAATTTTGCCTCCAAACATCACCTTTCCATCAGAATCCTGACTGCAGCGGTGCATGCTCCAAAAGTCATCAACCATGCAAAAACATATGAAATAACATAAGTATCACCTCTCAATATGAAAGATATAAATGAATAATAGTGAATTAAGACATAGAATAGTGATGCAAAATGGACGTATCAACTCCCCCCAAGCTTAGACTTCGCTTGTCCCCAAGCGAAACTAAGCTCAATAAACATGGCCTCTGGTTTATGGAGTGAAGAGCCGATAAAAGAATACGAACAAGAAGCATCACATCCATCAAGTGCATAGATCATAATAGAAGATAACTCACTATTATATAACTCAACTTGCAATAAGTAAAGGAAACACAATAAAGATATATAAAGTGAATCATAATTGGTAATGGCAAACTTAGCTCTTGGTCGAAGAATAGTTGATAATTTGCTGGAGTTCACAAATAACTGGTTTTCAAAGATAACTTTCAAAGTATAAAACATCAAGATAAGAGCAATGTGCTAAACAAGGAACATAAAAAACATGATTGAATAAATCATCATATGAATGAATGAAACACAACAACTCAAAATACTTGCTGAGATAGAAGGGAATAGGTTTACTGACTCAACTGCAAAGTAAAAGAAAGGCCCTTCAAAGAGGGAAGCAGGGATTGCAAGTCTCATAAAGAGCTCCCAAAAATTATGATACTTACTAGCTTTCAGCTCTCATTTCCCCTATCATAGGCATCTTTAGGTGATTAAGGTTAAAGTGATCAAATATGAGGATACGCATTGACAAGTTGTAAGTTGAGAATCTCATGACCCTTGAATACGAGGGCCACTCCTCATGCTACTCAAGTTTAGTCACCGGTAAGTTCTTGTCATTGTAAGCATATGTGTATCATTGAGAACCGCCAACAGGGTACCCCTTGCCCGATGATACGGAAGAATCCCCATATCAAAATGACAAGGTAAGCAGACAATAAGCATCTCAGCAATCTTCTTATTTACCATGGGAATATGGTGCTTTTTTCTGTCTTTCCTCTATTCATAATATCTCTTTTTTTCTCTTTTTCTCAATCTCTATCTCTTTTTTTATAAGAAGAATGCTTCATAGATACTCGTTATGGTTACACTGCAGGTTTCCACAATGTCAGCATGGATTAGACCAGCGGCCCAGGCATTTCTCTAACACACATGCATAACTCCATGGACTTACAAGCCCCCCTTCATTTCACACCGACGACATCCATAGACAAAAGAACATGATATCAACTAGGTACAAAGTACCAGTGCAATGTTGAAAGCGTTCCCCATGATAGCATGGTTCTGCTAATTCACAACTTACAAAGCACAAGCATATACGCAACATAGGTGAGCACAATGGTTCAAGTTTATTAAGTGCAAGAAAGTAAAGTGTGCCATCAAGTTTGTGAGAGCTTTAATCACTAATTTTCACATAACAAGTTTAATTTGGGAGGTAGATAAAACAAGAATTTACTTGGAATAGCAATAATGCTACTAGGTAGGTATGGTGGACACAAATGGCAAAGGTTTTGGTTTTAAGGAGGTGGATGCACGAGAAGAATACCCTCTCAGTACAGGTTTTTGGCTAGCAAGGCTGGGTAGCAAGTATAAGAGTTGAAGGAAACAAACAAACATACAAGTGATCAAGGCAAACATGCAATCTTCCTTGGAAGCACAAAAGATCTTAACTAGAGAATACTAGACTTATGAGCAAATCAAGAAAGAAAGATGATGAAATTATTTTTCTTTAGAGTACTTCTATCTTTTTCATTCAACTCTCAAAAATAGTGTTGCTCTTGGCCAGGCCAGGTTTGCCAAAACCAACTAAATTAACTCAATGATCCCAAAGTGATACCAATACTAACAACAAGATCAATCATATAACCACGAATTGAAAACTAATATAAGCTATGCAAAAGAGTGAATGATAGAACTTCTCATTAATATTCCATAACGGAAACTCACACCAAGGGATACATATCTAACGAGAGAGGGGACACTTCCATAATGCAGACCATACTACATAATAACTCCTCTATTCATGATATGACTCTACTAAAAAGGTAAAAAGATAGAAGATAGTGATGTGATACCGCGGCACTCCCCCAAGCTTGGAACAAACCAAGGGGATGCCAAACCTGATGACGAATTACTCCTTCGGTGGTGGTGGTATTATGCTCTTAGTTGACGTGAGGAAATTTTCCAGCATCTTGCGAAGCCTATTATTCTCCCATTGAAGCATGTCCACCTTCCTCTTCAAGTCCCGGTACTTACCGCAGAACTCTTTAGTGACTCGTAGGGCTTGCGTTGATGCAGGGCAAGTGATTAAAGATACCAGCCCTTGCTTGGGGTCTTAGAGGTCTTCCTCCATAGGCTCCTTCCCTTTATCCTTGGCGGACACCATTGTTCTTCTAAACTTTCATAGAGTGTGTCCTGGCAGAAACAGATCGAAACACGGTGAAAACACGATATAGGAACCTCGGGGGATCCGGGGGGTTATATATTACGAAGTTTCATATCAAAAGGAAGGTACTGGGAGAAAACGAGTCGGAGGTGGAGTCCAGGGTGGACTCACCACCTGGTGGTGCGGCCAGGGGAGGGCCCGTGCTATAGGGTGGTGTGAGCCACCCTGGCTCCGTTTCCATCCCTCTTTCGCTTCGTAGCTTTCCTTATTGACTAAAAACTGCAAAAATATAGTTGGATAGTATTTTCATGAACTTTTCTTACGTAACATACCTATTTGAAAACGGACTCTACAGGTCTCTGAATTTGGTATCTAGTAGATTCTTTAAGAGTCACCACTTGAATAACATCAATATCTTCATCTTCATACACTTATTACTTGAGTCATAAAACCCTTCTCTTCCTTATTACACCATTGTCTCCACTTCCTGGAAATTTCTTTCACACAAAACTTCACACAATTCTCATTAGCAACATTAGTATAAGTGAAGTGATAAAACCTTTTGAGTCCAACTTCAACTTAAAACCATCAAAACATAAGCTACTGTAGCATTTCCTTTCAAAAACCCAAAAAGAATTCAAAAAGGAAATCGAATAAAGAAGCAAATGCAGGAGTGGCAAAATCTGTCAAAACAGACCAGCAGGTAAAGATCAATTTTTTTGGAAATCTTCTGTTGCTCAAATCAAAAGGTGCAAAACTAACAAAAGTTAAATAACAACATGGGGCAGAAGCACAAAAAATTACAGCTCAATCCGACATACATAGGTCTCTCACGAATTTTTACGGTGAAGCACAAAAATCTGTTCCGGGACAGCAACTTCCCCAAATCTTACTTCTCTCTCATTAGAGGTTGATCTTGACACAAAAACCAAACAAGACTGATAAGGAGCGGTTATTACTGAAGTAATAACTTCCAAGACTCAAAGAAACAAAAAACAAACTGAAAGTAAAAACAAATTGGGTTGTCTCCCAAAAAGCTCTTTCTTTAAAGCCATTAAGATGGGCATTATAATTTTGAAGATGCTCACATAGGAATATGAATTGAAGTGAAAGAGAGCATTAAGAAGCAAAAATACACACATTTAAGTCTAACCCACTTCCTATGCAAGGGAATTTTGCAAACAAACAAGTTGTTGAAACTAGAGGAAACTTGCATAAGAAGGCAAAATAAGTGCAACATAAAAACTTTCAGCATGAAACGAGGAAACTTGATATTATTGAGATGCATACGAACACTTTTCCCTCTCTCATAGTAACTTTCAGTATCATGCATAAACTTAACAATATAGCTATCACAAGTACCATCTTAGCAATGATCACTTATTCTCACAGAAAACACAGGAATACTAGCTCTCATAACACTACTTTGTGAAACAATATTAGAGGTATCCTTACAAAGGATAGTGTGTCCCTCTTCTTCATACTTAGTGACAAAGTCTTTCACATTTGTTATTATAGGTTCATCAACCATTTTTTATCAGGTTCAACAGCTTTACTTGTACTTTCATTAACCATACTAGCTATCATAGAATGTTCCTTTACCTTAACTGGAAAAGGCATTTTCTCAATATAAGGTTCAGGTAAAACATGATTAGCAGTATAAACTTCAGTATTTCTTGCAGGAACACTCTTAGCAATATCTTTATAAGGTTCATGATACTTATTCCACTTCTTTTTAGGCACTTCAATATAGGAAGCAAAAGCCTTAAAATAAGAAGCAATAGCTTGAGAGTCTAGACCATAAATATTTTTAATATTTTGAAAGTCATCAGTTCCCATAAAAAGAATAAATGCATTCATAATCATAATTTATACCTTACTTTCTACCTTTGTCATTCTCCCAAGCTTTAGCATTATCTTGAATATGGTCCAGAAGATCCCATTTAGCTTCTTCTTTCATGCGAGTGAATGATCCAGCACAAGAAGCATCCAATAGATCTTTCATGTAGAGGGAGCCTTGCACAAAAGTTATTGATAATAATATTGTTGGGGAGCTCATGAATGGGACATTTGAGCATTAGTAACTTCAATCTCCCCCAAGCTTGAGTTGTACTCTCTCCATCAAGAGACCAAAACTTGTATATTTGATTCCGATCTTTATGAATCTCACTAGGAGGATAAAACTTTGAATAAAAGAGAGGCACTATTTCCTCCCATTCCAGAGCTTGACCATTCTTCAGCAGCTTATACCATTCCTCAGCTCTTCCTTTCAGTGATAATGAGAATAACTTCTTCTTAACTTGATCTGTAGTAATACCTGCACACTTGAACAACCCACATAATTCGTGTATAAAGAGCAAATGATCACCGGGATGTACAGTTCCATCCCCAACATAGTAGTTATCCATAACACGATTAATAATTCTTGTAGGTATTTTGAAAACATCATTCTCAGCAGGTGGTGGTTTATCTACTACCTTAGCAGTGGTAGTAGCATTACCGAATAAGAAACTCAGTGACTTATCCATTCCAAAAATAAAGCAACTAACAGAAGTAAAAAATACTCACAATAGAAGTTTCCTTTACCAGTTCCACTCTCCAATAGCGCTTCACTCCCCGGCAACGGTGCCAAAAAATAGTCTTGATGACCCACAAGTATAGGGGGTTTATCGCAGTATTTTCGATAAGTAAGAGTGTCGAACCCAACAAGGAGCAGAAGGTGCTGGCTAGTGGTATGGATCAGGAATTCTCTGCAAATACTTAGCAAACGGATTTTTAGGGGTTTTTGATAAAGCAAGTAAACAAAGTACGAGCAAATAAAAGATAGTAGGAATAAATGCAGCAAGTGGCCCAATCCTTTATGCAACAAAGGACAAGCCAGTTGTATTACTTAAGATGACCAAACGTTCTCGAGGACACATGGGAAGACTGTCAAGTGCTTTCGCTTCATATAGTTGATTAATCTTCTCTAGCTTGCTAAGTGTTGTATGGGTGAACCTGTGCTAATGTACCGCCCCATCCAAGACTAATACATACTTGTGATTATACCCCTTGCAAACATCCGTAAGTAGAAGAAAGTAAATAAGGTAGAGACCTAACCACAACTTTAAACTCTAAGACCCTTACGTCCCTTGTGCAATGGTTTCCTAACGGGGGTTCAGGTTTCTGTCACTCCGGCAACCCCTATGATTAGTAACCAAATACACAATGCATTCCCCGAGGCCCATATAGGTGAAGTGTCATGTAGTCGATGTTCACATGCCACCACTAGAAGAAGTACACCACAACTTAAATAACAAACTATTGAATCTTTCTCAACACAACTCCACTACTAACAACATGACTTCTCCCATGTCCTCAAGAACAAAATGAACTACTCACAAGACATCATATGGATCATGATCAGAGATGGAATAATGATGTATAACAATCTGAACATAAACAATAATTCAATGGTTCACTCAATAGCATTAACTACAAAGAGTAATCAACACCGGGAAAGTTTCCCCTATGAACTAATGCAAGAATCAACTCAATTGTTACAGCAATATGGAGATGGTGATGAGGGTGCTGATGGTGGTGATGATGATGATCCCAATGAAGTCCAGCTTGATGGTGGTGTTGATGGCGACAATCTCCCCTCTCTGATAAGGAATTACCCCGCAAAAATCTGTCTGCCGGAGAGATCTTTCTCTCGGTGTTTTCCGCCCCGCAGAGGCAGCGGAATCTTTCTGTGGTCGCTCCGCGAGTCTTAGGGTTTCGGGAGGATGATATACGCCAGAGGAGAGAGCCAGAGGTGGGCCAGGACAACCACACCACCTGCTGGCGCGGCCTAGGGCTGCTCGCGCCAGGGGGTGGTGTGGGCCCCCTGTGGCCCATCTCCACTCTATCTTCTGGCATCCTTAGTCTTCTGGAAAAATAGGATTTTCCGTATATTTTCCCGGATTTTCTGATCTTCGTGAATTTTGCCTCCAAACAGCACCTTTTCTATTAGAATCCTGACTGCAGCGGTCCATGCTCCAAAAGTCATCAACCATGCAAAAACAGATGAAATAACATAAGTATAACCTCTCAATATGAAATATATCAATGAATAATAGTGAATTAAGAAATAGAATAGTGATGCAAAATGGACGTATCAGGTAGCAGCACCACTTCTAGTTCTAATTTTATAAGCATGTTTTTCTTTAGCAGCATTAACTAGCAAGTCGTTTTGCACTTTAACGAGTTGATCTATTTGAGTTCGAACCATTTGAAAGTGTTTAACAATCATTTTAACATCATTAGAGGTTCTTTCCACAATATCTTTCAACTCAACAATAGCTCTAGTGTTTTCCATTAGATGATTTTGCACCCTTTTATTAAAGTTATCTTGCTTAACAATAAAGATATCAAATTCTTCTAAGCATTGATCAGGAGGTTTAGAGTAAGGGATATCACCTTCATCAAAGTGTTGGAGAGAGTGTACCTCAATAGTGGATGAGTAGGGAATAGGTTTACATAATTCTTCTATAGGAGGTAAATTCTTGACATCTGCAGCTTTAATTCCCTTCTTCTTAAGACATTTCTTAGCTTCCTTCATCACTTCATCATTTAATTCAATAACTCCCCTCTTCTTTGATGTTGGAATAGGCACCGGAATAGATGGTTCAGGTACAATTACTTTAGGTATAGCCTGTTTAGGAGGAGTCCAATCTTCATAGTTCTTGCTTATTTTAGCCATTAATTCCTTAGCTTCCTTAGGAGTCCTATTCCTGAAAACACAATCAGCACAACTATCTAGGTATGTCCTAGATTCCTCTGTTATTCCATTATAAAATATATCAAGAAGCTCATTCTTAGGTAATGGACTTCCAGCTTGTGCATGAATCAAAGCACAAAACCTTGCTCAAGATTCAGGCAATACCTCTTTTTCTCCCTGTTTAAAATCAAAAGTTCCTGCAAAATAGCATGTCTAGCACTTGGAGGAAAATATTTCTGCAGGAAAGTACCAATCAAGCACTCAGGGCTATCAATAGATCTAGGAGGTATATTACTAAACCAAGTTTTAGCTTCTCCTTTCAGTGAAAAGGGGAAAATCTTAGCAACAAAGTAAGTTCGCATCTTAATATCATCAGAAAACAAGCCACTCATGGTAGAAAGTTCATTCATATGTGCTACCACACTTTCATTTTTAGTCCCACAAAAAGGTTCTTTCTCGACAATAGCTATGTAAGATAGATCGAGAGAGAAATCATAATCTTCATCTGTAATGTTTATGGGAGAAGCAGCAAACTTAGCAATAGGAGATAATTTGTGTCTAATAGTACGTCTCTCAAGGAGACTCTTAGCAGCGCTCCTATCATGGGTGTTCTTACATTCTTTAATAAATTCATCGGTCATCTCAACATAACCATCTTCAATATCATAACTTTCACTAGACTCAGGTGAACTAACAGGTGTGGTACTGTCTTCATTAGGAGTTTTGGTATTTCCAGCTATAGTTCTAGCAATCGTAGCATCTAGGAAAGGACCTAACGAACCACTCTTATCAAGCACAGTAGAAGCAGCATCATAAGCATCAGAAGTTTCAGATTCAGCAGTAGTAGCAGTGTGTGTAGCATGTGTATGTGGTGGTGTAAGGAACTTACTCATAATGCATTTGTGAAGCAAGAGCAGCAGAGGTGTTTAGAACCGTACCCCTTCTTGTAGTGGATGGTAACATAGGAACCTTGCCATCACGAGACTTACCCATGATGGATGGATAACAGCGAACAATAGAGAATCCAAGTGAACTTGATAAATAAAGATATGCTCCCTGGCAATGGCGCCAGAAAATAGTCTTGATGACCCACAAGTATAGGGGGTGTATCGCAGTATTTTCGAGGGAAGTGAAACCCAATTTATTGATTCGACACAAGGGGAGCCAAAGAATATGTATAAGCCTTAACAACTGAGTTGTCAATTCAGCTGCACCTGGAAACAATCTTGCTCACAGCAGTTTATCAGTAGGAACAGTTTTGTAGTAGGAATAGCAAAGTAACAGCAGTAGCAAAGTAAAGACAGCAGTAACAATAGCAGTAAACAGGGATTCGAGTGCAGTAGGCATAGGGATGGATGGACGGGCGTTGCATGGACAAGACAATTCACATAGCAAACAGAACATAGGGCAATTGTAGATAAATAAGATAAAGCATCCAAGTACTAGATAATCCTAGGCATGTGTTCCATATATAGTCATACATGCTCGCAATGAGAACTTGCACAACATCTTTTGTCCTGCCAGCCCGTTTGCAGCGGGGCCTCAAGGGAACTACTGGAAATTAATGTGCTCCTTTTAATAGAGCACCGGAGCAAAGCATTAACACTTCGTGAACACATGTGATCCTCACATCAAAGCCATTCCCTCCGGTTATCCCGAATTCTGTCACTTCAGGGCCATTGGTTTCGGACAACAACGTGTGTATACAACTTGTAGATAAGACCAAAAACAATACTATCATAATGAATCAATAACATGTTCAGATCTGAAATCATGGCACTTGGGCCCTAGTGACAAGGATTAAGCATAACAAGTTGCAACAAAGTCATAAAGCACTAATAAAAGATACTAGGCACCATGCCCTAACAATTTGATGCCATTACATGAACGATCTCATCCAATCCCTACCATCCCCATAGCCTACAGTGGGGGATTACTCACTCATAGATGGGGGAAACATGGATGGTCGATGGAGAAACGATGGTGATGATGATGGCGATGATCTCCTCCAATTCCCCGTCTCGGCAGGGTGCCAGAACGGAGTTTCTGGTGCTGTTTCGTGGAATCTGGTGGTGGCGGCGGAGCACAACTCCTTATGGAAAAATGTCGAACCCCCCGAAGTTTTTAGGTCAGAAGGCTCCTTATAGGCGAAGAGAGAGGCCGAGGGGGTGCCTGGGGGGCCCACACCACCCCCTGGCGCGGCCTGGCCTGGCCCGCGCCACCAGGTGGTGTGGCCACCCCTGGCTCTTCTCCGTCTCGTATTCTAGCTCCTGGAGTCTTCGGGTGAAATAGGATTTTTTTCATATTTTCCGGGATTTTTCCTGATAGTTGATTTTCTGCACAAAAAGTAGACACCAAGGCAATTCTGCTGAAAACAGCGTCAGTCCGCATTAGTTGTATCCAAATCACACAAGTATAGAGGAGAAACAATAGCAAAAGTGTTCGGGAAAGTAGATACATTTTGGACGTATCACACACCTCCTTCCCTTCCCCTCAAATGGACCTAGTCCCCCATGGACTACTCCCTCTCAGTATAAATGGCGAGAGGCCACCGTCGCTCCCCTCTCTGGATCATTTGCCCCCAACAACTCCCACTTCCCTCCCCCAAAGCACCCCCTCCCTCTCCCCTGCACTGTACTGCTCGAGAAATTGAGAGAGAGAGAAGAGAAGTTTCGGCTATCTCCAAAACTCGTGCTAGGTGCTCCCTCCTCTGCCCTTCTCTCTCTGCATGTCACCATACTGTGACTCCCTACTCCTCCTCTCTCTAATTCTATTTCTATTTGGCCCAGGATCATCTCTGCTGACCTTGCCGATGAGCTCCGACGACTCCCTTCGGTCGCCGTCGCGGGAGCAGGACCCCGTCCCCAACCGGGACCGTGTCGACCATCCCCGGGCTCGTCGTGGACCACCGCGTCGCCTCCTCCCTCCCCCGTCGCCGGAGACGGCCCCAGGTGAGCTCCCCGCGCGCCGCCCGAGCCGCCTAGACTTTCTGCCCTGCCGTGCCATCAAGAGGAAGAGTACGAGCAAGGGTCGTCCATCGCCCTTTAATCGGACGGCCCCTGATCCTCCTTACCATTTCGGCCCCTGCAGCCGCTGATGGCCGGACCCTGCATGTCGGGTTCAAAAGCCCCTCCCGCGCACCGCCTGCCCGGATGGGCCGCCTTCCTACCGCCCGGCCTAGCCAACGATGGCACCTCGCTGCCCACCCCCATCCCTAGATCCGGCCCATCTCCGCTCGAATTCAGCCCTGCCGCCCTAGTCCTCTTTTTCCCTTTATCTAAATTACTCCTAGATCTGAAACTAGCTATTGGTTTAAATAGAAATAAAATTGGAAATTACCCCTTTTGCCCAGATCACAAATTTTAACAACTACCCTAGTATGTTTTGCAACCTACAGAACTATTCATTTGCCCAAAGTAATTTATATTATTTATGGGCATTATTTCCACCAAAATGTGTCTATCCTACTAATTAAATTCCTCTGTGAGCCTCACATCTCCAAATGGAATGAAATCAAGTTCCACTGGTAGCCTTTGAATGTACCCATCTCTGTACCTTGGTCCCAAGCCAAGGTGAACAGTAGGTTAGCTTGAGTAAAAATAACAAAAACAATTCATTTATGAATTTAGAAATTTCCCTACACTAAACCATGCGTCCAATTGACCCAAGTCCAATTATCCTGGATGTGTTACACCACTACCTATCCAAATCCAGGAGCTCCTGATTTATTGAACCTTGGATATTTTTCTGAGAATTAAACTATTCTGTGCATGGTTTATTCACCTCTAATTTCACTACAGTAGTTCTGCTAATCCAAAAATGTTGATTCCAATTTTTATAGAAAGGCATGCTCAATACCTACCATGTGCCCTTGGAATCAACTCAAAAGCCTCTGTAGACATAATCTAGTGAAAAAGACAATATAGCTCTAGAACTGCCTTTGAGAATTTCCAGAGGGCATTCTAGTAATTATTTTGGCATGATTCCAACTCTCAGTGAACAAGTACATCCAGACTTACGTAACCACCCAAGGAAATAATGTTTGGAGCTCCAGAACCTTTCTGGTGAATTATTTCCTAAAACTAGAGCTTTTATCACTAGTAAATTCATAAGTATCTCAAGAAAAGTGATAAAATAGTGAAACCACTTTTGTGGGTTTCATTTTATCAAATGCTATATGTTGGTATCATTTTTACCCAATGGTATCCTACTGAATATGGTCTTGATCCAAAATCCATCTCTTAGGTAGTTTCTAGACTATAAATCCCAAGGGATTTTCATCCCCTTCTCCAAGGCCATCTCAACCTCCTAAATCCAATGCTCTCTAAATTTACTGAACCTTAATTGAATACTATTCAATTGCTTGTTTGCTGAGTGGTATGGTTGATTGTATTCCTTGTATTGATTATGCCCTTTTGTTTGTTTGCATGTGTTCCCTATCGACGATAGTTGCGATTATATCGGAGAGCATAAGAAGACGGTTATTATTATTGGTTATTATGGGTATTATAAGATGAAGTACAGGGACATATTGCCAGATTGCTGATCTCAGGCAAGGCACCTTCTTGCTCATAAGACTTGTCCTACTATTTTACTTATGCATGATTTGTCTACTATTTGTGAAACTGCATTATTTTATTATTTATTGATGTATATACGGTAGTGGTTTGGCTCCTCCGAGCTATTACACTTTGGTACTACTAAGTACAACTCCCTTGGTGATACCTACTTGTCCCTAGTAGAATAGATGGTGCTTATCCACCACACCCCTTGGAGACCCCGTTTTAGCCGAAGCAAAAGCTAGAGGATGGGAAGACCCTGGAAAAAGTTTTACCAAATGTTTTATGATAAAACCTTGGTGATGTGGGACCTCCTAAGAGAGGTTGAGAAAGAAAAAGGTTTTGTTTTACAAACTGCTGAAGGAAAGATGGAGGAAAAATGTTTACAAAAACGCACCTGGTTCTTTGCAGTTTTGCTAGAACAATTAACCTATGCAACCACATTACTCTAGAAATGGGACAGGGCTGGATTTGATGTTTGTTTACTCTGGTATAAGCTGCCTCGCAACAACTACAGGGGATCGGGGATCCCTGGAGGGTGGGCCTTCTCCGATAAAGGTCCATGTGGGACATCGACCTGGAGAAGGAACGAAGGGTCTGATGTCCTCCACGTGTTACTATGAGCCCCTCATTGAAAGCGCACACTCGAGAAGTGGAAAAAGCGCTCCGGTTGGTCCTCATTACCCGACGTCCCGGTTTTGAGGGGATTAACACTCATAGGGTAGGCACTTATATTGGTGTAGGCATCCAGAGAGTCTTGATCGGTTACTCGACCCACGATCGGTGAAGATCAGGGTAGTGTATCCGGATGGTGTGGGTAAAGTGTACAACCTCTATAGAGTGTAAATCTATTCGAATAGCCGCGTCCGCGGTCATGGACGGTTGGGAAGGTTGCTGTAGAGCGGTGCTGGTTTTGTTTTCAAAAAGGATTTCTGAAAAGAAGTGGCTTTGAAATGTTTTGACCATGGGATGTTCGAAAAGGATTCCTGTTTTGACCATGGGATGGTCAGAACAAAATGAAAGGAGTTTGGTCGTGGGACGACCGGAAGAAAGGAACAAATGGGTGACCTAGTCCTGATGTTTTCCAAAACTTTTCAAAAAGGTTTCCAAAATGTGTACAAAAGTTTTCAACAAAGATATGTAGATGCTATATCTAAAAGAGAAACTAATGGAGAAAAGAACCTCTCTTGGAGCCCTCCTACTACCATAGCCATATCGCATATCTTCCTGCTATTATTATTTCTCTTAAGGTGGTTTGCGAGTACATTCAAAGTACTCACTGGCATTTTCCCTGGCTATTAACTTGGTCAGATATCAAGAAGAGGGTGAAGTGGACGATGGTGCAAGCTAGGACGTTCTCCCAGTCAGTTGCCTATAGGTTAAGGAATGGATTGGGCTCTACGCTTGATGAAGTTCCGCTGATGATTATTGATGTAGCCATAACGACATTTATGTAAGTATTGTAAATTCGGCATGTATCGGATGTTGTAATGATACTTGTCGGTTATGTGCCATGACTGACTGATCATGGGATCATGGTTGTATGCATAACATGGATTTCCGGATAATTAATCTGGGGGCCCCACAAGCACCATCATCACCCTTCATACCGCTGTAACAATTGGGTTGAATCTTGCATAGTTCTTAGGGGAAACTTTCTTGTTGTTGATTACCTGTTGTAGTTGATGCTATTGAGTGGAACCATTGAATTATTGTTATGTTCAGATTGTTGCTTATCATTATATCATCTCTGATGTTGATCCATATGATGTCTTGTGAGTAGTTCGTTTAGTTCTTGAGGACATGGGAGAAGTCATGTTGTTAGTAGTGGAATTGTGTTGAGAAAGATTCAATGGTTTGATATTTAAGTTGTGGTGTATTTCTTCTAGTGGTATCATGTGAATGTCGCCTACATGACACTTCACCTATATGGGCCTAGGGGAATGCATTGTGTATTTGGCTACTAATCATAGGGGTTGCCAGAGTGACAGAAACCTGAACCCCCGTTAGGAAACCTTTGCACAAGGGATGTCATGATCTTAGAGTTTAAAGTTGTGGTTAGGTTTCTATCTTAATTACTTTCTTGTACTTACGGATGCTTGCAAGGGGTATAATCACAAGTATGTATTAGTCCTAGGAAGGTCGGTACATTAGCACAGGTTCACCCACACAACACTTAGCAAACTAAAGAAGATTAATCAACTATATGAAGCAAAAGCACTTGATGATATTCCCGTGTGTCGTCGAGAACGTTTGGTCATCTTAAGTAATACAACCGGCTTGTCCTTTGCTAAAGAAAGGATTGGGCCACTTGCTGCATTTATTATTATTGTCTTTTATTTACTCGTACTTTATTTACCTGCATTATCAAAAACCCCTAAAAATCCGTTTGCTAAGTATTTACAGAGAATTCCTGCTCCAAGCCACTCGTCAACACCTTCTGCTCCTCGTTGGGTTCGACACTCTTACTTATCGAAAATACTGCGATACACTCCCTATACTTGTGGGTCATCACCCAACTCCACCAAGTGGTTGTCAAGCACAAGGTTTCGCATTAGTAATATGAAATAAAATATAAACAAACTAAAGTAAATAAAGTAAAGTAATGCAAACTAGATGATATGGAAGATAGTAGAGTTATTTTGGGGATTCTACAAGTGATTGCAAGTAGAGAAAGTATTTTTGTATTTTCGAAATAATAAATTGCAGAAATTATAAAGGATAGTAGATGCAAAGGAAATGTGTTTCTTATGATAAAAATCGGACCGGGGTTCATGGGTTCACTTGTCTACTCTCTTTTTAGGTTATAGTGATCACAAAACAATTCATCAATGATAAAGATTCATGGAAATTCTATAAGTGCTTGATAAGAGGAATTAATATGGGCTTCACATTCTAATATTGAGATGGAATACATGTATCTCTTATACTCCTCAAGAAGTGAAATCTCCATGCAATCTTGATTTAAGAATAGATCAGAGTATAGCTTTAAGCAATATTATATGATGTTTGAAATACAACATATGCTACCTTGATCTAGTCAAGGTTATCACAATGTCACGGGATAACTATAGCACATGATTTCACTTTACCCCTAGTGAGCAGCAAAATAAAGGTAAAAACCAAAGAAGATCTTGAATAATATGTGTCACAATTCAGTCTCTACCCCCATGCTACTCCATCTAACACACACTTCTCCTCATACAAGTTCTTTCATACAAGTTGGATCAAAACAAGCAATGAAGAACAAGGTGCATGATGTGCATCTATTAAAACATCTTACACAAAATAGATTCCAATCTCAAATATCAAATCATAGAACAAAGATCCACCACATAGGAAATACAAATATGACCATAATCATGTTGGGCAGCTCATATGGTACAAGATCTATGAAGAACAAGAGAGAAATAGATCAAGCTACTGCCACAAACCCATAGTCCGAAGGTGGACTACTCCCTCTTCATCATGGTGATGAAGCTAGAGATGTTGGAGAGGGTGGAGATCTCCCTGGAGGTGTCTCCGGCGGAGTTTTCCCCTCCAATCTTCGTTGGATCTGACTCTATTTGGTGGTGTTTTCGTCTCTAGTGTCTCTCTCTCCGAGGACACCCTGGGGGTCCTTATATAGGGGTTTTTAGGTCAAGATAACTCCGTGGGTGAAAGAATCAAGGCGATCGGACGGTCGATAAGAGAAAGAGCATGGGTGGCGCACCCACCAGCCTAGGCGCGCCTCCTTGGGAATTTTGGCCCTCCTGGTGAGATTCCAGTGCTCCAAATTCTTCTCGTGGATAAATATTGGCATTCCCAAAAGTATAGGTCCATTTGACTTTGTTTAGGTCCTGAAACATCAAAACATTAAAAATAGGGTTTTTCTGCCCTAGAGGGTTATAACCAAAATAAAGGGGATCATTGGTAAATCCACAAAAATCAATATAAAACAGGGTTATAATATTATTTATGACGCAAATATGTGGGAAAACAAGTTAACAAACTACAAAGTTCATGTATGCATTTTACATGCATCAGCTGGGTAATGTTTCTCTCCTTCCTTTACCGTGGCCTCTCTCTTCCGGCCCACGAGTTCCTTCGCGGCCTCCTCTCCGTTTATGGCATGCACCTCTACTAGCTCACACCAAATTACATTCTCCATGTTGCTTGCTTCATCACTCTTTGCGAGTGTTTTCTCGGTATCCACCCCCACTAGGGTTTGTGGAAATATTTCTTCTATGTTCACCAAAACGCTAGTGAAACCATCATTCATGATATGGGAGGCACAATATTTTCTGTCCATCTGGAAGTTAACTACTTTGACTTCAAGTTCGTCGAGTCTGTCTAAGTTTGGAAAACAAAGTGGTTTTACATCAAGGACCGGAAAGTCGAGGGTCAGAACTTCGGGTTAGCACCCTTTGACCTGAAGAAAACTTGTCAAAGGCTCAATTCATGGGACCAGAACCCTACTACCGAGGAAATAGAGGAAGTCAAACCACTGCTGGCCCAGATCAAGTACTTGCGCACTGAGGTTGGATGTAGAAAATTATGGCCTATTTCCTTCGGGTCCGCATCCAGCCTATCCAGGCTCGATTAACTGGTATGTGGGACTATATCGGCAAGAAGGAACCAATGAGGATATCAACAGAGAATCTTCCCATTGCGCTTCTCGAGAAGAGGGTACGGTCTTTCACCACCCAAACAAAGAAAATCTTGTGCCATCAGATTGTCGGGTGGAGCCCTATGGCAAGAAGAACCTACTGCCCGACGTAAGTTTGATTGATTTATTTTGAATTTTCAACTTTCCTATGCGTGTATGATGTGATAAACTATTCTCTCCTGACTTTGGTTGTGCTGGTGCAGGATTATGATCATCTCCATTCCTTCCCCCCTCTTCCTGAAAGTGGTGACTTTCCAGAAAGTGTCGCTGCATCCGAAGTTTTCATTGGAACTGGGTTTGTAGCCGACGAAGAAGGGGAAGCATCTACTGTTGAATCTTCCCAAGACACCCAGTCTGTTCCTTCGGCTCATTCCCAAGATTTCGAGAGGGTACCCGTGGCTAGAAAGCGAAAGCACTCTGAAGCCATCGAAACGGTCGAGGATTCGGATGATTCGACGGGTTTAAAACCAAAATTTGTGAAACCTATGTCTTCGGTTGCGCTAAGGATGAATCTCTTCCATATGACCCAAGATATATCTTCGTAAGTGTTATTCCTGTTGTACTCTTTTTTGTAGACTTTACGTGCTTATTTGATGAAAGTTGAGTATCTGTTTGCCAAAACAGGGGGATCGGGATTATGAGGATTCCCCGCGACTACCAGCTGCTGCTTCCATCGCGACTCCTAGTGTTAAGTCACCGATCCCATCGATGGATCTGGAGAACCCGCAAAAAGTGTATGCGGGGGTGCCGGACTCGAAAGTTGTGGCTACTACTCCTAAACCTCCGTCGTCCAAGAAGAAGAAAATTGCGGGTAAAGGTGTGGCTATTTCCAAAAACCTCACCGAAGCTGACATGAATGATGTAAGTACCATTCGTTTGTTGATATTATAGCTTGCCCTTGCTTGCTCCTTCACATCCCTTAAGTGATTTTTCCTTGGGTTTCAGCCGTTGATGTGTGAAATAGTCAACATGGCCTCCCGCTTCATCAAGATCCATAAGGCCACAAAAGAATCCAAAGGTTTGTCTTGCTTATTTAATGTTGCCCTTTCTTGTACGTCCAATTTCCACTAACTCGATGAAGTTTGTATTGTCCAGCACTTGCCAAACAATCTGAGACTATTCGGGACGAGGCATTGAAATGTGCCGAAGATCTTGAGGCCAAACTAAGGGTCGCAGAAAAAGCGCTGAAGAATCCAAACAAACTGCCAAAGCTGGATCCGAAGAATGGGAGAACTAGGCCGCTGCTATTTCCGAAAGAGATGAAGATCTTCAGAAGCGACTAGAGGCTTTCAATACTTCCTTGACCCATAAGTTGTGCAATTATTGTAGTATGTCCTCGAATTTTTCTTTGAGTTCCATGGCTTCATATTTTCCTTTAATCTTTCTGCTGCAGAAATTACTGTCTAGTCTCTAACTTTGGACGAGGATAAAAGATTCGATACATTTTCGGATGTCATAGGCACCTTGGAGGCGGATAGTGTTCATGGGTGGAATCTTCTAATCTGTTCGCAACGTGCTTTCAAGAGTCTTCATGCCGAGATTTTTGCAGGCAAGGAGGTGCCCATGGATCTCAATGATCTTGCTGCTATCTTTGATGCCAAACCCAACCTGCTGACATGATACAGTATGATCCAATCGAAGAGCGCCGCTGAAACTTTAATGGCCCTGGTTATAGCACACGGCAAGAAGGTCGACTAGAAGAAGGTTAGCTCCTTTATTCTAGTAAACTACGATGGCAAAGAAGTTGACCTGATCTCCTTCATTAAGAGGGCCAAAAAATACTCGCGACTCCTTCTACTGACAGGTGCAGGTCAGGAGATTCCTCCTGCCAAACCTGCAGCCAACACTCCTTCTGGCAGTGTTACTCCTCTGACCAAGCCTACTATTGCAGCTCCTTTGGCCGGCGCCACGCTCTTGGCCGAAAAATCTATCTCAGAGTTTAGTTGCATCCTTGATCGCTTTTCTTTAAATGTAATAAATTTATTGATCTACACTTATCTGGCCTTCGAGTTGAAGAAAACTCTCTGCTCTCTGTATGTATATATGCATTGCTTGCATTGAGTTTACCATTTTGTGTGTGCCCCTGTATTTTTGCTGAAACTCCTGTTCTTTGCCATATGTTCTGCCAGATACTTACTGATCCATCTAGTTCCTTGGAGGTTCCCCAATCTTCGGGTGCTAAACCCAAGTTATCTGAAGTGGCCACACTTGAAACTTCTACTACTCGTATTGTAGATCCGCTGCTGTATGCCGAGAAAATTCAACGAATAAGGGGGTTGGAGAACGATCTTCGGGTTGTGCAGGCAATGGTAGATGTATCACAGTCAAAGATGCGCAGGACTTTGTATCACGAGGCATATCTCCTGGAAGAAATCTCCAGGGCGAGCGAGATAATGCTTTGTGAGTTTCCGTAGAGCCCCCGAGTATTATTGTCTAGCCGCAGAAACTAACCTTTTGCTTTTTTCCAGGTATATGGTTGTGTGAGAGGGAAGAAACTCAACATCTTTGGAACCAAATGAACACTTTGATGGTGGCTACTCAAGGTGCAAGTAGCAATTTCTAGACTGACCACCATCGTGCCTATACATTGGCCCTTCTCTAGGATCGGGTGTCTGAGGTGGAGGAATTTGTCGAGAGCTGCCGTCGGTCGCTGGGTATTGTGTATAATTCCATGTTTCCTCGAGATCCTCGTCCTCATGGTCTTGCTAAATTGATGGCGAAGTTTTAGCAAGGCAAGAGGATCTATCACTTTGTAAAGCTGCAGCTAGTTACGGGTGCAAAGCTTGCACTTGCTTGGGTGCATGTGTATCATCCTATGCTGGATTTGGACATTTTGTCGCAGAGATTGCGTTCTCCTTCCGGAGGTGGGATGATTAGCATGGAGGCTCATTATGTGGCTTCTCGTAAGCCTGCGATTAGGATCATCCGTAGATGCCTCGAGGAAGACAAAGATTTTTTCCTCAATTTCATAGTGTAACTTTTGGTGTAATCATGCAAAAGGACATGTAAATCATGTAAAACTTTGTTCTATTCTTGACTGAATATATTTTGTTTTTCTGTGTGTTTTTTTTATGCGAAGTTGCCCTATGCGAGACCCTTTCGTTTGCCCGATGCCCTGGGGACAAGTCAGCTATTCAGGTCAAAGCATTGCGTGTTCGTAAATGAAGCCGAAATTTTGTGGTGCTCTATTGGCGAAGCCCCTGAGTGCCGGATGTATATATTTATTCATATGAATATGGTCGAGCCCCCAAGTATCGGGTGGAAATTGATAATAACAAAAAAAGGACCGTGGTTGAGATTCGGGAACTTAGCTTTATTTATCATCGAATACGAAGGTACATGTTTTGGCCTAATCGCCTGGCCATTGGCCTTATTGGTAGTAAATTAGGAATTCTTTTGGTTGACAAGCCTGGCCATAGGCATTATTGAATGTCAATTGCAGAAAGTAAAGTTCTAAGCATAGAAACATCGTAGCTACGCAACGTTCCACGAATTTGAGTACTTGACTCCGCTCTTCTTGCCTTGGAGCTGATATGCTCCGCCAGGGATTACTTCTATGATGATGTAGGGTCCTTCCCATGGCGATTCCAGCTTGTGGTGGCCATCTTGCTTAAGGCGAAGGACCAGGTCCCCTAAGACGAAAGACCTGGGATCCAATCGATGGCTGGCATAATTGCGGAGGTTCTGCTGGTATAGGGTCGCTCATTGTAGAGCAACATCTCGAGCTTCGTCGTGTGCATAGACGTCGTCTTCGATTGCTTCCCTGGAAGCTTCTTTGTCGTACTCAACGACCCAAGGAGAATCATGAGTTACTTAGACTGGAAGGATGGCATTTGCACCATGGAACATAAAGAAGGGTGTTTCTTGCGTGGCATTATTTGGGGGTGGTGCGTAGGCTCCATAGGATGGAGGGAAACTCATCTACCCAAGAACCTTTTTCTCTACCGAGCGGTACCAGCAATCTTTTCTTGAGACCATTGGTCTTTTCTATCGGGCCATTGGTTTGCGGGTGGAAAACCAAAGTGTAGCTCACTTTTATGCCCATCTCCTTGTAGTAGTCCTTGAACTCATTGGAGGTGAAGTTGGTTCTATTGTTCATGATGATGCTATGTGGCACCCCGAAGCGAAACACTATGGACTTGATGAAGTTCATAGTAGAAGTTGCATCTTGGATAGTGATGAGCACTTCTACAATCCACTTTGTAAATTTGTTAACTATGACTAGAAGAAAGATGTGTCCTCCAAGCGAAGATTTTTGGAGCTTTCCCACCATGTCTAGTCCCCACTGGGCAATCGGCCAAGCCAGATGTATGAGAGCCAGTTCAGCTATAGGTGCATTGGATTTTGTCATGAAATGTTAGCATGCCTCGCATGTTCACACGATATCTTTTGCGTCCTGGACCGCCATGATTCAGTAATCCTTCCCAAAAGGCCTTGGCTACAACTTCTTGGTTGTTGGCGTGATGGCCACATACTCCTTCGTGTATATCCTTGAGGATGAGCCTCCCTTCTTCGGGTGTGACGCATCGCTGCAGTACACCTGAGATGCTTCTCTTGTAGAGTTCACCCTTGACGATTGTGAAGGCTTTGGACTGTCGTGTGATTCGTCGTGCTTCGACTATATCTTTGGGGAGCTCTCCTCTCATCATGTATGCTACATATGGTTGTATCCATGTGGGTGATGGCTCTGAAATATAGCCATCTAACGTCCACATTTAAACTAGATATTAGTCATATTCTTGAGGAAATATCTCTCTAAACCCTGCCACTAATGCTAATATTCAGAGGGGTATGCAATCCTTTCTTTCGTATTTTTCCTGCGTAGATAATGTTGTTTAAAGGAGGGAATCACTATATTAAAGTAAAAGATACGATATTTCCTTCAACCAGAAGAAACCAGGAGCCGTCCAACAAAGGTAGACGCTGTAATGACCAACTATATGGCCAGGGCAAAAATTTCGACCATATAGCTCCGGTCGTATAGTTGGCGCTGCCACTGTTAGGTCAAACAAAACAACTTTCATGAAGGGAACCCTATATAAAGAAGCCTCAGGCGACGGGAAACCATCTCTTGCTCCGCCCCAAAGAAACCAGACTCCGCCAAAAAGCCGCCCCAGATCTCCAAACCCTTCTCCATCTCCATAGCCATACTCCACCACTTGTAATAGTAGATCTCTTCTTCGGTTGGTGACATTGTAAGACTATTTCTATCAATCTTATGATTTTCATTACAATGTTGTGATTGTTGATCTCATCTCTATGTGTGAGTAATTCTCCTTGGGCTAAGGGCTTCGGCCTAGCCATGTAGCAATTGTGCATGTGAATTATCATAGATGAGATCGTGTATTAGTTTGTATGAAATGATGATTATTGTATCCTCTCTTGCCTCAATCCAAGGACTTGTCAGGTACCCAAGACCCCGAGGGTTGAGCCAGGTATAGGGAGTATAAGTGATGACTAATCTGCAGGTTGGGAACCCTAGTGACAAAAGGGGTAGTACGGCTATATGTGAGGGATTTGCTTGGGATTAACGGTGAGATCACTATGCATATCATTAGTTCTCTTTCTTCTATGGATGAGACTAGTAGGTTATTGCTATAAGCGGTTGTGGAGGCAATACCAATTATGGATGCACTGCCCACACATAATTTATCTTGCGCTAACAAGTACATGCATGCTTTATTTCTATCTTTTATTTCCATCATATGTTTTGCACAGCTACAGGTGAAACCGAACACCCTAGGCCCTCTCTCTCCATCATCAACATCAACCAAAAGACGCAAACTACTGGTCCGTGAAAACACAAAAGCAATTCTAAAACTCCCGAAGGTTCGTTAAAGTAAATTCACAATGCATTCGCTTCCCGAGGATTCGATAACCCAGGTCTACTAGGGAAAAAGAAGCTATACTACATCCGTAATCCGGATCGAAGGTATCAACCCTTTTTCTGGCATCGTTGCCAGGGAAGCAATAGCTACCCTGGTGAGGTTATTAGGAACCTTACTAGTTTTAATTCTTGTTTTTAATTTTGTTAGTTTGCTTTGAGTCTTTATTTGATAAACCAAAAAAATTAGTTAGTCTTTAAATTCTTGTTTTTACAGTTATAATTCTTTATCTAAGAAAACCCAAAAACATACGAAGTATGGCTGAAAAGAAGCTTGGGGAGTTCGCTACTCCTATTACTTAGCCAGCAATTGCTGCTGATGATTATGAAATTAAGCCCCATTACTTAAGCTTGGTTCAACAAAATCAATTTGGAGGCTCTACTGTTGAAGACGCAGGTATGCACTTAAATACTTTCACTGAATTATGTGATATGATGCGTATAAAATACGTTGACCCTGATGCGGTCAAATTGCGTCTATTTCCTTTCTCTCTAAGAGGAAGAGCTAAAGAATGGTTGCTATCTTTGCCTAAAAATACTATTACATCATGGGTGGTATGTACTTCTTTATTTATGACTAAATTTTTCCCACCTGCAAAGACTATACAACTTTGCGTAGGGGTTCCGCGCATGAAAACAATAAAATTTTACCCTACGCCCCTGAACCCCTGAAGCTGCCAGGACCTATCTATTAGTAATACAGTAACGGGAGGGGCTTTTCGCGAACTTACCCTTGAAGA
This sequence comes from Avena insularis, assembly GCA_023614405.1. Classification (NCBI taxonomy): domain Eukaryota; kingdom Viridiplantae; phylum Streptophyta; class Magnoliopsida; order Poales; family Poaceae; genus Avena; species Avena insularis. Next base: position 229,290,702 of record CM042694.1, on the reverse strand, counting down.
CCGAAAAGCGTTGTCAACGCTCAGGAGAGCGTGGTTGATGTAGACGAGCCGAAGCCAACCTCAAGGTCGTGATGAAGTCCTTGCGCTCCTTCTGGCTCCAACGACTTGAGTGCCTCAAGTGCGACACCTCGCGAGGAGTTATACACGTCCGGTACCTGACGATGACTCCCGCTTGGCCCAGCTGGCCTCCCCCCTTGGCCCCTCTCCCTCTCTCCTTTCCCCTAATGGGCCCTCTCCCTCCGGGAATTGGCCCATTAAGCCTTTTGACCTTTAATTGATTTTCTCTTTATTAAATAATTATTAATAAATGATTAAATGAACATTTAACATTCATTCACATATTATTCAATCTCCGTGGCCATGGAACACCTTCCACCTCCACTCCGGACATTCTTCGGACTTACCGAAAACCTTCCGGTTTTCTCCCTACTCTTTTTCGGTGATTCCGCCGATCCTATAAACACTCTCTAAGCATCATCAAGCCCTTAAGCGTGATACCCCATGGTTCGGGAACACTCCAGACATGGTCAGGACACTCCCGCACCAATGATCGATAGAGGGACCTGGATGGCCATTTGACCCTTGTGCGTTCCACGAAGATCTTTCGCTTGAACCGGACCGTGTCTTATTCCCTTTGTCTCTAGATACTTGCATTGCCCGAGATCTGATCAATGACATCACCATGTCGTGTTCAATCTCGTTACCGAACAATGCTACTTGACTCGTTCCGACAAGTGATATCCCCGTGATCAAATCACACGCTGCGCAGCTTTTGGATATAACCTCTCCGAGTGGGCCCTTGAGTATCTTCCCGTCATATGGACGGACAAATCCCGCTCTTGACTTATATTGCCTCTACGGTTTCCTCCGAATACCTGAACACACCTTTATGACCACCGTTTTACCAGATGGCATTTGATGCTATCTAAGCACTCTCGGGAGACAGTGATTGATATAGCCTCACGGTCTAAGGAATAGTCTACGAGGGTCCATTTTAATCATCATAACTTGAACTTCGTGACATGATCGGGTCACAATGTTTAGGTTGGGTATTGGTTCATCATCTCATTCTCAGAATGAGATGACTCCATTTCCAACTGGCATAAATGCCACATGATCAGGAAACATGATCATCTATTGACCAATGAACCAGTGACTAGAGTTTCACTGGGAACCCCTGGTTTGTTTGTGTATCACATGTGTATTGATGTTTCCACTCAATACAGTTATAGCATGATATAAAACTTAATCATAAACTATATGAAATATGATAATAGTCCTTACTACTATTTGTCTCTAGGGCATATTTCCAACACTTTGATCTAATATTACTGGCTTTAGACAGGAAGAGCGTGAGCCACTAACGCTTGCATGGGAGAGGATGAAAGAATGCCTAAGAAACTATCCTAGTCATGGGTTGGAAGATTGGTTAATCCTCCATTTATTTTACAATGCTCTAAATCCTACATCTAAGTCTATGCTTGATACTACAGCTAGAGGAACATTTATGGGTAAACATATTATCAAAGCTAAGCAGCTGCTAGACAATATGCAAGACAACCATGCCCAATGGCATGTGGAAAGATCAAACACTAAGAAGGTGAATTCTGTTTCACCACAAGAGAATGAAGATCTCAATGCTAAGTTGGATGAGCTCATACTAGCCGTAAAAGGTAAGGAAACACAGGTAAGAGCCACCCCCGAAACAAATAGTGAAGAAATACACTTCGTAGCTCGTAATGATTATAATCCTGCTTGGAAGAAGAGTTACAATCCTAACTTTCAGAAACACTATGCTAGTCCTGTAGGAAATCCTAATAATAATATGGAAAATAGTAATGGTAGTCTCCAAGAAACACTGAAATCTTTTATGGACTCACAAAACGAACAAAAGAATATGCTAGTTAAAATTATGGAGAACCATGATGCTATGCTTGGTAAACTATCTAACCGAGTTGTTAGTTTGAGAAATGATTTACAGGCCCTTCAATAAAGAACGAGGATCATTGAGGCACAGCTAGGTAAAATAACCAAGAGTCAAACTCTCATTCTAGCTAAGTTTACAGGTAAAGCTGAGCCTAATCCTATTGAGGAACTCAAAATAATGAGGATCCAAAGGGAGGAGCCTGAAGAACTTGATTATAGTAATGCTCCTTCACCAAGCTACACCATTGAAGATATCGTAAAAAGGATCAACACCAAGATTCCGGTAAGTGAAGGTAGTGATGAAGCTATGTACCAACATTTTGTCAATCAAGTAGCAATAAAGCTACGTGAGCTTGAAGAAGAATACAAACAAATTGCTGAAAAATTACCTGTTAAACTAGATGACATATTTGAGCCTACTATTAAGATTAAAATTGGAACTAATGATATGGCTGCACTTTGTGATCTAGGTGTAAGCGTCTCAACAATTCCGAAGAGTCTTTTCAACAAGTTAAATGTTGGCTCCTTTGAAATTACTGAGTTAAAATTGCATCAAGGAGAATACTTTAGTATACATTAAAGGATGTCCCACGCTTATTGATTTCGTTATAGTTGACATGCCTGAAGATGCTACTGCTCCTATTATATTAGGATGTCCTTTCTTAAGAACTATTAAGGCTTTGATTAATCTGCATGAAGGGAACATGAAGCTGCAATTTCCTTCACGGGATCATTTTGTTATTCACTTCCCTAGGAAGAAGAAAGCCAAGCATGATAAAAAGGAGGCCATCACTTTGAAGGCCAATTACTTTGGAGTGGGTGTTCCACTCATCTGGCCCAAGTGAGTATCATCAAGGTCAAGCTATTGACCATAAAAGAGCGCTCCATGGGAGGCAACCCATGTGAAACAAAGGTTTTGGTTAAGTTTTTAGTTTTAGTTTAAGTTTTTGTTTAATAAAGAGTGCTAGAAAACTCCATTTGAGGAGAAGAAATTTTTTAGTACTTGAAATTCTGCTTTACTCATGCTATTGTTGGTCGACAATATTTACTGTCAATTTTTGTCAAAAACAAGGTTTAACACTAAGTTACAGGAAAAGAAATAGTTTACGAAGAAACAGAAAGGATGCACACAAAGATTTTAAAGACCAACTATACGGCGGGAATAAAAATTCCGACCGTATAGTTCCGGTCGTATAGTTATCTATGCCATCGAAAAAATTTCTACAATATGTACTTAGAGTTTAATGATCGAATATATGGCGGGAATAAAAAATTCTAGCCGTATAGCTCCGGTCGTATAGATATCAATGCCTCCATACAATTTATTTTCATATGCTCTGAGAGTTTAACGACCAACTATACGGCGGGAATAAAAATTCTGGCCATATAGATACGGTCATATAGATATCAATGCCTTCGTACAATTTCTTTTCATATGTACTGAGAGTTTAACGACCAACTATATGGCGGGAATAAAAAATTCCGGCCATATAGTTCTAGTCGTATAGATATCGATGCCTCCGTACAATTTCTTTTCATATGTTTTGAGAGTTTAACGACCAACTATACGGCGGGAATAAAAAATTCCGGCCGTATAGTTCTGATCGTATAGATATCGATGCCTTTGCAAATTTTCTTTCGTTGGGACAAACAGTTTAACGACCAACTATACAGCCGGAATGCAAGTTCCGCCCGTATAGTTGCGCCTGACCACAAAATAGCACGGGGAGGTACTCTCAACTCCAAAACTTCAATCCTTTTACTTTCTTTTGCCTCCAAACTCTCTCAAACCCTCAAGGGATCTTCATCTCTACTCAGTTTCGTTCCATTTCCTCGCACACAAGTGATCTACGGTATGTTTCTCCTCCGATCCTCCAATTACTTTTTGCAAATTCATCTTCGATGTATTGTCATTATCAATCTAGGGTGAGACCTACTATGAACTTATTTCCATGATTTTCTTACCTAGATTATTATCTTGAGGAGATTCTTTTGTGTGTTTAGATGAGGAATATCTTATACTTACTGTTGTTGGATCAAAGAGTTTTAATTTTGCCTTTCTTCAATGTTTTAGAAGATGAACACAAGGAGCCAAACTTGTGCTCGTGCCACCGCTAGCACTTCTCAGGCTGTCGCTCGGGAATGCATGGGGATACGGTTCAGGGATGAGGCCCATCGTGAACGCTTCAACAAGATCAAGAACTGTGAAGTGAAGGATACCAAGTGGGCTTATCCCGTTATATTGAACCAACTTGGTATTTCTGATGACTTTAATTTACTTTGCAATAGAGTTGGCCTGCAAAACTTTGTGTACAGTGATGTACCTACTTATCGCCGCTTAACCATTGAATTCCTTACTTCATTGCAAAGCACCATTAAACAATGGCAAGGAGAGGATACTATTTCTTTTCATCTGATGAACAACAACTACACTTTAACATTAGATGAATGGTGATTTGCCAAACAATGATGTTCATGCTCTACGTGTACCCTTTACTGGCTTAAATCCTTCCCCTGATCAATACTATAATGGAATGAGTTTCACTAGTAGAGTGAACAAGGGGAAGAATATTCATCATCCTGCAATTCGCTATTTGTTCTATGTTATTGCTAACACCTTACAGGCACGTAATGAGTTCACGATACTCAACGAGGAGGACATCCTAGTCCTTGCAAAGGCTGCTTACATCAACTGCATCCTGTCACTCAACTTGTGCGCCATCCTTGTTCGCTACTTGGAGCAGCAAGCCTCCCAAAGCCAAGGGCCAATCACAGGAGGAGGCGTCATCACCGTGCTTGCCACTGCCCTAGACATCGATCTAGGTGAGTTGCAACCCGTACTAGGTGAGACGCGTGTTGGTTTCTTCACCTTGAGGGACTGTTGAATGCTCACTAGGAGAGGTGGTGTTTATTACCTGCATATTGCTGGATGTGGGCATATCTACCCGCTCCTATGCCTAATGGTCTTTTCTCTATCAAGGAAGGACGTTTGCTATATGATGTGTAGGTTGAGTAGTACCAACCCGAGGAGGAAATTCCTTAAGAGGATGAGGACCAAGAGGAGGAGCAAGAAGTTCCTCATCAAGAGGAGCAGCCACAAACCCGATTCGCTACATACCAAGATTTCCAAGGACTTGGAGGGACTATGGAGAGGATGCACAACCTCTCTTTGAACCTTCGAGAATCAACAAGTAACCTCTCAACTCAATTCATGAACTGGAGTAACGACTTTTTCCTGCCATCACAATAATTTGAAGGCCTTGCAAAAGTCTAAGCTTGGGGAAGTTTCCTCATGCATCTTTACGTGGCATTCATTTGCTTTTATTTATTTTAGCGGTTGTGTTTTTATTTGAGTTTATAAGCACTCGTGTTGGTCTCCCCAACACTTTATCTTTAGTTCTTTTTATTTGCTTTCGAAATTTTCTAGCCGAGCTTTGCCGCCAATTTTCTATTCTTTAATTTTCCTCTCTTAAAAATCACAAAAAGATTTATCCATTTTTCCTTATTTCCCCTCTTTCTTTTTCTTTCCGCCTCGAGGTCTTCATATGTTTACAAGAGAGTGGTCGACAAAAAGGAAGAGAGAAGTGGAACCAAACATGAGAGGTATGCCTTATGACTCCCCACTTTTGAAGTTTGAGAAACCCATGCTAGTTAGTAGTAAATGTTGAGATATTATATTGGTGGAGTGAGTCTTTGTATTGTCGTAACATTATCGTTTGCATGGGTATTTAATTGGGCTTATTTTGTTCCATCTCTCGTAGTTAACCAAGTCTTGCCTAAAAATTTCTAAACAATTGTAATAAGAAAAAGTCTCACAATTGAAGGCTTGGGTGTTTTAGTGCTTAGTCTTGAAGGCTTATTTCTAGAGACACTCGACACCACTAAAAATATTGATTGACTTGATAGCTCTCTTTGAAAGGATTTGTTTGATTGAGTTAATGTTTAGCGGTTTTTATGAGAATGCCAAAGTTTTACTTGTTAATCATGAGAATGATATAGCTTTACGCGTGTCAAACTTCATGGGATTCCAACAACTCTGCTGGCCTACGAACGATCTTCATGGAGGAAACTCCTAGATTTCGGCTATGAGTTGATTAAACACATGTAGCAGCAATGCTATAGTGGATAAGATTCTTGGCACTCCTGAGTAGCTATACTCAAGATGGAATCACTCCTCTGGCTGTTATGAGAAATCATTGTGCAAAAGGAACAAAAACCTTAGTGATGTCACGAGTGTCCATCACAACCTGAAAAACTAAATAAAATTTCTGGCATGCTCTCAATTACTTAAATACTGAAAATTCTTGAAGGACAATGAACAGAAAAGTAGTGCTTGCAAAGTCTTGATTTATTGATGTGGGAGAATTGAGATACTCTAGTATATATGCTTTTCATGACAACTCTCACACTCTTAATTTACATGATTATACTTTACTGTTCAAAGGCAAGCCTATGCGTTGAAGACTTGACATGGAATAAAGTTTACTCATTTGAATCATCCATGCTTACAATAATTTTGCTAAACTATAAGGATACATGAAACCCGTATGATATGCTTCCCATTGCTCTATCTATGCTAAAGTTTTTCAGATTTATAGAGTGGAGGAAACATGAGACTACTAATCATGAGTAAGATCACCATCTCGTTATTTTAGTTTAAATGCTGAGTTCCTTTTTGATTTTGGTTTTTTTGCTCAGGACGATCAAGTTTAAGCTTGGGGAGGTTGATGGCTCTGAAATATAGCCATCTAACGTCCACATTTAAACTAGATATTAGTCATATTCTTGATGAAATATCTCTCTAAACCCTGCCACTAATGCTAATATTCAGAGGGGTATGCAATCCTTTCTTTCGTATTTTTCCTGCGTAGATAATGTTGTTTAAAGGAGGGAATCACTACATTAAAGTAAAAGATACGATATTTCCTTCAACCAGAAGAAACCAGGAGCCGTCCAACAAAGGTAGACGCCGTAATGACCAACTATATGGCCAGGGCAAAAATTTGACCATATAGCTCCGGTCGTATAGTTGGCGCTGCCACCGTTAGGTCAAACAAAACAACTTTCCTGAAGGGAACCCTATATAAAGAAGCCTCAGGCGACGGGAAAACATCTCTTGCTCCGCCCCAAAGAAACCAGACTCCGCCAAAAAGCCGCCCCAGATCTCCAAACCCTTCTCCATCTCCATAGCCATACTCCACCACTGGTAATAGTAGATCTCTTCTCCGATTGGTGACATTGTAAGACTATTTCTATCAATCTTATGATTTTGATTGCAATGTTTGTGATTTTTGATCTCATCTCTATGTGTGAGTAATTCTCCTTGGGCTAAGGGCTTCGGCCTGGCCATGTAGCAATTGTGCATGTAAATTATCATAGATGGGATCGTGTATTAGTTTGTATGACATGATGATTATTGTGTCCTCTCTTTCCTCAATCCAAGGACTTGTTAGGTACCCAAGACCCCGAGGGTTGAGCTAGGTATAGGGAGTATGAGTGATGACCGATCTTCAGGTTGGGAACCCAAGTGACAGAAGGGGTAGTACGGCTGTATGTGAGGGATGTGCTTGGGATTAACGGTGACATCACTATGCATATCATTAGTTCTCTTTCTTCTATGGATGAGACTAGAAGGTTACTGCTATAAGCGGTTGCGGAGGAAATAGCAATTATGGATGCACTACCCACATATAATTTATCTTGCTCTAACAAGTACATGTATTTCTCTCTTTTATTTCCATCAGATGTTTTGCACAGCTACAGGTGAAACCGAATGCCCTAGGCCCTCTCTCTCCGTCATCAACAACAACCAAAAGACGCAAACTATTGGTCCGGTGAAAACAGAAAAGGTATTCTAAAACTCCCGAAGGTCCGTTAAAGTAACTTCACTAGGCATTCGCTTCTCGAGGATTCGATAACCTAGGTCTACTAGGGAAAAAGAAGCTATACTACATCCGTAATCCGGATCGAAGGTATCAGTGGGCTCTATCATCATGATTTCTTCGGGCTCCAATTCTTTGTTGAGGGCGTCTGCTTTGCCCTATGATGCGGGTGCATCACCTGAGTCTCCTTTCAGCTTGACCTTTTTGCGCTCCTTGGGTGCTGCAGCTTTAGGGGCCTTTATAGCTTTGATGGAGCGTTCCGTTATTTTCTTCCCAAAAAACTCTAGGTGGAAGGAGCAAATAGAGGGATCCAATGTTCGCCAAGTTGTCGGCTTCCTTGTTTCTTGCCCTTCCTATGTGGTACACCTTGCACCCGTCGAAGTGGGCCTCCATGATATTGTACATGTCTTGATAGGCGATCATATTGTCGCTGATGGTGTCACACTTGTTCATTGCCTATTGTGCGATAAGGTTTGAATCACCGAATATTTTGAGGCGAGTTGTGCCGTAGGCCTTAGCCATACGCATGCTATGCAATAGGTCCTCATACTCAGCTTCGTTGTTTGATGCATCCGGGAAGCTCATCAGAAGTATGTAGTGCATTTTATCGCCTTGTGGTGACACCACTATAACTTTGGATCCTGCCCTTCCTTCTCTTGGAGCTATCTAAGTACGTAGTCCACCCGCTGGAGAGGTCTGGAGGACCCGCGCATTGGAGTTCTGTCCACTCAGTGATGAAGTCAGGCAAAACCTGAGGCTTGATTGTTTTTCGCTTCTCATACGTGATGTCCTAAGGGACAGATCGATGCCCCAAAGGGAGACACGCCCCATGGCTTCTAGATTGTTGAGTATGTTGGAAAGGGGTACCTCATTGACCACCACTATCGGGTGCTCTGAGAAGTAGTGGTGCAGCTTGCACGCTATCATGACGACTCCATATGCTAGTATCTGATAGTACGGGTACCTTTGGTTTGACGGAGAGGACCTCACTGAGGTATTATGTACACTGGCCTTTGGACCATGAGTTTTCCCTTCCTCAGGTCGCTCAACGACCAGAACCGTGTTGAACACCTGATTGGTGGCCACGACGTAGAGAAGAAGTGCCTCCTTCTCTTTTGGTGACACGATGACAGGGGATATCGATAGTGTTTTATTGAGAGCTTCAAAGGCTCGCTACGCTTCGTCCTCCCACTCGAATTTTTCTAACTTCTCCATAAGAGCATAGAATGGGAGTGATTTTGCACCCAACCGGGTGATGAATTGACTCAGTGTCACGACATGCCTAGCTAGCTGCTGCACGCCATGGAGATTTTTCGGTTTCTTCATGGTGAGGATCATTTGTATTTTCTGAGGATTTGTCTCTATTCCTCTTGCTGATACAAGGTGTCCAAGGAGTTTCCCCACAGGGACTCCAAAGGAGCACTTTGTCGTGTTGAGCTTGATGCGGTATCTGTCGAGATTATCGAATGTTTCATGGATATCATCGATAAAGTTTGATTCCTGACTTATCGTGACTATGATGTCATCAATGTAGACTTGAACGTTTGTTCCAATTTAGCTTCCAAGGCAGTTTTGCATCATCCGTTGGTATGTAGCACATGCGGTTTTTAGCCCGATGGGCATTGTAGTGTAGCAGAATACACCATAAGGTGTGATAAATGATGTTTTGTCTTGGTCTTCCTGCTTCATCCAGATCTGGTGGTACCCTGAATATGCATCTAGAAAGGAAAGATGCTCGCGTCCGGCGGTTGCATCGATAATTTGATCGATTCAGGGAGCGGGAAGTGATCCTTTGGCAGTGTTTGTTCAGCGCGGTGAAGTCGATACACATATATGCGTAGGTCCTTTGTGTTTTTCTTTAGGAAGTATAATGGGTTGGCGAACAATTATTCTTTCTTGATCTCCTTGATAAACTTGGCGTCTGTGAGGCGATGGAGCTCTCGTCCAATGGCCCTGCGCTTGGGTTCGCGGAGTGATTGCTTCACAGGTTTAGCGTCGGGATACAAGTTAAGTGCATACTCCGTGAGGGCGGCGAGTCCCCGAGCATGAATACTCCGTGAGGGCGGCGAGTCCCCGAGCATGAAGACTCCGTGAGGGCGGCGAGTCCCCGAGCGTGAAAACTCCATGAGGGTGGCATGTCCCCAAGCATGGCGAGTCCATGAGGGTGAATCCGCAATGGCGAGTCCGTGTATACACCACGACAATCGTATGGGAGCAATTATTCAGGAGCGATGTCGCACTCGAGGGGCAATGTTGTTGTCGATACCCAAGCTGAACAAAGGAAAATTTGGTGAGTCTTCCACCGATTGGAGTTGATTTGCTTTATGCTTAGCTCAACAATATGCCTAGGAGTAGTCCCCGAAGCTCGAGTTGGCTTGTAGAGGCGACTTGAGGCTCTTTAGATATTCCTACTGTGAAAATAGTTGCGGTTGTTCCTGAGCATAGCGGACGACAAGTCCGTGTGGGGTGAGTTTGCGAGAGGAGAGTCCCGAGAGTAGCGAGTCGCTCATCCGATGTTGGTAGGGATCGATTGCGCTATTTTTGTTAGAGAGTCTCGCGTCTTGGCCGGGGGGCCAGTCGCGTGGCGACTCCAAAGATGGCTCTCGGCTAGGCGTTTTTCCTGGACGATCCGAGGCACAATTTGCAAGTCCTCGTCCGCAGTACTTGGCCGTGCAAGTCACATTGTTTAAGGTTGAGGAGGACATGGTGTTGTTTGTGTATCACTGCCATTTGTCTTGGCCCATAAGGCCAGTTGAGCAAGGCAACTCCAATGATGGCACTCGGTTAGCATTTTTTGTGGACGACCTGAGGCTCAGTTTGTGAGTCCTCGTTCACACTACTTAGCCATTGCGAGTCGCTCTTTCAAAGGTTGACAAAGGCGAATTAATTTTTCTCGGAGGAAAGAGATACCCACTGGTGAGTCCATGCAGCGTGGCATGCGACCCTCTCTAGCGACTCGTATGATGAGGGGCCCTTAGCTGGCGCGGCATACGCATTCGGCGTAGCGGAAGTATAGGCATGCTTTGGCATAGTCGATGCGACGGACAAATAGTCGATGCAGCAGACAGAGATCACGCTATGGTGAAGTCGACGCGGCGGACACGGGGTCGACATGGCGGACGAAGGTCGCGCTATGGCGAAGTTGACGCGGAGGACATGAGGTCGACGCGGTGGATGGAGGTCGCACTATTGCGACGTCGACGCGGCAAACACGGGGTTGACGTGGCGGACGGAGGTCGCGCTATGGCAAAGTCGACGCGGCGGACACAGGGTCGGCATGGTGGACGGTGGTCGCACTATGACGAAGTCGACACAGCGGACACAGATTCGACATAGTGGACGGAGGTCGCGCTATGGCGAAGTCGACACGGTAGACACGGGGTCGACGCGGTGGACGGAGTCGCCCTACGGCGAAGTCGACGCGGCGGACATGGGGTCGACGCGGCGGACGGAGTCGCCCTACGGCGAAGTCGTCACGGCGGACATGGGGTTGACACGGTGGACATGGGGTCGACACGGTGGACGGAGGTCACACTATGGAGGATTCTTGCGACGTTTTGCCGGTAGCATGGTGAGTCTGCGATGGACGAGTCGTCGGACGTGGCGAGTCTGCGAGGGCGAGCCCGTGAGGCGTGGCGATTCCCCCGAGCGTGGAGAGTCCGCGAGGGGCGAGTCACGAGTCCAGGAGGACAACGTTTAGCGGACGCGTGACAGCGTCAACCGGATATTTGTCGGAGGCGGCGAGGCAAAGTCGTCGTGCGCAGTTTGATCCTTCCCCGTGCATACGGATCGACACGCATCCAGTAAATATATTATTAGTATACGAATAAATATTTAAAACAAAGACTGAGTGGAGAGAATTATCAGCCATAGCTGAGTCGTCACTGCACGGTCGTGACGGCGAAGTTGAAGCAGTTTGCGGTAGCACGGTTAATTAAGTCTTTAGACGAGGTCTCAGCTTCGATCGGACCTTTGTAGGAAGGAGTCATGATGATAGAGTCAATTAGTCTAGAGTCAATTAGTGTGGCCATTGCAGTTCGTACGGTCTCGCCAATCCATGAAGCTATGATCAAAAGATGCAGTGCATGTGCTCTCCACCTTAGTTTCTATGACCCAATCCAGGTCGCTTGGTGCATGTATGCCTAATAAAAGCAAAGGATTAGCTGAGTTGCATTGTAGTCAACGTACGGAAATATAATAATAAATATAAAAATCTTTTAGCCACTGCCGCATGCGCCTGTATGCACGATTGCCTGATGGAGATTCAAGGCACGAGAGAGAAATCTGATTGGATTTCTTCACACCTGATTGAACCGCAGCCGCCGAACCGCACGGCCGCACGCGAGACTCCATGCGCCGCTGTGACTGTGTGCAGATTGTGATTAAAATCCGCAAAACACAAAACAAATATGCTAGATGCGATCATGTCATTGTTGATGGTGAGGGATCTCGCTCGGATCATCACCTCCAAGTACCTCTTGCCCCACGGTGGGTGGCAACTGTCGTGGTATTGGCACAGAAGATGCTACAGGGGTAGCTTATATAGAGGAGGCAAGGTGGTGTAGGAGAATCCGGGAGCGATATTGGCACACGATGTACCCAGGTTCACGTCCTCTCGATAGAGGATCGCTACATCCTGCGGTCAATCCAGTAAATGATCATAGATTGGTTACATGGGAGCTGTCGTAGGCGGAGGAAGAGACTAGATCTAATATGATGTACCCCGTGGGGGTGCCCCTGATGGCTTTATATATGTAGCCAGTTAGGATTTACAAGTGTTTTGATGGGCTACATATTATAGTCGCTATATTAGGCCTTCAGTCGGCGTGGTGCATGGGTCCAGTATGCACCAGTCGCTGTATTTGCTGAGTCGTGGAGTCGCCATTAGGGCCGATTGGGACGCTCTGCAAACCCAATTGGTATACCTGGTCAGCGACCTGGTCTAGTTGCCGGTTCTTGCAAACCCACTCGCCATGAGCGAGTCCGCTCCATGAGTATACCCCAATTGGTATTCCCCCATCACAGCAAGTTCCCTAGGGATTCCTGGCATGTCAATTGGTACCCATGCCAAAATCTCCCAGTGCTCATGGAGGAACTCGATGAGTGCGCTTTCCTATGCGGGACCAAGATTGGAGGCCACAAAGGTTGTTTTCTTCGGGTCCGTAGGTTGAATCTTTATTTCTCGAGTGTCCTTTGCGGTTTGGAAAGCTTGGTCGGGTGTGACCCATGCCTCTGGTAGAGGATCTATGTCCGTGGAGATCCTTAGCTGCTCGAACTTCGCTTCCATCCTGAAAGATTCAGAGATTTTTTTGAATTCTCGGTCGCAGTCGTCAAAGCGGGTGAAGCTTCCTCTTACGGTGATGATTCTATTGGGTGCTAGCATCTTCATTACCAAGTACGCGTAGTGCGGTACTTCCATGAACCGTGCGAAAGTTGAGTGCCCTAGGATCACATGGTACTATGATGGCCAATCCAAGACTTCAAACTCGAGAATCTTGCGCCTAAAATTGTCCCGCGATCCGAAGACAACAGCAAGATAGATTTTTCCTAGAGGAATTTTGGCTTTACCTGAGACTATGCCGTGGAAGGATGTTTCTCTTGGGACCAGGCTCGTAAAGGAGCAGTTCATTGCTCGCAAAGTTTTGGCGTAGATGAGGTTGATGCAGCTTCCTGCGTCCATGAAGACCTTGCTCATGTCAAATCTGCCAATTTGGACCTCCACTATCAAAGCCGAATGACCTAGTTGTGGGACTTGAAGCGGGTGATCGGCTCAGCTAGATCTGATTTCTTGCTCTGGCCAGTGAAGGTATTGGGTATCGCTGGTGGTGCCATTACTACCATACTAACTTGCCGTGTGATTAGCTTCTGGATTCTGTTGGATGGATGATGTCCACTGATGACCCACAAGTATAGGGGGTGTATCGCAGTATTTTCAATAAGTAAGAGTGGCGAACCCAACAAGGAGCAGAAGGTGCTTGCTAGTGGTATGGATCAGGAATTCTCTGCAAATACTTAGCAAACGGATTTTTAGGGGTTTTTGATAATGCAAGAAAATAAAGTACGAGTAAATAAAAGACAATAAGAATAGATTCAGCAAGTGGCCCAATCCTTTATTCAGCAAAGGACAAGCCGGTTGTATTACTTAAGATGACCAAACGTTCTCGAGGACACACGGGAATTCTGTCAAGTGCTTTCGCTTCATATAGTTGATCAATCTTCTTTAGCTTGCTAAGTGTTGTGTGGGTGAACCTGTGCTAATGTACCGACCTTCCTAGGACTAATACATACTTGTGATTATACCCCTTGCAAACATCCGTAAGTATAAGGAAGTAATTAAGGTAGAAACCTAACCATAGCTTTAAACTCTAAAACCCTGACGTCCCTTGTGCAATGGTTTCCTAACGGGGGTTCACGTTTCTATCACTCTGGCAACCCCTACGATTAGTAGCCAAATACATGATGCATTCCCCTAGGACCATATAGATGAAGTGTCATGTTGTCGACGTTCACATGACACCACTAGAAGAAGTACACCACAACTTAAATATCAAACTATTGAATCTTTCTCAACACAATTCCACTACTAACAACATGACTTCTCCATGTCCTCAAGAACAAAACAAACTACTCACAAGACATCATGTGGATTATGATGAGAGATGGAATAATGATGTATAACAATCTGAACATAAATGATAATTCAATGGTTCACTCAATAGCATCAACTACAAAGAGTAATCAACACCAGGAAAGTTTCCCCTAAGAACTATGCAAGATTCAACCCAATTGTTACAGCGGTATGGAGATGGTGATGATGGTGTTGGTGGAGATGATGGTGGTGATGATGATGATGATGATCCCGATGAAGTCTAGCTTGATGGTGGTGTTGATGGCGACGATCACCCCTCTCCGGGAAGGAATTCCCCCGGTAGAAATCTGTCTGCCGGAGAGATCTTTCTCTCTCGGTGTTTTCTGCCCCGCAGAGGCGGCGAAATCTTTCTGTGGTCGCGCCCCGATTCTTAGAGTTTCGGGAGGATAATATACGCCAGAGGGGACAACCAGGGGTGGACTAGGGCGGCCACACCACCTGGTGGCACGGCCTAGGCTAGCCCGCGCCAGGGGGTGGTGTGGGCCCCCTGTGGCCCATCTTTGCCTCCCCTTCTGGCTTCCTTCATCTTCTGGAAAAATAGGATTTACCATGTATTTTCCCGGATTTTCTGATCTTCGTGAATTTTGCCTCCAAACAGCACCTTTTCCATCAGAATTCTGACTGCAGTGGTCCATGCTCCAAAAGTCATCAACCATGCAAAAAACAGATGAAATAACATAAGTATCATCCCTTAATATGAAATATATCAATGAATAACAACGAATTATGATATAGAATAGTGATGCAAAACGGACGTACCAACTCCCCCCAAGCTTTGACTTCGCTTGTCCCCAAGCGAAACTGAGCTCAATAAACATGGCCTCGGGTTTATGGAGTGAAGAGTCGATAAGAAAGAATACGGACAAGAAGCATCACATTCATCAATACATAGATCATAATAGAAGACAACTCACTATTATATAACTTAACTTGCAATAAGTAAAGGAAACACAATAAAGATACATAAAGTAAATCATAATTAGTAATGGCAAACTTAGCTCTTGGTTGAAGAGTAGTTTGACAATTTGCTGGAGTTCACAAATAACTGATTTTCAATGATAGCTTTCAAAGTAGTAAACACCAAGATAAGAGCAAAGTGCAAAACAAGGAACATAAGAAACATGATTGAATAAATCATCATATGAATGAATGAAACACAACAACTCAAAATACTTGCTGAGATAGAGGGGAATAGGTTTACTGACTCAACTAAAAAGTAAAAGAAAGGCCCTTCGCAGAGGGAAGCAGGGATTTCAAGTTTCATAAAGAGCTCCCAAAAATTATGATACTTATTAGTTTTCAGCTCTCATTGCCCCTATCATAGGCATCTTTAGGTGATTAAGTTTAAAGTGATCAAATACGAGGATATGCTTGACAAGTTGTAAATTCAAAATCTCATGTCCCTTGAATACGAGGGCCGCTCCTCATGCTACTCAAGTTTAGTCACCGGTAAGTTCTTGTCATAGTAAGCACATGTGTATCATGGAGAACCGCCAACGGGGTACCCCTTGCCCGATGATACGGAAGAATCCCCCTATCAAAATAACAAGGCAAGCATACAACAAACATCTCAGCAATCTTCTTATTTACCATGGGAATATGGTGCTTTTTTCTCTCTTTCCTCTTTTCTCATCTCTATTTTTTTTCTTTTTCTCAATATCTATCTCTTTTTTATAAGAAGAATGCTTCATAGATGCTTGTTATGGTTACGCTGCAGGTTTCCACCATGACAGCATGGATGAGACTGGCGGCCCAGGCGTTGATCTAACACACATGCATAACTCCATGGACTTACAAGCTCCCCTTTCATGTAAGATCTCACCATAATAAGGTAAGATCCCTGTGATTGCAGTGCTAGTCCCTGGATTGAAAGTGCTAGCACCCACAGTTTAAGATGAAGTACACAGAAACAAAGGTCATTATTACATCGCATATCCAGGAATATAATGGTTCTTACAACTCACTTATCCCAAGGCTAAGGCACTTAAATTCACATTCCACAACATAATAATAATAGAGTCTTTAGTCTTCATGTGCCACAGGCAAGCATGTCGAGTGTAGACCCGCAACCCTACTCATCATTAGAGTATCCTGCAACATAATAAGTTACAGCCACAAGGGTCAATACATTTGGAATTATATTGGCAAGTGATACCATAGATACTTAGTATAATCCAACAACTACATGAATATATGGATAAGTGGGGTTTATGGCTGGCTTTGCTAAAATTAGTTTAACTTATAGTTTTTGAAGAAGTTTTTCATTCCAGCTATAAGGTACCAATGATAGACATCACTGAACCTCTACCCATGTTCACCCACAAGTTTTAACTTAGAGAAATTTGGATGTGGAGATTATTGAACTGCTTCACTGTCTTGAGGCTCAGGAATGTCCATAACCGGGGACACGGCTAAGTACTTAGTTTTACCCTCTCGAGAGGTGGTGCACTTTCCCCACAAGACTCGACATGCATCGAGACGAGACTTTTCAGAAGCAATCCCTCAGACCACCATGGACGCATTCCATCCTATCATCACTACCACCCTCTGTCCGTCTGGCTGAGTTCTCGTAACTTAGTCGGTCAAGGCAGAGCCCATATGCCATGTGGCTGCACTGGAAGCTTCGCGACAAGAACGTCTCGAATCTCTTTGTTCCTGGGTGGCCATCCATAAGTGTGATACACCAGCTGACCAAAGACATGGCCCCTGAGTAACCACTCAACATAATCCAAGCAAGCCCATTCCACCCAGGGGTTTCATTAATATTAGTTGTTTTCTTAGTTAAACAAAATAATATCTTTCCATGCTATCTTATGTGTATATCCCACCCATGAATTCTAATAGCATAGCTAAGCATTCTAGCATACAAAGTCTTTATCTAAGGAATACTACCAAGATATACACTATAGGGTAGCATAGCATAGTATGGTAACATATGAATAATTCTATCATGCTAAGATCCACCAAAATATCACTAGTGCAATAGTGAAAATAATAGGACATGAGATGAAATATCACTTGCCTTGGTAGCTAGGGGAATAGGTACAATCCTCACAGCAACAAACTTCACAATCCACACAATCTACACAAGATTAATACAACAATAACAATTCAATCAATAAAACATTACAAAAACATGAATGCATGCAAAATGCAATGATATGATCATAATTCTATAATTTACAGAGTCTACAGTACAGAGGATAGAATACCTCATCTAAAGACATAATTTACAGAGTCTACAGTACAGAGGATAGAATACCCAAAAATAATTTATAGAACAATTTTTATAAGCAAAATACTCCTAAAAAGGTTTTGCCTATAATTACAATTTACTGAGTCAAAAGTGTGAAACAAGGCATCCATAATAAAGGTCTTATTTTTCTGAATCCATAGACACCAAATTTGTATTTTTCTGATTTGTGGATCAAAAGTTATTGAATTTCTAAGTTTAATACTAAATCTGTCTATTTTCTAATTAAACAGAAATAGTCTGGCGAGGTGGCGCTATCCTATTGGCTGGTACCGGTTCGGTTGGATCGACCGCTGTGGGCCGTCAGATTTAAGTGACGTTGGACGGATCAGATCAGCCGTACCCTTTCGTTTAAGTGATCTAATCTTAACCGCTAGGATCTGATCGAATGGCTACTAAGCATCTTGTCAGGGACTGGCGGTGCTAACGACGGCACACGGCGGTGGAGCATCAGCCGATGAGGTTCTGGCGATTATACAAGGGCTGGGAGACCGTGGACACGTACCAGAGGTTGAGGAGGTCGTGGCGATCTCGATGGAGGTCACTGCGGTGCGGGGGGTGCTCGGGCTTGGCCTGGATCCTTTGCCGGAGTTGCGCAGATGGTGGAGTTCACGGCTCGGTGTCGGAGACCGTGACCTGGGGCTCGAACCAACCGGCAAAGAGGTTAGCGAGGTGCGCAAGTGTCTGCACGACCTAGTAAAGACCAAAAGGGGGCGGCGGGAACCCTACCTTTACTGGAGAAGGCGACTGACGGTGGCAGCAAAGGGAGTTCACCGGAGTTGGACCGTGTCGTCGTCCTGGTGCAAAAGAAAGCATGCTATTGGGGTTAAAACATGCGCTAGGTCACGGCAAGTATTTCAGAGCAGAGAGGAGGTCACGGCGTGGCTGGAGCTCACCGGAATTCTTGCCGGAGTTGCGTCGGATAGTGGCGGTTCGAGCTCGTAATTGGGGAGCCTGAGGGCTCTCCGGGGGAAGTGTCTAAGGGGAAAATGATGAGGAGAGGGTGAGGGTTAAGTAGGAGTAATCGCCGTGGGGGATTAATACTGGAAACGGCCGAATTTGAGTCGATTTCGAAACGGCAGAGAAGGGGAGGGGTGTTCGTCGCCTGGGGGTTGAAGACGACGGGGTGGTGGTGACGTGGGTGTGGGGTCGGTCTGTCAGCGGGAGGGGGTAGGTTGAGGGGGTGTGCAGAAAGACAGAGAGGGGGAGAGGGAGTCCGGGTGGGCTGCTGGGCCGGATTGGGCCAAAAGGCTAGAAGCTGTCTGCTACTCTCTTTTTTTTTCTCCCTTATTCTTTTTCTTTTTCTATTTCTGTTTTCTCCACAACTTTGGATTTAAGGATTCAAATTGATTCAAATCAATTTGTGAACATTTGTAAAAGCTCAAATTAGGTTTTTAGGGTATTATGAAACATATTTATCTTCTATTTTAATCCAAAGTATTTACTTTGGATTTAATAGGTAATATAGCATTTTCTTTGATTCTATTTTCAAAAATTCAAACTTTTTGTTCATGTCTCAAAATTGCACCAAATTTTTTGAGGACATTCTAAATGCAATGCAAATACATGCTATGATGATATGAGTGCAATGATGATGATTTCGTCTGAAATTTTGGGATGTTACAAATCTAACCCCCTTAAGATGAATCTCGCCCTCGAGATTCGGGTTGGCTAGCAAATTCGTGAGGATGATCTCTCCGAAGTTCATCCTCTCGCTCCCATGTTGCTTCTGATTCAGTGTGATGGTTCCACTGCACTTTGCAGAACCTGATGGTTCCACTGCACTTTGCAGAACCTGATGGTCTTGGTACGGGTAATTCTTTCTGCGGTCTCTAGAATCTTAATAGGTTTCTCTTCATAAGTGAGATCATTATCTAGCTGAACTTCCTCCAATGGTATAGTGTCTTTCAACGAAGTTTCTTCCATCTCTGGGTGACACTTTTTTAGCTGACTAACATGGAATATGTTATGAACTGCTAACAAAGATTCTAGTAATTCTATCTCATATGCCACTTCTCCTTTGCGACTCGAAATCTTGAAAGGTCCTACATAGCGTGGTGCTAGTTTTCCTTTGATTCCAAATCTCTTTACACCACGAAGTTGTCACATCCCAAGATTTTCCAAATCTTGTAATGTGAAAAATAAATTAAACAAAATAAATTTTTTGTTGAAAATCAGGGTGAAAAGAAACTTTTGTTTCTAAAAGGAAAACTTTAGCCAAAGTTTGTTAAAGATGGGATTCTAAAGTTTGAATTCAACAGAAATCCAAATCAAGGGAAATGCATTCCTCAATGAATGTATCTGGAAATTTGAACACTTGGAAAATAAATCCAAAACCCTAAACCCAAATGGAAGGAAATCATTTTCCCAAGTTATCTCCAAATCTATGGATTTGATCCATACCAAATTTGATCAACAAATAATCACAAAGGATCAAGAAAGACCTTAGAGATTGGTTTCACTTAGTTTGGAACCATAGACAAAATCTTGTGAACATAATGAGATAAAGGAAATTGAATTTCCAAAACTAATAAAGCCTTACCAAAACCCATACCAATTGGTGAACAATTATAATCCTAAAGGGATTAAAAAGATAAACATTTAATAAAGGAAAATAAATTGTTTTTGGAAATACTATTTGGATCTTTTAATAAAAGACTTTGTTTTCAAATGAAAAGGTGAGCCAAATTAATTTTGGCCAAACTTTTGTAATAAAATATTTTGTTTTGATAAAATGAGTAAAAGTTTATTTAAATAAAATAATAAGGATTTAAATATCCAATTTTATTTAAGTAAAGGCTTTTCCCATTTTAAATGAACACCAAGTATTTTATTACTACTTTGAAATCTTTTATTAAAAGGTTTTGCTTTGATTAAAATGAGTAAAGGATTATTTAAATAAAATAATGAGGATTTAAATATCCAATTTTATTTAAGTAAAGGCTTTCCCATTTTAATTAAAACACCAAAACTTGTTTATTTATTTAAATAAGTTTCCAAGTATTCCTTATTTTTAAAATAAAACCTACTGGTTTGGTTTTGAAAATAATTGGATTTCAATTGGAAATTTTATTAAATAAATCAAACCCTAATAACTAAAGATCCACTTTATTTAAATAATAAATGGATCCTAAAATAAATAAAAATATTATTTCATTTTGAGATTTGGATTATGTTGATAAACAGAACAAAATTCAAAATACCAAGTAGAGTGTTTGTTTGAATTGATTTGAGTGTGGTTTGATTGCTTGAATATTTGATTGAAATTCAAAACAGAAAAAGAATTAGAAAAAGAAAAAGATTTAGACAGAAAAAAAATAGGAAAACAGACCCAGCCCACTAAGGCCCAGACCAGCCCAGTCTACTCCCTCTTCCCCGAAGAAACCTTTTCTCACCCAGAAACTGACCCACTGACAGCCCGGACCCACTTCCCCCTCTCCCTCACTCGCTGACAACAGACCCCACCTCCTCTTATTTTCTTCCCCGAACCGTTTTTCCTCACTCAGAAACCTACCCACGCAAAGGCTGACCCGTGGACCCCGTTCCCTCTTCCTTTCCCACTGAACAGAGGACCCCACCGCCACCTCCTTCTTCTTCCCCGCGCGCTGACCACGCCTTCCCCCTCGCTGCCGTTGCTGCCTTCAAACCGCGGATTCAATTCGTCATAACGCCGAGCCTTTACCTCGCCTTGATCACGCAGATGGAAACGCCTCCCTCTCCTCTATATTTCCCCTCTGACACCTCGCGCTGGCACGCCTTAGACTGCCCCTAATTTCTTCCCGAGCTCCTCTGTCTCCAGTGAGCTCCGCGAGCGATTCCGGCCAGCCAACGCTACCCCTTGCCTCCTCGACCATCCTCTCGTGATCCACACCTCCTGGCGATCATCCCCGTAGCACCAGCTTGCCCCCGAGCGACCCAGAGCGTCGACAACCACCTCGACCACCGTCGCCACCGTCTGCCTCTTTCTCCGACGAGCCCCACAGGTAGATTCCGGTCACCCCTCTCCTCCCCGAGAACACGATGATGATCTCCAAGCTCAGACGAACCTAACAGCACTTTCCGTTTGTCTTAGGGCGCCCCCAATCTTCGCCTTCGTCAAGCACAGAGCGCCGCCGTGTCTGCTTCTTCTCCGGCGACGTCTCCCAGGTGAACCAGACCGCCCCGCGCCTTCTCATTCACGCACACACCTTCGCCGTGTCCTTGCGCTCCTGACTATGTGTTTTGTTTACCTCCTGGTGATCAACAGCTGCCCTCGACACCACTGTAAACAACCGCTGCTCCCAACTCCGACGAGGAATTGCGGCCTCGAGCGCCTTTGTCAAGCCAGCAGTACCTGAGCTTCGCGTGACCCCTCGAGCCCGTGAGCATGCCCTCTTTCTCTCTCGCTTGTATCGCCAAGTCATTATCGACATCGACTCCGCCGCCGTAGCCACCAGCGCCGCCAAATGGTCGAGCACGCTAGCACCGTAGGATCTGGATCTGACCGTTACGATAGATCACTTAACCGCGAAGAGGTACGAGTCCTGCACCGCACGATCTCATTTAGATCCAACGGCTACAGAGCGTGATCCGCAGCGAAGCGGTACCTGGCCCAATAGAATCTGCCACAGGTCCCCGCTCTGCTTAAAACAGAATTTGAAAACATGTAAACTTTTGCCATTTTCAAACCCTTGTATCTTTTGATCCACACGTCCAAAAATTACAAATTTGATGTCGTTGGAATCAGCAAGACAAGCCCTAGCCAACCCTGCCCTTAGTTTAGCAAATAGTATCTGTTAGCTTGTTTAACTTTGCAGATTCTTTTGTGTGTTTAGATTAGAAAAATCATTTAAAAATGATTTTAAGGTTAAAACCTTTGCCAATTAGTTTATTGTGACCTTACTGACCCTAGGAACCAACCCCTGTTTTGGAAAATGAATTTGGAAAGGTTTAGAATGGATTAATTAGTTTAGTCCATTTCTAGCCAAACAAAACTATTATTTTGTTTACAAAAATGTTTTTGTAAAGAAAACTTTGAGAAAATGTTTTGAACCAAACCTACTGACCCAAACACCAAGTTTTGCAATAGCAACTCATTTGGTGAACCCTATAGGCTAAAGCCTTAGTAAAAATGTTTCTACACCACATAGAATGACACTTTGTTTTGCAAATGGTTTTATAGTGAAACCTTTTGCAAATGACTTAGCCACTTCACAAAATGACCAATAGGTGTGCCCAAATGTCTATGACCCATTAGGAACCCTTTTTTTTCAAACAAAACAAGGCTTGGCATGCTTGCATGCATTACTTTAACTTTGCCACTTTGGTAAATGACCATTTTGGATCTTACAAAGTTTAGGAATCTAATTTAGACCCTCTTTGCAAATGACTTTGCCATTTTGGTAAATGACCAAATTGGAACTTACAAAGTTAGAAGCCTAGTGAAGACCATCCTTACAATAGAACCAACCTTTGCATGCTTATGCATGACTTAGATTCCATTGTCTTGTGTGTGTAATTTTGTTTGAGAGAATATTGGTTTGGAGTGTTAGTTGATTTTGTGTTTGCTTGATTGGTAGATTGAGTTTGTGCCTTGCTTGATTATTTGTAGTAACTTGAAGAGTGTGATTGTTGCAAGGACAAGGAAGTAAACCTATACCCTCTACCAAAAAGGCAAGTGATGCTTCATATCATTATCCCATTATTTTCACTATGCATTAGTGTTTTTGCTAAGTAAAACTTGCATGGTTTTTATTTTGCTAAGTATAGATCTTGCTATAGGAAAACCTAGTAGATAAATCCTTAGTAGGATTTTCCTAAGTTAAGAATCCTATTACTACCAAGCTTAGCCTAGCTAATAGAAAACTTGGGTGGTATATATATTCACTATGGAAAAATCTCTAAGTCTGAGGACTTATGTTTTTGATTAATAAAACAACTAAGTTAATGAATCTCCTGGGTGGAATGGGACTTGCATGGTGGTTTTTGGTTGAGTGGTTCACAAGGCCATGGACTTGGCTTGTGTATCTCACTTGTGGATGGCCACCCAGGAAACAAAGAGATTTGAGATGTCAAATGTTGAGAAGCTTCAAGTGCAACCACTTGGCAATATGGGCTCTGCCATGATCATATAGGTTGCAAGAACTTAGCCATATGGACAGTGGGTGGTAGTGTTTGATAGGTTGGAGCGCGTCCATGATGGTCTAAGGGAAAGCTTCTGAAAGATCTTGTCTTGGGAAACCAAGTCTTGTGGGGAAAGTGCACCACCTCTGCAGAGTGTAAAACCTAAGTACTTAGCCATGTCCCTGGTAAAGGACAATTTGAGCATCAAGACATGGAAGCAATCAAGAATCTCATCACTCCAATTTCTAAATTAAAACTTGTGGGTGAACAAGGGTTGTGTGAAATTCTTCAATCTTTGATGGAGAGATGGCTTGGTACAAGGATCTCAAAATCTTAGATTGGGAAAATTGTTTTTGCCAAGAAAATCTTCAGTCTTTGATTGGTAGATGCCTTGAGAGGATCTTCAGTCTTTGATTGGTAGATGCCTTGGTAGTTTTTGCCAAATAAAACTTAGTATTTTGAAAAATGATAGGGAAAAATCTATTTTGAGCAATGCAAGCCTCAACTCCACTTAGCCAAATGCATATAGATATTAGACTCCACTATACTGCCAAAGTATCACTTGCCAATACAATTCAAATGTATTGACCCTTGTGGCTGTAACTTGTAATGTTGCAGGATTGATTGATTTTAGTGAAGATTGATTGATTAGGATTACAAAGCCTACAACCAACATCTGCCTGTGGCACTTTGAAGATGAAGGACCCATGACTATAGTTATTCCACTGCAATGTAATGTAATAGCCATATGAGCTATGTAAGATGTAATAAAGTATTTTATTCCTGGTTATAAAGTTGTAATATGACCTTTGTTTCTTGATATTACATCTGAACTGTGGATGCTAGCTATTGATCCAGGGACTAGCATTGTAAACACAGGGGGCTCAATCTTATTAAAGGTTGGGGACGCTACAGAATGGTATCAGAGCATTGTGTTGCCTGTAGGATTTGTAACCCTAGGATTGGACAAAAACCCTTAGAAAAATAGGAGTTGTATTTGTTCCAAAACTTATTTATAAAAACAATCTTGTAAACTCTTTCCTCAATCATTTTTGGTTTCAACTCTACTTCTCTTCTACTTCAAAACTTAATGGAAAGCCTACCCCATGACCAAAGACTTCACCATGTGCAAAGGACTTCTTCAACTCTAATGACTTCAACTTCTTCAAGTGACTTCAACATCTTCATCATGTTCACCAAGGACTTCCAACTTGGATATCACTAAAGACTACAAGTGAGACAAGAAAAGTTACTCAAGACTTGAAGACTAAGGAAAAACAACTTAGAAGGAGCCATCAACATCTTTGAAGATTTGTGACCAAGACACAAGAATTCTCCAAGGATACAAAGATCTCAATCAAGAAGAATCAACCAAGAAGGATGGGAAAATCACAAGTGAACCATGTAGATGGACCACCATTTATAGATAAGTCAAACACACCAACTTATGTGGTGTAACAAAAATTATTTTTGTTGCCTAAATATGTGCTTGAAACTGTTGTTTGAGTGGAGTGTTTGTTTGTGATTGCTTGCACATTGCTTGTGTGATTTGTGATGTGTGTGAATAGAATTGATTCCTTAGAAAATCTCTTGCCTATTCTAATCCCCCTTCAACCCCAAACAGATGACTTCTCCAAGAAACTCCAACATCAAGGATGATGACAACAACAACAACCAAGAGGACAACATGAGAGAACTCCTAGCAACCCAACACCAGTTGAACCAACTAACAACTCAGTTCATAGCCAACAATAGTGATAAAGACCCTACCTTGCAAATGTTTTTGGAAGAACAACCCCAACTGATGCTTAAGGTGACTAATCAAATGATCAGCATGGAAGAAAACTATCCCAAAAGAGTGTATGACAACAAGGATGACAAGAATGTTATTCTAGATGGAGCCCCAGCTTGTATTATTTGTGGAGACAAGGATCACACTTCCAAGGAGCATGAAGATCAATGCCCCAATTGTGAAGAGGAACATCCAGTTGGCCACTGCCCCACATCTCAAGTTACTTGTTACCTTTGTGAAGGAAATGACCATGTTCCTATCCAATGCCCCATCTATGCTATTGTTGAACAAAGGAAACAAGAAGGATCCAAGTATGCCAAGAATGTTGATGACAAAGGAAAAGGACCACTCATACCTCCAAACAAGACAACCCAATTCAAAGGATCAAAGAAGCCCAAGAAACCAAAGCAAGACATGAGCCTTGTGCAATGTCAGAATGTAAGGAAATGGGACCCTACCCCAGTGGATGCCCAGAGAACCCGAAGAATAAAGAGATCGGCCAAGTAGTGTGCAACAACTGCAAGGAACCAGGCCACTACGTAGCAACTTGTCCACAAGAGCAACGTAAAGAACTCCAAGATATCCACTGTTTCAATTACAAGGAACCAGGACACTATGTAAGCAATTGTCCAGAAAAGATGAAGAACAAGATAAACAAGCCTATGAAGGATCTCAACCTTGGCCCATGAGTCACGCATGGAAACAAAGGACACTAAGCAGAAGTTTTCCAAGAAGAAGTTTTCCTCAAGATTCCAAGCAAGCCAAGATGTAGTTTAGTTGGAAAAATTTTAAGGGTGGTAGTACCCTAGCTGTTTAAGCCAACTTGTAAACCTAGCCTCCCCAAATCTCGGGACGAGATTTATTTTAAGGGTGGTAGCCTGTCACATCCCAAGATTTTCCAAATCTTGTAATGTGAAAAATAAATTAAACAAAATAAATTTTTTGTTGAAAATCAGGGTGAAAAGAAACTTTTGTTTCTAAAAGGAAAACTTTAGCCAAAGTTTGTTAAAGATGGGATTCTAAAGTTTGAATTCAACAGAAATCCAAATCAAGGGAAATGCATTCCTCAATGAATGTATCTGGAAATTTGAACACTTGGAAAATAAATCCAAAACCCTAAACCCAAATGGAAGGAAATCATTTTCCCAAGTTATCTCCAAATCTATGGATTTGATCCATACCAAATTTGATCAACAAATAATCACAAAGGATCAAGAAAGACCTTAGAGATTGGTTTCACTTAGTTTGGAACCATAGACAAAATCTTGTGAACATAATGAGATAAAGGAAATTGAATTTCCAAAGCAAATAAAGCCTTACCAAAACCCATACCAATTGGTGAACAATTATAATCCTAAAGGGATTAAAAAGATAAACATTTAATAAAGGAAAATAAATTGTTTTTGGAAATACTATTTGGATCTTTTAATAAAAGACTTTGTTTTCAAATGAAAAGGTGAGCCAAATTAATTTTGGCCAAACTTTTGTAATAAAATATTTTGTTTTGATAAAATGAGTAAAAGTTTATTTAAATAAAATAATAAGGATTTAAATATCCAATTTTATTTAAGTAAAGGCTTTTCCCATTTTAAATGAACACCAAGTATTTTATTACTACTTTGAAATCTTTTATTAAAAGGTTTTGCTTTGATTAAAATGAGTAAAGGATTATTTAAATAAAATAATGAGGATTTAAATATCCAATTTTATTTAAGTAAAGGCTTTCCCATTTTAATTAAAACACCAAAACTTGTTTATTTATTTAAATAAGTTTCCAAGTATTCCTTATTTTTAAAATAAAACCTACTGGTTTGGTTTTGAAAATAATTGGATTTCAATTGGAAATTTTATTAAATAAATCAAACCATAATAACTAAAGATCCACTTTATTTAAATAATAAATGGATCCTAAAATAAATAAAAATATTATTTCATTTTGAGATTTGGATTATGTTGATAAACAGAACCAAATTCAAAATACCAAGTAGAGTGTTTGTTTGAATTGATTTGAGTGTGGTTTGATTGCTTGAATATTTGATTGAAATTCAAAACAGAAAAAGAATTAGAAAAAGAAAAAGATTTAGATGTAAAAAATAGGAAAATGCACCCAGCCCACTAAGGCCTGCACCAGCCGCCTACTCCTCTTCCCCGAAGAAACCTTTTCTCACCCAGAAACTGACCCACTCAGTCACAGATAGCGTGGACCCACTTCCCCCTCTCCCTCACTCGCTGACAACAGACCCCACCTCCTCTTATTTTCTTCCCCGAACCGTTTTTCCTCACTCAGAAACCTACCCACGCAAAGGCTGACCCGTGGACCCCGTTCCCTCTTCCTTTCCCACTGAACAGAGGACCCCACCGCCACCTCCTTCTTCTTCTTCCCGCCACGACCACGCCTTCCCCTTGCTGCGTTGCTGCCTTCAAACCGCTGGATTCAATTCATAACGCCGAGCCTTTACCTCGCTTGATCACGCAGATGGAAACGCCTCCTCTCCTCTATATTTCCTCCGACACTGCGCTGGCACGCCTTAGATGCCCTTTAATTTCTTCCCGAGCTCCTCTCCAAAGTGAGCTCCGCAGCGATTCCGCCAGCCAACGCTACCTTGCCTCCTCGACCATCCTCTCGTGATCCACACCTCCTGGCGATCATCCCCGTAGCACCAGCTTGCCCCCGCGCGACCCAGAGCGTCGACAACCACCTCGACCACCATCGCTACCGTCTACCTCTTTCTCCGATGAGCCCCACAGGTAGATTCCGGTCACCCCTCTCCTTCCCGAGAACACGATGATGATCTCCAAGCTCGATTTAACCTAACAGACTTTCCGCTTGTCTTAGGGCGCCTAATCTTCTCCTTCTTCGCTGCCACAGAGCGCCGCCATTCGCTTTTCTCCCATGACGCCTCCTGTGTGAACCAGACCGCCCAGCTTTCTCATTCACGCACACACCTTCGCCGTGTCCTTGCGCTCCGACTATGTGTTTTGTTTACCTCCCGGTGATCACAGGTTGTCCTTGTCACCACAAACAACCGCCCGCTCCCAACTCCGACGAGGAATTGCGATCGCCTCTGAGCGCCTTGTCAAGCCAGCAAGACTTCGAAGCTTCGCCGTGACCCCTCGAGCCCGGTGAGCATGCCCTCTTCTCTCTCGCTTCCAGACGCTGCACCGCCATCGATCGACCACTCCGCCGCGGTAGCCACCGCAGCGCCGCTCGCAAATGGTCGAGCACGCTAGCACCGTAGGATCTGGATCTGACGGTTACGATAGATCACTTAACCGCGAAGAGGTACGAGTCCTGCGCTGCACGATCTCATTTAGATCCAACGGCTACAGAGCGTGATCCGCAGCGAAGCGGTACCGTCCAATAGAATCCTTCCGCGTGTCCCCAGTTCTGTTTAAAACAGAATTTGAAAACAGAAACTTTTGCCATTTTCAAACCCTTGTATCTTTTGATCCACACGTCCAAAAATTACAAATTTGATGTCGTTGGAATCAGCAAGACAAGCCCTAGCCAACCCTGCCCTTAGTTTAGCAAATAGTATCTGTTAGCTTGTTTAACTTTGCAGATTCTTTTGTGTGCTTGCTAACATTAGAAAAATCATTTAAAAATGATTTTAAGGTTAAAACCTTTGCCAATTAGTTTATTGTGACCTTACTGACCCTAGGAACCAACCCCTGTTTTGGAAAATGAATTTGGAAAGGTTTAGAATGGATTAATTAGTTTAGTCCATTTCTAGCCAAACAAAACTATTGTTTTGTTTACAAAAATGTTTTTGTAAAGAAAACTTTGAGAAAATGTTTTGAACCAAACCTACTGACCCAAACACCAAGTTTTGCAATAGCAACTCATTTGGTGAACCCTATAGGCTAAAGCCTTAGTAAAAATGTTTCTACACCACATAGAATGACACTTTGTTTTGCAAATGGTTTTATAGTGAAACCTTTTGCAAATGACTTAGCCACTTCACAAAATGACCAATAGGTGTGCCCAAATGTCTATGACCCATTAGGAACCCTTTTTTTTCAAACAAAACAAGGCTTGGCATGCTTGCATGCATTACTTTAACTTTGCCACTTTGGTAAATGACCATTTTGGATCTTACAAAGTTTAGGAATCTAATGGAGACCCTCTTTGCAAATGACTTTGCCATTTTGGTAAATGACCAAATTGGAACTTACAAAGTTAGAAGCCTAGTGAAGACCATCCTTACAATAGAACCAACCTTTGCATGCTTATGCATGACTTAGATTCCATTGTCTTGTGTGTGTAATTTTGTTTGAGAGAATATTGGTTTGGAGTGTTAGTTGATTTTGTGTTTGCTTGATTGGTAGATTGAGTTTGTGCCTTGCTTGATTATTTGTAGTAACTTGAAGAGTGTGATTGTTGCAAGGACAAGGAAGTAAACCTATACCCTCTACCAAAAAGGCAAGTGATGCTTCATATCATTATCCCATTATTTTCACTATGCATTAGTGTTTTTGCTAAGTAAAACTTGCATGGTTTTTATTTTGCTAAGTATAGATCTTGCTATAGGAAAACCTAGTAGATAAATCCTTAGTAGGATTTTCCTAAGTTAAGAATCCTATTACTACCAAGCTTAGCCTAGCTAATAGAAAACTTGGGTGGTATATATATTCACTATGGAAAAATCTCTAAGTCTGAGGACTTATGTTTTTGATTAATAAAACAACTAAGTTAATGAATCTCCTGGGTGGAATGGGACTTGCATGGTGGTTTTTGGTTGAGTGGTTCACAAGGCCATGGACTTGGCTTGTGTATCTCACTTGTGGATGGCCACCCAGGAAACAAAGAGATTTGAGATGTCAAATGTTGAGAAGCTTCAAGTGCAACCACTTGGCAATATGGGCTCTGCCATGATCATATAGGTTGCAAGAACTTAGCCATATGGACAGTGGGTGGTAGTGTTTGATAGGTTGGAGCGCGTCCATGATGGTCTAAGGGAAAGCTTCTGAAAGATCTTGTCTTGGGAAACCAAGTCTTGTGGGGAAAGTGCACCACCTCTGCATAGTGTAAAACCTAAGTACTTAGCCATGTCCCTGGTAAAGGACAATTTGAGCATCAAGACATGGAAGCAAACAAGAATCTCATCACTACAATTTCTAAATTAAAACTTGTGGGTGAACAAGGGTTGTGTGAAATTCTTCAATCTTTGATGGAGAGATGGCTTGGTACAAGGATCTCAAAATCTTAGATTGGGAAAATTGTTTTTGCCAAGAAAATCTTCAGTCTTTGATTGGTAGATGCCTTGAGAGGATCTTCAGTCTTTGATTGGTAGATGCCTTGGTAGTTTTTGCCAAATAAAACTTAGTATTTTGAAAAATGATAGGGAAAAATCTATTTTGAGCAATGCAAGCCTCAACTCCACTTAGCCAAATGCATATAGATATTAGACTCCACTATACTGCCAAAGTATCACTTGCCAATACAATTCAAATGTATTGACCCTTGTGGCTGTAACTTGTAATGTTGCAGGATTGATTGATTTTAGTGAAGATTGATTGATTAGGATTACAAAGCCTACAACCAACATCTGCCTGTGGCACTTTGAAGATGAAGGACCCATGACTATAGTTATTCCACTGCAATGTAATGTAATAGCCATATGAGCTATGTAAGATGTAATAAAGTATTTTATTCCTGGTTATAAAGTTGTAATATGACCTTTGTTTCTTGATATTACATCTGAACTGTGGATGCTAGCTATTGATCCAGGGACAAGCATTGTAAACACAGGGGGCTCAATCTTATTAAAGGTTGGGGACGCTACAGAAGTGGTGATACCCTGAGGTAAGCTCTATCACCAAACTCATAGGTAACCTCTCTACGTTTTGGATCAGCATAGCTCTTCTGCCGAGATTGAGCTACCTTTAGCCTATCTCTCACCATCTTGACTTTCTCTTCGGCCTCTTTGATTAGGTCTGGACCGAACAAATTTCTTTCCCCTACTCCATTCCATAGTAATGGTGTAGTACACTTCCTTCCGTAAAAAAATTCAAACGGAGCCATTTCTATGCTTGATTAATAGCTGTTATTGTAAGAAAACTCTGCGTACGGTAGACTTTCATCCCAACTGGATCCATAATCTAACGCACATGCTCTTAGCATATCCTCTAATATTTGATTGGTCCTTTCTGTCTGTCCATCAGTTTGTGGATGAAATGCGTCTTGAACTCCAATGAGTTCCCAATGACTCATGAAGTTGTCGCCAAAATGCTAAGTAAACTGAGTTCCTCATGGGACACGATACTTTTAGGTACCCCATGCAAACATACAATTCTATTCATGTAAATCTTGGCTAGTTTGGCACTTGTATAAGTGGTCTTCACTGGTATGAAATGGGCCACTTTTGTCAAGCGGTCAACGATAACCCATATGGAATCGTATCCAGATTTAGTCCTGGGTTGTCCGGTGATAAAATCCATACCAATTTTATCCCATTTCCAATCAGGTATTGGCAGTGGTTGTAATAATCCTGCCAGTTTCTGATGTTCTGCCTTTACATGACTGCACACGTCGCACAAGGCAATGTGCTCTGCTATGTCCTTCTTTAAATTATTCCACCAAAACCTCTCTTTAACATCCATATACATCTTGGTATTGCCAGGATGAATTGAATACGGTGAGTTGTGCGCCTCTTGTAAGATCAACTTCTTAAGTTCAAGATCCTGCGGAACACAGATACATTTTTTGTACCATAAGATTCCTTGATCATCCACATGGAATCCTTTCGCCTTACCTTCACTAACTTTACTTTTGATTTCTTCTATTTCTTTGTCCAACTTTTGGGCTTCTTGAATTTTGTCCATTAGTGTGGGTTGCACTTCCAAGGATGCAAGATACCCTTCAGGCACAATTTCAAGTCTCAGCTCTCTAAATTGGGCACATAACTCCTCCGGCAATTCTCCTTTATTGAGGCCATTTACATGAGCCTTGCGGCTTAATGCATCGGCTACGATGTTTGCCTTTCCAGGGTGGTATTGCAAACTTAAGTCATAGTCCTTGATAAGTTCTAGCCATCTTCTTTGCGTCATGTTGAGCTCTTTCTGTGTAAAAATATATTTCAAACTCTTGTGATCAGTGAACATCTCACGACGTTTTCCCATAAGATAATGCCTCCATGTTTTTAGTGCATGCACAACTGATGCCAACTCTAGGTCATGAGTAGGGTAGTTCACTTCATGATTTTTGAGTTATCTTGACGCATAAGCTACCACTCTACCTTCCTGCATCAACACACCTCCTAATCCTTGGTGAGATGCATCACAGTATACTTGAAAGTCTTTCTCAAGATCTGGCAAACATAACACTGGTGCTGAAACTAGCCTCTTTTTCAATTCCTGAAAGCTGGTTTTGCAAGTTTCTGTCCAATTAAACTTATTCTCCTTCTTCAGCAGATTAGTCATGGGCTTTGCAATCTTAGAGAAATTTTCAATGAACCTTCGATAGTACCCTGCTAGGCCAAGGAAACTACGGATTTCTTTAACTGATTTAGGAGGTTCCCACTCTGTCACAGCTGCCACTTTTGCTGGATCAACAACTATACCATTACCAGATACTATGTGTCCAAGAAATCCCACTTCATTCAGCCAGAATTCACATTTGCTGAACTTGGCATAAAGTTTATGTTCTCTAAGTTTCTCTAGAATCAGGCGTAGATGTTCTTCATGTTCTTTGCTGCTTTTGGAATATACCAATATAACATCGATGAATACCACTACGAACTTGTCAAGGAATTCCATGAATACCTTATTCATCATCTTCATGAAATAGGCTGGTGCATTAGTCAATCCGAATGGCATCACTGTATATTCATACAACCCATATCTAGTGGTGAATGCAGTCTTGGGTATGTCATGTTCTCTGATCTTTAGTTGGAAGTATCCTGATCGAAGATCAATTTTTGAGAAAACACATGCTCCCTCTAGCTGATCGAAGAGATCATTTTTTCTAGGCATGGGATATTTGTTCTTTATGGTCACTTCATTGAGTGAACGATAATCTATGCATAGCCTTTGACTCCGGTCCTTCTTCTCAACAAACAAGACTGGTGCTCCCCAAGACGACGAGCTTGGTTGAATAAATCCCTTTTTCAACTGTTCTCTCAGCTGTTTCTTGAGTTCTTTTAACTCGTCCACCGACATTTTATAAGGTCTCTTTGCTATAGGTCCCGTTCCTGGTAGTAGGTCTATCAAAAACTCCACGTTCCTATCTGGTGGCATGCCAGGTAATTCCTCGGGGAACACATCTGGATATTCCCTCACTATTGGCACATTATCTAGGCTAACCCCCTTAAGAGAATTAACCTTGCTCCCCTTGGGTTCAAAGTTAGACTTGAACCTGATCCTTTTCTTTTCTGGGGTAGTGAGCATAACAGTTCGCTTGGCACAATCAATCACCCCTTCATAGCGGGTCAACCAGTCCATCCCTAATATAACATCTAATCCTTGGGACTCTAGGATTATTAAACTAATCGGGAACTTGTGTTTTCCAATTTCTAGGGTGATATGTCGACACCCTGAATTTACTATCATTTCTCCACCCGGAGAACTTACCTTCATAGGACATCCAATAGTCTCAGTGGAGAGTTCATTTTTTATTCCAAATGCTCTTGAAATGAATGAATGCGATGCGCCAGTATCGAAAAGGATAAGTGCAGGAAAGGAATTAATCATGAACTTACCGATCACGGCATCAGATCCTTCTTGGATTTCCTCCACATTAATGTGATTCACATGGACCTTTTGGAATGGGTTTGGCTTAGCCCCATCAGTCTTCTTTTCTGGTCATTCATTAGCATAGTGTCCTGTCTTCTTACACTTGAAACATTCTGTCAACACCCGGATTTTTAATCCCAGATGCCCGTTATGCCATACCTCGCAATCCCAGGATTACCATTTTTGCGAGACATAACGGATTGGATATCATCGTACATCATCCATTACAAACCATACATAAGGTTTTACACAAATAAGGATCTCATGATCTAGTCTTTAATACAACAAGCATCGGAAATAAACGATAGCGTAGCGGTGGGGTCCATCTTTAGGGGCACAGGCAATGCGATATAGTCAGATAAACTAGTTATCATAGCCGTCCTGCTGACCATCATCTTGATAATCTCCTTCATAGTCTGGCCATGATAATAGCCAGGGACAAAAGCCATGAGTACTCTTTAAGTACTCACAAACTACTACTAGCAAGGGTTATGATTCTAAGTTAAAGTGCTGAATTGAAAGAATAACTATCAAGTTAAGTTTGAAACCTAAGCTGAGTTCTGAAGCAAGAAAAGATAAAGTAAGGTTCTAGAATCACTTAAGTTGGGAAGCTAATTTCATTAACACAACCCTGTTGTGGTCAAGTCAAAGGTCATCATTCATTTCAAGGTATTTAGAAAACATCTGACAACAAAACAGTATGGCCATTCCAACTGTCCTTAACCACGAACGCGGCTATTCGAATAGTTTGACACTCTACAGAGGTGGTACACTTTCACCACAAGATTCGATACATCTGTCAGGGATAACCCTGAATCATCATACTTGGTATGCAGATAATCAAACATAACCTTCCATTTACACACCCTAGTACAAGCACCTCTCCTATGAGCATGGCCTCCCAACCATGACCATCAGTCATCTTGGGCACTGCATAGGTGGACAACATTGAGAGGTAGCCTCATGTCAAACCTCTCCCGTGAGGGAACTAATACTAATGCATATAAATTTCCAGCTAAGCCTTACCCAATTTAGGTAATGTGGTTGTACAGTAAATTTGGAATGGTATCGCATCCAAATCCAACCATCGGTTTTATAAAAAAAAGTTAAGGCTCATGCCTCATCATTTTCATCATCATAAACCAATTGTGTTTCTCAACACATGTCAAAACATCTCAATAGAATGACTCATCATTCCAAGGTTTTCATAACTCATTTTCACCAAGTGTTCCCATCTAAAATGACTCAAGTTTGATCTATTCTAAAACACTAGGTTAAGAGTGTTCACTAAGGTGGAAAGGTGGGATCAATCTCATGCCATAGAATGACATCTAAGGGTTTCTAATTAGGTCAAGTTTTATACTCTTTATGCTACCTTCAAAATTAATTCAAGAACTTTGTGTAAACTAAGGGGGTGTGATCAAAGTATGCTTAAGGCATCTTTACTAAACTATCTAGTTTTATTCTAGCATGATACAATAGCTTACTAAAGCATGTTTGCAAGGGTTAGATTGCCACTAATAGCTTGCTAAAGCATGTTTGCAAGGGTTAGCTTGCCACTAATAGCTTGCTAAAGCATGTTTGCAAGGGTTAGCTTGCCACTAATAGCTTGCTAAAGCATGTTTGCAAGGGTTAGCTTGCCACTAATAGCTTGCTAAAGCATGTTTGCAAGGGTTAGCTTGCCACTAATAGCTTGCTAAAGCATGTTTGCAAGGGTTAGCTTGCCACTAATAGCTTGCCTTGGTTGGTGCAGTGGTTGAAGTTGTCTTCTTCTTCTTCTTCTTGGTAGAACTCCTCCTCCTCGAACGCTTGGTCGGTACTATCGTCTAGAAATACATAGGGAGTGCACAATCACCAAATAATCCTTAACTAGGCTAAGTATTATTCTAAACCACACAATTGAGGATCTATTATCATCACAAGCATCACAAGTTTAATTCAATAGTTTCAACCTTTTTATTTTGGAAAAGTAATTTCTACTCATTGAAAAATTAACTACAATATAATATTCACCACTAAAACATAAGATCATGTGGACACATGTCCTCACCACATATTCTAACACGTGGGAATGAGATTTAAAGGTTGGATCCATATTACTTTGGTTTAAGTTCATTATTTAATGATTTAAAGTGACTAGAAATGCCTATATAGCCTTATTTTTGTACTAGTCCAAAGTCACTGCCTGTAAACCTTAATATTATCACATATTTCGATAGATATGATGAAGTGTGATTTTTGAGAGTTGGAATCAACTCAAAAGCTAACTTGGTTGATTTTACAAAAATGTTTCAAGTTGCAAAAGCTTCTGTCTTCTTATTTTTATTAGGATAAATCTATAACTCTAAATGAATTAAATCCAACGGGCTTGGATAGAGCATTTCAATACCTTCCAGACAAAATTAGTTTCATGTAATTTGGATTTGTCAAACTCACAGAATTGAATTTTAAAACACTGGACAAAAACTATATTCTAACTAAAAAGAAAAACCTAGATTTGAATCTACGGGCTTGCGCGGGAAAGGAAATGGGCCGCAAGAGAAAAAGTTTTGAATTTTGAGTTCAAAAATTTTGGGTGATCTCCACTAGTGCTAGGTAGTCTCTGGTTGCAAGGGTTTTGAAAATGGAGCTCAAATACATGGTTTTTGAAATAGGGGTGATATATGCATATGCATTAGATTCAATTTTGAACTGCCATTTAAAATAGTTTCCAGAATGTTTTTAGAATATCAAAAGGTGGGCCTTGGTACCTCATTATGTGTAATAGCAAGGGGTGCAAAGATCAAGAACTGTTTCTATTAAGAATTGAGTACTAGGAATAGCCAAAGTAGGCATGAGAGTTAAATTTGTCCAAATGACCATTCTTTCATTTTAATTATTTTTGATTTGATTTCTTTTTGGAAAAGTTTGGGAAGGATGTAGATGATGTTTAAATCACCTAAGAAACATTTTAGAAGCAAAGGATCACACAATCATGGCAATTCCAAACAACTCCTATTTTAAATGCACACCTATATGAATGCTTTCATTTTAAATATGGAAAAGTTTTTTGTTAATCCTAAATTTGGATGATTTGATCTTTGATACACTTGGATTGAAGTTTTGGGCTGTTACAAACCTTCCCCCCTAAAAAAAAATCTCGTCCCGAGATTTACAAGAAAACTAGGAACTAAAGAGATCTGGGAACTTTGTCCTAATGTAATCCTCACGCTCCCAAGTGGCTTCCTCCTCAGTATGGTTGCTCCACTGAATCTTGAGAAACTTGATACTCCTGGTCCTGGTGGTTCTGTAGGCTTCTTCTAAGACACGAATGGGCACTTCCCGATAGGTCAGGTCATTCTTGATTTCCGCTGCTCTGTGATCGATATTGTTGAAAACTTCAGTCTTCTCAGGCACTTCCAAGCATTTGCGAAGTAACGAGATATGGAACACATTGTGGATGGCTGACATCTCTTCAGGCAGTTCTAGTTGATACGATACTTCTCCTCGGCGGTTCAGAATCTTGAAAGGTCCGATATATCTAGGATACACTTGGATTGAAGTTTTGGGCTGTTACACATTCCACCTGACTGATGTCTTTCTTCGCTGGCTGACTATGACGGTTCTGACCATTTTGGTTCCCATGGCTATGATTATTGTGATTGTTCCTAAATCCACTTTTGTTATGTCCATGATGATTGTTTCCATCATGGTGGTGGTTGTTGTTACGATGGTTATTATGATTCCCATTTTTGTGGAATCCTGAGCTTCCACTTCCTTCACCATGAGGGCGCTTGTGAGGAGATCCTGATCCAAACTTATCGAAATGGTGTTTCCTCTTTCTACCCTCCACTAGCTTCATCTTGTTTTCCAGGATGGTAGCTTTATCACATAAAGATTGATAAGTTGGAACATATGCAACAGATAGTTGCATAGAAATTTCATCATTCAGCCCATCTAGGAACTTCTCCTTCCTCTTCGCATCAGTGTCAACATCATCGGGTGCATAACGTGACAAATTATTGAACTCCTCGATGTATTCAGAAATACTGCGGTGGCGTTGCTTGAGGTTATGAAACTCGTTTTTCTTCAATCCCATTATTCCAGCAGAGATGTGAGTGGTGCGAAACCCATCTTCAAACTTTGCCCAAGTCACTTCCTCAATAGGGTGGGTAATTTGAAAATTATCCCACCAAGTAGCTGCATGACCTTCCAACAAGTGTGCTGCAAATCTGACCTTTTCTGCATCCGCGCATCCAACCGTGACTAGGTCCTTATTCACAGAGCGTAACCAATCATTTGCTACCATGGGTCGAGGTACCGAGAACTTGGTGTCTCAAATTTTAGAAATCTGGTCAGCATATCCAAAGGTGGTGGATTGTTCTGGTTGTTATTGTTATTATTCTTGTTCTGGTTCTGGTTCGCCATAAATTGAGTCATCATTTGCATCAATTGGGTCTGTGCAGCCATCATCTGCTGCATTCCATTGGCATTGTCATTGTTATCCTCGTTGTTGCGTCGGGGAGGCATCTGTGGGTTTAGTAAGGGTAAGTAATGATAGATAACCCAAATAAAACAACAATTCAGACAAACAAGCACATGCAAGTTCCAACATCACAACAATAACAGAGTCTGCAAAGATAACATACTAGCATAGTCACCCACAAGTTGGTATGACCTATGCACTCAATAATAATAGAACGATAGGTAGATGGAACAGTATCACTACTCCTACATGTCAACTTCCTCCTCCACTAGAGCAAGTCCTGCTGATGCGAATCCTGCCTTATATTCCTCCAAGCTGGTAGTCAGAGCATCGATCTTCGTTTGTAACTCTCTCTTCTGTGTGTGTAGCCTCTCTATCACCTCGTGATCCGCTTCCAGCTCAATGTTCTCCAGCTCTAACTCGGTCTCCAAGTCTCTAATCTTCTTGTTCTTCTCCTGAACTCGCTTCTCTTGGTTCTTGAATTTCTTATCTTGGTCTTCAAACTTCTTCTCCATTTCCTTGATTCGATTTTCCTGTTCCTGGAAGGACTTGTCCTTCTCCTTGAGTTGGACTCATAGTTCATCATTGCTAAGCATCACGTTAGTCCTATCAGTATCAAGGTGTCTAATAAGGCTCTCTAAGTCCTGGAGGTAGTGACGCACGGGCTTGATAGACTCCTTAGTGGCCTTGTCCAACACAATAGGCTCTCCATCCTCGTCGCGCCTCCCAAAGAAGTGGAAGTAGTGGCTCTTGA
Source organism: Avena insularis (assembly GCA_023614405.1). Lineage (NCBI taxonomy): Eukaryota > Viridiplantae > Streptophyta > Magnoliopsida > Poales > Poaceae > Avena > Avena insularis. The sequence continues at coordinate 229,251,146 of CM042694.1, read as the reverse complement.
TCTCGTAAGAATGACGCCCACATAGGCGCCCCAACAGCTCCCTGATAGCGACATCGAGGCCCCTCTCCATGTCATCATGGAGAACCTTGAAGGTAATCTCCCGCTTGGGGCTGCCTCACGCCCCGTTGGTAACTCTGAATCCCCATAAGTCCTTCCTCTGAAACTTCCTCAGCTGAAGTCCCTGAATAGTGGGGATCGGAAGAGCGAGCACTTGGACTAGCTCTAAGATACGAGTCCCAAAGCGAGTCCCCTTGAAATCCTCGGCCGTGCTGTAGACAAAGTTCGGCATCTTTTGCATAGTATGGAGAAAATTAGTAACACAATAGAGAAAGAAAATACAAGTCACAAAATAAGAGGGAATTCAACCAACAAAACATTCCAAGTAGCAATACATTAATTCAACTCAAGCACTCAAGGTTCCAGACATAACTTTTTTTTGCCATACCACATAGGTTGGTATGGTCGAGATACTAATGTGATAAAACGCCAAGGGTGGTGGTCCAACTAATATCTCACTCCTTCTTAACCAAGGTGGCAATCTGGGCATCCTTAGCAGAAATCTGCTTGACTTGGTCACATAGCTCCAAATCTAGGCCTATGATATCCTTACTTAGGCGTTTCACAGTGGCCTTTGAGTCTTGGACAAGACGCTTCTCCTCCTTGAGATCCTCCTGAGTATTGAGCATTCTATACTTGAGTCTCTCTCCAAGTTCCTCAATAGCCTTCCATGCAGCATTCCTTGCAGAGTGAAAGAATGACGGGTGCATTTTAGAGTTGGTGAACATGCAGAATCCCGTACTCTTGGGATCGTCTTCCTTGTTCTTGTACAAGTGGAGTTGCACCCACCAATACTCTTGTCCTTCATCTATCACAGGAAATCCCTTGTACACGGCTTCACCATTCATCCCCAAGCCGAGCATGAGGTTCTTGAGCACATTGGGAAATTCTGTCTCACACTCTAGGGTCATAGTCATTAGTGGTCCCTTCTTGACAGATTCATTGATGGTGGACATCTACAAAAATAGATGAGAAGGATGATTAGGGAAAGCTTTACGAGATGAAAAGATAAAGTGTGAGGTCTAAAATATGGAGTTATTTTTCCTAAGGGTTTTCCTTAGTCTAATCCATTCTAGGGTCACGAACCTACAGGCAACACGATGCTCTGATACCAACTGTAAGATCTCACCATAATAAGGTAAGATCCCTGTGATTGCAGTGCTAGTCCCTGGATCGAAAGTGCTAGCACCCACAGTTTAAGATGAAGTACACAGAAACAAAGGTCATTATTACATCGCATATCCAGGAATATAATGGTTCTTACAACTCACTTAGCCCAAGGCTAAGGCACTTAAAGTTCACATTCCACAGCATAATAATAATAGAGTCTTTAGTCTTCATGTGCCACAGGCAAGCATGTCGAGTGTAGACCTGCAACCCTACTCATCATCAGAGTATCCTGCAACATAATAAGTTACAGCCACAAGGGTCAATACATTTGGAATTGTATTGGCAAGTGATACCATAGATACTTAGTATAATCCAACAACTACATGAATATATGGCTAAGTGGGGTTTATGGCTGGCTTTGCTAAAATTAGTTTAACTTATAGTTTTTGAAGAAGTTTTCATTCCAGCTATAAGGTACCAATGATAGACATCACTGAACATCTACCCATGTTCACCCACAAGTTTTAACTTAGAGAAATTTGGATGAGGAGATTATTGAACTGCTTCACTGTCTTGATGCTCAGGAATGTCCATAATCGGGGACACGGCTAAGTACTTAGTTTTACCCTCTCGAGAGGTGGTGCACTTTCCCCACAAGACTCAACATGCATCGAGACGAGACTTTTCAGAAGCAATCCCTTAGACCACCACGGACGCGTTCCATCCTATCATCACTACCACCCTCTGTCCGTCTGGCTGAGTTCTCGCAACTTAGTCGGTCAAGGTAGAGCCCATATGCCATGTGGCTGCACTGGAAGCTTCGCGGCAAGAACGTCTCCAATCTCTTTGTTCCTGGGTGGCCATCCACAAGTGTGATACACCAGCTGACCATAGACATGGCCCCTGAGTAACCACTCAACATAATCCAAGCAAGCCCATTCCACCCAGGGGTTTCATTAATATGAGTTGTTTTCTTAGTTAAGCAAAATAATATCTTTCCATGCTATCTTATGTGTATATCCCACCCACGAATTCTAATAGCATAGCTAAGCATTCTAGCATACAAAGTCTTTATCTAAGGAATACTACCAAGATATACACTATAGGGTAGCATAGCATAGTATGGTAACATATGAATAATTCTATCGTGCTAAGATCTACCAAAATATCACTAGTGCAATAGTGAAAATAATAGGACATGAGATGAAATATCACTTGCCTTGGTAGCTAGAGGAATAGGTACAATCCTCGCAGCAACAAACTTCACAATCCACACAATCTACACAAGATTAATACAACAATAACAATTCAATCAATAAAACATTACAAAAACATGAATGCATGCAAAATGCAATGATATGATCATAATTCTATAATTTACAGAGTCTACAGTACAAAGGATAGAATACCTCATCTAAATACATAAGAAATACCCAAAAATAATTTATAGAACAATTTTTATGAGCAGAATACTCCTAAAAAGGTTCTGCCTATAATTCCAATTTTACTGAGGCAAAAGTGTGAAACAAGGCCTCCATAATAAAGGTCTTATTTTTCTAAATCCATAGACACCAAATTTGTATTTTTCTGATTTGTGGATCAAAAGTTATTGAATTTCTAAGTTTAATACTAAATCTGTCTATTTTCTAATTAAACAGAAATAGTCTAGCGACGTGGCGCTATCCTATTGGCTGGTACCGATTCGGTCGGATCGACCGCTGTGGGCCATCAGATTTAAGTGACGTTGGACGGATCAGATCAGCCGTACCCTTTCGTTTAAGTGATCTAATCTTAACCGCTAGGATCTGATCGAACGGCTACTAAGCATCTCACCGGGGACTGGCGGTGCTAACAATAGCGCGCGGTGGCGGAGCATCGGCCGATGTGGTTCTGGCTATTATACGAGGGCTGGGAGACCGTGGACACGTACCAGAGGTTGAGGAGGTCATGGCGATCTGGATGGAGGTCACTGCGGTGCGGGGGGTGCTCGGGCTTGGCCTGGATCCTTCGCCGGAGTTGTGCAGACGGTGGAGTTCACGGCTCCGTGTCGGAGACCATGACCTGGGGCTCGAACCAACTGGCAAAGAGGTCAGCAAGGTGCGCAAGTGTCTGCACGACCTAGTAAAGACCAAAAGGGGGCGGCGGGAACCCTACCTTTACGGGAGAAGGCGACTGACGGTGGCGGCAGAGGGAGTTCGCCGGAGTTGGACCATGTCGTCGTCCTGGTGCAAAAGAAAGCATGCTATTGGGGTTAAAACATGCGCTAGGTCACGTCAAGTATTTCAGAGCAGAGAGGAGGTCACGGCGTGGCCGGAGCTCACCGGAATTCTCGCCGGAGTTGCGTCGGACAGTGGCGGTTCGAGCTCGTAATTGGGGAGCCTGGGGCTCTCCAGGAAGTGGTGAGGAAAATGATGAGGAGAGGGTGAGGGTTAAGTAGGAGTAATCACCGTGGGGGATTAATACTGGAAACGGCCGAATTTGAGTCGATTTCGAAACGGCAGAGAAGGGGAGGGGTGTTTGTCGCCTGGGGGTTGAAGACGACGGGGTGGTGGTGACGTGGGGCCTGGTCCTGTCACAATGGGGTAGGTTGAGGGTGTGCAGAAAGATGAGAGGGGAGAGGGAGTCCGATGGGCTGTGGCCGGATTGGGCCAAAAGGCCAGAAGCTGTCTGCTGCTCTCTTTTTTTTCTCCCTTATTCTTTTTCTTTTTCTATTTCTGTTTTCTCCACAACTTTGGATTTAAGGATTCAAATTGATTCAAATCAATTTGTGAACATTTGTAAAATCTCAAATTAGGTTTTTAGGGTATTATGAAACATATTTATCTTCTATTTTAATCCAAAGTATTTACTTTGGATTTAATAGGTAATATAGCATTTTCTTTGATTCTATTTTCAAAAATTCATATCTTTTTGTTCATGGCTCAAAATTGCACCAAATTTTTGGAGGACATTCTAAATGCAATGCAAATACATGCTATGATGATATGAGTGCAATGATGATGCTTTAATCACTAATTTTCACATAACAAGTTTAATTTGGAAGGTAGATAAAAACATGAATTTACTTGGAATAGCAATATTGCTAATAGGTAGGTATGGTGGACACAAATTTCATAGGTTTTGGTTTAAGGATTGGATGCACAAGAAGAATTCCCTCTCAGTACAGGTTTTAGGCTAGCAAGGCTGGGTAGCAAGTATAAGAGTTGAAGGAAACAAACAAACATACAAGTGATAAAAACAAGCATGGAATCTTCCTTGGAAGCACAAAAGATCTTAACCATAGAATACTAAACTTATGAGCAAATCAAGAAAGAAAGATGATGAAATTATATTTCTTTATGAGTACTTTTATCTTTTTCATTCAATTCTCAAAAATAGTGTTGCTACTGACCGAGCCAGGTTTGCCAAAACCAACTAAATTAACTCCATGATCCCAAAGTGATACCAATACTAATGACAAGATCAATCATATAACCATGAATTGAAAACTAATATAAGATATGCAAAAGAGTAAATGATAGAACTTCTCATTAATAATCCATAATGGCTACTCACACCAAGGGATACATATCTAACGAGAGAGGGGACACTTCCAAAATGCAAACCATCCTACATGATAACTTCTCTATTCACGATATGACTCTACTAAAATGGTAAAAAGATAGAAGATAGTGATGAGATACCACGGCACTCCCCCAAGCTTGGAGAAAATCAAGGGGAGGCCAAACCTGATGACGAATTACTCCTTCGGTGGTAGTGGTATTCTCTCATCATCGTCCGACTTCCAAGGTTAGGGCTCCCCATCAACAAAGGACATCGTGGTCTCCAGCATCCTGAAACTTGCAGCAGCACTTATGCGTTTAAACCTAACCTCGTACTCGTAGTTTTGATTTTGAACATCGTTGAACTGTGCTTGCAGTTGGTTGGTTGTTTGGCAGAGTGAGAGGACTTCATCCTTGAGCTCAGCAGTCTCCTTTTGGTGCTCGGCGATGAGTTCGGAACAAATCTTATGGATGATATCCACTTCGCGCTCCGCCATCTTCTTGTACCTAAAGATTTCTTGCTCTAGTGCTTCCATCCTGTCTTCCAGACTTCCTTCACCCTTAGGGCCTTGAACCTCCTTTATCAGTACCTCTCCATCTCCAAGCAACAACTCCTTGGGATGAATCTTCAACTCTCTCATGTATGGGTTGATGATATCCGCAGAGGAATCTTCCTTGGCTGATCTAGAGGAAGACATTGTGGCTCCAAATCTAGGACTCTACCTGTCAGAAACAGATCGAAACAAAAACACGACGACAACATGATATACGAACCTCGGGGGATCCGGGGGATTATATACTACAAAGTTTTACAACAAAAGGAAGGTACTGGGAGAAAACGGGTCGGAGACGGAGCCCAAGGTGGCCACACCACCTGGTGGCGCGGCCAGGGGTGGGCCCGCGCCACAGGGTGGTGTGAGCCACCCTGGATCCGTTTCCGTCCCTCTTTCGCTTCGTAGCTTTCCTTGTTGGATAAAAACTGCAAAAATATAACTGGAAAGATCTTTCGTGGAACTTTTCTTACGAGAACTGTTACCTATTTGAAAACAAACTCTGTAGGTCTCTGAATTTCGTCTTTGATAAATTTTTCTAGAGTTATAACTTGAAAGGCATCAACATCTTCATTGTAAGAATCTCCAACAATATAGTGCTTGAGTCATTGCCCATTCACACTTGTGTAGTGTTGTCTTTTAAAGAGGAAATTTTTATCGCTCCTGAACAGTACACTTCTTCAATAATGAAAGGTCCTTCCCATTTTGACAGTAGTTTTCCTGCAAAAAATCTGAGATGAGACCTATACAATAGAACTTTCTCACCAACATGGAATTCTCTCTTAAGTATTCGCTTGTCATGCCATCTTTTAACTTTTTCCTTAAAGAGTCTAGCATACTCATATGCTTCACTCCTCCATTCATCTAAAGAACTTAAGTCAAATTATCTTTTTTCACCAGCAAGCTTACAATCTCTATTGAGTCCTTTAACTGCCCAATAAGCTTTGTGTTCTAATTCTAAAGGTAGGTGACAAGCTTTCCCATAAACCATCTTATAAGGAGACATCCCCATAGGGTTTTTATAGGCAGTCCTATAAGCCCATAAAGCATCATTCAACTTTTTTTAGCCCAGTTTTTTCTAGATCTATTAACAGGTTTTTGCAAGATGGATTTAATTTCTCTATTTGATAACTCTACCTGCCCACTAGTTTGGGGGTGATAAGCTGAAGAGATTCTATGATTAACATCATATTTAGCAAGGGTCTTTCTAAAACCACCATGAATGAAATGAGAACCTCCATCGGTCATGAGATACCTAGGCACTCCAAACCTAGGAAAGATAACATCCTTAAGCATTTTTAGAGAGGTCTCCCCGTCAGCACTCTTCATAGGTATGGCTTCCACCCACTTAGTAACATAATCAACGGCAACAAGAATATGAGTATAACCTTTCGAGGGAGGAAAAGGACCCATAAAGTCAAATCCCCAGCAATCAAAGGGTTCAATAACTAGAGAGTAGTTCATAGGCATTTCATTGTGTCTAGAAATATTACCAACACGCTGACACTCATCACAAGATAAAACTAATTTTCTTGCATCCTTAAAAAGGGTAGGCTAGTAGAAACCTGATTGTATCACCTTTTGCACAACTCTATCTCCCGCATGATGTCCTCCATAGGCACTACCATGACATTTCCGCAATATCTCCTTTTGTTCATATTCTGGAACACATCTTCGCATAATACCATCCACTCCTTCTTTATATAAATGTGGGTCATACCAAAAATAATGCCTCAAATCATAAAAGAACTTCCTTCTTTGCTGAGTTGTGAATGTTGGAGGCAAATACTTGGAGACAATAAAGTTAGCATAGTCAGCATACCAAGGGCTCCCTCGTGAGCTTACCCCTATTGTTGCCAACTCTTCATTGGGGAAACTATCATTAACATGCATAGGATCAAAAGAGATATTTTCTAACCGAGATAAATTATCAGCAACAAGATTTTCAGCACCTTTCCTATCTACAATATGTAGATCAAACTCTTGTAAAAGCAGCACCCATCTAATAATCCTAGGCTTAGCATCCTTCTTCGTCATAAGATACTTAATAGCAGCATGATCAGTATGAATTGTGACTTTTGAGTCTACAATATAAGGTCTAAACTTATCACAAGCAAAAACGATAGCCAGGAATTCTTTTTCAGTAGTAACATAATTCCTTTGAGCATCATCAAGAGTTTTACTAGCATAATGAATAACGTTTAACTTTTTATCTATTCGTTGCCCAAGGACAGCACCTACAGCAAAATCTCTAGCATCACACATTATTTCAAAGGGTAAACTCCAATTAGGTGGTTGAACGATAGGAGCTGTAGTTAAAGCCTTCTTAAGAGTTTCAAAAGCTTCCTTACAATCATCATCAAAAACAAAGGGTACATGTTTTTGAAGAAGATTAGTGAGGGGTTTTGATATCTTAGAGAAATCTTTAATAAACCTTCTATAGAAACCAGCATGACCAAGGATACTATGAATACCTTTTATGTCTCTTGGGCAGGGCATTTTCTCAATTGCCTCAATTTTAGCTCTATCCACTTCTATGCCTCCTTCAGAAACCTTATGCCCAAGGACAATCCCTTCATTAACCATGAAGTAGCATTTCTCCCAATTAAGAACAAGATTAGTTTCTTCACACCTCTGCAAAACTTTATCAAGGTTGTGCAGACAATTATCAAAAGAAGTTCCATAGACGGAGAAGTCATCCATGAACACTTCCACAATTTCCTCACAAAAACCATGAAAGATAGCAGACATGCATGTTTGAAAAGTAGTAGGAGCATTACATAAACCAAAAGGCATACGTCTATAAGCATAGGTTCCGTAAGGGCATGTAAAAGTAGTTTTTTCTTGATCTTGTTGTTTAACAACAATTTGAGAGAAACCGGAATATCCATCAAGAAAACAAAAATGGGTCTTTTTAGACAACCTTTCTAACATTTGATCGATAACAGGAAGTGGGTAATGATCTTTCTTAATAACTTTGTTAACTTTCCTGAAATCAATGCACATTCTATAGCCTACTACTATTCTTTGGGGAATAAGCTCATCATTATCATTAGGAACAACGGTAATTCCTCCTTTTTTAGGAACACAATGAACAGGAATAACCCATTCACTATCAGCAATAGGGTAAATAATACCAGCATCAAGGAGTTTCAATACCTCATTTCTTACCACTTCTTTCATCTTAGGATTTAGACGGCGTTGGTGCTCTACTACTGGCTTTGCATCTGGCTCTATATTGATAGCATGCTGACATATAGTAGGAGAAATCCCTTTTAAATCATCCAGAGTATAGCCCATAGCCCCTCGGTGTTTCTTCAAAACCTCCAATTACATTTCTTCTTCCTTCCCTGAAAGTTTAGAGCTAATAATAATAGGATATATCTTATTGTCATCAATGTAAGCATATTTAAGATCATCAGGGAGAGGTTTTAGATCGAAGACCGGATACTTTTTAGGTGGCAATGTGGTACCCAAGTCTTCTACAGGCAAGTTGTGCTTAAGCATCTTAGGTTGATGACGGAGAATCTCGCCAATCTCATTTCTTTCTTCCATGAAGATCTCACTTTCATGGTCTTCCATAAATTGCTGCAAAGCATTGTTAGGAGCAAGAGAAATAGAAGCAAGTTGTTCAACTCTAAAATTCTCATTATGGGTTTCATTTTCACAAGGTTCTTTAGTAAATTTCGAAAAATTAAACTCATAAGATTCCCCATCAAACTTAGTCAAGATTTTCTCCCTTTTGCAATCTATAATAGCTCCACAAGTACTCAAGAAAAGTCTACCAAAAATGATGGGATAAGTTTTACTAGCATCTAAACCAAGTACCAGAAAATCAGCAGGATATTTAATCTTACCACAAAGAACTTCTACATCCCGCACAATACCAATTGGAGACATGCACCAATATCACATAAACCATAATACCACAAAGCTCATAAGGAATAGCTCTTGAACTTGCACCAATATCACATAAACCATAATAGCAATGATCACCAATTCTAACAGAAAGCACAGGGACACTAGCCTTTTTAGATTTATTAGGATGTGATACAATATTAGAAGCATCCTCACAAAAGACTATGTGTCCATCTTCTATACTTTTAGTGACAATGTCTTTCACAATTGCTACAATAGGTTCAATGTTTATTTGTTCGTCAGGTTTTACAGTTCTCTTTGCACTTTTAGTGATTACACTAGTTATCATAGGATGATCCTTTACCTTATCTGGGAAGGGTATTTTCTCGATATAAGTTTTAGGTAAGATGTGATCAATAGTGTAAAACTCAGTACTCCCAACAGGAACACAGTCAACAATATCTTTATAAGGTGCATGGTACTTGCTCCATCCCTTTTTTCGGATTTCAATATAAGAAGCAAAAGCCTTAATTTTTTTTGTAATAACTTGTAAATCAAGACCATAAGCATTACTAATATTTTGAAAGTCATCAGTTCCCATAAAAGATTCAATGCATTCATAATCATAACTTATACCTGACTTTCTTCCTTTGTCATTCTCCCGTGCTTCCGCGTTATCTTGAATACGGTCCACAAGATCCCATTTAGCTTCTTCTTCCATGCGAGTGAATGATCCAGCATAAGAAGCATCCAATAAATCCTTATCATGAAGAGAAAGCCTTGCATAAAGGTTATTGATAATAATATTGTTGGTGAGCTCATGAATGGGACATTTGAGCATTAGTAACTTCAATCTCCCCCAAGCTTGAGCTGTACTCTCTCCATCAAGAGGCCAAAAGTTGTATATTTGATTCCGATCTTTATGAATCTCACTAGGAGGATAAAACTGTGAATAAAAGAGAGGTACTATTTCCTCCCATTCAAGAGCTTGACCATTCTTCAGCAGCTTATACCATTCTTCATCTCTTCCTTTTAGTGACAATGAGAATAACTTCTTCTTAACTTGATTTGTAGTAATACCTGCACACTTGAACAACCCGCATAATTCGTGTATAAAGAGCAAATGGTCACCGGGATGGACAGTTCCATCCCCAACATAGTAGTTATCCATAACATGATCAATAATTCTTGTAGGTATTTTAAAAGTATCATTCTCAGCAGGTGGTTCATCTACTACCTTAGCAGTGGTAGTAGCATTACGAAATAAGAAACTCAGCGAATTATCCATATTGAAAATAAAGCAACTAACAAAAGTAAACAATACTCATAGTAGAAGTTTACTTTACTAGTTCCACTCTCCAATAACGCTTCACTCCCCGGCAACAACGACAGAAAATAGTCTTGATGACCCACAAGTATAGGGGGTGTATCACAGTATTATCGATAAGTAAGAGTGTCGAACCCAACAAGGAGCAGAAGGTGCTGGCTAGTGGTATGGATCAGGAATTCTCTGCAAATTCTTAGCAAACGGATTTTTAGGGGTTTTTGATAATGCAAGAAAATAAAGTAGAGTAAATAAAAGACAATAAGAATAGATGCAGCAAGTGGCCCAATCCTTTATTCAGCAAAGGACAAGCCGGTGGTATTACTTAATTTGACCAAAAGTTCTCGAGGACACACGGGAATTCTGTCAAGTGCTTTCGCTTCATATAGTTGATCAATCTTCTTTAGCTTGCTAAGTGTTGTGTGGGTGAACCTGTGCTAATGTACCGACCTTTCTAGGACTAATACATACTTGTGATTATACCCCTTGCAAACATCCGTAAGTACAAGAAAGTAATTAAGGTAGAAACCTAACCACAACTTTAAACTCTAAGACCCTAACGTCCCTTGTGCAATGGTTTCCTAACGGGGGTTCAGGTTTCTGTCACTCCTGTAACCCCTATGATTAGTAGCCAAATACACAATGCATTCCCCTAGGCCCATATAGGTGAAGTGTCATGTAGTCGACGTTCACATGACACCATTAGAAGAAGTACACCACAACTTAAATATCAAAATATTGAATCTTTCTCAGCACAATTCCACTACTAACAACATGACTTCTCCCATGTCCTCAAGAACAAAACGAACTACTCACAAGACATCATATGGATCATGATCAGAGATGGAATAATGATGTATAACAATCTGAACATAAACGATAATTCAATGGTTCACTCAATAGCATCAACTACAAAGAGTAATCAACACCAGGAAAGTTTCCCCTATGAACTATGCAAGATTCAACCCAATTGTTAAAGCGGTATGGAGATGGTGATGATGGTGCGGGTGGAGATGATGGTGGTGATGATGATGATGATCCCGATGAAGTCCAGCTTGATGGTGGTGTTGATGGCGATGATCTCCCCTCTCCAGGAAGGAATTCCCAGAATCTGCCGGAGAGATCTTTCTCTCTCGGTGTTTTCCGCCCCGCAGAGGCGGCGGAATCTTTCTGTGGTCGCCCCCCGAGTCTTAGGGTTTCGGGAGGATAATATACGCCAGAGGGGAGAGCCAGGGGTGGACCAGGGCAGCCACACCACCTGGTGGTGCGGCCTAGGCTGCCCCGTGCCAGGAGGTGGTGTGGGCCCCCTGTGACCCATCTCCGCCTCCCCTTTTGGCTTCCTTCGTCTTCTAGAAAAATAGGATTTTCCATGTATTTTCTCGGATTTTCTGATCTTCATGAATTTTGCCTCCAAACAGCACCTTTTCCATCAGAATGCTGACTGCAGCGGTCCATGCTCCAAACATCATCAACCATGCAAAAACAGATGAAATAACATAAGTATCATCCCTTAATATGAAATATATCAATGAATCATAGTGAATTATGATATATAATAGTGATGCAAAATGGACGTATCATCTACGCACTTCTATTCTTGTAGACAGTTGTTGGGCCTCCAAGTGCAGAGGTTTGTAGAATAGCAGCAAGTTTCCCTTAAATGGATTACCCAAGGTTTATCGAACTCAGGGAGGAAGTGGTCAAAGGTATCCCTCTCAAGCAACCTTGCAATCAAGATACAAGAAGTCTCTTGTGTCCCCAACACACCCAATACACTTGTTAGGTGTATAGGTGCACTAGTTCGGCGAAGAGATAGTGAAATACAAGTGGTATGGATATAAGACAACGGTGCCAGAAAATAGCTTGATGGCGTGGAAAAGACTAAAGGAAAACTAAAATAAAGATGGCATCAAGCAAACATGTAACAAATCTAGTTGCAAACGGTGTTTCAATACTTATAAACAAGGCCTAGGGATCATACTTTCACTAGTGAACACTCTCATATAAATATCTTCTCTTCATGATACTACTCTGAACTACTCTCCGGTTGGACACTCTAATCCATGGTAGGGCTATAGTAGCACACCTCAAAGTTCGCTTTCCCCATCTAGATAACCCCACACTATCACCTTGAGCTCTAGATGGTTCCAACAAACACCACAATTTCATAGAGACATCCAACTCCAAATATAACTCATAACAAGTAATTGAAATCTCTAGCCTAAGTGCCACCATGGTGTGCATGCTGTCACTTTCACACACATGGGGAGAGCATAGATCTATTAAAGCACTTGAGTAGCAAAGTAGATCTATTGATTACAAAGCTCATGATCACAATATGATCATGCATAGGGAGAGAGATGAACACATAGCTATCGGTAGAACCCTTAGCCTCGAGGAAGAAATACTCCCTCATCATCATGGGAATTAGGAACAGCGATGGAGATGGTGGTGGAGATCGATGGAGATGGCTCCAGGGACACTTCCCCGTCCCGGCAGGGTGCCGGAATAGAGACTTTCCGTCCCCCAAAATCTCCCCTTTGGTGGCGGCGGCACTACGGAACTTTTCTTGGCTAGAGGCTGGATTCTTTAGGGTTTCTGCATCGGAGGCATCTTATAGGCGAAAGGGGAGGCCGAGGGGGTTCCCTAGGCGGCCACACCAACCCCTAGCACGGGTTAGGCCTGGCCGCGTGGCCAGGTGGTGTGGGTGGCCCTTGGCCCCTCTCCGTCTCGTATTCTAGCTCTGCGTCCCCCTCGGTGAAATATTGACTTTGGCTTTTGTCCCGTCCAATTCCGAGAATATTCATTTTCTGACTTTCCTGGAACCAAAAACAACAGAAAACAGGCAGCTGGCACTGTGGCATGTTGTTAATAGGTGAGTCCAAGAAAGTGTATAAAAATACTCCAAAGTGTGGACAAAACATAAGAAAGTAGATATAAAACAAGCATGGAACATCAAAAACTATAGATATGTTTGCAACATATCAACATCCCCAAGCTTAACTCCTGCTCGTCCTCGAGTAGGTAAGTGATAAAAAGAAAGAATAATTTTTTAGGTGACATGTACCATGATATACTTGATCAAAGTATTTGTAAAACATTGATAGCTGGGATCATAGTACTTCAACATAGCATGAAAGATAAAGTTCTAACAATAAGACATAGCAACTATGTTGTAACATGAAAGGCACAAACAAAAGATTCATGAATAACAATGCTTTGCAAGATGTTTGTTTGGTTCACATAAAGAAAACATAGCATGGTGGCATTCAACTTGTCCCTCATAATGTAGCAAATCATAATTGCATAGGACACCTTCAAAGTTCATAAGGGTGACTAGATACAAATAGTTTAAGAACAAGCAATATCAAAGTTATGAATCAATCAACAAGTCTTGGGACAATGCAAATTAAACTAAGAATGGACACTATGCTCTCTCAAAAGGTGCATAAATATAGAAGGTGGAGACTCAACATAAAAGTAAAAGAAAGGCCTTCATAGAAGGAAGCAGGGATTCAAGTTTCATAAAGAGCTTCCAAAAATTATGGTACTTATTAGCTTTCATCTCTCAGTGCTAGTATCATAATCATCTTGAAGTGATTAAGGTTAAAGTGAACAAACTATGGAGTATATGCTTGACAAAGTATAAGTTGGCAATCTCATGTCCCTTGAATATGAGAGCCGCTCCTCATGCTACTCAAGTTTAGTTACTAGTAAGTTCTTGTCATAGTAAGTACATGTGTATCATAGAGAACGGCCAACGGGGTACCCCTTGCCCGATGATACGGAAGAATCCCCGTATCAAAATGACAAGGCAAGCAGACAATAAGCATCTCGGCATCTTCTTATTTACCATGGGAAAATGGTGCCTTTTTCTCTCTTTCCTCTTTTCTCATCTTTTTTTCTTTTTTCTCAATCTCTATCTCTTTTTTATAAGAAGAATGCTTCATAGATTGCTCATTATGGTTACGCTGCAGGTTTCCACCATGATTAGGCATGGATTAGACCAGACGCCTAGGCGTTTCTCTAACACACATACATAACTCCATGGACTTACAAGCTCCCCTTTCATTTCACACTGACGAAATCCACAAACAAATGAGCATGATATCAACTGGGTACAATGTTGAAAGCGTTCCCCATGACAACATGGTTCTGCTAATCCCCAACATATAAGTGCAAGCATATACAACTTAGCTGACACAATGGTTCAAGTTTATTAGGGGCAAGAAAAGTAAAGTGTGCCATCAAGTTCATGAGAGCTTTAATCACTAGTTTTCTCATAACAAGTTTAATTTGGAAGGTAGATAAAAACATGAATCTACTTGTAATAGCAAATGCTAATAGGTAGGTATGGTGGACTCTTTTGGAATAACTTGGTTTTATTTGGAGTTGGATGCATGAGTGGAACTCATACTTGGTTATGGAGGCTAGCAAAAGACTGGGAGCGACAAACTAAGAGAGCAATAATGGCCATAATCATGCAAAGCGACAAAACATCATTAATTAAAGCATAAAGTGATATTACAAGTCAAAAATTGAAATAGTCATAACATGGTGACTTGAGATAGTCATAACATGGTGTGAGCATGCGCCAAGTCAACCCAAATAAAGCATCAAAGGAGAATACCACTATACTATGCTTTAATATGATAAACCAATGCATGATTCTTTCAAGGCACATTAAGCAATCTCAATTGTTTATAACATGTCATGCTACAGCAAAAATCACTAAGCGTAGATCCAAAACAATATCAAGCATGACATGATAAAGAATAGGCCACAGTCAAAAACAAACTTCTTTTTTACCACTTAAGCATGAACTTTTCCTACTCTTTTCCAATCCAAACCAACCCATTTGAAAACTAATGTATGAAAGAGGAGGTCCAACCAATTTATTCGAGCAAACTAATAAAACCCAGAATACGAAAACCAAAAACAAAAATGAAGACGCTCCAAGAAGAACACAACTGTGCATGAAATAATAAAGATGAAGTGTTTGGAAGAAACCTGATATTTTTATTGATGAAGGAGGGGATGACTTAGGCATCCCCAAGCTTTGACGCTTGTACTTCTTAGATATTTCTTGGGGTAACACGGGTGGCATCCCCAAGCTTGAGCTTTAGTCCATTCTTCATCTCATTACATCATTCTTTCCTTACACCTAAAATTCTTCCTTCATACAAAACTTCACACAATCTTCATTAGCAACATTAGTGTACTCAAGATAATATGTCTTTGGGTTCAGTTCCAACACAAGTAAAATTTCCATTAAAACACAAGCTACTGTACCACTTCCCTCAAAAAGCTCAATTCCCCAAAGAGAACCCAAAAAGGAATCAACAAGAAGCAAATGCAAATAATGGCAGAAATCTGTCAAAATAGACCAGCAGGTAAAAACCAATTTTTTGGAAGACCTTCTATTGCTCAAATTGAAAAGTGATGAACTAAGAAAGTTAGCTAACAACATGGGGGATTTATTCAAAAAATTACAGCTCAATCCGACATACAGAGATTTTCGCAAATTTTTACAGTGAAGCACAAAAATCTGTTTTGGGACAGCAACTTTCCCAAATCTCACTTCCCTCTCATTAGAGGTTATTCTAGGCACAAAAATCAAATAAAAATTATAAGGAGAGGTTATTACTGAAGCAATAACATCCAAGACTCAAGAAAACTATTGGGTTATCTCCCAACAAGTACTTTTCTTTAACACCTTTAAGTTAGGCATGATAGTTTGAGAAGATGCTCACATAGGAAATATGAATTGAAGTAAAAGAGAGCATCAAGAAGCAAATTCAAAGCACATTTAAGTCTAATCCACTTCCTATGCATAGGAATCTTGTAAATAAACAAGTCATGAAAGCACAAAGCAACAAGCATAGTAAAGCAAAACAAGTGCAACTTCAAGACTTTCAACATAAAGAGGGGAAACTTAATAGTATTGAGATGCATAAAACCATGTTTCCCTCTCTCATAATAACTTTCAGTAGCATCATGAATAAAATTAACAATATAACTATCACATAAAACATTCTTATCATGAGCCACATGCATAAAAGAACTATTACTCCCCACATAAACATAGTCATTATTATTAATTGTAGTGGAAGCAAATTCAATAAAATAGCTATCATTATTATTCTCATGACCATAATCATCAAATATAGGAGGCATATTGTAATCATAATTAATTGTCTCCTCAATAGTAGGTGGACTAAAAATATCATATTCATCATTGTAATCATCATATTTTGGAGGCATAGTGTCGTGGTATTGACCACGACAGATGCTACAGGGTAGATTACATAGAGGAAAGGGCATGGCGACGTAGGAGAATCCGGGAGCGAGATTGGCACGCGATGTACCTAGGTTCACGTCCCCTCGATGGAGGATTGCTACGTCGTACTGTCAATCCAGTATATGATCATAGATTGGTTTACATGGAGCCATCGTAGGCGGAGGGAGAGACTGGATCTAGTAAGAGATGTCCCCCAAAGGGGTGCCCCTGGTGGCTTTATATATGCAGCCAGTTAGGGTTTACAAATGCTAATGGGATTTTTTATTGGAGTCGCCGTCTTGGGCCTCCAATCAGCGAGTCGTCCAAGTACAGGATGCGCCAGTCGCCGTATTTGGCAACTCGATCCGCCCTTGGATAGGCTTCAGTCGGCTCGCTCCAGCTGGCGACTCCGCTTCGTGGGCATACCCCGATTGGTATTCCCCCATCAGTAGTCCCCAAGCGTGTCAGCGACTCGACGATGACTTCAAGCCGCCGAATCGGCGCAGGTGATTCCAGGGGGAGTCGATGGTGAGTCGTTGGCGAGCTCCTGAAACAAAGAAATAGCTCATGAAGTAGCCCAATCGTGAAGGCGAGTCGAAGCGTCGGGCGAGTCATCATTGGACAGAGTCACCCCTTGGAGAAGTTTGGCTGGCGCCATGTCAACTTGCTGACATAGAGGATGTGGAGGCCACCAAATCATTGATGGTGAAGTCGCCAAGTCGGTGCAGGGGAATACGCGAGACGAATCTGCAAGGGGCGAGTCCTCGAGCGTGTTGAGTACGTGAGGGTGAGTCCGTGGTGGCGAGTCTCCGAGCGTGTTGAGTACGCGAGGGTGAGTCCGCGGTGGAGAGTCCCTGAGCGAGGCGAGTACGCGAGGGCGAATCAAGGCGAAGTGGCGAAGCGTACATGATGCCGAGTCCTCGGCGTGGCAATCTGTGATGGCGAAGTCCCCGAGCGTGAGAAATGCGAGGGAAAGTCCTGATGGCGAGTCCCCGAGCGTGGCGAGTATGTGTTGGCGGGTATGCGAGGGTGAGTCCGCAGTGGCGAGTCCCCGAGCGTGTTGAGTACGCGAGGGCGAGTCCATGGTGGCGAGTCCCCGAGCGTCTTGATTACGCGAGGGTGAGTCCGCGGTGGCGAGTCCCCGAGCGTGGCAAGTACGCGAGGGAGAATCCGCGGTGGCGAGTCCCCAAGCGTAGCAAGCAGCGGTCGTGGAACCACGCGCACACGCAGTATGCCTAGGAGTTGTCCCCGAGGCTCGAGTTGGCTTGTAGAGGCGACTTCAGGCTCTTTAGAGATGCATATTATGAAAACAACAGTGGTTGTTGCCGAGCATGGCGAGTCCGCATGCGGACAGTTCACGGTGAGCGAGTCCGCGAGGGGAGAGTCCCCGAGTGTGGTGAGTCCGCGATGATTGCGAGTCCGCGAGGAGAGAGTCCTCGAGTGTGGCGAGTCCGCGATGATTGCGAATCCGTGAGGGGAGAGTCCCTGAGTGTGGCGAGTCCGTGATGATTGCGAGTCCACGAGGACGTTGATTGTGCCGTGTTTGTTAGCGAGTCTCTCATCTTGGCCCGAGGGGCCAGTCGCATGGCTACTCCAAAGATGCCTCTCGGCTTAGCATTTTTCATGGACGATCCGAGGCTCAGTTTGCGAGTCCTCGTCCGCACTACTTGGCCATTGCGATTCGCTCTATCTAAGGTTGATGAGGACATGGTGCTGTTTGGGTAGCACTGCCATTTGTCTTGTCCCGGAAGGCCAGTCGAGCAAGGCGACTCCAATGATTGTTCTCGGTTTAGCGTTTTTCATGGACGATCTGAGGCTCGGTTTGCGAGTCCTCATCCGCACTACTTGGCCATTGCGAGTCACTCTTTCAAAGGTTGACAAAGGCGAACTGATTTTCCTGAAGGGAAGAGACGCCAAGTGGTGAGTCCATGCAGCTTGGCATGTGACCCTCTCTAGTGACTCGAACGATGAAGGTCCCTTAGTAGGCGCGGCGTACGCATTCGACGTAGCCGGAAAGAGTTGACGTGGTGGACGTATGGTCGCGCAGTGGACGGAGGTCGTGCTAGGGCGAAGTCGACGCGGCAGACACGTGGTCGACGCGGCGGACGAAGTTCGCGCTAGGGCGAAGTCGACGCGGCGGACGTGGAGTCGACACGGTGGACGTAGGATGCGCTAGGGCGAAGTCGACGCGGCGGACGGAGGTCGCGCTAGGGCGAAGTCGACGCGGCGGACACGGGGTCGATGCGGAGGATGGAGGTCGCACTAGGGCGAAGTCGACGCGGTGGACACGAGGTCGAGGGGCGGACGGAGGTCACGCTATGGCGAAGTCGACACGTCGGACATGTGGTCGACGCGGCGGATGGAGGTCGCGCTAGGGCAAAGTCAACACGGTGGACACGGGGTCGACGCGGTGGACGGAGGTCGCGCTAGGGCGAAGTCGACACGGCTGACATGGAGTCGACGCGGCGAACGTAGGTCGCGCTAGGGCGAAGTCTTCGCGGTGGACACGGGGTCGATGCGGCGGACGGAGGTTGCGTTAATGAAAGTAAATTTTCTCCTCCGTGCTTGGGGGGCTAAAAAGATTATTTTCATAAAAACTAGCTTCTCCAAGCTTAGACTTTTCCATAGCATTAGTAATAATAGTGTTCAAAGAATTCATACTAATATCATTGCTATTAGCATGCAAATAAAGTTCCATAGGTTTTTTAATTTTCTCTTCAAACACTTCATGTCTTAACTCAAGATAAATACTATAAAGCTCTCTAATTTTTTTGTTGTTTTCCATTAAGCCTAACTAGTGAAAATAAAAACAAGAAACAAAAAGATATAATTGTAGAATCTAAAGGAAATAACTTCAAGCACTCACACCGGAGGATGTGAGTACCTTTTACCTTACCTCCCCAGCAACAGCGCCAGAAAATAGCTTGATGTCTATGTACTTCTATTCTTGTAGATAGTTGTTGGGCCTCCAAGTGCAGAGGTTTGTAGAATAGGAGCAAGTTCCCCTTAAGTGGATTACCCAAGGTTTATCGAACTCAGGGAGGAAGTGGTCAAAGGTATCCCTCTCAAGCAACCCTGCAATTAAGATATAAGAAGTATCTTGTGTCCCCAACACACCTAATACACTTGTCAGGTGTATAGGTGCACTAGTTCGGTGAAGAGATAGTGAAAGACAAGTGGTATGGATATAAGATAACGGTGCCAGAAAATAGCTTGATGGCGTGGAAGAGACTAAAGGAAAACTGAAATAATGATGGCAGCAAGCAAACATGTAACAGATCTAGTTGCAAACGGTGTTTCAATGCTTAGAAACAAGGCCTAGGGATCATACTTTCACTAGTGAACACTCTCATATAAATATCTTCTCTTCATGATACTATTCTGAACTACTCTCCTGTTGGACACTCTAATCCATGGTAGGGCTATAACAACACACTTCAAAGTTTGTGGGTGGCCCCTGGCCCCTCTCCATCTCGTATTCTGGCTCCGTGTCCCTCTCGGTGAAATATTGACTTTGGCTTTTGTCCCGTCCAATTCCGAGAATATTCATTTTCTGACTTTCCTGGAACCAAAAATAGCAGAAACTTAGGCAGCTGGCACTTTGGCATCTTGTTAATAGGTTAGTCCAAGAAAGTGTATAAAAATACTCCAGAGTGTGTACAAAACATAAGAAAGTAGATATAAAACAAGAATGGAACATCAAAAATTATAGATATGTTTGCAACGTATCAATGGACACCCCTTTTGGATCATCAACATCGCTCCCCTAGACCTCAATTATTTCTCTGCGGGTTATGGCCTGCTGGCGGCGGTCCTATCGGTGGTGGTGGTGCATTGAGGGCTAGTGTTTCTGGTGCAGATGCGTACCCTTGGTTTGCTGCATCGGTTGCTTTGGCGTTGTAGACTTCTTGCATCCCTAGGAACATGCGGAAGTCCTTCATGAGTTGAGTGGAGTGCCTCCTTCCTTCGGAGTCGATGTAAAAGTGCATATTGCATGGTTCCTCAAGCATCTGCATTGGAGACATTGGGGGATCTCGAGCCCTTGGATGATACTGTTGTGTTGTTTTGCTTCCTCCGGTGTCATCTCTAATTCCATGGTATCCGCTGCTACGGTCGTCGTTTCTTTGGTTGGCCTCTCCGGTAAATCCAGCCGCAACATAACTTGGCCCGCTGTATCCATCATTGCTTCGCCTGCTCTTGTTATCTCTATTGCACCTATATCGCTCTTCCTCAGGTGATCGCGCTTGCATGTTTTTCACCACGTCTTCACCATCTTCCCAGCGATTAGCCATGTCCATCAATTGAGAAATTGTTTTGGGTTTGATCCGTCCCAACTCCTCAATAAATTCTTTTTGGTGAAGGCTGTCATTGAAGGAATCAATTGCCCTTCATACAATATAGTCTCGGATGAGTTTTGATGATACTCCATCTCTGGATGAATGCTCGTATTGACTCCCCAGGCTTCTGCTTGCAAGCCCGCAACTATTCTATAGACGCAGGACGCTTAAACGTGGATGTGAAATTTTTGACGAACTATTGATGGATTCTTTGGTCAGCTGTCTGAGCCATGATCTAGCGGCGCCGCTTAGGTGGAGCTGTAGGATTTGCATAGCGGTAGCTTTGGAGTCACCCTAGAGTTTGACGGTTTACAAGTAATCATTCAACCTTGCCTCAGGTTCCTAGAGGCTGTCATATTTTGGACGGTCATTGGGGAGTTTAAAATCCTTGGGTACTGGGGTATTGCATACCCGTCGGGTAAAGCAACTGGCACCGCAAGGTTTGTACTCATCCTTGCTATCACCATCAAACTATCTTTGGCTGATGCGCTCTTCCCTGGATCTGTCGATCTTATGTTGTGTAATATCGTTCATAGCGTCATCCCCCCGATCGGAGTTTGAGAAACGTACGTGATGTGGTGAATGTTGTAATGACCCCGAATTAGTTTTATGCAGATCTCAACATTTTCTACCAAAACCCGCATAGAAGCGATTCGAAGACTCCCACCAAACACTTTCGTGTGGGTGGGTTTTATTACAAGTAGTTACATCACAATAGTTTACAGTAGATCCACAAGAAACATATATATACAACAACGACTCGAAAAGTCAAGAATACAAATGATACAATTCAAATATACAAATCATGAAGAATGCCAAATACTATCCGAGTACGGATAAGAACCAAATGGGACTAAAAGTCCTAGAGAATAACCAAGCGGTGTCCAAAACCCTGCCCAGGGCAAGCCGGAAGGATAACCTTGCTAACATCGTCGAACACATGTCTATCAAGCCAAAGGGTACAGATAGAGGGCAAAGGAAAACAAAAATAGAGTGGTCAGTACTGAGGCCAGTACACGACGACACTAGAATTCGGCGGCTCTCGCCTACATAGGCATAGTGGGTTCAGCGGTAGCAAATCTTGCACTATCTAACTTATAGAGACATGCTACAATTTCGGCTATTAGAGTGAGATAAGAGAACACTATATGGTAACTATAACATAACACCAAATATAACCCATCCAAAGATTTCCCCCTCGAAGACCAGTCAAGGAAGTCCTCTTGCAGAACACACACAGTGGCAGTTTTAATTATTCAATTGTTTAGTTGGTAAGACTAATTACTAGATATATTACTAGGAACAAAGCATTAGTGGAGTTATCTATGATCATGATATTGTACTCCTGAGGCATCCATAACCGTGGATATACAGCTTCTCGAAAAGATTTACCCTGCAGGGGTGCACTACTGTACCCAAACGCATGTTCAACCCTTCAAGCAACATATTGCACGTGCCTTCCGAATCTCACAGCAAGAATTGTCCCATAACTACACACGTATATAGAGGTATCACCTACTATATTGACCCAACCAGGAGGCACGATGATTCTCAAGCGAGCTACAACGTTTGTGGCCATGGTCGAGAAGGATCGGAGCTCCACTATGGAAGATGACCTCTCGGCCGAACCGCATTTATGTATGCAATCAAGCAACTATCCACCAAAATACCATATCATCACCATGTCCAAAGACATATTATAGTCACCATGTCCAAGGACATATTATGTGTGTGTACCAAATGGAAAACCAATTTGTGACCCTCTGGATAAACGAATAGCACTAGTAGTTAAGGGGGGATCCAAGAGGCCCCCGTGTTTAGTTAGCACGGTCAACTCAGAACTGGTATCGTAGAATGAACGGGTCCTAGGTCAGCTCAAGCAGTTCGCAAAGGTGGTCCATGATGGGGCCTTATCATTAGGTGAAGCCATAACCAGCAACATTAGATTAATTATCTTATCACCAACAATATCCAAGTATCATTTTCCACCTGTATGAGAGTGATATTAAGCATGCCTATGACTTGCAAGGGCAAAGATAGCTAAGAAAACAAGGCAATAGGATAACTAAGGCAATATAGTGGAATGGGTAAATAATGGAACGGTACTAAAGCATCGATAATAAGGATAGCAATAGATCAAAGGAAGGAAGTAAAGACTATAAATGCAAAATAGGTAGAAGAGGGGAGAATGCTCACATGAGAAACCCTGACAGGTAGCCGAAGGTTTTTCGTATATCACATCGAGTCATCGTCCAATCTGGTGAAGAAGCAAAGTACTAGAAGAGACAACGGATGCAATATTTAATGACATGCAAAAAGATCGGGCATGGTCATGATATGATGCAAGGCATGGCAATATGCAATCCCACTTAGCAGTATTAAGAGGAATTAGGGTTCTGATAATTAATATTATGGTTCAAGTTATTAAGATACCTGAAATTTAAATGTTGACTTAACAAGACAAAACATGGCATCGGTTCGCTACACAAATATAAATGGAGTCAAGATAAGACATAAATATCCCACATATAGCCTCCATATTTAATTTAGGTGAATTCCTATTTAACACAAACCACATGATAATATGTATGCAAGCATGTACAATTTAATATGCAACAAGTTATATTATATTTATCAAAATATGAGAGGGTTTTAGGTTCAGACTTTCGGGTTCGGAGTTCTTGGTTTCTAATGGATCGATATTCGGGGCAATGGCCTTCGGGTTCCGTGATCGAGGGACTTGGCATTCCGTGAAGGAGAGCTTGTCGATCTGGCATGATTGCCTCTGGGTTCCATGATGGAGTACTTGGGGTTCCCACTTCGATTGCCAGGGTTGGACTCGGCTTGCTTGTCAACATTGAGATCTTGTCGAACCGATTGACACCACGGTCACGGTCATATTCTTCTTTCTTGTTGATGACGCCGGAAGTAGAGCGGTCATGGCCTGAGAGCAACAACACCACACCCATACATCATCGGTACATGATCTTAGAGAGCCATGTGCCATCATCGATACAACACACCACACATGCACATGGCAGCAGCATAAACGGTAGATCAAAGTCAAATACACGCTGTAGGGGCATGTCCCAAGCGAAAATTGTCTTGAGCACCTTGCAGGATCCAACATGAGGCGGTGCTCACAGGAAGTAGGAGGAAAGTGATAGCTGACAAAGTAGAGATCGCCACAGGATGGGATCATGGTCATGCTTGCGGAAACCGAGGGCGGAGAGGAAGGTAGCACAAACGGCATCGCGTGCAGGGCTCAGGACCACGAACAGGCTTGAACGGCGACAAGGAGGTGTAGACGCGGCTGATGGCGACCAGCAGCCGGTAGCGCGGGCAGGCCGGAGCAGAGGATGGCCGGGCCTTGGGCGATCTTGGGGCGAGGCTAACAAGGGAGGCGGCGGCGACTTGCAATGGGCAGGAAGGAGGGAGATCGGTGGTGCTGGGAGGCTGAGTCGGTGAGGGAGAGGGCGACATGAAGGGATGCGGTCTAGAGACATCAGCGACGCGTAGAGCAGGGTGACGGTTGGAGCGGACGGCAGCACTCGCGGGAGCGGGGATCCTGTCGTAGCTGCGGGCAATAGGGAGCAGGAAAAGGAGGCTGAACACGAGAGGAGGTAGGGAGCTTGCGGCAACGATAGTACCACGAGGCAGGGGAGGCTCGGGTCTTTCATGTGAGCGGATGAAACGAGAGAGAGACAGGGTTAGGTGGCGTTAGCAAGGAAGGTGGGGGAATCGATCGGGTGTTGGGCGCATGCGGTGTCCACCTTGCATGTGTTGGGTCTAGGGCAGGGGATTGTTCGTCCCGAAAGTTCGTGGACGAGTGCATCTCAGTACCCAAGTTTCCTGTAATTGTCACATTTCGTAAAGTTGGGCTACCAACTACTGAGAGGAGCCATTTCGAGGAAAACTCATCTCACCCCTACCAAATTCAAACATTCCGTTAAACTATCCCGTGAAATAGATGGTCGGGACCCACATGTCGGTCATGTGTCTGTGACGCCAGCGCCAAGGCGGTAACCTCTTAGGAAAATTGAGGAACTAAGTGACTTGAATGCGTTGACTAGTTTCACAAATCCATTCCCTCCTTTCCCCTAGCACCGGCAACATCGAAATCCACCCTCCAGGCAGAACGATCCCTTTGGACATTTGACTTCCAGCGCCAAGTTGCTATGCCCACTCGCTGATCCCGAGCACCAATGGAGCATGCCATAGCCGCTGTTGCGAGGCTCTAGACCGCCTCCACGCTGACGAGATGAGCAGATCGGAGGATGGCAGATCCTACTACCAAGGAAGAAGAAGTTCTAGCTATATGCGGGTGAGATACCCTTATCTTTGCTATTCGCACTAACTATAACTGCTAGCTAGCTACTGAATCTAAAATTGTTTGTTAGTCCAATGCTGACAAACATATTTTGTCCATAGTTTTCTGTCAAATGGGATATTCGCGGACCACCTTTACCTGGTTACGGTAGCCCTCTTCAGGTACGACTCTAAATCAGCAAGGGTGAAGGGCAAGCGGTATGGACACCATTTTATCACGATGGAAGAAGCGCATGCGCATATCTACACTATCCCTAGTATGGTTGCTGCTCTGCATAATCATGATGAAATATGGCCGAAGCAGACTACAAAGTTCAGCTTCATGGATGAACAAGGAATCATGGTTCCTCTAACATGTGAAAGTCAGCTAATTGGGTTGATGAAAATGTATGCTTCGGCTTGCATGTTTGAGCTGAATTGTGATGTACTGGATGTGGAAGCTGCTGCAACTGGGAGCGCCCTTCTATTCTTGGACAGGGTGGTCGCTCGAACCCAATTAGCTCCTGGTAAGCAAA
The DNA here is from genome assembly GCA_023614405.1 of Avena insularis. Classification (NCBI taxonomy): domain Eukaryota; kingdom Viridiplantae; phylum Streptophyta; class Magnoliopsida; order Poales; family Poaceae; genus Avena; species Avena insularis. The sequence continues at coordinate 229,225,243 of CM042694.1, read as the reverse complement.
AGTCTCTTGGGGTTCACATGTTTGTGCTGAATTGTAATTTTTGTTTTATTTACTCTGTAGATATTAGGCAGTTATGCAACAGTTATGTTTCTTTGACAGGAAGCACCACAAGGTTAGAAACATGACTGTCGGGTCAGTCATTTTGCTGCTGGAAGAAAATAAAAACGAGTGGAAAGATGATGATGGACACAAATCTGGTGCTGACTGTCCCAGCGATGCAGACCATGTGAAGCTAAGAAAATTGGCACCGAGGAAGAGGAAGAAGGCAGGAAATGAAGAAGCCAGTGGACATGAAGGCTTGGCACCTAGGCGGGGGAAGAAGTTTGTTGGCAATGAAAATGCATAATAATGTGTTGAACTTGAACCTATATATATGTAATTCGGTTAAATTCTGGAGCTCTGTGTGTGGAACTTGTCGGGCGAAACAATCTACACACATTCTTGGAGTAAAATGTACCGCAACTTACGGTTTGGAAACACCCGAGTCGGTAGTTGAATCTGAAATTGTGAATGTGCCACTACTATCTGAAAACATGCAGCATAGGTTCCATGATTGCCCAAGGGCAAGAGGCCTCCAAATTCGATGGAATGTAAGTCGCACAAAAATAAATTGTGGTTGTGTCATTTGCATGCGGCACAATCCATGTAGATTACATTTAAACAAACCACCAATGTTAGAGTACCACCATCATCAGACAAAAGGAAGTGATGCAGTGTTAAGGCAGATTAACGGGCGACCAATTTTTTCTCCTAGGACTCCGAGACCACTAGTATGTACAAGTACTACTATTACAACTTAAAAAAGTATGGAGCTCAAGCTAAATAGAACTAGTTATCACACATCTCCTTGATCTTCCTAACCTTAGCCCGGTGCGCATCTTCTTGTGAGAGCAAGGATCGAATCGTCTGCTCCTTCCTTTTAGCATCTTCCTTGCACAAATTCAATTGTTTCTCTGCATTTATCCTCATGCACTTGTCAATACTCGTAGTTGTGAACTGCAGGACTTTGGCCTGGTGAAGATCATTCCTTGCTTGAGTCAGTTCTTGTTCTACTTTAGCTTTTAGGGCCAACGCCACGTCCCTCTCCTTCTCAAATTTTCTAACCTTGTCTTGAACCCTCCTGAGATCTCGGTTAAGCTTGGTTGTGTCAACTGGGTCCCATAGCATCACCTCATCACTGTCAAGAAGTGAGCTGACTATGGATTCTTTCAACTCTTAGTCATATCCCATAGTTTGTCCAGCGTTTTCTACATCGATTTGGGCCACTCTGGATCTACCCATTTGACAACACTACAACTTCTGCCTTGCAGCATTGCACGATGTCCTTGACACTGTAAAAACTCGTGCATGCGTTTCATCCTTCGAACGCTACAAATTTAGCGGACACATATCCATGTTTACATAGCGGAGGACTGTCTTCATCCGCTAAACCGTGATAGTCGGAGTCGTACAGCGTCTGGTTGGCCTAACACATCATACGCGCATGAGTAAACATAGTAGATCTAGCTCAAAATAGATAATTGGCCATAGATGATAGAGATAGAGATGAGACTACTCACATCGAAATCGCCATCTCTGTCGTCACTACGTGTTTCCTCACCGTCTCCCCTTGAACCCATGGCGAGAGGAGGGTGGGGGACTAGGGTGGCTGTGGGAGAGATAGCTAGAGGCACCATCGGCTTGCGGCTACGGCAGGATGGGAGAGAAGTAGGGAAAGTGGCTTCAAGGGGAAGGAAGATAAGTACGGGGAGGAAGAGAAGTAAAGGGGACATGACACTGGCATATGGCCCACGGAACTCGTGATTCGTGACACTCACAGGAGGGGAGCGCCTGGTGTTGCCAGTTTGTCCACAGCAAGCGGGGAGTAAGCGTGGCCAATCATGTCGCAGAACAGCCTACTCGCGGATCGCTCTTACGAAGACCATCCCAATCATCCAAGCGCCCCGATCGAATGGTATGTAAGAATCGTCATGCAGAACAACTATGTTAGGGCGTGCCCTCTAGAAGACTCGGTCTAACGGCCACCATTGGGCGGCTAAGGTTAGGGATCTCCTAAGGTTAGGATCCACATGTGATTTATGAGAAGAACACACATGCAATTACACTGGTGGATCCATGTGTGGTTTGTGAAAAGAACATACATGCAATGAACACTGGTGGATCCATATGTGGTCTGTGAAAAGAACACACATGCAATGAACTCTGGTGGATCCATACGTGGTTTGTGAAAAGAACAGACATGGAATGACTCTAGCTGTGGTTAATGAAAAGAACACATATTTCAATGACACTGGTGGATCTATATGTGGTTTGTGAGAAAAACTCACATGCAATGACCCTAGCTGTTTCCATATGTGGTTCAAGAAGAGAACACACATCTAGTGAAACTGGTGGATCCATTTGTGGTCTATGAAAAGAACACACATGCTCATGTAGATTATGAAAAGAACAGACATTCACTAACTCTAGTTGTGGTTCAGGAAAAGAACACACACGCAATAACTCTAGTGGATCCATGTGTGGTTCATGAAAAGAACACACATGCAATGTCTTTGGTGGATCCATATGTGGTTTGTGAGAAGAACAGAGATGCAAAGACTCTAGTGGATCCATATATGGTTTGTGAAAAGAACACACATTCAATGACACTGGTGGATCCATATGTGGTCTGTGAGAAGAACACACATGCAATGACTCTAGTGGATCCTTATGTGGTTTGTGAGAAGAACGGACATGCAATGACTCTGGTGGATCTATATGTGGTTTGTACAAAGAACACACATGTAGTGACTCTGGCTGTGGTTAATGAAAAGAACATACATGCAATGACACTAGGGGATCCATATGTGGTTTGTGAAAAGAACACACATTTCAATGATACTGGTGGATCCATATGTGGTTTGTGAAAAGAATAGACATGCAATAAACTCTGGTGGATCCATATGTGGTTTGTGAAAAGAACAGACATGCAATGAACTCTGGTGGATCCATATGTGGTTTGTGAAAAGAACACATGTGCAATGACTCTAGCTGTGGTTAATGAAAAGAACACACATGCAATGACACTAGGGGATCCATATGTGGTTTGTGAAAAGAACACACATGCAATGACAGTAGGGGATCTATATGTGTTTGTGAAAAGAACACACATGCAATGACACTGGTGGATCCATATGTGATTTCTGAAAACAACAAACATGCAATGACTCTAGCTGTGGTTAATGGAAAGAACAGAGATGCAATGACTCTAGCTATAGTTTATTGAAAGAACACACATGCAATGACACTAGGGGATCCATATGTAGTTTGTGAAAAGAACACACATGCAGTGACACTAGGGGATCCATATGTGGTTTATGAAAAGAACACACATTTAATGACACTGGTGGATCCATATGTGGTTTGTGAAAAGAATACACATGCAATGACACTAGTGGATCCACATATGGTTTGTGAAAAGAACACACATGCAACGACACTGGTGGATCCATGTCGTTTATGACAATAACACACATGCAGTGACTCTAGATGTGGTTTATTAAAAGAACAAACATGTTATGACATTGGTGGATCCATCTGGTTTATGAAAATAACAGACATGCAATGAACTCTGGTGGATCCATATGTGGTTTGTGCGAAGAACGGACATGCAATGACACTGGTGGATCCATATGTGGTTCATGAAAAGAACACGCATGCAATGACTCTAGTGGATCCACATGTGGTTTGTGAAAAGAACACACATGCAATGACACTGGTGCATTCAGGTGGTTTAATGCAATAACACACATCTAATGACTCTAGTTGTGGTTAATTAAAAGAACACACATATAATTAAATTGGTGGATCCATGTCGTTTATGAAAATAACAGACATGCAATGAACTCCAGTGGATCCATATCTGGTTTGTGAGAAGAATAGACATGCAATGACACTGGTGGATCCATATGTGGTTCATGAAAAGAACACACATGCAATGACTCAGGTGGATCCATATTTGGTTTGTGAGAAGAACTGACATGCAATGACTCTAGTGGATACATGTGGTTTGTGAAAAGAACACACATTCAATGACACTAGTGGATCCATATGTGGTTTGTGAAAAGAACACACATTTCAATGACACTGGTGGATCCATATGTGGTTTGTGAGAAGAACTCACATGAAATGACTCTAGCTGTTTCCATATGTGGTTTATGAAGAGTACAGACACGCAATGAACTCTGGTGGATCCATATTTGGTTTGTGAAAATAACACACATGCAATGACTCTAGTTGTGGTTCCTGAAAAGAACAGACATGAAATGACACTGGTGGATCCATATGTGGTTCATGAAGAGAACACACATTCAATGACACTGGTGGAACCATATGTGGTCTATGAAAAGAACACACATGCTCGTGTAGATTATGAAAATAATAGACATTCACTGACTCTAGTTATGGTTCATGAAAAGAACACACATCCAATGACTCTAGTGGATCCATGTGTGGTTCATGAAAAGAACACACATGCAATGTCTCTTGTGGATCCATATGTGGTTGTGAGAGGAACATACATGCAAAGACTCTAGCGGATCCATATGTGGTTTGTGAAAAGAACACGCATTCATTAATGACACTGGTGGATCCATATGTGGTATGTGAGAAGAACACGCATGCAATTACTCTAGTGAATCCTTATGTGGTTTGTGACAAGAACAGACATGCAATAACTCTGGTGGATCTATATGTGGTTTGTAAAAAGAACACACATGTAGTGACTCTAGCTGCGGTTAATGGAAAGAACATACATGCAATGACACTAGGGGATCCATATGTGGTTTGTGAAAAGAACACACATTTCAATGACACTGGTGGATCCATATGTGGTCTGTGAGAAGAACACGCATGCAATTACTCTAGTGGATCCTTATGTGGTTTGTGACAAGAACAGACATGCAATAACTCTGGTGGATCTATATGTGGTTTGTAAAAAGAACACACATGTAGTGACTCTAGCTGTGGTTAATGAAAAGAACATACATGCAATGACACTAGGGGATCCATATGTGGTTTGTGAAAAGAACACACATTTCAATGACACTGGTGGATCCATATGTGGTTTGTGAAAAGAATAGACATGCAATAAACTCTGGTGGATCCATATGTGGTTTGTGAAAAGAATAGACATGTAATGAACTCTGGTGGATCCATATGTGGTTTGTGAAAAGAACACACATGCAATGACTCTAGCTGTGGTTAATGAAAAGAACACACATTCAATGACACTAGGGGATCCATATGTGGTTTGTGAAAAGAACACACACGCAGTGACACTAGTGGATCCGTATGTGGATTGTGAAAAGAACACACATGCAATGACTCTGGTGGATCCATATGTGATTTCTGAAAAGAACAGACATACAATGATTCTAGTTGTGGTTAATGGAAAGAACAGAGATGCAATGACTCTAGTTGTGGTTTATTGAAAGAACACACATGCAATGACACTAGGGGATCCATATGTGGTTTGTGAAAAGAACACACATGCAGTGACACTAGGGGATCCACATGTGGTTTGTGAAAAGAACACACATTTAATGACACTGGTGGATCCATACGTGGTTTGTGAAAAGAACACACATTCAATGACACTGGTGGATCCACATGTGGTTTGTGAAAAGAACACACATGCAATGACACTAGTGGATCCATATGGTTTATGACAATAACACACACGGAGTGACTCTAGCTGTGGTTTATCAAAAGAACACACATGCAATGACATTGGTGGATCCATGTGGTTTATGAAAATAACAGACATGCAATGAACTCTGGTGGATCCATATGTGGTTTGTGAGAAGAACAGACATGCAATGACACTGGTGGATCCATATGTGGGTCATGAAAAGAACACGCATGCAATGACTCTGGTGGGTCCACATGTGGTTTGTGAAAAGAATACACATGTAATGACACTGGTGCATTCATGTGGTTTATGACAACAATACACATCTAGTGACTCTAGCTGTGGTTTATTAAAAGACCACACATACAATGAAATTGGTGGATCCATGTTGTTTATGAAAAAAACAGACATGCAATGAACTCTGGTGGATCCATATGTGCTTTGTGAGAAGAACTGACATGCGATGACACTGGTGGATCCATATGTGGTTCATGAAAAGAACACACATGCAATGACTTTGGTGGATCCATATGTGGTTTGTGAAAAGAACACACATTCAATGACACTAGTGGATCCATATGTGGTTTGTCAAAAGAACACACATTTCAATGACACTAGTGGATCCATATGTGGTTTGTGAGAAGAACTCACATGAAATGAGTCTAGCTGTTTCCATATGTGGTTTATGAAGAGAACAGACATGCAATGAACTCCGGTGGATCCATATTTGGTGTGTGAAAAGAACACACATGAAATGACTCTAGCTGTGGTTCTTGAAAAGAACAGACATGAAATGACACTGGTGGATCCATATGTGGTTCATGAAGAGAACACACATTCAATGACATTGGTGGATCCATATGTGGTCTATGAAAAGAACACACATGCTAATGTGGATTATGAAAAGAACAGACATTCACTGACTCTAGTTGTGGTTCATGAAAAGAACAGACATGCAATGACTCTGGTGGATCCATGTGTGGTTCATGAAAAGAACAGACATCCAATGAACTCTTGTGGATCCATATGTAGTTTGTGAGAAGAAAACACATGCAATGACTCTAGTTGTGGTTAATGAAAACAACACACATGCAATGACACTAGGGGATCCATATGTGGTTAATGAAAACAACGCATGCAATGACACTGGTGGATCCGTATGTGTCTAATGAAAAGAACAGACATGCAATGAACACTGGTGGATCAACATGTGGTTTGTGAAAAGAACACACATGCAATGACTCTAGCTATGGATAATTAAAGGAACACGCATGCAATGAAACTGGTGGATCCATATGTGGTTTGTGAAAAGAATACACATGCAATGACTCTAGCTGGTGCATCCATATGTGGTCTATCAAAAGAACACACATGCTCATGTGGTTTATGAAAAGAACAGACATTCACTAACTCTGGTGGATCCATATGCGGTTTGTGAGAAGAACAGACATGCAATGACTCTAGCTGTGGATCCATATGTGGTATGTGTAAATAACACACATGCAATGAACTCTGGTGGATCCATATGTGGTTTGTGATAAGAACAGACATGCAATGAACTCTGGTGGACCCATATGTGGTTTGTGAAAAGAACACACATGCATTGACTCTAGATGTGGTTAATGAAAAGAACAAACATGCAATGACCCTACCTGTGGTTAATGAAAAGAACAGAGATGCAATGACTCGAGCTGTGGTTTATTGAAAGAACACACATGCAATGACACTAGGGGATCCAGATGTGGTTTGTGAAAAGAACACACATGTAGTGACACTAGGGGATCCATTTGTGGTTTGTGAAACGAACACACAAGCAATGACTCTGGTGGATCCATATGTGGTTTGTGAAAAGAACCGACACGCAATGACTCTAGCTGTGGTTAATGAAATGAATAGAGATGCAATGACACTAGCTGTGGTTTATTGAAAGAACACACATGCAATGACTCTGGTGGATCCATATGTGGTTTGTGAAAAGAACACACATTCAATGACACTAGTGGATCCATATGTGGTTCATGAAAAGAACACACATGCAATGACACTGGTGGATCCACATGTGGTTTGTGACAAGAACACACATCCAGTGACTCTAGCTATGGTTTATTAAAAGAACACACATGCAATGACATTGGTGTATCCATATGGTTTATGAAAATAACAGACATGCAATGAACTCTGGTGGATCCATATGTGGTTTGTGAGAAGAACAGACATGCAATGACACTGGTGGATCCATATGTGGTTCATGAAAAGAACACACATGCAATGACTCTGGTGGATCCACATGTGGTTTGTGAAAAGAACACACATGCAATGACACTGGTGGATCCATGTGGTTTATGATAATAACACACATCCAATGACTCTAGGTATGGTTTATTAAAAGAACACACATACAATGACATTGGTGGATCCATGTGGTTTATGAAAATAACAGACATGCAATGAACTCTGGTGGATCCATATGTGGTTTGTGAGAAGAACAGACATGCAAGGAAACTGGTGGATCCATATGTGATTCATGAAAATAACACACATGCAATGACTCTGGTGGATCCATATGTGGTTTATGAGAAAAATAGACATGCAATGACTCTAGTTGTGGTTAATGAAAAGAACACACATGCAATGATACTAGGGGATCCATATGTGGTTAATGAAAAGAACACATGCAATGACACTAGTGCATCTGTATGTGGTTAATGAAAAGAACAGACATGCAATGAACACTGGTGGATCCATATGGTTTATGACAATAACACACATGGAGTGACTCTAGCTGTGGTTTACTTAAAGAACACAGATGCAATGACATTGGTGGATCCATGTGGTTTATGAAAATAACAGACATGCAATGAACTCTGGTGGATCCATATGTGGTTTGTGAGAAGAACAGACATGCAATGACACTGGTGGATCCATATGTGGTTCATGAAAAGAACACGCATGCAATGACTCTAGTGGATCCACATGTGGTTTGTGAAAAGAACACACTTGCAATGACACTGGTGCATTCAGGTGGTTTATGACAATAACACACATCCAGTGACTCTAGCTGTGGTTTATTAAAAGAACACACATACAATGAAATTGGTGGATCCATGTGGTTTATGAAAATAACAGACATACAATGAACTCTGGTGGATCCATATGTGGTTTGTGAGAAGAACAGACATGCAATGACACTGGTGGATCCATATGTGGTCCATGAGAAGAACACACATGCAATTACTCTGGTGGATCCATATGTGGTTTGTGAGAAGAATAGACATGCAATGACTCTAGCTGTGGTTCTTGAAAAGAACAGACCTGAAATGACACTGGTGGATCCATATATGGTTCATGAAGTGAACACACATTCAATGACATTATTGGATCCATATGTGGTCTATGAAAAGAACACACATGCTCATGTGGATTATGAAAAGAACATACATTCACTTACTCTAGTTGTGGTTCATGAAAAGAACAGACATGCAATGACTCTGGTGGATCCATGTGTGGTTCATGAAAAGAACCGACATCCAATGAACTCTTGTGGATCCATATGTGGTTTGTGATAAGAACACACATGCAATTACTCTAGTTGTGGTTAATGAAAAGAACACACATGCAATGACACTAGGGGATCCATATGTGGTTAATGAAAACAACACATGTAATGACACTGGTGGATCCGTATGTGGTTAATGAAAAGAACTGACATGCAATGAACACTGGTGGATCCACATGTGGTTTGTGAAAAGAACACACATGCAATGACTCTAGCTATGGTTAAAAAAAATAACACACATGCAATGAAACTGGTGGATCCATATGTGGTTTGTGAAAAGAACACACATGCAATGACTCTAGCTGGTGCATCCATATGTGGTCTATGAAAAGAATACACATGCTCATGTGGTTTATGAAAAGAACAGACATTCACTGACTCTGGTGGATCCATATGTGGTTTCTGAGAATAACATACATGCAATGACTCTAGCTGTGGATCCATATGTGGTATGTGAAAAGAACACACATGCAATGAACTCTGGAGGATCCATATGTGGTTTGTGAGAAGAACAGTCATGCAATGGACTCTGGTGGACCCATATGTGGTTTGTGAAAATAACACCCATGCATTGACTCTAGATGTGGTTAATGAAAAGAACAAACATGCAATGACTCTAGGTGCGGTTAATTAAAAGAACAGAGATGCAATGACTCTAGCTGTGGTTTATTGAAAGAACACACATGCAATGACACCTGGGTATCCATATGTGGTTTGTGAAAAGAACACACATGCAGTGACACTAGGGGATTCGTATGTGGTTTGTGAAAAGAATACACATGGAATTACTCTAGTGGATCGATATGTGGTTTGTGAAAAGAATAGACATGCAATGACTCTAGCTATGGTTAATGAAAAGAATAGACATGCAATGACTCTAGCTATGGTGGATCCATGTGGTTTATGAAACTAACAGACATGCGATGAACTCTGGTGGATCCATATGTGGTTTGTGAGAAGAACAGACGTGTAATCACACTGGTGGATCCATATGTGGTCCATGAAAAGAACACACATGCAATGACTCTGGTGGATCCACATGTGGTTTGTGAAAAGAACACACATGCAATGACACTGGTGGATCCATGTGGTTTATGACTATAACACACATCAAGTGACTCTAGTTGTGGTTTATTAAAAGAACACACATACAATGACATTGGTGGATCCATGTGGTTTATGAAAATAACAGACATGCAATGAACTCTGGTGGATCCATATGTGGTTTGTGAGAAGAACAGACATGCAATGACACTGGTGGATCCATATGTGGTTCATGAAAAGAACACACATGCAACGACACTGGTGGATCCATATGTGGTTCGTGAGAAGAACAGACATGCAATGACTCTAGTGGATCCATATTTGGTTTGTGAAAAGAACACACATTCAATGACACTGGTGGATCCATATGTGGTTTCTGAAAAGAACACACATTTCAATGACACTGGTGGATCCATATGTGGATTGTGAGAAGAATTCACATGCAATGACTCTAGCTGTTTCCATATGTAGTTTATGAAGAGAACAGACATGCAATGAACTCTAGTGGATCCATATGTGGTTTGTGAAAATAACAGACATGCAATGACTCTAGTTGTGGTTCCTGAAAAGAACAGACATGCAATGATACTGGTGGATCCATATGTGGTTCATGAAGAGAACACACATTCAATGACACTGGTGGATCCATATGTGGTCTATGAAAAGAACACACATGCTCACGTGGATTATGAAAAGAACATTCACTGACTCTAGTTGTGGTTCATGAAAAGAACAGACATGCAATGACTCTGGTGGATCCATGTGTGGTTCATGAAAAGAATAGACATGTAATGAACTCTTGTGTATCCATATGTGGTTTGTGAGAAGAACACACATGCAATGACTCTAGTTGTGGTTAATGAAAAGAACACACATGCAATGACACTAGGGGATCCATATGTGGTTTGTGAAAAGAACACACATGTACTGACACTAGGGATCCCTATGTGGTTTATGAAAAGAACACACATGCAATGACTCTAGTGGATCCATATGTGGTTTGTGAGAAGAACAGACATGCAATGACTCTAGATGTTGATTCATGTGTGGTATGTGAAAAGAACACACATGCAATGACCTCTGGTGGATGATACATTGCAAATGTATCTATAACTTTTGATGTTCCATGCTTGGTTTTATCCACTTTCTTGTGTTTTGTTCCAACTTTGGAGTACTTTTCATATGATTTCTTAGACTAACCAATTAACAAGAGCCATAGTGCCAGCTGCCTGTTTTCTGCTATTTTTGATTCCAGGAAAGTCAGAAAATGAATATTCTCGGAATTGGACGGGACAAAAGCCAAAGTGCCTATTTTTCCGGAAGGGATCAAGTGCCAGAATACGAGACGGAAAGGGACCAGGGGGCCACCACACCACCTAGCCGCCTTGCCCGCAGTCTGCACTGGGGATGGTGATGCCCTGCACCCCTCGGCCTCTCCTTCCGCCTATAAGTTGCCCTCAGGACGAAAACCCTAAGTACCCGATCAAAGAATCCACGAAAGAGTCTGTAGCCGCCGTCATCTCCATCCCTAGATCGGGAGGGATCTAAAGCTCTTCCCGGCAACATGTCGGAGAGGGGAATTCACCCTGGAGGCTTTCTTCATCACCATGCAAGCCTCTGTGTGATGCGTGAGTAGTTCATCCTTGGACTACAGATCCATGTAGTAGCTAGATGGCTGGTTTCTCCTCCTTTGTTCTTTCATGTTTAGATCTTGTGAGCTCCGTTCATGATCAAGATCATCTATTTGTAATTCATACATGTTGTGTTTGCGGGGATCCGATGGATACTGAGATGCTATTTCAGATTGATTATTGATTCTATCATGTCTTTGTTATTTGAGATCTTGCATGCTTTCCGTTGTTAGTAGCTATGTTGGCCAAGTAGATGCTAGCAACTCCAAGAGTTAGTATTTATGCTCGATAGTGGGTTCATGCCTCTGGTAATCTGGGGAAGTGACAGAAATCTCTAAGGTACTAGATGTGCTTTTGCTACTAGGGAGAAAACAACAATCCTTTGTTCATGGAAGAATTGTATTGTTTACTTTACATGCAGTTCGTAAAGCAATAATCTGTTGCTTGCAACTTAATACTGTAGGGGGTTCGGATGATAACCTGAAGGTGGATTATTAGTCACAGATCCAGTTGGATGGCGGTCTATGTATTATGTTGTAATGCCCAATCAACTCTCAAAGGAGTCAAGATGATTAGTATATGCATGTATTGCTTTCTCGGTGTTTGTCAATTGCCCCGCTGTAATTTGTTCACCCAGCATGTTATCTATCTTAAGGTGAGCCACCTCTAGTGAACTATGGATCGCGGTCCTTGTCTTTTATATACAATCTACAATCTTTTACTGCTGTGTGTTTACTTTCTACAAACTTTTACTTCTTTCCATTCGATACGTTTAATCCTTTGTTTTCCGCAAAACACGGTGAGATTGACAACCTCATCGCAAGTTGGGGACAAAGTTCTGTGGTTGTGTTGTGCAGGTCTCCACGTTGCTACTAGCACCGGTAGTGCGCCCTGCCAAAACTCAGCTAGTAACACCTTTGGGGTGTTTCCTTGCTCCTACTGGTTTGATTAAACCTTGGTTTCATAACTGAGGGAAAACTTATTGTTGTGCTCATCATACCTTCCTCTTGGGGTTCCCAACGAGCTCTACGTTTAAAGTCGAGCGCATCAGTGGATCCATATGTGGTTTGTGAGAAGAACAGACATGAAATGAACTCTGGTGGACCCATATGTGGTTTGTGAAAACAACACACATGCATTGACTCTAGATGTGGTTAATGAAAAGAACAAATATGCAATGACTCTAGTTGTGGTTAATGAAAAGAACAGAGATGCAATGACTCTAGTTGTGGTTTATTAAAACAACACACATGCAATGACACTAGGGGATCCATATGTGGTTTGTGAAAAGAACACACATGTAGTGACACTAGGGGATCCATATGTGGTTTGTGAAAACAACACACATGCAATGACTCTGGTGGATCCATATGTGGTTTGTGAAAAGAACAGACATGCAATGACTCTAGCTATAGTTAATGAAAAGAATAGAGATGAAATGACTCTAGCTGTGGTTAATTGAAAGAACACACATGCAATGACTCTGGTGGATCCATATGTGGTTTGTGAAAAGAACACACATGCAATGACTCTGGTGGGTCCATAGGTGGTTTGTGAAAATAACAGACATGCAATGACTCTAGTTGTGGTTAATGAAAAGAATAGAGATGCAATGACTCTAGCTGTGGTTTATTGAAAGAAAAACATGCAATGACTCTGGTGGATCCATATGTGGTTTGTGAAAAGAACACACATTCAATGACACTGGTGGATCCATATGTGGTTCATGAAAAGAACACACATGCAATGACACTGGTGGATCCACATGTGGTTTGTGACAAGAACACACATGCAATGACACTGGTGGATCCATGTGGTTTATGACAATAACACACTTCCAGTGACTCTAGCTTTGGTTTATTAAAAGAACACACATGCAATGACACTGGTGGATCCATGTGGTTTATGAAAATAATAGACATGCAATGAACTCTGGTGAATCCATATGTGGTTTGTCAGAAGAGCAGACATGCAATGACATTGGTGGATCCATATGTGGTTCATGAAAAGAACACGCATGCAATGACTCTGGTGGATCCATATGTGGTTTGTGAGAAGAATAGACATGAAATGACTCTAGTGGATACATATGTGGTTTGTGAAAAGAACACACATTCAATGACACTGGTGGATCCATATGTGGTTTGTGAAAAGAACACACATTTCAATGACACTGGTGGATCCATATGTGGTTTGTGAGAAGAACTCACATGCAATGACTCTAGTTGTTTCCATATGTAGTTTATGAAGAGAACACACATGCAATGAAGTCTAGTGTGTCCAAATGTGGTTTGTGAAAATAACACACATGCAATAACTCTAGTTGTGGTTCCTAAAAAGAACAAACATGCAATGACACTGGTGGATCCATATGTGGTTCATGAAGAGAACACACATTCAATGACACTGGTGGATCCATATGTGGTCTATGAAAAGAACACACATTCTCACTTGGATTATGAAAAGAACATTCACTGACTCTAGTTGTGGTTCATGAAAAGAACAGATATGCAATGACTCTGGTGGATCCATGTGTGGTTCATGAAAAGAACAGACCTGCAATGAACTCTTGTGGATCCATATGTGGTTTGTGAGAAGAACACACATGCAATGACTCTACTTGTGGTTAATGATAAGATCACACATGCAATGACACTAGGGGATCCATATGTGGTTTGTGAAAAGAACACACATGTAGTGACACTAGGGGATCCATATGTGGTTTATGAAAAGAACACACATTTAATGACTCTAGTGGATCCATGTGTGGTTTATGAAAAGAACCGACATGCAATGACTCTAGCTATGGTTAATGAAAAGAAGAGAGATGCAATGACTCTGATTGTGCTTTATTGAAAGAACACACATGCAATGACTCTGGTGGATCCATATGTGGTTTGAGAAAAGAACACACATTCACTGACTATGGTCGATCCATATGTGGTTTGTGAGAAGAACAGACATGTAATGACTTTAGCTGTGGATCCATATGTGGTATGTGAAAAGAACACACATGCATAGAACTCTGGTGGATCCATATGTGGTTTGTGGGAAGAACAGACATGCAATGAACTCTAGTGGACCCATATGTGGTTTGTGAAAAGAACACACATGCATTGACTCTAGATGTGGTTAATGAAAAGAACAGACATGCAATGACTGTAGCTATGGTTGATGAAAAGAACAGAGCTGCAATGACTCTAGCTGTGGTTTATTGAAAGAACACACATGCAATGACACTAGGGGATCCATATGTGGTTTGTGAAAAGAACGCACATGTAGTGACACTACGGGATCCATATGTGGGTTGTGAAAAGAACACACATGCAATGACTCTACTGGATCCATATGTGGTTTGTGAAAAGAACAGACATGCAATGAATCTAACTGTGGTTAATGAAAAGAAGAGAGATGCAATGACTCTAGTTGTGGTTTATTGAAAGAAAACACATGCAATGACTCTGGTGGATCCATATGTGGTTTGAGAAAAGAACACACATTCAATGACACTGGTGGATCCATATGTGGTTCATGAAAAGAACGCACATGCAATCACACTGGTGGATCCATGTGGTTTATGACAATAACACACATCCAGTGACTCTAACTATGGTTTATTAAAAGAACACAAGAATAACATTGCTGGATCCATGTGGTTTATGAAAATAACAGACATGCAATGAACTCTGGTGGATCCATATGTGGTTCGTGAGAAGAACAGACGTTTAATAACACTGGTGGATCCATATGTGGTTAATGAAAAGAACACACATGCATAGAACTCTGGTGGATCCATATGTGGTTTGTGGGAAGAACAGACATGCAATGAACTCTAGTGGACCCATATGTGGTTTGTGAAAAGAACACGCATGCATTGACTCTAGATGTGGTTAATGAAAAGAACAGACATGCAATGACTCTAGCTGTGGTTGATGAAAAGAACAGAGCTGCAATGACACTAGCTGTGGTTTATTGAAAGAACACACATGCAATGAAACTAGGGGATCCATATGTGGTTTTTGAAAAGAACACACATGCAGTGACACTAGGGGATCCATATGTGGTTTGTGAAAAGAACATACATGCAATGACTCTACTGGATCCATATGTGGTTTGTGAAAAGAACAGACATGCAATGACTCTAGCTGTGGTTAATGAAAAGAATAGAGATGCAATGACTCTAGTTGTGGTTTATTGAAAGAAAACACATGCAATGACTCTGGTGGATCCATATGTGGTTTGAGAAAAGAACACACATTCAATGACACTGGTGGATCCACATGTGGTTTGTGACAAGAACGCACATGCAATCACACTAGTGGATCCATGTGGTTTATGACAATAACACACATCCAGTGACTCTAACTATGGTTTATTAAAAGAACACAAGAATAACATTGCTGGATCCATGTGGTTTATGAAAATAACAGACATGCAATGAACTCTGGTGGATCCATATGTGGTTTGTGAGAAGAATAGACATTTAATAACAGTGGTGGATCCATATGTGGTTAATGAAAAGAACACACATGCAATGACTCTGGTGGATCCACATGTGGTTTGTGAAAAGAACACACATGCAATGACACTAGTGGTTCAATGTGGTTTATGACAATAACGCACATCTAGTGACTCTAGTTGTGGTTTATTAAAAGAACACACATACAATGACATTGGTGGATCCATGTGGTTTATGAAAATAACAGACATGCAATAAACTCTGGTGGATCCATATGTGGTTTGTGAGAAGAAAAGACATGCAATGACACTGGTGGATCCATATGTGGTTCATGAAAAGAACACACATGCAATTACTCTGGTGGATCCATATGTGGTTTGTGAGAAGAACAGACATGCAATGACTCTAGTGGATCCATATGTGGTTTGTGAAAAGAACACACATTCAATGACACTGGTGGATCCTTGTGTGGTTTGTGAAAAGAACACACATTTCAATGACACTGGTGGATCCATATGTGGTTTGTGAGAAGAACTCACATGAAATGACTCTAACTGTTTCCATATGTGGTTTATGAAGAGAACAGACATGCAATGAACTCTGGTGGATCCTGATACACTGCAAATGTATCTATAATTTTTGATGTTCCATGCTTGGTTTTATCCACTTTCTTGTGTTTTGTCCACACTTTGGAGTACTTTTCATATGATTTCTTGGACTAACCTATTAACAATAGCCACAGTGCTAGCTGCCTGTTTTCTGTTGTTTTTGGTTCCAGGAAAGTCAGAAAATGAATATTCTCGGAATTGGACGGGACAAAAGCCAAAGTACCTATTTTTCGGAAGTCATCAGATGCTAGAATACGAGAGAGAGGGCTGAGGAGGCCACACCACCGGCCAGCGCGGCCAGGCAGCGCCAAGGGGTGGTGTGGTGGCCCCTGGCACCCCCTCGGCCTCCCCTTACTCCTATATATTGCCCTCGGGACGAAAACCCTAAGGACCCGATCAAAAATCCACGAAAGAGTCTGTATGCGCTGTCATCTCCATCCCCAGATCGGGAGGGGTCTGAAGCTCTTCCCGGCACCCTGCCGAAGAGGGGAATTCACCCTGGAGGCCTTCTTCATCACCATGCAAGCCTCCGGTGTGATGCGTGAGTAGTTCATCCTTGGACTACGGATCCATGTAGTAGCTAGATGGCTGGTTCTCCTCCTGTGTGCTTTTATGTCTAGATCTTGTGAACTCCGTTCATGATCAAGATCATCTATTTGTAATTCTACATGTTGTGTTTGCGGGGATCCGATGGATATTGATATGCTATTTCAGATTGGTTATTGATTCTATCATGTCTTTGTTATTTGTGAACTTGCATGGTTTCCCTTGTTAGTAGCTATCTTGGCCAAGTAGATGCTAGCAACTCCAAGAGTTAGTATTTATGCTCGATAGTGGGTTCATACCTCTGGTAATCTGGGGAAGTGACAGAAATCTCTAAGGTACTAGATGTGTTGTTGCTACTAGGGAGAAAAAAACAATCCTTTGTTCATAGAACAATCGTATTGTTTAATTTACACGCAGTTCGTAAATCAATAATCTGTTGCTTGTAACTTAATACTGGAGGGGGTTCGGATGATAACCTGAAGGTGGATTATTAGTCATAGATGCAGTTGGATGGCGGCCTATGTATAATGTTGTAATGCCCAATAAAGTCTCAAAGGAGTCAAGATGATTAGTATATGCATGTATTGCTTTCTCGATGTTTGTCAATTGCCCCATTGTAATTTGTTCACCCAACATGTTATCTATCTAAGGAGAGCCACCTCTAGTGAACTATGGATCCCGGTCTTTTTTCTTTACATACAATCTATAAACTTTTACTACTTTGTGTTTACTTTCTACAAACTATTACTTATTTCCATTCGATATGTTTAATCCTTTGTTTTCAGCAAAACATGGTGAGATTGACAACCTCATCGCAAGTTGGGGACAGAGTTTTGTGGTTGTGTTGTGCAGGTCTCCATGTTGCTACTAGCACCGGTAGTGCGCCCTTCCAAGGCTCAGCTAGCAACACCTTTGGGGTGTTTCCTTGCTCCTACTAGTTTGATTAAACCTTGGTTTCATACAGAGGGAAACTTGCTGCTGTGCTCATCATACCTTCCTCTTGGGGTTCCCAATGATCTCTACATCAACACCGCACCAGCACTTTTCTGGCGCCATACACAGAGCCATCAGATCCATATTTGGTTTGTGGAAAGAACACAGATGCAATGACTCTAGCTATGGTTCCTGAAAAGAATAGACATGAAATGACACTGGTGGATCCATATGTGGTTCATGAATAAAACACATATTCAATGACACTGGTGGATCCATATGTGGTCTTTGAAAAGAACACACATGCTCATGTGGATTATGAAAAGAACAGACATTCACTAACTCTAGTTGTGGTTCATGAAAAGAATAGACATGCAATGACTCTGGTGGATCCATGTGTGGTTCATGAAAAGAACAGACATCCAATGAACTCTTGTGGATCCATATGTGGTTGGTGAGAAGAACACACATGCAATGACTCTAGTTGTGGTTAATGAAAAGAACACACATGCAATGACACTAGGGGATCCATATGTGGTTTGTGAAAATAACACACATGTAGTGACACTAGGGGATCCATATATGGTTTATGAAAAGAACACATGCAATGACACTGGTGGATCCGTATGTGGTTAATGAAAAGAACAGACATGCAATGAACACTGGTGGATCCACATGTGGTTTGTGAAAAGAACACACATGCAATGACTCTATCTATGGTTAATGAAAAGAACACACATGCAATGAAACTGGTGGATCCATATGTGGTTTGTGAAAAGAACATACATGCAATGACTCTGGTGGATCCATATGTGGTTTGTGAAAAGAACATACATTCAATGACACTGGTGGATCCATATGTGGTTCATGAAAAGAACACACATGCAATGACACTGGTGGATCCACATGTGGTTTGTGACAAGAACACACATGCAATGACACTGGTGGATCCATGTGGTTTATGACAATAACACACATCCAGTGACTCTAGCTATGGTTTATTAAAAGAACACACATGCAATGACATTGGTGGATCCATGTGGTTTATGAAAATAACATACATGCAATGAACTCTGGTGGATCCATATGTGGTTTGTGAGAAGAACAGACGTGCAATGACACTGGTGGATCCATATGTGTTTCATGAAAAGAACACACCTGCAATGACTCTGGTGGATCCACATGTGGTTTGTGAAAAGAACACACATGCAATGACACTGGTGGATCCATATGTGGATCCATATGTGGTTAATGAAAATAACACACATGCAATGACACTAGGGGATCCATATGTGGTTTGTGAAAATAACACACATGTAGTGACACTAGGGGACCCATATATGGTTTATGAAAAGAACAGACATGCAATGACTCTAGTGGATCCATATGTGGTTTGTGAAAAGAACAGACATGCAATGACTCTAGCTGTGGTTAATGAAAAGAACAAAGATGGAATGACTCTAGCTGTGCTTTATTGAAAGAACGCACATGCAATGACTCTGGTGGATCCATATGTGGTTTGTGAAAAGAACACACATTCAATGAAACTGGTGGATCCATATGTGGTTCATGAAAAGAACACACATGCAATGACTCTGGTGGATCCACATGTGGTTTGTGAAAAGAACACACATGCAATGACACCGGCGGTTCCATGTGGTTTATGACAATAACACACATCCTGTGACTCTAGTTGTGATTTATTAAAAGAACACACATACAATGACATTGGTGGATCCATGTGGTTTGTGAGAAGAAAAGACATGCAATGACACTGCTGGATCCATATGTGGTTCATGAAAATAACACACATGTAATGACTCTGGTGGATCCATATGTGGTTTGTGAGAAGAACAGACATGCAATGACTCTAGTGGATCCATATGTGGTTTGTGAATAGAACACACATTCAATGACACTGGTGGATCCATATGTGGTTTGTGAAAAGAACACACATTTGAATGACGCTGGTGGATCCATATGTGGTTTGTGAGAAGAACTCACATGCAATGACTCTAGCTGTTTCCATATGTGGTTTATGAAGAGAACAGACATGCAATGAACTCTAGTGGATCCATATGTGGTTTGTGAAAATAACACACATGCAATGACTCTAGTTGTGGTTGCTGAAAAGAACAGATATGCAATGACACTGGTGGATCCATATGTGGTTCATGAAGAGAACACACATTCAATGACACTAGTGGATCCATATGTGGTCTATGAAAAGATACACATGCTCACGTGGATTATGAAAAGAACGTTCACTGACTCTAGTTTTGGTTCATGATAAGAACAGACATGCAATGACTCTGGTGGATCCATATGTGGTTCACGAAAAGAACAGACATGCAATGAACTCTTGTGGCTCCATATGTGGTTTGTGAGAAGAACACAGATGCAATGACTCTAGTTGTGGTTAACGAAAAGAACACACATGCAATGACACTAGGGTAACCATATGTGGTTTGTGAAAATAACACACATGTAGTGACACTAGGGGATCAAAATATGGTTTATGAAAAGAACACACATGCAATGACTCTAGTGGATCCATATGTGGTTTGTGAAAAGAACAGACATGCAATGACTCTAGCTATGGTTAATCAAAAGAACAGAGATGTAATGACTCTAGCTGTGCTTTATTGAAAGAACGCACATGCAATGACTCTGGTGGATCCATATGTGGTTTGTGAAAAGAACACACATTCAATGACACTAGTGGATCCATATGTGGTTCATGAAAAGAACACACATGCAATGACTCTGGTGGATCCACATGTGGTTTGTGAAAAGAACACACATGCAATGACACCGGTGGTTCCATGTGGTTTATGACAATATCACACATCGAGTGACTCTAGTTGTGGTTTATTAAAAGAACACACATGCAATGACATTGGTGGATCCATATGGTTTATGAAAATAATAGACATGCAATGAACTCTATTGGATCCATATGTGGATTGTGAGAAGAACAAACATGCAATTACACCGCTGGATCGTGGTTCATGGAAAGAACACACATGCAATGACTCTGGTGGATCCACATGTGGTTTGTGAAAAGAACACACATACAATGACACTGGTGCATCCAGGTGGTTTATGACAATAACACACATCCAGTGACTCTAGCTGTGGTTTATTAAAAGAACACACATGCAATGACTCTGGTGGATCCATATGTGGTTTGTGAGAAGAACAGACATGCAAGGACTCTAGTGGATCCATATGTGGTTTTTGAAAAGAACACACATTCAATGACACTGGTGGATCCATATGTGGTTTGTGAAAAGAACACACATTTCAATGACACTGGTGGATCCATATGTGGATTGTGAGAAGAACTCACATGAAATGACTCTAGCTGTTTCCATATGTGGTTTATGAAGAGAACAGACATGCAATGAACTCTGGTGGATCCATATTTGGTTTGTGAAAAGAACACACATGCAATGACTCTAGCTGTGGTTCCTGAAAAGAACAGACATGCAATAACACTAGTGGATCCATATGTGGTTCATGAATATAACACACATTTAATGACGCTGGTGGATCCATATGTGGTCTATGAAAAGAACACACATGCTCGTGTGGATTATGAAAGGAACAGACATTCACTTACTCTAGTTGTGGTTCATGAAAAGAACACACATGCAATGACTCTGGTGGATCCATGTGTGGTGCATGAAAAGAACATACATCCAATGAACTCTTGTGGATCCATATATGGTTTGTGAGAAGAACACACATGCAATGACTCTAGTTGTGGTTAATGAAAAGAACACACATGCAATGACACTAGGGGATCCATATGTGGTTAATGAAAAGAACACATGCAATGACACTGGTGGATCCGTATGTGGTTAATGAAAAGAATAGACATGCAATGAACACTGGTGGATCCGCATGTGGGTTGTGAAAAGAACACACATTCAATGACTCTATCTATGGTTAATGAAAAGAACACGCATGCAATGAAACTGGTGGATCCATATGTGGTTTGTGAAAAGAACACACATGCAATTACTCTAGCTGGTGCATTGATGTGCTCGTCGTTCGACGTAGAGCTCGTTGGGAACCCCAAGAGGAAGGTATGATGAGCACAGCAGCAAGTTTTTCCTTAGTTATGAAACCAAGGTTTAATCGAACTAGTAGGAGCAAGGAAACACCCCAAAGGTGTTACTAGCTGAGCTTTGGCAGGGCGCACTACCGGTGCTAGTAGCAACGTGGAGACCTGCACAACACAACCACAGAACTTTGTCCCCAACTTGCGATGAGGTTGTCAATCTCACCGTGTTTTGCGGAAAACAAAGGATTAAACGTATCGAATGGAAAGAAGTAAAAGTTTGCAGAAAGTAAACACAAAGCAGTAAATAGTTGTAGATTGTATGTAAAGAGAAAGGACCGGGATCCATAGTTCACTAGAGGTGGCTCTCCTTAGATAGATAACATGATGGGTGAACAAATTACAGCGGGGCAATTGAGAAACACCGAGAAAGCAATACATGCATATACTAATCATCTTGACTCCTTTGAGACTTGATTGGGCATTACAACATAATACATAGACCGCCATTCAACTGCATCTATGACTAATAATCCACCTTCAGGTTATCATTCGATCCCCCTCCAGTATTAAGTTGCAAGCAACAAATTATTGCTTTACGAACTGCGTGTAAAGTAAACAATACGATTGTTCTATGAACAAAGGATTGTTGTTTTCTCCTAGTAGCAATAGCACATCTAGTACCTTAGAGATTTCATCACTTCCCAGTTACGAGGCATGAACCCACTATCGAGCATAAATACTAACTCTTGGAGGTGCTAGCATCTACTTGGCCAAGATAGCTGCTAACAATGGAAAGCATGCAAGATCACAAATAACAAAGACATGATAGAATCAATAATCAATCTGAGATAGCATCTCAATATCCATCGGATCCCCGCAAACACAACATGTATGAATTACAAATAGATGATCTTGATCATGAACGGAGCTCACAAGATCTAAACATGAAAGCACAAAGGAGGAGAACTAGCCATCTAGCTACTACATGGATCCGTAGTCCAAGGATGAACTACTCACGCATCACACCGGAGGCTTGCATGGTGATGAAGAAGGCCTCGGTGAATTCCCTCTCCCAGGTGCCGGAAGAGCTCAGATCCCTCCCAATCTAGGGATGGAGATGGCTGACTCTGAGACTCTTTCATGGATTTTGATGGTGCTTAGGGTTTTCGTCCGAGGCAATATATAGGAGGAAGGAGAGGCCGAGGGGGTGCAAGAGGCCACACCACCCAGCACGGGCCAGGCCTAGCCTGTGACGGGTGGTGTGGTGGCTCCTGCCCTTCTCCGTCTAAATGATGCACTTGATCCCTTCCCGAAAAATAGGCACTTTGGCTTTGTCCGTCAATTCGAGAATATTCATTTTGACTTTCCGGAACCAAAAACGGCAGAGAAACAGGCAGGTAAGCACTGTGGCTCTTGTTAATAGGTTAGTCCAAGAAATCATATGAAAAGTACTCCAAAGTTGGAACAGAACACAAGAAATTGGATAAAACCAAGCATGGAACATCAAAAATTATAGATACATTTGCAATGTATCAACATCCCCAAGCTTAACTCCTGCTCGTCCTCGAGTAGGTAAGTGATAAAAAGAAAGAATAATTTTTGAGGTGACATGCACCATCAAAGACTTGATCAAAGTATTTGTAAAACATTCAAAGCTGGGATCATAGTACTTCAATCATAACATGAAAGACAAAGTTCTAGAAATAAGCAAAGAAACTATGACGCAACATGAAAATGCATAAACAAAAGATTCATGAATAAAATGCTTTGTAAGACGTTTGTTTGTTTCACATAAAGAAAACATAGCATAATAGTATTCAGCTTGTCCCTCAATAGAGTAGCAAATATAAATGCATAGGACACCTTCAAAGTTCATAAGAGTGACTAGATACAATAGTTTAAAACAAGCAATATCAAGTTATGCATCAATCAACTAGTCTTGGGACAATGCACATAGAACTAAGAATGGCCACAATGCTCTCAAAGTAGGTGCATAAATATAGAAGGTGGAGACTCAATATAATGGTGGAAGAAAGGCCTTTGTAAAAGGAAGTAGGGATTCAAGTCTCATAAAGAGCTTTCAAAAATTATGGTACTTATAGCTTTCAGCTCTCATTGCCCCTATCATAAGCATCTTGAAGTGATTAAGGTTAAAGTGAATAAACTATGGTGTACATGCTTGACGAAGTATAAGTCAGAAATCTCATGTCCCTTGTATACGAGGGCTGCTCCTCATGCTACTCAAGTTTAGTCACCGGTAAGTTCTTGTCATTGTAAGTACATGTGTATCATTGAGAACCGCAGGGTACCCTTGCCTGATGATACGGAAGAATCCCCATATCAAAATGACAAGGCAAGCAGACAACGAGCATCTCAGCATTCTTCTTATTTAACATGGGAATATGGTGCTTTTTTTCTCTCTTTCCTCTTTTCATAGTATCTCTTTTTTTCTTTTCTCTTTTTTCTCAATATATGACTCTTTTTTTATAAGAAGAATGCTTCATAAACAGCTCATTATGGTTACGCTGCAGGTTTCCACCATGTCAGCATGGATTGAACCAATGACCAGGCGTTTCTCTAACACATATACATAACTCCATGGACTTACAAGCTCCCCTTTCATTTCACACCGACGACATCCATATACAAAAGAGCATGATATCAACTAGGTACAAGTACCAAGTGCAATGTTGAAAGTGTTCCCCATGAAAGCATGGTTCTGCTAATTCCCAACAAATAAGTGCAAGCATATATAACATAGACGACACAATGGTTCAAGTTTATTAAGGGCAAGTAAAGTAAAGTGTGCCATCAAGTTCGTGAGAGCTTTAATCACTAGTTTTCTCATAACAAGTTTAATTTGGAAGGTAAACAAAAGCATGAATATACTTGGAATAGCATAAGCTAGTAGGTAGGTATGGTGGACTCTTTGGAATAACTTGGTTTAGGGAGTTGGATGCATGAGTGGAACTCATACTTGGTTGTGGAGGCTAGCAAAAGACTGGGAGCAACAAACTAAGAGAGCAATAATGGCCATAATCATGCAGAGCGACAAAACATCATTGATCAAAGCATAAAGTGATACTACAAGATGAAAACTAAAGGATCATAAAGGCTATGGTGACTTGAGACAGTCATAACATGGTGTGAGCATGTGCCAAGTCAACCCAAATAAAGCATCAAAGGAGAATACCACTATACTATGCTTTAATATGCTAAAACAACGCATGATTCATCCAAGGCACATTAAGCAATCTCAATTGTTTATAACAAGTCATGCTACAACAAAGAATACTAAGCATAAAGCCAAAAAAATATCAAGCATGGCATGACAAAGCATAGGCCATAGTCAAAAAGAGCTCTTTTTACCACATAAGCAATGAACTTTCCTACTCTTTTCCAAATCAAACCAAACTATTTGCAAACCAATATATGAAAGAGGGTGTCCAACCAATTTATTCAGAAAACTAAGCAAACCAAGAAACCTAAAAACCAAAACAAAAACTAAAAAGAAGACGCTCCAAGAACAACACAACTGTGCATGAAACAATAAAAATGAAGCATTTGGAAGAAACCTGAGATTTTTATTGATGAAGAAGGGGATGCCTTGGGCATACCCAAGCTTTGACGCTTGTACTTCTTGAATATTTTTGGGGTGACACGCGTGGCATACCCAAGCGTGAGATTTAGTACATCCTTCATCTCATTACTCATTCCTTCCATACACCTGAATTTTTTTTCCTTCATACAAAACTTCACACAATCTTTATTAGCAACATTAGTGCACTCAAGATAAATAAGTCCTAAGGTTCAGTTATAACACCAAATAAACTTCCATTAGAACACTATCTACTGAAGCACTTCCATCAAAAAGGTCAATTCCCCAAAAGAACTCAAAAAGGAACCCACAAGAAGCAAATGCAGAAAATCGCAGAAATCTGTCAAAACAGACCAGCAGGTAAAGACGAATTTTTTCGAAGGCCTTCTGTTCCTCAAATCAAAAAGTGTTGTACGAACGAAAGTGAGATAACAACCTGGGGCAGAAGCACAAAAAATTACAGATCAATCCGACATACAGATCTCTCTCACGAATTTTTACAGTGAAGCACAAAAATCTGTTTCGGGACAGCAACTTTCCCAATCATTACTTCACTCTCATTAGAGGTTACTCTTGGCACAAAAATAAAATAAAAAGGATAAGTAGAGGTTATTACTGAGGAAATAACTTCCAAGACTCATCTAAAACTTTTGGTTTATCTTCCAATAAGTACTTTTCTTTAACGCCTTTAAGTTAGGCATAAGAAGCAAAGAAAGAATCAAGTGTTCTCAAATGAAGAAGCATTAAGATCAATACCAGAAATATTTTCAACAAGGCAAGGTATATCATCCAAATAAGTTCTAGAGGATCCTCTCTCAATTCTCTTAGGTTCAATATTCTCATCAAAAGGGTTTGCAGGAACAATCCAATCAAGATTCTTTTCTATGGCATCATGTATTGCTATTAGTTTAAAGGGTGTTGGTATCTTAGGTTCCTCCCCATTAGGTTCGGTTTTGTTCATCTTTTCTCGTGTACCAACAACTTCTACACATGAGCCTAGCATATTGAAACGTTCAAAGACTTTCCTAGCTTCCTTGGCAACATCATAGAACTCCTTAAACAAAGTTTCTAAAATGAAATCCCTGATACATTGCAAATGCTATAATTTTTGATGTTCCATGCTTGGTTTTATCCACTTTCTTGTGTTTTGTTCCAACTTTGGAGTAATTTTATTATGATTTCTTGAACTAACCTATTAACAAGAGCCCACGATGTCATTGCCTGTTTTACTGCTGTTTTGGTTCGGAAAGTCATAAAATGAATATTCTCGAATTGGACGGGACAAAAGCCAAAGTGCCTATTTTTCGGAAGGATCAAGTGCAGAATATGAGGCGGAGAAGGCACTGGGGCGGCCACACCACGGCAGCGGCCAGGCACAGGCGTGCTAGGGGGTGATGCAGCCGACCCTAGCACCCCCTCGGCCTCTCCTTCCGCCTATAAGTTGCCCTCGGGATGAAAACCCTAAGTACCCGATCAAAAATCCACGAAAGAGTCTGTAGCCGTCGTCATCTCCATCCCTAGATCGGGAGGGATCTGAAGCTCTTCCCGGCACCACTGCGGGGCGAATTCACCACAGAGGCCTTCTTCATCACCATGCAAGCGTCCGGTGTGATGCGTGAGTAGTTCATCCTTGGACTACGGATCCATGTAGTAGCTAGATGGCTGGTTTCTCCTCCTTTGTGCTTTCATGTTTAGATCTTGTGAGCTCCGTTCATGATCAAGATCATCTATTTGTAATTCATACATGTTGTGTTTGCGGGGATCCGATGGATATTGAGATGCTATTTCAGATTGATTATTGATTCTATCATGTCTTTGTTATTTGAGATCTTGCATGCTTTCCGTTGTTAGTAGCTATCTTGGCCAAGTAGATTCTAGCAACTCAAGAGTTAATGTTTATGCTTTCGATAGTGGGTTCATGCCTCTGGTAATGCAGAAGTGTGAAATCTCTAAGGTACTAGATCTGCTGTTTCTACTAGGGAGAAAACAACGATCCTTTGTTCATAGAACAATTGTATTGTTTACCTTACATGATTAAAAAGCAATAATCGATGCTTGCAACTTAATCTTTGGAGGGTTGGATGATAACCTGAAGGTGGATTATTAGTCATAGATGCAGTTGGATGGCGGTCTATGTATTATGTTGTATTGCCCAATCAAGTCTCAAAGGAGTCAAGATGATTAGTATATGCATGTATTGCTTTCTCGGTGTTTGTCAATTGCCTCGCTGTAATTTGTTCACCCAGCATGTTTTTCTATCTTAAGGAGAGCCACCTCTAGTGAACTATGGATCCGGTCCTTGTCTTTTACATACAATCTACAATCCTTTCTTGCTTGTGTTTACTTTCTACAAACTTTTACTTCTTTCCATTCGTCGTTTAATCCTTTGTTTTCCATAAAACACGGTGAGATTGACAACCTCATCATGAGTTGGGGACAAAGTTACGTAGTTGTGTTGTGCAGGTCTCCATGTTGCTACTAGCAGGTAGTGATGCGCACCAAAGCTCAGCTAGTAACAAAGGTGTTACCCCAATGTGGAGACCTGCAGACACAGCAGAACTTTGTCCCCAACTTGCGATCAAAACTAATCCATGTGGTTTATGACAATAACACACATCCAGTGACTCTAGCTATGGTTTATTAAAAGAACACACATGCAATGACATTGGTGGATCCATGTGGTTTATGAAAATAACGGACATGCAATGAACTCTGGTGGATCCATATGTGGTTTGTGAGAAGAACGGACGTGCAATGACACTGGTGGATCCATATGTGGTTCATGAAAAGAACACACATGCAATGACTCTGGTGGATCCACATGTGGTTTGTGAAAAGAACACACATGCAATGACACCGGTGGTTCCATGTGGTTTATGACAATAACACACATCAAGTGACTCTAGTTGTGGTTTATTAAAAGAACACACATACAATGACATTGGTGGATCCATGTGGTTTATGAAAATAACAGACATGCAATGAACTCTGGTGGATCCATATGTGGTTTGTGAGAAGAACAGACATGCAATGACATTGGTGGATCTATATGTGGTTCATGAAAAGAACACACATGCAATGACTCTGGTGGATCCATATGTGGTTTGTGAGAAGAACATACATGCAATGACTCTAGTGGATCCATATGTGGTTTGTGAAAAGAACACACATTCAATGACACTAGTGGATCCATATGTGGTTTGTGAAAAGAACACACATTTCAATGACTCTAGTGGATCCATATGTGGTTTGTGAGAAGAACTCACATGCAATGAATCTAGTTGTTTCCATATGTGGTTTATGAAGAGAACAAATATGCAATGAACTTTAGTGGATCCGTTTGTGGTTTGTGAAAATAACACACATGCAATGACTCTAGTTGTGGTTCCTGAAAATAACAGACATGCAGTGACACTTGTGGATCCGTATGTGGTTCATGAAGAGAACACACATTCAATGACATTGGTGGATCCATATGTGGTCTATGAAAAGAACACACATGCTCACGTGGATTATGAAAAGAACATTCACTAACTCTAGTTGTGGTTCATGAAAAGAACAGACATGCCGTGACTCTTGTGGATCCATGTGTGGTTCATGAAAAGAACAGACATGCAATGAACTCTTGTGGATCCATCTGTTGTTTGTGAGAAGAACACACATGGAATGACTCTAGTTGTGGTTAATGAAAAGAACACACATGCAATGACACCAGGGGATCCATATGTGGTTAATGAAACGAACACACATGCAGTGACACTGGTGAATCTGTATGTGGTTAATGAAAAGAACAGACATGTAATGAACACTGGTGGATCCACATCTGGTTTGTGAAAAGAACACACATGCTATGACTCTAGCTGTGGTTAATGAAAAGAACACGCATGCAATAAAATTGGTGGATCCATATGTGTGTTTTGAAAATAACACACATGCAATGACTGTAGCTGGTGGATCCATATGTGGTATATGAAAAGAACACACATGCCCATGTGGTTTATGAAAAGAACAGATATTCACTAACTCTTGTGGATCCATATGTGGTTTGTGAGAAGAACACACATGCAATGACTCTAGCTGTGGATCATATGTTGTATGTGAAAAGAACACACATGCCATGAACTCTGGAGGATCCATATGTGGTTTGTGAGAAAAACAGACATGCAATGAACTCTGGTGAATCCATATGTTGTTTGTGAAAAGAACACACAGGAAGTGACTCTAGATGTGGTTAATGAAAAGAACAGACATGCAATGACTCTAGTTGTGGTTAATGAAAAGAACAGAGATGCAATGACTCTAGTTGTGGTTTATTGAAAGAACACACATGCAATGACACTAGGGGATCCATATGTGGTATTTGAACAGAACACACATGCAGTGACACTAGGGGATCCATATGTGGTGTTTGAAAACAACACACATGCAATGACTCTGGTGGATCCATATGTGGTTTGTGAAAAGAACAGACATGCAATGACTCTAGATGTGGTTAATGAGAAGAATAGGCATGCAATGACTCTAGCTATGGTTTATTGAAAGAAGACACATGCAATGACTCTGGTGGATCCACATGTGGTTTGTGAAAAGAACACACATTGAATGAAACTGGTGGATCCATGTGTGGTTCATGAAAAGAACACACATGCAATGACACGGGTGGATCCACATGTGGTTTGTGAAAAGAACACACATGCAATGACACTGGTGGATCCATGTGTTTTATGACAATAACACACATCTAGTGACTCTAGCTATGGTTTACTAAAAGAACACACATGCAATGACATTGGTGGATCCATGTGGTTTTTGGAAATAACAGACATGCAATGAACTCTCGTGGATCCATATGTGGTTTGTGAGAAGAACAAACATGCAATGACACTAGTGGATCCATATGTGGCTCATGAAAAGAACACACATGAAATGACTCTGGTGGATGATACGTCGTAAACGTATCTATAATTTTTGATGTTCCATGCTTGTTTAGTATCTACTTTCTTATGTTTAGTTCATACTTTGAGGTATTTTTATACATTTTCTAGAACTAACCTATTAACAAGATGCCACAGTGCTAGTTGCTTGTTCTCTATTGTTTTTGGCTTCAGAAAATCTAGTAAGGAAATATTCTCAGAATTGTACCGGACAAAAGCCAAAGTCAATATATTACCCGAAGCAACACAGAGTCCAGAGGGGAGACGAAGTGGCGCACTAGGGCGGCCACACCTAGTGGAGACGTGGCCTAGGGGTCGCGCCACTAGGGGGTGTGGGCCCCCTGTTGCTCCACCGACCTTGCCCCTTCGCCTATAAAAGCCTCTCGAGACGAAAACCCTAAGTAACCCAATCAAAGACCCAATCAGAAATCCATGGAAGAGTCTGTAGCCGCTGTCATCTCGATCCCTAGATCGGGGGATCTGAAGCTCTTCCGGGCACCCTGCCAAAGGGAAGAGATCACCTTGGAGGCCTTCTTCATCACCATGACTACCTCCAGTGTGATGCGTGAGTTGTTCATCTCTGGACTACGGGTCCATGTAGTAGCTAGATGGTTGGTTCTTCTCCTTTGTGCTCTCATGTTTAGAGCGTGTGAGCTCCGATCATGATCAAGATCATCTATTTGTAATCTTACATGTTGTGTTTGCGGGGATCTGATGGATATTGAGATGCTATTTCAGATTGATTATTGATTCTATCATGTCTATGTTATTTGTGATCTTGCATGCTTTCCGTTGTTAGTAGCTATCTTGGCCTAGTAGATGCTTGCAACTGCAAGAGGGAGTATTTATGCTCCATAGTGGGTTCATGCCTCTAGTAATCTGGGGAAGTGACAGGAATCTCTAAGGTGCTAGATGCGTTGTTGCTACTAGGGAGAAAACAACAATCCTTTGTCCATGGGACAATCGTATTGTTTACTTTACACACTTTGCTTAATGCAATTATCTGTTGCTTGTAACTTAATACTGGAGGGGGTTCGGATGATAACCTAAAGGTGGATTATTAGTCATAGATGCAGTTGGATTGCAGTCTATGTATAGTGTTGTAATGCCCAATCAAATATCATAGGAGTCAAGATGATTAGTATATGCATGGTATGCTTTCTCGAGTCTGACAATTGCCCCACTGTAATTAGTTCACCCAACATGCTATTTATCTTAAGGAGAATCACCTCTAGTGAACTATGGACCGCGGTCCATTCTTTTACCATTAATCTACTATCTACTATTTACTGTTTACTATTTACTTTCTGCAAGCAATTACTATCTTCCACACAATACGTTTAATCCTTTGATTTCAGCAAAACCGGTGAGATTGACAACCTCACTGTAAGTTGGGGCAAAGTTCTGTGGTTGTTTTGTGCAAGATTCCAAGTTGGAAACAACACCTTGGGGTTGTTTCCTTTCTCCTACTGGTTCGATAACCTTGGTTTCATAACTGAGTTAAACTTGTTGTTGTGCTCATCATACCTTCCTCTTGGGGTTCCCAACGAGCTCAACGTATCCTGCGCCATCAGTGGATCCACATGTGGTTTGTGAAAATAACACACATGAAATGACACTGGTGGATCCATATGTGGTTCCTAAAAAGAACACACATGCAATGACACTGGTGGATCCATCTGTGGTTCATGAAGAGAACACACATGCAATGACACTGGTGGATCCATATGTAGTCTATGAAAAGAACACACATGCAATGACTCTGGCTGGTGGATCCATATGTGGTCTATGAAAAGAACACACATGACCAAGTGGTTTATGAAAAGAACGGACATTCACTGACTCTGGTGGATCCTTATGTGGTTTGTGAAAAGAACATACATGCAATGACTCTAGTTGTGGATCCATATGTGGTATGTGAAAAGAACACACATGAAATGAACTCTAGTGGATCCATATGTGTTTTGTGAGAAGAAAGACATGCAATGAACTCTGGTGGATCCATATGTGGTTTGTGAAAAGAACACACATGAAGTGATTCTAGCTGTGGTTAATGAAAAGAACACACATTCAATGACACTGGTGGATCCATATGTGGTTTGTGAAAAGAACACACATTTCAATGACCTTGGTGGATCCATATGTGGTTTGTGAGAAGAACTCACATGCAATGACTCTAGCTGTTTCCATATGTGTTTTATGAAGAGAACACACATGCAATGACACTGGTGGATCCACATGTGGTTTGTGAAAAGAACACACATGCAATGACTCTAGTTTTGGTTAATGAAAAGAACACACATGCAATGAAACTGGCGGATCCATATGTGGTTTGTGAAAAGAACAGGAATGTAATGGCACTGGTGGATTCATGTGTGGGTTGTGAAAGAACAGGCATGTAATCACACTGGTGGATCCATGTGTGGTTTGTGAAAGAACATATATGCAATGACTCTAGCTGTGTTATGAAAAGAACAGACATTTCAATGATACTGGTGGATCCATGTGGTCTATGAAAAGAACACATATGCGAATGACTCTACCTGTGGTTCATGAGAAGAACAGACATGCAATGACACTGGTGGATCCATATGTGTTTTAGGAAAAGAACACACATTCAATGACACTAGTGGATACATATGTGGTTTGTGAGAAGAACACACATGCTCATGTGTTTTGTGATAAGAACAGACATTCACTGACTCTAGTTGTGGTTAATGAAAAGAACACACATGCAATGACTCTAACTGTGGTTTATGAAAAGAGCAGGCATGTAATGACACTAGTGGATCCATGTGTGGTTTGTGAAAGAACACACATGCAATGACACTAGTGGATCCATGTGTGGTTTGTGAAAGAACAGACATATAATTTGATGTATGCCACGATGTATTTCATTGTACAAGATACTCACTTTCCATTTTTATACTACTCAGTTTCGCCCTTGGTTTTTTTGATACTACTCAGTTTTGCCCTCTCTCTCTCTTTCCCAGAAACCCAAACCTATGCTCACTCTGTCTGCTACACCCTGATGACCCACAAGTATAGGGGGTGTATCGCAGTATTTTCGAGGGAAGTGAGACCCAATTTATTGATTCGACACAAGGTGAGCCAAAGAATATTTATAAGCCTTAACAACTGAGTTGTCAATTCAGATGCACCTAGAAACAATCTTGCTCACAGCAGTTTATCAGTAGCAACAGTTTTGCAGTAGCAATAGTAAAGTAATAGCAGTAGTAAAGTAAAGACAGTAGTAATAATTGCAGTAAACAGTAGGATTAAAGCGCGGTAGGCATAGGGATGGATGGACGAGCATTGCATGGACAAGACAATTCATATGGCAATCAAGACATAGGGCATTTGCAGATAAATAAGATAAAGCATCCAAGTACTAAATAATCATAGGCATGTGTTCCATCTATAGCCATACGTGCTCGCAATGAGAACTTGCACAACATCTTTTGTCCTGCCAGCCCGTTTACAGCGGGGCCTCAAGGGAACTACTGGCAATTAAGGTGCTCCTTTTAATAGAGCATCGGAGCAATGCATTAACACTCCGTGAACACATGTGATTTGTGAAAAGAACACACATTCAATGACACTAGTGGATCCATATGTGGTTCATGAAAAGAACACACATGCAATGACACTGGTGGATCCACATGTGGTTTCTAACAAGAACACACATGCAATGACACTGGTGGATCCATGTGGTTTTTAACAATAACACACATCCCGTGACTCTAGCTATGGTTTATTAAAAGAACACACATGCAATGACATTGGTGGATCCATGTGGTTTATGAAAATAACAGACATGCAATGAACTCTGGTGGATCCATATGTGGTTTGTGAGAAGAACAGACGTGCAATGACACTGGTGGATCCATATGTGGTTCATGAAAAGAACACACATGCAATGACTCTGGTGGATCCACATGTGGTTTGTGAAAAGAACACAAACGCAATGACACTGGTGGATCCATGTGGTTTATGACATTAATACACATCAAGTGACTCTAGCTGTGGTTTATTAAAATAACACACATACAATGACATTGGTGGATCCATGTGGTTTATGAAAATAACAGACATGCAATGAACTCTAGTGGATCCATATGTGGTTTGTGAGAAGAACAGACATGCAATGACACTGGTGGAGCCATATGTGGTTCATGAAAAGAACACACATGCAATGACTCTGGTGGATCCATATGTGGTTTGTGAGAAGAACATACATGCAATGAATCTAGTGGATCCATATGTGGTTTGTGAAAAGAACAAACATTCAATGACACTGGTGGATCCATATGTGGTTTGTGAAAAGAACACACATTTCAATGACACTGGTGGATCCATATGTGGTTCGTGAGAAGAATTGACATGCAATGACTCTAGATGTTTCCATATGTAGTTTATGAAGAGAACGGACATGCAATGAACTCTAGTGGATCCATATGTGGTTTGTGAAAATAACACACATGCAATGACTCTAGTTGTGGTTCTTGAAAAGAACAGACATGCAATAACACTGGTGGATCCATATGTGGTTCATGAATAGAACACACATTCAATGACACTGGTGGATCCATATGTGGTCTATGAAAACAACACACATGCTCACGTGGATTATGAAAAGAACATTCACTGACTCTAGTTGTGGTTCATGAAAAGAACAGACATGCAATGACTCTGGTGGATCAATGTGTGGTTCATGAAAAGATAAACCATGCAATGGACTCTTGTGGATCCATATGTGGTTTGTGAGAAGAACACACATGCAATGACTCTAGTTCTGGTTAATGAAAAGAACACACATGCAATGAATCTAGGGGATCCATATGTGGTTTGTGAAAAGAACACACATGTAGTGACACTAGGGGATCCATATGTGGTTTATGAAAATAACACACATGCAATGACTCTAGTGGATCCATATGTGGTTTGTGAAAAGAACAGACATGCAATCACTCTAGCTGTGGTTAATGAAAAGAACAGAGATGCAATGACTCTAGTTGTGCTTTATTGAAATAACACACATGCAATGCCTCTGGTGGATCCATATGTGGTTTGTGAAAAGAACACACATTCAATGACACTCGTGGATCCATATGTGGCTCATGAAAAGAATACACATGCAATGACACTGGTGGATCCACATGTGGTTTGTGAAAAGAACACACATGCAATGACACTGGTGGATCCATGTGGTTTATGATAATAACACACATCTAGTGACTCTAGCTATGGTTTATTAAAAGAACACACATGCAATGACATTGGTGGATCCATGTGATTTATGAAAATAACAGACATGCAATGAACTCTAGTGGATCCATATGTGGTTTGTGAGAAGAATGGACGTGCAATGACACTGGTGGATCCATATGTGGTTCTTGAAAAGAACACACATGCAATGACTCTGGTGGATCCACATGTGGTTTGTGAAAAGAACACACATGCAATGACACCGGTGGTTCCATGTGGTTTATGAGAATAACACACATCCAGTGATGCTAGTTGTTGTTTATTAAAAGAACACACATACAATGACATTGGTGGATCCATGTGGTTTATGAAAATAACAGACATGCAATGAACTCTGGTGGATCCATATGTGGTTTGTGAGAAGAACAGACATGCAATGACACTGGTGTATCCATATGTGGTTCATGAAAAGAACACACATGCAATGACTCTGGTGGATCCATATGTGGTTTGTGAGATGAACAGACACGCAATGACTCTAGTAGATCCATATGTGGTTTGTGAAAAGAACACACATTCAATGACACTGGTGGATCCATGTGTGGTTTGTGAAAAGAACACACATTTCAATGACGCTGGTGGATCCATATGTGGTTTGTGAGAAGAACTCACATGCAATGAATCTAGCTGTTTCCATATGTGGTTTTATGAAGAGAACAGATATGCGATGAACTCTAGTCGATCCATATGTGGTTTGTGGAAATAACACACATGCAATGACTCTAGTTGTGGTTCCTGAAAAGAACAGACATGCAATGACACTTGTGGATCCATATGTGGTTCATGAAGAGAACACACATTCAATGACATTGGTGGATCCATATGGGGTCTATGAAAAGAACACACATGCTCATGTGGATTATGAAAAGAACAGACATGTAGTGACTCTTGTGGATCCATGTGTGGTTCATGAAAAGAACGGACATGTAATGAACTCTTGTGGATCGATATGTTGTTTGTGAGAAGAACACACATGCACTGACTCTAGTTGTGGTTAATGAAAAGAACACACATGCAATGACACTAGGGGATCCATATGTGGTTAATGAAACGAACACACATGCAATGACACTGGTGAATCCGTATGTGGTTAATGAAAAGAAGAGACATGCAATGAACACTGGTGGATCCACATGTGGTTTGTGAAAAGAACACACATGCAATGACTCTACCTGTGGTTAATGAAAAGAACACACATGCAATAAAATTGGTGCATCCATATGTGGTTTTTGAAAATAACACACATGCAATGACTCTAGCTGGTGGATCCATATGTGGTATATGAAAATAACACACATGCTGATGTGGTTTATGCCAAGAACAGATATTCACTAACTCTGGTGGATCCATATGTGGTTTGTGAGAAGAACAGACATGCAATGACTCTAGCTGTGGATCCATATGTTATATGTGAAAAGAACACACATGCAATGAACTCTGGTGGATCCATATATGGTTTGTGAGAAGAACAGACATGCAATGAACTCTGGTGGATCCATATGTTGTTTGTGAAAAGAACACACAGGCAGTGACTCTAGATGTGGTTAATGAAAAGAATATACATGCAATGACTCTAGTTGTGGTTAATGAAAAGAACAGAGATGCAATGACTCTAGTTGTGGTTTATTGAAAGAACACACATGCAATTACACTAGGGGATCCATATGTGGTATTTGAACAGAACACACACGCAGTGACACTAGGGGATCCATATGTGGTTTGTGAAAACAACACACATGCAATGACTCTGGTGGATCCATATGTGGTTTGTGAAAAGAACAGACATGTAATGACTCTAGCTGTAGTTAATGAGAAGAATAGAGATGCAATGACTCTAGCTATGGTTTATTGAAAGAACACACATGCAATAACTCTGGTGGATCCACATGTCGTTTGTGAAAAGAACACACATTCAAAAACTCTGGTGGATCAATATGTGGTTCAAGAAAAGAACACACATGCAATGACACGGGTGGATCCACATGTGGTTTGTGAAAAGAACACACATGCAATGACACTGGTGGATCCATGTGGTTTATTTTAATAACACACATCTAGTGACTCTAGCTGTGGTTTATTAAAATAACACACATGCAATGACATTGGTGGATCCATGTGGTTTATGAATATAACAGACATGCAATGAACTCTCGTGGATCCATATGTGGTTTGTGAGAAGAACAAACATGCAATGACACTGGTGGATCCATATGTGGTTCATGAAAAGAACACACATGAAATGACTCTGTTTGATGATACGTCGTAAACGTATCAATAATATTTGACGTTCCATGCTTGTTTAGTATCTACTTTCTTATGTTTAGTTCATACTTTGAGGTATTTTTATACATTTTCTAGAAATAACCTATTAACAAGATGCCACAGTGCCAGTTGCCTGTTCTCTGTTGTTTTTTGTTTCAGAAAAGCTAGTAAGTAAATATTCTCACAATTGGACCGGACAAAAGCCAAAGTCAATATTTTAACCGAAGCAACACACCTGGTGGCGACGTGGCCTGGGGGGCACAAGGGGGTGTGGGCCCCCTGGTGCTCCACCGACCTTGACCCTTCGCCTATAAAAGACTCTCGAGACGAAAACCCTGAGTAACCCGATCAAAGACCCAATCAGAAATCCATGGAAGAGTCTGTAGCCGTTGTCATCTCGATCCCTAGATCGGGGGATCTGAAGCTCTTCTGGGCACCCTGCCGGAGGGTAGAGATCACCCTGGAGGCCTTCTTCATCACTATGACTGCCTCTGGTGTGATGCGTGAGTAGTTCATCTCTGGACTACGGGTCCATGTAGTAGCTAGATGGTTGGTTCTTCTCCTTTGTGCTATCATGTTTAGATCTTGTGAGCTCCGTTCATGATCAAGATCATCTATTTGTAATCTTACATGTTGTGTTTGCGGGGATCAGATGGATATTGAGATGCTATTTCAGATTGATTATTAATTCTATCATGTCTATGTTATTTGTGATCTTGCATGCTTTCCGTTAGTAGCTATCTTGGCCTAGAGATGCTTGCAACTCCAAGAGGGAGTATTTATGCTCTGTAGTGGGTTCATGCCTCTAGTAATCTGGGGAAGTGACAGGAATCTCTAAGGTGCTAGATGCGTTGTTACTACTAGGGAGAAATCAACATTCCTTTGTCCATGGGATAATCATATTGTTTAATTTACGCACTTTGCTTAATGCAATTATCTGTTGCTTGCAACTTAATACTGGAGGGGGTTGTTGGGTCCGCAGCATAGAAAACAAAAAATTTCCTATGGTGTGAACTACACGCCAAGATCTATCTACTAGGTACAAAGCAACGGGTGGACATACATCCATGGAGAACTTACCCTCGAAGACAACGAGTTTTGTTAACGAGTAGGAACTCGTGGTTGATGTAGTCGTACGCTTGCCGATCTCAAGATCGTGTGGAATTCCGAGCACCGCAAATCAGTAGCGCATCCGTCCTCGCACACACGTTCAAGCCACCGGACAACCTCCACCTCCTCGCTCCAGCGAATCAGCGGAAGCAGCAACTCCTTCCAGACGCAAGGCCACCGGGAACATGTATCTCGCTAATCCGAGACCATGGGGAAATATCTAGAGGGGGAGAGAGATCCTTCACGAGGAGGTGTGGTTTGTGAGAGGGAGAGGGGGCTTTATATAGGAGGAGGAGACCCTCCCTCCCATAGCCGGCGAATGAGGGGGGGACTCCTCCCCTCCTTCATTCATGTGGTGAACCTCCACTCACATAAACATGGCCTCCACCCAAAATCCCACTCACATGTATTTAATTTCCACCAAATTAAATGCAACTCTCAATTAATAAAACTCTTTTATTTATTTTATTCAGAATTTTGTTAATTACTTTAATTAACAAACATTCACATAAAACCCCTTGCAACATTTCAATATCACATGCAGAACCACTTTCTGCAATTTCACCCAAAACAATTCCGGTTTCTATCGAAACAATTCCTGTTTCTATCGAAACATTTCCTGCGCTTTGCAAACCTTTTGTCTGGAACATATGTGCTCCTAAATGGTGTCCAGCAACCCTTAAGTGTGTCACCCTATGGTTCGCAAATAATGCAGACATGATTGAGACTCCTCTCAGATCAATAATCAGAAGCGGGACCTAGAGATCCATACTGACTCCTGCATATTCAACGATGACTTCTATGATCGTGAGAACCTTTAATGTCAGCAATTTAATCCCTTTGTCTGATGATATAATACATGTCCGAGATTCGATCATCGGTATCCAAATACCTAGTTTGATCTCATTACTGACATGCACTCTTTTCTCGTTCCCGTGATATAACATTCTAGTGATCACATCACTTGCTTGCAAGCTATCTTAATATGATATCACTGAGAGGGCCCAGAGTATATCTATCCGTCATCGGGATTAAAAAATTCCACTCTTGATCCATGAGCCTCAACATAACACCTTCATAGCACTGAACCCACCTTTATGGTCACCCTGTTACGGTGTGACGTTTGATGTTATCAAGATACTCTTCCGGTGTTAGCAATTAACATGATCTCATGGTCTAAGGACTAAGACTACTTTTTATCATGTTATAGCAATATAAACATAATGACTTGATCGTAATGCTATACTTCGGATGAATGTTCATCACATCATTTCACAAATGCTGTGACCTTGTTATTAACAACATCCAATGTCCATGATCAGGAAACCTTGATCATCTTGTTAATCAACAAACTAGTCTATAAGAGAGGCATAACTAGGAACCCTTTTGTTTATTAAACACACATGTATTGATGTTTCCTATCAATACAATTATAGCATGCAAAATAAACATCTATCATATACAAGGAATACATACTAACAACTTTATTATTGCCTCTCAGGGCATATTTCCTTCAGGGGTTCGGATGATAACCTAAAGGTGGATTATTAGTCATAGATGCAGCTGGATTCCGGTCTATGTATAGTGTTGTAATGCCTAATCAAATATCATAGGAGTCAAGATGATTAGTATATGCATGGTATGCTTTCTCGAGTCTGACAATTGCCCCGCTATAATTTGTTCACCCAACATGCTATTTATCTTAAGGAGAATCACCTCTAGTGAACTATGGACCGCGGTCCATTCTTTTACCATTAATCTACTATCTACTATTTACTGTTTACTATTTACTTTCTGCAAGCAATTACTATCTTCCATACAATACGTCTAATCCTTTGATTTCAGCAAAACCGGTGAGATTGACAGCCTCACTCTAAGTTGGGGCAAAGTTCTGTGGTTGTGTTGTGCAAAATTCCAAGTTGGAAACAACACCTTGGGGTTGTTTCCTTGCTCCTACTAGTTCGATAGCCTTAGTTTCATAACTGAGGGAAACTTGCTGTTGTGCTCATCATACCTTCCTCTTGGGGTTCCCAACGAGCTCAACGTATCCTGAGCCATCAGTGGATCCACATGTGGTTTGTGAAAATAACACACATGAAATGACCCTGGTGGATCCATATGTGGTTCCTGAAAAGAACACACATGCAATGACACTGGTGGATCCATTTGTGGTTCATGAAGAGAACACACATGCAATGACACTGGTGGATCTATATGTAGTATATGAAAACAACACACATGCAATGACTCTAGCTGGTGGATCCATATGTGGTCTATGAAAGGAACACACATGCTCAAGTGGTTTATGAAAAGAACAGACATTCACTGACTCTGGTAGATCCATATGTGGTTTGTGAGAAGAACATACATGCAATGACTCTAGCTGTGGATCCATATGTGGTATGTGAAAAGAACACACATGCAATGAACTATAGCGGATCCATATGTGTTTTGTGAGAAGAACAGACATGCAATGAACTTTGGTGGATCCATATGTGGTTTGTGAAAAGAACACACATGAAGTGATTCTAGCTGTGGTTACTGAAAAGAACACACATTCAATGACACTGGTGGATCCATATGTGGTTTGTGAAAAGAACACACATTTCAATGACCCTGGTGGATCCATATGTGGTTTGTGAGAAGAAGTCACATGCAATGACTCTAGCTATTTCCATATTGGTTTATAAAGAGAACATACATGCAATAACACTGGTGGATCCACATGTGGTTTGTGAAAAGAACACGCATGCAATGACTCTAGTTGTGGTTAAAGAAAAGAACACACATGCAATGAAACTGGTGGATCCTTATGTGGTTTGTGAAAAGAACAGGCATGTATTGGCACTGGTGGATTCATGTGTGGGTTGTGAAAGAACAGGCATGTAATGACACTGGTGGATCTATGTGTGGTTTTTGAAAGAACATACATGCAATGACTCTAGCTGTGTTATGAAAAGAACACACATTTCAATGACACTGGTGGATCCATGTGGTTTATGAAAAGAACACATATGCAAATGACTCTAGCCGTGGTTCATGAGAAGAATAGACATGCAATGATACTGGTGGATCCATATGTGTTTTAGGAAAAGAACACACATTCAATGACACTAGTGGATACATATGTGGTTTGTGAGAAGAACACACACGCTCATGTGTTTTGTGAAAAGAACAGACATTCACTGACTCTAGTTGTGTTTAATGAAAAGAACACACATGCAATGACTCTAACTCTGGTTTATGAAAAGAACAAGCTTGTAATGACACTGGTGGATCCATGTAAATTCCGTATTCTGTACGTTAGGAAGGCGATCTGCACTTTCATCATAGCCTTGAACCGAAAGAGCAATGCGACAACACCTACTAAACCTAAATCCAAACACAAAGGCCAAGCTAGTTCTATTCGCTAAGCCTTGAGAGAAGCCGACCTCTTGTCACCCTGCACCGCGGAACACCCCCCCCCCACACACACACAAGCACCTCCAGGCGAAGGGGAGACCAGAAAACCCCTTTTGTTTTCCTCCCTTCAGTGGCCCTAGCCGCCCGCGACCAAATCCAATCTTGATTGAACATTTCCTGCAGGTCCAGGGCTCGCAAGAAGCCCATTCTCTGGAGTCACGATAATAATAACACTCCATGTCGCCTTCAGGCTTGCCCGGCAGCGGAACCCTCAACAGCAGGCAGAGTTATATATTAGGAACCCCGTCCAATGGAGCACCTGACCTAGAGACATGGTACACATGGACCCTTTTTGAATAGTTGATAGCCATCTTCCTCCGTCATTTCGAAGGCGTTGGGCATAGTTTCTGCGTGTTGTCATTCAACTCCACACAAGCCTGTCGTTGGGCTACTTGTGTCTTCGGCAGATACAAAGGAGAAGTGACGGTCGGTGAAATAGCCCCTCTTTGAAGATCCAGGTAGACAAAGGATTCATCATGGGGAGGCAGGCAAGGGGAAAAGGGATGTTTGCTTTGGTACCCGTCAATCACGAAAACTAGCTATTGCAAATATTGACTTGAGGCGACCACATGATGAAATATGCGAATCTATCAATAGAATTAATGATTTGAATTGAGGAGAACTGATTGGATGTCATGGAACAAATGGGGCACTACGTTGGTTACCCACTGCTAGCCTAGCGGAGATTTCTCTATTTGTTGAAAGTGGGATGGCGGGGAGTGGGACGGGTTAGAGATGCAAGGTAGGTAAGTAAAGATACGTCTGGTTATGGAAGCTATATCTCAGAATGGTGGTATCCGCTATGTACCTTTCTCTAGTCTCGGCGGCCATGAATTCTTGAATCTAAGAGCGGGTGGTTCAGTTGGGCACTCTCGAGAGACAAGGTCGATCGATCACTCAAACTGTTCGGTATCTCTACAATTGAGTGAGCTGTGTTGCGAAGGAAAATGATGAAATTGCTTACTTTTCACAGGCATGAATTTCTAGCTTTATTATATTCGTTCGTCCTATCCTTGTGTCCATCCCAGTGTCTGTCCCGTCGAGACAAATGTGCAATCGAAGGAAAAACTGATATGCTGCCTTGATCTTTCTTTGTCTCGAACCCCATACTGTTCAACCTCATATCACCTAGAACAAGTCATGGACTTCTTCAATGAAAGAAAGTCTCATGGAAACATTTTCACCATAGACAAGA
The DNA here is from genome assembly GCA_023614405.1 of Avena insularis. Classification (NCBI taxonomy): domain Eukaryota; kingdom Viridiplantae; phylum Streptophyta; class Magnoliopsida; order Poales; family Poaceae; genus Avena; species Avena insularis. The sequence goes on along the minus strand of CM042694.1, from coordinate 229,180,894 downwards.
GGCATATACACCTTCTTCACCAACTTTCAGTTAAGGTGGCGGCTAATGGCTTCCTTGACACTCTAGTTTCGCAAGGCACACATCCAACTTTTTCTGAAGATAGCGGGTTGGGGGAAGAAAGCTATTGGTCTTCGACTAGGCATGCTATTCCCATGCGTGAGGCGATACAGCTAAGATCAGCCAACGGTTCGAGCACTTAGCAAAATGTTCCACTTAACTGGACGAGGCGAAAGTAGGCTATTCTCATAAAGGAATATCGTAACGGGCGACTAGGTAATATAGAAGGCCGACCCACCCGAATCTCTTGGTGGCCTTTCCCTTGGCTTCCATCACAGAAGATGTCAGCAATAGCACTTTTTTTCTTTAGAAGGCTTCATCATGAACAAGGCCTTCTCCACCTCAATGGCTTCGGAGAAGGGCCTGCCTGCACAACTGCTCATAAAAGTATCACCCCGTCGAACTTCAACATGTTGTGGAAATAGATTATGACAGCTTTATGTGATTTTTTACTCTCTGATGACCCTGACTCAAAGAAAAGCAGCTGAGAAGAAAGACAGGGATTCACAAACAAAAAAAGGAATTCGTAGTCACTTTTTCCTGTCGCGTAAAAAAAGTCTTTACGTGAGAGCAATAGCGGTCAACGAACTCATACTAATGCAAGGACTGCTCGCAAGCAAATTCAGAAATGAAAGAAGGGTAGTCTTTCTTTGATCCATATATTATTTAATTAATCTTATAGTATATGAATACCCCTATCTCAATAAAGTATATGATTGGTTTGAGGAACGTCTTGAGATTCAGAGCGGTATCACTACCAAAGACAACAATACCGACATTCTCATTCTCAAGATTCAAGGCTATTCCTTTCACACTACTAGCAAATTCCACCTTGGGACAGCATTGGCACCCCCGTTTACTGGATCTTCTAGGCACTCTAAAGCGCTTCCACGAGAGACAGATGGACTTTGAGTTATAGCTCTAGGTGAGAATTCCATACTTTCACAAAGACGATGGATGATATTTTGAAGGGAGAAATCCCGGGAAGAAAAAAGGTTCCTAACTCATTGGATAGCTTAATCTATTGGTTAGGGATCCCATCTTTATTGCGAGATCCAAGGGTTCACAGCAGCCCAAAAGAAAAACCGCCTGGAAGTCTGAGGACCTTTAGTACCGTACCGAACCAGTAGCCTTCGCGCCAAGCGACGACCGCCCTTGTCCCTTTCCTTTTTCCATTCAGCCTAGTTGTTAGCTTTGTTCCGTCAGTCTAAGGCAAAGCTTAAGTGGTTTGCCTACCTTACCCACTTGATGAAAGGGAACGAACTTTGTTTCCTTGGCGGCTTTATGGATGGATTCAGTCAGCCTCACTCCTTCCTTTTGAAAAGTGATGCTTTGCGTCTTCGCTTCCGAGGGTTAGGGTATAGGCCATTTCGAGCAAGCTTTTGCTTTTCTCCCGGCTTTCTACAACTTTCGCTTTAGCTTCCAAAGGCGACCCAATGACCTTTCCGGAATTGGAAGTATTCGTCGCCCTACCCTAAGAAAGAAGTCACTAGAAAACTGCTTGCCCTCCAGAAGTACCAAAGGTGCGCGGATCCCGGTGAAAATGAATATGTTTGCTACTGAACTACCTATTGACTAATATTCGTCTTTAGAATGAAAGTAGCTATGAAGCCCAATCTACTGTCGATTCAAAAGCGGGCATAGTCATATGGGTGGGGTGTTTGTGGGGAGCTGCCTTGGATATGAGGAATTCCTAAAAGAAAGAAAAAATAGAACAAAGGCAAAGTCCGTGACGAAGATCTTTCTTTTCTATCAATAGATAGGAATGAGTGTTCGTTATAGGGGATAGGATCCATGTGTGTTTTGTGAAAGAAAAGATATATAATTTGATGTATGCCATGATGTATTTCATTGTACAAGATACTCACTTTCCATTTTTATACTACTCAGTTTTTCCCTAGGTTTTTTTGATACTACTCAGTTTTGCCCTCTCTCTCTCTTTCATAGAAACCCAAACCTGTACTCACTCTGTCTGCTACACCCTGATGACCCACAAGTATAGGGGGTGTATCGCAGTATTTTCGAGGGAAGTGAAACCCAATTTATTGATTCGACACAGGGGAGCTAAAGGATATTTATAAGCCTTAACAAATGAGTTGTCAATTCAGCTGCACCTGGAAACAATCTTGCTCACAGCAGTTTATCAGTAGCAACAGTTTTGCAGTAGCAATAGTAAAGTAATAGCAGTAGTAAAGTATAGATAGTAGTAACAATTGGAGTAAATAGTAGGATTAAAGCGCGGTAGGCATAGGGATGGATGGACGAGCGTTGCATGGACAAGACAATTCATATGGCAATCAAGACATAGGGCATTTGCAGATAAATAAGATAAAGCATCCAAGTACTAAATAATCATAGGCATGTGTTCCATATATACCCATATGTGCTCGCAATGAGAACATGCACAACATCTTTTGTCCTGCCAGCCCGTTTGCAGCGGGGCCTCAAGGGAACTACTGGCAATTAAGATGCTCCTTTTAATAGAGCATTGGAGCAAAGCATTAACACTCCGTGAACACATGTGATTTGTGAAAAGAACACACATTCAATGACACTGGTGGATCCATATGTGGTTCATGAAAAGAACACACATGCAATGATACTCGTGGATCCACATGTGGTTTCTAACAAGAACACACATGCAATGACACTAGTGGATCCATGTGGTTTATGAAAATAACACACATCCCGTGACTCTAGCTATGGTTTATTAAAAGAACACACATGCAATGACATTGGTGGATCCATGTGTTTTATGAAAATAACAGACATGCAATGAACTCTGGTGGATCCATATGTGGTTTGTGAGAAGAACAGACGTGCAATGACACTAGTGGATCCATATGTGGTTCATGAAAAGAACACACATGCAATGACTCTGGTGGATCCACATGTGGTTTGTGAAAAGAACACACATGAAATGACACTGGTGGATCCATGTGGTTTATGACAATAACACACATCCAGTTACTCTAGCTGTGGTTTATTAAAATAACACACATTCAATGACATTGGTGGATCCATGTGGTTTATGAAAATAACAGACATGCAATGAACTCTAGTTGATCCATATGTGGTTTGTGAGAAGAACAAACATGCAATGACACTGGTGGAGCCATATGTGGTTCATGAAAAGAACACACATGCAATGACTCTGGTGGATCCATATTTGGTTTGTGAGAAGAACATACATGCAATGAATCTAGTGGATCCATATGTGGTTTGTGAAAAGAACACACATTCAATGACACTGTGGATCCATATGTGGTTTGTGAACAGAACACACATTTCAATGACACTGGTGCATCCATATGTGGTTTGTGAGAAGAACTCACATGCAATTACTCTAGCTGTTTCCATATGTAGTTTATGAAGAGAACAGACATGCAATGAACTCTAGTGGATCCATATGTGGTTTGTGAAAATAACACACATGCAATGACTCTAGTTGTGGTTCTTGAAAAGAACAGACATGCAATGACACTGGTGGATCCATATGTGGTTCATGAAGAGAACACATATTCAATGACACTGGTGGATCCATATGTGGTCTATGAAAACAACACACATGCTCACGTGGATTATGAAAAGAACATTCACTAACTATAGTTGTGGTTCATGAAAAGAACAGACATGCAATGACTCTGGTGGATCCATGTGTGGTTCATGAAAAAAACAAATATGCAATGAACTCTTGTGGATCCATATGTGGTTTGTGAGAAGAACACACATGCAATGAGTCTAGGTCTGGTTAATGAAAAGAACACACATGCAATGACACTAGGGGATCCATATGTGGTTTGTGAAAAGAACACACGCGTAGTGACACTAGGGGACCCATATGTGCTTTATTGAAAGAACACAAATGCAATGACTCTGGTGGATCCATATGGGGTTTGTGAAAAGAACACACATTCAATGACACTGGTGGATCCATATGTGGTTCCTGAAAAGAATAGACATGCAATGACACTGTGGATCCACATGTTTTTTGTGAAAAGAACACACATGCAATGACACTGGTGGATCCATGTGGTTTATGACAATAACACACATGGAGTGACTCTAGCTGTGGTTTCTTAAAATAACACACATGTAATGACATTGGTGGATCCATATGGTTTATGAAAATAATAGACATGCAATGAACTCTAGTGGATTCATATGTGGTTTGTGAGAAGAACAGACATGCAATGAACTCTAGTGCACCATATATTGTTTGTGAAAAGAACACACATGCATTGACTCTAGATGTGGTTAATAAAAATAACAGACATGCAATGACTCTAGATGTGGTTAATGAAAAGAACAGAGATGCAATGACTCTAGCTGTGGTTTATTGAAAGAACACACATGCAATGACACTAGGGGATCCATATGTGGTTTTTGGAAAGAGCACACATGCAGTGACACTAGGGGATCCATATGTGGTTTGTGAAAAGAACACACATGCAATGACTCTAGTGGATCCATGTGTGGTTTGTGAAAAGAACAGACATGCAATGACTCTAGCTGTGGTTAATGAAAAGAACAGAGATGCAATGACTCTAGCTGTGGTTTATTAAAAGAAAACACATGGAATTACTCTGGTGGATCCATATGTGGTTTGTGAAAAGAACACACATTCAATGACACTGGTGGATCCATATGTGGTTCATGAAAAGAACACACATGTAATGACATTGGTGGATCCACATGTGGTTTGTGACAAGAACACACATGCAATGACACTTGTGGATCCATGTGGTTTATGACAATAACACACATCCAGTGACTCTAGCTATGGTTTATTAAACGAACACACATGCAATGACATTGGTGGATCCATGTGGTTTATGAAAATAACAGACATGCAATGAACTCTGGTGGATCCATGTGTGGTTTGTGAGAAGAACGGACGTGCAATGACACTGGTGGATCCATATGTGGTTGATGAAAAGAACACACATGCAATGACTCTGGTGGATCCACATGTGGTTTGTGAAAAGAACACACATGCAATGACACTGGTGGTTCCATGTGGTTTATGACCATAACACACATCCAGTGACTCTAGTTGTGGTTTATTAAAAGAACACACATACAATGACATTCGTGGATCCATGTGGTTTATGAAAATAACAGACGTGCAATGAACTCTGGTGGATCCATATGTCGTTTGTGAGAAGAACAGACATGCAATGACACTGGTGGATCCATATGTGGTTCATGAAAAGAACACACATGCAATGACTCTGGTGGATCCATATGTGGTTTGTGCGAAGAACAAACATGCAATGAATCTAGTGGATCCATATGTGGTTTGTGAAAAGAACACACATTCAATGACACTAGTGGATCCATATGTGGTTTGTGAACAGAACACACATTTCAATGACGCTGGTGGATCCATATGTGGTTTGTGAGTAGAACTCACATGCAATGACTCTAGCTGTTTCCATATGTGGTTTATGAAGAGAGCAGATATGCAATGAACTCTAGTGGATCCATATGTGGTTTGTGAAAATAACGCACATGCAATGACTCTACTTGTGGTTCCTGAAAAGAACAGACATGCAATGACACTTGTGGATCCATATGTGGTTCATGAAGAGAACACACATTCAATGACATTTGTGGATCCTTGTGTGGTCTATGAAAAGAACACACATGCTGATGTGGATTATGAAAAGAACATTCACTGACTCTAGTTGTGGTTCATGAAAAGAACGGACATGCAGTGACTCTGGTGGATCCATGTGTGGTTCATGAAAAGAACAGACATGCAATGAACTCTTATGGATCCATGTGTGGTTTGTGAGAAGAACACACATGCAATGACTCTAGTTGTTGTTAATGAAAAGAAAACACATGCAATGACACTAGGGGATCCATATGTGGTTAATGAAATGAACACACATGCAATGACACTGGTGAATCCGTATGTGGTTAATGAAAAGAACAGACATGCAATGAACACTGGTGGATCCACATGTGGTTTGTGAAAAGAACACACATGCAATGACTCTAGCTGTGGTTAATGAAAAGAACACGCATGCAATAAAATTGGTGGATCCATATGTGGTTTTTGAAAATAACACACATGCAATGACTCTAGCTGGTGGATCCATATGTGGTATATGAAAAGAACACACATGCTCATGTGGTTTATGAAAAGAACAGATATTCACTAACTCTGGTGGATCCATATGTGGTTTGTGAGAAGAACAGACATGCAATGACTCTAGCTGTGGATCCATATGTTGTATGTGAAAAGAACACACATGCAATGAACTCTGGTGGATCCATATGTGGTTTGTGAGAAGTACAAACATGCAATGAACTCTGGTGGATCCATATGTTGTTTGTGAAAAGAACACACCGGGAGTGACTCTAGATGTGGTTAATGAAAAGAAAAGACATGCAATGACTCTAGCTGTGGTAAATGAAAAGAAAAGAGATGTAATGACTCTAGTTGTGGTTTATTGAAAGAACACAAATGAAATGACACTAGGGGGTCCATATGTGGTATTTGAACAGAACACACATGCAGTGACACTAGGGGATCCATATGTGGTTTGTGAAAAGAACACACATGCAATGACTCTGGTGGATCCATATGTGGTTTGTGAAAAGAACAGACATGCAATAACTCTAGATGTGGTTAATGAGAAGAACAGAGATGCAATGACTCTAGCAATGGTTTATTGAAAGAAAACACATGCAATGACTCTGGTGGATCCATATGTGGTTTATGAAAAGAACACACATTCAATGAAACTGGTGCATCCATATGTGGTTCATGAAAAGAACACACATGCAATGACACAGGTGGATCCACATGTGGTTTGTGAAAAGAACACACATGCAATGACACTGGTGGATCCATGTGGTTTATGACAATAACACACAGCCAGTGACTCTAGATGTGGTTTATTAAAAGAACACACATGCAATGACATTGGTGGATCCATGTGGTTTATGAAAATAACAGACATGCAATGAACTCTCATGGATCTATATGTGTTTTGTGAGAAGAACAAACATGCAATGACACTGGTGGATCCACATGTGGTTCATGAAAAGAACACACATGAAATGATTCTAGTGGATGATACGTCGTAAACGTATCTATAATTTTTGATGTTCCATGCCTGTTTAGTATCTACTTTCTTATGTTTAGTTCATACTTTGAGGTATTTTTATACATTTTATGGAACAAACCTATTAACAAGATGCCATAGTGCCAGTTGCTTGTTTTCTGTTATTTTTGGATTCAGAAAAGCTAGTAAGGAAATATTCTCGGAATTGGACCAGGCAAAAGCCAAAGTCAATATTTTACCCGAAGCAACACAGAGTCTGGAGGGGAGACGAAGTGGTGCACCAGGACGGCCAGACCTGGTGGCGGCGTGACCTGGGGGGCAGGCCACCACGGGGTGTGGGCCCCCTGCTGCTCCACTGACCTTGCCCCTTCGCCTATAAAAGCCTCTCGGGACGAAAACCCTAAGTAACCCGATCAAAGACCTAATCAGAAATCCACGGAAGAGTCTGTAGCCACTCTCATCTTGATCCCTAGATCGGGGGGATCCGAAGCTCTTCCGGGCACCCTGCCGAAGGGGAGAGATCACCCTGGAGGCCTTCTTCATCATCATGACTGCCTCCGGTGTGATGCGTGAGTAGTTCATCCCTGGACTACGGGTCCATGTAGTAGCTAGATGGTTGGTTATTCTCCTTTGTGCTATCATGTTTAGATCTTGTGAGCTCCGTTCATGATCAAGATCGTCTATTTGTAATCTTACATGTTGTGTTTGCAGGGATCCGATGGATATTGAGATGCTATTTCAGATTGATTATTGATTCTATCATGTCTATGTTATTTGTGATATTGCATGCTTTCCATTGTTAGTAGCTATCTTGTCCAAGTAGATGCTTGCAACTCCAAGAGGGAGTATTTATGCTCAATAGTGGGTTCATGCCTCTAGTAATCTGGGGAAGTGACAGGAATCTCTAAGGTGCTAGATGTGCTGTTGCTACTAGGGAGAAAACAACAATCCTTTGTCCATGGGACAATTGTATTGTTTACTTTACACACTTTGCTTAATGTAATTATCTGTTGCTTGCAACTTAATACTGGAGGGGGTTCAGATGATAACATGAAGGTGGATTATTAGTCATAGATGCAGTTGGATTACGGTCTATGTATAATGTTGTAATGCCCAATCAAATCTCATAGGAGTCAAGATGATTAGTATATCCATGGTATGCTTTCTCGAGTCTGTCAATTGCCCCACTGTAATTTGTTCACCCAACATGCTATTTATCTTAAGGAGAATCACCTCTAGTGAACTATGGACCCGGTCCATTCTTTTACCATTAATCTACAAAGTACAAGTGCAATGTTAAAAGAGTTCCCCATGATACATGGTTATGCTAATTTCAACTTATAAAGCGTAAGCATATACGCAAAAAAGAAGGACCCAATGGTTCAAGTTTATTAAGGGCAAGAAAAGTAAAGTGTGCCATCAAGTTCGTGAGAGCTTGAATCACTAGTTTTCTCATAACACGTTTAATTTGGAAGGTAAACAAAAGCATGGATATACTTGGAATAGCATAAGCTAGTAGGTAGGTATGGTGGACTCTTTGGAATAACTTGGTTTAGGGAGTTGGATGCATGAGTGGAACTCATACTTGGTTGTGGAGGCTAGCAAAAGACCGGGAGCGACAAACTAAGAGAGCAATAATGGCCATAATCATGCAGAGCGACAAAACATTATTGATCAAAGCATAAAGTGATACTACAAGTTGAAAACTAAAGGATCATAAAGGCTATGGTGACTTGAGATAGTCATAACATGGTGTGAGCATGTGCCAAGTTAACCCAAATAAAGCATCAAAGGAGAATACCACTATACTATGCTTTAATATGCTAAAACAACACATGATTCATCCAAGGCACATTAAGCAATCTCAATTGTTTATAACAAGTCATGCTACAGCAAAGAATACTAAACATAAAGCCAAAACAATATCAAGCATGGCATGACAAAGCATAGGCCACAGTCAAAAACAAGCTCTTTTTTACCACATAAGCATGATCTTTCCTACTCTTTTCCAAACCAAACCAAACTATTTGAAAACCAATGTATGGAAGAGGGGTCCAACCAATTTATTCAGAAAACTAAGAAAATAAAGCAAATGAAAAACCAAAACGAAACCGAAAAAGAAGACGCTCCAAGAACAGCACAACCGTGCATGAAACAATAAAAATGAAGCGTTTGGAAGAAACCTAGGATTTTTATTGATGAAGAAGGGATGCCTTGGGCATCCCCAAGATTTGACGCTTGTACTTCTTGGATATTTCTTGGGGTGACACGCGTGTCATCCCCAAGCTTGAGCTTTAGTCCATCCTTCATCTCATTACTCATTCCTTCCATACACCTGAAAATTTTCCTTCATACAAAACTTCACACAATCTTTATTAGCAACATTAGTGCACTCAAGATAAATAAGTCTTAAGGTTCAGTTCTAACACCAAATAAACTTCCATTAGAACACTAGCTACTGTAGCACTTCCCTCAAAAAGCTCAATTCCCCAAAAGAACTACCAACAAGAAACAAATGTAGAAAATGGCAAAAATCTATCAAAACAGACCAACAGGTAAAGACAAATTTTTTCGAAGACCTTCTGTTGCTCAAATCAAAAAGTGTTGAACTAACGAAAGTTAGATAAATTCACGCATCAAAAAGACGTTCAGAAATTTTACACGAATTTTTACGGTGAAGCACAAAAATCTGTTTCGGGACAGCAACTTTCCCAATCATTACTTCTCTCTCATTAGAGGTTACTCTTGGCACAAAAAGCAAATAAAAAGGATAAGGAGCGGTTATTACTGAAGTAATAACTTCCAAGACTCATCTAAAACTTTTGGGTTATCTCCCAATAAGTACTTTTCTTTAACGCCTTTAAGTTAGGCATAAGAAGCAAGAAAAAGAATCAAGTGTTCTCAAATGAAGAAGCATTAAGACCAAATTTTGTTTTCATAGGAGAAGCAAAAGAAATCTTCCCTCTCTTCTTAGGGAAGTGTTCTATACCTTTCTTGAGTGGGAGTTGATATTTAATGGTGCCTTCTTTCATATCAATAATGGCACCCAACAGTTTTAAGAAAAGGTCTTCCCAAAGTAATAGGACAAGAAGCATTGCATTCAACATCTAAAACATAGAAATCAACGGGGACATAGGCATTGTTAACCATACTAAGAACATCATTAAGACTCCTCGTGAGTTTCTTTTTAGCATTAACATCAAGTGGGACATTCAAATAACAATCTTCAAGTGGAGGAAAATCAAGCATATCATAAATCCTTCTAGGCATAGTAGAAACACTACTATCAAGATCACATAAAGCTTTGAAATCAAAGTCATTCACTTTCATATTAATGATGGGTTCCCAACCATCTTCTTGTTTTATAGGAATAGAAGCTTTATGTTTCATCTTTTCTTCTTTAATCCTTATGAGAGCATCAGTAATATGTTTTGTAAAGGCCATGTTCATAGCACTAGCATTAGGACTTTTAGCAAGATTTTGTAGGAACTTAATAACTTTAGAGATATTGCAACCATCAAGATCAAAATCAAATTTATCATCTAGAGTAGTAGAACTATTACTAGCCTCAACACTAGTGGTGGTGATAGTAGAAACAATAATGTTTCTAGCAATTTCATCTTCTCTTTCCCACTTAGCATGTAATTCAGCTAATAGTCTAACATTTTCATCAATTCTTACTTGTATAGCATTAGTAGCTGCAAAGGGATTATCATTAGTTTCAGGTTTAGCATCCATTTTATTGAAAGAAGATTGAGCTTCAGCCAAAGATGCTATATTTCTTTCAGCATTAGAGAGTTTTTCCTCAATAGTTTTATTGAAAGAAGTTAGCTTACTAATAAAGTCTTTAAGCATAACTTCAAGTTCAGAGGGAGCACTCCTATTATTTTTGTAGGAACTTCCATAAGCATTACCATTGTTGGGAGGATATGGCTTATAATTGTTGTTACCAAAATTATTCCTATAAGCATTATTGCCAAAGTTGTTATTTCTTATGAAGTTCACATCAACTTGCTCTTCTTGAGCAACCAAAGAGGCTAAAGGAACATTATTTGGATCAATATGGGCTTTCCCATTCACAAGCATAGACATAATAATATCAATCTTATCACTCAAGGAGGAGGTTTCCACAACAAAATTTACCTTCCTACCTTGTGGAGCTCTCTCAGTATGCCATTTAGAATAATTAACCTTCATATTGTCCAGAAGCTTTGTTGCAGCACCCAAAGTGATGGTCATAAAGGTACCTCCAGCAGAAGAGTCCAATAGGTTCCTTGAATAATAGTTCAATCCTGCATAAAAAGTTTGGATGATCATCCAAGCAGTCAGTGCATGAGTGGGACAATTCTTTACCAAAGATTTCATTCTTTCCCAAGCTTGAGCAACATGCTCATTATCAGATTGTTTAAACTTCATTATTTCACTTCTCATAGATATAATCTTAGCAGGAGGATAGTATTTTCCAATGAAAGCATCTTTGCACTTAGTCCAAGAATCAATACTATTTCTAGTTAAGGAATTCAACCATTCTTTAGCTTTTCCTCTCAAAGAGAAAGGAAACAAGTTCAGATTAATAATATCACCATCTACATCCCTATGCTTTTGCATCTCACAAAGTTCAACAAAGTTATTTAGATGGGCAGCATCATCTTCATTACCAATACTAGAAAATTGTTCTCTCATAACAAGATTTAGCAAAGCAGGTTTTATCTCAAAGAAGGTATCTTCAGGCACAGGTGGAGCAATAGGTGTGCTCATAAAATCATTGTTGTTGGTGCTAGTGAAGTCACACAACTTAGTGTTTTCAAGAGTAGTCATTTTTTTGTGTTTTCAAATCAGAAAGCAAACTGGTAAAACTAATTTTTTGTGTGTTTTTGACAAAGAAACAAGCAAACAAAGCAAAAGGAAACTAAGCAAAACAAAAATAACAAAGTAAAGAGATTGGTTATGAGGGACTCCCCTTGTGAAGATGTCCTTGACTCCCTGGCAACGGCGCTAGAAAAATGCTTGATGGCTCAGTGTTGATGTAGAGATCGTTGGGAACCCCAAGAGGAAGGTATGATGAGCACAGCAGCAAGTTTACCTTAGTTATGAAACCAAGGTTTAATCGAACCAGTAGGAGCAAGGAAACACCCTAAAGGTGTTGCTAGCTGAGCCTTGGCAGGGTGCACTACCGGTGCTAGTAGCAACGTGGAGACCTGCACAACATAACCACAGAACTTTGTCCCCAACTTGTGATGAGGTTTTCAATCTCACCATGTTTTGCTGAAAACAAAGGATTAAACATATCGAATGGAAGGAAGTAATAGTTTGCAGAAAGTAAACACAAAGCAGTAAACAGTTTATAGATTGTATGTAAAAGTAAAGGATCGGGATCGATAGTTCACTAGAGGTAGCTCTCCTTAAGATAGATAACATGCTGGGTGAACAAATTACAGCGGGGCAATTGACAAACATCGAGAAAGCAATACATGCATATACTAATCATTTTGACTCCTTTGAGACTTGATTGGGCATTACAACATTATACATAGACCGCCATCCAACTGCATCTATGACTAATAATCCACCTTCAGGTTATCATCCGAACCCCCTCCAGTATTAAGTTGCAAGCAACAGATTATTGCTTTACGAATTGCGTGTAATGTAAACAATACGATTATTCTATGAACAAAGGATTGTTGTTTTCTCCCTAGTAGCAACAACACATCTAGTACCTTAGAGATTTCTGTCACTTTCCCAGATTACCAGAGGCATGAACCCACTATAGAGCATAAATACTAACTCTTGGAGTTGCTAGCATCTACTTGGCCAAGATAGCTACTAACAACGGAAAGCATGCAAGATCACAAATAACAAAGACATGATAGAATCAATAATCAATTTAAAATAGCATCTCAATATCGATCGGATCCCCGCAAACACAACATGTATGAATTACAAATAGATGATATTGATCATGAACGGAGCTCACAAGATCTAAACATGATAGCACAAAGGAGGAGAACCAGCCATCTAGCTACTACATGGATCCGTAGTCCAAGGATGAACTACTCACGCATCACACCGGAGGCTTTCATGATGATGAAGAAGGCCTCCAGGGTGAATTCCCCTCTCCGGCAGGGTGCCGGGAAGAGCTTCAGATCCCTCCTGATCTAGGGATGGAGATGACGGTGGCTACAGACTCTTTCGTGGATTTTTGATCGGGTCCTTAGGGTTTTCGTCCCGAGGGCATCTTATAGGCGGAAGGAGGGGCCGAGGGGGTGCTGGGGTCGGCCAGACCACCCCCTGGCGCAGGCCAGGCCTAGCCGTGTGGCTAGGTGGTGTGGTGTCAACACCCGGATTTTTAATCCAAGATGCCCGTTATGCCATACCTCGCATTCCCTGGATTACCATTTTTGCGAGACATAACGGATTGGATATCATAGTACATCATCCATTACAAACCATACATAAGGTCTTACACAAATAAGGATCTCATGATCCAGTCTTAATACAACAAGCAGCGGAAATAAAAGATAAGTGTAGCGGTGGGGTCCATCTTCAGGGGCACAGGCAATGCTGACGAAGGCAGATAGTCCTAGTTATCATAGCCGTCCTACTGGCCATCATCTTGATAGTCTCCTTCATAGTCTGGCCATGAGAATAGCGAGGGACAAAATCCATGAGTACTCTTTAAGTACTCGCAAACTACCACTAACAAGTAGTATAGTGCTAAGTTAAAGTGCTAAAACTAAGTTTAACTATAAAGTTAAGTTTGAAACCTAAGCTGAGTTCAGAAGCAAAGAAAGATAAAATAAAGTTCTAGAATCACTTAAGTTGGGAAGCTATTATCATAAACACAACCCTATTGTGGTCAAGTCAAGATTCATCATTCATCTCATAAGTTGTTTTTAAAACATCTGACAACGAAACAGTATGGCCATTCCAACTGTCCATAACCGTGGACGCGGCTATTCGAATAGTTTGACACTCTACAGAGGTGGTACACTTTCACCACAAGATTCGATACATCTGTCAGGGATAACCCTGAATCATCATACTTAGTATGCAGGTAATCAAACATAACCTTTCCTTTACACACCCTAGTATAAGCACCTCTCCTATGAGCATGGCGTCCCAACCATGACCATGTATCATCTTGGGCACTGCATAGGTGGACAACATTGAGAGGTGGCCTCAGCTCAAACCTCTCCCGCGAGGGAACTAATAATAATGCATATAAATTTCCAGCTAAGGCTCATGCCTCAACATTTTCATCATCATAAACCATTTGTGTTTCTCAACACATGTCAAAACATCTCAATATAATGACTCATCATTCCAAGGTTTTCATAATTCATTTTCACCAATTGTTCCCATCTAAAGTGACTCAAGTTTTGATCTACTCTGAACTACTAAGTTAAGAGTGTTCACTAAGGTGGAAAGATGATGGGTTCAATCTCATGCCATAGAATGGCATCTAAAGGGTTCTAAATAGGTCAAGTTTTATACTTTTTATGCTACCTTCAAAACAAGTAAGGGACTTGTCCTTTGCTGCGATAGGCATAGCATTGCTGCCAGTTCTGGGTGCAGTGGTGTTGTTGTTGTTGTTTCTCTTGGGAGGTGCACGGTTGAAATTGTTGGCATTGTCGGAGTTGTGATGGTTTCCTCCGGACTTTGCATTTCCTCCGCTACAGTTGGGGTAGCTTGGGCGAGACATTGGGGGTCGGTTGTTCCTTGGTGCATATCCTGGTGAGGGGTTGGGACGGTACTTCTGGTGACTGCTGGATCCTGATTGCTGCATCATACGATGCCTGTGGTTGTCGTTTGCCTGGTTAATCTTCCCATCCATCTGAATGCCAGAGTCGACTAGCTCTTCGAGATCCTAAAAACGGATGTTGACGAGGAAACTCTGCATCTCATCATGCAGTCCGTTCAAGAATCTCTCCTTCTTCTTGGCCTCCGTGTTGATCTCATCAGGTGCATATCTGGCAAGTGACAGGAATCTATCACGGTATTCTACCACAGTCATTCTTCCTTGCTTCAACTCTCGGAACTCATCCCTCATTCGGGTGACTAGACCCTGCGGCACGTGGGTGTGGCTGAACTTGACATTGAATGCTTCCCATGTCATAACTTTACCATGGTTCATCATGCGGATACTGTTCCACCATGCTCTTGCATCTCCCGCCAGATAGTGGGTGGCGAAGAGAACTTTCTCGTTTTCATCAACTCCTACAACTTCTAGGTTGTTTTCCATCGTCTACAACCTGTCATCAGCATCTAGTGGGTTTTCTGACGTGCTAAAGATTGGGGGATTTGTATTCTGGAAGTTTTTCAGCATGGATCCTTGATGATCCTGATTTCCATGCCCTTGGTTGTTGAGAGCCATCTGGGCGATCTGCTGCAATGTTGCTAATTTGGCTTGACGTTACCGCTTGCTTGCTTCCACGGCGATGAGATTCTACAAGATCTGCAGCATTGGGTCCTGTGACGAGCTGCTCCCTCCTTGGTTTCCACGAGTCATCTGAAGATTGAGGTAGATAAAGGGGTAAGTGGGAAATTCTAAGGTTCATGGTTTTGGTTTCAAAGCTAAAACTTTGAGTTAGACTCAGGTTTTTCAACTAACTCCATTTCATTCATGTAAACAAACACACGATACAACACACACCACAACAAACAAAGGAAAACAGATGGTTTGAAGAACCATTCTGCAATCTACGATACAGTGGGACCGATACATCTCATGCTACGACAGTGCTCTAGTGCATCTACTCATCGTCGATGAAGTCGGAGTCCTCATCGTCAGTGTAGAAGTCCACGGCATCCTCCTCCAGAAAGTCATCATCATTGCTGAGGTAAGAATCCATGTCTCCGTGGATGTCTTCACCCTCATCTTCTTCTTCCTTGGCGGCAAGCTGAGCTTCCTGCTCCTTGACGGTCTTCTCGAGGTCGGCCACCTTCTTGCGAAGACGGGCGATGGTGCGATCCTTCTTTGCACGCTGGCGGCAAAGAGAATGGCGATCCTGGACGAGCAGTGCGAAATTCTGGGCCTTCTGGTCGGCAATGGCACGGTTCTGGTTGGCTAGCTCTCTAGCATTGTCCAGTTCCTGCTGTCTGTCGTGCAGCATGAAGTCAAGATTCTCCACTTGATGCCTCAACTCTGCGTGACTTGGCATCTCCATCGGCATTCCCATGAAGTCGCGTCTTGCATTGTGAGCAAAACGGGTTCCTTGGATTTTGTTGACGCTGAGGGAACATAGACGTGCAAGAGTTTCATGCATTGCCCTGGCTAATCCATCTAGCCAGTTGTTCTCTCTCACGGAGAACTGAATTCTTCCAGAAGATGGTGCTTCGATGCTTCCTCTAAGATCCTCGGTGACTAGCCACTGTAGGTCTCCTCCTGGGGGTCCTGGAAGTTGAGCTCCAAGAAACTCTGGATGTGGGCGTCCCAATAACTCTGACAGTGAATCCAGATCCTTCTCGAAGATCAGCTGACCTCCGTTTCCCAACTGGCAAAACTTGCTGAACTGAGTCTCCATGTACAAGAATTAAGGATGAGGAAATTAGCGAAGTGATCAAGTGTGTCAAACTGTAAGTAATAATGTAAGAATTTTGAGGAACATGAATTTTTGAGAAAGAATGAATTCCCAAGGATAACCGAGGAGATAGTTTTTCGTAAATACTCACTTTGGTTTTGAAACTAAGTTTTTGTTCGGACTTACATTCTAACTAGGGTCTCCTATGGTCAGGATGGCTCTGATACCAACTTGTCAACACCCGGATTTTTAATCTCAGATGCCCGTTATGCCATACCTCGCAATCCCAGGATTACCATTTTTACGAGACATAACGGATTGGATATCATAGTACATCATCCATTACAAACCTTACATAAGGTCTTACACAAATAAGGATCTCATGATCTAGTCTTAATACAACAAGCAGCGGAAATAAAAGATCAGCGTAGCGGTGGGTTCATCTTCAGGGGCACAGGCAATGCTGACGAAGGCAGATAGTCCTAGTTATCATAGTCGTCCTGCTGGCCATCATCTTGATAGTCTCCTTCATAGTCTGGCCATGATAATAGCCAGGGACAAAAGCCATGATAACTCTCTAAGTACTCGCAAACTACCACTAACAAGTAGTATAGTGCTAAGTTAAAGTGCTAAATCTAAGTTTAACTATAAAGTTAAGTTTGAAACCTAAGTTGAGTTCAGAAGCAAAGAAAGATAAAATAAAGTTCTAGAATCACTTAAGTTGGGAAGCTATTATCATAAATACAACCATGTTGTGGTCAAGTAAAGATTCATCATTCATCTCATAAATTGTTTTTAAAACATCTGACAACGAAACAGTATGGCCATTCCAACTGTCCATAACCGCGGATGCGGCTATTCGAATAGTTTGACACTCCGTAGAGGTGGTACACTTTCACCAAAAGATTCGATACATCTATCAGGGATAACCCTGAATCATCATACTTAGTATGCAGATAATCAAACATAACCTTTCCTTTACACACCCTAGTATAAGCACCTCTCCTATGAGCATGGCCTCCCAACCATGACCATCTGTCATCTTGGGCATTGCATAGGTGGAAAAACATTGATAGGTAGCCTCAGCTCAAACCTCTCCCGCGAGGGAACTAATACTAATGCATATAAATTTCTAGCTAAGCCTTACCCAATTCAGGTAGTGTGGTTGTACGGTAAATTTGGAATGGTATCACATCTGAATCCAACCATCCGTTTTATAAAAGGGCTATGGCTCATGCCTCAACATTTTCATCATCATAAACCATTTGTGTTTCTCAACACATGTCAAAACATCTCAATAGAATGACTCATCATTACAAGGTTTTCATAATTCATTTTCACCAATTGTTCCCATCTAAAGTGACTCAAGTTTTGATCTACTCTGAACTACTAAGTTAAGAGTGTTTACTAAGGTGGAAAGATGATGGGTTCAATCTCATGCCATAGAATGACATCTAAAGGGTTCTAAATAGGTCAAGTTTTATACTTTTTACGCTACCTTCAAAACAAGTAAGGGACTTCGTGTAAATTAAAGGAAGTAAAGCTTGTTAGGTAATACTTGGGGTAGTAATAGTCAAAGTGGTGTGACCAAAGCATGCCTAAAGCATCTTTGCTCATTCATCTAGCGTAATTCTAGCTTGCTAACAATAGCTTTCCTTTGTTGGTGCAGTGGTTGAAGTTTTCTTCTTCTTCTTGGTAGCACTCCTCCTCCTCGTAAGCTTGGTCGGTACTATCTTCTATAAATACATACAGAGTACACAATCACTAAACAATACTTAACTAGTCTAATTAGTACTCTATGGCACACAATTGATGATCTATTATCATCACAAGCATCACAAGTTTTATTCACTAGTTTCCTCCTTTTTAATTTAGAAAAGTAATTTCTACTCATTGAAAAATTAACTAAGATTTAATATTCACCACTTAAAATATGGGATCATGTGGACACATGTCATCACCACATATTCTAACATGTGGGAATGTAATTTAAAGGTTGGATCATAATTACTTTGGTTTAGGTTCATTATTTAATGATTTAAAGTGACTAGAAATGCCTATATAGCATTATTTTGGTACTAGTCCAAAGTCACTGCATGTAAACCTTAATATTATTACATATTTAGATAGATATGATGAAATGTGATTTTTGAGAGTTGGAATCAACTCAAAACCTATCTTAGTTGATTTTATAAAAATGTTGCAATATGAAAATGCTTCTGTTTTGTTATTTTAACTAAGAGAGATCTATAACTCTAATTGAATTAAATCCAACGGGCTTGGATAGATCCTTTCAATACTTTTCAGGCAAAATTGGTTTCATGCAATTTGGATTTGTCAAACTCACAGAATTTTTTTAAACTAGTGGACAGAAACTAGAGTAACTCTAAAAAGAAAAAACTAAATTTGAATTTTTAACACGCGCCGGAACTAACTGGGCCAGCCCATCTACGCACAGTGCATGCAATGGGCTTCCTGACATGCGGGCTCCACCAGTCAGCGGCACAATCTAACCGAAACGGTATCTAGTATCCTAGGCCACACGATCTAAAGACGATCCAACTGTGGTGAGACATCGTCGACGATGGATCACTCCGGCGAGGACGTGACCTAGCCACGGTGGTGGGAGTCGATTGGGGGCATACCAGGGCTCCAGCAAGGTCGGCGAGGCGGGCAAACGGGATGGTAGACGACGGCGAGGCGAGGCACGGTTGCGGCGGAGCTTGGGGTGCCCTCAATCGCAGACGCCCTTCTCCTCCTGCTGCGGCGGCTTCGGGTCCAATTCCGGCGAGGCAGAGCTCAAGCGGTGTCGGCTAGAGGTGGGTAAGGTTCAGAGAGAGGTGGGGAGTGAGTGAGTATGGAGAAAAGACGCTGGGGTGGCCGCTTTATATAGGGTCGACGAGAGGGTAGAGAGGGCGCCAGTGAGGTCATCGGTGACGATGATGCGGGGATCTCCCGGCATGGGCGAGGGCAGCGATGGATGCTCTGTCCCCCGGAGATCCTCTGAGGCTTAAAGGCGCAGCAAGGCGGGGTCTCTACTGGTCGGGAGCATGCGGTGAACTTCACGCGGACGGTGGTGTTCGGCGCGGTTCCTCCGGGCTGCTGGTCACTAGGCGGCGAACGATGATGTCTGGGCAGTTGCTGGGCCTGCTACGGGTGTTGCCACGCAAGGCTAGGGTTAGGCAAGGTCGGTGCTGCTTTGGCGGGCGTGGCGCTCCGGGGTGATCAGCATGGCGGACAGAGGCATGGGCGCAAGCAAATACGGCTTGTCCTCCGCTCGATTTTGGTCAGGGGCTGGTCGAGGTGAAGTGGTAGGATGGCGCCTGTCTGCTAGCGAGCAAAGGAGAGCACGGGACAGGCTGAGGCGAGTTGTCCATGGTCGACCTGGCGCATGGCGTCGGGCGGCTTGGTACTGGAGCAGATAGGGGAGAGGGAGAGAGGGCTAGGGCCGGGGTTTTAGCTGGGGGGACAAGGGGACTAGGTTAGGCCCAAATGGTGGCCAAGCTACTGCTCACTATAGTGTTTTAGGATTTTTCAAGATTTGTGTCTGCCACCTGTTTGATGAAATGGCTGCAAGAAGCAAAAGTTTGAATTTTGGTTTCAAATTTTTTGAGTGATCTACACTAGTGCTAGGTAGTCTCTGGTTGCAAGTGTTTTGAAAGTGGATGTCAAATGGATGGTTATTGAAATAGGGGTGATCTAGGCATATGAATTGAATTCATTTTTCACATGCCATTTAAAATAAGTATTTGAATGTTTTAGCAGATCAAAAAGTGGGCCTTGGTACCTCATTACGTGTACTAGCAAGGGGTGTAAAGATCTAGAATTATTTCTATTGAGAACTGAGTGCGAGGAACACTCAAAGTAGTGTAGTGGATTAAAATGACCAAAATGACCATTCCCCCTTTTTAATTGTTTCTTATTTGATTTTCTTTGGGATTTGCTTGGGAAAGGTTTAGATGATGTTTAATTTACCATATAAACATTTTACAACCAAAGAATCACATAACCATGGCAATTCAAATCAATTCCTAAATTAAATGCTCATAGACATGAATGCTTTCATTTTTAATTTGGAAAAGTTTTTGTTAACCCTAATTTTGATGATTTGGATCTTGATAAGCTTGGATTAAAGTTTTGGGATGTTACATGTGGCCGGCTCCCAGTCCTTCTTCGTCTCGTATTCTGGCATCTGATGACTTCCGGAAAAATAGGCACTTTGGCTTTTGTCCCGTCCAATTCCGAGAATATTCATTTTCTGACTTTCCTAGAACCAAAAACAGAAGAAAAGCAGTAGCCGCTGTGGCTCTTGTTAATAGGTTAGTCCAAGAAATCATATGAAAAGTACTCCAAAGTGTGGAGAAAACACAAGAAAGTGGATAAAACCAAGCATGGAACATCAAAAATTATAGATACATTTGCAATGTATCCAACCTCACTGTAAGTTGGGGCAAAGTTTTGTGGTTGTTGTGGGGCCCCCGGATTAATCCTCCAAGAATCCCTGTTATGCATACAACCACGATCCCATGATCAGTTAGTCGTGGCACATAACCGACAAGTATCATTACAACATCCGAGACATATCGAATTACAAGACTTACATAAATGCCGTTATGGCTACATCAATAATCATCAGCGGAACTTCGTCAAGCATAGTGCCCGATCCATGCCTTAACCTACATGCAACTGACTGGGAGAACGTCCTAGCTCGCATAGTCGCCAACATCATCTTCTTCTGATATCTGACCAAGTTAATAGCCAGGGACAATGCCAGTGAGTACTTTCAATGTACTCGCAAACCACCTTAAGAGAATAATAATAACAAGAGGATATGCAGTATGGTTGTGGTAATAGGAGGGCTCCAAGAGAATTTCTTTTCTCACATAGTTTCTCTTGTAGATATAGCATCTACATATCTTTGTTGAAAACTTTTGTAAAGTATTTTGGAACCATTTTGAAAAGTTTTGGAAAACATTAGGACTGGGTCACCCATTTGTTCCTTTATCCCGGTCATCCCACGACCAGACTCCTTTCAATCCTTCCTGACCATCCCATGGTTAAAACCTTTCTCCTTTTCGACCATCCCATGGTCAAAATATTTTCAAAGCCTTTGCTTTTTCGAAATCCTTTTTTTGAAAACAAAACCAGCACCGCTCTACAGAAGTTTGTCCAACCCGTCCTTAACCGCGGACACGGCTATTCGAATAGATTTACACTCTGCAGAGGTTGTACACTTTACCCACACCATCCGGGTACACTACCCTAATGTTCACCGATCGTGGGTCGAGTAACCGATAAGACTCTCTAGATGCCCACTCGAATATAAGTGCCTACCCTATGAGTGTTAATCCCCTCAAAACCGGGATGTCGGGTACCGAGGACCAACCGGAGGGCATATTGCACGTCCCACGTGCGCGCTTTCAATGAGGGGGTCATAGTAACGCGCGGAGGTCTGTAGACCCTTCGTTCCTTCTCCCGATCGATGTCTCACATGGACCGTTTGTCTAGAGAAGGCCCACCCTCCAGGGAGTTTCATTCCCGATAGTAGTTGCGAGGCAGCTTATACCAGAATAAACAGACATCAAGTCCAGCCTTGTCCCATACCAGAGTAATGTGGTTGCACAGGGTTAAGTTGTTATAGCTAAACTGCAAAGAACCGGGTGCGTTTTCGTAAACCTTTTTCCTCCATCTTTCTTCAGCATTTTGTAAAACAAAACCTTTTTCTTTCTCAACATCTCTTGGGAGGTCCCACCTCACCAAGGTTTTCTCATAAAACATTTGGTAAAACCTTTTTCCGGGTCTTCCCATCCTCTAGTTTTTGCTTCGGCTAAAACGGGGTCTCCAAAGGGTATGGTGTAATACACCATCTATTATACTAGGGACAAGTAGGTGTCACCAAGGGAGTTGTACTTAATAGTACAAAGGTGTAATAGTTCGGAGGAGCCAAACCACTACCATATATACAACAACATATAGTAAAACAATGCAGTTTTAATAAACAGGAGATAAGACATGCATAAGTAAAATAGTATGACAAGGATTATGAGTAAGAAGGTGGCTTGCCCGATGATCAGCAATATGGCAATATGTCCTTGGACTTCTTCTTTAGATAACCAAGAATACCGATACCAATAATAATAAGATCTCTTCTTCTCGGCGTCAATACAAGCGTAACTATCGTCGTCATCGGGTATACATGCAAACAAGCAAGACCACAATCAAAACAAGGCATACAAGCAACAATACAATACAGCAAGCAATTGAATAAGACCAAATTAAGATTCATATGGTTTTGAGAGGATTAGATTTAGGAGATTGAGATGGCCTTGGAGAAGGGGATGAACACCCCTTAGGGTTTATTTTCGAGGAACTACCTAAGAGGGGGTTTTGGACCGAGGACATATTCTGTACGATACCATTGTATAAAAATGATACCTACAGGTAGATGTTGATAAAATGAAACCAACAAAAGTGGTTTCACTATTTTATCACTTTTCTTTAAAAAGTTATGATTTTCCTAGTGAATTAACTTCTAGTTTTAGGGAATAAATCACCAGAAAAGTTCTGGAGCTCCAAAAATTATTTCCTTGGGTGTTTAGGTAAGGATTGATGTACTTGTTCACTTAGAGTTGGAATCATGTCAAAATAATTACCATAATGCCCTCAGGAAAATCCCAAAGGAACATCTTGAGCTGTTTTGTCTTTTTCACCAGGTTAATTCTACAGAAGCTTTTGATATGATTCCAAAGACACATGTTAGGTATATGGAGTACCTTTCAGTAGAAATTGGAATCAACCTTTTTGGAGTTACAGAACTACTGAGGTTAATTTATTAGTGGATTAACTCTACATAGAACAATTTAATCCCTAATAAAACAACCATGGCTCATAAACTTTTTGGATCCTGGGGTTTGATAGATATTGGTGTGGATGTGTACTGGGAGTTGGAAATAGGTCAAAACCCATTTTGGTTTGACCTAGGGAATTCCCTAAAGTCAGAAAGGCCAGGTTTTTGTTATTTTGGCTACTGGTGGACCAGAGCTCCACTTGGCATGAGGCCAGGCTATAAATTAGGCACATGGGATACCTTCCATAAGCCATTGGATTTGTTTCATTTGGACATGTGAATCTCCCTGGGGGATTTATTGATTGAGATAGATACATTTTGGTAGATGAATTTCTAGTAAAAAGTAAAGATTAATTTTGGAAAAAGGGCCAGCTCTGCATGTTTCATAAAACATGCCTGCACCCATAAAAATTTAGATCTAGGCATTTTAGACAGTTTTCCATTTTAAAACGATTTAAACTAAATTGCCAAAATAGGTCTGGAAATGTACTTAAGTAAAAGAGAAACTAGAGGGCAGCTCAGGCCGGATCTGGGCGAAGAATGGGGCGGAGGGAGATTCGGCCCACCCAGCTGTGGCCAGCACGAGAGGTGGTGGTTTTGAATCCGACCGCTGGGGCCCAAAGGTCAGTGGGAGTGGCGGCCGAAGCGGTAAGAGGCGCCGGTGGCCGCTCGATCAAATGATGATCAACGGCCCCGGGACGTCGTCCTCCTCTCGATGCACATACAGGCGGGTGAAACCCTAGGTGGGCTCGGCGGCGGCAGAGGGCTCACCTGGGGCCATAGGGAGGCGACGGGGAGCGGCAGAGAGGACACGATGGATGACGACAACCTCAACAGTGGGCGGCAAGGTGCGGTTCTACGTCGGGAGACGACTCGCCTTCTCACGCCCGAGAGGGAGCTCGCCGGAGCTCGCTGGCGGCGATGGTAGGGGCTGTCCCTGGCCACCAAAACAACAGTGTCAGAGAGAGGGGAAGGAGGGGAGCATGGCACGGTGGCATGCAGAGGGAGAGAGGAAGTGAGGAGGAAGCCTAGCTTGAAAAGAGGGAGGAGGCCGAAGCTTTCTTCTCTCTCTCGAGCAGAACAAAGCAGGGGAGAGGGAGAGGAGGCTTTGGGAAGGTGGTTGGGAGTGTGGGGAGGCAAATGAGCGAGAGAGCAGGAGATGGGGTGGCCTCTGGCCTATTTAACCGAGAGGGAGGAGTCCATCATGGACTTGGTTCATTGGGCATAGGAGGGATGAGGGAAACCAGGGGGAGAGGATGTTGTGCGCAGGGAGGGTGGTATCTGGTCGAGCTGCAGGTCAGAGAGGACTAGAGACAGCTGTTGCAAAGCTTTGAGGGCAAGGAAAAAGTGGGGGTTGTCTTGTGTCACCTTCTTGGACAAGCACTAGAGACAAGGGGTGTAAGTTGCTACAGTGATGCTATAGTGTGGGCACGACCAGAGGAGGTGGAGTTACTGTGGAGAAGTGCTGGGGAAGCTTTAATGGGGTTTGGAGGTAATTTTCTTAGTTTGCTAGAATTTGATCAAATGGTGCTGGTGAAGGAAGTTCAAAAATTTTCATTGGACCAGATGAGGAAATGGTACTGGGAGATAGATGAGGTCAAGGTAGATATCCAGGAATTATTTGCGATTTTTCAGAGTATTTTAAGTCCACTTAAAATCATTTATTCAAAAAGTACAAAAGTAGTTTCTAGAAGATCATTTGATAATTTTACATTGGATAGGTGGAGTTTTTGATGTGAGATGGTCCTAGATGTGAATACACACTTAGGGGAATTTTCCCAAGATTTATTGAGGCTTAAAAGTATTTAAAACAATTATTTTATCCTTTCTTCCATTTAAGAAAAAGGGCAAAAAGAATTATTGAAGCTCTTAAAAAATATTTATTTTTGAAGTGGGATGATAGGTTATGATATATATGAATCAATTGTGCTTAAAGATAGGGATGTGTTTTGGCAAAAACCAAACTTTCCTTTGTGGATGAAGTTTTGGGGATTTTGTCTATTAAAGGAATTAAATAGATTTGGGGCCATAATAATTATGGATAATATTTGATAAATCATCGTGATCAAGTTAGATGATGTAGAAAAGGTGTAGCAAGCATTTGCAACCTTGGTATTGGAGAATCCAAGTTGATTTTGGTGAAATACCCGAGATTAGGGATCTAGGGTGATGTTAATTTCATACCATCAAGACATGGTTGTATCTTGGAGCTCAGGGCTCACCTTGATGCAAGGGATAGATGGATGGATAGACCAAGTGATGTACATCAACAAGGTATAGAGTTTTGAGCTTGATCTTGCTTGAGCTCACCAAGACAGGCTTTGAAACTTTGATAAAATAAGCCTACCAAAGCAGATTATCAACTAGCCTTCAAAACCTTGTGGTTTAAGAAGCACAAAGATCCACTTGGAACAAGTGAAGTAGATATTGATAGGCCTATATGAGTAGAACACAACCATGCAAAGATTTGGTCCATAGAAGGTTGGATGGTGGTGTGAGCTTCTATCAAAGTAGGCATGTTGACTAGATTTGCAGGGAAAGTTATTTTCTTGCCTGCAAAACCATCAAGAACAAGTGGGTTGGAGGATGATCTAACCAAGGGAAAGAGTGGGCCTTGGTAGTCCTTGGTATGGTTACCAAGATGGTTCAGATGCATTTTCAAAAATGCACAAGGGTTGAGAAAGGGAGGCATTCAAAAAGGTGATGCTGGAATAGATTCCAGACCACCAAATTTGGCAGATTTAGGGTTTTTGACTAGAATGTGGGTGGTGATGGTTTTGATGGGTTGTAAGGTACCAAAGCATCATCAAGTGGATGATGTTGAAGTGTAGATTGGGTAGGAATGATACATGATTGATATTGGTCTTCATGGACTTGGAAACTTCTAGAAGGGATATCTTCAGAATTGATATGGTTAAGGGTTTTAGATGATCGCCTAGTATCTAGAGATTAGATCCTGCTTTGTACTCATTCTTAGGGTGTGGTGATTTGGAAACCTCTTGATCCTAGTGATGAGCTCCTAGAGTAGCTCATACTATCTCCTAAGCAGACAAATCAAGCAGCAGACCAAGGCAATTCATCAGACAGCAGATCATGGCAACTCATCTTACAAACAAATCAACTACACTAGGGTTACCATCAAGCTTAGCTTGAGGTAAGGATAGATAATTTGAAAAGTTTGTAGTTTGGAGTAAGATGAGGGTCTCTTGGTATCTCTACCAAGGGTAGAATTCAAATGCTTCATAAAAGGTTTTTGTTAAATCTAGAGATAAGAATAGTAGAAGGTTTTGTCTTGGAAACATAAGGAGATTATGTTATATAGCTCTCCATAGTTTGATCAAATAGAAGCTACTAAAATAGTTGGTTTGCAAGGGCTTCTTGGCTCAGGTTTTGAAATGCCAGAACATTTGAGAATATGGAAATTAAGCCAAGACTGTTTTGGGTAGTAGCTTTTGTCAACTGGTGTTAAGGTAAGGAGTATATCATCTAATACACATTCATATGCATGAGCACAAACAAGTAAATACTGCAACACTTTAACAAGAAAAAGTTTTTGTTCCCCCTGATTTTTGCATTCTGGATAACTAATCAGGGTTCCTGAAATTGGGATGTTACAGACCTTTCCCCCTTAAAAGAATCTCGTCCCGAGATTCAGGAGAGTAAGGTTAGGGGATTTTGAGTCGGGTTGATACTAGGTGTCTTACGTGTACTATCTTACAGACTCCGTCTTTGAAAGTGGTTACTACATCGATGAAGTTGAGCTTCAGTCTTCCGGGATACGCGGAGAGTTGAGCAGAGTCCAGCCTTGATTGCGAGGAATGACTTTATTTTCCTTCCGGACTCTATATCTCGAGGTCTTAGACTGGGCAAACTATCTCGGTTTTGAACTTCACAGAGTACTCGTCGAAGGATAGAATCTACAGCTGGGAGTACCTTTCTCCAAGAATTCGCAGCTCTACCTTGGGGCGTAGCGTATCCTAATTAAAGATCTTACGGTCGATACTCCTGGATTTGCTACGCAGTCTTTCCCCCTTAGAGTGACACTTCCGTCTTGATTGGGGTCGTTTGTTGACGCTGGGGAGATGGTGCTGCACCTTTCGTCCGGAGGTGATTATCTTCCATCGACCTTGTAAAAGCAACTTCGGGAGAGGCGCTGATGCCACCTCTAGAATTGGTAGTCGTAGTGGGAGGGGTGTTTATCTAGCTCCTTAGTTTAGTTCTGGGCTAGCTAAGGGTCCTTTGGGTGGGAGAATGCCGTTTGGGGTTGACGGCATGAGAGGCGGTCTTATAGGATGAGGTCATTCTGGGTTGAGTCTGATGCAATGCCATGGGTAAAACACGTAGGTGTGAAGCTCTGACTCGCATATCATCAAAATGGGTTCATGCAGGGATTAACATGTCTAAGCCAACCAACGGCGAGGATACTTGAACATTACAGAAGAATATCTAGGCTACCAGGTGTCGGGGCATTTAGAATTTTACAAGGCAGGTGTAGGGGCGATACATAGCTCTTCCTATGTTGAGATAGGTGGGTTCCCGGGTGCGAAAACTACTTCGGCGGAACGTCCGGAGTCTTGTCGCCGTTCTGAGGTTGGAGGTTTCTCCTCAGGAAATGCCTTCGCGGAGGAAGGGGAGGTTCTGGGGATAGTGGCTTCCTGATTTTTCTGGCTTGAGGGACTCGTGGTTTCTTGCTCTTTTTAGGTGTCGGAGCTTCTTGTTTCGACGTCATCCCGTATTTGTCTAGACAGTGGTGGGGAAGTGGCCTAGATTTCCGCAGGTGTAACATATGCTTTGCTTGACTTCGGATCCTCCTGGGGCTTGCTTTGGGAATCTTAAGGGAGTAGTGTATTTTGGCATGTACCTTTGCAGGAGTGTTGTCGAGACCACGTTGGGGGCACTCTCGGCTATAATGACCCAATTGATCACATGAGTAGTAGGTACCCTTCTTGGAGTATTCCGACTTTGTTGTCTTCCCAATATTGACGCATGGGAGTTGGCGGGCTTTGCCAATTAGGAGGTATAAGGGGCACTTGGCCAGGACATGGTCTTGGCCTTCACAGAGGAAACATGTGACTAGCTATGTTGGACAAACCGCGGGAGGATGGAAGGCTCCACAGTTTGGGCTGTTGCCAAGGCATTGACTAGCTTGATGTCCTTCTTCTCCGCAGCGGCTGCAGGCTTTCTTCGGGGCTTCGAGCTTCATGGCCATGCTTGGTGATAATCCTTCCGCTATAGAGGTAAACTATGGTAATAGATTAGTCTTGGATATTTGGGAAAGAGGAAACCATTAGTTATATAGTTAGTATGAGACACAGGTATGGCTTTGGGTTCCTTAGATGATTCTTAAAGTAGGGCTTGGAGCAGGCGATTAGAACTAGGCGCGGATAGGGGTTGTCAGATATTTCATTTGTGGCCATCCTGCGGAGGAGAGGTTTCTAGCTATGGGGTTGCGAGGGGGTAGCGTCGAGATACACCAACAAGGTGGTCAAAGCGAACCAGAACATACAAACAAGGCGAATAGGGTGAGGGAATCGCAGTGTCCTCGGCAAACAGCACACATCAAGCAACACAGAATGCACTTACGCAAGCAAACACGGTCTACACTAGGGACCAAGGAGTTAACTACTCGTGGTGTAGGGGAATCCTATTCTTAGGACTATTGACCCTAGATATCGTCTTTCTTCAGGTTGGAGCCACTATATTGCCGATAAAGCCTTCTTCGTATCTTGGATGCTTCTTGATAGTGCATCACTTGATGTCTTCTGGTTATGAGGATTCCGCAGGTCGAGCGATGTTGTAGTCTCCTTGTGTTTGCTGGTAGTTGCTTGTCTTCATCTTATTCTCATTGTCTTTACCGGGTTCTAGATCCTAGTTATTTAAAATCCGTAGGTTTGAAGTTTGGGCGAGAGGTAGAGGAAACCATTTTCGAAAGCATTTACATAGAGTAAGAGAAGAAGTAGACTCATTGGGAAACTAGTTTTCGAAAGCCGGGGTTTTCAAAATAAGGTTCCTGTCTAGCGACCATGCTAACTAAGGTTCTCCTACAGTCAGGATGGCTCTGATACCAAGTCTGTGGGGCCCCCGGATTAATCCTCCGAGAATCTCTGTTATGCATACAACCACGATCCCATGATCAGTTAGTCATGGCACATAACCGACCAGTATCATTACAACATGATACATTGCAAATGTATCTATAATTTTTGATGTTCCATGCTTGGTTTTATCCACTTTCTTGTGTTTTGTCCACATTTTGGAGTACTTTTCATATGATTTCTTGGACTAACCTATTAACAAGAGCCACAGTGCCAGCTGCCTATTTTCTGCTGTCTTTGTTTCTAGGAAAGTCAGAAAAAGAATATTCTCGGAATTGGACGGGACAAAAGCCAAAGTGCCTATTTTTTCCGGAAGTCATGAGATGCCAGAATACGAGACGGAAAAGGGCTGGGGGCCGGCCACACCACGTGGCCGCGCGGCCAGGCCTGGCCCGCGCCAGGGGGTGGTCTGGCCGACCCTAGCACCCCCTCGGACTCTCCTTCCTCCTATAAGATTCCCTCGGGATGAAAACCCTAAGTACCCGATCAAAAATCCACGAAAGAGTCTGTAGCCGCCGTCATCTCCATCCCTAGATCGGGAGGGATCTGAAGCTCTTCCCGGCACCCTGTCGGAGAGGGGAATTCACCCTGGAGGCCTTCTTCATCACCATGCAAGCCTCCGGTGTGATGCGTGACTAGTTCATCCTTGGACTACGGATCCATGTAGTAGCTAGATGGCTGGTTCTCCTCCTTTGTGCTTTCATGTCTAGATCTTGTGAGCTCCGTTGATGATCAAGATCATCTATTTGTAATTCTACATGTTGTGTTTGCAGGCATCCGATGGATATTCAGATGCTATTTCAGATTGATTATTGATTCTATCATGTCTTTGTTATTTGTGATCTTGCATGCTTTCCGTTGTTAGTAGCTATCTTGGCCAAGTAGATGCTAGCAACTCCAAGAGTTAGTATTTATGCTCGATAGTGGGTTGATGCCTCTGGTAATCTGGGGAAGTGACAAAAATCTCTAAGGTACTAAATGTGTTGTTGCTACTAGGGAGAAAACAACAATCCTTTGTTCATAGAACAATCGTATTGTTTACTTTACATGCAATTCGTAAAGCAATAATCTGTTGCTTGTAACTTAATACTGGAGGGGGTTCGGATGATAACCTGAAGGTGGATTATTAGTCATAGATGTAGTTGAATGGCGGTCTATGTATAATGTTGTAATGCCCAATCAAGTTCCAAAGGAGTCAAGATGATTAGTATATGCATGTATTGCTTTCTCGATGTTTGTCAATTGCCCTGCTGTAATTTGTTCACCCAGCACGTTATCTATCTTAGGGAGAGCCACCTCTAGTGAACTATGGATCCCAGTCCTTTCTTTTACATACAATCTATAAACTGTTTACTGCTTTGTGTTTATTTTCTGCAAACTATTACTTCCTTTCATTCGATATGTTTAATCCTTTGTTTTCAGCAAAACCGGTGAGATTGACAACCTCATCGCAAGTTCGGAACAAAGTTCTGTGGTTGTGTTGTGCAGGTCTCCACGTTGCTACTAGCACCGGAGGTGCTTAAGGCTCAGCTAGCAACACCTTTGGGGTGTTTCCTTGCTCCTACTGGTTCGATTAAACCTTGGTTTCATAACTGAGGGAAACTTGCTGCTGCGCTCATCATACCTTCCTCTTGGGGTTCCCAACGAGCTCTACATCAATCACGAGCCATCAAGCATTTTTCTGGCGCCGTTGCTGGGGAGTCAAGGACATCTTCACAAGGGGAGTCCCTCATAACCAATCTCTTTACTTTGTTATTTTTGTTTTTCTTAGTTTCTTTTTTCTTTGTTTGCTTGTTTTGTTATCAAAAACACACAAAAAAATTAGTTTTACTAGGTTGCTTTCTTATTTGAAAACACAAAAAAAATTAGTTCCTTTCTCAAGTTGCCATTATGTCTAGCCTTGCTCCAGTCACTATGTCACCCGAGGAAATGATTTTCACTTTTAAACAAGGAATTGAGGAAAGTTTTAAGGAAGCTTGGTCTAGAATCTCTGATCTACATGAAAAAACTGAGCCTAAAATGACTCAAACCTTGTTCCTTAGCAGTTTTTACCTTGGAATTGCTCTTTGCTATAGATATGCTTTAGATGTTGTTGTGGGAGGAAATTTCCTCCAATGTAATGAGGATGATGCTATAAATGCTAAAAGAAATTGATCCTCACTTACAACTTGCCTAGCCAAACTAATATTTCTTTTGCAAGAATATTTGCTAGATTGAACACTCTTGAGAATAGCACCACTAGATTAAAAGATTGCTATAATAGGCTTAGGGAGCATCACAATTATGTCCCAATAAATTATGAACCATCAAAGTGGCTCCCTACAGCAAAGATTGAGATAAACACTGAAACTTTTCAAGCTCGCTGTGATATCATGTCTGAATTTTGTCTTATGCCCAAAGATATTTATGAATCTTTGAATCTCTGGGGGCTTACTGAAGGAGGAAAAGAAATATCTCTTTCTAATAATGCTACCATATTACCTATTGGAATAGCTGAAGGACTGTTTACAAAGATCCTTGGGAAAATGATTTCTACTGATTATCTTGTTATTGAATGTGCAGGAAAAGGACAAATTACACTTGGAAGGTCCCTATTAGAACTTCTTGGAGAAATAATAGATGTGGGAAAGGGGACCATGCACCTTTCTTCTCCACCAAACAATCATATTTTCCCCAAGGTTAAGAATAAAAGTAAGAGAGTTAAGGGCAAGAAATTTGGTCTTAATGCTTCTTCATCCGAGAACACTTGATTCTTTCTTGCTTCTTATGCCTAACTTAAAGGCGTTAAAGAAAAGTACTTATTGGGAGATAACCCAAAAGTTTTAGATGAGTCTTGGAAGTTATTACTTCAGTAATAACCGCTCCTTATCCTTTTTATTTGCTTTTTGTGCCAAGAGTAACCTCTAATGAGAGAGAAGTAATGATTGGGAAAGTTGTTGTCCCGAAACAGATTTCTGTGCTTCACCATAAAAATTCGTGTAAAATCTCTGAACGTCTTTTTGAGGCGTGAATTTTTGTGTTTCTTCCCCAGGTTGTTATCTAACTTTCGTTAGTTCAAGACGTTTTGATTTGAGCAACAGAACGTCTTCGAAAAAATTCGTCTTTACCTGCTGGTCTGTTTTGGCAGATTTCTGCCATTTTCTGCATTTGCTTCTTGTTGGTTCCTTTTTGAGTTCTTTTGGGGAATTGAGCTTTTTGAGGGAAGTGCTACAGTAGCTAGTGTTCCAATGGAAGTTTATTTGGTGTTAGAACTGAACCTTACGACTTATTTATCTTGAGTGCACTAATGTTTCTAATAAAGATTGTGTGAAGTTTTGTATGAAGGAAAAATTTTAGGTGTATGGAAGGAATGAGTAATGAGATGAAGGATGGACTAAAGCTCAAGCTTGGGGATGCCATGCATGTCACCCCAAGAAATATCCAAGAAGTACAAGAGTCAAAGCTTGGGGATGCCCAAGGCATCCCCCTCTTCATCAATAAAAATCCCAGGTTTCTTCCAAACGCTTCATTTTTATTGTTTCATGCACAGTTGTGTTGTTCTTGGAGCGTCTTCTTTTTCGTTTTTTTTTGGTTTTCATTTGCTTTTGTTTGCTTAGTTTGCTGAATAAATTGGTTGGACCCCCTCTTTCATACATTGGTTTTCAAATAGTTTAGTTTGGTTTGGAAAAGAGTAGGAAAGTTCATACTTATGTGGTAAAAAGAGCTTGTTTTGGACTGTGGCCTATGCTTTGTCATGCCATGCTTGATATTGTTTTGTCTTTATGCTTAGTATTCTTTGTTGTAGCATGACTTGTTATAAACAATTGAGATTGCTTAATGTGCCTTGGATGAATCATGCGTTGGTTTAGCATATTAAAGCATAGTATAGTGGTATTCTCCTTTGATGCTTTATTTGGGTTGACTTGGCGCATGCTCACACCATGTTATGACTATCTCAAGTCACCATAAGCCTTTGTGATCCTTTATTTTTCAACTTGTAGTATCACTTTATGCTTTGATCAATGATGTTTTGTCGCTCTGCATGATTATGGCCATTATTGCTCTCTTTGTTTGTCGCTCCCAGTCTTTTGCTAGCCTCCACACCCAAGTATGAGTTCCACTCATGCATCCAACTCCCTAAACCAAGTTATTCCAAATATTCCACCATACCTACCTACTAGCTTATGCTATTCCAAGTATATTCATGCTTTTGTTTACCTTCCGAACTAAACTTGTTATGAGAAAACTTGTGACTAAAGCTCTCACGAACTTGATGGCACACTTTACTTTTCTTGCCCTTAATAAACTTGAACCATTGTGTCGTCTATGTTGTATATGCTTGCACTTATTTGTTGGGAATTAGCAGAACCATTCTTACATGGGGAACACTTTCAACATTGCACTTGGTACTTGTACCTAGTTGATATCATGCTCTTTTGTATATGGATGTCGTTAGTGTGAAATGAAAGGGGAGCTTGTAAGTCCATGGAGTTATGTATATGTGTTAGAGAAACATCTGGGCCACTTGTCTAATCCATGCTGACATGGTGGAAACCTACAGCGTAACCATAATGAGCTGTCTATGAAGCATTCTTCTTATAAAAAAAAGAGTCCTATATTGAGAAAAAAGAGAAAAAGAAAAAAATGAGATTATGAACAGAGGAAAGAGAGAAAAAAGCACCATATTCCCATGGTAAATAAGAAGATTGCTGAGACGCTCGTTGTCTGCTTGCCTTGTCATTTTGATATGGGGATTCTTCCGTATCATCGGGCAAGGGGTACCCCGTTGGCGGTTCTCTATGATACACATGTACTCACGATGAGAAGAACTTACCGGTGACTAAACTTGAGTAGCATGAGGAGCGGCCCTCGTATACAATGGACATGAGATTTCTGACTTATACTTCGTCAACCATGTACACCATAGTTTGTTCACTTTAACCTTAATCACTTCAAGATGCTTATGGTAGGGGCAATGAGAGCTGAAAGCTATAAGTACCATAATTTTTGGAAGCTCTTTATGAAACTTGAATCCCTACTTCCTTCTATGAAGGCCTTTCTTCCACCATTATATTGAGTCTCCACCTGCTATCTTTATGCACCTACTTTGAGAGCATAGTGGCCATTCTTAGTTCTATGTGCATTGTCCCTAGACTAGTTGATTGATGCATATCTTGATATTGCTTATTTTAAACTATTTGTATCTAGTCACTCTTATGAACTTTGAAGGTGTCCTATGCAATTTTATTTGCTACTCTATGAGGGACAAGCTGAATGCTATTATGCTATGTTTTCTTTATGTGAAACAAACAAACGTCTTGCAAAGCATTGTTATTCATGAATCTTTTGTTTGTACCTTTTCATGTTGCATCATAGTTTCTTTGTCTTATTGCTAGAACTTTGTCTTTCATGTTATGATTGAAGTACAATGATCCCAGCTTTGAATGTTTTACAAATACATTGATCAAGTCTTTGATGGTGCATCTCACCTCAAAAATTATTCTTTCTTTTATCACTTACCTACTCGAGGACGAGCAGGAGTTAAGCTTGGGGATGTTGATACATTGCAAATGTATTTATAATTTTTGATGTTCCATGCTTGGTTTTATCCACTTTCTTGTGTTTTGTCCACACTTTGGAGTAGTTTTCATATGATTTCTTGCACTAACCTATTAACAAGAGCCACGGGCCCATTTCTGTTTTCTGCTGTTTTTGGTTCCAGGAAAGTCAGAAAATGAATATTCTCGGAATTGGACGGGACAAAAGCCAAAGTGCCTATTTTTCCGGAAGTCGTCAGATGCTAGAATACGAGACAGAGAAGGGCTGGGGGCCGGCCACACCACCTGGCCACGCAGGCCTAGATCAGCTTAGGGGTGGTCCGCCGACCAGACCCTCGGCCTCTCCTTCTGCCTAGAAGATGCCCTCGGAACGAAACCCTAAGTACCCGATCAAAAATCCACGAAGAGTTCAGAGTCATTGTCATCTCCATCCCTAGATCGGGAGGATCAAGCTCTTCCCGCACCTGCCAGAGAGGGAATTCACCTCAGGCCTTCTTCATCACCATGCAACCTCCGGTGTGATGCGTGAGTAGTTCATCCTTGGACAACGGATCCATGTAGTAGCTAGATGGCTAGTTCTCCTCCTTTGTGCTTTCATGTCTAGATCTTGTGAGCTCCGTTCATGATCAAGATCATCTATTTGTAATTATGCATGTTGTGTTTGCGGGGATCCGATGGATATTGAGATGCTATTTCAGATTGATTATTGATTCTATCATGT
Source organism: Avena insularis (assembly GCA_023614405.1). Taxonomy (NCBI): domain Eukaryota; kingdom Viridiplantae; phylum Streptophyta; class Magnoliopsida; order Poales; family Poaceae; genus Avena; species Avena insularis. Next base: position 229,145,034 of record CM042694.1, on the reverse strand, counting down.
ATTTGTTATTTGTGATCTTGCATGCTTTTCGTTGTTAGTAGCTATCTTGGCCAAGTAGATGCTAGCAACTCCAAGAGTTAGTATTTATGCTCGATAGTGGGTTGATACCTCTGGTAATCTGGGGAAGTGACAGAAATCTCTAAGGTACTAGATGTGTTGTTACTACTAGGGAGAAAACAACAATCCTTTGTTCATAGAACAATCGTATTGTTTACTTTACACGCAATTCGTAAAGCAATAATCTGTTGCTTGCAACTTAATACTAGAGGGGGTTCGGATGATAACCTGAAGGTGGATTATTAGGCATAGATGCAGTTGGATGGCGGTCTATGTATAATGTTGTAATGCCCAATCAAGTTCCAAAGGAGTCAAGATGATTAGTATATGCATGTATTTCTTTCTCGATGTTTGTCAATTGCCCCGCTGTAATTTGTTCACCTAGCATGTTATCTATGTTAGGGAGAGCCACCTCTAGTGAACTATGGATCCCCGTCCTTTCTTTTACATACATTCTATAAACTGTTTACTGCTTTGTGTTTACTTTCTACAAACTATTACTTCCTTCCATTCGATACGTTTAATCCTTTGTTTTCAGCAAAACCAGTGAGATTGACAACCTCATCGCAAGTTGGGGACAAAGTTATGTGGTTGTGTTGTGCAGGTATCCACGTTGCTACTAGCACCGGTAGTGCGCCTTGCCAAGGCTTAGCTAGCAACACCTTTGGGGTGTTTCCTTGCTCCTACTGGTTCGATTAAACCTTGGTTTCATAACTGAGGGAAACTTGTTGCTGTGCTCATCATACCTTCCTCTTGGGGTTCCCAACGAGCTCTATATTAATCACGAGCCATCACAACATCCGAGACATATCGAATTACAGGACTTACATAAATGCCGTTATGGCTACATCAATAATCATCAGCGGAACTTCATCAAGCGTAGTGCCCGATCCATGCCTTAACCTACAGGCAACTGACTGGGAGAACGTCCTAGCTCGCATAGTCGCCAACATCATCTTCTTCTGATATCTGACCAAGGTAATATCCAGGGACAATGCCAGTGAGTACTTTGAATGTACTCGCAAACCACCTTAAGAGAATAATAATAACAAGAGGATATGAAGTATGGTTGTGGTAATAGGAGGGCTCCAAGAGAAGTTCTTTTCTCACATAGTTTCTCTTGTAGATATAGCATCTACATATCTTTGATGAAAACTTTTGTAAAGTAATTTGGAACCATTTTGAAAATTTTGGAAAACATTAGGACTGGATCACCCATTTGTTCCTTTCTCCTGGTCGTCCCACGACCAAACTCCTTCCGTTCCTTCCTGACCATCCCATGGTCAAAACCTTTCTCCTTTTCGACCATCCCATGGTCAAAATATTTTCAAAGCCTTTGCTTTTCCGAAATCCTTTTTTTAAAACAAAACCAGCACCACTCTACAGAAGTTTGTCCAACCCGTCCTTAACTGCGGACACGGCTATTCGAATAGATTTACACTCAGAGGTTGTACACTTTACCCACACCATCCGGGTACACTACCCTGATCTTCACTGATCGTGGGTCGAGTAACCGATCAAGACTCTCCGGATGCCCACTCCAATATAAGTGCCTACCCTATGAGTGTTAATCCCCTCAAAACTGGGACGTCGGGTACCGATGACCAACCGGAGCCCATATTGCACGTCCCACGTGCGCGCTTTCAATGAGGGGCTCATAGTAACGCGCGGAGGTCTGTAGACCCTTCGTTCCTTCTCCTAGTCGATGTCTCACATGGACCGCTTGTCCGGAGAAGGCCCACCCTCCAAGGAGTTTCATCCCATGTATTAGTTGCGAGGCATCTTATACCAAAATAAACAAACATCAAGTCCAGCCTTGTCCCATACCAGAGTAATGTGGTTGCACAGGGTCAAGTTGTTATAGCTAAACTGCAAAGAACCGGGTGCGTTTTTGTAAACCTTTTTCCTCCATCTTTCCTTCAGCATTTTGTAAAACAAAACCTTTTTCTTTCTCAACATCTCTTGGGAGGTCCCACCTCACCAAGGTTTTCTCATAAAACATTTGGTAAAACCTTTTTCCGGGTCTTCCCATCCTCTAGTTTTTGCTTCGGCTAAAACGGGGTCTCCAAAGGGTATGGTGTAATACACCATCTATTCTACTTGGGACAAGTAGGTGTCACCAAGGGAGTTGTACTTAATAGTACAAAGGTGTAATAGTTCATAGGAGCCAAACCACTACCATATATACAACAACATATAGTAAAACAATGCAGTTTTAATAAACAGGAGATAAAACATGCATAAGTAAAACAGTAGGACAAGGCTTATGAGCAAGAAGGTGGCTTGCCTGATGATCATAAATATGGCAATATGTCCTTGGAATTCTTCTTTAGATAACCAAGAATACCGATACCAATAATAATAAGATCTCTTCTTCTCGGCGTCAATACAAGCGTAACTATCATCGTCATCGGGTATACATACAAACAAGCAAGACCACAATCAAAACAAGGCACACAAGCACCAATACAATACAGCAAGCAATTGAATAAGACCGAATTAAGATTCAGATGGTTTTGAGAGGATTGGATTTACGAGATTGAAATGGCTTTGGAGAAGGGGATGAACACCCCTTAGGGTTTATTTTTGAGGAACTACCTAAGAGGGGGTTTTGGACCGAGGACATATTCTGTATGATACCATTGTATAAAAATGATACCTACAGGTAGATGTTGATAAAATGAAACCAACAAAAGTGGTTTCACTATTTTATCACTTTTCTTTAAAAAGTTATGATTTTCCTAGTGAATTAACTTCTAGTTTTAGGGAATAAATCACCAGAAAATTTTTGGAGCTCCACAAATTATTTCCTTGGGTGGTTAGGTAAGGCTTAATGTACTTGTTCACTGAGATTTGGAATCATGTCAAAATAATTACCAGAATGCCCTCAGGAAAATCCCAAAGGCGGTTCTGGAGCTGTTTTGTCTTTTTCACCAGGTTAATTCTACAGAAGCTTTTGATATGATTCCAAAGACACATGTTAGGTATTTAGAATACCTTTCAGTAGAAATTGGTATCAACCTTTTTAGAGTTACAGAACTACTGAGGTGAATTTATTAGTGGATTAACTCTACATAGAACAATTTAATCCCTAATAAAACAACCATGGCTCATAAACTTTTGGGATCCTGGGGTTTGATAGACATTGGTGTGCATGTGTACTAGGAGTTGGAAATAGGAAAAAACCCATTTTGGTTTGACCTAGGGAATTCCCTAAAGTCAGAAAGGCCAGGTTTTTGTTATTTTGGCTACTGGTGGACCAGAGCTCCACTTGGCATGAGGCCAGGATATAAATTAGGCACATGGGATACCTTCCATAGGCAATTGGATTTGTTTCATTTGGTGATGTGAATCTCCCTGGGGATTTATTGATTGAGATAGATACATTTTGGTAGATGAATTTCTAGTAAAAAGTAAAGATTAATTTTGGAAAAAGGGCCAGCTCTGCATGTTTCATAAAAATGCCTGCACCCATAAAAATTTAGATCTAGGCATTTTAGACAGTTTTCCATTTTAAAACGATTTAAACTAAATTGCCAAAACAGATCTAGAAATGTACTTAATTAAAAGAGAAACTGGACGGCAGCTCGGGCCGGATCTGGGCGAAGAATGGGCCGCGGAGGGAGATTCGGCCAACCTGGCTGTGCCCAGCGGGGGAGGTGGCGGCTTTGAATCCGACCGCTGGGGCCTAGAGATCAGTAGGAGTGGCAGCTGAAGCAGTAAGAGGCGACGGTGGCCGCTCGATCAAATGACGATCGACGGCCCCGGGGCGTCGTCCTCCTCTCGACGCGCAGACAGGCAGGGGAAACCCTAGACGAGCTCGGCGGCGGTGGAGGTCTCACCTAGGGCCACGGGGAGGCAACGGGGAGCGGAAGAGAGGACGCGGTGGATGACGGCGACCTCAACGGACGCCGGGAGACGACCCGCCTTCTCACACCTGAGAGGGAGCTCACCGGAGCTCGCTGGCGGCAACGGTAGGGGCTGTCCCTGGCCACCAAAACAACATTGTTAGAGACAGGGGAAGGAGGGGAGCATGGCACGGTGGCATGCAGAGGGAGAGAGGCAGTGAGGAGGAAGCCTAGCTCGAAAAGAGGGAGGAGGCCGAAGCTTTCTTCTCTCTCTCTCTCTCTCTCTCTCTCTCTCTCTCGAGCAGAACAAAGCAGGGGAGAGGGAGAGGAGGCTCTGGGAAGCTGGTTGGGAGTGTGGGAGGAAAATGAGCCAAAGAGGGGGAGATGGGGTGGCCTCTGGCCTATTTAACTGAGAGGGAGGAGTCCATCATGGACTTGGTTCATTGGGCATGGGAGGCAGTAGGGAAACCAGGGGGAGAGGATGTTGTGGGCGGGGAGGCTGGTATCTAGTCGGGCTGCAGGTCAGAGAGGAGCAGAGATAGCTGTTGCAAAGCTTTGAGGGCAAGGAAAAAGTGGGGGTTGGCTTGTGTCTCCTTCTTGGACAAGCACTAGAGACAAGGGGTGTAAGTTTCTACAGTGATGCTACAGTGTGGGCACGACCAGAGGAGGTGGAGTTGCTGTGGAGAAGTGTTGGGGAAGCTTTGATGGGGTTTGGAGGTAATTTGGTTAGTTTGCTAGAATTTGATCAAATGGTGCTTGTGAAGGAAGTTCAAAAATTTGCATTGGACCAGATGAGGAAATGGTACTGGGAGATAGATGAGGTCAAGGTAGATATCTAGGAATTATTTGGGATTTTTCATAGTATTTTAAGTCCACTTAAAATCATTTATTCAAAAAGTACAGAAGTAGTTTCTCGAAGATAATTTGATAATTTTACATTATATAGGTGGAGTTTTTGATGTGAGATGGTCCCAGATGTGAATACACACTTAGGGGAATTTTCAGAAGATTTATTGAGGCTTAAAAGTATTTAAAACAATTATTTTATCCTTTCTACCATTTAAGAAAAAGGGAAAAAAGAATTATTGAAACTCTTCAAAAATATTTATTTTTTAAGTGGGATGATAGGGTATGATATATAGGACTCAATTGTGCTTAAATTTAGGGAAGTGTTTTGGCAAAAACCAAACTTTCCTTTGTGGATGAAGTTTTGGGGATTTTGTCTATTAAAGGAATTAAATAGAGTTGGGGCCATAATAATTATGGATAATATTTCATAAATCATGGTGATCAAGTTAGATGATGTATACAAGGTGTATCAAGCATTTGAAACCTAGGGATTGGAGAATCCAAGTTCATTTTGGTGAAATACCCTAGATTAAGGATCTGGGGTGATGTTAATTTCATACCATCAAGACATGGTTGTATCTTGGAGCTCAGGGCTCACCTTGATGCAAGGGATAGATGGATGGATAGAAAAAGTGATGTAAATCAACAAGGTATAGAGGTTTGATCTTGATCTTGCTTTAGCTCAACAAGACAGGCTTTCAAACTTTGAATAAAATAAGCCTACCAAAGCAGATTATCAACTAGCCTTCAAAACCTTGTGGGTTTAAGAACCACAGAGATCCACTTGGAACAAGTGAAGTAGATATTTATATGCCTATATGATTAGAACACAACCATGAAAAGAGTTGGTCCATAGAAGGTTGGATGGTGGTGTGAGCTTCTATCAAAGTAGGCATGTTGACTAGATTTGCAGGGAAAGTTATTTTCTTGCCTGCAAAACCATCAAGAACAAGTGGGTTGGAGGATGATATAACCAAGGGCAAGAGTGGTACTTGGTATTCCTTTGGATGGTTAACAAGATGGTTCATATGCATTTTCAAAAATGCACAAGGGTTGAGAAAGGGAGGCATTCAAAAAGGTGATGTTGGAACAGGTTCGAGACTTTGCCAAATTTGGTAGATTTAGGGTTTTTGACTAGAATGTGGGTGGTGATGGTTTTGATGGGTTGTAAGGTACCAAAGCATCATCAAGTGGATGATGTTGAAGTGTATATTGGGTAGGAAGGATCCATGCTTGATATTGGACTTCATGGACTTGGAAACTTCTAGAAGGGATATCTTCAGAATTGATCTGGTTGAGGGTTTTAGATGATCACCTAGTATCTAGAGATTAGATCCTGCTTTGTACTCTTGCTTAGGGTGTGGTGATTTGGAAACCTCTTGATCCTAGTGATGATATCCTAGAGTAGCTCATACTATCTCCTAAGCAGACAAATCAAGCAGCAGATCAAGGCAATTCATCAGACAACAGATCAAGGCAACTCATCTTACAAACAAATCAACTACTACTAGGGTTACCATCAAGCTTAACTTGAGGTAAGGATAGATAATTTGATAAGTTTGTAGTTTGGAGTAAGATGAGGGTCTCTTGGTATCTCTACCAAGGGTAGAATTGAAATGCTTCATAAAAGGTTTTTGTTAAATCTAGAGATAAGAATATTAGAAGGTTCTGTCTTGGAAACATAAGGAGATTATGTTATATAGATCTCCATAGTTTGATCAAATAGAAGCTACTAAAATAGTTGGTTTGCAAGGGCTTCTTGGCTCAGGTTTTGAAATGTCAGAACATTTGAGAATATGGAAATTAAGCCAAGACTGTTTTGGGAAGTAGCTTTTGTCAACTGTTGTTAAGGTAAGGAGTATATCATCTAATACACATTCATATGCATGAGAACAAACAAGTAAATAGTGCAACACTTTAACAAGAAAAAGTTTTTGTTCCCCCTGATTTTTTGCATTCTTGATAACTAATTAGGGTTGCTGAAATTGGGATGTTACAGTTCTATTGTGCAGGATTGCAAGTTGGAAACAACACCTTGGGGTTGTTTCCCTGCTCCTACTAGTTCGATAACCTTGGTTTCATAACTGAGGGAAACTTGCTGTTGTCCTCATCATACCTTCCTCTTGGGGTTCCCAACAAGCTCAACGTATCCTGAGCCATCAAGCCTTTTTCTGGCACCGTTACCGGGGAGTCAAGGACATCTTCACAAGGGGAGTCCCTCACAACCAATCTCTTTACTTTGTTTTTTGTTTTGCTTAGTTTATTTTTGCTTTATCAAAAATACAAAAAAATTAGTTTTACTGGTTTTCTTTTCTTTATTAAAAACACAAAAAAATAGTTCTTTATGTAGTTGTCACCTTGTCCTTAGCTCACCATGTTGATCCCTAAGTTCACCCTAAAAGACCTTTCAATAGGTAGTGGCTCCATAATTGTTAAAGATAATATTGAAGAATTCTTTAATCATGTTAGCAAGCTTGAGGATATTGAGGATAGATCCTTAGCACTTGCTCCAAATTATGAAATTGCTACAGCTTCTTCAGTTCACATGTTGGAAGCTAGGTTTGTTAACCTTAACCCCATAATGCAAGTAATGTTTCTTAAACTTAAAGATATTGAGGATACTGAAAAGAGAGATTTCATTCTAGAAACTTTGCTTAAAGAATTCTATGATGTTGTTAAGGAAGCTAGAAAAGTCTTTGATCGTTTTAATATGCTAGGCTCGTGTGTAGATGTTATTGGTACATGATAAAAGGTGGACAAAACCAAACCTAAAAATGGAGAGGAAATTAAAATACCAATACCTTTTAAACTTGTAGGAATGCATGAAGGCTTAGAAAAGAATTTTGATTGGATTGTTTCTGAAAACCCGTTTGATGAAATTAGTGAACCCAAGAGTATTGAGAGAGGATCCTCTAGAACTTATTTGGATAAGATACCTTGCCTTGTTGAAGATATTTTTGGTATTGATCTTAACGCTTCTTCATTTGAGAATACTTGAATCTTGCTTCTTATGCCTAGCTCAAAGGCGTTAAAGAAAAGCACTTATTAGGAGATACCCAAATTTTTATTCGGTAAGTTTTTCTTTTGTTGAGTCTTCGAAGTTATTGCTTCAGTAATAACCTCTCCTTATCCTTTTTGTGTGGTTTTTGTGCCAAGAATAACCTCTAATGTGATAGAAATATGACTTGGGAAAGTTGTTGTCCCGAAACAGATTTTTTATGCTCCACTGTAAAAATTCGTGAAAAATCTCTGTACGTCGGATTGAGCTGTAATTTTTTTCTCTGCTGCCCTAGGTCGTTATCTAACTTTCATTAGCTTTGCACTTTTCGATTTGAGCAACATAAGGGCTTCGAAAAAATTGGTTTTTACCTGCTGGTCTGTTTTGACAGATTTCTGCCATTATTTGCTTTTGCCTCTTAATCTCTTTCTCTTTGATTACTTGAACTTTTAAAAGGAATTGCTACAGTATATTGTGTTTTAATGGAATTTTTACTTGTGTTGAAACTAAACCCAAAGACTTATTATCTTGAGTACACTAATGTTGCTAATGAAGATTGTGTGAAGTTTTGTATGATGGAAATTTTAAAGTGTAGGGAAGAATAATATGATAAGATGAAGTATGGAAAAAAGCTCAAGCTTGGGGATGCCACCCGTGCCACCCCAAGAAATATTCAATAAGTACAAGCGTCAAAGCTTGGGGATGCCCAAGGCATCCCCTTCTTCATCAATAAAAATCTCAGGTTTTCTTCCAAACACTTTATTTTTATTGTTTCATGCACAATTGTGTTGTTCTTGGAGCGTCTTCGTTTTGTTTTTAGTTTTATTTTGCTTAGTTTTCTTAAATAAATAGGTTGGACCCCCATATTCATACATAGTTTCAAATACGTTGATTTGGATTTGAAAAGAGTAGGAAAGTTCATGCTTATAAGTGGTATAAAAGGAGTCTTGTTTTGACTATGGCCTAGACTTTATCATGTCATGTTTTACATTGCTTTGACTTTATGCTTAGTTATTATTGATGTAGCATGAATTGTTCCAAATAATTGAGATTGTTTAATGTGCCTTGAAAGAACCATGCGTTGTTTTATCATACAAAAGCATAATATTGTGGTATTCTCCTTTGATGCTTTATTTGGGTTGACTTGGCGCATGCTCACACCATGTTAAGACTATACCAGTCACCATAGCCTCTATGATCATTTAGTTTTCGGTTTTAATATCATTTTATGCTTTAATTAATAATGTTTTGTCGCTTTGCATGATTATGGCCATTATTACTCTGTTAGTTGGTCGCTCCCAGTCTTTTGCTAGCCTCCGCGTGTACCAAGTATGAGTTCCACTCATGCATCCAACTCCAAATAAAACCAAGTTATTCCAAAGAGTCCACCATACCTACCTATTAGCATTATTGCTATTACAAGTACATTCATGTTTTTATCTACCTTCCGAATTAAACTTGTTATGTGAAAATTAGTGATTAAAGCTCTCACAAACTTGATGGCACACTTTACTTTCTTACACTTAATAAACTTGAATCATTTTGCCCATCTATGTTGCGTATATGCTTGCGCTTTATAAGTTGTGAATTAGCAAAACCATGTTACCATGGGGAACGGTTTCAACATTGCACATTATTTAGTTGATATCATGTTCTTTTGCTTATGGATCCCGGCGGTGTGAAATAAAAGGGGAGCTTGTAAGCTCATGGAGTTTGTATATGTGTTAGAGAAACGCATGGGCGGCTAGCCTAAGCCATGCCTAATCATGGTGGAAACTTGCAGCATAACCATAGTGATCAATCGGTGAAGCATCCTCAATAAAAACCTATGCAAATAGCAAATATAAAGATCGCTGAGATGCTCATTGTCTGTTGCCTTGTCATTTTGATATGGGATAGCTCTTGTATCATGGGGCAAGGGGTACCTCGTTGGCGATTCTCTATGATACACATGTACTTACAATGACAAGAACATACTCGTGACTAAAGTTGAGTAGCATGAGGTTCGGTACTCGTAAGCAAGGGGCATGAGATTTTCAACTTATAACTTGTCAAGCATATCCTCATATTTGTTCACTTTAACCTTAATCACCTAAATATGCTTATGATAGGGGCAATGAGAGCTGAAAGCTAATAAGTACCATAATTTTTGGAAGCTCTTTATGAAACTTGAATCCCTGCTTCCTTCTATGATGGGCCTTTCTTTTACTTTTATGTTGAGTCTCCATCTTCTATCTTTATGCACCTATTAATAGAGCATAGTGGTCATTCTTAGTTTAATGTGCATTGTCCCAAAACTTGTTGATTGATTCATAACTTTGGTATTGCTTGTTCGAAAATTATTTGTATCTAGTCACCCTTATGAACTTTGAAGGTGTCATATGCATTTATGTTTTGCTATACCATGAGGGACAAGCTGAATACCATTCTCATTATGTTTTCTATATGTGAAACAAACAAATGTCTTTCAAAGCATTGTTATTCATGAATTTTTGTTTGTACCTTTTCATGTTACAACATAGTTGCTATGTCTTATTGTTAGAACTATATCTTTCATGTATATGCTAGAGTACTATGATCCTAGCTATCAATGTTTTACAAATACCTTGATCAAGATTGTGATGGTGCATGTCACCTAAAAAATTATTCTTTTTTCACTTACCTACTCGAGGACGAGAAGGAGTTAAGCTTGGGGATGTTGATACGTCGTAAACGTATCTATAATTTTTGATGTTCCATGCTTGTTTAGTATCTACTTTCTTATGTTTAGTTCATACTTTGAGGTATTTTTATACATTTTCTAGAACTAACCTATTAACAAGATGCCATAGTGCCAGTTGCCTGTTCTCTACTGTTTTTGGTTTTAGAAAACCTAGTAAGGAAATATTCTCAGAATTGGACCAGACAAAAGCCAAAGTCAATATTTTACCCGAAGCAACATGGAGTCCAGAGGGGAGACGAAGTGGTGCACCAGGGCGGCCACACCTGGTGGCGACGTGGCCTAGGGGGCGCGCCACCAGGGGGTGTGGGCCCCCTGGTGCTCCACCGACCTTGCCCCTTCGCCTATAAAAGCCTCTCGAGACGAAAACCCTAAGTAACCCGATCAAAGACCCAATCATAAATCCATGGAAGAGTCTATAGCCGCTGTCATCTCGATCCCTAGATCAGGGGATCTAAAACTCTTTCGGGCACCCTGTCGGAGGGGAGAGATCACCCTAGAGTCCTTCTTCATCACCATGACTTCCTCCAGTGTGATGCATGAGTAGTTCATCTCTGGACTACGGGTCCATGTAGTAGCTAGATGGTTGGTTCTTCTCCTTTGTGCTATCATTTTTAGATCTTGTGAGCTCTGTTCATGATCAAGATCATCTATTTGTAATCTTACATGTTGTGTTTGCGGGGATCTGATGGATATTGAGATGCTATTTCAGCTTGATTATTGATTCTATCATGTCTATGTTATTTGTGATCTTGCATGCTTTCCATTGTTAGTAGCTATCTTGGCCTAGTAGATGCTTGCAACTCCAAGAGGGAGTATTTATGCTCCATGGTGGGTTCATGCCTCTAGTAATCTGGGGAAGTGACAGGAATCTCTAAGGTTCTAGATGCGTTGTTGCTACTAGGGAGAAACCAACAATCCTTTGTCCATGGGACAATCGTATTGTTTACTTTACACACTTTGCTTAATGCAATTATCTGTTGCTTGCAACTTAATACTGGAGGGGGTTCAGATGATAACCTAAAGGTGGATTATTAGTTATAGATGCAGTTGGATTACGGTCTATGTATAGTGTTGTAATGCCCAATCAAATCTCATAGGAGTCAAGATGATTAGTATATGCATGGTATGCTTTCTCGAGTCTGACAATTGCCCCCCTGTAATTTTTTGACCCAACATGCTATTTATCTTAAGGAGAATCACCTCTAGTGAACTATGGACCGTGGTCCATTCTTTTACCATTAATCTACTATCTACTATCTACTATTTACTGTTTACTGTTTACTGTTTACTTTCTGCAAGCAATTACTATCTTGCACACAATAGGTTTAATCCTTTGATTTCAGCAAAACCGGTGAGATTGACAACCTCATTGTAAGTTGGGGCAAAGTTCTATGGTTGTGTTGTGCAGGATTCCAAGTTGGAAGCAACACCTTGGGGTTGTTTCCTTGCTCCTACTGGTTCGATAACCTTGGTTTCATAACTGAGGGAAACTTGTTGTTGTGCTCATCATACCTTCCTCTTGGGGTTCCCAACGAGCTCAACGTATCTTGAGCCATCAGTGGATCCACATGTGGTTTGTGAAAATAACACACGTGAAATGACACTGGTGGATCCATATGTGGTTCCTGAAAAGAACACACATGCAATGACACTAGTGGATCCATATGTGGTTCATGAAGAGAACACACATGCAATGACACTGGTGGATCCATATGTAGTCTATGAAAACAACACACATGCAATGACTCTAGCTGCTGGATCCATATGTGGACTATGAAAAGAACAGACATGCTCAAGTGGTTTATGAAAAGAACAGACATTCACTGACTCTGGTGGATCCATATGTGGTTTGTGAGAAGAACATACATGCAATGACTCTAGTTGTGGATCCATATGTGGTATGTAAAAAGAACACACATGCAATGAACTCTAGTGGATCCATATGTGGTTTGTGAGAAGTACAGACATGCAATGAACTCTGGTGGATCCATATGTGGTTTGTGAAAAGAACACACATGCAGTGACTCTAGCTGTGGTTAATGAAAAGAACACACATTCAATGACACTGGTGGATCCATATGTGGTTTGTGAAAAGAACACACATTTCAATGACCCTAGTAGATCCATATGTGCTTTGTGACAAGACCTCACATGCAATGACTCTAGCTGTTTCCATATGTGGTTTATGAAGAGAGCACACATGCAATGACACTGGTGGATCCACATGTTGTTTGTGAAAAGAACACACATGCAATGACTCTAGTTGTGGTTAATGAAAAGAACACACATGCAATGAAACTGGTGGATCCATATGTGGTTTGTGAAAAGAACAGGCATGTAATGGCACTGGTGGATTCATGTGTGGGTTGTGAAAGAACAGGCATGTAATAACACTGGTGGATCCATGTGTGGTTTGTGAAAGAACATACATGCAATGACTCTAGCTGTGGTTTATGAAAAGAACACACATTTCAATGACACTGGTGGATCCATGTGGTTTATGAAAAGAACACATATGCAAATGACTCTAGCTGTGGTTCATGAGAAGAACAGACATGCAATGACACTGGTGGATCCATATGTGTTTTAGGAAAAGAACACACATTCAATGACACTAGTGGATACATATGTGGTTTGTGAGAAGAACACACATGCTCATGTGTTTTGTGAAAAGAACAGACATTCACTGACTCTAGTTGTGGTTAATGAAAAGGACACACATGCAATGACTCTAACTATGGTTTATGAAAAGAACAGGCATGTAATGAAACTGGTGGATCCATGTGTGGTTTGTGAAAGAACACACATGCAATGACACTAGTGGATCCATGTGTGGTTTGTGAAAGAACATACATGCAATGACTCTAGCTGTGGTTTATGAAAAGAACACACATTTCAATGACACTGGTGGATCCATGTGGTTTATGAAAAGAACACATATGCAAATGACTCTAGCTGTGGTTCATGAGAAGAACAGACATGCAATGACACTGGTGGATCCATATGTGTTTTAGGAAAAGAACACACATTCAATGACACTGGTGGATACATATGTGGTTTGTGAGAAGAACACACATGCTCATGTGTTTTGTGAAAAGAACAGACATTCACTGACTCTAGTTGTGGTTAATGAAAAGGACACACATGCAATGACTCTAACTATGGTTTATGAAAAGAACAGGCATGTAATGAAACTGGTGGATCCATGTGTGGTTTGTGAAAGAACACACATGTAATGACACTAGTGGATCCATGTGTGGTTTGTGAAAGAACAGACATATAATTTGATGTATGCCATGATGTATTTCATTGTACAAGATACTCACTTTCCATTTTTATACTAGTCAGTTTTGCCCTTGGTTTTTTTGATACTACTCAGTTTTGCCCTCTCTCTCTCTTTCATAGAAACCCAAACCTGTGATCACTTTGTCTGCTACACCCTGATGACCCACAAGTATAGGGGGTGTATCGCAGTATTTTCAAGGGAAGTGAAACCCAATTTATTGATTCGACACAAGGGGAGCCAAAGAATATTTATAAGCCTTAACAACTGAGTTGTCAATTCAGCTGCACCTAGAAACAATCTTGCTCACGATAGTTTATCAGTAGCAACAGTTTTGCAGTAGCAATAGTAAAGTAATAGCAGTAGTAAAGTAAAGACAGTAGTAACAATTGCAGTAAACAGTAGGATTAAAGCGCGGTAGGCATAGGGATGGATGGACGAGCGTTGCATGGACAAGATAATTCAGATGGCAAGCAAGACATAGGGCATTTGCAGATAAATAAGATAAAGCATCCAAGTACTAAATAATCATAGGCATGTGTTCCATATATAGCCATACGTGTTCGCAATGAGAACTTGCACAACATCTTTTGTCCTGCCAGTCCGTTTGCAGCGGGGCCTCAAGGTAACTACTGGCAATTAAGGTGCTCCTTTTAATAGAGCCTCGGAGCAAAGAATTAACACTCTGTGAACACATGTGATCCTCACATCAAAGCCATTCCCTCCAGTTATCCCGATTGCTGTCACTTCGGGGCCTTTGGTTCCGGACAACAATATGTGTATACAACTTGCAGGTAAGACCATAAACAATACTATCATAATGAATCAATAACATGTTCAGATCTGAAATCATGGCACTCGGGCCCTAGTGACAAGAATTAAGTATAACAAGTTGCAACAAAGTCAAAAGGCACTAATAATAGATACTAGGCACCATGCCCTAACAATATGATGCCATTACATGAACGGTCTCATCCAATCCCTACCATCCCCATAGCCTACAGCGGGGGATTACTCACTCATAGATGGGGGAAACATGGATGGTCGATGGAGAAGCGATGGTGTTGATGATGGCGATGATCTCCTCCAATTCCCTGTCCTAGCAGGGTGCCAGAACGGAGTTTCTGGGTCAAAATCGCAGAATCTGGTGGTGGCGGCGCAGTGGAACTCTTTCTGGAAAAACGTCGAACCCCCCTTGGTTTTTAGGTCAAGAGGCAACTTATAGGCGAAGAGAGAGGCCGAGGCGGCCACAGCACCCCTAGGCGTGGCCTGGCCTGGCCCACGCGGCCAGGTGGTGTGGGACCCTCGTGGACCTACTCCGTCTCGTCTTCTGGCTCCATGAGTCTTCTGGTGAAATAGGATTTTTGGCATATTTTCCGGGATTTTTCCTGATAGTTGATTTTCTGCACAAAAACTAAACATCAAGGTAATTCTGCTAAAAACAGCGTCAGTCCGTGTTAGTTGTATCCAAATCACACAAGTTTAGAGGAAGAACAATAGCAAAAGTGTTCGGGAAAGTACATACGTTTTGGACGTATCAACTCCCCCTAAGATTAGCTTATTGCTTGTCCTCAAGCAATTCAGTTGAAAACTGAGTGCGATAAAAGAAACTTTCGCGAACACATTTGCTTCATAAGATGTATATATTCTCAGCATATGATCAACTACTCAGGCAATTCATAATAAAGAGTATGCAACTAAGTCTACTTAATAGTCATTGCAAGCTATGAAGAGATTCCAACTCAAAAATAATAAGTAGCATGAAACATAAACATAAGCAACATTACAATGCTCATAAAAAGGTATGGTAGAGTGGTATCTCGCTTGCCTTTGATTGTAGAGCATAAGTGCCAACGCACCTCTGAAGTTCAAGTGAAGACTAGAAGTAAAGATGTCAAAGATACAAGCATCAAAGTCATAACGCAATTAATCAAGTTTTGAGACAAGCACATTACACTAAGAATGACAATTATGCTCTCAAGAAAGTGCTGATAGAATGTGTGGAGACTCAACAAGGAAATGAAAAGGTTTTGAAATTTTTGAAAGGCTTCCAAATGCTGAAAGTATGGTACTCATTAGCTTTGACTCTCATTGCCCCTATCATAAGCATCTTTAAATGGTTAGGGTGAAAGTGAGGTCCAATCTGAGTTATATGCTTGATAGACTATAAACTGGAAATATCATGTCCCTTGAGTACGAGGGCCGCTCCTCATGCTACTCAACTTTAGTTACCGGTAAGTTCTTGTCATAGTAAATACATGCGTATCATAGAGAACATCAACGGGTACCCTTGCCTGATGATACGGAAGAATCCCCATATCAAAATGACAAGGCAAACAGACAACGAGCATCTCAGCAATCTTCTTATTTACCATGGGAAAATGGTGCTTTTTCTCTCTTTCCTCTTTTCTCATATCTCCTTTTTTTCCTTTTTCTCTTTTTCTCAATATCTGACTCTTTTTTTATCAGAAGAATGCTTCATAGATACTCATTATGGTTACGCTGCAGGTTTCCACCATGATTAGGCATGGATTAGACCGGTGGCCCAGGCGTTTCTCTAACACACATACATAACTCCATGGACTTACAAGATCCCATTTTGATTCACACCGACGACATCCGCAAACAAAAGAGCATGATATCAACTGGGTATATATTTACAGGTGTTGAAAGCGTTCCCCATGACAGCACGGTTCTGCTAATCCCCATCCTATAATTTGCAAGCATATAACTTTCATGGGCAGTCACAATGGTTTAGGTTTATTAAGTGCAAGAAATAAAGTGTGCCATCAAGTTCGTGAGAGCTTTACTAACTAACTTTCTCATAACAAGCAAACATTTTATTCAGAAGAAAACAAGGCATACTGAATATGCACGGAAAAGCAAATGATGCTAATAGGTAGGTATGGTGGACTCTTTTGGCAATATTGGTTTTGGGGAGTTGGAAACACGAGTAGAGATCATACTCAGTGCAAGTGAAGGCTAGGAATATTAAGGGAGCGACAAACGAGAGAGCAATAACTATCATAATCATGCTTGCAACAAAACAGGACTAATCATGGCATGAAAGTGATTCAAGACCCCTGAGGCAAAATAATTCATCGAGGCTTAACTGACTATTGTTTCAGTCATATGCATGCATGAGCATGTGCCAAGTCAATTTCAAGTGAAACATTCAGAGGAGGATACCACAGTGTCATACCAAGTTATGAATAGAGCAATGCAAGCAAACATTCATATAACATGCTACAAACTATTAGCGAGCTGGAGCTAATCATAAGAAAGCAAGAACTATTAAGCATCCATAAATAACATACACCCTACATGAACATACTAAGCATGCCCACAATGACGAGTATATGTACAAAAATGAAAACAAATAGAGTTTGTTACCAGCCTCTTACCACACCTCGAGTTGTCATTAATCCTCATTATTGCCCTTCACTTGTGTGGCTTGAATAATAACATGAAACCAAATTCCACTCAGGACTGCTGAACCCTGCAACAAACTTCGCAAAACCAAAGAAGAACAACAAATATCTTTGGTGTTTTTAATTTTTAAAGGCAAGAACAAAAAGGAAAAACAAGCAAAGCAAAATATTTTTGGATTTTTCGAATAGTTCAAACAAAGCAAAAAGGAAGAAGCAAACCAAGGAAAAAAAGAAAAAGAAGTAAACAAAGAGAAACAATGAATTTTTTTTTGGTCTTTTTGTGTTTTAGAAAGCAAAAGTAAAGAAAGAATGAAAACTAAAAAGAGAAGGAAACATGGATATACAAAGTACTGACTAAACATGATATGGAGATGAGTGTGATGTCGGTGTAACTCCCCCCAAGCTTAGGCTTTTGGCCTAAGTGGGTATCAACTCCAACGTGGGTAAGGGTTCCAAGAAGGCGGGTCATTGTAAGAATGATCATGGTTAGGCCCTTGGGAAGAAGAAGAAGCTCCCCAATCATAGGTAGGATGCTGATATGAAGACTCTCCCTCATTCGAGGGCTGGACCGAATCATCTGTAACCTCCCTTCTAGTATCCTGCTCCTATTGGGAGAGCTCTCCCAGGTACGTATCAAGCTCCTCCTCAGTGAGTGACCATCCTACCCTGGTATCAAGGTTAAACAAAATAGGTGTAGGCAAAAGAACAAATCGCTCAGACTTACTCCTTCTCCAACCAGCCTTGAGAAAGGTTATTTCATAAGACAGATCACTCAAATTAGCCCAAGAAGAAACAAATTTATGCTGTATCATGGAATTAAGGTCAAGCCTTTCTATGGGAAACTGTAGGTCTAGATGATGAGGCACTACACCATGCAAAGCTAATAAATGAGAGGCTATGAGGCCTCCACAAATTCCACCTTTCTCGTGGTTAGCAGCAAGACGGAAAGCTATCAAGGCACCCAAGTTATAAGTCTTATCTTGTTTTAAAGCAGCTGAGATGAATGCTAGATCATATGAGGATAACTTATTAGCAGTTTTCCTAGCGAGAACACACTTGGCAATAAAGTAAGCAAAGTAGCGAATAGACGGGAGATGAATGTTACAGATTTTCCTGCTCTCCTTCGAGAAGCTGCTCCCTTGGCAAATCTCCGCATACAAGTCCATGAGTGTTGCAGGTCGCTCTTTAATCCTTCCAAACGATCCCCACTGAGGTACCTTAATAGCTGCACAAAAGTCATCAAGAGGAAGGTCGACAGCTATATTGTAAATTTTGTAGTGAACCATGGGGTTAGGCAAAGAGCAACTAAATCGAAAGTCCTGTACCATAGACATAGTTAGTTTCACAAATTGACTAGGTTCATCTTCCACAAAGTGCTCCAATCCTGCATTAGCAACTAAAGTATGGAAGTCCTGGGAAATTCCTGCGGCCCTCATGAATTCGGAGCATGGATAGATGGATGGAAAAACTTCCTCCTCTCAGTTAACCTTCATAACCTCAGGCACCCTCAGTTCATGTTGGTTGATTTGATATTCATTCATCTTCTATTCTGAAATTTAAACATCCATTACACAAGTGATTGCAAAGTGAATACATAATGAAGGGCACTACTCATAGGGACTTGTAAGAGGCCTAAACATGCATCAATACAATATCTATAAGCATTGAACAAGCTTACAAGCTCTCATAACCTGTCACCTATAGTAGCAAAATACTCAAGATATAAACCACTAAACACAAATCTACTTGGACAAGCAGAGGAGTCACATACTGGAGAACAAATGCTCCAAATTTCAGCAGCAAAGATGGGCTGAGCAAGGAGATCGAAAAATCGTGGGTAAGAACAGCAAGAACACAATTTCGAGCAAAGAACTGATGTTTTCTCGGGAGAGAGAAAGAAGTGGGAAGTGAGAGAGTGAGTGGAGGGCCAGGGGTGGCCCACACCATGGCCAGGCGCGCCCCTGGGCTGGCCGCGCCACCATGTAGTGTGCCTTCCTGGTGGGCCCCCCTGGCACTCTCCAGGCACTTCTCTGCCCCTTTTTCACGTAAAGGTTTAATATGAATTTTCTGGAATTTTTCGAGACACTTTATTTTTGAGCAATTTTTTAGGTATAGACGAATGATTTTCTGACAGAAAGATGTTCTTGGAATGATGCAATGACAAAACAAAGCTAAAACTTCAGAAGTTCTAAGACACTCTAATATGCAAACAACTAGCAACAGAAAAGTAAACTAAGCGAAAGCAAAAACTAAAATGGATAAAATAAAAGTAAGCGAAGATAATCATGGTGAAAACATTGTTTTGTTCATTAAAATCCCTTTGTTAACAAGGTTGGTCAGGTCTTGTTACCAAGACAATTTTGTATGAAACAAAACTTTGTATTCCACTAATGATTATGTTACCTCAACCTTGATAGCAATGGTCCCAATCATAATAGTTTCATATTTTTCTCGTGGTATGGGACAATATATTTCTCCAATTTGGATGCCCTCAACATGTTCAATTGAATTTAAGCCATAAGTCCTATCAATCTTCTTGGGGAAATAGATAGTATGCTCCTTGTCATTAACATTAAAAGTCACCTTTCTTGATTACAATTAATAACAGCTCCTGCAGTATTAAGAAAAGGTCTCCCAAGAATAATAGACATATTATCATCTTCAGGCATTTCAAGCACAACAAAATCAGTTAATATCAAGCAATTATGAGCCACTTGAACAGGTACATCCTCGCATATACCAACAGGAATAGTAGTAGATTTATCAGCCATTTGCAAAGATATATCAGTTGGTATTAGTTTTTCCAGTTGAAGTCTCTTATAGAGAGAAAAAGGCATAACACTAACTCCTGCTCCCAAATCACACAAAGCAGTTCTAACATAACTATTTTTAATAGAGCAAGGAATAGTTGGAATCCCTGGGTCTCCAAGTTTCCTTGGAACCTTACCTTTAAAGGAATAATTAGCAAGCAAAGTAGAAATTTCTTCATTAGGGATCTTCCTTTTATTCGAAACAATATCCTTCATATACTTTGAATAAGGAGGCAATTTAATAGCATCAGTCAAAGGAATTTGCAAGAATAAAGGTTTCATCCACTCACAAAACTTATTATAGTGTTCATCTTCCTTTGACTTGTGTTTCTTATCAGGGAAAGGCATAGGTCTTTGACCCAAGGCTCTCTTTCACAACCATGTTTCTTAGCAACAAAATCTTATTTAGTGTATTTAGTATTCTTAGTATGCCTTTCAGGTTCTTCTTCAACTTTTTATTTATCAGGAACATCATTTTCTTCATTACCACTTTCAGTTTCAGCATCAAAGACAGATATACTATTAGGATCTTTAGCAGGTTCAGAAGGTTCTACAATAGTTTTATGTTTATTTTTTCTTTTCTTAGGAGTAGTACCACTATTTTCAGCTTGTTGAGAATCCTTCTCAATTCTTTTAGGATGCCCCTCAAGATATAGAGGATCCTGGGTGGTAGCACCACTTCTAGTTCTAATTTCATAAGCATGTTTTTCTTTAGCAGCATTAACTAGCAAGTCTTTTTGTACTTTAATAAGCTGATCAATTTGAGTTTGAACCATTTGAAAATGTTTAACAAGAATTTTAACATCATTAGAGGTTCTTTCCATAATATCCTTCAACTCAATAATAGCTCTAGTGTTTTCCATTAGATGATTTTGCACCCTTTTATTAAAATTATCTTGCTTAACAATAAAAACATCAAATTCTTCTAAGCATTGATTAGGAGGTTTAGAGTAAGGAATATCACCTTCATCAAAATGTTGGAGAGAGTGTACCTCAATAGTGGATGAGTGGGAGATTGTCTTACATAATTCTTCTATAGGAGGTAAATTCTTCACATCTGCAGCTTTAATTCCCTTCTCCTTAAGACATTTCGTAGCTTCCTTCATCACTTCATCATTTAGTTCAATAACTCCCCTCTTCTTTGATGTTGGTATAGGCGCAAGAATAGTTGGTTCAGGTATAGTTATCTCAAGTATAGCTGGTTCAGGAGGAGTCCAGTCTTCATAATTCTTGCTTATTTTAGCCATTAATTCCTCGGCTTCTTTGGGAGTCCTATTCCTGAAAATACAATCAGTACAACTGTCCAGGTATGTCCTAGATTCTTCAGATAGTCCATTATAAAATATATCAAGAAGCTCATTCTTAGGTAATGGACATCCAGCCTGTGCATGAATCAAAGCACAAAACCTTGCCCATGATTCAGGCATTATCTCTTTTTCTCCCTGTTTAAAATCAAAAAGTTCCTGCAAAATAGCATGTCTAGCACTAGGAGGAAAATATTTCTGCAGGAAAGTACTAATCAAGCAATCAGGGCTATCAATAGATCTAGGAGGTAAATTATTAAACCAAGTTTTGGCTTCTCCTTTCAGTGAAAAAGGAAAAAAATTTAGCAACAAAGTAGGCGCGCATCTTAATATCATCAGAAAACAGGCCACTCATGGTAGAAAGCTCAGTCATATGTGCTACCGCACTTTCATTCTTAGTCCCACAAAAAGGTTCTTTCTCAACAATAGCTATGTAAGACAGATCAAGGGAGAAATCATAATCCTTATATTTAATGTTTATGGGAGATGCAGCAAACTTAGCATTAGGAGACAATTTGGGTTTTATAGTACGCCTCTCAAGGAGACTCTTAATAGAACTCCTATCATGGGTGTTTTGACATTCTTTAATAAATTCATCGGTCATCTCAATATAACCGTATTCAATATCATAACTCTCTCTGGACTCAGGTGAACTGACAGGTGTAGTAGTGTCTTCATTGGGAGTTTCAGTATTTCTAGCTATAGTTCTAGCAATCGTAGCATCTAGAAAAAGACCTAATGAACCACTCTTATCAAGCACAGTAGAAGCAACATCATAAGTATCAGAAGTTTCAGATTTAGTAGTAGTAGCAGTGTGTGTAGCATGTGTATGTGGTGGTGTAAGGAGCCTACTCACAACGGATGGTGAATCAAGAGAAATAGAGGTGTTTAGAACCGTACCTCTTCTTGTAGTGGATGGTAAAATAGGAACCTTGCCATCACGAGACTTACCCATGATGGATGGATGGCAGCGAACAATAGTGAATCCAAGTGAACTTGATAAATAAAGCTATGCTCCCCAGCAACGGTGCCAGAAAATAGTCTTGATGACCCACAAGTATAGGGGGTGTATCGCAGTATTTTCGTGGGAAGTGAAACCCAATTTATTGATTCGACACAAGGGGAGCCAAAGAATCTTTATAAGCCTTAACAACTGAGTTGTCAATTCTGCTGCACCTGGAAACAATCTTGCTCCAGTAGTTTATCAGTAGCAACATTTTTGCAGTAGCAATAGTAAAGTAATAGCTGTAGTAAAGTAAAGACAGTAGTAATAATTGCAGTAAATAGTTGGATTAAAGCGCGGTAGGCATAGGGATGGATGGACGGGGGTTGCATGGAAAAGACAATTCATATGGCAATCAAGACATAGGGCATTTGTAGATAAATAAGATAAATCATCCAAGTACTAAATAATCATAGGCATGTGTTCCATATATAGTCATACGTGCTCGCAATGAGAACTTGCACAACATCTTTTGTCCTGCCAGCCCATTTGCAGCGGGGCCTCGAGGGAACTACTGGCAATTAAGGTGCTCCTTTTAATATAGCACCGGAGCAAAGCATTAACACTCAATGAACAC
The DNA here is from genome assembly GCA_023614405.1 of Avena insularis. NCBI lineage: Eukaryota > Viridiplantae > Streptophyta > Magnoliopsida > Poales > Poaceae > Avena > Avena insularis. The sequence continues at coordinate 229,122,152 of CM042694.1, read as the reverse complement.
ATGTGATCCTCACATCAAAGCCATTCCCTCCGGTTATCCCGATTGCTGCCACTTCGGGGCCTTTGGTTCCGGACAACAATATGTGTATACAACTTGCAGGTAAGACCATAAACAATACTATCAGAATGAATCAATAACATGTTCAGATCTGAAATCATGGCACTCGGGCCCTAGTGACAAGCATTAAGTATAACAAGTTACAACAAAGTCAAAAAGCACTAATAATAGATACTAGGCACCATGCCCTAACAATCTGATGCCATTACATGAACGATCTCATCCAATCCCTACCATCCCCATAGCCTATAGTAGGGGATTACTCACTCATAGATGGGGGAAACATGGATGGTCGATGGAGAAGCGATGGTGGTGATAAGGGCGATGATCTCCTCCAATTCCCCATCCCGGTAGGGTGCCAGAACGTAGTTTCTGGTTCCGAATCGCGGAATCTGGTGGTGGTGTTGCAATGGAACTCTTTCTAGAAAAACATTGAACCCCCCTTGGTTTTTAGGTCAAGAGGCAACTTATAGGCAAAGAGGGAGGCCGAGGGGGCAGCCGAGGCGTCCACAGCACCCCCAGGCACGGCCTGGCCTGGCCCGTACGGCCAGGTGGTGTGGGACCCTCGTGGCCCTACTCCGTCTCGTCTTCTGGCTCCGTGAGTCTTCTGGTGAAATAGAATTTTTGGCATATTTTCCGGGATTTTTCCTGATAGTTGATTTTCTGCACAAAAACTAAACACCAAGGTAATTCTGCTGAAAACAGCGCTAGTCGGTGTTAGTTGTATCCAAATCACACAAGTTTAGAGGAAGAATAATAGCAAAAGTGTTCAGGAAAGTAGATACGTTTTGGACGTATCACACACTGATTGGTTGTCATAGTTGTCACGCGGATCGTGCGCACCAACCATTGATCATGTGTGATACCACGAGGATCGTTGCACACATCGTGCCCTTCACAGTACAGCGTGAGAAAGCACGGACGTCTCCCTCAGCGAGCCTTCTACAAGAAGGAACACGAAGCCGTCCATGGAAAAAGTCGTCGACTGGTCATGTCATGTTTAATCAAGTATGAAAAGCCTACTACTTCTACTACAACACATGCACAGGGCAACGGGGTCATCGAGTGCACGGTTGTCGATGGAACGCTGCAATTTATTGCCACTTGATTTTAATAAGACATATCCCATTTTTATGCAGCGCTCTCAATCTCACTTCCAATTGGGCCCTACCGCAAGTAACTTCCATGCGTCAAGGGGGCCCCTCGAGTAGATCTAACATTGCTAGAAATTGGTTCTGCGCCACTTGCATGCAGTGGAATTGAGCTCTGCCATGAGCGTGTTTTCAATGCAGTTCTAAAGTGGATATCATGGTTGTTTCAAAAAAAGGAACCCAAAAAAAGGGTGGAGATCGTGGTAGCCCCATCCCCTCGCCCACCACACGTGTCCACTCGAAGACTACGAATAGTCCAGTGTTTATAAACCCGCTCGGCCTTCTTGTTCCACGAGCTCATCACATTATCCCCAATCTGTCTAGTCCTAAAACCCCAATCTGCACCTACCGTGCACGCTGAAGCTCCTTCTCTTGCACCACCTCCTGCCCTAGGTGCGCCATGAAGCGTACGCGTGGATACGAGCCGGTGGTGAAGCCAGGTTAAGGCGCAGCAGCGGATGGCTCGGTCCTTGCCAAGCAGGCGGAGGAGTCTTCTCCACGCACGAATGCCGCTCGTCGCCGTGCCATCGAGGGTTCGAGCTCATCTGTCCAGCTAGTAGTCGTCGTCGTCGAGCAGCAGGTGGCCGACAACATCGTGGTGCCAGCGGAAGATCTGGATGGGGGCAGGCGACAGGCGGAGGCAATCTGGTGCTCTACATCAACAACCCCATCGCCATCCAAGAAATCGTCGATGCAATTATAGAGAATGACGAGTTCGAGGAGGAGGTCCCCGATGAGGAGTTTGAGGTACTACATTGCTAGCTTCTCTAGTCACAGCCCCAGATTTCACTATTTATACATAGGATTTGCTCAATTGTGTATAGATTCTTTTGCTCTTGAAGTAGGGTAGTATATATATGGTTCGAACGGTCGATTGATGCATCTGCCATCTAGTCACAAAACCCCAATCCATCTAGTCACAAAACCCAAATCTGCTAATCTGCCATCTAGTTGAGTTTGCTAGTTGAGTGTTGATTTCGATACACAACATGCCTATAACATTATATTTCTATTCCTTACTAAGCCCAAATGATTCAATTTTGCCTCAAAATAGTGCAAGGGAGACACATCTGGTGGTGTCGTTTTCTTAGGGATGGTTAGTGAACCTGAGGCAGCAATATACATAAACAATATAGGTTGTGATGTTGATATTTTGGTTCTGCAACTCCAACTCTGAAAAAAATAATGAGGCCCTTAATTTATTCTCAGATGGAACCAATATATATAATCCTTGTATTGTTTCTGATCTTTGAATGAGTCGTATGATGCATATGTATATCCCTGAATATTGTTTTGTACGATTATATTTCAATTTCTTATTGTGGCCAATGATTCAAATTTTCCCCAAAAGAGAGGCAGACACATTGGTGTCAGGTTTTTTAGGAATGAGTTAGCGAACCTAGGGCCATGTACAAGAACAATATAGGTTGTGCAATTATTACTTAGTTCGCTTACGCTATCCCTGAATAAACTTATGAGGCTGCAATCTTGATTCTACATTCATAAAACTATGATATTTGAATTATCTATTCCATGCATTCATAGTGTATAAAAATTACATTTCAGTTTGTCACCGAGGCCGATGATTGAAATTTTCCCCAAAAGAGTTCAAGGGGAGACACATATGATGGTGTCGTGTTTTAGGGATGGGTTGGTGAACCTGAGGCAGCAATGCACACAAACAATATAGATTGTGATGTTGGTACTTTGGTTCCCCAACTCCATCTCTGAAACAAATTATGAGGCCCTTTATTTATTCTCATATGGAACTACGTATATGATCCTTGAATTGTTTCTAATCTTTGAATGATTCGTATGATGCATATGTATATGAATGGTTTTGATCATAAGTATTTTTAACATGTACCTAAAGATTAATTGTTTGGTTCTTTTATTTATAATTACAATATTTAGGTTGTTTTTGTACCTGACTATGTATATCCCTGAATATTGTTTTGTACGATTAAATTTCAATTTCTTATTGTGGCCAATGATTCAAATTTGCCCCAAAAGAGAGGCAGACACATTGGTGTCAGATTTTTTCAGGGATGAGTTAGCGAACCTTGGGCCATGTATAAGAACAATATAGGTTGTGCAATTGTTACTTGGTTCACTTACGCCATCCCTGAAGAAACTTATGAGGCTGCAATCTTTATTCTACATTCATAGAACTATGATATTTGAATTATCTATCGCATGCATGCGTTCATAGTGTATAAGAATTATATTTCAGTTTGTCACCGAGGCCAATGATTGAAATTTTCCCCAAAAGAGTTCAAGGGGAGACACATATGATGGTGTCGTGTTTTACGGATGGGTTGGTGAACCTGAGGCATTAATACACACAAACAATATAGGTTGTGTTGTTGGTACTTTGGTTCGCCAACTCTATCTCTAAAAAGATTATGAGGCCCTTGATTTATTCTCATATGGAACTACATATATGATCCTTGAATTGTTTATGATCTTTGAATGATTCGTATGATGCATATGTATATGAATGGTTTTGATTATAAGTATTTTTAACATGTACCTGAAGATTAATTGTTTAATTTTTTATTTATAATTACAATATTTAGGCTTGTTTTTGTACCTGACTATGTATATCTCTGAATAATTTTTTGTACGACTACATTTCAATTTCTTATTGTGGTCAATGATTCAAATTTGCCCCAAAAGAGAGGCACACACATTGGTGTCAGATTTTTTCAGGGATGAGTTATCGAACCTGGGGTGATGTACAAGAACATTATAGGTTGTGCAATTGTTACTTGGTTCACTCACTCCATCCCTAAAGAAACTTATGAGTCCCCTAAATTTATTATACATACACTCTGATGCAATTAATTGTCATTGTGTTGAGATGAAATGATATATGAACTGATCAAACTATTGCTGAGATGCTTTCTCTTTGATATCCATGGATATATCGTCTTACATATACATGTTGTAAATTCTTGAGTTGTAATACAATTCAATCATATGTATGAGTTCTAAATTATGTTCTTAAAAATCAACAAGAGGAAGATGATGAAGTGGATGATAGCAAGGAATCTCGGGACAACAAGAGCCGCTACATGCTGAGGCGGTTACGGTGTGGGCTAATCCGTTTCTACCGTAGGGGGAGACTATTTTGCACATTATGTGGTAGAGCAATCAACGTGGACCTCGACAACCTAATCCAACACGCTGTGGGCATTGCTAGAGGCGGAGGCAGAAGTCATTGGCCGATTACCTTGGCGCGGCACGCATCCTTTGGCAAATTCCTCCAGGATTATGTCAGGACTAGCTTGTATCCCCTCGACTAGGCTGTCCCTGCGTCCTGCTGATGCCCCTGCCCTGCTAGGCATCTCCGTGTCCCAGCCTCCTGCTGTTGCCCCTGCTTTTATTTTGTTTTAGTTAATTATTACCTGTGTGTGGCATGTAAGACAATATATCCGTGATATATCTGGTGAACCTTCTATATATATTAATCTACTCATTTATATGGAGTGCCTTAAAAAATTTAGTGTTCAATTATATTATTGATCATGCTCATGCACACTACAAAATATTTCTAGTGCTCGATTATATTATAATTGTCAAGGAATACATCAATATGTTAAATTGGTCGAAATTTTGTATTGAAGTAACTAAATGATCTCACATCGGTGGTGGACGTTGGCAGAAGCGGAAGGCATCAACCGAAGACCTTGGAGCGGCACGCGGTCTTCAACAAATTCTTTACAGGTTCAACAATGGGTTGCCACTGCCCAGCTCCGAATTCGCTTGCAGGTTCAACATGGAAGAACTTGAGCTACCACAGAGACCTCGGCAGAGGTGGCAGAATTGGTGCGGGTGCGACCATGGTGACGGCAAGCTCGGATTCTGGGGGAGGAAAACAGGACCGAGCATGGTCGACATGGTGACAGGAACCAATTCTCGTCCCCGCACCGTGCCATGGGTGCGGCCATGGTGAGGGCGAGCTCCGACTCGGGATGGGGAGGAGAGCGGAGCTGAGCAGGTTCATCACGTCCCAGCTCCGCGCCATGGCCGCGACCATAGATTGCCACTCTAGAGAAGAAGAAGACGTGTAGTGGATACCAGCACCAACGCTGCAAGCCTACAGGGAGGAGAGCAGGGCCGAGCAGGTTCGTCCATGTACCAGCTCTGTGCCATGGCCGAGACGCGCCATAGATTGTCACTCCGGGGATGAAGAAGACTCGTAATGGATGCAGGTGCCAACACTACAAGCCTAATTGACGCCTAAGCGACGGGAGCGACATAACAGCTAAAATTGATAAGGGGGGCCAACTTGACGGCCGTTAGCCTGATATTTTGTATTGAAACGTAAAGTTGAATTCGTGCTGAAAAAGACCCTCTGAGTATTTGGCACGCCAATTGTAGTCATCACGGCTGATTACAGGCAACTTGGGTACAGTGTTGCCTGGGAGCATCAAGTTTCGGGCCGCAAAATGATATTCCCATGGTGTGTGTCTAGGTAGGTGTATGTGGTGTGAGCTGTCGCACATGTGTGTGCGTGTGTTGAGTGTGTGGGTCATGCATGGTGCGCCTGGGTGTGTGCGTTGTGTGGGGTGTGTGCTGGTTGGTGTGCATTGCGGCGACGGGTGCGTGTGTGCATTGCCTGGCGACAGCGGGGTAGGGATTAGGTGTGTGGTAGGTGTCTAAGACTTGGGTTTGGGGTGGTACGTGGCTGGCTGGGCCTTGGGCCTAGCCGGCTGCCTCCCCTAAAAACTCTTTTATTTTTATTTTTTTAAAAGACTTCTATAAATAGCTTTGACAAATAAAATATCCAAATAGACCTAGGTTTTTAATTTGAAGTTAAAGGAGGAGACTAGTTAGAAAACAAAATAGGATTTTGGTGAAAATATTTTAGAACAAAAATATGCATGATGTCATGATGATGCACAAAAAGAAAATATCAAGCAATTTTTATTTTGGAATATTTTCCGGGCATTACAACTCGACACCACTAATAATGGATCTCGTCCCGAGATCCAAGCAAAAACATCGGGGGGTGATCGGATCTTCTTGCGTCGAGTAGATGGTCGCGGCACCACTAATAAGAATTATTGCTCTGTCTTGAACTTGTCGACACCACCAACAAGGGGTCATTGCTCACGTTCTTCGAGAGAACACTCCGGAGAGGCAAAAGGTAGAAGTAAAGATATCAGAAGATAAAGCCACCTCTAACTTTCATGGAAGAAGTAAAAATTGCATTGATCCACCCGTTCAATGTAACAGGAGCTAATGATAAGAGTAGTGGTGTGGCCCCGACTCCATCCCGCACTCAAAGCATTACTCTGTACATGAATAGGAGAGTTGTGCAACCAAACTCTATGAATTCAGATTGAAGATCTTGAAAAGCAGTGTTCTAGAAGTTTCAGAAAAGGGATCCACAGATAATAAGATCGTCATCTTAGTAGTCCCAAAACATCGAAAACATATGATGAAAGATCAAATAGAGTGAATACCAAATGTAGAACCACCATTGCAAAAGGAAGGAAGTGGAACCCTACAGGTACGACGGAAACCCAACCATGAGAATCCTAGTCTTGAAGAAGGTAAGGGAGCAGATTCAAACATGCAAAGATAAGAGGAGGAATAATAGAGGTAAGGAGTAAAATCAGAGATAATCAGATCTATCCAACGCATTACTAGCAAAATAATTTTGACACTAGACATCGTCCGTTGACAAGGTTAACCTACAGGTCTGATACCACTTGTAACGCCCCCGAATCAGGTCTATGCAGATCTCAGCATTTCCCGCCAAAACCCGCATAGAAGCGATTCAAGGATGCCCACCAGACACTTTTGTGTGGGTGGGTTTTATTACAAGTAGTTACATCACAATAGTTTACAGTAAAATCCACAAGAACATATATATACAACAATGACTCAATGAGTCAAGAATACAAATGATACAATTCAAACATACAAATCATGAAGAATGCCAAATTGTATCCGAGTACAGATAAGAACCAAATGGGACTAATCAAGCGGTGTCCATAACCCTACTCAGGCCAAGCCGAACGGAAAACCTTTCTAACGTCATCGAACACATACCTGCCAAAGGGTGCCAACAGAGGGCAAAGGAAAACAGAAAGGGAGCGGTCAGTACTGAGGCCAGTACACGGCGAGACTAGAATTCGGCGGCTCTCGCCTACATAGACATGGTGGGCTCAGCGGCAGCAAATCTTGCACTATCTAACTTATAGAGACACGCTACAACTTCGGCTATTAGAGCAAGATAGGAGAGCACTATATAGTAACTATAACATAACACCAAACATAACCCATCCGAAGATTTCCCCCTCGAAGACCAGTCGAGGAAGTCCTCTTGCAGAACACACAGGGTGGCAGTTTTAATTATTCAATTGTTTAGTTGGTAAGACTAATTACTAGTCATATTATTAGGGACAAAGCATTAGTGCCGTTGTCTATGATCATGACATTGTACTCCTGAGGCGTCCATAACCATGGACACATGGCTTCTCAAATGATTTACCCTGCAGGGGTGCACTACTCTACTCCAACGCATGTTCAACCCTTCAAGCAACATATTACACGTGCCTTTCAAATCTCACAGCAAGAATTGTCCCATAACTACGTGTGTATCTAGAGGTATCACCTATTGTATTGACCCAACCAGGAGGCATGACGATTCTCAAAGGAGGTACAGTGTTTGCGACCACGGTCGAGAAGGATCGGATCTCCACTACGAAAGATGACCTCTTGGCCGAACCATATTTATGTATGCAATGCAGGTGCTGTCCACCAAAATATCATATCATCACCATGTCCGAAGACATATTATAGTCACCATGTCCGAGGATATATTATGCGTATGCACTAAATGGAAAACCAATTTGTGACCCTCTAGATAAACGAATAGCGCCGGTAGTTGAGGGGATCCCAGAGGCACCCATGTTTGGTTAGCACGATCAACTAAGAATTGGTATTGTAGAATGAACGGGTCCTAAGTCGACTCAAGCAGTTCCCAATGGTGGTCCCTGCCAGGGCCTTATCATTAAGTGAAGCCATAACTAGCAACATTAGATTAATTATCTTATCACCAATAATATCCAAGTATCATCTTCCACCTGTATGAGAGCGATACTAAGCATGCCCACGACTCACAAGAGCAAAGCTAGCTAAGCAAAAAGATGCAATAGGATAACCAAGGCAATATAGTGGAACAGGTAAATAATGGAATAGTACTAAAGTATCGATAATAAGGATAGCAATAGATCAAAGGAAGGAAGTAAATACTATAAATGCAAAATAGGTAGAATAGGGGAGAATGCTCGCCTGAGAAACCCAGTCAGGTAGCCGGAGGTTTGTCGTATCTCACATCGACTCATCATCCTATCCGATGAAGAAGCAAACTACTAGAAGAGACAACAGATGCAATATTCAATGACGCGACAAAAAGATCGGGCATGGTCATGATATGATGCAAGGCATGGAAATATGCAATCCCACTTAGCAGTATTAAGAGAATCAGGGTTCCGACAATTAATATTATGGTTCAAGTTATTTAGATACCCGCAATTTAAATGTTGACTTAATAAGACAAAACATGGCATCGGTTTACTACACAAATATAAATGTAGTCGAGATAAGACATAAATATCCCACATATAGCCTCCATATTTAATTTAGGTGAATTTCTATTTAATCCAAACCATATGATAATATGTATACAAGCATGTAAAATTTAATATGTAATAAGTTATATTATATTTATCAAAATATGGGAGGGTTTTACGTTCACACTTTTAGGTTCGGAGTTCTTGGGTTCTAATGGATCGGTCTTCGGGGAAACGGCCTTCAGGTTCCTTGATCGAGGGTCTTGGAATTCTATGAAGGAGACCTTGTCAATCCGGCATCATCGCCTCGAGGTTCCATGACAGAGTACTTGGGGTTCCCACTTTGATTGCCTGGGTTAGACTTGGGTTGCTTGTGAACATTGAGATCTTGCCGAACCGATTGACACCACGGTCACGGTCACATTCTTATGTCTTGTTGATGATGCCGGAACCAGAGTGGTCATGGCTTGAGAGCAAGAACACCACACCCATACATCATCGGTACAAGATCTTAGAGAGCCATACTCAAAGGATTACTCATCTGACATGATCGTCGGAACATGATCGTCGCGTGCTTTCCATATACCGAGGGCTGCTGCGATGACATGGTGATTTGTCGGGTTGTTGGACGACTCCTTGTTATCCTTGTGCGAGGGATGCTCCCACCATGCCGAGGTTCATGAGGGCAGAGCGATGGAAAGCTGACCGAGGGTCATCATCTGCTGGCTGAGTTGTGAGGAGGTAGGTTTGGGCAGCGACAATGGCGGTCTCTGCTGTTTTTGCTTTTATGTTTCCCACCGAATCTATTCTCATAAACGACAAATCAAAATTGGCCAGCTCGCGTCTTTCGGCCTCCAGGATGCGCTACAACCATGAAGTTCCTCTCCTTGGTGGTGCTCCCCCAGTTATGCTGCCGAATCCATGGGTGGAACTTAGCTACGCCCGCTATAGACTGGATTCGTTAGCTAGTCTCTTCCTTTCTTCGAGTTGCCTCTACAATCTGAGCAGTTCCTTTCTTTTATGGTGGAGGAGGTACTGATAGGCCATTAGTTCTTCGCGCGTAGCATCTCCCGCCAATGGTACTCTGCTTGAGACAACGTCTCTTGCCTTCTGCCATGTTTCTGGTGGCAGCCAAAGTGTGAGCCGTTCACCATCGCATGCTCCTTACCTTCCTTGTATGATGCGAGTGTTGGGGGTATCGTCCCTGTTCCTGCTGTGTCCTGCATCATCATCCGATGGAATATCATTGAGGTCAAGGATCGGTTACCATTGGAGTCCTGAGGTGTCGAGGTCCTTCTCCAATGATCACGCATACTTAATGATGCGTCATGTACAAGTTTTATCATTATCGGATCCATAGGAGATACTGTCATGGAAACTAGTGAAGTCCCATGGGTTCTGTTCCGGGTAAGATTCGGTCATCCTGATTCCAGAGTCAGCACTTTCCTCAGTTTTGTCTAGTTTGACGTTTGCCGGGATTGAGCCGCGTAGCGGTGTTAGCTACGAGTCTGACTCAAAAGAGAGATCATCGTATAGATCGGCCAGATCCCCCAGATCTACATGGTTTTTGTGGCTTTCCTTGACGTTGGTCAGCTGCGGTGTGGCTTCTCCAGATGAGCCAATAGAGGATGTAGGTATCTCTATAGGCTCTGCTGTTGTGGTTGACGGACCCGAGTAGATCGGGGCCGATAGGCAGAGACTTTCGGATTCCCCCACGCGGAAGTGGAAGGATCCAATCATGAGATCGGTCTCTTTGTTAAAGTCGACAGATGCCGAAACAGGGGTGAGCGGGTGTGGATCGACGAGATTACGGATCTTACCAGCCTCAGTTGTCGGGTTGTTGCTTGGTGAGGAGGGGGGCGCCGAATCGGTGAATCTAGCATTCAGATTTTCCATAGACGCTGCCAATTGATGGGGGCTACCCAGCTGCGGTACCAAAGTTCGAGGGTGTAACATCCCAAAACTTCAAGCCAAGAGTATCAAAGATCAAATCATCCAAAATTAGGATTAACAAAAACTTTTCCATATTTAAAATGAAAGCATTCATATATGTGTGCATTTAAAATAGGAGTTGTTTTGAATTGCCATGATTGTGTGATACTTTGCTTGTAAAATGTTTCTTAGGTGATTTAAACATCATCTACATCATTCCCAAACTTTTCCTAAAAGAAATCAAATCAAAAAGAATTAAAATGAAGGAATGGTCATTTGGACAAATTTAACTCTCATGCCTACTTTGGCTATTCCTAGTACTCAATTCTTAATAGAAACAATTCTTGATCTTTACACGCCTTGGTAGTACACATAATGAGGTACCAAGGCCCACCTTTTGATCTTCTAAAAACATTCTGGAAACTATTTTAAATGGCAGTTCAAAATTGAATCTAATGCATATGCATAGATCACCCCTATTTCAAAAACCATGTATTTGAGCTCCATTTTCAAAACCCTTGCAACCAGAGACTACCTAGCACTAGTGGAGATCACCCAAAATCTTTGAACTCAAAATTCAAAACTTTTTCTCTTGCGGCCATTTCATCAAACACTTGGCAAGCAGATTACAAACTAAACAAATTTTACTATTTTAAATAGTGTCCTAGCCAAACTTGTTCCCCAAATTGCCAACAAAAACCTCTCCACTACTCCCCCTAACCCTCTCTAGCCCAGCCCCACACTGTGCCACGACCAAATGGTCATGGCCATTAAGGCCGAACCACCACTTGGGCACCCCACCAGCGACAGCAAGCCACAGCCACCGCCAGCGCCATCCACCGTGTCCTGGAGATAGCCAGTGGTCCACCTCCACCGTCCAACCAGCCCTAGCCCAAGGACAGCGACCAGAACAAGCAGGAACCGCCATGCCTAGTGCCACTGGACCATGCCGACGCCGCCCACAGAGCGCGTCCTATCCCCGCGTGCACAAGCCGCCGCTCGACACCAGCCCGTGCCCACCGCTCCGCCTCGACCTAGAGAACAGGGTTGTTTTCTAAATAACTTGAAATAAATGATGAACCTTGACTTGACCACAACAGGGTTATGTAGATGAAAATAGCTTCCCAACTTAAGTGATTTTAGACTTTTATTTTATCTTTTCTTGCTTCAGAACTCAGCTTAGGTTTCAAACTTAACTTGATAGTTATTCTCTCAATTCAGTACTTTAACTTAGAATCATAACCCTTGCTAGTAGTAGTTTGCGAGTACTTAAAGAGTACTCATGGCTTTTGTCCCTGGCTATTATCATGGCCAAACTATGAAGGAGATTATCAAGATGATGGTCAGCGGGACGGATATGATAACTAGGACTATCTGCCTTCGTCAGCATTGCCTGTGCCCCTGAAGATGGATCCCACCGCTACGCTATCGTTTATTTCCGCTTCTTGTTGTATTGAAGACTGGATCATGAGATCCTTATTTGTGTAAAACCTTATGTATGGTTTGTAATGGATGATGTACTGTGATATCCAATCCGTTATGTCTCGCAAAAATGGTAATCCAGGATTGCAGGTATGGCATAACTGCATCCGGATTAAAATCCGGGTGTTGACAAGTTGGTACCAGAGCCATCCTGACCATAGGAGACCCTAGTTAGAATGGACGTCCAAACCAAAAACTTAGCTTCAAAACCAAAGTGAGTATTTGAAAAACTATTTCCCCTCTTACCCTTGTGAACTCATTCTTTCTCAAAAATACATATTCCTCAAAATTCTTACATTACTACTTAAAATTTGACACACGTGATCACTTCACTAATTTCCTCATCCTAAATTCTTGTAGATGGAGACTCAGTTTAGCAAGTTTTACCAGTTGGGAAACGGAGGTCAGCTGATCTTCGAGAGGGATCTGGATTCACTGTCAGAATTTGGGGACGCCCACATCCGGAGTTTCTTGGAGCTCAACTTCCAGGACCCCCAGGAGGAGACCTACAATGGCTAGTCACCGCAGATCTTCGAGGAAGCATTGAAGCACCTACTTCCGGGAGAATTTAGTTCTCTGTGAGAGAGAACAACTGGCTACATGGATTAGCCAGGGCAATGCATGAAGCTCTCGCACGTCTATGTGCCCTCAGTGTCAACAAGATTCAAGGGACCCGTTTTTCCCACTATGCAAGACGTGACTTCATGGGAATGCCGATGGAGATGCCAAGTCACCCAGAGTTGAGGCGCCAAGTGGAGAACCTTGACTTCTTGCTTCATGACCGACAGTAGGAACTGGACAATGCCAGAGAGTTAGCCAACCAGAACCCTGCAATTGCTAACCAGAAGGCCCAGACTTTCACACTGCTCGTCCAAGATCGCCAGTCTCTTCGTCGCCAGCGTGCAAAAAAGGATCGCACCATCGCCCGTCTTCGCAAGAAGGTGGACGACCTCGAGAAGACCGTCAAGGAGCAGGAAGCTCAGCTTGCCGCCAAGGAAGAAGATGATGAAGGAGAAGACATCCAGGGAGATATGGATTCTTACCTCAGCAACGATGACGACTTTCTGGCAGAGGATGCTGTGGACTTCTACACAGATGATGAAGACTCCGACTTCATCGACAATGAGTAGATGCACTAGAGCACTGTCGTAGCATGAGATGTATCATCTCATTGTATCGTAGTTTGCAGAATGGTTCTTCAAACCATCTGTTTTCCCTTTGATTGTTGTGGTGTGTTGTATCGCAGCTTGCTTGCATGAATGAGAATGAAGTTAGTTGAAAAACCCGAGTCTAACTCAAAGTTGTAGCTTTGAAAACCCAAAACCATGACCCTTAGAATTTCCCTCTTACCCCTATATCTATCTCAATCTTCAGATGACTCGTGGAAACCAAGGAGGGAGCAGCTCATCGCAGGACCCAATGCTGCAGATCTTGCAGAATCTCATCGCAGACCGTGAAGCAAGCAGGGCCGAGCGTCAAGCCAACTTGGCGACATTGCAACAGATCACCCAAATGGCTCTCAACAACCAAGGACATGGAAATCAGGATCACCATGGATCTAAACTCAAAAAATTTCAGAACACCCATCCCCAATCTTCAACCAATCTGAAAACCCATTAGATGATGATGACGTTACGTACCATGGAAAACAACCTAGAAGTTGCAGGAGTTGATGAGAATGAGAAAGTTCTCTTCGCCACTCACTATCTGGCGGGAGATGCAAGAGCTTGGTGGAATAGCGTCCGCAACATGAACCATGGCCAGGTGATGACCTGGGAAGCATTCAAGGTCAAGTTCAGCCGCACCCACGTGCCGCAAGGTCTTGTCAACAGGATGAGAGATGAATTCCGGGAACTGAAGCAAGGAAGATTGACTGTAGTAGAGTACCGTGACAAATTCTTGTCACTTGCCAGATATGCACCGAATGAAATCAACACAGAGGCCAAGAAGAAAGAGAGATTCTTAAACGGACTGCATGATGAGATGCGATCGTCTCACAACATCCGCTTCGGGATCTTGAAGAGCTAGTCAACTCGCCATTCGGATGGAAGGGAAGATTAACCAGCAAACGACAACCGCAAGCGTCAGATGATGCATCGATCGATCCATTAGTCACCGAAGTACCGTCCTAACCCCTCACCAGATATGCACCAAGGAACAACCAACCCCAAATTCTCGCCTAAGCTACCCCAATCAGAAGCGGAGGAAATGTGAAGCCTGGAGGAAACAATCACAACTCCGCAACACCAACAACTTCAACCGTGTTCTCCCAAGAGCAACAACAACAACATCGCCCCAGAATCGGCAGCAATGTTGTGCTCATTGCCAAGAACAAGTCCCGGATCACTTGTTTCGAGTGTGGAGTGAAGGGTCACTACTCCAATGAGTGTCCCAAGAAGATCGCCAATGCCCTGTGAATGCCCAGCTCAGCAGCGTCATGTTCAACCAGGCAGGAGATTTGCCCTGTGGAACCAGCAAGAATCAAGAATCGTCTCTTCCACATGAACGCAGAAGAAGCCCAGGAAGCACCAGATGTAGTGCTGGGTATGTTTTCTGTCAACTCAGTTTTAGCAAGAGTATTGTTTGATTCTGGAGCATCGCATTCATTTGTCACCGAAGAATTTGTATGCACTAGTAAGATTCGCCCCACGAACCTGAAGCATGTCATGATAGTTCAAATCCCCGGTTCAACCACAAAAGCTAGAAAAATTTGCAAAGCTGTACCTATCAGAATACATGTGATAGATTTTTATGCCAACCTAATTGTACTTGGAACCAAAGGCTTGGAAGTAGTACTAGGTATGGACTGGATGTCAAGGCATAAAGGACTGATAGACTGTGCTAAGAAAGCCATCACTATGACCAGTAGTTCTGGAGTAACCGTCGAACATATCTCTGAAACCTTACCCCATCAATTCAAATGCAACAAAAGTGTAGCCCTGCCTACCATTGACCAAGTCAGAGTAGTCTGTGAATACCCCGACGTATTCCCAGATGAATTGCCAGGTATGCCCCCGGATAGGGATATAGAGTTCATTATCGAACTAATCCCCGGAACCGGACCTATAGCACAGAGACCCTATACCATGAACCCCTCAGAGTTAGTAGAACTGAAGAAGCAGTTGGATGCGATGTTAGCAACCGGCTTGATTCAGCCAAGTGCATCGCCATGGAGATCACCAGTGTTATTCGTCGACAAGAAAGATGGAGGCAACCGTCTGTGTACAGACAACAGAAAGTTTAATGATGTCACCATCAAGAACAAGTACCCTTTGCCAAAGATAGAGGATCTATTTGATCAGTTGACTAGAGCTCAGGTATTCTCAAAGATTGATCTTAGGACTGGTTATCACGTACTTAAGATTCGTGCAACGGATATTCTGAATACCGCCTTTACTACTCGCTATGGTTTATACGAGTATACGGTTATGTCTTTTGGATTAACCAATGCCCCTGCTTATTTCATGAATCTCATGAATAAGATCTTTATGAATTTCTTAGATAAGTTTGTAGTTGTGTTTATCGACGACATCCTTATCTACTCCAAGTCAGAAGAAGAGCATGAGAAACATCTGAGAATCATCCTAGAAACCCTCAGAGAGCATCAGTTATATGCCAAGTTCAGCAAGTGTGAGTTTTGGCTGAAAGAAGTAGGATTCCTAGGACATATTGTGTCTGCCGGAGGAGTCTCTGTTGATCCCAGCAAGATCAAAGATGTCGAAGAATGGGAAGCCCCAACAAATCAAACCCAAGTTCGTTCATTTCTCGGATTAGCGGGATATTACCGCAAATTCGTAGAAGGATTCTCGAGCATAGCCCGACCAATGACCCAATTGTTGAAGAAGGACAAGAAGTTTGAATGGACAGACAAGTGTGAAGCCGCCTGTGAGCTGAAGAAGAGATTGATATCAGCCCCAATTTTGATCATGCCAGACATCAAGAAGCCGTTTGATGTGTATTGTGATGCATCCAAGATTGGTCTAGGATGTGTATTGATGCAAGAAGGCAAAGTCATCACGTATCTGTCTCGACAACTGAAGCAGCATGAGCAGAACTATCTGACCCATGATCTTGAGCTAGCAGCTGTGGTTCTAGCGTTGAAGACATGGCGTCATTATTTGATGGGTAATCGCTATGAGATTTGCTCAGATCATAAGAGCTTGAAGTATATCTTCACCTAGAAGGAGTTGAATATGAGGCAAAGAAGATGGATAGAGTTAATCAAGGATTATGACCTTGACATTCACTATCACCCCGGCAAAGCCAACGTGGTAGCGGATGCTCTTAGCATATTGTCGTGTAGTCTTAACACCATGATCCAAGAGAAGCAACCAAGTTTGTATGAGGAGTTGGAGCAGTTCGGGACTGAGTTAGTTAGCAAAGGCTTCCTAGCTAGCATTGAACTTCAACCCACGTTGATTAGCCAAATCAAGGAAGCCCAGAAGGGGAATGAAAGTATCGATGGAATCAAACGTCGTATTGGTACAGGCAAAGTACCTAGATTCATCGAAGACGAAGAAGGTGTACTGTGGTTCAAGGGACGTATCTGTGTACCAGCAGATTCAGAGCTGAAGGAAATTATCATGAAGGAAGCTCATGATACTCTTTATTCTATCCACCCCGGAGGAACAAAGATGTATCAGGATTTGAAAGAGCAATTTTGGTGGCACAAGATGAAGAGAGAGATCGGAAGCTACATCGCCAAATGTGACATTTGTCAAAGAGTCAAAGCAGAGCATCAGAGACCTGCAGGATTATTGCAACCATTGCAGATTCCGGAATGGAAATGGGATTCCGTCGGAATGGACTTTGTCACCGGTTTACCTACTTCTAGTAGGGGAAATGACTCAATCTGGGTCATAGTTGATAGACTATCCAAGGTAGCCCACTTCATACCAGTCAAGACAACCTACCAGAGTGCAAAGCTAGCAGAGTTGTACATTGCTAGAATTGTTAGTCTGCATGGAACCCCCAAGACCATCGTATCAGATCGAGGAACCCAGTTTACTTCAAGATTTTGGCAGAAAGTTCAGGAAGGTTTAGGAACCAAGTTGAATTTCAGTACCGCTTATCACCCGCAAACTGATGGACAAACAGAGAGAGTCAACCAGATCTTGGAGGATATGCTTAGAGCTTGTGTGTTGGAATACGGATCAAAATGGGAAGACTGCCTGCCCTTCGCAGAATTCTCATATAACAACAGTTATCAGGCTAGTTTGCAGATGGCACCCTTTGAATTCCTAAACGGGAGAAAGTGTCGTACCCCTTTGAATTGGTCGCAAGTAGGAGAGAGTCAGATCTTTGGACCCGACATTCTCCGAGAAGCAGAAGAGAAAGTTCACAAAGTTCGTGAGCACCTCAAGACCGCCCAATCCAGACAGAAGAGCTATGCTAACAAGAGAAGGAGATACCTGACTTTCAATGTCGGAGATTTCGTATATCTCAAGGTTTCACCATTGAAGGGAACTCAACGCTTTAGTCTGAAGGGAAAGTTAGCTCCTAGATATATCGGACCTTTCAAGATTCTGAACCACCGAGGAGAAGTATCGTATCAACTGGAACTTCCTGAAGAGATGTTAGCCATCCACAATGTCTTCCATACCTCGTTACTTCGCAAATGCTTGGAAGTGCCTGAGAAGACTGAAATTTTCAAGAATATCGATCACAGAGCAGTGGAAATCAACAATGACCTGACCTATCGGGAAGTGCCCATTTGTATCTTATAAGAAGCCTACAGAACCACCAGGACCAGGAGTATCAAGTTTCTCAAGATTCAGTGGAGCAACCATACCGAGGAGGAAGCCACTTGGGAGCGCGAGGATTACATTAGGACAGAGTTCCCAGATCTCTTTAGTTCCTAGTTTTCTTGTAAATCTCGGGACGAGATTTTATTCAAGGGGGGAAGGTTTGTAACATCCCAAAACTTCAAGCCAAGAGTATCAAAGATCAAATCATCCAAAATTAGGATTAACAAAAACTTTTCCATATTTAAAATGAAAGCATTCATATATGTGTGCATTTAAAATAGGAGTTGTTTTGAATTGCCATGATTGTGTGATCCTTTGCTTGTAAAATGTTTCTTAGGTGATTTAAACATCATCTACATCATTCCCAAACTTTTCCTAAAAGAAATCAAATCAAAAAGAATTAAAATGAAAGAATGGTCATTTGGACAAATTTAACTCTCATGCCTACTTTGGCTATTCCTAGTACTCAATTCTTAACAGAAACAATTCTTGATCTTTACACCCCTTGCTAGTACACATAATGAGGTACCAAGGCCCACCTTTTGATCTTCTAAAAACATTCTGGAAACTATTTTAAATGGCAGTTCAAAATTGAATCTAATGCATATGCATAGATCACCCCTATTTCGAAAACCATGTATTTGAGCTCCATTTTCAAAACCCATGCAACCAGAGACTATCTAGCACTAGTGGAGATCACCCAAAATTTTTGAACTCAAAATTCAAAACTTTTTCTCTTGCGGCCATTTCATCAAACACTTGGCAGGCAGATTACAAACTAAACAAATTTCACTATTTTAAATAGTGTTCTGGCCAAACTTGTTCCCCAAATTGCCACCAAAAACCTCTCCACTACTCCTCCTAACCCTCTCTAGCCCATCCCCACACTGTGCCACGACCAAATGGTCATGGCCATTAAGGCCGAACCCCCACTTGGGCACCCCAATGCGACAAGCCACGCCACGCCAGCACCATCCACCATGTCCTGGAGATAGCCAGTGGTCCACCTCCACTGTCCAACCAGCCCCAGCCCAAGGACAGTGACCAGAACGACCAGGAACTGCCGCGCCCAGTGCCACCGGACCATGCCGACGCCGCCCACAGAGCGCGCCCTGTCCCCGCGTGCACAAGCCGCCGCTCGACACCAGCCCGCGCCCACCGCTCCGCCTCGACCTAGAGAACACCCCAGACACCTCCGTTCGCCGCCCAAAGCCCCACAGCCACCGCTCGCTGTGGACACAGCCTGCCGCAGAGCGCCACCACCCCGACCGATGCCACCGCCCCACGGCGCATTGAAGCGCTTAGAGCACCGCCGGGACCGCCCATCGATCGCCATCCCCAGCCATGCCGCTAGCTCGCCGTAGCCATGTCGCCACCATCGACCGCCCATCCCGCTCGGTCTCACCGTCGAGCCTATAAAAGGAGCCCTCCCCAGCACCAAAGACTCACACCATTCCACTCCCCTCACCTCTCTGAACCTCAACCACCCCTCACTGGAGCAAGTGGAGCAGCAGCTCACCGGAATTGGAGCCGGAGCCGCCGCCTCTAGAGAAGAAGGGTGTCGTTGATTCCGGCCACCCCAAGCTCCACCGCGACCACGCCTCGCCTCGCCGTCGTCTTCCACTTTGTTCGCTCAAGCGCCGACCTCGCTGGAGCCCTGCACGCCTCAAGAGACCCTCACCGAGCCGCTAGGGTTCGAGCTTGCCGGGCGTCGTCGTCGTTACGCGACCCTAGGCCGTGGATCTAGCCTCTAATCGCACGCCACGTAACGTGCTTAAGCTTAACCGTTTTTAAGTGCGTGGGACCCCTGTCGGTGAGCCACTGTGCAGCGCCACTGGGCTGGCCCATTTCCTTTCCCGCGCAAGCCCGTAGATTCAAATCTAGGTTTTTCTTTTTAGTTAGAATATAGTTTCTGTCCAGTGTTTCAAAATTCAATTCTGTGATTTTGACAAATCCAAATTACATGAAACTAATTTTGTCTGAAAGGTATTGAAATGCTCTATCCAAGCCCATTGGATTTAATTCATTTAGAGTTATAGATTTCTCCTAATAAAAATAAGAAGACAGAAGCTTTTGCAACTTGAAACATTTTTGTAAAATCAACCAAGTTAGCTTTTGAGTTGATTCCAACTCTCAAAAATCACATTTCATCATATCTATCCAAATATGTAATAATATTAAGGTTTACAGGCAGTGACTTTGGACTAGTACCAAAATAATGCTATATAGGCATTTCTAGTCACTTTAAATCATTAAATAATGAACTTAAACCAAAGTAATATTGATCCAACCTTTAAATATCATTCCCACATGTTAGAATATGTGGTGAGGACATGTGTCCACATGATCCCATATTTTGGTGGTGAATATTAAATCTTAGTTATTATTTCAATGAGTAGAAATTACTTCTCCAAAATAAAAAGGTTGAAACTATTGAATTAAAACTTGTGATGTGTGGGATGATAATAGATCATCAATTGTGTGGTTTAGAATACTACTTAGCCTAAGTTAAGTATTGTTTGGTGATTGTGCACTCCCTATGTATTTCTAGACGCTAGTACCGACCAAGCCTTCGAGGAGGAGGAGTTCTACCAAGAAGAATAAGAAGAAGACAACTTCAACCACTGCACCAACCAAGGCAAGCTATTAGTGGCAAGATAACCCTTGCAAACATGCTTTAGTAAGCTATTGTAGTAAGCTAGAATAAAACTAGATAGTTTAGTAAAGATGCCTTAAGCATACTTTGAGAACACCCCCTTAGTTTACACAAAGTTCTTTAATTAATTTTGAAGGTAGCATAAAGAGTATAAAACTTGACCTAATTATAAACCCTTAGATGTCATTCTATGGCATGAGATTGATCTCACCTTTCCACCTTAGTGAACACTCTTAACCTAGTGTTTTAGAATAGATCAAACTTGAGTCATTTTAGATGGGAACACTTGGTGAAAATGAGTTATGAAAACCTTGGAATGATGAGTCATTCTATTGAGATGTTTTGACATGTGTTGAGAAACACAATTGGTTTATGATGATGAAAATGATGAGGCATGAGCCTTAACCCTTTTTATAAAACTGATGGTTGGATTCGGATACGATACCATTCCAAATTTACCGTACAACCACATTACCTGAATTGGGTAAGGCTTAGCTGGAAATTTATATGCATTAGTATTAGTTCCCTCACGGGAGAGGTTTGAGTTGAGGCTACCTCTCAATGTTGTCCACCTATGCAGTGCCCAAGATGACTGATGGTCATGGTTGGGAGGCCATGCTCATAGGAGAGGTGCTTATACTAGGGTGTGTAAAGGGAAGGTTATGTTTGATTATCTGCATACTAAGTATGATGATTCAGGGTTATCCCCACGGATGTATCGAATCTGTGGTGAAAGTGTACCACCTCTGCAGAGTGTCAAACTATTGAATAGCAGCGTCATGATTATGGACAGTTGGAATGGCCATACTGTTTCGTTGTCAGATGTTTTCTAAATAACTTGAAATAAATGATGAACCTTGACTTGACCACAACAGGGTTGTGTAGATGAAAATAGCTTCCCAACTTAAGTGATTCTAGACTTTTATTTTATCTTTTCTTGCTTCAGAACTCAGCTTAGGTTTCAAACTTAACTTGATAGATATTCTCTCAATTCAGTACTTTAACTTAGAATCATAACCCTTGCTAGTAGTAGTTTGCGAGTACTTAAAGAGTACTCATGGCTTTTGTCCCTGGCTATTATCATGGCCAGACTATGAAGGAGATTATCAAGATTATGGTCGAGGATGATATGATAACTAGGACTATCGCCTTCACAAGATTGCATTGCTTGTGCCCCTGAAGATGGACCCCACCGCTACGCTATTGTTTATTTCCGCTGCTTGTTGTATTGAAGACTGGATCATGAGATCCTTATTTGTGTAAAACCTTATGTATGGTTTGTAATGGATGATGTACTGTGATATCCAATCCGTTATGTCTCGCAAAAATGGTAATCCTGGGATTGCGAGGTATGGCATAACGGGCATCTGGGATTAAAAATCTGGGTGTTGACAGAGGGCGAGTGCACCGCGGTACCTAAGTTGCCTGAAATTGCCGCGTTTCGAAATGTTGGGCCAACAACTACCGAGAGGGGCTATTTCGATGCAAACTCGTCTCACCCCTACCAAATCCAAACATGCCGTGAAACTGCCCCATGAAGTAGACGGTCAGGACCCTCATGTCAGTAATATTTCCGTGATGCGAGCGCCAACGCGGCAACCACGTAGGCGAAACGAGATACTAAAGGAGCCTGGTGCGTTGACCAAATTCACAAATCCACTCCCTCCCTCCTTTCGCATGAACCCTAGCACTGGTGGCGTCGAAATCCCCTCTCCAACCAGAATGATCTCTTCGGGCATTTGACTTCTGACACCAAGTTGCTGCGTCTACTCACTGCTACCGAGCTCTAATGCCGAATGTCGTGCCAACCATTGCGACGATCTAGCCCGCCTCTACCGCCGACGAGCTGAGCAGCGCGAAGGATGGCAGATCCATTTGCCGAGGAAGAAGTACTTCTGGCTAATTTCGGGTGAGCTACTCTTCCCTTTGCTATTCGCACTACCGATAACTGCTAGCTGGCTATTGGCATTACACAGATATATCGAACATAGAATTGTTTGCTAGCACGACACTGACAAACAATTATTATCTTTTGTCTCCAATTTTCTGTCAACTAGGATCTCCACTGAACCCAAATACACGGTTCTGGTGGCCATCTTCGGCTACCTCATTAAATTAGCACATGGGAAGAGCACGTGGAAACAAGCTCAGAATCTGAAGATGGAAGTAGCGCCTGTGCAGTTATGCACTATCCCTGGTTTGGTTGCTGCTGTGCGTGAACTTGCTGAAATGAGGCCAGAGCAGACTGCACGGTTCAGCATCGTTGATGAACGAGGCTTCAAGGTTCCTATAGCGTGTGACAGTCAGCTAATTGGGTTGATGAAACAGCATGTTAGGCTTCGCGTGGTTATGCTGGTGTGTAACATACTGGATGAGGAAGCTCTCACATCTTTGGAGTCGCCCAGCTATTATTGGACAGGGAGATCTAACTCGAACCCCTGCTATTGTTGAGCAAAATGTGGTTCCTCGTCCGTGACATGCTTCTGTCAGGCAACCTCCTCATAGGAGTCCCCGTATTGTCGTTGTGGAAAACTCTGCTCTAGAATCTGCTGGTACTGGTCGTCCCTGTCCCTGTGCCCGTGTTGCTGCGACTGCTGCTCACCCAATCCATGTCGCTGTTGAGCAAACTAAGGCTTCCGGAGGCTGCCCCACTATTGTTGCCAAGATCACCGTCTTGTGTGCTGCTCCTCCTCGAAACCGTCCTCAAGTTGTGCGAACCCGTGCTCTAGAATCTGTTGGTACTGGTCGTCCTCGTGTTGTTGTTGATCTGGACGCTGTTGACCCAATCCATGCTGCTGTTGAGCAAACTAGGGCTTCCGGAGGCTGTCCAACTGTTGTTACAAAGACTGATGCCTTGTCTCCTCGTCGAACCCATGCTCGGGTTCAGCGAGCTGCTGGTCTGGAGCCAGCTCCTGGTTTGGACTCTGCTAGCACTCGAAACACTTTTGTTGTGGGAACAGCTCCTGATCGTCGATGTGGCATGGTAGCAGCTGATCCTATTGTGTCTGCCGTTAGAAGGGTCCCTGCCTATCCACCATGTAATGTAGCTCCCGCTGCTAAGGGCCCTCGCCTTGCTCCTGGTCCTGGTACTTCCACCGAGGTTGATCCAGCTAACGATGACGCTGGTGATGGCAGCGGTGGCATTGGGGCTGGGTCTGATGGTGTCGCTCCATCTCTCGAACCTCTCGGAGGTTTCTATCCTGAAGAACCTGATGATGGCAAAGTAATCATTCGTATCGGTGCCGCGGATTATACTGCAAAATTAGATGATGGCACAGAAAAATTCTATGACGAGTTTGATGTAATCCTTGGCAGATACGACCCTGAAGTGGTAGAGTTATCTGACCTGATGGCATCGTTACGTGTGAAGGTGCTGTGGGGGTCCTCCCATGAAGCATGTTTGTTATATTATGGTTACAGGAGCAAAAAGGCTATCGAAGTGAAAGATACCAGGGATTTAGTCATACAGTTTACAAGGAAACATTATAGAGGTGAAGTTTACTTCCACTTGGTAGTGCACACGGTTGGAGAGGAATTGGAACTCGACAATAGAGATGATGGACTTTTAGAAGGCATGCGTGACCTGATCCATGGCATCACTGGGGCTGGTGCGACTAAGGGTAGCTTCGAACAGAGGAGAGTCTTACAGAGGAGCGTCATAAAGAGGAGCAGGAAGAGCATCCCTAGAAAGGGCGCCCTGAAGAAGAACGTCACCAAGGAGACCACGCAAGAGAAGAGGACGCCCAAGAGTCGCACGACAAAAGGCACCACGCCGCAGAGTACACCCCTGAGATCCAGTCAAAATTCCACACCGAACGGTAGCGGCAAAAACGCTAAGAGGGCTAGCACGGTGGTGAACACTCCCAGGAGTGGTAGCAAAGAGGCGAAGATGGCCAGCACGGAGGCTACCACACCCAGTGGGATAAGAAAAAATACTAATTTAGAGCGGAACATGCCGCTGTTAGGGAATTATGCCAGCACAAAGGAGAACACACCCAATACTAGCATCAAAAGGGCTAATTTGGAGTGTAACACACCGCTGAGGTCAGGCAATAATGCCAGCACGAAGGAGAAGACGCCCAATAGTAGCAGCAAAAGGGCTAATTTGGAGCGGAACACGCCGCTGGGGTCAGGCAATAATGCCAGCACGAAGGATAACACGCCCAATAGTAGCAGCAAAAGGGCTAATTCGAAGAAGAACACGCCGCATAGGTCAGACAATAATGCCAGCACCCTGGAGCCAACACTCGTGAGGGGAGGCAGTAAGGAGATCACACCCAAGAGCGGCAGCAAAAAGCCTAGTTCGATGGGGAATGGAACGCGGATGTCAAGCCCTACTGATACCATCAGGAAAGATTACATCAGGAAGGAGGATGTACACAAGAAGAGCAAGAGGGTTCTGTACACTCAAGATGAAATTGATTCTGACTGTTGTTTGTCCACTAAAGTACCTAGGATGCGTGCAAACGTAAGACCACCCCATGTGGTTGCAGCAGAACCAACCGAGTGTCTTGGAGAAAACAGAGTTGCCGGTGAGGTGGATTGGGACAATGTTCCTGACCATCCGGTGGAGACGATGGTGCAGCCCCACCCATGGGAGTCAATATGATGTGTGCAATACTAGGCATTAGAGACGATGGCGAAGATTCTGAATCAGATGAAGAAGAAGGCACTATAGAGGATCAAGAATCTGGTGATGATGAAATAGACGAGGAACTTAACGATGAGGCTAGTATTCCAGTCGATGATTTGGGTGTTGAAGTAGAAGAAATGAAACATGACCACGAGTATCCTATAATTTCGGTCGGCACCGAGTTAAGGAGCATGCATGAGTTCAGGATGTCGTTCCGGCATTTTTGTATCAAGGGGGAGTTCGACGTTTATTGACTCAAGAACTCTGCCGAGAGGTATGAAGCCGTTTGCAAGTTAACGTGGAGGAATATACGGGCCGAGGTACATTGTCCATGGAGGATCACAGCAAGAGCCTTACCTGCGTCGACTGCAATTAGGGTACTGGGGCAATGAATGCAGCAAACCATTAGAACTCTCTCTATTTTCACTCTATAACTACAATTGATGTGCGATATCTTTCTGGCAACTAGTCGACTCCACTTATCTTTTAAATGAATCTGTGTTGCAGGTGAATAAAATGGGCCCTCCACACATGTGTCCGACAGGCAGCAAACTGAAATCCTCAATGGCTGATACGGAGTGGGTGGCTATGCAATCTATGTCCATACTAAAGGATAACCCTAAGGATACCGCGAAGAATATTCAGACTAGCCTCTGTTCTAAATACAACATTGTCCTTCCGTATTACATGGTTTGGAAAGGTAAAGAGAAAGCTCTGGGGGTCTTGCACGGGGATTGGACCAATAGCTTTAGGATGCTGTACAACATCAAGGCGGAGGTACAAGCTAGGTGTCCGAGGAGTGTTGTGGAGATTGACACCAAATCAGAAGGTGGTAAAATATATTTCAAAATATTTTTCATGGCGCTTAAACCTTGCATCTAGGGATTCAAGGACCATAGGTCAGATTCGAGTGTAGACAAGACCGCCCTAATCGGCAAATGGAAAGGTTGCCTGCCATCTACCACAACACTTGATGGTCACAACTGGATGTTCCCAGTGGCATTCGGGTTGTTTGAAACAGAAACAGAGGAAAACTAGGTCTGGTTTACGAGGCAGCTCAGGAGATCAATAGGCCACATGGATCCATTGGCTATATCCACGGATGCATGCAAAGGGATGACGAATGCAGTGAAGGAGGTGTTCCCGTGAGCTGAAGGTAGAGAATGCCATGCCCATATGATGCTCAACTTGTACTCACACTATGCAGGCAGCGTATTTCGTTACATGTTTCCTGCTGCTAGAGTTTACAAACCTAGTAGCAGCGAATATTTCATGAGCAAGATTTTGTCAAGCCCTGAACTTCCGAGTACATAGCCATCCACCATTCGCAGCTATGGAAGAGGAGTCAATTCAACCTGACATCAAAGTTGATTACATAAACAACAACCTTGCGTAATGCCTGAATAAGCTGGGTGAAGGACATAAAAGTGCGTCATGTTCATATCTTGATGGACAGCATACGTGGTATGATCATGAAGCTGTTAAATATAAGGAGAGAGATCGGTAGGAGACTTAGAGGACATATGCTACCGCCAGTTGTACGGCAACTGCACAAGAGAAGCCGAGGACTTGCTCATCTTAAGGTTCTCTCGTCAACCAGCAGAAGCTGTGAGGTGGTCGATATGTCCAAGAGTGGCAAAAGGGATGTTGTGAACATCCAATTGAGAATGCACCGCTTAGAGTGGCAAGATACCGGGAAACCTTGCGACCACGCCTTGGCCTTCTTGGTGAAGAAAAGAACTCTACCACATTTAGATCAAGATTTGTCGACTACTACTCTATGGAAAAGTTCGAGCTGCACGCTGGATCCGTCGAGCCATGTATGCACCCATCTCAAGGGCCTCAAGTCCAACTGCTTTCGAGCTTTGCCACCGTTACAAAAAGGGGCAGAGGAAGACCCCAGGTGAATAGGTTTAAGAATTTTCTCGAGAAGAAGGGTTCGGCTTTCTGTGCTACAAAGAAGGGCAAAAACAGATGCAAGACCTGCCATCTTATAGGCCATAGAGCAGCTAGATGTCCCCTTAATGCTCCCAAATATAGGTATTAGATGGTACATTCACACAAAAAATTGTTTATAGTCTGTAGATATAAGGTAGTAATCCATGTACTGTTTTTTTTACAGGAAGCGCAAGGTAAGAAACAAGACAGCCAACTCAGTGATATACTGCGGGAAAAAAACCAAAACGAGTGGAGTGATGATGCCAGACAAGATTCTGGTGCTGATTGGCCTGACTTCCCTCGGCCCGGAGATGCAAGGTACATGAAGGTAAGAAAATTGGCACCCAGGAAGAGGAAGAAGGCATGAGATGAAGAAGCCAGTGGACATGAAGGAAAGAGGAAGAAAGTTGGCACCCAAGCAGAGAAAGAGGGCTAGCAGTGTAGCAGCCTAATGATGTATTGAACTTGAACCTATATATGTAGTTCGGTTAAACTCTGGAGCTGTGTGCGTGGAACTTGTCGGGCGAAACAATATGCCTCCCGTACTCGGAGTAAAATGTATCGCGACTTTAGGATTTGATACGGCTGAGGCCACTAGTTGAATCCAAAACTGTGACTATGCCACTACTATCTAAACAATCGCGATAGCTGAGCGGTTAAATCCTCTCCAAAATCGATGGGTGTTAGTGGCACAAACATGATTTATTTATAGGCACTTAATAAATCCCTGCTGTTGGCATTACACTTATGATAAGTTTCTGGGCTGAAAAACAATTTCTTAAGCTGGCTGCTACACTCCACGAAGCAGCAACTTATTTCAGCTGCTGGACAACGACATGAAAACATAAACTAAAAATGCAACAGATAATGCCTAGATAATGAGGAAATTGTTTCCACTATCTGGCCTAATCTTGAGCCCGTCTGTCTCACCACCTCCCTGCCCCTGCCTCCCCTGCACCTGGCGAAACTCCCAGATCTCTCACTCCATCGCGCGAATCTCCTCTTTCTTGTCCCACACAGCATCACGTAGATCCTGAACAAGCTCTCTATGAAAAACTATCAGTGGCTTTTCAATCCACAAAAACTTGTCACAGCCAGTCCCCCTCCCTTCCTGCATAGTAGATCGAAGGAAACAAAAAAAAGAATTACATTACGCTTTCCAGATCCGGGTTACCATTGTACCTACAGTAGGAACTTACTGCTCTGATGCTGCAGTTGCTGAATTTTCCTGCGGTATTTTCGTCGGTCCATGAAATCCATCTCACCATCTTCTCACCACACAAACACAGCATATCGGGGTAGTAATCGTAGGGCGCCCTCCGGTACCTGATGGGGGCACTCGCCTGACGGTGTTGACCGACCCTGATTCCGCCCAAGACGAACTGCACGAGCTACGAGCCATGAGCAAGGGGAGCGAGGGCAGAGGAAAGAGGAGCCTTTGGATGTCAGGGTAGTGGTGAAACGTGATTTATCCCTACTTAATAACTCGGGTAGTATCCTACCGTCCACATTCGGCTGACAGGTGGGGGACCTAGCATGTGGACTTGTCAACCAAACCTCGCGCCTTCGTGGTTCAAAAGCCCTCTCGCGCGCATTGGACGGATTTTTTTGGCACCTTGCCCGCGTACATATCACTGGGAGGCCTTGCTCAGGAACCAGACATGCCTGGCCCACAATCTTACTCCCTCCTAGGAACTTGTCATGGCTCGCACCAGCAGATCCATCCGCTCTACCGCTTCCGGTAGGGCTCGCCGCGGCGGATCCACCCCAAGATCCTACCATTGCAGTATCAAATGGCCATGGTTTCTTGAGAGGAGCGATGACGCTACGTATGCGAGCTCGGCCCCTCCTACCTGTAGAAGGACTGATGTGGCGTCGAGCTCGATCAGGAGCCACCAGGCGCGATGGCGCTCGGTCCATGCCAACCCCGTCACCTTCGTCATTGTCGATTCCGATGTGGAGGACGATGGGGACGAAGCTATGCAGAACGCCATTGTTGCCTCCTTGGCGAAGGGCAAGCCACGGGTGGGAGTGGATGTCGTTGGGAAGGGCACGGCGATGTCACCAATCGAGGTGGACTCCGACGACAGTGGTGTGATGTGGGTTTAGATGTTGTTTAGGATGGTTGCAATTTCGGTTGTGTTTAATGCGAGTACAATTATTGTAATGGGTTTGTTGAGCTATATTGAGAAATATGTGCAATAGCAGCGTGTGAGTGCTTCCACTTTAGAAATTGTGTTTGTGCCATTTGCATGTTGCATTATCAATGTAGATTACTTGTAAACAATCCAACGAAAATCAGATTACAACCATCGGACGGGAGTGTCAGGATGGAAGAGAAGTTGGGACAGTGGCTTCGAGGGAAGGAAGAGTAGGGGCGTGACACTGGCAGGTGGGCCCTCGGAACACGTGACACTGACATGCGGGAGCAGGAGCACACGGTATTGCCGGTATGTCCAGAGCAAGAGCACTTTGCAACGTGACAACAGCAAGCTGATTGGACCAATATAATAACTCGTCGAATTATAAAGGAGTACTGAAAACTACAACTGGGGTACATTCACACAACACGTATGCTCTAAACACCTGAGAAGCATCGCTTAAGTCTAACAGTAACAACAACACAAGTACTACATTTCCCTGTCGGTTTTCTCGATACAAATGTAGAAATGCATCTGCCTGTTCGGTCCAACACCGACAAGGTACTGCGATGGCACGCATAGGATTGACCTTAGGTCCACATACTCCACCTCCCGCAATTCCAGGCGCCTCGGCTAGCACAAGAATGCTATCCGACGACGGCGGCTGGGCATTCGCCCACATGCACACTATGTATACGGGCCGCGCGCACGAGACTGACCTGATGCATACGACACAGACGATGGTGGGCCTAGCTCTGGTTCCCGGAACATCGCGGTGATGGTCAGTACGAAAACAGAGCCGTCCCTCCCTGGAAAATTAGCCGGCGGCATGCCGAGTCAGTGAACGGCACCTGCTCTTGGAGAAGTTGGGCTTGCCCATACAAGATCCTAATCACTTCGATGAAGTGCCCATCTGCAAGGTGGACGACAAGCTCTGCCGGCGGGCCGGTGTAGTTGCAGCCCGGCTCCATGCAGGAGCACGCGCCGTGCGGGCACGCGAGCTCGTGGAGCGGGAGCTCATGGTAGGAGTAACGGCGAAAGCATCCTGGGTGGGAGCACATGAGAGGGAACACCGCTGCAAAGTTGCACGTGAGGATCTCAAGATTCTTGGGATGCAGCATCTGCCACATCTTAAGTTCATCAAGAAATCGGAAAAAATATCAATAGTTAGATTGGCGAATAGCAGGAATATGTAGGATAAGTTCAAAAGCTTGTAAAATGATTTCTTAGCATGAAGGTAGCGACCCGAGAATTGGCGGATGTCATCGGCTTGCAGCTACGGCAGGATGGAAGTGAAGTGGGGAAAGTGGCTTCGAGGGGAAGAAAGAGAAGTACGGGGAGGAACAGAAGTAACGGGGACGTGACACTGGGAAATGGCCCACTGAACTCGTGAGTCGTGACACTCGCAACATGCCAGTTTGTCCAGAGTAAGCATGGATAATCATGCCACAGAATAGCCTACTCGAGGATCGCTCTCACGAAGACCATCCCAATCGTCCAAGTGCCCCAATCGAACGGTATGTAACAATCATCAAGCAGAACAAATGTGTTAAGGCGTGCCTTCTAGAAGACTCGGTCTAATGGTGGATCCATTGGGGGGCAATGAACACTAGTGGATCCATATGTTGTTTGTGAAAAGAACAATCATGCAATGACACTAGTGCTGGTTTTAGTATAAGAACATACATGCAATGCCATTGGTTGATCCATGTGTGGTTTGTGGAAATAACACACATGCAATGACTCTAATGGATCCATATGTGGTTTGTGGAAAAGAACACACATGCAATGAACACTGGTGGATCCATGTGTGGTTTGTGGAAAGAACACACATGCAATGACACTGGTGGATCCATGTGTGGTTTGTGGAAAGAACACACATGCAATGACACTGGTTGATCCATGTGTGGTTTGTGGAAAGAACACACATGCAATAACACTGGTTGATCCACATGTTGTTTGTGAAAAGAACACACATGCAATGACCACTGGTTGATCCATATGCGGTTTCTGGAAAAGAACACACATGCAATGAACACTGGTGGATCCATAAGTGGATTGTGGAAAGAACACACATGTAATGACCACTGGTTGATCCATAAGTGGTTTGTGGAAAAGAACACACATGCAATGACCACTGGTTGATCCATATGTGGTTTGTGAAAAGAACACACATGCAGTGAACACTGGTTGATCCATGTGTGGTTTGTGAAAAAACATACATGCAATGACACTGGTTGATCCATGTGTGGTTTGTGGAAAGAACACACATGCAATGCCATTGGTTGATCCATGTGTGGTTTGTGGAAATAACACATATGCAATGACTCTAATGGATCCATATGTGGTTTGTGGAAAAGAACACACATACAATGACCACTGGTTGATCCATGTGTGCTTTGTGGAAAGAACACACATGCAATGACAGTGGTGGATCCATGTGTGGTTTGTGAAAAGAACACACATGCAATGAGTCTAGTGGGTCCGCATGTGGTTTGTGGAAAAGAACACACATGCAATGACTCTAGTGCTAGTTTTAGTATAAGAACACACAAGCAATGACTCTAGTGGGTCCATATTTGATTTGTGGAAACAACACACATGCAATGACCACCGGTTGATCCATGTGTGATTTGTGGAAAGAACACACATGCAATGACACTGCTTGATCCATGTGTGGTTTGTGGAAATAACACACATGCAATGACTCTAATGGATCCACATGTGGTTTGATCCATGTGTGGTTTGTGGAAAGAAAACACATGCAATGACTCTAATGGATCCATATGTGGTTTGTGGAAAAGAACACACATGCAATGAACACTGGTTGATCCATAAGTGGTTTGTGGAAAGAACACACATGCAGTGACTCTAATGCTAGTTTTAGTATAAGAACAAATATGGATCCATATGTGGTTTGTGGAAAAGAACACACATGCAATGACCACTGGTTGATCCATGTGTGGTTTGTGGAAAGAACACACATGCAATGACTCTAGTGCTGGTTTTAGTATAAGAACACACATTTAATGACCACTGGTTGATCTATAAGTGGTTTGTGGAAAAGAACACACATGCAATGAACACTGGTGGATCCATGTGTGGTTTGTGGAAAGAACACACATGCAATGACACTGGTTGATCCATGTGTGGTTTGTGGAAAGAACACACATGCAATGGCACTAGTTGATCCATATGTGGTTTGTGGAAAGAACACATGTGCAATGACACCGGTTGATCCATGTGTGGTTTACGGATAGAACACACATGCAATGACACTTCTTGATCCATGTGTGGTTTGTCGAAAAGAACACACATGCAGTGAACACTGGTTGATCCATGTACGGTTTGTGAAAAGAACACACATGCAATGCCACCGGTTGATCCATGTGTGGTTTGTGGAAAGAACACACATGCAATGACCACTGGTTGATCCATAAGTGGTTTGTGGAAATAACACACATACAATGAGTCTAGTGCTAGTTTTAGTATAAGAACACTCATGCAATGACTCTAGTGGGTCCACATGTGGTTTGTGAAAAGAACACACATGCAATGACCACTGGTTGATCCATATGTGGTTTTGTGGAAAAGAACACACATGCAATGAACACTGGTGGATCCATAAGTGGTTTGTGGAAAGAACACACATGCAATGACCACTGGTTGATCCATAAGTGGTTTGTGGAAAAGAACACACATGCAATGACCACTGGTTGATCCATATGTGGTTTGCGGAAAGAACACACATGCAGTGAACACTGGTTGATCCATGTGTGGTTTGCGAAAAGAACACACATGCAATGACACTGGTTGATCCATGTGTGGTTTGTGGAAAGAACACACATGCAATGCCAGTGGTTGATCCATGCGTGGTTTGTGGAAATAACACACATGCAATGACTCTAATGGATCCATATGTGGTGTGTGAAAAAGAACACACATGCACTGACCACTGGTTGATCCATGTGTGGTTTGTGGAAAGAACACACATGGAATGACAGTGGTGGATCCATGTGTGGTTTGTGAAAAGAACACACATGCAATGAGTCTAGTGGGTCCACGTGTGGTTTGTGGAAAAGAACACACACGCAATGACTCTAGTGTTAGTTTTAGTATAAGAACTCACAAGCAATGACTCTAGTGGGTCCATATGTGATTTGTGGAAAGCATACACATGCAATGACCACTAGTTGATCCATGTGTGGTTTGTGAAAATAACACACATGCAATGACTCTAATGGATCCACATGTGGTTTGATCCATGTGTGGTTTGTGGAAATAACACACATGCAATGACTCTAATGGATCCATATGTGGTTTGTGGAAAAGAACACACATGCAATGAACACTGGTTGATCCATAAGTGATTTGTGGAAAGAACACACATGCAGTGACTCTAATGCTGGTTTTAGTATAAGAACACATATGCAATGACTCTAATGGATCCATATGTGGTTTGTGAAACGTGATTTATCCCTAATTAATAACTCGGGTAGTATCCTACCGTCCACATTCGGCTGACAGGTGGGGGACCTAGCGTGTGGACTTGTCAACCAAACCTCGCGCCTTCGTTGTTCAAAAGCCCTCTCGCACGCATTGGACGAAATTTTTTGGCACCTTGCCCGCGTACATATCACTGGGAGGCCTTGCTCAGGAACCAGACATGCCTGGCCCACAATCTTACTCCCTCCTAGGAACTTGTCATGGCTCGCACCGGCAGATCCATCCGCTCTACCGCTTCTGGTTGGGCTCGCCGCGGCGGATCCACCCCAAGATCCTACCGTCGCAGTATCAAATGGCCATGGTTTCTAGAGAGGAGCGATGACGCTATGTATGCGAGCTCGGCCCCTCCTACCTGTAGAAGGACTGATGTGGTGTCGAGCTCGATCAGGAGCCGCCAGGCGCGATGGCGCTCGGTCCATGCCAACCCCGTCACCTTCGTCATTGTCGATTCCGATGTGGAGGACGATGGGGATGAAGCTGTGCAGAACGCCATTGTTGTCTCCTTGGCGAAGGGCAAGCCACGAGTGGGAGTGGATGTCGTTGGGAAGGGCACGGCGATGTCACCAATCGAGGTAGACTCTGACGACAGTGGTGTGATGTGGGTTTAGATGTTGTTTAGGATGGTTGCAATTTCGGTTGTGTTTAATGCGAGTACAATTATCGTAATGGGTTTGTTGAGCTATATTGAGAAATATGTGCAATAGCAGCGTGTGAGTGTTTCCACTTTAGAAATTGTGTCTGTGCCATTTGCATGTTGCATTATCAATTTAGATTACTTGTAAACAATCCAACGAAAATCAGATTACAACCATCGGACGGGAGTGTCAGGATGGAAGGGAAGTTGGGATAGTGGCTTCGAGGGGAAGGAAGAGTAGGGGGGCGTGACACTGGCAGGTGGGCCCTCGGAACACGTGACACTGACATGCGGGAGCAGGAGCACACGGTATTGCCGGTATGTCCAGAGCAAGAGCACTTTGCAACGTGACAACAGCAAGCTGATTGGACCAATATAATAACTCGTCGAATTATTAAGGAGTACTGAAAACTACAACTGGGGTACATTCGCACAACACGTATGCTCTAAGCACCTGAGAAGCATCGCTTAAGTCTAACAGTAACAACAGCACAAGTACTACATTTCCCTGTCGGTCTTCTCGATACAAATGTAGAAATGCATCTGCCTGTTCGGTCCAACACCGACAAGGTACTGCGATGGCATGCATAGGATTGACCTTAGGTCCACATACTCCACCTCCCGCAGCGTCACGAAGCTCGGCGCCTCGGCTAGCACAAGAATGCTATCCGACGATGGCGGCTGGGCATTCGCCCACATGCACACTATGTATACGGGGCCGGTGCACGAGACCGACCTGATGCATACGACACAGACGATGGTGGGCCTAGCTCTGGTTCCCGGAACATCGGCGGTGATGGTCAGTACGAAAACAGAGTCGTCCCCCCCTGGAAAATTAGCCGGCGGCATGCCGAGTCAGTGAACGGCACCTACTCTTGGAGAAGTTGGGCTTGCCCATACGAGATCCTAATCACTTCGATGAAGTGCCCATCTGCAAGGTGGACGACAAGCTCTGCCGGCGGGCCGGTGTAGTTGCAGCCCGGCTTCGTGCAGGAGCGCGCGTCGTGCGGGCACGCGAGCTCGTGGAGCGGGAGCTCGTGGTAGGAGTAACGGCGAAAGCATCCTGGGTGGGAGCACATGAGCGGGAATGCCGCTGCAAAGTTGCACGTGAGGATCTCCAGATTCTTGGGCTGCAGCATCTGCCACATCTGAAGTTCATCAAGAAATCGGAAAAAATATCAATAGTTAGATTGGCGAATAGCAGGAATATGTAGGATAAGTTCAAAAGCTTGTAAAATGATTTCTTAGCATGAAGGTAGCGACCCGAGAATTGGCGGATGTCATCGGCTTGCGGCTACGGCAGGATGGAAGTGAAGTGGGGAAAGTGGCTTCGAGGGGAAGAAAGAGAAGTACGGGAAGGAACAGAAGTAACGGGGACGTGACACTGGGAAATGGCCCACTGAACTCGTGAGTCGTGACACTCGCAACATGCCAGTTTGTCCAGAGTAAGCGTGGATAATCATGCCACAGAATAGCCTACTCGAGGATCGCTCTCACGAAGACCATCCCAATCGTCCAAGTGCCCCAATCGAACGGTATGTAACAATCATCAAGCAGAACAACTGTGTTATGGCGTGCCTTCTAGAAGACTCGGTCTAACGGTGGATCCATTGGGGGGCAATGAACACTAGTGGATCCATATGTTGTTTGTGAAAAGAACAATCATGCAATGACGCTAGTGCTGGTTTTAGTATAAGAACACACATGCAATGCCATTGGTTGATCCATGTGTGGTTTGTGGAAATAACACACATGCAATGACTCTAATGGATCCATATGTGGTTTGTGGAAAAGAACACACATGCAATGAACACTGGTGGATCCATGTGTGGTTTGTGGAAAGAACACACATGCAATGACACTGGTTGATCCATGTGTGGTTTGTCGAAAGAACACACATGCAATAACACTGGTTGATCCACATGTTGTTTGTGAAAAGAACACACATGCAATGACCACTGGTTGATCCATATGCGGTTTCTGGAAAAGAACACACATGCAATGAACACTGGTGGATCCATAAGTGGTTTGTGGAAAGAACACACATGTAATGACCACTGGTTGATCCATAAGTGGTTTGTGGAAAAGAACACACATGCAATGACCACTGGTTGATCCATATGTGGTTTGTGAAAAGAACACACATGCAGTGAACACTGGTTGATCCATGTGTGGTTTGTGAAAAAACATACATGCAATGACACTGGCTGATCCATGTGTGGTTTGTGGAAACAACACACATGCAATGCCATTGGTTGATCCATGTGTGGTTTGTGGAAATAACACATATGCAATGACTCTAATGGATCCATATGTGGTTTGTGGAAAAGAACACACATGCAATGACCACTGGTTGATCCATGTGTGGTTTGTGGAAAGAACACACATGCAATGACAGTGGTGGATCCATGTGTGGTTTGTGAAAAGAACACACATGCAATGAGTCTAGTGGGTCCACATGTGGTTTGTGGAAAAGAACACACATGCAATGACTCTAGTGCTGGTTTTAGTATAAGAACACACATGCAATGCCATTGGTTGATCCATGTGTGGTTTGTGGAAATAACACACATGCAATGACTCTAATGGATCCATATGTGGTTTGTGGAAAATAACACACATGCAATGAACCCTGGTGGATCCATGTGTGGTTTGTGGAAAGAACACACATGCAATGACACTGGTTGATCCATGTGTGGTTTGTGGAAAGAACACACATGCAATAACACTGGTTGATCCACATGTTGTTTGTGAAAAGAACACACATGCAATGACCACTGGTTGATCCATATGCGGTTTCTAGAAAAGAACACACATGCAATGAACACTGGTGGATCCATAAGTGGTTTGTGGAAAGAACACACATGTAATGACCACTGGTTGATCCATAAGTGGTTTGTGGAAAAGAACACACATGCAATGACCACTGGTTGATCCATATGTGGTTTGTGAAAAGAACACACATGCAGTGAACACTGGTTGATCCATGTGTGGTTTGTGAAAAAACATACATGCAATGACACTGGCTGATCCATGTGTGGTTTGTGGAAAGAACACACATGCAATGCCATTGGTTGATCCATGTGTGGTTTGTGGAAATAACACATATTCAATGACTCTAATGGATCCATATGTGGTTTGTGGAAAAGAACACACATGCAATGACCACTGGTTGATCCATGTGTGGTTTGTGGAAAGAACACACATGCAATGACAGTGGTGGATCCATGTGTGGTTTGTGAAAAGAACACACATGCAATGAGTCTAGTGGGTCCACATGTGGTTTGTGGAAAAGAACACACATGCAATGACTCTAGTGCTGGTTTTAGTATAAGAACACACATGCAATGCCATTGGTTGATCCATGTGTGGTTTGTGGAAATAACACACATGCAATGACTCTAATGGATCCATATGTGGTTTGTGGAAAAGAACACACATGCAATGAACCCTGGTGGATCCATGTGTGGTTTGTGGAAAGAACACACATGCAATGACACTGGTTGATCCATGTGTGGTTTGTGGAAAGAACACACATGCAATAACACTGGTTGATCCACATGTTGTTTGTGAAAAGAACACAAATGCAATGAACACTGGTGGATCCATAACTGGTTTGTGGAAAGAACACACATGTAATGACCACTGGTTGATCCATAAGTGGTTTGTCGAAAAGAACACACATGCAATGACCACTGGTTGATCCATATGTGGTTTGTGAAAAGAACACACATGCAGTGAACACTGGTTGATCCATGTGTGGTTTGTGAAAAAACATACATGCAATGACACTGGCTGATCCATGTGTGGTTTGTGGAAAGAACACACATGCAATGCCATTGGTTGATCCATGTGTGGTTTGTGGAAATAACACATATGCAATGACTCTAATGGATCCATATGTGGTTTGTGGAAAAGAACACACATGCAATGACCACTGGTTGATCCATGTGTGGTTTGTGGAAAGAACACACATGCAATGACAGTGGTGGATCCATGTGTGGTTTGTGAAAAGAACACACATGCAATGAGTCTAGTGGGTCCACATGTGGTTTGTGGAAAAGAACACACATGCAATGACTCTAGTGCTAGTTTTAGTATAAGAACACACAACCAATGACTCTAGTGGGTCCATATTTGATTTGTGGAAACAACACACATGCAATGACCACTGGTTGATCCATGTGTGGTTTGTGGAAAGAACACACATGCAATGACACTGCTTGATCCATGTGTGGTTTGTGGAAATAACACACATGCAATGACTCTAATGGATCCACATGTGGTTTGATCCATGTGTGGTTTATGGAAATAAAACACATGCAATGACTCTAATGGATCCATATGTGGTTTGTGGAAAAGAACACACATGCAATGAACACTGGTTGATCCATAAGTGGTTTGTGGAAAGAACACACATGCAGTGACTCTAATGCTAGTTTTAGTATAAGAACACATATGGATCCATATGTGGTTTGTGGAAAATAACACACATGCAATGACCACTGGTTGATCCATGTGTGGTTTGTGGAAAGAACACACATGCAATGACTCTAGTGCTGGTTTTAGTATAAGAACACACATGCAATGACCACTGGTTGATCTATAAGTGGTTTGTGGAAAAGAACACACATGCAATGAACACTGGTGGATCCATGTGTGGTTTGTGGAAAGAACACACATGCAATGACACTGGTTGATCCATGTGTGGTTTGTGGAAAGAACACACATGCAATGGCACTGGTTGATCCATATGTGGTTTGTGGAAAGAACACATGTGCAGTGACACCGGTTGATCCATGTGTGGTTTACGGATAGAACACACATGCAATGACACTTCTTGATCCATGTGTGGTTTTTCGAAAAGAACACACATCCAGTGAACACTGGTTGATCCATGTACGGTTTGTGAAAAGAACACACATGCAATGCCACTAGTTGATCCATGTGTGGTTTGTGGAAAGAACACACATGCAATGACCACTAGTTGATCCATAAGTGGTTTGTGGAAATAACACACATGCAATGAGTCTAGTGCTAGTTTTAGTATAAGAACACACATGCAATGACTCTAGTGGGTCCACATGTGGTTTGTGAAAAGAACACACATGCAATGACCACTGGTTGATCCATATGTGGTTTGTGGAAAAGAACACACATGCAATGAACACTGGTGGATCCATAAGTGGTTTGTGGAAAGAACACACATGCATTGACCACTGGTTGATCCATAAGTGGTTTGTGGAAAAGAACACACATGCAATGACCACTGGTTGATCCATATGTGGTTTGTGGAAAGAACACACATGCAGTGAACACTGGTTGATCCATGTGTGGTTTGCGAAAAGAACACACATGCAATGATACTGGTTGATCCATGTGTGGTTTGTGGAAAGAACACAGATGCGATGCCATTGGTTGATCCATGTGTGGTTTGTGGAAATAACACACATGCAATGACTCTAATGGATCCATATGTGGTGTGTGAAAAAGAACACACATGCACTGACCACTGGTTGATCCATGTGTGGTTTGTGGAAAGAACACACATGCAATGACAGTGGTGGATCCATGTGTGGTTTGTGAAGAGAACAAACATGCAATGAGTCTAGTGGGTCCACATGTGGTTTGTGGAAAAGAACACACGTGCAATGATTCTAGTGCTAGTTTTAGTATAAGAACACACAAGCAATGACTCTAGTGGGTCCATATGTGATTTGTGGAAAGCATACACATGCAATGACCACTAGTTGATCCATGTGTGGTTTGTGAAAATAACACACATGCAATGACTCTAATGGATCCACATGTGGTTTGATCCATGTGTGGTTTGTGGAAATAACACACATGCAATGACTCTAATGGATCCATATGTGGTTTGTGGAAAAGAACACACATGCAATGAACACTGGTTGATCCATAATTGATTTGTGGAAAGAACACACATGCAGTGACTCTAATGCTGGTTTTAGTATAAGAACACATATGCAATGACTCTAATGGATCCATATGTGGTTTGTGAAACGTGATTTATCCCTACTTAATAACTCGGGTAGTATCCTACCGTCCACATTCGGCTGACAGGTGGGGGACCTAGCGTGTGGACTTGTCAACCAAACCTCACGCCTTCGTGGTTCAAAAGCCCTCTCGCGCGCATTGGACGAAATTTTTTGGCACCTTGCCCTCGTACATATCACTGGGAGGCCTTGCTCAGGAACCAGACATGCCTGGCCCACAATCTTACTCCCTCCTAGGAACTTGTCATGGCTCGCACCGGTAGATCCATCCGCTCTACCGCTTCCGGTAGGGCTCGCCGTGGCGGATCCACCCCAAGATCCTACCGTCGCAGTATCAAATGGCCATGGTTTCTTGATAGGAGCGATGACGCTACGTATGCGAGCTCGGCCCCTCCTACCTGTAGAAGGACTGATGTGGCGTCGAGCTCGATCAGGAGCCGCCAGGCGCGATGGCGCTCGGTCCATGCCAACCCCGTCACCTTCGTCATTGTCGATTCCGATGTGGAGGACGATGGGGACGAAGCTGTGCAGAACGCCATTGTTGCCTCCTTGGCGAAGGGCAAGCCACGGGTGGGAGTGGATGTCGTTGGGAAGGGCACGGCGATGTCACCAATCGAGGTGGACTCTGACGACAGTGGTGTGATGTGGGTTTAGATGTTGTTTAGGATGGTTGCAATTTTGGTTGTGTTTAATGCGAGTACAATTATTGTAATGGGTTTGTTGAGCTATATTGAGAAATATGTGCAATAGCAGCGTGTGAGTGCTTCCACTTTAGAAATTGTGTCTGTGCCATTTGCATGTTGCATTATCAATGTAGATTACTTGTAAACAATCCAACGAAAATCAGATTACAACCATCGGACGGGAGTGTCAGGATGGAAGAGAAGTTGGGATAGTGGCTTCGAGAGGAAGGAAGAGTAGGGGGCGTGACACTGGCAGGTGGGCCCTCGGAACACGTGACACTGACATGCGGGAGCAGGAGCACATGGTATTGCCGGTATGTCCAGAGCAAGAGCACTTTGCAACGTGACAACAGTAAGCTGATTGGACCAATATAATAACTCGTCGAATTATTAAGGAGTACTGAAAACTACAACTGGGGTACATTCGCACAACACGTATGCTCTAAGCACCTGAGAAGCATCGCTTAAGTCTAACAGTAACAACAGACAAGTACTACATTTCGCCGGTCTTCTCGATACAAATGTAGAAATGCATCTGCCTGTTCGGTCCAACACCGACAAGGTACTGCGATGGCACGCATAGGATTGACCTTAGGTCCACATACTCCACCTCCCGCAGCGTTAGGCAGCTCGGCGCCTCGGCTAGCACAAGAATGCTATCCGACGACGGCGGCTGGGCATTCGCCCACATGAACACTATGTATACGGGCCCGGCGCACGAGACCCACCTGATGCATACGACACAGACGATGGTGGGCCTAGCTCTGGTTCCCGGAACATCGGCGGTGATGGTCAGTACGAAAACAGAGCCGTCCCCCCCGGAAAATTAGCCGGCGGCATGCCGAGTCAGTGAACGGCACCTGCTCTTGGAGAAGTTGGGCTTGCCCATACGAGATCCTAATCACTTCGATGAAATGCCCATCTGCAAGGTGGACGACAAGCTCTGCCGGCGGGCCGGTGTAGTTGCAGCCCGGCTCCGTGCAGGAGCACGTGCCGTGCGGGCACGCGAGCTCGT
Organism: Avena insularis; assembly: GCA_023614405.1. Classification (NCBI taxonomy): domain Eukaryota; kingdom Viridiplantae; phylum Streptophyta; class Magnoliopsida; order Poales; family Poaceae; genus Avena; species Avena insularis. Next base: position 229,079,968 of record CM042694.1, on the reverse strand, counting down.
GGAGCGGGAGCTCGTGGTAGGAGTAACGGCGAAAGCATCCTGGGTGGGAGCACATGAGCGGGAACGCCGCTGCAAAGTTACACGTGAGGATCTCCAGATTCTTGGGTTGCAGCATCTGCCACATCTGAAGTTCATCAAGAAATCGGAAAAATATCAATAGTTAGATTGGCGAATAGCAGGAATATGTAGGATAAGTTCAAAAGCTTGTAAAATGATTTCTTAGCATGAAGGTAGCGACCCGAGAATTGGCGGATGTCATCGGCTTGCGGCTACGGCAGGATGGAAGTGAAGTGGGGAAAGTGGCTTCGAGGGGAAGAAAGAGAAGTACGGGGAGGAAGAGAAGTAACGGGGACGTGACACTGGGAAATGGCCGACTGAACTCGTGAGTCGTGACACTCGCAACATGCTAGTTTGTCCAGAGTAAGCATGGATAATCATGCCACAGAATAGCCTACTCGAGGATCGCTCTCACGAAGACCATCCCAATCGTCCAAGTGCCCCAATCGAACGGTATGTAACAATCATCAAGCAGAACAACTGTGTTATGGCGTGCCTTCTAGAAGACTCGGTCTAACGGTGGATCCATTGGGGGGCAATGAACACTAGTGGATCCATATGTTGTTTGTGAAAAGAGCAATCATGCAATGACGCTAGTGCTGGTTTTAGTATAAGAACACACATGCAATGCCATTGGTTGATCCATGTGTGGTTTGTGGAAATAAAACACATGCAATGACTCTAATGGATCCATATGTGGTTTGTGGAAAAGAACACACATGCAATGAACACTAGTGGATCCATGTGTGGTTTGTGGAAAGAACACAAATACAATGACACTGGTTGATCCATGTGTGGTTTGTGGAAAGAACACACATGCAATAACACTGGTTGATCCACATGTTGTTTGTGAAAAGAACACACATGCAATGACCACTGGATGATCCATATGCGGTTTCTGGAAAAGAACACACATGCAATGAACACTGGTGGATCCATAAGTGGTTTGTGGAAAGAACACACATGTAATGACCACTGGTTGATCCATAAGTAGTTTGTGGAAAAGAACACACATGCAATGACCACTGGTTGATCCATGTGTGGTTTCTGGAAAGAACACACATGCAATGACAGTGGTGGATCCATGTGTGGTTTGTGAAAAGAACACACATGCAATGAGTCTAGTGGGTCCACATGTGGTTTGTGGAAAAGAACACACATGCAATGACTCTAGTGCTAGTTTTAGTATAAGAACACACAAGCAATGACTCTAGTGGGTCCATATTTGATTTGTGGAAACAACACACATGCAATGACCACTGGTTGATCCATGTGTGGTTTGTGGAAAGAACACACATGCAATGACACTGCTTGATCCATGTGTGGTTTGTGGAAATAACACACATGCAATGACTCTAATGGATCCACATGTGGTTTGATCCATGTGTGGTTTGTGGAAATAAAACACATGCAATGACTCTAATGGACCCAAATGTGGTTTGTGGAAAAGAACACACATGCAATGAACACTGGTTGATCCATAAGTGGTTTGTGGAAAGAACACACATGCAGTGACTCTAATGCTAGTTTTAGTATAAGAACACATATGGATCCATATGTGGTTTGTGGAAAATAACACACATGCAATGACCACTGGTTGATCCATGTGTGGTTTGTGGAAAGAACACACATGCAATGACTCTAGTGCTGGTTTTAGTATAACAACACACATGCAATGACCACTGGTTGATCTATAAGTGGTTTGTGGAAAAGAACACACATGCAATGAACACTGGTGGATCCATGTGTGGTTTGTGGAAAGAACACACATGCAATGACACTAGTTGATCCATGTGTGGTTTGTGGAAAGAACACACATGCAATGGCACTGGTTGATCCATATGTGGTTTGTGGAAAGAACACATGTGCAATGACACCGGTTGATCCATGTGTGGTTTACGGCTAGAACACACATGCAATGACACTTCTTGATCCATGTGTGGTTTTTCGAAAAGAACACACATCCAGTGAACACTGGTTGATCCATGTACGGTTTGTGAAAAGAACACACATGCAATGCCACTGGTTGATCCATGTGTGGTTTGTGGAAAGAACACACATGCAATGACCACTGGTTGATCCATAAGTGGTTTGTGGAAATAACACACATGCAATGAGTCTAGTGCTAGTTTTAGTATAAGAACACACATGCAATGACTCTAGTGGGTCCACATGTGGTTTGTGAAAAGAACACACATGCAATGACCACTGGTTGATCCATATGTGGTTTGTGGAAAAGAACACACATGCAATGAACACTGGTGGATCCATAAGTGGTTTGTGGAAAGAACACACATGCAATGACCACTGGCTGATCCATAAGTGGTTTGTGGAAAAGAACACACATGCAATGACCACTGGTTGATCCATATGTGGTTTGTGGAAAGAACACACATGCAGTGAACACTGGTTGATCCATGTGTGGTCTGCGAAAAGAACACACATGCAATGACACTGGTTGATCCATGTGTGGTTTGTGGAAAGAACACACATGCAATGCCATTGGTTGATCCATGTGTGGTTTGTGGAAATAACACACATGCAATGACTCTAATGGATCCATATGTGGTGTGTGAAAAAGAACACACATGCACTGACCACTGGTTGATCCATGTGTGGTTTGTGGAAAGAACACAAATGCAATGACAGTGGTGGATCCATGTGTGGTTTGTGAAAAGAACACACATGCAATGAGTCTAGTGGGTCCACATGTGGTTTGTGGAAAAGAACACACACACAATGACTCTAGTGTTAGTTTTAGTATAAGAACACACAAGCAATGACTCTAGTGGGTCCATATGTGATTTGTGGAAAGCATACACATGCAATGAACACTAGTTGATCCATGTGTGGTTTGTGAAAATAATACACATGCAATGACTCTAATGGATCCACATGTGGTTTGATCCATGTGTGGTTTGTGGAAATAACACACATGCAATGACTCTAATGGATCCATATGTGGTTTGTGGAAAAGAACACACATGCAATGAACACTGGTTGATCCATAAGTGACTTGTGGAAAGAACACACATGCAGTGACTCTAATGCTGGTTTTAGTATAAGAACACATATGCAATGACTCTAATGGATCCATATGTGGTTTGTGGAAAAGAACACACATGCAATGACCACTGGTTGATCCATGCGTGGTTTGTGAAAAGAACACACATGCAATTCCATTGGTTGATCCATGTGGTTTGTGGAAATAACACACATGCAATGACTCTAATGGATCCATATGTGGTTTGTGGAAAAGAACACACATGCAATGACCACTGGTTGATCCATGTGTGGTTTGTGGAAAGAACACACATGCAATGACAGTGGTGGATCCATGTGTGGTTTGTGCAAAGAACACACATGCAATGAGTCTAGTGGGTCCACATGTGGTTTGTGGAAAAGAACACACATGCAATGAATCTAGTGCTAGTTTTTGAAGGGTTTCACAGCATAGTAAATCAAAAATTTCTACGAGCGAACATAGGGAAAGCCAAGATCTAATCTAGGAGATGCAAACAACGAGAGATTGGATTAGATCTTCATACCTTGAAGATTCAAGACGTTAAACGCTCGGAACGTGGGTGATGTAGTCGTGCTCGCTTCTCCTCCTCGCGATCCGATCCGATCTAGCACCACAAGTGGCGGTGCCTCCGTGAGATACACGCAGCACCTCGGCGTCTCCTCCTTCCTTGGACGAGCAAGTATGGTGGAGAGATGGATTGGATCTACAAAGACGACGGCGTGGTGTATATGGTGGAGAATTCTGCCGCAGGCTTCGCCACAAACAAATGGGAGGGAGAGTGGAAGGGCAGCAGGGCAACTAGGGTTGGAGGAAGGTGTGTGAGGGAGGCGCACCAGCCCTCTATTTATAGAGGCGGCCAGCCTAACTCTCCTCCAAGCCTATCTCTAGTTTAAACAATTTAAACTCTCCTTATCTAGAAATCCTATCTTATCTTATCTCTAGTTTAAACGATTTAAACTCTCTAGGATCGGTTGGGCCCTATGGGGTTTTGTGCCCCTGGCCCAATGCGGCCAGGACACTCCCTCATAGGCCCATGCCCTCCCGGAAGGTGGGACCACGTTGGCCCCTTCCGAAGGTTCTAGAAGCTTCCGTACAATACCGATTAACCGAACAATTCGAACTCCAAAAACTGCAGCCTTATATGAATCTTATTCTCCGGACCATTCCGAACCTCTCGTGATGTCCCGGATCCCATCCGAGACTCCAACAAAAATTCATAAACCAATTATCCAATCTATCCTAGCGTCGAGACACGTTAAGTGTGTGACCTCTGGGTTCGAGAATATGCGCATGATCTTCTATCAATAATCAACGGGTCCAGGCACCCATATTGACTCCACACATTCATCGATGATCATATCGGATGAACCACGATGCCAGATTCAATCAATCCCATATATATATTCCCTTCGCCTCGCGATATTTTACTTGCCGAGATTCGATCGTCGGTATCGTCATACCTAGTTCAATCTCGTTCACGCAAATACTTTACTGCTCCGTAATCCAATATCACTTTGTGATTAACTCCTTAACCATATGCTTGCAAGCGGTGTTGTTATCGATTACCGAGTGGGCCCAAGTATATCTCTCCGACTTGGGAGGGACAAATCCCATCTCGATACATACAACCCAATGATACTTTCCGATCACCGAGACACCTTTATGATCACCTCTCATAGGATGACGTTTGATGACCTCAAAGCTTTCTTCCGATACCAGGGAGTTGTATTATCTCATGGTCTAAGGAATACAATTTTGACATAAGAAAATCTTCGCAAAGATGAACACGATGACACGATCTAATTTCTTCGCTTAGTTTGGTCATCCACCATATCATTCTCCAATGATATGATCTCATTATCAATTGACAACTCATGTCTATGGTTAGAAACCTTAACCATCATTGATCAATGAGCTAGTCCATAGAGGCGCATTAGGGACACGGTGTTGTTCACAAACCACACAAGTATTAATGTTTCCGCTAATACAATTCTAGCATGGAATATAAACTTTATCATGAACAAGAATTATAATAATACCATCTTTATTATTGCCTCTAGGGCATAATTCCAGTCTCCCACTTGCACTAGAGTCAATAATCTAGTTCATATTTGGCAACAATCTCACACCCATGGCATCGAGGTGCTGATCATGTTTTACGTGGAAGAGGTTTAGTCAATGGATCTGCGACATTCAGATCTGTATGTACTTTGCTGATCTTCGGATCTCCATCGCTATATAATCTCGGATTATATGAAACTTGCGTTGATATGCTTGGTCTTTGGATGATATCTTGGTTCCTTAGCGAGTGCTATGGCGCCATGTTGTCACAATATCTCCGGTGGGTCCAATGCACTTGGAACCACGCCAAGCTCGATGATGAAGTTTCGATCCAAACTCCTTCACTTGACGCTCTCGGCAGCCATGTATTCCGCTTCTCGTAGATCCCGCGATCACGCTTTGCTTGCAGCTTCTCCAACTCAGCTCCTCCATTCAAAATATACACGTATCCTGTCGAGATTTAGAATCATCCTTGTCGATTGTCGAAACTAGCATCGACGTAACCTTTTCTGACGAATGTTCATCACCCCATAGACTAAGAACATTTCTTTAGTCCTATTTAGGTACCTTAGGATGTTCTTCACGGCTGTCCAAAGGTTCCACTCCTGGATCACTTTGATATCTGCTCGTCAAACTAAGAGCATTGGACACATCCGGTCTAGTACACAGCATGGCATACATGATGGAACCTATGGCCGAGGCATAAGGCACTTTGCTCATAGCTTCCCTATCATTTACAGAATGGACACGAGCCTTGCTCAATATCTTACCGACAACATAGGCACGAACCTTTTAATGCCTTATCCATTCGAACCTTTTGAACTTTGTCTAGGTATGTACTGCTTAAAGCTATCAGCGTCTTTGTCTATCTCTATAGATTTTGATGCCCAATATATAAGCAGCTTCACCTAGGTCTTTCATTGAAAAACACTTGTTCAAATAACTCTTCACATCGTTAAGCATGTTGATGTCATTTCCAATAATCAATATGTCATCCACATATAGTACCAGAAACGTCACCGAGCTCCCACTCACTTTCTTGTAGATGCAAGCTTCATAGCAATTTGGAACAAATCCAAAGCTCTTGATCACTTGATCAAAACGAAGGTTCCAACTCCAAGATGCTTGCTTCAGTCCATAAATGGAACGCTGAAGTTTGCATACTTTATCAGCATCCTTAGGATCGACAAAACCTTCGGGTTGTATCATATACAACTCTTCATCAATGTTGCCATTGAGGAACGCAGTCTTGACATCCATCTGCCATATTTCATAATCATGAAACGCAGCAATTGCTAATAAAATCCGAATGGACTTAAACATCGCTACGGGAGAGAAAGTCTCATCATAGTCAACACCTTGAACTTGTCGAAAACCTTTCGCAACAAGCCGTGCTTTATAGACGGTAACATTACCATCCGCGTCCGTTTTCTTCTTGAAGATCCATTTGCACTCAACGGCCTTTCGGTCGCTAGGAGGGTCCACCAAAGTCCATACTTGGTTTTCGCTCATGGATCCCAATTCGGATTTCATGGCTTCTAGCCATTTCTCAGAGTCTGGGCTCATCATCGCTTCCTCATATTCGTAGGTTCACTGTCTTCTACTAACAAGACAGTCAAGACAGGGTTGCCATACCACTCAGGAGGGGCACGCGACCTTGTCGACCTGACGCTCAAGAAGAGATCATCCAAGCTTCATGATCCTTATCATTAGCTTCCTCTATTATTGGTGCGCGGTGACTGGAACAATTTCAGGTGCTGCTACTCTCCACTTCAAGAGAAGGTTCAATAACCTCGTCTAGCTCTACTTTCCTCCCACTCACTTCTTTCGAGAGAAACTCCGTCTCAAGAAAGGAACCGTTCTTTGCGACAAACACTTTGCCTTCGGTTCTGTGATAGAAGGTATACCCAATAGTTTCCTTAGGGTATCCTATGAAGACGCATTTCTCCGCTTTGGGTTCGAGCTTGTCTGGTATCAACTTCTTGACGTAAGCTTCGCATCCCCAAACCTTAAGAAACGACAACTTAGGTTTAGCACCAAACCACAGTTCATACGGTGTCGTCTCAACGGATTTAGATGGAGCCCTATTTAAAGTGAATGCAGCGGTTTCTAATGCATAACCCCAAAATGATAACGGCAAATCAGTAAGAGACATCATCGATCGGACCATATCTAATAGGGTTCGATTCCGGCGTTCAGACACACCATTGCGCTGTGGTGTTCCGGGTGGCGTGAGTTGTGAAACGATTCCACTTGCTTTGAGATGCGTGAGAAAATCATAACTCAAATATTCGCCCCCACGATCGGATCGTAGAAACTTAATCTTTACATTACGATGGTTCTTCACTTCATTCTGAAATTCTTTGAACTTTTCAAACGTTTCAGATTTATGTTTCATTAAATAGATATACCCATATCTACTTAAGTCATCGGTAAAAGTGAGAAAATAGCGATATCCACCGCGCGTCGAAACACTCATCGGTCCGCATACATCGGTATGTATGATTTCCAACAAGTCCGTTGCTCGCTCCATCATACCGAGAACGGGTTTTGATCATCTTGCCCATGAGGCATGGTTCGCATGTGTCAAATGATTCAAAATCAAGAGACTCCAAAAGTCCATCGAATGGAGTTTCTTCATCGCTTTACACCAATATGACCTGAGCAGATTACCACAAATAAGTAGCATTATCACTATCTACTTTGCATCTCTTAGCCTCAATTTTATGGATGTGTGTTTCATCCCTTTCGAGATTTAGAAGAAATAAACCATTCACAAGAGGTGCATGACCATAAAAGATGTTACTCATATAAATAGAACAACCATTATTCTCCGATTTAAATGAATAACCGTCTTGCAATAAACACGATCCGAAATAATGTTCATGCTCAACGCAGCACATAATAACATTTATTAAGGTTTAAAACTAATCCCGAAGGTAAAACTAAGGAGAGCGTGCCGACGGCCATCACATCAACTCTTGATCCGTTGCCAACGCGCATCGTCACCTCATCCCTCGCAAGCTGCCGTCTATTCCGTAGCTCCTGTTTCGAGTTACAAATATTAGCAACTGAACCGGTATCAAATACCCAGGAACTACAACGAGGGCTAGTAAGGAAAACATCAATAACATGTATATCAAATATACCTTTGATGGTGCCAGCCTTCTTGTCCGCTAAGTACTTGGACGATTCGCTTCCAAGGACCCTTGTCCTTGCAATAGAAGCACTCGATTCCGGCTTAGGACCAGACCTGAGCTTCTTCTCAGCAGGGGCAACGCGCTTGCCGCCTCCTTTCTTGAAGGGCTTCCTTGCACCCTTACCTTTCTTGAAGGTGGGGGGCTTGTTGACCATCAACACATGATTATTCTTTTTGATGTTCACCTCCGCTACTTTCATCTTAGCAAAGAGCTCAGTGATCATATCAGTGGAACCAATCTGATTGTGATCAACTACAAAACTTTTGTAGCTAGGAGTGTCAATCTTGAGCTCCTCCGAATCTTGCAGTCCAGTTGCTCAAGGCGTTGAGTGTAGCCCGTCATCTCAATGGCGTGCTCACTAACGGAACTCCCTTCCTCCATCTTGTAGTTAAAGAATTTCTTAGAGATCTCATATCTCTCAAAACGGGCTCGAGTCTGAAACATGTTTTTCAGCTCCTCAAGAATCTCAAAGGGCCCGGCGAACTCCTCAAAACGATTTTGAAGATCCGATTCCATAGCATATAACATGGCGATCTTAATCAAATCATAATCATCATCCTTGCGATCGATAAACAGCTTTTTCATCAGCGGCGCATCTATAATGAGGCGTCACCTAGCGCTTTCTCAAGGACATAGTCCTTTTGTCCGCCATGAGAATGATTCTCGAATCTGGAACCATTTGGTGAAGTTAGACCCATTGTTTCTAAGCTTTTCTATCTCAGCAAAACGTTGAAGTTGAAGTTGGACTTGGCCATGTGATCTACGATTTGCAAGTACAATTTAGACTATGTTCATGATAAATAGTTCAACTTAATCAAATTACTAGATGAACTCCCACTAAATTCAACATCCCTCAAGTTGTTTAGTGAACACGATCCAAATTCACCACACCTAAACCGATCATCACGAGAAGAGATGTGGTTTCAATGGTGGACAACAAAGTGTCGATCATATCATTCATATGACTCATGCTTAACCTTTCGGTTCTTGTGTTCCGAGGCCATGTCTGTACATGCTAGGCTCGTCAAGCTAGACCCAAGTATTTCCGCGTGTGCAAAACTGGCTTGCACCCGTTGTATGTGGCGTAGAGTCTATAGCACCCGATCATCACGTGATGCTTGGACACGACGAACTTTCTACGGTGCATACTTGGGAGAACAGTTTTATCTTGATCTTTAAGTGAGGAATCATCTTATAATGCTACCGTCGCGATCTAAGCATAATAAGATACATAAAAGGATAAACATCACATGCATATAACTTTATGTGACATGGTATAGCCAATCTTTGCGCAATGATCTCCATCTTGTGCGTTCCGGCATGATCTCCATCACTCCACCATGATTGCCTCCACCACGAATAGCAACTACAACTATTGCTAACTACTTAGCGATAAAGTAAAGCTATTACATGGCGTATAAGAAGTTGACTCGCAGGTCATACACAATTATAAAGACAACCATATGGCTCCTGCCAGTTGTGTACTCATCGACATGCAAGTCGTGAAACATTACAAAACATGATCATCGCATACAATACACACATCACATCTTGGGCCATACCATATCACAGAAAACACTCCCTGCAAAAACAAGTTAGACGCCTCTACTTTGTTGTTGCATGTTTTACGTGGCTTATGGGAGTAGATGCTAAGAACGATTCTTACCTACGGAAAGCCACAACGGTGATATTATGGTTGCCAAACTCCGGTGTTAATCCCATGAACACTATAGTGAGAGAAACTGACATCCACCAGCCGCATGTGTGGAACAAGCCACACGTCAAGTGCGAGCGGTCTCATGACGATGTCGCGTAAGGTTGGCCTGGACCACTTCAATCTCACTATGCCGCGTCATAAGAAGAACACAAACAAGAGGCTAGCAACAGAAAACATCAACGCCCGCAACAACCATGTTGCGTTCTACTCGTGAATCACATCTACGCATAGATCTAGCTCTGATACCACTGAAGGGTTTCGCGGCATAGTAAATCAAAAAATTCTACGGAACCAAACAGAGGGAAAGCCAAGATCTAATCTAGCAGATGCAAACAACGAGAGAGATTGGATTAGATCTTCATACCCTTGAAGATTCGCACAGCGGAACGTTCGTCGGAACGTGGGTGATGTAGTCGTACTCGCTTCTCCTCCTCGCGATCCGATCCGATCTAGCACCACAAGTGGCGGTGCCTCCGTGAGATGCACACGCAGCACCTCGACGTCTCCTCCTTCCTTGGACCAGCAAGTATGTTGGAGAGATGGATTGGATCTACAGCACGACGGCGTGGTGTATATGGTGGAGAATTTCTGCCGCAGGGCTTCGCCTACAAACAGTCGGGAGGGAGAGTGGAAGGGCAGCAGGGCAACTAGGGTTGGAGGAAGGTGTGTAGGGAGGGGGGCGCACCAGCCCTCTATTTATAGAGGGGGGGCGGCCAGCCCTATCCTCTCCTCCAAGCCTATCTCTAGTTTAAACAATTTAAACTCTCCCTTATCTAGAAATCCTATCTTATCTTATCTCTAGTTTAAACGATTTAAACTCTCTAGGATCGGCTGGGCCCTATGGGGCCTTGTGCCCCTGGCCCAATGCGGCCAGGACACTCCCTCATAGGCCCATGCCCCCTCCCGGAAGGTGGGACCACGTTGGCCCCCTTCCGGAAGGTTCTAGAAGCTTCCGATACAATACCGATTAACCCGGAACAATTCCGAACTCCAAAAACTGCACTGCCTTATATGAATCTTATTCTCCGGACCATTCCGGAACCTCGTGATGTCCCGGATCCCATCCGAGACTCCGAACAAAAATTCATAAACCAATTATCCAATCTATCCTAGCGTCGAGACACGTTAAGTGTGTGACCCTGCGGGTTCGAGAATATGCAGACATGATCTTCTATCAATAATCAACAGCGGGGTCTAGGCACCCATATTGACTCCCACACATTCATCGATGATCATATCGGATGAACCACGATGCCAGGATTCAATCAATCCCATATATATATTCCCTTCGTCTCGCGATATTTTACTTGCCCGAGATTCGATCGTCGGTATCGTCATACCTAGTTCAATCTCGTTCACAGCAAGTACTTTACTCGTTCAGTAATCCGATATCACTTTGTGATTAACTCCTTAACCATATGCTTGCAAGCAGTGTTGATATAGATTACCGAGTGGGCCCGAAGTATATCTCTCCGACTTGGGAGGGACAAATCCCATCTCGATACATACAACCCAACAGATACTTTCCGATCACCTGAGAGACACCTTTATGATCACCCTCTCATAGGATGACGTTTGATGACCTCAAAGCTTTCTTCCGATACCAGGGAGTTGTATTATCTCATGGTCTAAGGAATACAATATTTGACATAAGAAAAGCTTCGCAAAGACGAACATGATGACACGATCTAATTTCTTCGCTTAGTTTGGGTCTGTCCACCATATCATTCTCCAATGATATGATCTCATTATCAATTGACAACTCATGTCTATGGTTAGGAAACCTTAACCATCATTGATCAATGAGCTAGTCCATAGAGGCGTACTAGGGACACGGTGTTGTTCACAAACCACACAAGTATTAATGTTTCCGCTTAATACAATTCTAGCATGGAATATAAACTTTATCATGAACAAGAATTATAATAATACCATCTTTATTATTGCCTCTAGGGCATAATTCCAACAGTTTTAGTATAAGAACACACAAGCAATGACTCTAGTGGGTCCATATGTGATTTGTGGAAAGAACACACATGCAATGACCACTGGTTGATCCATGTGTGTTTTGTGGAAAGAACACACATGCAATGACACTGCTTGATCCATGTGTGGTTTGTGGAAATAACACACATGCAATGACTCTAATGGATCCACATGTGGTTTGATCCATGTGTGGTTTGTGTAAATAACACACATGCAATGATTCTAATGGATCCATATGTGGTTTGTGGAAAAGAACACACATGCAATGAACACTGGTTGATCCATAGTGGTTTGTGGAAAGAACACACATGTAGTGACACTAATGCTGGTTTTAGTATAAGAACACATATGGATCCATATGTGGTTTGTGGAAAATAACACACATGCAATGACCACTGGTTGATCCATGTGTGGTTTCTTGAAAGAACACGCATGCAATGACTCTAATGTTGGTTTTAGTATAAGAACACACATGCAATGACCACTAGTTTATCCATAAGTGGTTTGTGGAAAAGAACACACATGCAATGAACACTGGTGGATCCATGTGTGGTTTGTGGAAAGAACACACATGCAATGACCACTAGTTGATCCATATGTGGTTTGTGGAAAAGAACACACATGCAATGAACACTGGTGGATCCATAAGCGGTTTGTGGAAAGAACACACTGATACATTGCAAATGTATCTATAATTTTTGATGTTCCATGCTTGGTTTTATCCACTTTCTTGTGTTTTGTTCCAACTTTGGAGTACTTTTCATATGATTTCTTGGACTAACCTATTAACAAGAGCCCACGATTACTGTGCCTGTTTTTGCTGTTTTTGGTTCCGGAAAGTGAAAATGAATATTCTCGAATTGGACGGGACAAAAGCCAAAGTGCCTTTTTGTCCAAAAGGGATCAAGTGCCGAGAATCTGAGGCGGAGAAGGGCTGAGGAGCCACCACACCACTGGCCGCTGCCAGGCGGCCCGCACTGTGGGTGGTGTGGCTGCTCCCGGCACCCCCTCAGCCTCTCCTTCCGCCTATATATTGCCCTCGGGACGAAACCCTAAGCACCGATCAAAAATCCACGAAAGAGTTCAGAGCCGTCATCTCCATCCCTAGATCGGGAGGGATCAAGCTCTTCCGGCACCCTACCGAAGAGGGAATTCACCACAGAGGCCTTCTTCATCACCATGCAAGCCTCCGGTGTGACACGTGAGTAGTTCATCCTTGGACTACGGATCCATGTAGTAGCTAGATGGCTGGTTCTCCTCCTTTGTGCTTTCATGTTTAGATCTTGTGAGCTCCGTTCATGATCAAGATCATCTATTTGTAATTCATACATGTTGTGTTTGCAGGGATCTGATGGATATTGAGATGCTATTTCAGATTGATTATTGATTATATCATGTCTTTGTTATTTGTGATCTTGCATGCTTTCCGTTGTTAGTAGCTATCTTGGCCAAGTAGATGCTAGCAACTCCAAGAGTTAGTATTTATGCTCGATAGTGGGTTCATGCCTCGTAACTGGGAAGTGATGTAAATCTCTAAGGTACTAGATGTGCTGTTGCTACTAGGGAGAAAACAACAATCCATTATTCATAGAACAATCGTATTGTTTACTTTACACGCAGTTTGTAAAGCAATAATCTGTTGATTGCAACTTAATCTTTGGAGGGTTCGGATGATAACCTGAAGGTGGATTATTAGTCATAGATGCAGTTGGATGGCGGTCTATGTATTATGTTGTAATGCCCAATCAAGTCTCAAAGGATTCAAGATGATTAGTATATGCATGTATTGCTTTCTCGGTGTTTGTCAATTGCCCCGCTGTAATTTGTTCACCCACCATGTTATCTATCTAACGAGAGCCACCTCTAGTGAACAATGGATCCTGGTCCTTTCTCTTTGCATACAATCTACAATGGTTTACTTCTTTGTGTTTACTTTCTGCAAACTTTTACTTCTTTCCATTCGATACGTTTAATCCTTTGTTTTCCGCAAAACACGGTGAGATTGACAACCTCATCGCAAGATGGGGACAAAGTTATGTGGTTGTGTTGTGCAGGTCTCCATGTTGCTACTAGCACCGGTAGTGCGCCTTAAAGCTCAGCTAGTAACACCTTTGGGGTGTTTCCTTGCTCCTACTGGTTCGATTAAACCTTGGTTTCATAACTCAGGGAAAACTTGCTGATGTGCTCATCATACCTTCCTCTTGGGGTTCCCAACGAGCTCTACGTGGAACGACGAGCACATCACACACATGCAATGACCACTAGTTGATCCATAAGTGGTTTGTGGAAAAGAACACACATGCAATGACCACTGGTTGATCCATATGTGGTTTGTGGAAAGAACACACATGCAGTGAACACTGGTTGATCCATGTGTGTTTTGTGAAAAGAACACACATCCAATGACACTGGTTGATCCATGTGTAGTTTGTGGAAAGAACACACATGCAATGCCATTGGTTGATCCATGTGTGGTTTGTGGAAATAACACACATGCAATGACTCTAATGGGTCCATATGTGGTTTGTGGAAAAGAACACACATGCAATGACCATTGGTTGATCCATGTGTGGTTTGTAGAAAGAACAAACATGTAATGACAGTGGTGGATCCATGTGTGGTTTGTGAAAACAACACACATGCAATGAGTCTAGTGGGTCCACATGTGGTTTGTGGATAAGAACACACATGCAATGACTCTAGTGCTAGTTTTAGTATAAGAACACACAAGCAATGACTCTAGTGGGTCCATATGTGATTTGTGGAAAGAACACACATGCAATGACCACTGGTTGATCCATGTGTGGTTTGTGAAAATAACACACATGCAATGACTCTAATGGATCCACATGTGGTTTGATCCATGTGTGGTTTGTGGAAATAACACACATGCAATGACTAATGGATCCATATGTGGTTTGTGGAAAAGAACACACATGCAATGAACACTGGTTGATCCATAAGTGGTTTGTGGAAAGAACACACATGCAGTGACTCTAATGCTGGTTTTAGTATAAGAACACTTATGCAATGACTCTAATGGATCCATATGTGGTTTGTAGAAAAGAACACACATGCAATGACCACTGGTTGATCTATGTGTGGTTTGTGGAAAGAACACACAAGCAATGACCACTGGTTGATCCATGTGTGGTTTCTGGAAAAGAACACACATGCAGTGAACACTAGTTGATTCATGTGTGGTTTGTAAAAAGAACACACATGCATGCACATCTTGATCCATGTGTGGTTTGTGGAAAGAACACACATGCAATGTCCACTGGTTGATCCATAAGTGGTTTGTAGAAATAACACACATGCAATGAGTCTAGTGCTGGTTTTAGTATAAGAACACACATGCAATGACTCTAGTGGGTCCACACGTGGTTTGTGAAAAGAAAACACATGCAATGACCACGGGTTGATCCATATGTGGTTTGTGGAAAAGAACACACATGCAATGAACACTGGTGGATCCATAAGTGGTTTGTGGAAAGAACACACATGCAATGACCACTAGTTGATCCATAAGTGGTTTGTGGAAAAGAACACACATTCAATGACCACTTGTTGATCCATATGTGGTTTGTGGAAAGAACACACATGCAGTGAACACTGGTTGATCCATATGTGGTTTGTGAAAAGAACACACATGCAATGACACTAGTTGATCCATGTGTGGTTTGTGGAAAGAACACACATGCAATGCCATTGGTTGATCCATGTGTGGTTTGTGGAAATAACACACATGCAATGACTCTAATGGATCCACATGTGGTTTGATCGATGTGTGGTTTGTGGAAATAACACACATGCAATGACCACTGGTTGATCTATAAGTGGTTTGTGGAAAAGAACACACATGCAACGAACACTGGTGGATCCATGTGTGGTTTGTGGAAAGAACACACATGCAATGACACTGGTTGATCCATGTGTGGTTTGTGGAAAGAACACACATGCAATGGCACTGGTTGATCCATATGTGGTTTGTGGAAAGAACACATGTGCAATGACACCGGTTGATCCATGTGTGGTTTACGGATAGAACACACATGCAATGACACTTCTTGATCCATGTGTGGTTTGTCGAAAAGAACACACATCCAGTGAACACTGGTTGATCCATGTACGGTTTGTGAAAAGAACACACATGCAATGCCACTAGTTGATCCATGTGTGGTTTGTGGAAAGAACACACATGCAATGACCACTAGTTGATCCATAAGTGGTTTGTGGAAATAACACACATGCAATGAGTCTAGTGCTAGTTTTAGTATAAGAACACACATGCAATGACTCTAGTGGGTCCACATGTGGTTTGTGAAAAGAACACACATGCAATGACCACTGGTTGATCCATATGTGGTTTGTGGAAAAGAACACACATGCAATGAACACTGGTGGATCCATAAGTGGTTTGTGGAAAGAACACACATGCATTGACCCTGGTGGATCCATAAGTGGTTTGTGGAAAATAACACACATGAAATGACCACTGGTTGATCCATATGTGGTTTGTGGAAAGAACACACATGCAGTGAACACTGGTTGATCCATGTGTGGTTTGCGAAAAGAACACACATGCAATGATACTGGTTGATCCATGTGTGGTTTGTGGAAAGAACACAGATGCAATGCCATTGGTTGATCCATGTGTGGTTTGTGGAAATAACACACATGCAATGACTCTAATGGATCCATATGTGGTGTGTGAAAAAGAACACACATGCACTGACCATTGGTTGATCCATGTGTGGTTTGTGGAAAGAACACACATGCAATGACAGTGGTGGATCCATGTGTGGTTTGTGAAGAGAACACACATGCAATGAGTCTAGTGTGTCCACATGTGGTTTGTGGAAAAGAACACACACGCAATGACTCTAGTGTTAGTTTTAGTATAAGAACTCACAAGCAATGACTCTAGTGGGTCCATATGTGATTTGTGGAAAGCATACACATGCAATGACCACTAGTTGATCCATGTGTGGTTTGTGAAAATAACACACATGCAATGACTCTAATGGATCCACATGTGGTTTGATCCATGTGTGGTTTGTGGAAATAACACACATGCAATGACTCTAATGGATCCATATGTGGTTTGTGGAAAAGAACACACATGCAATGAACACTGGTTGATCCATAATTGATTTGTGGAAAGAACACACATGCAGTGACTCTAATGCTGGTTTTAGTATAAGAACACATATGCAATGACTCTAATGGATCCATATGTGGTTTGTGAAACGTGATTTATCCCTACTTAATAACTCGGGTAGTATCCTACCGTCCACATTCGGCTGACAGGTGGGGGACCTAGCGTGTGGACTTGTCAACCAAACCTCACGCCTTCGTGGTTCAAAAGCCCTCTCGCGCATTGGATTGACGAAATTTTTTGGCACCTTGCCCTCGTACATATCACTGGGAGGCCTTGCTCAGGAACCAGACATGCCTGGCCCACAATCTTACTCCCTCCTAGGAACTTGTCATGGCTCGCACCGGTAGATCCATCCGCTCTACCGCTTCCGGTAGGGCTCGCCGCGGCGGATCCACCCCAAGATCCTACCGTCGCAGTATCAAATGGCCATGGTTTCTTGATAGGAGCGATGACGCTACGTATGCGAGCTCGGCCCCTCCTACCTGTAGAAGGACTGATGTGGCGTCGAGCTCGATCAGGAGCCGCCAGGCGCGATGGCGCTCGGTCCATGCCAACCCCGTCACCTTCGTCATTGTCGATTCCGATGTGGAGGACGATGGGGACGAAGCTGTGCAGAACGCCATTGTTGCCTCCTTGGCGAAGGCAAGCCACGTGCGGGAGTGGATGTCGCTGGGAAGGGCACGGCGGCGATGTCACCAATCGAGGTGGACTCTGACGACAGTGGTGTGATGTGGGTTTAGATGTTGTTTAGGATGGTTGCAATTTTGGTTGTGTTTAATGCGAGTACAATTATTGTAATGGGTTTGTTGAGCTATATTGAGAAATATGTGCAATAGCAGCGTGTGAGTGCTTCCACTTTAGAAATTGTGTCTGTGCCATTTGCATGTTGCATTATCAATGTAGATTACTTGTAAACAATCCAACGAAAATCAGATTACAACCATCGGACGGGAGTGTCAGGATGGAAGAGAAGTTGGGATAGTGGCTTCGAGAGGAAGGAAGAGTAGGGGGCGTGACACTGGCAGGTGGGACCTCGGAACACGTGACACTGACATGCGGGAGCAGGAGCACATGGTATTGCCGGTATGTCCAGAGCAAGAGCACTTTGCAACGTGACAACAGCAAGCTGATTGGACCAATATAATAACTCGTCGAATTATTAAGGAGTACTGAAAACTACAACTGGGGTACATTCGCACAACACGTATGCTCTAAGCACCTGAGAAGCATCGCTTAAGTCTAACAGTAACAACAGCACAAGTACTACATTTCCCTGTCGGTCTTCTCGATACAAATGTAGAAATGCATCTGCCTGTTCGGTCCAACACCGACAAGGTACTGCGATGGCACGCATAGGATTGACCTTAGGTCCACATACTCCACCTCCCGCAGCGTCAGGCAGCTCGGCGCCTCGGCTAGCACAAGAATGCTATCCGACGACGGCGGCTGGGCATTCGCCCACATGCACACTATGTATACGGGCCCGGCGCACGAGACCGACCTGATGCATACGACACAGACGATGGTGGGCCTAGCTCTGGTTCCCGGAACATCGGCGGTGATGGTCAGTACGAAAACAGAGCCGTCCCCCCCGGAAAATTAGCCGGCGGCATGCCGAGTCAGTGAACGACACCTGCTCTTGGAGAAGTTGGGCTTGCCCATACGAGATCCTAATCACTTCGATGAAATGCCCATCTGCAAGGTGGACGACAAGCTCTGCCGGCGGGCCGGTGTAGTTGCAGCCCGGCTCCGTGCAGGAGCACGCGCCGTGCGGGCACGCGAGCTCGTGGAGCGGGAGCTCGTGGTAGGAGTAACGGCGAAAGCATCCTGGGTGGGAGCACATGAGCGGGAACGCCGCTGCAAAGTTGCACGTGAGGATCTCCAGATTCTTGGGTTGCAAGATCTCGCCACATCAAGTTCATCAAGAAATCGGAAAAATATCAATAGTTAGATTGGCGAATAGCAGGAATATGTAGGATAAGTTCAAAAGCTTGTAAAATGATTTCTTAGCATGAAGGTAGCGACCCGAGAATTGGCGGATGTCGTCGGCTTGCGGCTACGGCAGGATGGAAGTGAAGTGGGGAAAGTGGCTTCGAGGGGAAGAAAGAGAAGTACGGGGAGGAAGAGAAGTAACGGGGACGTGACACTGGGAAATGGCCGACTGAACTCGTGAGTCGTGACACTCGCAACATGCTAGTTTGTCCAGAGTAAGCATGGATAATCATGCCACAGAATAGCCTACTCGAGGATCGCTCTCACGAAGACCATCCCAATCGTCCAAGTGCCCCAATCGAACGGTATGTAACAATCATCAAGCAGAACAACTGTGTTATGGCGTGCCTTCTAGAAGACTCGGTCTAACGGTGGATCCATTGGGGGGCAATGAACACTAGTGGATCCATATGTTGTTTGTGAAAAGAACAATCATGCAATGACGCTAGTGCTGGTTTTAGTATAAGAACACACATGCAATGCCATTGGTTGATCCATGTGTGGTTTGTGGAAATAAAACACATGCAATGACTCTAATGGATCCATATGTGGTTTGTGGAAAAGAACACACATGCAATGAACACTGGTGGATCCATGTGTGGTTTGTGGAAAGAACACACATACAATGACACTGGTTGATCCATGTGTGGTTTGTGGAAAGAACACACATGCAATAACACTGGTTGATCCACATGTTGTTTGTGAAAAGAACACACATGCAATGACCACTGGATGATCCATATGCGGTTTCTGGAAAAGAACACACATGCAATGAACACTGGTGGATCCATAAGTGGTTTGTGGAAAGAACACACATGTAATGACCACTGGTTGATCCATAAGTAGTTTGTGGAAAAGAACACACATGCAATGACCACTGGTTGATCCATGTGTGGTTTCTGGAAAGAACACACATGCAATGACAGTGGTGGATCCATGTGTGGTTTGTGAAAAGAACACACATGCAATGAGTCTAGTGGGTCCACATGTGGTTTGTGGAAAAGAACACACATGCAATGACTCTAGTGCTAGTTTTAGTATAAGAACACACAAGCAATGACTCTAGTGGGTCCATATTTGATTTGTGGAAACAACACACATGCAATGACCACTGGTTGATCCATGTGTGGTTTGTGGAAAGAACACACATGCAATGACACTGCTTGATCCATGTGTGGTTTGTGGAAATAACACACATGCAATGACTCTAATGGATCCACATGTGGTTTGATCCATGTGTGGTTTGTGGAAATAAAACACATGCAATGACTCTAATGGACCCAAATGTGGTTTGTGGAAAAGAACACACATGCAATGAACACTGGTTGATCCATAAGTGGTTTGTGGAAAGAACACACATGCAGTGACTCTAATGCTAGTTTTAGTATAAGAACACATATGGATCCATATGTGGTTTGTGGAAAATAACACACATGCAATGACCACTGGTTGATCCATGTGTGGTTTGTGGAAAGAACACACATGCAATGACTCTAGTGCTGGTTTTAGTATAACAACACACATGCAATGACCACTGGTTGATCTATAAGTGGTTTGTGGAAAAGAACACACATGCAATGAACACTGGTGGATCCATGTGTGGTTTGTGGAAAGAACACACATGCAATGACACTGGTTGATCCATGTGTGGTTTGTGGAAAGAACACACATGCAATGGCACTGGTTGATCCATATGTGGTTTGTGGAAAGAACACATGTGCAGTGACACCGGTTGATCCATGTGTGGTTTACGGATAGAACACACATGCAATGACACTTCTTGATCCATGTGTGGTTTGTCGAAAAGAACACACATCCAGTGAACACTGGTTGATCCATGTACGGTTTGTGAAAAGAACACACATGCAATGCCACTGGTTGATCCATGTGTGGTTTGTGGAAAGAACACACATGCAATGACCACTGGTTGATCCATAAGTGGTTTGTGGAAATAACACACATGCAATGAGTCTAGTGCTAGTTTTAGTATAAGAACACACATGCAATGACTCTAGTGGGTCCACATGTGGTTTGTGAAAAGAACACACATGCAATGACCACTGGTTGATCCATATGTGGTTTGTGGAAAAGAACACACATGCAATGAACACTGGTGGATCCATAAGTGGTTTGTGGAAAGAACACACATGCAATGACCACTGGCTGATCCATAAGTGGTTTGTGGAAAAGAACACACATGCAATGACCACTGGTTGATCCATATGTTGTTTGTGGAAAGAACACACATGCAGTGAACACTGGTTGATCCATGTGTGGTCTGCGAAAAGAACACACATGCAATGACACTGGTTGATCCATGTGTGGTTTGTGGAAAGAACACACATGCAATGCCATTGGTTGATCCATGTGTGGTTTGTGGAAATAACAGACATGCAATGACTCTAATGGATCCATATGTGGTGTGTGAAAAAGAACACACATGCACTGACCACTGGTTGATCCATGTGTGGTTTGTGGAAAGAACACACATGCAATGACAGTGGTGGATCCATGTGTGGTTTGTGAAAAGAACACACATGCAATGAGTCTAGTGGGTCCACATGTGGTTTGTGGAAAAGAACACACACACAATGACTCTAGTGTTAGTTTTAGTATAAGAACACACAAGCAATGACTCTAGTGGGTCCATATGTGATTTGTGGAAAGCATACACATGCAATGAACACTAGTTGATCCATGTGTGGTTTGTGAAAATAATACACATGCAATGACTCTAATGGATCCACATGTGGTTTGATCCATGTGTGGTTTGTGGAAATAACACACATGCAATGACTCTAATGGATCCATATGTGGTTTGTGGAAAAGAACACACATGCAATGAACACTGGTTGATCCATAAGTGACTTGTGGAAAGAACACACATGCAGTGACTCTAATGCTGGTTTTAGTATAAGAACACATATGCAATGACTCTAATGGATCCATATGTGGTTTGTGGAAAAGAACACACATGCAATGACCACTGGTTGATCCATGTGTGGTTTGTGGAAAGAACACACATGCAATTCCATTGGTTGATCCATGTGTGGTTTGTGGAAATAACACACATGCAATGACTCTAATGGATCCATATGTGGTTTGTGGAAAAGAACACACATGCAATGACCACTGGTTGATCCATGTGTGGTTTGTGGAAAGAACACACATGCAATGACAGTGGTGGATCCATGTGTGGTTTGTGCAAAGAACACACATGCAATGAGTCTAGTGGGTCCACATGTGGTTTGTGGAAAAGAACACACATGCAATGAATCTAGTGCTAGTTTTTGAAGGGTTTCACGGCATAGTAAATCAAAAATTTCTACGGAAGCGAACATAGGGAAAGCCAAGATCTAATCTAGGAGATGCAAACAACGAGACAGATTGGATTAGATCTTCATACCCTTGAAGATTCGCACAGCGGAACGTTCGTCGGAACGTGGGTGATGTAGTCGTACTCGCTTCTCCTCCTCGCGATCCGATCCGATCTAGCACCACAAGTGGCGGTGCCTCCGTGAGATACACACGTGCAGCACCTCGACGTCTCCTCCTTCCTTGGACGAGCAAGTATGGTGGAGAGATGGATTGGATCTACAGCACGACGGCGTGGTGTATATGGTGGAGAATTTCTGCCGCAGGGCTTCGCCTACAAACAGTCGGGAGGGAGAGTGGAAGGGCAGCAGGGCAACTAGGGTTGGAGGAAGGTGTGTGTGGGGAGGGGGACACACCAGCCCTCTATTTATAGAGGGGGGGCGGCCAGCCCTAGCCTCTCCTCCAAGCCTATCTCTAGTTTAAACAATTTAAACTCTCCCTTATCTAGAAATCCTATCTTATCTTATCTCTAGTTTAAACGATTTAAACTCTCTAGGATCGGCTGGGCCCTATGGGGCCTTGTGCCCCTGGCCCAATGTGGCCAGGACACTCCCTCATAGGCCCATGCCCCCTCCCGGAAGGTGGGACCACGTTGGCCCCCTTCCGGAAGGTTCTAGAAGCTTCCGGTACAATACCGATTAACCCGGAACAATTCCGAACTCCAAAAACTGCACTGCCTTATATGAATCTTATTCTCCGGACCATTCCGGAACCTCTCGTGATGTCCCGGATCCCATCCGAGACTCCGAACAAAAATTCATAAACCAATTATCCAATCTATCCTAGCGTCAAGACACGTTAAGTGCGTGACCCTGCGGGTTCGAGAATATGCAGACATGATCTTCTATCAATAATCAACAGCGAGTGCAGGCACCCATATTGACTCCCACACATTCATCGATGATCATATCGGATGAACCACGATGCCAGGATTCAATCAATCCCATATATATATTCCCTTCGTCTCGCGATATTTTACTTGCCCGAGATTCGATCGTCGGTATCGTCATACCTAGTTCAATCTCGTTCACAGCAAGTACTTTACTCGTTCCGTAATCCAATATCACTTTGTGATTAACTCCTTAACCATATGCTTGCAAGCGGTGTTGTTATCGATTACCGAGTGGGCCCGAAGTATATCTCTCCGACTTGGGAGGGAAAAATCCCATCTCGATACATATAACCCAACAGATACTTTCCGATCACCTGAGAGACACCTTTATGATCACCCTCTCATAGGATGACGTTTGATGACCTCAAAGCTTTCTTCCGATACCAGGGAGTTGTATTATCTCATGGTCTAAGGAATACAATTTTTGACATAAGAAAAGCTTCGCAAAGACGAACACGATGACACGATCTAATTGCTTCGCTTAGTTTGGGTCTGTCCACCATATCATTCTCCAATGATATGATCTCATTATCAATTGACAACTCATGTCTATGGTTAGGAAACCTTAACCATCATTGATCAATGAGCTAGTCCATAGAGGCGTACTAGGGACACGGTGTTGTTCACAAACCACACAAGTATTAATGTTTCCGCTTAATACAATTCTAGCATGGAATATAAACTTTATCATGAACAAGAATTATAATAATACCATCTTTATTATTGCCTCTAGGGCATAATTCCAACAGTCTCCCACTTGCACTAGAGTCAATAATCTAGTTCATATTTGGCAACAATCTCACACCCATGGCACTGAGGTGCTGATCATGTTTTACACGTGGAAGAGGTTTAGTCAATGGATCTGCGACATTCAGATCTGTATGTACTTTGCTGATCTTCGGATCTCCATCTGCTATATAATCTCGGATTATATGAAACTTGCGGTTGATATGCTTGGTCTTTGGATGATATCTTGGTTCCTTAGCGAGTGCTATGGCGCCAGTGTTGTCACACAATATCTCCGATGGGTCCAATGCACTTGGAACCACGCCAAGCTCGATGATGAAGTTCTGATCCAAACTCCTTCACTTGGCCTTCTGCAGCCATGTATTCCGCTTCTCTTTAGATCCGCGATCACGCTTTGCTTGCAGCTTCTCCACTCACAGCTCCTCCATTCAAAATATACACGTATCCATGCGAGATTTAGAATCATCCTTGTCGGTGTCGAAACTAGCATCGGCGTAACCTTTTCTGACGAGTTGTTCATCACCCCATAGACTAAGAACATTTCTTTAGTCCTATTTAGGTACCTTAGGATGTTCTTCACGGCTGTCGATGTTCCACTCTGGATCACTTTGATATCTTTCGTCAAACTAAGAGCATTGGACACATCCGGTCTAGTACACATGGCATACATGATGGAACCTATGGCGAGGCATAAGGCACTTTGCTCATAGCTTCCCTATCATTTACCGTAGCTGGACCTTTGAGCCTTGCTCAATATCTTACACGACAACATAGGCCTTGAACCTTTTAATGCCTTATCCATTCGAACCTTTTCAGAACTTTGTCTAGGTATGTACTCCGGCTTAAAGCTATCGAGCGTCTTTGTCTATCTCTATAGATTTTGATGCCCAATATAAGCAGCTTCACCTAGGTCTTTCATTGAAAACACTTGTTCAAATAACTCTTCACATCGTTAAGCATGTTGATGTCATTTCCAATAATCAATATGTCATCCACATATAGTACCAGAAACATCACCGAGCTCCCACTCACTTTCTTGTAGATGCAAGCTTCATAGCAATTTGGAACAAATCCAAAGCTCTTGATCACTTGATCAAAACGAAGGTTCCAACTCCAAGATGCTTGCTTGATCCATAAATGGAGCTGAAGTTTGCATACTTTATCGCATCCTTAGGATCGACAAAACCTTGGTTGTATCATATACAACTCTTCATCAATGTTGCCATTGAGGAACGCAGATCTTGACATCCATCGCCATATTTCATAATCATGAAGCAGCAATTGCTAATAAAATCCGAATGGACTTAAACATCGCTACGGAGAGAAAGTCTCATCATAGTCAACACCTTGAACTTGTCGAAAACCTTTCGCAACAAGCCGTGCTTTATAGACGGTAACATTACCATCCGCGTCCGTTTTCTTCTTGAAGATCCATTTGCACTCAACAGCCTTTCGGTTGCTAGGAGGGTCCACCAAAGTCCATACTTGGTTTTCGCTCATGGATCCCAATTGGATTTCATGGCTTCTAGCCATTTCTCGTCGGCTCATCATCGCTTCCTCATATTCGTAGGTTCACTGTCTTCTACTAACAAGACAGTCAAGACAGGTTGCCGTACCACTCGGGAGGGCACGCGACCTTGTCGACTGCGACGTTCAAGATGCGACATCATCCAAGCTTCATGATCCTTATCATTAGCTTCCTCTATTATTGGTGCGGTGACCTTGGAACAATTTCAGGTGCTGCGCTACTCTCCAATTCAAGAGAAGGTTCAATAACCTCGTCTAGCTCTACTTTCCTCCCACTCACTTCTTTGAGAGAAACTCCTTCTCAAGAAAGGAATCGTTCTTTGACAAACACTTTGCCTTCGGTTACGTGATAGAAGGTATACCCAATAGTTTCCTTAGGGTATCCTATGAAGACGCATTTCTCCGCTTTGGGTTCGAGCTTGTCCATCAACTTCTTGGCGTAAGCTTGCATCCCCAAACCTTAAACGACAACTTAGGTTTAGCACCAAACCACAGTTCATACGGTGTCGCCTCAACGGATTTAGATGGAGCCCTATTTAAAGTGAATGCAGCGGTTTCTAATGCATAACCCCAAAATGATAACGCAAATCAGTAAGAGACATCATCGACGGACCATATCTAATAGGGTTCGATTCCGGCGTTCGACACACCATTGCGTTGTGGTGTTCCGGTGGCGTGAGTTGTGAAACGATTCCACTTGCTTTGAGATGCGTGAGAAAATCATAACTCAAATATTCGCCCCACGATCGGATCGTAGAAACTTAATCTTTACATTACGATGGTTCTCCACTTCATTCTGAAATTCTTTGAACTTTTCAAAGCGTTTCAGATTTATGTTTCATTAAATAGATATACCCATATCTACTTAAGTCATCGGTAAAAGTGAGAAAATAGCGATATCCACCGCGTCGAAACACTCATCGGTCCGCATACATCGGTATGTATGATTTCCAACAAGTCCGTTGCTCGCTCCATCATACCGAGAAGCGGGTTTTGATCATCTTGCCCATGAGGCATGGTTCGCATGTGTCAAATGATTCAAAATCAAGAGACTCCAAAAGTCCATCGGAATGGAGTTTCTTCATCGCTTTACACCAATATGACCTGAGCAGCGATTGCCACAAATAAGTAGCATTATCACTATCTACTTTGCATCTCTTAGCCTCAATTTTATGGATGTGTGTTTCATCCCTTTCGAGATTTAGAAGAAATAAACCATTCACAAGAGGTGCATGACCATAAAAGATGTTACTCATATAAATAGAACAACCATTATTCTCCGATTTAAATGAATAACCGTCTTGCAATAAACACGATCCGAAATAATGTTCATGCTCAGCGGGCACATAATAACATTTATTAAGGTTTAAAACTAATCCCGAAGGTAAAACTAAGGAGGCGTCGACGGCCATCACATCAACTCTTGATCCGTTGCCAACGCGCATCGTCACCTCATCCCTAAGCTGCCGTCTATTCCGTAGCTCTGTTTGAGTTACAAATATTAGCAACCGAACCGGTATCAAATACCCGGGCACTACAACGAGGGCTAGTAAGGAAAACATCAATAACATGTATATCAAATATACCTTTGATGGTGCCAGCCTTCTTGTCCGCTAAGTACTTGGACGATTCTGCTTCGAGGACCCTTGTCCTTGCAATAGAAGCACTCAGTGTCTGGCTTAGGACCAGACCTGAGCTTCTTCTCAGCAGGGGCAACGCGCTTGCCGCCTCCTTTCTTGAAGGGCTTCCTTGCACCCTTACCTTTCTTGAAGGTGGGGGGCTTGTTGACCATCAACACATGATTATTCTTTTTGATGTTCACCTCCGCTACTTTCATCTTAGCAAAGAGCTCAGTGATCATATCAGTGGAACCAATCTGATTGTGATCAACTACAAAACTTTTGTAGCTAGGAGTGTCAATCTTGAGCTCCTCTGGAATCTTGCAGTCCAGTTGCTCAAGGCGTTGAGTGTAGCCCGTCATCTCAATGGCGTGCTCACTAACGGAACTCCCTTCCTCCATCTTGTAGTTAAAGAATTTCTTAGAGATCTCATATCTCTCAAAACGGGCTCGAGTCTGAAACATGTTTTTCAGCTCCTCAAGAATCTCAAAGGGCCCGGCGAACTCCTCAAAACGATTTTGAAGATCCGATTCCATAGCATATAACATGGCGATCTTAATCAAATCATAATCATCCTTGCGCGACTGATAAACAGCTTTTCATCACCATAGCATCTATAGCAGGGCGTCACCTAAGCGCTTTCTCAAGGACATAGTCCTTTTGTCCGGCCATGAGAATGATTCTCAGATGCGGAACCATTTGGTGAAGTTAGACCCATTGTTTCTAAGCTTTTCTATCTCAGCAAAAACGTTGAAGTTGAAGTTGGACTTGGCCATGTGATCTACAGTATTTGCAAGTACAATTTAGACTATGTTCATGATAAATAGTTCAACTTAATCAAATTACTAGATGAACTCCCACTAAATTCAACATCCCTCAAGTTGTTTAGTGAACACGATCCAAATTCACCACACCTAAACCGATCATCACGAGAAGAGATGTGGTTTCAATGGTGGACAACAAAGTGTCGATCATATCATTCATATGACTCATGCTTAACCTTTCGGTTCTTGTGTTCGAGGCCATATGCAGACATGCTAGGCTCGTCAAGCTAGACCAAGTATTTCGCGTGTGCAAAAGCTTGCACCCGTTGTATGTGAGGTAGAGTCTATAGCACCCGATCATCACGTGATGCTTGGACACGACGAACTTTCGTAACGGTGCATACTCGGGGAGAACACAGTTTTTATCTTGATCTTTTAGTGTGGAATGATTTTATAATTCTACCTTCGCGATCTTATCATAATAAGATAGATAATATGATTAATATCACATGCATATAACTTTATGTGACATGGTATAGCCAATCTTAGCAATGATCTCCATCTTGTGCGTTAGGCATGATCTCCATCACTCCACCATGATTGCCTCCACCACGAATAGCAACTACAACTATTGCTAACTACTTAGCGATAAAGTAAAGCTATTACATGGCGTATAAGAAGTTGACTCATGGGTCATACACAATTATAAAGACAACCATATGGCTCCTGCCATTGTGTACTCATCGACATGCAAGTCGTGAAACATTACAAAACATGATCATCGCATACAATACACACATCACATCTTGGGCCATACCATATCACGAAAACACTCCTGCAAAAACAAGTTAGACGCCTCTACTTTGTTGTTGCATGTTTTACGTGGCTTATGGGAGTAGATGCTAAGAACGATTCTTACCTACGGAAAGCCACAACGGTGATATTATGGTTGCCAAACTCCGGTGTTAATCCCATGAACACTATAGTGAGGAAACCGACATCCACCGGCCGCATGTGTGGAACAAGCCACACGTCAAGTGCGGAGCGGTCTACATGACGATGTCGCGTAAGGTTGGCCTGGACCACTTCAATCTCACTATGCCGTCATAAGAAGAACACAAACAAGAGGCTAGCAACAGAAAACATCAACGCCCGCAACAACCATGTTGCGTTCTACTCGTGAATCACATCTACGCATAGATCTAGCTCTGATACCACTGAAGGGTTTCGCGGCATAGTAAATCAAAAATTTCTACGGAAGCAAACAGAGGGAAAGCCAAGATCTAATCTAGGAGATGCAAACAACGAGAGAGATTGGATTAGATCTTCATACCCTTGAAGATTCGCCATACGCTGAGCGTTCGTCCGAGCGTGGGTGATGTAGTCGTACTCGCTTCTCCTCCTCGCGATCCGATCCGATCTAGCACCACAAGTGGCGGTGCCTCCGTGAGATGCACACTGCAGCACCTCGGCGTCTCCTCCTTCCTTGGACCAGCAAGTATGTTGGAGATGGATTGGATCTACAAAGCTGACGGCGTGGTATATGGTGGAGAATTTCTGCCTTGAGGCTTCGCCTACAAAGCAGTCGGGAGGGAGAGTGGAAGGCGGCAGGGCAACTAGGGTTGGAGGAAGGTGTGTGAGGAGGCGCACCAGCCTCTATTTATAGAGGGGGGGCGGCCAGCCCTAGCCTCTCCTCCAAGCCTATCTCTAGTTTAAACAATTTAAACTCTCCCTTATCTAGAAATCCTATCTTATCTTATCTCTAGTTTAAACGATTTAAACTCTCTAGGATCGGCTGGGCCCTATGGGGCCTTGTGCCCCTGGCCCAATGCGGCCAGGACACTCCCTCATAGGCCCATGCCCCTCCCGGAAGGTGGGACCAAGTTGGCCCCCTTCCGGAAGGTTCTAGAAGCTTCCAGTACAATACCGATTAATCCGGAACAATTCCGAACTCCAAAAACTGCACTGCCTTATATGAATCTTATTCTCCGGACCATTCCGGAACCTCTCGTGATGTCCCGGATCCCATCCGAGACTCCGAACAAAAATTCATAAACCAATTATCCAATCTATCCTAGCGTCGAGACACGTTAAGTGTGTGACCCTGCGGGTTCGAGAATATGCAGACATGATCTTCTATCAATAATCAACAGCGGGTCTGGGCACCCATATTGACTCCCACATTCATCGATGATCATATCGGATGAACCACGATGCCAGGATTCAATCAATCCCA
Organism: Avena insularis; assembly: GCA_023614405.1. NCBI lineage: Eukaryota > Viridiplantae > Streptophyta > Magnoliopsida > Poales > Poaceae > Avena > Avena insularis. Next base: position 229,049,606 of record CM042694.1, on the reverse strand, counting down.
TATATATATTCCCTTCGTCTCGCGATATTTTACTTGCCCGAGATTCGATCGTCGGTATCGTCATACCTAGTTCAATCTCGTTCACAGCAAGTACTTTACTCGTTCCGTAATCCGATATCACTTTGTGATTAACTCCTTAACCATATGCTTGCAAGCAGTGTTGATATAGATTACCGAGTGGGCCCGAAGTATATCTCTCCGACTTGGGAGGGACAAATTCCATATCGATACATACAATGAGATACTTTCCGATCACCGAGAGACACCTTTATGATCACCTCTCATAGGATGACGTTTGATGACCTCAAAGCTTTCTTCCGATACCGGAGTTGTATTATCTCATGGTCCAAGGAATACAATATTTGTCATAAGAAAAGCTTCGCAAAGAGCGAACACGATGACACGATCTAATTTCTTCGCTTAGTTTGGGTGCATCACCATATCATTCTCCAATGATATGATCTCATTATCAATTGACAACTCATGTCTATGGTTAGGAAACCTTAACCATCATTGATCAATGAGCTAGTCCATAGAGGCGTACTAGGGACACGGTGTTGTTCACAAACCACACAAGTATTAATGTTTCCGCTTAATACAATTCTAGCATGGAATATAAACTTTATCATGAACAAGAATTATAATAATACCATCTTTATTATTGCCTCTAGGGCATAATTCCAACAGTTTTAGTATAAGAACACACAAGCAATGACTCTAGTGGGTCCATATGTGATTTGTGGAAAGAACACACATGCAATGACCACTGGTTGATCCATATGTGGTTTGTGTAAAGAAACCACATGCAATGACACTGATTGAACAAAGTGTGGTTTGTGGAAATAACACACATGCAATGACTCTAATGGATCCACATGTGGTTTGATCCATGTGTGGTTTGTGTAAATAACACACATGCAATGATTCTAATGGATCCATATGTGGTTTGTGGAAAAGAACACACATGCAATGAACACGGTTGATCCATAGTTGTTTGTGGAAAGAACACACTTGTAGTGACACTAATGCTGGTTTTAGTATAAGAACACATATGGATCCATATGTGGTTTGTGGAAAATAACACACATGCAATGACCACTGGTTGATCCATGTGTGGTTTCTTGAAAGAACACGCATGCAATGACTCTAATGTTGGTTTTAGTATAAGAACACACATGCAATGACCACTAGTTTATCCATAAGTGGTTTGTGGAAAAGAACACACATGCAATGAACACTGGTGGATCCATGTGTGGTTTGTGGAAAGAACACACATGCAATGACCACTAGTTGATCCATATGTGGTTTGTGGAAAAGAACACACATGCAATGAACACTGGTGGATCCATAAGCGGTTTGTGGAAAGAACACACTGATACATTGCAAATGTATCTATAATTTTTGATGTTCCATGCTTGGTTTTATCCACTTTCTTGTGTTTTGTTCCAACTTTGGAGTACTTTTCATATGATTTCTTGGACTAACCTATTAACAAGAGCCACAGTGCACCGCCTGTTTTTGCTGTTTTTGGTTCCAGGAAAGTCAGAAAATGAATATTCTCGGAATTGGACGGGACAAAAGCCAAAGTGCCTTTTTTTCCAAAAGGGATCAAGTGCCAGAATACGAGACGGAGAAGGGCTAGGGAGCCACCACACCACCTGGCCGCGCGGCCAGGCCTGGCCCGCACCAGGGGTGGTGTGGCTGCTCCCGGCACCCCCTCGGCCTCTCCTTCCGCCTATATATTGCCCTCGGGACGAAAACCCTAAGTACCCGATCAAAAATCCACGAAAGAGTCATGGGCCGTCATCTCCATCCCTAGATCGGGAGGGATCTGAAGCTCTTCCCGGCACCCTACCGAAGAGGGGAATTCACCCTGGAGGCCTTCTTCATCACCATGCAAGCCTCCGGTGTGACACGTGAGTAGTTCATCCTTGGACTACGGATCCATGTAGTAGCTAGATGGCTGGTTCTCCTCCTTTGTGCTTTCATGTTTAGATCTTGTGAGTCTGCTCATGATCAAGATCATCTATTTGTAATTCATACATGTTGTGTTTGCAGGGATCTGATGGATATTGAGATGCTATTTCAGATTGATTATTGATTATATCATGTCTTTGTTATTTGTGATCTTGCATGCTTTCCGTTGTTAGTAGCTATCTTGGCCAAGTAGATGCTAGCAACTCCAAGAGTTAGTATTTATGCTCGATAGTGGGTTCATGCCTCCGTAATCTGGGAAGTGACAATCTCTAAGGTACTAGATGTCTTTGTTGCTACTAGGAGAAAACAACAATCCTTTATTCATAGAACAATCGTATTGTTTACTTTACACAGTTTGTAAAGCAATAATCTGTTGCTTGCAACTTAATCTTGGAGGGTTGGATGATAACACGAAGGTGGATTATTAGTCATAGATGCAGTTGGATGGCGGTCTATGTATTATGTTGTAATGCCCAATCAAGTCTCAAAGGATTCAAGATGATTAGTATATGCATGTATTGCTTTCTCGGTGTTTGTCAATTGCCCCGCTGTAATTTGTTCACCCACCATGTTATCTATCTAACGAGAGCCACCTCTAGTGAACAATGGATCCTGGTCCTTTCTCTTTGCATACAATCTACAACGGTTTACTTCTTTGTGTTTACTTTCTGCAAACTTTTACTTCTTTCCATTCGATACGTTTAATCCTTTGTTTTCCGCAAAACACGGTGAGATTGACAACCTCATCGCAAGATGGGGACAAAGTTATGTGGTTGTGTTGTGCAGGTCTCCATGTTGCTACTAGCACCGGTAGTGCGCCCTGCCAAAGCTCAGCTAGTAACACCTTTGGGGTGTTTCCTTGCTCCTACTGGTTCGATTAAACCTTGGTTTCATAACTCAGGGAAAACTTGCTGATGTGCTCATCATACCTTCCTCTTGGGGTTCCCAACGAGCTCTACGTGGAGCAGCAGGCACATCACACACATGCAATGACCACTAGTTGATCCATAAGTGGTTTGTGGAAAAGAACACACATGCAATGACCACTGGTTGATCCATATGTGGTTTGTGGAAAGAACACACATGCAGTGAACACTGGTTGATCCATGTGTGTTTTGTGAAAAGAACACACATCCAATGACACTGGTTGATCCATGTGTAGTTTGTGGAAAGAACACACATGCAATGCCATTGGTTGATCCATGTGTGGTTTGTGGAAATAACACACATGCAATGACTCTAATGGGTCCATATGTGGTTTGTGGAAAAGAACACACATGCAATGACCATTGGTTGATCCATGTGTGGTTTGTAGAAAGAACACACATGTAATGACAGTGGTGGATCCATGTGTGGTTTGTGAAAACAACACACATGCAATGAGTCTAGTGGGTCCACATGTGGTTTGTGGATAAGAACACACATGCAATGACTCTAGTGCTAGTTTTAGTATAAGAACACACAAGCAATGACTCTAGTGGGTCCATATGTGATTTGTGGAAAGAACACACATGCAATGACCACTGGTTGATCCATGTGTGGTTTGTGAAAATAACACACATGCAATGACTCTAATGGATCCACATGTGGTTTGATCCATGTGTGGTTTGTGGAAATAACACACATGCAATGACTAATGGATCCATATGTGGTTTGTGGAAAAGAACACACATGCAATGAACACTGGTTGATCCATAAGTGGTTTGTGGAAAGAACACACATGCAGTGACTCTAATGCTGGTTTTAGTATAAGAACACTTATGCAATGACTCTAATGGATCCATATGTGGTTTGTAGAAAAGAACACACATGCAATGACCACTGGTTGATCTATGTGTGGTTTGTGGAAAGAACACACATGCAATGACCACTGGTTGATCCATGTGTGGTTTCTGGAAAAGAACACACATGCAGTGAACACTAGTTGATTCATGTGTGGTTTGTAAAAAGAACACACATGCACTGCCACTGGTTGATCCATGTGTGGTTTGTGGAAAGAACACACATGCAATGTCCACTGGTTGATCCATAAGTGGTTTGTAGAAATAACACACATGCAATGAGTCCAGTGCTGGTTTTAGTATAAGAACACACATGCAATGACTCTAGTGGGTCCACACGTGGTTTGTGAAAAGAAAACACATGCAATGACCACGGGTTGATCCATATGTGGTTTGTGGAAAAGAACACACATGCAATGAACACTGGTGGATCCATAAGTGGTTTGTGGAAAGAACACACATGCAATGACCACTAGTTGATCCATAAGTGGTTTGTGGAAAAGAACACACATTCAATGACCACTTGTTGATCCATATGTGGTTTGTGGAAAGAACACACATGCAGTGAACACTGGTTGATCCATATGTGGTTTGTGAAAAGAACACACATGCAATGACACTAGTTGATCCATGTGTGGTTTGTGGAAAGAACACACATGCAATGCCATTGGTTGATCCATGTGTGGTTTGTGGAAATAACACACATGCAATGACTCTAATGGATCCATATGTGGTTTGTGGAAAAGAACACACATGCAATGACCACTGGTTGATCCATGTGTTGTTTGTGGAAAGAACACACATGCAATGACAATGGTGGATCCATGTGTGGTTTGTGAAAAGAACACACATGCAATGAGTCTAGTGGGTCCACATGTGGTTTGTGGAAAAGAACACACATGCAATGATTCTAGTGCTAGTTTTCTAGTGGGTCCATATGTGATTTGTGGAAAGAACACACATGCAATGACGACTGGTTGATCCATGTGTGGTTTGTGAAAATAACACACATGCAATGACTCTAATGGATCCACATGTGGTTTGATCGATGTGTGGTTTGTGGAAATAACACACATGCAATGACTCTAATGGATCCATATGTGGATTGTGGAAAAGAACACACATGCAATGAACACTGGTTGATCCATAAGTGGTTTGTGGAAAGAACACACAAGCAGTGACTCTAATGCTGGTTTTAGTATAAGAACACATATGCAATGAATCTAATGGATCCATATGTGGTTTGTGGAAAACAACACACATGCAATGACCACTCGTTGATCCATGTGTGGTTTGTGGGAAGAACACACATGCAATGACCACTGGTTGATCCATGTGTGGTTTGTGGAAAAGAACACACATGAAGTGAACACTGGTTGATCCATGTGTGGTTTGTGAAAAGAACACACATGCAATGCCACTGGTCGATCCATGTGTGGTTTGTGGAAAGAACACACATGCAATGACCACTAGTTGATGCATAAGTGGTTTGTGGAAATAACACACATGCAATGAGTCTAGTGCTGGTTTAGTATAAGAACACACATGCAATGACTCTAGTGGGTCCACATGTGGTTTGTGAAAAGAACACACATCCAATGACCACTGGTTGATCCATATGTGGTTTGTGGAAAAGAACACACATGCAATGAACACTGGTGGATCCATAAGTGGTTTGTGGAAAGAACACACATGCAATGACCACTGGTTGATCGGTAAGTGGTTTGTGGAAAAGAACACACATGCAATGACCACTGGTTGATCCATATGTGGTTTGTGGAAAGAACACACATGCAGTGAACACTGGTTGATCCATGTGTGTTTTGTGAAAAGAACACACACGCAATGACACTCGTTGATCCATGTGTGGTTTGTGGAAAGAACACACATGCAATGCCATTGGTTGATCCATGTGTGGTTTGTGGAAATAACACACATGCAATGACTCTAATGGATCCATATGTGGTTTGTGGAAAAGAACTCACATGCAATGAACACTGGTTGATCCATGTGTGGTTTGTGGAAAGAACACACATGCAATGACAGTCGTAGATCCATGTGTGGTTTGTGAAAAGAACACACATGCAATGAGTCTAGTGGGCCCACATGTGGTTTGTGGAAAAGAACACACATGCAATGACTCTAGTGCTAGTTTTAGTATAAGAACACACAAGCGATGACTCTAGTGGGTCCATATGTGATTTGTGAAAAGAACACACATGCAATGACCACTGGTTGATCCATGTGTGGTTTGTGAAAATAGCACACATGCAATGACCCTAATGGATCCACATGTGGTTTGACCGGTGTGTGGTTTGTGGAAATAACACACATGCAACGACTCTAATGGATCCATATGTGGTTTGTGGAAAAGAACACACATGCAATGAACACTGGTTGATCCATAAGTGGTCTGTGGAAAGAACACACATGCAGTGACTCTAAAGCTGGTTTTAGTATAAGAACACATATGCAATGACTCTAATGGATCCATATGTGGTTTGTGGAAAAGAACACACATGCAATGACCACTGGTTGATCCATGTGTGGTTTGTGGAAAGAACACACATGCAATGACATTGGTTGATCCATGTGTGGTTTGTGGAAAAGAACACACATGCAATGACTCTAGTGCTAGTTTTAGTATAAGAAGACACATAGAATGATTCTAGTGGGTCCACATGTAGTTTGTGAAAAGAACACACATGCAATGACCACTGGTTGATCCATAAGTGGTTTGTCAAAAAGAACACACATGTAGTGAACACTGGTTGATCCATGTGTGGTTTGTGAAAAGAACACACATGCAATGACTCTAATGGATCCATATGTGGTTTGTGGAAAAGAACACACATGCAATGAACACTGGTTGATCCATAAGTGGTTTGTGGAAAGAACACACATGCAGTGACGCTAATGTTGGTTTTAGTATAAGAACACTTATGCAATGACTCTAATGGATCCATATGTGGTTTGTAGAAAAGAACACACATGCAATGACCACTGGTTGATCTATGTGTGGTTTGTGGAAAGAACACACATGCAATGACCACTGGTTGATCCATGTGTGGTTTGTGGAAAAGAACACACATGCAGTGAACACTAGAGTATTCATGTGTGGTTTGTGAAAAGAATACACATGCACTGCCACTGGTTGATCCATGTGTGGTTTGTGGAAAGAACACACATGCAATGTCCACTGGTTGATCCATAAGTGGTTTGTGGAAATAACACACATGCAATGAGTCTAGTGCTGGTTTTAGTATAAGAACACACATGCAATGACTCTAGTGGGTCCACACGTGGTTTGTGAAAAGAAAACACATGCAATGACCACGGGTTGATCCATATGTGGTTTGTGGAAAAGAACACACATGCAATGAACACTGGTGGATCCATAAGTGGTTTGTGGAAAGAACACACATGCAATGACCACTAGTTTATCCATAAGTGGTTTGTGAAAAAGAACACACATTCAATGACCACTAGTTGATCCATATGTGGTTTGTGGAAAGAACACACATGCAGTGAACACTGGTTGATCCATATGTGGTTTGTGAAAAGAACACGCATGCAATGACACTAGTTGATCCATGTGTGGTTTGTGGAAATAACACACATGCAATGCCATTGGTTGATCCATGTGTGGTTTGTGGAAATAACACACATGCAATGACTCTAATGGATCCATATGTGGTTTGTGGAAAAGAACACACATGCAATGACCACTGGTTTATCCATGTGTTGTTTGTGGAAAGAACACACATGCAATGACAATGGTGGATCCATGTGTGGTTTGTGAAAAGAACACACATGCAATGAGTCTAGTGGGTCCACATGTGGTTTGTGGAAAAGAACACACATGCAATGATTCTAGTGCTAGTTTTAGTATAAGAACACACAAGCAATGACTCTAGTGGGTCAATATGTGATTTGTGGAAAGAACACACATGCAATGACGACTGGTTGATCCATGTGTGTTTGTGAAAATAACACACATGCAATGACTCTAATGGATCCACATGTGGTTTGATCGATGTGTGGTTTGTGGAAATAACACACATGCAATGACTCTAATGGATCCATATGTGGATTGTGGAAAAGAACACACATGCAATGAACACTGGTTGATCCATAAGTGGTTTGTGGAAAGAACACACATGCAGTGACTCTAATGCTGTTTTTAGTATAAGAACACATATGCAATGAATCTAATGGATCCATATGTGGTTTGTGGAAAACAACACACATGCAATGACCACTCATTGATCCATGTGTGGTTTGTGGGAAGAACACACATGCAATGACCACTGGTTGATCCATGTGTGGTTTGTGGAAAAGAACACACATGAAGTGAACACTGGTTGATCCATGTCTGGTTTGTGAAAAGAACACACATGCAATGCCACTGGTCGATCCATGTGTGGTTTGTGGAAAGAACACACATGCAATGACCACTAGTTGATCCATAAGTGGTTTGTGGAAATAACACACATGCAATGAGTCTAGTGCTGGTTTAGTATAAGAACACACATACAATGACTCTAGTGGGTCCACATGTGGTTTGTCAAAAGAACAGACATCCAATGACCACTAGTTGATCCGTATGTGGTTTGTGGAAAAGAACACACATGCAATGAACACTGGTGGATCCATAAGTGGTTTGTGGAAAGAACACACATGCAATGACCACTGGTTGATCCGTAAGTGGTTTGTGGAAAAGAACACACATGCAATGACCACTGGTTGATCCATATGTGGTTTATGGAAAGAACACACATGCAGTGAACACTGGTTGATCCATGTGTGGTTTGTGAAAACAACACACATGCAATGACACTCGTTGATCCATGTGTGGTTTGTGGAAAGAACACACATGCAATGCCATTGGTTGATCCATGTGTGGTTTGTGGAAATAACACACATGCAATGACTCTAATGGATCCATATGTGGTTTGTGGAAAAGAACTCACATGCAATGAGCACTGGTTGATCCATGTGTGGTTTGTGGAAAGAACACACATGCAATGACAGCGGTAGATCCATGTGTGGTTTGTGAAAAGAACACACATGCAATGAGTCTAGTGGGCCCACATGTGGTTTGTGGAAAAGAACACACATGCAATGACTCTAGTGCTAGTTTTAGTATAAGAACACACAAGTGATGACTCTAGTGGGTCCATATGTGATTTGTGAAAAGAACACACATGCAATGACCACTGGTTGATCCATGTGTGGTTTGTGAAAATAACACACATGCAATGACCCTAATGGATCCACATGTGGTTTGATCGGTGTGTGGTTTGTGGAAATAACACTCATGCAATGACTCTAATGGATCCATATGTGGTTTGTGGAAAAGAACACACATGCAATGAACACTGGTTGATCCATAAGTGGTCTCTGGAAAGAACACACATGCAGTGACTCTAATGCTCGTTTTAGTATAAGAACACATATGCAATGACTCTAATGGATCCATATGTGGTTTGTGGAAAAGAACACACATGCAATGACCACTGGTTGATCCATGTGTGGTTTGTGGAAAGAACACACATGCAATGACATTGGTTGATCCATGTGTGGTTTGTGGAAAAGAACACACATGCAATGACTCTAGTGCTAGTTTTACTATAAGAAGACACATAGAATGACTCTAGTGGGTCCACATGTAGTTTGTGAAAACAACACACATGCAATGACCACTGGTTGATCCATAAGTGGTTTGTCAAAAAGAACACACATGTAGTGAACACTGGTTGATCCATGTGTGGTTTGTGAAAAGAACACACATGCAATGACTCTAATGGATCCATATGTGGTTTGTGGAAAAGAACACACATGCAATGAACACTGCTGATCCATAAGTGGTTTGTGGAAAGAACACACATGCAGTGACTCTAATGTTGGTTTTAGTATAAGAACACTTATGCAATGACTCTAATGGATCCATATGTGGTTTGTAGAAAAGAACACACATGCAATGACCACTGGTTGATCTATGTGTGGTTTGTGGAAAGAACACACATGCAATGACCACTGGTTGATCCATGTGTGGTTTGTGGAAAAGAACACACATGCAGTGAACACTAGTTGATTCATGTGTGGTTTGTGAAAAGAACACACATGCACTGCCACTGGTTGATCCATGTGTGGTTTGTGGAAAGAACACACATGCAATGTCCACTGGTTGATCCATAAGTGGTTTGTGGAAATAACACACATGCAATGAGTCTAGTGCTGGTTTTAGTATAAGAACACACATGCAATGACTCTAGTGGGTCCACACGTGGTTTGTGAAAAGAAAACACATGCAATGACCACGGGTTGATCCATATGTGGTTTGTGGAAAAGAACACACATGCAATGAACACTGGTGGATCCATAAGTGGTTTGTGGAAAGAACACACATGCAATGACCACTAGTTGATCCATAAGTGGTTTGTGGAAAAGAACACACATTCAGTGACTACTAGTTGATCCATATGTGGTTTGTGGAAAGAACACACATGCAGTGAACACTGGTTGATCCATCTGTGGTTTGTGAAAAGAACACACATGCAATGACACTAGTTGATCCATGTGTGGTTTGTGGAAAGAACACACATGCAATGCCATTGGTTGATCCATGTGTGGTTTGTGGAAATAACACACATGCAATAACTCTAATGGATCCATATGTGGTTTGTGGAAAAGAACACACATGCAATGACCACTGGTTGATCCATGTGTTGTTTGTGGAAAGAACACACATCCAATCACAATGGTGGATCCATGTGTGGTTTGTGAAAAGAACACACATGCAATGAGTCTAGTGGGTCCACATGTGGTTTGTGGAAAAGAACACACGTGCAATGATTCTAGTGCTAGTTTTAGTATAAGAACACACAAGCAATGACTCTAGTGGGTCCATATGTGATTTGTGGAAAGAACACACATGCAATGACGACTGGTTGATCCATGTGTGGTTTGTGAAAATAACACACATGCAATGACTCTAATGGATCCACATGTGGTTTGATCGATGTGTGGTTTGTGGAAATAACACACATGCAATGACTCTAATGGATCCATATGTGGATTGTGGAAAATAACACACATGCAATGAACACTGGTTGATCCATAAGTGGTTTGTGGAAAGAACACACATGCAGTGACTCTAATGCTGTTTTTAGTATAAGAACACATATGCAATAAATCTAATGGATCCATATGTGGTTTGTGGAAAACAACACACATGCAATGACCACTCATTGATCCATGTGTGGTTTGTGGGAAGAACACACATGCAATGACCACTGGTTGATCCATGTGTGGTTTGTGGAAAAGAACACACATGAAGTGAACACTGGTTGATCCATGTCTGGTTTGTGAAAAGAACACACATGCAATGCCACTGGTCGATCCATGTGTGGTTTGTGGAAAGAACACACATGCAATGGCCACTAGTTGATCCATAAGTGGTTTGTGGAAATAACACACATGCAGTGAGTCTAGTGCTGGTTTAGTATAAGAACACACATGTAGTGACTCTAGTGGGTCCACATGTGGTTTATGAAAAGAACACACATCCAATGACCACTGGTTGATCCGTATGTGGTTTGTGGAAAAGAACACACATGCAATGAACACTGGTGGATCCATAAGTGGTTTGTGGAAAGAACACACATGCAATGACCACTGGTTGATCCGTAAGTGGTTTGTGGAAAAGAACACACATGCAATGACCACTGGTTGATCCATATGTGGTTTGTGGAAAGAACACACATGCAGTGAACACTGGTTGATCCATGTGTGGTTTGTGAAAAGAACACACATGCAATGACACTCGTTGATCCATGTGTGGTTTGTGGAAAGAACACACATGCAATGCCATTGGTTGATCCATGTGTGGTTTGTGGAAATAACACACATGCAATGACTCTAATGGATCCATATGTGGTTTGTGGAAAAGAACTCACATGCAATGAGCACTGGTTGATCCATGTGTGGTTTGTGGAAAGAACACACATGCAATGACAGTGGTAGATCCATGTGTGGTTTGTGAAAAGAACACACATGCAATGAGTCTAGTGGGTCCACATGTGGTTTGTGGAAAATAACACACATGCAATGACTCTAGTGCTAGTTTTAGTATAAGAACACACAAGCGATGACTCTAGTGGGTACATATGTGATTTGTGAAAAGAACACACATGCAATGACCACTGGTTGATCCATGTGTGGTTTGTGAAAATAACACACATGCAATGACCCTAATGGATCCACATGTGGTTTGATCGGAGTGTGGTTTGTGGAAATAACACACATGCAATGACTCTAATGGATCCATATGTGGTTTGTGGAAAAGAACACACATGCAATGAACACTGGTTGATCCATAAGTGGTATGTGGAAAGAACACACATGCAGTGACTCTAATGCTGGTTTTAGTATAAGAACACATAGGCAATGAATCTAATGGATCCATATGTGGTTTGTGGAAAAGAACACACATGCAATGACCACTGGTTGATCCATGTGTGGTTTGTGGAAAGAACATACATGCAATGACATTGGTTGATCCATGTGTGGTTTGTGGAAAAGAACACACATGCAATGACTCTAGTGCTAGTTTTAGTATAAGAACACACATAGAATGACCCTAGTGGGTCCACATGTAGTTTGTGAAAACAACACACATGCAATGACCACTGGTTGATCCATAAGTGGTTTGTCAAAAAGAACACACATTTAGTGAACACTGGTTGATCCATGTGTGGTTTGTGAAAAGAACACACATGCAATGACTCTAATGGATCCACATGTGGTTTGATCCATGTGTGGTTTGTGGAAATAACACACATGCAATGACTCTAATGGATCCATATGTGGTTTGTGGAAAAGAACACACATGCAATGAACACTGGTTGATCCATAAGTGGTTTGTGGAAAGAACACACATGCAGTGACTCTAATGCTGGTTTTAGTATAAGAACACTTATGCAATGACTCTAATGGATCCATATGTGGTTTGTAGAAAAGAACACACATGCAATGACCACTGGTTGATCTATGTGTGGTTTGTGGAAAGAACACACATGCAATGACCACTGGTTGATCCATGTGTGGTTTGTGGAAAAGAACACACATGCAGTGAACACTAGTTGATTCATGTGTGGTTTGTGAAAAGAACACACATGCACTGCCACTGGTTGATCCATGTGTGGTTTGTGGAAAGAACACACATGCAATGTCCACTGGTTGATCCATAAGTGGTTTGTGGAAATAACACACATGCAATGAGTCTAGTGCTGGTTTAGTATAAGAACACACATGCAATGACTCTAGTGGGTCCACATGTGGTTTGTGAAAAGAACACACATCCAATGACCACTGGTTGATCCATATGAGGTTTGTGGAAAAGAACACACATGCAATGAACACTGGTGGATCCATAAGTGGTTTGTGGAAAGAACACACATGCAATGACCACTGGTTGATCCATAAGTGGTTTGTGGAAAAGAACACACATGCAATGACCACTGGTTGATCCATATGTGGTTTGTGGAAAGAAGACACATGCAGTGAACACAGGTTGATCCATGTGTGGTTTGTGAAAAGAACACACATGCAATAACACTCGTTGATCCATGTGTGGTTTGTGGAAAGAACACACATGCAATGCCATTGGTTGATCCATGTGTGGTTTGTGGAAATAACACACATGCAATGACTCTAATGGATCCATATGTGGTTTGTGGGAAAGAACTCACATGCAATGACCACTGGTTGATCCATGTGTGGTTTGTGGAAAGAACACACATGCAATGACAGTGGTGGATCCATGTGTGGTTTGTGAAAAGAACACACATGCAATGAGTCTAGTGGATCCACATGTGGTTTATGGAAAAGAACACACATGCAATGAACACTGGTTGATCCATAAGTGGTTTGTAGAAAGAACCCACATGTAGTGACTCTAATGCTGGTTTTAGTATAAGAACACATATGCAATGACTCTAATGGATCCATATGTGGTTTGTGGAAAAGAACACACATGCAATGACCACTAGTTGATCCATGTGTGGTTTGTGGAAAGAACACACATGGAATGACAATGATGGATCCATGTGTGCTTTGTGAAAAGAACACACATGCAATGAGTCTAGCGCTGGTTTTAGTATAAGAACACACATGCAATCAGTCTAGTGGGTCCACATGTCGTTTGTGAAAAGAACACACATGCAATGACCACTGGTTGATCCATATGTGGTTTGTGGAAAAGAACACACATGCAATGACCACTGGTTGATCCATATGTGGTTTGTGGAAAAGAACACGCATGCAATGACCACTTGTTGGTCCATATGTGGTTTGTGGAAAGAATACACATGCAGTGAACACTGGTTGATCCATGTGTGAATTGTGAAAAGAACACACACGCAATGACACTGGTTGATCCATGTGTGGTTTGTGGAAAGAACACACATGCAATGCCATTGGTTGATCCATGTGTGGTTTGTGGAAATAACACACATGCAATGAATCTAATGGATCCATATGTGGTTTGTGGAAAAGAACACACATGCAATGACCACTGGTTGATCCATGTGTGGTTTGTGGAAAGAACACACATGAAATGATAGTGGTGGATCCATCTATGGTTTGTGAAAAGAACAAACATGCAATGAGTCTAGTGCTCATTATAGTATAAGAACACACATGCAATGACTCTAGTGGGTCCACATGTGGTTTCTGAAAAGAACACACATGCAATGACCACTGGTTGATCCATATGTGGTTTGTGGAAAAGAACACACATGCAATGAACACCGGTGGATCCATAAGTGGTTTGTTGAAAGAACACACATGCAATGACCACTGCTTGATCCATAAGTGGTTTGTGGAAAAGAACACGCATGCAATGACCACTGGTTGATCCATATGTGGTTTGTGGAAAGAATACACAGGTTGATCCATATGTGCAGTGAACACTGGTTGATCCATGTGTGAATTGTTAAAAGAACACACAGGCAATGACACTGGTTGATCCATGTGTGGTTTGTGGAAAGAACACACATGCAATGCCATTGGTTGATCCATGTGTGGTTTGTGGAAATAACACACATGCAATGACTCTAATGGATACATATGTGGTTTGTGGAAAAGAACACACATGCAATGACCACTGGTTGATCCAAGTGTGGTTTGTGGAAAGAACACACATGCAATGACAGTGGTGGATCCATGTGTGGTTTGTGAAAAGAACACACATGCAATGAGTCTATTGTTAGTATAAGGACACACATGCAATGACTCTAGTGGGTCCACATGTGGTTTGTGAAAAGAACACACATGCAATGACCACTGGTTGATCCATATGTGGTTTGTGGAAAAGAACACACATGCAATGAACACTGGTGGATCCATAAGTGGTTTGTGGAAAGAACACACATGCAATGACCACTCGTTGATCCATAAGTGGTTTGTGGAAAAGAACACGCATGCAATGACCACTCGTTGATCCATATGTGGTTTGTGGAAAGAACACACATGCAGTGAACACTGGTTGATCCATGTGTGGTTTGTGGAAAGAACACACATGCAATGCCATTGGTTGATCCATGTGTGGTTTGTGGAAATAACACACATGCAATGACTCTAATGGATCCATATTGGTTTGTGGAAAAGAACACACATGCAATGACCACTGGTTGATCCATGTGTGGTTTGTGGAACAAACACACATGCAATGACAGTGGTAGATCCATGCGTGGTTTTTGAAAATAACACACATGCAATGAGTCTAGTGGGTCCACATGTGGTTTGTGGAAAAGAACACACATGCAATGACTCTAGTGATAGTTTTAGTATAAGAACACAAAAGCAATGACTCTAGTGGGTCCATATGTGATTTGTGGAAAGAAGACACATGCAATGTCCACTGGTTAATCCATGTGTGGTTTGTGGAAAGAATACACATGCAATGACACTGCTTGATCCATGTGTGGTTTGTGGAAATAACACACATGCAATGACTCTAGTGGATCCACATGTGGTTTGATCCTTGTGTGGTTTGTGGAAATAACACACATGCAATGACTCTAATGGATCCATATGTGGTTTGTGGAAAAGAACACACATGCAATGAACACTAGTTGATCCATAAGTGGTTTGCGGAAAGAACACACATGCAGTGACTCTAATGATGGTTTTAGTATAAGAACACATATGGATCCATATGTGGTTTGTGGAAAAGAACACACATGCAATGACCACTGGTTGATCCATGTGTGGTTTGTGGAAAGAACACATATGCAATGACTCTAATGCTGGTTTTAGTATAACAACACACATGCAATGACCACTGGTTTGATCCATGTGTGGTTTGTGGAAATAACACACATGCAATGACTCTAATGGATCCATATGTGGTTTGTGGAAAAGAACACACATGCAATGAACACTGGTTGATCCATAAGTGGTTTATGGAAAGAACACACATGCAGTGACTCTAATGCTGGTTTTAGTATAAGAACACATATGGATCCATATGTGGTTTGTGGAAAAGAACACACATGCAATGACCACTGGTTGATCCATGTGTGGTTTGTGGAAAGAACACATATGCAATGAATCTAATGCTGGTTTTAATATAAGAACACACATGCAATGACCACTGGTTGATCCATAAGTGGTTTGTGGGAAAGAACACACGTGGAATGAACATTGGTGGATCCATGTGTGGTTTGTGGAAAGAACACGCATGCAATGACTGGTTGATCCATATGTGGTTTGTGGAAAGAACACACATGCAATGACATTGGTTGATCCATATGTGGTTTGTGGAAAGAACACACGTGCAATGAGTCTAGTGGGTCCACATGTGGTTTGTGGAAAATAACACACATGCAATGACTCTAGTGCTAGTTTTAGTATAAGAACACACAAGCGATGACTCTAGTGGGTCCATATGTGATTTGTGAAAAGAACACACATGCAATGACCACTGGTTGATCCATGTGTGGTTTGTGAAAATAACACACATGCAATGACCCTAATGGATCCACATGTGGTTTGATCGGAGTGTGGTTTGTGGAAATAACACACATGCAATGACTCTAATGGATCCATATGTGGTTTGTGGAAAAGAACACACATGCAATGAACACTGGTTGATCCATAAGTGGTATGTGGAAAGAACACACATGCAGTGACTCTAATGCTGGTTTTAGTATAAGAACACATAGGCAATGACTCTAAGGGATCCATATGTGGTTTGTGGAAAAGAACACACATGCAATGACCACTGGTTGATCCATGTGTGGTTTGTGGAAAGAACATACATGCAATGACATTGGTTGATCCATGTGTGGTTTGTGGAAAAGAACACACATGCAATGACTCTAGTGCTAGTTTTAGTATAAGAACACACATAGAATGACCCTAGTGGGTCCACATGTAGTTTGTGAAAACAACACACATGCAATGACCACTGGTTGATCCATAAGTGGTTTGTCAAAAAGAACACACATGTAGTGAACACTGGTTGATCCATGTGTGGTTTGTGAAAAGAACACACATGCAATGACTCTAATGGATCCACATGTGGTTTGATCCATGTGTGGTTTGTGGAAATAACACACATGCAATGACTCTAATGGATCCATATGTGGTTTGTGGAAAAGAACACACATGCAATGAACACTGGTTGATCCATAAGTGGTTTGTGGAAAGAACACACATGCAGTGACTCTAATGCTGGTTTTAGTATAAGAACACTTATGCAATGACTCTAATGGATCCATATGTGGTTTGTAGAAAAGAACACACATGCAATGACACTGGTTGATCCATGTGTGGTTTGTGGAAAGAACACACATGCAATGCCATTGGTTGATCCATGTGTGGTTTGTGGAAATAACACACATGCAATGACTCTAATGGATACATATGTGGTTTGTGGAAAAGAACACACATGCAATGCCACTGGTTGATCCATGTGTGGTTTGTGGAAAGAACACACATGCAATGTCCACTGGTTGATCCATAAGTGGTTTGTGGAAATAACACACATGCAATGAGTCTAGTGCTGGTTTTAGTATAAGAACACACATGCAATGACTCTAGTGGGTCCACACGTGGTTTGTGAAAAGAAAACACATGCAATGACCACGAGTTGATCCATATGTGGTTTGTGGAAAAGATCACACATGCAATGAACACTGGTGGATCCATAAGTGGTTTGTGGAAAGAACACACATGCAATGACCACTAGTTGATCCATAAGTGGTTTGTGGAAAAGAACACACATTCAATGACCACTAGTTGATCCATATGTGGTTTGTGGAAAGAACACACATGCAGTGAACACTGGTTGATCCATCTGTGGTTTGTGAAAAAGAACACACATGCAATGACACTAGTTGATCCATGTGTGGTTTGTGGAAAGAACACACATGCAATGCCATTGGTTGATCCATGTGTGGTTTGTGGAAATAACACACATGAAATGACTCTAATGGATCCATATGTGGTTTGTGGAAAAGAACATACATGCAATGACCACTGGTTGATCCATGTGTTGTTTGTGGAAAGAACACACATGCAATGACAATGGTCGATCCATGTGAGGTTTGTGAAAAGAACACACATGCAATGAGTCTAGTGGGTCCACATGTGGTTTGTGGAAAAGAACACACATGCAATGACTCTAGTGCTAGTTTTAGTATAAGAACACACAAGCAATGACTCTAGTGGGTCCATATGTGATTTGTGGAAAGAACACACATGCAATGACCACTGGTTGATCCATGTGTGGTTTGTGAAAATAACACACATGCAATGACTCTAATGGATCCACATGTGGTTTGATCGATGTGTGGTTTGTGGAAATAACACACATGCAATAACTCTAATGGATCCATATGTGGATTATGGAAAAGAACACACATGCAATGAACACTGGTTGATCCATAAGTGGTTTGTGGAAAGAACACACATGCAGTGACTCTAATGCTGATTTTAGTATAAGAACACATATGCAATGAATCTAATGGATCCATATGTGGTTTGTGGAAAACAACACACATGCAATGACCACTCGTTGATCCATGTGTGGTTTGTGGGAAGAACACACATGCAATGACCACTGGTTGATCCATGTGTGGTTTGTGGAAAAGAACACACATGAAGTGAACACTGGTTGATCCATGTGTGGTTTGTGAAAAGAACACACATGCAATGCCACTGGTCGATCCATGTGTGGTTTGTGGAAAGAACACACATGCAATGACCACTATTTGATCCATAAGTGGTTTGTGGAAATAACACACATGCAATGAGTCTAGTGCTGGTTTAGTATAAGAACACACATGCAATGACTCTAGTGGGTCCACATGTGGTTTGTGAAAAGAACACACATCCAATGACCACTGGTTGATCCATATGAGGTTTGTGGAAAAGAACACACATGCAATGAACACTGGTGGATCCATAAGTGGTTTATGGAAAGAACACACATGCAATGACCACTGGTTGATCCATAAGTGGTTTGTGGAAAGAACACACATGCAGTGACTCTAATGCTGGTTTTAGTATAAGAACACATATGCAATGAATCTAATGGATCCATATGTGGTTTGTGGAAAACAACACACATGCAATGACCACTCGTTGATCCATGTGTGGTTTGTGGGAAGAACACACATGCAATGACCACTGGTTGATCCATGTGTGGTTTGTGGAAAAGAACACACATGAAGTGAACACTGGTTGATCCATGTGTGGTTTGTGAAAAGAACACAAATGCAATGCCACTGGTCGATCCATGTGTGGTTTGTGGAAAGAACACACATGCAATGACCACTAGTTGATCCATAAGTGGTTTGTGCAAATAACACACATGCAATGAGTCTAGTGCTGGTTTAGTATAAGAACACACATGCAATGACTCTAGTGGGTCCACATGTGGTTTGTGAAAAGAACACACATCCAATGACCACTGGTTGATCCATATGAGGTTTGTGGAAAAGAACACACATGCAATGAACACTGGTGGATCCATAAGTGGTTTGTGGAAAGAACACACATGCAATGACCACTGGTTGATCCATAAGTGGTTTGTGGAAAAGAACACACATGCAATGACCACTGGTTGATCCATATGTGGTTTGTGGAAAGAAGACACATGCAGTGAACACAGGTTGATCCATGTGTGGTTTGTGAAAAGAACACACATGCAATAACACTCGTTGATCCATGTGTGGTTTGTGGAAAGAACACACATGCAATGCCATTGGTTGATCCATGTGTGGTTTGTGGAAATAACACACATGCAATGACTCTAATGGATCCATATGTGGTTTGTGGGAAAGAACTCACATGCAATGACCACTGGTTGATCCATGTGTGGTTTGTGGAAAGAACACACATGCAATGACAGTGGTGGATCCATGTGTGGTTTGTGAAAAGAACACACATGCAATGAGTCTAGTGGATCCACATGTGGTTTGTGGAAAAGAACACACATGCAATGAACACTGGTTGATCCATAAGTGGTTTGTAGAAAGAACCCACATGTAGTGACTCTAATGCTGGTTTTAGTATAAGAACACATATGCAATGACTCTAATGGATCCATATGTGGTTTGTGGAAAAGAACACACATGCAATGACCACTAGTTGATCCATGTGTGGTTTGTGGAAAGAACACACATGGAATGACAATGATGGATCCATGTGTGGTTTGTGAAAAGAACACACATGCAATGAGTCTAGCGCTGGTTTTAGTATAAGAACACACATGCAATCAGTCTAGTGGGTCCACATGTGGTTTGTGAAAAGAACACGCATGCAATGACCACTGGTTGATCCATATGTGGTTTGTGGAAAAGAACACACATGCAATGCACACTGGTGGATCCATAAGTGGTTTGTGGAAAGAACACACATGCAATGACCACTGGTTGATCCATAAGTGGTTTGTGGAAAAGAACACGCATGCAATGACCACTGGTTGATCCATATGTGGTTTGTGGAAAGAACACACTGGTAGTGAACACTCGTTGATCCATGTGTGGTTTGTGAAAATAACACACATGTAATGACACTGGTTGATCCATGTGTGGTTTGTGGAAAGAACACACATGCAATGCCATTGGTGGATCCATGTGTGGTTTGTGGAAATAACACACATGCAATGACTCTAATGGATCCATATGTGGTTTGTGGAAAAGAACACACATGCAATGACCACTGGTTGATCCATGTGTGGTTTGTGGAAAGAACACACATGAAATGATAGTGGTGGATCCATCTATGGTTTGTGAAAAGAACAAACATGCAATGAGTCTAGTGCTCGTTATAGTATAAGAACACACATGCAATGACTATAGTGGGTCCACATGTGGTTTCTGAAAAGAACACACATGCAATGACCACTGGTTGATCCATATGTGGTTTGTGGAAAAGAACACACATGCAATGAACACTAGTGGATCCATAAGTGGTTTGTGGAAAGAACACACATGCAATGACCACTGCTTGATCCATAAGTGGTTTGTGGAAAAGAACACGCATGCAATGACCACTGGTTGATCCATATGTGGTTTGTGGAAAGAATACACATGCAGTGAACAGTGGTTGATCCATGTGTGAATTGTGAAAAGAACACACAGGCAATGACACTGGTTGATCCATGTGTGGTTGGTGGAAAGAACACACATGCAATGCCATTGGTTGATCCATGTGTGGTTTGTGGAAATAACACACATGCAATGACTCTAATGGATACATATGTGGTTTGTGGAAAAGAACACACATGCAATGACCACTGGTTGATCCAAGTGTGGTTTGTGGAAAGAACACACATGCAATGACAGTGGTGGATCCATGTGTGGTTTGTGAAAAGAACACACATGCAATGAGTCTATTGTTAGTATAAGGACACACATGCAATGACTCTAGTGGGTCCACATGTGGTTTGTGAAAAGAACACACATGCAATGACCACTGGTTGATCCATATGTGGTTTGTGGAAAAGAACACACATGCAATGAACACTGGTGGATCCATAAGTGGTTTGTGGAAAGAACACACATGCAATGACCACTCGTTGATCCATAAGTGGTTTGTGGAAAAGAACACGCATGCAATGACCACTCGTTGATCCATATGTGGTTTGTGGAAAGAACACACATGCAGTGAACACTGGTTGATCCATGTGTGGTTTGTGGAAAGAACACACATGCAATGCCATTGGTTGATCCATGTGTGGTTTGTGGAAATAACACACATGCAATGACTCTAATGGATCCATATTGGTTTGTGGAAAAGAACACACATGCAATGACCACTGGTTGATCCATGTGTGGTTTGTGGAACAAACACACATGCAATGACAGTGGTAGATCCATGCGTGGTTTTTGAAAATAACACACATGCAATGAGTCTAGTGGGTCCACATGTGGTTTGTGGAAAAGAACACACATGCAATGACTCTAGTGATAGTTTTAGTATAAGAACACAAAAGCAATGACTCTAGTGGGTCCATATGTGATTTGTGGAAAGAAGACACATGCAATGTCCACTGGTTAATCCATGTGTGGTTTGTGGAAAGAATACACATGCAATGACACTGCTTGATCCATGTGTGGTTTGTGGAAATAACACACATGCAATGACTCTAGTGGATCCACATGTGGTTTGATCCTTGTGTGGTTTGTGGAAATAACACACATGCAATGACTCTAATGGATCCATATGTGGTTTGTGGAAAAGAACACACATGCAATGAACACTAGTTGATCCATAAGTGGTTTGCGGAAAGAACACACATGCAGTGACTCTAATGATGGTTTTAGTATAAGAACACATATGGATCCATATGTGGTTTGTGGAAAAGAACACACATGCAATGACCACTGGTTGATCCGTGTGTGGTTTGTGGAAAGAACACATATGCAAATACTCTAATGCTGGTTTTAGTATAAGAACACACATGCAATGACCACTGGTTTGATCCATGTGTGGTTTGTGGAAATAACACACATGCAATGACTCTAATGGATCCATATGTGGTTTGTGGAAAAGAACACACATGCAATGAACACTGGTTGATCCATAAGTGGTTTATGGAAAGAACACACATGCAGTGACTCTAATGGTGGTTTTAGTATAAGAACACATATGGATCCATATGTGGTTTGTGGAAAAGAACACACATGCAATGACCACTGGTTGATCCATGTGTGGTTTGTGGAAAGAACACATATGCAATGAATCTAATGCTGGTTTTAATATAAGAACACACATGCAATGACCACTGGTTGATCCATAAGTGGTTTGTGGAAAAGAACACACGTGGAATGAACATTGGTGGATCCATGTGTGGTTTGTGGAAAGAACACGCATGCAATGACTGGTTGATCCATATGTGGTTTGTGGAAAGAACGCACATGCAATGACATTGGTTGATCCATATGTGGTTTGTGGAAAGAACACACGTGCAATGACACCGGTTGATCCATGTGTTTTGTGGATAGAACACACATGCAATGAATCTAGTGGGTCCATATGTGGTTCATGTCAGGAACACTCATGCAATACCACTAGTGGATCCATGTGTGGTTTGTGGAAAGAACACACATGGAATGACCACTGGTTGATCCATGTGTGGTTTGTGGAAAAGAACACACATGCCGTGGACATTGGTTGATCCATGTGTGGTTTGTGAAAAGAACACACATGTAATGCCACTGGTAGATCCATGTGTGGTTTGTGGAAAGAACACACATGCAATGACTCTAGTGCTGGTTTTAGTATAAGAACATACATGCAATGACCACTGGTTGATCCATAAGTGGTTGTGGAAAAGAACACACATGGAATGAACACTGGTGGATCCATGTGTGGTTTGTGGAAAGAACACACATGCGATGACTGGTTGATCCAAGTGTGGTTTCTGGAAAGAACACACATGCAATGACATTGGTTGATCCATGTGTGGTTTGTGGAAAAGAACACACATGCAATGACTCTAGTGCTAGTTTTAGTATAAGAACACACATACAATAACTCTAGTGGGTCCACATGTAGTTTGTGAAAAGAACACACATGCAATGACCACTTGTTGATCCATAAGTGGTTTGTGGAAAAGAACACACATGTAGTGAACACTGGTTGATCCATGTGTGGTTTGTGAAAAGAACACACATGCAATGACTCTAATGGATCCACATGTGGTTTGATCCATGTGTGGTTTGTGGAAATAACACACATGCAATGATTCTAATGGATCCACATGTGGTTTGTGGAAAAGAACACACATGTAATGAACACTGGTTGATCCATAAGTGGTTTGTAGAAAGAACTCACATGTAGTGACTTTAATGCTGGTTTTAGTATAAGAACACATATGCAATGACTCTAATGGATCCATATGTGGTTTGTGGAAAAGAACACACATGCAATGACCACTAGTTGATCCATGTGTGGTTTGTGGAAAGAACACACATGGAATGACAGTGATGGATCCATGTGTGGTTTGTGAAAAGAACACACATGCAATGAGTCTAGCGCTGGTTTTAGTATAAGAACACACATGCAATCAGTCTAGTGGGTCCACATGTGGTTTGTGAAAAGAACACACATGCAATGACCACTGGTTGATCCATATGTGGTTTGTGGAAAAGAACACACATGCAATGAACACTGGAGGATCCATAAGTGGTTTGTGGAAAGAACACACATGCAATGACCACTGGTTCATCCATAAGTGGTTTGTGGAAAAGAACACGCATGCAATGACCACTGGTTGATCCATATGTGGTTTGTGGAAAGAACACACATGTAGTGAACACTCGTTGATCCATGTGTGGTTTGTGAAAAGAACACACATGTAATGACACTGGTTGATCCATGTGTGGTTTGTGGAAAGAACACACATGCAATGCCATTGGTGGATCCATGTGTGGTTTGTGGAAATAACACACATGCAATGACTCTAATGGATCCATATGTGGTTTGTGCAAAAACACACATGCAATGACCACTGGTTGATCCATGTGTGGTTTGTGGAAAGAACACACATGGAATGATAGTGGTGGATCCATCTATGGTTTGTGAAAAGAACAAACATGCAATGAGTCTAGTGCTTGTTATAGTATAAGAACACACATGCAATGACTCTAGTGGGTCCACATGTGGTTTCTGAAAAGAACACACATGCAATGACCACTGGTTGATCCATATGTGGTTTGTGGAAAAGAACACACATGCAATGAACACTATTGGATCCATAAGTGGTTTGTGGAAAGAACACACATGCAATGACCACTGCTTGATCCATAAGTGGTTTGTGGAAAGAACACGCATGCAATGACCACTGGTTGGTCCATATGTGGTTTGTGGAAAGAATACACATGCAGTGAACACTGGTTGATCCATGTGTGAATTGTGAAAAGAACACACACGCAATGACACTGGTTGATCCATGTGTGGTTTGTGGAAAGAACACACATGCAATGCCATTGGTTGATCCATGTGTGGTTTGTGGAAATAACACACATGCAATGAATCTAATGGATCCATATGTGGTTTGTGGAAAAGAACACACATGCAATGACCACTAGTTGATCCATGTGTGGTTTGTGGAAAGAACACACATGGAATGACAGTGATGGATCCATGTGTGGTTTGTGAAAAGAACACACATGCAATGAGTCTAGCGTTGGTTTTAGTATAAGAACACACATGCAATCAGTCTAGTGGGTCCACATGTGGTTTGTGAAAAGAACACACATGCAATGACCACTGGTTGATCCATATGTGGTTTGTGGAAAAGAACACACATGCAATGACCACTGCTTGATCCATAAGTGGTTTGTGGAAAAGAACACGCATGCAATGACCACTGGTTGATCCATATGTGGTTTGTGGAAAAAACACACATGTCGTGAACACTGGTTGATCCATGTGTGGTTTGTGAAAAGAACACACATGTAATGACACTGGTTGATCCATGTGTGATTTGTGGAAAGAACACACATGCAATGCCATTGGTGGATCCATGTGTGGTTTGTGGAAATAACACACATGCAATGACTCTAATGGATACATATGTGGTTTGTGGAAAAGAACACACATGCAATGACCACTGGTTGATCCAAGTGTGGTTTGTGGAAAGAACACACATGCAATGACAGTGGTGGATCCATGTGTGGTTTGTGAAAAGAACACACATGCAATGAGTCTATTGTTAGTATAAGGACACACATGCAATGACTCTAGTGGGTCCACATGTGGTTTGTGAAAAGAACACACATGCAATGACCACTGGTTGATCCATATGTGGTTTGTGGAAAAGAACACACATGCAATGAACACTGGTGGATCCATAAGTGGTTTGTGGAAAGAACACACATGCAATGACCACTCGTTGATCCATAAGTGGTTTGTGGAAAAGAACACGCATGCAATGACCACTCGTTGATCCATATGTGGTTTGTGGAAAGAACACACATGCAGTGAACACTGGTTGATCCATGTGTGGTTTGTGGAAAGAACACACATGCAATGCCATTGGTTGATCCATGTGTGGTTTGTGGAAATAACACACATGCAATGACTCTAATGGATCCATATGTGGTTTGTGGAAAGAACACCCATGCAATGACCACTGGTTGATCCATTTGTGGTTTGTGGAACAAACACACATGCAATGACAGTGGTAGATCCATGCGTGGTTTTTGAAAATAACACACATGCAATGAGTCTAGTGGGTCCACATGTGGTTTGTGGAAAAGAACACACATGCAATGACTCTAGTGATAGTTTTAGTATAAGAACACAAAAGCAATGACTCTAGTGGGTCCATATGTGATTTGTGGAAAGAAGACACATGCAATGTCCACTGGTTAATCCATGTGTGGTTTGTGGAAAGAATACACATGCAATGACACTGCTTGATCCATGTGTGGTTTGTGGAAATAACACACATGCAATGACTCTAGTGGATCCACATGTGGTTTGATCCTTGTGTGGTTTGTGGAAATAACACACATGCAATGACTCTAATGGATCCATATGTGGTTTGTGGAAAAGAACACACATGCAATGAACACTAGTTGATCCATAAGTGGTTTGCGGAAAGAACACACATGCAGTGACTCTAATGATGGTTTTAGTATAAGAACACATATGGATCCATATGTGGTTTGTGGAAAAGAACACACATGCAATGACCACTGGTTGATTCGTGTGTGGTTTGTGGAAAGAACACATATGCAATGACTCTAATGCTGGTTTTAGTATAAGAACACACATGCAATGACCACTGGTTTGATCCATGTGTGGTTTGTGGAAATAACACACATGCAATGACTCTAATGGATCCATATGTGGTTTGTGGAAAAGAACACACATGCAATGAACACTGGTTGATCCATAAGTGGTTTATGGAAAGAACACACATGCAGTGACTCTAATGCTGGTTTTAGTATAAGAACACATATGGATCCATATGTGGTTTGTGGAAAAGAACACACATGCAATGACCACTGGTTGATCCATGTGTGGTTTGTGGAAAGAACACATATGCAATGAATCTAATGCTGGTTTTAATATAAGAACACACATGCAATGACCACTGGTTGATCCATAAGTGGTTTGTGGAAAAGAACACACGTGGAATGAACATTGGTGGATCCATGTGTGGTTTGTGGAAAGAACACGCATGCAATGACTGGTTGATCCATATGTGGTTTGTGGAAAGAACGCACATGCAATGACATTGGTTGATCCATATGTGGTTTGTGGAAAGAACACACGTGCAATGACACCGGTTGATCCATGTGTTTTGTGGATAGAACACACATGCAATGACTCTAGTGGGTCCATATGTGGTTCATGTCAGGAACACTCATGCAATACCACTGGTGGATCCATGTGTGGTTTGTGGAAAGAACACACATGGAATGACCACTGGTTGATCCATGTGTGGTTTGTGGAAAAGAACACACATGCCGTGGACATTGGTTGATCCATGTGTGGTTTGTGAAAAGAACACACATGTAATGCCACTGGTAGATCCATGTGTGGTTTGTGGAAAGAACACACATGCAATGACTCTAGTGCTGGTTTTAGTATAAGAACACACATGCAATGACCACTGGTTGATCCATAAGTGGTTGTGGAAAAGAACACACATGGAATGAACACTGGTGGATCCATGTGTGGTTTGTGGAAAGAACACACATGCGATGACTGGTTGATCCAATTGTGGTTTCTGGAAAGAACACACATGCAATGACATTGGTTGATCCATGTGTGGTTTGTGGAAAAGAACACACATGCAATGACTCTAGTGCTAGTTTTAGTATAAGAACACACATACAATAACTCTAGTGGGTCCACATGTAGTTTGTGAAAAGAACACACATGCAATGACCACTTGTTGATCCATAAGTGGTTTGTGGAAAAGAACACACATGTAGTGAACACTGGTTGATCCATGTGTTGTTTGTGAAAAGAACACACATGCAATGACTCTAATGGATCCACATGTGGTTTGATCCATGTGTGGTTTGTGGAAATAACACACATGCAATGATTCTAATGGATCCACATGTGGTTTGTGGAAAAGAACACACATGTAATGAACACTGGTTGATCCATAAGTGGTTTGTAGAAAGAACTCACATGTAGTGACTTTAATGCTGGTTTTAGTATAAGAACACATATGCAATGACTCTAATGGATCCATATGTGGTTTGTGGAAAAGAACACACATGCAATGACCACTAGTTGATCCATGTGTGGTTTGTGGAAAGAACACACATGGAATGACAGTGATGGATCCATGTGTGGTTTGTGAAAAGAACACACATGCAATGAGTCTAGCGCTGGTTTTAGTATAAGAACACACATGCAATCAGTCTAGTGGGTCCACATGTGGTTTGTGAAAAGAACACACATGCAATGACCACTGGTTGATCCATATGTGGTTTGTGGAAAAGAACACACATGCAATGAACACTGGAGGATCCATAAGTGGTTTGTGGAAAGAACACACATGCAATGACCACTGGTTCATCCATAAGTGGTTTGTGGAAAAGAACACGCATGCAATAACCACTGGTTGATCCATATGTGGTTTGTGGAAAGAACACACATGTAGTGAACACTCGTTGATCCATGTGTAGTTTGTGAAAAGAACACACATGTAATGACACTGGTTGATCCATGTGTGGTTTGTGGAAAGAACACACATGCAATGCCATTGGTGGATCCATGTGTGGTTTGTGGAAATAACACACATGCAATGACTCTAATGGATCCATATGTGGTTTGTGCAAAAACACACATGCAATGACCACTGGTTGATCCATGTGTGGTTTGTGGAAAGAACACACATGGAATGATAGTGGTGGATCCATCTATGGTTTGTGAAAATAACAAACATGCAATGAGTCTAGTGCTTGTTATAGTATAAGAACACACATGCAATGACTCTAGTGGGTCCACATGTGGTTTCTGAAAAGAACACACATGCAATGACCACTGGTTGATCCATATGTGGTTTGTGGAAAAGAACACACATGCAATGAACACTATTGGATCCATAAGTGGTTTGTGGAAAGAACACACATGCAATGACCACTGCTTGATCCATAAGTGGTTTGTGGAAAAGAACACGCATGCAATGACTACTGGTTGGTCCATATGTGGTTTGTGGAAAGAATACACATGCAGTGAACACTGGTTGATCCATGTGTGAATTGTGAAAAGAACACACACGCAATGACACTGGTTGATCCATGTGTGGTTTGTGGAAAGAACACACATGCAATGCCATTGGTTGATCCATGTGTGGTTTGTGGAAATAACACACATGCAATGACTCTAATGGATCCATATGTGGTTTGTGGAAAAGAACACACATGCAATGACCACTAGTTGATCCATGTGTGGTTTGTGGAAAGAACACACATGGAATGACAGTGATGGATCCATGTGTGGTTTGTGAAAAGAACACACATGCAATGAGTCTAGCGCTGGTTTTAGTATAAGAACACACATGCAATCAGTCTAGTGGGTCCACATGTGGTTTGTGAAAAGAACACACATGCAATGACCACTGGTTGATCCATATGTGGTTTGTGGAAAAGAACACACATGCAATGAACACTGGAGGATCCATAAGTGGTTTGTGGAAAGAACACACATGCAATGACCACTGGTTGATCCATAAGTGGTTTGTGGAAAAGAACACGCATGCAATGACCACTGGTTGATCCATATGTGGTTTGTGGAAAGAACACACATGTAGTGAACACTCGTTGATCCATGTGTGGTTTGTGAAAAGAACACACATGTAATGACACTGGTTGATCCATGTGTGGTTTGTGGAAAGAACACACATGCAATGCCATTGGTGGATCCATGTGTGGTTTGTGGAAATAACACACATGCAATGACTCTAATGGATCCATATGTGGTTTGTGCAAAAAAACACATGCAATGACCACTGGTTGATCCATGTGTGGTTTGTGGAAAGAACACACATGGAATGATAGTGGTGGATCCATCTATGGTTTGTGAAAAGAACAAACATGCAATGAGTTTAGTGCTCGTTATAGTATAAGAACACACATGCAATGACTCTAGTGGGTCCACATGTGGTTTCTGAAAAGAACACACATGCAATGACCACTGGTTGATCCATATGTGGTTTGTGGAAAAGAACACACATGCAATGAACACTATTGGATCCATAAGTGGTTTGTGGAAAGAACACACATGCAATGACCACTGCTTGATCCATAAGAGGTTTGTGGAAAAGAACACGCATGCAATGACCACTGGTTGATCCATATGTGGTTTGTGGAAAGAATACACATGCAGTGAACACTGGTTGATCCATGTGTGAATTGTGAAAAGAACACACACGCAATGACACTGGTTGATCCATGTGTGGTTTGTGGAAAGAACACACACGCAATGCCATTGGTTGATCCATGTGTGGTTTGTGGAAATAACACACATGCAATGACTCTAATGGATCCATATGTGGTTTGTGGAAAAGAACACACATGCAATGACCACTAGTTGATCCATGTGTGGTTTGTGGAAAGAACACACATGCAATGACAGTGGTGGATCCATGTGTGGTTTGTGAAAAGAACACACATGCAATGAGTCTATTGTTAGTATAAGGACACACATGCAATGACTCTAGTGGGTCCACATGTGGTTTGTGAAAAGAACACACATGCAATGACCACTGGTTGATCCATATGTGGTTTGTGGAAAAGAACACACATGCAATGAACACTGGTGGATCCATAAGTGGTTTGTGGAAAGAACACACATGCAATGACCACTCGTTGATCCATAAGTGGTTTGTGGAAAAGAACACACATGCAATGACCACTGGTTGATCCATATGTGGTTTGTGGAAAGAACACACATGAAGTGAACACTGGTTGATCCATGTGTGGTTTGTGGAAAGAACACACATGCAATGCCATTGGTTGATCCATGTGTGGTTTGTGGAAATAACACACATGCAATGACTCTAATGGATCCATATTGGTTTGTGGAAAAGAACACACATGCAATGACCACTGGTTGATCCATGTGTGGTTTGTGGAACAAACACACATGCAATGACAGTGGTGGATCCATGCGTGGTTTTTGAAAATAACACACATGCAATGAGTCTAGTGGGTCCACATGTGGTTTGTGGAAAAGAACACACATGCAATGACTCTAGTGATAGTTTTAGTATAAGAACACAAAAGCAATGACTCTAGTGGGTCCATATGTGATTTGTGGAAAGAAGACACATGCAATGTCCACTGGTTAATCCATGTGTGGTTTGTGGAAAGAATACACATGCAATGACACTGCTTGATCCATGTGTGGTTTGTGGAAATAACACACATGCAATGACTCTAGTGGATCCACATGTGGTTTGATCCTTGTGTGGTTTGTGGAAATAACACACATGCAATGACTCTAATGGATCCATATGTGGTTTGTGGAAAAGAACACACATGTAATGACCACTAGTTGATCCATGTGTGGTTTGTGGAAAGAACACACATGCAATGACAGTGATGGATCCATGTGTGGTTTGTGAAAAGAACAAACATGCAATGAGTCTAGCGCTGGTTTTAGTATAAGAACACACATGCAATCAGTCTAGTGGGTCCACATGTGGTTTGTGAAAAGAACACACATGCAATGACCACTGGTTGATCCATATGTGGTTTGTGGAAAAGAACACACATGCAATGAACACCGGTGGATCCATAAGTGGTTTGTTGAAAGAACACACATGCAATGACCAGTGGTTGATCCATAAGTGGTTTGTGGAAAAGAACACGCATGCAATGACCACTGGTTGATCCATATGTGGTTTGTGGAAAGAACACACATGTCGTGAACACTGGTTGATCCATGTGTGGTTTGTGAAAAGAACACACATGTAATGACACTGGTTGATCCATGTGTGGTTTGTGGAAAGAACACACATGCAATGCCATTGGTTGATCCATGTGTGGTTTGTGGAAATTACACACATGCAATGACTCTAATGGATCCATATGTGGTTTGTGGAAAAGAACACACATGTAATGACCACTAGTTGATCCATGTGTGGTTTGTGGAAAGAACACACATGCAATGACAGTGATGGATCCATGTGTGGTTTGTGAAAAGAACACACATGCAATGAGTCTAGCGCTGGTTTTAGTATAAGAACACACATGCAATTAGTCTAGTGGGTCCACATGTGGTTTGTGAAAAGAACACACATGCAATGACCACTGGTTGATCCATATGTGGTTTGTGGAAAACAACACACATGCAATGAACACCGGTGGATCCATAAGTGGTTTGTTGAAAGAACACACATGCAATGACCAGTGGTTGATCCATAAGTGGTTTGTGGAAAAGAACACGCATGCAATGACCACTGGTTGATCCATATGTGGTTTGTGGAAAGAACACACATGTCATGAACACTGGTTGATCCATGTGTGGTTTGTGAAAAGAACACACATGTAATGACAGTGGTTGATCCATGTGTGGTTTGTGGAAAGAACACACATGCAATGCCATTGGTTGATCCATGTGTGGTTTGTGGAAATAACACACATGCAATGACTCTAATGGATCCATATGTGGTTTGTGGAAAAGAACACACATGCAATGACCACTAGTTGATCCATGTGTGGTTTGTGGAAAGAACACACATGCAATGACAGTGGTGGATCCATGTGTGGTTTGTGAAAATAACACACATGCAATGAGTCTAGTGCTGGTTTTAGTATAAGAACACACATGCAATGACTCTAGTGGGTCCACATGTGGTTTGTGAAAAGAACACACATGCAATGACCACTGGTTGATCCATATGTGGTTTGTGGAAAAGAACACACATGCAATGAACACCGGTGGATCCATAAGTGGTTTGTGGAAAGAACACACATGCAATGACCACTCATTGATCCATAAGTGGTTTGTGGAAAAGAACACACATGCAATGACCACTGGTTGATCCATATGTGGTTTGTGGAAAGAACACACATGCAATGAACACTGGTTGATCCATAAGTGGTTTGTGGAAAGAACACACATGCAATGACACTGCTTGATCCATAAGTGGTTTGTGGAAAGAACACACATGCAATGCCATTGGTTGATCCATGTGTGGTTTGTGGAAATAACACACATGCAATGACTCTAATGGATCCATATGTGGTTTGTGGAAAAGAACACACATGCAATGACCACTGGTTGATCGATGTGTGGTTTGTGGAACGAACACAAATGCAATGACAGTGGTGGATCCATGTGTGGTTTGTGAAAATAACACACATGCAATGATTCTAGTGGGTCCACATGTGGTTTGTGGAAAAGAACACACATGCAATGACTCTAGTGATAGTTTTAGTATAAGAACACAAAAGCAATGACTCTAGTGGGTCCATATGTGATTTGTGGAAAGAACACACATGCAATGACCACTGGTTGATCCATGTGTGGTTTGTGGAAAGAACACACATGCAATGACACTGCTTGATCCATGTGTGGTTTGTGGAAATAACACACATGCAATGACTCTAGTGGATCCACATGTGGTTTGATCCATGTGTGGTTTGTGGAAATAACACATATGCAATGACTCTAGTGCTAGTTTTAGTATAAGAACACACATACAATAACTCTAGTGGGTCCACATGTAGTTTGTGGAAAGAACACACATGCAATGACCAATGGTTGATCCATATGTGGTTCGTGGAAAAGAACACACATGCAGTGAACACTGGTTGATCTATGTGTGGTTTTTGAAAAGAACACGCATGCAATGCCACTGGTTGATCCATGTGTGGTTTGTGGAAAAGAACACACATGCAATGACTCTAGTGCTAGTTTTAGTATAAGAACAGACATACAATGACTCTAGTGGGTCCACATGTAGTTTGTGAAAAGAACACACATGCAATGACCACTGGATTATCCATAAGTGGTTTGTGGAAAAGAAAACACATGCAGTGAACACTGGTTGATCCATGTGTGGTTTGTGAAAAGAACACACATGCAATGCCACTGGTTGATCCATGTGTGGTTTATGGAAAGAACACACTAGTTTTAGTATAAGAACACACATACAATCACTCTAGTGGGTCCACATGTAGTTTGTGAAAAGAACACACATGCAATGACCACTGGTTGATCCATAAGTGGTTTGTGGAAAAGAACACACATGCAATGAACACTGGTGGATCCATAAGTGGTTTGTGGAAAGAACACACATGCAGTGAACACTGGTGGATCCATATGTTGTTTGTGAAAAGAACACACATGCAATGACACTGGTTGATCCATATGTTGTTTGTGGAAAGAACACACGTGCAATGACACCAGTTGATCCATGTGTGGTTTGTGGATAGAACACACATGCATTGACTCTAGTGGGTTCATATGTGGTTCATGTCAGGAACACACATGCAATGACACTGGTTGATCCATGTGTGGTTTGTGGAAAGAACACACATGCAATGACTCTAGTGGGTCCATATGTGGTTTGTGAAAAGAACACACATGCAATGACCACTGGTTGATCCATATGTGTTTTATGGAAAGAACACACATGCAATGACACTGCTTGATCCATGTGTGGTTTGTGGAAAGAACACACATGCAATGACTCTAGTGCTAGTTTTAGTATAAGAACACACATGCAATGACTCTAATGGATCCATATGTGGTTTGTGGAAAAGAACACACATGCAATGACCACTGGTTGATCCATGTATGGTTTGTGGAAAGAACACACAAGCAATGACAGTGGTGGATCCATGTGTGGTTTGTGAAAAGAACACACATGCAATGCCATTGGTTGATCCATATGTGTTTTTGGGAAGAACACACATGCAATGACACTGGTTGATCCAAATGTGGTTCATGACAGGAATACACATGCAATTACTCTTGTGGATACATATGTGGTTTGTGGAAAGAACACACATGCAATGAACTCTAGTGGATCTATCTTGGCATAATTTGATGTATGCCATGATGCATTTCATTGTAAAAGACACCCACTTTCCATTTTTATACTACTCAGCTTTGCCCTTGGTTTTTTGATACTACCCAGTTTTGCCCCCTCTCTCTTTCGTAGAAGCCCAAATTTGTGCCCACTCTGTCTGCTATGCCCTGATTGGTTGTCACGGTCGTCACACGGATCGTGCGCACCAACTGTTGATCCTGTATGATCCAACGAGGCTCGTTGCACACGTCCATCCCTTCACAGGATAGCGCGAGACAGCACGGACGTCTCCCTCAATAAGACTTCTACAAGAAGGAACACGATGTCGTCCATGGAAAAAGTCGTCGAGTGGTCATGTCATGTTTAATCTAGTCTGTAAAGGCTACAAGTCTACTGCACGGCAACTGGTCATCCACGGACCACCGGATATACCATTTTTACTACGCAGCGCGCCTGCACTCTCACTTCCGACAGGCCCCCACCACACGAACTTTCCACGCAGCAGTCGTAGCCGGAAGAGCTGCCAACTGGGGCCCTCAAGGAGGCCTAAATGTCCCCGCATTAAAAACCCAGCCTATCGGGTCCTCCATTCGCACTCATCCACTACTCTCTCTTCCCTATCCAGTAAAACCCCACAATCTTGAACGTACTTGCACGAACCTTCTCCATGAAACCAGTGCGTGGGGGTAAGTGTCCGGGCATCGCCGCCGGGGTGGTGCTTCACGCGGCAGATCTAGAGGAGCATCACGCAGCACAAGCCGAGGAGGACGTGTAGTTCAACCCCTTGGGGGACCATTTGATCGCCGGTGCTGACGACTTCGGAGGCACCGATGAGGGCGTGGAGTTCGACGAACACGCTCCGCTCGTGTACCTGGAGGTACATCTATTTCTACATGTTTTCTTCTCGAGCTTAATCTATCCTAGCGTCATAAAAAAATCTAGTCCTAATAATTAGATGCAACGTACGAACCGGTACATGGAGAGATCTAGTCTGTTCTGAATGAATCCACATTATTTATTTATTAGTAAGTTACCAAGAACACAAACCACATTAATTTAGGAGCGAGCTGGGGAGACGGCCGTAATGAACTGCTGAACCTGTATAGACATGTTATTGCATTGAAAGTAACTTGGAATGGTGGAAGGAATATATATTTATTATTTTGCTCATTTCGGTTTGTATTCTAGACATTACAGGTGGATTCAAGTGAGATGGACTCTGACAAGGAGACCAGGGACAACAAGAGCCGCCATGTCATGAAGAAGCTCAAGAGCGGGATAATCCCTTTCCGCACTCGACTTAGGGAGCTCAGGTGCCCTTTCTATAAGAAAGGAGTCAACCCGAGGATTGCCAGCTTGATTCCACATGCGGTTGGCATCGGTAAAAGCCCGGCTAGTAAACACAAGTCGGCGATCAAGGCTAAGCACGCTGCTTATGGCAAATTCCTGAGGGAGTATGTCAAGACCGGCCTAGTCTCCCCTTACTTAGGAATCAACAACTTCTATCCGACCAACCCCGTCACTGTGCTGGCCCGGCCACTAATAATATTTAGTTTTCTTACCGTATCTAGACCCTTAAACTATGGGGATTTGTATTTTCGTACCCTTTAAAATATATTCAAGTTTATCTGTTTATGGAGTTAAAGTTCCGGTGGCATACTCGTTATATTGCATGGATAGACGGGTGCCCCTAACAAATATAAGGGTTACCTTGTCCGCTAGATCACAGAGGATCAACGGTTGGTGGGAAAAACTGAGTACAACTGAATTGCTAGGGTTAGACACGAGGGAAAAAAGCGACTCACGGTACGCTTGTGCGATGCACGGGGCGGTAGCGGACACGTGTGGCCGTGCACGGTTCATTAGCGTACGCACTGCACGATGGTGCAACGAAACGTTGCTTTCCTTCTCCTTTAATAGAGGCCTTCCCACTCCCACTCATCACGCACTCGCTCACTCAACTGTCTCAACTGTCCCATCACCTTCTGCAAACGCCCAACAAAACTCCAACCACGCCGGCGATGGAGAAGAATGGCGCGGTGGCCATCGGCGCCTCCAAGGCTGCTGGCAAGGAGCCTCTTGTCCCTGTCCCCGCATCCGCCGTAGCCTCCGGCGAGGAGGCCCCCGCCGGTCTCGGACAGATCCCGCTCGGCTGGGACCCCTATGAGGAGGTTGTCTACATAAGGCCGGAGAACCCCTACGACACCAGCATCGCCGACCCATGGTCTGAGGTAACCAGGGTTTTCTCCCCTTCCCTTGTTCTTCCCCCGTTCCCATCGTTGGATGCCAGATTGTATGTTATTAGGGATCGGCTGTTCGTATTTTTTACAGTAGCTAATCCTCTTGTGTTAGATCTCGATTTTCGATGAACTCTGCTCAGAAGTTGGGATCAGTATTCGATTTGGTTTGAGATTTAGGGAATAATCGGGAGATCTCATTCGGTTAATTTATGCAAAAAAATCAATCCCGATAATCAAAGTATCTCAATCATGTCCTTATTTCACTCTACTGTTTTTTCCAACAGGAGGATAGCAGCGACCTCCGCAGCGACAACGAGTCCAAGGACACCAAGACTCATCATGTGCTGAGGAGGCTAAATTCCGGTCAGTACAACAACTTCTTTGCTGGCGACGCGTACAGGTGCCCCTTCTGCCCCACCAGGAGGCTCCACGCCACGGACTTCAACTCCCTCGTGAAGCATGCCAAGGATGTGAGGACCTGCGGCGAGTCCGTGAATGTTCACGGCTTCATGGTCAAGCACCAGACGCTCGGTCTTCACCTCCACTACCTCCAGAAGGTGGCTATAGAGGAGGGTCACATGCCCCCGATCAGACCCAAGGCGCCCAAGGTCAAGGGGCTGGGCAGCAAGAAGTGGAGGAGGCGCCAGATGGAGGAGGCGGATGCCCTCCTGGTAGAGGCCATGATGGGCCACTGATCAACTGCTGCTGTAAAGCAGCTTCTTTTGTCTTGTCTATGTTGAACCTGTCAGCTGCTGCTGCTGAGCAGCCTAATTGTCGAACCTTGTTAAGTACCGTACTATATAACCTATATTAGCTGCTTTATCTACATCTGCTCTGTTTACTGAATTTATTTATGGTGCTGGTTTGTTTTGCTGCTCTAGATTTGCTACCAGATTGGCGAAAAACAATCGCAAAAGGAACAATGAATGAAGAGATAAGCTGCTTTAGATTCCCTACCTTTTTGGGCAAAAAAACACAACTGTTAGAGAGAGAGGGGAAAAGGCGCTCTTAAAAAGGCCAAATAACAAAAAAAAACTTCCACTTTAGGCGTCATGGCGCACATAACGGCCAAGCCTTTGACCAGACGGCACCCTCCTCCGAGCGCATGTGAGGGCTTCGGAATATCGGGAGGGCAAAAGTGAGGACAAACGAGACACAATGTTGCTATAGCTAAATCTGACAAAAAGCTAAATTTGGCTTTACCATGCAATTTGGCTAGAGCTCGACAATGTAGCTATTCTAAATCCCTAAACTATGTGGTGCATTGAAACCTAATGCTTTTCCACCGACACGTGTGTTGCAAAGTGGCTTGATCGTGCATGCTTACACAAGTGGCCTACAGAGAAACTTATAGAAGCATGGGCAAACGAGCTTCATTTTGGCAAATTCGGGACAAGATTTGCCATGCAGCCTGATCGGTCATCGGCTGCCCCGGGGTGCAGGGATGCTAGGTCCATGTCTATGCTTACACTTCTTAAACTTGTTAGGAATTAATAATAACTGTACACTTCCTTCTGTCCTATCATGTTACGTCGTTACAGCACCACGCACCCGCTGCGGATCGGCAACGGGACAGTGGTCTACGTGACCGGTCTCTGCCACGCCAAAGCCACGTCGCACACCCGTCCCATCGCCTACCGGGACGAACGCCGAATTTAATCGCTAGGATTGGAAACCATCGGTGCTCGCCCGGTTAAACTTGCTTCCGCATGGGCATAACCGGAATATTGGTAAACGGAATTTAAGCATCGCCTTCCGTCTCCTCAGCACATCACTGTGCAAAAATCCCCAACTCATTCCTTCCACCGTCGCCGCCACCGTAAGAACCATCGATGCTGCCGTAGGCACCGCCTCCGCTTGGCCATACCACCGCAACAGATCACTCCACCGCCACGCCCATTCCCAGCCACCGCTACCGACCATAGGCCACCGCCGCCGTATTAGCCGTTGCCATGGACACAGAGTACGGCGTGTTCGGTGATGGGAGCGACTACACCGACGAGTACACCGTCATCGCCCATGGCACCACCAAGCTGATGGTCGTCCACACAAATGCGTCAGTGGAGGTCGCCAAGGTCATCGCAATGTACGAGCGGTGGCTACAGGAGCCGATGGACAGGTACAAGATTGTCGGCCTTGACCTCGAGTATACCGGAGATAGGAAGAGGACGACGCTTTTGAAGCTGTCCATGCGCAACCACTGCCTCCTATATCACGTATGTAGGGCCAAATCTGTATGCCCGGAGCTTCGCG
This sequence comes from Avena insularis, assembly GCA_023614405.1. NCBI lineage: Eukaryota > Viridiplantae > Streptophyta > Magnoliopsida > Poales > Poaceae > Avena > Avena insularis. Next base: position 229,009,812 of record CM042694.1, on the reverse strand, counting down.
AGTTCCTACACAGGAGGGAGATCTACTTCGCCAGCATCGACATCAAGAACGACACTCTGAAGCTAGAACGGGATCTCCTCGTTCATGTCATCAATCACGTCGATCTCCAACGTTTGTGGAGGTGCCCGGATGGCGGTACGGGGAAAGCCGACATGGCTAGACTCGCTGCCAACATCATCGACCGTGAGTACGCCGGCATGAAAATCGAGTTCCTGAAGCACCTGCACGAGCAATGGGAGTGGAGGCACCTGGATTACAATGCGATCAAGTACGCAGCCAGGGACGTGTATGTCTGCTACGAGATGCTCAACAGGATCCGGCGGGTGGGCGAGTGTGCTGTTTACCACTACTAGTTTCGCATTTCGTTCCTAGTTTTATCTCGCCTATATTTTATCTCGCATGTATTTTCTAAGCATTCTGTGTGTAAGAACCAAGCTCGTATGATCCATGTGCTATTAACTACTTAACCTGTATGCTCAACATTACCCCTTTTGTATGCTCAACATTCATTCTTACAAATTCTGTCTGTGCCATTTGCATGCGGCAAAATCCAGGACTGACATGCATAAGGTGTGATACAGTCATAAGTCATAACCAAACCCAGATTATAGCAAAAGATACAGTCATAACCAAACCCAGATTATAGTTTGACAAAGGTAATACACAGCAGTTCGTAATTGCTCACATAGTGTACTTCTGAAATAACATGTTTTCATAAACACAACAATCATGCACTAATAGTCTACATCCTAGCCTGTTGGAGAAGGCAACTGATCCTAGGATGCCTTCGGTCGCTTGCCCCGGTTTGTAGATTCATCTACACTCCGGCATCTGGGGCAAACAACCTGCCTTGGTGGTGGTTCAATGATGCGATGCCTAGAATGAGATTTTACAATCTGGCGATACAGCTCATGGCTAACATACCCGTCAATTGTAGCGTACTTCAGATTAGGTTCAGAAAGTGGCTTATCCTCCCAGTAATCGTGCCCTAAACGCCTCCACGAACATCTTGGCAATCTGTCCTTCATGTCAGCGTACCACGGGTCGATGAGTTCGGAGGCAAGAGCGGCCATCCTGGTCTTGCCGCCCTTCGTTCCTAGGATCCAGTAAATTTCCTGGATGTCCACTGTGCACTCCTTTGGGATTCTAATGTTGACAGTCAGGCTTTCAAGCAGTTTAGTGTCATTCGTGATGTCAACACTAGTAAATGTTATGTGCTGGTTCACGAGAAAGTCATGAAACAGATCCCTAATGCTTTCGCCCCACCTGCATGAAAATGAATTCGGACAAATAATATAGCAATAACTTTTGCAAACAGACGGTTCGGGAACGAAAAGACAGCAAAGTCTACCAGATCCCGTCAGCCCCCTTCTCTCAAAAAGGCTGGTATACGAGGACGTGCCCCTTCATGGAGAGTTGCACCACGGCGATCCTACAGTGATCGCGGCTGTACTCGAGGTCGAGACCTACGAAGCTGTTTTCTTCGAACTGCAGCCAACTTGTGTAATTATTCAGAGTGTTCCTCACCGTCCGAGGGTCGGTGGTGTAGAAGATATCGATCTTCTTCCCGCCATGTACTTCGATGTCGAAGTGCGCAGTTTCTTGCCTGTCGTCATTCTAGACGTCCGGAGCGTCCATGACTACAGGCAAGAGGGAAAGGATACGGAGGAAGAGGGTGATGCGGTGGTGGAGGAAATGGATGAGGCCATGGAGGAGAAAGACGATGAGGCCGTGGAGGAGGAAATGAGACGGAGAAGTGAAAGATTGGAACCACCCTTACCAATATCTGGAATGGTGTACGACCGTTCGTAGTAGGGTGAAGGTGGAGAAAAATAGCGGTTTTACATGTCGATGCTAGCGCTTCCTAAAATTTGTTCTGTGCCACTTGCATGCGGTGGAATCAATTCAAACGTAGGCACGTTTGCACGTGCCGACCTTCACTCACTGACAGGCGGGCCGCACATTTCTCTCTTACGATTTATTTTTTCACTTCCTCTAGACGGTTCCGGTGCCCGCCCTCAATAATTACGCCCCCCCTTCTTGTCTTCCACGCGGACGAGAACCGGCGGCGGTGGCGGTTCCTTGCATATTCACTCCCCACTCGAACAACTGCCCCCATCCCTGATTCCATCCCCTCTCGAATCCATCCGCCTCCTTATCACAACGCCTCCATTAATCTACCGGATTCCAGACTCCATTTGCCGCTATGGGTAGAGCTTGGGGTAGCAGCAGGCTGAAGAAAAAGGCATGCGACGACGACGCGGATGGTAGGCTGCCATCGCGAGGATTGGGGATGGCCGAACCTCAGCGCCGCGAACATGCACAGGATCGCCTCAGGGTTGGACATCATCTCAGCCGGCCGCCTCACTTGCTGCATCCCTGGCTACCGCTTGATGATGCGGAACATGGACGAACAACCGTTCGGCACGCCAGGCCTTCTTTACCCCGATAACAACAAATGGCCAAACGACCGCGATGGCCACGTAAATTCCAGTATCTATCTTATTCGTTCAGTTATATCGTTGATTCATATGTGCTGAACTCTCATCGGAATCCTATGTTCCTTTCGTCGAACGTGTTGTGTGCACACGCGATTTGAACAAATCGAACCATTTAAGACTATTCTGTACAGTGGAAGCTCTACTCGTACCTAATATTCTGGTATTTTCGTAGTGACACAGTCTTACTTTAGGTGATAGACGAGTACGTTGTCAATTTCGATTTTGCAATGGAATGCCTGCTAGGTGATATTCTGTTTCCTAAAATAAAAACACACAGATTAGACGGTTTAAGGCTGTTATGCCCCGAGCTGTTTATGATCATCGTCAGGAGTTTGTTCTGGGGGCTCTGCTACTACTCCATATATTGAGTATCTTCGTAGTGACATAGGCACAATTTAGGCGATATCTGAGGAGACACTCGTATTTAGGCGATATTTTGTGTACTTTAATCAAGGTCCAGCTTGTCAAATTGTATTTGCAATGGAATCCATGCTAGGTGATTGTACCAACCGACAACAAACTCTACAGAATATTCATGCAAAACCGATGCTGCTGGATAAGTGGTCCAATCAAGAGTGGTGAATATCAAGGAAGAAGAAGAGACGGAAATGGAAGATGACCAGAACTGGGTGGGTGGCAACGGCGAGTGGCTGGTCCTTTTATCACATGATGGCAGTACTTGGACTCTAAAAAATGGCTACATATCGGTGAGACTTGCAGTGCCATCTTTGAAGGGTGTCGGCATTACTGCATTCAACAACGGGTGGCCGCCTCCCATTTCTGAATTCGCTTACAGGTTCAACATGGCAAAACTTGACCTCGTGAAGGTACAGCTCCCACATAGACCGCGGGAGGGGGCGTGGAAGAACTGGGAGTACGACCTCTTAGAGGTGTTCGACAAGGCAATCACATTCATTAGATTCCCAGAAGACAATGAATGGACAATGAATGGCCTTGACGACTTCCGCGTGGCCGAGAAGTATGTCGACACCGTCTTCACCAACGGCTACTCTTCGTACAGACCGCAACGCATTTATGCGGTCACTGAACCTAGCGGTGACGTGCGTGTTTGGGAGCCGTCCATTTGGGGTGAGTCATGGTGTCATATAGAATGTAAAATCCCATTCAAAATTCTACTTGCTGACTGTTAGTAACACGCAGGTACCCACGCAGCCTCGCGCATCATTCCAGCTCCGGTCATCAAAGATGCAGTAGCAGATGCTGAACTTGGAACACGGCGCTGGTTCCTGGCACCTCTCGGAAACAACACGGAACACGATGATGAACTCATGTGGATTCATATCAGGGGAGCACTAAACAACATTGGTGATACAATAGAACATATGGGGACACAACTTTCTTCATACCCATTGCTGCGGTGTCACGTTTTCTCGAGGTCCGCATGCCCATCCAAAGACCCAGTAGAGCAAGTATGGAGCAGAGTCAACAATCTGAAGGGACAATCTGTGTTTCTTGGGATCAACTACCCTTTCTTTGTCGGAGCCCCTGGAGCTGTTGAACTCAGAATTGCTCGTGCAGCCCCGCCCCGGCGATGCTGCTGGTGGTGGTGGTGTTGGTGGTGGTGGAGCTGACGAAGAACTAGCTGTTGCTGCTCCTGGTGAAGCTGTCGAAATACTTGGTGATGCTGCTGCTGGTGAAGCTGACGAAATACTTGCTAATGCTGATGCTGGTGAAGCTGATGAAATACCTGCTGAGGTTGCTGCTAGTGAAGCTGACGAAATACCTACTGAGGCTGCTGCCGGAGTCCAGGAAGAACATGCTGGTGTTTTTACTGAGGTGCCAGCACTTCCAATGTTGATAGCAGACTATGTGTTTGCTGCACACTCACGCGCCTATCATGTTGACACTCCAGATCCGACCTGGAGCCGAATCCACGTTGGGGGGAGGGGGCCTGCAATTGGCTCATCAGTGGGGTCGTACGATTTGAAGGAGAATGAAAGACGGCCAAACGCAGCATTCTGGTTCGTTCTGACGATACCACCAGCTCCAGGGACCTAGTGCTCATACTGGCAGATCCGATGAACCATTTGTCTTTATCTTTATCATTAGTTATGCTTATGTGTGTAAAGACTAAGCTGTGCTTATTTGTGTAAGACTAAGTTAGGCCTAACTACATAATATTCAGTGAAGCCCAGCTTTTCTTTCCACGCCCATAACAACAGAATTGCAGCATAGAACATACAAATGTAATGTGCATACCAGCCATTTTTGCTCAGGATAACAACCACTTCAAGCAAATGATACATCGTGTATGCATTTGAACGCATCACTAGAATGTGCCACCTATTGATGATTGATGATATGGATCTAGCTTTTCTACGCGTATTTGCATTGAATCACTAATTGATTTGTTCACATATTTTTTGGCAATGGCTGATGAACTCCACTCTCTTGGTAACTCGCTTCATCAGCGAGCACTTATTGATGCAATGCAAAGTACAGAACATGGTCGTCATCGTCATTCCATTTAGGTTCTCTATGTTTCGTCATCATGGAGCTACTAATTTCAAATGAAAATCTAGTAAACAATATATGTGTACATTGTTAGAGTATGCTACGGCCACGGTACATACATGTTTTTTTACAATCACAAGAAGAAAACTTGATACATTTTCACCTTGTTGGCATTGTGCCGAACTGGGTGGATGTGGTTTTGGGGTTCGGAGAAGAAGGCGCCGTGGCTGGTGCGTGTGCGACCACGGCGACGGCGAGCTCGGATTCTGGAGGAGGCCAACAGGACCGAGCATGGTCGGCATGGTGACAGATCTCACCCGGGAATGAATTGTCGTCCCCGCGCCGTGCCAATGGTGTGGTCATGGTGAGGACGAGCTCCGATTCGGGATGGGGAGGAGAATGGGTCGAGCAGGTTCGTCCAAGTCCTAGCTCCGTACCATGACCGCGACCACAGATTGCCGCACTGGAGGAAGAAGAAGACGCGTAAAGGATGCATGCGCCAATGCTGCAAGCCTACATGACAGTCTACATGGCAGCGACGACGGCAGCGACATAACGGCAAAAGCTGACAGGGGGCCCAACTTGACGGCCGTTAGCCTGATCTTTTTGTATTGAAACGTAAAGTTGAATTCGTGCCGAAAAAGACCCTCTGAGTATTTGGCACGCCAACTATAGTCATCGCGGCTGATTTCAGGGAACTCGGGTACCGCGTTGCCTGGCCACCCCAACTTTCGGGCTGCAAAATGATATTCTCCAATTGATGAGGGTTAACCTCCGCAATTCCCATGGTTATGGACTTAGGGTTTTGTGGAAAAGAGAACGTTGGGGATTTCGTCGGCTGATCAGACAAACAAGGGAGTCATGATCGTCTGATTATTAGGGAAAGTGTGGTTACAGATTGCTCAAAGCTTCGGTACCTCTCCGTTGGCTCATCCCAGCCTTTAAATAATAGGATGGGTCCCAAAGTTGTATGCGTATAGGTTACAACTTACAATTACAACACTAATATTATGTCGGTTCCTATTTCTTTCTTGATTGCCAAGACACGCTCTTATCCGTTGGATGCTTCCTGGACTACTTTTATTCTTCATGGGCTTCGTGGGCCGTAGGCCTTTGTATGCCTAGGATAGTAAATCTTGGGGACCTGGCAAGTCATACCCATGTCATTAATCCTAGAAGAAACCCTAGATATTCAACACAAAAAAGAATGGGGTACATCTAGAGAAGAAACAAGGACTAGAGGGAGAGGGAAAACAAGATTACCTGACATGGTTCTCCTTGCCACCACTTGGCAAGAAGATGGACCTCAAAGGAAGAACTTAAAAAGGTCTCTGATCTCCCAATGTGGTCCAAGGAACAAGATTTCCTTCGGTGGAGAGCCTTCCAAAGACCCGATCTATGATTTGGTGGAGTTTGGGGATTTTGGATGGTTGGAAGAGGCTATGGGAGGGTGGTGCAGCAGGAGGCGGCGGGGGGTGCGAGGAAGAATGATGGAAAAAGAATCAACTGCTCCCCACGTGCACATAAGGCAATATATAGGATGACGATTTTCGGCGGTAAGTTCAGCGAGACCGGGGATGGGGCCAGAAATTTCCTATGCGCACCGAGAATTCCCGGCGACTGCCGAAACATGGGTCAGTAACCCGGTTCATTAGGTGCCCAAAATTCCGGGCGACCGCCGAACCATTCCGGTGCGAGGCCCGGCGCCGCTGGAACACTCGTCGAAACAAGGCGAGACATGAAAATTTATATTCTTGGGAAAACGGCATAGATTTTGATTGTGTATTTTGTGTAGCCATTGTGACATGTACATATAGATAGGAAACATGTATTCTAGGCATACCCATTGGAGGAGAAATAAATAAGAAGTGAATAGCAATAATGGGTATGTGTTCCAAATATATCATGATTCCAAGATTTTGGAAATGAACACACGAAGGCTCAAAAGATTGGGACTAGGGCACTAGCAATGGCCCGGGACACAGTGATAGTGGTGCAGGCTATGGGGTCACTGTACAAACATTTTTTTCACACGGTTCTACACTATTTGTATGAAGGTGGCTTGGGGCGTCGCTCAAAGCAAGGTCCGTCACTAGCGCCAAGTCCACCTCTTTACAACCTGCTGGTTGGCTAAGTTCCCTTTTGCCATCTCAGTTGGTGGAACTTGCGACACTATGATCAGCTAGTCGTCAACCATGGTAGAATTGGTAAAAAAAAGTCCATGAGGTGCATTTCTAGCCATTATGTGCGATAGGGGTCCATTTATAAAATAATTCCTAAAAATATACTTAAAAACAAAACAAAAGGGGCTTGGTATTATTTTTCTCCCAGACCTCGAACACGCACGTTTGGGAAGGGCATCTAGATCCTATTATAAACATAGTAGGCAAGAGATGATCACCAAGTGCCCATCTTCCTCGGCGGCCTCATTGGCTTTCTGTTCCATCCATGAATGGATAATCATCGATATCCATGAACATGAATCAAACAAAGAAGTAATCAAACGACCAAACACCCTATCTAATTGTGGTACCCACCCGTCGATATCTGACATGACACTGTTTGTTGGGCATGTCCGACACTCCCAAGACGGTCTCTTTGGAACAGGGTCGGACAAGTAGCCACAACTAGGAGGCCCATTGGGTGCCAATTTCTTGTGCGGAGCCTCAGTGTTCCTATTGGGATGGCTATTGGAAGGCTGGCTAGAGATACCATTGGAAGCCTCATGAATAAAAGAAATACTTTGTTTTTTGTTCAAAAGTTAATTAGCACTAGTTATAGTAGATTTGCCTTTTTCAGGTTTCTTTATGGTGAGTTCATTGAATTCGAGATCTCATGTTGTTTATACACTAGAACTTACTCTCTCTACTGTACAATATCATTTAAGCAAGCTGAACATAAGACCCCTCGTGGTTGCACTGACTTAGGGTATATTTAGTTTGTGACCAAAACCTACCATAGATGACTAAGAATTTGGTTTTTTTCTTTTTGCAAAATTTCACTAATCTATTAAAAATCATCAACGGTAGTAAACAATATCTAGAAATGATAAAATTACAAATACATCCTTAGACCACCACTAGCACGAGGCGAAGATGTGTCTCCATACTCATTTGTTCACCTTAGTTCATTTTCTTGCTAATATTGGCCGACCCGTGGCAAGCAAAGGCTTATCAAATATTTTGGGTAGCCAAATTTTTGTAAGGCAAGCCAAGCCTGAGCTAAGATGAAACACAACCATGGAGCACCTTCGGCAATGGCGAGCACGGGGAAAAGGATCAGAACTCTGTATAATTGCATTCTCATCAGAAAACCATCTCTGGACTTTAACCAATCACACGACTTTCGTATATGATGTATATGATTAATGAACTTTTTTAGAAACTAGGCGGCACGCCCGAATTTAAATTAATAAATCCCAGAGGATGCAGGTTCGATACAAAACCACATGCTGCAGCCTACATCTTAGCCAACATAACCCGCAAAATAAAAGGAGAAGGTAGTAGCATCGGGGGGGTCGGCCTCCCCAGAACAGACCGAACGCAAAGAGCAAGAAAAAAGCTGAAGCCGCCAACTCGAGGGAGAGCGCCCTTAGGGGCAGGAATTACATTGCCACCACGCTTCCTGGCTCCACCTTGAGATACAAAGCTCGAAGTTCGCCTGCCATCCACTCCAGGCTCTCCTTGTCCCTCGTCTTTGCATTGAGATTCTAGAGCTGCAAGAAGATGATCATTTTATAGAGCACCTTTGATTCGATGGTCAGCTTATTGCGGATAAACCAAAGCGCCCACGATTGGGCGACAAAAAAGATCCAAAGCAAGCGTCTAGGTTGGCCCGAGAACCCTGAAAGGATTGCGTAGAATTGGGCAAAGTTGGAGGGGTTCCACTGGCATCCTAGGATTTCCCGAATTGCGCCCCATGCAAACTTAGCCAGCGAGCAGGAGAAACAGATATGTGTGGAGTCTTCGCCAGCCCCGCACAGCGCACAAAGCCCATTAGATGGCCCATGACGTGTCGCAAGCAGCTTGTTAGCAGGAAGGCGGTCAAGGACAAGCAGCCAGAAGAAGATCTTATTCTTGAGAGAGATCTTGGCTTCCCAGATGTTATTAGAATGCGCAACCGCCACCACTTGTGACAGTTCGCGGTACATCGACTTCACTGTGAACACCCTAGAAGATTCAAGATGCCAGGTAACCTGATCCTTGCCCGGACGCAACGAGACCTCCTCAAGCCTGTCAACCAACACGGTCTAGTCCGCCATGTCCTCTTGATCGAACGCTCGACGGAAGACTAGGTTGATGTGGATGTCAAGGCGGACCACGGCCACAATAGCCATGAGATTGTCATATATTGCGAACAGGTGAGGGAATTGGTCTTTGAGGGGTGCCTCCCCAAACCACCAGTCCAGCCAGAATAACATGCACGCCCCATCCTGCACCAAGTGTTTAGTTCCTGCCTTGAAGAAGTGTCTGACTTTATGCAGACTCTTCCAGAACTGTGAGCCCCTTTGGCTAGTTCCAGTAAAAAGGTCATTATCCTTCTCATACTTGGCCCTAATGATTCTGGTCTAAATCGCGTCGTCATTCTAGTACAGTTTCTAAACCCACTTAACAAGCAAGACAATATTCATCTTTTTGGTATTTGTCAGCCCCAGATCCCTTGGTCTTTAGGTCGGCAAACGGCCGGCCAGTTTACTGAATGGTATTTGCGCTTAGGTCCGGTTCCCTCGCAAAGAACTTGGACCGGACGGCGTAATTAACGAACATTGAACTGTGCACTGATGTGATTCTTCAAATGCCCGCATATGTCGACATTATTTCTAGCTAGGCCTCAAGGACCTGGCAATGGAGAATACGATTCTTGGCGCGGCCGCGGCCGGCGACGCTAGAAACGAGGTTCGTGAGGAAGCTCTTGATCTGCCCCTTGCCGCCGATGGTCTGCCATCGCTGGCTTGCCGCCCCGGCGGCGACGTCCACGACCGACACACTCATGTCGTTCCGAACGACGCAGAGCTTGCCACGAAACGCGACCATGGCGGCCGCCTCAAGAGCGTGTGAGCTCCCCAGGTGGCGCGTGCTATCGGCGTAGCCGCTCCACGCGTCCGAGGACTCGTCGTAGGCCCTGAGCCGGCAACCGTCCTTGCAGTCGGCAGCGTAGAGTCGCCCGTCGAGGCAGGCGCTGGGGCTCCTCCAGCCCGTGACCATGCTATCGAGCGCCGGGACCGTCGACCATGCGTCGGTCTCCGGCGTGTACACCTGGCTCAGCACCTGCCGCTCCGCGCCGAGCCCCTTCAAGTACCACCTCCCGCCGTGCACCGCGCTGACGAACGGCACCAGCGCCCCGGCCATGTCTGACACAAACGACCACCGGTTCTTGGCCGGGTCGAACACCTCGGCGGACCTGAGGCCGCCGCCACCGCTCTGTCCGCCGGCAACGTACAGGCGGTTTCCCATCACGCAAACGCCGAAGCAGTGCCGCCGGCGCAGCATGTCGGGCGCGCGGTGCCACCGGTTGGTCCGGGCGCTGTAGAACACCACCCGGCGCATGGCCCCCCTGCGCGGGTCCCTGCCGCCGAGCAGATACAGGTGGCAGCCGCCGATCACGGCGCAGCCGAAACCAGCGGCAACTGCGTACTCGTTGGGCACGGGCGGCAGCGCCCGCCACGCCCCGCTGCGCGCCGCCGGGTCGAGCACGTCCCACGACACGCGCCGGTCACCGTCGCACTTGAAAGCGTACAGCCACTGCTCGGCGAGCCCGAGCCTCCCGCGGAGGCCGTAGAAGTAGTTGCCAGCAAGGAGGCGGAGCCACTTCCTGCACACCAGCCTAAGCTTCCAGTGCTCGGCCCGCGGCACTCGGATGAGGCACGCGATGGCAAGGTCGTCGGGAAGTCCGGGGAGCAGCGGCAATTGCCCGCGACGGACGCCGCTCCGGCGGTCACCCAGCGACCGTCTGTTCTCATTCAGTGGGTGGATGGAAGCTCTGAGGCTCGATTGCACGCATATTCTGGATCTCGGGACGTGCCTGCCGGCGCCGGTGATGGCGACTGCTCTCTCCGCTCTGCACAAACATGACGAGCTATCGACCTATCCAACACAATAACAGGAAAAAGTTTCAGATAGCTGAACAAATTGTGAGGGACATGGGCACATAGCAAGATTGAACCAAGAAGAAATACCACGCTTCAAAATTTCAAAACAATTCAACGCGTGTTCAAATGGATGCGAATTAGTAACTTGTGTACTACACCTTGGTTCATACACATGGCGCACACATTTTTTGATATGTAAGTTTAACCCTTATTTTGGCAATAAACTGAGGTTTATTTATGTATTATCAAAAGTTTACCGTTGATATCGCATTCAAATGAAGTTTTGAATGACATGACTCAAATCACAGCTGACCGAGAGGAGGAAGCACGGAACAAAAGAAAAGATAGAATCGGGTAGCGATGGTTATAACATCGATCGTATGAAGCAAGATAAGTGGAAACCTTGGGTTTTCGGAGGATTGGATTCTCACCAATGTTTTCGTTACTCAAGCCGACATTCTTCCCCAAAACACCTTTCCTTTTTGTTCGCAAACAAAAAAAAATATTCTTTCAACTGTAGAGCCCCCGCACGTCTCTTCTCTCCCGTAAGAAAAAGAGAGGCGGCGGCTAGGAGGGGATGGGGACCTCGGACCTGCGCTCAGCGGTGTAGAAGGGTCCTTAAAGTTAGAGTTTGGTCAATCAGCATCGTCGCTATGGTGGCTATGGTGACGTTGTGCGGGACAGGAATAAGGTATACCCGTCTTCTCTTCCACCTCGTCGGCGACGATCCTGCTGCTGGCGTTGAGGAGGGCGGAAATTCGTCTGGTCGCCGCTTCTGGGAAGTGGTGGATCTCGTCCAATCTACACGTGTTCTGGATCTTGCCCAGTCTACCTGTGTTTTATGTTTGGTGTTACAAGTTTCAGACCAATTCAAGGGTTCAATGGCGATAACTTCAGCCCTGGAGCGTTGGTCCTTAGGGGCACGTGCACGAAGAGTTTCCGACTGTCATCAACAACGTCAGGCCGGCTCCGGTAAAGGAGCGGCGACAGCGACGCGTCGGCGGCTCGCTCTAGCAGCACTAGTGGTCGTTAGGTGGTCCAAAAACCTTGATGTAATTTTTATTATGATTGGGGTGCTTTGTACTTCTTATTAACTCATGAAATAGATCTGGATCTTTTCTCCGCAAAAGAAAAAAACCATAAAGCCCTGAATGCGTCAGTGAGGTTTCCTCTATGAGAGAAAGAGAGGCTGCTAATCTTGAATTAGACTCGGGGTGTTGGTATTATTGTTAAGTCTTGGATTAGCAAATTAGAATACGTTTTTCATGTATAATTAGTCAACTTAATGATAAAATTGAATCACTCAAAACTAAAACAATGTGCGTGTAATTGTGAATTGATGGGTACTATTCCGAGGCGAGTGAACTTTCATAGTATGTACACATGACTCGAGAGAAGGTTACCTTTTTTCATCTCGTTACTTACTCCACACGTCAGTATGTAAACTGACATTTGCGCCGGATTTGCAGTGCCTAAATTGGCTACAAATGTGTCATTTTCTGACCTAAAGTTGCACACGATTGAACTGTTCCAACTTCCAAGATGAGTGAATTGGCCCCTCATCTCTCAAAATGTCAAAAACTGATCACTAATCTCTTGTTTATGAGCGTTTTGGTCATGAACCGGCTGTAGGGCATTCTTTTATCCGCATATCTAATTGAGTAGCCTAGGAGTGAACGAGCGAGAGGTCAAGGAAAGTGAAATTCTCCCCAATATTAGAAAGGTGGTCACACTTGTCCATCTTGTGTCACCCCCACGAGGTGACCGCGAGGAACCCTAACAGTCGCCGACAGCCCTCCACCTGCCGCCAGAGGGCACGGTTGGACGAAGCCGGCGCTAGCGGGACCTCCTCCTCTTCATCCTCTTTCCTAAGGGAGTCAACGCAGGACGAAGGTCTCGGGACTAGGCGCGGCGTGGCCGCTAGGCGTCATTGAGTCGACGCTACTTTAGATATAGCCTTGACGAATGTATGCTTCAACCTTTATGCCTACTATCGCCAATTTTCCTCTCACCGCCTCTCCTCTCCTCGACATCTCTAGAGGCTTCTTCGGGGCAGGACCTCACAGCAGGGATACTCGCGGTGGAGGCAACGAGGCGTCTCTTCGAGGGGTGATGGTCAATTGCGAAGGCGGCGCCAGGCGTGTTTGTGGTGCGATGTGCAAAGACACTGAGTAGTGGAGATCAATGGCAGCAACAGTTCGGGAATCCCCACAATATATGATGGGTCTTATCTGACCTAGTTCGCGTCGTCCCTCGGCTTCCATGTTAATGGAAGTACGAGGTGTTGTTGCCGTGATGGTGAAGACATGTGGTGGATTTATGTACAGTGAGTCGCCATGTCCAGAAGGCGCGAGGATGCCAGAGCATGGGATTTTTAAAGAAAATTAAAAAAGCCAGAGGAGTGGCTATCCTCTTCTCCACGTGGCCGCTCGGTGAAGGGTGTGCTGCAGCGAGAAACTTTTATTTCATATGCATTTCTACTAATTTGCAGATACATTATAAGTAGAGATCAGAGTCAAAGTTGTGCATTGTTGACCAAAATAAGGTCAAACGTATCATACAGTTTAGGACTGAGAGAGTGTACGATAAGATTATTTTTGGAGGTAGATCATAATTTGGTGGCATATGAGAATTCTTCTACACATACAATGGTGGGAATCCGCCGTTGCAAACCAAACCCACCTAGGCAGGTGGAGGTGGAGTCTCTTTTCTGAGGTGATTTCTGAGCTAGGTGCCAACAAGTCTTAGTCCACTAAGCTCAAGAAAGGAAAAAAGTAAAGAAATAATTTAAAAAAGTGTCGTTCAAGACTAAAATTTGACTTACCATTCTAAAGTGGTTGATTGGGTGGAACATAAAAATACTCAATTATGTCATGAAGCAATACAACCGACACTTACAGAAGTAGTTCAACTACTTTGTAGGGACCAGATTTCCGGTAATGGCCACAATAGCTTCACCATGAGGGGAATTCCCCGCATGCTAGGCGTACAATTAATTTCGGGGAAGAGTTTTTCTATTATTCGTGTATCAGGAACTGCTTTCAATTGAAAAAAAATCATTGCAGTTGAAGTTTAATTGAACGAAAATCTAGCTGCTCAAACAAACGTGCAGTCTTCATGACTTCAGAACATATAGACACTCCCTTGTCTGGTTATTCATGATCTAAAAATTCTGAAACGATATGCAATCATGCTGATGGAAGAGCACGGGCAAATGGATGGTTGATTTATCTAAAAGCATCGGTATAACATGGAATTTTTCACCCCATAACTTCAGCGATCGAAACATGGTGTATGCAGAAAAAAGCAGAGGAAACAGACTCACCAAAGGAGCTTGGGTCCGTCTATCCATGTCTATGTCCGACTGTTCTTGAAGAAACGAATCAAGAAACCACAAGGACACACAACCAGATCCTCCTAACCAGAAGCTCTGTGGTAGCACTCCAGTCTGGTTCCCGGGAGGAGGAGGAAGGGGAGGGAGAGCTCAAAGAGGAGAAGAGGCAGAGGTGGACAAGTGGTGACACTAATAAAAGGAGACCACCTCTTGGATTTAAGGCAGGTGTGTGTGATTGTGGGCCCTGTTGACAGCTGCAGGATACTGGATGCCCCAATGGCCAAGGCAAACTTGAGCATGTTTTCTCTCAAGCTATTTTTTCTCTGCTGCTTGAGTCAACCAACTTTGTTTGATTGCGTGGTTGATTAGTCTGAACTCTGAAGATAATCCTCTTAGTTATTGATAGCGTAAGCTCTAATCTCATGTTCACTGTTATCTTCTTCTCTCCTTTTCTCTTGTATTTAAAAGATGGCAACTTTTTGTTTTTAAGCAAAGCAGTAGATATGTGTTAGAGTACAACACAGTATTGCAGTTTGTTGATCACTCAGGATATAATCTTAGTATTCAAATTTTACTGGGATTATATAAGAACAAAGGTAATCATGTCAAGATCATGATAACGGAACCTCCAAAAGCAGACAAGGGAAAACGGCAATGGTACACGTCAAAATCATATAACAATATAAAACGAACAAACCATCACATTCGGACACCCTTGGAATCAAAATAAGAGGAAAGATGCTAATGGAAGGGGCGAGTGCTGGAGTTGCTACCATATATCGCTGTTGAGAAGTCATCAATCTGCTTACCTTCAAGAGCCGTCACACAACACTCGACAGGGCTGCAATGCTAGCACCATATGTGCCCATTACCAATAGGAAGTTCATTGACCAACTATAAAATGTCTGAACTGTACTTGTACATACAAAAAAATAATATAAAATCATGTGTTAAATCACCCCACGGCTATTTTCTGAAGCTATTATTGAAGCACAACACGCAGTGCTAAAATCATAGAGTATGGCGGGATATCATTGAAGGTCAGCCCAGGCTTTTTTTTTATAAAGAGGCTTTTGACCCCAGTTTGGGGGTTATCCCTTGGCCAGGAAGTTCCCGACGAGAATAAACAGTTTGCGGACATGGTGTATTCCGAGAATTTTCCATGTCTAGTGCGAGAGTTGAACTGTTTGCTGTGAAATTTGCGGTCAACCCTGACACCTGTGTGCTATTGGCCCTCGCCTGGTCCTCTTCTGCTCACAGTGGTGTTCTTCAGGATCTGCGCAAAAAAAGAACAACTCATTCAGGACATGGTTTATTTGTTCATCGTCAGAGTATGATGGCCATCAGTATGTTGTCGAGCTTTGAATTACAAGTATAACAATTCAATACATGAGAAACGGAATCAAACTAAATGAGGTTTCAATATTCATTCAGCAGTGAATTACAAGTATAGCAAAGCCATGCAACATTGCGAGTTGTGGTCACGGTCAACCGGGCTTACTGATAAACAGACTGCTTTGAATTATATCTCTGTATATAAAACTGAGCTGCCCAAATAAAGAACTTTGAAACAATAATAATGAAGGAAAAAATGTACCTGACGGAGCATCTGGTTCTCATTCTGCAGGGTGGAGTGCCTCTCTTCCAGCTCTGAATTCTTCTTCTCTAGGTCCTTTACCTTCACTTCTAAATCACCCAAATAAGCCTTCTTCCTCTCCCTTGCCTGCTGTGCTGATACCCGGTTCCTCAGCAACCTTCATAGGTCACACACACATAAATAAGCAATACATATGATATTTTAGATGATGGGCGAGAACGCTCTCCTGTCATCTGTATCCAGAGGTGCAGAGCCCAATTTTTTTACAAATTCACGCTTAATGAAACCCAAGGAAGCGACAAGCAAATATACAGGAATTGGACAGAGTCAAATACCTAGTTACGTTGTCTTAAGAGTTATGTTATTCTAACACGAATTAAAAAACTGAATTCAGAATAACACAAAGTTGCTCTATATATATAGTGGAGACACTACAGAATAAATTTATCACGTTGAATTTCTATAAATAATATGCGGGTGTACCTCTATGTTGTACTTGGTATTTCTATAAAAAATATGGCACATAATTAAAACGTGGTTGAGATATTATGTACAATTCCTTTTTACACGTATTATGTTCAGTTTCAACCATATTAGCAGTATCATTTATTCAGGGAAGGTACTAATGATATGTACCGGTGATTTTTTTTTCCAAAAGATGTGCACTTCACGCTTTGAACTATATAACCTTGCCTTTAGGGGTTTTATTTTCCTTAACTTTCAAGCGCCAACTTCAAAATCTTTCTTTACAATAATTAACAATGGACCTTTTTGGCGTAACACTAGCTAAATTGTATGTTGTGATGGTACTAATTGTCGACGCGTAGCAATAAGATGGTAAGAGGAAATTTCCCATTGGCTTCGGTTTTTGTACGCACGCGATCGTGTATCTATCCATTGCCTTACATTAGTACTGGCTTGCACAAGATTAACACGGATGGTGCTCTATCCTCGGAAGGTCATGGAGGTGGTGGTGTGGTTGTGCGCGATCACCATGGTGCTTTCTGTGCAGGGGCTAGCCATTTTCCCCCTCATGTGACTGATCCTGAGCACGCGGAGTTACTAGCCTGTCGACGTGGGGTCCAAGTCCCCAAGGAGATGGGAATGGGCAAGATAGTGCTGGAGATGGACTGTGTGGGAGCTGTGATGAAACTGAAGTGTGCAACCCTGGATCGATCGGCATATGGTCCTCTCATCGAAGAAATCAAGACGCTTCTAAGGGAGTTTGATGATTCTTTGATCATTCATGTGCGCCCCTCATGTAATGGAGTAGCGCATCGCTTAGGTAAAGAAGGCTGCAGTAATAAAATTAGTAGAACATGGTTGGGATCTGCCCCCGTTTGTATTGTGAACTTGTTGGCACGGGATGCTGAGTTTTAAATAAAATGCAGCCAGTTGATCTAAAAAAAACATTAGTAATGCCGTGTGTGGTAAGGACCATGTGTTTAAATCATGTTTCACATCTCTTGTCATATGTAGACCAACTAATAGTTAACATGTGTAGTTAAAATTATTTGACAACGAGATCTCTCTAAGTGTGATTACGATGATCTAATGAACAGTTGTGGTTTATCTTTAAAAAGATCTACGGATTATGATCTATTTAGGTAAAATTATGGAAATCTAAGAATGTGAACTGTTTCGGACAATCATGAAGATCTAACAATGGCATATGTTTTCGTTCAATTATGAAGTTCAAGCAAGTCCTATATTGTTATGTAGGGTTATTTAGATATAATCATTGTGACCCATTTAGGTGCAATTACGTAGTTCTAACGATTGTGAAGTTCAAGCAAGTTCTATCTTGTTATCGATGGTTTTTTAGATATAATAACCGTTGTCACCCATTTAGGTATAATTACATAGATCTAACGAATGTGATTGACTAATAAAGTGAATGTCCACAAGATCGATGCCTGGAATATTTTGAAGATCTAGAAAGTTTTAAGTCCAGATGTTTTTCTTTTCTCTTAGGGAGAAAAAAGAAGAGAAAACTTCCACGCGCGGATATTGATGCACAAGTGGATTGCTAGGCAGTAGGTGTAGTACGCCCGGGTCCATTTACACCTTTCCCTATTCAGGAACCGGCATTTCGAATTTTCGACTCAGTTTTTTTTGACCTGCGCAGAATAAGCAAACCATCTAGGTCCACAGGCACTGTTATTTCTTTTCTCTCTAACTTAGATCCACAAGCAACCTTGTCTTATCTGAAGTTCTGAACTCAACACAGGGGACCTGTCCATGGTGTTATGTCAGTATGGAGTATGGACCAGCGTGCATTGCCAAAACATGCAGCATGGGCACGCATCAATCATCCAAACGTCACAGATATCTTATTTGTCCAAGATTGAAATATACCTAAGGGCACCTACCTAGTGCTCTAGTATTAGCTAGAAAGAGCTTAATCTGAACTCCGTACTACGATGGTGGGTAAGTACCTTTTGAGGCGCTTGTGCTCCTTGTCTGCCGGTGTGCGCCCGCGGCGGCGCGCGCTGCCTTGCGCCGTGGAGGACTGGGCGCGCTCCGGCCCACCGGCCTCCCTTCTACCGGACGTGGAAGGGCCGCCCGGCCCCAGGCCCAGCTCCGGCACCGTCCCTATCTCGTCATCGCTCTCCATCCCTGCAGTTCACCAAAGATCATACCATGAGCACAACTCGATCTTTCCTCGGAATGCCAAGTCAAGCACTGTTCGAAGAAAATGCACTTAAGAAAAGAAAGAGAATCGAAGGAGTGCGTTGCTTTGCTTTGCTTGCCTTCCTTGGTATCCATGTGGTGGCCGGAGCTGGACGACCTCTCGCTGCTGGAAGGCCGCGAGCTCTCCCCTTGCTCCTGCATTCTCGCTCCCTCCCTCGCGAGGAAGACGAGACACGGCTCGCTCGTCGTCTCAGATATCTAACTGTCCGCTCTTCCCTCCCTATCTCCCTGTTACAATATCTTCCTCGGTTCCTCCTACCCAGCCCAGCTGCAGAGCTGCTTGCTTGTAGTATGGACCATGGGAACTTTTTTCTCTTAAGACGCCACAAAGCACAAGGAAATTTACGGACCAGTCCCTGCAAAGTTGCTAATGCTTCATACAGATCCTCTCTAGTTTTCGGTCCAATCCCTGTACTACGTAATCAGAGCGGAGCAGGGGTTCGACAAGCAATTCCTCGGCACGGGGTGGGTTTCTCTGCAAGACGCGGCTTCCAGCGATGGCATTTATTGCCCCGAAAGTTCCACGGGGTCTGGATCTTTAGCTGGGCAATCCCAGCCACCTGGCCCCTCGAGATCGCACGGTCGCCAGCCGCACGTCGTGGCCGCCCCGGAGACCACGCGGCCGGAGGCGCCATCCAAAGGCGCGGAGCCCCGCTACGTGGAGACGCGTCGACCCTTCCTCTCCGCCTGCCACGATGACGCGCGGGCCCGTCCTGCCCGCTGCCCCACCCGTCGGCGACCGCGCTAGGCCGCTTCCGCCTGAGGCCGCCGCGCGCGTGCGGGTTTGCTCGGGGGCTCGGTGGCGGCTCGTCGGCCACGGGATAAAATGGGGCGGCATGCATATCTATCGTACGCATGTTGGTGCTGCCCTTTTGCGATATCGCCGTCGGGGAAGTGCTCAAGCGGAAGCTGATCGGGCAACGACGGAACGGCACGGCAGCACGAGCGTCCAACCAGATATTTTCGCGTTTGGTGCGCACCGCACCTTGCAACGTAGGCCTGGGCTTGTCGACGAGCAGTTGGAATGCCGATAGAACATGCCATGTTCATTTATCTAGCACATACGCTGCATAGCTCCGATTTCCCCGTAATGTAAGACCTCCAGACGATGTCGACTGTTCCCAGCCACGTCCCGCTAAAGACATACTATTTGGCAATAAACTTTAATCAAAATCGAAATAACCGGTCATAGAGTTCAAAGAGCTTTTTAGTTCGAAGTTCCCGCCACCACTTCGCTGTGATCACCGGCCAGAATACTATAGAACCGAGGCGAAATAAACCTAATAAAACATGGTGCCTGCCGTCGACGACGGATCGTCTAGAACAACAGCCTCGTCCTCGTGCCTGATCGCGTCCTACTCGCCCGTCGTTGTCGCTGTCGCCGATGCCATTGATCCTGCCTGTGTAGAGACGGCTGAGGTCGACGTCAAGGAGTTGTTTGCCCTGGTCGTTGAACGTCGGGGAAAACAGGCCGGGGGTGTTGGGTTGAATCCGCCATGTGGGTCGTTGTTTGTGTATTCCGGCGAGAACCTTGGCATCAACACCGCGTACTCATGGCGGAGCTTTCGTGAAGGAAGTGCGGGGAAGACAACTATGTGCTCCCCAGACGTAGCCCGATCATGGTGCTCCCTTGGCTCCCACCATGGGCCACGACAGTGCTTGCACTCAACGCGGCAATGTGCGCCGCTTTGATGGACGCCACTTTCTTGATGCCGGCCTTCACGCGCCAATCCCTGCGTTCTGTCATCGCGAACTGGCGGCGGATGACGACTACGTCCTACTTTGTGACATCAAATCCGGCTTGATCTTCGGGGGTGGAGCATTGCGCGGCCGCGTGAATGGCGCATTCGCGCCCTTCGGACCGGCCAGCTTCATCGCCTTAGCCACTACAAGGAATCTGTTATTCTTTGACGTTCTGATAGTGACCGTGAATAAAACCGTCATAGATCTATGACGATTTTGTACTAGATGGTCATAAGCCGTTTTATGAGGTCAAAACACTGAAAAATTAAGACGATTCAATTCAAAAAGTCATAGTTGCAGTAGCCAAAATCGTCATAATATGGCGGACGTACCCTACGACGTTATTTGTAACTGGTCGTAACGTCTAAAGTAGGATATGTTGAAATGAGTAAGCGTCCACGTCAGCATTTTCATCTATATGGCGTGTCTATGTGTCAATTTTTGACTATGTGACGTGTCAGTTTTTGCTACGCGGTATATCCATGTATCAATATTTATATATCTACTAGATCATGATGGTGCGCATTACCACGCCCGTTCAAAAAACAAAGAGAGGAATTGACGTATAGTTATTTTCGTACATATATGAAGATATGAACCCATGTTTAAAGAGTGAGGTATTGGTCGGTGATCAGAGAGAGGAGTCCTTTTGGCCCTAAGGGAAAATGTATACCCTCATTGGTTGTAAACTCTGTTTTATTTAAAAAAAAAGTTAGTCAAATGCGCACACTGAGAAACTCAGTACAAAATACCTATGGTAATAATGGTTGTCAGACTCAGACACAAACCTACAGAATTTTATCACTTCCTAGGCCTAAATACATGAAAGGCATATATTGGAAATTTAAATCTGTACTAAAATACTTTTCTTGATCTTCTTCAGACTGAACGTGCTACTTAGAACATCATGTCAAAAGAAAAATCCAACCGAGGAACACATGTGGTCAAAGGTATGAACAAAGTCTGTGATACAATTACAAGAATCTTGCGAGCTAACAGTGATATAAAATTGCTCGCAGCTTGTGAACGGATATGAGCAAAGTCTGTGATACAAAATCATGTGTGATCATGGTGTGCCCTTGTATTCCATAGCTAGACAAATTAGCACATGGCAAAAGAAAAAGCACGAGTATAAATAATAAGCTGGTGATCAAGACAACAACAACATAAACCCTAAAATTAACTATAAAAGGATAGACGGTAGATTCTTTGTAATAGGAACTTTCCCATATTCATGCTCAATTCGCTAACCTCTGTTAAGAGCAACAGTTGCCTTCTGATGATGCACGTCATCTTCTTAGTTTCTCTTATACCTTGAACTGTGTGGATGGTACAACTATGTGAGAAAACTCACTCGTTATATAATACACTAAATTGACCTTACAAATCATGCACAATGTGCATTAATCAAGTTTAAGTTGCGTACAAACCATGGGTTCAAATATGATTCACTAATAGTTCAAAAAATATCTTAACTTTTGAAGATGCAGCATGTTCACATGCTCACGATATTTCAGACAAAGCAAAGCTAACTTTGGGAAATGTTGGCATAACACCAGCTTTCCCAATGCATCTGAAGATGTCCATGTTTTATGTTTAGATCTGGATAGTCCATGATGCTATCTAGCCGGTACATTCAGAGATAGCTTAGTAACTAAAGAAATATTCTCTATAAATAAACCAGAAAATCGGTAAACTTCTGAGATATTTTTTTCCTGAATCACAATGTTAGATACAGAAAGCTCACCATTTCATTGTGCTCATCAGGCACCTTGTGAAGACCGTTCTTAATCCAAGTTCCTACAACCTTCTCGAATTGATTTGTTTGGATCTCAACCTCACCTGGTCATTGTCATTCTCTAGTCTACATCGGGTGCTTGGCCATGACTAGATTTGTCAGATCACGGGAACTACATGAGCTAGGGATATCATTTTACCTAGTAGATGTGGGGTTGTGGCGCTCCTTACCATTGAGTGAGCAGTGACCACGACAGATGGAGGAGTGAAGCCATGGAGGGTGTGTCACTGCTGCCCATTATGCAGATCAACTCGGCATCACCGCTTTGAGAGTGGCTGTTGGGGCGGACTGTGCAGCAGAGCACATAGAGACGAGAGGAAACAGTGGCACAAAACTCTTCCACCAGCCGTCGCCGCCACTGCATCCGAATCTCTCTCGGCATGGAGAGGAGGGCTGCACGACCCTTGTCCGAGATAGGGATGGGCGAATGCAGGCTTTGGGGAGGTTTGCCCACCGTCGCCACCAATCCATCCCTCTCTCTCTCTCTCGGCATGGGGAGGAGGGCAACAACAGCGGCGGTTTCGCTCTTGGCCGAGATAGGGACGTACATGTGCGTGTCATGGACAGGTTCCGCCCCCGTTGTCGCGACTCCCTCCCTCTCTCGTCATGGCGAGGAGGGCAGCAGCGGTGGCGAGTTTCACCCTATGCGAGATAGGGATGGGCGGGGGCGGGCTGTGGGGAGGCGGCTGTCGCACTCGCACCGAGTCGCTGCCGGTTTTGTGTATGCACACGTGGATACATCCTGGCCATCTATTCTTGATCAAACGGGCTGCCTCCGATTTGTTTCGCAGAGTAGCCTCCCCTGGGACACTGAGCCCAGGAGCGGCCGACGTGGAGAAGTCGGACGGACAAAAACTATCAAGACGCACGATCCGGCGGCTGCACGATCCAACGGCCAAGAACACACAGGTCGTAAGATGCCTCACTTTTGTCTCAGTTATAATATCCCTAATGTCTTGATCGTTGACCCTCCAACCTGACATGCAGACCCATCTTGATTGTTGATCATTCCAACCTAACATGCAGACCCCACAAAACGACATGTGGGACCCACCACCGACCTGCCATGCTGCCCCGCATGCTGACAGTGCGCTGGTGGTACTCGAATTAGCGATCTCGCCAACAAAGACAAGCCACCTGACCACCACACCTTCACCACGTAGCTATTAGAATACAACGATGCTACCACTATAAACCTATTCTCCACGTTTGGGTCTGGGCCTGAAGGACCGTGTATGCCCTTCGCTTATTCACCATGTTTTGGCCTGGTCCTGAAGGGTACCTTGGGCCGGTCTTGACCTTGTCCGCGGTATATTAGGTACGGCTAAGTTTTTTTCTTTTTCCCTAATTCTTTTATATCTTTCTCATAACAAATCCAAAAGAATTGATTTTTGTCTCTATATTTTTATAAGTTTTAGTAGATCATATTAGGATGTTAATTATAAATAGTATGATTACTTAAAAATAGTGTATCTACTAATTCCACATTAGTCCATGGTAGGGACAACATCATAATTTAAAAGATGATTTTGAAACTATGGTTTTGAATTCAAAATGTTGGGGCTGAATCTATGGGTCGAGTCTTGCAAATATTTTGGTGGATCCATGATGAAACAACATATTGTGAACCTAAAAATGATTTTTGCAAAAAATCATGAGCATTAGATCATGTACCTGTAGTTCAAATCTCACTTCCTACCAATTCAGCAGGAATTTGTCTTTTTTATGAGGGGTGGACGGAAAGGTTTGAGATATCCTAGTTGGGACATTGTCCATTTAAGTTGGTCTAGTATTTTTGAAAAATAGGGTGATACCACTTTGCAAGTTTCATTTGGTGGTTGCTTCAAAAAATACCCCTTTTTGGCACCCGGAAAATGAAAAGTAGCCTTTTGGTGCGATAAAAAAGAAAATCCCTCCTGAAACATTGTTCACCATCCCAATGTGCACATGTGTGCATAATATGGGCATATTATCATAAACTATTCCATTATTTTAGCCATAACATTGATCGTTTAGCCCAAAAGCCATGAAACTTCGTACATGATAGGTCCTTTCTGAGAAGGTATTTTTGAGATATTTGCAATAATCCAAGGTTGATATTTTTTATTGCAACTATGTCACATAATACGACATCACGTGAAGGTTTTACATTGTTCGAATCATTTTTGAATATCTTATGTCCATTTCAAACTATGGTCAAAATGACAGGCATGAAGATTCTTAGCTCGGGGCCGAGGCTCGTGAAACTATGAAAGGATCTCTGATGAAACAATATATTGTGAACCTAAAAATGATTTTTTTCAAAAAATCATGAGCATTAGATCATGCACCCGTAGTTCAAATCTGACACACATCCTACCAATTCGATAGAAAATTGTCTTTTTCACGAGGGGTGGACGAAAAGTTTTGAGATACCCTATTTGGGCCATTTTCCATGTAAGGTGGTCTAGTTTTTTTTAAAATAGGGAGATACCACTTTGCAACTATCATTTGGTGGTTGCTTCACAAAACATCATTTTTTGCACTTAGAAAATGGAAAATAGCTTTTTGGTGCGACAAAAAAGAAAATTCCTCCTGCAACATAGTTCGCTATCCCAAGATGCACATGTGTGCATAATATAGACACATTATCACAAACTATGCCATGATTCTAGCCATAACATTGGTTGTTTGGCCTAAAAGCCATGAAACTTCGTACATGATAGGTCATTTCTGAGAAAGTATTTTTGAGATGTTTGCAATATTCCAAGGTTGATATATTTCTTTGCAACTATGTCACAAAATACAACACCACACGAAGGTTATACATTGTTCGGATCATTTTTGAATTTCTTATGCCCGTTTCAAACTATGGTCAAAACTGTGGGTATGAAGATTCTTAGCTCGGGACCGAGCCTCGGGAAACTATGAAAGGATCTCTAATGAAACATCATATTGTGAAACTAAAAATAATGTTTGCAAAAAATCATGAGCATTAGATCATGTACTCGTAGTTCAAATCTGACCCAATTCCTACCGATTCGGTATGAATTTTCCTTTTTCACGAGGGGTGGACGGAAATGTTTGAGATACCCTAGTTGTGACATTATCCATCTAAGGTGGTATAGTATTTTTTTTAAAATAGGATGATACCACTTTGCAACTTTTATTTGGTGGTTGCTTCACAAAACACTCCCTTTTTGCCACTCGGAAAATGGAAAATGGTTTTGGTGCGACAAAAACTAAAAATTCCTCCTACAACATTGTTCGCCACCCCAAGATGTACATGTGTGCATAATATAGGCATATTCTAGCCATAATATTGGTTGTTTGGCCTAAAAGTCATGAAACTTCGTACATGATATGTCATTTCTGAGAAGTTATTTTTGAGATGTTTCCAATATTTCAAGGTTGATATTTTTTCCTTGCAACTATGTCACATAATACAACACCGCACGAAGGTTTTACATTGTTCGGATCATTTTTGAATTTCTTATGCACGTTTCAAACTATAGTCAAAACGACAAGTACGAAGATCCTTAGCTCGGGGTCGAGTCTCACAAAACTTGAAATGGATCTCTTATAAAACATCATATTGTGAACCTAAAAATGATATTTGCAAAAAATCATGAGCATTAGATGATGTACATGTAGTTCAAATCCGACCCACTTCCTAACGATTCTGCAGACATTTATCTTTTTCACGAGGGGTGGATGGTGGCTCAAGATACCCTAGTTGGGACATTCTCCATGTAAGGTGGTCTAGTGTTTTTTAAATGGGGTGGTACCATTTCAGAACTTTGATTTGGTGGTTGCTTCACAAAACACCCATTTTTTGCACTCTGAAAATGGAAAATAGCTTTGTGGTGCAACAAAAAGGGAAACGTCCTCCTTCAACATTGTTCTCCATCCCAATATACACATGTGTGCATAATATGGGCACACTATGTCATGATTCTAGCCATAACATTGGTCTTTTTACCTGAAAGCCATGAAATCTCGAACATGATAGCTCATTTTTTAGAATATTTTTTTAAGATGCAATCAATATACCAAGTTTGATATTTTTTCTAGCAACTATGTCACATAATACGACACCATGCGAAGGTTTCATATTGTTCGGATCATTTTTGAATTTCTTATGCGCGTTTCAAACTATGGTCAAAATGGCAGGCATGAAGATTCTTAGCTAGGGGATGAGCATCGCTAAACTTGCACTGGATCTTCGATAAAATCGCATATTGTTCCGACAATAACAGACCAACGAAAATAACAACTAGAGTAGGAACTACTTTTTTTGTATTTTTGATAAAGAAACAAGCAAACAAGGATAAAATAAACTTAGCTTGAACAATAGTGAATCCAAGTGGACTTGAGAAATAAAGCTATGCTCCCCGGCAACAGCGCCAGAAAATAGTCTTGATGATCCACAAGTATAGGGGGTGTATCGCAGTATTTTCGAGGGAAGTGAAACTCAATTTATTGATTCGACACAAGGGGAGCCAAAGAATATTTATAAGCCTTAACAACTGAGTTGTCAATTCAGCTGCACCTGGAAAACAATCTTGCTCACAACAGTTTATCAGTAGCAACAGTTTTGTAGTAGGAATAGCAAAGTAACAACAGTAGTAAAGCAAAGACAGTAGTAACAAAAGCAGTAACAGTGGGATTCAAGTGCGGTAGGCATATGTATGGATGGACGGGCATTGCATGGACAAGACAATTCACATAGCAATTAGAACATAGGGCAATTGCAGATAAATAATATAAAGCATCCAAATACTAGACAATCCTAGGCATGTGTTTCATATATAGTCATACGTGCTCGCAATGACAACTTGCACAACATCTTTTATCCTGCCAGCCCGTTTGCAGCGGAGCCTCTAGGGAACTACTGGAAATTAAGGTGCTCCTTTTAATAGAGCACCAGAGCAAAGCATTAACACTCCGTGAACACATGTGATCCTCACATCAAAGCCATTCCCTTCCGGTTATCCTGATTTCTGTCACTTTGGGGCCATAGGTTCCGGACAACAACGTGTGTATAAAACTTGTAGATAAGACCAGAAACAATACTATCATAATGAATCAATAACATGTTCAGATCTGAAATTATGGCACTCGGGCCCTAGTGACAAGCATTAAGCACAACAAGTTACAACAAAGTCATAAAGCACTAATAAAAGATACTAGGCACCATGCCCTAACAATCTGATGCCATTACATGAACGATCTCATCCAATCCCTACCATCCCCATAGCCTACAGCGGGGGATTACTCACTCATAGATGGGGGAAACATGGATGGTCGATGGAGAAGCGATGGTGATGATGATGGCGATGATCTCCTCCAATTCCCCGTCCCGGAAGGGTGCCATAACGGAGTTTCTGGTGCTGTTTCGTGGAATTTGGTGGTGGCGGCGGAGCGGAACTCCTTCTGGAAAAACGTCGAACCCCCTGGAGTTTTTAGGTCACAAGGCTTCTTATAGGCGAAGAGGGAGATCGAGGGGTGCACGCCACCACACCATGCCTGGCGCGCCAGCCCAACCCGCACAGGGGTGGTGTGGCTAGCCTGGCCCTCCTTCTCTCGATTCGCTCCTCTGAGTCTTCTAGAAAAATAGGCACTTTGGCTTTTGTCCCGTCAATTCGAGAATATTCATTTTCTCACTTTCACGGAACCAAAACAGCAGAAAATAGGCAGGCCTTTGTGGCTCTTGTTAATAGGTTAGTCCAAGAAATCATATGAAAAGTACTCCAAAGTGTGGACAAAACACAAGAAAGTGGATAAAACCAAGCATGGAGCATCAAAAATTATAGATACATTTGCAATGTATCATGCCCCTCGTCCCCTCCGTCCTCTCAACCATCTTCTGCTCCATCTCTCCAACCTCCTCCATCTCCTGCTCTAGCAGACCTTACAGTGCTGAGATTGGAAGCCTTTGTGGTCCCATCAATGGAAGCCTTGATGGTGAAGATTTGGCACCGCAGAGGGAGAAGGAGATTGACACCCACGCAGCCCCTACCATGCCCCGTAGGGCTGCAGGTTCTACTGTGGCATGCGTTCACGGAGGCGGATCTCATAGGGCTCGAGGTGGGCAGATCATCCACAACGGAGATCTCCGGGATCCAGTGCTACGGCTGCATGTGCGGCGCGGACGGAGGTGCGTGGTTTACTCCCTTCTAGCGTTTGTGATTGAAATTTGGGGTGCGTGCTTGTTTCCATCACCGCGTGCTGCATCTAGTGTTTCTCCCTTGTCCTCCTAAATTTATGATTTGTTTTGTTATTTTTCGTGCAGGCGTATGCGGCATGGGAGTTCGTGGAGCGGGAAATGCAGCGAGGGAAGCTAGATATCATCGACATGGAGGCCTTATGCTCCCTCCCCTTCCTCCCTCCTCTACTGTATTTGATTCTAGATTTATCCGTGGTGTTCCCTTTTGTGATTCTAGATAGATCTTCCTTCTGACCTTCTTAGGAAGTTCAACCACTTTGAATTGTAAATCGCTTGTGATGCATGTAAAATGCATACATGAACTTTGTAGTTTGTTGACATGTTTACCCACATATTTGCATCATATATAATGTTATATCCATGTTTTACATTGATTTTTTGGGGATTTACCAATGATCCCCTTTATTTTGGTTATAACCCTGCAGGGCAGAAAAACCCTATTTTCTATGTTTTTGATGTTTCAGGACTATACGGAGTCAATGGACCTGAGCTTTTGGGGATGTCAATATTTTACCACGAGAAGCATCTGGAGCACAAGAACCTTGGGAGAAGGGCCATGAGGCCCAAAAGAGCCCAGAGGTCGCGCCCAGCCCAGGTGGGCACGCCTCTGCCTCCGTTTCCTCCTCGGCTACCTAATCACCTTGATTACTTCACCCACAAAGTTCTCTTGACCTAAAAACCCTATATAAGGACCCCCGGGGAGTCCTCGAGACAGAGCACACTAGAGACGGAAACACCACCAAATAGAGTTAGATTTAGTGAAGATTGGAGGGGGAAACTCCGTCGGAGCCGCCTCTAGAGGGATCTCCACCCTCTTCAACATCTCCAACATCATCACCATGATGAAGAGGGAGTATCCACCCCTGGACTATGGGTTTTTGGCAGTAGCTTGATCTATTTCTCTCTTGTTCTTCATAGATCTAGTACCATATGAGCTGCCCAACATGATTATGGTCATATATGTAATTCCTATGTGGTGGATCTTTATTCTATGATTTGATATTTGAGATTGGAACCTATTTTGTGGAAGATGTATTGGTATATGCATATCATGTACCATGTTCTTAATTTCTTGTTTTGATCCAACTTGTATGCAAGAACTTGTATGGGGAGAGTATGTATAGTAGCATGGTGGTAGTTATTGAATTGTGACCAAAATATTCAAGATCTACTCTGGTTTTTACCTTTATTTTGCTGCCTCACTAGGTATAAAGTGAAACCATGTGCTATCATTATCTTGTGACAGTGAGATAATCTTGTTAGGTCAAGGCAGCATATTTGTATTTCAAGGATCAAGTCATATTACTTAAAGCTATACTCTGATTTGTTCTTAATTCAAGATTGCATGGAGGTTTATCTTTCTTGAGGAGTATAAGAGAGATGTGTTTCATCTCTATGTTAGGACATGATGCCCATATAAATGCTTATCATACATATATAGAAGTTTCATGAATATTTATCATTGATGAATTATTTTATGATCACCATAACTTAAATAGAGAGTAGACAAGTGAACCCATGAACCATGGTCCAATTTTAATCATAAGAAACTCCTTTCCATTGCAATTACTACCTTTTATATTTTCTACAATTTATTATTTCTAAAATACAAAAATACTTTTCCTACTTGCAGTCACTCATAAAAACCCAAAACAACTTTATCTTCACATATCTCATGTAGTTTGCATTGTTTTAGTTTATTTACTTTATTTATTTCAGTTATTTATATTTTATTTCATATTACTAATACAAAACCTTGTGATTGACAACCACTTGGTGGAGTTGGGGACACAAGACAAATTATTTTTCTTTATAGGTTGCTTGACAAGGAGAAGGCGAATAACTTCTAAGCTAGTTCCCCGAGAGTTCAATTTAAACCCTCGAGTCACCCTTGTGGGGAAAATAAGCTTTCTACAACACTCTGGACTTGGGGTCCCAATGAAATGTGGCCATGATTGTTGCCATCAAGACGTATTTTCTAGCGCTGTTGCCGGGGAACTACAAGAAGGACATCACTAGTGGAGCCATCATCTTCACCAACTTGTGTAACAACCCAAGCTTGGGGACGTTGCATCATTATGAGATTTTTCTTCTCCTTTTCATTTTTGAAGCACCTTTTATTTTTATTGTTTTAGTCTTTTTAAGTTTTCCTTAAAACATAAAAATACATAAAAATTAGTGTCAACCTTTCACTAGAAAACATGACTAAGAAAAATAAAAAAGTTAAGTTGGGAACAAGTCCATCCGTAAACAAGTGAGTGCAACATTGATCCTGAAGTACTAGGTGCCATAGTTTATAATCGTTTTTGAGGATTCATGCAAAACTCTAGGGGCCCCTGATGTTGATCTTGAAATAGTGAAAGCAAAGTTATTTCTGCACTCATTAACAGAAATAGCTAAAAGATGGTATGAGGCTACACCTAAAAGAGATTTTAAAACATGGTATAATATGAAAGAATCCTTTTTAGAAAATTTTCTAAGAATACTTTTCATTACAAGAAAATGGTATGTGATTTCAAGCAATATCAAAATGAATCTCTCACTAATCCTTGGGTAAGGTTTAAACAACTTACATATAAAGTAGAACATGGATTAAAGGATTGGTTGCTTATAGGGAGTTTTTATAAAGGCCTTACATATGAATCTATACAATTCCTAAATAAAGAGGCCAAAAAATACTTTTTATATCTAGACCCGTATGAAGCATATACATTGCTAGATGGAATGTTGTTATAAACTAATATCTACAAGAGCTTAAGTGAACTTAGCCCCAGTTTTTCCCTTAGGGAAATTCGTGGTGAAAATGAAGTAGAAGTGGAAGTCTTAGAAAATCTTGCCATGTTCTTTGGGGACAAAAGTGTAGAATCACTAAAAAGAAAAGAGAGATACTACTATGATTGATAATGAGAAAGAACCAACAAATGATAAACAAATAGAGGAAGTTAAAATGCTAAGTGAAACAAAAGAATCTCTACTTGATCTTGATAAATGTAGCTTGCATGAACTCATTAACATATTGCAAAAGTTTGCTAATGATCCATCTTTTAATGTTCATCAACAGGATTTGGCTCATATATACCAAATTATGTTATAAAAGAAAAAATTGAAAGATATAATAATGAAGCTATGATACCACCTAAGCTTGGGGATGCATGGCTACCCAAGATATTAATCACTATTGGAAAAGAGACACATCATGCCATTCTAGATTTAGGATCTAGTGTCTTAGTTTTATCCAAATATATATATATGATTTGCTTGATTTGAAACCCATGGAAAAATGCTCTATAGATCTTTTACTTGCTGATGATTCAACCAGACATTCCTTAGAGAAAGTTAAAGATATCATGGTTGAATTACATATGACATTTGTACCTGTTTATTTTATTATAATGGAACATGGGGAGCAAGACCTCAAGTCCTATAATACTTGGTAGACCTTTCTTGAGAACCACAGGTGCAATCGTTGATACAAAATAAGGAAATGTGAAGTTTAAATTTCCTCATAAGAAGTACATGAAACACTTTCCAAGGAAGAAGGAGGTAGCAAATAAGCACAAGCTACCACATGAATTCCATATCACTTAAACCAAGTAAGTAAAGCCTAGCTATATGGCTATAAAGAAAACAATTTTCAGGAGGAAACCCCGTAATTTATTTTTATGTTTGATTGTTGTTAAAAGTCCATTTTAGTGTATTTTCTATAGAGTAGTAATAAAGTACCAAGTGGAACTCATCTTGGATGATAAAAAGTTGTAAAACATATGGAGTAGCAAATTCCTGCAGAATAATATCTAGTAGGAAAAAGTTCTGATTTTTTCTGTAATTCCATTTGTGCTCATATTTGCATAGAGTTTACAAATTTTCATCCTGTGTATGCACAAAAATTGTCTAAAGTTCTTGACATGTTTAAGTGGGTGAAATAAATTCGTTTTGCTGCTGCTAAAAATTTGGACACATTCTACCATGTTTTGTTCTAACCATTCCCAAGTGTCCTAAAATGATTGCTATGAGATATATTATATGCTAGGGATGTGTAGAAACATTATATTATTTCTAGAACATTTAGAAAGAATTTTGTATTTGATATATATGCAGCAACTATTATGCTTTTGTGCCACTAATGTCACCACTTAGAAAAGAGAAGGGAGAAAAGTTTTGTGTTGAAGTTTTTTGATAGGGAATGGAGGAACACCACACTAAGAGAAATCCAAGAATGGTAAAAACCATAATCTTGGGGATGCACAAGGCACCCCACTGGACCTATTGAACTCTCAGTTTGCAAACCTCTAAACTTTGTTTTTCGAGCAACATTAGACTATCATAGAAACTTGGAGTGTCTGTTTTGTTTATTTTACTTTTGTTTGCAATAAAAGGACCACTATCATGAATAATTATGCATTTTTATGATTAAGATACTGAAAACAAACTTTGCCATGATGACATTAAAACGGAATATGAATGCCTTGAAATAAAAGAAAAGGGAGGGTAAGAGCAAAAAGCTGAAATTCATGTTATGCCTAGTTACTAAGCTCAAATACTTTACATGAAGTATGATTTGTTTGTGCCTATTAATTTGTACCATTTTCTCATGTATATTTATGTTCAACCATAAGGAGAAAGGTGAGAAAATAAATGTTGGCATTATGAACTAGATGACACACTCTTTAGATCTCTTTTTGCTAAGCCTTCACAATGCAAGCTAAGAGTTGTTCCAAACCCCTTAAACTAGATTAGGCATATCTACCTATTTGTGGAAAAAGCTACTTCCAAGTATAATATGCATGTTGATCCTCCAAAATATTCAAAATCATCTCTTTTGTGTAATTTAAAGCTCATAAGAAAGTAAGGTTTGGGGTGATACCACTATGGAACTTTATGTGCTTTACATTTTATAAGTTCTTTGTTGGCCAAACCATGTTGTCATGGCATAAGCTTACAATATCCTTTATTTAAATATCATGTTTGTTCTTTCTTTGTCCTGCACTACACACTGGAGTAAGCATAAGGAAAGGGAAAATGCTCCTGGGCCGCTAGCCAAACCCATGCATGACATGGTGGAAACTTACAACATGACAATCAATGATGCCCTTTTCAAAAGAAATTTGCCGAGAGGACTCATATGTCTGTTTGTCTTGTCTTCTGAAATGTGGAGATATGCCCCTTATGAAAATAACGCAAAAGAAGCATGCTTCCTAGCTACCAAACATATGTTGGGCGTATAGTCACACGGGGGCAAGAGGTACCTCAGTGATGCAATTTTTATGACAACCTATGCTATACAATGATAGGTTGTAGTGTCAGTTCATTGGTAAAGGTGCATGAGATGATCAACTTGTAAAATATTTAACATATAAACCATATACAACTTTTGAAACAAAAGCTACTTGGAACCCCATCCTTATTAATATTGTTGACATGAACTACATAGCTCAAAACTTTATTTTACATTATTTATGGAGGGTTAACATATGTATTCAATGCTTAATTTCGGTACGAGATGCAAAACATCTCAAGGGAAGACATGAAACTAACAAGTGAGTCTTCTAGTCGGGCATTAAACTAAGAAGTGGGCACAAAAATAAAAGTAGAGGCATAAAACACCAATGCCGATGATAAGAAGAGTCTCTTATTCTATAGGTTCATCAAAGTGTGCATGAAGGTTTGTTTTGTTCCTCATTTGTTTTAGCACGCCATTACTTATTGTTTAACATGTTTATAGATGTGCAAAACATGCAACTTGATAGTACACTTGCTTATTATATTTCATTAGAAAGATTTGAACCTATGAACTTTGTATGATAATGAAAGAAGCAAAGTAACAAACTCCAAAGTCCATGTTTATTTTTATCACATTTATGCTCAAGGACGAGCATAGGTTAAGCTTGCAGATGTTGATGCATGTAAAATGCATACATGAACTTTGTAGTTTGTTGACATGTTTACCCACATATTTGCATCATATATAATGTTATATCCATGTTTTACATTGATTTTTGGGGATTTACCAATGATCCCCTTTGTTTTGGTTATAACCCTGCAGGGCAGAAAAACCCTGTTTTCTATGTTTTTGATGTTTCAGGACCTATACGGAGTCAATGGACCTGAGCTTTTGGGGATGTCAATATTTTACCACGAGAAGCATCTGGAGCACAAGAACCTCGAGAGAAGCGCTAGGAGGCCCAAAAGAGCCCAGAGGACGCGCCCCTGCCTCCATTTCCTCCTCGGTCATCCGATCGCCTTGATTCTTTCGCCCACGAAGTTCTCTTGACGTAAAAACCCCTATATAAGGACCCCCTAGGAGTCCTCGAGACAGAGCATACCAGAGATAAAAACACCACCGAACAAAGTTAGATTCAGTGAAGATTGGAGGGGGAAACTCTGTCAGAGCCACCTCTGGAGGGATATCCACCATATCCAACATCTCCAGCATCATCACCATGATGAAGAGGGAGTAGTCCACCCCTAGACTATGGGTTTGTGTCAGTAGCTTGATCTATTTCTCTCTTGTTCTTCATAGATCTTGTACCATATGAGCTGCCCAACATGATTATGGTCATATATGTAATTCCTATGTGGTGGATCTTTATTCTATGATTTGATGTTTGAGATTGGAACCTATTTTGTGTAGGATGTATTGGTAGATGCATATCATGTACCCTGTTCTTAATTCCTTGTTTTGATCCAACTTGTATGCAAGAACTTGTATGGGTAGAAGTGTGTATTAGATGTAGTAGCATGGTGGTAGTTATTGAATTGTGACAACAATATTCAAGATCTACTTTGTTTTTTACCTTTCTTTTGCTGCCTCACTAGGGATAAAGTGAAATCATGTGCTATAATTATCTTGTGACAGTGACATAATCTTGTTAGGTCAAGGTAGCATATTTGTATTTCAAACATCATGTCATATTACTTAAAGCTATATTCTGATTTGTTCTTAATTCAAGATTGCATGGAGGTTTCCCTTTCTTGAGGAGTATAAGAGAGATGTGTTTCATCTCTATGTTAGGATGTGATTCCCATATGAATGCTTATCATACACATATAGAAGTTCCATGAATATTTATCATTGATGAATTGTTTTATGATCACCACAACTTAAAAAGAGAGTAGACAAGTGAACCCATGAACCCCGATCCAATTTTAATCGTAAGAAACACCTTTCCATTGCAATTAATACCTTTTATATTTTCTACAATTTATTATTTCGAAAACACAAAAATACTTTTCCTACTTGCCATCACTCATAAAAACCCCAAAACAACTTTATCTTCACATATCTCATATAGTTTGCATTGTTTTACTTTATTTATTTTAGTTATTTATATTTTATTTCATATTGCTAATACGAAACCTTGTGCTTGAAAACCACTTGGTGGAGTTGGGGACACAAGACAAATCATTTTGCTTTATAGGTTGCTTGACAAGGAGAAGGCGAATAACTTCTAAGCTAGTTCCCCGAGAGTTCGATTTAAACCCTCGAGTCACCCTTGTGGGAAACAGAAGCTTGCTACAATACTCTGCTCTTGGAGTCCCAACGAAAAGTGGCCACGATTGTTGCCATCATCTAGCTACTGACTTTTTATTCGGGTAACAAACTGATAGTGCTTTGCTCTTTATTGTACTAGCTGAAAATTACAAGCGAAATAATAAAAATTAATTGAGCTCCACGAACACAAGTACTATATCCAACCATCTGATGATAGTCTATTTGGTAGTGCATATAATGTGGTGTCCCCAGGGCTAGAATTGTGGGTGCGTGCTTAGGATCAGGGGTTTGTTTTGGGGTTTATTAATGTACTTGTGTTTTAGTTAGTGTTCAAATTGATGATGGTTGAGATGGTAGCAGTGTAGTTGAACTACTATGAGCTATTGCTATGAAACCTGCATATCAATCTTTTTCTAGGAATACATGTTCACTCCTTGCTTAGAATCATGGACTATTTTTATTTTACTGCTAGCTCTTGGCCTAATCTAGTAGTCCATCTATGATGATCACTACAAGAAATTGGCCCACCTATGACAATACCATTTACTTTTGTTTTATGTGGCATCTTTTTCTTTTCTACTGGATTTCAAAAAGCCTGAACGTATGTTCTTTTGGTTCACTAAATGATAGAATCATATGCAAATATGTATGGCTTCTGAAGTAGTGTGTTTTCAATCAATATACATTTTAACTGTGTTTTGAAACCCTAAAAATGGCACTAGTTTGAAGCAAGCATAGATGGTGAA
Source organism: Avena insularis (assembly GCA_023614405.1). Classification (NCBI taxonomy): domain Eukaryota; kingdom Viridiplantae; phylum Streptophyta; class Magnoliopsida; order Poales; family Poaceae; genus Avena; species Avena insularis. The sequence goes on along the minus strand of CM042694.1, from coordinate 228,973,136 downwards.
CTAGTTTACTGGCCCTCTAACACGTTGCATCTGTTAATAGGAACCTTGTGGTAGGAACCTGAAGACAGTGCCCTCCTGGATTTCCAAGATCATGAATGGATGACAGGTGTTTAGATATTTGCGGTATGAACCCTAGAGTGTGAAGAGTATGCACCTTGTAGTGTGAAGAGGGTTGGTATCTTCCACTATCTTGTTGACCATGTACCACTATTCTGATTTGGAAATCGTGGTTCCATTAAGTTGTTTAAAAACTCATAGTGTGCAACAATTATGTTTCATGACTGTAATATATTAATGTTTTCTCTGTTTTAGCTTGATTATTCTATATCACCATGAATCAGTTACGAAAACATCAGGCAAACTGATTTTACAAGATGTATCTGCAATTAAACACTGAATCCATATGTTTAATTGTAGTTGTTTGTTTGGTAGATATATTTAGGATTATGTTCTCTCATCTATGTATCGGACTAACACTTAACATGATATATCAAGTTGTACCCTCTAGCAGAATACTTATCCATGTGTTTTGTGGTACATGCACACGTAAATTATAACTGTTCATATCCATGTGCATCATCATGTTTCATATGGAGGGTTGAAACTTGAGTAGATTTGCAGTCCTATTGTTCACGGAGTATATCATCAAAATCTTACAACTAAAAGCAGGTTACAACATTTTTGCTGCTAGTAAGATAGTTATAGTGATGTTTCTATTGTAGGGAGGGGTTCAGGAAGGACCAGAACTAATAAGTGTATAGTTGAACAACCACGACAACGAAGGGGAAGACGATCTAGACATGACCACAATGACAACCTCAGCAAGGTGGTGGTTCTGCAAGCTATTAGGAGCACGCAGATTCAGCGAAAGAACAAGGAGATGTCCGTGGACATGCAGATCGTGGAGGATGAAGTGAACATCAGTTTCCCAAGACCACCTCCGCCTTGACCTTGTTCACCTCTCCAGCAGCAAGATCGGCGACTGCCGCATTGACATGCTCACTGGTAAGGTACTCTAGTCCCACGCTGGCTTAATCTCGCGGCCCTAATCTTGTCTTGGAGCTGACACCAAACATAAGATTAGCAAAATAGTATTAGGAACTGTCTTCAAAGGGAACAACCTTAATCGCTACTAGTAGTCCTACTTTTTCCCTAGAGCTAACACCAAACATAAGATTGATTTACTTGGGTCCATATGTGCTAATTATCAACAACTCCTCTACCAGGATAACCGCAGACACCAACTAGGCAGGGGCTAACTTTGGTGTATAAATATCATGATATATAAAAAATACTGGAGCTAACCAGGAATGTGGTTCTATGCGTTCTGATGTTTACTTGTTATCTATAGATAATACTCTTGTTAACATGTGCCCCAAGTGTTGCTTGTGTGTAAATTTGTTGTTCTATACAATGTATATTGGCAACTGAAATTATGGATATGTATGCTTATTTTGGTGATTGCTCTTGTGCTAATGGTATTCATTGATATGCCTAACCTTTTTGAAAGGTCCAACTTTGGTTGACTACAGGGGAGGTGAATAGGAGACTACCAATTTTTACTATTTTCTTACAAATTTTGGTTTTGCACAAAATTAAGTTCTCTAGATATACAACTAAATGAACAACCTATATGACAAGGGATACAACAAGTAGACAAAATGGTAATTGCAAGTATTAAAGGAGAATAACGAGTAAACCGACAAGGGGACATGGAGATGTAATTCCCGTAGTTCACTTCCAAGGTAGCTACATCTATGTTGGAGAGGTGTCGGGGCCACACAAGGTCACTCGAGCGCCACAAAGGCCTCACCTTCTTCTTCGATGAGTACCACAACAAAGGTGGCCTCACAATCCACTAACCGGTAACCTTGAAGGCGCCAACCGAAACCTTTCCAACAAGGTTAATGGGGAGGTCCACAACTCAATTGGAGGCTCTCAAAAGCACCACGAAGCTTCACAACTCATGCCTTAGCTCTGAGGATGCTCTACACCGTCTAGGGTTCCAAGAACCCAAGAGTAACAAGATCCACATAGGATGGGTGGGGGAAATCATGATTCCTTTGGTGGAAGTGTAGATCTAGGTCACCTCTCCCACTCATCAAAAGATCAAGAGGTTTGAGTGGCTAGGGAGAGAGATCTAGGGAGATGAAGTTGTTCTATTAATGGAGGAGAGATAAATTGAAGAGTTGGGTGGGGAGGAGAAAGAAGGGTGCCTTAAATAGGCCCCCTTCAAACTGAACCGTTGCAGCCCCCATGACGCCACCGGTACTACCAGTGAGCGGCTGGTATTTCTGATGATCCCACTCCAACGGCTCGAATGTTGACTGGAGCAGCTCTCAGTCCGGATGAAGGTTCTGGCCCAGCATGAGCAGAAAAAACCGACCGGTACTACTGGCGGAAGTTCTGGTCCAAGTTCCGGCAAATAGAACACTTTAAATAGAAGTATCTCTAAACCGAACCAGGGTGCCACCGGAACTTGGATCGGAACTAGCACCGGAAATACTGGGTTGCGAGGCCCCTGGCCAGAACTACCAGAGTCTAGGAGGTAATACCACACACGGGTACCGGAAGTGGCTAGGTAGTTACAATAGGAAGTTCCGGTCAGGATCGATCGGTACTACCCACCGGTACTAGCGGTCCAACTTCCGGCCTTAATTCTGGCAAATAGAACTATCTAGATAGAGAGTTAATGAACTTTGGCCAGAACTGCGGCCGGTACCAGCGATCGAACTACTGTCAAAACCAGCCCGCCGCAAGCTACATGCGGAACTACCAACGTATGGATGGTACTTCCGGCTAGGGCAGAAATAGTCCAAACCCCACACAGGAATGCTCTCTCGATGATCAATGGGATGGCTGTGGGGGTGCAAGTATAGTGTATGCATGAAAACGTGATTTCCCATAACCTTCCTAGGTGGAACCCCTCTTGATAGTACGGCCTCCTGAAACACAAAATAGAGAGAAATACTAAAAAAGAGGCACCTTCTTCACGATCCTTTAAGAGCTAAGTCTGATACATTATAAACGTATCTACAATTTTTTATGTTCCATGCTTGTTTTATATATACTTTATTATGTTTTGTCCACACTTTGGAGTATTTTTTACACATTTTCTAGAACTAACCTATTAACAAGATGCCACAGTGCTAGTTGCCTGTTTTCTGCTGTTTTTGGTTTCAGAAAAGCTAGTAAGGAAATATTCTCAGAATTGGACCGGACAAAAGCCAAAGTCAATATTTTACCCGAAGTAATACGGAGTCCGAAGGAGGGACGAAGAGGGGAACCAGGGCGGCCACACCCTAGGGTGGCGCGGTCAGCCCTAGGCGCGCCGCCACCTGGTGCTCCACCGACCTTGCCCCTTCGCCTATAAAAGTCTCCCGGGACGAAAATCCTAAGTACCCGATCAAAATTCTACGAAAGAGTCTGTAGCCGCCGCCATCTCCATCCCTAGATCGGGAGGGATCTGAAGATCTTCTCGGCACCCTGCCGAAGGGGAGAGATCACCCTGGAGGCCTTCTTCATCACCATGACTGCCTCCGGTGTGATACGTGAGTAGTTCATCCCTAGACTATGGGTCCATGTAGTAGCTAGATGGTTGGTTCTTCTCCTTTGTGCTACCATGTTTAGATCCTGTGAGCTCCGTTCATGATCAAGATCATCTATTTGAAATCTTACATGTTGTGTTTGTGAGGATCCGATGGATATTGAGATGCTATTTCAGATTGATTATTGATTCTATAATGTCTATGTTATTTGTGATCTTGCATGCTTTCTGTTGTTAGTAGCTATCTTGGCCGAGTAGATGCTAGCAACTCCAAGAGGGAGTATTTATGCTCGATAGTGGGTTCATGCCTCTAGGAATCTAGGGAAGTGACAGAAATCTCTAAGGTACTAGATATGTTGTTGCTACTAGGGAGAAAACATCAATCCTTTGTTCATGGATAAATCGTATTGTTTACTTTACACACTTTGCTTAATGCAATTATCTGTTGCTTGCAACTTAATACTGGAGGGGGTTCGGATGATAACCTGAAGGTGGATTATTAGTCATAGATGCAGTTGGATTACGGTCTATGTATAATGTTGTAATGCCCAATCAAATCTCGTAGGAGTCAAGATGATTAGTATATGCATGTATGCTTTCTCGGTGTCTGTCAATTGCCCCGCTGTAATTTCTTCACCCAACATGTCATTTATCTTAAGGAGAATCAACTCTAGTGAACTATGGACCCCGGTCCATTATTTTACCATCAATCTACAATCTTTTATTTACCGTTTTCTGTTTACTTTCTGCAAGCAATTACTATCTTCCACACAATATGTTTATCCTTTATTTTCAGCAAAACCGGTGAGATTGACAACCTCACTGTAAGTTGGGGGCAAAGTTCTGTAGTTGTGTTGTGCAGGATTCCAAGTTGGAAACAACACCTTGGAGGTGTTTCGTTGGTCCTACTGGTTCGATAACCTTGGTTTCATAACTGAGGGAAAACTTGCTACTGTGCTCATCATACCTTCCTCTTGGGGTTCCCCAACGAGCTCGATACATTTTGAGCCATCAAGCACTTTTTCTGGCGCCGTTGCCGGGGAGTCAAGGACATCTTCACAAGGGGAGTCCCTCATAACCAATCTCTTTACTTTTTTTTGTTTTGCTTAGTTTATTTCTGCTTTGTTTGCTTGTTTCTTTTATCAAAAACACACAAAAAATAGTTGTACTAGTTTGCTTCCTTTATTAAAAACACAAAAAAATGAATACTCTTGAAAACACTAAGTTGTGTGACTTCACTAGCACCAACAACAATGATTTCATGTGCACACCTATTGCTCCACCTGTTTCTGAAGCTATTTTCTTTGAAATTAAACCTGCTTTGCTCAATCTTGTTACGAAAGAATAATTTTCTGGTATTGGTACTGAAGATGCTGCTGCTCACCTTAATAACTTTGTTGAACTTTGTGAGATGCAAAAACATAGGGATATAGATGGAGATATTATTAAGCTTAAATTGTTTCCTTTCTCTTTGAGAGGAAAAGCTAAAGAATGGTTGCTATCTCTAACTAGAAATAGTATTGATTCTTGGACTAAATGCAAAGATTCTTTCATTGGAAAATACTATCCTCCTGCTAAGATTATATCTATGAGAAGTGAAATAATGAGATTTAAACAATTTGATAATGAACATGTTGCTCAAGCTTGGGAAAGAATGAAATCTTTGGTAAAGAATTGTACCACTCATGGGCTGACTGCTTGGATGATTATCCAAACCTTTTATGCGGGACTAAATTATTCTTCAAGAAATCTGCTAGATTCTACTGCTAGAGGTACCTTTATGACCATTACTTTGGGTGCCGCAACAAAGCTTTCTGGATAATATGATGGTTAACTATTGTGAATGGCACACTGAGAGAGCTCCACAAGGTAAGAAGGTAAATTCTGTTGAAGAAACCTCCTCTTTGAGTGATAAAATTGATGTTATTATGTCTATGCTTGTCAATGGGAAAGCTCATATTGATCCAAATCATGTTCCCTTAGCTTCTTTGGTTGCTCAAGAAGAGCAAGTTGATGTGAACTTTATTAAAAATAATAGTTTTAGCAACAATGCCTACATGAATAATTTTGGTAATAATAATTATAGGCCATATCCTCCCAATAATGGTAATGCTTATGGAAATTCCTACAACAATAATAGAAGTGCACCCTCTGAACTTGAAATCATGCTTAAAGATTTCATCAGTAAACAAACCGCTTTCAATAAAACTATTGAGGAAAAACTCTCTAATGCTGAAAGAAATATAGCATCATTGTCTGAAGCACAATCTTCTTTGAATAAAATGGCTGCTAAACCTGAAACTACTAAAAATCCCTTTGTTGCTACTAATGCCATACAAGTTAGAATTGATGAAAATGTTAGACTGTTAGCTGAATTGCATGCTAAGTGGGAAAGAGAAGATGAAATTGATAGAAATATTAGTATTTCCACTATCACTACCACTAATGTTGATGCTAGCAAACCACATGAAGTCCCAATTCCTTCTTCAATAATGCCTAAAACCAATGGAACCTTTTCTAATAAAAATGCTAAAATTCTTCGAAATATGGGAAACAATAGCTCTACTACTGTAGATGGTGATTATGATTTTGATCTTGATGGTTGCAATATCTCTGAAGTAATTATGTTCCTACAAAAGCTTGCTAAAAGTCCTAATGCTAGTGCTATGAATATGGCCTTTACAAAACACATTACTGATGCTCTCATAAAAATTAAAGAAGAAAAGATGAAACATAAAGCTTATATCCCTATGAAATTAGAAGATGGTTGGGAACCCATCATTAATATGAAAGTGAATGATTTTGATCTCAGAGCTTTATGTGATCTTGATAGTAGTGTTTCTATTATGCCTAGAAGGATTTATGAAATTCTTGATTTACCACCATTGAAAGATTGTTATTTAAATGTCCGACTTGATGATAATGCTAAAAAGAAACTCATGGGGAGTATTAATGGTGTCCTTATTATGGTTAACAATGCCTATGTCCCCGTTGATTTCTATGTTTTGGATGTTGAATGCAATGCTTCTTGTCCTATTATTTTGGGAAGACCTTTTCTTAGAATTGTTGGTGCCATTATTGATATGAAATAAGGCACCATCAAATATAAATTCCCACTCAAGAAATGTATAGAATACTTCCCTAAGAAGAGAGATAAGATTACTTTGGCCTCTCCTATTAAAATAAAATTTGCTCTTAATGCTTCTTCATTTGAGAATACTTGATTCTTTTCTTGCCTCTTATGCCTAGCTCAAAGGTGTTAAAGAAAAGCACTTATTGAGAGATAACCGAAACTTCTTTAGGAGTCTTTTGTTGAGTATTGGAATTTATTGCTTCAGTAATAACCTCTCCTTATCATTTTTGTGTAGTTTTTGTGACAAGAGTAACCTCTAATGAGAGAGAAGTAAGATTTGGGAAAGTTGTTGTCCCGAAACAGATTTTTGTGCTTCGTTGTAAAAATTCGTGAAAAATCTCTGTATGTCAGATTGAGCTGTAATTGTTTGTGATTCTTCCCCAGGTTGTTATATAACTTTCGTTAGTTCAAAACTTTTCGATTTGAGCAATAGAAGGTCTTCAAAAAAATTGGTTTTTACCTGCTGGTCTGTTTTGACAGATTTCTACCATTATTTGCATTTGCCTCTTAAATCTCTTTCTCTTTGAGTTCCTGCCAAAATATTTGAACTTTTTAAAGGAAGTGCTACAGTAGATTTTATTTTAATGGAAGTTTTAGTTGTGTTGAAACTGAACCTAAAGACTTATTATCTTGAGTACACTAATGTTGCTAATGAAGATTATGTGAAGTTTTGTATAAAGGAAATTCTAAAGTGTAGGAAAGAGTAATGTGATAAGATGAAGTATGGACAAAAGCTCATGCTTGGGGATGCCACCCGTGTCACCCCAAGAAATATTCAAGAGGTACAAGCGTCAAAGCTTGGGGATGCCCAAGGCATCCCCTTCTTCATCAATAAAAATCTCAGGTTTTCTTCCAAAGACTTCATTTTTATTGTTTCATGCACAATTGTGTTGTTCTTGGAGAGTCTTCATTTTTGTTTACTTAGTTTTCTTAAATAAATTGGTTAGACCCCCACATTCATACATAGTTTCAAATAAGTTGATTTGGATTGGAAAAGAGTAGGAAAGTTCATGCTTATAAGTGGTATAAAAGGAGCTTGTTTTTGACTGTGACTTAGACTTTATCATGTCATGCTTGATATTGTTTTGGCTTTATGCTTAGTGATTATTTCTATAGCATGACTTGTTACAAACAATTGAGATTGCTTAATGTGCCTTGAAAGAATCATGCATTGTTTTAGCATATAAAAGCATAATATTGTGGTATTCTCCTTTGATGCTTTATTTGGGTTGACTTGGCGCATGCTCACACCATGTTAAGACTATACCAAGTCACCATAGCCTCTATGATCATTTAGTTTTCGACTTGTAATATCACTTTATGCTTTAATTAATAATGTTTTGTCGCTTTGCATTATGGCCATTATTGCTCTCTTAGTTGGTCGCTCCCAGTCTTTTGCTAGCCTCCATACCAAGTATGAGTTCCACTCATGCATCCAACTCCAAATAAAACCAAGTTATTCCAAAGAGTCCACCATACCTACCTATTAGCATTTGCTATTCCAAGTATATTCATGTTTTTATCTACCTTCCGAATTAAACTTGTTATGTGAAAATTAGTGATTAAAGCTCTCACAAACTTGATGACACACTTTACTTTACTTGCACTTAATAAACTTGAACCATTGTGCCCATCTATGTTGCGTATATGCTTGCGCTTTATAACTTGTGAATTAGCAGAACCATGTTACCATGGGCAACGCTTTCAACATTGCACATTATTTAGTTGATATCATGATTCTCTTGCTTATGGATCTCGACGGTGTGAAATAAAAGGGGAGCTTGTAAGCTCATGGAGTTTGTATATGTGTTAGAGAAACGCCTGGGCCGCTAGCCTAAGCCATGCCTAGTCATGGTGGAAACTTGCAGCGTAACCATAGTGAGCAATCTGTGAAGCATCCTTAATAAAAACCTATGCAAATAGCAAATAAAAAGATCGTTGAGATGCTCATTGTCTGCTTGCCTTGTCATTTTGATATGGGAATGCTTCCATATCATCGGGCAAGGGGTACCCCGTTGGCGGTTCTCTATGATACACATGTACTTACAATGATAAGAACTTACTCGTGACTAAAGTTGAGTAGCATGAGGTTCGGTCTTCGTAAGTAAGGGGCATGAGATTTCAACTTATAACTTGTCAAGCACATCCTCATATTTGTTCACTTTAACCTTAATCATCTAAAGATGCTTATGATAGGGGCAATGAGAGCTGAAAGCTAATAAGTACCATACTTTTTGGAAGCTCTTTATGAGACTTGAATCCCTGCTTCCTTCTATGAAGGGCCTTTCTTTTACTTTTATGTTGAGTCTCCATCTTCTATCTTTATGCACCTATTGAGAGAGCATAGTGGCCATTCTTAGTTTAATGTGCATTGTCCCAAAACTTGTTGATTGATTCATAACTTTAATATTGCTTGTTTTTAAACTATTTGTATCTAGTCACCCTTATGAACTTTGAAGGTGTCTTATGCATTTATGTTTTGCTAGACTATGAGGGACAAGCTGAATACTATTCTCATTATGTTTTCTATATGTGAAATAAACAAACGTCTTTTAAAGCATTGTTATTCATCAATCTTTTGTTTGTACCTTTTCATGTTACAACATAGTTGCTATGTCTTATTGTTAGAACTATATCTTTCATGCTATGTTAAAGTACTATGATCTCAGCTATCAATGTTTTACAAATACCTTGATCAAGATTGTGATGGTGCATGTCACCTCAAATATTATTCCTTTTTATCACTTACCTACTCGAGGACGAGCAGGAGTTAATCTTAGGGATGTTGATACGTTGTAAACATATCTATAATTCCATGCTTGTTTTATATCTACTTTCTTATGTTTTGTCCACACTTTAGAGTATTTTTTACACATTTTCTAGAACTAACCTATTGTAACACCCCGTCCACTCCTGGGCCCGGGGGGTGTCACTCCTGGTAGCTTAATAGGACATCTAGACTGGCCCCACAGACCAACACTAGTCTTTTCTGCGCACTTTGTCCTCACTCGTGCGCAACCGGTACCCATTTCCCGGTCGGTCACCCATCCTAGAATTGCTCTAGGCCAAGCACGCTTAACCTTAGAGTTCTTTTCGAATGAGATTCCGAAAAAGAAGTTGCAACTTGTTGATATGGGTATCCTATCAATCCTATTATGCCATGTGCCTGGATCTCACACCTATTAACAAGATGCCACAATGCCAGTTGCCTGTTTTCTGCTGTTTTTGGTTTTAGAAAAGCTAGTAAGAAAATATTCTTAGAATTGGACCGGACAAAAGCCAAAGTCAATATTTTACCCGAAACAATACGGAGTTCGGAGGGGAGACGAAGAGGGGAACCAGGGCGGCCACACCCTAAGCCGCCTCATTAAAACCTTCCAGTCCCCTTAGGTACCCTGGTAAGGAAAACGAGTGCGTCTGAAACTTGCAGCCCATCAAACAATTGTTACATCGTTTATGAGTTTGTCTAAGAGAAAGGTAAGGGGTTCATCGACCCAATTACAAGAAATCTTATTAGAAAAACAAGATCTAGCCAGCTCGTGAGCTACTCAGTTCGCTTCCCTCGGACAATACTGAAAAATAACATTTCCAATCATGGATGCTTCGTCGATGCAACTAGCCAACACTGCTGAGGATTTAGACCACCAAGCCTCTTCTCCATTGCATGCCTCAATAATCTCCATCGAGTCCGATTCTGCAACAACGTTGTTACATCCAAGGCGATTAGCTAAAGCAAGTCCTTCACGCATAGCCATTGCTTCAGTTGCCGCCGGGGATAATGCATTCGGAATATAAAGTGTTGATGCTGCTATAAACCGACCATCCTGGTCTCGAGAAACAACCCCAGTAGAACCTGAAAAGCTATCGTAATGGAAAGAATCATCAACATTGATTTTTACTTGCCTCACATCTGGTTTCATCCACTTAACTTGTCCAGGGCCTGGAGCTGAACTTGCTTTGATTGTATTAGCAGAAATTGATAGAACTGACATGCGGCATTTAAAAATTGGGGGCACTGACTCACCATGTGTACGTCTCCTTCTTAACCACCATAAATACCAACAACCAATAGCTATGACCTCTTTCAATCCCAAAGTAGTAAAGCCTGGCATTACATTTGACGGTAACGTTAGAAGCAACTCCAGCACTGATGAACCTGATCGATCAGCCACGGTTGCTCTGTCAATAATATCCGTTAAGCCCAAGGCTTCCCAAAGTTCTCGGGCATGTAGGCATTTGAACAGGAGGTGCAGAATATCTTCAGCGTCTAAAGAGCAGATCGGACATTAGCCACTAGTACCAATATGACTATTAACCAGAATAGAATTCAGTGGTAGGATACCATGTAGGGCACGCCAGGTAAAGATTTTGATTTTGCTTAGAATCTTCAGCCGCCACAGAGATTTCCATACTGGATTACTCGTCGACAAACCGGGCAGAGCTAGCTGACTCCCAGTATGACCAAAGCTATGTCTCCATTGCAGATGATACACTGATTTAATAGTGAATCGCCCATGCTTTATGTACTTCCATGCCATAAAGTTCTCAAAACCTTGATTGTTTAGGGGTATTTGGAGAATCCGATTAGCATCAACAGGAGAAAACAGACTCCCATAAGCTGTTCATCCCAAGAGCCAGAAATTGGACAGATTAGCTGAGAGACTTTTGTGTAAATTATGTTACCTCTCAGGGTGATTACCTTTCCATCCGGACTAGACAGAATCCAAGGATCAGTAAAGATATTAATCATGTTACTATTTCCTACTCTCCAAATATAACCCCGTTTAAATGTAGAGAGCCCCGCTAAGATACTTCTCCAAGTGAAAGAGCAACCCTCCTTCGGCCTAGCTTTGATAATATCACCATGAGGAAAATATTTCGCCCGAAGAACCTTTGCACATAGTGACTCAGGGTCAGAGATAAGCCTCCAAACTTGTTTGGCTAGCATAGCCAAATTGAAAGAACGGAAATCCCGAAAACCCATGCCACCATCAAACTTGGGATAACAAAGTTTCCACCAAGCAAGCCCGTGCATTTTTTTTACTATTCTCATCATCTCCCCACCAGAATTGTGAGATTGCATCAGACATCCTTTTACACACCCCAATAGGTATCTCAAACACCGACATAGCATACACCGGGATAGGCGAAACATCCATGGCCACTTCCCGGCCGAACAGTTGGTGTCATTGCATAATGATTAGTAGAAAAGGACTACGGACAGGGGATCATGAGCTACTCCATCGGCTGCTGCAATGGCTAATCACTGCTTCCAGCTAACATCTACTGACTCAGCAAATGCAATTATGGACCATCCATGTGACAAAGGACGCTGGTAAAATCTAAAGTAGAAGCACAAACACGACTCATCAGTACCCCTCCGGCTGAGACAGACAGGTGAATTCAATGGCCATTTGGCATACATAATAGGTTGGATTAGTTGTGTCACTCTCATACATGTTCCCGAAAGAGAGAAAAAGGCCCAGACTGGTCATGGTGCTAGACCCACATGTTTAAACTCCTCTGCTACACTTCACAATTACAGACGGGCAACAGATCGTGAATGGCAGAACTGGGAGCATCGGCTGACAGATATGAATTTACACGAGCCAACAACATGGCGGCATTAATCTATCAGCAACAATAAAAAAGGTTAACTACGACAGACTACCGGCCAGGATATACAGGATCCGCAGCAGAGTAGCTTACGCCAGTAAATTGCATTCCCCCAGCGAACGTTCCACATCCTAGATCATCGGACACCTTTGCCATTGCTTTGCATAAGGTACCGCTGCTTGGAGAATCTTCTTCCTAGGTCCCTGATCCATAACAAACTCTCTACTCAAAACTACAATATAAAGGCCAGAAATGAAAGCCTAAACTCTAGAAAAGATTGTGCTGCAAGCCTGCAACCCATGTCCAAGCATCACATTTGTATTGGCTTACTACTCCCTCCATCCTAAGAAGAATGTCACAGATTTATCTAGATTCACATGTATCTATACACTAAAAACATGTCTAGATACATGCGAATTTAGACAAACCCGCGACATCCTTTTTAAGACAGAGGGAGTATTAATGTTACCAGTGTGTAATTACATGGAGAATAGCCATTACAATAAATGTTTAAATGAAATTCAGTTATGGAACCCTATTGTCCTCAGGACTAACAACAAAAGTGGTGGAAATACTTACCATAGGTACTCCCATATCTTTGAGATCGCTGTCTTTCATCTGACTCAACGCAGTCATATCCACCTGAAAACAAATAAATACAGAGCAAAAAAAATGAACCATGACACAAAGTATCCATAAAGCATATGTCTAAATATACTCTCGTGAACTCAAGCATATGCTCAAATGGACATTTCAGAAGAAAAAAAATCTCGAGACAGCAAACAGATAGTTTAAAGTCCAATAGGCTGTAACCAACAGAGGAACGGGTATAGGCATGAACCTATAAATGGAATGATAATCATGAAGGAAAAGAAAGATAAGAGACCATAAGAACAAAGTTTCTAATAAATTGTTTACAAAAGAACCACTAGAGCTCTTTTCTGAAGCACAGCTTCATAACTCCACTCAAAAGATCAAGTATAAGGCTTTCAAATGCTACTGCATGGGTTACAACGGTATCCAAAGGAAAGAATGTATGTTTGCGTATAAGAAAGAATTAGAAGTTGGAAATGAATCAAGAAGTAACGGAAATCACCTCCTCGCCCTGAAAGAGAACAACATACTTCTCAAGTCCCATTGAATTCAGTAATCCAGTAACTGTCAGTGGTACTTCTTCCTGCAAAACCACATAGAACAATGTCAGAAAATTCTAAAGCAAATGTTAATTAGGGAACACATAACCAGAAGATCCCTAATATAATTGGCGTGAAACTCAGCTCATGGTCAGCATAACTGGAAGCTGAACTCTCACATCTATAACTAAATATGGGTAAAGTGAACAGAAATTCAACTATAAGCCTGGAACTATGTGCAAAGTGAACAAAAACTCAGCTACTGGTTGGCATAAGTATGGATGTGCTAGGATATATGTTAACGATCACGTTTTAATGATTTCAACTTTAGAATCTCGTTTTGCATTCAATGGCTGCTGATGTATTGAGAAGAACAAGCAAATGCATCACTGGAACCTAAACAAATCAGCTAGATGGTTTGTAATAAGTTCACATTCTACTACCATTTTCAATTCTAATTGCCAAATATCCTACCACCAGTAGCATTATAGGAAAAACAATAGATGTGGTTTCAAAAGAAAATTTATATATCTGAGCACAAAATAAAGCAATGAGTTGAAAACTTAGAAGCCTGACTAAGTTTGGATATATGAGAGAGAAGTACAAACCAGTACAGGGGCAATAGGCACACGTGTGCCAGATGAACTGATTCCATTAGCTGGTTGTACTGTATCAAGCATAATGTTAGACTTTCCTTCGTAAGGTTCACGGGCTCTTAATGTGTCAGGAACAACTCTTGTAATATGACTTGGATATCTTGTGGCACCGGGAGATCCATGGGATGGAATGGACCTCGTCTGATCATAAGTTCGTGGGGGAGACATGCCTCTCCGAACACTTCTTGGGGGAGGAGAGATGCCTCTTCGATCACTCCTTGGGAGAGGAGAGATGCCTCTTCGAACACTTCTTGGGGAGACATGCCTCTTCGAACACTCCTTGGGGGAGTCATATCTCTTCGGACACTTGGAAGCTTTTCTGGGGACCTATGCATTGAACCATCAGCAGTCCACGAGGGATAAGGTTTCCCTGAAGATTCCAACTTGAACAAATCATCCGCACATCTTGCAGAAGGGCTTACAAGAGTACAAGCTCTTGACCCTTGGACTCTCTCCCTCGAACCATATCTAGATCCTGATTCTGGGACCTCTCTCACATCATAAATTGACCTTGATTCTGGATCACGCCCTCTTGCTTCATGTCCCTGGCGATTCTTTGACTTCCGGGAAAGCTTTTCACGCAGATCCACTCCATTCTGTTCTGAGTCACCGTTGATCTTCTGTGACAAGCCTTTCCTCATTAGCTTCAGCCTTAAATCATCCCTGCCAATCTGGCGAACTTTTATGGAGCAAACATATGCAAGAAAAAAGAAGTGTCAACAGGCAGCTCGCTATAAATCGTAGTATATTGGATAGTAAAAATGAAATGCTTATAATCACCCAAACCATCATCTCCAATCTGCAAGCTACTGCTTTCTGTTTGCCGTCTGCAAAAGAAAGTAAAATTTCTGAGTGAACACTTAAAACAGATGCTCGAATTGAGGAACACAATAGAAACAACAATACTTTGAGCTACAGCTTGGAGCATAAGCGGTGGCGCGGCCAGCCCTAGGCACGCCGCCACCTGGTGTGGACCCCCTGGTGCTCCACCGACCTTGCCCCTTCGCCTATAAAAGTCTCTCGGGACGAAAACCCTAAGTATCCGATTAAAATTTCACGAAAGAGTCTGTAGCCGTCGCCATCTTCATTCCTAGATCGGGAGGGATTTGAAGCTCTTCCCGGCACTCTGCCGGAGGGGAGAGATCACCCTGGAGGCCTTCTGCATCACCATGACTGCCTCCGGTGTGATGCGTGAGTAGTTTATCCCTGGACTACGGGTCCATGTAGTAGCTAGATGGTTGGTTCTTCTCCTTTGTGCTACCATGTTTAGATCTTGTGAGCTCCGTTTATGATTAAGATCATCTATTTGTAATCTTATATGTTGTGTTTGCAGGTATCCGATGGATATTGAGATGCTATTTCAGATTGATTATTGATTATATCAAGTCTATGTTATTTGTGATCTTGCATGCTTTCCGTTGTTAGTAGCTATCTTGGCCGAGTAGATGCTAGCAACTCCAAGAGGGAGTATTTATGCTCAATAGTGGGTTCATGCCTCTAGGAATCTGGGAAAGTGACAGAAATCTCTAAGATACTAGATATGTTGTTGCTACTAAGGAGAAAACAACAATTCTTTGTTCATGGAGCAATCGTATTGTTTACTTTACACACTTTGCTTAATGCAATTATCTGTTGCTTGCAACTTAATAATGGAGGGGGTTCGGATGATAAACCTGAAGGTGGATTATTAGTCATAGATGAAGTTGGATTATGGTCTATGTATAATGTTGTAATGCCCAATCAAATCTCGTATGAGTCAAGATGATTAGTATATGCATGTATGCTTTCTTGGTGTCTGTCAATTGCCCCGCTGTAATTTGTTCACCCAACATGTCATTTATCTTAAGGAGAATCACCTCTAATGAACTATGGACCCTGGTCCATTCTTTTACCATCAATCTACAATCTTTTATTTACTGTTTTTTGTTTACTTTCTGCAAGCAATTACTATCTTCCACACAATACATTTAATCCTTTGTTTTCAGCAAAACCGGTGAGATTGATAACCTCACTGTAAGTTGGGGGCAAAATTCTGTGGTTGTGTTGTGCAGGATTCCAAGTTGGAAACAACACCTTGGAGGTGTTTCATTGCTCCTACTGGTTCGATAACCTTGGTTTTATAACTGAGGGAAAACTTTCTACTGTGCTCATCATACCTTCCTCTTGGGGTTCCCCAACGAGCTCGATACATTTTGAACCATCAAAGTCCACACACCAAACCGTCCATAAGTAAAACCTGGAACTTAGGCAAACGGTTAAACCACAAGAGAAGTTATCATCAACACCAAAATACTTAGAGAAATCGATATCCATTTAGTCTCCCCGTTTTGGTATTTGATGACAACCCCATAAGATTTGTATAGATAAAGAACATAATAGAACAACCTTTTGTAATGTAAGAGTAGCTCCCCCTAGATGTGTGCAGGATATGAGAATTTTCTTAAGGAATGCAACAAGCACACATTGCTCTCCCTTACCATTACAAAACCAACACAAGTGAAGGGGAATAAATGAGCGAGAGTGAATCATACCTTTGCACCAACAACTATATGGTGAGAGACAACATATGAGATAAGGGAGATAGGTCCACCAAATATAGACAACCACGAGAATACCACATAGATATCACAATTCATAGTCTCATACACATAGTAGCACAAATAACGGAGGTCCACAAACATACATAAAGAGAGAAAATGTCCATGAACATAAAAGGATCAAAGAAAGAACAAGCTCATGAAACAAACCATGCAAATACTATAGCATCCTAAAGATATAACCTTCTCCCTCTTTGGCGTTCTCCCAAGCGGGCGGAAGAGGAGTGGTGACATCATCCTCATCATCACTGTCGTTCCACCTACAATGTGCGTTGACCCACTGATCCTTGGGAGCGGTGACAGAGCTGGACTCGGGAGATACATCAATATCGAGCTTCCACATGATGGCCTTCTCACTCTTGACACTGTGCCACCAATCGACATAGGCTTGATACTCACGGTCTTGTAGAAAGCAAAAGGACTTCTTAACCTTCTTCATTAGCTTCTTGGCCCAAGATGGCTGCCTCTCAAACCGAGGAGGAGGAGAGGCATCTGCTCTATCCCCATCACCAGACTTAGCATGACCTGAAGCCCCAACACGATCCCTCTCAGCCTTGGACAAGGCAACTTCTCTTTTCACTTGAGACCGGGGTTTCTCATGCTTCATCACACGGAGAGGCTTCTCCTCATGGATAGAGAAACCATCTTTAGGAAAACGAGAGTGGGTAGCTTCCCGCCACTTGGCATTGATGAGAGTATGAATGTAAGGAGCATAGGGACACGGCCTCTTCTCAATCATTGCAAGCGAAATCTCATTGAACAAACAGTGCATAACATCAAGGATCTCATCAGACTCCCCATGGAGATATGTCTGATACATAAGATCAATCTAGAAGGCATGAAGCTGATCAAAGTTACCTGCCTTGGGGGTAATGGTGTTTTGGTACACTTTACGCATGATGTCATAGACTAGAAGAAGATGAGACACCTGACCATTCATACCCCAACCTGCAATGTATAAAGGTTCCAGAACTTCAGGAGCAGAAGCCTTGCCATAGTGAATGCACCATACATTTGCCCGCTTGCCTGGCTGAATGGGATATCCAAGAAGATCAGCAAACTTATACCACTTGGCGGACATCATATTGTTATGAGTCATCCACTTCAATGTTCTATCCTTGGGATCAGTATCAATGTATAGAGTGGTATAGAATTGAGCAATGGCCCTCTCATCATAATTCTGACGATGCTCCGTGTGCTTGATGAGCCCAAACCTCCTGCACATGTCAAGAGCCTCACAAAAATAAGCAGTCTTGCTCTCCATGTGGGCCACATTGATATGTTTATGGGGGGCAACCACATTCTTCTTCTTGGAATCGTACACTTCAAGATAGATCTCTTCTTGACGAACAGTATGGAAGAAGGGATCTTGAGTAAGACAGTCACAGGGAGCAGCATAGTGGTCCTGCCTACGGAACTCCTCATAAGATGTCTATGGCTACTAAGAGATCTTCTTCTTGGACGAGTCGGGTCCTAAGGTGGATTTATTCTTGGAGGACACAACGGGCCTCTTCCCTTCATCCTCGGCAGCACGGCACGCAGCAGCTGATCTCTGATGGTCAGTCTGGCCAGAAGGATGCACAACTTCTAGATCATCCTCATCAATCTCTGAAGGAACACCTGAGAAAGCACGACAACGCTTGGAGCCACCACGTGAACCACCTTGCCCTGAGAAGAAAGCATAAGGGAGGGAGGGAATGGAAGGGTAAGTCCACAAGTTCGAAAGGAAAAAAGCAAAGGGAGATTGAAAAGATACAAGAAATGAGTATAGACTTGGGCGCCGGAATTTCTGGTGAACAGCCGGAACTACGGGTGGTGATGAAACCACTGGAAGTACCGGTTGTGCCTCACCGGTAGTACCGGTGAGTGCACGAACCGAGTGGTTCATCAGATCTACAAGAACTAAAGATGGATTCATGCAATGTATCGGTCCAATATACCCCCAATAAGGATCCCTAGGCCTACCAAGATCTGCTTCGACAGTTCTAGCCAAAGAACAACCCTAGACATGATGTGCCCTAACTCAAGCAGGAGGATGAGAAAAATCTCCATTAATGGAGGGAGTTGAGGGCAAATACTGGAGTCCATGGAGGGGGATCGAGGTAGGGAAGGGTCCCACGGAGTAGATTTGGGAGGGGAGGCCAGAATCGGAGGTGCCAATGGCGCCTTCATGGGAGAGCTCATTCGGCAGCGGCTCCCTGTAAAAACTGGGTATGTGAAGAAAAATGGGGAAGATCCCGTTTTCTTCATGGGCCCGATATTTATAGGTCGATGAGCCTGACCAGTAGTACCGGCCAGGGGGCGAAACTACCGGTGACATGGAGATTTCTGACCCGGGCGGTAGTACCGTTCCGGGGAGAACTTCCGGAGAAATTCTCCCAGGACCGGTACTACCGGCTCCTGGCCGAAATTTCTGGTGCTACCAAAAAGAGCTTCCCAGGTTCGGAATTTGGCAAGGAGTGAACTTGTGCAAGAGATAGAATGGGTTTTGGGTAGGAGCACATGCTTGGGATAGAAAGCTCAAACTACGAAAAACCAAACAAACACCAAAACGAAGGAACAACATAAAAAACAGAGAGAAACACCAATAGTAAATAGGAAAACACACAAAAGGTTGGTGGCCGAGGCCACCATTTATGAGTAAATTTGGCTTGACACTACGAAGACATATCTTGGGTTCATTACCAAAACTCATCATTGAAGCTCATTTTGTCTCCATGAGAAACCATAGAGGATGAATACATTAATGTGTGCATAATAGGGAGAGTGTTGGTTCATGTGAGGAACTACACTCCCCCTAAGTCCATGCGTACATCCAAACAAAGATATTCTTTGAGACACGGGTAGGTGTGCAAGTCATTCAAGCCATATTGCTCAAATATATGATATTTAGTTCATCACTTAACTCCCAAAACCTTGCTTCATCAAGTGGCTTCATGAAAAGATCCACTAGATTGGCCTTGGTGGGAACATACTCCAAAGAAATGTCTCCTCTTGCAACGTGATCCCGAATGAAATGATGACGAATCTCAATATGTTTGGTACAGTTGTGTTGCACAGGGTTGAGAGAAATGGCAATGGCACTCTCATTATCACAAAGAAGGGGGACCTTGCCGAAAGATAGACCAAGATCCTTCAAAGTTTGCTTCATCCATAGCAATTGAGAACAACAACTTGCGGTAGACATATACTCGGCTTAAGCGATATACGTAGACACGCAGTTTTGTTTATTCGAGGACCAACACACCAAGGATCTTCCAAGAAATTGAAAAGCACTGGAGGTTGACTTCCTTTCCACCTTGTCTCCCACCCAATCCGAATTCGTGTATCCAATGAGGTCAAAGCTAGCTCCCTTGGGGTACCACAACCCGAAGTTTGGGGTATGCAACAAATATCGAAAGATTCTCTTGATCGCCACCATCTGGCTTTCTTTTGGCACGGCTTGGAATCTTCCACACATACCCACGCTCAACATAATATCTGGTTGGGATGCACAAATATAAAGCAAAGAGCCAAGCATCGAGCGATAAAGCTATTGATCCACATCCTTACCCTTGGGATCGAGATCAAGATTAACCATTGTGGGCACAAGAGTCTTGGCTCCTTTGACTCGATCAAGGTTGAACTTCTTGAGCATGTCTTGAATATATTTGGCTTGGTTGATGAAGGTGCCCTTCCGCAATTGCTTGACTTCAAAGCCAAGAAAGAATTCCAGCTCCCCCATCATAGACATCTCGAAATGGTCGGTCATGAGCTTGGCAAAATCCTCATTAAAAGCTTTATTAGTAGACCCCAAAATAATGTCATCAACATAAATTTGGTAAATGAACAAGTTTCCTCCAACTATCTTAGTAAAAAGAGTGGGGTTGATTATCCCAAGTTCGAAACCACGGTCTAACAAAAGCTCTCTAAGGCACTCATACCACACACGTGGGGCTTGTTTAAGACCATATAGTGCCTTATCAAGCTTGTAGACATGGTCCGGGAAGAGAGGATCCTCAAAACCCGGAGGTTGCTTGACATAAACCACTTCCTTTAAGGGATGATTAAGGAAAACACTCTTAACATCCATTTGTTGAAATTTGAAATTATGATGAGTAGCATAGACAAGAATCACGTGAATGGATTTAGGACAAGCAATGGGGGCATAAGTTTCACCATAGTAAATTCCCTCGACTTGGGAGTATCCTTGGGAAACCAACCTTGCCTTGTCGCGGACGACTATCCCATTGGCATCACGCTTGTTCTTGAAGATCCACTTGGTCCCGATGACATTTTGACAACCTCTTGGATGCTTCAGTAATGTCCACACCTTGTTCCTCTTGAAGTTGTGAAGTTCGTCATTCATAGCATTAAGCCAATCATCGTCATCAAGTGCTTTGAAGACCTTTCGGGGTTCAACATGAGAGATAAAAGCATGATGAGAGCTAAAGGACGTTAGTTTCCTCCTAGTAGTAGAGCCCCTATTGAAATCTCCATAAACATTATCAAGGATATGCCATATTTGATGAGCTTGGGGAGACGATATGCTTGATGGACGGCTTGGGTATCAAGACAAGATTCTTGATCAACCACTTGGTCATCACCATGATTTGAGTCCCCGCCTTAACTATGTGCATGAAATTGATCACTATCTTCATCAATATCAACCGTTGGAGAAACATCATCAATGTTTGGAGAGACATTATCTTGGCCTTGGTCATTGTTAGCTTGACCTTGTTCTTATATAGCTTGACCTTGATCAACATTGTCTTGTGAAGTTACACAATCTTGCAGAGGTAGAGCTTGAGGAGCTTGACATTGACCGGGGCTTGGGGAGTCATGATCATGGGGAGCTTGGGAAGAGATTGGAGAAACTCGAGGTACAAAATATTTCCCTTGAGGGACAAGATGATCTTGTGAGAGTAAGGGCTCTACTTGAGTATAACTTGGTCCTTATCCTTCATCCACAAGGGGTTCCTTAGTGGGGCGGAAGAATCCCACACCCATTCTTCTTATGGCTTGGGGAGGAATTTCATCACTTCGATCACGAACACCATCTTGCATCACAGGAGACTCATGTTCTTCATCAAACTCCACATTGCTAGTTTATTCAAATCTTCCATTGGGTTTGTTGTAGACTCTATAGGCATGAGATTGATTGGAGTAACAAACGAAGATACCTTCTTGTGCCTTTGACTCAAACTTTGATAACCATACACCCTTCTTGAGAATGAAGCATCTACACCCAAACACCCGAAAGTAGCTAACAGTGGGCTTGCGGTCCGGTGAGGAGTTCATATGGAGTCATGTTCTTGTGCTTGCGTAGGTAGAGCCGGTTGATAGCATCGAAAGCGGTGGAAATGGCCTCAGCCCAAAACTTGTATGGTGACTTGAATTCCGCCAACATGGTCCGGGCCGCATCCATCAAGGTGCGATTCTCCCTCTTGGCAGCACCATTTTGTTGAGGGGTATAAGGAGTTGAGTATTGATGCTTGATCCCCTAATCCCTGAGGAACTTATCCAAGGTGTAGTTTTTGAACTCGATGCCATTGCCACTCCGAATTGAAAGGATTGTAGCATTGTGTTTCCGTTGAACATGATTGGCAAAGTCGATGACGGTTTGTTGAATCTCACTCTTGAACTTGAAGAAATAGACCCAAGTGTATCTTGAATAGTCATCTACGATAACCAAACAATACTTCTTCCCTCCAAGTCTATCATGTTCCAAGCACCGTTTGGTGGTAATTTGATTGAGGACCTTGTGGGGTGACTCATGCATCTGCCCTTCAATACAAGCCATGCACACACGATCTTTGCCAAAGGAAATGTATTTTAGTCCAAGTATGTGTCCCCCCTCGTGTAGAGACTTTGCAAAGACTTCATGTTAACATGGGCCAAGCGGCGATGCCACAACCATCCCACATCAGCTTTCACATATAGACATATATCATGTGTAGAGGGTTTTCCAGAGAAATCCACCATGTACAAGTCATGCTCTACGTATCCAACAAAAGCGACCATGAGAGTCTTGCTCCACATGAGGACCACAAAATTCTCATGAAAAAGTACAAAAGACCCATAATGGCTAAAGCACGAACGGAAAGAAGATTATATACCCAAGATTTTGACAAGCATTACATTAACCAAGGAAACATCCGGGGTTACTACCACCTTGCCAAAACCCAATACCTGAGAACTTGTTTTATCACCGTAGGAGACCATAGGATTTGAAAATTTTGGCATAATCTCCGACATGATAGACTTTCTTCCGGTCATATGGCTTGTAGCTCCACTATCAAACACCCATTTTCTCAACGAGAAGCGAAGTCCTACAAGAAAATCAAGCTTTGGTTTTAGGTACCCATTTTGCAATGGGTCCCCTTTTATTTGTAACAAGGGTCTTTGGTACCCAAATGGTCCAATGATAATCATGGGTATAAGAAGTGCCAATGTAGTTTTCATAAACATGACCATTAAAAGACTTGCAAAGAATATAGGAAGGGTTGTTCTTCCCAGCAAAGTTATCACTTTACACAAAGGTAGAACCATAAGCGGGCCCTAGAGCAAAGTTCTTGTTCTTGCTCTTCTTCCTCTTCTTGGGCTTAGGAGTATACCCAATGCCCTTCTTATCAACTTAAACTTTTGCAAGTTGTTCTTTCAACTCCTTGTTTTCCTCAACAAGTTTGCTTGCAACAACGGTTAGAAGAACAAGGCAAATCTATAATATGCATAGCGGAAGACTTTGTTTTTTCATTGTTCAATTGAGTTTGAAGTCGCTCATGAGCTTTAAAAAGACTTGAGAATTTGTTCTCCAAGGTGTGGTGTTCCTCTTTGAGTTCTCAAAATCCTTTAGACATTCATGACCAACACCAAACTCAACCTTTTCATTTTAAGGACTTTAACCAAAACAAGATCATGATCACGTTCTTTAATGTGTTGAGACATGGAGGAATTATGGTCATATACAAGCTTAGAAACATTCTCCTCGAGAGTAATTCTCAAATTATGTTCATCTTCGAGAGATTGTGAGAGAGAGGCAATTTCATCGGTGACCTCTCTTTCATTTTTTTCCTAGCATATCAATTAGTTCCTCCTTTTCATCTAGAATTTCCCTAGCATGGTCAAGTTGGTTTGCAAGAGTTTTAAAGCAAATTTAATGTCATCAAGTGCTCTATGAATTCACACATGCTTACTATCTCTTTCTTTACCTCTAGACCATCAAGATCATGCAAAGGAAGTTCATTTGAGGGAGGCTTGGAAGTGGGTGTTACCTCAGTGGTCTTGGCCATGAGAAACTTTTGGTTGGGGTGGATGATGTTATCATTAGGCGAGTCAAAGAGAGACACTCGTGGGGTAGAAGAAGTGGAAATAGCAGCAACTCCCACGATCTCTCCACCTTGACCTTCACTATCATCATCATCATCATCATCCGCGCCCAACAAGTGCTCTTCATGGACCACCATTGCCCTTTCCTTGATTGCAAGGTTCTTGGTTTGAAAGTTCTTGTTCATAGGATGAGGAGGTCTGTAGCATCCCAATTGTCTAACAATTGTAATGCTACTTGCCTATTATATATATTGCTATTTCCTACATATAATTATTGCATCATCATTATATCATGCTCATGTCACCATGCCACCTTGCATTGAGAATCATATAAAACCTCTCTTTTTGGTTCTTATCACATATGCATTATATTGTATTACTTGTAGTTGCCTCTTGATATATTATATTTGCTTCTTGATAAATTGCTTCATCCCCAAGTTGAGTTGGGGGCATATCTTTCTTGACTCCACCACCTTCCTTTGTCACCACCTTATAATTCCACCATCCAAACTATATATGAGCATTTGCATTTCTTTTGGTATTATGTCTAGCTCATATATAATAAGATGGATCCACTTCTATTTCTACATGCTTCCATATGTGATATGTGTTGTTCTCAAAATATTAGTATGTGGAGCCTCATGGCCACCTTTGCATGCTATGTGAGTAGAATGTATCCTCTATCTTCCATATGGTTTATGTTTTACTATATGATCATGTTTAAATATATATGATATTATATAATCATCTAATGGAACACACAGACTAGCATTGCCCATTTATATTCATTTATGGTTGTTTGCCATCTATTTCCTATGAGAAGCAAGCTTGTCCATTTTTGGTTTGGCCTTTATTCAAATCTAAATGCATGTAAGGATTATATGCACATATGGACTTATAGTTGTTTTTACAAATATAGTGGTGGCATTTAATGACCATGCATGTCCCATGCAAAGGTCCCTCTCATCTTATTTTATTTGAATTCATTTGGATTTTTGGTGAGAAAGCTTGTTTGATTTGAATTCATCCAAGTTGGATCAAATTCTAATAAATCCCAATGATCATCTTACAATCCCCATCTTGGTCCCTTATTGTTTCTTTTGTACCAGTATTCTTTTGAAGCTAATTCACATAACGTGTTTTCCGAACAAAGAAAATCAAACATAAAGAAAGTAAATAGAGGAAAGAAACCTACCTAATATAATGTACCCTAGTCCAAAACCCATCTAACCTAACCCTTCCCAAGCCGTGGGCATGCCATGTGCATGTACCATGGGATCCTCTCTCCCTTGGTTCCTTTTAACCAGCCCCAACACCACACCACCATCCCCTGGTCCCGTCCCTCTCACGTGGTGCCACCCTCAAGCAAAAGAGAGAGAGAGAGAGAGAGAGAGAGAGAGAGAGAGAGAGAGTAGAGAAGCCGGCCTGAGTCCTCCTCTTCCTCTACTTTTGGCAAAGAGAAAAACCCTAACCATCATGTGCTCCCCCTCTTCCTTATCCCACCCAACTAGCTACCCAGATCCCCAGATCGCATGTGAGAGTGCCTAGCCACCATATCCATTCTCCTCCCTCCCCTAGATCACCTTGCCATGGCATGGCACCCCACAAAACCTAGCTCCGGACACCACCTCTCCTAGGCGACCTGGAGTTTTCCAACGCATGACAAGTGCTTCAGCAGACTCCCCTGCTTCATCTACCTCACCCCCTTAGCCCAGTACCTGTCTGGCCTCGTCAGAGCTGGACACGAAGGGTAGACCAGATCACACCAAGAATTCCTAGCCGCCAGCTCCCTGGCAGATCACCGCGACCTCGAGATTGACCTGCTACCCGGACACTCTCCTGGTGAGCACCCCGTTCCCCCAGACAATCTAGCTCCTTATCTAGTGACCTATAGCGCCACCACCGCCCGTCGAACGATCTCCATGCGTCGCCTAGAACACCCGCGTGTTGCAGAACACCTCACTGCTGACCTTCCCGCAAGCTCATGCAAGTCATGGGGCACCGCCACGCTTCCCCAGTCCTCCCAGACGCAGCCGCATCACCGGGTAGTCGCGCTAGTGTGCGCCTCGCTCACCACGCATGGCTACAACAGTAGCAACTCGCCTATGTAGACACAGCGGCCATCCCGAACCCCTCCGTTCCTAGAGCTTTTCTGACCGCCACAGTCAGCCTCCATCAAAACTCATAACACCAAACCTGTATCTCTTGATCTCCTCTTTGTTTTTGGTTTTTACGACATCCGATTTGGAGGACTGAGCGAGACGATATCATTCGGCAAAGATCTTCTCAAAACCCTGTCTCTGAACGTGTTCGGGAATTTTGCCTGAATCCCTCATATTCATCGTGCTTTTCTGGCGCCTACGGTCTTCCTCCGACTTTCCCCAATGAACAAAGTTGTAGCCCTACCCTACCTCTCCAATTTTGGTTTTTGTGGCACGCCCAAAATCTTCTTAGATTCGTTGCCATGTTCATTCGAACTTAGGGCGATTTCATCCAGATGTTTCTGTTCATATTCAGTTTTGTTAGATAGCCGCGGAACATTTTGCTCGTAGCCCCCTACCTATTTCAGAACGTCATCCCGCAGCCCCAGCTCAACCACATGTCGGTTACTAGCAAACCCCGCCTCGTCAGTGCACAGTCAGCCCCGCAGCCCCACCAGTCGGTCTCTGCAACTAGGTTTGGCTGTGTAGAAAAAGTCCCTGAATATTTTCTAAAATTTCAAATAAAACCACAATATGAATTTGTATCAAATATAATTCATAACTTTTAGATGAATTTGAATTTGCAATAAAACTTAATATGAAATATGTTTTGTTTTTGAATGTCAATTCAAATCTTTAGTCAAATATTTTTAGAATTGATTCAAAGTAGTCAAACCTTCGACTTTTACCCTAATTTGAATTAATTTGATTTAATAATTGTTTTAAATTCACATTTTCAAATAATACAAATAATATTTTTTAATCAGAAAAACATGAGGATTATGAATATGCTATTTAAAATATTATTTGAGCAATTTGAAATTTCAAAATGATTTAAATACTATTAAATGCCTATTTCTTTAATAAATCATAACTCTAATTCTGTAAATTCAAATTCGACAAATAATATGTATAAATCGACCAGAGCGACGAGCCCGTTCTAACTATGCATTTCATGAAATCATTTGAATCATGCATCATATAAATATTAAATATTCAGAACTGTTTATAGGAGCAAAACATGCCTAAATAATTAATTAAAGTGCTTTATTATTGTTTCCACATCTCACCCATGCCAAGCTATGTTATACCATGTAATTGTGCATCATTCCATCATGACATACCTTGTTTGCTTATTGCATATATTCATATGATTGTGCACTTTATTTATTATGGCCCCTTTGTGTGTTTGTCTTTTATTCTGGACAGACACCAAGCAAGGGAACTATCAGAAGAACCAAGAGTACCACCCGGATCCCGGTTACCCTACTACTGATTTGACAGGCAATAAATTCCCCATGCTTGCATACATATAACACCTATGATTCTATCTTATTCTTGCATCATTGAGTCACAATTGCACTAAATTGGAATCCCAAGTATTGCATAGCCTTTACTTTTAAACCCCACCGAAACTTGTACCTCAATCCTATGAGCCATTACTGCAGGAATTGTTTGAGCCATGCGAGTCATAGAATTGCATGTGTATGGTTTGTGCGAGTCTTTGGATAACGAGGTACCTAAACAACTTAAACTATGTAGTAATGGGATAACTAAAGAAAGAGGCACCGGTAAGCAATAGCTGTTATTTGGTTCTTCCATGCTCACCTATGCCCCGTAGGACCCAAGTACTTGATACATGTTCCTTGACTATTTGCACTATCCACATGTGGGAGACTCTATGGATCCCCCTTCGCCTGAGCTTGATTCACATTTTATTTCTTGGGGCCATAAACTAGTTTGGGGCTTTATTACTATCCTGTATTTATGCCATGCTTTACTGCTTCTATTTACGACTGCGCTTGGAGCGCATGTACTGTTTAGGAATGTGGAATGTTTTTGCGATATCGACAAGCCCAATCACACTTTCAGGTTCCTAGTCATTTACAACCATTGTTGCAAATAAATCTTTCTAAAATCCGTGTCCACGGTTATGGATTCCTTGGAGCATAGTTTCTTTATCATAGATAACTATAACTAAAGTACCGTGGTTAATTTGACTAAAACATGACTAGTAAATAGTGCAACACTCATGGAATGGTTAATTAAATCTGCCAACGGATGGGCGGTTCTTCCGCCTTCTCATCGGTAAGCGAGAAGGAGGGTGAGAAATGTTTATTTATGTTACTTATATAACTATTGTTTCTAATTTAACGAGCATCCATCCTTCTCTGGTTGGGCGGATGTTGTAGCGTGTCTCTATAGAACTGTTTAGGTATTATCTTTCGCTGCAATTGTGTCACCCCCAGGTTGTTCCAGTTAGATGCATAAAGATTTGCTGAGTATCCCTAGGGTCTCACACGATAAATATTTTGATTCAGATGGACATGTTTACTCACAAGAAGGTTATTGGGTCTAGGATACCGATGATGGTGGCAACAACTGCCAAGTGTAGAGATTCTGGGGATGGAGATCCATGAGATCTGTAGGCGGGATGTGCTTATTTCAAAGGCATCTTATGCCAATTTGCTTCTTGTTTGTACTCGGATCTCGTTTTCCGCTTCTGCTTGATACTCTGATGTGTGATGTATGAGGATGTATCGTAAACTATTATCTCTATCTAGGTATTTGGATCTTGCCGTATGGCGTTGAATATTTATGTTTCTATTGTTTTAGATGGTGTGGCTCTGATATACTATTGTATGTCGCTGACATACATACTTATTTGTGTATGTTTTGATTACAATACCTGTCGACTACGCTGCTCGCACCTGAAGCCATGATCATAAAAGTGGGTGGGATGGTTGGTCGGTACCGTGCCCTGCTCCACGAGGTGGGCCTACTGTGTGTGGCTGCGCGGCCCCACGGTAGTACGTCCTGTCCACTTTTGGATCATACCGGCTTATTTCTTAGAGCATAGTGTCCGAGGTATTACAATTGGTATCAGAGCCATTCTGCCCTTCAAGGTATCAACCAAGATGGTCGTTGTCAGTCTAGAAAATATTTTGGTAGCTATATTATAGGGAAAAATTAAAATGTGAGAGTAGGACTACTTCTATTTTTATCCTTACCCACCCACCCACCCTATTCTGGTAAGGAAGTGTAACATTGTATATCCTCTTCTCAAATTCAAACTAGGATTCACATGTTCGGGGTATCTATAGTACCATAGGATGTGTTAATCCTTTGTTGATCTATTGCATCCAATTTTGCTTCGTAATCTGCCTTTTGGTTATCAACTATTGGTACATTGCATACCAATAGGCTTATGTGCAAATCAATGCGATCTATCCGAATCTTTGTTAACTGACGCAATCTTGTTAAGGGTGTTCGTTCTTTAGTATGCTTTCACAGAATGTGGAGTTTCTAATCTCTATCCGTTAAGATGTTTTTTTGCATCTAGTTGGTATTCTAATACCGAAAAATGCGGAAAAAAAATTCTTTGATGTATATGTGTTTCCACACTTATTTTTAGTCGCGTGATATACACTATCTATCTTCTTTTTGTCAGCATGTTCGTACTAACTCGATCTTTTGCTACCGGCGCTTCAATCTGGAGTTTTTACTTCATCTTCAAATTCTTTTTGGCTAAATGCATAACTTGTGTCGATCTGATGCTTCCGATTGTAATTTGGTTTTCTATTTAGCTATATGACACTTATCATGAGTGTAATATGGACAATGTTGTCAATCTAATCCTCCAAATGATGGCCGCTATCTCTTGTGATTTTGACTTATACCGTGATCATATCTATATCATATTCAAGTATCTTTGGCAATCCGGAGGTTTCTTAAGGAACTATGGTGGATTATCATCCGTTTATCATGCTTCACATCTTTTTGAACTCCATATCAGCAAGGTTCTTTTTTAAATGGGAGAATCTCATTCTTTCATCTCTGATAGCTTTTCTTAAATGTATGAGTTATCATCACTTCTTTATCCAAGATCTTTTGTCTTTTCAAATGGTGATTAGTTTGACTATGTGAATAAGTAGGCATAGCTTTTTCTCTTTCGAAGGGCCAGATAATCTATTCTTTAAATTCATCTCTTCCAACACAAATCCTTGCTTGTAACCTTGATCTTTCAAAGAGCGTTGAGCTCAGAAAGTGTTTCGAGCATTCGTTTGTTTCTCTCGCCTCGTGAACTTGGTATTCTTGGAACATCTTGATAATTATTGGTGGTATATTGTGACGATATGCTTGCCTATTCCAAATAAATGGAAGAATAAGGAAGACCATCTTCTTATTTTTCTCTCCACTTTGTGAACATCGCTAAAGGGAATATGCCCGAGAGGTAATAATAAAGTGGTTATTATATTATTCCATGTTTATGATAAATGTTTATTTTGCATGATATAATTGTATTAATTGAAATCATTAATACATGTGTGTTTAATAAAATAAATAAAGAGTTCCTAGTTATGCCTCTCATATAAACTAGCTCGTTGATTAACAAGATGATCAAGGTTTCCTAATCATGGACATTGGTGGAATAATGTGATGAACATTCATCTGAAGTATAGAAATACGATCAAAGTCATTGTGTTTAAATTGCTATAACATCATTCGAAGTAATTCAAGTCCTTAGACCATGATATCATGTCAATCACTAACACTGGAAGAGTAACTTGATAACATCAAACGTCACACCGTAACATGGTGAACATAAAGGTGGGTTTAGATACTCTGAAGGTGTTATGTAGAGGCTCATGGATCAAGAGTGGGATTTGTCCATCCTGATGATGGATATATATACTTTGTGCTCTCTCGGTGATATCACATTGAGATAGCTTGCAAGAAAGTGATGTGATCACTAGAATGTTATATCACGGGAACAAGAAAAGAGTGCATGTCAGTAACGAGATCAAACTAGGTATGGAGATAACATGATCGAATCTCGTACATGTAATATATCGCGATACAAAGGGATTTAGTAATGACATTAAAGGTTCACACGATCACTAGAGTCATCGTTGAATGTGTGAGAGTCAGTACAGATCTCCAGGTCCCGCTGCTGATTATTGATCGAAGAGGGGTCTCGATCATGTCTGCATTATTCACGAACCGTAGGGTGACACACTTAATGGATAGCAACACCATTTAGGAGCAAATGTGTTTCAAATAAAGATTAAGAAAGCACTGGAACCATTTTGATGGAAACTGGAATTGTTTCAGGTGAAATTGCAGAAACTAGTTTTGCGTGTGATATTGCAATGTTGCAAGAGTTTTTATGTGAATTTTTGTTGATTGAAGTAATTAAAAAAATTCTGAATAAAATATATAAAAGAGTTTTATGAAATGAGAGTTGCATTAAATTTGGTGGAAATTTAATGCATGTGAGTGGACATGTGAGTGGAGGTGTGTTTATGTGAGTGGGAGCTCCACCCACATGAATGAGGGAGAGGTGGGGGTACCCACCTTGGCCTCCGTCCATGGCATGGGGGCTTCCCCTCCCCTATAAAAGGATAACCTCCTCCTCCACTCTCACACCTCCTCGTGAAGGATCTCTTTCCCTCTAGAAATTATTCCCCATGGTCTCAGATTAGCGAGATACATGTTCCCGGGGGCTTTATCTGGAAAGGAGTTGCTACTTCCACTACATCACTAGAGAGAGGATGCGGAGGTTTCCAGGTTATAGGACGTGTGTGCGATCATGGATGCACTACTGTGTTGCGGTGCTTTACTTGCTGGTGTTGGACCTTCTGGACTTGCTGGTGCTGGACCTGCTGGACTCACTGGACTTCATCACGATCTTGAGATCGGCAAGTGTACGACTACATCATCCATGAGTACAACCTCGTAATGCTTTGTCGCTCTTCAAGGGTATGTTCTCTATGGATGTATATCCACCTGTTGATTGTATCTAGGTAGATAGATCTTGGTGCATAGTTATTCACATCGTAGGAAATTTTTTGTTTTCTATGCTGCGAACCCAATAGTGGTATCAGAGCCTGATCTATGCGTAGATGCTTTGCACGGGTAGAACACATATGATTATGTGGGCGCTGATGGTAATGGTATTGCATCTTCTATGTATTTTGGATATTGGTGGCATAGTGGGATGAAGCGGCCCAGACTAACTTTACATGTCCTCGCACATGAGACCTATTCCACACTTGACATGCAACTAGTTTTGCATAAGTGGCTAGAGGGTGTCTGTCTCTCCTACTATAGTCAATATTTGATTTACAACGAGTTGCTAATAATTTGATTATTATTGTTGTGGTTCCATGTTCGTAGGTATGAACGGTTCTATATTTGAAAGCCCCAAGCCACGTAAAACATGCAATTGATAAATTAGAGGCGTCTAGTTTAGATTGTTTCTGGGCAAGTGTCATGATATGGTGATGTTATAATTTGTAGTATGGATTGATATTCTTGGAAACTATAACATACCAAAGTGTAAGTTCCATAGACCTTGGCCTTACACATATAGGAATGATAAAGATCATACCAAGATGCACAAGATAGTGATCAAGTGCAAGAACCATATCATATCACTTTTTGCATATGATGTTTGTTTGCATATTATATTGCTTGTTTGGCACTTTAGTAGCATTATAAGATGATCACTCATTTAAATATCAAGATAAGAATGTGTTTTTCCTTAAGTATGCACCGTTAATTAGAAAGTTCGTCGTTTCAAGACACCACATGATGATCGGGTGTGTTTGACTCTTCGTTTTCATACAATGGGTGTAAGACAGTTTTACACACACGAGTACTAAGGTTCTTACTTGGTGATCCTAGTATGTACAGACATGGCCTTGGAACACGGACCAAAAGGTTAAGCATGAGTCATATGGTAGATATGATGCCCATATAGATGCTCACCTTTTAAGCTACACCGACTCACGTGATGACCGGACTTGGTGTAGTGGATTTGGTGCATGTAATCACCAAAACAACTAGATGGATGTTGGTTTTGAGTGGGAGTTCATTTCTAATTTGGATTAGTCGAACTCAATTTATCATAAACCATTAAATCAAAGTGAATTTGCATAGTTTGTTGTAGTCATTGACATCCGTTTACTACCTTATGCTTAGTTTTAATTGAGATAATAGAACTATAGAATTCTGGATATTTACTTTATGAACTGGTATCGTATTGTTTTAGTGTCAATTTGAAGTTTAAAAGTACTATTTCAAACTTTCAGCAAACTCCATCTACTCCATGAAGTTTAATAAGTAGTATTAATCCAAGAGTAGCAATTATAGTGTCAGTATCTAAAGTATCATATTTGCCTCCATGATCCTTGATATTCAAAAGATGTTTTAGTATCAAGGTTATCTAGGAGCTAAAAGAATTGTTTCAGATACCATCTTGTGTGGAAGATATTCTGATATCCGAAACAATGTTTATGGTTACAATATGATTGAGTATAATTTGGCAAAATACATCCTCTCATATTGTATATCAATTTGCGAAGGTTGGAGATGCTAGGCGTCCTAATCTCCCAAAAAGGTTTTGGGAACTGACATTAAACTCGTGATTCGTCCTGATAGGCTATAGTAGCTTGATCATTAAACTTTTCATGATAAGGATGAATAGAAGTTGTGTTTACTACACTAGAAGATTACTAAAGAATAGATTTTTGAAAGAACGCCAAACATTTGATGATGGTGATCTACTTCAGACCGCGAGTCCAAAGGTATTAGTATTAGACTATACATGCTTTGGACCATGTGTCATATGTACGGCGCTACCGGTGATGTTGATAGATTCTTTTAAAAAGAAAAGGAAATGTTGAAAGAGAATCTATAAAATATTTGGCAGGAAAGAAAATGACTGGAAATGTCCAGCTTAAGTATATAGATGATATACATGTTATGTCTATATTCTTTGCTTGTTAAACAATGTGGTTCTTGGGTATTGGATACCGAATTGGTTGGTATGAAATGTCATACAGAACAACGCAATTCATGAACTACAATGTCCTAAGTAACTAGCAAGAGAATATGTGATGATGTTAATCAAAAACAAATAAAGTGTTATTGTGTTTCTCGCTGACATTAAAGCTTGCCTTCAAGATTTGTTTAAATAATGGTTATTTTGTTCCGGTATTATGAGAACAATGGTTGTTCAAATAATTACCGTATTCCATAGAAGATGGATGAACCCTTATAAGTCTAGTTGGAGAAATCATGTCCATAAAAACTAATGCTAAAATATCGTAAAACAAATGATTGAAAGATCACTTACAAAATGACATCGCCGTTTAAATTATATTGGAAAGAAAACATGAAGAAACTCCATGTTGATGGATTTTTGGAGTCTTTGAGTTTGATCAATTGACGCTTGTGAGACTTTCCTCGAGATAATTGAAACTCCGTTCATAGGCCAAAGAGGAACGAATGACTAACTTATCAGACATTGTGCATGTTGATGTATATAGTTCATTATGTGTAGCCATATGCGATGGATCTTTCTACTTCAT
Source organism: Avena insularis (assembly GCA_023614405.1). Taxonomy (NCBI): domain Eukaryota; kingdom Viridiplantae; phylum Streptophyta; class Magnoliopsida; order Poales; family Poaceae; genus Avena; species Avena insularis. The sequence goes on along the minus strand of CM042694.1, from coordinate 228,938,567 downwards.
ATATTTTTTCCAGAATTTTGAGTGAATATATCTGTATGTTTACTAAATAAGGATGAAGTATGAAACATTCGAAAATTGTTCAAAGACTTCCAAGATGAAGTGGAAAATCATTGTAACAAGAAAATAAAGAATTTATGATTCGATCATAAAGGAAGGTATTTGAGTTACAAGTTTAGCAAACACCTATGATTTTGGGAATCGTTCCATGGATTTGCATTTCCCGATAAACCATAGGAGTATGGAGTGTTCGAGAGATGGAACCGAACCTTGTTTGACATGGTAAGATCAAAGGTGTCATTTATAAAACTGCCATTATATTTTAAGGATTAAAGCTTTAGAGACTACCGCTTTTACACTGCAAAGAGCACCATTGTGATTTGTTGAAATGGCACCATATGAGTTATGGTTCGGGATAAAAACCGAGTTGTCTTTTCTTAATTTTTGGTATGCTGGGCATAAGTAAAATGTTTACAACCAAAGTTGGATAAGCACATCTTTGTAGGTTATCCCAAAGCAGTAGTTGGGTATTCCTCCATAACACCGAGGATAAAAGAGTTTGTCGCTTGGAACGTCAAGTTTCTTAAGAAGGAATTTATCGCAAAAAGTTAAGTGGGAGGACAATAGAACTTTGATTAGGTTGATGAACCTAAGCAACATGTGCTAAGTAGCGTAGCGCCAGAAAGTGTCCCGGTGGTGGCCACAATGCTCATGGCTCCCATGATTACAAAGGTTGTGATCTCGGAGATTAGAGTTCCTATTGAACCGTGTGGGTCGGGTAAGAATCAAATAGTAAGATTTGAAACACAAGTCATTATTGTTTTGACAATGATGAACTGACTACATGCAAAGAAGCAATGATGGGCCCTGACTCCAAAAAATGACTAGAAGTCATAAAATCCGTGATAGTTTCCATACACGAGAAATCAAGTTTTTGAACTTGGAAGACCTTCCGGAAAGGCATGAAGCCTATCGGTCGTATTTGGATATTTAAAGAAATATACATGGATGTTTGACATCTATAAAATAGTCAAAATTTTATAAAAGAATTTACGACAATGTTCAAAGAGTTGAGTACGATAAGATTTGATCTTTCATAGCGATATTTACTCTTGACAGATTAATATAGCAACCACTACATATAATTTGGTATATGGTAGTTGAACAAACAAAACAAAGTTATTCTAATAGAATGGTTACCTAGGACATGTATATGACAAGATCTAAAGGGTTTTCTTCATTCAAAGGATGCTAAAAGGGCATGCAAACTTCAATGGTTGAAGTGAGCATAGCGGAGTTGGAATCTTCACCGCGATGAAAATGTTAAAAGAGTTTAATTTCATTAGAGACGATGAAGATGCTTGCATTTGCAAGAAATTAAATGGGAGCGCTGAGACATATTTCTAATACATTATGTAGAGTACATATTGTTGATTGGAAATGATGTATCTTTTATTGACACAAGTTAAGAATTTCATTAAAATTGGATTTCGATGAAAGACTTGGGAAAATCGGAATATTAGGCATCAATGTCTATATGGATAGATTGAGGCGCTAATATGGTTGTGCCAGACGTACATATATGAGATATTGAAAGGGTTCAATATGGAAATGACAAGAAAATTTCTTGATGCGTGGAAAGGATTGAATCAAGATTCAAGTGTATCGACACTTGGTGAGTGAAATCACATAAATATTTTGATCAATAATACCATGATATGTACATATCCAGATATGTCCTATGCTCTAAATGTTGTGAGCATATACCAAAATGATTCATAAGATGATCATTGGAAGATATCAAAGATATTCTTATGAGCTTTGGAAGAACTAAGAATATATCATGTATAAGTGACAAATAGTCAAAATAGTTCATTGTAAAGTGTTACATTGATACTAGTTTGTCACAAGATACATATTAAATTTATCTCAATTTAAACTATGTGTGGGGCCCCCGCATTAATCCTCCGAGAATCCCTGTTATGTATACAACCACGATCCCATGATCAGTTAGGCGTGGCACATAACCGACAAGTATCATTACAGCATCTGATACATACCGAATCACAAGACTTACATAGGTGCCATTATGGCTACATCCATAATCATCAGCGGAACTTCTTCAAGCGCAGAGCCCGAGCCATGCCTTAACCTATAGGCAACTGACTGGGAGTATGTCCTAGCTCGCAAAGTCGCCATGATCGTCTTCTTCTTGAGATCTGGCCAAGTTAATAGCCAGGGACTATGCCGGTGAGTACTTTGAATGTACTCGCAAACCACCTTAAGATAATAATAATAGTAACAAGAGTATATGCATTATGGCTAGGGTAGTAGGTGGGCTCCAAGAGGGGTTATTTTCTCAATTAGTTTCTCTTGTAGATATAACATCTACATATCTTTGTTGAAAAGTTTTGTAACACATTTTGAAAAGTTTTTAGAAAAAAAACATTAGGATTGGGTCACCCATTTGTTTCCTTCTCCGGTCGTCCCACGACCAAACTCCTTCCATCCCTTTCTGACCATCCCATGGCCATAGTAGGGATCCTTTCCGACCATCCCATGGTCAAAACATTTCCAAAGCCATTCCTTTTTAGAAATCCTTTTTGAAAACAAAACCAGCACCGCTCTACAGAAGTTTGTCCAACCCATCCTTAACCATGGACACGGCTATTCAAATAGATTTACACTCTATAGAGGTTGTACACTTACCCACACCATCCGGGTACACTACCCTGATCTTCACCGATCGTGGGTCGAGTAACCGATCAAGACTCTCTGGATGCCCACTCCAATATAAGTGCCTACCCTATGGGTGTTAATCCCCTCAACACCGGGACGTCGGGTGAGGACCAATCGGAGCGCTTTTTCCACTCGTCGAGAGTGTGCGCTTTTAATGAGGGGCCCATAGTAATGCGTGGAGGCCTGCCGACCCTTTGTTCCTTCTCCAGGTCCTACCTTTATCGGAGAAGGCCCACCCTCCAGGGATCCCCGATCCCCTGTAGTAGTTGCGAGGCAGCTCATACCAGAGTAGACAAACATCAAATCCAGCCCTGTCCCATACCAGAGTAGTGTGGTTGCACAGGGTTAAGTTGTTATAGCTAGACTGCAAAGAACCAGGTGCGTTTTTGTAAACCTTTTTCCTCCGGTTTTCCTCCAGCATTTTGTAAAACGAAACCTTTTTCTTTGTCAACACCTCTTGGTAGGTCCCACCTCACCAAGGTTTTATCATAAAACATTTGGTAAAACTTTTTCCGGGGTCTTCCCATCCTCTAGCTTTTGCTTCGGCTAAATCGGGGTCTCCAAAGGGGTATGGTGGATAACCACCATCTACTCTACTAGGGACAATTAGGTATCACCAAGGGGGTTGTACTTAGTAGTACAAGGTGTAATGATTCGGAGGAGCCAAACCACTACCAAGTATACATCAACATATAGTAAAACAATGCAGTTTTAGTAAACTGTAGATAAAACATGCATAAGTAACATAGTAGGACAAGGCTTATGAGCAACAAGGTGGCTTACCTGATGATTAGAAATATGGCATTATTGTCCCTAGACTTCTTCTTAGAAAACCATAATAATCAATTCCAATTATAAATACCACTTCTTCTGCTCTCCGATTTCATCGCAACTATCGTCGTCCCAACCGCACATGCAAGCAAACCAAGCCATAATCAACACCAGGCATGCAAGCACCAATACATACAACAAACAATCGAATAATATCAGATTACGATTCAGGTAGTTTTGAGAGGATTGGAAAATAGGAGATTGAGATGGCCTTGGAGGAGGGGATCAAAATCCCTTAGGATTTATAGTCTAGAAGCTACCTAAGAGATGGATTTTGGAGCAAGACCACATTCTATAGGGTACTTGACGAGGGTTTAACTCGTCAATGCCCATTGTTATGGACTTGGGTTTTGGAGAAGGAGGGAGTGCTGGAGACATCTATCGGCTAGCAAACAAGCACACAGGGGACAAAGGATTTACCCAGGTTCAAGCCTGGTAGAGGTCCCTACTCCTGCTTGTCTGCTCGTGGAATTATCGAAGGAGTCGAAAGTTACAATGGTGTGCAGATGCAATCTGGCGAGGGTTGTGGAAACTAGGGTTGCGTGTGTGCTCCTCGCCGCCCCTCCTAGCCTTTATATAGATAGGCTAGGTCTCGGGTAGCAGGTCGAGTCGGTTACAAGTTAGGGTTTTTCCCTTCAAACTTTCTATCTTTAGCTTCTTCTTGTCCTTCAAGCAATCGAGAGTCCGTAGGTTACTCGAGTCCCTCCATCCGGCCCTTGGCGACACCGTGGGCCTGTACGTATTTGGACCATATATACCAAGCTCGAGTACCTGTAGGGTATACCCATGTCAGTAGCCCCCGAGTGTCCAGTGGAATCGCAGATTCATTTGGGGACTTTGAAACCTTGAGTGCCTAAATGAGTACATTTGATTGCTTTTATTTGTGTCATAGGGATTGCTGATATCGTGCACGATATAACGAAGTATCGGTATCGATTAACCACCTTAAGGTGAAACAACATAATCTACTCAAATTCGAGTCCTGACTCGAATCCGGAAAAAATCTTTGGTGTAATTCGACTCGGGCCGCGGAGGTCTTATAGGAGTCAATTCGATTATATGGGTGTGAGCACTTGGCCGCGTCCGTCAAGGCATTGTTCATCGTGCTGTAGGCACGGATATATTCTGATAGTCTTGTGATTAAATGCATTGCCAGGCCTTATTCAGGTCTTACCTTCACGCCATAAGCGCGACATCCAATTTTATCATCGCGGAGCGATTGGGTAACCAGAGAGAGATCTCTTTGTAGAAAAATTATGAGGCGGTGTCGCCATGAGTTTGATGTGGATGTTATCAACACATAGTTTTTGTATAAATAATCATAGGGTGCGACCAGCGTATCCTATAGAATAACCCAGTGCTGGTTGAGTCGAAGACTCGGCGAGGACTAAAAATTTTCTGCTGTCTTCTTTTGCTTGCTTGTTTTCGATGACTTAGCGGGTACTCAAACACTTTTGCGGCTGTCGTCTTTTTGCTTGTTTAGCGCTCCCTATGGGAATAACACATGTCCATAATCGAAATGTGTTTGGTGGTTGGGTTTGCTTTTGTGATTGTCCATGTTCCCGCAACAAGAAAAAGAAAAATCGTAGGGTCTTGGCAGTATCCCTATGGGAGTAGCCCAGTGCTTGGTGGAGTCGAAGACTCTGCAAGGACTAAAAATAATCGAGTTTTCCTTTGCATAGCCTTGGTGACGTCGGTCTTGACACTATATGACCTTCATTGCCAGCGTGGCCATTTTGACGGGATGTGACGATCGGTGGGTCCTACTTTCATTGTGATTTGGTGGGCGTCGTAATCTTATTTTAAGCGTGCCTCCTCGATCTCCAGCGCAATGGTAGAAGTGGGGAATGGTTCGCTTCCTCTTCTCCACGTGTCCAAGCGATCGTGCCACGCGTCAATAGGGTTTTTGTCGCCGTTGGATTGCATCTCCCGGGGGTTAAGTAGCGATGCTGCAGCGGTAATTTCCATCGCTCTTTCTTCCTTCTTGCCATCGCCATTCTTTGTTGCTTTTACGCTTTCCCTCGCCCATCTTCTCCACGGCTGGACCAGCTCCGTTCGTTCGAGCTACTTCCTTCGCTCACATCGCCACCGCGCAATGGGGAAGAAGAAGGGGCGTATCATTGATTCATGACCACCGTTCTTTGTGGCGAAGAAGAAAAGTGGCTCTGCTGCTGCGGGCACCAGCACCGCTGCCGGCGGGAAGAAGAAGGTCGCGGGCACCCGCGTGACCAATGGCACATGGCGCCCCTCTATCATCAAGGCGTCGGATCTCCATCTTCTTCGCCAAGATGGAGTTATCTCTGTGGCAGTCGCTGATGCGCGCGTCCCTAGCGGTGAGACCATTCCTGCTCCTCCCGCTGGTTTTCGAGTGATGTTTCTTGCATTCATCATTCGCGGTCTTTCCTTGCCTCTTCACCCCTTTCTTCGGGGTCTTCTTTGTTTCTATGGGCTCCAGCTCCATCAGCTGTCCCCAAATTCGCTCCTCCACATCACTTGTTTCATCACTCTCTGCGAGTGCTAGCTCGGAATCGAGCCACACTTTGGTCTTTTCAAGCGCATCTTTAAATTGAAGTGTCAGTCCGCATCTGGCTCTTTAGTTTATGACGTAGGTGGTTGCGGAATCCATGTCGACCCATCCGCCACCTACTTCGATATTAAGCTTACCAAGTCTGTCCAGGGATGGAGGGACAAATGGTTCTATGTTCGCGACCAGAAGGCCAAGGACGAGCACTTTGGACTCGTGCCTTTCGATCCCGCGACTCCCTGCAAGAAGATGCGTTCTTGGAAGAACGTGATCATGCCTTCCGAACTCACAGAGACATACGTGCTATATCAGCGCGTCTGCGACCTCGAGAGTCGCATAGGCACAGAAGAGGGAGGCTGCGCCCTTGTCAGAACTTGGCTGCATCGTCGCGTCCAGCCTCTCCAGGCCAGGGTCCATCCCATGTTTAAATGGGGTGGTGCTGATGATGCCAGTCACGTGTCTGCTGATGGCATGTCCGCGAGTGAGGTAGATAAGAGAGTGCGACTGGTCACGAAGTACACCCTCAAGGATGTGCTTCTGAACGAGCCAGTCGTTCCTCCTTTCAATGCTTCTAATCCCCCTCCTGAGGTACAGTTGTGCTACGTAGTAGCTTATTTTATCAATTGCGTTTTCTGTTGCTTATCTGTTATGTTTGCTGATCTTTACTGTTTGCATGCAGGAGTGGGCGGTGTCGCCTTGTATGCCTCCCCTCCCTGAGGGGATTATTCCTCGTGAAGCTTTGGAAGAGGACGAGTCTGAGTCGACTGTCCCTTCCGACGTGGAAGAGGAAGCCCCCGAGTCCGAGAGCCCGGATACTCGCAAGCGTTCACGTAGCGGGCATTCCGACGCGTCGACTCCTTCAACTCTAGGAGGCGCGGCTGTTGACGGGGAGTCGCCAATTCTCGCCGTTCCTGTGAGGGCTATGGCATCGTCTTCTCGCAAGAAGATGCGATTGCCCAAGGAGTCTTTGTCGGAGTCGGTGGAGGCCACGTTTGATCTTGACAAATTTGACTTGTAATTTGTTAGTGCATTCATTCTTCCCTGTTTTCTTCTTGCTGGCTTTGCCCTGGAGTTTGCCCTTTCTGAGTGCGGATTTTGCCTTGCAGTCAAGAGGCGTCGTCATCTTCTGGCGACATCGAATTTTTGAAGGAATCGGGAGTCGCGACTTCAAGGGCCAAGGTAGAGGTCGAGCGTGCTCCTTCTCCGGCGGCGGCCCACTCCGGGCACAATTCTTCGAGCTCTCCTCACGTAGGGGAGCATCGAGTAGTTGCTCGGATGACGGTTCAGCAAACTTCTTCGGAGTCGCTGGAGGACCATGTAAGAATATCTTTCCTTCTTTTTTAATGTGGTAGTCAATCGCCTTTTGTTGCCCTCTCTGATTCCTTGCTTTGTGCAACAGCTCCTTGTAAGGGAGGCCGCGCAAGTGGCGGAGCAGGTGATGGCGATGGGTCGCCAGCATGCAATGCTAGAGACGCGTCATAGCGTTGTCGAAAGTGGGTGTTCTATACTTATTCTTTTCGTCTTCTCTCTGTTTTGGTATAATCGACTGACAGCCAATTATTGACTGCCATGTAGTCGAGCATAACGCTTTACTGCGCGATGTTACCACGTTGGAGAAGACGCTAGCCGCAGCTGTGAAGGGGCACGACGAGGAAATCACGGCTCGTGATGAAGCCCAGAAGCGTGAAGAGGATCTGCACGCCTCCTTTGCGGCCAGGGATAAGTTGTTTGAAGAGCAACTATTCTCAGTCGCCAAGGCTCTCTCAGGTACCTTTACTGGTAGATATTTTATTGATGTTCTTCTCTTCCTCTGTAGTGCCGGTGGCACTAGAAGTTTGATCCATGTGTGTATTTTGGTGTAGATGCTGGCGGCTTGAGGTTTGATCCACGAGCCCTTTGTCGCGATGACGCTTTGGCGGGCAAGGTATCTGCGGTCGAGGATCGTAGCGCCGCTGTCCAAAATACGCTGTCCAAGGCCAGGGCCACCCTGAGTCGCCTCCGGGAGGAGCTGATGCCGAAGGCGGAGCTGGTCGACAATGTGGAGGAGCTGGTGGAGTCGCTCACTAGGGGTGTGCCTGCCACGTACAAGAACTCCCTCCGCGCAGCTGGCGTGACCATGTCGCTTGCCATGGTGCAAGCCCACAGAGTCGAAGTAGATCCTTCTGCGGTGTCGAAGACGATGCCTGTTGGCGCGGATGGTCAGCAGGTAGTATTCGCTCCTTTTGCGACTGCATGTGCCAAATATGGCCATTCCTTGATAAACACTATTGCCAAGTATTCAGAGGAGCTCAATCGTGCAAAGAAGGCGGCGAAAACTTCGGCCTCAGGGGCCAGCGGAAAGTCAGTGGCATCTGATACTGCCACGGACTTGATGAAGCTCCCGAGGTCATCGAAGTCGAAGAAGCCAGCTGCCTCGTAGTTAGTTTCTTTGTAATAGTTGATGAATTGCTCTTTTGATTAGAGAACATGCCTGTTGGCAAATGTGTTTGTAGATATTTTTATGCTGATCCTGAATGCATCTGTTACTGTTGACTTTTGAGTTGGTCGCCTTATTTGCCTCTGGCTTGATTTTTGGTAGGGTACGTCAAGTGGTCCTATGGGGGGAACCCCGGACTCACCATCTCTTGAGGATACAATGGAACCACCATGCTCCAGGGTAGAGGAGCTTTCCTTGCTTTCGTGAATTCGTGATCGCGTTAAGCAACTGGAGCGTGAGTTGCCCATGATCCGCGGTAGCGCGGACATGTGGAAGTCAAAGGCTGAAAAGCCGCCATGAAACAATATCTGCTTGGCGAGGTGACGCAGCTGGGCGACCAGTTTAAGTGTTAGTTTGCTCATCCTCGTCTTTTCCTTTGTAGTTAATCGCAATGGTACGTTGTACTCATGCTGTTGATGCTGCTTCGTGTAGTTGTTAGCGCACGCCATCCGCAGGAGGAGAGGGATAGGATTGCCATCCGTCTTCATGATCTCACCCAGGAGCAACTGCAGGAGAGTGGATACTTCTGGGTAGATCATGATCGTGCGACTGTGTTGGCGACCCTACAGGATCGCGCCTCGCGAGTGCTGCTCTTTCTGAAGAAGTCACAGTCGTGTTTCAAGAACATCTATCGGGCGATGTTCCCGCTGGATGATACTCCATCAAGCCTGTTGGCTCTCCTGACCAAATTTCAAGATATGTACGCGGTTCGCGAGTGTGTGAGGTAGCGGTTGGTGGCTGGTGCCAAGGCTGCCCTTTCCATGGTGCGTTTGCACAGGCCTGACGTGGATGTCGCCGCCATTGCCTCTGGGCCACCGGTGCCACCAGTAGGATCTTCCTGGAACATGGTGCCGCATTATCAGGCGGTGGACCGTCCAGCCGAGGAGGTCGTCGACTTCTTCGAGGAACAGACTAATGTTCTTCTATTGCAAGGGTAGCCAAATATGTATCCTGCACATAAGTGTACTAGTGTTGTAAAGCTCGTATACATTTGTAGATAATTTACTGTTGAATGTGTACAAATATCTTTAGGCGTGGGGTGCGTTGCACTTATGCGAGTCCTTTTCGTTAGCCTGGCCATCTTTGTATCCTTCCCTTGTCAACCTGTCAGGTGCGTTGCAGCTGGGTTGAGTTTGTGTTAAGGGGTTCGATTGATGTGCCAGCTACTCAGGATATCACGTTATTGTTCGAAGAACATATGTGTATAGGGTGGCGTAGCCCCCGAGTATGAAAATTGACAAAGTAAAGGAGAACATGGAGTTTTGGGGCACTTAGCTTTTATTTATTCAAAGAACAGTACGAAGTACAATGTGCGGCTAAGTAGCCTTGGCTAAATAGCCTTATTTGCGATGCAAAAGTAAAGAAATACGACTAAGGGTAGAAGCGTCGAAGTTGTGCGACGTTCCAAGGGTTGGAGTGTGCGACTCCTGTCTCTAAATCTTGAAGGCGGTAGGCACCACCTGGGATTACTTCTGTAATCACGTATGGTCTTCCCAGGGGGACTCGAGGTTGAGATGCCCCTGCTGCTTCAGTCGCTGGACTAAGTCACCTTCGACGAAGGATCTGGGGTGAAGCCTTCTGCTATGGTAGTTGCGCAAGTTCTGCTGGTAGATCGTAGATCTTTCTGCAGCGATTTCTCTTGCTTCGTCAAGGAGGTCGACGGAGTCTTCGAGTGCGAGGGATGACTCCTGCTCGCTGTAGGCGACTATGCGTGGCGCTTTGTACCGTACCTCGGCGGGTAGTACTGCCTCTGCTCCGTGTACCATAAAGAATGGTGTGTAGCCGGTGGCGCTATTTGGAGTTGTACGCAGGCTCCAGAGTACGGATTGCAGTTCATTTGGCCAGCAGCCCGTGGCTTGTTCGAGTGGTCGGAGGAGTCGCTTCTTGATGCCGCTGCAGACGAGCCCGTTGCCTTTCCACCGACCGTTGGTGCGTGGGTGTGCTCTTGGCGTAGCTGATGTTGATCCCCAGTTCTCGCGAAATTCTTGGAACTCCTTGGATGTGAAGTTTGTTTGTTACATTGTCGGTGATGATGCTTTGCGGCACGCCAAGCGGTAGCGATGGACTCGAAGAACTTGACCTGCCAGCCCTGATTGCTTGGTCACTGGCATGGCCTCAATCCACTTGGTGAATTTGTCGACTGCGACCAAGAGGTAGACGTAGCCTCCTTGCGAGGTCCTTGGAAGTTTGCCAACCATGTCGAGTCCCCACTGGGCAAAGGGCTAGGCCAGTGGAATAGGCCGTAGTTCTGCGCCTGGTGCGTGTGGCTTGTCCGCGAATCACTGACAAGCGTTGCACTTTTGGACTATATCCTTGGCGTCGCGCATGACCGTGAGCCAGTAAAATCCAGCTCGTAGAGCTTTGGCAACGAGGGCGCGACTGCTGGCGTGGTGCCCGTAGGTCCCTTCATGGATGTCGAGGAGGACTACTCTTCCATCAGCTAGGGAGATGCATCGTTGTAACATGCATGTGATGCTGCGTTTATACAGCTCGCCGTTGATAACGGCGAATGCCTTGGAGCATCGCGCGATGTGTCGTGCGTCTGTCGGGTCATCCGGTAGGCGCTTGCTAAGGAGGTACGTAATGTACGGCTGCGTCCAGGATTGTTCAATCATCATGACGCTCGTTGGTCCCTCGAGTCCCGTGTCGAGCTCCAAGTCATCGAGTGTTATTGGCTCATTGGGTGGCGTAGCCCCCGAGTCCGTTGCTGCGCTTGTTTTCTTCTCTGCGGCCTTTGGCTTGATGGAGCGTTCGCATATGCGCTCGAGAAATACCCCAGGTGGTATAGGTGCGCAAGTGGAGCCTATGTTGGCGAGTGCGTCCGCCGCCTCATTGCTTTAGCGACCTATGTGTCGCAATTCGCAACCATCGAAGTCTCCTTCAAGTGTGTCGTAGAGGTCGCGGTATGCGATCATATTGTCGTTCAGTGTGTCGCACTCGTGCATTGTTTGGTTGACGACCAGCTTGGAGTCGCCATATATGATTAGCCTCTTTGCGCCGCAGGCTTTTGCCATTCTCATCACGTAATAGCGGGCTCGTATTCAGCCTCGTTGTTTGAGGCTATGAACTGCATTCGCAGGACGTATTTCAGCTTGTCCCCTTGAGGCGATGTCAGTATGACATCTGCTCCTGCTCCATCTTTCCTCTTGGACCCATCGAAGTGCATTGTCCAGAGGTAGGACATATCTGGCTTGTCCGGGAGTTGGTTTTCCATCCAATGTACGAGGAAGTCAGGGAGAACTTGCGACTTGATTGCGCCGCGCTTTTCGTATGTGATGTCTTGTGGAGACAGTTCAATTCCCCAAAGCGCGACTCGCCCTGTGGCGTTAGGGTTATTGAGGATATGTCCAATGGGGCGTCGTTGACTACCATGATTGGGTGTTCCTGGAAGTAATGGCGTAGTGGCCGGGCGGTCATAAAGACGCCGTACGCCCACTTCTGGTAGTGCGGGTACCGCTGTTTTGTTGGTGTGAGGACCTCACTGAGGTAGTATACCGGGCGTTGTACGCCGTGGACCTTGTTTTCCTCGGCCCGTTCAACGACGAGCACTGTGCTAACCACTTGGTTGGTGGCGGAGATGTACAACAGCAGTGGTTCCTTTTCTCGTGGAGTTACCAATACTGGCGAGGTGGATAGAAGGCGCTTGAGGTCCTCGAATGCTTCTTGCGCTTCATTGGTCCACTCGAATTTGTCAGCTTTGCGGAGGAGCTGATAGAAGGGCAGCGCCTTTTCTCCCATTCGACTGATAAATCGACTGAGGGCCGCGATTCGTCCGGCTAGTTGCTGAATGCCTTTTATGTTTTTTGGCTTCTCCATGGCCAGTATGGCCTTTATCTTTTTTGGGTTTGCCTCAATCCCTCTCGCGGAGATGAGATACCCGAGCAGCTGCCCAGAGGGTACGCCGAAGGCGCATTTGTCCGGATTGAGCTTTATCCGGTAACGATCGAGATTGGCGAAGGTTTCGCGCAAGTCGTTGATTAGAGAGGCTTCTTCCTTGGTTTTGATTACTATGTTGTCGACATAGACTTGGATATTGCGACCTAGTTGCTCTTTGAGGCAAGCATGCATGCACCGCTGGTACGTAGCTCCTGCGTTTTTTAGCCCGAAGGGCATTGTGTTGTAGCAGAACACGCCAAAGGGTGTTGTAAACACGGTCTTCTCCTGGTCCTCTTCCTTCATTCGAATTTGGTTATAGCCTAAGTAGGCATCGAGGAAGCAGAGGCGCTCGCATCCAGCGGTGGAGTCGATGATTTGATTGATCCGTGGTAGCGGGAAGTGATCTTTTGGGCAGTGCTTGTTTAAATAAGTGAAGTCCACGCACATCCGTAGGATATCCGTGTCCTTTTTTGGTACCAGCACCGTATTGGCGAGCCAAGTGCTTTCCTTGATCTCGCATATGAATTTGGCCTCGAGGAGTTTGTTGATCTCCATTTTGACTGCTTGTGCCCGTGGTTCAGATAGTCGCCTGATTGTTTGCTTGACTGGCCTTGCGTCGGGGTTGACGTTGAGTGCGTGCTCGGCGAATTCCCTGGGAACTCCTGGCATGTCCACAGGACACCAGGCAAAAATTTACCAGTGCTCACGGAGGAATTCGACGAGCGCGAGTTCCTATGCGGGACTCAAGTTGTTGGAGATGAGGGCCGTTTTGGCGGGATCTGATGGATGGACCTGCACCTTCTTTGTGTGCACAGATGAGTCGAAGGAGAGGTCAGGTGAGCTTGGCCTACTCAGGGGGGCAGACTGTTGTCTGTCATTTCCTTCAATCACGCGAGCTCCTCCTGCGTGCCGAAGGACTGGGAGATTCTGTTGAATTCCCTGTCACAACTGTCAGATCGCTCGAAGCTCCCGTTGATCGTGATGACGCCGTTGGGACCTGGCATCTTCATCTGTAGGTAGGCGTAGTGGGGTACCGCCATGAACCTAGCAAATGCGACGCGTCCGAGGATGCAGTGGTATTGTGAGGGCCAGTCGACAACTTCAAAGTTGATGCGCTCGCGCCGGAAGTTCTTCGGCGTGCCGAATATGACGTCGAGGTTGATTTTGCCTAGGGGGTATACGCCTTTTCCTGGGACGATGCCGTGGAACATTGTGTCCGATGCCTCCAAGCAGGTTAGAGGGATCCTCATTGCTCGCAAGGTACTCGCGAATATGAGGTTGATGCCGCTTCCGTCATCCATGAAGACGCGACTCATGTCGAAGCCTCCAATTTGCGCCTCGAGTACGAGGGGGCAATGACCTGGGCGAGGTACTTGAGGCGGGTGGTCGCATTTGTCGAAGGTAATGCACGACTCACTGCCACTGAGGTACTCAGTGGTGGATGGTGGCGAGTGCATGGCCAAGTTATCTTGGCGAGTGATGGCCTTCTGCACCCTATTGGAGGGGCGCCCCTTTTGGATCATCATGGTACCCATGGACCGTGGGTATGGTTCGCCTCTTTGGTGCTGGTCCGGTGCAGCTCCGTTCGGGGGTGGCCTAGGTGGTGGTGGTGGTGCGCCGTGTGCCACGGTGCCTGGAGCGGCTCTGTAGCCTCTTTTGACTGCATTGTGGTTCATCCGAACCAATCCCTCATGTAGCTTGAGGAACTTGCGGCAGTCCTTGAGGAGGTGGCTGGACTTTCTCTTGCCATCATGCTTGTCGATGTAGAAGTGTACCGTGCATGGCCCGGATAGTTTGTCCTCGATGGAGGTCGCGGGTGCTTCATCGCGAGTGCGGCGTTGCCATACTTGCGTGGTTTTCCCGGAGTCACGATACCCGCCGCTGCGGTATCCGCTGTTGCGGTTATCATCGCGTCTATCAGCGTAGCTAGCTGCGACCATGTTGACGTCATCGCGATCGTCGTAGACGCGCATGCGACGCTTGCTCCGACGGTCGCGTCTTTGTTCGAGTTCTGCCTCCTTGTCAGAGTGAACGCGGTTCTTCACCGAATCTTCTCCATCAGCCCACCGATTCACGATCTCCATTAGGTGGTCTATGGTCTGGGGCTTTGAGCGGCCTAGCTCCTCCCTGAGTTCCATGCGGCGGACACCACCGTTGAATGCATCAATCGCACGGTCTTCCGAGATGTTCTCCGCGGAGTTCTTGATGATGGACCACCTTTGGATGTAGGAGCGCAGGGATTCGCCAGATCTTTGCTGGCAGCATCTCAGTTCTTCGAGTGAGGCAGGGTGTTTGTACGTGCCCTTAAAGTTACGCACAAAGCTATAGACTAGCTCATCCCAGCTGCGAATGGATCCGCGTGGGAGGTTATTGAGCCATGCCCGCGGCGCGACCGCAATATGGCTGCAAGCATTACATGGCGATTGACTGCCTCCATGTAGTCTGACGGAGGAGATGTGATCCTCCAGCCAGATCTTGGGGTCCTGCAGACCGTCAAATTTCGGGTTCTCCGATGGGAGTTTGAACCCTTTAGGCATTCGCTTTTGCCTGATGGATCTATTGAAGCATCTGGCGCCGCAGAGCTCCCCATCTTCTTCTTCCGAGTCAGTCGACCGAGCACGTCGTGCCCTTGACTTGTCGATCTTGCGCTGAGTTCATCGCGTGCATCGTAGTTGCGATCGTGTCGCCGTGAACGGCGGCGCCTAGACAGGTCGTGACTGTCATCGCTGGACAAGGGCGAGGAGTAGCGCTTTGCTAATGCTTTGCCCTTTTTCGGGTCTGGTACCAGTTCCTTGTCGAGGGAGGCCTCGATTAGCCCTAGGCCCGCGATCGTAGATCGGTGCATGGCCGTTCGGGGATCTCCCGCCGGTGGCTGGTTATTGAGAAGGTACATGGTGGCCACTGTCACCGTGGCTTGTGGTGTCCTAGGAACCACGTTGCCTCTCGTGTCGACTGTCATAGAGCCGAAGTCGAGGACTTTTGCGGCGTCTATGCATTCTTGTTCGGTGAGGTGAGCCATCCGCGATTGCCTTTTCCTGGCGAGGTGCTCGTTGCCTCTTGAGGAGGATCCTCCGAGAGGAGCCAAGGCTCGACGAAGCTCGTCCGCCGCTTTTTTACGCG
The DNA here is from genome assembly GCA_023614405.1 of Avena insularis. Classification (NCBI taxonomy): domain Eukaryota; kingdom Viridiplantae; phylum Streptophyta; class Magnoliopsida; order Poales; family Poaceae; genus Avena; species Avena insularis. Next base: position 228,923,004 of record CM042694.1, on the reverse strand, counting down.
CCTCAAGTTGCACGATTGCTTGTTTTTGGCGCTTGAATTCCTCTTTTAGGAGCCAGTGGTAGCCCATCAGCAGTTCCTGCGGGGACCCGAAGGGTAGAGGTGCACCTCGTAGGGCTTCGCGGCAGCGTTCCCACTCTTGCTCGTTGAGCCTGATCACGACGCGTTCGCCGGTTTGCTCGTTGATTCTGCTGGGAGGTTCGACTGCTCCTCCATTGCCGCCGTTGCCGCCATTGGCGGCGTTGGGCGGGTCGGTGCCGTTGCCGGTGTTACCACCGTTGCCGCGGTTGGCGGAGGTGTCGCCCGCGTTGATGACGGCTCACATGAAGTGATTTAGGAAGTTGTTGCTTCCACAACTTTCAGATCCGGAACCGTGGGTTCCATCTTCAGTGGCCAGATCGCTTAGATCGGAGTCGCGACTGCTATCGCTGACCATGTTCCCAACTACCACCGGAGCATTGAGCTCACTGAGGGTGCCGATCGATGGAGGGAACCATGATGCTGGGGCAATCACCAGTGTCATCGGCTGATCGGGCTTGCGAAGCGTTCCCATCTGACCAACTTGGAAGCAGAAGCTCCCAATCGCCAGGCTGATTCCGTCACCCACAGACTCGAAGGCAGGCGAGTAGCCGGCGTGTGGACGGTGAAGTCGAAGGCGCCGAAAAGCTGGCGAATCTCGTTTGATGGGGCCGAAGAAGCCGCAACATCAGCACTCCCAATTCCCACAGACGGCGCCAATTGACGAGGGTTTAACTCGTCAATGCCCATTGTTATGGACTTGGGTTTTGGAGAAGGAGTGAGCGCTGGAGACATATATCGGCTAGCAAACAAGCACACAGGGGACAAAGGATTTACCCAGGTTCAGGCCTCGTAGAGGTCCCTACTCCTGCTTGTCTGCTCGTGGAATTGTCGAAGGAGTCGGAAGTTACAATGGTGCGCAGATGCAATCTGGCGAGGGTTGTGGAAACTAGGGTTGCGTGTGTGCTCCTCGCTGCCCCCTCCTAGCCTTTATATAGATAGGCTAGGTCTCGGGTAGCAGGTCGAGTCGGTTACAAGTTAGGGTTTTTCCCTTCAAACTTTCTATCTTTAGCTTCTTCTTGTCCTTCAAGCAATCGAGAGTCCGTAGGTTACTCGAGTCCCTCCATCCGGCCCTTGGCGACACCGTGGGCCTGTACGTATTTGGACCATATATACCAAGCTCGAGTATCTGTAGGGTATACCCATGTCAGTACTATTGTAAAATGATGATACCAACAGATATATGTTGATAAAATGAAACCAACAAACGTGGTTTCACTATTTTATCAATTTTCTTCAATTTATTATGAATATCCTAGTGATAAAAGTCTAGTTTTAGGAAATAATTCACCAGAAAGGTTCTGTAGCTTCAAAAATTATTTCCTTGGAGATTTCAGTAGGGTTTTAAGTACTTGATCACTGAGAGTTGGAATCAGGTCAAGACAACTACCAGAATGCCCTCAGGAAATTCCTAAAGGCAGTTCTATGTAGTTTTTGTCTTTTTCACCAAATTAAATCTACAGTAGCTTTTGATTTGATTCCAAGGACACATGGTAGGTAGTTGAAGTACCTTTCTGTAGAAATTGGAATCAGCCTTTTTGGAGCTGTATAGATACTGTAGTAAATTTATAGGTGAATAACCATGCACAGAATAGTTTAATTCACAGATAAATATCTAAGGCTCAATAAATCATGAGCTCCTGGATTTAGTTAGGTATTGATGTACCACATCACTGGGATTTTAAATTGGTTCAATTGGACCAATGGTTTGGTGTAGGGAATTTTCTAAAGTCATAAATGAATTTTTTTTGTTATTTTTCCTCAAGCTAACCTCTATTGACCTTGGCATGAGATCAAGGTCCAGAGATGGGTACAAGTATTACCTTCCAGAGGCAATTAGGTTTACTCCATTTGGAGTTGTACAATTCCCTGAGGAAATTATTTAGTGAAAAAGATACCTTTTTGTAGATTAATTGCCAATAAATAATAAAAATTATTCTTGGCACAAGACTAGTTCAGCATGTTGCACAGAACACACCTGATCATGGTAAAAATTCCATTTAGGCAAAATACTTCCTTTTCCATTTTTGTCTTGATTTAAACCTGCAGCTATATAAGCAGATCTAGAAAAAGGAAATAAAAAGAAGAAGGGTGATGGCTATTGGGCTAGGGTCTAGGAGCAGTTGGGCTTCGCGGAGCCAAATCGGCCCAACCCACGATGGGCTGCGCCGACGGGAGGTGGAATTCAAACCCGCGGGCGGGGCCCGCCTGCCAGCGACGGAGGGACGATGAGGGGGTACAAGGAAATCTCGGCTGCTCGATCTAAACGAGATCGATGGCGCTCGGCCATCGTCTTCGTGGAAAGGAGCCCCGCCGCATGGAACCCTATATGGGTGGGAGGAGGGACCGGGGAGGCTCACCTGACGGTGGAGAGGAGCCGGGGAGGGTCTAGGAAGATGCGGTGGTCGGCGACGAGTCCAGAGAGGAGCGGCACGATGGGGTTTGACGTCGGGAGATGGCTTGCGCAAGGACGCCCGATGGAGAACTCGAACTCGAGCTGGCCCGCGACAAGCAGGCGATGCAGCCACAAAACCGCACCATCAGAGAGAGGGGAGGGAGGGAGTGTCGCGTGTGACATGTAGAGAGGGAGGGGCAGAGGAGAGTGAGCTTAGCTTGTTTTGGGGAGGAGGCCGAGGCTTCTCCCATGCTCTCTCTCGAGCAGGGCAGAGCAGTGGAGGGGGAGAGGGGTGCTCTGCGGTGGTGAGGTAGAGGGGTAGGGAGCAAATGAGGGGCAGAGGGCTAGCTGGGAGAGGGCTGCTGGCTTTATACTGAGGGGGGGGGACTAGATGGGGTAAACTACCCTTTAGGACAAGGGGAGAGCAATGCTTGCCAGGGGTTGGTCCAGAGGGAGGTGGGGAGGGGTAGGATGGTAATTGGGTCGTGCTAGACTAGAGAGAGAGGGGGTGGCATCAGTGGTAATTAAGGGGGACAAATCTTGTAAGATTTTATTGTCTCTCTCTCTCTTAATACTAGTTCAAGGGAAAAATGGTTAATTGGTGGGGTGGAGCTAAAGTGCTAGACGACCAGGGTGTGTCCTAGTGCTGCGGATGAGCTTTGATCAAGGTGTGATGGAGTTTGGAAGTGGCTAGAGTAGAAGTTTGCTTAATAGACCAATTTGATCAAACTAGAGGTTTATGAAGGAATTCCAAAAAGTTACATTGGACCAGAGGAGAAAATGGTACTGGTAGATAGATAAGGTCAAGGTAGACTTCTAGGATTTAATTGAGATTTTTCAGAGGAGTTTTAGTCCTGCTAAATCCAATTACTCAAAAAGGACAGAAATGGATTATAGAAGATCTTTTGATAAATTTCGATTGGGTAAGGAGGGGTTTTGTTTTGAGAGGGTCCCAAATGTGAATACACACTTAGGGGAATTTTCCCAAGATTTATTGGGGATTAAAAGTATTTAAAACAATTATTATTCCAATTCAGCCATTTAAGAAAATGGACAAAAAGAAATAATAAAGCTTCTCAAAAATATTTATTTTTCAGCTGGAAAGATAGGATATGATTTGTGGGACTCACATGAGCCAAAAGTTGGGGAAGTGGTTTGGTAAAAACCAAACTTTCCATTATGGAGGGAGTTTTGGAGATTTTGACTATTTAAGGGATTAAATAGTTTTGGGACCATAATAATTAGGGTTAATATTTGGTAAATCTTGTTGATCAAAATAGATGAGATAAACAAGGTGTAGAAAGCAGTTGCAACCTTGTGGAATGGATTTCCAACTTGATCTAGGGTGGTGTTATTTTTATACCACCAAAACATGCTTGCATCTTGGAGCTCAGAGCTCACCTTGGTGCAAGGGATAGATGGGTAGGTAGACCAGGTCATATAGATGAACATGGCAGAAGGAGTTTGAATTAATAGCATTTGGGCTGACCTAGAATTGATGGCAATCTTTGTTGAAATTAAGGCTGCCATGCAAAAAGTGTCATGAAGCCTTATACACCATGTGAGTGTAATCAGCACAGAGATCCAGATGGGGCAAGTGAGGGAGGTTTTGATAGAAATCAATGAGTAGAACACAACCATGCAGAGAGTTGGTCCATAGGGGTTTGGATGGTGATGTGAGCTTCTACCAAAGTAGGCACGTTGACTAGATTTGCAGGAATTGCTATTTTCTTGCCTGCAAAACCATCAAGGATGAGTGGGTTGAGGGATGATCTAACCAGAGGAAAATGTGGACCTTGGTAGTCCTTAGGATGGTTAACAAGATGGTTCATGTGCATTTACAAAAGTGCTCATGGTTTGAGAAAAGGAGGCATTCAAAAAGGTGATGCTGAGACTGTTTCCAGACTTAGCCAAATTTGGCAGATTGAGGGTTTTTGACTAGAATAAGAGGGAGGATGTTTTTGATTGATTTCAAAGTACCAAATCATCATCAAGTGGATGATGTTGAAGTGTAGATTTAGTAGAGAGGATCCTTGCTTGATATTGGTCTTCATTGACTTGGAAACTTCTAGAAGGGATATCTTCAGAATTGATCTGGTAAAGGGTTTTAGATGATCACCTAGTATCTAGAGATCAGATCCAGGTTTGTATTCCTCCTTAGGGAGTGATGATTTGGAAGCATCCTGATCCTAGTGAAGATCTCCTAGAGTAGCTCATACTATCTCCTAAGCAGACAAATCAAGCAGCAGATCAAGGCAATTCATCAGACAACAGATCAAGGCAACTCATCTTATAAACTAAATAAACCTACTACTAGGGTTACCATCAAGTCTTACTTGAGGTAAGCTTGGGCAATTTGAAAAGGGTTAGAGTTTGAATAAGATGAGAGTCTTTTGTATCTTTACCAAGAGTAGAATTCAAAAGCTTATAAAAAGGTTTTGTTAAATCTAGAGGTAAGAGTATTAGAAGGTTATGTCTTGGAAGCATAAGGAGATAGTATTCTATAGCTCTCCATAGTTTGATCAATAGAAGCTACTAAAATAGTTAGTTTGCAAAGGCTTATTGGCTCAGGTTTTGAAATGTCAGAACATTTGAGAATATGTAAAGTTAGCCAGGATAGTTTTGTCAAATAGCTTTTTGATAACTGGTGTTGAGGTAAGGAGTATATCTTATAATACACAATCACAAGCATAAACATATTCAAACAATAGGCAAACACTGCAGCATTAAACAAGAAAAAGTTTTTGTTCCCCCTGATTTTTGCATTCTGGACAACTAATCAGGGTTGCTGAAATTGGGATGTTACACTATGGGTCGCACAATGTAATGGAAAGGAGGTTCCATGATGGATTTGGATGAGTTCCAAAGTTAATACATTGTGACAGATACTACAACAAAAGTCTAAGTATATGACTGGTATAGTAGCAGCAAAGGAGGACATTTGTGTCAAGTATTTTGTTACCAAACTAGGTGTGGTTCATAGTGGGATAGTACTATGAAGATATATTGCATGACAATTATATCAACATATTTTAACCCAAAGAAACTAAAGGTCTCACCGAAGGACTAAATTTATATAATGCCATCTCATTTAAGAATGAGTGATGCGTAGAGACGCAAAGACATGCAAATACACATGTACCTGAAAGTGTCAGATCCGGAGATTGTGTTAACCACTAGAAAATGCATATATACAACACCAGAAACCCATAGGTGTTGAATGCGCAAGTTTTTCAAAACTAGATTATTGACTCTAGTGCAAGTGGGAGACTGAAGGGAATATGCCTGAGAGGCAATAATAAAGTGGTTATTATCTTATTCCATGTTTATGATAAATGTTTATTTTGCATGCTATAATTGTATTAATTGGAAACATTAATACATGTGTATTAATAAACAAAATAAAGAGTTCCTAGTTATGCCTCTCATATAAACTAGCTCGTTGATTAACAAGATGATCAAGGTTTCCTGATCATGGACATTAGATGTTGTTAATAGCAAGGTCACAACATTGGTGGAATGATGTGATGAAAATTCATCCGAAGTATAGCAATACGAGCAAAGTCATTGTGTTTCAATTGCTATAACATCATACGAAATAATTCAAGTCCTTAGACCATGAGATCATGTCAATCACTAGCACTGGAAGAGTAACTTTATAACATTAAACGTCACACCGTGACAGGGTGATAATAAAGGTGGCTTTAGATACTCTAAAGGTGTTATGTAGAGGCTCATGGATCAAGAGTGGGATTTGTCCATCCCGATGACGGATATATATAGTCTGGGCCCTCTCGGTGATATCATATTGAGATAGCTTGCAAGCAAGTGATGTGATCATTAGAATGTTATATCACGGGAATAAGAAAAGAGTGCATGTTGGTAACGAGATCAAACTAGGTATGGAGATACCGATGATCGTATCTCGAACATGTAATATATCGCGAGACAAAGGGATTTAGTAACGATGTTAAAGGTTCACATGATCACTAGAGTCATTGTTGAATGTGTGGGAGTCAGTACGGCTCTCCAGGTCTTGCTGCTGATTATTGATCGGAGAGGGGTCTCGATCATGTCTGCATTATTCACGAACCATAGGGTGACACTCTTAAAGTATACCAACACCATTTAGGAGCAAATGTGTTTCCGATAAAGATTAAGAAAGCGCTAGAATCATTTCGATGGAAACCGGAATTGTTTCGGGTGAAATTGCAGAAACTGGTTTTGCATGTGATATTGGTAATATTACAGGGGGTTTGATGTGAATGTTTGTTGATTAAAGTAATTAACAAAATTCTGAATAAAATAAATAAAAGAGTTTTATTAAATGAGAGTTGCATTAAATTTGGTGGAAATTTAATGCATGTGAGTGGACATGTGAGTGGAGGTATGTTTATGTGAGTGGGAGCTCCACCCACATGAATGAGGGAGAGGTGGGGGAACCCACCTTGGCCACCGGCCATGTCATGGGGGATTCCCCCTCCCTTATAAAAGGATCACCTCCTCCTCCTCCACTCTCACACCTCCTCGTGAAGGATCTCTCTACCCCATGATCTAGGATTAGTGAGGTACATGTTCCTAGTTGTTTTATCTGGAAAGGAGTTGCTCCTTCTGCTGCATCACTAGAGTGAGGACGCGGAGGTTTTCAGGGTACCGAACATGTTTGCGATCACATATGCACCACTGCTTTGTGGTGCTTGACTTGCTGGTGCTGGACTCGCTGGACTTCATCACGATCGTGAGATCGACAAGTGTACGACTACATCATCCATGAGTACAACCTCGTTGCGCTTTGTCGCTCTTCAAGGGTATGTTCTCTATGGATGTATATCCACCCTTTGATTGTATCTAGGTAGATATATCTTGGTTCTTCGTAGGAATTTTTTGTTTTCTATGCTGCGAACCCAACAATCGCCTATGTGCAAAGTTCTCAAAGTATAAATTCCGACTTTTCAAAGTCACCTATCTCGGCCACATCTTTCTGCTAAAGACATTGTTACAATTCTAGAATCATCAATTCAATTGCTAATTACATCCTCCGCCCTCAACCAAATTCGGAGCTTTTCCTTATTTGGCAAGTTATCATCATCGTTCTACTGAAGTTTCCTAAGACTGCTAAATCTCTCCTAGATCTTCTCAAGAAGGACAAGAAATTCTTTTGGTCTTCTGCTCATCAATAAACCTTTTTAAACCCTCTCGCTTTATCTTCTATCCTAAACCCGCCAGATGCCATGAAGACTTTCTAGATCTTTTGTAATCTTCTATTCAAGTTTTGGGTGCTATCCTTAATTTATCCGTTGAATCTTTTATCTGTATCTGTGATCTTTGTTCATATATTTTCCGATGGCTTGAGACTTCCAACACAGCGACAACATCATCATCTTTATCTACTTTGGATCCAACAAAGTGTTTGCATCACCTCTTTGTTTTCTTACAAAGCTTCACGATTTCTACTTGTCAATATCTTCAGTCTGAATTCCGAGAGTCGGGTTGCACGATTTTCTTATTCATGTACGGAGTAATTCTTTGAGTGCGGTATGGATTCATGACCATACCACTACTCTTATCATTCGCTCTTGTACATTTAGTTGGTGGATTAATGCGATCATACTCATTCCACGGAAGTTGGAAGTGGCCTTTATATCTTGAGAGTTTTACTTACGTCCTTGTTTTCGGAGTGTTCTCTTGATGAAAATGAGCAACAATATCTTGTTGGTGGTCTCGTCTATTTCAACACAGAGCAAAATCTTTAATGATCTGGTGGAAACAAATGCAAAATATTTTCCGTCCTCTTCATTCTACCGGTGCTCTACATCGTCAACCAAGATGGATGGACGATATATCTGACTTCAATTGTCAAATCCTTTTCTCTGGTAAAACCAATTATGGTCGATGCCATCAATCACAAAATCTATCACAATAACCTCATGGTTAAGGAAGGCAATAAGAATCCCTACAACAACTCTAGATATTCAAACATTCAATTACTTCTTAGGATTCCACCATAAACTAGCATCACCTCCTGCTCTTGAAGATATATCTGCACACCTAAATTGCGTGATCCTTTGGTTCTTACTAGTGCAAGAAGAATCTAATCCGAGAATTCTGAACCAAAATCTTTTCATTGATATCAAGGAACTCTATTGTTTGAAGGCAATATTGTTTCGCCAAACTTGATTTCTTAAATCTAAAGGAAGAAACAATAATGCTATTTTCATAGTGGTTGATAACTTCTCCAAAGTTGATCTTTTATTCCGGCGAGACAAACAATCATATTCACGTGCATCTGTTGATCTTTAATCCTAACAATCTGTCTTTATTTTCTCTCCTTGATACATCACCTTTTCAAAATCTTTCAACAAGTGGTTCCATTCTTTTATCTTGTTATCGAGGGCACCTAGGCTATGTTCATCTTATCTTTCTTGTCTCACAATAATCCTCTAGGTTCTTCAAGTCATTTGTTTCTAAGAAGCAAAACGCAAGACTCGCCATAAGTCTAGCAAGTTTTGCAAGGTGTAATGGTCGCACCATTCCATTGAGAAAACAACTTGGGAACATGAGGATCACCTTCGTTCCGAACACCCGCCTCTCTTTGTGTCTTTTTCTTTTTCCTAGGAATCTCGGGGTGATTTTCTTGTTTAGTGGGGGAGAGTTGTAGCATTCCAATTATCTAACAATTGTAATGCTACTTGCCTATTATATACCTTGCTACTTCCTACATATAATTATTGCATCATCATTATATCATGATCATGTCACCATGCCACCTTGCATTGAGCATCATATAAAACCTCTCTTTTTGGTTCTTATCCCATATGCATTATATTATATTACTTGTAGTTGCCTCTTGATATATTGTATTTGCTTCTTGGTAAATTGCTTAATGCCCAAGTTGAGTTGGGGGCATATCTTTTCTTGACTCCACCACCTTTCTTTGTCACCATGTTATAATTCCACCATCCAAACTATATATGAGAATTTCATTTATTTTTGTATTATGTCTAGCTCATATATAATAAGATGGATCCACTTCTATTTCTACATACTTCCATATGTGATATATGTTGTTCTCACAATATTAGTATGTGGAGCCTCATGGCCACCTTTGCATGCTTTTCTGAGTAGAATGTCTATGAAGGGTTCCGTAGCAGAAAACAAAAAATTTCTATCTACTCGAACACTAATACCAGGATCTATACTATGTAGACATAAGTAACAGAGAAGGAATACAGTATTCATACCTTTGCAGAGAGAGGCACGCCTTACGCAGGAAGGCATATATTGATGAAGACGAGCAACACCCCAAGTGTGGTGCCTCCGAAGTTCGTCACACGTCCGGTGTAGTGGACGTCAACCGGGCTCCGATCCAGCCGAGCAGCGGAAGAAGTAGATGCCGGATCGCCGATCACACGACGGTAGTGTGAATGTGGAGAACTCAACCACGAGGTCCTCCCCAATATTATGGGGAAGTCCTCAGCAGAAGAGAGAGAGAGAATGAGAGGAATGGGTGTGTTCCAAGGGGAAGGGGGACCCCTTTATATATAGTAGGAGGGGGGCGCACCACCCAGGGGCCAGGCGTTGTGGGACTAATGCCCACACCCACCGGCCACCATGGGGCAGCCGCCGGCCCCAGGTGGGCCCCACTGGGGTGGCCCACCAGCCCTAGGCCGGCCCCCTCTCCCTAGGCGCCTTGCCCACTTGGGCCTCCCCTCGGGTGAGGCCCATTAGCAATATAGTGCCTTTTAAAATAAAATAAAATATATATTTAATATTAATTCTCCAATTAACATTCAAATACACATATTATATTATTCCTTCACCCCGGAACATCTTCCGAACCCCTTCCGATCTCCATCGGATGTTACCGAAACTATTCCGGTTTCTCTCTCTCTCTATTTCTCATACGATACCTCATCTACCCTAAGCGTCCCCACCCTTAAGCGTGACATCCTTCGGTTCGAAAACACTCTAGACATGATAGAGACCACTCTCATATCAATGATCAACAGAGGGACCTGGATGGCCATGTGACCCCCGTGTGTTTCACGAATTCAATCGCTCGAACCGTGAGATAGTCGTCCCCCATTCCCTTTGTCATACGGTTCCTAATTCATCCGAGACTTGATCTTCGGTATCCCTATACCTTAGTTCGATCTCGTTACCGATGAACTTGTTTTCTTGTTCTCATGTCGTTGCATTATGTGACCTAGTCACATGCTTGCAAGCTTCATTAATGCAACGTCACCGAGATGGCCACATGTATCTGTTCGTTACATGGACTAGACAAATCCTGGTCTTGATATGTACTCCTCTACGCATTCCTTCGGAAAACCTGAGTGGCACCTTTTTGATCACCTTGTTACGAGATGATTCTTGATAACCATCTAAGCTTATTCCAGAATGGTGATTTGCATTACCTCATAGTCAAAGGATCAGGTTGCGAGGTTCTCTGTGTTTTATCATCAATGGTGAACTTTGTAACTAGATCTCATTATGATATAACGGTCGGATGTTTGTCTATCATGTTATTCAACTAATAACATGACCTCATTGTCAGTTGGAATAAATGCCCATGATCTTGAAACATAGATCATCCTCATGACCAATGAACTAGTTCACTAGAGGTAACTAGAGACACGGTTTGTTTACATACCACACGTGTATTAACATTTCGTATTAACACAGTTATAGCACAATATGAAACGTATTATGAACATACAGGAGGTATATCAAATAATGCACTTTATTATTTGCCTCTAGGGCATAACTCCTTTAGTCTCCCACTTGCACTAGAGTATACAAAACTAGTTTACAATAGGCAGGAACCTAACACCAATGGAATCTTGGTGTTGTTCGTGATTGTCATGTTGGAGAGCTTTAGTCAAAGGATCTGCTACATTCAGTTCCATATCTACTTTGCAAATCTTGACTTCACCTTCGTCAACTATCTGCCGGATGACGTGAAATCTAAGTTTGATGTGTTTGGCCGTGGAATGAGTTCTTGGTTCCCTTGCATTTACAATGGCTCCCGTCTTATCATAATAGATTGTCATGGGGTCTTGTGCATTGGGAAAAACTCCTAGTTCAATGACGAAATTCCTTAGCCAAACAGCTTCATTTGATGCATCAGCTGCAGCAATGTATTCAGACTCCATTGAAGATTGTGCCACCACCGGCTGCTTCTTGCTCTTCCACGCCATCACCACCATTCACCAAGAAAACAAATCCTGTTTGAGACTTCGAGTCATCATGATCTGAATTCCAGCTCGCATTTACGTAACCTGTTACGTTTAGAGCTTCATCATTTCCTCCATAGATTAGGAACATATCCCTTGTTCTTCTCAGATACTTTAGGATATTTTTCACAGCTGTCTAGTGATCCGGTCCTGGATTACTTTGATATCGGCTCGTCAAACTAAGAGCCAATGCCACATCAGGTCAGGTACTAAGCATTGCATACATGATAGATCCTATTGCAGAAGCATAGGGGACGTCAGACATCTTTTATCTATCATTGTCCATCACAGGACATTGAGTCACACTCAAGTTGCAATTCTTCATCATAGGTGTAAAACCCCTCTTGGTGTTTTCCATTTTGAACCTCTTCAAAATCTTATCTATGTAAGTACTCTGACTTAATGCTATTAGGTGCCTTGATCTATCTCTATAGATCTTGATTCCTAATATGTATGCAGCTTCACCTAGATCCTTCATGGAAAATTGGTTGCTCAAATACGCTTTCACGCTATTCATAAGATCCACATCGTTTCCCATGAGTAATATGTCATCCACATATACTACTAAGAAAACTACCGAGCTCCCACTCGCTTTCTTGTAAACACAAAACTCTTGTTGGTTTTGGACAAATCCAAAACTCTTGATCACTTGATCAAAACGTTGGTTCCAGCTCCAAGATGCTTGCTTCAACCCATAAATGGACCGTTGGAGCTTGCATACCTTTCCAGCATCCTTAGGATCAACAAAACCTTCCGGTTGCATCATATACAACTCTTCATCAATGTGACCATTGAGGAATGCGGTCTTGACATCCATCTGCCAAATTTCATAGTCGAAATGTCCAGCAATTGCTATTAAAATCCTGACAGCCTTAAGCATCACTACGGGAGAGTAAGTCTCGTCATAGTCAACTCCTTGGATTTGTCGAAAACCCTTTGCGACAAGTCGAGCTTTGTGAATGGTCACATTACCATTCGCATTTGTCTTTCTCTTAAAGATCCATTTATTTTCCACGGCCTTGTGACCTTCTGGAAGATCCACCAAGGTCCAAACTTGGTTTTCATGCATGGATCCTATTTCAGATTTCATGGCTTCTAGACATTTCTCGGAGTCAGCACTACCCATAGCTTCTTTGTAGTTTGCAGGTTCATCCTGTCATCTAATATGACAGACATTACAAGGCTACTGTACCAATCTGGAGTGGCACGAACCCTTGTAGACCTACGAACCTCAGGAGTCTCGATGTCATTGTTTTGATCAGCATCAATGGACTCTTCCTCCATGTTGGAGAGCGGTTTCGGAACAACTTCCGTTGTGCTACTCGGAATACAGAGAGAAGGGTCAACAATTTCATCTAACTCAATTTCCTTCCACTCACCCCTTTTGCAAGAAACTCTTTCTCGAGAAAGGTGCCGGTTTTTGCGAAAAGTGTTTTGCCTTCGGCTTGATTGTAGAAGGTATATCCAACAGTTTCCCTTGGATATCCTACAAAGATACATTTTTCCGATTTGGGTTCGAGTTTGTCAGGTTGTAGTTTTTTAACATACGCATCACATCCACAAACTTTCAGAAAAGACAACTTTGGCTTCTGCCCATACCATATCTCATATGGGGTTATCTCCACGGATTTGGATGGTGCTCGGTTTAAAATAAAAGCTGCGGTTTCTAACGCGTATCCCCAAAAAGACACAGACAAATCAGTTAAAGACATTATGGACCGTACGCTATCCAATAGCATTCGGTTACGACGTTTCGACACACCATTACGTTGTGGTGTTCCGGCTGGCGTAAGCTGTGGGATGATCCCACAGTCCTTCAAGTGCAAGTTAAACTCATAACTCAAATACTCGCCTCCCCGATCCGATCGAAGGTGCTTGATTTTCTTGTTAAGTTGATTCTCTACCTCTTTCTGAAATTCTTTGAACTTTTCAAAGGTTTCAGACTTGTGCTTCATCAAGTAGATATATCCATATCTGCTCAAGTCGTCAGTAAAGGTAACAAAGTAACGATAACCATTGCATGTTGAGACACTCATTGGTCCACATACATTCGTATGTATGATCCCAAGTAGGTCTACAGCTGTCTCCACTATGCCGGAGAATGGTGTCCTGGTCATCTTGCCCATGAGGCATGGCTCACATGTATCAAGGGATTCGAAATCCAATGATCCAAGAAGCCCTTCTGAATGAAGCTTCTTCATGCGCTTTATGCCAATATGACCAAGACGGCAATGCCATATGTACATGGAATTATTGTCACTGTGCTTACATCGTTTAGCATCAACACTGTGGATGTGTGTATTACAATCAAGATCAAGTAGGAATAAACCATCACATACAGGAGCATGAACATAGAAAATATCATTCATATAAATTGAACAACCATTTGTTCCTAATTTAAACGAATAATGGTCTTGCAACAAGCAAGACCCACTCACAATATTCATACTCAGTGCGGGTACATAATAGCATTTATTCAAAACCAAAAATAATCCTGACGGTAGACGGAGATGCAAGGTGCCGACGGCCATCACTTCGACTCTCGAACCATTGCCGACGCGCATCATCACCTCGTCCTTCCTCAGGCGCCTCCTACTCTGCAGATCCTGCTGAGAGTTACAAATGTGAGCAACAGATCCGGTATCAAATAACCAGGTGTTACTCCTGGCGCTTGTAAGGAATACATCAATAACATGTATATCATATATACCTTTGTCCGGGATGGCTATCTTGCCAGCTTGCTTGTCTTCAAGGTACTTAGGGCGCTATGCTTTCAGTGCCCATCCCCTTTGTAGTAGTAGCACGAAGTGCCGGGCTTAGGGCCAGGCTTTGCAGTCTTTGGGGTGCTATGGACAAACATTCCATCCCTCTTAGACTTCTTACCCTTGCTTTTTCCCTTTTGCCCTGGTTTCTTAAAGTTGGCAGTCTTGTTGACCATCAACACCGTGTGCTCCTTCTTGATTTCAACCTCAGCAGTTTTGAGCATGGCAAACACCTCAGCAAGGGTCTTGGTCATCCCTTGCATGTTGTAGTTCATCACAAAACTCTTATAGCTAGGGGGAAGCGAGTGCAGCACCCTATCTATGGCGAGCTCCTCCGGGATTTTGCAATCCAGGGCGTTTAGGCGCTTAACATAGCCAGACATTTTGACCACGTGCTCACTAATACTGCTGTGCTCTTCCATTTTAGCAGAGAAGAAGAGCTCGGAAGCATCATACCTCTCTGCACGAGCCTGTGGAGCAAAGACGGCTTTGAGATCCTCAATGATCTCAAAAGCATTCATCTTCTCAAAACGCTTTTGAAACTCCGGCTCCATGGCATAGAGCATTCCACTCTGGATGAGGGAGAAATCATCCGCCTTGGACTGCCAGACATTCTTTTCGTCCTGAGAGGCGGAATCTGCG
The DNA here is from genome assembly GCA_023614405.1 of Avena insularis. Taxonomy (NCBI): domain Eukaryota; kingdom Viridiplantae; phylum Streptophyta; class Magnoliopsida; order Poales; family Poaceae; genus Avena; species Avena insularis. Next base: position 228,907,894 of record CM042694.1, on the reverse strand, counting down.
GGCTTAGCCGGAAGCTCAGCCTCGATGACATAAGTCAACTTATAGGGGACTAGGAGGATCCTAAGATTGCGGAACCATGCGGTGAAGTTGGTTCCATCAGTTTTCAGCTTGTCCTTCTCGAGCAAAGTGCTAAGGTTGAAGGTGGGTGGGCGAGACATCTACAAAGGAATTTGAAAAGTATTTAGACTATGTTCATAATAATGAGTTCGAATTTTAATAAAGGAACTCCCACTTAAACGAACATCCCTCTACTCGTTTAGTGATCACATGATCCCTATCCCCTGCACCTCCCTCGATCATCACGGCCATCAGTGTAGTATCAAAGGTGGACATTCTCTAATGTCGATCACATCAACCATGTGATTCATGCTCGACCTTTTGGTCTCTTGTATTCCGAGGCCACGCTTCTCTAGCGTGCTAGGCTCGCCAGTCCTAACTCGTGTGTATTCACAGTGCAACATGGCTTGCACCCACTGTATGCGAACGTAGATATGTCTGACCCCCGATCATTACGGCCGGCCTCATACCGAAGAACTTTCTTGGTGGTGCACACATAAGGGGAATACGATAACTGGAATACTATGAGGGATTATCTTATTATGCTACCGTCTAGTAGGTATACTAGCATAATAAGTAATACTTCTAAAGTAAAGTGTTATGACATGGTTACAGCTTTATGATCATCATCAACAGCTTCAATGAGAGTTTCATAAACTTGTCATTGCCATGTCATAATACTTGCCCCTATGCAATAACGAAGATAGATGCTTCTATATTGACTATTGCATGTTTTACGCGGCTTTAGGGCTTTTCGCAGTAGAACCCCTTCCCACCTACGAACGTCGATCCATAATATGGATTCAATGATTGCCGTTGTTCTTCCCTTTTTAGGGCCCTCCAGTGTCAATGCCATATCAACTACTGTAGAGAGACAGACACCCCGCTAAGCCACTTTGATTTGTGGACCAGTCTCGTGAATCACCACGTGAGGTTAGTTGGGGGCCGCTTCATCAAACAGTGCCGCGATATGAACAATAACACTAAAGAGGGTAGCAACTAGATAATCAATGCCCACATATTGCTATGTGTTCTATCCGTACGACATGTCTACCCATAAACCTGGCTCTGATACCACTAAAGGGTTCCGTAGCAGAAAACAAAAATTTTCTATCCACTCGAACACTAATACCAGGATCTATACTATGTAGACATAAGTAACGGAGAAGGAATATAGTATTCATACCTTTGTAGGGAGAGGCACGCCTTACGCAGGAAGGCGTATATTGATGAAGACGAGCAGCACCCCAAGTGTGGTGCCTCCGAAGTTCGTCACACGTCCGGTGTAGTGGACGTCAACAGGGCTCCGATCCAGCCAAGCAGGGGAAGAAGTAGATGCCGAATCGCCGATTACACGACGGTAGTGTGAATGTGGAGAACTCAACCACGAGGTCCTCCCCAATATTATGGGGAAGTCCTCAGCAGAAGAGAGAGAGAATGAGAGGAATGGGTGTGTTCCAAGGGGAAGGCGGGACCCCTTTATATATAGTAGGAGGGGCGCACCACCCAGGGGCCAGGTGGTGTGGGACTAATGCCCACACCCACCGACCACTATGGGGCAGCCGCCGGCCCCAGGTGGGCCCCACTGGGGTGGCCCACCAGCCCTAGGCCGGCCGGCCCCCTCTCCCTAGGCGCCTTGCCCACTTGGGCCTCCCCTCGGGTGAGGCCCATTAGCAATATAGTGCCTTTTAAAATAAAACAAAATAAAATATATATTTAATATTAATTCTCCAATTAACATTCAAATACACATATTATATTATTACTTCACCCCGGAACATCTTCCGGAACCCTTCTGATCTCCATCGGATGTTACCAAAACTATTCCGGTTTCTCTCTCTCTCTCTATTTCTCATACGATACCTCATCTACCCTAAGCGTCCCCACCCTTAAGCATGACATCCTTCGGTTCGGAAACACTCCGGACATGATAGAGACCACTCTCATATCAATGATCAATAGAGGGACCTGGATGGCCATGTGACCCCAATGTGTTTCACGAATTCAATCGCTCGAACCGTGAGATAGTCGTTCCCCATTCCCTTTGTCCTACGGTACCTAATTAATCCGAGACTTGATCTTCGGTATCCCTATACCTTAGTTCGATCTCGTTACCGATGAACTTGTTTTCTCGTTCTCATGTCATTGCATTCCATGAACTAGTCACATGCTTGGAAGCTTCATTAATGCAACGTCACCGAGATGGCCACATGTATCTGTCCGTTACATGGACTAGACAAATCCTGGTCTTGATATGTACTCCTCTACGCATTCCTTCGGAAAACCTGAGTGGCACCTTTTTGATCAACCTGTTACGAGATGATTCTTGATAACCATCTAAGCTTATTCCAGAATGGTGATTTGCATTACCTCACAGTCAAAGGATCGCGTTGCGAGGTTCTCTATGTTTTATCATCAATGGTGAACTTTGTAACTAGATCTCATTACGATATAACGGTTGGATGTTTGTCTATCATGTTATTCAACTAATAACATGACCACATTGTCAGTTGGCATAAATGCCCATGATCTTGAAACATAGATCATCCTCATGACCAATGAACTAGTTCACTAGAGGTAACTAGAGACACGGTTTGTTTAGATACCACACATGTATTAACGTTTCGTATTAACACAGTTATAGCACAGTATGAAACGCATTATGAACATACAGGAGGTATATCAAATAATGCACTTTATTATTTGCCTCTAGGGTATAACTCCTTCAGTCTCCTATATCTTCCATATGGTTTATATTTGACTATATGATCATGTTTATATATATGAGGTTATATAATCATATAGTGGAACACACACACTAGCATTTCCCATTTATATTCACTTATGTTTGTTTGCCATCTATTTCCTATGAGAAGCAAGCTTGTCCATTTTTGGTTTGGCCTTTATTCAAATCTGAATGTATGTAAGGATTATATGCCCATATGGACTTATAGTTGTTTTTACAAATATAGTGGTGGCATTTAATGACCATGCATGGCCCATGCAAATCTCCCTCTCATCTTCTTTTATTTGAATTCATTTGGATTTTTAGCGAGAAAGCTTGTTTGATTTGAATTCATCCAAGTTGGATCTAATTCTAATAAATCCCAATGATCATCTTACAATCCCCATCTTGGTATCTTATTGTTTCTTTTGTACAAGTGTTCTTTTGAAGCTTATTCACATAACTTGTTTTTAAAACAAACAAAATCAAATATAAAGAAAGTAAATAGAGGAAAGAAACCTACCTAATATAATGTACCCTAGTCCAAAACCCATCTAACCTAACCCTTCCCAAGCCGTGGGCATGCCATGTGCATGTGTAACATACCAAAACTTTAATCCAAGCTTATCAAGATCCAATTCATCAAACTTAGGGTTAACAAAAACTTTGCCAATTCAAAATAGGAAAGCATGCATGTGTATGTGCATTTAAATTAGGAGTTGATTTGAATTGCCATGGTTCTGTGATTCATTGCTTGTAAAATGATTCTTAGGTGAAATAAACATCATCTAGATCATCCCCAAACAAATCTCAAAGAAAAATAAATCAAAATGAATAAAAGAAGCAAAGGTCATTTGTGCCATTTTAATCAGCATGCCTACTTTGGATATTCCTAGTACTCAAAACTTAACAGAAACAAATGTGGATCTTTGCACCCCCTGATAGTACACATAATGAGGTACCAAGGCCCACTTTGTGATCTGCTAAAAACACTCAAATACTAATTTTAAATGGCAATTTAAAATTGAATCTAGTTCATATGGGAAGATCCCACTATTTCAAAAACCACTCAAACAAGCTCAATTTTCAAAACCCAAGCACCCATAGAGTCTCAAGCTTAGTACTAGCACACCCACCAAAAATCTTTTCAAAATTCAAAAGTAAAGTTCATGCGGCCATTTCATCAAACACCTTGTGGACAGAATTCAAACAAAACCAAATTCACTATTCTGAATAGTATCCTGGCCAAACTTGTCTCCCGTTTGACCCCCATTTGCTCCCATTGTCCCCTCTTGATCAAACCAGGACCTAACTAACCCATCCCCTACCCCCTATGGGCATGGCCACGCCAAGCCGAGCCCCAACTCGCCGGCCGACCATGCCATCACCCTAGCAGACCACCTCCCCCTCTCTCGCCATGTCTAGCAGCTAGCCAGCACCTCACTGCCACCCTCTGTCCCCTCCCCGAGCCAGGCCAAGCCATGGACCACTGCCAAACCGCCGTGCCATGCCGAGCTGTCAGCACGCCGAAAGCACCACCGACACGCGTGCCCAAGCCGCCGCTCGACCGCAGCCCATGCCCACCGCTCTGCCACGACCCAGGGAACATGCCGGACATGCCCGTTCGCCGCCCAACGCCTCACATCCACCGCTCGCCGTGGACCACCGCCGCCTCTGCTGCTCAGAGCGCCAGCTCCGCCTGACCGCATACCACCGCCCCTAAGCCCGCATTCAAGTCCTAGAGCACCACTAGGAGACCGCGTGTTGATCACTGCTCGCAGCCATGCCGCTAGCAGCCCGTAGCCATGTCGCCGCCGTCGCCTGGCCATGCCGTGCTGTCCCACCGTCGAGCCTATAAAAGGAGAGCACCCCTAGCCATTTGTAGCACACCACTCAACTCCCCTCACCTCACTGATCGTCCCACACCTCTAGCCGGAGCACGGGGAGCAGCAGTTCACCGGAATTGTACCGGAGCAGGCCGCCTCTGGAGGAGAAGGGCGCCGCTGATTACGACCACCCTCGGAGCTGCCTCGGCCGTCCCTGAGCTCGCCATCGACCACCAGTCTGTTTGCCCGCCTCACCATCATTGCTGGAGCCCTGGTACGCCCCCTATGCACCCCCACTGAGCCGCTAGGGTTAGAGGTCGCCGGCGACAGGTCCTTCGTCGACGATGATCCCCAGCCGTTGATCCCTACTCTAATCCAACGCTCCACATCGCCCCGTACCTCTTCGTGCGTTATGAGCCGCTGACTGGTGGACCCCTCCTGTCGGCTGAGCCCCGCGCCACGAAGTGACACTGGGCCGGACCGTTAGCGTTTCCCGCGCGACCCAATTAGTTTGAAATAGGATTTTTCTTTTTAGTTTAAACTTAGTTTTGTCCCCTAGTTTGAAAATCAATTTAGAGAGATTTACAAATCCAAATGAAGTGATTCCAATTTTGTTGGAAATCTACTGAAAAGATCTACCCAAGCCCGTTGGATTTAATTCAATTAGAGTTATAGATCTCTCCTAGTAAAAATAATAAAATAGAAGCATGTGCACCTTGCAACATTTTTATAAAATCAACCAAGATAGATTTTGAGTTGATTCGAACTCTCAAAAATCACATTTCATCATAACTATCTGAATATGTAATAATATTAAGGTTTACACGCAGTGACTTTGGACTAGTACCAAAATAATGCTATATAGGCATTTCTAGTCACTTTAAATCATTAAATAATGAACTTAAACCAAAGTAATTATGATCCAACCCTTAAATTACATTCCCACATGTTAGAATATGTGGTGATGACATGTGTCCACATGATCCCATATTTTAAGTGGTGAATATTAAATCTTAGTTAATTTTTCAATGAGTAGAAATTACTTTTCTAAAATAAAAAGGAGGAAACTATTGAATAAAACTTGTGATGCTTGTGATGATAATAGATCATCAATTGTGTGCCTTAGAGTACTAAGTAGACTAGTTAAGTATTGTTTAGTGATTGTGTAGTCCGTATGCATTTATAGAAGATAGTACCGACCAAGCTTACGAGGAGGAGGAGTTCTACCAAGAAGAAGAAGAAGAAAACTTCAACCACTGCACCAACGAAGGCAAGCTATTATTGGCAAGATAACCCTTGCAAAACTTACTTTAGCAAGCCACCATTAACAATGCAAGCTAATCCTTGCAATCTAGATAACCCAAGCAAAGATGCTTTAGGCATGCTTTGATCATGCCACTTGGACTAGTATTTACCCCAAGTCTTACTTTCAAGCTTTACTTCCTTTACTTGACACAAAGTCCCTTACTTGTTTTGAAGGTAGCATAAAGAGTATAAAACTTGACCTATTTAGATAAGCTTTAGATGTCATTTTATGGCATGAGATTGAACCCATCATCTTTCCACCTTAGTGAACACTCTTAACTTAGTAGTTTAGAGTAGATCAAAACTTGAGTCACTTTAGATGGGAACACTTGGTGAAAATGAATTATGAAAACCTTGGAATGATGAGTCATTCTATTGAGATGTTTTGACATGTGTTGAGAAACACAAATGGTTATGATGATGAAAATGTTGAGGCATGAGCCTTAGACCTTCTATAAAACTAATGGTTGGATTCGGATGCGATACCATTCCAAATTTACCGTAGAACCACACTACCTGAATTGGGTAAGGCTTAGCCGAAAGTTTATGTGCATTAGTATTAGTTCCCTCGCGGGAGAGGTTTGAGCTGAGGCTACCTCTCAATGTTGTCCACCTATGCAGTGCCCAAGATGAGAGATGGTCATGGTTGGGAGGCCATGCTCATAGGAGAGGTGCTTATACTAGGGTGTGTAAAGGGAAGGTTATGTTTGATTATCTACATACTAAGTATGATGATTCAGGGTTATCCCTGACAGATGTATCGAATCTTGTGGTGAAAGTGTACGACCTCTGTAGAGTGTCAAACTATTCGAATAGCCGCGTCCGCGGTTATGGACAATTGGAATGCCATGCTGTTTCGTTGTCAGATGTTTTAAAAACAACTTATGAAATGAATGATGAATCTTGACTTGACCACAACAGAGTTGTGTTTATGATAATAGCTTCCCAACTTAAGTGATTCTAGAACTTTATTTGGTCTTTCTTTGCTTCAGAACTCAGCTTAGGTTTCAAACTTAACTTTATAGTTAAACTTAGATTTAGCACTTTAACTTAGCACCATACTAATTGTTGGTGGTAGTTTGCGAGTACTTAAAGAGTACTCATGGCTTTTGTCCCTGGCTATTCTCATGGCTAGACTATGAAGGAGACTATCAAGATGATGGCCAGCAGGACGGCTATGATAACTAGGACTATCTGCCTTCGTCAGCATTGCCTGTGCCCCTGAAGATGGACCCCACTGCTACGCTTATCTTTTATTTCCGCTGCTTGTTGTATTAAGACTGGACATGAGATCCTTATTTGTGTAAGACCTTATGTATGGTTTGTAATGGATGATGTACTGTGATATCCAATCCGTTATGTCTCGCCAAAATGGTAATCCTAGGATTGTGAGGTATGGCATAACGGGCATCTGGGATTAAAAATCCGGGTGTTGACAAGTTGGTATCAGAGCCATCCTGACCATAGGAGATCCTAGTTAGAATGGACGTCCAAACAAAAACTTAGTTTCAAAACCAACGTGAGTATTTATGAAAAACTATTTCCTCTCTTATCCTTGGGAATTCATTCTTTCTCAAAAACTCATGTTCCTCAAAATTCTTACATTACTACCTAAAATCTGACACACTTGATCACTTCACTAATTTCCTCATCCTTAATTCTTGTAGATGGAGACTCAGTTCAGCAAGTTCTATTAGTTGGGAAACGGAGGTCAGCTGATCTTCGAGTGGGATCTGGATTCACTGTCGGAGTTACTGGGACGCCCACATCCGGAGTTTCTTGGAGCTCAACTTCCGAGACCCCCAGGAGGAGACTTACAGTGGCTAGTCACCGTGGATCTTAGAGGAAGCATCGAAGCACCAACTTCTGGGAGAATTCAGTTCTCTGTGAGAGAGAACAACTGGCTAGATGGATTAGCCAGGGCAATGCATGAAGCTCTCGCATGTCTATGTGCCCTTAGTGTCAACCAACTCCAAGGAACCCGTTTTGCTCACTATGCAAGACGTGACTTCATGGGAATGCCGATGGAGATGCCAAGTCACCCAGAGTTGAGGCGTCAAGTGGAGAATCTTGACTTCTTGCTGCACGACAGACAGCAGGAACTGGACAATGCCAGACAGTTAGCCAACCAGAACCATGCCATTGCCGACCAGAAGGCCCAGACTTTCGCACTGCTCATCCAAGATCGCCAGTCTCTTTGCCGCCAACGTGCAAAGAAGGATCGCACCATCGCCTGTCTTCGCAAGAAGGTGGCCGACCTCGAGAAGACCGTCAAGGAGCAGGAAGCTCAGCTTGCAGCCAAGGAAGAAGAAGATGAGGGTGAAGACATCCAGGGAGACATGGATTCTTACCTCAGCAATGATGATGACTTTCTGGAGGAGGATGTTGTGGATTTCTACACTGACGATGAGGACTCCGACTTCATCGATGATGAGTAGATGCACTAGAGCACTGTCGTAGCATGAGATATATCGGTCCCACTGTATCGTAGCTTGCAGAATGGTTCTTCAAACCATCTATTTTCCCTTTGATTGTTGTGGTGTGTGTTGTATCATGTGCTTGTTTGCATGAATGAAATGAAGTTAGTTGCCAAACCTGAGTCAAACTCAAAGTTTTTAGCTTGAAATCAAAACCATGAACCTTAGAACTTTCCCTCTTACCCCTTTATCTACCTCAATCTTCAGATGACTCGTGGAAACCAAGGAGGGAGCAGCTCGTCGCAAGACCCAATGTTGCAGATCTTGCAGAATCTCATCGCAGACTGTGAAGCAAGCAGGGCAGAACGCCAAGCCAACTTAGCAACATTGCAGCAGATCGCCCAGATGGCCCTCAATAACCAGAATCATGGACATCAGGATCACCATGGATCCAAACTCAAAAATTTTCAGAATACCAATCCCCCAATCTTCAACCAATCTGAAAACCCGTTAGATGTGGATGACTGGTTGCAGACGATGGAAAACAACCTAGAAGTTGCAGGGGTTGATGAAAACAAGAAAGTTCTCTTCGCCACCCACTATCTGGCAGGAGATGCAAGAGCGTGGTGGAACAGTATCCGCCTGATGAACCATGGTCAAGTTATGACGTGGGAAGCATTCAAAGTCAAGTTCAGCCGCACCCACGTGCCGCAAGGTTTAGTCACCTGAATGAGGGATGAGTTCCAAGAATTGAAGCAAGGAAGAATGACTGTGGTGGAGTACCATGACAGATTCCTGTCACTTGCCAGATATGCACCTGATGAGATCAACACAGAGGCAAAGAAGAAGGAGAGATTCTTGAACGGACTGCATGATGAGATGCAGACTGTCCTTGTCAACATCCATTTTCAGGATCTCGAAGAGCTAGTCGACTCTGCCATTCAGATGGAAGGGAAGATTAATCAAGCAAACGACAACTGCAAACGTCGTATGATGCAGCAATCAGGATCCAGCAGTCACCAGAAGTACCGTCCCAACCCCTCACCAGGATATGCACCAAGGAACAATCGACCCCCAAGGTCTCGCCCAAGCTACCCCAACCATAGCGGAGGCACTGTGAAGTCCGGAGGAAACAATCACAACTCCGGCAACGCCAACAATTTCAACCATGCACCTCCCAAGAACAACAACAACAACAACACTGCACCTAGAACTGGCAGCAATGTTGTGCCTGTCGTAGCCAAGGACAAGTCCCAAATCACTTGTTTCGAGTGTGGAGTGAAGGGTCACTATTCCAATGAGTGTCCCAAGAAGACTGCCGCCACTGCCAATGTGAATGCCCCAGCTCAACAGCAGCATCGTGTCCAACCAGGGAGAAGATTTGCCCCAGGGAACCCTCACAACCGCAACGGTCGTCTCTTCCACATGAACGCCGAAGAAGCCCAAGAAGCTCCAGATGTAGTGCTGGGTATGTTTTCTGTCAACTCAGTTTTAGCAAGAGTATTGTTTGATTTTTAGCAAGAGTATTGTTTGATTCGGGAGCATCGCATTCATTTGTCACCGAAGAATTTTCCTGCACTAGTAAGATTCACCCAACCAACTTGAAGCATGTCATGATAGTTCAAATCCCCGGTTTAACTACAAAAGCTAGAAAAATTTGCAAAGCTGTACCTATCAGAATACATGGGATAGATTTTTACGCCAACCTAATTGTACTTGGAACCAAAGGATTGGAAGTAGTACTAGGTATGGACTGGATGTCAAGGCATAAAGGACTGATAGACTGTGCTAAGAAAGCCATCACCATGACCAGTAGTTCTGGAGTAAGAGTAGAGCATATATCTGAAACCTTACCTCGTCAATTCAAGTGCAACAAGAGTCTAGCCCTACCCACCATAGACCAAGTCAGAGTAGTCTGTGAATACCCCGACGTATTCCCAGATGAATTGCCAGGTATGCCCCCGAATAGGGATATTGAGTTCATTATCAAACTAATCCCCGAAACCGGACCCATAGCCCAGAGACCCTATAGCATGAACCCCTCAGAGTTAGTGGAACTGAAAAAGCAGTTGGATGCCATGTTAGCAACAGGCTTGATTTAGCCAAGCGCTTCGCCATGGAGATCACCAGTGTTATTCGTCGACAAGAAAGATGGAGGAAATCGTTTGTGCACAGATTACCGAAAGTTGAATGACGTCACCATCAAGAACAAGTACCCCTTGCCAAAGATAGATGATCTATTTGATTAGTTGACTGGAGCCTAGGTATTCTCAAAGATTGATCTTAGGACTAGTTATCACCAACTTAAGATTCGTGCAACGGATATTCCAAAGACCGCCTTTACTACTCGCTATGGTTTATACGAGTATATGGTTATGTCTTTTCGATTAACCAATGCCCCTACTTATTTCATGAATCTCATGAATAAGATATTTATGAATTTCCTAGATAAGTTTGTAATTGTGTTTATCGACGACATCCTTATCTACTCCAAGTCAGAAGAAGAGCATGAGAAACATCTGAGAATCATACTAGAAACCCTAAGAGAGCATCAGTTATATGCCAAGTTCAGCAAGTGTGAGTTTTGGCTGAAAGAAGTAGGATTCCTAGGACATATTGTGTCTGCCGGAGGAGTCTCTGTTGATCCCGCCAAGATCAAAGATGTCGAAGAATGGGAAGCCCCAACCACTCAAACCCAAGTCCGTGCATTTCTCGGGTTAGCGGGATACTACCGCAAGTTTGTCGAAGGATTCTCGAGCATCGCCAGACCCATGACCCAATTTTTGAAGAAGGACAAGAAGTTTGAATGGACAGACAAGTGTGAAGCCAGTTTTCAGGAGCTAAAGAAGCGATTGATATCAGCCCCAATATTGATCATGCCAGATATCAAGAAGCCGTTTGATGTATATTGTGATGCATCCAAGATTGGTCTCGGATGTGTATTGATGCAAGAAGGCAAAGTCATCGCGTAGCTGTCTCGACAACTGAAGCAGCATGAGCAGAACTATCCGACCCATGATCTTGAATTAACAGCCGTAGTTTTGGTAATGAAGACATGGCGTCATTATCTGATGGGTAATCGCTGTGAGATTTACTCGGATCATAAGAGCTTGAAGTATATCTTCACTCAGAAGGAGCTGAATATGAGGCAAAGGAGATGGATAGAGTTAATCAAGGATTATGACCTTGACATTCACTATCACCCTGGCAAATCCAATGTGGTAGCGGATGCTCTTAGCAGATTGTCATGTAGGCTTAACACCATGATCAAGGAGAAGCAACCAAGTTTGTATGAAGAGTTGGAGCAGTTCAGGACTGAGGTAGTTAGCAAAGGATTCTTAGCTAGCATTGAACTTCAACCCACTTTGATTAGCCAAATCAAGGAAGCCCAGAAGGGGAATGAAAGTATCGAAGGTATCAAACATCGTATTGGTACATGAAAGGTACCTGGATTCACTGAAGACGAAGAAGGAGTTCTATGGTACAAAGTACGTATCTGTGTGCCAGTAGATTCGGAGCTGAAGCAAGTTATCATGAAGGAAGCTCATGATACTCTCTATTCTATCAACCCCGGAGGAACGAAGATGTATCAAGATTTGAAAGAGCAATTTTGGTGGCACAAGATGAAGAGGGAAATCGGAAGCTACATCGCCAAGTGTGACATCTGTCAAAGAGTCAAAGTAGAGCATCAGAGGCCTACATGACTGTTGCAACCATTGTAGATTCCGGAATGGAAATGGGATTCCATCGGAATGGACTTTATCACCGGTTTGCCTACTTCGAGTAGGGGAAATGACTCAATCTGGGTCATAGTTGATAGACTATCCAAGGTAGCTCACTTTATACCTGTCAAGACTACCTACCAGAGTGCGAAGCTAGCAGAGTTGTACATTGCAAGGATTGCTAGTCTGCATGGAACCCCCAAGACCATAGTATCAGATCGAGGAACCCAGTTTACCTCGAGATTTTGGCAGAAAGTCCAGGAAGGATTAGGAACCAAGTTGAACTTCAGCACCGCGTATCACCCATAAACAGATGGACAGACTGAGAGAGTCAACCAGATCTTAGAGGATATGCTTAGAGCTTGTGTGTTATAATACGGCTCAAAATGGGAAGACTGCTTGCCTTTCGTAGAATTCTCATATAACAACAGTTATCAAGCTAGTTTGCAGATGGCACCATTTGAATTCCTATACGGAAGAAAGTGTCATACCCCTTTGAATTGGTCGCAAGTAGGAGAGAGTCAGATCTTTGGACCTGACATTCTCTGAGAAGCTGAAGAGAAGGTTCACAAAGTCCGTGAGCACCTCAAGACCGCCCAATCCAGACAGAAGAGTTATGCTGACAAGAGAAGAAGAGACCTGACTTTCAATGTCGGAGATTATGTATATCTCAAGGTTTCGCCGTTGAAAGGAACCCACCGCTTTAGTTTGAAAGGAAAGTTAGCCCCCAGATATATCGGGCCATTCAAGATTCTGAACCATTGAGGAGAAGTATCGTATCAACTGGAACTGCCTGAAGAGATGTCAGCCATCCACAATGTGTTCCATATCTCGTTACTTCGCAAATGCTTGGAAGTGCCAAAAAAGACAGAAGTTTTCAAGAATATCGATCATAGAGCTGTGGAGATCAACAATGACCTGACATATCGTGAAGTGCCCATCCGTATCTTAGAAGAAGCCTACAGAACCACCAGGACCAGGAGCATCAAGTTTCTCAAGATTCAATGGAGCAACCATACCGAGGAGGAAGCCACTTGGGAGCGTGAAGATCACATTAGGACAGAGTTCCTAGATCTCTTTAGTTCCTAGTTTTCTTTGTAAATCTCGGGATGAGATTTTGTTTAAGGGGGAAGGTTTGTAACATCCCAAAACTTTAATCCAAGCTTATCAAGATCCAAATCATCAAAATTAGGGTTAACAAAAACTTTTCCAATTCAAAATAGGAAAGCATGCATGTGTATGTGCATTTAAATTAGGAGTTGATTTGAATTGCCATGGTTCTGTGATTCATTGCTTGTAAAATGATTATTAGGTGAAATAAACATCATATAGATCATCCCCAAACAAATCCCAAAGAAAAACAAATCAAAATGAATAAAAGAAGCAAATGGTCATTTGTGCCATTTTAATCAGCATGCCTACTTTGGCTATTCCTAGTACTCAAAACTTAACAGAAACAAATGTGGATCTTTGCACCCCCTGATAGTACACATAATGAGGTACCAAGGCCCACTTTGTGATATGCTAAAAACACTCAAATACTAATTTTAAATGGTAGTTTAAAATTGAATCTAGTTCATATGGGAAGATCCCACTATTTCAAAAACCACTCAAACGAGCTCAATTTTCAAAACCCAAGCACCCACAGAGTCTCAAGCTTAGTACTAGCACACCCACCAAAAATCTTTTCAAAATTCAAAAGTAAAGTTCATGCGGCCATTTCATCAAACACCTTGTGGACAGAATTCAAACAAAACCAAATTCACTATTTTGAATAGTATTCTGGCCAAACTTGTCTCCCATTTGACCCCCATTTGCTCCCATTGTCCCCTCTTGATCAAACCAGGACCTAACTAACCCATCCCTACTCATTTCTATGGGCCATGCCAAGTCGAGCCCAACTCAACCCCAACTCCATGCCATCACCCCAAAACTACCTCTCCTCTCTCTGTCTGTCTAGCCAAAGACCTCATCGCCACCCTCTCCCCTCCTCCAAGCTAGGCCAAGCCATGGACCATGCCGAGCACGCGCAGAAGCGCCATGCCGACATGCGTGGCCAAGCCGCCGCTCGACCGCAGTCCGCGCCCACCGCTCCGCCACGACCCAGAGAACACGCCGGACATGCCCGTTCGCCACCCAACGCCTCACAGCCACCACTCGCCATGGACCACCGCCGGCTCTGCCGCTCAGAGCGCCAGCTCCGCCCGACTGCATACCACCGCCCCTAAGCCCGCATTCAAGTCCTAGAGAACCACCAGGAGACTGCGCGTCGATCGCCGCCCGCAGCCATGCCGCTAGCAGCCCGTAGCCATGTCGCCACCATCGCCTGGCCATGCCGCGCTGTCCTGCCGTGGAGCCTATAAAAGGAGAGCACCCCCAGACATTTGCAGCACACCACTCAACTCCCCTCACCTCACTGATCGTCCCACACCTCTAGTCGGAGCACGGGGAGCAGCAGTTCATCGGAATTGCACCGGAGCAGGCCACCTCTAGAGGAGAAGGGCGCCGCTGATTGCGACCACCCCCGGAGCTTCCTCGACCGTCCCTAAGCTCGCCATCGACCACCAGTCCGTTTGCCCGCCTCACCATCATCGCTGGAGCCCTGGTATGCCCCCTATGCACCCCCACTGAGCCGCTAGCATTAGATCTCGCCGGCGATAGGTCCGTCGTCGACGACGATCCCCAGCCGTTGATCCCCACTCTAATCCAACACTCCACATCGCCCCGTACCGCTTCACGCGTTATGAGCCGCTGATTGGTGGACCCCTCCTGTCAGCTGAGCCTCACAAGTGGAGTGACACACTGGCCGGCCTGAAGCTTCCCACGACCCATTTAGTTTGAATTAGGATTTTTCTTTTTAGTTTAAACTTAGTTCTATCCCCTAGATTGAAAATAAATTTAGAGAGATTTACATATCCAAATGAAGTGATTCCAATTTTGTTGGAAAGCTACTGAAAAGATCTACCCAAGACCGTTGGATTTAATTCAATTAGAGTTACAGATCTCTCCTAGTAAAAATAATAAAACAGAAGCATTTGCACCTTGCAACATTTTTATAAAATCAACCAAGATAGATTTTGAGTTGATTCCAACTCTCAAAAATCACATTTCATCATATCTATCTGAATATGTAATAATATTAAGGCTTACACGCAGTGACTTTGGACTAGTACCAAATTAATGCTATATAGGCATTTCTAGTCACTTTAAATCATTAAATAATGAACTTAAACGAAAGTAATTATGATCCAACCCTTACATTACATTCCCACATGTTAGAATATGTGGTGATGACATGTGTCCACATGATCCCATATTTTAAGTGGTGAATATTAAATCTTAGTTAATTTTTCAATGAGTAGAAATTACTTTTCTAAAATAAAAAGGAGGAAACTATTGAATAAAACTTGTGATGCTTGTGATGATAATAGATCATCAATTGTGTGCCTTAGAGTACTAAGTAGACTAGTTAAGTATTGTTTGGTGATTGTGTACTCCGTATGTATTTATAGAAGATAGTATCGACCAAGCTTACGAGGAGGCGGAGTTCTACCAAGAAGAAGAAGAAAACTTCAACCACTGCACCAACGAAGGCAAGCTATTATTGGCAAGCTAACCCTTGCAAAACTTACTTTAGCAAGCCACCATTAACAATGCAAGCTAATCCTTGCAATCTAGATAACCCAAGCAAAGATGCTTTAGGCATGCTTTGATCATGCCACTTGGACTAGTATTTACCCCAAGTCTTACTTTCAAGCTTTACTTCCTTTACTTTACACAAAGTCCCTTACTTGTTTTGAAGGTAGCATAAAGAGTATAAAACTTGACCTATTTAGATAAGCTTTAGATGTCATTCTATGGCATGAGATTGAACCCATCATCTTTCCACCTTAGTGAACACTCTTAACTTAGTAGTTTAGAGTAGATCAAAACTTGAGTCACTTTAGATGGGAACACTTGGTGAAAATGAATTATGAAAACCTTGGAATGATGAGTCATTCTATTGAGATGTTTTAACATGTGTTGAGAAACAAAAATGGTTATGATGATGAAAATGTTGAGGCATGAGCCTTAGCCCTTCTATAAAACTGATGGTTTGATTCGGATGCGATACCATTCCAAATTTACCGTACAACCACACTACCTGAATTAGGTAAGGCTTAGCCGGAAGTTTATGTGCATTAGTATTAGTTTCCTCGTGGGAGAGGTTTGAGCTGAGGCTACCTCTCAATGTTGTCCACCTATGCAGTGCCCAAGATGACAGATGGTCATGGTTGGGAGGCCATGCTCATAGGAGAGGTGCTTATACTAGGGTGTGTAAAGGGAAGGTTATGTTTGATTATCTACATACTAAGTATGATGATTCAGGGTTATCCCTGACAGATGTATCGAATCTTGTGGTGAAAGTGTACCACCTCTGCGGAGTGTCAAACTATTCGAATAGCCGCGTCCGCGGTTATGGACAGTTGGAATGGCCATACTGTTTCGTTCTCAGATGTTTTAAAAACAACTTATGAAATGAATGATGAATCTTGACTTGACCACAACTGAGTTGTGTTTATGATAATAGCTTCCCAACTTAAGTGATTCTAGAACTTTATTTGGTCTTTCTTTGCTTCAGAACTCAGCTTAGGTTTCAAACTTAACTTTATAGTTAAACTTAGATTTAGCACTTTAACTTAGCACCATACTACTTGTTGGTGGTAGTTTGCGAGTACTTAAAGAGTACTCATGGCTTTTGTCCCTGGCTATTCTCATGGCCAGACTATGAAGGAGACTATCAAGATGATGGCCAGCAGGACGTCTATGATAACTAGGACTATCTACCTTCGTCCGCATTGCCTGTGCCCCTGAAGATGGACCCCACCGCTACGCTTATCTTTTATTTCCGCTGCTTGTTGTATTAAGACTGGATCATGAGATCCTTATTTGTGTAAGACCTTATGTATGGTTTGTAATGGATGATGTATTGTGATATCCAATCCGTTATGTCTCACAAAAATGGTAATCCTGGGATTGCGAGGTATGGCATAACGGGCATCTGGGATTAAAAATCCGGGTGTTGACAGCATGTACCATGGGATCCTCTCTCCCTTGGTTCCTTTTAACCAGCCCCAACACCACACCACAATCCCCTAGTCCCCTCCCTCTCACGTGGTGCCACCCTCAAGCAAAAGAGAGAGAGTAGAGAAGCCCAGCTGTGTCCTCCTCTTCCTCTACTTTTGGCAAAGAGAAAAACCCTAACCATCATGTGCTCCTCCCCCTCTTCATTATCCCACCTAACCAGCTACCCAGATCCCCAGATCGCATCTAGGAGTGCCTAGCCACCATCTTCATTCTCCTCCCTCCCCTAGATCACCTTTCCATGGCATGGCACCCCACAAAACCTAGATTTGACCACCACCTCTCCCAGGCAACCTAGAGTTTTCCAACGCATGACAAGTGCTTTAGCAGACTCCCCTGCTTCCTCTACCTCACCCACGGTAGCCTAGTACCTGTCTGACCTCGTCGGAACCGGAGGAGAAGGGTAGACCGGATCACACCAGGAACTCATGGTCGCTAGCTCCCTGGTAGATCACCGTGACCTCGAACTTGACCGGCTACACCGACACTCTCCTAGTGTGCGCCCCGTTCCCCCAGACAAGATGGCTCCTTCTCTAGTGACATGTACCGCCGCTGCCACCCGTCGAACGATCTTCATGCATCGCCTCGAACACCCGCGTGTCGTAGACCACCTCACCGTCGGCCTCCCCACAAGCTCATGCGAGTCGTGGGCCACCATAGCACTTCCCAAGTCCTCCTAGATGCAGCCGCCCACCGCCGCCTCACCGTGTCATCATGCTGCTTGTTGTCACGCCAGCATGTGCCCCGCTCACCGCGCGTGGTTACAGCAGCAGCAACTCGCCTCTATAGACACAACGGTCAACCCAAACCCCTATGTTCCTAGAGCTTTTCTTACCGCCACAGTCAGCCTCGGTCATAACTCATAACACCATACATGTAGCTCTTGATCTCCTCTTTGTTTTTGGTTTTTACGACATCCAATTTGGAGGACTGAGCAAGACGATAGCTTCAGCAAAGATCTGCTCAAAACCCTGTCTCTGAATGCGTTCGGGAATTTTGCCTGAATCGCTCATATTCATCATGCTTTTCCGGTGCCTATGGTATTCCTTCAACTTTTCTCCAATGAAAAAAAGTTGTAGCCCTACCCTTCCTCTCCAATTTTGGTTTTTGTGGCACGCCCAAAATCTTCTCGGCTTCGTTGCCATGTCCATTCGAGCTCAGGGCGATTTCAACTAGACGTTTTTCTTCGTATTCAGTTTCGTTAGATAGCCGCGGGACATTTTGCTCATAGCCCCCTACCTTTTTCAGAATGTCATTCCATAGCCTAGCTCCACCACGTGTCGGCTCCTAGCAAACCCCGCCTCGTCAGCACAGTCAACCCCGCAGCTCGACCAGTCGGTCTCTGCGGCCAGGTTTGGCTATGTACAAAAAGTCCCCGAGTATTTTCTCAAATTTCAAATAAAACCAGAATATGAATTTGTATCAAATATAATTCATAACTTTTATATGAATTTGAATTTGCAATAAAACTTAATATGAAATATGTTTTGTTTTTAATGTTAATTCAAATCTTTAGTCAAATATTTTCATGATTCAAACTAGTCAAACCTTTAACTTTGACCCTAATTTGAATTAATAATTGTTTTAAATTCACATTTTCAAATAATACAAATAATATATGTTTTTGAATCAGAAAAAACATGAGGATTATGAATCTGCTATTAAAATATTATTTGAGCAATTTAAAATTTCAAAATGATTTAAATACTATTAAATGCCTATTTATTTAATAAATCATAACTTTAATTCCATTAATTCAAATTCGACAAATAATATGTCTAGATCGATTAGCGCGATGAGCCTGTTCTAACTATGCATTCCATGAAATCATTTGAAGCATGCATCATATAAATATTAAATATTCAGAACTGTTTATGGGAGCAAAACATGCTTAAATAATTAATTAAAGTGCTTTATTATTGTTTCGACACCTCACCCATGCCATGATATATTATATCATGTAAGTATGCATCATTCCATCATGGCATACCTTATTTGCTTGTTGCATATAATCATATGATTGCGCACTTTATTTATTATGGCCCTTTGTGTGTTTGGCTTTTATTACGGATAAACGTCGAGCAAGGGAAGCATCAGGAGAACCAAGAGTACCACCCGGATCCCGGTTACCCTACTGCTGATCTGATAGGCAAGCAATTTCCCATGCTTTCATACATGTAGCACCTATGCTTCTATCTTATTATTGCATCATTGAGTCACGATTGTATTAAATTGGAATCCTAAGTATTGTATAACCTTTTGATACCTTTGATCCAGATTCACGGATGTAGTGTAATAGCGTTTTCCCTAGAATACCTAGGTTTAATCGAACCTCAGAAAGCAATGCTAAAAGGAAATAAAAGGACACGTCTACAAGACTTTGTTTGTTCTTTTTACCTTAGTTTACCAGACCAATCTAGTTTAGTTTATAATGGGTTGAATCAATGGATAGAGATAGGCCAGGGTTGAAGATCCACCTGCAACCGCACATCATATGGGATAAAAGATAATAATAATAAGCATAGTCATGTGTAATGTTTGAACGGAGATAATCACTTGTGGGCAACACATCCTAATATACTAGAGTCCCCGTGATGCAGCGGGTATATCAATAGTATTTTAATCCAACCGAGTGCACACCGAAGCAACGGGCTACAAATAATTATTAAGTGTAAAACACAGATCAAAGCTTTAAGTGGTGATGTTGTTGTGATCCCGAATGGGCCGCTAAGCGGAGACCGTACTACCCTTTCTATCACTGGGTTCCTATGAAATCGCTGCTAGCCAAGTATCTCACCTCAAGCCTTTATCAATCTATGGCATCTTGGGTACCTACAAGTCCATAGATCAAGACACGACACAAATAAACAAAAGATACAAATCTCAATTGCAATCAAAATACAATACTCCCAAATTCTAGATGCACATAATCGCTATGAGGTTTCTCCCCAACCCGCAACCCGTGAGGACTACTCACTCATAACAAATAGATCAGAGATAGAAAACATCATGCAAATACTTAGATTGAAATCAGATATTCTTACAATGGTCGCCAAATCACAACGAGATCTAAAGTACAAAGCAATGGCTATGGCTAGTGGATGGGATAGATGGTGGAAGTGATGAACAATGGTGTGGATCTCCTTTGGTGGTGTTGTGATGTAATCTGAGAATGGCGGCCCTCTGGCCGACGGCTAGAGCCTCAAAATATATAGACGTCTTCATGAAAGTTGTAGGTTTTGACGACGTGATGCCAATGCCACCTGGTATGGGCAGACGGTACAGGCGGGCCTTGGCCGTACCAGTGATCGTTAGGCGTGTTGACTCCCTAGAATAGCTTCCCAATTACTCGGTCGTGTGGACTTACTAAAAAACCTTCATTATGACTCCTTATTTCGCATTAAAACCATGATTTCCTGCACAACATAATTCAAAGAGAGGTTTTGCATATCTTTGCAATTATTAGTCATTAGTGGCAAGGATTCAGAGTTTCTTGGAAATTGCTTGACCAAAAACAATGTTTAAACATAGTGGAAGATGGCTAATGTTGGAGCCGTCAACTTCCCCAAAGCTCAAACCTTGATCGCCCTCGAGCAAGAGGAAACAAGAGAACTATAAGGAATTCAACATTTAAACTTGAAACGATGAGAATAAGAATTCACTTGCGGTTGGTAGTCATATGTGCTCAACACTTCATTCATTTGCAAGGCTTATCAAAGTTAGAGAGATGACAAGAATACTATACAAGATTCGGTAAGTCAAGATAATCAAAGTAAAGTTTATTATAAGTATATGTAACTAGAAGTGTAGCAATCAATCCAATTCTTCTAATTAACTCTCAGCTTGCCAAGGAACACTAGGATGTTTAAATAACATAATTGAGTAAGAGAGTTTCATGTCCTAAGTAGTATAACAATGAAGTGTCTTATTTACACCCACATCAATAGATCAAGTCTATCAAAAACACTTCTAATCCATCATTGTTTTTCAAGAAAAACTCATAAAGTAGTAATGAGACCATGCCAGGGACTTGTTATGTGGATCCTCATAGATATCTTTTTTTCTTTTATTTTTTTCAAGGATCGCTGAATGTTTCTTTTGCAAGTGTTTGCACAACATTTGAGAGTACCAATACTTTTTCCCATGTATTGACAGGTATGCCACTCATGTCATCAACTCATAGACGAAATTCAGGGTTATACCATAGATCATTCAAAAGCTAGCGGAGTTGTTGGCATCCCAAAGGTGTGCATTAGAGACATAAAACAAAGTTGTCTCACTTCTTTCTCTTTTTTTTGAGCTACTACAGCGATTTGATCTACAAGGTTAGCTTTGGCATGCATCACAATTACAACTAGACTTTATTTCAATCAAACAACTCCTTTCATGAGTGTTGTCAAGACTATCAAAATATCTATGGGGTTAAGTATCTTCAAGGGTATACTCTCAAGACTATCATTCATCAAACAAGTCGTAAATTTCAGACTTTTCTTATTTTACTTGTTTGGCAATATTATTTCCAAGGCAAGACTCAGTTAACTAAAAGAACTAGAGCAAGATCTTCAACAACTAATCATCATACTAATAAAAAGCTTTACTCTAACCATATTAAATTACTTCCCACTAGCATGGCATCTTAGCAAATCAACCAACCTAGATAATCAAATCAAACTTCATAAGTGGGAGACATAGGACATAACTCTCATAAGTGGCTTCATGATCCTCTTCCTTATAGGGATGTGTTCCTTCAAAACTCAAACAAGGTTACTCTCATAATGATATTAAAGCAAAGAGACAAAGTGCGAATCTAGATTTACGAAAAAGGAAAAACAGAAAAACAAATGTGTATTTCAAGGATAGGGGTTAAAGAATAGAAAAGAACTTGCGACCAAGCAAGCGGTTTAAGAAAAGAAAAACAAATGAAAAACAAAAACGAAAACAAACTAAAAATGAAATAAAACTAAAAGGCAAAGGAAAAAAGCAAAGTATTGGAACAGGCCAACACGAGTGTTTCAAAGCTCCCAAGGAGCTGGAGTACAACCTCGTTATTACACAAGTAAATTTACCGAGGGAACACATCCCCAAGCTCGGGCTTTTGCAAGCCCTTTTGTTGCTCATTGTGGTGGCGGTGGATAATCTCCCACGTTCCATTGGCTGCTCCAATCATGGAACTAGGTGGCGAGGCTTGCAGTAGCATCTCGAAGGTTGATGGAGAGGTTCTTCATGTTTTGAATATTTCCTTCGAGTGCATAAATATCTTCATAGGTGGTGTAGTAGTTTGGTGCCTACTCATCTTGTTCGGGTCCTCCTTATTCTACTTCTTCATCTTCTCCTCCTCCCATGGGTATTTCTTGTTGGGGTAGATTAGCTTCAACCTGCGCGTCAAAACGCAAACATCCATCCTCGATAGAGAATAAACCGTTAGGCAAAGGAGCTAGGATCAAGTGATCTGCTCCAGGTATATCAAAGAAATATTTATCATGATTTTTAGAAATCATACCAAATGCTCTCAGAGTAGAGACCGGGACGGTGACTTCCTGTCAATGGTTGGATGTTACCTAGGTTGATGCAAAGTGCACGTGCAAAAACCATCACAACTCCTCCTCCGCATATGGGTCCTCGAGATTGAAGAGCCTGATGCTTAAGGAAAAACACGAGAAGAGCGCCCAAATTTGGTGTTAAGTTACAATTAATAATAGAAGCTTTTTCAAGGATCAACATGTCCTTCTCATTAACTATAGTAAACTCACCACGTGCCTGCAAAATGTTAGCAATCACATAGAATAAATATCGAATAACAGTGTGATCAATTTGGTTCCCCTCGGGAGTGTTTCCACGAATTTCATTAGATTAAAGTATTGTGAAGGGGAAGGATCTAAAATGAAAGTAGTTGTGCGCACATCAGTGATATTGTTGACAAACCCAAAGCATTGAGCCCATTGGCTGAGTGTTAAGGCGTACTCACAGTTCATAAGGCGGAACTTGATGCGATCAACTCCGGGCCTTTGTTCCTCGGTACAACCGTAAGGGTCCACTGTGTGCGTCAAGGTGCTGAAGAACTCAAGAGTCAAGTGGCGATACGTGTTAACATCCCAAAAGACAAAATCATACAGACCAACATTGTTGTAAAGTAAATCAAAATCAGCACGAATGCCAAGTTGGTTCAGGATATAAGGGCACGCCCACTTGGTGGACTTGATTTCTCGGACCTTGAGACGATTGAAACGGTTCAGCTGAAACTCCCCGGTGAACTCGATGCCAAGTGACTCGAGGGTCAACGTCTCAACGGATGGTGCGGAGGATTCCGCAACCATCTCACGTGTACGGCTCCTTGTGTTCATCTAAAAACAATAAAAATATGACAAAATAAATAAAATTGCTAATATTTTTTGGTCCAATAGAAACATACCATAAGTGATTCCCTACACTAACTAAAAAACAAACTCCTCTAAAATAATACTAGGCATGCTCAATATCAAGATTGAATCAAGAACAAGACTAAGTCTAGATAGGCAATGATGAAAGATTGAGTGAAGATTTTGCACAAATAAGTTGAGGATCGGAGGAGAATCATACCTTAGATCGAATGAGTGTGAGGAATTGAAGAAAGATTGAGTAAATTTCAAGATCCCAATAGAGGTGGTTTGGAGTTTGGAGGAAGAAGAAAGAGAAAGATTGGTTTTGGGGATTTTTAGGTTACCTCCTTGGGTGAATATGGCGGCCGTGGCGATATAGCCACGGCTCTACCGAGTCTCAGACGGTGACATACCTTGGGGCGATGACTACTCAAAGCGATGCACGCACACGGCTGCCACTGTACTACTGGTCGTTATCGGTTTGGTACCTTTGTTTGAAATCTAATGTTTATTCAAGGGTACGGTATGGGCACATGATACGGGAGCGTCCGACCGTACTAGTAGTCATTACGAGCACTGTTCCCTACGGCAAAAATCAGAATTTCTATCTTCCTTCGGCTTGATGTGGTACGGGCGCACGGTATGGTCCCTTCCGGTCGTACCAATGGTCATTAAGAGAACTATGAGATACAAAACTCATTTTTTATTAGAATCTCCGTATGTCTTGCACATCTTATCAAAGGACAAAATAACAGCAAATATACTACATAAAAATGAGCAATACTTCTTAGGCCATGTGTTAGTAAAATAAAATATAGAGGATTATGTTATTTCTTCTCCTCTTTCTAAAGGTCTTCTTGAACACTCTTTATCAAAAAACAAATAAAACTAAACAAAACTAACACAAAAGTATAACCTTTATTTCACATGGGTTGCCTCCCATGAAGCGCTTCTAATTAAGGTCAATCAACTTGATCCCGATGGCAATCACTTAGGTTTAAGAAGTGGAAGCCCCACTCCAAAATAGTTGGCTTTTAAAGTAATTACACCATCATCATCATTAGGCTTAGCCTTATTTTTCCTATGGAAGTGGACTATAAAAGTATCTCTAGATGGTAGCCCTATTCTCGCATTCCCCTCATGTAAATTAATCAAAGCTTTATAGTTCTTAGGAATGGCCTACCTAGAATTATAGGTGCTATGAGCTCTTCAGGCATGTTCACAATAACAAGATCAATAATAGAGGGACTACCTTTAATTTCAACAACTATATTTTCTTTGATCCCAACAGCTTGTTTATAAGTTGAATCAGCTAGATGGTGTCTCAGTTTAGTAGTAACGAATGACCCCAAGTTTAATTTGTCGAATAAGCTTTTGGAAATTGTTGAGACGCTTGCACCAAGATCACAAAGTGCGGATATCTCATTGACTACCAACTTGATTTTAATAGTGGGCTGAAATATATCATCTAGCTTAGCTAGAAGCTTATCAGCTAGTCTTTTATACTCCATCACTAAATATCAAACTTTAGATGCTACTTGTTGTATAAATTGTTGGTACATAGCATTGTTACCTTGTTCTATACCTAGATTCTTCACGGTGATCATCTTTAGTAGATCTTCCATGGTATATTCCGGTGTTGGCGCGTTGCTATAACCCAGCTCTTCAGGTTTCTCTTCATTGGTTACCACCCTCATCATCTTGAGGTCTTCTACCAGATTTGGCTCGGGTTTTCCAGCAAACTTTGCTAGTATGAGAGCTTGGATCTTAGCTATCTTACCTAGCTGAGCCTCCACGGTCTTTGTCCTTTCCTATAGAGCATGCACATCATTTTTAATTGCAATGGACTGGTTAGATAATTTTCCTGTACTAATTTCATGGTTCTCTGTGATTTTAATAAGCATATTATTTTGCTCGGTTTGATCTTATATAAAGGTTCTAACAGTTTACTCAAACGAGAGATTGCCATGATTTGCTCCATCAGTGTTATCATAATTATTATAAGGAGGTCCTTCATGATTAGAATGATATTTTTTAACATTGGAAGCATAATTATTTTTCCATGCAGGATTAAAAGGAGTGCGAGCTATAAAATTAACATCGGTAGCTATAGCATTAACTTGGGTATCTTCTTTACCCTTTACTGTACTAAGCAGCTCGTCTACCTTAGATGTAAGCTCTTCATTATTTACCTCGGTAATTGAACTTAATCTCTTTGAGATTCTTCCACATGCCATTGGGCATGGTTGTTTTGCATATCATCAAGTAACTTGTTTGCAACACTCACTTGCTTTCCCATGATTGTTCCTTTTGTAGCAGTATCTATCATAGACTTAGACATTGGGTTAAGACCATTATAAAACAAATGTAATATAAGCCACTCTTCCATCCCATGACTAGGATGGTTCATTACGGCTTCTTTCATCCTTTCCCACTCAAGTGCTAGTTGGCTCACAGTCTTCTTGTCTAAAGCTTGTAATGTTGGATCTTAGCTGCATAGTTTTAGCTGGGGGGAAAATTAGTCATAAACAAGTTAGTACATTCCTCCCAAGATTTAATAGTGCCCTTTGGTAGAGCTAGCAACCAATCCTTAGCCTTTCCTCTAAGAGAGAAAGGAAACAATCTTAATTTAATAGCATTTGGATCTACATCGTTAATACGCATCATGTCACAAATTTGAGTGAAAGTGTTTAAGTGTAAACCCGAATGTTCAGCGGATGAGCCCCAAAATTGGTTATGTTGAACCAAACTTAAAAGGTTAGGCTTTATTTCATATGTTTCCACATCAACTACGGGCCGAGTGATGGGTGCACGAATAAAATCATCAGTAGGAGTAGCATACTCCCCTAATCTCTTTTGAGCCATGGCTCTTATATTTTTGGTATGTTTTAAGTAATGAAAACGAATAACAAGTAACTATTTTTTGGGGGGTTTCAAATAGATAACAAGAAAGTAAACCAATAACAAGAATTAAACTACAAACTAATAATAAAACTAAAAATAAGGTCTCTAGTGACCTCACCAAGATAGCGAAATTGCTTCCCCAGCAACAGCGCTAGAAAAAGCGTTGATACCTTCGATCCAGATTTATGGATGTAATATAATAGCTTTTTCCCTAGAATACCTAGGTTTAATCGAACCTCGGAAAGCAATGCTAAAAGGAAATAAAAAGGACACGTCTACAAGACCTTGTTTGTTCGTTTTACCTTAGTTTACCGGACCAATCTAGATTACTTTATAATGGGTTGAGTCAATGGATGGAGATAGGCTAGGGTAGAAGATCCACCTTCAGCTGCACATCATATGGGATAAAAGATAATAATAATAAGCATAGTCATGTGTAATGTTTGAACGGAGATAATCTCTTGTGGGAAACACATCCTAAAATACTAGAGCCCCCATGATGCAGCAGGCATATCAATAGTATTTTAATCTAAACGAGTGCACACCGAAGCAACGGGCTACAAACAATTATTAAGTGTAAAACACAGATCAAAGCTTTAAGTGGTTTTGTTGTTGTGATCCCGAATGGGCCGCTAAGCGAAGACCGTACTACCCTTTCTGTCACTGGGGTTCAAGCCTTTATCTTGGGTACCTACAAGTCCATAGATCGAGACAAGGCATAAAGAAACAAAAGATACAAATCTCAATTGCAAAAAAAATACAATACTCCCATGATTTAGATGCACATAATCGCTGCGAGGTTTCTCCCCAACCCGTAGCCCGTGAGGACTAATCACTCATAACAAATAGATCGGATCTAGAAAACATCATGCAAATACTTAGATTGAAATCAAATATTCTTACAATGATCACCAAATCACAAGGAGATCTAAAGTACAAAGCAATGGCTATGGCTAGTGGATGGGATGGATGGTGGAAGTGATGAACAATGGTGTGGATCTCCTTTGGTGGTGGTGTGATGTAATCTGAGAATGGCGACCCTCTGGCTGTCGGCTGGAGCCTCAAATATATAGGCATCTTCACGAAAGTGGTGGGGTTTCACGAGGCGAAGCCAGCGCCACCTGGTACATGCGGACGGTACGGGCGGGCCCTGCCCGTACCAGTGGTCGTTAAGTGTGCTGACACCCTGGAATAGATTCCCAATTACTTGGTCGTGTGGACTTACTCAAAAACCTTCATTATGACTCCTTATTTCACATGAAAAACCGTGATTTCCTGCACAACATAATTCAAAGAGAGGTTTTGCATATCTTTGCAATTATTAGTCATTAGTGGCAAGGATTGAGACTTTCTTGACAATTGCTTGACCAAAAACAATGTTTAAACATAGTGGAAGATGGCTAATTTTGGAGCCATCACCTTTGCTTTTAAACCCCATCAAAACTTGTACCTAAATGCTATGAGCCATTACTACAGGAGTTGTTTGAGCCATGTGAGTCATAGAATTGCATGTGTAGAGTTTGTGCAAGTCTTTGGATAACGAGGTACCTAAACAACTTAGATTGTGTAGTAATGGGATAACTAAAGAAAGAGGCACCAACGGGAAATAGTTGTTATTTGGTTCTTCCATGCTCACTTGTGTCCCGTAGGATCTGAGTACTTGATACATGTTCCTTGACTATTCGCACTATCCACATGTAGGAGACTCTATGGATCCCCCTTTGCCTGAGCTTGATTCACATTTTATTTCTTGGGGCCAGAAACTAGTTTGGGGCTTTATTACTATCCTATACTTATGCCATGCTTTACTGCTTTATTTACGATTGCGCGTGGAGCGCCTGTACTGTTTAGGAATGCGGAATGTTTTCGCGGTATCGAAAAGCCCAGTCACACTTTCGGGTTTCTAGTCGTTTATAGCCATTGTCGCAAACCCTGGGTCTGTCTCGAAGTTGGCCGACTTTGTTGCAGGTGGCTTATTGGGGTGGCCCCCTGAAATAAATTATGAGTCCTGTGAATGCATTTTCGTGAGGCCTCGTTGCTTTTTATTTGGTTCTTCCTGAGGTTGATCGTGCGTGTGTTGCTATTTGTGCACCCCTGCAGGGTAAGTCTTTCTAAAAGCCATGTCCATGGTTATGGACGAGTTTTAGCACAATTTTTTGATCATATATAACTATAACTAAAGTACCATGGTTAATTTGAGTAAAACATGACTAGTAAATAGTTCAACACTCATGGAATGGTTAATAAAATCTGCCAACAGATGGGATGTTCTTCTGTCTTCTCGTCGGTAAGCGAGAAGGAGGGCAAGCGATGTTTACTTATGTTACTTATATAACTATTGTTTCTAATTAACAAGTGTCCATCCATCTCTGGTTGGGTGGATGTTCTAGCGTGTCTCTATAGAACTGTTTAGATATTATCTTTCGCTGCAATTGCATCACCCCCAGGTTGTTCCCTTTAGATGCATAAAGACTTGCTGAGTACCCCTAGGGTCTCACACAATAAATATTTTGATTCAGATGGATAGGTTTACTCACAAGAAGGTTATTGGGTCGAGGAGACCGATGATGATGGCAACGACTGACAGGTGTAGAGATTCCGGGGATGGAGATCTATGAGATCCGTGGGTAGGATGTGCTTATTTCAGAGACATCTTATGCTAATTTTCTTCTTGTCCGTACTTGGATCTTGTTTTCCTCTTCCGCTTGATACTCTGATGTGTGATGTATGAGGATGTATCCTAAACTATTATCTCTATCTAGGATATTTGTATCATGTCGTATGGCATTGAATATTTCTGTTTCTATTGTTTTAGATGGTGTGGCTCTAATATACTATTGTATGTCGCTGACATACATACTCATTTGTGTATTTTTGATCACATTACCTATCGACTACGCCGCTCGCACCTGAAGCTATGATCATAAAAGTGGGTGGGATGGTTGGCCGGTACCGTGCCCTGCTCCACGAGGTAGGCCTACTCTGTCTGGCTACATGGCCCCACGGTAATACGTCCTGTCCACTGTTGGATCATACTGACTTGTTGCTTAGAGCGTAGTGTCCGAGGTATTACAAGGTCTTGGCTTGCTCTTGCAGATAAGATGGTCACCATTGTTTTCTCTATTCCTGAAAGGATATTGGGCCACAAAGTGACTCTTGTCATTGCAATTGTACCATGATCTTACCTTAGGAGCCTTTGTAGGTTAGTTTAATCTTGGGTTCTCCCTTGACCTTGACTTCATGCCCGGCTTGTTCCAAAAGGCTCTAGATGCAAGAGCCAAATGTTCATTAAGGCATACTTGATGTCCTCTTGAGACCACTCGCTAGTGTCATCTTCTTCATCAAATTCCACCACTTTGGCCTTCAAGGCAATACTCACCTTTTGAGATCCATAGGCATGAGCACGAGTAGATTCCGCATTCTTTTCTTGGCAATTGTCATGTTAATCACTTCACTCAAGACTTTTTGTGATGTCATAGTTGCTTCTTCCCTTGATGGAGTTGAGATTTTGTTCCTCAAATGGAAGAAGAGTTTGGACAAACTTCCTCTTCATGAACTTGTCATCAACATAGGTAGCTCCAAGATCTCTCATTATGCAACATAGAACCTTGAGATGTCGATACATGTCTTCAGGAGTCTCATCATCTTGCATTGCAAAGCCATCGGACTCATTGTTGACCTCATCAAACTTGGAGCTTTGAATGCTAGCATTCCCCACAAATAACTCGGTGAGATGATCCCAAGCTTCTTTGGCGGTGCAAAATCAACGAATGTGAGCAAAGCCCTTGGGAGTCAACGCCTTTTGAATCATGCCCAAGGCAGTGGCATTGAGCTACTTGTCCACAACTTTGGCTCGAGTCAACTTATTTGCATCATATGGATAGAATCCTTCTTCCATAATCCTCATCAATTCAATATAAGAGCTAGAAATGTGAGATTGCATTAGATATTGCCAATTGGCGAAATTTGAGGTATCTAACATGGGAGGTGCTCCTTGAGGTATGATATGTGGCATGGGAATTGGTGGGTCCGGAGTGTACTTCGGTGGTGGGGGCACCGCCGATTAATCCTTTCCCTCATATCCCTCGTTGGAGGATGAGTCACCTAGCCCCTCGGTTCTCTCAGTTGTGCGCTTGGAGGTTTGAGCAACAAATCCTAAGCCCAAGTGAGTAGATGTGGCCACAAGATTCACCCCGGGGGCGACCACATGAATGGTCTCAGTGGGAGGCACGGTGATTTGGGATGCAACATGAGAAGTGGAAATTATGGGGTTAGGCTTAATGGATTGTAAAAGGTTCATCATTTCCTCAAACTTGATAATCATGGATGTCTCCAATCGCTTGAGGTCATCCATGGAGGCCAAGTTCTTAGTGGCTTCAACCGCACTACCCTCTTCGTCGGCCATCGTCTCTTAGGCGGTAAAGCCCGAAGTAAGAGCCTTGGCTCTGGTACCAATTGAAAGGTACAACTTTGGTCGACTAGAGGGGGTGAATAGGAGACTACCAATTTTTATTATTTTCTTACAAATTTTGGCTTTGCACAAAATTAAGTTCTCTAGAGATGCAACTAGATGAACAACCTATATGACAAGGGATAAAACAAGTAGACAAAACGGTAATTGCAAATAGTAAAGGAGAGGGATGATTAAACCAGCAAGGGGACACAGCGATGTAATTCCTGTAGTTCATTTCCAAGGAAGCTATGTCTATGTTGGAGAGGTGTCGGGGCCACACAAGGTCACCCGAGTGCCATAAAGGCATCACCTTCTTCTCCGGTGAGTACCACCACAAAGGTGGCCTTAGAATCCACTAACCGGTGACCTTGAAGGCGCCAACCAAAACCTTTACAACAAGGTTGAGGGGAGGCTCCGCAACTCAATTGGAGGCCCTCAACAGCACCACGAAGCTTCAAAACTCATGCCTTATCTCCAAGGATGCTCTATAGGAAGTTCTGGTCAGGATCGACCGATACTACCCACCGGTACTACTGGTCCAACTTCCGTCCTTAATTCCGGCAAATAGAACTCTCTGGACAGACTGTTACTGAATGTTGGCCGGAACTGCGGCCGGTAATAGCGACAAAACTACTGCAAAAATCAGCCGCACGGCAAGCTATGGGCAGAACTACCGACGCATGGATGGTACTTCCGGCCAGGGTAGAAATAGTCCAAACCCCTCACAGGAACGCTCTCTCGCTGATTAGTGGGATGGCTGTGGGGGTGCAGGTAAAGTTTGTGCATGAAAATGTGATTTCCCACAACCTTCCTAGGTGGACCGCCTCTTGATAGTACGACCTCCGAAAACAAAAAATGGAGAGAAAGACTAAAAAAGAGGCACCGTATTCATGATTCTTCAAGAGATAAGTCCACACGCCAAACCGTTCATAAGTAAAACCTGTGTCGTGGTGGTGTCACGGCAGATGCCATGGATAGGCTAAAGGTGGGGACTAATAGCACTAGGGGAATCCAGGGAGGGATAGTGAGGTGATTCCCCACACAGAAGGTTTGTATTTGATTCACTTCGTAGATTACAAGTGCTCCTAGAGCTGTATTGGCGAGAGGAGGAAGAAAGAACTCTCTTACTCTCACCCACAGTTAACCCGTACAAGACCCTTAGAACCTAAAACCAATCAGCCTAGAGGAACCCCTTCTACAGAGGCCCTAGCCCTCCTTATATAGGGGTGGCTAGGTCTCCCCTTAGGGCATACGTGGAGGCATATTCTAGGGAATATGCCTCCTCCCAAAATAGCAAACCGACCGGGGTGCTTTTCCCCCTCGTCACCCATGCAGAGGCTACGTGAGCCTCTATGGCGCATGCGTCAGCCGACACGGGCGTCGTAACCTCTATCGGCCACGCCTCGGTGGTCCTGCCCTTGTTCGCTTCGCTCATGCAATGCGTACCGGGGCTTCTTTTGACCAGCGAGATTCCTTCCTTCTCCTAGAAGCTAGATATGACTCGGATCATAGTTGATCCGGCCACACCCGTTCCTGCGTACAAGTTAAATACGCAATTCCGTCTTATGGCTTAAGTCGGTTGAGACCTAGTTAGGTGGACGGCCTCTGGTCCGGGTTACCCCGTGATTCGGCCTGCCTTGAGGTGACCCGGCCAGCATCCGCTTTAGCCTTGCCGAACCTCGGCTAACTCGGCCTTTATACCCTGGTGTGACCCTACCCGAGGGTATCCCCCCAACATTAGTCCCTAAAGCTGGTGCGGTCTTAGCTGCCTTGGCTGCTAAGGCCACATCAGGTTCAATTCTATCGAGCTTTGGATGTTATTTCCGAGTTATCTTCTTATCTCGGGTTGTATGGATTTATGTTCCCTTGGCACGTTCCAAGTTTTCACTTGCTGGCTGGGTTACCACCTCAACTCGGAGCTCATGGTTTTACCTTCCCTTGGCACATCCTAAGTTTTCACTTGCTGGCCGGGTTACCACGGTCTCATCCGGGTCTTCTTTCCTTCTCTCGTACGCTAACCCATGTGGAGGCTAATCATTAGGTTACCTCATTTTAAGGGCCAGCCATAGTAACCACTGCAGTAATTGTCAATTATCACTGTGGCGCATGTCACGTCTGGCCTGCCTCCTCGTTAACCGCATCAATGCATCACGTCATGGGATCAGCTACACCCTATGGCCTTTCATGTGGCTCGCTGCTGATTGGTCGATGCGGGCAATACACGACCACACCGTGTGGCATACCCGTTTGACATGATCCCACTTCCCCCTTGAGGGAGTGGTTAAATAGGGGAGGGACGCACCCCTTAGGTCTTTTCCCCCTTCTGCGCCCCTCTGCCTCTAGCTCTTCTTCTTCTTCGTCTTCCCCACAACAGCGCCGCCGCCACTGCTTCCAAGTAGCAGCGCCGCCGCCTCACTGCTTCCCCACGCCTCTGCATCGCCGTCAACGCTACGCACCTCCTCCGCCACGGGTCGTTGTCAATCTAGGCCGCTGCCCCCCACCGCTGCTAGCGACAGTGAGGGCAACGAACTAGAGATAACAGAGGAGGAGCTCGCCGTCGCCGAGCAAGAGATGGAGGAACACACCGCCACGGCGGACCGTGGTGCGTGGGCCGGGTCCTGGGTCTGCCAAGACGACCTGGACTAGCTCTACCACACTAGACGCATTCCCGCTGGAGTCATCGCGCGCCTCGCCTCCGCCGAACTCGCCCCCTCACCCAATCCGGGTGAGTTTGTGGTGTTCTTGTCCCACTTCTAGCGGGGGTTCGGTTTACCAGTCAGCGATTTCTTCCATGATTGGTTGAATACCTACGAACTCCAGCTGCACCACATTCCTGCCAACACAATTACTTCCCTTTCTGCTTTCGCCTCCACGATCGAAGGCTATGCCGGACTATGGCCCATGAAGGAGCTATGGATCCGGTTTTTCGGCCTTCGTCGTAATGTCATTCCGAACGTAGATCTAGAGCCGGAGGATAAACAACTTACGCAGTTCGGCGCTGCGTCCATTTCACCTCGGAGGTTCTCTGTCTTTCCCCGGGTTATCTGGCTGGATTCCTGCAAAGGATAGGCCCGGACCTTCTTTTATGTTCGGAATGAAGGCATTGAAGATTTGATCCGGCTTCGCCCCTATGCTCTGGGTCCTCCTAACCCAGAGTTATGGGACGTTGTCCCCAAGAAGCCCACCGTCTTGGCCAACCAGGTCAATAAAAGGTTCAAGGAGCTGAAGGATCTCGGGTTGCGCAACGAGGATGCCATGATCACATTCGTCCGCAACCGGATCTCCCCTCTCCAGAAGCGCACTCACAAGGTGTGCCACATGAGCTGGGGCCGCGACCCCAATCGGACCTCGTCCTTCGAGCTTAGCAACACAGAAATCTACCGCCGGGTCAAGGCGCTCTTCACCACCCACAAGGACTTCTCCTCTGCGTGGACATGGGGAATTGAGCATTATTGGCGGGATAGGCTTCCTCCCGTGGTAAGCTTCATGCCACCAACTTTCTCTGAATTAGATCTTATGTTGGTTGTCGTTTTATTTTTAACTCCATTGTCTTTTTTCTCCTTTAGCAATTCCTTCAGCAGACTATTGAGGATGGCACCGACCCCACCCTCAAATGCGCGCCTGACCGGGAGAGCTCGGACGAGGAAGAACCGGACCAGGAGATGTTCCTCCCAATGTCCGACGCGAACAAGCGACCCACCGGTAAACTCTCTTCTATTAGAGATTGGCCCGACGATGAGGATGACTCGGATATTGAGGTGATGGAAGCTGTTGACGTTGTCCCCCTTTCTTATGCTTTTCCGGCATCAGCTAACCCCGGTGGTCAGATCCATGAGGACCCTCCCCTTGCTACGGGTGAACCTGTTTCGGTAGCACCAAAGAAGAAGCGTGGAGCTGCATCAAGTTCCTCCTCCAGACCTTCTCAGCCCTCCAAAAGGCGAAAGAAGTCCGGAGACAAAACCGCCTCCAAGCCAGCAGGCAAGGCCCCAGCACGTAGGGCTCAGAAACCCAAGGAGCCCCTGACCTCGGATGCATAAGCCTCTTTTCCCTCTTCAACTTATTCTTCCTTGCATTGTTTTAGTTTCTCTTCTGACATTGTTTGATTCGGCAGTGCTGCAGAGGAGGTCCCCCAGAGTGGATCTAGCATTTCTTCGCAGCTCCGACCTAGCCCTTCTCCCCCTCGTGACGACGAGTCACGCCCACTGAGCCCTATTCCAGAGGGTTCTGCGGCTGCTCTGGGTTCCAGCCCACCTCATCAAGAGGGGGGCAACCTCGGAGCGGGGGAGACAGACCCAGCCGAGGCAGCGGCATCCACCACTTCGGCTCCGCCGCAACCAGCAACTACCGAGACTACCTCAGCACCAGCACCAGCACCAGCAGCCACTCCAGCACCAGCACCAACTCCGGCACCAGCACCAGCACCAACAACAAGAGCACCAGCGCCAAGCTCCTTCGCCTCATCCGAGTCTTCTCGGTCTTGGCGAGGAAGTACCCAGGCAGCTCCTAAGGGAAAATCTGTCGCAACCACTTCCTCCTCTCAGCAGCTCAAAGGCAAGAAAGCCCCTGATGCCACCAGGGCAGCGTCCG
The DNA here is from genome assembly GCA_023614405.1 of Avena insularis. Taxonomy (NCBI): domain Eukaryota; kingdom Viridiplantae; phylum Streptophyta; class Magnoliopsida; order Poales; family Poaceae; genus Avena; species Avena insularis. The sequence continues at coordinate 228,872,418 of CM042694.1, read as the reverse complement.
CCGGGTCTGGACAGCGCATCCTCGCGTCCATGCTTGCTCAGAAGCCTCCAGCATCGAAGGACGCCCCTGCTGAGCCTGCTAATGCGCAGCAACTTGTTCTGCACACCAGTCCGGCCCTTGCTCAGGTTGAGAGGAGGGAAGCACATGCGAAGGGCTTGGTGGCGCCCCACATGCTCAGCGGTGAGCGATATCCTCCGACCTTGATCGAGTTTATGAACAACTATAACAAGGCGGAGTTCGTCTACAACGACGATCTCCCGGAGAAGTTTGGTCCCGCCGAGTTCTCTGCTCAGATGAACACGGCCGCTAAGGCGATTAACCTCGCGGGCCGGATGATGGAGGTACGTTACTTCACCTTTTCCTTAGCATGCACTAGCGATATAACCATTAGTCCCCGAGCCTCCGGGGGAGTAACTTGTTACTCGGCCGGATGCTCCTTAGAAAACTAACGTAGCTCCTTGACAACTTCAAATATGCACACACCTAGAGCCAGGTTAAGTTCCACTTGGCCCGGATCTTGCACACACCTAGAGCCGGGTTAAGTTCCACTTGGCCCGGATCTTGTACACTTCGAATATGCACACACCTAGTGCCGAGTTAAGTTCCACTTGGCCCGGATCTTGTACACTTCGAATATGCACACACCTAGAGCCGGGTTAAGTTCCACTTGGCTCGGATCTTGTACACTTCGAATATGCACACACCTAGAGCCGGGTTAAGTTCCACTTGGCCCGGATCTCGTACACTTCGAATATGCACACACCTAGAGCCGGGTTAAGTCCCACTTGGCCCCGATCTCGTACACTTCGAATATGCACACACCTAGAGCCGGGTTAAGTTCCACTTGTCCTGGATCTCGTACACTTCGAATATGCACACACCTAGAGCCGGGTTAAGTTCCACTTGGCCCGGATCTTGTACACTTCGAATATGCACAAGGCTTAAACTAAATTTTTGTACTCTTTTCAGGTGACCACCAACCGCCGGAGCGCTGAGTTCCAGCGTCTCCTAGATACTCACAAAATGCTGCTCGCAAAGCACAATGCACATCTTGCTGAGCACGAGAAAAGGGGTAAGTTCTCTTCTTCACATTTTTCTATTTTCCTTCATCTCTTTCTGCCGAACTAATCCATCATTCGGTTTTCGCAGCTGGGGTGGAGGCTGAGAACAAGCTTATGAGGAAGAATCTGGATCAGATTAAGGGTAAGCTACTTTTGTCCGACCTTGTTTTGCTTTCTATCTCCTTGGCTCGGCAAACATTCATACCTTGGCCTTGCCGGGTTAACAGACTATTTCAATATCGCTGGAAGATAGTGTGCCCGTGCCTGATATGATGCTGCATTTTCTCGAACAAGCAGGGCAGCATCAGGCCGAGCTCAAGAAGAAAGACGATGAGCTTGCCCTCCTCTGAACCAAAAATTATGAGATTGCCAAGTTAAAGGCAGAAATGAAAAAGATGAAAGCGCAGCACCAAACCGAGCTTGAAAAGGCTGGCCAGGACTACACAGAAGAGCGCGAGCGCCTCAATCTCCAAATTGCCAAGGATCGAGAACTTCCAGAGGCCGACGCTGCGAACGCTGAACTGGTGCAGCTCCGCAAAAGACGCGATGATTGTACCAATGAATTGACCCGGATCCACAGCCACATTTTACGTAAGTTCCTTTTCCTTATCCGGCATATTTCTCCGGGTTACCTCACATGTCTTTTCATTACTCACTTCTCTTGTCCCGTTTTTAGGAAAATTTCCAGAGGGTACTCCCATTGCGAGCGCCGCCGTTGCCAATTTCCGCCAAGATAGGGGTACACCTGTTGCTCCTGATGGTGAAGACATTCCCTATGACATGGAGGACCTATTGGTCAGCCTGTCATCTCGCGTGGAAATCATCACGAACTACGGCAAGGATCTCATTGACGTTTCAGTCCGAGTCTTCAACACGTTCTGGCCTGGCGAAGACACTCCGGAGAGAATCACAATTCTCCCTGAAAAGCTGACGGAAATCGAGACCCAAATGACCTTTTGAGGAGTCCGCCGACGCGCCGCAGCTGAGACCGTTCTTCACCACATACTCACGTGGTATGAGAAGATCGACCTCAACCTCCTGACGTGCCTACGCACCGGATCCAAATGGACCACTGACCCGGAGTGGGTAGCTCGGCGCCAGGCTTGCGCCCATAGCCTCATTGAATATGCTCCCATTCATGAATGGACTGAGGGTCCGAGCTTCCTGGAAGCCGCTGGTGATGAAGAGGTTGAGAACTTTGAAGATGGTTCGGACGAGGATGGAGAGGACGATGCCTCGGATATCGAAGAAGGCGAAGATGACACCGAACTTCCTCCTCCTGCTGCTCCTTAAGTGAAAACACTTGAAAACTTATCAGATCCCCGCTATGCAGGGTGGAATGATATCCCGTACACATGTGATATTTTGCTACTAAGTTTTTATTCCGGATCAACTTGGGCGCAGCCCCCGAGTTTCATTTTCTTGTTCATCCAATCTTCTGGCTCGGTTCGTGTCTACCTTGATTTGGTTTTACGACTTACGAATCCGAGCTTCGAAAATCGTTTTAACAATACTTAGAAACTCTAGGCTTAGCTCAAAATAATTCAGCATAATAATTTGAAAGTAAATACAAGGTTAGTCCGAAAAACAAACGTCGGCTCGATTAAGTTCTTTTCCTTAGTCATTTTTCATGTGCTACGCAATTCCAAACTTGTTCTCTTACTTGCCATGAAGCCAATTCTTGTTGGACAGCAGCAAGTCGAAGAGTTGGGTTTTTGCTGCTCACACACTACTAATCTGAGTTAAGTAGAACAACTTACTCCAGCTGACGTATAAATAATGAAAAACAACAAATATTATTAAGGCAGTCCCTGAGTTACTGCTCGAGGTGCCAACATTTCATTGATAGGCTCATTGCCGGCATACATACCGACATATGAGAAGACTCGGATACATACACTTCTCAGCTAAGTGTAGAAAGGACGAAGTAGAGCTACATTCCATGGACGCTTAGATTCCTCGCCGGACCTGTCTGCCTTGTTCTTTTCCTGTGGCTTTGCATCGATAAGATAATAAGAATCATTGTGCAATGCTTTGCTCACAATGAACGGCCCTTCCCATTGCGAGGATAACTTATGCATGCCAGTAATACGTTATACCAACCGGAGCACCAGATCGCCTTCCCGGAAGACTCGGGGGCTTACTTTCTGGCTATGATAGCATCGGAGATTTTGCTGATATATGGCGGATCTGGACAATGCCAATTCTCTCGCTTCTTCCAGCAGATCAACATCATTTTGCTGGGCTTCTTGCACTTCAGCTTCTGTGTATTGGGTGACCCTAGGCGAATCATGCTCTATGTCGGCTGGTAATACAGCTTCTGCCCCATATACCAGAAAAAATGGCGTATAGCCTGTTGATCGATTCGGAGTTGTTCTTAAACTCCATAGTACCGCTAGTAGTTCTTCTATCCAGCACCTCGCTGATCTTTGCAGCGGCTCAACGAGCCGGGGTTTTATCCCGGATAACACTAATCCGTTGGATCTTTCCACTTGTCCGTTCGATGCAGGGTGGGCTACCGAGGCAATGTCCAGCCGGATCTTCTTATCCCGGCAGAATCGCGCGAATGCTCCTTCAGCAAAATTTGTTCCATTATCAGTTATGATACTGTGAGGATAACCGTATCTCAAGATAATGTCTTTGAGGAATGTTACGTCCGTAGCTCCATCACATTTTCTTATAGGCTTCACTTCAATCCATTTTGTAAACTTATCCACCATGACCAAAATGTGAGTCATATTCCCCCTTGCGGGTTTGAACGGGCCAACCATATCCAAACACCATACGGCAAATGGCCATGTGATTGGTATGGTTTTGAGTTCCGACATAGGCATATGTGTCTTGGTAGCATACCTCTGACAACCATTGCATTTTCTCACCAGATCTTCTGCTTGTTCTAAGGCACTTGGCCAGTAGAATCCATGCCGGAAAGCTTTTGCCACCAAGGCTCGGGACGAGGCATGATGCCCGCACTCCCCTTGATGTATATCTCGGAGGATGTCAAGCCCTTCTTCCGGGTCAACGCATCGCTGGAGGACATTGGTCACACTCCGTTTGTATAACTCGGAATTGATGATTGTGTATGCCTTGGCTCTCCTCTGAGTTTGCCTGGATAACACCTCTTCAGTGGGTAACGTTCCATCTTTCAGGAATTGAAATATAGGCAGTGCCCAAGATGGTATTGCTCGCACAGGGAACACATCCTCATCAATTTCCATCTGATCCACCAGCATAACCTCAACCAGATCATGCTGAGCAGTCCCCGGGTCCTGCGAGGCAGTCCCCGGGTTTGCTGAGGAAGTCCCCGGGTTTGCTGATGCAGTCCCGGGTTTCGCGCACTACCTCCCACGTTAATGTCCATGGGCACAGCTCCGGATTCTGTATCTTTCGGGACATAGATTGAGTCGGTTCCTGGGGATGGCCTGATGGATGGTGTTCTGAGGTGTTCCAATGCTACACCCGGTGGAATTGCTTGTCGGGTTGATCCGAGCTTTGACAGCATGTCGGCAGCCTCATTTTCCACCCGGGGTACATCGTGAAATTCACATCCCTCAAAGTAACCAGATATCTAATGCACATGAAATCTGTACAGAGCCATGTTTGGATCAAAGGCGTCCCACAATCCCGACACTTGCTGTATTACCAAATCCGAGTCGCCAAAGCATAGTATCCGACGTATCCCAATCTCTTTTGCCACTTTGAGCCCATGCACAAGTGCTTCATACTCAGCGACATTGTTTGATGCCGTGAAATGGATCTGCAGCACATATTTCAGCTGGTCCTTCTTTGGCGAGGTAAGCACAACTCCGACGCCTAGCCTGGTTTTTGTTTTTAACCTGTCAAAATGCATCCTCCAGTAGTTCGGATCTAGTGGCGGTGGTTCATATTGTACCTCGTCCCAGTCCACAAAAAAGTCATCCACAGCCTGAGACTTGATTGCTTCTGTTCTGTCATATCGTGGCGCATAAGGAGCTAGTTCAATTGCCCATTTTGCGATTCTACCACTTGCATCCTTGTTACTCATTATCTCGGATATGGGAGCTTCACATATTACTTTGATGGGGTGCTCCTCAAAGTAATGCTTAACTTCTTAGCTGCCATATAGACACCATATGCCACCTTTTGATAGTGTGGGTAGTTCTGTTTTGAGGCAGATAATACCTCTCTCAAGTAATGCACTGGCCTTTGCATCGACTTAACCTCTTCGTCGCGCTCTACCACAATCACTGCACTTACAACTCGGTTGGTTGCGGCTATGTAGAGCAACATTGGCTCCTTTGATAGTGGAGAGGCTAACACTGGTGCAGTGGCTAACATCTTCTTTAAGTGGGCAAAGGCTTCATCGTCCTGTGGCATCCAAACGAACTTATCCGACTTTTTCATGAGTTGGTAGAGAGGCAATGCCTTTTCTCCCAACTGACATACAAACCAACTCAATGATGCTAGGCACCCAGTGAACTTCTGGACATCGTTAAGACACTTCGGCAGCTCCATTCGCTCAATGGCCCGAATCTTAGTTGGATTAACCTCGATACCTCGGCTGGAGACGAGAAATCCGAGTAATTTTCCAGCCGGGACACCGAAGGTACATTTTTCCGAGTTAAGCTTCATCTGGAACCTTCTCAAGTTCGCGAATGTCTGCCTGATGTCGTCAAGGAGAATTTTGCTTTCCTTCATCTTGATAACCACATCATCCACATATACTTGTACGTTTTGACCTATTTGGTCGTGCAAACATTTTTGCATACTTCTTTGGTACGTTACACCTGCATTACGCAAACCAAACGGCATAGTGCGATAGCAATAAGCCCCGTACGGGGTAATAAACGCAGTCTTTATTTGATCATCCGGGTTCAGAGGTATCTGGTGGAAACCAGAATATGCATCAATGAATGACAACAGTTCACATCCCGCGGTTGAGTCTATGACTTGATCTATTCTTGGCAGTGGAAATGGATCTTTTGGACATGCCTTGTTCAGGTTCATGTAATCGATACACATACGCCAAACCACTGCCACATTCGGATCATCTTTCTCCTTCTCCACCAGCACCGGATTAGATAGCCAATCCGAGTAAAGTACTTCCATGATAAATCCTGCTGCTAGTAACCGAGCTATTTCATCTCTTACGACTTTTCTCCTATCCTCGGCGAAGCGGCGGAGGGGTTGCTTCACCGGCCTTGCTCCGGGTCTCACGTTCAAACAGTGCTCGGCCAACTCCCTCGGAACACCTTGCAAGTCCTGTGTGGACCAAGCAAAAATATCCCGATTCTCACGGAGGAAGCTGATGAGCTCGCTTTCCTATTTATCACTCAACCCGGCACCAATTGTTACGTTGCGCTCTGGGAACATGTCATCAACAGGCACTTTCTTAGTATCCTTTGGGGCTTGGAACAAAACGCTACCATGCGGGTTACTCAACGCCGGCATATACTGTTGCGCGGACTGAGCTAATGCCGCCACCTCTTGGATTTTTCTTTTCTCTTGCGCATGTTCTCCGAGATACCCAACTTGCGCATTATATCCGCATACATGATGTTAATGCTACTGCCATTGTCAATCAGTACCTTGGAGAACCTCACATTGATGTTTGGCCCAATGAATGTCGGGTCCAGCACTAACGCATATGAGCCAGGGCTCGGCATAAGGTTTGATGTTCCAGGTGATTTCCTAGTCCGACCACATATACCTCGTCACCGCTGGCATTACCGCATTGACCTCCATATGTCGGTGCTGCAAGCTCTTCCTATATGTTTCCTCAGTGGTAAACACACAGTAACTCTGATGATGCTCCATGTACTCATTCATCCCCTCATTTTCGGGGTACCTCTGATCCGGCTGATGCTGGTTTTCTACTTGATGCACTGCATCCCTTCTCTCATGATTATCATACCTCGGCGGAGGGGAGGCAACATTAGCTGTTGCGTGTTCGCTCCGGAGAGCAATTGCTGCCGGGGTAACTCCTGCCAAGGTTGATCATTCCGGGGTGCCTGAGCATTCCCCGAACCACCTTGTTCTATCTTACGCATCCACTCACATTGCCTCGTTGTATGACCCGCTGGGTTACTCGGATTTGGCGTGTGAAATTTACACGGCTGATCCAACATCGACTCATAAGTGTACCTCGGATAGTCCTTCTTTTCTTGCCACTGTTTCTTCTGCTCTGGCGTCCAAGTTTTCTTGCCATCATTCCTTGTTGTCCATTGTTGCCCTCTAGTTTTCTGACGTTGATTGCTCCCTGTTCCGGGCTGATCTTGATTCACAGCTGCAACTTGTTGCGAACTGTACCGGTGATCCGGTCTGTCATCTCTCCTTTTACCTCTGTAATCATTCCTCCGGGATGATCCGGCTCCATCTCTCTGGTAGTACTCCTCATTCGACTCGTTCGACACGAGCCTAGGTTGAGTCGGATCACCCAAGGCGTACAAATCAGCAATCCAGATCATTTCTGCCAAAGTGGTTGGCATTTTCCTTTGCAACTTCTGCCACGGTTCACTTGCATACCTGCACCCCTGTGCAAACCACGCTATGGCTTGTGACTCTATCACCCCCTCACACGAGTTTCGCACGGTACACCACCGAGTTAAGAACTCCCGGTCCGTCTCGTTCGGTCTCTACTTACACATAGCTAGGGTCTGTGGCCTATTTGGCCTCTGATACGTATTTGAGAAATTGCTGATAAACATTTCCTCAAAATCGATCCAGAAGTTAATACTTCTGGGCAGCAAATTGTTCAACCATACCCTTGCTAGCCCCTCCAACATCTGGGGTACATATCTCACAACCCATCGCAAGTTACCTGTAGCAATTTTCACAGCCGTAGCATAGTTTATCAACCAATCCTCCGGCTTAGTGCTGCCGTCATACGTCTTCGTTCCTCTGGGTAACTGGAAGTTAAGTACCGGTGGCTCTTTCATGATCCGGGGTCCAAAACACGCAGGACCCGGAGGTCCTTGACTTCCAGTCTGCTCTGACCTATACAGCCAATCCAGTTTCAACCTGGCGTCATCCGGTATCAGATCCTTGCTTCCTAATCTCGACCCTATCACATGATAGTCTGGCCTTGGGTATCCCGCATTCACCATTTCCGAATCTCCATCGTTATACCGGTCTCGCTCTCGTGGCGCATCTCTCTGTTGCATACCTCGGCCGGCACTTTGCTCTTGCCTTGGTATATTCCGCTGTTGCGGTTGTCCTGCCGAATTGCGTTGTCCGGCATTGCCATTAACAGCGTTTCCTTGACCGGCATTGCCTTGGTCACGGTTACCTCGGCCAGCTTCACCTCGGCTTACACTTTGTCGATCGTCATTTCTCTGTACTTCTTTTGCTTTTCCTGCCCTTGTCGGGTCATACGGAACAATCTGCTTGTTTGTCCTGGCCGAGGTTACTACCTCTTCTCTCCTAGGACCACCATGAGGAGACGATGCGGCTCCAGCGGATTTCTCCGGGTTACCCACCGCCGAATGAACGATCTTGGATGCCCCAGCTCTCTCTGGGTTTGCCCTGAGCAGTTCCTCATTTTGCTTGTTCGCGATCCGAACCAACTCGTTAACCCTATCTTGTTGTCTCTGGCGGGCTTCACCCGTTAGACCCTCTAATTCGGACGCAGTTGCATCCGCTGCTCTGAGGTTCTTTGCCGGGGTACTGTACTTCGGCAGCCCCACGGACAAATAGTTTTCTGACTCCTCAATCCTAGTATCACCCTCTTTGTTCATTTCACTCATGAGATTTCTCCCCTTCACCTTTACAGCATCTACTTTATTTGCTTTTGCGTACTCACGCAGCGTCATGTTCAACGACTGCTGAGCCGCAGCAATCTTTTTTGCTCCCTCTAGAATTTTCTGCCTAGTTTCCTCTAGCTCGGCCTGTGCCTGAGCCGGATCTACCACTGCTGCTACCGGGTTTGCCAAGCTATTCGTAGCTTCTCTCAGTACATTCTCAGGCCTCTCTAGTGGAGGACCTCTACCCTTTCTCGGTGCCTTATGTGTTACCCCCAGATCTGGTGTCGGATCCTTGCTTGCGCCTGCACCTGGCGCAGTCATCATCACCATAGCACGGTCTAGGGAGTGAGTGATACGCGCCCCGTGAACCACGCTAAGTGGTGGCTCCCCTGCCTCGACGACGTGCCGCGGATGAACGCATGATACGTCCACCGCAACGTAGACCTTGCGCACACCGAGCTTGACGAAGAGGACGTTGCACGGAAGCGGGCGCGTGCTGAAGCAGCCAGCGTTGTCGCTGACGAAGTCCAGCGCTCCAAAGCGCTGAACGGGCCCGGAGACAATGCGTTCGCTAGTGCCGATGAGGTTTCCCGTCCGGATCTTGACCCCTGCTAGTACCGCTAGCCCCACGGTGGGCGCCAACTGTCGTGGTGGTGTCACGGCAGATGCCATGGATAGGCTAAAGGTGGGGACTAATAGCACTAGGGGAATCCAGGGAGGGATACTGAGGTGATTCGCCACACAGAAGGTTTGTATTCGATTCACTTCATAGATTACAAGTGCTCCTAGAGCTGTATTGGCGAGAGGAGGAAGAAAGAACTCTCTTACTCTCACCCACAGTTAACCCGTACAAGACCCTTAGAACCTAAAACCAATCAGCCTAGAGGAACCCCTTCTACAGAGGCCCTAGCTCTCCTTATATAGGGGTGGCTAGGTCTCCCCTTAGGGCATACGTGGAGGCATATTCCAGGGAATATGCCTCCTCCCAAAATAGCAAACCGACCGGGGTGCTTTTCCCCCGCGTCACCCATGCAGAGGCTACGTGAGCCTCTGCGGCGCCTGCGTCAGCCGACACGGGCGTCGTCACCTCTATCGGCCACGCCTCGGTGGTCCTGCCCTTGTTCGTTTCGCACATGCAATGCGTACCGGGGCTTCTTTTGACCAGCGAGATTCCTTCCTTCTCCTAGAAGCTAGATATGACCCGGATCATAGTTGATACGGCCACACCCGTTCCTGCATACAAGTTAAATACGCCATTCCGTCTTATGGCTTAAGTCGGTTGAGACCTAGTTAGGTGGAAGCCCCCTGGTCCGGGTTACCCCGTGATTCGGCCTGCCTTGAGGTGACCCGGCCAGCATCCGCTTTAGCCTTGCCGAACCTCGGCTAACTCGGCCTTTATACACTGGTGTGACCCTACCCGGGTGTATCCCCCCAACAACCTGCAACTTAGGCAAACGGTTAAACCACAAGAGAAATTGTCATCAACACCAAAATACTTAGAGAAATCGATATCCTTTCATTCTCCCCCTTGTTGGTGTTTGATGACAACCCCATAAGATTTGCATAGATAAAGAACATAATAGAACAACCTTTTGTAATGTAAGAGTAGCTCCCCTAGATGTGTTCAAGATATGATAATTTGCTTAAGGAATGCAACAAGCACATACACGAGGGATCCCCCTGGCCATTACAAAACCAACACAAGTGCAGGGGAGTAAATGAGCGAGAGTGAGTCATACCTTTGCACGAACAACCGTATGGTGAGAGGTAATATATGAGATAAGGGAGATAGCTCCACCAAATATAACAAACCACGAGAATACCACATAGATATCACAATACAGTCTCATACACATAGTAGCATAAATAACGGAGGTCCATAAACAAACATAAAGAGAGAAAATGTTCACGAGCATAAAAGGATCAAAGAAAGAACGAGCTCATGACATGACCCATGCAAATCCCGTAGCATCCTAAAGAGATAACTTTCTGCCCTTTGGCATCATGACACCAAATAGGGAAAAAGCAACCAAACTACGCACCCCAACCACCAACATACGGAGGAGAAGGATCGGTGTTCCATGTGGCGTTCTCCCAAGCGGGCGGAAGAGGACCGGTGACATCGTCCTCATAATCACTATCAGTCCACCTACAATGTGCGTTGACCCACTGATCCTTGGGGACGATGACAGAGCTGGACTCAGGAGATACATCAATATCGAGCTTCCTCATGATGGCCTTCTCTCTCTTGACACTATGCATCTGATTGACATAGTCTTGATACTCATGGTCTTATAGAAATCAAAAGGACTTTTTGACCTTCTTCATCATCTTCTTGGCCCAAGATGGCTGCCTCTCAAATCGAGGAGGAGGAGAGGCCTCTACTCGATCCCAGCCCCAGCACTAGGCATCATTGAGTTTGATTTGGATAAGCAGAGCCTACCTGTGGTACCTCTATCAGTCAGTTTGTGGATCAAGGGCCGCTTGATATTGGAACCCAACAATGCCTTAGTTTTGAATACCAACTGATATTGTCCACTTTAGTACACAGCCAAGAACACCATCATAACAAAACCAGTTCGTCGCCAGATCATCGACACAAACCACTAGAAAAACCAAGAATCGCCATGATTACTTAAGAGCATCAAGGAACAGGACAAGCTAGCTCAAGAGGAAGAGCAGGCTTATAGGTAGAAGACATGCTAGGATATTGGAGAAGAAGCTAAGGAGGATCAGGCCAACAACAATAGGATCTGGCTAATCAGGAGCAAGCATAACATCACCACCAGACATTATTCTACTCTACAAATAGTAGGTTGACCACCTAGATCCTTAGTAGTATCTGATCTTATTATTCCATTTTAGAAAATGGATTAGAGGGAGAGAGGTAACTCAAATTAGTGTATAAGTGATACACAAATTTCATCCTAGAGCTAGGAAAAGGCAAACACAATATCTGTTCTTATTTAGAGAAAGTACAGCCTTAGCCTTTTGCATCATAGACAATGGGACAATCTTAGCAGCAAGGCAAAAAGTAGGAGATCATGTTGTTTTAAAACTACTTTTGTGCATATTATCAGTGAGAGGCACCATAGCAGCAGATCTACTGACAGCAATTCCCAATTGTAAATGCGTATCAAGTCATAGAATTCATTTTCCTAATTTGATTCAAAAAATCCAAACAATACTATCAAGTTGGCAGTATGAAATGAATCAGTAATCATTCCTACAAATCATTACCAACTTAGTAAAATCATCTCCCATAATTAAAATTACCTAGGAATTATTATCAAAGAGTTTCTCAACTATCACACCACAAAGTATAGAATGCACCACATGTAGTTGAGGAAATAACTGAACATACTATCACACCTCTGATTTGGACGCAGATGGACGAGAGTTGTAGTTCTATCAGTGGCAGCAGCGTGAAAGGAGGGTCCCACAGGCGTGCAGTGGGAAGGCGTGGCTGTGGCTATGGTGGTTGGAGGGATGCGCTCACAGGGGACGGTACCAGTCAGTGGTGGTGGATAGGAGGGTCCTGCAGGCGTGCAGTGGGATGGAGTGGCGAAGGCGGCGACTCTGGTGGTTAGAGGGATGGGCTCACAGGGGGCGGTACCCGTCGGCTGTGGTGGATGAATGGTGACAGGATTTCTGTCGAGAGAAGTGCGTCGGGCTTGGTGTAGAAGAACGTTAGATTGACCGATCGAACCCATGATCTAATTTCTTGTTTATTTTGTGAGAGAAAAATAAATTTTTTAGGATGTTCACTCAAACAAACAACCTCTAATTAGCCTAACTAATATCGATTTTACAGTACCGGTCCCACCTTTTTGTGTCGCCCCATACTATTAGTACTGTCTGGTGCAGTCAGGTTTGTGCTGCCATTTTTTTCATCGTTAGAACGAGGTGGATCGATGGATATTAAAATGCCAACCACTCTAAAACTTGTAATGTATAAAACATGAAAATGCTAGGAGCTAAGAGGCAAAAGTGCAATGGGCTTAATAAATGACGTGGGAGGGTTGCTTTGTAAAATGAGTAGCATGAATCTCCAACAAATAGACGACACAGATAGTCCTTTGGTGTCAAATTACATGTGGTATTGCATTTGGGATCTTGCCACCATTGAGAGATCTTAAACATTGACTCTTATTACAAATAGAGTAGTAGAGGAGTCAAGCGAAAACCATTCATCACATACCCTTAATATGATATTAAGAGGTGACATTCCTATTTAACCAAGTCTTAGTGTTAGTTGATCATCAATGTTGACTAACCAATTCTTGACCTAGCACTTGTTAACCTTTAGCTTTGACCTATTATATAAACCTTCCAAAGACCTTAAGTAAGTTAATTAGAATAAGGAACTAGTTATGGTAGAGTGTGCCATCATTAATGGAATGTGATCCTTAGTGGAGATCAAACCATTTGATGTTGGAGGAGTTAACTCACTCATGAGTTAACGAGAAGCAGTACCTAAACCCAAGAGTTAAGCTAGTAATTGAGGAACCATGAAAAAGCTAGTAGTATTAGTACATCAAATAATAATCTTGTTAAGTCAAGTGGGTATAAACTTAGAGTAAGTTTCCTTAACAAGATAAGCCTATAGAGAGACTAGTACAAGTCTACTACTTAGTTGATGATAGGTGTTGATCAGACAACTAGAAGCCTAAGCTTAGTATGATTATATGATGGTGGTCATTGATACGTCCAAAACGTATCTACTTTCCCGAACACTTTTGCTATTGTTTTTCCTCTAAACTTGTGTGATTTGGATACAACTAACACAGACTAACGTTGTTTTCAGCAGAATTACCTTGGTGTCTAGTTTTTGTGCAGAAAATCAACTATCGGGAAAAATCCCGGAAAATATGCCAAAAATCCTATTTCACCAGAAGACTCAAGGAGACAGAATACGAGATGGAGAGGGGTTGGGGCTTGTCCACACCACCTGGCCGCGCGGGCTAGGCCTGGCCACGCCAGGGGGTGGTCTGGCCGCCCCAGGCACCCCCTCGGCCTCCCTCTTCGCCTATAAGTTGCCTCCTGACCTAAAAACCTAGGGGGGGTCGACGTTTTTCTAGAAAGAGTTCCGTTATGTCGCCACCACCAGATTCCGCGATTCGGAACTAGAAACTCCGTTCTGGCACCCTACCGGGATGGGCTGGCAGGACAAAAGATGTTGTGCAAGTTCTCATTGCGAGCACGTATGACTATATATGGAACACATGCCTAGGATTATCTAGTACTTGGATGCTTTATCTTATTTATCTGCAAATGCCCTATGTTCTGATTGCTATATGAATTGTCTTGTCCATGCAACGCCCGTCCATCCATCCCTATGCCTACCGCGCTCTAATCCTACTGTTTACTGCAATTGTTACTACTGTATTTACTTTTACTACTGCTATTACTTTACTATTGCTACTACAAAACTGTTGCTACTGATAAACTGTTGTGAGCAAGATTGTTTCCAGGTGCAGCTGAATTGACAACTCAGTTATTAAGGCTTATAAATATTCTTTGGCTCCCCTTGTGTTGAATCAATAAATTGGGTTTCACTTCCCTCAAAAATACTGCGATACACCCCTATACTTGTGGGTCATCAAGACTATTTTGTGGCGCCGTTGCCAGGTAGCATAGCTTTATTTATCAAGTCCACTTGGAATCACTATTGTTCGATGTCATCCATCCATCATGGGTAAGTCTCGTGATGACAATGTCCCTATTTTACCATCCACTACAAGAAGATGTACGGTTCTAAACACCTCTGTTGCTCTTGATTCACCATCTGTTATGAGTAAGCTCCTTACACCACCACATACACATGCTACACACACTGCTACTACTGTTGAATCTGAAACTTATGATACTTATGATGCTGCTTCTACTTTGCTTGATAAGAGTGGTTCATTAGGTCCTTTCCTAGATGCTACGATTGCTAGAACTATAGCTGGAAATACTGAAACTCCTAATGAACACACTACTACACTTGTTAGTTCACCTAAGTCCAGAGAGAGCTATGATATTGAAGATGGTTATATAGAGATGACCAATGAATTGATTAAAGAATGTCAAAACACCCATGATAGGATATTAAGAGTCTACTTGAGAGGCGTACTATAAAACCCAAATTATCCCCTAATGCTAAGTTTGTTGCATCTCCCATAAACATTAAAGATAAGGATTATGATTTCTCTCTTGATCTATCTTACATAACCATTGTTGAGAAAGACCCTTTTTGTGGGACTGATACGTTGCAAACGTATCCATAATTTTTGATGTTCCATGTTTGGTTTTATCTACTTTCTTATGTTTTGTCCACACTTTGGAGTACTTTTCATATGATTTCTTGGACTAACCTATTAACAAGAGCCACAATTACCGCCTGCTTTTCTGCTGTTTTTGGTTCCAGGAAAGTCAGAAAATGAATATTCTCGGAATTGGACGGGACAAAAGCCAAAGTCAGTTTTTCACCGAGGGACACCAGGAGCCAAAATACAAGACGGAGAGGGGCTGGGTCCCGGCCACACCACCTGGCCGCGTGGCCTAGGCCTGGCCGCGCCAGGGGTGGTCTGGCCGCCCTAGGCACCCCCTCCTCGGCCTCCCTCTTTGCCTATAAGTTGCCTCCTAACCTAAAAACCTAGGAGGGTTCGACGTTTTTTCAGAAAGAGTTCTGATGCACCGCCACCACCAGATTCCGTGATTCGGAACCAGAAACTCCGTTCTGGCACCTTGCCGGGACGGGGAATTGGAAGAGATCATCGCCATCATCACCATCACTTCTCCATCGACCATCCATGAGTGAGTAATCCCCCACTGTAGGCTATGGGGATGGTAGGGATTGGATGAGATCGTTCATGTAATGGCATCAGATTGTTAGGGCATCGTGCCTAGTATCTATAATTAGTGCTTTTTGACTTTGTTGCAACTTGTTATGCTTAATGCTTGTCACTAGGGCCCAAGTGCCATGATTTCAGATCTGAACATGTTATTGATTCATTATGATAGTATTGTTTATGGTCTTACTTGCAAGTTGTATACACACGTTGTTGTCTGGAACCAAAGGCCCTGAAGTGACAGAAATTGGGATAACCGGAGGGATGGCTTTGATGTGAGGATCACATGTGTTCATGGAGTGTTAATGCTTTGCTCTTGTGCTCTATTAAAAGGAGCACCTTAATTGCCAGTAGTTCCCTTGAGGCCTCGCTGCAAACGGGCTGGCAGGACAAAAGATGTTGTGCAAGTTCTCATTACGAGCACGTATGACTATATAGGGAACACATGCCTAGGATTACTTAGTACTTGGATGCTTTATCTTATTTATTTGCAAATGCCCTATGTTCTGATTGCTATATGAATTGTCTAGTCCATGCAACGCCCGTCCATCCATCCCTATGCCTACCACGCTTTAATCCTACTGTTTACTGCAATTGTTACTACTATCTTTACTTTTACGACTACTATTACTTTATTATTCCTACTACAAAACTGTTGCTACTGATAAACTGCTGTGAGCAAGATTGTTTCCAGGTGCGGCTGAATTGACAACTCAGTTGTTAAGGCTTATAAATATTCTTTGGCTCCCCTTGTCTCGAATCAATAAATTGGGTTTCACTTCCCTCGAAAATACTGCGATACACCCCCTATACTTGTGGGTCATCAAGACTATTTTCTGGCGTCGTTGCCAGGGAGCATAGCTTTATTTATCAAGTTCACTTGGAATCACTATTGTTCAAGCATAATCATAACCAATCTCTTTACTTTGTTATTTTTGTTTTGCTTAGTTTATTTCCGCCCTGTTTGCTTGTTTCTTTATCAAAAATACAAAAAAATAGTTCCTATTCTAGTTGTTATTTTCGTTGGTCTGTTATTGTCTTGCTTTATCATGATTTCTATCAATGGTTGGTTTCTTTGAAACTGAATCTTATTGGTAAGGTGGGTTCATGGAAGAACAAAAATATTATTATAAGGAACACCGCTTGTCACAAAAAGGGAAACACTTATGGGAACAAATTGATAAATTGTATACCGTTGCTATAAACGTGTGCTCTACTTATAATGTTACTTATTGCTTTGATAAATCTTGTTGTTGTAGGAGGTACAAACACCTCTCTTTTCAATGTGAGTATAATGATGATGTTACCATATCTTCTTATGTTAAAGAAAATTATGACTTTTATGATGTGGAACAAATTGAGGAATTTATTGCTTGGAAGGGTGCATTTGAACTTGCTAGTTTGCTTGAAAATATTGATGATTCACCTTATAAATGTGAGGTTTATGATATACTTAAATTTTTCTTTGATAATTACAAGGAAGAAAATGGCTATATTCTTGAATATATTAATAGATGCTTTCCACAAATGGAAGAGACTGATGCCTTGCAGGATCTTATGGAAGAAGAAATTGATGAACCTAAAAGCTCATTAGATGAAAAAGAGGAGGAGAGTGGTGAACAAAAGGAGGAAGAATGGATTATCTACCCATGCCTACCTTCTAATGAGAGTAACTCTTTATCCCTTACATTATTTGATTGTCCCCCATGCTTACCAAAAGAGGATGAATGTTATGCTCATGTTATCTGTGATAATCCTTTATTTGTGCCTATCTTCGAGATGCATGGTACTAAAGAGTTTTGCTTAGAAATTGTTTATGATAAAGCTCTAGACGATGGTCCTATATTGAATGATCAGTCATCTTATTATAGAATTGTTAAAAGTGGGTTTGAAGGTTTTAATCCCACTATTTTTGAGCTTGATAAAAATTATGTTTTTGTAGAACATGAAAAGCATGCTTTATGTGATAGTTATATTGTTGAGTTTATTCATGAGGCTACTGAAAATTATTATGAGAGGGGAAAATATGGTTGTAGAAGTTTTCATGGTATTGAAAAACCTCTCTATGTGCTGAAAGTTTTGAAGTTACTCTTGTTTTATCTTCCTATGCCTGTCACTTTGTTCTTTGCGAATTTATTTGCATAAAGGATTCCTATGCATAGTAAGTGGGTTAGACTTAAATGTGTTTTGAATTTGCTTCTTGATGCTTTCTTTTACTTCAATTCATATTTCTTATGTGAGCATCCTCCCAAACTATCATGCCTAACTTAAAGGCGTTAAAGAAAAGTACTTATTGGGAGATAACCCAAAAGTTTTAGATAAGTCTTGGAAGTTATTACTTCAGTAATAACCACTCCTTATCCTTTTTATTTGCTTTTTGTGCCAAGAGTAACCTCTAATGAGAGAGAAGTAATGGTTGAGAAAGTTGCTGTCCAGAAACAGATTTCTGTGCTTCACCGTAAAAATTCGTGTAAAATCTCTGTACATCCTTTTGAGGCATGAACTTTTGTGCTTCTGCCCCAGGTTGTTATCTAACTTTCGTTATTTCAACACTTTTCGATTTGAGCAACATAAGATCTTCGAAAAATTCGTCTTTACCTGCTGGTCTGTTTTGACAGATTTCTGCCATTATTTACATTTGCTTCTTGTTGGTTCCTTTTTAAGTTCTTTTGGGGAATTGA
This sequence comes from Avena insularis, assembly GCA_023614405.1. NCBI lineage: Eukaryota > Viridiplantae > Streptophyta > Magnoliopsida > Poales > Poaceae > Avena > Avena insularis. The sequence goes on along the minus strand of CM042694.1, from coordinate 228,854,119 downwards.
GCTTTTTGAGGGAAGAGCCACAGTAGCTTGTGTTTTAATGGAAATTTTATTGGTGTTGGAACTGAACCCAAAGACTTATTATCTTGAGTGCACTAATGTTGCTAATAAAGATTGTGTGAAGATTTATATGAAGGAAAATTTTCAGGTGTATGGAAGGAATGAGTAATGAGATGAAGGATGGACTAAAGCTCAAGCTTGGGGATGCCACTCGTGTCACCCCAAGAAATACTCAAGACGTAGAAGCGTCAAAGCTTGGGGATGCCCAAGGCATCCCCTTCTTCATCAATAAAAATCCCAGGTTTCTTCCAAACACTTCATTTTTATTGTTTCATGCACAGTTCTGTTGTTCTTGGAGCGTCTTGTTTTTCATTTTCGTTTTGGTTTTCGTCTGCTTGGTTTTCTTAGTTTGCTGAATAAATTGGTGGGACCCCCTCTTTCATGCATTGGTTCTCAAATAGTTTGGTTTGGATTGGAAAAGAGTAGGAAAGTTCATGCTTAAGTGGTAAAGAGAGCTTATTTTTGACTGTGGCCTATGCTTTGTCATGCCATGCTTTATATTGTTTTGGCTTTATGCTTAGTATTCTTTGCTGTAGCATGACATGTTATAAACAACTGAGATTGCTTAATGTTCCTTGGAAGAATCATGCGTTGTTTTAGCATATTAAAGCATAGTATTGTGGTATTCTCCTTTGATGCTTTATTTGGGTTGACTTGGCACATGCTCACACCATGTTATGACTATCCCAAGTCACCATAGCCTTTATGATCCTTTAGTTTTCAAATTGTAGTATCACTTTATGCTTTGATTAATGATGTTCTGTCGCTCTGCATGATTATGGCCATTATTGCTCTCTTAGTTGGTCGCTCCCAGTCTTTTGCTAGTCTCCATAACCAAGTGTGAGTTCCACTCATGCATCCAACTCCTAAAACCAAGTTCTTCCAAAGAGTCCACCATACCTACTTATTAGCATATGCTATTCCAAGTATATTCATGTTTTTATCTACCTTCTGAATTAAACTTGTTATGAGAAAACAAGTGATTAAAGCTCTCATGAACTTGATGGCACACTTTACTTTTCTTGCATTTAATAAACTTGAACCATTGCGTTCATCTTTGTTGCATATATGCTTGCGCTTTATAAGTTGAAGTTAGTAGAACCATGTATCATGGGGAACGCTTTCAACATTGCACTTGTACTTTGTACCCCGTTGATATCATGTTCTTTTGCTTATGGATCCCGGCGGTGTGAAATAAAAGGGGAAATTGTAAGATCATGGAGTTTGTATGTGTGTTAGAGAAACGCCTGGGCCGCTAGCCTAAGCCATGCCTAATCATGGTGGAAACTTGCAGCATAACCATAATGAGCACTCTATGAAGCAATCTCAATAAAAACCTATGCAAATAGCAAATAAAAAGATCGCTGAGATGCTCATTGTTTGCTTGCCTTGTCATTTTGATTATGGGATAGCTCCTGTATCATGTGCAAGTGGTACCCCGTTGGCGGTTCTCTATGATACATATGTACTTACAATGAAAAGAGCTTACTTGTGACTAAAGTTGAGTAGCATGAGGTTCGGTCTTCGTAAGTAAGGGGCATGAGATTTTAACTTATAACTTGTCAAGAATATCCTCTTAGTGGTGTCACTTTAACCTTAATCACCTTCAAGATGCTTATGATAGGGGCAATGAGAGTTGAAAGCTAATAAGTACCATAATTTTTGGAAGCGCTTTATGAAACTTGAGTCTCTACTTCCTTCTTTGAAGGCCTTTCTTTTACTTTTATGTTGAGTCTCCACCTTCTATCTTTATGCACCTACTTTGAGAGCATAGTGGCCATTCTTAGTTCTATGTGCATTGTCCCAAGACTTGTTGACTGATGCATAGCTTTGATATTGCTTGTTTTTAACTATTTGTATCTAGTCACTCTTATGAACTTTGAAGGTGTCCTATGCATTTATGTTTGCTACTCTATGAGGGACAAGATGAATGCCACTATGCTATGTTTTGTTTATGTGAAACAAACAAATGTCTTGCAAAGCATTGTTATTCATGAATCTTTTGTTTGTGCCTTTTCATGTTGCAACATAGTTGCTTTGCCTTATTGCTAGAACTTTGTCTTTCATGTTATGATTCAAGTACTATGATCCCAGCTATCAATGTTTTACAAATACTTTGATCAAGTTTATGATAGTGCATGTCACCTTAAAATTATTCTTTCTTTTTATCACTTATCTACTCGAGGACGAGCAGGAGTTAAGCTTGGGGATGTTGATACGTTGCAAACGTATCCATAATTTTTGATGTTCCATGCTTGGTTTTATCTACTTTCTTATGTTTTATCCACACTTTGGAGTAATTTTCATATGATTTCTTGGACTAACCTATTAACAAGAGCCATAGTGTCAGATGCATGTTTTCTGCTGTTTTTGGTTCCAGGAAAGTCAGAAAATGAATATTCTCGGAATTGGACGGGACAAAAGCCAAAGTCAGTTTTTCACCGAGGGACACCAGGAGCCAAAATACAAGACGGAGAGGGGCTAGGGCCTAGCCACACCACCTGGCCGCGCCAGGGGTGGTCTGGCCGCGCCAGGCACCCCCTCGGCCTCCCTCTTTGCCTATAAGTGGCCTCCTGACCTAAAAACCCAGGGGGTTCGACGTTTTTCCGGAAAGAGTTCCGCTGCGCCGCCACCACCAGATTCCACGATTCAGAACCAGAAACTCTGTTCTGGCACCCTGCCGGGACAAGTAATAGGAGGAGATCATCGCCATCATCATCACCATCGCTTCTCCATCGACCATCCATGTTTCCCCCATCCATGAGTGAGCAATCCCCCACTATAGGCTATGGGGACGGTAGGGATCGGATGAGATTGTTCATGTAATGGCATTAGATTGTTAGGGCATGGTGCCTAGTATCTATTATTAGTGCTTTTTGACTTTGTTGCAACTTGTTATGCTTAATGCTTGTCACTAGGCCCCGAGTGCCATGATTTCAGATCTGGACATGTTATTGATTCATTATGATAGTATTGTTTATGTTCTTACCTGCAAGTTGTATACACACGTTGTTGTCCGGAACCAAACGCCCCGAAGTGACAGAAATTGGGATAACCGGAGGGAATGGCTTTGATGTGAGGATCACATGTGTTCACGGAGTGTTAATGCTTTGCTCCGGTGCTCTATTAAAAGGAGAACCTTAATTGCCAATAGTTCCCTTGAGGCCCCACTGCAAACGGGCTGGCAGGACAAAAGATGTTGTGCAAGTTCTCATTGCGAGGACGTATGACTATATAGGGAACACATGCCTAGGATTACTTAGTACTTGGTTGCTTTATCTTATTTATCTACAAATGTCCTATGTTCTGATTGCTATATGAATTGTCTTGTCCATGCAATGCCCGTCCATCCATCCCTATGCCTACCGCGCTTTAATCCTACTGTTTACTACAATTGTTACTACTGTCTTTACTTTTACTACTGCTGTTACTTTACTATTCCTACTACAAAACTGTTGCTACTGATAAACTGCTGTGAGCAAGATTGTTTCAAGGTGCAGCTGAATTGCAACTTAGTTGTTAAGGCTTATAAATATTCTTTGGCTCCCCTTGTGTCGAATCAATAAATTGGGTTTCACTTCCCTCGAAAATACTGCGATACACCCCCTATACTTGTGGGTCATCAGGGACTAAGAATGAAAGTGCGGTAGCACATATGACTGAGCTTTGTACCTTGAGTGGCTTATTTTCTGATGATATTAAGATGCGCACCTACTTTGTTGCTAAAATTTTCCCTTTTTCACTGAAAAGGAGAAGCTAAAACTTGGTTTAATAATTTACCTCCTGGATCTATTGATAGCCCTGATTGCTTGATTAGTACTTTCCTGCAGAAATATTTTCCTCCTAGTGCTAGACATGCTATTTTGCAGGAACTTTTTGATTTTAACAGGGAGAAAAAGAGATATTGCCTGAATCATGGGCAAGGTTTTGTGCTTTGATTCATGCACAGGCTGGATGTCCATTACCTAAGAATGAGCTTCTTGATATATTTTATAATGGACTAACTGAAGAATCTAGGACATACCTGGATAGTTGTGCTGGTTGTGTTTTTAGGAGTAGGACTCCCAAGGAAGCTAAGGAATTAATGTCTAAATAAGCAAGAATTATGAAGACTGGACTCCTCCTAAACCAGCTATACCTGCGCCTATACCAACATCCAAGAAGAGGGGAGTTATTGAACTAAATGATGAAGTGATGAGGGAAGCTAAGAAATGTCTTAAGGAGAAGGGAATTAAAGCTGCAATGTCAAGAATTCACCTCCTATAGAAGAATTATGTAAGTCAATTCCCCACACATCCACTATTGAGGTACACTCTCTCCAATATTTTGATGAAGGTGATATCCCTTACTCTAAACCTCCTGATCAATGCTTAGAAGAATTCGATATTTTTATTGTTAAGCAAGATAATTTTAATAAAAGGGTGCAAAATCATTTGATGGAAAACTCTAGAGCTATTGTTGAGTTGAAGGATATTGTGGAAAGAACCTCTAATGATGTTAAAATTCTTGTTAAACATTTTCGAATGGTTCAAACTCAAATTGATCAGCTTATTGAAGTACAAAAAGACTTGCTAGTTAATGTTGCTAAAGAAAAACATGCTTATGAAATTAGAACTAGAAGTGGTGCTGCCATCCAGGATCCTCTATATCCTGAAGGGCATCCTAAAAGAATGAGCAGGATTCTCAACGAATTGAAAATAGTGGTACTAACCCTAAGAAAGAAAGAAGAAACATAAAACTATTGAAGAACTTTCTGAACCTGCTAAAGATCCTAATAGTATATCTGTCTCTGATGCTAAAACTGAAAGTGGTAATGAAGAAAATGATGCTCCTGATAAAGAGAAGGATGAGGAAGAACCTGAAAGGCACACTAAGAATACTAAATACACTAAAGAAGATTTTGTTGTTAAAAAACATGGTAGTGAAAGAGAGCCTTGGGTCCAAAAACCTATGCCTTTCCTTGATAAGAAACACAGGTCAAAGGAAGATGAACACTATAATAAGTTTTGTGAGTGGATGAAACTGAAACCTTTATTCTTGCAAATTCCTTTGACTGATGCTATTAAATTGCCTCCCTATTCAAAGTATATGAAGGATATTGTCTCGAATAAAAGGAAGATCCCTAATGAAGAAATTTTTACTTTGCTTGCTAATTATTCCTTTAATGGTAAGGTTCCAAAGAAACTTGGAGACCCAGGGATTCCAACCATTCCTTGCTCTATTAAAAATAGTTATGTTAGAACTTCTTTGTGTGATTTAGGAGCAGGAGTTAGTGTTATGCCTTTTTCTCTCTATAAGAGACTTCAACTGGAAAAACTAATACCAACTGATATATATTTGCAAATGGCTGATAAATCTACTACTATTCCTGTTGGTATATGTGAGGATGTACCTATTCAAGTGGCTCATAATTGCTTGATATTAACTGATTTTGTTGTGCTTGAAATGCGTGAACATGATAATATGTCTATTATTCTTGGGAGACCTTTTCTTAATACTGCAGGAGCTGCTATTAATTGTAATCTAGGAAAGGTGACCTTTAATGTTAATGACAAAGAGCATACTGTCTATTTCCCCAAGAAGATTGATAGGACTTATGGTTTAAATTCAATTGAACATGTTGAGGGTATTCAAGTTGGAGAAATATATTGTCCCATACCAAGTATGAAACTATTATGATTGGGACCATTGCTATCAAGGTTGAGGTAACATAATCATTAGTGGAATACAAAGTTTTGTTTCATATAAAATTTTGTTGGTAACAAGACCTGATCAACCTTGTTAACAAAGGGATTTTAATGAACAAAATAATGTTTTCACTATGATTATCTCCGCTTACTTCTATTCTATCCATTTTAGTTTTTGCTTTTGTTTAGTTTGCTTTTCTATTGTTAGTTGCTTGCATTTTAGACTGTCTTAGAACTTCTGAAGCTTTAGCTTCGTTTTGTCATTGCATTTTTCTAGAAACCTTTTTCTGTCAGAAAATCATTCGTCTATACTTGAAAATTGGCCAAAAATAAAGTGTTTCGAAAAATTTCAGAAAATTCATATTAATTTTTTACGTGAAAAAAGGGGCAGAGAAGTGTCTGGCGGGTACCAGGGGGCCACCAGGCAGGCACACTGTAACAGCCCAAAACTTCAATCCAAGTGTATCAAAGATCAAATCATCCAAATTTAGGATTAACAAAAACTTTTTCATATTTAAAATGAAAGCATTCATATATGTGTGTATTTAAAATAGGAGTTGTTTGGAATTGCCATGATTGTGTGATCCTTTGCTTCTAAAATGTTTCTTAGGTGATTTAAACATCATCTACATCATTCCCAAACTTTTCCTAAAAGAAATCAAATCAAAAAGAATTAAAATGAAGGAATGGTCATTTGGACAAATTTAACTCTCATGCCTACTTTGGCTATTCCTAGTACTCATTTCTTAACAGAAACAATTATGGATCTTTACACCCCTTGCTAGTACACATAATGAGGTACCAAGGCCCACCTTTTGATCTACTAAAAACCTTCTGTAAACTATTTTAAATGACAGTTTAAAATTGAATCTAATGCATATGCATAGATCACCCTTATTTCAAAAACCATGTATTTGAGCTCCATTGTCAAAACCCTTGCAACCAGACACTACCTAGCACTAGTGGAGATCACCCAAAAAATTTGAACTCAAAATTCAAAACTTTTTTCTCTTGCGGCCATTTCATCAAACACTTGGCAGGCAGATTACAAACTAAACAAATTTCACTATTTTAAATAGTGTTCTGGCCAAACTTGTTCCCTAAATTGCCACCAAAAACCTCTCCACTACTCCCCCTAACCCTCTCTAGCCCCTTCACACTGTACACGACCAAATGGTCATGGCCATTAAGGCCGAACCCCACTTGGGCACCCCACCGGCGACATGAAGCCACCCAACGCCATCCACCGTGTCACGGAGATAGCCAGTGGTCCACCTCCGCCCAACCAGTCCCAGCCAAGGACAGCGACCAACGACAAGGAACCGCGCCGGAGCTCGCCGACCATGCCGACGCCGCCCGCAGAGCGCGCCCTGTCCCCGCGTGCACAAGCCGCCGCTCGACACCAGCCCGCGCCCACCACTCCGCCTTGACCTAGAGAACACCCCAGACACCTCCGTTCGCCGCCCAAAGCCCCACAGCCACCACTCGCCGTGGACACAGCCGCTTCGGCCGCGTAGAGCGCCACCTCACCCCGACCGCATGCCACCGCCCCTACGACCGCATTGAAGCGCTAGAGCACCGCTAGGGGACCGCCCATCGATCGCCATCCCCAGCCATGCCGCTAGCTCGCCGTAGCCATGTCGCCACCGTCGACCGCCCATCCCGCTCGGTCTCACCGTCGAGCCTATAAAAGGAGCCCTCCCCAGCACCAAAGACTCACACCATTCCACTCCCCTCACCTCTCTGAACCTCACCCACCCCTCGCCGGAGCAAGTGGAGCAGCAGCTCGCCGGAATTGGAGCCGGAGCCGCCGCCTCTGGAGAAGAAGGGTGTCGTTGATTCCGGCCACCCCAAGCTCCACCGCGACCACGCCTCGCCTCGCCGTCGTCTTCCACTTTGTTCGCCCGCATCACCGACCCCGCTGGAGCGCTGGTACGCCCCCAGTAGACCCCCACCGAGCCGCTAGGGTTCGAGCTCGCCGGCGACCCGTCCGACGTCGACGACGACCCTCGGCCATAGATCTAGCCTCTAATCGCATGGCCCACAGCGCGCGTACCGCTTCGCGTTTTAAGTGCCGCTGACTAGTGGGACCCCCCGTCAGCTGAGCCATGTGCCGCGTAGCGCCACTGGGCCGGCCCATTTCCTTTCCCGCGCAAGCCCGTAGATTCAAATCTAGGTTTTTCTTTTTAGTTAGAATATAGTTTCTGTCCAGTGTTTCAAAATTCAATTCTGTGAGTTTGACAAATCCAAATTACATGAAACTAATTTTGTCTGGAAGGTATTGAAATGCTCTATACAAGACCGTTGGATTTAATTCATTTAGAGTTATAGATTTCTCCTAATAAAAATAAGAAGACAGAAGCTTTTGCAACTTGAAACATTTTTATAAAATCAACCAAGTTAGCTTTTGAGTTGATTCCAACTCTCAAAAATCACATTTCATCATATCTATCTAACTATGTAATAATATTAAGGTTTACAGGCAGTGACTTTGGACTAGTACCAAAATAATGCTATATAGGCATTTCTAGTCACTTTAAATCATTAAATAATAAACTTAAACCAAAGTAATATTGATCCAACCTTTAAATCTCATTCCCACATGTTAGAATATGTGGTGAGGACATGTGTCCACATGATCCCATATTTTGGTGGTGAATATTAAAGTGTAGTTAATATTTCAATGAGTAGAAATTACTTCTCCAAAATAAAAAGGTTGAAACTATTGAATTAAAACTTGTGATGTTTGGGATGATAATAGATCATCAATTGTGTGGTTTATAATACTACTTAGCCTAAGTTAAGTATTGCTTGGTGATTGTGCACTCCCTATGTATTTATAGACGATAGTACCGACCAAGCCTTCGAGGAGGAGGAGTTCTACCAAGAAGAAGAAGAAGAAGAACACAACTTCAACCACTGCACCAACCAAGGCAAGCTATTAGTGGCAAGCTAACCCTTGCAAACATGCTTTAATAAGCTATTGTAGCAAGCTAGAATAAAACTAGATAGTTTAGTAAAGATGCCTTAAGCATACTTTGATCACACCCCCTTAGTTTACGCAAAGTTCTTTAAGTAATTTTTGAAGGTAGCATAAAGAGTATAAAACTTGACCTAACTAGAAACCCTTAGATGTCATTCTATGGCATGAGATTGATCCCACCTTCCCACCTTAGTGAACACTCTTAACCTAGTGTTTTAGAATAGATCAAACTTGAGTCATTTTAGATGGGAACACTTGGTGAAAATGAGTTATGAAAACCTTGGAATGATGAGTCATTCCATTGAGATGTTTTGACATGTGTTGAGAAACACAATTGGTTTATGATGATGAAAATGATGAGGCATGAGCCTTAACCCTTTTTATAAAACTGATGGTTGGATTCGGATGCGATACCATTCCAAATTTACTGCATAAACCACATTACCTGAATTGGGTAAGGCTTAGCTGGAAATTTATATGCATTAGTATTAGTTCCCTCATGGGAGAGGTTTGAGCTGAGGCTACCTCTCAATGTTGTCCACCTATGCAGTGCCCAAGATGGCTATTGGTCATGGTTGGGAGGCCATGCTCATAGGAGAGGTGCTTGTACTAGGGTGTGTAAAGGGAAGGTTATGTTTGATTATCTGCATACCAAGTATGATGATTCAGGGTTATCCCTGACAGATGTATCAAATCCTGTGGTGAAAGTGTACCACCTCTACAGAGTGTCAAACTATTCGAATAGCGTCATGATTATGGACGATTGGAATGGCCATCTTTCGTTGTCAGATGTTTTCTAAAAGACTTGAAATGAATGATGAACCTTGACTTGACCACAACAGGGTTGTGTAGATGAAAATAGCTTCCCAACTTAAGTGATTCTAGACTTTTATTTTATCTTTTCTTGTTTCAGAACTCAGCTTAGGTTTCAAACTTAACTTGATAGTTATTCTTTAAATTCCGTACTTTAACTTAGAATTATAACCCTTGCTAGTAGTAGTTTGCGAGTACTTAAAGAGTACTCATGGCTTTTGTCCCTGTCTATTATCATGGCCAGACTATGAAGGAGATTATCAAGATGATGGTCAGCAGGACGGCTATGATAACTAGGACTATCTGCCTTCGTCAGCATTGCCTGTGTCCCTGAAGATGGACCCCACCGCTACGCTATCGTTTATTTCCGCTGCTTGTTGTATTAAAGACTGGATCATGAGATCCTTATTTGTGTAAAACCTTATGGATGATGTACTGTGATATCCAATCCGTTATGTCTCGCAAAAATGGTAATCCTGGGATTGCGAGGTATGGCATAACGGGCATCTGGGATTCAAAATCCGGGTGTTGACAGCTGTACATTGCTAGAATTGTTAGTCTGCATGGAACCCCCAAGACCATCGTATCAGATCGAGGAACCCAGTTTACTTCAAGATTTTGGCAGAAAGTTCGGGAAGGTTTAGGAACCAAGTTGAATTTCAGTACCGCTTATCACCCGCAAACCGATGGACAAACAGAGAGAGTCAACCAGATCTTGGAGGATATGCTTAGAGCTTGTGTGTTGGAATACGTATCAAAATGGGAAGACTGCCTGCCCTTCGCAGAATTCTCATATAACAAGAGTTATCAAGCTAGTTTGCAGATGGCGCCATTTGAATTCCTATACGGAAGAAAGTGCCGTACCCCTTTGAATTGGTCGCAAGTAGGAGAAAGTCAGATCTTTGGACCCGACATTCTCCGAGAAGCAGAAGAGAAAGTTCACAAAGTTCGTGAGCACCTCAAGACCGCCCAATCCAGACAGAAGAGCTATGCGGACAAGAGAAGGAGAGGCCTGACTTTCAATGTCGGAGATTTTGTATATCTCAAGGTTTCACCATTGAAGGGAACTCAACGCTTTAGTCTGGAGGGAAAGTTAGATCCCAGATATATCGGACCTTTCAAGATTCTGAACCACCGAGGAGAAGTATCGTATCAACTGGAACTGCCTGAAGAGATGTCAGCCATCCATAATGTGTTCCATATCTCATTACTTCGCAAATGCTTGGAAGTGCCTGAGAAGACTGAAGTTTTCAAGAATATCGATCACAGAGTAGTGGAAATCAACAATGACTTGACCTATCGGGAAGTGCCCATTCGTATCTTAGAAGAAGCCTACAGAACCACCAGGACCAGGAGTATCAAGTTTCTCAAGATTCAGTGGAGCAACCATACCGAGGAGGAAGCCACTTGGGAACGCGAGGATTACATTAGGACAGAGTTCCCAGATCTCTTTAGTTCCTAGTTTTCATGTAAATCTCGGGACGAGATTTTATTTAAGGGGGGAAGGTTTGTAACAGCCCAAAACTTCAATCCAAGTGTATCAAAGATCAAATCATCCAAATTTAGGATTAACAAAAACTTTTCCATATTTAAAATGAAAGCATTCATATATGTGTGTATTTAAAATAGGAGTTGTTTGGAATTGCCATGATTGTGTGATCCTTTGCTTCTAAAATGTTTCTTAGGTGATTTAAACATCATCTACATCATTCCCAAAATTTTCCTAAAAGAAATCAAATCAAAAAGAATTAAAATGAAGGAATGGTCATTTGGACAAATTTAACTCTCATGCCTACTTTGGCTATTCCTAGTACTCATATCTTAACAGAAACAATTATGGATCTTTACACCCCTTGCTATTACACATAATGAGGTACCAAGGCCCACCTTTTGATCTACTAAAAACCTTCTGTAAACTATTTTAAATGACAGTTTAAAATTGAATCTAATGCATATGCATAGATCACCCCTATTTCAAAAACCATGTATTTGAGCTCCATTTTCAAAACCCTTGCAACCAGAGACTACCTAGCAATAGTGGAGATCACCCAAAAAAATTTAACTCAAAATTCAAAACTTTTTATCTTGCGGCCACTTCATCAAACACTTCGCAGGCAGATTACAAACTAAACAAATTTCACTATTTTAAATAGTGTTCTGGCCAAACTTGTTCCCCAAATTGCCACCAAAAACCTCTCCACTACTCCCCCTAACCCTCTCTAGCCCAGCCCCACACTGTGCCATGACCAAATGGTCATGGCCATTAAGGCCGAACCCCCACTTGGGCACCCCACCGGCGACAGCAAGCCATAGCCACCGCCAGCGCCATCCACCGTGTCCTGGAGATAGCCAGTGGTCCACCTCAACCGCCCAACCAGTCCCAGCCCAAGGACAGTGACTCGAACGACCAGGAACCGCCGCGCCTCGAGCCTGTCGACCATGCTGACGCCGCCCACAGAGCGCGCCCTGTCCCCGCGTGCACAAGCCGCCGCTCGACACCATCCCGCGCCCACCGCTCCGCCTCAACCTAGAGAACACCCCAGACACCTCCGTCACGCCTAAAGCCCCCCCCACAGCCACCGTGGACACAGCCGCTGCCGCTGCCAGAGAGCGCCACCTCACCCCGACCTCATGCCACCGCCCCTATGGCCGCATTGAAGTGCTAGAGCACCGCCAGGGGACCGCCCATCGATCGCCATCCCCAGCCATGCCGCTAGCTCGTCGTAGCCATGTCGCCACCGTCGACCGCCCATCCCGCTCGGTCTCACCGTCGAGCCTATAAAAGGAGCCTCCCAGCACCAAAGACTCACACCATTCCACTCCTCACCTCTCTGAACCTCACCCACCCTCGTCCGGAGCAAGTGGAGCAGCAGTCACGGAATTGGAGTCGGAGCCGCCTCTGGAGAAGAAGGGTGCTGATTCCGCCACCCCAAGCTCCACCATGACCACGCCTCGCCGTCGTCTTCCACTTTGTTCGCCAGCATCGCCGACCCTGCTGGAGCCTTGCACGCCTCAGAGACCCCACCGAGCCGCTTAGGGTTCGAGTCACGGCGACCGTCTGTCGTCGACGACGCACCTCTACCAGATCTAGCCTCTAATCGCACGACTGGCCACAAGCTGCTGCGTTTTAAGTGTCGCTGACCAGTGGGACCCCCCTGTCAGCTGAGCCCTATGCCGCGTAGCGCCACTGGGCCGGCCCATTTCCTTTCCCGCGCAAGCCCGTAGATTCAAATCTAGGTTTTTCTTTTTAGTTAGAATATAGTTTCTGTCCAGTGTTTCAAAATTCAATTCTGTGAGTTTGACAAATCCAAATTACATGAAACTAATTTTGTCTGGAAGGTATTGAAATGCTCTATCCAAGTCCGTTGGATTTAATTCATTTCGAGTTATAGATTTCTCCTAATAAAAATAAGAAGACAGAAGCTTTTGCAAATTGAAACATTTTTATAAAATCAACCAAGTTAGCTTTTGAGTTGATTCCAACTCTCAAAAATCAAATTTCATCATATCTATCCAAATATGTAATAATATTAAGGTTTACAGGTAGTGACTTTGGACTAGTACCAAAATAATGCTATATAGGCATTTCTAGTCACTTTAAATCATTAAATAATAAACTTAAACCAAAGAAATATTGATCCAACCTTTAAATATCATTCCCACATGTTAGAATATTTGGTGAGGACATGTGTCCACATGATCCCATATTTTGGTGGTGAATATTAAAGTGCAGTTAATATTTCAATGGGTAGAAATTACTTCTCCAAAATAAAAAGGTTGAAACTATTGAATTAAAACTTGTGATGTTTGGGATGATAATAGATCATCAATTGTGTGGTTTAGAATACTACTTAGCCTAAGTTAAGTATTGCTTGGTGATTGTGCACTCCCTATGTATTTATAGACGATAGTACCGACCAAGCCTTCGAGGAGGAGGAGTTCTACCAAGAAGAAGAAGAAGAAGAAGAAGAAGAAGAACACAACTTCAACCACTGCACCAACCAAGGCAAGATATTAGTGGCAAGCTAACCCTTGCAAACATGCTTTAATAAGCTATTGTATCAAGCTAGAATAAAACTAGATAGTTTAGTAAAGATGCCTTAAGCATACTTTGATCACACCCCCTTAGTTTATGCAAAGTTCTTTAAGTAATTTTTGAAGGTAGCATAAAGAGTATAAAACTTGACCTAACTAGAAACCCTTAGATGTCATTCTATGGCATGAGATTGATCCCACCTTCCCACCTTAGTGAACACTCTTAACCTAGTGTTTTAGAATAGATCAAACTTGAGTCATTTTAGATGGGAACACTTGGTGAAAATGAGTTATGAAAACCTTGGAATGATGAGTCATTCCATTCAGATGTTTTGACATGTGTTGAGAAACACAATTGGTTTATGATGATGAAAATGATGAGGCATGAGCCTTAACCCTTTTTATAAAACTAATGGTTGGATTCGGATGCGATACCATTCCAAATTTACCGTACAACCACATTACCTGAATTGGGTAAGGCTTAGCTGGAAATTTATATGCATTAGTATTAGTTCCCTCACGGGAGAGGTTTGAGCTGAGGCTACCTCTCAATGTTGTCCACCTATGCAGTGCCCAAGATGACTGATGGTCATGTTTGGGAGGCCATGCTCATAGGAGAGGTGCTTGTACTAGGGTGTGTAAAGGGAAGGTTATGTTTGATTATCTGCATACCAAGTATGATGATTCAGGGTTATCCCTGACAGATGTATCGAATCTTGTGGTGAAAATGTACCACCTCTATAGAGTGTCAAACTATTCGAATAGCCGCGTCCGCGGTTATGGACAGTTGGAATGGCCATACTGTTTCGTTGTCAGATGTTTTCTAAAAGACTTGAAATGAATGATGAACCTTGACTTGACCACAACAGGGTTGTGTAGATGAAAATAGCTTCCCAACTTAAGTGATTCTAGACTTTTATTTTATATTTTCTTGTTTTAGAACTCAGCTTAGGTTTCAAACTTAACTTGATAGTTATTCTTTAAATTCTGTACTTTAACTTAGAATTATAACCCTTGCTAGTAGTAGTTTGCGAGTACTTAAAGAGTACTCATGGCTTTTGTCCCTGTCTATTATCATGGCCAGACTATGAAGGAGATTATCAAGATGATGGTCAGCAGGACGGCTATGATAACTAGGACTATCTTTCACAAGATTGCCTGTGCCCCTGAAGATGGACCCCACCGCTATGCTATCGTTTATTTCTGCTGCTTGTTGTATTAAAGATTGGATCTTGAGATCCTTATTTGTGTAAAACCTTATGTATGGTTTGTAATGGATGATGTACTATGATATCCAATCCGTTATATCTCGCAAAAATGGTAATCCTGGGATTGCGAGGTATGGCATAACGGGCATCTGGGATTAAAAATCCGGGTGTTGACACACACCACCTGGTGGCGCGGCCAGCCCAGGGGCGCGCCTGGCCATGGTGTGGGCCACCCCTAGCCCTCCACTCACTCTCTCACTTGCCCCTGCTCTTTATCTCCCGAGAAAACACCAGTTCATTGCTCGAAATCGCATTCTTGTTGTTCTTTCCCATGATTTTTCGATCTCCTTGCTCAGCCCATCTTTGCTGCTGAAATTTGGAGCATTTGTTCTCCGGTATGTGAATCCTCCGCTTGTCCAAGTAGATTTGTGTTTAGTGGTTTGTATCTTGAGTATTTTACTGCTATAGGTGACAGGTTATGAGAGCTCGTAAGCTTGTTCAATGCTTAGAGTTATTGTTTTGATGCATGTTTAGGCCTCTTATAAGTCCCTATGAGTAGTGCCCTTCATTATATATTCACTTTGCAATCACTTGTTTAATGGATGTTTAAATTTCGGAATACCAAAGATGAATAGCCACACCTTTGGAGAAATATTTGAGAGGGACACACCTAGGAGGTCAAGGCCTTCAAGATCAGCCTCTCGGTTTAGGCCTTCATACAACAAAAATCTCATTGCACCACGCTTTGGCAATGAAGGAGATGAGGGGGATGCTCACCCATCTACTTTTCCTTGTTATACCTTCTTGCAAGCTGCAGGGATTCTTGATGATTTCTTGCTATTGATTCAGAGGGTTGGTTTGACCTCATACATGGAAGATGAGAGTGAGTAATATGCCATGCTCACCAAAACTTTCGTTGAGAGTTTCATTTTCACTAACACCCCCTATCAGTCAACTGTTTCTTTCAGAATTTATAATCTGCCATTTACCATGCCATTGGAAAGATTTTGCAGCATTATAGGTATAAGCATGACAGGGACCATGAAGAAGATCCAAGGGCGACCCGCTGATTTGCTAGAGCTCTATCGAGGTGTAACCAATGACGACGACCGCGTAGCTTAGGGCGGGAAGATAAGAAACATCCAACTCCCAGCTCTTAGATACTTTACTTATTATCTTGCTACTAGCATTCTTGGTAGGGAGAATACAAGTAATATCTCCAATTATCATTTAGCATTCCTCACTGCTGCACTTAATAATGATACTCGGTATAATCTTGGCTCTCTCATTGCTCGTCGTCTAGCTGCTAGGGGACCTATTTATGGGGGCATTATTGCTTCACGCATGGTTAATGCGTTAGAGATTTCTCTGGATCCTAATGATACTATATTGGCACCACAAAGGCTTGATCTTGCTGCCATGAAAACGCATCACTTCTTCACTTCTGACTCTGATATGGACAGTTTAGTATACATGATGTTGTTTCCTGACGGAGATGAAAGGGAGATTCCTTTGCCACAATCTACTTTGTTCAGTGTTCACAGGAGGCCATGGTCGCGCTCCAAGGAGGAGGGGGACGAGCAGCTCCGCTTGCTTGGCTTTCACAGACAGCACCAGGAGGATGTACCCTCCTACGATTACTCTGCACACTATGGTGGGGCGTCCTCGAGCTCACACCAGGACGAGGGAACCTCCTCACTGTACTATGGAGGCTCTCCATCTTGTCCAGCTTGGGATTGATACCCACTTAGGGCAAAAGCCTAAGCTTGGGGGGAGGTACGCCGACATCACACTCATCTCCTTATCATGTTTCGTCGGTACGTTGTATATTCATGTTTCATTCTCTTTTTAGTTTTTGTTCTCTCTTTGTTTTTGCTTCCTAAAACACAAAAGACCAAAAATATTTCTGTTGTTTCTCTTTGTATGCTTCTTTTTCTTTTTTCCTTGGTTTGCTTTTTAATTTGTTTGAACTATTCAAAAATCCAAAAAGATTTTGCTTTGCTTGTTCTTCCTTTTTGGTTCTTGCTTCTAAAAATCGAAAACACCAAAAATATTTGTTGTTCTTCTTTGGTTTTGTGAGTTTGTTGCAGGGTTCAGCAGTTCTCAGTGGAAATTGGTTTCATGTTATTATTCAAGCCACACAAGTGAAGGGCAATAATGAGGATTAATGACAACTTGAGGTATGGTGAGAGGCTGGTGACGAACTCTATTTGTTTTCATTTTTGTACATATACTCATCATTGTGGGCATGCTTAATCTGTTCATGTAGGGTGTATGTTATTTATGGATGCTTATTAGTTCTTGCTTTCTTATGATTAACTCCAGCTTGCTAATAGTTTGTAGCATGTCATATGAATGTTTGCTTGCATTGCTCTATCCATAACTTGGTATGACATTGTGGTGTCCTCCTCTGAATGTTTCACTTGAATTGACTTGGCACATGCTCACGCATGCATATGACTGAAACAATAATCAGTTAAGCCTCGACAAATTATTTTGCCTCAAGGGTCTTGAATCACTTTTGTGCCATGTTTAGTCCTGTTTTGTTGCAAGCATGATTATGACAATTATTGCTCTCTCGTTTGTCGCTCCCTTATTATTGCTAGACTTCACTTGCACTGAGTATAAGCTTTACTCGTGTTTCCAACTCCCTAAAACCAATATTGCCAAAAGTGTCCACCATACCTACCTATTAGCATCATTTGCTATTTCCGTGCATATTCAATATGCCTTGTTTTCTTCCGAATAAAATGTTTGCTTGTTATGAGAAAGTTAGTTAGTAAAGCTCTCACGAACTTGATGGCACACTTTATTTCTTGTACTTAATAAACCTGAACCATTGTGAATGTCCATGAAAGTTATATGCTTGCAAATTATAGGCTGTGGATTAGCAGAACCGTGTTGTCACGGGGAACGCTTTCGACACCTGTAAATATATACCCAGTTGATATCATGCTCTTTTGTTTATGGATGTTGTCGGTGTGAAATAAAAGGGGAGCTTGTAAGTCCATGGAGTTATGTATGTGTGTTAGAGAAATGCCTAGGCCGTCGGTCTAAACCATGCCTAATCATGGTGGAAAGTTGCAGCGTAATCATAATGAATATCTATGAAGCATTCTTCTTATAAAAAAGAGATAGCTATTGAGAGAAAGAAAAAAAGAGATATGAGAAAAGAGGAAAGAGAGAAAAAAGCACAATTTTCCCATGGTAAATAAGGATATTGCTGAGATACTCATTGTCTGCTTGCCTTTGATGGGTTCGTAGCATGGAAAACAAAAAAATTCTACCGCAAGAACGAACAAAACCCAGATCTAATCTAGATAAAAGCCAAGATCTAATCTATTAGACATGTGCAACGAGATAGATCTGTACTAACCCTTGTAGACCCGAAAGCGTTACGAGATCAAATCTCGTGGTTGATGTAGTTGATCACTTGACGATCTCAAGATCGAGTAGACGATCCTTCCGGTGCCGCGTTCCGGCAGCGCTTCCGCAGTCGGTCACACGTGCGGAGTCGAAGCAGACCTTCCTCTCCCCGTTCCAGCGAGCAGCGGAGGTAGTAGATCTCTCCACGGAATCCCAGCAGCACGACGGTGTGGTGGTGGTGGTGGAGTAGAGAATTCTGCAGGGCTTCGCCTAAGCCAGAGCAGAGGGAAGGAGGAGGAGAGAGGCGGCTAGGGTTTGAGGATTGAAGGGGGCCAGGGGGTGGCGCCTCCACCCCTCTATTTAAAGGAGGGAGGCGCCATGGGAGGGGGAGTCCTAGTAGGACTCCCCTCCCTCCTTGGCCGGCGGATTGAGAAGGGGGGAGGAGTCCTCCTCCCCTACTACTCCTTGTCTTGCCCTACCAGGATTCCTTGATCCTTTCTTGGTTTTCAAGCAAACTCCAAGAAATCTTCTAGAACCTTCCGGAACATTCCGAAACCTTCTAGAATCCCCATACAAATACTTCAGAACATTTCCTAACTTAGAAAATGATCCCCAATATATGAATCTTATTCTCCGGACAATTCCGGATCTCCTTGTGATGTCCCGGATCCAATCAGAGACTCCGAACAACATTCGGTCTCCAACGCACATTCCATATCTACTTAAAACAACTTCGAACCTTAAGTGTGTCACCCTACGGTTCGTGAATATGCAGACATGATGGAGACACCTCTCCGATCAATAACCATCAGCAGGATCTGGAGATCCATAATGGCTCCCACATACTCAACGATGACTTCGTGATCGATAGAACCATTAACATACGAAACCAATTCCCTTTGTCACGCGATATTCTACTTATCCGAGGTTTGATCGTCGGTATCTCCATACCTAGTTCTACCTCGCATCGATAAGTACTCTTTACTCGTTCCATGTTATGTCATCCCTTGTGACCTAGTCACATGCTTGCAAGCTAACTAGATGACATTCCACCGAGAGGGCCCAGAGCATATCTATCCGTCATATGGATGGACAAATCCCAATCTTGGTCCATGCGCTTCAACACATACTTTCAGAATACCCAATGACACCTTTATAACCACCCGCCATTCTGACGGTGTTTGATGTCATCAAAGTACCCATCCAGTGATGGTGATTAACACAACCTCATGGTCGAAGGATTAGGTTACTATGCATTTGAAAGCTTGTAGCAATACGAACTTAATGACTTGATCTTATTCTACGCTTACTATGGGTGTGTGTCCATCACATCATTCTCCTAATGATATAACCTTGTTATTAATGACATCCAATGTCCATGATCAGGAAACCATGATCATCAATTAATCAACAAGCTAGTTCCACAAGAGGCTTACTAGGGACTCTTTTATGTTTACAAAACACACATGTATTAGTGTTTCCTTATAATACAATTATAGCATGGGATGTAAACATTCATCATAAACACAAAGACATAATAATAACCACTTTTATTATTGCCTCTTGGGCATATCTCCAACAGCCTTGTCATTTTGATATGGGGATTCTTCTGTATCATCGGGCAAGGGGTACCCCGTTGGCGGTTCTCTATGATACGCACGTATTTACTATGACAAGAACTTATCGGTAATTAAAGTTGAGTAGCATGAGGAGAAGCCCTCGTACTCAAGGGACATGAGATTTCTAGTTTATAGTCTGTCAAGCATATAACCCAGATTGGAACTCACTTTCACCTTAACAATTTAAAAGATGCTTAGGATAGGGGCAATGAGAGCTCAAAGCTAATGAGTACCATACTTTCAGAATTTGGAAGCCTTTCAAACTTTTCAAAACTTTTTCATTTCCTTGTTGAGTCTCCACACATTCTATAGGCACTTTCTTGAGCGCATAGTTGTCATTCTTAGTGTAATGTGCTTGTCTCAAAACTTGATTAATTATGTTATGACTTTGATGCTTGTATCTTTGACATCTTTACTTCTAGTCTTCACTTGAACTTCTGAGGTGCCTTGGCATTTATGTTTGCTCTACAATCAAAGGCAAGCAAGATACCACTCTATCATACCTTTTTATGAGCATTGCAATGTTGCTTATGTTTATGTTTCATGCTACTTATTATTTTTGAGTTGGAATCTCTTCATAGCTTGCAATGACTATTAAGTAAACTTAGTTGCATACTCCTTATTATGAATTGCCTAAGTAATTGATCACATGCTGAGAATATATACATCATATGAAGCAAATGTGTTCGTGAAAGTTTCTTTTATCGCACTCAGTTTTCAACTGAATTGCTTGAGGACAAGCAATAAGCTAAACTTGGGGGAGTTGATACGTCCAAAATGTATCTACTTTCCCGAACACTTTTGCTATTGTTTTTCCTCTAAACTTGTGTGATTTGGACACAACTAACATGGATATTGCTTTTGAGAATTACCTTGGTGTCTAGTTTTTGTGCAAAAAATCAACTATTAGGAAAAATCCCGGAAAATATGCCAAAAATCCTATTTCACTAGAAGACTTAAGGAGCTAGAATACGAGACGGAGAGGGGTCGGCTAGGCCGCGCCAGGGGTGATCTGGCCGCCCCAGGCACCCCCTCGGCCTCCCTCTTCGCCTATAAGTTGCCTCCTGGCCTAAAAAACTAGGGGGGTTCGATGTTTATCCAGAAAGAGTTCCTCTGCGCCTCCACCACCAGATTCTGCAATTCAAAGCCAGAAACTCCATTCTGGCACCCTGCCGGGATGGGGAATTGGAGGAGATCATCGCCATCATCATCACCATCGCTTCTCCATTGACCATCAATGTTTCCCCCGTCTATGAGTGAGTAATCCCCCGTTGTACGCTATAGGGATGGTAGGGATTGGATGAGATCGTTCATGTAATGGCATCAAATTGTTAGGGCATGGTGCCTAGTATCTACTATTAGTGATTTTTGACTTTGTTGCAACTTGTTATGCTTAATGCTTGTCACTAGGGCCCGAGTGCCATGATTTCAGATCTGAACATGTTATTGGTTCATTATGATAGTATTGTTTATGGTCTTACCTGCAAGTTGTATACACATATTGTTGTCTAGAACCAAAGGCCCCGAAGTGACAGAAATCAAGATAACCGGAGGGGATGGCTTTGATGTGAGGATCACATGTGTTCACGGAGTGTTAATGCTTTTCTATGGTGCTCTATTAAAAGGAGCACCTTAATTGCCAGTAGTTCCCTTGAGGCCCCGCTGCAGACGGGCTGGCAGGACAAAAGATGTTATGCAAGTTCTCATTGCGAGCATGTATGATTATATATGGAACACATGCCTAGGATTATCTAGTACTTGGATGCTTTATCTTATTTATCTACAAATGCCCTATGTTCTGATTGCTATATGAATTGTCTTGTCCATGCAACGCCCGTCCATCCATCCCTATGCCTACCGCGCTCTAATTCTACTATTTACTGCAATTGCTACTACTTTCTTTACTTTTACTACTGCTATTACTTTACTATTGCTACTACAAAACTGTTGCTACTGATAAACTGTTGTGAGCAAGATTGTTTCCAGGTGCAGCTGAATTGACAACTCAGTTGTCAGTTGTTAAGGCTTATAAATATTCTTTGGCTCCCCTTGTGTCGAATCAATAAATTGGGTTTCACTTCCCTCAAAAATAATGTGATACATCCCCTATACTTATGGGTCATCAGTCATTATTCCCAAGTCACTTGAGAATAGATGACTAGGTGTTGAAGCAGACTAGTGAGTATACCAAATTAGGTAAATCCCTAGTAAGATGAATCATCTAGCTTGATCAAGAAAAGTTAAGCTAGAGTATGATGAAGTATATAACAGGAGTGTATGGAAGTATAATAGTTTAACCAAGTTAATACAAGAACAACTTGTATTATGGAGAGTAGTACCATACCTATTCCAGAGGATTGATTTCACATGTGATATAGAGGGAACTATAATCTTGCAAGCCTTGAAAGTACTTGCAAGATGGATTTAAGGAAGTTAATAGATGGAGTTAGTAGTAGCTAAATTGACAGGTGCATCAATGGTAGTTAATTAAGAGGAGTTATGTACTAGGAGTAAGAATGGAATAATGTCTAAGTGTCATAACAATGTCATCATGTGATGATGGATATGGTGGAGTCATATGATTGTCTTATTCAGGAAGATGTGATCTTTGTGAATAAGATAAGAGAGATATCTAGAGTATATTTAGGAAAGGAATTCCTTATCTCAAGATAAGCTTAGTGAAGTATTGAGGTAAGAATTCTTTAGAAACATTTAGCTAGCTATACATGCAGCCATGACAAGACTCATGTCTACTTCATTATTCAAAACCCTAGAATCCGATGGATAGTGAAACCATTTCTTTATAGATGGAAGCCTTGTCTACCTTATTGTCTTAAACCTTAATAGAAACCTAGTTTTGTAAACTAGCAAGATCACCCTAGGAAGAAATCTCAATAGCTCACTCTAAGATGAGTTATTATCCATGGTACACATTTATAGTTTTTAAACCCTAACTTCTATGCAAGTTATAACAAAATATACACTTCGTATCACCTAAGCTCATGGGAATAATATTAACCATATTAATTCCTTAGAACTTTATGTATCATATAATAATGAAGGATCACCATATAAAAGTTTCCTTAAAACTGAAAAGTTAATGAGAATCAGGTTTTATGAATGAGTAGTAATAAATCCCTTTATAAGTTATGGTTTATTATGCAAATTGAATTCATAACAAAGGTCCTTACAAATTTATTAAAAGGAGAAGGACCTATATAAAGAAAATAAAGAAACTATAACCTTATGTAATAAAAGTTCACAAAATTATACTAAATACATTTCAGTATTGCTACAACTACTTAGCAAATACATTTCTATGGGATAGAATACAAAGCAAATGTGAAAATACAAATCTGAAAACAAAACAGAAAATAGAAAAAGAAAACAGAAAGAAAAAAAACCTGGCCCGATCAGCAGGCCAGCCCAGAGTTCTTTCTGCATGTTTATCGCCCACACTGGCCCAACAGCATTGGCCCAGTAGCAGCCCAGTCCGGTACCGTTTTATTCTCTGTATGACAAGTGGGGCCAGCAGAGGACCGTGGGTTGGGAAGTTAAATTACTTAAGGGGTTTTTTGCAAAAGTTTCGTCGTTGTCATCGTTACACACATAGGCAGCTCGCTGGCCGGAGTTCCGTCGTCCGCCGTCGCCGTGCTGCAATTCGTGCAGCTGTCGGCGTCACTGTGGAGGATAAGAATGCCACCGCAACGCTGAGCTCGGCATCATCTTCGTTTCCCCTCGCTCGCTCTCCATCTCTATTTGCATCTCCTCCACCGAGAACCCTAGCTCGCCGGAGCTCTAGAAATCCATCGCTCTCGAGCTCGCCTCGGCCAGCTGAGGCCACTGTGAAGACCGTGGTGACCTTCTAGTTCGTTTTCCCCATCCCGTGGAAACTAAGGAAGGCCCTGATGACCGGATTGGTACCTTCGTTCCCGATGCCGGTCGCCATCGATTCCACTAATTCTGGTCGCGCCTGCCCTCACCGTCACCACCACGAAAACCGGGGTGAGTCACTGGTCCTCATGGACATCTCCACCATCTTCTTTTTCTTCTCTGTCGGTCTCACCACGGGCACCCGCCAGCGCCGCCGCTGTCCGTCGTGGTTGGACAACCTCCGGTTGCAAGAACTAGGCAGCACAAGTACCAGTAGGTTCCCCACCTTTCCGCGGTTCCAGCGTGACCATCCAATTTGGTCGGGGTGGTCTGGCTCGCTGTCGGCGACCATTCCCTGGCGGTGGAGGCCGGGCTGACGTCATGTCGACGTTAGACCCACGTCACCCTCTGCCACGTCGCCGTGTAGACTAGTCGTTGCTTGCGTGGCTGTTGATGTGGTCCTGACCCCACGGGTCAGTGACCCAGGGTAGGTTTAGGTGCTGTATAAAAAGTATTCTTCTTTTTAAGTTTCAATTAGAAAATGAATAAACAATATAAATTCGATTGTAAATATATTTTAGGAATTTAGGAAAATGATTAAATCTTATAAATTGAATAACTTTTGTTTTATAATTCAGAAAAATGTATATAATGTATCAAAATGCTTAGCAAAATAAAATCTATATTATAAACTTATTATCAAATATTATTGTGTTAACTATTTAAATAATTATTATTTAATAAAGATTTTATAAGTAATAATACTTTGAAAATTCATATTTTAATATTGGTCAATGGGAAAAATATAAATAATAAGCTAAAATTCTTGTAAAAATAAGAACTAAATTGTAAAACTATAAACTTAAAATATTATATCACGTAAGTAATATTTATTATTTATTTAGTATTTATAGTGATAAAATTTGTAAAAATCATATCTTATTATTTAAAAATCACAAAAATACTTATAATATACCAAAATGATCACAAAAATGAAATCGACATACTAAAAATATCAAATCTCACTTTTGAAGTAAAATAAAAGGTAAAGATCTAATAAATCTTATTTAAACTCTTTTCTTTTATTTTAATTCCTTAAAAATATATAAACCATTACTATTACCTTTAACATTATTTGTTTAATGTCTAAAAATGTAATAACAAGTTCAAATAATGTTTAATTGAAGTTAACATCAGTCTAACCATTTTAAGATTGTACTTATTAAAACTACCATTTAGAATTAAGTAAATCTTTCTCTCCAAAAATGTTTTATCAATTATTAAATCATCAATATTTGAGTATTAATTCTTTTACAAGTTTGGGAATTCACTTTAAAAGCTAAACAAAGTCTTTAAGTATAAAACCTAATGCCATTCCCATGTTTATAGAAATAAATATTAATTCTATAATAGGTAAGTGATTCTACTCACTTATAACTTTAATAAAACACCACCTCATTCAAGTAATAACATTTAAATTCTAACTTTGTGGAATGTGAAGAAGTAAACCATCTACAATGTGATGCCTTATTTAATACATGCAAAGTTCCACCACTTATGTTATGATTGTTAATGTAGTAATGTTTTCCTCTTTAATAATCTTAGCTAATAAGAAAACCTTAAAGTGTTAGCTTTAAGTTTGAATACTTTTTATTTTGTAAAAGTAATCTTTCCTCAAAAGTTATTCTTTTAAGAAACATTAAAAGTAATCTTTAAACACTTCTTTAAAAGCTCTACTTGATTCTTAATCTTGTTTAAGAAGTGCTGTAGATACCATGATTCATTTAAGTGCTTTAATATTGTATGCTACTTGCTATATTTACATATTGTTTCACACACACTCTCACAAGCCTTAATAAGAAGCACAAGTGTGAAGATAGTATAAAAGTGCAACACATTCCTAAAAACTCATCACAAACTCCAAACCCTAGATTAGATACGATTGGTCCAGGGTTTCGCGTTTATCAAATTGCATTACATTACTTATGCATCATTGCATCTTGCTTCTTTAAACATTAGTCCTTACCGGACCAATGATGTTGTTTATATAATTTGGATGTTCTATTGTATTGAAGACCGTGAGTGCATAATCTTGCAATCACAAAAGGCAAGTTCACAACTTGCTCTTGTCCTTTGATTATTTTCTATCAAATGCTTATAACTCAAATGTTGTGATCATCTGCATTTCAAAAAGTTCAGAAAACACTATTTTCATAATAATATGATTATGGATTATTTACCAAATGGTAATAATCTATTGATACAGTTCCAGTGGTAAAGGAACGTAATATCTAGGACTTAACAACCAATATCGTCAGTAATTCTAGTGTCGTATATTACATGTCAACCAAAAGACGTGGAATGGGACGGAAAGTCAACTGTATCTTCTCCCTTTCGCAAGGACAGATGACCTTATCGTGAGGCTGTTGATTTCTCGTGGAGTTCCAGAGAATCCAGCACATGGGTGGGACCCCTTAGTTCCCCTCGATCTTGGTGTCCAGATTATCTGTGCATCTCTGTCTGGGTCAGAGTTCACCATAGCTAATGGTGACCGCCAAACATAGCTGTGTACGGTCTCTCTGAGAGGCTACCCAAAGAGTAACCGTGGTAGTTATCTCGGGGGATCGTGTCTTCATGCGGGTCGCGAAGAGGGCAGTACTGGCTTGGATCTTAGACTAGGCCCCACATCATGGAATTGTGGATGGGAATAAGCTGCCTGGTTGTGCAACAAGGCTAAGGTCTCTTAAGGTAAAAGTGACACACCTATGTAGAGTGTAAGAATTGGGACATGTTACTCCCAATTCCGGGAAGGAGCTACGAACACGGCAGGAAAGGAACCCCACATAGGTTCTGGTCAACCTGTGAAGGCTCTGGGACATAGTTTTCAGAATAAAAGCAACCTTTGAAGAAATGTTTATGAACACCTGCATTGCCTATAACCTTAGGTCTATGGCTGTAGAGATAGTGCATCATACACTCCTTTTTAGTGAACTTGCTGAGTATGCTCGTACTCAACCGTACCTTCTTAACCCTTGCTAGGTTCTAAGCCATTGAAGACGATGTCAACATCAATTTCTTCTCAAGAAACCATCATTAGCAATTCAAGTACTTCAATAAAGTCAATGAAGTCAACATATACATCAGCTGAAGTGAAGACAAAGTCTCTATTTATATAGGAGTAGATACTCTAGCCATAAAACCTACTTCTGCAGAGCATTGCATTAGTAGCAATGGCAAGCCAAATAGTTTAGATGCTGGTCTTAGTTACTAGATATTTCTGAGTTATTATTTCTGGTTCTCCTTTGTAGGAAGTTCTTTCTCTCTCTTTAACCTAGAGTGTTCTCTGGATCTTTTGTAAAGAGTCGAGTTGTAATCTATAGTCATGTCTTGGACCTGCTGTGTTTCTGTTGTACCACTCTGAGGGATGTAATACTAGTGAACGGTGTTTAATTGGTGTTATGTCAACGACTATAGTGTACTACATCATGCAGTGGTATGATGGGTCACCACAGCTGGTACCAGAGCATTTGCTTTGACCTTAGGATTAAAACCCTTTTTAGGAAGATCTGTAGGTTGGATAGTGACTATAGGAGCCATCTTATCTAAACCAAGACTTGTGATGGGTATCCACTTGAGGATAAACCTTGTCCCACTTAAGTTGGATGTTCGTATCATCTTTCTTAAGAATTAGTTATATGTATTCTCTAGAGAAATGCCATTTTAGTATCGTTCTAAATAGGTATAACATTACTAAGATATCTTAAGTTAGTTAAAATATCAAAGAAGATTATGGATAAGACCAGGATATCATGTAGAGTAGTATTAGTGATGTAGTCTATAATTATAACCCCTATGAAGTAGCAGAATCTTACCACTAGTTGATACCACTATACCATACAGGGTAGACCATCAGAGTTTGTATAGATACAATTGGAAGTAAATCATGTGGCATTCACTTGAGAATTCCATGTGATGGAGTAGAATTTTGTTAAGAAACATTAATAGTAAGATAAGAAGAAGAGTCGTCATGGTGAGGTTAGCTCTTTAATCATGATGACTAGGTAAATCTTGACAAGTTCGTGATAAGAATAGCTCCGAGACCATGATAAGTCTGTAATTAGGAACAATACTTAGTAACTAATCTTGTAGTAACAATAAGTTAAGAACAATGAAGGTATATGATAGAAGTCATAGATATTATAATATTATGATAATTGTTGGATTAAGGTAGTAACTACAATGTTGTTAGTAGTTTTGAGAGATCGTGTGAGGATAGTTATGATAGAATAGTCAATTAGTAGTCTTTAGTAGTCCCAAAAGAAAAGTAAGAGGTTAGTTAGAACCAAAGTGAGACCCATTGCTCAACATTATCCTGTTGCGCCTGAGCAATTTGGGTAAATATTGAGACAAAGAGTAGTTTAACCCTTAAGTGTTAAGTATCACGGTGTAAACCTATAATAGGAGGTGTCATATACTACATAACTAAGCCTGAATTCTAGATGTATTATACTCAACTATTATATTCCGGGCTTGGAATGATGTGTGATATATGTACCACATTTGGATTTTTGGTTTTTCTTGCATCTTCTTGGTTGACTAGATATGTGCATGAAGTTTGAATTGATGTGCAAATGCATGTTGCATCATCAAGTTATTACTTGATGTTATAGACGTAGATAGAAAAGGGAATTCGTGTAAGGGAGTGACGAGTTCCGAAGATCAAGAAGAAGACTTGCATGAAGAGTAAAGTCAAATATAAGGAGTATCAACACTATTTTGAAGGATAGATCAATCCCAACTTATTATTAGTTGGCAACAAGAAGAAATATTAGTGAAAAAAAAGGGTGGAGCAACATAAAGGAATGAACTTAAGTTCACTCAAGATGGGTGATGTTGCTCAGAAGCTAATGAAGTAGTTGTCCCAAGATCATGGAGGTAACTGGAAAGGGAGCAAAGAAGAAGTTTTGGAACAAAAGTGGTATTCAAGCTCTAACAACTCGGAGAGAATGCCAGTAGTAAGTCCAAAACCTATAGGGTAATCCATACACCTAGGAGGATCCGCAGCTAAGTATCCGTAGCTGGTATCCTAGCGGTGTAGTGAAGTAGGTCATCTTTGTGTAATTTAAAGAGTATAAAACTTGGCCTAAGTTAAGTTAGACCTAAGGAAGTATGAAATTAAAGATCGTCTTTCGAGACGCTTCGCGAAATCAGGTCTACTAAAGCGAGAATGTACAAAAGGTTAAAAATAAGACAAGTAATGTTGGAAGATTCATTTTGGAGATCCACAATTATGTGGATATACCGCAGATTCTTTCATGAGACCCTCCAGAGGTAAATTATAAGCTAGACAAAGACCAATATCCTTACTATGGATTTAATTGATATTATACATACAGTTTAGAGACCATTAGGAAACCCCAAGGGGGAGATTAAACAATAAACACTGAGTGTTGTTGTCTAAGTTTCTGACTAAAGGTTTGAGGAGAAGTATAAAGTTATGATGAGGTTAAGCCTTAATCACATAAGGTTATAAGAAGCCCTCATTATATAGTAGTTCTGAGCATATGTCCAGATGAATGATCGAGGTAGATATAACTGCTTAACCCTAGTGGACTAGTTATAGAGGGGAAATAGTTGGTAAGTTTTCCTTAAGAAGGAGGAGAGCCTACCAAAATAAGTCCATTGTAAAGTAGTAGGAAAGCCTGATTGGAATGGACTAAATGTGTCCCAAATCAATCCTAAGTAGAACTTTGAAGACATAACCCAGGAGATTAGAGTAGAAGGAGTTATACTACATATAGGAAACAACAGTGAATATTGTCGGAATGAAGATGATTCAAGGAAAAAGATTTGGATACGGGATATCACAATTATCCCCAATTATGATCACAATGGAGTTAAGAAATGTCGTGATCAATACAAGTCAACTCCTCATTCCGAAACGTAAGAGAGTGCGAACTTCGGGGACGAAGTTTATTTTAAGGGGGAGAGTCTGTAACGTCCCAGCATTAGAGCTTAGAAATAACCTGAACACAGGTGTGTGCATTGCATTCATGCATAGAAAATCCGGATAATTTTCGCGCTTTTAAATAAAACTTGTCAAAGTGATTGAAGCTTCTTTTAACTTGGTGGAACTGAAGTAGATCATCAAGTTGACTGCGATAAGTTTCAACATGACCTTTGCTAAAACCTTATCTTTGGGTAATGTAATTTGATCTAAGGGTAGATCAGATTTAATAAAACTAAGTCACAACACACTACTTAATAAGGAGTACTTGATATTCTAGAGATCATTACATGGTATTCCATACAACAACGCAAGGATGAATACTTAATATTCTAAAGATGATATCAAGATATTACCTACCACAAATCTTGAATAGCAAGTTAAGTATATAACTTAAGTAAAAGAAACTCTATAACTAAATCTTGAAACACTTGTTTGCCATAGTTACTCCTACCATGGGTATCATGGTAGTTCTTAAACATTGACTCTTATTACAAATAGAGTAGTAGAGGAGTCAAGCGAAAACCATTCATCACATACCCTTAATATGATATTAAGAGGTGACATTCCTATTTAACCAAGTCTTAGTGTTAGTTGATCATCAATGTTGAGTAAGCAATTCTTGACCTAGCACTTGTTAACCTTTAGCTTTGACCTATTATATAAACCTTCCAAAGACCTTAAGTAAGTTAATTAGAATAAGGAACTAGTTATGGTAGAGTGTGCCATCATTAATGGAATGTGATCCTTAGTGGAGATCAAACCATTTGATGTTGGAGGAGTTAACTCACTCATGAGTTAACTAGAAGCAGTACCTAAACCCAAGAGTTAAGCTAGTAATTGAGGAACCATGAAAAAGCTAGTAGTATTAGTACATCAAATAATAATATTGTTAAGTCAAGTGGGTATAAACTTAGAGTAAGTTTCCTTAACAAGATAAGCCTATAGAGAGACTAGTACAAGTCTACTACTTAGTTGATGATAGGTGTTGATCAGACAACTAGAAGCCTAAGCTTAGTATGATTATATGATGGTGGTCATTATTCCCAAGTCACTTGAGAATAGATGACTAGGTGTTGAAGAAGACTAGTGAGTATACCAAATTAGGTAAAGCCCTAGTAAGATGAATCATCTAGCTTGATCAAGAAAAGTCAAGCTAGAGTATGATGAAGTATATAACAGGAGTATATGGAAGTATAATAGTTTAACCAAGTTAATACAAGAACAACTTGTATTATGGAAAGTAGTAACACACCTATTCTAGAGGATTGATATCACATGTGATATAGAGGGAACTATAATCTTGCAAGCCTTGGAAGTAGTTGCAAGATGGATTTAAGGAAGTTAATAGATGGAGTTAGTAGTAGCTAACTTGATAGGTGAATTAATGGTAGTTAATTAAGAGGAGTTATATACTAGGAGTATGAATGGAATAATGTTGAAGTGGCATGACCATGTCATCATGTGATGATGGATATGGTGGAGTCATATGATTTTCTTATTCGGGAAGATGTGATCTTTGTGAATAAGATAAGAGAGATATCTAGAGTATATTTAGGAAAGGAATTCCTTATCTCAAGATAAGCTTAGTGAAGTATTGAGGTAAGAATTCTTTAGAAACATTTAGCTAGCTATACATGCAGCCATGACAAGACTCATGTCTACTTCATTATTCAAAACCCTAGAATCCGATGGATAGTGAAACCATTTCCTATTCCTAGGTAACCATTGAACAATACCTTTTGGACAATTAAAGCTTCCAAGAGATAACTACAGAACCAGAAGAGTGTTTATAGATGGAAGCCTTGTCTACCTTATTGTCTTAAACCTTAATAGAAACCTAGTTTTGTAAACTAGCAAGATCACCCTAGGAAGAAATCTCAATAGCTCACTCTAAGATGAGTTATTATCCATGGTACACATTTATAGTTTTTAAGCCCTAACTTCTATGCAAGTTATAACAAAATATACACTTTGATATCACCTAAGCTCATGGGAATAATATTAACCATATTAATTCCTTAGAACTTTATGTATCATATAATAATGAAGGATCACCATATAAAAGTTTCCTTAAAACTATAAAGTTAATGAGAATCAGGTTTTATGAATGAGTAGTAATAAATCCCTTTATAAGTTATGGTTTATTATGCAAATTAAATTCATAACAAAGGTCCTTACAAATTTATTAAAAGGAGAAGGACCTATATAAAGAAAATAAAGAAACTATAACCTTATATAATAAAAGTTCACAAAATTATACTAAATACATTTCATTATTGCTACAACTACTTACCAAATACATTTCTATGGGATAGAATACAAAGAAAATGTGAAAATACAAATCTAAAAAAAAACAGAAAATAGAAAAAGAAAACAGAAAGAAAAAATCGGGCCTGATCAGCAGGCCAGCCCAGAGTTCTTTCTGCCTGTTTATCACCCACACCGGCCAAACAGCATTGGCCCAGTAGCAGCCTATCTCGGTACCGTTTCATTCTCTGTATGACAAGTGGAGCCAGCAGAGGACCGCGGGTTGGGAAGTTAAATCACTCAAGGGGTTTTCTGCAAAAGTTTTGTCATCATCATCGTTACGCGCATAGGCAGCTCGCTGGCCGGAGTTCCGCCGTCCGCCGTCGCCGCGCCGCGATTCGTACAGCTGTCGACATCACTGTGGAGGATAAGAATGCCACCGCAATGCCGATCTCGTCCTTATCTTCATTTCCCCTCGCTCTCTCTCCATCTCTCTCTGCATCTCCTCCACCGAGAACCCTAGCTCGCCGGAGCTCTAGAAATCCATCGCTCTCGAGCTCGCCTCGGCCAGATGAGGCCACTGTGAATACCGCGGTGATCTTCTAGTTCGGTTGCCCCATCCCGTGGAAGCCAAGGAAGGCCCTGATGACCGGATGGTACCTCCGTTCCCGACGCTGGTCGTCGTTGATTCCACTGATTCCGGTCGCGCCTGCCCTCACCGTCACCACCACGACAACCGGGTGAGTCACTGGTCCTCATGGACATCTCCACCATCTTCTTTTTCATCTTTGTCGGTCTCGCCACGGGCACCCGCCACCGTTGCCGCTGTCCGCCGTTGTTGGACAACCTCCGGTAGCAAGAACTAGGCAGCACAAGTACCAGTTGGTTCCCCACCTTTCCGCGGTTCTAGCGCGACCATCCGCTTTGGTCGAGGTGGTCTGGCTCGCCGCCGGCGACCATTCCCTGGCGGTGGAGGCCGGGCTGACGTCGTCGACGTTAGACCCACGTCACCCTCTGCCACGTCGCCGTGTAGACTAGTCGTTGCTTGCGTGGCTGCTGATGTGGTCCTGACCCCACGGGTCAGTGACCTAGGATAGGTTTAGGTGCTGTATAAAAAGTATTCTTCTTTTTAAGTTTCAATTAGAAAATGAATAAACATTATAAATTCGATTATAAATATATTTTAGGAATTTAGAAAAATGATTAAATCTTATAAATTGAATAACTTTTGTTTTATAATTCAGAAAAATGTATATAATATATCAAAATGCTTAGAAAAATAAAATCTATATTATAAACTTATTATAAAATATTATTTTGTTAACTATTAATAATTATTATTTAATAAATATTTTATAAGTAATAATACTTTGAAAATTCATATTTTAATATTGGTCAATGGGAAAAATATAAATAATATGATAAAATTCTTGGAAAAATAAGAACTAAAGTGTAAAACTATAAACTTCAAATATTATATCAGTTAAGTAATATTTATTATTTATTTAGTATTTATAAAGTGATAAAATTTGTAAAAATCATATCTTATTATTTAAAAATCACAAAAATACTTATAATATACCAAAATGATCACAAAAATGAAATCTACATACTAAAAATATCAACTCTCACTTTTGAAGTAAAATAAAAGGTAAAGATCTAATAAATATTATTTAAACTCTTTTCTTTTATTTTAATTCCTTAAAAATATATAAACCATTGCTATTACCTTTAGCATTATTTGTTTAAATTCTAAAAATGTAATAACAAGTTCAAATAATGTTTAATTGAAGTTAACATCAGTCTAACCATTTTAAGGTTGTACTTATTAAAACTACCATTTAGAATTAAGTAAATCTTTCTCTCCAAAAATATTTTATCAATTATAAAATCATCAATATTTGAGTATTAATTCTTTTACAAGTTTGGGAATACACTTTAAAAGCTAAACAAAGTATTTAAGCATATAACGTAATGCCATTCCCATGTTTATAGAAATAAATATTAATTATATAATAGGTAAATGATTCTACTCACTTATAACTTTAATAAAACACCACCTCATTCATAACATTTAAATTCTAACTTTGTGGAATGTGAAGAAGTAAACCATCTACAATGTGATGCCTTATTTAATACATGCAAAGTTCCACCACTTATGTTATGATTGTTAATGTAGTAATGTTTTTCTCTTTAATAATCTTAGCTAATAAGAAAACCTTAAAGTGTTAGCTTTAAGTTTGAATATTTTTATTTTGTAAAAATAATCTTTCCTCAAAAGTTATTCTTTTAAGAAACATTAAAATCAATCTTTAAACACTTCTTTAAAATATCTACTTGATTCTTAATCTTGTTTAAGAAGTATTGTAGATACCATGATTCATTTAAGTGCTTTAATATTGTATGCTACTTGCTATATTTACATATTGTTTCACACACACTCTCACAAGCCTTAATAAGAAGCACAAGTGTGAAGCTAGTATAAAAGTGCAACACATTCCTAAAAACTCATCACAAACTCTAAACCCTAGATCAGATACGATTGGTCCAGGTTTCGCGTTTATCAAATTGCATTACATTACTTATGCATCGTTGCATCTTGCTTCCTTAAACATTAGTCCTTACTGGACCAATGATGTTGTTTACAGAATTTGGATCTTTTATTGTATTGAAGACCGTGAGTGCATAATCTTGCAATCACAAAAGGCAAGTTCGCAACTTGCTCATGTCCTTTGATTATTTTCTATCAAATGCTTGTAACTCAAATGTTGTCATCACCTGCATTTCAAAAAGGTCAGAAAACACTATTTTCATAATAATATGATTATGGATTATTTACCAAATGGTAATAATCTATTGATACAGTTCCAATGGTAAAGGAACATAATATCTAGGACTTAACAACCAATGTCGCCAGTGATTCTAGCGTTGTATATTACGCATAAACCATACGACTTGGAATGGGATGGGAAAGGCAGATGTATCTTCTCTCTTTCGCATGGACGGATGACTTTATCGTGAGGCTATTGATTTCTCGTGGAGTTCCAGAGAATCTAGCACATGGGTGAGACCCCTTAGTTCCCCTCGATCTTGGTGTCAAGATTATCTGTGCATCTCTGTCTGGGTCTGAGTTCACCATAGTTGATGGTGACCGCCAAACAGAGCTGCATACGGAATCTTTGAGAGACTACCCAAAGAGTAACCGTGGTAGTTGTCTCGGGGGATCGTGTCTTCATGTGGGGTCGCGAAGAGGGCAGTACTGGCTTGGATCTTAGACTAGGCCCCACATCAAGGAATTATGGACGGGAATAAGCTGCCCGGTTGTGCAATAAGGCTAAGGTCTCTTATGGGAAAAGTGACGCGCCTCTGCAGAGTGTAATAATTGTGACATGTTACTCCCTGTTCCGGAAAGGAGCTACGAACGCGGCAGGAAAGGAACCCCACGCAGGTTCTGGTCAACCTGTGAAGGCTGACGGACATAGTTTTCAGAATAAAAGCAACCTTTCAAGAAATGTTTACGAACACCTGCATTGCCTACGACCTCTGGTCTATGGCTATAGAGATAGTGCATCATACACTCCTTTTTAGTGAACTTGCTGAGTACGATCGTACTCAACCATACCTTCTTAACCCTTGCTAAGTTCTAAGCCATTGAAGACGATGTCAACATCAATTTCTGCTCAAGAAACCATCATCGACAATTCAAGTACTTCAATAAAGTCAATGAAGTCAACATATACGTCAGCTGAAGTGAAGACAAAGTCTCTATTTAGATAGGAGTAGATACTCTAGCCATAAAACCTACTTCTGTAGAGCATTGCATTAGTAGCAACGGCAAGCCAAATAGTTTAGATGCTAGTCTTAGTTACTAGATATTTCTGAGTTATTATTTCTGGTTCTCCTTTGTAAGAAGTTCTTTCTCTCTCTTTAACCTAGAGTGTTCTCTGAATCTTTTGTAAAGAGTCGAGTTGTAATCTATAGTTACGTTTTGGACCTGCTATGTTTCTGTTGTACCACTCTGAGGGATGTAATACTAGTGAACGGTGTTTCATTGGTGTTATGTCAACGACTATAGTGTACTACATCATGCAGTGGTATGCTGAGTCACCGCACTCATACTCTTTAATGGTATCAGCCTAAATCGATCTCAAACTCTAACTTCTGTCGCGCTGCCCCCGGGGAGATCAATCTCCATGATCTCTGTCGGGGGCTACGCAACCCGTATGCAGGGTTCGTCCGCCGATCCGTGATCAGCTGTCCTGTAAGTCTTTTTCTCCGATCTCTTGATCGGCTTTCTTTTTAATTTACCGATCTTAGATCGGATTGAGTCGCCCACCGCCATCGTCATCGCCGCGCCTCTACTCCGACCATCGGCATCGAGGATCTACATTGCGTCTGCCCCTCATTGCGCTTCGGCCGTCGGTAACCTCACGGTTTG
Source organism: Avena insularis (assembly GCA_023614405.1). NCBI lineage: Eukaryota > Viridiplantae > Streptophyta > Magnoliopsida > Poales > Poaceae > Avena > Avena insularis. The sequence continues at coordinate 228,817,783 of CM042694.1, read as the reverse complement.
TCAAGCGCACACCACGGGCGGCTGCTACGCCTTCCTCGGAAGGCTACCGCGGCCGCCCCCCCTCGGATCCTCTTTGTCGTTATCGTCCGGGACTTCACTGACAACGTCGCCATCGGATCCAATCTACGCATCGTCCACGCCATGGCGCATACGGTGCACCATCGGTCTGATCAACCGATCCCGCACCTGTCTACACCAAGCACGTCCATGAGCACGCGCCTACCATCGATCGAGCTACGGGCTGCCACTGTGTCGCCCCATCGGGCCGCAGCGCCGCCGCCTTTGGTCCATTCTACCGGCTTCCAACGCACCTTCCTTGGCGTGTACGTCGCTGGTGGTCTCCCAGCCGTTGCACCGACTTGCGCCCTGCAGCTATGTCGCCCCCTCGGGTCGTAGCATGGCTGCACGCAGTCTACTTCACCGTCCTCGTGTATTGATGACCTCAACTTTCACCGCGCCATCTCCTACGGCACGGATCGCCGCCGTCTGCACATGGTCTTCATCATATCGCCGGGTCTTCCTCGCCTACTTCGAGCACCATCGCTGTGCTTCACAAGGTAACCTGCAGGGCGCCCTCTCGCCGTCGCAGGTCCCGCCGACTACCTCATCACCACTCTAGGCATCCAGCATGACTAACCTAGGTCGCCTCTAGTTTCATCGCCTTCTACGTCTTCGTCCACTACAACTTCGCCGCAAGCATTATCGCCTCATCCCTGACTACACCACCTGCTACTCTACTCCGACAATCACGGACAGCGCCGACATCTCTCCCTTAGCCGCTCTACGCGTCGCAACCGCTCTGGAGGCTTCCTCTACTAGTCTTTCTGACATGGCGACAAGTTCATGATGGTCCCTGCCCCCGCACGCCTGGTACTGGCAACACCAGGAGTGCCTTCGTCCCCGACGTGTTCCCGAGTCTAGCAAACTCGGATCGGCGCCTCGTCTTCATTGGCTTCGACAACGTCTTCTTCTGCATCGACCCCTCTACGACTGCCTCGACCGCGTCACCGACAGTTCTTCTTTGCATATTCGGTTCTGGCAAAACCGGAGTGTGCGTCCGTCCCCGATGTGCGCCTAATTCTGGCAAAACTATGGCCGCACCTCGTCCTCGACGGCTCGGACTGCATCGACTTCAGCATCGACACCCTCAACGACTGCCTCGACGCGTCTCCGTCATCCTCCTCGCGCACTATGCGCATGCGGCTTCACGTGTGGCTACCTCGACACGGGCATCCCCGACCACGACATCGACCACGGCGACCCATCGCACGGCTACCTCGACCATGGCACCGCCTCATGCTCTCGGCTCCCTCGACATCGGCACAAGGGCTACCACCTCGCTTGAGCATCACCAGCTTCCTCTATAGTTCAAGCTACCGTGACGCAACACCGTCCAAGACGTTTCCGCCACGATCGGGGATGTCACCACCGATGCTACTTCGGTTTATATCTAGTCTGACCGTCCGCGACATTCCGGTTATTCACGACGCTACCGCTACGACTGCGGGGGATGTTAGAGTATGATACGTACACGGTTATTGTGGTAGTTTAGGATAGTTAGGATTCTAGCATAACTTGTCTTGTGCTCCAAGTTGATCACTGTACCTCTATATATACTCGCCCATGAGGCTCAATAATATATCCATCATATTTCGCCAAACTCATACTCTTTCAGCCGGCGTCGGTGAGGGACCTTTTGTCAAGCGCGAACATATGGGTCGCGCTGCTGGGTGCGGTTGGCCAGACATACCGGAAAGGCTCAAAAGCGACCGTTGTCCGACACAAACGGACAGAAACGGATCGTTTCGATCGGCCCGGTGAAGATGACCTAAGAAACTGGAAGTGTGGAACACGACCGAGAAATTGTTGTCAAATGAAACTAAACATATATATCCGGCACGCGTCTTTCAACGTTCTTATCACAATCCATCTAAAAAAAAGGCGCTCTCGTCACAAGAAAAACAGGAGTGGTCGTTCAAGCTGGCAAACGGACGTTTTAGAAGCACAATCATATTGATCTTCCTCGCGTGTGCACGTTGTGCCTTGCTGTTGGCCTGTTGCGAGCGACATCTCCGGAGCAGGTGAAGACCGCAACGAGTCAGACGTTGCTACCGCCACGCCAGCCATGACATCAATGCCACCTCGCGCCAAACCAAGCCTGCCTTGCCTGACTCTAGAATAAACTTCGGTGATGCTTCCACCAGCGGCAGGTAGCTACTTACATAGGTTGAAGACAAGAAGAACTCCAGACAAGCATCCAGTCCTCGTCCTTCCATGTCGTCGCAGCACTTCCTCGTCGTCGCGTTCCCGGGTCAGGGCCACATCAACCCGGCCCGCGCCCTCGCGGAGCGCTTGGCGCGTACCTCGCCGGGCGCTCGTGTCACGCTATCCGCCGCCGTGTCCGCGCACCGGCTCATGTTCCCCTGGCTCGCATCCCCCGACGAGGAGGTTCACGACGGCGCCATCTCCTACATCCCCTACTCCGACGGCTACGACCATGGCTTCCGGCTCTTCGCTGGCGACGGAGACGCCGCGCGGAGGTACGTGGAGGCATTCGGCCGCGTCGGCCGCAAGACCTTCTCGGCGGTGCTGGACCGTCTCGCAGCGCGCGGCCAGCCCGTGACGTGCGTCCTGTACGCCATGCTTATGTGGTGGGCCGCCGAGGTCGCCCGAGAGCGCGGCGTGCCGCGCGCGCTCTACTGGATCCAGCCGGCCACCATGCTGGCCGTGTACTACCACTACTTCCACGGGTACGAGAGGATCATCATGGAGCACGCCGCCGACCCGGGGTTCATGGTGGCCATGCCGGGTCTCCCGTCGATGGCGATCCGCGACCTCCCGAGCTTCTTCAGCAACGTCACGGACGAAAGGATTGTCGCGGCGTTCGGTGACATACGCAGGACGTTCGAGCAGCTGGACCTGGACGTCGACAACATCACTGGACGAAAGAAACCTATGGTGCTCGTGAACACCGTCGAGGCGCTGGAGCTCGGCTCGCTCGTGTCCATGCCTGAACTGGACGTGTTACCCGTCGGGCCAGCCATCTTATCCCTCTTCGCCGATGGCACTAGGAGTCGCACAAACGGCGTTGTAGGAGATCTCTTCGAACACGACGAAAAGGGTTACATGGAGTGGCTGGACACGAAGCCGGAGAGGTCAGTGGTGTACGTGTCGTTCGGGAGCATGTCGGCGGCCAGCAAGCGGCAGAAGGAGGAGATGAAGCGTGGCCTCGCCGCTAGCGGCCGGTCATACCTGTGGGTGGTGCGCAAGGACAACAGAGACAACGATGAGGACGGGGACGACGACGATGAGCAGAGCATGCTGGTGGAGTGGTGCGACCAGGTGCGGGTATTGTCGCACCCGGCGGTCGGGTGCTTTGTAACACACTGCGGGTGGAACTCAACGTTGGAAAGCGTGTCGTGTGGCACGCCGGTGGTCGCGGTGCCGCAGTGGTCCGACCAGGACACCAACGCGCGCCTCATCGTCCAGTGGGGCATTGGCGCACGCGCCACAATGGATGCTGATAGGTTTCTGGACGCCGAGGAGCTCACGAGGTGCTTGGATATTGTCATGGGGAGCTCTGAGGAGGGTGCCGCCATAAGGAGGAGCTCGGCGAAATGGAAGGAGAATATGCAGGAAGCTATCACAGACGGTGGCTCGTCGGAGCATTATTTGAGAACTTTTCTGGGCCAATTTTTAGATGAAGCTTAGAAGCCTCTCTACATTAACCTGGATTTTCTGGCTCCTAGCCCATATCAGAAATGTCCGAATGCTTCAAGATTAGTGAAGATATTTTGAGAAAAGACCCACAGCTTTTTCAAATTCTTAGCAGGAAATCCTGCCAGTTTACGACCATGGTTGAGCATGCAGTACCGTGTTTATCAAGTTCCTGCCCTGATTTATGAAGTCCTTCACGAATTTACAAAAAATCTGGCAAAGTGCTTATGAAGTACAAAGTATTTTCACGTGATTTTCCATAGTAAAATTTGCCCCCACCGAAAAGTTCTTTGCAGTTATCATATGATTTGGGCTACATGCTCACAAAGTTTTTCCACTTCAATCAGCAACTTGGTTTGAACAATCTATACCTAACTAGGTGAGTGACCGTGCGCTGCCACGGTTTCTCTAGTTTCATGGTGGTAAACATCCCATAAAGCGAATGGACCGTAGTTATCACCGGCAAAACCTTATTGTGAATCCCAAATGCCTAGATGTATGGACAGTTTATAGTACCTCCCATAAAAAAATGGGCGGATTTACAATCTCTGGTCAAACTAATTAGCTCCATGTGCTCTGCATGAGAGTGAGTGAGGAATTTCAGCAATGATTAATTCATAATGCCTTCACCTCAAGGAACGCTTCATCACTAAACTTATGCACACCCGCTGCAAAGCCACAGCACGCACACAACAAACCACACCCCAACGCACGCGATATGACACCACGCGGCGCCTCACACCAGTGGCCACCTACCCTCCTGGAATTTTTGTAGTTAGGCCCCGGCCGCCACCTTTTGAATAGCGACCAGGTCCTAGCACAGGAGAAAACGCTCTCGAGCCCCCTTGTCCCGAGCGCCTCCTGCCTCCCTCGAACTCCTCTGACTCCGACGCCCCGTCGCGAGTGCCTCGCCCTCCACCATCTGCCCAGCTCGCCACCTACCCAAACACCGCTGCTCTGGAGCTCCTCGATGCCTGAGCCGCTCGTTCACGACCCGCCGCCGTCGGGTTTCTCATCCTCGTCCCTGAACACGGACATACCGACCGGGATTCCACTTCGCCGCCACCGACCACTGCAACTCCGACCATCTTCCCATAGTGCCTCCCTACGCGTGTTCCCTGTTAGAAATAATGGGGCTAATCCATTTAGTCCCATGAGTATTTCAGATTTTCCCTAAATCTCAAAGCCCAAATTTATGGCAACCCATATGTGTTTGGGCCCATGTTTGTGGCAGCTCACATGGGAGTGTAGTGGGAGCTAAAGTTTAGTCCCACATGGAAAGTTGGAGGAGAGTTGCACCACCTTATAAGGAGGAGTGTTGCACCACTTTGTAAGTAAGTGGAAATAAGAGAGATACACACGCGCGCTCCTCCTCCGACGACGCCGCCAAGACGACGCCGCCTTCGCCCTCATGAGCCGAGCTTTATTTTTGCTGCCAGAAAATTGACAGACGTGTCAAACGGTTAGCTTATTCGAGTCGCTCCCGGATCGTGGGCTACTGTAACCGACCCGAACGTGCGTAACGTGGACTCGGCCCACGTTCGCCTCCGTTAGGGACAACCACCGAAAACCAATCTAGGGTTTTGCCATCCTCTCTACTTGTGCCGTCACCGTAGTCTACTCCATCCCGCTTGCCGGCGTGCACCGGCGGACGGGAGAGCAGGTCTCCGGAACCACTCGCCCTTGTGATCCTGTACGGGAGAGGGCGAATAAGGTTTTTGGGAAGCGCTCACGACTGCCGAGTTCTCCATCACGGGTCGTCTTCCATCCAAGTCGCGCTTGCTGCATACCGCCGTCTTCGCCGCCATCTGCTGCGATCACTCTTCCCCAAAGTTTCTACTACGACAACCGAACAGTGCGTACATGTGATCTGTTTGGTTATTCATCATGTTCTGCGAGTACATGTTAGGCTGCTGTTTGTTTCCGATCATCCTGTTGTTTAGTACATCTAGTATGTTCGAGTTACATGAGCTAGTAGCTGGTTTTGTCATGATTTATATTCTGGAATTAATCGTGGAAATTATGCCTAATATTCCAACAATCCAAAAACCTTATTGTAGGCAATTTCCTGAATTAACAATGGCTGGTTTTACCGATGCACTGAGGCCGGATAAGTTTACCGGTGTGCACTTTAAGAGGTGGCAGTACAAGGCTGAGCTTTGGCTGACCACGATGAAAGTGTTCCACATCAAGAAGGCAAACCTGAGGGAACTATATCTGACGAGGATCAGAAGAAGTTCGAGGATGCTAATACTGTCTTTGTGGGATGTATTCTGAGCATTCTTGCTGACCGTCTGTGTGATGTGTTTATGCACATAAAAGACGGAAAGGAGCTCTGGGATGCACTGGATGCCAAGTTTGGTGCTGCAGATGCTGGTAGTGAACTGTATATCATGGAGAGCTTTCATGATTTTAAGATGACTAAGGACCTTCCTGTGGTTCAACAAGCTCATGAGATACAGTGCATTGCCAAGGAGCTCGAACTCCTTAAGTGTACCTTACCCGACAAGTTTGTGGCGGGATGCATTATTGCTAAGTTGCCCCCTTCATGGTTTATCAAAGGCATGGTGGGGGGAGGCTTTGTTGACTTCATGTCATGTCCTGAATAGAGTTCCTAACAAGAATAAAGAAAAGACCCCTTATGAGGAGTGGGTTGGGAGAAAACCATCACTTTCAGATTTTGCACTTGGGGTGTTTGGCGAAGGTCAACATACCGATTCCCAAGAAACGCAAGCTCGGACCCAAGACAGTGGATTGTATCTTTCTAGGATATGCTCCACGGAGTGTAGGCTATAGATTTCTAGTGGTTAAATCTGAGGTACCTGATATGCATGTTGATACTATAATGGAATCTCGTGATGCAACATTCTTTGAGAATATTTTTCCTATGAAAGATATGCATAGCATTGGTAGGATTTCTTCTGAAATACTTCCTGAATCTAGTGCATCTATTGAGAATTCTGAACAACCACATGAGGAATTTCTTGAGAAGGATGACGATGAACCTCTCACGAGGAGTAAGAGACAGAGGGTTGCAAAATCCTTTGGTAATGACTTCATCGTGTACCTTGTGGATGATACTCCCGGATCCATTATCGAGGCATATGCATCTCCGGTCAGATGATGATTGGAAAGAAGCTGTCCAAAATGAGATGGACTCGATTCTTTCTAATGGAACTTGGGAATTATCGAGCGACCCTATGGTTGTAAACCCGTGGGATGTAAGTGGGTGTTCAAGAAGAAACTAAGGCCTGATGGTACTATTGAGAAGTACAAAGGCGCGTCTTGTAGCTAAGGGCTACACGTAAAGAAAGCGAAGATTACTTGACACCTATTCACTGTCGCTAGACTGACCACCATTCAGTACTACTATCCCCGCGCCTCTTATGGTCTTCTCGTTCATCAAATGGGCGTGAAGACAGCTTTCCATAATGGAGAGTTGGAAGAGGAGATCTATATGGATCAGCGGATGGGTTTGTGGTAAAAGGTGAAGAGACAAATGTGAGTAAGTAATTAAAATCTTTATATGGCCAGAAAAAAGCAACTAAGCAATTGCATGAAAAGTTTGATGTAACTCTACTTCTTCGGCTTTGTCATTAATGAGGCTGATAGGTGTGTTTACTATCGTCATGGTGGGGGCGATAAGTTATATTATGTTTGTATGTGGATGACATTCTGATCTTTGGTACAAACATGAAAGTGATAAATGAGGTCAAGTCTTTCTGTCAAAGAGTTTTGATATGAAAGATCTGGGAGAAGGCGATGTCATTCTGAACATCAAGCTTATTAAGAACGAGAATGGGATTAATTTAACACAATCTCATTATGTTGAGAAGGTCTTGAGCCGATTTGGCTTTAATGATGGCAAGACTTCTCCAACACCTTATGATCCCAGTTTGACATTACGAAGAATAAGAAGGAACCAGATCAGCTGAAATATTCACAAGTTGTTGGTTCTCTCATGTACTTAGCGGCCTTCTAAGACCCGATATCTCTTTTGCTGTGAGCAAGTTGAGTAGGTTCATGTCTAACCCGGTTATTAATCATTGGCATGCACTTGAAAGGGTCACGCGCTATCTATGTGGTACAATGAGATATGGGATTCACTATTCAGGAATCTGCGCTGCTGTTTGAAGGATATAGTGATTGAATTGGATCTCGGCGTTGATGAACTCTCATACGAGCGGGTATGTGTTTACCCTTGGAGGTGGCGCGGTGTCATGGAGGTCTCAGAGACAAACCATATTGACGAGGTCAACTATGGAAGCAGACTTTCTTGCTTTAGACACGACCTTTGTTGAGTCGAGAATGGCTGCGTGAGCTCTTGATGGACTTGCACGTGGTTGAGAAACTGTGTACGAATCCTTTTGAATTGTGACAACCAAACTGTTATTGTCAAAGTGAACAATTCTAAGGATAACGAAGTCATCAAGACACGTGAAGAGACGTTTGAAATCTGTCGAAATTGAGAAACTCGAGTAATAACTATTACGTATATTCAAATGGACAAAAACTGGCGATCCCTTTACAAAGGGACTATCACGAAATGTGATAGAAAGTGCATCGAGGGAGATGAGGTTGAGACCCATGGATGTCACACCTTAGTGGTAACCTAACCTATGTGATCGGAGATCACGTGAATTAGGACCAGGAAGAACAAGCTAGTGGTTTGGAGGAGAGTATTTTGTAACCCTCTCTATGTGAAGATGCATGACTCTCATAATCAGAAGGCAGGTTGGCAACATGCCTTAATGTGTTTCTGTTGGCTTTAATTAGCAAAGATGCCCCTCCCTGGCATTCTTGAAAGAACACACCTATATGAGCTCGATCAGAACGCATGGTCTATGAGATCTGGTGATCTCTAGTAAACTCATGAAGAGACCAGAGTATGACGATATGCTCCAACCCAGGGGTAGGCTCTTGACAGCCAAGTACTAGTTATGATTCTGGCGAAATCTATTGGCACCAAACTTGCAATTCAAGGTTCGTCCATTGTTCAAGTTGTTGATAGGCGTAGTTCAAGTTTCTAGGCGGAAGTTCAACTTAATACCTTGCTGAAACACTGGTATATAAACAAGTAGCAAGGATTGGCAAATCTTCAAATGGGCATTTGAGATCTGGTGGGGGATTGTTAGAAACAATGGGGCTAATCCATTTAGGCCCTTGAGTATTTCAGATTTTCCCTAAATCTCAAAGCCCAAATTTATGGCAGCCCATATGTGTTTGGGCCCATGTTTGTGGCAGCTCACATGGGAGTGTAGTGGGAGCTAAAGTTTAGTCCCACATGGAAAGTTGGAGGAGAGTTGCACCACCTTGTAAGGAGGAGTGTTGCACCACTTTGTAAGTAAGTGGAAATAAGAGATACACCGCCTTCGCTCCTCCTCCGACGCCTTGCCTCCTTCGCCTCGTCTCGTCTCAAATCTCGTCTCTCGTCTCGTCGTCTCGTCTGACCTTGCCGCCTTCAGCATGGTTGCGGGAATCTCGCCGAGCAGGCTTTATTTTGCTTTCAGAAATTGACAGACGTGTCAAGCGGTTAGCTTATTCGGTCGCTCCGGATCGTGAGCTCAGAATCGACCCGAGCGTGCGTAACGTGGACTCGCCCACGTTCTCCTCCGTTAGGGTTTCTGAGCCATTTCTATATAAAGTATTGAGCGGCAACCGCAACAACAACCACCGAAAACCAAACAAGCGTTTAGCCATCCTCTCTACTTGTGCCGTCACCGTAGAATACTCCATCCCGCTTGCCTGCGTGCACCGGACGGAGAGCAGTCTCGGAACCACTCGCCCTTGTGATCCTGCGGGAGAGGCGAATAGGTTTTGGAAGCGCTTCTTGTTCGCCGAAGTTCTCCATCACGGGTCGTCTTCCATCCAAGTCGGATACCGCGATCACTCTTCCCCAAAGTTTCTACTCGACAACCGAGCAGTGCGTGCTCACGTGATCCTGTTTGGTTATTCATCATGTTCTGCAGTACATGTTAGGTCTTTGTTTGTTTCCTATCATCCTTTTGTTTAGTACATCTAGTATGTTCGAGTTACATGAGCTAGTAGCTGGTTTTGTCATGATTTATATTCTGGAATTAATCGTGGAAATTATTCCTAATATTCCAACAATCCAAAAACCTTATTGTAGGCAATTTCCTGAATTAACAATGGCTGGTTTTACCGATGCCTTTGAGGCGGATAAGTTTACGGTGTGCACTTTAAGAGGTGGCGGTACAAGGCTGAGCTTTGGTGACCACGATGAAAGTGTTCCACATCGATAAAGGCAAACTGAGGGAACTATATCGACGAGGATCGAAGAAGTTCGAGGATGCTAATCTGTCTTTGTGGGATGTATTCAGCATTCTTGCTGACCGTCGTGTGATGTGTTTATGCACATAAAAGACGGAAAGGAGCTGGGATGCCTTTGGATGCCAAGTTTGGTCTTTGCAGATCTTTGGTAGTGAACTGTATATCATGGAGAGCTTTCATGATTTTAAGATGACTAAGGACCTTCCTGTGGTTCAACAAGCTCATGAGATACAGTGCATTGCCAAGGAGCTCGAACTCCTTAAGTGTACCTTACCCGACAAGTTTGTGGCGGGATGCATTGCTAAGTTGCCCCCTTCATGGTTTATCAAAGGCATGGTGGGGGGAGGCTTTGTTGACTTCATGTCATGTCCTGAATAGAGTTCCTAACAAGAATAAAGAAAAGACCCCTTATGAGGAGTGGGTTGGGAGAAAACCATCACTTTCGTATTTGCGCACTTGGGGGTGTTTGGCGAAGGTCAACATACCGATTCCCAAGAAAGCAAGCTCGGACCCAAGGATGGATTGTATCTTTCTAGGATATGCTCCACGAGTGTAGGCTATAGATTTCTAGTGGTTAAATCTGAGGTACGATATGCATGTTGATACTATAATGGAATCTCGTGATGCAACATTCTTTGAGAATATTTTTCCTATGAAAGATATGCATAGCATTGGTAGGATTTCTTACGAAATACTTCACGAATCTAGTGCATCTATTGAGAATTCTGAACAACCACATGAGGAATTTCTTGAGAAGGATGACGATGAACCTCTCACGAGGAGTAAGAGACAGAGGGTTGCAAAATCCTTTGGTAATGACTTCATCGTGTACCTTGTGGATGATACTCCCAGATCCATTCTTTGAGGCATATGCATCTCGGATGCGGATGATTGGAAAAGCTGTCCAAAATGAGATGGACTCGATTCTTTCTAATGGAACTTGGGAATTATCGAGCGACCCTATGGTTGTAAACACATGGGATGTAAGTGGGTGTTCAAGAAGAAACTAAGGCCTGATGGTACTATTGAGAAGTACAAGCGCGTCTTGTAGCTAAGGGCTACACACGAGAAAGAAAGCGAAGATTACTTGACACCTATTCACTGTCGCTAGGTGACCACCATTCAGTACTACTATCCTGGCTGCCTCTTATGGTCTTCTCGTTCATCAAATGGGCGTGAAGACAGCTTTCATAATGGAGAGTTGGAAGAGGAGATCTATATGGATCAGCCGGATGGGTTTGTGGTAAAGGTGAAGAGACAAAGGTGTGTAAGTTATTAAAATCTTTATATGGCCTGAAACAAGCACCTAAGCAATGGCATGAGAAGTTTGTGAACTCTACTTTCTGCGGCTTTGTCATTAATGAGGCTGATAGGTGTGTTTACTATCGTCATGGTGGGGCGATAGCGTTATATTATGTTTGTATGTGGATGACATTACGATCTTTGGTACAAACATGAAAGTGATAAATGAGGTCAAGTCTTTCCTGTCAAAGAGTTTTGATATGAAAGATCTGGGAGAGGCTGATGTCATTCTGAACATCAAGCTTATTAAGAACGAGAATGGGATTACTTTAACACAATCTCATTATGTTGAGAAGGTCTTGAGCCGATTTGGCTTTAATGATGGCAAGACTTCTCCAACACCTTATGATCGATTTGACATTACGAAGAATAAGAAGGAACCAACAGATCAGCTGAAATATTCACAAGTTGTTGGTTCTCTCATGTACTTAGCGAGCGCTACAAGACCCGATATCTCTTTTGCTGTGAGCAAGTTGAGTAGGTTCATGTCTAACCCGGGTATTGATCATTGGCATGCACTTGAAAGGGTCATGCGCTATCTATAATGGTACAATGAGCTATAGGATTCACTATTCGGGAATCCTGCTGTATGAAGGATATAGTGATTGAATTGGATCTCGGCGTTGATGAACTCTACGCCACGGCGGGTATGTGTTTACCCTTGGAGGTGGCCTTGATGTCATGGAGGTCTCGTAGACAAACCATATTGGAGGTCAACTATGGAAGCAGAACTTCTTGCTTTAGACCACGACCACTGTTGAGTCGAGAATGGCTGCGTGAGCTCTTGATGGACTTGCACGTGGTTGAGAAACTGTGCGCAATCCTTTTGAATTGTGACAACCAAACTGTTATTGTCAAAGTGAACAATTCTAAGGATAGCGAAGTCATCAAGACACGTGAAGAGGCGTTTGAAATCTGTCGGAAATTGAGAAACTCGGAGTAATAACTATTACGTATATTCAAGCAGACAAAACAGCAGATCCCTTTACAAAGGGACTATCACGAAATGTGATAGAAAGTGCATCGAGGAGATGGGGTTGAGACCCATGGATGTCACACCTTAGTGGTAACCCAACCTATGTGATCGGAGATCCGTGAATTAGGACCTGGGAAGAACAAGCTAGTGGTTTGACTGAGAGTATTTTGTAACCCTCTCTATGTGAAGATGCATGACTCTCATAATCTGTAAGGCAGGTTGGCAACATGCCTTAATGTGTTTCTGTTGGCTTTAATTAGCAAAGATGCCGTCCTCTGAGGCATTCTTGAAAGAACACACCTATATGAGCTCATTTGTAAGCGTCGCGATCTATGAGATCTGGGTGATCTCTAGTAAACTCATGAAGAGACCGGGAGTATGGCGCATATGCTCCAACCCATGAGGTAGGCTCACTTGACAGCCAAGTACTAGTTATGATTCTGAGCGAAATCTATTGGCACCAAACTTGCAATTCAAGGTTCGTCCATTGTTCAAGTTGTTGATAGGCGTAGTTCAAGTTTCTAGGCGGAAGTTCAACAACAGTCTCTGCTGAAACACGGTATATAAACAAGTAGCAAGGATTGGCAAATCTTCAAATGGGCATTTGAGATCTGGTGGGGATTGTTAGAAATAATGGGGCTAATCCATTTAGGCCCATGAGTATTCAGATTTTCCTAAATCTCAAAGCCCAAATTTATGGCAGCCATATGTGTTTGGGCCCATGTTTGTGGCAGCTCACATGGGAGTGTAGTGGGAGCTAAAGTTTAGTCCCACATGGAAAGTTGGAGAGAGTTGCACCACCTTATAAGGAGGTGTTGCACCACTTTGTAAGTAAGTGGAAATAAGAGAGATACACGCTCGCTCCTCCTCCGCCGCAGCCGCCTTCGCTTCATACCGTTCGCCTCGTCTACAAATCACGGCCAGCGCCTTTCATGGAGTCGCGAGCCGAGCTTTATTTTGCTGCTCGGGGAAAATTGAGCGTGTCAAGCGGTTAGCTTATTGGTCGCTCCGGATCGTGAGCTCATGTAAGACCCGAGCGTGCGTAACGTGGACTCGGCCACGTTACGCCTCCGTTAGGGTTTCTGAGCCGCTCTATATAAAGTCTTGCGCGGCTACCGCCACAACAACCACCGAAAACCAATCTAGGGTTTTGCCATCCTCTCTACTTGTGCCGTCACCGTGGTCTACTCCATCCAGCTTGCCGGCGTGCACCGGAGACGGAGAGCAGGTCTCGGAACCACTCGCCCTTGTGATCCTGCGGGAGAGGCGAATAAGGTTTTGGGAAGCGCTGCTTGCTCGAGTTCTCCATCACGGGTCGTCTTCCATCCAAGTCGCGGTCTGCATACCGCCGTCTTATCTCATCTGCTGCGATCACTCTTCCCCAAAGTTTCTACTCGACAACCCGAGCAGTGCGTGCTCGTGATCTGTTTGGTTATTCATCATGTTCTGCAGTACATGTTAGGCTCTGTTTGTTTCCGATCATCACATTATTTAGTACATCTAGTATGTTCGAGTTACATGAGCTAGTAGCTGGTTTTGTCATGATTTATATTCTGGAATTAATCGTGGAAATTATGCCTAATATTCCAACAATCCAAAAACCTTATTGTAGGCAATTTCCTGAATTAACAATGGCTGGTTTTACCCGATGCCTTTGAGGCGGATAAGTTTACGGTGTGCACTTTAAGAGGTGGCGATTACAAGGCTGAGCTTTGGTGACCACGATGAAAGTGTTCCACATCGATAAAAGGCAAACTGAGGGAACTATATCGGCGAGGATCGGAAGAAGTTCGAGGATGCTAATCTGTCTTTGTGGGATGTATTACGAGCATTCTTCTTGGACCGTCCGTGTGATGTGTTTATGCACATAAAAGGCGGAAAGGAGCTCTGGGATGCCTTTGGATGCCAAGTTTGGTGCTGCGGATCTTTGGTAGTGAACTGTATATCATGGAGAGCTTTCATGATTTTAAGATGACTAAGGACCTTCCTGGTTCAACAAGCTCATGAGATACGATTGCATTGCCAAGGACTCGAACTCCTTAAGTGTACCTTACCGACAAGTTTGTGGCGGGATGCATTATTGCTAAGTTGCCCCTTCATGGTTTATCAAAGGCATGGTGGGGAGGCTTTGTTGACTTCATGTCATGTCCTGAATAGAGTTCCTAACAAGAATAAAGAAAAGACCCTTATGAGGTGGGTTGGGAGAAAACCATCACTTTCGTATTTGCACTTGGGGTGTTTGGCGAAGGTCAACATACCGATTCCCAAGAAAGCATAAGCTCGGACCCAAGGCAGTGGATTGTATCTTTCTAGGATATGCTCCACGAATGTAGGCTATAGATTTCTAGTGGTTAAATCTGAGGTACGATATGCATGTTGATACTATAATGGAATCTCGTGATGCAACATTCTTTGAGAATATTTTTCCTATGAAAGATATGCATAGCATTGGTAGGATTTCTTGAAATACTTCACGAATCTAGTGCATCTATTGAGAATTCTGAACAACCACATGAGGAATTTCTTGAGAAGGATGACGATGAACCTCTCACGAGGAGTAAGAGGCAGAGGTTGCAAAATCCTTTGGTAATGACTTCATCGTGTACCTTGTGGATGATACTCCCGGATCCATTCTTGAGGCATATGCATCTCCGGATGCAGATGATTGGAAAGAAGCTGTCCAAAATGAGATGGACTCGATTCTTTCTAATGGAACTTAGAATTATCGAAACGACCCTATGGTTGTAAACACATGGGATGTAAGTGGGTGTTCAAGAAGAAACTAAGGCCTGATGGTACTATTGAGAAGTACAAAGCGCGTCTTGTAGCTAAGGGCTACACACGAGAAAGAAGCGAAGATTACTTGACACCTATTCACCTGTCGCTAGGTGACCACCATTCAGTACTACTATCCACTGGCTGCCTCTTATGGTCTTCTCGTTCATCAAATGGGCGTGAAGACAGCTTTCTAATGGAGAGTTGGAAGAGGAGATCTATATGGATCAGCGGATGGGTTTGTGGTAAAAGGTGAAGAGACAAAGGTGTGTAAGTTATTAAAATCTTTATATGGCCTGAAACAAGCACCTAAGCAATGGCATGAAAAGTTTGTGAGAACTCTACTTTCTGGCTTTGTCATTAATGAGGCTGATAGGTGTGTTTACTATCGTCATGGTGGGGCGATAGCGTTATATTATGTTTGTATGTGGATGACATTCTGATCTTTGGTACAAACATGAAAGTGATAAATGAGGTCAAGTCTTTCTGTCAAAGAGTTTTGATATGAAAGATGCAGGAGAGGCGATGTCATTCTGAACATCAAGCTTATTAAGAACGAGAATGGGATTACTTTAACACAATCTCATTATGTTGAGAAGGTCTTGAGCCGATTTGGCTTTAATGATGGCAAGACTTCTCCAACACCTTATGATCGATTTGACATTACGAAGAATAAGAAGGAACCAACAGATCAGCTGAAATATTCACAAGTTGTTGGTTCTCTCATGTACTTAGCGCTTCAAGACCCGATATCTCTTTTGCTGTGAGCAAGTTGAGTAGGTTCATGTCTAACCGGGTATTGATCATTGGCATGCACTTGAAAGGGTCATGCGCTATCTATGTGGTACAATGAGCTATAGGATTCACTATTAGGGAATCTGCTGTATGAAGGATATAGTGATTGAATTGGATCTCGGCGTTGATGAACTCTCATACGGCGGGTATGTGTTTACCCTTGGAGGTGGCGCGATGTCATGGAGGTCTCGTGACAAACCATATTGGCGAGGTCAACTATGGAAGCAGAACTTCTTGCTTTAGACACGACCCATTGTTGAGTCGAGAATGGCTGCGTGAGCTCTTGATGGACTTGCACGTGGTTGAGAAACTGTGGCAATCCTTTTGAATTGTGACAACCAAACTGTTATTGTCAAAGTGAACAATTCTAAGGATAGCGAAGTCATCAAGACATGTGAAGAGGCGTTTGAAATCTGTCAGGAAATTGAGAAACTCTGAAGTAATAACTGTTACGTATATTCAAATAGACAAAAACATGGCAGATCCCTTTACAAAGGGACTATCACAAAATGTGATAGAAAGTGCATCGAGGGAGATGGGGTTGAGACCCATGGATGTCACACCTTAGTGGTAACCCAACCTATGTGATCGGAGATCCGTGAATTAGGACACAGGAAGAACAAGCTAGTGGTTTGACTGAGGAGAGTATTTTGTAACCCTCTCTATGTGAAGATGCATGACTCTCATAATCTGTAAGGCAGGTTGGCAACATGCCTTAATGTGTTTCTGTTGGCTTTAATTAGCAAAGATGCCGTCCTCTGAGGCATTCTTGAAAGAACACACCTATATGAGCTCATTTGTAAGCGTCATGGTCTATGAGATCTGGGTGATCTCTAGTAAACTCATGAAGAGACCGGGGAGTATGCGCATATGCTCCAACCAGCGGGGTAGGCTCTTGACAGCCAAGTACTAGTTATGATTACGGCGAAATCTATTGGCACCAAACTTGCAATTCAAGGTTCGTCCATTGTTCAAGTTGTTGATAGGCGTAGTTCAAGTTTCTAGGCGGAAGTTCAACTTAACAGTCTCTGCTGAAACAACGGTATATAAACAAGTAGCAAGGATTGGCAAATCTTCAAATGGGCATTTGAGATCTGGTGGGGATTGTTAGAAATAATGGGGCTAATCCATTTAGGCCCATGAGTATTCAGATTTTCCTAAATCTCAAAGCCCAAATTTATGGCACATATGTGTTTGGGCCCATGTTTGTGGCAGCTCACATGGGAGTGTAGTGGGAGCTAAAGTTTAGTCCCACATGGAAAGTTGGAGAGAGTTGCACCACCTTATAAGGAGGAGTGTTGCACCACTTTGTAAGTAAGTGGAAATAAGAGATACACCTGCGCTCCTCCTCGGCAGCGCCGCCGCTTCGCCGCCCTTCTCGCCTCGTCTCGTCTACGTCACAGCCAGCAGCCTTGGCAGCTTGAGAATCTCGCCAAGCCGACCTTTATTTTGCTGCTCAGGAAAATTGTGAGGCGTGTCAAGCAGTTAGCTTATTGGTCGCTCCCGGATTCGTGAGCTCTTATGGCAACCGAGCGTGCGTCGTGGACTCGGCCCGTTACGCCTCCGTTAGGGTTTCTGAGCGCTCTATATAAAGTCTTGCTTGGCTACCGCCAACAACCACCGAAAACCAATCTAGGGTTTTGCCATCCTCTCTACTTGTGCCGTCACCGTAGTCTACTCCATCCCGCTTGCCGGCGTGCACCGTGGACGGGAGCAGGTCTCGGAACCACTCGCCCTTGTGATCCTGTCACGGGAGAGGCGAATAAGGTTTTGAGCGCTCTGCGACTGCTCGAGTTCTCCATCACGGGTCGTCTTCCATCCAAGTCGGCGGTGCTGCATACCGCCGTCTTCGCCATCATCTGCGATCCTCTTCCCCAAAGTTTCTACTCGACAACCGAGCAGTCGTGCTACGTGATCTGTTTGGTTATTCATCATGTTCTGCGAGTACATGTTAGGCTCTTGTTTGTTTCCGATCATCCATTGTTTAGTACATCTAGTATGTTGAGTTACATGAGCTAGTAGCTGGTTTTGTCATGATTTATATTCTGGAATTAATCGTGGAAATTATGCCTAATATTCCAACAATCCAAAACCTTATTGTAGGCAATTTCCTGAATTAACAATGGCTGGTTTTACCGATGCCTTTGAGGCGGATAAGTTTACGGTGTGCACTTTAAGAGGTGGCGATACAAGGCTGAGCTTTGGTGACCACGATGAAAGTGTTCCACATCGATAAAGGCAAACTGAGGAACTATATCGGCGAGGATCGAGAAGAAGTTCGAGGATGCTAATCTGTCTTTGTGGGATGTATTCGAGCATTCTTGCTGACCGTACGTGTGATGTGTTTATGCACATAAAAGGCGGAAAGGAGCTCTGGGATGCCTTTGGATGCCAAGTTTGGTCTGCAGATCTGGTAGTGAAGCGTATATCATGGAGAGCTTTCATGATTTTAAGATGACTAAGGACCTTCCTGTGGTTCAACAAGCTCATGAGATACGATTGCATTGCCAAGGAGCTCGAACTCCTTAAGTGTACCTTACCCGACAAGTTTGTGGCGGGATGCATTATTGCTAAGTTGCCCCCTTCATGGTTTATCAAAGGCATGGTGGGGGGAGGCTTTGTTGACTTCATGTCATGTCCTGAATAGAGTTCCTAACAAGAATAAAGAAAAGACCCCTTATGAGGAGTGGGTTGGGAGAAAACCATCACTTTCGTATTTGCGCACTTGGGGGTGTTTGGCGAAGGTCAACATACCGATTCCCAAGAAAGCATAGCTCGGACCCAAGGCGATGGATTGTATCTTTCTAGGATATGCTCCACGAATTAGGCTATAGATTTCTAGTGGTTAAATCTGAAATTACGATATGCATGTTGATACTATAATGGAATCTCGTGATGCAACATTCTTTGAGAATATTTTTCCTATGAAAGATATGCATAGCATTGGTAGGATTTCTTACGAAATACTTCACGAATCTAGTGCATCTATTGAGAATTCTGAACAACCACATGAGGAATTTCTTGAGAAGGATGACGATGAACCTCTCACGAGGAGTAAGAGGAGAGGTTGCAAAATCCTTTGGTAATGACTTCATCGTGTACCTTGTGGATGATACTCCCGGATCCATTCTTGAGGCATATGCATCTCCGGATCAGATGATTGGAAAAAGCTGTCCAAAATGAGATGGACTCGATTCTTTCTAATGGAACTTAGGAATTATCGAACGACCCTATGGTTGTAAACACATGGGATGTAAGTGGGTGTTCAAGAAGAAACTAAGGCCTGATGGTACTATTGAGAAGTACAAAGGCGCGTCTTGTAGCTAAGGGCTACACACGGAAAGAAGCGAAGATTACTTGACACCTATTCACACTGCTAGGCCGACCACCATTAAAGTACTACTATCCTGGCTGCCTCTTATGGTCTTCTCGTTCATCAAATGGGCGTGAAGACAGCTTTCCTTAATGGAGAGTTGGAAGAGGAGATCTATATGGATCAGCGGATGGGTTTGTGGTAAAAGGTGAAGAGACAAAGGTGTGTAAGTTATTAAAATCTTTATATGGCCTGAAACAAGCACCTAAGCAATGGCATGAAAAGTTTGAGAACTCTACTTTCTTTGGCTTTGTCATTAATGAGGCTGATAGGTGTGTTTACTATCGTCATGGTGGGGCGATAGCGTTATATTATGTTTGTATGTGGATGACATTCTGATCTTTGGTACAAACATGAAAGTGATAAATGAGGTCAAGTCTTTCTGTCAAAGAGTTTTGATATGAAAGATGCAGGAGAGGCGATGTCATTCTGAACATCAAGCTTATTAAAACGAGAATGGGATTACTTTAACACAATCTCATTATGTTGAGAAGGTCTTGAGCGATTTGGCTTTAATGATGGCAAGACTTCTCCAACACCTTATGATCGATTTGACATTACGAAGAATAAGAAGGAACCAACAGATCAGCTGAAATATTCACAAGTTGTTGGTTCTCTCATGTACTGCGGCGCTACAAGACCCGATATCTCTTTTGCTTTGTGAGCAAGTTGAGTAGGTTCATGTCTAACCGGGTATTGATCATTGGCATGCACTTGAAAGGGTCATGCGCTATCTATGGTACAATGAGCTATGGGATTCACTATTCGGGAATCCTGCTGTATGAAGGATATAGTGATTGAATTGGATCTCGGCGTTGATGAACTCTCGCCACGGCGGTATGTGTTTACCCTTGGAGGTGGCGCGGTGTCATGGAGGTCTCGTAGACAAACCATATTGACGAGGTCAACTATGGAAGCAGAACTTCTTGCTTTAGACACGACCTTTGTTGAGTCGAATGGCTGCGTGAGCTCTTGATGGACTTGCACGTGGTTGAGAAACATGTGCGGCAATCCTTTTGAATTGTGACAACCAAACTGTTATTGTCAAAGTGAACAATTCTAAGGATAGCGAAGTCATCAAGACACGTGAAGAGAGCGTTTGAAATCTGTCGAAATTGAGAAACTCCGAGTAATAACTATTACGTATATTCAAGCAGACAAAAACTGGCAGATCCTTTACAAAGGGACTATCACGAAATGTGATAGAAAGTGCATCGAGGAGATGGGGTTGATACCCATGGATGTCACACCTTAGTGGTAACCCAACCTATGTGATCGGAGATCCCGTGAATTAGGACACAGGAAGAACAAGCTAGTGGTTTGGTGAGGAGAGTATTTTGTAACCCTCTCTATGTGAAGATGCATGACTCTCATAATCATAAGGCAGGTTGGCAACATGCCTTAATGTGTTTCTGTTGGCTTTAATTAGCAAAGATGCCGTCCTCTGGGCATTCTTGAAAGAACACACCTATATGAGCTCATTTGTAAGCGTCGCGGTCTATGAGATCTGGGTGATCTCTAGTAAACTCATGAAGAGACCAGGGAGTATGGCGCATATGCTCCAACCCGCGGGGTAGGCTACTGACAGCCAAGTACTAGTTATGATTCTGAGCGAAATCTATTGGCACCAAACTTGCAATTCAAGGTTCGTCCATTGTTCAAGTTGTTGATAGACGTAGTTCACGTTTCTAGGCGGAAGTTCAACTTAACAGTCTCTGCTGAAACACTGGTATATAAACAAGTAGCAAGGATTGGCAAATCTTCAAATGGGCATTTGAGATCTGGTGGGGGATTGTTAGAAATAATGGGGCTAATCCATTTAGGCCCATGAGTATTTCAGATTTTCCCTAAATCTCAAAGCCCAAATTTATGGCAGCCATATGTGTTTGGGCCCATGTTTGTGGCAGCTCACATGGGAGTGTAGTGGGAGCTAAAGTTTAGTCCCACATGGAAAGTTGGAGGAGAGTTGCACCACCTTATAAGGAGGAGTGTTGCACCACTTTGTAAGTAAGTGGAAATAAGAGAGATACACACGCGCGCTCCTCCTCCTCAGCCGCGCCCTTCCACGCCTTCGCCTTCGCCTCGTCTCGTCTAATCACGGCCAGCAGCATGGTTGAGGAATCTCGCCGAGCGAGCTTTATTTTGCTGCTCAGGAAAATTGTGACGTGTCAAACGGTTAGCTTATTCGGGTCGCTCCCGGATCGTGGGCTACTGTAACCGACCCGAACGTGCGTAACGTGGACTCGGCCCACGTTCGCCTCCGTTAGGGTTTCCTGAGCCGCTCTATATAAAGTCTTGCTGGCTACCGCCACAACAACCACGAAAACCAATCTAGGGTTTTGCCATCCTCTCTACTTGTGCCGTCACCGTAGTCTACTCCATCCCGCTTGCGGCGTGCAGCGGGACGGGAGCAGGTCTCGGAACCACTCGCCCTTGTGATCCTGCGGGAGAGGCGAATAAGGTTTTGGGAAGCGCTCTTGACTGCTCGAGTTCTCCATCACGGGTCGTCTTCCATCCAAGTCGGCGGTGCTGCATACCGCCGTCTTAAATCATCTGCTGCGATCACTCTTCCCCAAAGTTTCTACTCGACAACCGAGCAGTCGTGCTACGTGATCCTGTTTGGTTATTCATCATGTTCTGAGTACATGTTAGGCTGCTGTTTGTTTCCGATCATCCTGTTGTTTAGTACATCTAGTATGTTCGAGTTACATGAGCTAGTAGCTGGTTTTGTCATGATTTATATTCTGGAATTAATCGTGGAAATTATGCCTAATATTCAACAATCCAAAAACCTTATTGTAGGCAATTTCCTGAATTAACAATGGCTGGTTTTACCGATGCCTTTGAGGCGGATAAGTTTACGGTGTGCACTTTAAGAGGTGGCGATACAAAGGCTGAGCTTTGGTGACCACGATGAAAGTGTTCCACATCGATAAAACAAACTGAGGGAACTATATCGGCGAGGATCGGAAGAAGTTCGAGGATGCTAATCATCTTTGTGGGATGTATTCGAGCATTCTTCTTGACCGTCTGTGTGATGTGTTTATGCACATAAAAAGGCGGAAAGGAGCTCTGGGATGCCTTTGGATGCCAAGTTTGGTGCCGAGATCTTTGGTAGTGAAGCGTATATCATGGAGAGCTTTCATGATTTTAAGATGACTAAGGACCTTCACTGTGGTTCAACAAGCTCATGAGATACGATTGCATTGCCAAGGAGCTCGAACTCCTTAAGTGTACCTTACCGACAAGTTTGTGGCGGGATGCATTATTGCTAAGTTGCCCCTTCATGGTTTATCAAAGGCATGGTGGGGAGGCTTTGTTGACTTCATGTCATGTCCTGAATAGAGTTCTAACAAGAATAAAGAAAAGACCCCATATGAGGAGTGGGTTGGGAGAAAACCATCACTTTCGTATTTGCGCACTTGGGGTGTTTGGCGAAGGTCAACATACCGATTCCCAAGAAAGCATAGCTCGGACCCAAAGACGAGTGGATTGTATCTTTCTAGGATATGCTCCACGAGTGTAGGCTATAGATTTCTAGTGGTTAAATCTGAGGTTTGATATGCATGTTGATACTATAATGGAATCTCGTGATGCAACATTCTTTGAGAATATTTTTCCTATGAAAGATATGCATAGCATTGGTAGGATTTCTTCAAATACTTCCTGAATCTAGTGCATCTATTGAGAATTCTGAACAACCACATGAGGAATTTCTTGAGAAGGATGACGATGAACCTCTCACGAGGAGTAAGAGCAGAGGGTTGCAAAATCCTTTGGTAATGACTTCATCGTGTACCTTGTGGATGATACTCCCGGATCCATTCTTTGAGGCATATGCATCTCCGGATGCAGATGATTGGAAAGAAGCTGTCCAAAATGAGATGGACTCGATTCTTTCTAATGGAACTTAGGAATTATCGAACGACCCTATGGTTGTAAACATGGGATGTAAGTGGGTGTTCAAGAAGAAACTAAGGCCTGATGGTACTATTGAGAAGTACAAAGGCGCGTCTTGTAGCTAAGGGCTACACACACGGAAAGAAAGCGAAGATTACTTGACACCTATTCACTGTCGCTAGATGACCACCATTCAGTACTACTATCCTGGCTGCCTCTTATGGTCTTCTCGTTCATCAAATGGACGTGAAGACAGCTTTCCTAATGGAGAGTTGGAAGAGGAGATCTATATGGATCAGCGGATGGGTTTGTGGTAAAAGGTGAAGAGACAAAGGTGTGTAAGTTATTAAAATCTTTATATGGCCTGAAACAAGCACCTAAGCAATGGCATGAAAAGTTTGACAGAACTCTACTTTCTGCTGGCTTTGTCATTAATGAGGCTGATAGGTGTGTTTACTATCGTCATGGTGGGGGCGATAACGTTATATTATGTTTGTATGTGGATGACATTCTGATCTTTGGTACAAACATGAAAGTGATAAATGAGGTCAAGTCTTTCCTGTCAAAGAGTTTTGATATGAAAGATCTGGGAGAGGCTGATGTCATTCTGAACATCAAGCTTATTAAGAACGAGAATGGGATTACTTTAACACAATCTCATTATGTTGAGAAGGTCTTGAGCCGATTTGGCTTTAATGATGGCAAGACTTCTCCAACACCTTATGATCCCAGTTTGACATTACGAAAGAATAAGAAGGAACCAACAGATCAGCTGAAATATTCACAAGTTGTTGGTTCTCTCATGTACTTAGCGAGCGCTACAAGACCCGATATCTCTTTTGCTGTGAGCAAGTTGAGTAGGTTCATGTCTAACCCGGGTATTGATCATTGGCATGCACTTGAAAGGGTCATCGCTATCTATGTGGTACAATGAGCTATGGGATTCACTATTCGGGGAATCCTCGTGCTATGAAGGATATAGTGATTGAATTGGATCTCTCGGCGTTGATGAACTCTACGCCACGGCGGTATGTGTTTACCCTTGGAGGTGACGCGGTGTCATGGAGGTCTCGTAGACAAACCATATTGACGAGGTCAACTATGGAAGCAGAACTTACTGCTTTAGACACAACCACTGTTGAGTCAGAATGGCTGCGTGAGCTCTTGATGGACTTGCCTGTGGTTGAGAAACCTGTGCCGGCAATCCTTTTGAATTGTGACAACCAAACTGTTATTGTCAAAGTGAACAATTCTAAGGATAACGCGAAGTCATCAAGACACGTGAAGAGACGTTTGAAATCTGTCAGGAAATTGAGAAACTCCGGAGTAATAACTATTACGTATATTCAAACAGACAAAATCCTGGCAGATCCCTTTACAAAGGGACTATCACGAAATGTGATAGAAAGTGCATCGAGGGAGATGGGGTTGAGACCCATGGATGTCACACCTTAGTGGTAACCCAACCTATGTGATCGGAGATCCCGTGAATTAGGACCTGGGAAGAACAAGCTAGTGGTTTGACTGAGGAGATTATTTTGTAACCCTCTCTATGTGAAGATGCATGACTCTCATAATCTGTAAGGCAGGTTGGCAACATGCCTTAATGTGTTTCTGCTTTAATTAGCAAAGATGCCGTCCTACAGGCATTCTTGAAAGAACACACCTATATGAGCTCATCAGAACGTCATGGTCTATGAGATCTGGGTGATCTCTAGTAAACTCATGAAGAGACCAGGGAGTATGACGCATATGCTCCAACCCGCGGGGTAGGCTACTGACAGCCAAGTACTAGTTATGATTCTGAGCGAAATCTATTGGCACCAAACTTGCAATTCAAGGTTCGTCCATTGTTCAAGTTGTTGATAGACGTAGTTCAAGTTTCTAGGCGGAAGTTCAACTTAACAGTCTCTTGAAACACCGGTATATAAACAAGTAGCAAGGATTGGCAAATCTTCAAATGGGCATTTGAGATCTGGTGGGGATTGTTAGAAATAATGGGGCTAATCCATTTAGGCCCATGAGTATTTCAGATTTTCCTAAATCTCAAAGCCCAAATTTATGGCAGCCATATGTGTTTGGGCCCATGTTTGTGGCAGCTCACATGGGAGTGTAGTGGGAGCTAAAGTTTAGTCCCACATGGAAAGTTGGAGGAGAGTTGCACCACCTTATAAGGAGGAGTGTTGCACCACTTTGTAAGTAAGTGGAAATAAGAGAGATACACACGCGCTCCTCCTCTCGCTGACTTGCTTTCGCCTCCCTTTTCACGCCAGGCTTCCTCCTCCGACACGCCGACGCACGCTTCACATGCCTTGTCTCAGGCAGCAGCCTTGCTGGTTGCTTGAGAATCTCGCCGAGCCGAGCTTTATTTTGCTGCTCAGAAAATTGTGACGTGTCAAACGGTTAGCTTATTCGGTCGCTCCCGGATCGTGAGCTATCAGAATCGACCGAACGTGCGTAACGTGGACTCGCCCACGTTACGCCTCCGTTAGGGTTTCTGAGCCGCTCTATATAAAGTCTTGGCGGCTACCGCCACAACAACCACCGAAAACCAATCTAGGGTTTTGCCATCCTCTCTACTTGTGCCGTCACCGTAGTCTACTCCATCCCGCTTGCGGCGTGCAGCCGTGGACGGGAGAGCAGGTCTCGGAACCACTCGCCTTGTGATCCTGCACGGAGAGGCGAATAAGGTTTTTGGGAAGCGCTCTTGACGCCGAGTTCTCCATCACGGGTCGTCTTCCATCCAAGTCAGCGGTCGCATACCGCCGTCTTCGCCGCCATCTGCTGCGATCACTCTTCCCCAAAGTTTCTACTACGACAACCGAGCATTCGTGCTACGTGATCCTGTTTGGTTATTCATCATGTTCTGCGAGTACATGTTAGGCTGCTGTTTGTTTCCGATCATCCCGTTGTTTAGTACATCTAGTATGTTCGAGTTACATGAGCTAGTAGCTGGTTTTGTCATGATTTATATTCTGGAATTAATCGTGGAAATTATGCCTAATATTCCAACAATCCAAAACCTTATTGTAGGCAATTTCCTGAATTAACAATGGCTGGTTTTACCGATGCATTGAGGCGGATAAGTTTACGGTGTGCACTTTAAGAGGTGGCGATTACAAGGCTGAGCTTTGGTGACCACGATGAAAGTGTTCCACATCGATAAAGGCAAACCTGAGGGAACTATATCTGACGAGGATCAGAAGAAGTTCGAGGATGCTAATACTGTCTTTGTGGGATGTATTCTGAGCATTCTTGCTGACCGTCTGTGTGATGTGTTTATGCACATAAAAGACGGAAAGGAGCTCTGGGATGCACTGGATGCCAAGTTTGGTGCTGCAGATGCTGGTAGTGAACTGTATATCATGGAGAGCTTTCATGATTTTAAGATGACTAAGGACCTTCCTGTGGTTCAACAAGCTCATGAGATACAGTGCATTGCCAAGGAGCTCGAACTCCTTAAGTGTACCTTACCCGACAAGTTTGTGGCGGGATGCATTATTGCTAAGTTGCCCCCTTCATGGTTTATCAAAGGCATGGTGGGGGGAGGCTTTGTTGACTTCATGTCATGTCCTGAATAGAGTTCCTAACAAGAATAAAGAAAAGACCCCTTATGAGGAGTGGGTTGGGAGAAAACCATCACTTTCGTATTTGCGCACTTGGGGGTGTTTGGCGAAGGTCAACATACCGATTCCCAAGAAACGCAAGCTCGGACCCAAGACAGTGGATTGTATCTTTCTAGGATATGCTCCACGGAGTGTAGGCTATAGATTTCTAGTGGTTAAATCTGAGGTACCTGATATGCATGTTGATACTATAATGGAATCTCGTGATGCAACATTCTTTGAGAATATTTTTCCTATGAAAGATATGCATAGCATTGGTAGGATTTCTTCTGAAATACTTCCTGAATCTAGTGCATCTATTGAGAATTCTGAACAACCACATGAGGAATTTCTTGAGAAGGATGACGATG
This sequence comes from Avena insularis, assembly GCA_023614405.1. Taxonomy (NCBI): domain Eukaryota; kingdom Viridiplantae; phylum Streptophyta; class Magnoliopsida; order Poales; family Poaceae; genus Avena; species Avena insularis. Next base: position 228,790,678 of record CM042694.1, on the reverse strand, counting down.
AACCTCTCACGAGGAGTAAGAGACAGAGGGTTGCAAAATCCTTTGGTAATGACTTCATCGTGTACCTTGTGGATGATACTCCCAGATCCATTACTGAGGCATATGCATCTCCTGATGCAGATGATTGGAAAGAAGCTGTCCAAAATGAGATGGACTCGATTCTTTCTAATGGAACTTGGGAATTATCAGAACGACCCTATGGTTGTAAACCTGTGGGATGTAAGTGGGTGTTCAAGAAGAAACTAAGGCCTGATGGTACTATTGAGAAGTACAAGGCGCGTCTTGTAGCTAAGGGCTACACACAGAAAGAAGGCGAAGATTACTTCGACACCTATTCACCTGTCGCTAGACTGACCACCATTCGAGTACTACTATCCCTGGCTGCCTCTTATGGTCTTCTCGTTCATCAAATGGACGTGAAGACAGCTTTCCTTAATGGAGAGTTGGAAGAGGAGATCTATATGGATCAGCCGGATGGGTTTGTGGTAAAAGGTGAAGAGACAAAGGTGTGTAAGTTATTAAAATCTTTATATGGCCTGAAACAAGCACCTAAGCAATGGCATGAGAAGTTTGACAGAACTCTACTTTCTGCTGGCTTTGTCATTAATGAGGCTGATAGGTGTGTTTACTATCGTCATGGTGGGGGCGATAGCGTTATATTATGTTTGTATGTGGATGACATTCTGATCTTTGGTACAAACATGAAAGTGATAAATGAGGTCAAGTCTTTCCTGTCAAAGAGTTTTGATATGAAAGATCTGGGAGAGGCTGATGTCATTCTGAACATCAAGCTTATTAAGAACGAGAATGGGATTACTTTAACACAATCTCATTATGTTGAGAAGGTCTTGAGCCGATTTGGCTTTAATGATGGCAAGACTTCTCCAACACCTTATGATCCCAGTTTGACATTACGAAAGAATAAGAAGGAACCAACAGATCAGCTGAAATATTCACAAGTTGTTGGTTCTCTCATGTACTTAGCGAGCGCTACAAGACCCGATATCTCTTTTGCTGTGAGCAAGTTGAGTAGGTTCATGTCTAACCCGGGTATTGATCATTGGCATGCACTTGAAAGGGTCATGCGCTATCTATGTGGTACAATGAGCTATGGGATTCACTATTCAGGGAATCCTGCTGTGCTTGAAGGATATAGTGATTCGAATTGGATCTCTGACGTTGATGAACTCTACGCCACGAGCGGGTATGTGTTTACCCTTGGAGGTGGCGCAGTGTCATGGAGGTCTCGTAGACAAACCATATTGACGAGGTCAACTATGGAAGCAGAACTTACTGCTTAGACACAGCCACTGTTGAGTCGAATGGCTCGTGAGCTCTTGATGGACTTGCTCGTGGTTGAGAAAACCTGCGGCAATCCTTTTGAATTGTGACAACCAAACTGTTATTGTCAAAGTGAACAATTCTAAGGATAACGCGAAGTCATCAAGACACGTGAAGAGACGTTTGAAATCTGTCAGGAAATTGAGAAACTCCGGAGTAATAACTATTACGTATATTCAAACAGACAAAAACCTGGCAGATCCCTTTACAAAGGGACTATCACGAAATGTGATAGAAAGTGCATCGAGGGAGATGGGGTTGAGACCCATGGATGTCACACCTTAGTGGTAACCCAACCTATGTGATCGGAGATCCCGTGAATTAGGACCTGGGAAGAACAAGCTAGTGGTTTGACTGAGGAGAGTATTTTGTAACCCTCTATGTGAAGATGCATGACTCTCATAATCAGAAGGCAGGTTGGCAACATGCCTTAATGTGTTTCTGTTGGCTTTAATTAGCAAAGATGCCGTCCCTAGGCATTCTTGAAAGAACACACCTATATGAGCTCGATCAGAACGTCGCGGTCTATGAGATCTGGGTGATCTCTAGTAAACTCATGAAGAGACCAGGAGTATGACGATATGCTCCAACCATGGGTAGGCTACTGACAGCCAAGTACTAGTTATGATTCTGAGCGAAATCTATTGGCACCAAACTTGCAATTCAAGGTTCGTCCATTGTTCAAGTTGTTGATAGACGTAGTTCAAGTTTCTAGGCGGAAGTTCAACTTAACGTACTGCTGAAACACCGGTATATAAACAAGTAGCAAGGATTGGCAAATCTTCAAATGGGCATTTGAGATCTGGTGGGGAGTGTTAGAAATAATGGGGCTACTCCATTTAGGCCCATGAGTATTTCAGATTTTCCCTAAATCTCAAAGCCCAAATTTATGGCAGCCCATATGTGTTTGGGCCCATGTTTGTGGCAGCTCACATGGGAGTGTAGTGGGAGCTAAAGTTTAGTCCCACATGGAAAGTTGGAGGAGAGTTGCACCACCTTATAAGGAGGAGTGTTGCACCACTTTGTAAGTAAGTGGAATAAGAGAGATACACACGCTTCCTCCTCCGACGCCGCCGCCACGACGCCGCCTCGTCCTTCGCCTCGTCTCGTCACGCTAGGCTACCGCTGGTTATGGAATCTCGCCGAGCCGAGCTTTATTTTGCTGCTCAGAAAATTGATGACGTGTCAAACGGTTAGCTTATTCGGTCGCTCCGGATCGTGGCTCAGAATCGACCCGAACGTGCGTAACGTGGACTCGCCCACATTCGCCTCCGTTAGGGTTTCGAGCTCTATATAAAGTCTTGCTGCTACCGCCACAACAACCACCGAAAACCAATCTAGGGTTTTGCCATCCTCTCTACTTGTGCCGTCACCGTAGTCTACTCCATCCCGCTTGCCGGCGTGCACCGGCGGACGGGAGAGCAGGTCTCCGGAACCACTCGCCCTTGTGATCCTGCGGAGAGGGCGAATAAGGTTTTTGGAAGCGCTCTGCGATCGCTTCGAAGTTCTCCATCACGGGTCGCCTTCCATCCAAGTCGCGAGCAGCTGCATACCGCCGCTTCGCCGCCATCTGCTGCGATCACTCTTCCCCAAAGTTTCTACTACGACAACCGAACAGTACGTATACGTGATCCTGTTTGGTTATTCATCATGTTCTGCGAGTACATGTTAGTTGCTGTTTGTTTCCGATCATCCTGTTGTTTAGTACATCTAGTATGTTCGAGTTACATGAGCTAGTAGCTGGTTTTGTCATGATTTATATTCTTGAATTAATCGTGGAAATTATGCCTAATATTCCAACAATCCAAACACCTTATTGTAGGCAATTTCCTGAATTAACAATGGCTGGTTTTACCGATGCATCGAGGCGGATAAGTTTACCGGTGTGCACTTTAAGAGGTGGCGGTACAAGGCTGAGCTTTGGTGACCACGATGAAAGTGTTCCACATCAAGAAGGCAAAACCGAGGGAACTATATCGACGAGGATCAAGAAGTTCGAGGATGCTAATACTGCCTTTGTGGGATGTATTCGAGCATTCTTGCCGACCGTCTGTGTGATGTGTTTATGCACATAAAAGACGGAAAGGAGCTCGGGATGCAATGGATTCCAAGTTTGGTGCTGAGATCTTTGGTAGTGAACAGATATCATGGAGAGCTTTCATGATTTTAAGATGACTAAGGACCTTCCTGTGGTTCAACAAGCTCATGAGATACAAAGCATTGCCAAGGAGCTCGAACTCCTTAAGTGTACCTTACCCGACAAGTTTGTGGCGGATGCATTATTGCTAAGTTGCCCCTTCATGGTTTATCAAAGGCATGGTGGGGAGGCTTTGTTGACTTCATGTCATGTCCTGAATAGAGTTCCTAACAAGAATAAAGAAAAGACCCCTTATGAGGAGTGGGTTGGGAAAACCATCACTTTCAGATTTGCGCACTTGGGGGTGTTTGGCGAAGGTCAACATACCGATTCCCAAGAAACGCAAGCTCTGACCCAAGAAGGATTGTATCTTTCTAGGATATGCTCCACGGAGTGTAGGCTATAGATTTCTAGTGTTTAAATCTGAGGTACCTGATATGCGTGTTGATACTATAATGTAATCTCGTGATGCAACATTCTTTGATAATATTTTTACTATGAAAGATATGCATAGCATTGGTAGGATTTCTTCCTAAATACTTCCTAATCTAGTGCATCTATTGAGAATTCTGAACAACCACATGAGGAATTTCTTGAGAAGGATGACGATGAACCTCTCACGAGGAGTAAGAGATGAGGGTTGCAAAATCCTTTGGTAATGACTTCATCGTACCTTGTGGATGATACTCCTGATCCATTATCGAGGCATATGCATCTCCATATGCAGATGATTGGAAATAATCTGTCCATAATGAGATTGACTCGATTCTTTCTAATGGAACTTGGGAATTATCGACGACCCTATGGTTGTAAACCTGGGATGTAAGTGGGTGTTCAAGAAGAAACTAAGGCCTGATGGTACTATTGAGAAGTACAAGGCGCGTCTTGTAGCTAAGGGCTACACACAGAAAGAAGGCGAAGATTACTTCGACACCTATTCACCTGTCGCTAGACCACCACCATTCGAGTACTACTATCCTGGTCGCCTCTTATGGTCTTCTCGCTCATCAAATGGACGTGAAGACAGCTTTCTTAATGGAGAGTTGGAAGAGGAGATCTATATGGATCAGCCGGATGGGTTTGTGGTAAAAGGTGAAGAGACAAAGGTGTGTAAGTTATTAAAATCTTTATATGGCTCAAACAAGCACCTAAGCAATGGCATGAAAAGTTTGATGTAACTCTACTTTCTCTGGCTTTGTCATTAATGAGGCGATAGGTGTGTTTACTATCGCCATGGTGGGGCGAATAGCGTTATATTATGTTTGTATGTGGATGACATTCTGATCTTTGGTACAAACATGAAAGTGATAAATGAGGTCAAGTCTTTCCGTCAAAGAGTTTTGATATGAAAGATCTGGGAGAGGTGATGTCATTCAACATCAAGCTTATTAAGAACGAGAATGGGATTACTTTAACACAATCTCATTATGTTGAGAAGGTCTTGAGCCGATTTGGCTTTAATGATGGCAAGACTTCTCCAACACCTTATGATCCCGGTTGACATTACGAAGAATAAGAAGGAACCAATGATCAGCTGAAATATTCACAAGTTGTTGGTTCTCTCATGTACTTAGCTTAGCGCCACAAGACCCGATATCTCTTTTTGTGAGCAAGTTGAGTAGGTTCATGTCTAACCCGGTATTGATCATTGGAATGCACTTGAAAGGGTCATGCGCTATCTATGTGGTACAATGAGCTATGGGATTCACTATTCAGGGAATCCTACTGTGCTTGAAGGATATAGTGATTCGAATTGGATCTCTGACGTGGATGAACTCTACGCCACGAGCGGGTATGTGTTTACCCTTGGAGGTGGCGCAGTGTCATGGAGGTCTCAGAGACAAACCATATTGACGAGGTCAACTATGGAAGCAGAACTTATCGCTTTAGACACGTACCACCGTTGAGTCGTAATGGTCGTGAGCTCTTGATGGACTTGCGTGGTTGAGAAACTGTGCCGGCAATCCTTTTGAATTGTGACAACCAAACTTATTGTCAAAGTGAACAATTCTAAGGATAACGCCAAGTCATCAAGACACGTGAAGAGACGCTTGAAATCTGTCGAAATTGAGAAACTCAGTAATAACTATTACGATATTCAAATGCATAAAAACTGCAGATCCTTTACAAAGGGACTATCACGAAATGTGATAGAAAGTGCATCGAGGGAGATGGGGTTGAGACCCATGGATGTCACACCTTAGTGGTAACCCAACCTATGTGATCGGAGATCCGTGAATTAGGACCAGGAAGAACAAGCTAGTGGTTCGACCGAGGAGAGTATTTTGTAACCCTCTCTATGTGAAGATGCATGACTCTCATAATGTAAGGCAGGTTGGCAACATGCCTTAATGTGTTTCGCTGGCTTTAATTAGCAAAGATGTCATGTGGCATTCTTGAAAGAACACACCTATATGAGCTCGATCAGAACGTCATGGCCTATGAGATCTGGGTGATCTCTAGTAAACTCATGAAGAGACCAGGGAGTATGACGCATATGCTCCAACCCGCGGGGTAGGCTACTGACAGCCAAGTACTAGTTATGATTCTGAGCGAAATCTATTGGCACCAAACTTGCAATTCAAGGTTCGTCCATTGTTCAAGTTGTTGATAGACGTAGTTCAAGTTTCTAGGCGGAAGTTCAACTTAATACCGCTGAAACACCGTATATAAACAAGTAGCAAGGATTGGCAAATCTTCAAATGGGCATTTGAGATCTGGTGGGGGATTGTTAGAAATAATGGGGCTAATCCATTTAGGCCCATGAGTATTTCAGATTTTCCCTAAATCTCAAAGCCCAAATTTATGGCAGCCCATATGTGTTTGGGCCCATGTTTGTGGCAGCTCACATGGGAGTGTAGTGGGAGCTAAAGTTTAGTCCCACATGGAAAGTTGGAGGAGAGTTGCACCACCTTATAAGGAGGAGTGTTGCACCACTTTGTAAGTAAGTGGAAATAAGAGAGATACACACGCGCGCTCCTCCTCCGACGACGCCGCCGCTCGCACGCACGCTCGCCTCGTCTCGTCACGACGCGCGCGCGCGCCGCGGGTTGCGGGAATCTCGCCGAGCCGAGCTTTATTTTGCTGCTCAGGAAAATTGACAGACGTGTCAAACGGTTAGCTTATTCGGGTCGCTCCCGGATCGTGGGCTATCAGAATCGACCAACGTGCGTAACGTGGACTCGCCCACGCTCGCCTCCGTTAGGGTTTCGAGCCGCCTATATAAAGTCTTGCGCGGCTACCGCCACAACAACCACCGAAAACCAATCTAGGGTTTTGCCATCCTCTCTACTTGTGCCGTCACCGTAGTCTACTCCATCCCGCTTGCCGGCGGACGGGAGAGCAGGTCTCCGGAACCACTCGCCCTTGTGATCCTGTACGGGAGAGGGCGAATAAGGTTTTTGGGAAGCGCTGCGATCGCCGAAGTTCTCCATCACGGGTCGCCTTCCATCCAAGTCGCGGTGCTGCATACCGCCTTCGCCGCCATCTGCTGCGATCACTCTTCCCCAAAGTTTCTACTACGACAACCGAACAGACGTGCACGTGATCCTGTTTGGTTATTCATCATGTTCTGCGAGTACATGTTAGGCTGCTGTTTGTTTCCGATCATCCTGTTGTTTAGTACATCTAGTATGTTCGAGTTACATGAGCTAGTAGCTGGTTTTGTCATGATTTATATTCTGGAATTAATCGTGGAAATTATGCCTAATATTCCAACAATCCAAAAACCTTATTGTAGGCAATTTCCTGAATTAACAATGGCTGGTTTTACCGATGCACTGAGGCCGGATAAGTTTACCGGTGTGCACTTTAAGAGGTGGCAGTACAAGGCTGAGCTTTGGCTGACCACGATGAAAGTGTTCCACATCAAGAAGGCAAACCCGAGGGAACTATATCTGACGAGGATCAAGAAGTTCGAGGATGCTAATATGTCTTTGTGGGATGTATTCTGAGCATTCTTGTCGACTGTCTGTGATGTGTTTATGCACATAAAAGACGGAAAGGAGCTGGGATGCACCGATGCCAAGTTTGGTGCTGCAGATGCTGGTAGTGAACTGTATATCATGGAGAGCTTTCATGATTTTAAGATGACTAAGGACCTTCCTGTGGTTCAACAAGCTCATGAGATACAGTGCATTGCCAAGGAGCTCGAACTCCTTAAGTGTACCTTACCCGACAAGTTTGTGGCGGGATGCATTATTGCTAAGTTGCCCCCTTCATGGTTTATCAAAGGCATGGTGGGGGGAGGCTTTGTTGACTTCATGTCATGTCCTGAATAGAGTTCCTAACAAGAATAAAGAAAAGACCCCTTATGAGGAGTGGGTTGGGAGAAAACCATCACTTTCAGATTTATGCGCACTTGGGGTGTTTGGCGAAGGTCAACATACCGATTCCCAAGAAACGCAAGCTCGGACCCAAGACAAAGGATTGTATCTTTCTAGGATATGCTCCACGAGTGTAGGCTATAGATTTCTAGTGGTTAAATCTGAGGTACCTGATATGCATGTTGATACTATAATGGAATCTCGTGATGCAACATTCTTTGAGAATATTTTTCCTATGAAAGATATGCATAGCATTGGTAGGATTTCTTCTGAAATACTTCCTGAATCTAGTGCATCTATTGAGAATTCTGAACAACCACATGAGGAATTTCTTGAGAAGGATGACGATGAACCTCTCACGAGGAGTAAGAGACAGAGGGTTGCAAAATCCTTTGGTAATGACTTCATCGTGTACCTTGTGGATGATACTCCCAGATCCATTACTGAGGCATATGCATCTCCAGATGCAGATGATTGGAAAGAAGCTGTCCAAAATGAGATGGACTCGATTCTTTCTAATGGAACTTGGGAATTATCGTAATCGACCCTATGGTTGTAAACTGGGATGTAAGTGGGTGTTCAAGAAGAAACTAAGGCCTGATGGTACTATTGAGAAGTACAAGGCGCTCTTGTAGCTAAGGGCTACACACGTAAAGAAGGCGAAGATTACTTGACACCTATTCAATTGCCGCTAGACCACCACCATTCGAGTACTACTATCCCCGGTCGCTCTTATGGTCTTCTCGTTCATCAAATGGACGTGAAGACAGCTTTCCTTAATGGAGAGTTGGAAGAGGAGATCTATATGGATCAGCCGGATGGGTTTGTGGTAAAAGGTGAAGAGACAAAGGTGTGTAAGTTATTAAAATCTTTATATGGCAAACAAGCACCTAAGCAATGGCATGAAAAGTTTGATGTAACTCTACTTTCTCGCTGGCTTTGTCATTAATGAGGTCGATAGGTGTGTTTACTATCATGGTGGGGCGATGAGCGTTATATTATGTTTGTATGTGGATGACATTCTGATCTTTGGTACAAACATGAAAGTGATAATGAGGTCAAGTCTTTCCACAAAGAGTTTTGATATGAAAGATCTGGGAGAGGCCGATGTCATTCAACATCAAGCTTATTAAGAACGAGAATGGGATTACTTTAACACAATCTCATTATGTTGAGAAGGTCTTGAGCCGATTTGGCTTTAATGATGGCAAGACTTCTCCAACACCTTATGATCCCAGTTGACATTACGAAGAATAAGAAGGAACCAACAGATCAGCTGAAATATTCACAAGTTGTTGGTTCTCTCATGTACTTAGCGAGCGCCATAAGACCCGATATCTCTTTTCTTGCTGTGAGCAAGTTGAGTAGGTTCATGTCTAACCCGGTATTGATCATTGGCATGCACTTGAAAGGGTCATGCGCTATCTATGTGGTACAATGAGCTATGGGATTCACTATTCAGGAATCTCAGTGCTTGAAGGATATAGTGATTCAATTGGATCTCGACGTTGATGAACTCTACGCCACGAGCGGTATGTGTTTACCCTTGGAGGTGGCGAGTGTCATGGAGGTCTCAGAGACAAACCATATTGACGAGGTCAACTATGGAAGCAGAACTATCGCTTTAGACACGCCCATCGTTGAGTCGTAATGGTCGTGAGCTCTTGATGGACTTGCCCGTGGTTGAGAAACCGTGCCGCAATCCTTTTGAATTGTGACAACCAAACTGTTATTGTCAAAGTGAACAATTCTAAGGATAACGCCAAGTCATCAAGACACGTGAAGAGACGTTTGAAATCTGTCAGAAATTGAGAAACTCCGAGTAATAACTATTACGTATATTCAAACAGTAAAAACTGGCAGATCCTTTACAAAGGGACTATCACGAAATGTGATAGAAAGTGCATCGAGGAGATGGGGTTGAGACCCATGGATGTCACACCTTAGTGGTAACCCAACCTATGTGATCGGAGATCCCGTGAATTAGGACACAGGAAGAACAAGCTAGTGGTTTGACCGAGGAGAGTATTTTGTAACCCTCTATGTGAAGATGCATGACTCTCATAATGTAAGGCAGGTTGGCAACATGTCTTAATGTGTTTTGGCTTTAATTAGCAAAGATGCCATCCTACTGGGCATTCTTGAAAGAACACACCTATATGAGCTCGATCAGAACGTCATGGTCTATGAGATCCGGGTGATCTCTAGTAAACTCATGAAGAGACCAGGAGTATGACGATATGCTCCAACCCATGGGTAGGCTACCGACACCAAGTACTAGTTATGATTCTGAGCGAAATCTATTGGCACCAAACTTGCAATTCAAGGTTCGCCCATTGTTCAAGTTGTTGATAGACGTAGTTCAAGTTTCTAGGCGGAAGTTCAACTTAACAGTCTCTGCTGAAACACTGGTATATAAACAAGTAGCAAGGATTGGCAAATCTTCAAATGGGCATTTGAGATCTGGTGGGGATTGTTAGAAATAATGGGGCTAATCCATTTAGGCCCATGAGTATTTCAGATTTTCCTAAATCTCAAAGCCCAAATTTATGGCAGCCATATGTGTTTGGGCCCATGTTTGTGGCAGCTCACATGGGAGTGTAGTGGGAGCTAAAGTTTAGTCCCACATGGAAAGTTGGAGGAGAGTTGCACCACCTTATAAGGAGGAGTGTTGCACCACTTTGTAAGTAAGTGGAAATAAGAGAGATACACACGCTCCTCCTCCGACGACGCTGCCAGACGCCGCCGTCGCCGCCTCGCCTCGTTCTCGTCACGACAAGGCCGCGGGTTGCGGGAATCTCGCCGAAACGAGCTTTATTTTGCTGCTCAGAAAATTGATGACGTGTCAAACGGTTAGCTTATTCGGTCGCCCGGATCGTAATATCAGAATCGACCGAACGCGTAACGTGGACTCGGCCCACGCTTCTCCGTTAGGGTTTCGAGCCGCCTATATAAAGTCTTGCGCGCTACCGCCACAACAACCACCGAAACCAATCTAGGTTTTGCCATCCTCTCTACTTGTGCCGGCCACCGTAGTCTACCTATCCCGCTTGCCGCGGCACCGCGCTGGACGGGAGAGCAGGTCTCGGAACCACTCGCCTTGTGATCCCGTGACGGACGAGAGGGCGAATAAGGTTTTTTGAAGCCGCTGCTTGCGACGGCCGAAGTTCTCCATCACGGTCGCCTTCCATCCAAGTCGGTGTCGCATACCGCCGTCTTCGCCGCCATCTGCGCGATCACTCTTCCCCAAAGTTTCTACTACGACAATAACCGAACGTACGCTACGTGATCCGTTTGGTTATTCATCATGTTCGCGAGTACATGTTAGGGCTTTGTTTGTTTCCGATCATCCTCGTTGTTTAGTACATCTAGTATGTTCGAGTTACATGAGCTAGTAGCTGGTTTTGTCATGATTTATATTCTGAATTAATCGTGGAAATTATGCCTAATATTCCAACAATCCAAAAACCTTATTGTAGGCAATTTCCTGAATTAACAATGGCTGGTTTTACCGATGCACCGAGGTCGGATAAGTTTATCGGTGTGCACTTTAAGAGGTGGCGACAAGGCTGAGCTTTGGTGACCACGATGAAAGTGTTCCACATCAAGAAGGCAAACCTGAGGGAACTATATCACGAGGATCAAGAAGTTCGAGGATGCTAATCTGTCTTTGTGGGATGTATTCGAGCATTCTTGTCGACTGCTGTGTGATGTGTTTATGCACATAAAAGACGGAAAGGAGCTCTGGGATGCACTGGATTCCAAGTTTGGTGCTGCAGATGCTGGTAGTGAACTGTATATCATGGAGAGCTTTCATGATTTTAAGATGACTAAGGACCTTCCTGTGGTTCAACAAGCTCATGAGATACAGTGCATTGCCAAGGAGCTCGAACTCCTTAAGTGTACCTTACCCGACAAGTTTGTGGCGGGATGCATTATTGCTAAGTTGCCCCCTTCATGGTTTATCAAAGGCATGGTGGGGGGAGGCTTTGTTGACTTCATGTCATGTCCTGAATAGAGTTCCTAACAAGAATAAAGAAAAGTCCCCTTATGAGGAGTGGGTTGGGAGAAAACCATCACTTTCAGATTTTAGCACTTGGGGGTGTTTGGCAAAGGTCAACATACCGATTCCCAAGAAACGCAAGCTCGGACCCAAGACAGTGGATTGTATCTTTCTAGGATATGCTCCACGGAGTGTAGGCTATAGATTTCTAGTGGTTAAATCTGAGGTACCTGATATGCATGTTGATACTATAATGGAATCTCGTGATGCAACATTCTTTGAGAATATTTTTCCTATGAAAGATATGCATAGCATTGGTAGGATTTCTTCTGAAATACTTCCTGAATCTAGTGCATCTATTGAGAATTCTGAACAACCACATGAGGAATTTCTTGAGAAGGATGACGATGAACCTCTCACGAGGAGTAAGAGACAGAGGGTTGCAAAATCCTTTGGTAATGACTTCATCGTGTACCTTGTGGATGATACTCCCAGATCCATTACTGAGGCATATGCATCTCCTGATGCAGATGATTGGAAAGAAGCTGTCCAAAATGAGATGGACTCGATTCTTTCTAATGGAACTTGGGAATTATCAGAACGACCCTATGGTTGTAAACCTGTGGGATGTAAGTGGGTGTTCAAGAAGAAACTAAGGCCTGATGGTACTATTGAGAAGTACAAGGCGCGTCTTGTAGCTAAGGGCTACACACAGAAAGAAGGCGAAGATTACTTCGACACCTATTCACCTGTCGCTAGTGACCACCATTCGAGTACTACTATCCCTCGGTCGCCTCTTATGGTCTTCTCGTTCATCAAATGGACGTGAAGACGGCTTTCCTTAATGGAGAGTTGGAAGAGGAGATCTATATGGATCAGCCGGATGGGTTTGTGGTAAAAGGTGAAGAGACAAAGGTGTGTAAGTTATTAAAATCTTTATATGGCCTGAAACAAGCACCTAAGCAATGGCATGAAAAGTTTGATGTAACTCTACTTTCACTGGCTTTGTCATTAATGAGGTGATAGGTGTGTTTACTATCGCCATGGTGGGGCGATAGCGTTATATTATGTTTGTATGTGGATGACATTCTGATCTTTGGTACAAACATGAAAGTGATAAATGAGGTCAAGTCTTTCCTGTCAAAGAGTTTTGATATGAAAGATCTGGGAGAGGCTGATGTCATTCTGAACATCAAGCTTATTAAGAACGAGAATGGGATTACTTTAACACAATCTCATTATGTTGAGAAGGTCTTGAGCCGATTTGGCTTTAATGATGGCAAGACTTCTCCAACACCTTATGATCCCAGTTTGACATTACGAAGAATAAGAAGGAACCAACAGATCAGCTGAAATATTCACAAGTTGTTGGTTCTCTCATGTACTTAGCGAGCGCCACAAGACCCGATATCTCTTTGCCGTGAGCAAGTTGAGTAGGTTCATGTCTAACCCGGTATTGATCATTGGCATGCACTTGAAAGGGTCATGCGCTATCTATGTGGTACAATGAGCTATGGGATTCACTATTCGTGGAATCTCATTGCTTGAAGGATATAGTGATTCAATTGGATCTCGACGTTGATGAACTCTACGCCACGGCGGGTATGTGTTTACCCTTGGAGGTGGCGCAGTTGTCATGGAGGTCTCAGAGACAAACCATATTGACGAGGTCAACTATGGAAGCAGAACTTATCGCTTTAGACACCGTTGAGTCAGAATGGCTGCGTGAGCTCTTGATGGACTTGCCTGTGGTTGAGAAACCTGTGCCGGCAATCCTTTTGAATTGTGACAACCAAACTGTTATTGTCAAAGTGAACAATTCTAAGGATAACGCGAAGTCATCAAGACACGTGAAGAGACGTTTGAAATCTGTCAGGAAATTGAGAAACTCCGGAGTAATAACTGTTACGTATATTCAAACAGACAAAAACTCCGCAGATCCTTTACAAAGGGACTATCACGAAATGTGATAGAAAGTGCATCGAGGGAGATGGGGTTGAGACCCATGGATGTCACACCTTAGTGGTAACCCAACCTATGTGATCGGAGATCCCGTGAATTAGGACCTGGGAAGAACAAGCTAGTGGTTTGAGGAGAGTATTTTGTAACCCTCTATGTGAAGATGCATGACTCTCATAATCAGAAGGCAGGTTGGCAACATGCCTTAATGTGTTTCTATTGGCTTTAATTAGCAAAGATGCCGGCCCCAGTGGCATTCTTGAAAGAACACACCTATGAGCTCGATCAGAACGTCATGTCTATGAGATCTGGTGATCTCTAGTAAACTCATGAAGAGACCAGGAGTATGACGATATGCTCCAACCTTGGGTAGGCTAACAGCCAAGTACTAGTTATGATTCTGAGCAAAATCTATTGGCACCAAACTTGCAATTCAAGGTTCGCCCATTGTTCAAGTTGTTGATAGACGTAGTTCAAGTTTCTAGGCGGAAGTTCAACTTAATAGGTCTGAAACACCGGTATATAAACAAGTAGCAAGGATTGGCAAATCTTCAAATGGGCATTTGAGATCTGGTGGGGATTGTTAGAAATAATGGGGCTAATCCATTTAGGCCCATGAGTATTTCAGATTTTCCTAAATCTCAAAGCCCAAATTTATGGCAGCCCATATGTGTTTGGGCCCATGTTTGTGGCAGCTCACATGGGAGTGTAGTGGAGCTAAAGTTTAGTCCCACATGGAAAGTTGGAGGAGAGTTGCACCACCTTATAAGGAGGAGTGTTGCACCACTTTGTAAGTAAGTGGAAATAAGAGAGACACACGCGCCTCCTCCTCGACGACGCCGCCGCGACGCACGCCTTCGTCACGACGCACAAGGCCTTGCTGCTGGTTATGGAATCTCGCAGCCGAGCTTTATTTTGCTGCTCAGAAAATTGATGACGTGTCAAACGGTTAGCTTATTCGGTCGCCTCCGGATCGTGGCTATCAGAATCGACCGAACGTGCGTAACGTGGACTCGCCCACGTTCGCCTCCGTTAGGGTTTCTGAGCCGCCTATATAAAGTCTTGCGCTGCTACCGCCACAACAACCACCGAAAACCAATCTAGGGTTTTGCCATCCTCTCTACTTGTGCCGTCACCGTAGTCTACTCCATCCCGCTTGCCGCGTGCACCGCGACGGAGAGCAGGTCTCCTAACCACTCGCCTTGTGATCCTGACGGGAGAGGCGAATAAGGTTTTGGGAAGCGCTCTTACATCGAAGTTCTCCATCACGGGTCGCCTTCCATCCAAGTCAGGCGGTGCTGCATACCGCCGTCTTCGCCGCCATCTGCTGATCACTCTTCCCCAAAGTTTCTACTACGACAACCGAATTCAGACGTACACGTGATCCTGTTTGGTTATTCATCATGTTCTGCGAGTACATGTTAGCTTTGTTTGTTTCCGATCATCCTGTTGTTTAGTACATCTAGTATGTTCGAGTTACATGAGCTAGTAGCTGGTTTTGTCATGATTTATATTCTGAATTAATCGTGGAAATTATGCCTAATATTCCAACAATCCAAAACCTTATTGTAGGCAATTTCCTGAATTAACAATGGCTGGTTTTACCGATGCACCGAGGCGGATAAGTTTACGGTGTGCACTTTAAGAGGTGGCGATACAAGGCTGAGCTTTGGTGACCACGATGAAAGTGTTCCACATCAAGAAGGCAAACCTGAGGGAACTATATCACGAGGATCAAGAAGTTCGAGGATGCTAATACTGCCTTTGTGGGATGTATTCGAGCATTCTTGCACCGTCTGCGGTGATGTGTTTATGCACATAAAAGACGGAAAGGAGCTCTGGGATGCACTGGATGCCAAGTTTGGTGCTGCAGATGCTGGTAGTGAACTGTATATCATGGAGAGCTTTCATGATTTTAAGATGACTAAGGACCTTCCTGTGGTTCAACAAGCTCATGAGATACAGTGCATTGCCAAGGAGCTCGAACTCCTTAAGTGTACCTTACCCGACAAGTTTGTGGCGGGATGCATTATTGCTAAGTTGCCCCCTTCATGGTTTATCAAAGGCATGGTGGGGGGAGGCTTTGTTGACTTCATGTCATGTCCTGAATAGAGTTCCTAACAAGAATAAAGAAAAGACCCCTTATGAGGAGTGGGTTGGGAGAAAACCATCACTTCAGATTTGCGCACTTGGGGTGTTTGGCGAAGGTCAACATACCGATTCCCAAGAAACGCAAGCTCGGACCCAAGACAAGGATTGTATCTTTCTAGGATATGCTCCACGAGTGTAGGCTATAGATTTCTAGTGGTTAAATCTGAGGTACCTGATATGCATGTTGATACTATAATGGAATCTCGTGATGCAACATTCTTTGAGAATATTTTTCCTATGAAAGATATGCATAGCATTGGTAGGATTTCTTCTGAAATACTTCCTACATCTAGTGCATCTATTGAGAATTCTGAACAACCACATGAGGAATTTCTTGAGAAGGATGACGATGAACCTCTCACGAGGAGTAAGAGATGAGGGTTGCAAAATCCTTTGGTAATGACTTCATCGTATTACCTTGTGGATGATACTCCGGATCCATTATCGAGGCATATGCATCTCCATATGCAGATGATTGGAAAGAAGCTGTCCAAAATGAGATGGACTCGATTCTTTCTAATGGAACTTGGGAATTATCAGAACGACCCTATGGTTGTAAACCTGTGGGATGTAAGTGGGTGTTCAAGAAGAAACTAAGGCCTGATGGTACTATTGAGAAGTACAAGGCGCGTCTTGTAGCTAAGGGGTACACACAGAAAGAAGGCGAAGATTACTTGACACCTATTCACCGTCGCTAGATCGACCACCATTCGAGTACTACTATCCTCGGTCGCCTCTTATGGTCTTCTCGTTCATCAAATGGACGTGAAGACAGCTTTCTTAATGGAGAGTTGGAAGAGGAGATCTATATGGATCAGCTTGATGGGTTTGTGGTAAAAGGTGAAGAGACAAAGGTGTAAGTTATTAAAATCTTTATATGGCCTGAAACAAGCACCTAAGCAATGGCATGAAAAGTTTGACAACTCTACTTTCTACGGCTTTGTCATTAATGAGGCTGATAGGTGTGTTTACTATCGCCATGGTGGGGGCGATAGAAGTTATATTATGTTTGTATGTGGATGACATTCTGATCTTTGGTACAAACATGAAAGTGATAAATGAGGTCAAGTCTTTCCCACAAAGAGTTTTGATATGAAAGATGGGAGAGGCCGATGTCATTCTCAACATCAAGCTTATTAAGAACGAGAATGGGATTACTTTAACAATCTCATTATGTTGAGAAGGTCTTGAGCCGATTTGGCTTTAATGATGGCAAGACTTCTCCAACACCTTATGATCCCAGTTTGACACTACGAAAGAATAAGAAGGAACCAATAGATCAGCCGAAATATTCACAAGTTGTTGGTTCTCTCATGTACTTAGCGGCGCTACAAGACCGATATCTCTTTGCTGTGAGCAAGTTGAGTAGGTTCATGTCTAACCCGGGTATTGATCATTGGCATGCACTTGAAAGGGTCATGCGCTATCTATGTGGTACAATGAGCTATGGGATTCACTATTCGGGAATCTCGTGTGCTTGAAGGATATAGTGATTCAATTGGATCTCGACGTTGATGAACTCTACGCCACGAGCGGTATGTGTTTACCCTTGGAGGTGGCGCAGTGTCATGGAGGTCTCAGAGACAAACCATATTGACGAGGTCAACTATGGAAGCAGAACTTATCGCTTAGACACGCCCACCGTTGAGTCGAATGGCTCGTGAGCTCTTGATGGACTTGCACGTGGTTGAGAAACTCGTCGCAATCCTTTTGAATTGTGACAACCAAACTGTTATTGTCAAAGTGAACAATTCTAAGGATAACGCGAAGTCATCAAGACACGTGAAGAGACGTTTGAAATCTGTCAGGAAATTGAGAAACTCCGGAGTAATAACTATTACGTATATTCAAACAGACAAAAACCTGGCAGATCCCTTTACAAAGGGACTATCACGAAATGTGATAGAAAGTGCATCGAGGGAGATGGGGTTGAGACCCATGGATGTCACACCTTAGTGGTAACCCAACCTATGTGATCGGAGATCCCGTGAATTAGGACCTGGGAAGAACAAGCTAGTGGTTTGACTGAGGAGAGTATTTTGTAACCCTCTCTATGTGAAGATGCATGACTCTCATAATCTGTAAGGCAGGTTGGCAACATGCCTTAATGTGTTTCGCTGGCTTTAATTAGCAAAGATGTCGCCCTCTGGGCATTCTTGAAAGAACACACCTATATGAGCTCGACTGTAAACGTCGCGGTCTATGAGATCTGGGTGATCTCTAGTAAACTCATGAAGAGACCAGGGAGTATGACGCATATGCTCCAACCCGCGGGGTAGGCTACTGACAGCCAAGTACTAGTTATGATTCTGAGCGAAATCTATTGGCACCAAACTTGCAATTCAAGGTTCGTCCATTGTTCAAGTTGTTGATAGACGTAGTTCAAGTTTCTAGGCGGAAGTTCAACTTAACAGTCTCTGCTGAAACACTGGTATATAAACAAGTAGCAAGGATTGGCAAATCTTCAAATGGGCATTTGAGATCTGGTGGGGGATTGTTAGAAATAATGGGGCTAATCCATTTAGGCCCATGAGTATTTCAGATTTTCCCTAAATCTCAAAGCCCAAATTTATGGCAGCCCATATGTGTTTGGGCCCATGTTTGTGGCAGCTCACATGGGAGTGTAGTGGGAGCTAAAGTTTAGTCCCACATGGAAAGTTGGAGGAGAGTTGCACCACCTTATAAGGAGGAGTGTTGCACCACTTTGTAAGTAAGTGGAAATAAGAGAGATACACACGCGCGCTCCTCCTCCGACGACGCCACAGACGCCGCCTCACCTTCGCCTGCCACGACGCAGCAGCTGCTGGTTATGGAATCTCACGAGCCGAGCTTTATTTTGCTGCTCAGAAAATTGATGACGTGTCAAACGGTTAGCTTATTCGGTCGCTCCGGATCGTGGGCTATCAGAATCGACCCGAACGCATGTAACGTGGACTCGCCCACGTCGCCTCCGTTAGGGTTTCTGAGCCGCTCTATATAAAGTCTTGCGCTGCTACCGCCACAACAACCACCGAAACCAATCTAGGGTTTTGCCATCCTCTACTTGTGCCGCCACCGTAGTCTACTCCATCCATGCCGCGGCGGCACCGCGACGGGAGAGCAGGTCTCGGAACCACTCGCCCTTGTGATCCTCGACGGGAGAGGCGAATAAGGTTTTTGGGAAGCGCCTCGCTGATCGCTCGAGTTCTCCATCACGGGTCGCCTTCCATCCAAGTCAGCGGTGCTGCATACCGCCGTCTTCGCCGCCATCTGCTGCGATCACTCTTCCCCAAAGTTTCTACTACGACAACCGAATCGGCAGACGTACACGTGATCCTGTTTGGTTATTCATCATGTTATTATAGTACATGTTAGTCTGTTTGTTTCCGATCATCCTGTTGTTTAGTACATCTAGTATGTTCGAGTTACATGAGCTAGTAGCTGGTTTTGTCATGATTTATATTCTGGAATTAATCGTGGAAATTATGCCTAATATTCCAACAATCCAAAAACCTTATTGTAGGCAATTTCCTGAATTAACAATGGCTGGTTTTACCGATGCATCGAGGCGGATAAGTTTACCGGTGTGCACTTTAAGAGGTGGCAGTACAAGGCTGAGCTTTGGCTGACCACGATGAAAGTGTTCCACATCAGTAAAGGCAAACCTGAGGGAACTATATCTGACGAGGATCAGAAGAAGTTCGAGGATGCTAATACTGTCTTTGTGGGATGTATTCTGAGCATTCTTGCTGACCCCAGGTGATGTGTTTATGCACATAAAAGACGGAAAGGAGCTCGGATGCCTTCGGATTCCAAGTTTGGTGCAGATGCTGGTAGTGAACTGTATATCATGGAGAGCTTTCATGATTTTAAGATGACTAAGGACTTTCCTGTGGTTCAACAAGCTCATGAGATACAGTGCATTGCCAAGGAGCTCGAACTCCTTAAGTGTACCTTACCCGACAAGTTTGTGGCGGGATGCATTATTGCTAAGTTGCCCCCTTCATGGTTTATCAAAGGCATGGTGGGGGGAGGCTTTGTTGACTTCATGTCATGTCCTGAATAGAGTTCCTAACAAGAATAAAGAAAAGACCCCTTATGAGGAGTGGGTTGGGAGAAAACCATCACTTTCGTATTTGCGCACTTGGGGTGTTTGAAGGTCAACATACCGATTCCCAAGAAACGCAAGCTGGACCCAAGATGCTGGATTGTATCTTTCTAGGATATGCTCCACGAGTGTAGGCTATAGATTTCTAGTGGTTAAACTGAGGTTGATATGCATGTTGATACTATAATGGAATCTCGTGATGCAACATTCTTTGAGAATATTTTTCCTATGAAAGATATGCATAGCATTGGTAGGATTTCTTCTGAAATACTTCCTGAATCTAGTGCATCTATTGAGAATTCTGAACAACCACATGAGGAATTTCTTGAGAAGGATGACGATGAACCTCTCACGAGGAGTAAGAGAAGAGGTTGCAAAATCCTTTGGTAATGACTTCATCGTACCTTGTGGATGATACTCCCAGATCCATTATCGAGGCATATGCATCTCCAGATGCATGATTGGAAAGAAGCTGTCCAAAATGAGATGGACTCGATTCTTTCTAATGGAACTTGGGAATTATCGAGCGACCCTATGGTTGTAAACCTGTGGGATGTAAGTGGGTGTTCAAGAAGAAACTAAGGCCTGATGGTACTATTGAGAAGTACAAGGCGCGTCTTGTAGCTAAGGGCTACACACAGAAAGAAGGCGAAGATTACTTCGACACCTATTCACCTGTCGCTAGACTGACCACCATTCGAGTACTACTATCACAGGGGCGCCCTGGTCGCTTCGGTTTTATGGTCTTCTCGTTCATCAAATGGACGTGAAGACAGCTTTCCTTAATGGAGAGTTGGAAGAGGAGATCTATATGGATCAGCCGGATGGGTTTGTGGTAAAAGGTGAAGAGACAAAGGTGTGTAAGTTATTAAAATCTTTATATGGCCTGAAACAAGCACCTAAGCAATGGCATGAAAAGTTTGACAGAACTCTACTTTCTGGCTTTGTCATTAATGAGGCTGATAGGTGTGTTTACTATCGTCATGGTGGGGGCGATAGCGTTATATTATGTTTGTATGTGGATGACATTCTGATCTTTGGTACAAACATGAAAGTGATAAATGAGGTCAAGTCTTTCCCACAAAGAGTTTTGATATGAAAGATCTGGAGAGGCGATGTCATTCAACATCAAGCTTATTAAGAACGAGAATGGGATTACTTTAACACAATCTCATTATGTTGAGAAGGTCTTGAGCCGATTTGGCTTTAATGATGGCAAGACTTCTCCAACACCTTATGATCCATTTGACATTACGAAGAATAAGAAGGAACCAATGATCACCTGAAATATTCACAAGTTGTTGGTTCTCTCATGTACTTAGCGCGCTACAAGACCCGATATCTCTTTGCTGTGAGCAAGTTGAGTAGGTTCATGTCTAACCCGGTATTGATCATTGGCATGCACTTGAAAGGGTCATGCGCTATCTATGTGGTACAATGAGCTATGGATTCACTATTCGGGAATCTGGCGTATGAAGGATATAGTGATTGAATTGGATCTCGGCGTTGATGAACTTACGCCACGGCGGGTATGTTTACCCTTGAGGTGGCGCGGGTCATGGAGGTCTCAGAGACAAACCATATTGACGAGGTCAACTATGGAAGCAGAACTTATCGCTTTAGACACACCCACCTTGAGTCGAATGGCTGCGTGAGCTCTTGATGGACTTGCCCGTGGTTGAGAAACTGCGGCAATCCTTTTGAATTGTGACAACCAAACTGTTATTGTCAAAGTGAACAATTCTAAGGATAACGCGAAGTCATCAAGACACGTGAAGAGACGTTTGAAATCTGTCAGGAAATTGAGAAACTCCGGAGTAATAACTATTACGTATATTCAAACGCAGACAAAAACTGCAGATCCTTTACAAGGGACTATCACGAAATGTGATAGAAAGTGCATCGAGGAGATGGGTTGAGACCCATGGATGTCACACCTTAGTGGTAACCCAACCTATGTGATCGGAGATCCCGTGAATTAGGACCTGGGAAGAACAAGCTAGTGGTTTGACTGAGGAGAGTATTTTGTAACCCTCTCTATGTGAAGATGCATGACTCTCATAATCTGTAAGGCAGGTTGGCAACATGCCTTAATGTGTTTCTGGCTTTAATTAGCAAAGATGCCGTCCTACAGGCATTCTTGAAAGAACACACCTATATGAGCTCGTAAACGTCATGTCTATGAGATCTGGGTGATCTCTAGTAAACTCGTGAAGAGACCAGAGTATGACGATATGCTCCAACCCAAGGTAGGCTAATGACAGCAAGTACTAGTTATGATTCTGAGCGAAATCTATTGGCACCAAACTTGCAATTCAAGGTTCGCCCATTGTTCAAGTTGTTGATAGACGTAGTTCAAGTTTCTAGGCGGAAGTTCAACTTAAGGTCTCGCTGAAACACCGTATATAAACAAGTAGCAAGGATTGGCAAATCTTCAAATGGGCATTTGAGATCTGGTGGGGATTGTTAGAAATAATGGGGCTAATCCATTTAGGCCCATGAGTATTTCAGATTTTCCTAAATCTCAAAGCCCAAATTTATGGCAGCCCATATGTGTTTGGGCCCATGTTTGTGGCAACATGGGAGTGTAGTGGGAGCTAAGTTTAGTCCCACATGGAAAGTTGGAGGAGAGTTGCACCACCTTATAAGGAGGAGTGTTGCACCACTTTGTAAGTAAGTGGAAATAAGAGAGATACACGCTGCTCCTCCTCGACGACGCTTGCCTTCACGCACGCCGCCTCGTCTCGTCTACGTCGCACGGCTGCAGGTACCATGGTTATGCGGAATCTCGCGAGCCGAGCTTTATTTTGCTGCTCAGAAAATTGGATGACGTGTCAAACGGTTAGCTTATTCGGTCGCTCCGGATCGTGGCTATCATAACCGACCGAGCGTGCGTAACGTGGACTCGCCCACGTCGCCTCCGTTAGGGTTTCTGAGCCGCTCTATATAAAGTCTTGCGGCTACCGCCACAACAACCACCGAAAACCAATCTAGGGTTTTGCCATCCTCTCTACTTGTGCCGCCACCGTAGTCACTCCATCCCGCTTGCGGCGTGCACCGGACGGGAGAGCAGGTCTCGGAACCACTCGCCTTGTGATCCACGGGAGAGGCGAATAAGGTTTTGGGAAGCGCTCTGCTTGCGCTCGAGTTCTCCATCACGGTCGCCTTCCATCCAAGTCAGCGGTGCTGCATACCGTCTTCGTCGCCATCTGCTGCGATCACTCTTCCCCAAAGTTTCTACTACGACAACCTGAGCAGTGCGTTCGTGATCCTGTTTGGTTGTTCATCATGTTCTGCGAGTACATGTTAGGCTGCTGTTTGTTTCCGATCATCCTATTGTTTAGTACATCTAGTATGTTCGAGTTACATGAGCTAGTAGCTGGTTTTGTCATGATTTATATTCTGGAATTAATCGTGGAAATTATGCCTAATATTCCAACAATCCAAAACCTTATTGTAGGCAATTTCCTGAATTAACAATGGCTGGTTTTACCGATGCACCGAGGCGGATAAGTTTACCGTGTGCACTTTAAGAGGTGGCAAGACAAGGCTGAGCTTTGGTGACCACGATGAAAGTGTTCCACATCGGTAAAGGCAAACCTGAGGGAACTATATCCGACGAGGATCGAAGAAGTTCGAGGATGCTAATCTGTCTTTGTGGGATGTATTACGAGCATTCTTGCCGACTGTGTGATGTGTTTATGCACATAAAAGACGGAAAGGAGCTACGGGATGCACCGGATGCCAAGTTTGGTGCTGCAGATCTGGTAGTGAACTGTATATCATGGAGAGCTTTCATGATTTTAAGATGACTAAGGACCTTCCTGTGGTTCAACAAGCTCATGAGATACAATTGCATTGCCAAGGAGCTCGAACTCCTTAAGTGTACCTTGCCGACAAGTTTGTGGCGGGATGCATTATTGCTAAGTTGCCCCTTCATGGTTTATCAAAGGCATGGTGGGGGAGGCTTTGTTGACTTCATGTCATGTCCTGAATAGAGTTCCTAACAAGAATAAAGAAAAGACCCTTATGAGGAGTGGGTTGGGAGAAAACCATCACTTCGTATTTGCGCACTTGGGGGTGTTTGGCGAAGGTCAACATACCGATTCCCAAGAAACGCAAGCTCGGACCCAAGACAGTGGATTGTATCTTTCTAGGAGATGCTCCACGGAGTGTAGGCTATAGATTTCTAGTGGTTAAATCTGAAAATTACGATATGCATGTTGATACTATAATGGAATCTCGTGATGCAACATTCTTTGAGAATATTTTTCCTATGAAAGATATGCATAGCATTGGTAGGATTTCTTAAAATACTTCCTGAATCTAGTGCATCTATTGAGAATTCTGAACAACCACATGAGGAATTTCTTGAGGAGGATGACGATGAACCTCTCACGAGGAGTAAGAGACAGAGGGTTGCAAAATCCTTTGGTAATGACTTCATCGTGTACCTTGTGGATGATACTCCCGGATCCATTATCGAGGCATATGCATCTCCAGATGCAGATGATTGGAAAGAAGCTGTCCAAAATGAGATGGACTCGATTCTTTCTAATGGAACTTGGAATTATCAGAACGACCCTATGGTTGTAAACCTGTGGGATGTAAGTGGGTGTTCAAGAAGAAACTAAGGCCTGATGGTACTATTGAGAAGTACAAGGCGCGTCTTGTAGCTAAGGGCTACACACAGAAAGAAGGCGAAGATTACTTCGACACCTATTCACCTGTCGCTAGACTGACCACCATTCGAGTACTACTATCCCTGGTCGCTCTTATGGTCTTCTCGTTCATCAAATGGACGTGAAGACAGCTTTCCTAATGGAGAGTTGGAAGAGGAGATCTATATGGATCAGCCGGATGGGTTTGTGGTAAAAGGTGAAGAGACAAAGGTGTGTAAGTTATTAAAATCTTTATATGGCCTGAAACAAGCACCTAAGCAATGGCATGAAAAGTTTGACAGAACTCTACTTTCTGCTGGCTTTGTCATTAATGAGGCTGATAGGTGTGTTTACTATCGTCATGGTGGGGGCGATAGCGTTATATTATGTTTGTATGTGGATGACATTCTGATCTTTGGTACAAACATGAAAGTGATAAATGAGGTCAAGTCTTTCCTGTCAAAGAGTTTTGATATGAAAGATCTGGGAGAGGCTGATGTCATTCTGAACATCAAGCTTATTAAGAACGAGAATGGGATTACTTTAACACAATCTCATTATGTTGAGAAGGTCTTGAGCCGATTTGGCTTTAATGATGGCAAGACTTCTCCAACACCTTATGATCCCGCTTGACATTACGAAGAATAAGAAGGAACCAACGGATCAGCTGAAATATTCACAAGTTGTTGGTTCTCTCATGTACTTAGCGAGCGCCACAAGACCCGATATCTCTTTGCTGTGAGCAAGTTGAGTAGGTTCATGTCTAACCCGGTATTGATCATTGGCATGCACTTGAAAGGGTCATGCGCTATCTATGTGGTACAATGAGCTATAGGATTCACTATTCAGGAATCCTCCGTGTATGAAGGATATAGTGATTGAATTGGATCTCGACGTTGATGAACTCTACGCCACGAGCGGGTATGTTTACCCTTGGAGGTGGCGCAGGTCATGGAGGTCTCAGAGACAAACCATATTGACGAGGTCAACTATGGAAGCAGAACTTATTGCTTAGACACACGCCCCGTTGAGTCGGAATGGCTGCGTGAGCTCTTGATGGACTTGCTCGTGGTTGAGAAACTGTGCGGCAATCCTTTTGAATTGTGACAACCAAACTGTTATTGTCAAAGTGAACAATTCTAAGGATAACGAAGTCATCAAGACACGTGAAGAGACGTTTGAAATCTGTCAGAAATTGAGAAACTCGGAGTAATAACTATTACGATATTCAAATGCAGACAAAACTGGCAGATCCTTTACAAAGGGACTATCACGAAATGTGATAGAAAGTGCATCGAGGAGATGGGGTTGAGACCCATGGATGTCACACCTTAGTGGTAACTCAACCTATGTGATCGGAGATCCCGTGAATTAGGACCTGGGAAGAACAAGCTAGTGGTTTGACTGAGGAGAGTATTTTGTAACCCTCTCTATGTGAAGATGCATGACTCTCATAATCTGTAAGGCAGGTTGGCAACATGCCTTAATGTGTTCTGTTGGCTTTAATTAGCAAAGATGTCGTCCCTCTGAGGCATTCTTGAAAGAACACACCTATATGAGCTCGACTGTAAACGTCGCGGTCTATGAGATCTGGGTGATCTCTAGTAAACTCGTGAAGAGACCAGGGAGTATGACGCATATGCTCCAACCCGCGGGGTAGGCTACTGACAGCCAAGTACTAGTTATGATTCTGAGCGAAATCTATTGGCACCAAACATGCAATTCAAGGTTCGTCCATTGTTCAAGTTGTTGATAGACGTAGTTCAAGTTTCTAGGCGGAAGTTCAACTTAAATCTGCTGAAACACTGGTATATAAACAAGTAGCAAGGATTGGCAAATCTTCAAATGGGCATTTGAGATCTGGTGGGGGATTGTTAGAAATAATGGGGCTAATCCATTTAGGCCCATGAGTATTTCAGATTTTCCCTAAATCTCAAAGCCCAAATTTATGGCAGCCCATATGTGTTTGGGCCCATGTTTGTGGCAGCTCACATGGGAGTGTAGTGGGAGCTAAAGTTTAGTCCCACATGGAAAGTTGGAGGAGAGTTGCACCACCTTATAAGGAGGAGTGTTGCACCACTTTGTAAGTAAGTGGAAATAAGAGAGATACACACGCGCGCTCCTCCGACGACGACGCCAGCTTCACGCCGCCACGCGCCTCGTCTCGTCTCGTCTGCGGCACGGCACTTGGCTGGTTATGAATCTCGCCGAGCCGAGCTTTATTTTGCTGCTCAGGAAAATTGACAGACGTGTCAAACGGTTAGCTTATTCGGGTCGCGCTACCGACCCGAACGTGCGTAACGTGGACTCGGCCCACGTTCGCCTCCGTTAGGGTTTCCTGAGCCGCTCTATATAAAGTCTTGCGCGGCTACCGCCACAACAACCACCGAAAACCAATCTAGGGTTTTGCCATCCTCTCTACTTGTGCCGTCACCGTAGTACTCCATCCCGCTTGCGGCGTGCACCGGCGACGGGAGAGCAGGTCTCGAAACCACTCGCCCTTGTGATCCACACGGAGAGGGCGAATAAGGTTTTTGGGAAGCGCTGTTGGCTGCTCGAAGTTCTCCATCACGGGTCGTCTTCCATCCAAGTCAGCGGTGCGCATACCGCCGTCTTCGCCATCTGTTGCGATCACTCTTCCCCAAAGTTTCTACTCGACAACCGAGCGTGCGTGCTACGTGATCCTGTTTGGTTATTCATCATGTTCTCGCAGTACATG
The DNA here is from genome assembly GCA_023614405.1 of Avena insularis. NCBI lineage: Eukaryota > Viridiplantae > Streptophyta > Magnoliopsida > Poales > Poaceae > Avena > Avena insularis. The sequence continues at coordinate 228,763,295 of CM042694.1, read as the reverse complement.
TTAGGCTGTTTGTTTCCGATCATCCTGTTGTTTAGTACATCTAGTATGTTCGAGTTACATGAGCTAGTAGCTGGTTTTGTCATGATTTATATTCGCGAATTAATCGGGGAAATTATGCCTAATATTCCAACAATCCAAAAACCTTATTGTACGCAATTTCCTGAATTAACAATGGCTGGTTTTACCGATGCACTGAGGCCGGATAAGTTTACCGTGTGCACTTTAAGAGGTGGCGATTACAAGGCTGAGCTTTGGCTGACCACGATGAAAGTGTTCCACATCGATAAAGGCAAACTGAGGGAACTATATCGACGAGGATCGAAGAAGTTCGAGGATGCTATCATCTTTGTGGGATGTATTCGAGCATTCTTGGCGAATGCATGTGATGTGTTTATGCACATAAAAGACGGAAAGGAGCTCGGGATGCACTTTGGATGCCAAGTTTGGTGCTGCAGATCTTTGGTAGTGAACTGTATATCATGGAGAGCTTTCATGATTTTAAGATGACTAAGGACCTTCTGTGGTTCAACAAGCTCATGAGATACGATTGCATTGCCAAGGAGCTCGAACTCCTTAAGTGTACCTACGACAAGTTTGTGGCGGGATGCATTATTGCTAAGTTGCCCCTTCATGGTTTATCAAAGGCATGGTGGGGAGGCTTTTGACTTCATGCCATGTCCTGAATAGAGTTCCTAACAAGAATAAAGAAAAGACCCCTTATGAGGAGTGGGTTGGGAGAAAACCATCACTTTCGTATTTGCGCACTTGGGGGTGTTTGGCGAAGGTCAACATACCGATTCCCAAGAAACGCAAGCTCGGACCCAAGACAGTGGATTGTATCTTTCTAGGATATGCTCCACGGAGTGTAGGCTATAGATTTCTAGTGGTTAAATCTGAGGTAACTGATATGCATGTTGATACTATAATGGAATCTTGTGATGCAACATTCTTTGAGAATATTTTTCCTATAAAAGATATGCATAGCATTGGTAGAATTTCTTCTGAAATACTTCCTGAATCTAGTGCATCTATTGAGAATTCTGAACAACCACATGAGGAATTTCTTGAGAAGGATGACGATGAACCTCTCACGAGGAGTAAGAGACAGAGGGTTGCAAAATCCTTTGGTAATGACTTCATCGTGTACCTTGTGGATGATACTCCCAGATCCATTACTGAGGCATATGCATCTCCAGATGCAGATGATTGGAAAGAAGCTGTCCAAAATGAGATGGACTCGATTCTTTCTAATGGAACTTGGGAATTATCAAACGACCTATGGTTGTAAACACATGGGATGTAAGTGGGTGTTCAAGAAGAAACTAAGGCCTGATGGTACTATTGAGAAGTACAAAGCGCGTCTTGTAGCTAAGGGCTACACAGAAAGAAGGCGAAGATTACTTTGACACCTATTCACACCGCTAGATGACCACCATTCGAGTACTACTATCCTGGTGCCTCTTATGGTCTTCGTTCATCAAATGGACGTGAAGACAGCTTTCCTTAATGGAGAGTTGGAAGAGGAGATCTATATGGATCAATAGGATGGGTTTGTGGTAAAAGGTGAAGAGACAAAGGTGTAAGTTATTAAAATCTTTATATGGGCTGAAACAAGCATCTAAGCAATGGCATGAAAAGTTTGAGAACTCTACTTTCTTTGGCTTTGTCATTAATGAGGTCTGAGGTGTGTTTACTATCGTCATGGGGGCGATAGCGTTATATTATGTTTGTATGTGGATGACATTCTGATCTTTGGTACAAACATGAAAGTGATAAATGAGGTCAAGTCTTTCCTGTCAAAGAGTTTTGATATGAAAGATGGGAGAGGCGATGTCATTCTAACATCAAGCTTATTAAGAACGAGAATGGGATTACTTTAACACAATCTCATTATGTTGAGAAGGTCTTGAGCCGATTTGGCTTTAATGATGGCAAGACTTCTCCAACACCTTATGATCCCGATTTGACATTACGAAGAATAAGAAGGAACCAACAGATCAGCTGAAATATTCACAAGTTGTTGGTTCTCTCATGTACTTAGCGGCGCTACAAGACCCGATATCTCTTTTGTGAGCAAGTTGAGTAGGTTCATGTCTAACCGGGTATTGATCATTGGCATGCACTTGAAAGGGTCATGCGCTATCTATGTGGTACAATGAGCTATGGATTCACTATTCGGGAATCCTTGTGCTTGAAGGATATAGTGATTCGAATTGGATCTCGGCGTTGATGAACTCTACGCCACGGCGGGTATGTGTTTACCCTTGGAGGTGGCGCAATGTCATGGAGGTCGTAGACAAACCATATTGACGAGGTCAACTATGGAAGCGAACTTCTTGCTTTAGACACGCCCACTGTTGAGTCGAATGGCTGCGTGAGCTCTTGATGGACTTGCACGTGGTTGAGAAACTGTCTTGCAATCCTTTTGAATTGCGACAACCAAACTGTTATTGTCAAAGTGAACAATTCTAAGGATAACGCAAAGTCATCAAGACACGTCAAGAGACGTTTGAAATCTGTCAGGAAATTGAGAAACTCTGGAGTAATAACTATTATGTATATTCAAAGCAGACACAAAACTGGCAGATCCTTTACAAAGGGACTATCACGAAATGTGATAGAAAGTGCATCGAGGAGATGGGGTTGAGACCCATGGATGTCACACCTTAGTGGTAACTCAACCTATGTGATCGGAGATCCCGTGAATTAGGACACAGGAAGAACAAGCTAGTGGTTTGACCGAGGAGAGTATTTTGTAACCCTCTCTATGTGAAGATGCATGACTCTCATAATCAGAAGGCAGGTTGGCAACATGCCTTAATGTGTTTCTGTTGGCTTTAATTAGCAAAGATGCCGTCCTCAGGCATTCTTGAAAGAACACACCTATATGAGCTCGATCAGAACGTCACGGTCTATGAGATCTGGGTGATCTCTAGTAAACTCATGAAGAGACCAGGGAGTATGACGCATATGCTCCAACCCGCGGGGTAGGCTACTGACAGCCAAGTACTAGTTATGATTCTGAGCGAAATCTATTGGCACCAAACTTGCAATTCAAGGTTCGTCCATTGTTCAAGTTGTTGATAGGCGTAGTTCAAGTTTCTAGGCGGAAGTTCAACTTAAGGTCTCTGCTGAAACACTGGTATATAAACAAGTAGCAAGGATTGGCAAATCTTCAAATGGGCATTTGAGATCTGGTGGGGGATTGTTAGAAATAATGGGGCTAATCCATTTAGGCCCATGAGTATTTCAGATTTTCCTAAATCTCAAAGCCCAAATTTATGGCAGCATATGTGTTTGGGCCCATGTTTGTGGCAGCTCACATGGGAGTGTAGTGGAGCTAAAGTTTAGTCCCACATGGAATGTTGGAGGAGAGTTGCACCACATTATAAGGAGGAGTGTTGCACCACTTTGTAAGTAAGTGGAAATAAGAGAGATACACACGCGCGCTCCTCCGACGACGACGCCGGCCGACGCACGCCATACCTCGTCTCTCGTTCGCCACGTCACAAGCTACTGCTGGTTGCGGAATCTCGCCGAGCCGAGCTTTATTTTGCTGCTCAGAAAATTGATGACGTGTCAAACGGTTAGCTTATTCGGTCGCTCCCGGATCGTGGGCTATCAGAATCGACCAACGTGCGCGCGAACGTGGACTCGCCCACGCGCCTCCGTTAGGGTTTCAGCCGCTCTATATAAAGTCTTGCGCTGCTACCGCCACAACAACCACCGAAAACCAATCTAGGGTTTTGCCATCCTCTCTACTTGTGCCGTCACCGTAGTCTACTCCATCCGCTTGCGGGCGCACCGCAGACGGGAGAGCAGGTCTCGGAACCACTCGCCCTTGTGATCTGTACGGGAGAGGCGAATAAGGTTTTTGGGAAGCGCTTTCACGATCGCTCGAGTTCTCCATCACGGGTCGTCTTCCATCCAAGTCGGCGTGCTGCATACCGCCTTCGCCGCCATCTGCTGCGATCACTCTTCCCCAAAGTTTCTACTACGACAACCGAACAAGACGTGCACGTGATCTGTTTGGTTATTCATCATGTTCTCGAAAGTACATGTTAGGCTCTCGCTTGTTTCCGATCATCCTGTTGTTTAGTACATCTAGTATGTTCGAGTTACATGAGCTAGTAGCTGGTTTTGTCATGATTTATATTCTGGAATTAATCGTGGAAATTATGCCTAATATTCCAACAATCCAAAAACCTTATTGTAGGCAATTTCCTGAATTAACAATGGCTGGTTTTACCGATGCGAGGCGGATAAGTTTACGGTGTGCACTTTAAGAGGTGGCGGTACAAGGCTGAGCTTTGGTGACCACGATGAAAGTGTTCCACATCGAGAAGGCAAACTGAGGGAACTATATCAGCGAGGATCGGAAGAAGTTCGAGGATGCTAATACCCTTTTGTGGGATGTATTCTGAGCATTCTTGCCGACCGTCATGTGATGTGTTTATGCACATAAAAGGCGGAAAGAGCTACTGGATGCCTTTGGATGCCAAGTTTGTGCTGCGGATGCTGGTAGTGAAGCGTATATCATGGAGAGCTTTCATGATTTTAAGATGACTAAGGACCTTCCGTGGTTCAACAAGCTCATGAGATCTGATGCATTGCCAAGGAGCTCGAACTCCTTAAGTGTACCTTACCCGACAAGTTTGTGGCGGGATGCATTATTGCTAAGTTGCCCCCTTCATGGTTTATCAAAGGCATGGTGGGGGGAGGCTTTGTTGACTTCATGTCATGTCCTGAATAGAGTTCCTAACAAGAATAAAGAAAAGACCCCTTATGAGGAGTGGGTTGGGAGAAAACCATCACTTTCAGATTTACACTTGGGGGTGTTTGGCGAAGGTCAACATACCGATTCCCAAGAAACACAAGCTCGGACCCAAGACAAGGATTGTATCTTTCTAGGATATGCTCCACGAGTGTAGGCTATAGATTTCTAGTGGTTAAATCTGAGGTACCTGATATGCATGTTGATACTATAATGGAATCTCGTGATGCAACATTCTTTGAGAATATTTTTCCTATGAAAGATATGCATAGCATTGGTAGGATTTCTTCTGAAATACTTCCTGAATCTAGTGCATCTATTGAGAATTCTGAACAACCACATGAGGAATTTCTTGAGAAGGATGGCGATGAACCTCTCACGAGGAGTAAGACAGAGGGTTGCAAAATCCTTTGGTAATGACTTCATCGTGTACCTTGTGGATGATACTCCCGGATCCATTATCGAGGCATATGCATCTCCAGATGCAGGATGATTGGAAAGAAGCTGTCCAAAATGAGATGGACTCGATTCTTTCTAATGGAACTTGGGAATTATCAGAACGACCCTATGGTTGTAAACCTGTGGGATGTAAGTGGGTGTTCAAGAAGAAACTAAGGCCTGATGGTACTATTGAGAAAGTACAAGGCGCGTCTTGTAGCTAAGGGCTACACACAGAAAGAAGGCGAAGATTACTGACACCTATTCACCGTCGCTAGACTGACCACCATTCGAGTACTACTATCCCTGGCTGCCTCTTATGGTCTTCTCGTTCATCAAATGGACGTGAAGACAGCTTTCCTTAATGGAGAGTTGGAAGAGGAGATCTATATGGATCAGCCGGATGGGTTTGTGGTAAAAGGTGAAGAGACAAAGGTGTGTAAGTTATTAAAATCTTTATATGGCCTGAAACAAGCACCTAAGCAATGGCATGAAAAGTTTGACAGAACTCTACTTTCTCACGGCTTTGTCATTAATGAGGCTGATAGGTGTGTTTACTATCGTCATGGTGGGGGCGATAGCGTTATATTATGTTTGTATGTGGATGACATTCTGATCTTTGGTACAAACATGAAAGTGATAAATGAGGTCAAGTCTTTCCACAAAGAGTTTTGATATGAAAGATCTGGGAGAGGCGATGTCATTCGAACATCAAGCTTATTAAGAACGAGAATGGGATTACTTTAACACAATCTCATTATGTTGAGAAGGTCTTGAGCCGATTTGGCTTTAATGATGGCAAGACTTCTCCAACACCTTATGATCCCGGTTGACATTACGAAAGAATAAGAAGGAACCAACAGATCAGCTGAAATATTCACAAGTTGTTGGTTCTCTCATGTACTTAGCGGCGCTACAAGACCCGATATCTCTTTGCTATGAGCAAGTTGAGTAGGTTCATGTCTAACCCGGTATTGATCATTGGCATGCACTTGAAAGGGTCATGCGCTATCTATGTGGTACATGAGCTATGGATTCACTATTCAGGGAATCTGCGTATGAAGGATATAGTGATTCAATTGGATCTCGACGTTGATGAACTCTACGCCACGAGCGGGTATGTGTTTACCCTTGGAGGTGGCGCGGTGTCATGGAGGTCTCGCAGACAGACCATATTGACGAGGTCAAATATGGAAGCAGAGCTTACTGCTTTAGGCACAACCACTGTTGAGTCAGAATGGCTTCGTGAGCTCTTGATGGACTTGCCTGTGGTTGAGAAACATGTGCCGGCAATCCTTTTGAATTGTGACAACCAAACTGTTATTGTCAAAGTGAACAATTCTAAGGATAACGAAGTCATCAAGACACGTGAAGAGACGTTTGAAATCTGTCAGAAATTGAGAAACTCCGAGTAATAACTATTACGTATATTCAAATGTACAAAACCTGGCAGATCCCTTTACAAAGGGACTATCACGAAATGTGATAGAAAGTGCATCGAGGGAGATGGGGTTGAGACCCATGGATGTCACACCTTAGTGGTAACCCAACCTATGTGATCGGAGATCCCGTGAATTAGGACACAGGAAGAACAAGCTAGTGGTTTGGTGAGGAGAGTATTTTGTAACCCTCTATGTGAAGATGCATGACTCTCATAATGTAAGGCAGGTTGGCAACATGCCTTAATGTGTTTCTGTTGGCTTTAATTAGCAAAGATGCCGTCCTGAGGGCATTCTTGAAAGAACACACCTATATGAGCTCATTTGAACGTCATGTCTATGAGATCTGGGTGATCTCTAGTAAACTCATGAAGAGACCAGGAGTATGACGCATATGCTCCAACCGGGGTAGGCTCTTGACAGCCAAGTACTAGTTATGATTACGAGCGAAATCTATTGGCACCAAACTTGCAATTCAAGGTTGTCCATTGTTCAAGTTGTTGATAGACGTAGTTCAAGTTTCTAGGCGGAAGTTCAACTTAACAGTCTCTGCTGAAACACTGGTATATAAACAAGTAGCAAGGATTGGCAAATCTTCAAATGGGCATTTGAGATCTGGTGGGGGATTGTTAGAAATAATGGGGCTAATCCATTTAGGCCCATGAGTATTTCAGATTTTCCCTAAATCTCAAAGCCCAAATTTATGGCAGCCCATATGTGTTTGGGCCCATGTTTGTGGCAGCTCACATGGGAGTGTAGTGGGAGCTAAAGTTTAGTCCCACATGGAATGTTGGAGGAGAGTTGCACCACCTTATAAGGAGGAGTGTTGCACCACTTTGTAAGTAAGTGGAAATAAGAGATACACGCACGCGCTCCTCCTCCGACGACGCCGCCGCTTCGCATACGCCTCGTCTCGTCTCGTCACAAGGCCAGCCTTGGGTTCTGAGGAATCTCGCCGAGCCGAGCTTTATTTTGCTGCTCGGGAAAATTGTGAGACGTGTCAAGCGGTTAGCTTATTCGGTCGCTCCGGATCGTGGGCTATCAGAATCGACCGAGCGTGCGTAACGTGGACTCGCCCGTTACGCCTCCGTTAGGGTTTCTGACCGCTCTATATAAAGTCTTGCTGCTACCGCCACAACAACCACCGAAAACCAATCTAGGGTTTTGCCATCCTCTCTACTTGTGCCGTCACCGTAGTCTACTCCATCCCGCTTGCCGGCGTGCACCGGCGGACGGGAGAGCAGGTCTCCGGAACCACTCGCCCTTGTGATCCTGCAGGAGAGGCGAATAAGGTTTTGGGAAGCGCTCGCCGACGCGCCGAGTTCTCCATCACGGGTCGTCTTCCATCCAAGTCGCGGTGCTGCATACCGTCTTCGTCGCCATCTGCTGCGATCACTCTTCCCCAAAGTTTCTACTACGACAACCGAACGGTACGTGCTACGTGATCCTGTTTGGTTATTCATCATGTTCTGCGAGTACATGTTAAGCTGCTGTTTGTTTCCGATCATCCTGTTGTTTAGTACATCTAGTATGTTCGAGTTACATGAGCTAGTAGCTGGTTTTGTCATGATTTATATTCTGGAATTAATCGTGGAAATTATGCCTAATATTCCAACAATCCAAAAACCTTATTGTAGGCAATTTCCTGAATTAACAATGGCTGGTTTTACCGATGCACTGAGGCCGGATAAGTTTACGGTGCACTTTAAGAGGTGGCGTACAAGGCTGAGCTTTGGTGACCACGATGAAAGTGTTCCACATCGGTAAGAAGGCAAACCTGAGGGAACTATATCGACGAGGATCGTAAGAAGTTCGAGGATGCTAATCTTGTCTTTGTGGGATGTATTCGAGCATTCTTGCCGACCGTCGTGTGATGTGTTTATGCACATAAAAGACGGAAAGGAGCTCTGGGATGCACTGGATGCCAAGTTTGGTGCTGCAGATGCTGGCAGTGAACTGTATATCATGGAGAGCTTTCATGATTTTAAGATGACTAAGGACCTTCCTGTGGTTCAACAAGCTCATGAGATACAGTGCATTGCCAAGGAGCTCGAACTCCTTAAGTGTACCTTACCCGACAAGTTTGTGGCGGGATGCATTATTGCTAAGTTGCCCCTTCATGGAGGAACTTTGCCACAACTCTCAAACACAAGAGACAGGAGATATCAGTTGAAAATCTGATAGCGTCCCTTGATGTTGAGGAGAAGGCTCGGCTAAGGACACTCTTGAGAAAGGAGAGGGTCTTGCTATCGCTAACTTTGTGCAGAAAGGCAAATCCGTAGGCAAGAACAAAGGGAACTTCAAACCCTCTTTTAACAAGCCTGTAAAGACTACAACCTTCAAGAAGAAGAAGACGAACAGGGACAAGAGTGAACTGTCTTGTTACACTTGTGGAGAGCCCGGCCATTTTTCCAAGGACTGTCCAGAACGCGCAGACCGCAGAGGGAAAAAGGCCAAGACTGTCAACGTCGTGACCGCTAGCAATAATCTTGATGGGTATGGTAATTTATTTACCGTTCTTTCAGTATTTCAATCACCGTGTTGGTGGCTTGATACGGTGCTAATGTTCATGTGTGTCGACATCTCTATGTTCACTTCTTATCGTGTCGCCGATTCATCCGTCCTAATGGGGAATGGATCACATGCTTCGCTCGTGGTGTTGGTACGGTGGATCTGAAGTTTACTTCCGGAAGATCGTGCGGTGAGGAACGTCTGACATGTCCCTACTATGAACAAGAATCTCGTTAGTGGCTCCCTTCTTTGCAGAGATGGGTTTAAGGTTGTCTTAGAGTCTAATAAAGTCGTTGTTTCGAAACATGGACAATTTATTGGTAAAGGTTATGAGTTCGGAGGCTTGTTCCGATTTTCACTTTCAGAGTTTTGTAATAAATCCGTGAATCATATTTGTGGTGGTGTTAATGATGATACCAGTATTTGGCATTCTCGTTTATGTCACATTAATTTTGGTTTGATATCTCGGATGTCCAAAGATGAGTTTAATTCGAATTTCACTATTGCCAAAGGTTCTAAGTGCCATAGTTGTGTGCAATCAAAGCAACCTCGAAAGCCTCACAAGGTCAGAAGAGAGAAACTTGGCACCTCTAGAACTCATACATTCGATCTATGCGAGATGAATGGTGTGTTGACAAAAGGTGAAAAGAGATATTTCATGACGTTAATAGATGATGCTACTAAATTTTGCTATGTTTACTTGTTGCAAACTAAAGATGAGGCTTTAGACTACTTTAAAATCTATAAGGCCGAAGTTGAAAATCAACTAGAGAGAAAGATCAAGCGTCTTAGGTCGGATCGTGGTGGTGAGTATTTTCCCAAAATATTTGATGAATTACATCAGAACACGGAATTATTCATGAGAGGACGCCTCCTACTCGCCCCAATCAAGCGGGGTTGCCGAGAGGAAAACCGCATGTTGGTCGACTTGGTGAATTCCATGTTAGCCACGCTGGTTTATCAAAGGCATGGTGGGGAGGCTTTGTTGACTTCATGTCATGTCCTGAATAGAGTTCCTAACAAGAATAAAGAAAAGACCCTTATGAGGAGTGGGTTGGGAGAAAACCATCACTTTCAGATTTACGCACTTGGGGGTGTTTGGCGAAGGTCAACATACCGATTCCCAAGAAACGCAAGCTCGGACCCAAGATGTGGATTGTATCTTTCTAGGATATGCTCCACGAGTGTAGGCTATAGATTTCTAGTGGTTAAATCTGAGGTACCGATATGCATGTTGATACTATAATGGAATCTCGTGATGCAACATTCTTTGAGAATATTTTTCCTATGAAAGATATGCATAGCATTGGTAGGATTTCTTCTGAAATACTTCCTGAATCTAGTGCATCTATTGAGAATTCTGAACAACCACATGAGGAATTTCTTGAGAAGGATGACGATGAACCTCTCACGAGAGTAAGAGAGAGGGTTGCAAAATCCTTTGGTAATGACTTCATCGTGTACCTTGTGGATGATACTCCGATCCATTATCGAGGCATATGCATCTCCAGATGCAGATGATTGGAAAGAAGCTGTCCAAAATGAGATGGACTCGATTCTTTCTAATGGAACTTGGGAATTATCAGAACGACCCTATGGTTGTAAACCTGTGGGATGTAAGTGGGTGTTCAAGAAGAAACTAAGGCCTGATGGTACTATTGAGAAGTACAAGGAGCGTCTTGTAGCTAAGGGCTACGTAAAGAAGGCGAAGATTACTTGACACCTATTCACCGCTAGACCGACCACCATTCGAGTACTACTATCCCCGTTGCCTCTTATGGTCTTCTCGTTCATCAAATGGACGTGAAGACAGCTTTCCTTAATGGAGAGTTGGAAGAGGAGATCTATATGGATCAGCCGGATGGGTTTGTGGTAAAAGGTGAAGAGACAAAGGTGTGTAAGTTATTAAAATCTTTATATGGCCTGAAACAAGCACCTAAGCAATGGCATGAAAAGTTTGACAGAACTCTACTTTCTGCTGGCTTTGTCATTAATGAGGTTGATAGGTGTGTTTACTATCGTCATGGTGGGGGCAATAGCGTTATATTATGTTTGTATGTGGATGACATTCTGATCTTTGGTACAAACATGAAAGTGATAAATGAGGTCAAGTCTTTCCTGTCAAAGAGTTTTGATATGAAAGATCTGGGAGAGGCTGATGTCATTCTGAACATCAAGCTTATTAAGAACGAGAATGGGATTACTTTAACACAATCTCATTATGTTGATAAGGTCTTGAGCCGATTTGGCTTTAATGATGGCAAGACTTCTCCAACACCTTATGATCCCAGTTTGACATTACGAAAGAATAAGAAGGAACCAACAGATCAGCTGAAATATTCACAAGTTGTTGGTTCTCTCATGTACTTAGTGAGCGCTACAAGACCCGATATCTCTTTTGCTGTGAGCAAGTTGAGTAGGTTCATGTCTAACCCGGGTATTGATCATTGGCATGCACTTGAAAGGGTCATGCGCTATCTATGTGGTACAATGAGCTATGGGATTCACTATTCGGGAATCTGCGTGCTTGAAGGATATAGTGATTGAATTGGATCTCGACGTTGATGAACTCTACGCCACGGCGGGTATGTGTTTACCCTTGGAGGTGGCGCAGTGTCATGGAGGTCTCAGACAAACCATATTGACGAGGTCAACTATGGAAGCAGAACTTGCTTAGACACGCCCTTTGTTGAGTCGAATGGCTGCGTGAGCTCTTGATGGACTTGCTGTGGTTGAGAAACTCATGCCGCAATACTTTTGAATTGTGACAACCAAACTGTTATTGTCAAAGTGAACAATTCTAAGGATAACGCGAAGTCATCAAGACACGTGAAGAGACGTTTGAAATCTGTCAGGAAATTGAGAAACTCCGGAGTAATAACTATTACGTATATTCAAACAGACAAAAACCTGGCAGATCCCTTTACAAAGGGACTATCACGAAATGTGATAGAAAGTGCATCGAGGGAGATGGGGTTGAGACCCATGGATGTCACACCTTAGTGGTAACCCAACCTATGTGATCGGAGATCCCGTGAATTAGGACCTGGGAAGAACAAGCTAGTGGTTTGACTGAGGAGAGTATTTTGTAACCCTCTCTATGTGAAGATGCATGACTCTCATAATCTGTAAGGCAGGTTGGCAACATGCCTTAATGTGTTTCTGTTGGCTTTAATTAGCAAAGATGCCGTCCTACAGGGCATTCTTGAAAGAACACACCTATATGAGCTCGATCAGAACGTCATGCGGTCTATGAGATCTGGGTGATCTCTAGTAAACTCATGAAGAGACCGGGGAGTATGACGATATGCTCCAACTCGGGGTAGGCTCTTGTGACCAAGTACTAGTTATGATTCTGAGCGAAATCTATTGGCACCAAACTTGCAATTCAAGGTTAGTCCATTGTTCAAGTTGTTGATAGGCGTAGTTCAAGTTTCTAGGCGGAAGTTCAACTTACAGTCTCGCTGAAACACGGTATATAAACAAGTAGCAAGGATTGGCAAATCTTCAAATGGGCATTTGAGATCTGGTGGGGGATTGTTAGAAATAATGGGGCTAATCCATTTAGGCCCATGAGTATTTCAGATTTTCCCTAAATCTCAAAGCCCAAATTTATGGCAGCCCATATGTGTTTGGGCCCATGTTTGTGGCAGCTCACATGGGAGTGTAGTGGGAGCTAAAGTTTAGTCCCACATGGAAAGTTGGAGGAGAGTTGCACCACCTTATAAGGAGGAGTGTTGCACCACTTTGTAAGTAAGTGGAAATAAGAGAGATACACACGCGCGCTCCTCCTCCGACGACGCCAGCCAGACGCACGCCGCCTCGTCTCGTCACGGCCTTGCATCATGGTTATGAGGAATCTCGCCGAGCCGAGCTTTATTTTGCTGCTCAGGAAAATTGATGACGTATCAAGCGGTTAGCTTATTCGGTCGCTCCCGGATCGTGAGCTCAGAATCGACCAACGTGCGTAACGTGGACTCAGCCCACGTTCGCCTCCGTTAGGGTTTCCTGAGCCGCTCTATATAAAGTCTTGCGCGGCTACCGCCACAACAACCACCGAAAACCAATCTAGGGTTTTGCCATCCTCTCTACTTGTGCCGTCACCGTAGTCTACTCCATCCCGCTTGCCGGCGTGCACCGGCGGACGGGAGAGCAGGTCTCCGGAACCACTCGCCCTTGTGATCCTGTACGGGAGAGGGCGAATAAGGTTTTTGGGAAGCGCTCTGCGCGACTGCTCGAGTTCTCCATCACGGGTCGTCTTCCATCCAAGTCAGGCGGTGCTGCATACCGCCGTCTTCGTCGCCATCTGCTGCGATCACTCTTCCCCAAAGTTTCTACTACGACAACCGAACGGTACGTGCTACGTGATCCTGTTTGGTTATTCATCATGTTCTGCGAGTACATGTTAGGCTGCTGTTTGTTTCCGATCATCCTGTTGTTTAGTACATCTAGTATGTTCGAGTTACATGAGCTAGTAGCTGGTTTTGTCATGATTTATATTCTGGAATTAATCGTGGAAATTATGCCTAATATTCCAACATTCCCCAGCCCGAGGTCCTCGCCAGATTCCCTTCCTGCCACCACTCGCCGGCCCACGGCCAGCGTGGACGGCGTGGTTGGGGATTTTCACCACCTCTCTCACCCGTCCGAGGCCACCGCGTCCTCTTCTCCAGCATGAGTACAGCTCCTGCCCGGCCAGCGCGGGCAGCATGGTTGAGGATTTTTGCCGCCTATCTCTCCCGTCCGAGACCACCGACTCCTCTTATCCAACACGAGGCCACCTCCTGCCCGCACGCGCGTAGCCATGAGTGGTATTCTGCAGTTGTCCGTCCTGCTCCTCCTCCGGACGTCTTAGCTCGAGCTCTTCCTGACGCTCGTCGTGCGTCCTTGCTCGTCGGTCTCCTGCCCGAGCTATCACGGAGTCGAACAATGAACTGAACCGTCACCCGGCTCCGCCGCCGGAGACGGACGCCGGCCAGCTTTTCCTCCCGCCGCTCCAGCCTCCTCCAACCTCTTCTCGTCGACCCCGTGGCGGCCGCTTCCCTCCCAGCTCCACCCGATATGGGAGGCGATAGGATCAGATCCGTTTTATTAAAGTGGATAATCCTAACAAAGAAGAGATGGCGTATGGGTGGTGGAGCTCTGCGTACATGCGGAGATTGGGGGAGTTGCGGCTGGCGACGTTCGAGGGATGTAGGGAGACCGGAGGCGGCGAGCAGGGCAGGTCGGGGGCGGGCCTCCTCGCTCCCTCGCGGGATCCCACGGAGGAGAGGAAAGGGGCGATGGGTTTCGCTTGAACCGTTTTTTTGGATGGCGGTGGGGTAATTACCCTATTGGTGGGAGGGTATAATTGTCCAACAAATTTCGGACGGAAAAAGGGACAGACGAACCTACTTCAAGAAAAATTATAGTATAGATAGATAGATCTATACCTAATACCTAATACCTAATACCTATACCTATACCTAATAATAATAAAGGATGGATTGTTTTTTCCGGTCCAACACTTTTTTGGATCCTTTTACCGCTGTCTATTCTGATAAAATTACCCACACGTGTCACGTGTAATTCAATATATCGATTTTTTTAGAACTCGTGGATAGCGATCCCGTCTGTATTCATACAGCAAATGATCGAAGGAAAAAAAAAGGCCAGGCTTCGTGGAGTCGTGGCCAACTATATCTGCCCTTTGTTGGTTCGATCCTAAAACGGCCCGATACTGAAACGATCGTCTGAGTCTGAGACTATTAAATTAATAATAGTCCCACACTGCTCCCTCAAAGCAAATTTGACCAGTTTAAATACCTTCTCAGGTCGGCTGTCAACAAGCCAAGCAACAAGAGCTCGATGTGATCGAGATAGAACGGAACAAGGATGGTTGGATCGGTTGCCTCGAGAAGAAACAAGCGCGGCAGCCTTGACCGGAGGCGAGGCCCTTGAGAGAGAACCCGATCGGAGAGGTTGGGGGTGGTGGGCGCGCACGGTAGCTAGACCAGAGGTCGAGCCCTGACGGCGGGCCGGAGCAGTCGCAGTGGTGGCCATAGTTTGCTAACCCGAGCGGCGAGGTTTGGGGGGTTGATGGGCAAGCACGGTAGCTGGGACCACAGGTCGAGCCCTGGCGGCGGGCCGGAGCAGTCGCGGGGGTGGCCGAAGTCGTCCTCAGGTTGGAGCAGATGAGGAGGATGGAGGCGGGAGGAGAGGAGCAGCGCCGAGGTTGGGGCCAGCTAGGCTGTGGAGCGCTATGGACGAGGGGAGGCCCGTGATGCATCTGGGAACCTCTGTTAAAAATTGGTGTACAAGTAGGATTACCTTTTTTCTATACCTGACGAGTGGGACAAATGCGACCCAAGGCTCTTTTCTATTTCTCTCACACGCAATGACACATGTGACCTGCTTCGGTTGATTTTCACGTTGAATCACAATTGAGCAAATCCCAAATACATGCACATATTTGTGCTAATTTGATCGAAATAACAATTCACATGTGTTATCCAAAAAAGGCAATATATATGGTGACTAGAAGTTGAACGTTTGTCAAACTCGATAAATTATGTAGCAACATGCCAGATCCTTCCACAGAATGAAAATAAAATTCTTTGCCGGTTCAAGCTCACAAATTTGCATTTTTTGTCTAGATAATTTGCTGATTGAATCTGACAAATCTAAAACGAAAAGCGATCGTTCATCAAGAAACTAGCATAGTGGAGACAGTTTTTGGCAAAATAGACTCATATTTTGGTAGTCACGGGAAATTAAGAAATAATATTACCAGAATTTAGAGAGTTCATTAAAACATTAGTGCAAATGAGACTTTCATATTATATGAGACTTTCATCTAATCTTACCTGGGTTGCGTCCTTTTCTTTTCGCTCTTAGGTCGGTTGGAGGCAATTGCACAGGCTTTGCACCCTTCCAACTCCAATGCGACTTTCATATTATATATAAATTATAAATGTATAAACTGTCCGCTGGATTTTTTTTATATAAATTATCAATCCGGTGCAATGCACGGACACTTCTGCTAGTAATAATAAAGGACGGATTGTTTTCTTCCGGTCCAACATTTTTTTTTGACAAATTTACCCTCCCACCAATATAGTAATTATCAGTTGACACGGTTAAGTAAAAAACGTTTCCGTTAGTCTGGCTCCTGTGCGAACAGGCCGGCCGGATGCGGAACTGTAAGCCAATTCATGGCGTTGCGGAGGCGCCGGACCAAGACGATGTCAGGAGGCGCGGCTCGAGAGTGGAGGTCAAGAGGGGGCCGTTCTGTTGGCAGACAGCGGCACGAGAAGAGGGCGAAGCTGGGCATGGAAGCGGGAGGGGACGTGGACTGCTTGCTTGGCGCAAATAATTAAACGATATCGTACTGGGCTCTTTGTGTACGTTCTCTTTCTTCTTGAATCAAAGGAGTATTCTAAGAAAAGAAATAGACGAGACTGATGCGGTCATGAATGAAAGGAGGTTAGCCAAAGCATTAAACGGGACTGACGCTCATACAGTAATCCAGTATGAGCTAATCGACAGTAGCCAAATTAGAGAATCAAGATGTGGTTTCACTGCGAGTCTCATAATGAGTACTATCTTCACTCCAGTGGCGAGTGATGTCCGTGTCATGGGAGCTGTTTGCTCATAGCTCGACCAATCAGTCAGTACTGTACATCCTGCTCTGGGCTTGCTATTGCCAAAAATGGATTTGGACCACGTACTCACCGGAGGCCGTTTTTGGATTTTTAAAAAAGCGTTAAAAATATTTTAAAAAATATTTACATGTGTAGCCAACAATATAGTTTGCAAATTTTCATTAAAAAATACCTTGTATTTCGAGCGTCGCAAAAAAGACAAATATGACAAATACAAGGAAAACGGAGGCCGATTCAAATTTGTACTGTTCACTGCCAGATCTAGAGTTTTCTCTTTTTTACTGAGGCCATAATAAGAAATATTTTCACATGATGTTTTGCATGCGTGTACTATAAATCATAATCTACGTCCGTGTATTTTTTTCGCACTTTTTGAAATCTTAAAATTTGAATTTTTCAAATAAAAAAAATAAGGTCCCCCATGGAGGACGAGCTCCAAATTGACTCTCTCCTTGCTATTGCTGCTACTAAGAATCATCTGAGTTCTGAAACCCACTTTGTTCTGTTAGACGACATGTTCCCTACATGCTCCTTGCCGATTTGGTTGATGATCGACATGGTCTAGAAATTCAGGATGCTCGTGAAAGCACAAGGAATCTCATGACTATAAAAGCACATAAGAGGAGTGAGCATCCAGGTAGCGATCAGTTAGCAATACAGGTACAGTATAATTTGTCTTCTTAGAGTTTGTCTTGAACTGAACTGTACAACAACATCAATACAGTTTAATCTAAGTAAGTATTGAACAAGTCAACATTAGTTTTCAAGAGCTGCAAACATATCTTTCGTGTCCTGTCCCTTCCTTGTCGCCTTTTTTCCTTAATTATATCTTCAAAAGTCGAAAGCTCAGAATGAGTTTATTTCATGTAGTATATACAGCCTACAATATCAGTTTATAGATGTTTGTACCCGATTCTAGAGAAAACACTCTAGACAAAATTTTCAATTTTCTGACCTGATATAAAAAAATACTATGGTCTTGAAATCTGATTGTTTGCGTTTGATTAAAATGACGTTCTGGACGAATTTGACCTCCACCAAACTATGTATTACTGTGTATGCCACCGGTAAGTGAAAAAGTTAAAAACTGATTCCTCTGATCCTATCGCAGGCAAGAACTGGCTTTGTCCGTGCACGAGCTCGTTCGCTCGGCCGTGATACAGCAGGCCCAAACGTGTCGGCCCAACTCCATCTTCTGGAGTCTGTAGCGACATGGGCCAGTCCACGTCCAAGCCGGGTGAACCAAGCGGCAAGCGAGAATCTTGCAGACGTATGTGCGTGCGTGCGTTGCCTGGTATTCAGCTGGTACCAATCAGGTTTAGTACCACCCCGCTACCTTAAGCTCCATCCCACCAGTTTATATACATTTGCAAATTGCCTGGATATCAGCGGGTCAAGTCAGAACAGCAACAAAGGCATCTCTCTCAAAAGAAAAGAAAGCATACGCACCCTGTTTGGTATGAAGAAGATATGACCTAATTAAACACCACAATGTGGTGTGAGCTATATAATTAAGCGCCTCAAAGGAGGAATTGTGTGGGATTGCCAGCTGAGAATATATTGAGATTGATTAAACCACGAATTGTGTGGGATTGCTAGCTGTAATTGAAATAAAATCGAAATCGTGGGCATGATTTAAAAGAAAGACCACACAGACTGCTGTGTCGGTTTCTGGTGGTGCGGGTTCACGGTTCAAAATGTCAACAAATTAGAAAAAAATAACATCTTTGCACCTCATACAAAAAAAATCGACACTTGAACATGACTTTTCGTGACACATGTTTTATCCTTTTTCACATGCCATATAAAATGTTTTTTAGGCCAAAATTACCCTTACAATTAAGGTTGATCCAATTAATCCATTGTCCATCCGTGTTATGACTCCTTTCTAATGATACATTCGTTTTTTGCTCCTTCCTCTAATCCCCTATCCCGAGGAAGGTGAAGTCCTCGGAGGAGCCGGGTGAACTAGAGATAGTGACATATAGCTCTTGTGTCCGAGTGTATCGGATGGTCGGGTTAAAAGCGTCGTCAAGGATGATGGCACAAAATAGAAATATCATCAAGGATGGTTCGTTATAGCGCCACGTGTTGTAGTCAGAATAGGATATGGATCGCTTTTATTTTCGGTGCAGCGCACGGGTATTTTGCTAGTAGTTATAAAAGCCGGACCGGACCGCTGTTTGATCCGGAACCAACTGCCTCAGCGGTTTCTTAAGTGCACTAGACCGGTGACGCTGCTGGACCTGGATAAACCGTTTGAACCGGACGGTTTAGTCAAGAACCGTTAAATAATCGGGAATAAACCGGCGATCAAACCGGTCTATGTCACTGCTAGCTGTGGGTGAGAAAAATTAAACGTAGGAAGTGGGATTCGAACTCGGAGCATTTCTAACGAGCCCTCTAAAGTCGCGAACTGAAAAACTCGAATGCAGTCTGCCGAAAACACGAATATAGGCCACAGACGACATGACGCAGAATGAAAACTATAAGTACGAACTGCACATTCGAATATTTGCACTCGCGCCAAAATTCGTCGAAGAACAGCGGAGGGGATTGTTCGTGATTCGATTAATTACACATAGTAGTAGCGATACAAAAGCTGCGCAACTAAAATTAAGCTATATGAGGGGGACGCTGTCACAACCTAGACCAATATTGAGCTCGGGCGACGGCCGGAGCTGCAGGTTGTTGGCGGCATCGTCGGCGGCGTCAACCTTACTCAGTGAGGTCGATCAGGTCCGCCATCTCTAGCTTCACAACCGGCGTGGTGGCGCGCTCCCTCGCGAGGCGCTGCTCCTCCCATTCCCGAGCCACCTGCGTCTCGACGAGCTTCACAACTGGAGAGCGTCCATGGCCTCCATCTCCTCCTCCGCCTGCCGCTCCATCTCCGAAGCGCGAACAAAAATATTAGTTTTTTCCATGGAAACAAGAATATCTTAACATGGTCAATGACATAGGCATTATCACAAAAAAATTCTTTGTAATGTGTAAGGAGAATAGAACTTATTTCTTTAAGGTTACGAGCTACAACACAAGATTCATACTTTTTATTAATAAAATCCACCTCATGAGCTCCCTTGAAGGCAACAAATGGATCAACTAGTGTCATGTCAAAATCACCATAATCCTTCTCATTATACAAGGCAATCATAAATTTATTGCTAAATTTGCATTGATAGTGTAGATGTTTATCATTTTGTTTTGTGTAACAGGACACATTATGTAACTCACATTGTTGTTTAGCAATCTTATTTAAACAGTCAATAAATTCTTTCATATGTGATCTTTCTTAAGAAAAGATATAATCAAATTCTTTTAATAATCTATATTCCTCATCTCAAAGTTCATCCATATCATCTATAGTGAAAGTAACACTATTTTTTGTGTGTTTTTGATATAAGGAAAGTAAGTACAAAACTGAAAGTAAACTAAAGAAAAACTCACAACCAAGCAAGTTAAAAAAGTAAACTTCCCCAAGCTTAGATGATTACAAGATATAAAACAAACTAAAAATAAAACTAGATGGAAAACTAAAAGTTAATCTAATATCCAGTGCACACAAGAATAAAAGCCTAAAGGCTACCCCCAGCAATGGCGCCATGTCCTTGAGCTTTGGGTCATAGACCTTAGGAGCCATGTCCTCTTCGGCCGGACCCATGAGCTGATAAAAGGTTTAGTCAGGAGAATGATTGATGGAACTAAGCCAAAGAACTTTGGAGCATGAATAATATAAGAAATAAGTTACCTATGGACAATTGTTGTTTACGAATATCGTAGGTGATCTGGAAGCCACACGTCATGTCCTTCACCTTGACCATGTCCTTCATCCGGATCTTGATAGAGTTACTGGAGAAGTAATCTTATGAAATCCAGAGAGGATCCCTCCACTCTCTAGTGTACTTGTGCATCAAGTCGGAGAGATGCTACAAATTCTGAATTCGTCTTACGTACCAACACATGGCTAGTTCCAAGACGGTCATACATGTGGCAACGAGCCACTCTATCCGCCTTACTATGCGGGAGGCCTCATTGTCGGAGGGAAGAATGGCTTTGGTCCTCTAGTGGGTGGAATCTGCAGTAGCGCCATCGATGAAGTCGGGATATGTAGATTGGCAGCCTTACCGATACATTCCAAATGTATCTATAATTTTTTATGTTCCATGCTTGGTTTTATCTACTTTCTTGTGTTGTGTCCATACTTTGGAGTACTTTTCATATGATTTCTTGTACTAACCTATTAACAAGAGCCACAGTGCCAGTTGCCTATTTTCTGCTGTTTTTGGTTCCAGAAAGTCGGAAAATGAATATTCTTGGAATTGGACGGGACAAAAGCCAATATGCCTATTTTCCTCAGAGACTCACGGAGTCAGAATACGAGACGGAGGAGGGCCAGGGCCTGGCCACCCACCCTAGCGCGGTACCCCCAGGCCGCGCCAGGGCATGGTGTGGGCCCCCTGGCCGGCCACCGACCTTGCCCCTTCACCTATATATCTCCCCCGAGGCAAAAACCCTAGATAATCAATCAGAAATTCACGAAAAGTTCCACAGCGTGCTTGTCGAAGGGAGATTCGGGAATAGAAAGTCTGTTCTAAGACCAGCCGGGACAGGGAAGTGCCCCCGGAGCCATCTCCATCGCTCTCCACCACCATCTCCATCACCATTGCTGATTCCCATGATGAGGAGGGAGTAGTTCTCTCTCTCTCGAGGCTAAGGGTTCTACCGGTAGCTATGTGTTCATCTCTCTCTCTATGCATGACCTTATTGAGATCATGAGCTTGTAATCTGTAGATCTACCTTGTTACTCAAGTGCTTTAATAGATCTCTGCTCTCCCCATGTGTGTGAAAGTGACAGCGTGCACACCATGGTGGCACTTAGGCCAGAGATTACAAATACTTATTATGAGTTATATTTGGAGTTGGATGTTTCTATAAAATTGTGGTGTTTGTTGGAACCATCTAGAGCTCAAGGTGACAGTGTGGGGTTATCTAGATGGGAAAGGCTTACTTTGAGGAGTGTTGTTATAGCCCTACCATGGATTAGAGTGTCCAACCGGAGAGTAGTTTTGAGTAGTATCATGAAGATAATATATTTATATGAGAGTGTTCACTAGTGAAAGTATGATCCCTAGGCCTTGTTTCTAAACATTGAAACACTGTTTGCTATTAGATCTATTACATGTTTGCTTGCTTCCTTCTTTATTTCAGTTTGCCTTTCGTCTTTTCCCACGTCAACCACACGCCAACAAGCTATTTTCTATCATTTTTACCACTTATAATTATCTATACCACTTGTATTTCACTATCTCTTCGCCGAACTAGTGCACCTATACACCTGACAAGTGTATTGGGTGTGTTGGAGACACAAGAGACTTCTTGTATCTTGATTGCAGGGTTGCTTGAGAGGGGATACCTTTGACCACTTCCTCTCTGAGTTCGATAAACCTTGGGTGATCCACTTAAGGGAAAACTTGATGCTGTTCTACAAACCTCTGCACTTGGAGGCCCAACAACTGTGAATAGAAGTGCGTAGACATCAAGCTATTTTTTGGTGCCGTTGCTGGGGAGGTAAGGTAAAAGGTACTCACATCATTCGGTGTGAGTACTCGAAGTTATTTCCTTTAGATTCTGCAATCATATATTTTTGTTTCTTTTTTTATTTTCATTAGTTAGGCTTAATGGAAAACAACAACAAAATTAGAGAGCTTTATAGTATTTATCTTGAGTTAGTACATGAAGTGTTTGAAGAGAAAATTAAAAAACCCATGGAACTTTATTTGCATGCTAATAGAAATGTTGTTAGTATGAATTCTTTGGACACCATTGTTGCTAATGCTATGGAAAAGTCTAAGCTTGGGGAAGCTAGTGTTTATGAAAATGATCTTTTAGTCCCCCAAGCATGGAGGAGAAAATTTACTTTCATGATACTATGCCTCCAATATATGATGATTACAATGATGAATATAATATTTTCAGTCCACCTACTATTGAGGAGAAAATTAATTATGACTACAATATGCCTCCTATATTTGATGATTATGGTGATGAGAATAATAATGATAGCTATTTTGTTGAATTTGCTCCCACTACGATTAATAAGAATGACTATGCTTATATGGAGAGTAATAATTATTTTATGCATGTGGCTCATGATAAGAATGTTTTATGTGATAGTTATATTGTTAATTTTATTCATGTTGCTACTGAAAGTTATTATGAGAGAGGGAAACATGGTCTTATGTATCTCAACAATATTAAGTTTCCCCTATTTATGTTGAAAGTCTTGAAGTTGCACTTGTTTTGCTTTACTATGCTTGTTGCTTTGTGCTTTCATGACTTGTTTCTTTACAATATTCCTATGCATAGGAAGTGGGTTAGACTTAAATGTGCTTTGAATTTGCTTCTTGATGCTCTCTTTTACTTCAATTCATATTTCTTATGAGAGCATCTTCTCAAACTATCATGCCTAACTTAAAGGCGTTAAAGAAAAGTACTTATTGAGAGATAACCCAAAAGTTTTAGATGAGTCTTGGAAGTTATTACTTCAGTAATAACTGCTCCTTATCATTTTTATTTGCTTTTTGTGCCAAGAGTAACCTCTAATGAGAGAGAGGTAATGATTGGAAAAGTTGTTGTCCTGAAACAGATTTCTGTGCTTCACCGTAAAAATTCATGTAAAATCTTTGTACGTCCTTTTGAGGCGTGAATTTTTGTGATTCTGCCCCAGGTTGTTATCTAACTTTCATTAGTTCAACACGTTTTGATTTGAGCAATAGAAGGTCTTCGAAAAAATTGGTTTTTACCTGCTGGTCTGTTTTGACAGATTTCTGCCATTATTTGCATTTGCTTCTTGTTGGTTCCTTTTTGAGTTCTTTTGGGGAATTGAGATTTTTGAGGGAAGTGCTACAGTAGCTAGTATTTTAATGGAAGTTTTATTGGTGTTGGAACTGAACCTAAAGACTTATTATCTTGAGTACACTAATGTTGCTAATAAAGATTGTGTGAAGTTTTGTATGAAGGAAAATTTTAGGTGTATGGAAGGAATGAGTAATGAGATGAAGGATAGACTAAAGCTCAAGCTTGGGGATGCCACGCGTGTAACCCCAAGAAATATCCAAAAAGTATAAGCGTCAAAGCTTGGGGATGCCCAAGGCATCCCCTTCTTCATCAATAAATAATCCCAGGTTTCTTCCAAACACTTCATTTTTATTGTTTCATGCACAATTGTGTTGTTCTTGGAGCGTCTTTGTTTTCGTTTTGGTTTTTCATTTGCTTGGTTTTCTTAGTTTGCTGAATAATTGGTTGGACCCCCTCTTTCATACATTGGTTTTCAAATAGTTTGGTTTGGATTGGAAAAGAGTAGGAAAGTTCATGCTTAAGTGGTATAAAAGGAGCTTGTTTTTTACTATGGTCTATGCTTTGTCATGCCATGCTCGATATTGTTTTGGCTTTATGCTTAGTATTCTTTGTTGTAGCATGACTTGTTATAAACAATTGAGATTTCTTAATGTGCCTTGGATGAATCATGCGTTGTTTTAGCATATTAAAGTATAGTATTGTGGTATTCTCCTTTGATGCTTTATTTGGGTCGACTTGGCACATGTTCACACCATGTTATGACTATCTCAAGTCACCGTAGCATTTATGATCCTTTAGTTTTCAACTTGTAGTATCACTTTATGCTTTGATCAATGATGTTTTTTCGCTCTGCATGATTATGGCCATTATTGCTCTCTTAGTTTGTCGCTCCCAGTCTTTTGCTAGCCTCCACAACCAAGTATGAGTTACACTCATGCATCCAACTCCTTAAACCAAGTTATTCTAAAGAGTCCACCATACCTACCTACTAGCTTATGCTATTCCAAGTATATTCATGCTTTTGTTTACCTTCCAAATTAAACTTGTTATGAGAAAACTAGTGATTAAAGCTCTCACATACTTGATGGCACACTTTACTTTTCTTGCCCTTAATAAACTTGAACCATTGTGTCGTTTGTGTTGTATATGCTTGCACTTATTTTTGGGAATTAGCAGAACCATGCTGTCATGGGGAACGCTTTCAACATTGCACTTGGTACTTGTACCTAGTTGATATCATGCTCTTTTGTATATGGATGTCGTCGGTGTGAAATGAAAGGGGAGCTTGTAAGTCCATGGAGTTATGTATATGTGTTAGAGAAACGCGTGGGTCGCTGGTCTAATCCATGCTGACATGGTGGAAACCTACAGCGTAACCATAATGAGCTGTCTATGAAGCATTCTTCTTATAAAAAAAGAGTCCTATATTGAGAAAAAAAAAGAAAAAGAAAAAAATAGATTATGAAAAGAGGAAAGAGAGAAAAAAGCACCATATTCCCATGGTAAATAAGAAGATTACTGAGATGTTCGTTGTCTGCTTGCCTTGTCATTTTGATATGGGGATTCTTCCATATCATCGGGCAAGGGGTACCCCGTTGGCGGTTCTCTATGATACACATGTACTTACGATGACAAGAACTTACCGGTGACTAAACTTGAGTAGCATGAGGAGTGACCCTCGTATTCAAGGGACATGAGATTTCCAACTTATACTTTGTCAAGTATATACTCCATAGTTTGTTCACTTTAACCTTAATCACCTTCAAGATGCTTATGATAGGGGCAATGAGAGTTGAAAGCTAATAAGTACCATAATTTTTGGAAGCTCTTTATGAGACTTGAATCCCTGCTTCCTTTCATGAAGGCCTTTCTTCCACCATTATATTGAGTCTCCACCTTCTATCTTTATGCACCTACTTTGAGAGCATAGTGGCCATTCTTAGTTCTATGTGCATTGTCCCAAGACTTGTTGATTGATGCATAGCTTTGATATTGCTTGTTTTAAACTATTTGTATCTAGTCACTCTTATGAACTTTGAAGGTGTCCTATGCATTTATGTTTGCTACTCTATGAGAGACAAGCTGAATACTACTATGCTATGTTTTATTTATGTGAAACAAACAAACGTCTTGCAAAACATTGTTATTCATGAATATTTTGTTTGTGCCTTTTCATGTTGCAACATAGTTTCTTTGTCTTATTGTTAGAACTTTATCTTTCATGCTATGTTGAAGTACTATGATCCCAGCTATCAATGTTTTACAAATACTTTGATCAAGTTTATGATGGTGCATGTCACCTCAAAAAATTATTCTTTCTTTTTATCACTTACCTACTCGAGGACGAGCAGGAGTTAAGCTTGGGGATGTTGATACATTGGAAATGTATCTATAATTTTTGATGTTCCATGCTTGGTTTTATCTACTTTCTTGTGTTTTGTCCACACTTTGGAGTAATTTTCATATGATTTCTTGGACTAACCTATTAACAAGAGCCACAAAGTGCTTTTGCTTTCTGCTGTTTTGGTTCCGAAAGTCGAAAATGAATATTCTTGGAATTGGATGGGACAAAAGCCAATATGCCTATTTTCCGGAGACTCATGGAGCTCACGAGACGGAAGAGGCCTGGCCACACCCCAGTGGTACCCCAGGCCGCGCCAGGGCATGGTGTGGGCCCCCTGGCCAGCCACCGACCTTGCCCCTTCACCTATATATCTCTCCCGAGGCAAAAACCCTAGATAATCAATCAGAAATCCACGAAAAGTTCCACAGCGCCGCCGCCACCGAAGGGAAGATTCGGGGGACAGAAAGTCTCTGTTCCGGCACCCTGCCGGGATGGGGAAGTGCCCCCCGGAGCCATCTCCATCGCTCTCCACCACCATCTCCATCACCATTGCTGATTCCCATGATGAGGAGGGAGTAGTTCTCTCTCGAGGCTAAGGGTTCTACTGGTAGCTATGTGTTCATATCTCTCTCTATGCATGATCTTATTGAGATCATGAGCTTGTAATCTATAGATCTACCTTGCTACTCAAGTGCTTTAATAGATCTCTGCTCTCCCCATGTGTGTGAAAGTGACAGCGTGCACACCATGGTGGCACTTAGCCTAGAGATTACAAATACTTGTTATGAGTTATATTTGGAGTTGGATGTTTCTATGAAATTGTGGTATTTGTTGGAACCATCTAGAGCTCAAGGTGATAGTGTGGGGTTATCTAGATGGGAAAGGCTTACTTTGAGGAGTGCTGTTATAGCCCTACCATGGATTAGAGTGTCCAACTGGAGAGTAGTTTAGAGTAGTATCATGAAGATAATATATTTATATGAGAGTGTTCACTAGTGAAAGTATGATCCCTAGGCCTTGTTTCTAAACATTGAAACACCGTTTGCTATTAGATCTATTACATGTTTGCTTGCTTCCTTCTTTATTTCAGTTTTCCTTTAGTCTTTTCCCACGTTAACCACACGCCAGCAAGCTATTTTCTATCACTGTTACCACTTATAATTATCTATACCACTTGTATTTCACTATCTCTTTGCCGAACTAGCGCACCTATACACCTGACAAGTGTATTGGGTGTGTTGGGGACACAAGAGACTTATTGTATCTTGATTGCAGGGTTGCTTGAGAGGGGATACCTTTGACCACTTCCTCCCTGAGTTCGATAAACCTTGGGTGATCCACTTAAGGGAAAACTTGCTGATGTTCTACAAACATCTGCACTTGGAGGCCCAACAACTGTCTACAAGAATAGAAGTGCGTAGACATCACTTACAAAGGGATATCCGGACTGTAGAAGTATGTCTCCTGCCAATACTTGATGGATTCATGCCCAGCGATGTCAGAAAACTCCGGTTTGGATGAATCTCAAAATTGATTGTCCCGCAATTAGCAAGTTCATCCTATCTAATGCACGATTCCATCTTAACAGAGAATAAGTACGCGAAGATGTGTGATACGTCCAAAATGTATCTATTTTCCTGAACACTTTTGCTATTGTTTCTCCTCTAAACTTGTGTGATTTGGCTACAACTAACACGAACTGACATTGTTTTCAGCAGCATTATCTTGGTGTCTAGTTTTTGTGCAGAAAATCAACTATCAGGAAAAATCCCGAAAAATATGCCAAAAATCCTATCTTACCACAAGACTCATGGAGCCAGAAGACGAGACGGAGGAGGGCCACGAGGGGCCCACACCCCCTGGCCGCGCGGGCCAGCTTAGGCCGCGCCTGGGAGGGGTGTGGCCCCCTCGGGCACCCTCTCGGCCTCCCTCTCCGCCTATAAGATGCCCCTTAACCTAAAAACTCAGGGGGGTTCGACATTTTTCCATATAGAGTTCCACTTCACCGCCGCCACCAGAAACCGCGATTTGGAACCAGAAACTCCGTTCTGGCACCCTGCCGGGGCGGGGAATTGGAGGAGATCAACGCCATCATCATCACCATCGTTTCTCCATCAACCATCCATGATTCTCCCATCCATGAGTGAGTAATCCCCTGCTGTAGGCTATGGGGATGGTAGAGATTGGATGAGATCGTTCATGTAATGGCATCAGATTGTTAGGGCAAGGTGCGTAGTATCTATTATTAGTGCTTTTTGACTTTGTTGCAACTTGTTATGCTTAATGCTTGTCAATAGGGCTCGAGTGCCATGATTTCAGATCTGAACATGTTATTGATTCATGATGATAGTATTGTTTATGATCCTACCTGCAAGTTGTATACACATATTATTGTCTGGAACCAAAGGCCCCGAAGTGACATTAATCGGGAAACCAGAGGGAATGGCTGTGATATGAGGATCGCGTGTGTTCACAGAGTGTTAATGCTTTGCTCCAGTGCTCTATTAAAAGGAGCACCTTAATTGCCAGTAGTTCCCTTGAGGCCCCACTGCAAACGGGCTTGCAGGACAAAAGATGTTGTGCAAGTTCTCATTATGAGCACGTATGACTATATATGGAACACATGCCTATGATTATTTAGTACTTGGATGCTTTATCTTATTTATCTGCAAATGCCCTATATCTTGATTGCTATATGAATTGTCTTGTCCATGCAACGCCCGTCCATCCATCCCTATGCCTACCGCACTTTAATCCTACTGTTCACTGTAAGTGTTACTACTGTCTTTACTTTTACTACTTCTTTTACTTTGTTATTGCTACTATAAAACTGTTGCTACTCATAAACTACTGCGAGCAAGATTGTTTCCAGGTGCGGCTGAATTGACAACTCAGTTGTTAAGGCTTATAAATATTCTTTGGCTCCCCTTATGTCGAATCAATAAATTGGGTTTTACTTCCCTCGAAGACTGTTGCGATCCCCTATACTTGTGGGTCATCAAGACTATTTTCTGGTGTCGTTGCCGGGGAGCATAGCTCTATTTATCAAGTTCACTTGGAATCACTATTGTTCGCTACCATCCATTCATCATGGGTAAATCTCGTGATGGAAAGGTTCCTATATTACCATCCACTACAAGGAGAGGTATAGTTCTGAACACCTCTGTTGCTCTTTACTCACCATCTATGATGAGTAAACTCCTTACACCACCACCACATACACATGCTACACATACTGCTACTTCTGCTGAGTCTGAAACTTCGGATACTTATGATGCTGCTTCTACTGTGCTTGATAAGAGTGGTTCATTAGGTCCTTTCCTAGATGCTACGATTGCTAGAACTATAGCTGGAAATACCGAAACTCCTAATGAAGACACTACTACACCTGTCAGTTCACCTGAGTCTATAGAGAGCTATGATATTGAAAACGGATATATAGAAATGAATGATGAATTTATTAAAGAATGTGAAAATACTCATGGTAAAAGTGCTATTAAGAGTCTCCTTGAGAGGCGTACTATAAAACCCAAATTATCTCCTAATACTAAGTTTGCTACATCTCCCATAAACATTAAAGATAAAGATTATGATTTCTCTCTTGATTTATCTTACATAACCATTGTTCAGAAAGAACCTTTTTGTGGGACTAAGAATGAAAATGTTGTAGCACATATGACCGAGCTTTCTACTATGAGTGGCCTATTTTCTGATGATATTAAGATGCGGACCTACTTTGTTGCTAAAATTTTCCCTTTTCACTGAAAGGAGAAGCTAAGTCTTGGTTTAATAATTTACCTCCTAGATTTATTGATAGCCCTGATTGCTTGATTAGTACTTTCCTTCAGAAATATTTCCCTCCTAGTGCTAGACATGCCATTTTGTAGGAACTTTTTGATTTTAAACAGGGAGAAAAGGAGATATTGCCTGAATCATGGGCAAGGTTTTGTGCTTTGATTCATGCACAGCCTCGATGTCCATTACCAAAAAATGAGATCCTTGATATATATTATAATGGACTAACTGAAGAATCTAGGACATACCTGGATAGTTGTGCTGATTGTGTTTTCAGGAATAGAACTCCCAAAAAAGCTGAGGAATTAATGGCTAAAATAAGCAAGAATTATGATGACAGGATTTCACCTGAGTCAACTACACCTGATTTAACTATGCCTGAGCCAACACCTACACCAAAGAAGAGGGGAGTTATTGAATTAAATGATGAAGTGATGAAGGAAGCTAAGAAATGTCTTAAGGAGAAGGGTATTAAAGCTGAAGAAGTTAAAAAACCTACTTCCTATAGAAGAATTATGTAAGCCAATCTCCCACTCATCCACTATTGAGGTACACTCTCTCCAACATTTTGATAAAGGTGATATTCCTTATTCTAAACCTCCTGATCAATGCTTAGAAGAATTTGATATTTTTATTGTTAAGCAAGATAATTTTAATAAAAGAGTGTAGAATCATTTGATGGAAAACTCTAGAGCTATTATTGAGTTAAAGGATATTGTAGAAAGAACCTCTAATGATGTTAAAATGCTTGTTAAACATTTCCAAATGGTTCAAACTCAAATTGATCAGCTTATTAAGGTACAAAAATATTTGCTAGTTAATGATTCTAAGGAAAAACAAGCTTATGAAATTAGAACTAGAAGTGGTGCTGACACCCAGGATCCTCTATATCCTGAGGGTCATCCTAAAAGAATTGAGCAGGATTCTCAACACACTGAAAATAGAGGTACTTCTTTTGAGAGAAAGAAAAAGAAACATAAAACAGTTGTAGAATCTTCTGAACCTGCTAAAGATCCTAATAGTATATATGTCTCTGATACTAAAACTGAGAGTGGTAATGAGAAAAATGATGCTCCTGATAAAGAGGAAATTGAAGAAGAACCTGAAAGGAACACTCAAAATGCTAAGTACACTAAGGAAGATTTTGTTGCTAATAAACATGGTAGTGAAAGAGAGCCCTGGGTTCAAAAACCAATGCATTTTCCTGATAAGAAACACAAGTCAAAGGATGACTGTAACATCCCAAAACTTTACTCCAAGTGATCAAGATCAAATCTACCCATTTTAGGGTTAACAAAAACTTTTCCATTTAAAAATCTTTAAGCATTCATATGTGTATGCATTTAAATAGGAGTTGTTTTGAATTGCCATGATTGAGTGATCTATTGATTGTAAAATGACTCTAAGGTGAATTACACATCATCTAGATAATCTCCAAACAAATCCCAAAGAAAAAGAAATCAAAAAGAATTAAATAAGCAAATGGTCACTTTGGCCATTTTAATCACATAGCCTACTTTGGGTATTCCTAGCACTCAAATCTTAACAGAGACAATTGTGGATCTTTGCACCCCTTGCTAGTACAAGTAGTGATGTACCAAGGACCACTTTCTGATCTCCCAAAAACATTCAAACTCTAAATTTAAATGACATTTGAAAATTGAATCTAGTTCATATGTCTAGATACCACTTTTTCAAAAACCACTCAAATGAATTCCATTTGGAGATCCCAAGCAACCACAGATGCTTAAGCATATAACAAACCACTCCACCAAAAATCTTTCAAAAATTCAAGTAAAACTTTCATGCGGCCATTGTGTCGAACAGGTGGCAGGCAGAAAATTTTTGGCCTAACTTATACTGTTGCACATTGATCCCTTGTTCCCCATTTGACCCTCTCTGCAACCTCCTGTCCTCCTAGCATCTACCCCAGCCCAGACTAGCACTCCCCCTTCCGCGCAGCACCAGTGCCGCGCCGCACAAGTATGGTCACCGCCGGCCGAACGCGGGCAACACGCCAGAGACCAAGCCGCGCCATTCCATCTTGCCTGCTAGCACCGCCTAACCCTACCGCCTCTCCCTGTCCACCCCTTGATCGCTGCTAGCCCCTAGACCACCCCAGAGCAGCGCCGCCCTTCCTCTCTGCGTGCAGCCAGAGCGCGCCAGAGCGTGATCGCTGCCAGCACACCTCGGACCGTGCCCTGACACCAAATCACGCACGCCGCTCCGCCATCAACCCAGCACCCCGCCAGACACGGCCGTACACTGCCGCGCGACCCATAGTCGCCATGATCGTCGTCGAGCATCGCCTCTGTCTCCTAGAGCGCGGGAAGCCCCCGACCAAATGCCACCGCCCCTAGCGTCGCCATTATGCCGTAGAGGACCGCCAGCAGACCGCCCACCGTCCGCCTACCTCGCCCATGCTGGTAGCCCTCTGTACCACCCTCGCCGGAGATGCCAGCCCACACCCGTCGGTCCCCTCATCGAGCCTATATAAGGAGGCCACCCCAGCACCATTTCTTCACACCATCTCACTCCCATCTCTCCACTTACCGTTTCCCCTCTCTCGCCGGAGCCGCTCGAGCCGCTGTTCGCCGGAATTCCACCAGAGATAGCCGCTGCAGAGGAGGAGAAGTCCCCGTTGATCTCGTCCACTTCAGCCCCTGCCACGACCTCGCCTGAGTCCGCCGTCGCTGTCTAGTTCGTTTGCTCGCCTCTACGCACTAGCTGGAGCCCTGATATGCCCTCACCGTACCCCCACTGACCGCTCTAGGGTTCGGTCTCGCCGGCGACAAGTCTGTCGTCGACGACGACCGTGGACCGTTGATCTGTGTTCTAATCGTAGCGCCTAGATTGCCCCGTACCGCTTCGGGTTTTAAGTGCCGCTGACATGCGAGACCCCCCTGTCAGTCACCCTCTGCACCGTGGAGAGCCACTGGGCCGGCCCATTTAGTGTCCCGCGCTGACCCAGTAATTCAAATATAGGTTTTTTCTTTTTAGATTTAGAATCAATTCTGTCCCTTAGTTTAAAAATCATTTCAGGAAGATTTACTGAACCAAATTGAGTGATTCTAATTTTGTTGGAAAGCCAATGAAAATATCTATCCAAGCCCGTTGGATTTAAATCTTTTAGAGTTAGAGATCTGTCCTAGTTAAAATAACAAAACATAAGCTTTTGCAAACTCAAACATTTTTCTAAAATCAACCATAATAGCTTTTGAGTTGATTCCAACTCTCAAAAATCACATTTAACCATAACTATCTGAATATGTAATAATATTAAGGTTTGCATGCAGTGACTTTGGACTAGTACCAAAATAATGCTATATAGGCATTTCTAGTCACTTTAAATCATTAATTATTAAACTTAAACTTATTAAAATGTGATACAACCTTTAAATCACATTCCCATATGTTGGAATATGTGGTGATGACATGTGTCCACATGATCCCATATTTTAAGTGGAGAATATTAAATCTTAGTTAATTTTCAATGAGTAGAAATTACTTTTCTCAAATAAAAAGAATGAAACTAGTTCATTAAACCTTGTGATGATAATAGATCATCAAATATGTGCCTTAGTTTGTTAAGTAGACTAGTTAATTATTGTTTGGTGATTGTGGATTCCGAATTTATTTTTAGACGATAGTACCGACCAAGTCTATGAGGAGGAGGAGTTCTACCAAGAGGAGGAGGAAGAAAACTTCAACTACTGCACTACACAAGGCGAGCTATTATTGGCAAGCTAACACTTGTAAGAATTATACTAGCAAGCCATCATTAACAATGCAAGCTAACCCTTTCAAACTAGATAACCTAAGAAAAGGCATTAGGCATGCTTTGGTTATACCATTTTAAATTTATACCTACTCCGAGTTTTATTTACAAGCTTTACCTTCTTTACCTTACCAAAGTCCTTTACTTGTTTAAATGTAGCATAAAGAGTATAAAACTTGACCTACCTAGTTAGACTTATGTCAACACCCGGATTTTTAATCCCAGATGCCCGTTATGCCATCCTCGCAATCCCAGGATTACCGGATTGGATATCACAGTACATCATCCATTACAAACCATACATAAGGTTTTACACAAATAAGGATGTCATGATCCAGTCTTTAATACAACAAGCAGCGGAATTAAAAGATAAGCGTAGCAGTGGGGTCCATCTTCAGGGGCATAGGCAATGCTGACGAAGGAAGATAGTCCTAGTTATCATAGCCGTCCTGCTGACCATCATCTTGATAATCTCCTTCATAGTCTGGCCATGATAATAGCCAGGGACAAAAGCCATGAGTACTCTTTAAGTACTCGCAAACGACTACTAACAAGGAGTATAATTCTAAGCTAAAGTGCTAGAGCTAAGTTTAACTATAAAGTTAAGTTTGAAACCTAAGCTGAGTTCTGAAGCAAAGAAAGATAAAATAAAGTTCTAGAATCACTTAAGTTGGGAAGCTATTATCATCAACACAACCCTGTTGTGGTCAAGTCAAAGTTCATCATTCATTTCAAGTTATTTAGAAAACATCTGACAACGAAACAGTATGGCCATTCCAACTATCCATAACCGCGGACACGACTATTCGAATAGTTTGACACTCTGCAGAGGTGGTACACTTTCACCACAATATTCGATACATCTGTCAGGGATAACCCTGAATCATCATACTTAGTATGCAGATAATCAAACATAACCTTCCCTTTACACACCCTAGTACAAGCACCTCTCCTATGAGCATGGCCTCCCAACCATGACCATCAGTCATCTTGGGCACTGCATAGGTGGACAACATTGAGAGGTAGCCTCGGCTCAAACCTCTCCCGTGAGGGAACTAATATTAATGCATATAAATTTCCAGCTAAGCCTTACCCAATTCAGGTAATGTGGTTGTACGGTAAATTTAGAATGGTATCGCATCCGAATCCAACCATCAGTTTATAAAAGGGTAAAGGCTCATGCATCATCATTTTCATCATCATAAACCAGTTGTGTTTCTCAACACATGTGAAAACATCTCAATAGAATGACTCATCATTCCAAGGTTTTCATAATTCATTTTCACCAAGTGTTCCCATCCAAAGTGACTCAAGTTTTTGATCTACTCCAAAAGACTAAGTTAAGAGTGTTCACTAAGGTGGAAGGATGGGATCAATCTCATGCCATAGAATGACATCTAAAGGTTTCTAAGTAGGTCAAGTTTTATACTTTTTATGCTACCTTCAAACAAGTCAAGAACTTTGCGTACTAAGGGGAGTAAAACTTGTAAGTAAGGCTTGGGGTACTAATAGTTAAAAAGGGGTGTGATCAAAGCATGCCTAAATCATCCTTGCTCATTCATCTAGCTTAATTCTAGCTTGCTAACAATAGCTTGCCTTGGTTGGTGCAATGGTTGAAGTTTTCTTCTTCTTCTTCTTCTTGGTAGAACTCCTCCTCCTCGTAAGCTTGGTCGGTACTATCTTCTATAAATACATAGGGAGTGCACAATCACCAAACAAAACTTAAGTAGGCTAAGTAGCATTCTAAAACACACAATTGATGATCTATTATCATCACAAGCATCACAAGTTTAATTTCAATAGTTTCATCCTTTTTATTTTAGAAAAGTAATTTCTACTCATTGAAATATTAACTAAAATTTAATATTCACCACCAAAATATGGGATCATATGGACACATGTCCTCACCACATATTCTAACATGTGGGAATGAAATTTAAAGGTTGGATCAATATTACTTTAGTTTAAGTTTATTATTTAATGATTTAAAGTGACTAGAAATGCCTATATAGCATTATTTTGGTACTAGTCCAAAGTCACTGCATGTCAACCTTAATATTATTACATGGTTAGATAGATATGATGAAATGTGATTTTTGAGAGTTGGAATCAACTCAAAAGCTAACTTGGTTGATTTTATAAAAATGTTGCAAGTTGCAAAAGCTTCTGCCTTCTTATTTTTATTAGGAGAGATCTATAACTCTAATTGAATTAAATCCAACGGGATTGTATAGATCATTTTAATACCTTTCAGACAAAATTGGTTTCATGCAATTTGGATTTCTAAAACTCTTTGAATTGAATTTTGAAAATAGTGGACACAAACTAGATTTAACTAAAAAAGAAAAATCCAGATTTGAATCGATGGGCTAGCGCGGGAAAAGACTTGGGTCGGCCCAGTGGCACTCCGTGGCTGGGCTCAAAGACAGGGGTCCCAGCGTCAGCGACACTTAAAACGAAATGGTAAATGCCAGGGCCGTAAGATTAGAAGCGAGATCAACGGCTGAGGGTTGTCGTCAACGACGAATAGGTCGCCGGCGAGCTCGAACCCTAGCGGCTCGGTGGGGGTCTGTTGGGGGCATACCAGGGCTCCAGCGGGGTCGGCGAGGAGGGCAAACAACGTGGAAGACGACGGCGAGGCGAGGCACGGTTGCGGCGGAGCTTTGGGTGGTCGCAATCAACGGCGCCCTTCTCCTCCTATCGCGGCTACTCCGGCTCCAATTCCAGTGAGATGCTGCTCCACTTGCTCCGGCTAGAGGTGGGTGAGGTTCAGAGAGGTGAGGGGAGTGGAATGGTGTGGAGAGAAGAGGCTGGGGAGGGCTCCTTTTATAGGCCCGACGGTGAGACCGAGCGGGATGGGTAGGCGACTCCAACGACAAGGCTACGGCGGGGTAGAGGCATGGCTGGGGGTGGCGATCGATGGGCAGTTCCTTGGCGGTGCTCTAGAACTTAAATGCGATCATAGGGGCGGTGGCACACTGTCTGGGCGAGGTGGCGCTCTGCGCGGCCGAAGCGGCGGTGTCCACGGCGAGCGGTGGCTGTGAGGCTTTGGGCGTGACGATGATGCAGGGTGTTCTCCAGGTGGAGGTGGAGCGGCGGGCGTGGGCTGTTGCCAAGGGATGGTCTGTGCGAGCAGGGACATGGCGTGCTCTGGGGGCGGCGTCATGCTCGACCGGCTCCGGGCGCGGCGGTTCCTGGCCGCTCTGCTCTCTGTCTATGGCCTGGGGCTGGTTGGGCGGTGGAGGTGGACCACAGGCAAGCTGCTAGACATGAGGAGGGGGCTGGAGAGAGCTGCTGCTGCGAGTGCACTGTCGGCCGGCGAGGTGGTGCTCGGCATGGCATGGCAGTGCAGCTAGGGGGTAGGGGAGATGCTGGTTAGGCTCTGGTTAGATCAAGAGGGGACAAGGGGATTAAGTGGGGATCAATTGGGGGCAAAACCCTGTAGTAAACAGTGAGTTAGGATTAGAGGTGATATTATGCATGCCAAGTGTTTGATAAAATGGCCGCATGAAAGAAAGTTTTGAATTTTGGTTTCAAATTTTTTGAGTGATCTCCACTAGTGATAGGTAGTCTCTGGTTGCAAGGGTTTTGAAAATGGAGCTCAAATAGATGGTTTTTGAAATAGGGGTGATCTATGCATATGCATTAGATTCAATTTTAAACTGTCATTTAAAATAGTTAACAGAATGTTTTTAGCAGATCAAAAGGTGGGCCTTGGTACCTCATTATGTGTACTAGCAAGGGGTGCAAAGATCAAGAATTATTTCTGTTAAGTTTTGAGTACTAGGAATAGCCAAAGTAGGCATGAGAGTTAAATTTGCCAAAATGACCATTCCTCCTTTTCAATTCTTTTTGATTTGATTTTCTTTAGGAAAAGTTTGGGAATGATGTAGATGATGTTTAAATCACCTAAGAAACATTTTACAAGCATTGGATCATTCAATCATGGCAATTCAAACAACTCCTATTTTAAATGCACACATATATGAATGCCTTCATATTAAATTTGAAAAAGTTTTTGTTAACCCTATTTTTGGATGATTTGATCTTGATAAGCTTGGATTGAAGTTTTGGGATGTTACGAACCTTCCCCCCTTAAACAAAATCTCGTCCCGAGATTTACAAAGAAAACTAGGAACTAAAGAGATCTGGGAACTCTGTTCTAATGTAATCTTCGCGCTCCCAAGTAGCTTCCTCCTCGGTATGGTTGCTCCACTGAATCTTGAGAAACTTGGTACTCCTGGTCCTGGTGGTTCTGTAGGCTTCTTCTAAGATACACATGGGTACTTCCCGATAGGTCAGGTCATTGTTGATTTCCACAGCTCTGTGATCGATGTTCTTGAAAACTTCCGTCTTCTCAGGCACTTCCAAGCATTTGCGAAGTAACGAGATATGGAACACATTGTGGATGGTTGACATCTCTTCAGGCAGTTCCAGTTGATACGATACTTCTCCTCAGCGGTTCAGAATTTTGAAAGGTCCGATATATCTAGGAGCTAACTTTCCTTTCAGACTAAAGCGTTGAGTTCCCTTTAATGGTGAAACCTTGACATATACGAAATCTCCGACATTGAAAGTCAGGTCTCTCCTTCTCTTGTCAGCATAGCTCTTCTGTCTGGATTGGGCAGTCTTGAGGTGCTCACGGACTTTGTGAACTTTCTCTTCTGCTTCTCGAAGAATGTCGGGTCCAAAGATCCGAATCTCTCCTACTTGTGACCAATTCAAAGGGGTACGACACTTTCTTCCGTATAGGAATTCAAATGGTGCCATCTGCAAACTAGCCTGATAACTGTTGTTATATGAGAATTCTGCGAAAGGCAGGCAGTCTTCCTATTTTGATCCGTATTCCAACACACAAGCTCTAAGCATATCCTCTAAGATCTGATTGACTCTCTCAGTTTGTCCATCTGTTTGCGGGTGATAAGTGGTACTAAAGTTCAACTTGGTTCCTAATCCTTCCTGAACTTTCTGCCAAAATCTTGAGGTAAACTGGGTTCCTCGATCTGATACGATGGTCTTGGGAGTTCCATGCAGACTAACAATCCTAGCAATGTATAGCTCTGCTAGCTTTGCACTCTAGTAAGTGGTCTTGACAGGTATGAAGTGGGCTACCTTGGACAGTCTATCAACTATGACCCAGATTGAGTCATTTCCCCTACTAGAAGTAGGTAAACCGGTGATAAAGTCCATTCCGACGGAATCCCATTTCCATTCTGGAATCTGCAATGGTTGCAACAATCCTGCAGGTCTCTGATGCTCTGCTTTGACTCTTTGACAGATGTCACATTTGGCGATGTAGCTTCCGATCTCTCTCTTCATCTTGTGCCACCAAAATTGCTCTTTCAAATCCTGATACATCTTTGTTCCTCCGGGGTGGATAGAATAAAGAGTATCACGAGCTTCCTTCATGATAATTTCCTTCAGCTCAATCTGCCGGGCACACGACACGCCCTTTGTACCACAATACTCCTTCTTCGTCTTCGGTGAATCCAGGTACCTTTCCTGTACCAATACGACGTTTGATTCCGTCTATACTTTCATTTCCCTTCTGGGCTTCCTTGATTTGGCTAATCAAAGTGGGTTGAAGTTCAATGCTAGCTAGGAATCCTTTGCTAACTAACTCAGTCCTGAACTGCTCCAACTCCTCATACAAACTTGGTTGCTTCTCTTTGATCATGGTGTTAAGCCTGCACGGCAATCTGCTAAGAGCATCCGCTACCACATTGGCTTTGCCGGGGTGATAGTGAATGTCAAGGTCATAATCCTTGATTAACTCTATCCATCTTCTTTGCCTCATATTCAGCTCCTTCTGAGTGAAGATATACTTCAAGCTCTTATGATCTGAGTAAATCTCACAGCGATTACCCATCAAATAATGACGCCATGTCTTCAACGCTAGAACCACCGCTGCTAGCTCAAAATCATGGGTCGGATAGTTCTGCTCATGTTGCTTCAATTGTCGAGACAGATACGCGATGACTTTGCCTTCTTGCATCAATACACATCCTAGGCCAATCTTGGATGCATCACAATACACATCAAACGGCTTCTTGATGTCTGGCATGATCAAAATTGGGGCTGATATCAATCTCTTCTTTAGCTCTTGGAAACTGGCTTCACACTTGTCTGTCCATTCAAACTTCTTGTCCTTCTTCAACAATTGGGTCATTGGTCAGGCTATGCTCGAGAATCCTTCTACGAACTTGCGGTAATATCCCGCTAATCCGAGAAACGAATGAACTTGGGTTTGATTGGTTGGGGCTTCCCATTCCTCGACATCTTTGATCTTGGTGGGATCAACAGAGACTCCTCCGGCAGACACAATATGTCCTAGGAATCCTACTTCTTTCAGCCAAAACTCACACTTGCTGAACTTGGCATACAACTGATGCTCTCTCAGGGTTTCTAGAATGATTCTCAGATGTTGCTCATGCTCTTCTTCTGATTTGGAGTAGATAAGGATGTCGTCGATAAACACAACTACAAACTTATCTAGGAAATTCATAAAGATCTTATTCATGAGATTCATGAAATAAGCAAGGGCATTGGTTAATCCAAAATACATAACCGTATACTCGTATAAACCATAGCGAGTAGTAAAGGCGGTCTTCGGAATATCCGTTGCACGAATCTTAAGTTGGTGATAACCAGTCCTAAGATCAATCTTTGAGAATACCTGAGCTCCGGTCAACTGATCAAATAGACCTTCTATCTTTGGCAATGGGTACTTGTTTTTAATGGTGGCGTCATTCAGCTTTCTATAATCGATGCACAAATGATTGCCTCCATCTTTCTTGTCGACGAATAACACTGGTGATCTCCATGGCGATTTGCTTGGCTGAATCAAGCCTGTTGCTAACATGGCATCCAATTGCTTCTTTAGTTCTACTAACTCTGAGGGGTTCATGGTATAGGGTCTCTGGGCTATAGGTCTGGTTCCGGGGATTAGTTCGATAATGAACTCAATATCCCTATCTGGGGGCATATCTGGCAATTCATCTGGGAATACGTCGGGGTATTCATAGACTACTCTGACTTGGTCAATGGTGGGCAGGGCTACACTCTTGTTGCACTTGAATTGACGGGGTAAGGTTTCAGAGATATGCTCTACTGTTACTCCAGAACTACTGGTCATGGTGATGGCTTTCTTAGCGCAGTCTATCAGTCCTTTATGCCATGACATCCAGTCCATACCTAGTACTACTTCCAATCCTTTGGTTCCAAGTACAATTAGGTTGGCATAAAAATCTATCCCATGTATTATGATAGGTACAGCCTTGCAAATTTTTCTAGCTTTTGTTGTTGAACCGGGGATTTGAACTATCATGACATGCTTTAGGTTGGTTGGGTGAATCTTACTAGTGCATACAAATTCTTCGGTGACAAATGAATGCGATGCTCCAGAATCAAACAATACTCTTGCTAAAACTGAGTTGACAGAAAACATACCCAGCACTACATCTGGCGCTTCCTGGGCTTCCTCTGTGTTCATGTGGAAGAGACGACCATTGCGGTTGTGAGGGTTCCCTAGGGCAAATCTCCTTCCTGGTTGAACACGACGCTGCTGCTGAGTTGGGGCATTCACAGGGGCATTGGCGGTAGTCTTCTTGGGACACTCATTGGAGTAGTGACCCTTCACTCCACACTCGAAACAAGTGATCTGGGACTTGTCCTTGACTGCGACAGGCACAACATTGCTGCCAGTTCTAGGCACAGTGTTGTTGTTGTTGTTGTTGCTCTTTGGAGGGGCACAGTTGAAATTGTTGGTATTGCCGGAGTTGTGATTATTTCCTCCGGGCTTCACATTACCTCCGCTACGGTTGGGGTAGCTTGGGTGAGAATTTGGGGGTCGGTTGTTCCTTGGTACATATCCTGGTGAGGGGTTGGGACGGTACTTCTGGTGACTACTGGATCCAGACTGCTGCATCATCCGGCGCTTGTGGTTGTCGTTTGCCTGGTTAATCTTCCCTTCCATCTGAATGGCAGAGTCGACTAGCTCTTCGAGATCATCGAAACGGATGTTGACGAGGACAGTCTGCATCTCATCATGCAGTCTGTTTAAGAATCTCTCCTTCTTCTTGGCTTTCCTGTTGATCTCATCCGGTGCATATCTGGCAAGTGACAAGAATCTGTCACGGTACTCCACCACAGTCATTCTTCCTTGCTTCAATTCGTGGAACTCATCTCTCATTCTATTGACAAGACCTTGCGGCACGTGGGTGTGGCTGAACTTGACCTTGAATGCTTCCCAGGTCATCACTTGGCCATGGTTCATATTGTGGATGCTATTCCACCAAGATCTTGCATCTCCCGTCAGATAGTGGGTGGCGAAGAGAACTTTCTCATTCTCATCAACTCTGGCAACCTCTAAGTTGTTTTCCATGGTCTGTATCCAGTCATCAGCATCTAATGGGTTCTCAGATTGGTTGAAGATTGGGGGATTGGTGTTCTAAATTTTTTTGAGTTTGGATCCTTGGTGATCCTGATTTCCATGTCCTTGGTTGTTGAGAGCCATTTGGGCGATCTGCTGCAATGTTGCTAAGTTGGCTTGACGCTCGGCCCTGCTTGCTTCACGGTCCGTGATGAGATTCTGCAAGATCTGCAGCATTGGGTCCTGTGACGAGCTGCTCCCTCCTTGGTTTCCACGAGTCATCTGAAGATTGAGATAGATATAGGGGTAAGAGGGAAATTCTAAGGTTCATGGTTTTGGGTTTTTCAAATCTAAAACTTTGAGTTAAACTCAGGTTTTTCACTAACTTCTTTTTCATTCATGCAAGCAAGCACACGATACAACATACACCACAACAATCAAAGGGGAAAACAGATGGTTTGATGAACCATTCTGTAAGCTACGATACAATGAGATGATACATCTCATGCTACGACAGTGCTCTAGTGCATCTACTCATCGTCGATGAAGTCGGAGTCTTCATCATCAGTGTAGAAGTCCACAACATCTTCCTCCAGAAAGTCATCATCGTTGCTGAGGTAAGAATCCATATCTCCCTGGATGTC
Source organism: Avena insularis (assembly GCA_023614405.1). Taxonomy (NCBI): domain Eukaryota; kingdom Viridiplantae; phylum Streptophyta; class Magnoliopsida; order Poales; family Poaceae; genus Avena; species Avena insularis. The sequence continues at coordinate 228,720,700 of CM042694.1, read as the reverse complement.
TTCACCCTCATCTTCTTCTTCCTTTGCGGCAAGCTGAGCTTCTTGCTCCTTGACGGTCTTCTTGAGGTCGGCCACCTTCTTGCGAAGACAGGCGATGGTGCGATCCTTCTTTGCACGCTGGCGACAAAGAGACTGGTGATCTTGGACGAGCAGTGCGAATGTCTGGGCCTTCTGGTCGGCAATGGCACGGTTTTGGTTGGCTAACTCCCTGGCATTGTCCAGTTCCTGCTGTCTGTCATGAAGCAAGAAGTCAAGGTTCTCCACTTGACGCCTCAACTCTGGGTGACTTGGCATCTCCATCGGCATTCCCATGAAGTCACGTCTTGCATAGTGGGCAAAACAGGTTCCTTGGATATTGTTGACGCTGAGGGCACATAGACGTGCGAGAGCTTCATGCATTGTCCTGGCTAATCCATCTAGCCAGCTATTCTCTCTCACGGAGAACTGAATTCTCCCGGAAGTTGGTGCTTCGATGCTTCCTCGAAGATCCGCAGTGACTAGCCACTGTAGGTCTCCTCCTGGGGGTCCTAGAATTTGAGCTCCAAGAAACTCCAGATGTGGGCGTCCCAGTAACTCCGACAGTGAATCCAGATCCCTCTCGAAGATCAGCTGACCTCCGTTTCCCAACTGGTAAAACTTGCTGAACTGAGTCTCCATCTACAAGGATTAAGGATGAGGAAGTTAGTGAAGTGATCAAGTGTGTCAAATTTTAAGTAGTAATGTAAGAATTTTGAGGAACATGACTTTTTGAGAAAGAATGAGTTGACAAGGGTAAGAGAGGGAATAGTTTTTCATAAATACTCACTTTGGTTTTGAAGCTAAGTTTTTGGTTTGGACGTCCATTCTAACTAGGGTCTCCTATGGTCAGGATGGCTCTGATACCAACTTGTCAACACCCGGATTTTTAATCCCAGATGCCCGTTATGCCATACCTCGCAATCCCAGGATTACCATTTTTGCGAGACATAACGGATTGGATATCACAGTACATCATCCACTACAAACCATACATAAGGTTTTACACAAATAAGGATCTCATGATCTAGTCTTTAATACAATAAGCAGCGGAATTAAAAGATAAGCGTAGCAGTGGGGTCCATCTTCAGGGGCATAGGCAATGCTGACGAAGGCAGATAGTCCTAGTTATCATAGCCGTCCTGCTGACCATCATCTTGATAATCTCCTTCATAGTCTAGCCATGATAATAGCCAGGGACAAAAGCCATGAGTACTCTTTAAGTACTCGCAAACGACTACTAACAAGGAGTATAATTCTAAGCTAAAGTGCTAGAGCTAAGTTTAACTATAAAGTTAAGTTTGAAACCTAAGCTGAGTTCTGAAGCAAAGAACGATAAAATAAAGTTCTAGAATCACTTAAGTTGGGAAGCTATTATCATCAACACAACCCTATGTGGTCAAGTCAAAGTTCATCATTCATTTCAAGTTATTTAGAAAACATCTCACAACAAAACAGTATGGCCATTCCAACTGTCCATAACCGCGGACGCGGCTATTCGAATAATTTGACACTCTGCAGAGGTGGTACACTTTCACCACAAGATTCGATACATCTGTCAGGGATAACCCTGAATCATCATACTTAGTATGCAGATAATCAAACATAACCTTCCCTTTACACACCCTAGTACAAGCACCTCTCCTATGAGCATGGCCTCCCAACCATGACCATCAGTCATCTTGGGCACTGCATAGGTGGACAACATTGAGAGGTAGCCTCGGCTCAAACCTCTCCCGTGAGGGAACTAATATTAATGCATATAAATTTCCAGCTAAGCCTTACCCAATTCAGGTAATGTGGTTGTACGGTAAATTTGGAATGGTATCGCATCCGAATCCAACCATCAGTTTTATAAAAGCGTTAAGGCTCATGCCTCATCATTTTCATCATCATAAACCAGTTGTGTTTCTCAACACATGTCAAAACATCTCAATAGAATGACTCATCATTCCAAGGTTTTCACAATTCATTTTCACCAAGTGTTCCCATCCAAAGTGACTCAAGTTTTTGATCTACTCCAAAAGACTAAGTTAAGAGTGTTCACTAAGGTGGAAGGATGGGATCAATCTCATGCCATAGAATGACATCTAAAGGTTTCTAAGTAGGTCAAGTTTTATACTTTTTATGCTACCTTCAAACAAGTCAAGAACTTTGCGTACTAAGGGGAGTAAAACTTGTAAGTAAGGCTTGGGGTACTAATAGTTAAAAAGGGGTGTGATCAAAGCATGCCTAAAGCATCCTTGCTCATTCATCTAGCTTAATTCTAGCTTGCTAACAATAGCTTGCCTTAGTTGGTGCAGTGGTTGAAGTTTTCTTCTTCTTCTTGGTAGAACTCCTCCTCCTCGTAAGCTTGGTCGGTACTATCTTCTATAAATACATAGGGAGTGCACAATAACCAAACAATACTTAACTAGGCTAAGTAGCATTCTAAAACACACAATTGATGATCTATTATCATCACAAGCATCACAAGTTTAATTTCAATAGTTTCGTCCTTTTTATTTTAGAAAAGTAATTTCTACTCATTGAAATATTAACTAAAATTTAATATTCACCACCAAAATATGGGATCATATGGACACATGTCCTCACCACATATTCTAACATGTGGGAATGAAATTTAAAGGTTGGATCAATATTACTTTAGTTTAAGTTTATTATTTAATGATTTAAAGTGACTAGAAATGCCTATATAGTATTATTTTGGTACTAGTCCAAAGTCACTGCATGTCAACCTTAATATTATTACATGGTTAGATAGATATGATGAAATGTGATTTTTGAGAGTTCGAATCAACTCAAAATCTAACTTGGTTGATTTTATAAAAATGTTGCAAGTTGCAAAAGCTTCTGTCTTCTTATTTTATTATGAGAGATCTATAACTCTAATTGAATTAAATCCAACGGGATTGTATAGATCATTTTAATACCTTTCAGACAAAATTGGTTTCATGCAATTTGGATTTCTAAAACTCTCTGAATTGAATTTTGAAAATAGTGGACAGAAACTAGATTTAACTAAAACAGAAAAATCCAGATTTGAATCGATGGGCTAGCACGGGAAAAGACTTGGGCGGCCCGATGGCGCTCATGGCCTGAGGCTCAGCTGACAGGGGTCCAGCTTAAAAGCGAAACGGCATGCAGCGTGTGGGCGTAAGATTAGAAGCGAGATCAACGGCTGAGGGTTGTCGTCAACGACGAACAGGTCACCGGCGAGCTCAAACCCTAGCGGCTCGGTGGGGGTCTGTTGGGGGCATACCAGGGCTCCAGCAGGGTCGGCGAGGCGGGCAAACGACGTGGAAGACGACGGCGAGGCGAGGCACGGTTGCGGCGGAGCTTTGGGTGGTCGCAATCAACGGCGCCCTTCTCCTCCTGTCGCGGCTGCTCCGGCTCCAATTCCAGTGAGATGCTGCTCCACTTGCTCCGGCTAGAGGTGGGTGAGGTTCAGAGAGGTGAGGGGAGTGGAATGGTGTGGAGAGAAGAGGCTGGGGAGGGCTCCTTTTAAGGCCCGACGGTGAGACCGAGCGGGATGGGTAGGCGACTCCAACGACAAGGCTACGGCGGGGTAGAGGCATGGCTGGGGGTGGCGATCGATGGGCAGTTCCTTGGCGGTGCTCTAGAACTTAAATGCGATCGTAGGGGCGGTGGCACCTTTGCAGGCGAGGTGGCGCTGGCGGCGGGCGGTGTCCACGGGCGAGTGGCTGTGAGGCTTTAGGCGTGACAGGGATGTCTGGGGTGTTCTCCAGGTGGAGGTGGAGCGGCGGGCGCGGGCTGTTGCCAAGGATGGTCTGTGCGAGCAGGGACAGAGCATGCTCTGGGGGCGGCGTCATGCTCGACCGGCTCCGGGCGCGGCGGTTCCTGGCCGCCGCCTGCTCTGTCTATGGCCAGGGCTGGTTGGGCGGTGGAGGTGGACCACAGGCAAGCTGCTAGACATGAGGAGGGCTGGAGAGCTGCTGCTTGAGTGCCTTGTCGGGCGAGGTGGTGCTCGGCATGGCATGGCAGTGCAGCTAGGGGGTAGGGGAGATGCTGGTTAGGCTCTGATTAGATCAAGAGGGGACAAGGGGATTAAGTGGGGATCAATTGGGGGCAAAACCCTGTAGTAAACAGTGAGCTAGGACTAGAGGTGATATTATGCATGCCAAGTGTGTGATGAAATGGCCGCATGAAAGAAAGTTTTGAATTTTGGTTTCAAAATTTTTGAGTGATCTCCACTAGTGATAGGTAGTCTCTGGTTGCAAGGGTTTTGAAAATGGAGCTCAAATAGATGGTTTTTGAAATAGGGGTGATCTATGCATATGCATTAGATTCAATTTTAAACTGTCATTTAAAATAGTTAACAGAATGTTTTTAGCAGATCAAAATGTGGGCCTTGGTACCTCATTATGTGTACTAGCAAGGGGTGCAAAGATCAAGAATTATTTCTGTTAAGTTTTGAGTACTAGGAATAGCCAAAGTAGGCATGAGAGTTAAATTTGCCAAAATGACCATTCCTCCTTTTTAATTCTTTTTTATTTAATTTTCTTTAGGAAATGTTTGGGAATGATGTAGATGATGTTTAAATCACCTAAGAAACATTTTACAAGCATTGGATCATTCAATCATGGCAATTCAAACAACTCCTATTTTAAATGCACACATATATGAATGCCTTCATATTAAATTTGGAAAAGTTTTTGTTAACCCTATTTTTGGATGATTTGATCTTGATAAGCTTGGATTGAAGTTTTGAGATGTTACAACTTAGATGTAATTCTATGGTATGAGATTGAGATTAGCATCCCACATTAGTGAACACTCTTAACTTAGTAAGTTGGAACTAAACCAAAACTTGATTCACTTTAGATGGGAATACTTGGTGAAAATAACTTGTGAAAACCTTGGAATGATGAGTCATTCTATTGAGATGTTTTGACATGTGTTGAGAAACACAAATGGTTTATGATGATGAAAATGTTGAGGCATGAGCCTTAGCCCTTTTACAAAACTGATGGTTGGGTTCGGATGCGATACCATTCCAATTTTACTGTACAACCACAATACCTGAATTGGGTAAGGCTTAGCCGGAAGTTTATATGCATTAGTATTAGTTCCCTCACGGGAGAGGTTTGAGCTGAGGCTACCTCTCAATGTTGTCCACCTATGTAGTGCCCAAGATGACAGATGGTCATGGTTGGGAGGCCATGCTCATAGGAGAGGTGATTATACTAGGGTGTGTAAAGGAAATGTTATGTCTGATTATCTGCATACTAAGTATGATGATTCAGGGTTACCCTTGACAGATGTATCGAATCTTGTGGTGAAAGTGTACCACCTCTGTAGAGTGTCAAACTATTTGAATAGCCGCGTCCGTGGTTATGGATAGTTGGAGTGGCCATACTGTTCCATTGTCAGATATTTCCAAAATGACTTATGAAATGAATTGTGACATGACTTGACCACAACAGAGTTGTGACTATGACAACTAAGTTCCCACTTAAGTGTTTTCAAACTTCTTTTATCTTTCTTTGTTTCTGAACTCAGCTTATGTTTCAAACTTAACTTTACAAGTAAACTTAGAGTTAGCATTTCCTACTAGAACTATACTACTTGTTAGTGGTAGTTTGCGAGTACTTAAAGAGTACTCATGGCTTTGTCCCTGGCTATTCCTATGGCCAGACTATGAAGGAGACTACCAAGATGAAGGACAGCAGGACAGCTATGATAACTAGGACTATCTCCCATCGTCAGCATTGCCTGTGACTCTGAAGATGGACCCCACCGCTACACTATTTATTCCGCTACTTGATTGTACTAAGACTGGATCATGAAATCTTTATTTGTGTAAGACCTTATATTGGTTTGTAATGGATGATGTACTGTGATATCCAATCTGTTATGTCTCGCAAAAATGGTAATCCTGGGATTGCGATGTATGGCATAACAGGCATCTGGGATTAAAAATCCGGGTGTTGAGAAAGACGAACACTATAATAAGTTTTGTGAGTGGATGAAACCTTTATTTTTGCAAATTCCTTTAACTGATGCTATTAAATTACCTCCTTATTCAAAGTATATGAAGGATATTGTCTCTAATAAAAGGAAGATCCCTAATGAGGAAAATTCTACTTTAGTTGCTAATTATTCCTTTAATGGTAAGGTTCCAAAGAAACTTGGAGACCTAGGGATTCCAACTATTCCATGTTCTATTAAAAATAGTTATGTTAGAACTGCTTTGTGTTATTTGGGAGCAGGAGTTAGTGTTATGCCTTTTTCTCTCTACAAGATACTTCAATTGGAGAAATTAATACCTATTCAAGTGGCTCATAATTGCTTGATATTAACTGACTTTGTTGTGCTTGAAATGCCTGAAGATGACAATATGTCTATTATTCTTGGGAGACCTTTTCTTAATACTGCAGGAGTTGTTATTAATTGCAATCAAGGAAAGGTAACTTTTAATGTTAATGACAAGGATCATACTATCTGTTTCCCAAAGAAGATTGATAGGAATTATGGCTTAAATTCAATTGAAAATATTGAGGGCATTCAAGTTGGAGAAATATATTGTCCCATACCATGAGAGAAATATGAAAGTATTATGATTGGGACCATTGCTATCAAGGTTGAGGTGACATAATCATTTAGTGAAATACAAAGTTTTGTTTCATATAAAATTGTTTTGGTAACAAGACCTGATCAACCTTGTTAACAAAGGGATTTTAATGAACAAAACAATGTTTCACCATGATTATCCTTGCTTACTTTTATTTTACCCATTTTAATTTTTGTTTTCACTTAGTTTACTTTTCTATTGCTAGTTGCTTGCATATTAGAGTGTCTTAGAACTTCTGAAGTTTTAGTTTGTTCTTGCTATTGCATCATTCCAATATTATCTTTCTGTCGGAAAATTATTCATCAATACCTGAAAAACGCTAAAAAATAAAGTGTCTCGAAAAATTCCAGAAAATCCATATTAAATTTTTACGTCAAAAGGGGGGCAGAGAAGTACCTGGAGTGACCCAGGGGGGCCACCAGGAAGGCACACCACCTGCTGGCGCGGCCACCCTAGTGGCGCGCCTGGCCATGGTGTGGGCCACCCTTGGCCCTCCACTTATTCTCCTACCTGCCACTCCTTTCTCTCTCCCGAGAAAACACTAGTTCATTGCTCAAACTCGTGTTCTTGTTGTTCTTGCTCGCGATTTTTTGATCTCCTTGCTCAGCCCATCTTTGCTGCTGAAATATGGAGCATTTGTTCTCTGGTATATGACTCCTCCGCTTGTCCAAGTAGATTTGTGTTTAGTGGATTATATCTTGAGTATTTTTCTACTATAGGTGACAGGTTATGTGAGCTTGTAAGCTTGTTTAATGCTTAGAGAAATTGTTTTGATGCATGTTTAGGCCTCTTACAAGTCCCTATAAGTAGTTCCTTTCATTATGTAATCACTTTGCAATCACTTGTATGATGGTTGTCTAAAAATTTCAGAAAATAAGATGAATGAACACCAACTCAACCAACATGGATTAAGGGTACCTACGGTTATGAAGGTTCACCGTGAGGAGGAAGTCTTTCCTTTTATCTATCCATGCCCCGAATTCATGAGGGCTGCAGGGATTTCTCAAGATTTCCATACTTTAATTGCTAATGCAGGATTGGAGCATTTTGTGGGAGATGAACCTTACCAATATGTGAAACTAACTATGTTTGTGGTGCAGGATTTTCGACTTAGTTGCTCCTTGCCTAACCCCATGGTCCACTACAAAATTTATAATGTAGCCGTCGATCTCCCTTTTGATGATTTTTGTGCAGCTATTAAAGTACCACAGTGGGGTTCGTGTGAAAGGATTAGAGCGACCTAAACCACTCATGGACTTGTACACAGAGATTTTCCAAGGGAGCAGCTTCTCAAAGGAGAGTGGTAAAATTCGTAATATTCATCTCCCGTCTATTCGATACTTTGCCTACTTTATTGACAAGTGTGTTCTCGCTAGGAAAATTTCTAGTAAATTATCCTCATATGATCTAGCCTTCATTTCAGCTGCCTTAAAACGAGATAGGACTTATAATTTGGGTGCCTTGATAGCTTTCCATCTTGCTGCTAACCGCGAGAAAGGTAGAATTTGTGGAGGCCTCATCGCTTCTTGTTTATTAGCTTTGCATGGTGTAGCGCCTCATCATTTAGACCTACATTTCCCATAGAGAGGCTTGACCTTAATTCTATGATACAACATAAATTCATTTCTTCTTGGGCTAATTTTGAGTGATTTATCTTATGAAATAACCTTCCTCAAGGCTTGTTGGAGAAGGGGTAAGTCCAAGCGTGTTGTTCTTTTGCCTGCGCCTGTTTTGTTTAACCTTGATACCAGGATATGATGGTCACTCACTAAGGAAGAGCTCGATACATATCTGGGGGAGCTCTCCCAGCAAGAGGAGGATACTGGAAGGGAGGTTACAGATGATTCGGTCCACCCCTCAAATGAGGGGGAGTCCTCGTACCAGCAACCTGCCTATGACTGGGGAGTTTCTTCTTCTTCGCAAGGGCCTAACTATGATCATTCTTATGATGACCCGCCGGCTTGGAGTTCCTACCTGCGTTGGGGTTGATACCCCAAAAGCCTAAGCTTGGGGGGAGGTATACCGACATCACACTCATCTACATATCATGTTCAGTCAGTACTTTGTATATCCATGTTTTGTTTTCTGTTTAGTTTTTGTTCTTGCTTTATTTCTGCTTACCCAAAACACAAAAATACGAAAAATATTTTTGTTATTTCCCTTTGTTTGCTTCTTTATCTTTTTAGCCTTGGTTTGCTTCTTCCTTTTAGCTTTGTCTTAATTATTCAAAAAACCCAAAAAGATTTCGCTTTGCTTGATCTTCCTTTTGGTTCTTGCTTTAAAAATCAAAAACACCAAAAATATTTGTTATTCTTCTTTGATTTTGTGAAATTCGTTGCAGGGTTCAGCAGTCCTCAGTGGAGTTTGGTTTCATGTTATTATTCAAGCCACACAAGTGAAGGGCAATAATGAATATTAATGACAACTTGAGGTGTGGTAAGAGGCTGGTAATAAACTCTATTTGTTTTCATTTTTGTACATATACTCATCATTATGGGCATGCTTAGTCTGTTCATGTAAGGTGTATGTTATTTATGGATGCTTAGTAGTTCTTGCTTTCTTATGATTAGCTCCAGCTTGCTAATGGTTTGTAGCATGTCATATGAATGTTTGCTTGCATTGTTCTATTCATAACTTGGTATGACATTGTGGTATCCTCCTCTGAATGTTTCATTTGAATCGACTTGGCACATGCTCACGCATGCATATGACTGAATCAGTTAATCCTCGATGAATTGTTTTGCCTCAGGGTTCTTGAATCACGTCCATGTCATAATTAGTCATGTTTTGTTGCAAGCATGATTATGACAGTTATTGCTCTCTCGTTTGTCGCTCTCTTTCTACTACTGACCTTCACTTGCACTGAGTATGAGCTCTACTCGTGTTTCCAACTCTCCAAAACCAATATTGCCAAAAGTGTCCACCATACTCACCTATTAGCATCATTTGCTATTCCGTGCATATTTAGTATGCCTTCTTTTCTTCCGAATAAAAAGTTTGCTTGTTATGAGAAAGTTAGTTAGTAAAGCTCTCATGAACTTGATGGCACACTTTATTTCTTGCACTTAATAAACCTGAACTATTTTGACTATCCATGAAAGTTATATGATTGCAAATTATAGGTTGGGAGTTAGCAGAATCGTGCTGTCGCGGGGAACACTTTCAACACCTGTAAATATATACCCAGTTGATATCATGCTCTTTTGTTTACAGATGTCGTCGGTGTGAAATAAAAGGGGAGCTTGTAAGTCCATGGAGTTATGTATGTGTGTTAGAGAAACACCTGGGCCGCTAGCCTAAGCCATGCCTAATCATGATGGAAACTTGCAGCATCAGCATAGTGAGCAATCTATGAAGCATTCTTCTTATAAAAAAAGAGATTGAGATTGAGAAAAAGAAAAAAAAGGATGAGAAAAGAGGAAAGAGAGAAAAAAGCACCATTTTCCCATGGTAAATAAGAAGATTGCTGAGATGCTCATTGTCTGCTTGCCTTGTCATTTTGATTATGGGATAGCTCCTGTATCATGTGCAAGGGGTACCCTGTTGGCGGTTCTCTATAATACGCATGTATTTACTATGACAAGAACTTACCGGTAACTAAAGTTGAGTAGCATGAGGAGCGGCCCTCGTACTCAAGGGACATGAGATTTCCAGTTTATGGTCTGTCAAGCATATAACTCATATTGGACCTCACTTTCACCTTAACCATTTAAAGATGCTTATGATATGGGTAATGAGAGCTCAAAGCTAATGAGTACCATACTTTCAGCATTTGGAAGCCTTTCAAACTTTTCAAAACCTTTTCACTTCCTTGTTGAGTCACCACTTATTCTATGAGCACTTTCTTGAGAGCATAGTTGTCATTCTTAGCGTAATGTGCTTGTCTCAAAACTTGGTTAATTGTGTCATGACTTTGATGCTTGTATCTTTGATATCTTTACTTTTAGTCTTCACTTGAACTTCAGAGGTGCCTTAGCATTTATGTTTGCTCTACAATCAAAGGCAAGCGAGATACCACTCTATCATACCTTTTTATGAGCATTGCAATGTTGCTTATGTTTATGTTTCATGCTACTTATTATTTTTGAGTTAGAATCTCTTCATAGCTTGCAATGACTATTAAGTAAACTTATTTGCATACTCTTTATTATGAATTGCCTAAGTATTTGATCATATGCTGAGAATATATACATCAAATGAAGCAAATGTTTTCGTGAAAGCTCTTTTATCGCACTCAGTTTTCAACTGAATTGCTTGAGGACAAGCAACAAGCTAAGCTTGGGGGGAGTTGATACGTCCAAAATGTATCTACTTTCCCGAACACTTTTGCTATTGTTTCTCCTCTAAACTTGTGTGATTTGGCTACAACAAACACGGACTGGCGCTGTTTTCAGCAGAATTACCTTGGTGTCTAGTTTTTGTGCAAAAAATCAACTATTAGGGAAAATCCCGGAAAATATGCTAAAAATCCTATTTTACGAGAAGACACGGAGCCAGAAGATGAAACGGAGGAGGGACATGAGGGGCCCACATCCCACCGCTGAGCCAGCCAGTCGTGCTGGGAGGTGTGGCCGCCAGCACACCTCGGCCTCCCTCTTCGCCTATAAGATGCCCCTTGACCTAAAAACTCAGGGGGGTTCAACGTTTTTCCCTAGAGTTCCGCTGCGCCGCCACCACTAGAAATCGTGATTCGGAACTAGAAACTCCATTCTGGCACCCTACCGGGACGGGGAATTGGAGGATATCATCACCATCATCATCACCATCGTTTCTCCATCAACCATCCATGATTCCCCCATCCTTGAGTGAGTAATCCACCGCTGTAGGATATGGGGATGGTAGGGATTGGATGAGATCGTTCATGTAATGGCATCGGATTGTTAGGACATGGTGCCTAGTATCTATTATTACTGCTTTTTGACTTTGTTGCAACTTGTTATGCTTAATGCTTGTCACTAGGTCCCGAGTTCCATGATTTCATATCTGAACATGTTATTGATTCATGATGATAGTATTGTTTATGATCCTACCTGCAAGTTGTATACACATATTATTGTCCGGAACCAAAGGCCCCAAAGTGACAATAATCGGGATAATCGAAGGGAATGGCTGTGATATGAGGATCACGTGTATTCATGGAGTGTTAATGCTTTGCTCTGGTGCTCTATTAAAAGGAGCACCTTAATTGCCAGTAGTTCCCTTGAGGCCCCGCTGCAAACGGGCTGGCAAGACAAAAGATGTTGTGCAAGTTCTCATTATGAGCACGTATGACTATATATGGAACACATGCCTATGATTATTTAGTACTTCGATGCTTTATCTTATTTATCTGTAAATGCCCTATATCCTGATTTCTATATGAATTGTCTTGTCCATGCAATGCCCATCCATCCATCCCTATGCCTACCGCGCTTTAATCCTACTGTTTACTGCAAGTGTTACTACTATCGTTACTTTTACTACTGCTTTTACTTTGCTATTGCTACTATAAAACTGTTACTACTGATAAACTACTGCGAGCAAGATTGTTTCTAGGTGCAGCTGAATTAACAACTTAGTTGTTAAGGCTTATAAATATTCTTTGGCTCCCCTTGTGTCAAATCAATAAATTGGGTTTTACTTCCCTCGAAGACTGTTGTGATCCCCTATACTTGTGGGTCATCAAGACTATCGCCTAGGCTTAACTCCTAGGTATCCCTCTAACAAAGCTACAAAGTTGCTAGGTACAATGATGCTATTCGGAGAAAGATTGTGAGGGAGGACATGGAAGTACTCTAGAACTTTCAAAAGGAAGTCGAAGACAGGAAGGGATATACCGCGCACTAGTTGTGCTTTGAGGTACACCTTTTCTATGACTTGGGGAGAGGGAGTGATCTCGGCGGCCTGCGTCAACCGCTAGTTGAGTCCCTCCGCCGATGGGAGGTAACCCTCGGCTATAAGGTCCTTGAGCTCGGTGGCGGTGATCTTAGCGACCCTCCACACACCTCTGTGGGAATCCACATCAACGTCTTCCTCCTTCTCTTCAGTGGGGTCACACACCGCCGTTTTCTAGGTGCCCCGGTGGTACCTTCCACCATGTTCATCACCACCAATCCTTCTGGCAGAACCACAACCTCACGGGTTGGCTGGGCCTGAGCATCTAATGCCACCGCCTTCGAGGGAATGCTTGCGTTGTCCATCAGAGGACAGGAGGATGAGGAGAGAGATTGGGGTTTAGGGTTTGCCGCTCGGGAGATTGAAAAGGAGCCTGTTGCGAGAAAGAAGATGAAGATTGGAGTGAGGGTAGGTGAAGCGCACAGTTACTGCTGCGGTAATTATAAGGACCCAGCGTCAATATTCCTGCAAGTGGGTATCTAATGGAGTAAGTGGCTAGTGCGTATCGTGGAACATGCGCGGTAATTTCGTCATGTCCCTGCAACCGCCGCCAACGCTTTGGATTTCTCGCGTGGGAAAATCGCAATGATGATCTACACTAGCCGTTTGTAAGTTTCAAGGTAGCGTAGGCTACACCCTACGTCATCCTTCTGATAGACGCAGTGTACATGTCATGTCCGGAGATTCTTTGGAATAGTATGATAGTTTTCGACTATAGAGAAGCGATCGAAGACTCAACATTTCTCCGGCTACGTGTTAAAGCTGGAGCGACTAAAGATTTGCAGTGTTCTTTGGGAGGACTTCAAGATGTTGCTTACCAAGGTTGCCGACATTGTCTAGACGGAGCAAAGAACAAGACAGAGCAAAATCTTAAAGTTCTCTGGGGCTACTGCTGGGGATATGCATAACGGGTATCACCATTGCATAGTTCTAATCCGGATAAGCCGGGTGGCCCACACTGGTAGCACAGGCCAATGGGGCCTACTGGGCGGCCCAGTTAGAAGGATCCAAAAGGGAGGCCTATGCTGGAATACTAGGGAGGCTACGACACTGACATAGACGAAGCCGAAGCCTTGGAGTACAAGACACGAAGACTAGTTAGTACTAGTGTAGAACTTTGTAACCTGTCTGGTATGGACTTTACACTGTAACCCTAGGTTTCGTGTCTTTATAAACCGGAACTCTAGGAGCCTTTAGGGCACGATACAACTCGCACATAGTGAACCATGCGATGTTTATAACTCGACGCATCGCCATTATAGTGACTGGAAGCGGGAGTAGGATTCCGCCACCATCATGGGATCTGAACCTGGGTGAACTGTGTCACCTCGTACCCGCCAACTCACCGCCTCACTCCACCTTTCTCTCGAAGCTCTGTGAGGACCTCTCCATGGCGTACTTGCGACAATACCACGACACTTCATCCGACGACAACGAACTCATTCTTGCAGCCTTCGCATAGAGCGAGGAGGTAGAGCAGGTCTACGCCATGGCGGTTCCAAGCATGGACATCAGACAATCGATCGAGCAAGAGATACATGATTTGTTCTACCCTGAAATGACCACTTCAAAGAAAATCCTCGCTATCGCAAAAACTTATTTCGGCGAAGGTTCATAACAAGTACATTACTTTGTATTTGCCTATTTTCACTTCCCTATCTCATTTACATTTGTACGCACGGGTCTAGGATGTCTCGTAATTTGTTTAATCGCATAGCTGAAATATACTTCAACATGATGATTATAATGGTTATTTTACTCAGAAAAGAAGTGTTCTTGGACTTCTTGGGTTGCATCAGTGGTAAAATATGTGAGTTGTCCATCTGCAAGTTGTTCTTATTTGAGTTGTCCACCAGCGAAAGGGTGGCTGGCGACACGACAGGAATCGACATGATCTAAATCTTGCCTTGATTTTTCCGTTTTTCTCTTTTTGAATCGAAAAAACAAGGCATACCTCAGCGACAATGAAATCGAGGCACAAGGGCTCGGGCATCTCCAACTGCTCCGGATTGACGCGGGAGCGAGCTCAGGAGCAAGCAACTTTTTCTTTGAATGCCGTCACTCGGTCATCCAAACGTGGACGATGTGGAGCTAATTTAGATGATGTTTAAACATTATATCATAGGCTAGCCATTGGAGACGTTTTTTGATCCACGGTGTTCTATATTTGGTTTAGACTACGGATATAATAGATCCCGGTTATACTTTCTAAACCTATGATATCAATTCTCGTGATACATATAGTGACGGGAATTGTGAATTCGGAAGATCTAATTATTCTTCCCAACTGATGATACTCGGCACTGGGACTAGTCTGATGTATGAAGTAGCAGGTGGACCAGTAGACCGACCCACCCGAGACTCCTTGAAATAAATCGAGTAAGAAACTGGTGGCCATGGCCGGCGGCTACTGGTCCTCCCTCCCCTCCGATATCCTCGAACAGGTCTCCGGTGGCCTGTCCACCGACGCCGACCATCTAAGCGCCCACCAGGTATGCCCCCACTGGCGAGACTCCACATCTCTCCCGACCGCGTTTCGCCCGTGGATCGTCGCCCACCGCACCAAGTGGAGCCGATTGGACGAGGATTACGCTCTGGCTCCTACGTCGTGTCGAGCGGGTTGAAATCGGCGCCGCTCCTGCCGGCCTCCCGTACTGCCGCAGCGCATCTCGCGGTTGGCTCGCCCTCACAGACCACGCCGAGTGTCCCACGCGCCTCGTGCTGTGGGAGCCTCTCTCCAGGACCCAGATCCCGCTCCCCTGTCTAAATCCCGTCACGCACGTGTTCCTCTCCGGCAACCCGCTCGCCCCGTCGTCGTCGGGTTGGATGGCAATCGCGAACCAGCCCCACGGCACCACGGGCGGATACAAGACGCTCTTCTGCCAGCCTCAGGACGCCGCCTGGAGCTTCTTGTGCGACCAAACAACGGTCGGCATCGGCAGTGTCGCGTTCCACGGAGGCAAGATGTACTACCTGGAAGCCACGAGCCACTACCGACACGTCTACGACGTCGGATCAATGGCTCCTCCTACTTGCCTCGGGCGAATTTTTTTTAAATAGCGCATTTTTTTTATTTAATTCCACAACTGTCGCGTGAATTTAAAGTTTTACAGATCTAGGTATTTGTCGGTCAGGGCCAGACCGAGTGGTCCACTCGGCGTGAGCGTAGCCGAATAAAATCGCACTCGGCGACAGCCTGGCCGAGAGCAGGCGGTGGCGGGCCCGCGGTGACCGAGAGAACCAATCGGCGAGACCGAGGCCGAGTGGGCCTTTCGGCCAGATCGAGGCCGAGTGAGGCTTTCGGCGACAGCCTGGCCGAGTGGAACCTAACTAGGACCACGCCCCGCGCGAGCCCGTCTCGCTCTCCTTCTTCCTCGCGTCGCTGCTGCGCCTCTCTCTCTCCACCGCGACGAACACGCGTTATTTTCACCATATTTCTCAGATTCAGCCTAGTTTAGCCACTAAAAACTCTGTCTAAAACACTATAGAGATAGGGGAACCCTGATCTACTGATGGGTTAGCTCAGGACTGGATTTGGTAGTGGTTTTTTGGAGGAATGGTGGTGGAGCTTGGTGGAGCAATGGCAATGGTGGTGGAGCTGCGATGGAGCTTGGAGCTGGGACGTTTGTGAGCTGCCCCGTACTGCTTCTTTGGTGAACCGGGCGTGATGTACGGTTCTCACGCTTCGAAGATAAACTCTAATCACTCGTTAATCACAGTTATTGTATATGGTTATGCGGCTACACGGGCTGTCGTTAGCAGGCTATTAGAATAGTTAGGATGGTTCTAGTATATTATTTAGAATACTTGTATATAGTTTAATAGAATAGGTGGGTTTGTAAAAAAAAATAGTGGATTTGTAGAAATATTAGCCAGACTATTATTTAGACTATTAGCGAGTAGTTGTACATAGTTTTATTTAGAATAGGTGGATTTGTAGAACGATTTGGCAGGTGAAAATTAGCCAGACTATTAGTATATTATTTAGAGTATTTACTATGGATAATTAATTATTTAGATTGATTTTTTTTATGTCAGCAGAGATGTCGAATGTAGTGAAGTTCGTGTTTTACTATGGTCCTGGTAATGTCCAATACTATGAATATGGAGCAGATTTGCGTGAGTTTCATTCTCTGAGTTGAATTTGTTGCCCTCAAACCAGTGTTAGTCAGTTGAAGGAATGGTTGACGGACTGTTTAGGATATAATCTCGAAACATACACCGTCAGTGTCCAAGCATTGTGGACAAAGTCTACCAAGAAAATTTTCTGGATTTTGAAGGATGTAGATCATAATCGAGATTGGTTTAAATGGTTAAAAGGTTGCCAGGACAGGCAGATACACCCTGTTGCACTAGTGCTTCCTGTCATGAAGGAGATCAATCCGCAAGCATCTGAAGGTGGACACGGTCCTGGCCATAGTGTTGAATATGGTGGCGGAACATACTCTATGTCCAATGCTGGAGGTGGTGGTTATGAATCAGAGCAGAACAGTCAGATAGGAGGAGGTGGTGGTGGTGGTTACGAACCAGGGCAGAGCAGTCAGGATGTAGGTGGGGGATAGGAAAGTGGAGAGGTAGATGGGGACGAGAAAAGTGGGCACATGCAGGACACGATGGAGGATGAGGATTCCATGGATGGTGAAAGTGGTGATTCTGATCATTCAGATAGTTCCGATGAAGAAGGCAATGGAGAAGACGTACTGATTCCTGCATCCTGGAATCAAGACATCTCCGGCGTCATGACCGTTAACGACTGTCATGATTCTGCCTGAGAATATCACAAAAATAAAATTGCGCAGGGCGCCAGATACCCAGACAAAAAACATTTGCAAGATGCGGTCATTGCTTGGGCATTGTCTACATAGAGGGTTCTCAGTACAACTGTATCAAATAAGAGATACTTGACAATGGAATGCATGGATATTAATTGTCCAGCCAGGGTCCATGGATATCTTCCTAAATATGACACAAGTTGGTTGGTGAGTGACATGGTGATGCACACATGTCAGCTTTCATCTATCCCTACAGATCATCGTAACCTCTCGTCCGCGCTTCTAGCACGGTTGTTTTATACGGAGATAGTGAAGAGCAAAGCGGTGGAAGTGAAGGCTATAATAAATAAAGTAAGGGTCAGGTTTAATTACGACATTTCGTACGGTAAGGCTTGGAGGGCAAAGCAGAGGGCTCTTGAGGACAGGTTTGGTTCTTTTAGAGACGCGTATGACTCTATGGTGAGACAGCTCCTTACACTGCAGGCAAGGAACCCAGACACCTATGTCGACATCCAACACTATGTGATACCTGAGGATCCATCTGTAAAGGTGCTTCATTGAGTGTTCTTCTCTTTCTCTGTGTGCATCCAAGCTTTCACTTATTGCCGACCAGTTATATGTGTGGACGGCACATTTCTCACTGGAAAGTATAAGGGACAGATCCTTACCGCCATAGGTCAAGACGGCAACAATAAAATTGTCCCACTCACCTTTGCTTTTGTTGAGGGAGAAAACACTGAAAGTTGGACATGGTTCTTCAGGCAGCTCAAGACAGCAGTTGTCAAAGATAAGCCCAATGTGTACATCATTCATGATAGGCATGCAGGTATACTAAATGCAGTTAAACGTTTGACACAGCCTGAGCCTGAAGAACAAACCCCTTGGCTCGACATGCAGAGCCGTTGGTGCATGCGCCATTTGAGAGCTAATTTTTCTCACAGTTCAGAAACAAAAATCTGATGAATCTTTTCAAAAAACTATGCAAGCAGAACCAAGAATGGAAGTATGATTTCATACGTGCACATCTCGATGACTTTACTCAGAAACATGTCAGAGCTAGGAAAGCGGCCCAAACGGCAGCTATAGCTGCACATCAAGCAGCAGTTGCTGCCCAGGCTGCTACTGGAGAAGCACATCTTGAAGAAGAGCCTGTATGGCTTTGTGACTTGCCTGGATTTGATCCGCCTGGTACAAGGAGAAGGTCCGGGAGACAGATTAAAAAAATTCAATAGTGGATAGAGCACGAACCTTTGGAGAGGTGGTCTTTGCTACACGACACCCATGGAGCTAGGTATGGTGTGATGACTATAAACCTTGCTGAGTCATATAACTTTGTCCTTAGAGGTAATAGGGCTCTGCCACTTACAGCCATTGTCGAGGGTATTCTGTATGACACGATCACATATTTCAGAGACAAACGACAGAAAGCTCAGTTGCATATATTAAACAATCTGAACACACGCTTCTGCAAAAAAATTATGGAGTACATGGATAAAAAGATGGCAAAAGCTCGGACACACACTGTCGTGGCTGTTGGAAATGCGGAGAGAAGGATTGAGGTGCGGTTACCTACCGATAAGTTTGGTTGTGGTAATGAGCTAAGGACACACGAGGTAAAGATTGGAAATGAGCAATGGCCAACCTGTGAGTGCACATGCAACAAACCAAAATTGCTCCATCTCCCATGCTCGCATGTGCTTGCTGCGTGTGGGCAGCTGGGATTGGACGCAATCTTGTTCGTGTCTCCGTACTATCTAAAAGAAGCCGTGATTAATACTTGGACAGGTGAGATGTCAGGATTTCGAGTAGTTGGTAATTTCAACAAGGTAAACCCTGGTGAAAGGCAATACATCCCCCACCCTGCTCTAATGCGAACAGGCAGAGGAAGACGTCAGTGTAGGCGCATCCGGAATGACATGGATGAATCAGAAGCTAGAGGTCCAACGCGACAATGTTTTCTGTGCAATGATTTTGGCCATAGGGCAAGGTATTGTCCCAAGTTCGGAACAGGCGTAGTACCTACGCGAGGCCGTGGTACCCGGGCTCGAAGAGGTAGAGGTCGCGGGTGAACTTAGGTTATGATGAACTATGTTTAATTTATAATGCGTGATGAACTCTGTTTTAATTTGTAATGCGTGATAAACTATGTTCCATTTGTAATACGTGATGAACTATGTTTAATTTGTAATACGTGATGAACTATGGTTAATTTGTAATACGTGATGAACTCTGTTTTAATTTGTAATACGTGATGAACTATGTTTTAATTTGTAATGCGTGATGAACTATGTTCCATTTGTAATACATGATGAACTATATTTAATTTGTAATACGTGATGAACTCTGGTTAATTTGTAATACGTGATGAACTCTGTTTTAATTTGTAATACGTGATGAACTATGTTTTAATTTTTAATACGTGATGAACTATGTTTAATTTGTAATACGTGATGAACTCTGTTTTAATTTGTAATACGTGATGAACTATGTTTAATTTGTAATACGTGATGAACTCTGTTTTATTTGTAATATTGTGCAGAAATGGCAAGAAGATACAGTTTGCTCAGTGAAGATATTGAGAAGAAACATCATGCTAAAATCTTGGAGGATGAACCTAACTCCCTCGAGCCCTTGGTCACTCGCACTCCCAACGTAAATTAGAGGATACACCCGGCTTGGGTTCCTAGGTATGATTTTGTTTTAATCATGCATTACAACAATTAAGCTTTCATCTTTTGTCGCACTAAGTCTTTTGTCGACTCAATTTCGATATGCAGGCTGAAGTGGGCTGGGCTTTTACCTTTTGCTCGTCTGGTTGAGGACACTGGAGACTCTACACGTCTATTATATGACCAGTCGTTGCTGAGCTGCTTGGTTGACCGATGGAGGCCTGAGACACACACTTTTCACTTCCGTTGGGGTGAAATGGCTCCTACTCTCCAGGATATGTCTTACCTGTTGGGACTTTCCTTGGCAGGCCAGCCCATTGGGCCGCTTGATGCACCAGCCAGTTGGAGCACCAATATGGCCCAACGTTTTGAGGGTATTACTGCCGTTCCATTTGACCACGATGAGCACGGGCCCGAGTTCAACTGGTTACTAGGATTTCAGGTGTGTTCGATAACTTGTTAGTCCAATTGTCTTTACGCATCGCACCATTCATTGCTTGTTTGTACTAAACTATCTTTGCGTTAATGCAGA
The DNA here is from genome assembly GCA_023614405.1 of Avena insularis. Lineage (NCBI taxonomy): Eukaryota > Viridiplantae > Streptophyta > Magnoliopsida > Poales > Poaceae > Avena > Avena insularis. The sequence goes on along the minus strand of CM042694.1, from coordinate 228,700,243 downwards.
TCCAACAGTTAGGCTATCCAGAGCTCCAGTTGACTGAGCCACAGATCACTCGGTGCTTGGAGGCGTACTTACTTTGGCTTCTCGGGAAGGTGATGTTCACCGAGAACCATGTCACCACTATCACCACTCGCTACACCCCTATTGCATTGCAGATTGCTAATGCAACAAGCGCAGACATGATTACACAAAGGAGTTGGGGTTCTGCGGTCTTGGCAGCTACGTACAGAGGTATGTGCAGCGGTTATCAGCGTAAAGCTCCTAGGTCAGGCTTGCTTGGATGTCCTTTACTGTTGCAGCTTTGGTCCTGGGAGCGGTTTCCTATTGGACGACCGGACGTAGTTGTTGAGACGGCCTACCCATCACATGCATTGGGTGACCTTCCGACAGGACTGTTCGACGCAGACCGCATCGACCTACCGACTTTCGGTACAGTTTGGACACGTTGCAAGGTATGTGCAAAGTTTTTAATTAGTTCATGTACTATATGACTAGAAATGACATGTGTTCTTTGGCAGAGACGCTTTTCTCATGCTCAGGTGAGGGGTTGCTACCCCGCTTTCTCCGAGCAGTTTGACGTGCTGCTCGCGAGCTCGGTGATGTGGGAGCCCTACACGGATGAAGCCGTTGGTGCTAGATTCCGCAAGGATGGGGACGACGTGGAAGCCGTCACACTGATTTCTACTCTCTGTACCAGAGACGCGGCATATTGGCTTACAAAATCGAAGATCATCTTCGACATGCAGGTAGAGGAGATGAGCCTATATAGAGTAATGAGGCAGTTCGCCTTCGCCAGCTAATTGCCCCATCTTGAGAGTGCCATACCTTCGGTGGTCCACACGTAAGTTTATTGACTTATCTAGTTTACTGACTTATCTGGTTTATTGACTTATAGCAATCACTCTCAAATTGTAGGCTGTGAAGGAAGAAAAGCAACAAGACCGTCACAGGCTGGCTCCATAGAGTTAGGACATACGTAGAGGAGTGGAACAGCGCAACAACACGAGTCTGGGACTCGGATGCCCTGTTTGATATGGACGAGTTCAACCACTATCTCATGGCTACATGAGCGCCACACGCCTATGCATCGCTGTGAGTGACCAGGCGATGCCGAGCGCGGCTACTTGGGATAGTTATCCGAGCCAGTCTACTACGGGCAGCAGACAGCACGTGGTAACACATTGTCTTCATCTTATGCACCTACTTGGGATAGTTTCTATTTAATTTTTCACCCTAGTGGTTCAAATTGCAGGCACAGTTGCTACTCGATCTTAAGACGGATAGTGCTGATTACAGACGGTCCCTTTCGTCTGGACCTCTGCTTATACCACGGGAGCAGCAGCAGACCTGGCTGAGTCGCCTAGAGGAGAAGATCCGACGTATCCACGGAGTTCTCACGTGCACCCGCTCTTCGGACGTTGCTCACCAGCCGGGACCACAGCGGCCTCCGCGTCACTCGACACAGCAGAGGCAGCACCAGCAGCAGCCACGTCCACCCTCGCCTGCATTTACGCCTCCTCGTCCACGGCTTACACCACAGGCAACACCAAGGCCTCCCCCTCTAGACCAGCCTGGAGGTTCGTCATGGCAGCAGCAGAGTTCTTTTGACTGGTGGCAGCAGCAGCATCCACCTTTTCAAGGTGGAGGTCCGTCGTGGCAGCCTCAGCAGCAGCCACCTTTTCAGGGTGGAGGTCTGTCGTGGCAGCCTCAGCAGCAACAGCCACCTTTTGGCCACTCTCCCGCGCCGAACTACGGCTTTCGTCCACAGCCGCAGCCACAGGGTATGCGTCTTACACAATACCGAGACTAGCTTCATATCATATCAATTTCTTATATACTTCGGTATTCATATGCAGGAGCCTTTGGGTCTACGCCTGACTATCAGGGATCTTTTTCTGGATCGGCGTGGACGAGTGATCATGAGATGGAGCACAACACTCAGGACTTCATGACACAGAGCAGTTGGATCAACATTTTTCAGACCCCCACACAGGAGACTCGATCTGAGCACGGATCAGTGATTCCTCCTCGAAACGTTCGGGCGCCCATTAGGTACGGCTGGACACCACCAGAGCAACCAGAGCAACCACGTGAGCGTCAGAGCAGACGACGACGCTGATACCTCTCTCAGCCATATGTCTATATATGTGTGAGACATGCACCTTTCTATGTGTGAGACATTTCTATATCTATCTATCTATGTATGAGACATATGTCTATCTATGTGTGAGACATGCACCTTTCTATGTGTGAGATATTTCGCAATGTTATTCATTTCTTGGTCGAGATCGCTAACAAACAACTACAACAGATAAGTAGGATACAAACGAGATAATTAAGATACACACACGAGCTACAAGGGAGAATTGTTCTATCCCTACGATGATGCCTTCTTCACGTCCTGCTCTTCTTGCCCTTACCCTTCGACGATGCCTCGACTTTACCCTTCTTCTTGGCCTGCCTTTCGTCCCACTCAGCTCTCCACTTAGTCCCAATGGCAGGCGTCATGAATATATCATCTTCATTCTCGCTCTCTTCTAGCTTGTCATTGGTCTTATTGCCCTTCGACGACGCCTCACCCGATGATGGCTTGCCCTTAACCTTCGACGATGCCTCGCCTTTACCCTTCTTCTTGGCCTGCCTTTCGTCCCACTCAGCTCTCCACTTAGTCCCAACGGCAGGCGTCATGAATATATCATCTTCATCTTCACTCTCTTCTATCCAAATCCAAGGGAGTGTGATGTTCTGCTGCCTTGCCCCTTTATTAGAGAATCTTTGCTTGCTCCACCTAGCATTGATCCGAAGTAGCTCTTGCCATATCTCCTCTGGAGTCCTCTTCGGCCAGCCTTTTCTACGCAATCCCTCACCCAACTCAGTGAGGAGACAATCACTACCAATTAGTTCCTCTAATGGGGCTGGATTGTTGTCTATCCTAAAGTTCCTAGCCAAATGGAAAAGGTCGACGGACATGTCTGGCACGAAACTGCGATCGTAGGGAAACATACTGGCTAAAAACGGGGTGACTGCTCCTTAAACAACTGCGCGAGGAGGGGTTTTTATAGGGTAACATTCTGGCGGAAAAAAATCTGGCTGGAAACATTATGGCGGGAAGCATTTTGGCGGGAGATATTTTGGCGGGAAGCATTATGGCGGGAAACATTTTGGCGAGAAGCATTCTGGCGGGAAGCATTTTGGTGGGAATGTTTTTTGATGGAAAGCAACATTGGTCTGACATGTTGAATTAAAGATACATCACAACACTATAACTGAAATGAAGATACATCAAGAGACTACAACTGAAAGTAAGTTACATCAAGACACTACAACTAAAATTAAGATACATCAAGACACTATAACAGAAATTAAGATACATCGGGACACTACAACTGAAATGAAGTTACATCAGGACACTACAACTACAACAGGAATTAAGATACATCGGTACTGAGACATACGTCTACCTTCCCTGAGTCCAACGCGGTTACTTCCCGGTCTTGTCCCCACATTCCTCTACCTCCCGCGCCTCGGCAGCTCTTTCTCTTAATCTCTTCCTTTTCGCCTCACGGGCCTCCTTACGCACCTGTTTCTGCCGCTCCTCTTCCTCTCTTCTCTTCCTGTTCAGCTCGCGGTTTCGAGATTGCTCTGCTCGGAATTCTTTCATTTCTCTCTTCCATTCCTTCTTAGCGTTCGTGGCCTTCCTTTCAGCACGTTCCTCATCAAGAAAGCTCTCCCTTGCACGTCGGCTCCTATCCGCAATCTCATGCACGGCCCAGGCTGGCTGCTCCGTGTCAATCCAATGGTACCACTTGCAAAGTGGAGGAGGAGACTGCAAGCAAATCGATGGAATGAATAAAAGAACTCAGGATAACATGAATGGTTGATATTAACCATGCTCTGGGAACATACCGGCCTTTCGTACGACGAACTTGCTTGTCGGGGCGGGCTTGCGTCGTAGTTGGGACATATGAAAAACTTTATGCCCATGCAGGTGGAGAAATCGATCGACTCCTTAACCTTGGCGAGATGACCGCACCAACAACGCTCGTGTGTCACCCCTTGTGGCAACCTAGCATCTTTCATCTTCCTAGGCCTATACTCTGGATCCGAACAAGGCACACTCATGATGTAGAGGAGAAAAAATGCGAGAGAAAGAGAAGGAACAACTGAACTGGGTGAAGAGAGAACATCTCGGTGCCTGAATTTATAGAGGCAATGGGAACAGTAGGCGGAAAAAAAACGGCGGCAAAACGTGGCGGGAATCGGCTGGCGGGAAATAATGGCGGGAATAGGTTGGCGGGAAAAAACGGCGGCAACACGTGGCGGGAAATAATGGCGGGAACCGAAAACTAATCTCGTTTAGCGCTGTTGCAGTGATTTAAGCATGTATTGGTTATGGCGAATTGCTTGGTTATGCATTGATCATGCAGGATTTGGCCACGGCCTGACCGATTAGTGAAATCGGTGAGGGCCAGGCCGATTGAGCCATTCGGCTTGCTCCTGGCCGAGAGGGTCATTTGGCTAGAGCCTCGCCGATTGGTCCAGATCCATTCGGCTTGACCGTGGCCGAATGAGTCATTCGGCTAGGCCCTAGCCGATTGCAGCTGTTGTCAGCCGACTGCTCCATTCGGTCTGGCTGTGGCCGATTCGTTGCATTCGGTCTGGCCGTGACCGACAAATGTCTAGATCTATAAAATCTTAAATTCGTGCGACAGTTGTGAAATTAAATAAAAAAAGTGCGCTATTTAAAAAAAATCGCCTTGCCTCGGGATCTTTCCTATGTGCTTTCGCCTGAATCAGCTGTGCAGGTGCCACTGTTTCCACTCTCCTTCCGTGTAGCCTACGTCGTGACCTGCAACGGAGAGATCCTGCTCGTCGTGCTGCGCCTGGGACGCGGCCACCCGTCTTTCGCTGAAGTTTACAGGAGTGGGCGCAAGACGGTGGCGGGCTGCTCCCCCTCCGTGACCGGGTCACCGACCTAGGCGAGCACTCGCTGTTCCTGGAAGCGGCGACACATTCGCGCTCTCCGCAAAAGAGTTCCCTTCCATCAAAAGAAACCACATCTACTGCGTCGTCCACGAGCGTAATTATACTACTCGGGGCCAGACGCTACACCATTGGGCGTTTGTGTTCAATGTGGAATTAGAGGAAATCCCGTACCCCGTAGAGCTCATGGATGATGGAAGCAACTGGTCACCGCATACCTGGTTTTGCCTCAGAAGGCCCTTCATGAAGCACCGGCAGCAGTGACTGCTCGAGCTGCTGTTAGAATGCAGGAAGAAATCTCCTTATGAAATTCCTATAGAAGAGCCACTGTATAGCACGGGAATTTCGTTATGAAATTCCTATATGAAGAGCCACTGTACCCACGAGAGATATATCTGAATGAAAGAAGAGCTTTTTGAGCGTGTCACTAGCAATGTTTTATTTCCGTATGTCCTGACTTCACGATACTTGTTGGATATTTTGAAAAAACGAGCTCACCAGCTCTGGGGTGCTGCGGGCAGTTATCGATACTTGTCATTCTACATCCCTCTTCTGTAGTGGCTAGTGGGGAGCACCCCTTCCATATGATCATCCCAACACGCTCCTTCTTTCCTTACTTAACAACAGGACCTGCAAGATGAGAACTCAGAACTTTGATCCCCACTGGGAACTAACCCCCAACCCGCGTTGGGTGAACTCCCTTCCTCCACCCGAATTCCCCCATAATCCCATCCCGATGTCATGCCATACTATGAGTTGGCAATTAGATTTTTTTGCAGGTGTGTCACGAACATGTTTTTATCTCCATATTGCATGACTTCATGAAACTTGTGGTCATGATACTTGTTTTTCAACTCCCCCATTATGTACTATGCTGGGAGGAGAATATCATTTTGCGACCCGAAAGTTGAGGCGTCCAGGCAACGCGGTACCCAAGTTGCCTGTAATCAGCCGCGATGACCACAGTTGGCGTGCCAAATACATAGATGGCGGTACCCAAGTTGCCTGTAATCGTCCCCCACATACGGCGTCCAGCGCGGCCTGATTTTAAGCCGTAGGGGGGAGGGATATGAAAACACGTCGATTCAAACTGCAGCTCAAACATGTTTATACAATTTTTTTGAAAAAAAACTAAACCCTAGTGGCGGCCCTGGCCATGGCTGCCCAGTCCAAGGCGGCGGTACATCGCCACCGCGTAGTCGCCCTCCTCGTCGTTGCTAGGATCCTGCTTCGGCGGCGGCACGCTGCTGCAGCCCTGGCCGCATCGTCGCCCAGCTCGAACAGCCCGCCCCGTCGTCGACGCCCTCGAGGTCGACGAACAGGCCGAGACGGCGCGCCCGCTCTGCCTGCTCGCGACGGTACTCCTCCACGGACCATGCATCCACGAAGTCATCCGTCGCTGGCGGCACGGCCTCGTAGGAGGCGCGCTCGGCGATGCGCTGGCCCAGAAACTCTTCCGGGTCCTCATCGATCTTGAGCCGGAGGGCGGTCGCCTTGTACTCCGGCGGCGGCGGCCACTCCTTCACGGGATGCTAGTGTTGGAGATATGCCCAAGAGGCAATAATAAAAGTGGTTATTATTATATCTTTGTGTTTATGATGAATGTTTGCATCCCATGCTATAATTGTATTATAAGGAAACACTAATACATGTGTGTTTTGTAAACATAAAAGAGTCCCTAGTAAGCCTCTTGTTGAACTAGCTTGTTGATTAATTGATGATCATGGACATTGGATGTCATTAATAACAAGGTTATATCATTAGGAGAATGATGTGATGGACACACACCCATAGTAAGCGTAGCATAAGATCAAGTCATTGAGTTCGTATTGCTACAAGCTTTCAAATGCATAGTAACCTAATCCTTTGACCATGAGGTTATGTTAATCACCATCACCGGATGGGTACTTTGATGACATCAAACACCGCTCAGAATCGGGTGGTTATAAAGGTGTCATTGGGTATTCTGAAAGTATGTGTTGAAGCGCATGGACCAAGATTGGGATTTGTCCATCCATATGACGGATAGATATGCTCTGGGCCATGTCGGTGGAATGTCATCTAGTTAGCTTGCAAGCATGTGACTAGGTCACAAGGGATGACATAACATGGAGCGAGTAAAGAGTACTTATCAGTAACGAGGTAGAACTAGGTATGGAGATACCGACGATCAAACCTCGGATAAGTAGAGTATCGCGTGACAAAGGGAATTGGTGTCATATGTTAATGGTTATATCGATCACGAAGTCATCGTTGAGTATGTGGGAGCCGTTATGGATCTCTAGATACCGCTGATGGTTATTGATCGGAGAGGTGTCTCCATCATGTCTGCATATTCACAAACCGTAGGGTGACACACTTAAGGTTCGAAGTTGTTTTAAGTAGATATTGAATGTGCGTTGGAGACCGAATGTTATTCGGAGTCTCGGATTGGATCCAGGACATCACGAGGAGATCCGGAATTGTCCGGGGAATAAGATTCATATAATGGGGATCATTTTCTAAGTTAGGAAATGTTCCGGAGTGTTTGTATGGGGATTTTAGAAGGTTTCGGAATGTTCCGGAAGGTTCTAGAAGATATTTTGGAGTTTACTTGAAAACCAAGATAGGATAAGGGAAAACTTAAAAGGTAAGTAAAGGAAACTTGGGGGGAAGGACTCTCCCCCCAAGCTCCTTGGTGCGCCAGCCCTAAGGGGTGGGCCTAGGGGTGGGAACCCTAGGCCGCACCCCTCCCTCTATATATAGAGGGGTGGAGGCGCCACCCCCTGGCCCCTCCCCACTCCAAACCCTAGCCGCCTCTCTCCTCCTCCTTACATCTGCTCTGGCTTAGGCGAAGCCCTGCAGAATTCTCTACTCCACCACCACCACCACGCCGTCGTGCTGCTGGGATTCCGTGGAGAGATCTACTACCTCCGTTGATCGCTGGAACGGGGAGAGGAAGGTCTGCTTCGACTCCGCACGTGTGACCGATTGCGGAAGCGCTGCCGAAACGCGGCGTCGGAAGGATCGTCTACTCGATCTTGAGATCGGCAAGTGATCGACTACATCAACCACGAGATCCGATCTCGAACAAGGCTTTCGAAACTACAAGGGTTAGTACAGATCTATCTCGTTGCACATGTCTAATAGATTAGATCTTGGCTTTTATCTAGATTAGATCTAGGTTTTGTTCGTTCTTGCGGTAGAAATTTTTTGTTTTCCATACAAGGGTTTCCCGCTAGCCCCCCGTGGGTTGGGTTCGGCCTGGGGCGCCGGATAACAAATCGGGCCGCGCCGGCACCAACTAATTTGGGGGTGGGCTGGATGTCAATTGGGCCACCAGCGCCCCCCATAGCCCTTTAGGGGGATTTAGGGCCCCTGAGTGGAGATACTCTAAATCATGTGAGCTTACAGAATTCTTCTGCTTGTAAGCAACCTAGTTAAAATGGCGAACTTTGTTACAGTCTAAAATAAAACAACAGTGTGCAAGCAGATAACATTAGAAATTAAAATAGAGACCACACAATCAGTCACTTCTATTCTACTAAGAGGGGTTCAAACTTAATATGATCTTCTTCTTTTGCTAATTAAATAAAACAACAGTGTGCAAGCAGTGATAAAGGAGGGATGTAGAAATCATCACTGGTCCTCATTGAAAGAACATTTCATGTTTTCCTGTGTTAGATAACAATACTTTGGAGTTTTCTCATGTGCACTAAGTGTGCAGGTGTTTTGGGGGGGGGGCGGATTATCCGCCCTACCAAGGGCCGGATAATCCGGCCTACCTCATCGATCAAAGGCTGCCAAGGCGCGTCGCTCAGAGTCTAGTCGGATTATCTCCTGAAAAATCCGAACTGGGGCGGTTTTTCTTCCCTAGGACGGATAATCCGGCATTCGCATGGGCCGGATAATCCGGCCCCCAGAAATCGACCAAAGGCCGCCAAGGCGCGTCGCTCGGAGTCCGGTCAGAAAATCCGACCTGGGCGGTTTTTCCTCCCCAGGCCGGATAATTCGGCCATCACATGGGGCCGGATAATCCGGCCCCCAGAAGGCGATCAAGGGCAGGCTTGGCGCGACACTCAGAGTGGGGGCGGATTATCTGCCGGATAATCCGAGTGCAGGCGAGTTTTCAGGCGGATAATCCGGCCCTCACTTGGGCCGGATAATCCGGCCCCCAAAGACTCCAACGGCTTGGTTTTGGAAGGGGTATAAATATCCCTTCTTCCCCAACATTCAGAACTCTTGATTCACTCGAAATTATTCAAACACTCTGCAAGAGCTTCCATTCTAGATCTCCCACTTCAACCACCCAAAGGCTTCGATCTTTGGGGGAATTGAAGGAGGAGAGAATCGTCATCGTCATCACGAATCAAGCGCATTAACTCCTCTCCATTCATTTGGAGAAATCCCTGATCTAGTATTCTCGTCAATATCTAGATCTTGTTCTTTGTTATTGATAACTTGTTCTTGTGGCAGCTTGTTGTCATTACGGGAACCTCCAAGTTGATTGTGGAGTTGTGCCCTGCTAGTTGTGTAAAGGCACCGGTACCTGCCTCGAAGGGTCCCTATAGTGGAAAGGTGGACCAGGCCTTTGGTGGCGGGATCCATCGGAGAACAGGGTGAGGTCTATTGTGGCGTGCTGGTCTTAGTACCGCCCACCCCTCCAACGCAGATGTACTTCCCTTAACAAGGAAGGAACTGCGGTAAAACAAATCATGTGTCTCCACGTGCTTCACTACGGTTCACCCCTTCCTCTTCCACTCGCTCTTTACTCGCTAGTAGATAGGTTTGCATATATGGAAATTCCACCTAATAGTTTATCTAGAGAATTTACCCTTTGTGCTAAGCCTAAAATTGAAAAAGCATTAAAATTTGAAGTAGCACCTATTCACCCCCCCTCTAGGTGACCATACGATCCATTTCAATTGGTATCAGAGCCCCGGCTCTTTATTCGGGCTTAACCGCCTAAGAGAAGTATGGGTACCAAGGGAGATGGGGATGAGGTTGTGGATAAGGTCACAATGGATGACCTCAAGACGTTGGAAATAACCTTGTTGAAATCCTTTGAGGCCAAGATGGAGGAGATGAATCAAATGATTGGTCGTATCACATCATCCATAGCCCCATCTCCATCCTCCTCTAAGGCCGCCACACCATCATCCAAGGATAAGGCTAACACCGGATCCAAGGATGATGAAGTGGTAGGTGAAAAACATAATGGTTCCACCTCCAAGAAGGGAAGTGGTAAGGAGGAATATAGTGAGGTTCGTCACGTATATTCCCCCGACCTACCTATCCCTCATCCTCATGTAAACAATAGGGGTGATCCACCCAAGCTTATTGCATCCTCTTTTAATCAATGGCAATTCTTAATGAAGTCTCATGTTTGTAGCTCCTCTATTGAACTTTGGAGGATCATTGAAGAGGGTCTTCATATTGGAGATCATTCCAATTTGACATGGAGAGAAGTTGTGGACAGCCAATTGAATGCTACGGCTCTCCACCTGATACAACTCGATGTGGGTCCCAAGGACATGCCACACATTGAACATCTCAACACAGCTAAAGAAGCTTGGGATGCCCTCACCGATCTCTTTATTGGGAATGAAAGCATGAGAAGGAATAGGTATGATTCCCTTAGTAATGAAGCTGAAGGATTCTACATGTTGGATGGTGAAAACCATGAAGACATGTATAGAAGACTCAAGGACATTGCAACAACATTTAGAAAGCATGGAGCCACCCACATTGATGATGCATGGATAAAAAGAAAATATGTGAGTGCCTTAATGCCTTTCGAGCCAATGGATTTGAAGAGCTTGCAAGGTAGACACAACTACCATCAAATGACATCCAATGAAGTCATGCAAGAAATGGCATCATTCAAAGTTGGCGCGAAGAACGCTGAAGATGCACGGGCTCGTGCCACTGGAATGCAAAAGGGAGTCAATGTTGCTCTAAAGGCTAATGTTGTTGAGCAAGATGAGGATGAAAGAGCTTTTGAGGAGGCCTCCATGGACTGCCCCGATGAAGTCAAACGTGCTCATGGTGAGTACATGGTGTTTTAGGCAAGGAACTTTTGGAAGGATCCTGCCAAGGCCAAGTTGGAACTCGAGCGCAAGAATGGGTCAAGTGGAAGAAGAGAAAGTGGCCCAAAACTGAGAACATTCTACAATTGTGGAGATAGGCTGCACTTTGTAGCCGAGTGTCCTTATCAAAATAGAGAAGACAATGGTGGCAGGCTCATTCTTAAAGAAAAATCCAAGGCACCTAAGAAGAAGCCATTTATTAAAAAGAATGGCCCCTACAAGAAGCAACCCAAGATCGTCTTGGTGGCACAAGGAGAATACTCCTCTGCAAGTGAAGATGAAGAGGATGAAGATAGTTCTCGCGAGGTGGCTGCTGTAGCCACCACATCGACTCCATCATCTCTCTTCGACTCACCAAACAAGAACGTCATCAACAACAACGCCACTTGCCTTATGGCAAGAGGGTCCGAGGTATCAAGTTCTAGCTCTTCATTTCCTAAAACTAACATAAATTTATGGATGATCATGCTAGTCTTAAAATGAAAGAAGAAGTTATTGCTTTGGACAACTTTTTCACTAACCTGCAAGGTGAGCACAAACTTCATTTTGATGCTCTTATGAGTCAACTTGCTCAAGCCGAAGATCTTCTTGAAGAAAAGGGCAGAATTGAAAGAGAAGATGCCTTGGAGATAGCTTCTTTGAAGAATGCTTTAGAAGAAGAAGAGGAAGCTCGAGTATCTTTGGAAGAGAGACTCGAATCCATTGAGGAGTCACATGAAGAAGTAGTGGCCCAGCTCATCAGAGAACGTGATAGTGCTCTTGCTAAGTCAAAGAAACCAAAGAAAGAAAAGATTGAATTTGGGGCTGCTCATGCTAGACTCTCAGAGAAGTTTGACAAACTTTACAGTGCTCACAAAGCATTGGAGAGTGATCACTCGACTCTAAATGAGTCTCATGACCAGCTCCAAACTCAATTGAAGATGTATGATGTGCCAAGCACCTCCACATCATCCCATGGAAAAGAAGGACTTGCAAGAGGTTCTCAACACAAAGGTAAAGAAGTTTTAGACGAGATACTGGGCAAGAAAAGGACAAAAAATGGAAAAGAAGGTCTTGGTTATATTCCCAAGACAAAGAACAAGAAAAATAATAATAAGAAGAAGAGCAAGACTGCTCAACCAAAGACTAGCACCACCACCAATGACAAGTTTAATTATGATGGTTTTGCAGGGGCTAACAATCCTAACTTTGAGTTATATTGCGATCATTATGGTGCTATTTATGCTAGTTATGTAGGCTCTTATGATCGTTACATTCCTTGGTCTATTTGGGTTCCCAAGACCCTTGTCACTAACATGAGAGGACCCATTGAAAAATGGGTACCTAAAACCAAGAAGTAACTATCTTGCAGGGCTATGCTTCCGGTGGGTCTAAATGGGTACTCGATAGCGGATGCACGAGTCATATGACCGGAAGCAAGGAAATCATCACGGAGTTGTGGACAAATCATGATCATATAACCGTCTCCTATGGTGACAAGTCAAAATCTGAGGTATTGGGTCTCGGCAAAGTCGTGGTGGCTCATGATATCTCTCTCGTGGACGTCATGCTTGTTGAGACCCTCAGGTACAACTTACTTTCAGTTCACGCCCTTGGTAAGATGAGCTTTGCAGTTTATATCGATGCTGATTTGGTGGTACTCTTGTGGAGCAAGTCTCTAAAAGTCGCTTTCATGGGATATGTCGAAAATGACCTGTACGTGGTGGACTTTTCGGGGAAAACGCCCGATGTGTCTTTTCGAAAAGGCTGACGTGGGTTGGTTATGGCATCGCCGACTAGTCCACGTCAATATGAGAACTTTGCAAAGTCTCCACAAGGGTGGCCACATCCTTGGACTGAAAGAAAATGTCTCCTTTGCCAAAGATCGTGTTTGCAGGGCTTGTGTTGAAGGGAAAATGCATGACTCTCCTCATCGAAGGAAGACTATTATCTCGTCAAAAAGGATCTTAGAGCTCCTTCATGTGGACCTCTTCGGACCTCCATCTCATGCAAGCCTCGGTGGTAAGAAGTACTGTCTTGTGATTGTTGATGACTACTCAATATACACTTGGGTTTATTTCTTCAAGTTGAAGAGTGAAACTCAACAAACGGTCATCGACTTTGCCAATGAGGTTCAACGTCAACACAACGTCCCTATTCTGGCTATAAGAAGTGATAACGGCTCTGAGTTCAAGAACTACACCTTAAATGAGTTCCTAAGTGAAGAGGGAATACGACATCAATATTCCGCTGTGTACACCCCTCAACAAAATGGTGTGGCCGAGAGGAAGAATCGGACTCTAATGGATATGGCAAGGTCAATGCTAGCCGAATTCAAGTCTCCTTATAACTTCTGGGCTGAAGCAATCTCTACCGCTTGTCATTCATCCAACCAATTATACCTCCATAAAATCTTGGACAAGACTCCATATGAAATACTTACCGGTAACAAGCCAAACATCTCATACTTTCGGGTATTCAGGTGTAAGTGTTTCTTTCTCATCAAGGGAGTTCGTTTATATAAGTTTGAATCTAAGGCTCTAGAAGGTATTTTTGTTGGTTATGGTGCCGAATCCCACACTTATAGAGTCTACAATAAACTCTCCGGAACTTTTGTAGAATCTTGTAGTGTGGTGTTCGAAGAAAATGACGGCTCCCGTGCGGGCAAGTTGATGTTTGTGATGCAGATGTTGAAATACCCCAAGATGCCATAAGAAGAATGGGCGTGGGATTTTTCCGCCCCATTGAGGAACCCCTTGTGGCAGATCGGGAAGGATGATGCTCTACTCATGAAGAGCCCTCATCTCCACATACTCAACATGTTCCAACCACGGGAGTAACTTCTACACCATCTCCATCAAATGCTGAAGGTCAAGATGTTCCAGAAAGCTCCAGGCCGGATTATCCGGTTGGCACCGGATTATCCGGCCACCCCGCTCCTGACGACCAAACTGCTCCTGGTGCTGAAGAAATCGCTGCAAGCTCCAGGCCGGATTTTCCGGCTGATGAAGCTGCTACAAGTTCTCCCAGGCCGGATTATCCGGCCTCTCCATCGGCCAGATTATCCGGCCCTGAATCACCTATTGATCAGCAGCCTCCTGTTACGGCTGCTGACCCACCTCAAGGACACGCTTCATCACCACCTACTACTGTTAATCTGAATTCTACTCAAGGTCAAGCAAATGATTCCAATGAAGATTCAAGTGATGAAACTATCCCATCAAGAGACAACAATCTTATTGAACTTCGTCGCAAGGCTCGTGCTGATCGGAACCTTGAGCTAAGGGGTCACACTCTCGACAAGGTTGTAGGTGATCTTCGACGAAGGGTTTCCACAAGAAGGGAATTGGCAAGTTTTGGTGAGCATCAAGCTCACATCTCAATGGTGGAACCCAAGAAAGTATCTGAAGCTCTTGAAGCTCCAGACTGGGTTGTTGCCATGCATGAAGAGTTGAATTATTTCGAGCGCAACAAGGTCTGGAAACTCATGGAGAAACCCAAAGATTGCCGCAATGTTATCGGCACTAAATGGATATTTAAAAACAAGCAAGATGAGAATGGCATTGTTGTGAGGAACAAGGCGAGACTTGTGGCACAAGGCTACTCTCAAGTTGAGGGCATTGACTTCGGTGAGACCTATGCTCATGTGGCTCGACTTGAGTCCATCCGTATCCTTCTTGCTTATGCTGCCCATAACAATTTTAAATTGTAGCAAATGGACGTCAAGAGTGCTTTCCTTAATGGTCCTCTACATGAGTTGGTATATATAAATCAACCCCCAGGATTTGAGGATCCTAACTTCTCGAACCATGTCTACAAACTCGATAAGGCACTCTATGGCCTTAAACAAGCCCCACGTGCGTGGTATGAGCACCTTAAAGAGCTTTTGCTAGACCGTGGCTTGGAAATTGGGCAAATCGATCCCACTCTTTTTACTAAGAAGGTTAAGGGGGAGCTCTTCGTATGCCAACTATATGTAGACGATATCATCTTTGGTTCTACTAATAAAGCTTTTAATGATGAATTTTCAAAGCTTATGACTGACAGGTTTGAGATGTCTATGATGGGGGAATTACGGTTCTTTCTTGGATTCGAGATCAAGCAACTTAGAGAAGGAACCTTCATCAATAAAGCAAAGTACATCCAAGACATGCTCAAGAGATTCAAGATGATGGATCTTAATGGTGTCGCCACTCCGATGCAAACAAAATGTCACCTTGAACTTAACCCCCATGGTAAAGATGTGGACCAAAAGGTATACCGGTACATGATTGGCTCTCTTCTTTACCTCTGTGCATCTAGACCCGATATTGTGTTGAGTGTGGGGGTGTGTGCACAGTACCAAGCAGCTCCTAAAGAAAGCCACTTAGTGGCGGTCAAGAGAATCTTTCGATATTTAGTTCATTTTCCTAACTTTGGTCTATGGTATCCCAAGGGCTCCAATTTCTCTCTATGTGGTTATACTGATTCAGATTGGGCTGGTGATAAGGATGATCGGAAATCCACTTCTGGAGCTTGTCAATTCTTGGGAAGATCTCTAGTGTGTTGGTCATCTAAAAGGCAGAATTGTATCTCTCTCTCCACCGCTGAAGTTGAATATGTTGCTGCTGCTAGTGCTTGCACTCAGTTATTGTGGATGAGGCAAACTTTAAAGGAATACGGTGTCAATTGTGACAAAGTGCCTCTTTTATGTGATAATGAAAGTGTAATCAAAATTGCGTATAATCCGGTACAGCACATAAGGACAAAGCATATTGAGATTCAGAATCATTTTATTCGAGACCATGTTGCTCGAGGCGATATTGATCTATCTTTTGTGAGCACGAAGAACCAACTTGCTGATATTTTTACGAAGCCACTTGATGAAGCAAGATTCTGCTACTTGAGGAATGAGCTAAATATCATTGATTCCAGGAGTTTGTCTTGATTATCCATGCACTCACTCATACATCTCAGTATTATTTGGTCTAGATGTGGGCATGGATATAGGGGGAGTGTGGTCCTAATTAATTGGGCTAACCCTCCCCCCATAATGCCAAAAGCAAGATAAATCATTTCTCTTAATATCATTTTGTGATATGTGAGCTTATTGATGAGTATTGGTCATGAACCCAAGATATATCTTCGCGGTGTCACACCATACACTCCAACAAGGTGGCTTCGGCCACCGCCCTCTCCCTTGAGGAGAATTAGATTTTTATGGATCTTTTTGGTTGTTCTTGCTCATCTCATGTTCTTATGGGAATCACACTCAATTTTGGCTCTTATTTGATTTGGTTCTTGCAATTTTGAGTGTATAGTACCATCTCAGTTTGGCTCTCTTAATCCTAAGTCTTTCCCTACCCCTAAGCCATCTATTCTTGCACACAAGTCCCTTGTACACCTTGTGGGGGTGTTGTTTGGGGACACGCGGGTCTGAATCTGTGTACAACAAAAATTAAGACTTGAGGCTGGATATCCGGCCCAAGTGTAGGATGGATAATCCGGCCCTGGCGTATTTCATCTTAAAGGGAAGGGATCGGGGGGGAAGGGCTCATAACAAGCAGCACTTCTCCCCCAACCCTCTCCTCCTCCTCAGCCGCCACCTGCCATCCCCCACCCTCCCCGGAGCCTCTCCGGCCACCGGATTTTCCGGGCCTCCCCGGATCTTCTTCTTTGTGCCTCTGGGTACCTTCTCATCCGTGCTCTTCCTCCAATGAGTGAGGGTAACTCCCTCTCTCCCCATCTTTGGCTAGATGTGTTATTTGTTGGGTGGAACATTGTCTAGAAGGCTATTGTTTCGCGTAGAAATCGTAGTCTTGCAGTTTCTAGGCCCGATCTACTTTTTGCATTCAATCTAGGTGAAGTCGAAAATTTCTGCCAGGGCCGGATTATCCGCCCCTGGCTAGGCCGGATAATCCGGCCTGACAGAATCAACTCTGGTTCAGTTTCACCATATTGTGTGCATTGAGTAGATTTGTCTTATGAACTTTTTGACTACTTTTTCCATGCTCTCTCCTGGACTTGTGTGTATGCTTATGCCCATGCTATCTCCTGTGTTCTCCTCACAGGTGGTTCTAGTGTTCCCAAGACCTACAAGCGCCGTCCTCGTGGCAAATACTTCCGAGACGACAGACAGGGTAACTTAGTGGACGAGGTTGAGTTGAGGAGAAGAAAGAACGAAGAGAAGCGCATGGCTGAACAAGCAAAGCAGACTAGAAAGGGGGTGTCCAAAAGGAAGGGCAAAGAGCCCAAGATCAACTACAAGGCTTTGGATCTAGTCACTTATTCCTCTATCCGTCACCGTGATTTGTTTGCGGAGTTGCCTCGTGATTCTGAGCTGGGGGATGCTTGCTTTTGGTGTGCTGAACAGAAAGGTATTTTTGAAGATGTGTATGCCAGGCTAAACATTAGGCTTATGCACCCGCTGGTTCTTGCTGAGGCTTTGGAGAAGCCCCACCTTGTGGATGCCATGTATGTGGCTGAGCGGATGGGGCTGCACCATCTCATGGCTCTCCAATGCTCATATGACTCTGAGGTGGTGAAGCAGTTCTTTTCCACCTTGGTTATTTGTGGAGATGAGCATCGCACTATGAAGTGGATGACTCATGACAGGCCTATGACTGCTGATTTTTGTGTGTTTGCTGAGGTTCTTGGATACAATTTCCACAGCAGGGATAGAGCCAATGGCCACCGCATCATCACACAGCTGAAGCCCAACAAAGATGCAGCTCTCTCTCCTTCCACAATAGACAATGGCATTGTAGGCACTGTTGCTGGTCTTGCTCCTATCTATGCTGCCCTAGTAGGTCTCTTTCGTGATTCCATCACCCCAAGTGGAGGCAACAATGATAGCATACATGGTCACATTGTCCATCTCCTTGCCTTCTCCCATGAGGTTGCCTCATGCGAGTATGAGTCCGTGCAATTCATGGTAGAATACAAGCTAGATGTGATGGACTTCATCTACCATGAATTGATTGATGCAATGTTTAACCGGCTTTCCATTCCTTATGCTCCCTACATTATGATGCTCATCAGGCACGTGCTACCTTCTGAAGATTTCAACATTGATGTTGTGCATAAGGCCAAGAAGATCTACACCAAGGTTTGGAAGACCTCTCACCCCTCTTCTGCTCCTGAGGATCTCATGAGGGATGCTCGTAGGCCTCCAGTGCCCCAAGTTGCTCGTGAGATCAAGCAGTTGAACTGGTTCCTGCGGAACATCCTGTGCATGGGCGTGGACACACGCAAGGGACAATATGAGGCGTACAAGCAGCACCATGAGTTGACTCACTCTCAGTAGCTCATCCTTCACCATGTGTCCGGTGCTTCTGGTGATCCCCCAGCTCCTACCCCTCCCACACCATATGCCCAGTGGAACTCTTCTTCCAGGCTGAACTATGGAGTGAAGGGAATATGCCCGAGAGGCAATAATAAAGTGGTTATTATCTTATTCCATGTTTATGATAAATGTTTATTTTACATGCTAGAATTGTATTGATCGGAAACATCAATACATGTGTGTTTAATAAACAAAAAGGGTTCCTAGTTATGCCTCTCTTATAGACTAGCTTGTCGATTAACAAGATGATCAAGGTTTCCTGATCATGGACATTGGATGTTGTTAATAACAAGGTCACACCATTGGTGGAATGATGTGATGAACATTCATCTGAAGTATAGCATTACGATCAAAGTCATTATGTTTATATTGCTATAACATCATACGAAGTAATCTTTATCCTTAGACCATGAGATCATGTTAATTGCTAACACCGGAAGAGTATCTTGATAACATCAAACGTCACACCGTAACAAGGTGACTATAAAGGTGGGTTCAGTGCTACGAAGGTGTTATGTTGAGGCTCATGGATCAAGAGTGGGATTTGTCCATCCCGATGACGGATAGATATACTCTGGGCCCTCTTGGTGATATCGCATTGAAATAGCTTGCAAGTAAGTGATGTGATCACTAGAATGTTATATCACGGGAACGATAAAAGAGTGCATGTCGGTAACAAGATCAAACTAGGTATGGAGATACTGATGATCGAATCTCGGACATGTAATATATCGCGGGACAAAGGGATTTAGTTACTAGCATTAAAGGTTCTCATGATCACAGAAGTCATCGTTGAATGTGTAGGAGTCAGTACGGATCTCCAGGTCCCGCTGCTGATTATTGATCGGAGAGGGGTCTCTATCATGTCTGCATTATTCGCGAACCGTAGGGTGACACACTTAAGGGATACCGACACCATTTGGAGCAAATATGTTTCAGATAAAGATTTAAGAAAGCGCTGGAATTATTTCAATAGACACCGAAACTGTTTCGGGTGAAAATGCTGAAATTGGTTCTGCATGTAATATTGAAATGTTGCAGGGGGTTTTATGTGAATGTTTGTTAATTAAAGTAATTAACAAAATTCTGAATAAAAATAATAAAAGAGTTTTATTAAATGAGAGAGCATTAAATTTGGAGAAATTTAATGCATTTAAGTGGAGACTTTAAAAGAGAATGTGAAGGGGCAAATTTATGTGGAGGGAGTTACCACCACATGAATGGAGGAGGTGAAGGGTCACCTCCTCCATGCGCCGGCCATGAAGGAGGGGCACCCCCCTCCTCCTATAAAAGGCCCCCCTCTCTTCACTTCTCACACACACCTCCTTGTGAAGGATCTCTCTCCCCCTCTAGTATTATTCCCCCATGGTCTCGGATTAGCGAGATACATGTTCTCGGTGGCTTTATCTGGAAAGGATTTGCTGCTTCCGCTGCTTTGCTGGAGCGAGGGATGGAGGTTGTCGGGGTACCGGACGTGTGTGCGATCACGGATGCACCGCTGCTTTGTGGTGCTGGACTTGGTGGTCGGAGCGGACTGCTGGACTTCATCACGATCTTGAGATCGGCATGTGTACGACTACATCAACCACGAGTTCCTACTCGTTAACAAAACTCGTTGTCTATGAGGGTAAGTTCTCGTTGGATGTATGTCCACCCGTTGCTTTGTACCTAGTAGATAGATCTTGGCGTGTAGTTCACACTGTAGGAAATTTTTTGTTTTCTATGCTGCGGACCCAACAGTGGTATCAGAGCCTGATCTATGCGTAGGTGCTTTGCACGGGTAGTATACATATGTTTATATGTGGGCGATGATGATCATGTTATTGCTTCTTTCATGTATTTTGGATATTGGTGGCATAGTGGGATGAAGCGGCCCGGACCAACCTTACATGTCATCGTACATGAGACCGGTTCCACGACTGACATGCAACTTGTTTTGCATAAGTGGCTGGCGGGTGTCTGTCTCTCCTACTATAGTCAATATCTAATTTACAACGAGTTGCTAATAACTTAGTTATCCTCGTTGTGGTTCATGTTCGTAGGTAAGACCAGTTCTATCTCCAAAAGCCCTAAGTCACGTAAAACTTGCAATTGATAAATTAGAGGCGTCTAGTTTAGATCGTTGTTGGGCTAGTGTATTGATATGGTATTGTTGTAAGTAGATGTATGATAGATACTCTTACAACACACTCAACGTGTAAGTTCCATAGACCTTGGCCTTACACACAAAGGAATGATAGAGATCATACCACGATGCAAATGATAGATATCAAATGCATGGACCATATCATCTCACTTTACACATTAGATGTTAGCATCTTATACTGCTAGTTTGGCGCTTTCTGTAGCATTGTAAGATGATCCCTCATTTAAATATCAAGATAAAATGTGTTCTTCCTTAAGTATGCACCATTCTATGAATCGTGTTTCGAGACATCACGTGATGATCAGGTGTTCTCAACTCTACGCTTTCATGCAACGGGTGTAAGACAGTTTTACACACGCGAATACTAAGGTTCTTACTTGGCGAGCCTAGCATGTACAGACATGGCCTTGGAACACGGACCGAAAGGTTAAGCATGAGTCATATAGTTGATGTGATGACCATATTGATGCTCGCCTTTGAAGCTACACCGACTCACGTGATGATCGGACTTGGTGTAGTGTATTTGGTTCATGTAATCACCAAAAAGGCACGAGGGATGTTGTTTTTGAGTGGGAGTCCATTTCTAATTTGGATTAGTCGAACTCAATTTGTCATAAACTGAATCAAAGTGAATTTGCATAATTTGTTGTAGTCATTCGCATCTGTTCACTACCTTATGCTTAGTTTTAATTGAGATAATAGAACTATAGAATTCTAGATATTTACATTACGAACTAGTATCGTATTGTTTTGAATGTCAATTTAAAGTTTATAAGTCCTATTGCAAACTTTCAGCAAACTCTATTTACTCCATAAAGTTTAATAAGTAGTATTAAATCAAGAGTAAGAATTCCAATGTTAGTATCGAAAGTATCATGTTTGCCTCCATGATTATTGATATTCAAAAAGTTGTTTTAATATCAAGATTATATTGGAGCTGGAAATTGTTTCAGAAACCATCATGTGTGAAAGATATTGTGATATCTGAAACAATGTTTTTGGTTGCATTATGATAGAGTATAATTTAGCAAAATACATGTTCTCATATTGTATGAGAATTTGTGAAGGATGGAGATGCTAGGCATCCGAATCTACCAAAAAGGTTTTGTGAACTGATATTATACTCGTGATTCTTCCTTATAAGCTATAGTAGCTTGATCATGAAAGTTGTCATGATAAGGATGAATAGAAGATGTAAGTAAAATGTTTACTACACTAATAGATTACTAAAGAATGGATTTTTGAAAGAATGCCAAACATTTGATGATGGTGATCCACTTCAAAGTGCAAGTCCAAAGGTATTAGTATTTGACTATATATGCTTTGTACTATGTGTCATGTGAATGACACCACTATTGATGTTGATAGATTCTTTTAAAAGAAAAAGGAATTGCTGAAAGAGAATCTATAAAATATTTGGCAGAAAATATAAGGTTGGAGATGTCCAACTTGGGTATATAGAAGATATACATGTTATGGTTGTATTCCTTGCTTGTTAAAAAAAATGTGGTTCTTAGATATTGGATACCGGTATTGGATACCGAATTGGTTGGTATGAAGTGTCATACAGGACAACGCAATTCATGAACTACAATGGCCTAAGTAAACCAGTAAGAGAATGAGTGATGATGTTCATCGAAAACAAATAAAGTGTTATTGTGTTTTTCGTTGTCATCAAACCATGCCTTCAAGATTTGTTTAAATAATTGTTATTTTGTTCCGGTATCATGAGAACAATGGTTGTTCAAATAATTACCGTATTCCATAAAGGATGGATGAACTTTTACAAGTCTAGTTGGAGAAATCACATCCATAAACACTATTGCTAAAATGTCGCAAGACAAATGATTGAAAGATCACTTATGAAGTGACATCGCTCTTTAAATTATATTTGAAAGAAAACATGAAGAAACTCCATGTTGATGGATTTTTGGAGTCTTTGATTTTGATCAATTGACGCATGTGAGACTTTCCTCGAGATAATTGAAACTCCGTCCATAGGCCAGAGAGGAACAGATGACTAGCTTATTGGAAATTGTGCATGCTGATGTGCATAGTCCATTATGTGTAGCCATATGCGATAGATCTTTTTGCTTCATATGCTTTCTCCAAAAATTTGAGTGAATATATCTGTATATTTACTTAACAAGGAAGAAGTATGAAACATTTGAAAATTGTTCAAAGACTTTCAAGATGAAGTGGAAAATCATTGTAACAAGAAAATAAAGAGTTTATGATTCGATCATAAAGGAAGATATTTGAGTTACATGTTTAGCAAAAACACCTAAGACTTGAGGAATTGTTCCATGATTTGTGTTTCCCGATAAACCATAGGAGTATGGCATATTCGAGAGATAAAATCAAACCATGTTTGACATGGTAAGATCAAGGGTGTCATTTATAAAACTGCCATTATGTTTTAAGGATTGAAGCTTTAGAGACTACCGCTTTTACACTAAAAATAGCACCATCGTGATCCATTGAAATGACACCATATGAGTTATGGTTTGGGATAAAACCCGAATTGTCTTTTCTTAAATTTTGGTATGCTATGCATAAGTAAAATGTTTACAACCAAAGTCAGATAAGCACGTCTTTGTAGGTTATCCCAAAGAATTTGTTGGGAATTTCTCCATAACACCGAGGACAAAAGAGTTTGTTACTTGTAACGTCAAGTTTCTTGAGAAGGAATTTTTCGTGAAAAGTTAAGTGGGAGGACAATAGAACTTTGATAAGGTTGTTGAACCTTAGCTATATGTGCTAAGTAGCGCAGCGCCGGAAAGTGTCCCGGTGGTGGCCACAATGCTCATGGCTCTCGTGATTACAAAAGGTGTGATCTCGGAGATTAGAGTTCCTATAGAATCGTGTGGGTCGGTAAGAATCAAATAGTAAGATTTGATAAGCAAGTCGTTATTGTTTTGACAATGATGAACCGACTACATGAAAAGAAGCGATGATGGGCCCTGACTCCATAAAATGACTAGAAGTCATAGAATCCGTGATAGTATCCATACACGAGAAAACAAGTTTCTGAACTTGGAAGACCCTCCGGAAAGGCGTGAAGCCTATCGGTCGTGTTTGGATCTATAAAGAAATAAGACATGGATGTTTAACATCTATGAAATAGACGACATGTCGGAAAGAAGTTTACGACAATGTTCAAGGAGTTGACTATGACAAGATTTGATCTTTCATAGCGATATATAGTCTTGACGGATTAATGTAGCAACCACTACATATAATTTGGTATATGGTAGTTGAATAAATAAAACAAGGTTCTTCTAATAGAATGGTAACCTAGGACATGTACATGACATGGTCCGAAGGGTTTTGTTAATTCAAAGGGTGCTAAAAGGGCATGTAAACTTCAATAGTTGAAGTAAGCATAGCGGAGTTGGAATCTTCACCATGATGAAACTGTTAAAAGAGTTTAAATTCATCGGAGATGATGAAGATGCTTGCATTTGCAAGAAATTAAGTGGGAGCTGAGACATATTTCTAATACATTATGTAGAGGACATATTGTTGATTGGAAATGATGTATCTTGTATTGACACAAGTTAAGAATTTCATTAAAATAAGATTTCGATGAAAGACTTGGGCAAACCCGGAATATTAGGCATCAATATCTATATGGATAGATTAAGGCGCTAATATGGTTGTGCCAGACATACATATATGAGTTATTGAAAGGTTTCAATATGGAAACAACAAGAAAGGTTCTTGCTGCGTGGAAAGGATTGTATCAAAATTCAAGTGTTTCAACACTTGGTGAGTAAAATCACATGAAGATTTTGATCGATTATACCATGATATGTATATATCCAGAATGTCCTATGCTCTAAATGTTATGAGCATATACCAGAATGATTCATAAGATGATCATTGGACAATAGTAAAGATATTCTTATGAGCTTTGGAAGAACTAAGAATATATAATGTATAAGTGACAAATAGTTAAAGGTAGTTCATTGTAAAGTGTTACATTGATACTAGTTTTGTCACAAGATACAAATTAAATTTATCTCAATTTAGACTATGGGTGGCACAATGTAATGGAAAGGATGTTCCATGATGGATTTGGATGAGTTCCAAAGTTGAAACATTGTGACGGATACTACAACAAAAGGCTAAGTATATGACTACTATAGTAGCAGCAAAGGAGGGCATTTGTGTTAAGTAGTTTGTTATCAAACTAGGTGTGGTTCAAAGTGGGCTAATACTATGAAGATATATTGTGTGACAATAATATCAACTTATTTTGAGCCGAACGAACTAAAGGTCTCACCAAAGGACCAAATCTATACAATGCCATCTCATTTGAGAATGAGTGATGCGTAGAGACGCAGCACGCGGACCTGAAACTGTCAGATCTAGAGATTATGTTAACCACTAGCAATAGCGTATATGCAACACCAGAAAGCCATAGGTGTTCAATACGCAAAGTTTTACAAACTAGATTATTGACTCTAGTGCAAGTGGGAGACTGAAGGGAATATGCCCGAGAGGCAATAATAAAGTGGTTATTATCTTATTCCATGTTTATGATAAATGTTTATTTTACATGCTAGAATTGTATTGATCGGAAACATCAATACATGTGTGTTTAATAAACAAAAAGGGTTCCTAGTTATGCCTCTCTTATAGACTAGCTTGTTGATTAACAAGATGATCAAGGTTTCCTGATCATGGACATTGGATGTTGTTAATAACAAGGTCACACCATTGGTGGAATGATGTGATGAACATTCATCCGAAGTATAGCATTACGATCAAAGTCATTATGTTTATATTGCTATAACATCATACGAAGTAATCTTTATCCT
Source organism: Avena insularis (assembly GCA_023614405.1). Lineage (NCBI taxonomy): Eukaryota > Viridiplantae > Streptophyta > Magnoliopsida > Poales > Poaceae > Avena > Avena insularis. Next base: position 228,674,920 of record CM042694.1, on the reverse strand, counting down.
TAGACCATGAGATCATGTTAATTGCTAACACCGGAAGAGTATCTTGATAACATCAAACGTCACACCGTAATGTGGTGACTATAAAGGTGGGTTCGATTACGAAGGTGTTATGTTGAGGCTCATGGATCAAGAGTGGGATTTGTCCATCCCAATGACGGATAGATATACTCTGGGCCCTCTCGGTGATATCACATTGAAATAGCTTGCAAGCAAGTGATGTGATCACTAGAATGTTATATCACGGGAACGAGAAAAGAGTGCATGTCGGTAACGAGATCAAACTAGGTATGGAGATACCGATGATCGAATCTCGGACATGTAATATATCGCGGGACAAAGGGATTTAGTTACTAGCGTTAAAGGTTCTCACGATCACAGAAGTCATCGTTGAATGTGTAGAGTCAAGACGGATCTCCGTGTCCTGCTGATTATTGATCGGAGAGGGTCTCGATCATGTCTGCATTATTCATGAACCGTAGGGTGACACTTAAGGGATACCGACACCATTTGGAGCAAATATGTTTCAGATAAAGATTTAAGAAAGCGCTGGAATTATTTCAATAGACACCGAAACTGTTTCGGGTGAAAATGCTGAAATTGGTTCTGCATGTAATATTGAAATGTTGTAGGGGGTTTTATGTGAATGTTTGTTAATTAAAGTAATTAAAAAATTTCTGAATAAAAATAATAAAAGAGTTTTATTAAATGAGAGAGCATTAAATTTGGAGAAATTTAATGCATTTAAATGGAGACTTTAAAAGAGAATGTGAAGGGGCAAATTTATGTGGAGGGAGTTACCACCACATGAATGGAGGAGGTGAAGGGTCACCTCCTCCATGCGCCGGCCATGAAGGAGGGGCACCCCCTTCTCCTATAAAAGGACCCCCTCTCTTCACTTCTCACACACACCTCCTTGTGAAGGATCTCTCTCCCCCTCTAGTATTATTCCCCCATGGTCTCAGATTAGCAAGATACATGTTCCCGATGGCTTTATCTGGAAAGGAGTTGCTGCTTCCGCTGCTTTGCTGGAGCGAGGGATGGAGGTTGTCGGGGTACTGGACATGTGTGCGATCATGGATGCACCGCTGCTTTGCGGTGCTAGACTTGGTGGTGCTGGAGCCGGACCTGCTGGACTTCATCACGATCTTGAGATCGGCATGTGTACGACTACATCAACCACGAGTTCCTACTTGTTAACAAAACTCGTTGTCTACGAGGGTATGTTCTCATTGGATGTATGTCCACCCGTTGCTTTGTACCTAGTAGATAGATCTTGGCGTGTAGTTCACACAGTAGGAAATTTTTGTTTTCTATGCTGCGGACCCAACATGGAGAGCTGGAGCGTCACTTGTTCCCCTCTGCGTCCACTGCTGATGATGAGGATGATGACACCGAGGAGCTTGAAGATGAGGACGAGGATGGGAACGAGGATGAGGACGAGGACGAGGATGAGGACTACGAGTGATCCCTTGGGGCGCTAGCATCGCTCTTCTCCCTTTTTGGCGTCTCGATGCCAAAGGGGGAGAAGTAGTTCTATTAGGTCTTCGAGGATTTGCATGGGTCGGGCATAAGCACTTGCACTTTTTCCTATTCGTCGTTTTCTCGCTTGTGCCCATTTAGCATTGAACTTTAAATTTGTGATTTGTGGTTTGTTTGAGACTCTATGACGGTGGATGTCTGGATTTATCTCATGGATTATGCTTATGGATTCATCTATTCACATCCTATTATGCTGAGAATCTATATCGAGGAGGACGCTTATGTTATATTGGTTATCACGTTGATAATTGTGGCTATTTTCAAGGACGCCTCTCTCCCCATCTCGGTGGTATGGTTATGTTGTTCATATGTCAATGGAATAGATTCACACCTATTTGTGTGCATTTGTGTTCAAATGCAAAATTCTAATATGCACACATTGAGGGGGAGTCTCTTCCATGTTTATTGCTGGTAGTCTTGTGATCCTTTCCTGCAAATCCTAGTATTGTCATCTAACACCAAAAAGGGGGATATTGAAAGAACCTTTCATATTTTCTTGTGTTTTGTGTGTTAGATAACAATACTGTGGAGTTTTCTCATCTGCACTAAGTGTGCAGGTGCTTTGGGGGGCGGATTATTCGCCCCACCAAGGGACGGATAATCCGGCCTACCTCATCGATCAAAGGCTGCCAAGGCGCGTCGCTCAGAGTCTAGTCGGATTATCTCCCAGAAAATCCGAACTGGGGCGGTTTTTCCTCCCCAGGCCGGATAATCCGGCCATTACATGGGGCCGGATAATCCGGCCCCCAGAAGGCGATCAAGGGCAGGCTCGGCACGACACTGAGAGTGGGGGAGGATTATCTGCCGGATAATCCGAGTCTGGGGCGGAGTTTCCCCAGGCCGGATAATCCGGCCCTCACTTGGGTCGGATAATCCGGCCCCCAAAGACTCCAACGGCTTGGTTTTGGAAGGGGTATAAATATCCCTTCTTCCCCAACATTCAGAACTCTTGATTCACTCGAAATTATTCAGACACTCTGCAAGAGATTCCATTCTAGATCTCCCACTTCAACCACCCGAAGGCTTCGATCTTTGGGGGAATTGAAGGAGGAGAGAATCGTCATCGTCATCATGAATCAAGCGCATCAACTCTTCTCCATTCATTTGGAGAAATCCCTGATCTAGTATTCTCGTCAATATCTAGATCTTGTTCTTTGTTATTGATAACTTGTTCTTGTGGCAGCTTGTTGTCATTACGGGAGCCTCCAAGTTGATTGTGGAGTTGTGCCCCGCTAGTTGTGTAAAGGCGTCGGTACCCGCCTCGAAGGGTCCCTATAGTGGAAAGGTGGATCAGGCCTTTGGTGGCGGGATCCATCGGAGAACAGGGTGAGGTCTATTGTTGCGTGGTGGTCTTAGTACTGCCCACCCCTCCAACACAGACGTACTTCCCTTAACAAGGAAAGAACTGTGGTAAAACAAATCCCGTGTCTCCGCGTGCTTCACTACGGGTCACCCGTTCCTTTTCCACTCGCTCTTTACTCGCTATTAGATAGGTTTGCATATAGGGAAATTCCACCTAATAGTTTATCTAGAGAATTTACCCTTTGTGCTAAGCCTAAAATTGAAAAAGCATTAAAATTTGAAGTAGCACCTATTCCCCCCCTCTAGGTGCCCATACGATCCATTTCACTCATGTGCATCAAATCTCTACTCCCACACAATCAGTCACTTCTATTCTACTAAGAGCATCTCCACTCGGCTTCCCAGTAAGTCGTTCGCAGGGCCTTTTTTTTGGTCTGGACGCTGAAATTCTGCCCAGTCGCGTTCCCAGGACCCCGGTTTTGTCCGGATTTGGCACAAATTATGCCCGGGTTTCCCATGCCATTCCCGTGGCATCGGGAACATGTTGGGAATGCTGGACGAAACGATTGGAAAAGAGCCATTCGCCGAGTGGACCCGCCTAGTCAGCGGCAGAAGCCGATCCGTCGTTGTCCTCCTGCATCGGAACACCACGAGGACCGCCGGGAATTAACTTCCCGCCGCCGTCGCCTCAGCTCCCGCGAAGGACCGGTGGGAATTAACTTCCCACCCTCGCCGCTACACCCCTCCCGCCCCTCGCCACCTTGATGACCCACAAGTATAGGGGGTGTATCGTAGTATGTTTGAGAGAAGTGAAACCCAATTTATTGATTCGACACAAGGGGAGCCAAAGAATATTTATAAGTCTTAACAACTGAGTTGTCAATTGAGCTTCACCTGGAAAGAATCTCGCTCATAGCAGTTTATGAGTAGCAACAATTTTTTAGTAGCAATAGCAAACTAATAGCAGTAGTAAAAGTAAAGACAGTGGTAACAATTGCAGTAAACAGTAGGATTAAAGCGTGGTAGGCATAGGGATGGATGGACGGGCGTTGCATGGACAAGACAATTCATATAGCAATCAAGACATAGGGCATTTGCAGATAAATAAGATAAAGCATCCAAGTACTAAATAATCATAGGCATGTGTTCCATATATAGTCATACGTGCTCGCAATGAGAACTTGCACAATATCTTTTGTCCTGCCAGCCTGTTTGCACCGGGGCCTCAAGGGAACTACTGGCAATTAAGGTGCTCCTTTTAATAGAGCACCGGAGCAAAGCATTAACACTCCGTGAACACATGTGATCCTCACATCAAAGCCATCCCCTCCGGTTATCCCGATTATTGTCACTTCGGGGCCTTTGGTTCCGAACAACAATATGTGTATACAACTTGCAGGTAAGACCATAAACAATACTATCATAATGAATCAATAACATGTTCAGATCTGAAATCATGGCACTCGTGACCTAGTGACAAGCATTAAGCATAACAAGTTGCAACAAAGTCAAAAAGCACTAATAATAGATACTAGGCACCATGCCCTAACAATCTGATGCCATTACATGAACAATCTCCTTCAATCCCTACCATCCCAATAGCCTACAGCAGGGGATTACTCACTCATGGATGGGGGAATCATGGATGGTTGATGGAGAAGCGATGGTGATGATGATGGCGATGATCTCCTCCAATTCCCCGTCCCGGCAGGGTGCCAGAACAGAGTTTCTAGTTCTGAATCATGGAATCTGGTGGTGGCGGTGCAGTGGAACTCTTTCTGGAAAAACGTCGAACCCCCCTGGGTTTTTAGGTCAGGGGGCATCTTATAGGCGAAGAGGGAGGTCGAGGGAGTGACTGAGGCGGCCACACCACCCCCAGGCGCGGCCTGCCTGGCACGCACGGCCAGGTGGTGTGGGCCCCTCGTGACCCTCCTCCGTCTCGTCTTCTGGCTCCATGAGTCTTCTGGTGAAATAGGATTTTTGGCATATTTTTCGGGATTTTTCCTGATAGTTGATTTTCTGCACAAAAACTAGACACTAAGGTAATTCTGCTGAAAACAGCGTCAGTCCATGTTAGTTGTATCCAAATCACACAAGTTTAGAGGAAAAACAATAGCAAAAGTGTTCAGGAAAGTAGATACGTTTTGGACGTATCAACTCTCCCCAAGCTTAGCTTATTGCTTGTCCTCGAGCAATTCAATTGAAAACTGAGTGCGATAAAAGAAACTTTCACAAACACATTTGCTTCATAAGATGTATATATTCTCAGCATATGATCAAGTACTTAGGAAATTCATAATAAAGAGTATGCAAATAAGTTTACTTAATAGTCATTGCAAGCTATGAAGAGATTCCAACTCAAAAATAATAAATAGCATGAAGCATAAACATAAGAAACATTGCAATGCTCATAAAAAGGTATGATAGAGTGGTATCTCGCTTGCCTTTGATTGTAGAGCAAACATGCCAAGGCACCTCTGAAGTTCAAGTGAAGACTAGAAGTAAAGATATCAAAGATACAAGCATCAAAGTCATGACACAATTAGCCAAGTTTTGAGACAAGCACATTACACTAAGAATGACAACTATGCTCTCAAGGAAGTGCTCATAGAATATGTGGAGACTCAACAAGGAAATGAAAAGTTTGAAAGGCTTCCAAATGCTGAAAGAATGGTACTCATTTGCTTTGAGATCTCATTGCCCTATCATAAGAATCTTTAAATGGTTAAGGTGAAAGTGAGGTCCAATACGAGTTATATGCTTGACATACCATAAACTGGAAATCTCAGGTCCCTTGAGTACGACGGCCGCTCCTCATGCTACTCAACTTTAGTTACCGGTAATTTCTTGTCATAGTAAATACATGTGTATCATAGAGAACCGCCAACGGGGTACCCCTTGCCCGATGATACGGAAGAATCCCCATATCAAAATGACAAGGCAAGCAGACAATGAGCATCTCAGCAATCTTCTTATTTACCATGGGAAAATGGTGCTTTTTTCTCTCTTTCCTCTTTTCTCATCATATATTTTTTCTTTTTCTCAATAGCTATTTTTTTTATAATAAGAATGCTTCATAGATTGCTCATTATGGTTACGCTGCAGGTTTCCACCATGATTAGACATGGATTAGACTAGCGGTCCAGGCGTTTCTCTAACAAACATACATAACTCCATGGACTTACAAGCTCCCCTTTTATTTCACACCGATGACATCCGTAAACAAAAGAGCATGATATCAACTGGGTATATATTTACAAGTGTTGAAAGCGTTCCCCGTGACAGCACGGTTCTGCTAATCCCTAGCCTATAATTTGCAAGCATATAACTTTCATGGACAGTCACAATGGTTCAGGTTTATTAAGTGCAAGAAATAAAGTGTGCCATCAAGTTCGTGAGAGCTTTACTAACTAACTTTCTCATAACAAGCTAACATTTTGTTCGGAAGAAAACAAGGCATACTAAATATGCACGGAAAAGCAAATGATGCTAATAGGTAGGTATAGTGGACACTTTTGGCAATATTGGTTTTGGGGAGTTGGAAACACGAGTAGAGCTCATACTCGGTGCAAGTGAAGGATAGCAATAGTAAGGGAGCGACAAACGAGAGAGCAATAACTGTCATAATTATGCTTGCAACAAAACAGGACTAATCATGGCATGAAAGTGATTCAAGACCCCTAAGACAAAATAATTCATCGAGGCTTAACTGATTATTGTTTCAATCATATGCATGCGTGAGCATGTGCCAAGTCAATTCAAGTGAAACATTCAGAGGAGGATACCACAATGTCATATCAAGCTATGAATAGAGCAATGCAAGCAAACATTCATATGACATGCTACAAACCATTAGCAAGCTGGAGTTAATCATAAGAAAGCAAGAACTACTAAGCATCCATAAATAACATGCACCTTACATGAACAGACTAAGCATGCCCACAATGATGAGTATATGTACAAAATGAAAACAAATAGAGTTCGTTACCAGCCTCTTACCACACCTCAAGTTGTCATTGATCCTCATTATTGCCCTTCACTTGTGTGGCTTGAATAATAACATGAAACCCAACTCCACTGAGGACTGCTGAACCCTGCAACGAACTTCACAAAACCAAAGAAGAACAACAAATATTTTTGGGTTTTCGATTTTTAAAGGCAAGAACCCAAAAGGAAGAACAAGCAAAGCGAAATCTTTTTAGGTTTTTCGAATAATCAAAACAAAGCTAAAAGGAAAAAATCAAACCAAGGCTAAAAAGACAAAGAAGCAAACAAAGAGAAATAACGAAAATATTGTTGGTCTTTTTGTGTTTTGGAAAGCAAAAGAAAGCGAAACATGGATATACAAAGTACCGACTAAACATGGTAAGGAGATGAGTGTGGTGTCGGTGTACCTCCCCCCAAGCTTAGGCTTTTGGCCTAAGTGGGTATCAATCCCAAGCTGGCCAAGATGCAGCGCCTCCGTAGTAAGGCGAGGAGGTGCCCTCGTCCTAATACGAGCTCGAGGACGCCCCAGCGTAGTGCGCAGAATAGTCGTAAGAGGGCACATCCCCTGGTGCTACCCGTGGAAACCAAGCAAGCGGAGCTGCTCGTCCACCTCCTCCTTGGAACGCACCCATGGCCTCCTGTAAATACTAAACAAAGTGGATTGTGGCAAAGGAATTTCCCTCTCATCTCCGTCAGTAAACAACATCCTGTATACTAAACCCTCCGTACTAGAGTCAGCAGTGACAAAGTGATGCATTTTCATAGCAGCAAGATCAAGCCTTTGTGGTGTCAACACATTATAATTAGGATCCATAAAAAGTTCTAAAGCAGCAATCATGCGTGAGGCAATAATGCCCCCATAAATAGGTCCTCCAGTGGCTAGGCGGCGAGCAATGAGAGAGCCAAGATTATACTTGGTATCATTATTAAGTGCAATAGAGAGGAAGGCCAACTGATAATTAGAAATATTACTAGTGTTCTCCCTACCAAGCATGCTGGTGGCAAGATAATAAGCAAAATATCTAAGAGCTGGGAGTTGAATGTTCCTTACCTTCCCGCGCTGAGCCGCGTGGTCATCGTCATTTGTCACACTTCAGTAGAGTTCCAGCAAATAAGCGGGTCGACCTTAGATCTTGTTCATTGTCCTAGTCATGCCTAGCCTACAATGCTGCAAAATCTTTCCAATGGCATGGTAATAGGCAGATTATAAATCTTGAACGAAATAGTTGACTGATAAGGGGTGTTAGTGAAAACGAAACTCTCAACGAAAGTTTTGGTGAGCACGGCATATTGCTCACTCTCATCTTCCATGTAGGTGGTCAGCCCAACCCTCTGAACAAGAAGTAGGAACTCATCGAGGATCCCTGTAGCTCGCAAAAAGGTAAAATAAGGGAAAGTAGATGGGTGAGCATCTCCCTCATCTCCTTGATTGCCAAAGCGTGGTGCAATAAGATCTTAATTATATGACATCCTAAACTGAGAGGCTGATCTTGAAGGCCTTGCCCTCCTGGGTGTGTCCCTCTCAAATATTTCTCCAAAAGTGTGGTTGTTCATCTTTGATATTCTGAAATTTAAACATCCATTATACAAGTGATTGCAAAGTGAATACATGATGAAGGGAACTACTCATAGGGACTTGTAAGAGGCCTAAACATGCATCAAAACAATTTTTCTAAGCATTGAACAAGCTTACAAGCTCACATAACCTGTCACCTACAACAGCAAAATACTCAAGATATAAACCACTAAACACAAATCTACTTGGACAAGCGGAGGAGTCACATACTAGAGAACAAATGCTCCAAGTTTTAGCAGCAAAGATGGGTTGAGCAAGGAGATCGAATAATCGTGGACAAGAACAACAAGAATGCTATTTAGAGCAATGAACTAGTGTTTTCTCGGGAGAGAGAAGGAAGTGGCAAGTGAGAGAGTGAGTGGAGGGCTAGGGGTGGCCCACACCATGGCTAGGCGTGCCCCAAGGGTGGCCGCGCCACCAGGTGGTGTGCCTGCCTGGTGGGCCTCCCTGGTACTCTCCAGGCACTTCTCTGCCCCTTTTTCCCATAAAAATTTAATATGAATTTTCTGGAATTTTTTGAGACACTTTATTTTTGAGAAATTTTCAGGTATTGATGAATGATTTTCTGACAGAAAGATGACTTTGGAATGATGCAAAAACAAAACAAAGCTAAAACTTCAGAAGTTCTAAGACACTCTAATAATCAAGCAACTAACAACAGAAAAGTGAACTAAGTGAAAGCAAAACAAACATGGATAAAAATAAAAGTAAGCAAAAATAATCATGGTGATAACATTGTTTTGTTCATTAAAATCCCTTTGTTAACAAGGTTGATCAGGTCTTGTTACCAAAAAAAATTATATGAAACAAAACTTTGTATTCCACTAATGATTATGTTACCTCAACCTTGATAGAAATGGTCCCAACCATAATAGTTTCATATTTTTCTCTTGGTATGGGACAATATATTTCTCTAACTTGGATGCCCTCAACATGTTCAATTGAATTTAAACCATAATTCCTATCAATCTTCTTGGGTAAATAGACAGTATGCTCCTTGTTATTAACATTAAAAGTCACCTTTCCTTGATTACAATTAATAACAGCTCCTGCAGTATTAAGAAAAGGTCTCCCAAAAATAATAGACATATTGTCATCTTCAGGCATTTCAAGCACAACAAAGTCAGTTAATATCAAGCAATTATGAGCCACTTGAATAGGTACATCCTCACATATACCAATAGGAATAGCAGTAGATTTATTAGCCATTTGCAAAGATATATCAATTGGTATTAGTTTTTCCAATTGAAGTCTCTTATAGAGAGAAAAAGGCATAACACTAACTCCTGCTCCCAAATCACACAAAGCAGTTCTAACATAACTATTTTTAATAGAGCATGGAATAGTTGGAATCCCTGGGTCTCCAAGTTTCTTTGGAACCTTACCATTAAAGGACTAATTAGCAAGAAAAGTAGAAATTTCTTCATTAGGGATCTTCCTTTTATTAGAGACAATATCCTTCATATACTTTGAATAACGAGGCAATTTAATAGCATCAGTCAAAGGTATTTGCAAAAATAAAGGTTTCATCCACTCACAAAACTTATTATAATGTTCGTTTTCCTTTGACTTATATTTCTTATTAGGGAAAGGCATAGGTTTTTGCACCCAAGGCTCTCTTTCACTACCATGTTTCTTAGCAACAAAAACTTCTTTAGTGTATTTAGTATTCTTAGTGTGTCTTTCCAGTTCTTCTTCAACTTTTTCTTTATCAGGAGCATCATTTTCCTCATTACCACTTTTAGTTTCAGCATCAGAGACAAATATACTATTAGGATCATTAGCAGGTTCAGAAGGTTCTACAATAGTTTTATGTTTCTTTTTACTTTTCTTAGGAGTAGTACCACTATTTTTAGTTTGTTGAGAATCCTGCTCAATTCTTTTAGGATGCCCCTAGGATATAGAGGATTTCTAGTTCTAATTTCATAAGCATGTTTTTCTTTAGCAGCATTAACTAGCAAGTCTTTTTGTACTCTAATAAGCTGATCAATTTGAGTTTGAACCATTTGAAAATGTTTAACAAGCATTTTAACATCATTAGAGGTTCTTTCCACAATATCCTTCAACTCAACAATAGCTCTAGAGTTTTCCATTAGATGATTTTGCACCCTTTTATTAAAATTATCTTGCTTAACATAAAAAATATCAAATTCTTCTAAGCATTGATCAGGAGGTTTAGAGTAAGGAATATCACCTTCATCAAAATGTTGGAGAGAGTGTACCTCAATAGTGGATGAGTGGGGGATTGGCTTACATAATTCTTCTATAGGAGGTAAATTCTTGACATCTGCAGATTTAATTCCCTTCTCCTTAAGACATTTCTTAGCTTCCTTCATCACTTCATCATTTAGTTCAATAACTCCCCTCTTCTTTGGTTTTGGTGTTGGTGTTGGCTCAGGCACAGTTAACTCAGGTGTAGTTGGATCAGATGAAGTCTAATCTTCATAATTCTTGCTTATTTTAGCCATTAATTCTTTAGCTTCTTTGGGGGTTCTCTTCCTGAAAAAACACAATCAGCACACCTATCTAGGTATGTCCTAGATTCTTCAGTTAGGCCATTATAATATATATCAAGAAGCTCATTTTTAGGTAATGGACATCCAGCCTGTGCATGAATCAAAGCACAAAACCTTGCCCATGATTCGTGCAATATCTCTTTCTCTCCCTATTTAAAATCAAAAAGTTCCTGCAAAATAGCATTTCTAGCACTAGGAGGGAAATATTTCTGAAGGAAGGTACTAATCAAGCAATCAGGGCTATCAATAGATCCAGGAGGTAAATTATTAAACCAAGTTTTAGCTTCTCCTTTCAGTGAAAAAGGGAAAATTTTAGCAACAAAGTAGGTGCGCATCTTAGTATCATCATAAAACAGGCCACTCACGGTAGAAAGCTCAGTCATATGTTCTACAACACTTTCATTCTTAGTCCCACAAAAAGGTTCTTTCTCAACAATGGTTATGTAAGATAAATCAAGAGAGAAATCATAATCCTTATCTTTAATGTTTATGGGAGATGTAGCAAACTTAGCATTAGGAGATAGTTTAGGTCTAACAGTATATTTCTCAAGAAGACTCTTAATAGCACTTTTATCATGAGTGTTTTGACATTCTTTAATAAATTCATCGGTCATCTCTATATAACTGTCTTCAATATCATAGCTCTCTCAAGACTCAGGTGAACTGACAGGTGTAGTAGTATCTTTATTAGGAGTTTTAGTATTTCCAGCTATAGTTCTAGCAATCGTAGCATCTAGGAAAGGACCTAATGAACCACTTTTATCAAGCACAGTAGAAGCAACATCATCAGTATCAGAAGTTTCAGATTCAGCAGTAGTAGCAGTGTGTGTAGCATGTGTATGTGGTGGTGTAAGGAGCTTACTCATAACAGATGGTGAATCAAGAGCAACAAAGGTGTTCAAAACCGTACCTCTCCTTGTAGTGGATGGTAAAATAGGGACATTGCCATCACGAGACTTACCCATGATGGATGAATGGCAGCGAACAATAGTGATTCCAAGTGAACTTGATAAATAGAGCTTTGCTCCCCGGCAACGGCGCCAGAAAATAGTCTTGATGACCCACAAGTATAGGGGGTGTATCGCAGTATTTTCGAGGAAAGTGAAACCCAATTTATTGATTCGACACAAGGGGAGCCAAATAATATTTATAAGCCTTAACAACTGAGTTGTCAATTCAGCTGCACCGGAAAACAATCTTGCTCACAGCATTTTATCAGTAGCAACCGTTTCGTAGTAGCAATAGCAAAGTAATAGCAGTAGTAAAAGTAAAGACAGTGGTAACAATTGCAGTAAATGGTAGGATTAAAGCGCGGTAGGCATAGGGATGGATGGATGGGCGTTGCATGGACAAGACAATTCATATAGCAATCAAGACATAGGGCATTTATAGATAAATAAGATAAAGCATCCAAGTACTAAATAATCATAGGCATGCGTTCCATATATAGTCATACGTGCTCGCAATGAGAACTTGCACAACATCTTTTGTCCTGCCAGCCCGTTTGCAGCGGGGCCTCAAGGGAACTACTAGCAATTAAGGTGCTCCTTTTAATAGAGCACCGGAGCAAAGCATTAATATTCCGTGAACACATGTGATCCTCACATCAAAGCCATCCCCTCCGGTTATCCCGATTATTGTTACTTCGGGGCCTTTGGTTCCGGACAACAATATGTGTATACAACTTGCAGGTAAGACCATAAACAATACTATCATAATGAATCAATAACATGTTCAGATCTAAAATCATGGCACTCGGTCCCTAGTGACAAGCATTAAGCATAACAAGTTGTAACAAAGTCAAAAAGCACTAATAATAGATACTAGGCACCATGCCCTAACAATCTGATGCCATTACATGAACGATCTCATCCAATCCCTATCATCCCCATAGCCTACAGCGGGGGATTACTCACTCATGGATGGGGGAATCATGGATGGTTGATGGAGAAGCGATGGTGATGATGATGGCGACGATCTCCTCCAATTCTCCGTCCCGGCAGGGTGCCAGAACGGAGTTTCTGGTTCTAAATCACGGAATCTGGTAGTGGTGGTGCAGCGAAACTCTTTCTGGAAAAACGTCGAACCTCCCCTGGGTTTTTAGGTCAGGGGGCATCTCATAGGCAAAGAGGGAGGCCGAGGGGGTGACTGAGGCAGCCACACCACCCCTAGGCGCGGCCTGGCCTGGCCCGCGCGGCCAGTTGGTGTGGGCCCCTCGTGGCCCTCCTTCGTCTCGTCTTCTGGCTCTGTGAGTCTTCTGGTGAAATAGGATTTTTGGCATATTTTCCGAGATTTTTCCTGATAGTTGATTTTCTGCACAAAAACTAGACACCAAGGTAATTCTGCTGAAAACAGCGTCAGTCTGTGTTAGTTGTATCCAAATCACACAAGTTTAGAGGAAAAACAATAGCAAAAGTGTTCGGAAAAGTAGATACGTTTTGGACATAACACGGCTATATAGACCGCGTGCCCAGCCGGCTGCATCCACACCCACGCATACCACCAACTCCGGTGAACACCAGACTCCGGCGAAGCCTTTCCCTCTCCCCACCTCCCGTACCATGGGCGAGAGATTCCGCGGCGTTCCAGCGGCGGCGAATGGCTTCGGCCGCCGCACGCTCCAGGCGTGGGAGGCCTGGATCCTCCACGACGCGGGCTACATGGCGCCGCCGGACACCCGGCTCCCCACCGGCTGGAAATCGAGGCCGCGATCGCGGCCATGGAGGACCCTGATCTCGCCGAGGATCCGGGGAACATGCTCTTCTAGGAGCAGTTCTTCGCCAACCGGCGGCTGCAGACGCTCATCCGCCACGAGGGGCCGCCGGATTCACCACCGAAACGCAGCAACATGGCGGGGAGGCGCCGCTGGTGGAGCGCTCCAGGGCGCACGCTCGCCTTGGTGCTCGACCACATCCTCTCCAGCAACACTTCCGCCTCGGCTTCCCCCGCATTACGACGCCGGCGGCAAGGGCCAGGCGCCGTCCTCCGGCCAACTGGCTGCCGAGGAGAATGGGTAGCTCCTCCTCCTCCACAGGCTCGGCCTCCCGCTCCTCCGGGTCTGCGCCGGTCGTCTCGCCGCCTCTATGGCCTGTCAAGCGTGAGCCAGACACGCCTGTCCGCTCGCCGCCAAGGACTAGGCCGCGCGGCATCGTCATCAATGAGCCGCGCGTACTGGCCGCCTCCACCTCCGCCACCCGAAGATGGAGCGGGCAGACTGGGCGGTGCCTGTCGACGAGGATGCCTTTGCCATGAAGATGGCGATGGAGCAATCCCTCCATGACGCCGTCCCCCTGCCGGAGCCTTCGTCGCCGGATATCCTCGCCTGGTCCAGGGCGGACTGGGAGGAGACGGAGCGCCGCCGCGTCCAGCGTCAGCAGGAGCAGGCCGAACGCCAGGTCTGGGCTGGCCGCGAGCTCGCCTACGATGGCTCGCCGCTCGTCGATCTCGACGGCGACGACGACGTCGGCCCCTCCTACCAGCCCTGGAGGTGCGGCGACGACGTCCAGGGTAGCTCCCAGCCGCCGCAGTCGCCGCGACGACGGCAAGGCCGACCCCGGCTACACCTCCTTCTACAACAACTTCGGCATGTAGAAAAGGCGTCTGGCATCGGCATCGGCGGCGGCGAGCTTTTTTTTAAGTTTTTTCAAGTTATTATTTAGTCTACCAGTAGTTTAAATTCGGATGTCCGTTCGAATTCTGTGTAATATATTTGTATTCGCCTTTAATTAATGAAAACCGTCTATATTCGCCCAAAGTTCGTCGAAATTTGTCGGTGTTCCCAGGCCGAAATCTAGTTACGTCCGGTCCAAATTACGTCCAGATTTGAGCATGAGAATGGCCAACGAGTGAAGATGCTCTAAGAGGGCTTCAAAACTTAATATGAGCTTCTTGTTACTTCACATGGCGTGCGCGAGCTGTACTCGTGCGCGTGAGGGGAGGTTGGATAAAGCATCAACGTTTCTTTTTCAATATTCGCATCACGCTTCTAGGGGACGTAAGATGGAGTGAAATTTTAATATTTTTACGCCCGGTGGGATGGATGCCAGTGTGGTAGCGTTTTTGTAATTACGTGATGAATTGTGACACCATGTATTCATCACAACTTGAGTAAAGAAGATGTGCTGATGGTGCATCAAGTAACCATAAGATCAGAGGACATAATGCTGAAGTGGTGGGATCAGGAACTCGTGTTTTCATGTTTCCCCGATCTGCGATCCATGCGGAGGCTGAGGCACGAATCCAGGGACTGACGGCGACGATGAACTAGGGTATGATGAAGGTTGAAATTGAGCCTGAATGTCTGATTGCCAGGTGCCGGTGCAAGCGTTAAACAATCAGGAGTTCGACTGATCGCACGTTGGTGTTGCTTGTTCGTGATGCCAGGATGTTAGCTTCTTTAAATTTCTGTTCGGTTTCGTTTTTTTTTTCGTCGTAGAGTTTGTAATAAAGCTGCCTAAGCAATGGCTGCATTGGGGGCCGATGGACATGCTGGTAGTGGCATGCTATGGCCAGATTTTTTTTTTTTGAACGAGGAGGGGTCTCGAAGGACCCCGATGCTGCCATTATATAACTGTCGGTCGGTACATTTACAAACAGGACCTTGAAAGAAAAGGATAATGAAAGCAGTCCTGTAAATATGCTCACTAGACCCTGATAAGTTTGTGAAAAACGCAATCATGTCCTCCGACCGAACCACCGACGCTGGAGTCTTGCCACCGGCCATCTTCCTCCCGCCGGGGACGCACCACTTGGCTTGAAGAAGACGAGGGGTGCCGGCGCAGGGCTCCCCAAGGGCCTCCATCATGGAGGTAGCAGACACGCCAACGAGGCATGTATAGTCACCGCTCTTGCGGCAGAGGATGCCTGTGGCCAACATGGCCACACGGCGATGAGCTCGAGTTGGCAACAGCCTGTGCAGAGCAACAACACCACCAACCTTCACGCCGCCCCCCTCGCCACCTTGGCCGACCAGGATGATGTTCAGCTTGAAGACATTGAAGTCGCACATGCAGAAGTGCTTATTGAGAAGCTCCGTCTCATCCGGACACATCAGTATCCACCATGGAGACCGGAGCTGGAGCGGAGAAGAACTCCAGCCGGCACCGCACCCAGACACCGAGCTGTACCAGGGGCTTCGCGAACCGCCAGATCCGAGCACCTGCAAGCTACTTCTCCCCACCCCCTCGCCGCCACGGCCGGCCAGGAAGAGGAGGAGTAGCGACAAAGAAAATCCGAACTGGAGGCCGCAGAAGAAGGCCTTATTGCGGAGATCTTCGAGTGAACGGCCGCCACCGATGGTTCAGACCGCCAGAGCGCCGCCGACGACAGACGAACGCCAAGAAATCTCTATGCCCTACTCCAACTACACGGCAAAACGCCAAGCAAACTACATCTAGACCTAGAGACTACACCAGCACCTCTCCTCCGCTGTCTCTAGCCGGCAATGCCGGTGGAGACAGCTCGGGATCGGCCCAGGCGCACAGGGACGACTCTCAAGGAGAAGGGGGTGGGAGAGAGGAGAGGTGGGAGAGAGACTAGTCCATGCTATGGCCAGATGATGTACCGAACCTTGTAAGGGGTGTGGTGGCGGCCGATTTGGCTTTGCTTCACTTTTAATGGAATGCTGTGTTCCATGTCAAATGAAAAAAAAAGTAATCTGATTTTGTCAAGACTTGTTCAAGAATTTGATCATTCATGAACAAGTATCAGACCGTCAAACTCATCCAATTTTCTAATTGGTATACCTGATTATTTTTTGGATCTTGCGGGTATATGTCACTACGGTTTGTGAAAATGCATTTTGCCAACATAAAGCATACGGTTGTTTATGGCACACCCTAACATATATGAATAATGAACCATAAAAATACGGGAAATCTATCTTTAAACTAGTAGGTGGGTTGTAAAACTTGGCGGGCTAACGTTTACCGTTTGATTCGGTGGGATTGATCGTGTGAACGCTTAAGACATAGAGTGTGAACGTGCAAATCAAAGAATCAGATAAAAAATTCAAAATGTTTTGTATTTTGCCCGATGCTAACTCATCGACGACAACTAAGTCTCGGTATCCTAACACCTATACTATCGCATCCTAATTCAAATAGCTCGTAGCTCACATTTAATTAAGTAAACTAAAATATATGGGCAACCGAGGTTTTAAACGAAAAAACTATAAAAGTTATCCACATGAGAAATATGATTGTCCAATTTAGGATCCGCTTTCGCCGTTGAGCTACTCGCAACGAGATCTTCGAAATTAGATCTCATGTTGATATGTTTCGATGAAATTTTTTCAGACTAAAACGTTATCCCATCCTAACACGTGAGTTATCCATGTTATAGTATGTAAATTATGCATCGTATAACATATAAGTTTACTCACCATATAAATATGTTGAATCGAGACGTTCTTACATTTCTCATGTAGGTAATTTTTATAGTTTTTTCTCATCATAAAACCTCAGTTGCACATGTATTTTAGTTACTTAATTAAATGTGAGTTATGAGCTACTTTAATTGGGATGCGGTAGTCTAGGTGTTCGGATACCGAGACTTTGTCGTCGTCAGACTAGTCACAATGGGGAGTATCATATAGTAGTATCATGCATATGATACTAGTATATAATACCATCTCTATAATGCATAGATCATATAGTAGTATCATAGTCTTAGTATATTTATTGTTTTGTACAATTTCAATGCAAAATTGTGTACAAGATTAGTTTTTCTAGTTCTACGTGATATGATACCATATCTACCTATGATACCAACACAACCTCTTTCATCATTAATTAGCATGCCATGTCAGAATTTTGCTAACATGGCATGCATGGTACTACCTATGATACCCCCATTGAGGCTAGTCTAATGAGTTAGCATCGACGGACAATGAAGGTTCGGTACCCTAACACACTTCGAGGCTTCGTCACTCATATGCCCTAGTAGCGACGAAGGGTGATGAAGACGAGCCGCTAGACTACTAGTTGCACATTATGTTTGTTCACTACAACTTAGAGTGGTGGGTAGGGCATAAGAGCCTATTTATTGTGAGATCCAGGCACATGGCTTAATATGATTGATAGGATACCCATATCAACAAGTTGCAACTTCTTTTCCAGAAGCTCATTCGAAAAGAACTCTAAGGTTAAGCGTGCTTGGCCTAGAGCAATTCTAGGATGGGTGATCGACCGAGAAGTGGGTACCGGGTGCGCACGAGTGAGGACAAAGTGCGCAGAAAAGACTAGTGTTGGTCTGTGGGGTCAGTCTAGATATCATATTAAGCTACCAGGAGTGACACCCCCCGGGCCCAGGAGTGGACGTGGTGTTACAAGTGGTATCAGAGCCGACCCTTACGATTACACGGGTGTGTGCGGGTCAGTGACGGGACATGTGGAGTATGGCGCGTGTGACCCGGAGTGGACACGGCATGACACATGTGCCGGCACTGGACACACAGACATGTGCCAAGAGGGAACGTTCCTGGGTTGTGTTTTATCGATGAGGGCATCGATCTTCTAAAGGGTGGGTGTATGTGAGATCCAGGCACATGGCTTAATAGGATTGATAGGATACCCATATCAACAAGTTGCAACTTCTTTTCCGGAAGCTCATTCGAAAAGAACTCTAAAGTTAAGCGTGCTTGACCTAGAGCAATTATAGGATGGGTGACCGACCGGGAAGTGGGTACCGGGCGCGCACGAGTGAGGACAAAGTGCGTAAAAAAGACTAGTGTTCCTTTCGATCGCGTACGCCAATCGCGACGAGGGCGATGAAGTTGAACCACTAGAATAACTTATGTATTCTATTTAGGGGTAAACTTTTTAGTGATGGATAACTTTTATAGATAACTTACATTCTGAAGTATGGATAACTCTCGTGTTACTAGTGGATAATTATTATATGATGTCATAAATATCTTTTTATTTATCTCTGTGGGTAACTTTGTACAATTTCTAGGATAACATTAGTTCTCTTTGTGACCACTATTATTTTTAAGCACTGGTTACCTTCATTTTAGTTAATTACATGTGCAATAGACTTACTTGATTTGGACATGGTAGCCTATGTGTTATGATAGCGAGACTTCGTCGTCATTGACTTAGTGAAAACAGATCCTAAATCGAAAAGTACACATTTGTGTTTTTCGCATGCATACAAAACACAAATACAAAACCTTTCGTAGGTTGGATAACTTACGTATTACTTGTGGGTAACTTATATATATAGCCTGAATAACTTACATGTTACACGTGGGTAACCTTTTGGGTCTGAAAAAGAGTCTTCAAAACATATCAACACGGGATCTACTTTCGAAGACCTTGGCGCGACTAGTTCAATGGTAAAAACAGATTTTAAATCGGATAAACGGTTTGACGTGCAAAACATTTTAAACTTCGTTTTTCTACTAGATTACCATGACATAAACATTTTTGTCTCATCGTTAATTAGCCGTTTAGGGACAAAATCAATTTATCACGGAAACACTTGCCTAGTCCGTGCATAGGCTGTCTGATCCGCCAAAATTTATCATTCCTAGAACGGTTGTTGTGTAGCAACGTCCTAAAACTAACACCATATGTTAGACCGTAGGTTTGAAATGAATCCGGTTTTGAATTATCGAAGCCAACAACAACACAATACAAGGTGCTGAAAGAATAACTTATGGACCATCATGGACAACAAGCAAACAAAGAATGAACAAAAATGATAGCTTGGGCTTCGAGGCCATCGACCGTCGACACAGTCAAAAGATAGGAGAGGATGTTGCGGTGGAAGACACACCATCGTAGAAAAATCTTGCCTTCATCAACTCTCGGCTCGACATAGCCAATGTGCCATCCGTCTCCACCTCCAAAGAAGGCCCCTACCTTCTCGCTCTGGTTCGAGGGCGTCGTACCGTCAATAGGCAGAGTAGCTCCCCCTAGAGCACAAATGCAGACATAGGATGCATCGCCAAGGAAGAGGACACCGAGCGTGAACTCTACAAGTGAGCTACTCGAACAACATCGCTGGCCACACACCGACCACTGACAAGATGCAAGCTTTTGGACAAGAAGACACGGCAAGCGCTGCAACAAGCAAACCAAGGATCAAACACCGCCAGAACACCTCCCAGCAGGCCCAAGACGACGGCTCCAAGAAGGACATGATGCCAGCGTCGTCGCCGCCCAATCCAAGGATCTGGGGTTCACCCGGGCACATGGGAAGGAGGAGAAGGGGATGTACCTCGACATCGCCTCCATGGAGTAAGACAGCGTCTGAAACATCGTCGACGCCGCCACCGCTGGCCAAGGATCTCTCCCAGACAGAGCCCCCAATCCAGCCACCCATCCTAGGCACCAAGTCCGGCGAGGACGCCGAGAACCATAGCCCAAAGGGGTGGGAACACCGCGATGTGGAGTCGCCGTCTTCAGATCTGACACCGGAGGTTAACGGGGGACCTCGGCGCTATGACCTCCATCCACTGGCCCCTCGCCGCCCCGCGCGACTGAGGGGAATGACTAGTAGCACCACCGAGCATCCCCCGCCACCGGGACTGTAACTACCTCGGTGAATTACGCTCCTAGTTACAAGCCTGGATGAGCAGAAATGGTTGAAATAGTACAGTGGGGCCCAAATGCCACTCACAGGTAGACCTTTCGGCCATCCCAACCATTTCCAAACATCGGGACAAGAACAGGCGGCGTAATCGGCAGGCGAAGGGATCAACTACATACACAAATGAGTATGTATGCAAGCCACCATACAATAGTACATCAGAGCCATTCCATCTAAAAAGAAAGGAAATATAGCAACGCCATACGGCAAGATCCAAATATCCTAGATAGATATAATAGTTTAGGATATCTCCTCATACATCAATCAACAGAGTATCGGTGAGCGGAAGACACAATCCGATGCGGATAAGAAGCAAATCGGCATAAGATGCCCCATAAATAAGCGATCCCCACAGATCTCACGGATCCCGTTCGGAATCTCTACACGAATGATCGTTGCCCACATCGTCTGCCTCTTCCACCCAAAGATCCATCTTGCGAGTGTACATTCATCTCAACCAATAATTTATCGTGTGAGACCCTAGGGTACTCAGCAAGTCTTTATGCCTCTAAAGGGGACACAACCTGGGTGACGAATTGCAGCAAAAGATAAACCCTATCAATTCTATAGATATCGCTAACCATCCGCCTAACCGAGATGAGCGGATGTCCGTGAATTAACAACAACATTATAAAGGTAATATTAACAGATCCATCCTCCTCGCCATCGAGGAAGCGGACGAATAACCCCCATCCGCTGGCGGTTTATTATCCATTCCGTGAGTATTGCACTATTTACTAGTCGTACCTAGTCTAGTCAAATTAAAAGCGGTACTTTAGTTATGCTTGTCTATGATCGAAACTGCTCCAAGTCGTCCATAACCGCGGACACGGCTTTCAGAAAGTTTTACCTGCAGGGTGCACAAATAGCAACACACTCGATATGCCTCGGAAAAACCAAATCAAAACCCAACGAGGCGATCACGACAAAGCGATCACAGGATTCAGAAATATTTCAAGGCCACCCATTAAGCTACCATAACGAAGCTGGCCACTACGAGACGGACTCAAGGTTTGTGTGGCCGGTCAGAAACGATCGAACCCGAAAGTGTGGACTGGGCTTGTCGACATAAATAAAACGGGTCACGGACCTAACAAAGATAACAAAAGTACCTCGCACAATTTAAATAAAGCAGTAAAACATGGCATAAGTACAGGATAGTAAATAAAACCTCAAACTAGTTTGTGGCCCCAAGAAATAAGAATGAATCAAGCTCTGGCTCAGAGGGGTTCATAAGCCTCCCGGATGTGGATAGCGCGAATATTCTTAGAATAGGAATCAAGTACTCGGGGTCTTACGGGACACAAGTGAGCCTGAAAAACCAAATAGCGAATATGGCTCACCGATGCCACTTTCATTAGTTATCCCATTACTACTCAGGTTAAGTTGTTTAGGTACCTCGTTATCCATCAGACACTCACATACCCTACACATGCTGTTCTACGACTCGCATGGCTCAAACAACTCCTGTAGTAATGGCTCATGGGATGGAGGAACAAGCTTCGGTGGGGTTTAAAAGTAAAGGCTATGCAATACTTGGGATTCAAATTAATGCAATCGCGACTCAATGATGCAAGAATAAGATAGAGGCAATAGGTACTATATGTATGCAAGCATGTGGTAGTGCTTGTCTGGCAGCTCAGTTGAAGCGAGAGAAGGATCTGGGTGGTACTCCTGGTTCTCTTGGTATATCCCCTGCTCAGCGTCTATTCGAAGAAGAACCAAACAAACAAGGGCCAACATAAATAAAGTGCGCAAGCATATGAATAAAATGCATCAAGCAAACAATCATGCCATGATGAATGATGCACAATTTGCATGGCAATCAAGTAGCATGGCATGGGTGAGGTGTGGGATACAAGAATAAATCATTTTATTGAGTTTTGGCCCCATTTTTAACCTCGTTTTAGTTGCTGTATACTTTATATTTATATGATGCATGCTGCAATTCAAAACAAGGTATGCATAAACAGAAAGGTCTCGTCGAGCTAATCGTTTTAGACATATTATTTGTTAAATTTGGAGCTATAAAACAAAAGTTATTAATTAAATAAGGTAAAAGGGCATTTTATTGTAATTTTAATCAACTTGGAAATTAATGTGTTCAAAATATATTTTGAAGGGCATATTTGAATTCCTCACATTTTTCTGGTTTGAAAACATATATTATATGTTTAATTTGGATTCATATTTCAAAAGATATTATAAAACAGATTTGAATTTGAATTTGAATTAAATCTGAAAAGGTTTGAATTAAAACAGATATTCAGAAAAGCTTTTGTTACACGCACAGAACCAGCCACAGTCGATGACCAGTGGGGCAGTGCTGACTCAATGATGAAATTTGGCGATGGAGGTGGGGTTTTCTCTGGATTTTTCTCACCGAGGGAATCCACCACCGAGGTCGACGTGTGGGCCCAGGTGGGCGGGGAGCCTGGGCCGACCCAGCCAGGGCGTGACACGTGGGCGATCCCAGGCGCGGGGAGGTACTGGTCTGTGATGGTCAGGATCTTCCAGGGGTTCTCACGCAAAATCGCCACGAGGTCGAAGCGGGCTTGAGGCCTTGGGTTTAAGCGGGAAAAAGGGCGAGGCTTCGCGAAAGCGGCCCGGTAATTTCTTCTTTAATGACGAATCGACTCGGCGGCGGATCTGGCGGACTTCCGACGACGATGGCGACGAATCTGCTGGGAGAAACGCGACGCGGTAAAAACGAAAGATGAAGAGGGATCCATAGGCTACAACTTTCGTTCAGGTGGCATCGCCGGAGGAGGGCTACAGCACGCGGGGCACGGCAAGGAACAGAATGGTCAGTCTTGCTGCAGTCTTGCCGCCAGAGCCTTGACAAGCCTTGTATGGCGTTCGGCGGAAGGCGGAGCTCTGATGAGCTAAAAGGGAAGGAGATGTCCGGGAGGAGAGGGCTCACCAATGACCGTCTGGTCTGCATAAACGTGCTCGAGGTGGACCAGATCGTCGAGGAAACAGCAGGCCGGAGTACTCCTGGTGCACACGGACGCGGCGGCGGCGAGGCTTATCCGGCGAGCTTCTGGCGCTACCCCGCGACCTAGGCGTCGAAGAGGAAGCAGGGGTAGGCCCTGGTGCTCCTGGATCGTCTTGGCGTCCACCAGATCAGCGAAGGGCAGAGGGGGTCGTGGCTAGGGTTTAGGAGGAGGGAAGGCCATGGCGGCAAGGGAGGCTGCAAGGAGGGGAAGAAAAGGGAGGGAGAGAGGGACCTGGGCGTCTCCTGGATAGATCTGAGGTGGGGGGTAGATAAGGGAGGAGGGGTGAGCACATGGGGGTGGTGCACTTTTGCAAAAAGGGAGGGGGAGAGTGATCGGGTAGGTGCTTCTCTCTTTCCTTGTTCTTTAGCTAGAGAATGGAAGAGGGAGGACCAGGGGAGGTAAGGGGCACGTGGTGCTGGTGGACCAAGGTGAGAAGGAGGAGAAGAGAGGGTAACCGAGAGGGGAGGGGTAGATGGCATGGGCTCGATCTAGGGTTAGGGTAGGAGGTGGTCTCGGTTTAGCTAGGTAGGGTGGATGGTGATAGAGGGGTAGATAGGTTTTTTTTTCAATTGTATTTGAAATGACTCAAACAAACAAAACCCCATCTACACAAAACAAGAGATAGGGAAGGTGGGGTAAGGGAGAAAAGATTTTTGGTTAAGAAGGAAAGAGACATCTACACATGAAATATAAGCATACCATGATGCTTAACTAAACCAAGTTAGATGCCAAAGGGTGGTGGAGAGGGAGAGATGATGATCCACTCCAAGATTCAAATAAAAACCAAAAACTAGAATGGGGTGGTTCTTGCATGGGCCATGCATAAATAATTATTACCATGCTTATTTTTGTGAAAACAAGATTATTTACATGGCAGTATTCTTTATGCATTTCAAAATGTGGAGTAAGGCCCAAGCAAAAAAATTTAAAGGAAAGTTCCAGATGGAGTAGATGGAGATGATCACATTTGATTATAATTGGGAGTTGCTAGTGTGTATATTCCACTAGATGTTTAGTAGTCCCAAAAATATCCCATCATGATAATAACCCCAAAACAACCCATATGGAAGCTAGGAAAAGGTTCCACTCACAAGGCATGCAAAGGTGGCCAAGTGGCTCTCATATATCAATAATGTGAAAACAACATGATGCTAAGATGAGAGCATGTGGAAAAGAATTGGATCCATCCCAACCCACATGAGCTAGAGGTAAACTCAAATAAAGTGCAAAGCTCATATTTAGTTGGATGGTGGAATTACAAGGTGGTGAAAGAAAAGGTGGTGGAGTGGAATAAAAGATATGCCCCCAACTCAACTTGGGCATTTAAACAATATCTCAAGACCCAAATACAATATCAAGAGGCAAAAACAATTAGCAATGCATATGAGATAAGAACCAAATGGAAAAGGGTTTTATATGATGCTCAAATGCAAGGTGGCATGATGACATGAGCATGATATAATTATGATGCAACAATTATATATTTGAAGTAGCCATTATATTACTATACCAAGTAGCATTGCAATTGTTAGACAATTGGGATGCTACAACTCTCCCCCACTAAACAGGAATCTCGCCCCGAGATTCTAGGAAAAAGAAAACAACACCAGGAGAGGCGGGTGTTCGAACGAAGGTGACCCTCACGTTCCCAAGATGATGAAGAACGGAATGATGCGACCACTACACCATGCAAAACTTGCTAGACTTGTTGCGAGTCTTGCGTTTTGCCTGAGAAACAACGGTTAGAAGAGTTGAAGGATTGTCGTGAGACAAGAAGGATAGGATGGACATAGCTCCGGTTTTCTCAAGAAACATGATAAAGAATAGAACCACTTGTGAAAGAAAAGGAAAAAATGATGTATCATGGATAAAGAAAGACACACCGTTAAGATTAAAGATTTGCCGATACTAGAGAGGATGAGATCTTTATGTCGCCGGAAGACTAGGTTGGAGAGGTTTGAACCACTATGCCAATAGCATCGTATCTTCTCTCGGATTGAGAAATGAAGTTCGGAAACAATATTGCCTTAAAACAATAGAGTCCCTTGATATCAACAGAAAGATTTAGCTAGACATTGTCGGATTAGATTCTTGTTGCGCCGGTAAGAACCAAGGATCACGCAATTGAGGTGCGCGGATATAACTTCTAGAGACGGATATGAAGCCAGATCATGGTGGAATCCCGAGAAGCAAGGAATATGGAGGATCTGGAGTTTATTGTAGAGATACTTATTGCTTTCTTTAACCCTGAGGCTAACGCAATAGATTTGCGGCTGATGGCATCAACCCTAATTGGCTTTACCACAGCAAAAGAATTGATGAAACAAAGAGAGATAGTTTCCTTTCATCTTGTTTGAGGACGTCAAGCACCGGTAGAAAAACGAGGACCGAAAGGAGTTTGCGTTTGTTTCCACCAGATAATTGAAGATTTTTCTCCGTGTAGAAAGGTGAGATCACCAACAAGAGATTTTTGATTACTTTCTTCGAGAGAGCACTCCGGAAAAACAAAGACGGAAGTAAAAGTATCAAGGAATAAAGGCCACTTCTAACTTCCGTGGAATGAGTGAAATCACATTAATTCACCAATTCAATGTACAAGAGCGAATGATAAGAGTAGTGGTATGGTAGCTACTCCATCCCGCACTCAAAGCATTACTCCGCACATGAATAAGAAAACCATGCAACCCAACTACCGAAACAGACTGAAGGTATTGATAAGAAGAGCTCATGGAACTCCGTTAGAAAACAAGGATAGATGCAAACGATTCACGGGATTCAAGATAGATAAAGATGATGATGTTGTCGTCACGTCTGAAGTATCAAGCCACCAGAAAGATATGAAGGAAGATTACGGAGACAACTGCAAGATTCAACAGCTACAGAAAAGATAGCACCAACTTGAACAGAAGGAAAACAAGATCTGGAAGGTCTTCATGGCCTCCGGTGGATTGAGCATAGACGATAGAGCGAGAGGGTTTCAAGAGATTACTTAACGAGACTGGGGTGAAAGAACTCCATGTTCTTCTTGAAATGATTGAGAGAGATTTAGCAGTCTTGAGGAAGTCTTCAGCAGAACGACGATGATAACTTGCCAACAAGGAAAAACTCCGGGTTTGATGGAAGATGGAAGATGGAATTAACAATGGACTTGCTGATTCCAGAATTGAAGCAATGTATTTAGCAGAAGGACGTGGTCGAGATAGGTGACTTCAAGAAGCCAGAATTCACGCTTTGAGAACTTTGCACACATGCAGTGTTCTCGAAGCTTGAGAGAAAGAGACACAGATGATCTTCCATGTCCTTCCATTGATATCGAATAGGCAAGCATATTTACAACATATACCACCATGGATTAACAAGATATTCTCAGAATATCAAGTTCAAAAGACGAGAGAAACGAACAAATGCTCGAACACTTCCTGAGCTCAACGCTCTTAGAAAGATCAATATTAAGAGCACGGGTTCGTGTTGAAGAAGATGCGCTGGAAGAATAGATTATCTGGTCCTTCGGAAGAAAAAGAGATGTCACCTGGTTCACATTGTCGATCGGATCGCCGGTTACAAAGATAAAGAGATCTTGGATAAGAAACGATGATAGCTCATACCTCAAGCAAAGCTATCAGAGACGAAAAGATGCAATTCCCTCGTATCCAGGAGAATTTTGCAGATATGGAGTTCAGAAAGATGTGCAGCATGATGGACAGATGATAGACCGCCGTAGTGCCTTGAGAAACTCCGGATTGCCAAAGATACTTGAATATGCATAGATATGATCACGATGTACTCGAAATCACAGGAGATAACCTTATCCTCCAGATGGTGACGGTTGATAGCATTTTTTTCCATATTCCAATCGACACTTACCATGAGTGGAATATAGCTATGCCGAGAACCAAATTACAATCATCAGCATCAGATCGACACATGTTATGTAATTAGCCCAAGAGAATTGTTGATGAAACGAAACTCCAGGATTAAGCGCCGGTGACAAAGAATGAGTTAGCATGTAGATGCTGATAAAAGGAAGATAGATAATGTTTCCCACACGACTGGAAAGGAGTGTGGAAGCACAGATGTATCAAAGAAAAAATTTCCGCATTTTTCGGCATTAAAATACCAATAGATGCGCAAAATCACTTATCAGATAGAGATTAGCAACCGATGCTTTCACAGAATGTGAAGTTGCTAGAAGGAAGGACACCCTTAAGAAGATGGCACCGGTTAACAAGGAGTCAGATAGATCGCGCCGGTTTTCAAAAGCCTGTCAGTATGGAATGTACCAACAGCTGATAACCAAAGGCAGATTGTGATAACAAATTGGATGCAACAGATAGACAAGGAATTACACACACACACACTTTCTATGGTACTACGGAAACCGAGAACACGTGAATCCTAGTTTGAATTTTTAAGAAGAGGATAGAAAACGTTACACTTCCTTACCAGAAAAGGGGGGTGGGTGGGTAAGAAGAAAAGTGGAACCAGTCCTACTCTCACGTTTTGTTTTTTCCTAGTATACATAGCTACCAAAAATATTTGCTAGACTGACAACGACCATTTGGCTGAGACCCTGAAGGTCGGGATGGCTCTGATACCAATTGTAACTACCTCGGTGAATTACGCTCCTAGTTACAAGCCTGGATGAGCAGAAATGGTTGAAATAGTACGGTGGGGCCCAAATGCCACTCACAGGTAGACCTTTCAGCCGTCCCAACCATTTCCAAACATCGGGACAAGAAGCAGGCGGCGTAATGAAGGGATCAACTACATACACAAATGAGTATGTATGCAAGCCACCATACAATAGTACATCGAGCCATTCCATCTAAAAAGAAAGGAAATATATAGCGCCATACGGCAAGATCCAAATATCCTAGATAGATATAATAGTTTAGGATATCTCCTCATACATCAATCAACAGTATCAGTGAGCGGAAGACACAATCCGAGTACTGATAAGAAGCAAATCTTCATAATATTACCCATAAATAAGAAGATCCATACAGATCTCACGGATCCCGTTCCGGAATCTCTACACGAATGATCGTTGCACATCGTCGTCTCTTCCACCCAGTATCCATCTTGCGAGTGTACTGCTCATCCGAACCAATAATTTATCGTGTGAGACCCTAGAATTTTCGGCAAGTCTTTATGCCTCTAAAGGGACACAACACAGGGTGACGAATTGCAGCAAAAGATAAACCCTAACAATTCTATAGATACTGCTAACCATCCGCCTAACCAGAGATGAAGCGGATGTTCGTGAATTAACAACAGTTATAAAGGTAATATTAACAGATCCATCCTCCTCCTCGCTTACCGACGAGGAAGCGGACGAACAACCCCCCATCCGTTGGCAGTTTTATTATCCATTCCGTGAGTATTGCACTATCTACTAGTCAGGTACCTAGTCTAGTCAAATTAAAAGCGGTACTTTAGTTATGCTTGTCTATGATCGAGAAACTGTGCTCCAAGTCGTCCATAACCGCGGACACGGCTTTCAGAAAGTTTTACCTGGGGGTGCACAAATAACAACACACACTCGATATGCCTCGGAAAAACCAAATCAAAACCCAACGAGGCGATCACGACAAAGCGATCACAGGATTCAGAAATATTTCAGGCCACCCATTAAGCTACCATAGTGAAGCTGGCCGGCTACTGAGACGGACTCAAGGTTTAATGTGGCTTAGTAACGAATGGGAACCGAAAGTGTGGTGGGCTTGTCGTCAATAAAAGGTCATGGACCTAAAGGCAAGACAAAGTTACCTCGCACAATTTAAATAAAGCAGTAAAACATGGCATAAGTACATGATAGTAAATAAAACCTCAAACTAGTTTGTGGCCCCGAGAAATAAGAATGAATCAAGCTCTGGCTCAGGGGGGTTCATAAGCCTCCCGGATGTGGATAGCGCGAATATTCTTGGAACAGGAATCAAGTACTCGGGGTCTTACGGGACACAAGTGAGCCTGAAAATCCAAATAGCGAATATGGCTCACCGATGCCACTTTCATTAGTTATCCCATTACTACTCAGGTTAAGTTGTTTAGGTACCTCGTTATCCATCAGACACTCACATACCCTACACATGCTGTTCTATGACCCGCATGGCTCAAACAACTCCTGTAGTAATGGCTCATGGGATGGAGGAACAAGCTTCGGTGGGGTTTAAAAGTAAAGGCTATGCAATACTTGGGATTCAAATTAATGCAATCACGACTCAATGATGCAAGAATAAGATAGAGGCAATAGGTACTATATGTATGCAAGCATGTGGTAGTGCTTGCCTGGCAGCTCAGTTGAAGCGAGAGAAGGATCTGGGTGGTACTCCTGGTTCTCTTGGTATATCCCCTGCTCAGCGTCTATTCGAAGAAGAACCAAACAAACAAGGGCCAACATAAATAAAGTGCGCAAGCATATGAATAAAATGCATCAAGCAAACAATCATGCCATGATGAATGATGCACAATTTGCATGGCAATCAAGTAGCATGGCATGGGTGAGGTGTGGGATACAAGAATAAATCATTTTATTGAGTTTTGGCCCCATTTTTAACCTCGTTTTAGTTGCTGTATACTTTATATTTATATGATGCATGCTGCAATTCAAAACAAGGTATGCATAAACAGAAAGGTCTCGTCGAGCTAATCGTTTTAGACATATTATTTGTTAAATTTGGAGCTATAAAACAAAAGTTATTAATTAAATAAGGTAAAAGGGCATTTTATTATAATTTTAATCAACTTGGAAATTAATGTGTTCAAAATATATTTTGAAGGGCATATTTGAATTCCTCACATTTTTCTGGTTTGAAAACATATATTATATGTTCAATTTGGATTCATATTTCAAAAGATATTATAAAACAGATTTGAATTTGAATTTGAATTAAATCTGAAAAGGTTTGAATTAAAACAGATATTCAGAAAAGCTTTTGTTACACGCACAGAACCAGCCACAGTCGATGACCAGTGGGGCAGTCTTGACTTCAGTATGATGGTGGCGATGGAGGGGTGGGGGTTTTCTCTGGATTTTTCTCACCGAGGGGAATCCCAGCCACCGAGGCTGACGTGCGGGCCCAGAGGTGGGCGGGGCCACAGCGCGCGCGACCCAGCCAGGGCGTGACACGTGGGCGATCCCAGGCGCGGGAAGGTACTGGTCTGTGATGGTCAGGATCTTCCAGGGGTTCTCGCGCAAAATCGCCATCACGAGGTCGAAAGCTTCGGCCTTGAGCTGGTTTAGGCGGAAAAAGGCAGGGCTTCTCGAAAAACGCAGCCAGCGGCCGTCCATCCCAACCCACATGAGCTAGAGGTAAACTCAAATAAAGTGCAAAGCTCATATTTAGTTGGATGGTGGAATTACAAGGTGGTGAAAGAAAATGTGGTGGAGTGGAATAAAAGATATGCCCCCAACTTAACTTGGGCATTTAAACAATATCTCAAGACCCAAATACAATATCAAGAGGCAAAAACAATTAGCAATGCATATGATATAAGAACCAAATGGAAAAGGGTTTTATATGATACTCAAATGCAAGGTGGCATGATGACATGAGCATGATATAATTATGATGCAACAATTATATATTTGAAGTAGCCATTATATTACTAGACCAAGTAGCATTGCAATTGTTAGACAATTGGGATGCTACCGGGACTGACGCCGCCCTCACCAACCGAGGTCGTCGCCCCGGGAGCTGAGGCTCTCCACCAGAGGAGCAGAGCAGTGAGGTCCTCACCTCCATCGTTCTTGGCAGCCGCGCCCCGAATTTCCGGTGGCGGCAAGGGAGAGGATTGGTGGGGGAGGGGCTGTTGTCGGCTAGGATTAGGTCGCCGCCCATGTCACCCCATAGCGTAGCGACGCGGGGGCGAACCGTTCTGTCCACACCATGTGTTAGTCTGCATTACATCTCTCAAGGATACCTAGAGCCTAGAGTATCATTAGAACATCGCAATTGGCAAACGCTTATACCATTGTGGTGCTACAGTGCATGTCTCGTATCTCCACTTGAAAAAAAAAACTATACTAGTAGATCTGGAATTTTGAAATGTCTTTGAATGCTCCCAAACTCGTTCGTTTCTAGCGAATTGTAGTTTCCCTACTTTCTACTTGTTCCCTCTTGTGCTTGTTCCCAACCTTGTCTCGAGCCGCACCAAAGACCCGGCCATCAGCCATGTCAGTCCTGACCTTGGGCGCCGCCGCTACCTGGCAGGAGGCCGTCGTCCAGGGCCTCCTCTTCATCTTCGCCGCGGGCATGCTCGTTGCCCTGCACTCCCTCCCCCGTCGCGTTGCTCACCGCCTCCGGCGCAGGGCCGGCGGCTCCTCCGCCGCGCAGTCGCGCAGGCACTTCGCGCTGGGCGCCCAGCTCCTCGCCCGCGCGCGTGCCGCTGCACCCAAGCCGCCAGGCCCGCTTGTCCGCGCGGCCGTCGCGGAGGCGGACCGCGCCATCGCGCTCGACCCCCGCGACGCGGCACCGCTGATCCTCAAGGCCCTCGCCCTCGACCTCCAGGGCCACCGCCTCCCCGCGCTCCGCACCCTCGACCTCGCCCTCGCGCCGCCGCTCGCGCGCTCCCTCGAGCCGCGGGAGCGCGGGGACGCGCTCGCCAAGCGCGCCGAGCTCGCGCTAGCGCTCAATCGCCGCCGCCGCCTCGACCAGGCCGCCGCGGATCTCGCCGAGGCAGTCCGCCTTAGCCCCGAGAACCCACGCGCTCATGCTCTGCTTGGCGAGTGCTACGAGAGGAAGGGCCTCACTGCCGAAGCCAGGAAGTCCTTCAAGACCGCGGCGTCCATTGATCCATCTCTGGCTACTGCGCGCGAGGGCCTCCATCGGACAAGCGGGGGCAGCGGAGGCAACGACAGTGACTGATGTAAGCAAAACTTACCTTGAGCTTGTCAATTGCAAAGTATGTTTGGGTGAATCATATCTATGCACCAAAGATTAAAGATCACAGGCTCCACAAACGCAAAGAGAGCAAAATTAGAAGTTGCTTTGGTGTAGACGAAATTGGTTAGAGCATTGGACACTGAAATATTGCAAATGTTTCCCTCTTTCCAGGACCTGTTGTTGGGCGAGCATTTGTAACTACTGTTGTTTATTTTGGGTTGGAGTGAACGATCCCCTTGAAGAACAAAAATGGTAAATGTGTCATGTATAATGCTGTGTGGCTTTGCTCTAGTTTGTTACATTGAAGGTGTGTTACTTACGGTTCACTGTTGTTGGTTAACTGAATATGCTATTTTAGTACAACGGAGATATGATTTATGACTTGACTCTTGACTACGTTGACTATTAGTTGAGGTCAAACATGCCATATCAGGCTATCACCCTCTCCCCCAGCCCTGCAGAATCTACTATAGTCGATGAATACTTGCAAAATCACACCTATTTGCTCCTGATATGTGTTAGTACCCTTCTTTCAAAAGTTATTTTTGCGTTAATTTGACATTCCACGTGGAGATGCTTTGCAACAATCGACAGGTTTGTTGCAGTCATAGTACATTGTTAGATCCTATTTAGATGCACTGCAAAAAACAGATAGAGATGCAACTATCATTATAAGGTATTGATCATGTTTTGACATTTGAGAGCATCTGACCAGCTCAATACATATTTCATTGCTAGTGAAACAACATAACCATGAAAGAGAAAATGGATAAAATAATCAAAGGAAAGAAATGCAAATAGAAGCACACTTCAACACCCAGAAGTTTATATGATAAGCAATTACTGATTTACCGTACTGAATAATGGTGTAACTCTGTAACAATGCAAGAAAGGCTGAAATTATAACTTAATACAAGACGACAGATATAACCCATTTTAATTGACGCATCGGTGGCATGCAACAGATGGCAATCACAACTGCATTTCTATAAATCCATCAGTAGTAGAAAGTAAAAAAACCAGAGCCAGTTCTTGAAGCATCTAAATTCTAAAGTTGTAAATATTTGCGATGTTGCACCTTACCTCAAACACCATAACAATTGCACAATTAAATCTAGGATGATATTGAGATGTTCAGCTGAAGTGTGGAACTTGTGAGGGTGATCATCTGGATATCACTACATTTTGTTCTGTGTATACCCTTGACCTCCTCCTTAATCTATGGATAGTATCGACAGAAAATGAATTTCCTAGGTGAAGCATTAACTTGGATTAGCTGTGGCACCAGACTTCTTATTTGACAAACCTGACCCGTGGTATTTTATTGTGATTGAGATATGTTGTGTTCCATATAATGGTATATTTTGTCTGTTAGAGCTCAGGCAATAATATGTTTATCGTGTATAGAAGACTAGAACAACTATATGAATGATTTGCTACTGTGTACTGTGCAAAGGAGAACTAGCTAAAGATGTCTCTGTAGCACGGTTACTCAGTCCATGTCTACAATTACATTTATAGGACAACACATAGTCGACTGTATATATTTGAGTGTCGCGTTGAGTTCTTGATAGTAATGGATGCCTTTAAGCATTTCTTTGATAAATAATGGAGTGTTTATTTTCTCTTCATATCATTTGTGTTGTTCCAATGGTGTTGCCCTTTGATCCTACTCACATCTATGTTGACATTTTCATTCATCTTATAAAGAGGGAAGAAAATGCATGTGTGAGCTATGTGCCCCTGTTTGCCCTGCTGTGAGAATATCTCCTTCAGCTCAGGTTGCCCCTTGTTTGCACCTTTTTGTACTTGAACCTAGAAGCACGTGCGCGTCTTAATTTGGAAGCTTTGACCATATAGTCTGCCAGGGAGATTATATTCGGGTAGTTACCGCCTTACTGGTCATGTCTTTACGACATGCCGGTGTTCAGCAAGTCGGGAGGCTCATCTCTTTACTATCACGGATTATTGCTTTAACTACTAATTGCAGGCAAATGATAGGTCATGAAACTCACTCCAAAGCTGAGGATAGTCAGAGCTGGAAGAACCAGGACGCATCAGGTTGGTGATCTATTGTTTCTAACGCCAGAGTGTCTGTTCGGTATGGTTTAGCCATTCAGGACTGATGAGGCTCTGGTTTGGGGTTGGTTTGTATGTTTTCGCTTCATGGAAAGATACGAGTTCCAACCCGCACGTCGCTGCCGCACAGCAAACCCTATTCCCCCGCTGCCACCGCGCAGACCAACCTCCTTCAGCGCGCGAATCAGGCCATGACAGTTGCGGATCAACAATGGCGCCCTTGCCATGTCAATGCTGCACGGATGATGCGGGTAGGGAGGAGGTGGTGGCTGGCGGTCGCTCCCGTGGTCGTCCCCACATCCCTGCTCTGACGAGGCGGTCGTGAAGCTAGTGTGGTCCATCGGGGCCAAGCGCCGGGCGGCGCGCCGCTGGACCAACAGGGGTCTACGGCCGCCCCCTCGCTGGTGCCCTATGTCGCAGGCCTGCCCGAAGCGGAGGCGCCGCGAGCTCTTACCCCCTTCCGGCGAGGCATCGTCCTCATCCTCTTCATCGCGCCCCGAGCGGATGCGCAGCGGCAACGAGGAGATGGATCAGCTGTTGCGTGCGCTCGCTAAATCCCAGGCAGACGCGGAGGAGCGGGACCGCCGCTAGCGGGAGAGGTGGAGGCCGCCATCGCCGCGGTGAACTTGGCCCGACGCGCCCAGGAGGTGGAGGCCGAGGCGGCCGCGGGAGAATCTGGAGGCGGCGCCGACGAGGAGATGGAGGCCGGCGTCACGGACGACGAGATGGAGGTGGAGGTCGTCGTCCTCGACGACTAGATGGTCGGCGCAAAGCTTCGGTCTTCACGGAGAGCTCGATTTTGGCCATACGTGGACGCGTCGCGTCCACCGGTGAGCTATCCCCTATTTAAGCTTTTTTATGATTTTGATGTATTTTGTATGAACTGCTCGATCTGCCGACGAACTAGTGCATTCACGCGTTAAATTTCTTGCCAGAGTTTTTAAAATTCGAATTTGCGGGTTGATTTCAGGGGCTCCGATCTGCGCCGATGAACTCGAACATGTACCTGTACTCGCGATTTACAGGCTGGGCGTTTAAGGGCTCCATTAGAGATGCTCTAAATGATACAATTTCTCAAAATTCTATTTTCAAGTTTCTAAAATATTCGAAAAAATTATGAATGTTCACAATATGATTAGCCTCTAAATGATACCATTTCTCAAAACGACTAACACTCGCTGATAGATGACACCGCTAAGCTCCCTCTCCACTGTTCCGACTCGAGGTCCTGTTCATGGCGGGGACACCTCGATCTCTCTTCATGGCTGGACTCGATGGACAACCACTAAGAGCCACGCGTCGCCGTCCGCCTCTCCACCCCACCCCACCTACTATATCCATTTGCGTGTCCCCAAGTTCTCCGCCACTGGCTCGACACATCGAGACCCGAACTAGAGTCTCTCGACATCTGACGCTGGCGATCTTCGAAGATGGAGGCCCCAATGAGCCGTGTGTCGTGGTGGTAACACGCCAAATGCCTAGGGGTAGGCTTAAGTTGGGGCCGAATGGACACTAGAGAATATGGCAAGGGATGATGCAGTGAAGACCGCACATGGAAGAACACTACAAACACAATGATCTACCTAGATTCAGGACCCTTGTGAGGAGGTAAAATCCCTACTCCTGCCTATCTGATATATATGAGCTGCATATGAGAGCTATAATGGTGCTTCTTGAGCTGTATCGTGCTTGTAAGAGGCCTTCTCTGTGTGCCTGAGAGCTAGAGGAAGAAGGAGCTCGTAAGTGAGCTCGGGAGAATGAGCCTCCAATGGGGTGCCCTCGTGTGAGGCTCCCCTGGTGCTCCTTATAAAGGAAAGCCTAGGGGACAAGGTATGCCCACACACACTGTACATAGCATTGTTCATGAGTTGACTACTGGGGTCTTGTCAACTGTTCGTGATGTGACTACTAGGATCTTGTCGCACTATAGCCATGCTGCTACAGTAGCGTATCGTTGCTCTGTCAAAGCATAGGATTATCGTCCTTGGTCCTATCCTCTCGTGTATCCTTCGCATCTCCTAGTCATCGATCTCATCTCCACGTACTTGGCTTGGTCGACATTCTTATCTTCTGTTGAGGATAGCTGGCCTCTTGTACGTGTGCCGGTCTGAGCATAAGGCGTCCCATGACCGGCATAGGGTGATGTAGCGAGCAGGAGGCGGTCCGAAGTGATCGAGATAGAGGATGGCGAGGTCGACGTAGCATCTTGGGGCGTCGACGTAACAACTGGGGAGTGGAGGTAGCGAGGGCATTGGCGAGGTAGCAGTGAAGGAGCCGAGGTGCGTTGGCGATGGAGGAGCTGGTGGTGGTGTGATGTGGACCGGGAAGGGTGCGGTGATGAGGTGGACCTGTCGGGACCGTAGCGACCCAGCTGGTACATGACGAACTCGGTCTGAGCGAGGTGAAGCGAGGTGGGCCGGCTGAGAGTGTCGCGGCCCAGCCAGGACGGGCGATGTCGGCACAACCGGGTTCGGCGAAGTGAGCCGACTGGGAGAGTGGCGGCCCAGCCGGGTTTGTATGCCAGCAGGAAGCCTAGATCCGGTCATCTGGTTCAATGTCGGCCCAGGTAGGGATTGCTCAGGCCGTCTTTGAACTAAGTCGGCCCAGTATGCTTCTTTGCCTCTTTTTTTTTTCTGGAGTTTGTATACTCTGTAATAAGTTAGTTACATAGGTATTTTTGGTATACCTAGGGTCATATCCCTGACAGTAGTCCTCGAGACTACAGGGCACTTATAGAGGCGCGTAGGCTCTTTACTTTAGTCGATGCCGACAAAGTTATGTTGCCTGCATACGCAATGTTTTAGAATCGATTTGCAGGCAGCATGGGCATTACCGAAGTTATATATTGCATACATGGGCTGAATCGAGCGTAATGCCTGCATGGCTATGTCGGTACCATATATTGTCTTCCTGGAAATTTTCTCATCGACGTATTGTATTGCCTGCATTGGCTATGTCGGTGTCATATATTGCCTGTTTGGACTGAATCGACATATAGCCAACTTGGGCATTGTATCATCTACGTATTGCCTGCATAGGCTATGTAGGTATCATATATTGTCTGCCTGGGCATTGTCTCATTGACGTATTGCCTGCATGGGCTCTCTCAGCATCATATATTGCTTGCCTGGGCATTGTCTCATCGACGTATTGCCTGCATGAGCTATCGGTACCGTATATTGCCTGCTTGGGCTAAATCAACATATAGCCAACTTGGGCATTGTCTCATCGACGTATCGACGTATTTCCTGCATGGTCTATATCGGTATCATATATTGCCTGACTAGGCATTGTCTCCTTGACGTATTGTCTGCATGAGCCCTGTCGATATCATATATTGCCTACTTGGGCTGAATTGACATATAGCCAACTTGAGCATTGTCTCATTGATCTATTGCCTGCATGGGTTATGTCGGTATCATATATTGCCTGCCCAGGCATTGTTTATCGACGTATTGCCTGTATGGGCTGATTCGACATATATCATGCTTGGCAAACCGAGATATTTTGTGAGACGGGATACTTGATGAGCCGGCATAATTTTGATGAGCCATCATACTTGGCGAGTCTGACACGTGTGACATTTTGACATACATATCAATGCCATGATACCTAGCGATATGAGATATGAGTGATCCGACGGTAAATGTCAATGTCATGATAAGTGGTGATTTGAGATAAGGATGATGTCTTGATATGTTGGTGAACCAAAATAAACGGTGATTTAGAGATATGATATGATGTGTAGTAACCGGGTAAAACCATTACTAGAAAATCGAATGTTGTTTTTTACTTTATGCATCATTATGATAGCATGCTCATGTCATCATGTCACATTGTACTTGAGCATCCTCATAAATACATGCATATTAATTGTCTAAGACTATTTTCTAAAAGCCTACCTTTGTTTTCTAAATAAGCCCTCTCCATTTCAAATCAAAATCCTAGGTCCGTCCGGATCTTCTATTTATTTAGAACCTATTTGCAAAATAGTTTGTTTTAAAAGAAATAAAATAAATAATAAAAATGTTTTGTTTTCAGGGAGGCAGCTGAAAGCCAGGCCTAAAGGCCTAGCCCGCAGCCACCTACCACCCCGATCGGCCCATCCCAAACCCTAAAAGATCTAAATCCTAACCCTAATCCACACCTACCCCAAACCCTAACATCCCCACACCTACCTCTGTCACCGTCGCACTCACCCGCGCGCGCTGCATACACCTAACACACACACCTGTTCCCAGCGGCACACATACATGCATGCTGCCAGCACTATGCGGTACACCACACCTCGACACACTCCTCACGACCCAACGCCCTGCTACACAAACGCACACGACGCCCCAGCGAACCAACCACCCGACACGCTTTTCGCCCCTACCTCACTCGTCCCGTGCGATCGCAACCCCGCTCGTTCCCGTCCCCAACCTCGATCCCCACCTACCCCATGCCCTCGCCTCCTCCACTCGCTGCTGCACCTGCGAGCTTGCTCAGCCGCCGCCCGGCCGCAGCCTCGCCCCGCTCGCCGCCTGGACCTCATCGTCCTCCTCTTCCCCATCACCCGGAGAGCCGTCGCGCCCTCTCCCCCAGTTCTCCGGCCACCCGCGTGAGCCAGGACCTTGCCGGCCTGGAGGATCTCTAGCACCTCCGACCACCTCGCCTCGCGTGCAGAGCACCGCCTGCCCTCTCTCTGGCTGAACCTCCCTGCGCGACCGCCTCTAGAGAGCTCCCTGAGTGATGTACTCCGCCCTCTCGAGCTCGTCGTCCTCCGTCCCAAGCGCGACCTCGCCGGCGCCACTCCGCCGTGGTTCTCCATCCCGCCGTCCCATGCAAGCGTCGTCTACCTCTCCCTATTCCCACGGTGCTCTCCTCCGCCCCGTCGCCCCTCCAACCTCCTATCCCCATCGCCATATCCGCTGTGCAGATGCTCACCACACCAAGTGCTACCGTTTTCCTCTGCACCGGTGGTTTTGGTGTTTAGTCCTGATACCGGTGTTGTCGGATGCTCTTTTGGTCCCTGTGCTCTAATCCCCAGGCAACGACAAGGTCGACACCAAGAACCAACTGTGTTTCATTTCATCAAGATCTTCTCCGGTACCGAGGACGCGAGAGGCTCGAAGCACCAAGGTCGACACATGGAGATGTACTGGGATGAGCACTCGAAGAACCGCATAATCGCATCGATGCCGATCCAAGTTCTGTCTTCAATGAACAAAGGCAAATCCATAGACCCGATCCTGTAACCCGAAGATCGTCGTCACGGATCGACAAGGTCTCCTTCACGGATCTGATGACCGACACACTGGATGCCAAGACTGCCTACATGGAAAACCGAAGACCCCAATCTCAAATCTGAAGACCGATCCGAACCTCGATCTCGAATCTAAAAAGATCATTTTCATAAAAACTAGCTTCCCCAAGCTTAGACTTTTCCATAGCATTAGCAATAATGGTGTCCAAAGAATTCATACTAACAACATTGCTATTAGGATGCAAATAAAGTTCCATAGGTTTTTTAATTTTCTCTTCAAACACTTCATGTCCTAACTCAAGGTAAATACTATAAAGCTCTCTAATTTTGTTGTTATTTTCCATTAAGCCTAACTAGTGAAAACAAGAAACAAAAAGAAAAAAATGCAGAATCTAAAGGAAATAACTTCGAGCACTCACACACTAGAAACAGTACTAGAAGATAGCTTAGTAGCCAGAAGATGTGAGTACCTTTTACCTTATCTCCCCGGCAATGGCGCCAGAAAATAGCTTGATGTCTACGCACTTCTATTCTTGTAGACAGTTGTTGGGCCTCCAAGTGCAGAGGTTTGTAGAACAACAACAAGTTTCCCTTAAGTGGATCACCCAAGGTTTATCGAACTTAGGGAGAAAGTGGTCAAAGGTATCCCCTCTCAATCAACCCTGCAATTAAGATACAAGAAGTCTCTTGTGTCCCCAACACACCCAATACATTTGTCAGGTGTATAGGTGCACTAGTTCGGCGAAGAGATAGTGAAATATAAGTGGTATGGATAATTATAAGTGGTAACTGATACGTCCAAAACGTATCTACTTTCTCGAACACTTTTGCTATTGTTTTTCTTCTAAACTTGTGTGATTTGGATAGAAATAACACAGACTGACGTTGTTTTCAGCAAATTACCTTGGTGTCTAGTTTTTGTATAGAAAATCAACTATCAGGAAAAATCCCAGAAAATATGCCAAAAATCCTATTTCACCAGAAGATTAACGGAGCCAGAAGACGAGACGGAGGAGGGCCACGAGGGACCCACACCACCTGGCCGCACGGGCCAGGCCAGGCCGCGCCTAGGGGTGGTGTGTGATACGTCTAAAACGTATCTACTTTCCCGAACACTTTTGCTATTGTTTCTCCTCTATACTTGTGTGATTTGGATACAACTAACACGGACTGACGCCGTTTTCAGCAGAATTGCCTTGGTGTCTACTTTTTGTGCGGAAAATCAACTATCAGGAAAAATCCGGGAAAATATGCCAAAAATCCTATTTCACCCGAACACTCCAGGAGCCAGAATACGAGACGGAGAAGAGCCAGGGGGTGGCCACACCACCTGCTGGCGCAGGCCAGGCCAGGGGGTGGTGTGGGACTCCCAGGCACCCCCTCGGTCTCCCTCTTCGCCTATAAGGAGCCTCCTGACCTAAAAACTTCGGGGGGTTCAACGTTTTTCCAGAAGGAGTTCCGCTCCGCCGCCACCACCAGATTCCACGAAACAGCACCAGAAACTCCGTTCTGGCACCCTGTCGGGACGGGGAATTGGAGGAGATCATCGCCATCGCCATCATCACCATCGCTTCTCCATCGACCATCCATGTTTCCCCCATCTATGAGTGAGTAATCCCCCGCTGTAGGCTATGGGGATGGTAGGGATTGGATGAGATTGTTCATGTAATGGCATCAGATTGTGAGGGCATGGTGCCTAGTATCTTTTATTAGTGCTTTATGACTTTGTTGCGACTTGTCGTGCTTAATGCTTGTCACTAGGGCCCGAGTGCCATGATTTCAGATCTGAACATGTTATTGATTCATTATGATAGTATTATTTTTGGTCTTACCTGCAAGTTGTATACACACGTTGTTGTCCGGAACCAAAGGCCCGTAGCGTAAATCAGGATAAGCTGGAGGAATGGCTTTGATGTGAGGATCACATGTGTTCACGAAGTGTTAATGCTTTGCTCGATGCTCTATTAAAGGAGCACCTTAATTGCCGATGGTTCCCTTGAGGCCCTGCTGCAAATGGGCCGCGGGACAAAAGATGTTGTGCAAGTTCTCATTGCGAGCACGTATGACTATATATGGAACACATGCCTAGGATTATCTAGTACTTGGATGCTTTATCTTATTTATCTGCAATTGCCCTATGTTCTGATTGTTATGTGAATTGTCTTGTCCATGCAACGTCCGTCCATCCATCCCTATGCCTACCTTTTCGAATCCTCATTTCTGCGCTATTCTTGCTGTCTTTACTTTACTACTGCTGCTACTTTGCTATTGCTACTACAAAACTGTTGCTACTGATAAACTGCTGTGAGCAAGATTGTTTCCAGGTGCAGCTGAATTGACAACTCAGTTGTTAAGACTTATAAATATTCTTTGGCTCCCCTTGTGTCGAATCAATAAATTGGGTTTCACTTCCCTCGAAAATACGGCGATACACCCCCTATACTTGTGGGTCATCAGTGTGGCCGCCTCGGTCACCCCCTCGGCCTCCCTCTTTGCCTATAAGTTGCCTCTTGACCTAAAATCCAAGGGGATTTGACGTTTTTCCAAAAAGAGTTCCGCTACGCCACCACCACTTGATTCCGGAATTCAGAACCAGAAACTCCGTTCTGGCACCCTGCCGGGACGGGGAATTGGAGGAGATCATCGCCATCATCATCACCATCGCTTCTCCATAGACCATCCATGATTCCCCCATCCATGAGTGAGTAATCCCCTGCTATATGGATGGTAGGGATTGGATGAGATCGTTCATGTAATGGCATCAGATTGTTAGGGCATGGTGCCTAGTATCTATTATTAGTGTTTTTTGACTTTGTTGCAACTTATTATGCTTAATGCTTGTCACTAGGGCCCGAGTGCCATGTTTGCAGATCTGAAAATGTTATTGATTCATTATGATAGTATTGTTTATGGTCTTACCTGCAAGTTGTATACACATATTGTTGTCCGGAACCAAAGGCCCCGAAGTGAAAATAATCGGGATAACCGGAGGGGATGGATTTGATGTGAGGATCACATGTGTTCACAGAGTGTTAATGCTTTGCTCCGGTGCTCTATTAAAAGGAGCACCTTAATTGCCAGTAGTTCCCTTGAGGCCCCGCTGCAAACGGGCTAGCAGGACAAAATATGTTGTGCAAGTTCTCATTGCGAGCACGTATGACTATATATGGAACACATGCCTATGATTATTTAGTACTTGGATGCTTTATCTTATTTATCTGCAAATGCCCGATGTCTTGATTGCCATATGAATTGTCTTGTCCATGCAACGTCCGTCCATCCCTATGCCTACCGCGCGTTAATCCTACTGTTTACTGCAATTGTTACTACTATCTTTACTTTTACTACTATTATTACTTTGCTATTGCTACTACAAAACTGTTACTACTGATAAACTGCTGTGAGCAAGATTATTTCTAGGTGCAACTGAATTGACAACTTAGTTGTTAAGACTTATAAATATTCTTTGGCTCCCCATGTGTCGAATCAATAAATTGGGTTTCACTTCCCTCGAAAATACTGCGATACACCCCCTATACTTGTGGGTCATCAAGACTATTTTCTGGCGTCGTTGCCGGGGAGCATAGATCTATTTATCAAGTTCACTTGGAATCACTATTGTTCGTTGCCCTTCATTCATCATTGGTAAGTCTCGTGATGGAAAGGTTCCTATTTTAGCATGAACTACAAGGAGAGGTACGGTTCTGAACACCTCTGTTGCTCTTGATTCACCATCTGTTATGAGTAAGCACCTTACACCATCACATACACATGCTACACATACTGCTACTACTGTTGAATCTAAAACTTCTGATACTTATGATGCTGCTTCTACTGTGCTTGATAAGAGTGGTTCATTAGGTCCTTTCCTAGATGCTATGATGGCTAGAACTATAGCTGGAAATACTGAAACTCCTAATGAAGACACTACTGCACTTGTCAGTTCACCCGAGTCTAGAGAAAGCTATGATATTTAAGATGGTTATATAGAGATGACCGATGAATTTATTAAAGAATGTCAAAACACTCATGATAAAAGTGATATTAAGAGTCTTCTTGACAAATATACTGTTAGACCTAAATTATCTCTTAATGCTAAATTTGCTACATCTCCCATAAACATTAAATATAAGGATTATGATTTCTCTCTTGATTTATCTTACATAACTATTGTTGAGAAAGAACCTTTTTATGGGAATAAGAATGAAAGTGCGGTACCACATATGGCTGAGCTTTCTACCATGAGTGGTTTATTTTCTGATGATATTAAGATGCGCACCTACTTTGGTGCTAAATTTTCCCTTTTTCACTAAAAGAAGAAGCTAAAACTTGGTTTAATAATTTACCTCCTGGATCTATTGACAACCCTGATTTCTTGATTAGTACCTTCCTTCAGAAATATTTCCCTCCTAGTGCTAGACATGCCATTTTGCAGGAACTTTTTGATTTTAAATAGGGAGAGAAAGAAATATTTCCTAAATCATGGACAAGGTTTTGTGCTTTGATTCATACATAGGCTGGATGTCCATTACCAAAAAATGAGCTTCTTGATATATATTATAATGGACTAACTGAAGAATCTAGGATATACCTAGATAGTTGTGCTGAATGTGTTTTCAGGAATAGAACTCCCAAAGAAGCTGAGGAATTAATGGCTACAATAAGCAAGAATTATGATGATTGGACTCCACCTGAAACAACCACACCTGAGTTAACTGTGCCCGAGCCAACACCAACACCAAAGAAGAGGGGAGTTATTGAACTATATGATGAAGTGATGAAGGAAGCTAAAAAATGTCTTAAGGAGAAGGGAATTAAAGCTGCAGATGTGAAGAATTTACCTCCTATAGAAGAATTATGTAAGCCAATCTCCCACTCATCCACTATTGAGGTACACTCTCTCCAACATTTTGATGAAGGTGATATTCCTTACTCTAAACCTCCTGATC
The DNA here is from genome assembly GCA_023614405.1 of Avena insularis. NCBI lineage: Eukaryota > Viridiplantae > Streptophyta > Magnoliopsida > Poales > Poaceae > Avena > Avena insularis. The sequence continues at coordinate 228,630,243 of CM042694.1, read as the reverse complement.
AATGCTTAGAAGAATTTAATGTTTTTATTGTTAAGCAAGATAATTTTAATAAAAGGGTGCAAAATCATTTAATGGAAAACTCTAGAGTTATTATTGAGTTAAAAGTGAAGGAAATATGCCCTGAGAGGCAATAATAAAGTTGTTATTATTTATTCCTTGTATATGATAGATGTTTATTTTGCATGCTATAATTGTATTGATAGGAAACATCAATACATGTGTGTTTAATAAACAAAAGGGTTCCTAGTTATGCCTCTCTTATAGACTAGCTTGTTGATTAACAAGATGATCAAGGTTTCCTGATCATGGACATTGGATGTTGTTAATAACAAGGTCACAACATTTGTGAAATGATGTGATGAACATTCATCCGAAGTATAGCATTACGATCAAGTCATTATGTTTATATTGCTATAACATCATACAAAGTAGTCTTAGTCCTTAGACCATGAGATCATGTTAATTGCTAACACCGAAAGAGTATCTTGATAAAATCAAACGTCACACCGTAACAGGGTGACCATAAAGGTGGGTTCAGTACTATGAAGGTGTTATGTTGAGGCTCATGGATCAAGAGTGGAATTTGTCAATCCCGATGACGGATAGATATACTCTGGGCCCTCCCGGTGATATCACATTAAGATAGCTTGCAAGCAAGTGATGTGATCACTAGAATGTTATATCACGGGAACGAGAAAAGAGTGCATGTCAGTAACGAGATCAAACTAGGTATTTGGATACCGATGATCGAATCTCGGACATGTATTATATCATGAGAAAAAGGGATTAAATTGTTGACGTTAAAGGTTCTCATGATCATAGAAATCATCATTGAATATGAAGTCGATTATGGATCTCGGTCCGCTTTTATTGATCGAGAGGAGTCTCAATCATATACGCATTATTCGCGAACCGTAGGGTGACACATAAGGGTTGCGGACACCATTTAGGAGCACATATGTTCCGGATAAAAGGTTTGCAAAGTGCAGGAAATGTTTCGATAGAAACAGGAATTGTTCGGAAATTGCGAAAGTGGTTACGCATGTGATATTGAAATGTTGCAAGGGGTTTTATGTGAATGTTTGTTAATTAAAGTAATTAACAAAATTCTGAATAAAATAAATAAAAGAGTTTTATTAATTGAGAGTTGCATTTAATTTGGTGGAAATTAAATACATCTGAGTGGGATTTTGGGTGGAGGCCATGTTTATGTGAGTGGAGGTTCACCACATGAATGAAGGAGGGGAGGAGTCCCCCCTCATGCGCCGGCTATGGGAGGGGAGGGGTCTCCCTCCCTCCTATATAAAGTCCCCCTCTCCCCTCTCACAAAACACACCTCCTTGTGAAGGATCTCTCTCCCCCTCTAGATATTCCACATGGTCTCGGATTAGCGAGATACATGTTCCCGGTGGCCTTGCGTCTGGAAGGAGTTGCTACTTCCTGATTACTGGGCGAGGAGGTGGAGGTTGTCCGATGGCTTGAGCGTGTGTGCGAGGGCGGATCTGCTGCTGATTTGCGGCTCGGACTTCCACACGATCTTGAGATCGGCAAGCGTACGACTACATCAACCACGAGTTCCTACTCGTTAACAAAACTCGTTGTCTTCGAGGGTAAGTTCTCCATGGATGTATGTCCACCCGTTGCTCTGTATCTAGTAGATAGATCTTGGTGTATAGTTCTCATCGTCGGAATTTTTTTGTTTTCTATGCTGCGGACCCAACGGTATCGAGCCTGATCTATGCGTGGGTGCTTTACGGGTAGTACACATATGGTTGATATGTGGACGATGATGATCATGTTATTGCATCTTCTATGTATTTTGGATATTGGTGGCATAGTGGGATGAAGCGGCCCGGACCAACCTTACATGTCATCGTACATGAGACCGGTTCCACGACTGACATGCAACTTGTTTTGCGTAAGTGGCTGGCTGGTGTCTGTCTCTCCTAATATAGTCAATATCTGATTTACAACGAGTTGCTAATAACTTGGTTATCCTCGTTGTGGTTCATGTTCGTAGGTAAGACCGGTTCTATCTCCAAAAGCCCTAAGCCACGTAAAACTTGCAATTGATAAATTAGAGGCGTCTAGTTTAGATCGTTGCTGGGCTAGTGTCTTGATATGGTATTGTTGTAAGTAGATGTATGATAGATACTCTTACAACTCACTTAACGTGTAAGTTCCATAGACCTTGGCCTTACACACAAAGGAATGATAGAGATCATACCACGATGCAAATGATAGAGATCAAATGCATGGACCATATCACCTCACTTCACACATTAGATGTTAGCATCTTATATTGCTAGTTTGGCGCTTTTGGTAGCATTATAAGATGATCCCTCATTTAGATATCAAGATAAAATGTGTTCTTCCTTAAGTATGCACCATTTTGTGGATCGTGTTTTGAGGCATCACGTGATGATCGGGTGTTCTCGACTCTACGCTTTCATACAACGGGTGTAAGACAGTTTTACACACGCGAATACTAAGGTTCTTACTTGACGAGCCTAGCATGTACAGACATGGCCTCGGAACACGGACCGAAAGGTTAAGCATGAGTCATATAGTTGATATGATGCCCATATAGATGCTGCCTTTGAAGCTACAGACTCACGTGATGATGGGACTTGGTGTAGTGGATTTGGTTCATGTAATCACCAAAAGGACACGAGGGATGTCGTTTTGAGTGGGAGTTCATTAGTAATTTGGATTAGTTGAACTCATTCTATCATAAACTTAGTCTAAATATATTTTACAAATTCTGTTGTAGATGGCACCACCGCTTCTAATTTCAATGTGTTCATGGAGAAAGAAGCTTCTGCGAATGGTAGCAACTTCACCAATCGGGCTATTAATTTGAGGATTTTCCTCCTTTGCTACAAAAGAAATATGTGCTAGAGGCGCTAGGCTCCCACCAGCTCTGATGCCTGACGAGAAAAGAACATCTATATAACTCGTTGGGAGGACCACAACTTAGTTCATTGCGGCATCTTGTATGGGCTAGAGCGAACTTCAAAGCGTTTGAAAATGGCAATGCCTTTGATACCATGGGAGAATTGAAAATGATTTTGATACCCATGCTGCCGTGAGAGTTATAATGCTTACGAAAAGTTCTTTAGCTGCATGATGGAAGAACAGCTCCGTTAGTGAGCACGTACTCAAAATGTCTGGATGCGCCCGATAAGCTTGTTTCCTTGGGAATAACAATTCCCATTGACTTAGGCATACATCATGTTCTCCAATCTACGCCACCTAGCTACAAGAGCTTCGTGATGAACTATAATATGCAAGGCATGAAGAAGTCTCTTCGAGCTTCATCGATGCTTAAGGCTGCGAAGTGGAGATTAGGAAAGAACATCAAGTGTTGATGATCAATAAGACCACCGGTTTCAAGAAGGACAAGAAAGGCAAGCGAAGGGAAAGAAGAGGCGGCAAAACTGTTGCCGCTGAAAAAAACCGAGCTGGCCCTAAGTCCGACACCAGTGCTACTATTGCAAGGGGTAGCCATTGGAAGCAATCGCCCCAAGTATTTGGCGGACAAGAAGGCCGACAAGGAAAACAAAAGGTATATGTGATATACATGTTATTGATGTACTTGACTAGTACTAGTAGCACTTGGGTATTTGATACGGGATCGGTTGCTAATATATGTAACTTCGGTTCAGGGCTCGGAACAAGCGACAACTAGCAAGGAATGAGGTCACGATCTTGGTCGGCAATGGATCAAGAGTTGATGTGATCGCCGTCGGAACGCTGCCTCTCCATATGCCGTCGGGATTAGTTATAAACCTGAATAATTGTTATTTGGTGCCTGCACTGAGCATGAACATTGTATCCGAATCATGTTTGATGCAAAGTGGTTATTCGTTTAAGTCTGAAAACAATGGCTGTTCGATTTATATGAATAATATCTTTTATGGTCATGCACCTGTGTTGAATGGTTTATTTCTATTGGATCTCGATAGTAGTATTACGCATATTCATAATGTTGATGGTAAAAGGATTAAACTTGATAATGATATATCTGCATATATGTGGCACTGCCGTCTAGGTCATATTGGCGTTAAACGCATGAAGAAACTCCATTCTGATGGACTTTTGGAATCACTTGATTTTGAATCATTTGATACATGTGAACCATGGCTTATGGGCAAGATGACTAGAACGCCGTTTTCTGGTTCAATGGAACGGGCGACAGATTTATTGGAAATCATACATACTGATGTGTGTGGACCAATGAGTGTGTCGGCGCGAGGTGGATATCGTTATTTTGTTACTTTCACGGATGATTTGAGTAGATACGGGTATATCTATTTGATGAAACATAAGTCTAAAACCTTCGAAAAGTTCAAAGAATTTCAGAATGAAGTGGAAAATCATCGTAACAGAAAGATCAAATTTCTGCGGTCCGACCGTGGAGGAGAGTATCTTAGTTACGAGTTTAGCACACACATGAAAGACTGTGGAATAGTTTCACAACCCACGCCTACCGGAACACCACAACATAATGGTGTGTCAGAACGTCGTAATCGTACTTTATTGGATATGGTTCGATCTATGATGTCTCTGACTGACTTGCCACTATCATTTTGGGGTTATGCACTGGAAACCGCTGCATTCACTTTAAATAGGGCACCATCTAAATCCGTTGAAAAGATACCGTATGAATTATGGTTTGGAAACAAACCTAAACTGTCATTTCTTAAAGTTTGGGGATGCGATGTTTATGTGAAGAAACTTCAACCGGATAAACTCGAACCCAAAGCGGAAAAATGCGTCTTCATAGGATACCCTAAGGAAACAATTGGGTATACCTTCTATCACAGATCCGAGGGCAAGGTTTTTGTTGCCAAGAATGGATCCTTTCTTGAGAAGGAGTTTCTCGCGAAAGGTGTGAGTAGTCAGAAGGTAGAACTCGAAGAGGTTATTGAACCTTCTCTTCATGAAATGGCGAGTAGCACAACACCGGAAGTTGTTTCGGAGTTGACTTCACCTAATGAAGAGAGAGCTAATGATATTGATCATGAAACTCCGAAAGAGGACACTACCGAACCTCGCAGGTCAAGCAGGACACGTGGAGCTCCTGAACTGTACGGCAATCCTGTTATGAATTTCATGATTGATGAAATAGATGACCCTGCGACGTATGAAGAAGCGATGATGAGCCCTGATTCCAACAAATGGCTAGAATCCAAGAAATCCGAGATGGAATCCATGTACGAAAACCAGGTTTGGACCTTGGTGGACTTACCTCACGATCGAAAGGCCGTTGAGAATAAATGGATTTTCAAAAGAAAAACTGATGCTGATGGTAATGTAACCATATATAAGGCCCGACTTGTCGCAAAGGGGTTTCAACAAATTCAAGGAGTTGACTACGATGAGACATTCTCTCCCGTAGCGATGCTTAAGTCGGTTAGGATTATGTTAGTAATTGCTGCATATTTCGATTGTGAAATATGGCAGATGGATGTCAAAACTGCGTTCCTCAATGGTAATATTGAAGAAGAGTTGTATATGATACAACCTAAGGGTTTTGTCGATCCTAAGGATGCTGATAAGGTGTGCAAACTTCAGCGATCCATCTATGGACTGAAGCAAGCATCCCGGAGTTGGAATCTCTGCTTTGATGAGGTGATCAAAGAGTCTGGAGTTGTCCAAACTTATGGAGAGGCTTGTATTTACAAGAAAGTGAGTGGGAGCAATGTGGAATTTCTCATATTATATGTGGATGACATATTATTGATTGGAAATGATATAGATCTTTTAAACAGTGTTAAAAGTTATCTAAACAACAAATTTTCGATGAAGGACCTTGGTGAAGCTTCATATATATTAGGCATTAAAATCTATAGAGATAGATCAAGATGCCTAATTGGGCTATCATGAGTACATACCTTGATAAGATATTAAAGAAGTTTAATATGGACGGAAGTAAGAAGGGGTACTTACCTATGTTGCAAGGCAAGACATTGAGTAAGACTCAAAGTCCGGCTACGGCGGAAGAAAGAGAGATAATGGATAAGATCCCCTATGCCTCATCCATAGGCTCTATAATGTATGCCATGCTATGTACAAGACCAGATGTGGCACATGCTATTAGTTTGACTAGTAGGTACCAATCTGATCCAGGTTCGGAACACTGGATAGCGGTCAAAAATATCCTTAAGTACTTGAGAAGAACTAAGGATATGTTTCTTGTATACGGAGGTGAAGAAGAGCTAGTCGCTAAGTGTTATGTCGATGCTAGCTTTGACACTGATCCGGATGACTCTAATTCTCAATCCGGATACGTATTTCTCTTGAACGGAGCAGCAGTTAGTTGGAGGAGCTCCAAACAACCTGTGGTGGCTGGATCAACGACGGAGGCGGAATATGTTCTTTGCTTGAGCGGCGCAGGAAGCGGTTTGGATGAAGGAGTTCATAACGGAACTAGGTGTGGATCCTAGTGCGTTGGACCCAATGGTGATCTATTGTGACAATAATGGAGCCATAGCCAACGCCAAGGAACCAAGGTCTCACAAGAATTCCAAGCATATTAAGCACCGGTTTCACTCCATCCGCGAGCATGTCAAGGATGGAGATATAAAGATTTGTTAAGTGCACACGGACCTGAATGTAGCAGATCCGTTGACTAAAGTACTCCCTAGGGAAAAACATGATCAACACCAGAACTCCATGGGTGTTAGATTTATCACTATATAAACTAGATTATTGTCTCTAGTGCAAGTGGGAGACTGAAGGAAATATGCCCTGAGAGGCAATAATAAAGTTGTTATTATGTATTCCTTGTATATGATAGATGTTTATTTTGCATGCTATAATTGTATTGATAGGAAACATCATTACATGTGTGTTTAATAAACAAAAGGGTTCCTAGTTATGCCTCTCTTATAGACTAGCTTGTTGATTAACAAGATGATCAAGGTTTCCTGATCATGGACATTGGATGTTGTTAATAACAAGGTCACAACATTTGTGAAATGATGTGATGAACATTCATCCGAAGTATAGCATTACGATCAAGTCATTATGTTTATATTGCTATAATATCATACAAAGTAGTCTTAGTCCTTAGACCATGAGATCATGTTAATTGCTAACACCGGAAGAGTATCTTGATAACATCAAACGTCACACCGTAACAGGGTGACCATAAAGGTGGGTTCAGTACTATGAAGGTGTTATGTTGAGGCTCATGGATCAAGAGTGGAATTTTTCAATCCCGATGACGGATAGATATACTCTGGGCCCTCTCGGTGATATCACATTAAGATAGCTTGCAAGCAAGTGATGTGATCACTAGAATGTTATATCACGGAAAAGAGAAAAGAGTGCATGTCGATGCGAGATCAAACTAGGTATTTGGATACCGATGATCGAATCTCGGACATGTATTATATCATGAGACAAAGGGATTAAATTGCTGACGTTAAAGGTTCTCACGATCACAGAAGTCATCGTTGAATATGCAGGAGTTAGTATGGATCTCCAGGTCCCGCTTCTGATTATTGATCTGAGAGGAGTCTCAATCATGTCTGCATTATTCTCGAACCATAGGGTGACACACTTAAGGGTTGCCGGACACCATTTAGGAGCACATATGTTCCAGACAAAAGGTTTGCAAAGCGCAGGAAATGTTTCGATAGAAAGCGAATTGTTCGATAGAAACAGAATTATTCGGGTGAAATTGCAGAAAGTGGTTCTGCATGTGATATTGAAATGTTGCAAGGGGTTTTATGTGAATGTTTGTTAATTAAAGTAATTAACAAAATTCTGAATAAAATAAATAAAAGAGTTTTATTAATTGAGAGTTGCATTTAATTTGGTGGAAATTAAATACATGTGAGTGGGATTTTGGGTGGAGGCCATGTTTATGTGAGTGGAGGTTCACCACATGAATGAAGGAGGGGAGGAGTCTCCCCCTCATGCGCCGGCTATGGGATGGGAGGGGTCTCCCTCCCTCCTATATAAAGCGCCCCTCTCCCCTCTCACAAAACACACCTCCTCGTGAAGGATCTCTCTCCCACTCTAGATATTCCCCATGGTCTCGGATTAGCGAGATACATGTTCCCGGTGGCCTTGCGTCTGGAAGGAGTTGCTGCTTCACTGATTATTTGGGCGAGGAGGTGGAGGTTGTCCGGTGGCTTGAGCGTGTGTGCGAGGGCGGATCTGCTGCTGATTTGCGGCGCTCGGACTTCCACACGATCTTGAGATCGGCAAGCGTACGACTACATCAACCACGAGTTCCTACTCGTTAACAAAACTCGTTGTCTTCGAGGGTAAGTTCTCCATGGATGTATGTCCACCCGTTGCTCTGTATCTAGTAGATAGATCTTGGCGTATAGTTCTCATCGTAGGAATTTTTTTGTTTTCTATGCTGCGGACCCAACAAAAAGATATTGTGGAAAGAACATCTAATGACGTTAAAATTCTTGTTAAACATTTTCAAATGGTTCAAACTCAAATTGATCAGCTTATTAAAGTACAAAAGGACTTGCTAGTTAATGTTGCTAAAGAAAAACATGCTTATGAAATTAGAACTAGAAGTGGTGCTGCTAACCAGGATCCTCTATATCCTGAGGGACATCCTAAAAGAATTGAGCAAGATTCTCAATGAATTGAAAATAGTGGTACTTCTCCTAAGAAAATGAAAAAGAAACATAAAACTATTGTAGAGTCTTCCGAACCTGCTAAAGATCCTAATAGTATATATGTCTCTGATGCTGAAACCAAAAGTGGTAATGAGGAAAACGATGCTCCTGGTAAATAAAAAGTTGAAGAAGAACCTGAAAGACACACTAAGAATGATAAATACACTAAAGAGGATTTTGTTGCTAAGAAACATGGTAGTGAAAGAGAGCCTTGGGTCCAAAAACCTATGCATTTCCCTGATAAGAAACACAAGTCAAAGGAAGATGAACACTATAATAAGTTTTGTGAGTGGATGAAACCTTTATTTTTGCAAATACCTTTGACTGATGCTATTAAATTGCCTCCTTATTCAAAATATATGAAGGATATTGTCTCTAATAAAAGGAAGATCCCTAATGAAGAAATTTCTATTATGGTTGCTAATTATTCCTTTAATGGTAAGGTTCCAAAGAAACTTGGAGACCCAGGGATTCCAACTATTCCATGCTCTATTAAAAATAGTTATGTTAGAACTGCTTTGTGTGATTTGGGAGCAGGAGTTAGTGCTATGCATTTTTGCCTCTATAAGAGACTTCAATTGGAAAAACTAATACCAACTGATATATCTTTGCAAATGGCTGATAAATCTACTACTATTCCTGTTGGTATATGTGAGGATGTACTTGTTAAAGTTGCTCATAATTGCTTGATATTAACTGGCTTTGTTGTGCTTGAAATGCCTGAAGATGACAATATGTCTATTATTCTTGGGAGACCTTTTCTTAATACTGCAGGAGCTGTTATTAATTGCAATCAAGGAAAGGTGACTTTTAATGTTAATGACAAGGAGCATACTGTCCATTTCCCCAAGAAGATTGATATGACTTATGGTTTAAATTCAATTGAACATGTTGAGGGCATCCAAGTTGGAGAAATATATTGTCTCATACCACGAGAAAAATATGAAACTATTATGATCGGGACAATTGCTATCAAGGTTGAGGTAACATAATCATTAGTGGAATACAAAGTTTTGTTTCATATAAAGTTTTTTGGTAACAAGACCTGATCAACCTTGTTAATAAAGGGATTTTAATGAACAAAACAATGTTTTCACCATGATTATCTTTGTTTACTTTTAGTTTATCCATTTTAGATTTTGCTTTCACTTAGTTCACTTTTCTATTGCTAGTTGCTTGCATATTAGAGTGTCTTAGAACTTCTGAAGTTTTAGCTTTGTTTTGTTTTTGCATCATTCCAAAGTCATCTTTCTGTCAGAAAGTCATTCATCAATACCTGAAAATTGCTAAAAAATAAAGTGTCTCGAAAAATTCTAGAAAATTCATATTAAATTTTTACGTGAAAAAAGGGGCAGAGAAGTGCCTGGAGAGTACCAGGGGGGCCCACCAGGCAGGCACACCACCTGGTGGCGCGACCATCCCAGGGGCGCGCCTAGTCATGCTGTGGGCCACCCTGGCCCTCCACTCACTCTCTCACTTGTCACTGCCTTCTCTCTCCCGAGAAAACATCAGTTCATTGCTCGAAATCGCGTTCTTGCTGTTCTTGTCCACGAGTTTTTGATCTCGTTGCTCAGCCCATATTTGCTGCTGAAATTTGGAGCATTTGTTCTCCGGTATGTGACTCCTCCGCTTGTCCAAGTAGATTTGTGTTTAGTGGTTTATATCTTGAGTATTTTGCTGCTGTAGGTGACATGTTATGTAAGCTTGTAAGCTTGTTCAATGCTTAGAAATATTGTTTTGATGCATGCTTAGGCCTCTTACAAGTCCCTATGAGTATTTCCCGTTATTATGTATTCACTTTGCAATCACTTGTATAATGGATGTTTAAATTTCAGAATATCAAAGATGAACAACCACACTTTTGGAGAAATATTTGAGAGGGACACACCCAGGAGGGCAAGACCTTCAAGATCAGCCTCTCAGTTTAGGCCTTCATATAATGAAGATCTTATTGCACCACGCTTTGGAAATGAAGGAGATGAGGGAGATGCTCACCCATCTACCTTCCCTTCTTTTACCTTTTTGCAAGCTGCATGGATCCTCAATGATTTCTTACTACTGGTTCAGAGGGTTGGTCTGACCACTTACATGGAAGATGAGAGTGAGCAATATGCTATGCTCACCAAAACTTTCGTTGAGAGTTTCGTTTTCACTAACACCCCTTATCAGTCAATTGTTTCGTTCAAGATTTATAATATGCCTATTACCATGCCATTGGAAAGATTTTGCAGCATTGTAGGCATAGGCATGACTGGGATAGTGAAGAAGATCCAAGGTCGACCCGCTGATTTGCTGGAGCTCTACCGTAGTGTGACAAATGACGATGACCGCGCGGCTCAGCATGGGAAGATAAGGAACATTCAACTCCTAGCTCTTAGATATTTTGCTTATTATCTTGCCACTAGCATTCTTGGTAGAGAGAACACTAGTAACATTTCTAATTATCATTTAGCCTTCCTCGTTGCTTCACTTAATAATGATACCAAGTATAATCTTGGCTCTCTCATTGCTCGCCGCCTAGCCGCTAGAGGACCTATTTATGGGGGAATTATTGCCTCACGCATGGTTGATTCTTTAGAACTTTCTGTGGATCCTAATGATACCGTGTTGACACCACAAAGGCTTGATCTCGCTGCTATGAAAACGCATCAATTTGTCACTACTGACTCTAGTACGGAGAGTTTAGTATACATGATGTTGTTTACTGACGGAGACGAGAGGGAAATTCCTTTGCCACAATCCACTTTGTTCAGTATTTACAGGAGGCCATGGTCGCGTTCCAAGGAGGAGGTGGACGAGCAGCTCCACTTGCTTGGTTTCCACAGGCAACACCAGGGGGATGTGCCCTCTTACGACTATTATGCGCACTACACTGGGGCGTCCTCGAGCTCGTATCAGGACAAGGGCACCTCCTCGCCGTACTACGGAGGCACTCCATCTTGGCCAGCTTGGGATTGATACCCACTTAGGCCAAAAGCCTAAGCTTGGGGGGAGGTACACCGACACCACACTCATCTCCATACCATGTTTAGTCGGTACTTTGTATATCCATGTTTCGCTTTCTTTTGTTTTCCAAAACACAAAAAGACCAAAAATATTTTTGTTGTTTCTCTTTGTTTGCTTCTTTGTCTTTCTAGCCTTGGTTTGCTTCTTCCTTTTTGCTTTGTTTTGATTATTCAAAAAACCCAAAAAGATTTCGCTTTGCTTGTTCTTCCTTTTGGTTCTTGCCTTTAAAAATCGAAAACCCAAAAATATTTGTTGTTCTTCTTTGGTTTTGTGAAGTTCGTTGCAGGGTTCAGCAGTCCTCAGTGGAGTTGGGTTTCATGTTATTATTCAAGCCACACAAGTGAAGTGCAATAATGAGGATCAATGACAACTTGAGGTGTGGTAAGAGGCTGGTAACGAACTCTATTTGTTTTCATTTTTGTACATATACTCATCATTGTGGGCATGCTTAGTCTATTCATGTAAGGTGTATGTTATTTATGGATGCTTAGTAGTTCTTGCTTTCTTATGATTACCTCCAGCTTGCTAATGGTTTGTAGCATGTCATATGAATGTTTGCTTGCATTGCTCTATTGATAGCTTGGTATGACACTGTGGTATCCTCCTCTAAATGTTTCACTTGAATTGACTTGGCACATGCTCACGCATGCATATGACTGAAACAATAATCAGTTAAGCCTCGATGAATTATTTTGCCTCAGGGGTCTTGAATCACTTTCATGCTAGGATTAGTCCTGTTTTGTTGCAAGCATGATTATGACAGTTATTGCTCTCTCGTTTGTCGCTCCCTTACTATTGCTAGCCTTCACTTGCACTGAGTATGAGCTCTACTCGTGTTTCCAACCCCCAAAACCAATATTGCCAAAAGTGTCCACCATACCTACCTATTAGCATCATTTGCTTTTCCGTGCATATTCAGTATGCCTTGTTTTCTTCTGAACAAAATGTTTGCTTGTTATGAGAAAGTTAGTTAGTAAGGCTCTCACGAACTTGATGGCACACTTTATTTCTTGCGCTTAATAAACCTGAACCATTGTGACTGTCCATGAAAGTTATATGCTTGCAAATTATAGGCTGGGGATTAGCAGAACCGTGCTGTCACGGGGAATGCTTTCAACACCTATAAATATATACCCAGTTGATATCATGCTCTTTTGTTTACGGATGTCGTCGGTGTGAAATAAAAGGGGAGCTTGTAAGTCCATGGAGTTATGTATGTGTGTTAGAGAAATGCTTGGGCGGCTAGTCTAATCCATGCCTAATCATGGTGGAAACCTGCAGCGTAACCATAATGAGCAATCTATGAAGCATTCTTCTTATATAAAAAAAGAGATAGAGATTGAGAAAAGAAAAGAAAGAGATGAGAAAAGAGGAAAGAGAGAAAAAACACCATTTTCCCATGGTAAATAAGAAGATTGCTGAGATGCTTGTTGTCTGCTTGCCTTGCCATTTTGATATGGGGATTCTTCTGTATCATCGGGCAAGGGGTACCCCGTTGGCGGTTCTCTATGATACGCATGTATTTACTATGACAAGAAATTACCTGTAACTAAAGTTGAGTAGCATGGGGAGCGACCCTCGTACTCAAGGGACATGAGATTTCCAGTTTATGGTCTGTCAAGCATATAACTCGTATTGGACCTCACTTTCACCTTAACCATTTAAAGATGCTTATGATAGGGGCAATGAGAGCTCAAAGCTAATGAGTACCATACTTTCAGCATTTGGAAGCCTTTTAGACTTTTCAAAACCTTTTCATTCCTTTGTTGAGTCACCACCTATTCTATGAGCACTTTCTTGAGAGCATAGTTGTCATTCTTAGTGTAATATGCTTGTCTCAAAATTTGGATTAATTGTGTCATGACTTTGATGCTTGTATCTTTGATATCTTTACTTCTAGTCTTCACTTGAACTTTAGAGGTGCCTTGGCATGTGTGCTCTACAATCAAAGGCAAGCGAGATACCACTCTATCATACCTTTTTATGAGCATTGCAATGTTGCTTATGTTTATGCTTCATGCTATTTATTATTTTTGAGTTGGAATCTCTTCATAGCTTGCAATGACTATTAAGTAAACTTATTTGCATACTCTTTATTATGAATTGCCTAAGTAGTTGATCATATGCTGAGAATATATACATCATATGAAGCAAATGTGTTCATGAAAGTTTCTTTTATCGCACTCAGTTTTCAACTGAATTGCTTGAGGACAAGCAACAAGCTAAGCTTGGGGGGAGTTGATACGTCCAAAACGTATCTAGTTTCCCGAACACTTTTGCTATTGTTTTTCCTCTAAACTTGTGTGATTTGGATAGAACTAACACGGACTGACATTGTTTTCAGCAGAATTACCTTGGTGTCTAGTTTTTATGCAGGAAATCAACTATCAGGAAAAATCCTGGAAAATATGCCAAAAATCCTATTTCACCAGAAGATTCACGGAGCCAGAAGACGAGATGGAGGAGGGCCACGAGGGGCCCACACCACCAGCCTTGGGCCAGGCAGGCGCCGCCTGGGGGTGGTGTGGCCGCCTCGGTCACCCCCTCGGCCTCCCTCTTCGCCTATAAGTTGCCTCTTGACCTAAAAACCAAGGGGGTTTGATGTTTTTCCAAAAAGAGTTCTGCTACGCCACCACCACTAGACTCCGTAATTCAGAACCAGAAACTCTATTCTGGCACCCTGCCGGGACGGGGAATTGGAGGAGATCATCACCATCATCATCACCATCGCTTCTCCACCGACCATCCATGATTCCCCCATCCATGAGTGAGTAATCCCCCGCTGTAGGCTATGGGGATGGTAGGGATTGGATGAGATCGTTCATGTAATGGCATCAGATTGTTAGGGCATGGTACCTAGTATCTATTATTAGTGCTTTTTGACTTTGTTGCAACTTGTTATGCTTAATGCTTGTCACTAGGGCCCGAGTGCCATGTTTGCAGATCTGAAAATGTTATTGATTCATTATGATAGTATTGTTTATGGTCTTACCTGCAAGTTGTATACACATATTGTTGTCCGGAACCAAAGGCCCCGAAGTGAAAATAATCGGGATAACCGGAGGGGATGGATTTGATGTGAGGATCACATGTGTTCACAGAGTGTTAATGCTTTGCTCCGGTGCTCTATTAAAAGGAGCACCTTAATTGCCAGTAGTTCCCTTGAGGCCCCGCTGCAAACGGGCTAGCAGGACAAAATATGTTATGCAAGTTCTCATTGCGAGCACGTATGACTATATATGGAACACATGCCTATGATTATTTAGTACTTGGATGCTTTATCTTATTTATCTGCAAATGCCCGATGTCTTGATTGCCATATGAATTGTCTTGTCCATGCAACGTCCGTCCATCCATCCCTATGCCTACCGCGCGTTAATCCTACTGTTTACTGCAATTGTTACTACTATCTTTACTTTTACTACTATTATTACTTTGCTATTGCTACTACAAAACTGTTACTACTGATAAACTGCTGTGAGCAAGATTGTTTCCAGGTGCAGCTGAATTGACAACTCAGTTGTTAAGACTTATAAATATTCTTTGGCTCTCCTTGTGTCGAATCAATAAATTGGGTTTCACTTCCCTCGAAAATACTGCGATACACCCCCTATACTTGTGGGTCATCACTAATGGTGCCAGAAAATAGCTTGATGGCGTGGAAGAGACTAAAGGCAAACTGAAATAAAGATGGCAGCAAGCAAACATGTAGCATATCTAGTTGCAAACAGTGTTTCAATGCTTAGAAACAAGGCCTAGGGATCATACTTTCGCTAGTGAACACTCTCATATAAATATCTTCTATTTATGATACTACCCTGAACTACTCTCCGGTTGGACACTCTAATCCATTGTAGGGCTATAACATCACTCCTCAAAGTGCCACCACGGTGTGCACGCTGTCACTTTCACACACGTGGGGAGAGCAGAGATCTATTAAATCAGTTGAGTAGCAAGGTAGATCTACTTGATTACAAAGCTCGTGTTCACAATATGATCATGCATAGAGAGAGATGAACACATAGCTACCGATAGAACCCTTAACCTCGAGGAAGAACTACTCCCTCATCATCATGGGAATCAGCAACAACGATGGAGATGGTGGTGGAGATCGATGGAGATGGATCCGGGGGCACTTCCCCGTCCCGGCAGGGTACCGGAACAGAGACTTTCTGTCCCCTGAATCTCCTCTTCGGTGGCGGCAGCGCTGCGGAACTTTTCATGGCTGGAGGCTGGATTCTTTAGGGTTATTACATCGGGAGGCTTTTTATAGGCAAAGAGGCAAGGTCGGTGGGTACCCGAGGGGCCCACACCACCTGGTGGCGTGACCAGGGGGACCCACGCCACCCTATGGTGTGGCTAGCCCCTGGCCCCTCTCCGTCTTGTCTTCTTGCTCCATGAGTCTTCCGGTAAAATATCGACTTTGGCTTTTGTCCCGTCCAATTCCAAGAATATTCATTTTCTGACTTTTCTGGAACCAAAAATAGCAGAAAATAGGCAACTGGCACTGTGGCATCTTGTTAATAGGTTAGTCCCAGAAAGTGTATAAAAATACTCTAAAGTATCGACAAAACATAAGAAAGTAGATATAAACCAAACATGGAACATCAAAAATTATAGATACGTTTACAATGTATCAACATCCCCAAGCTTAACTCCTGCTCGTCCTCGAGTAAGTAAGTGATATAAAAGTATATTTTTTGAGGTGACATGCACCATCATAATCTTGATCAAAGTATTTATAGAACATTGATAGCTGGGATCATAGTACTTTAACATAGCATGAAAGAGTTCTAACAATAAGACATAGCAACTATGTTGTAACTTGAAAAGGTACAAACAAAAGATTCATGAATAACAATGCATTGAAAGACGTTTGTTTGTTTCACATATAGAAAACATAGCATAGTGGCATTTAGCTTGTCCCTCATGGAGTAGCAAAACATAAATGCATGGGACACCTTAAGTTCATAAGGGTGACAAGATACAAATAGTTCAAGAACAAGCAATATCAACATTATGAATCAATCAACAAGTTTTGGGACAATGCACATTAAACTAAGAATGGCCACTATGCTCTCTTAATAGGTGCATAAAGATAGAAGATGGAGACTCAACATAAAAGTAAAAGAAAGGCCTTCATAGAAGGAAGCAGGGATTCAAGTCTCATAAAGAGCTTCCAAAAATTATGGTACTTATTAGCTTTTAGCTCTCATTGCCCCTATCATAAGCATCTTTAGGTGATTAAGGTTAAAGTAACACAACTAAGAGGATATGCTTGACAAGTTATAAGTTGAAATCTCATGCCCCTTGCTTACGAGTACCAAACCTCATGCTACTCAACTTCAGTCACAAGTAAGCTCTTATCATTGTAAGTACACATGTATCATAGAGAATCGCCAACGGGGTACCCCTTGCCCCATGACACATGAGCTATCCCATATCAAAATGACAAGGCAATAGACAATGAGCATCTCAACGATCTTTTTATTTGCTATTTGCATAGGTTTTTATTGAGGATGCTTCATAGAATGCTCATTATGGTTATGCTGCAAGTTTCCACCATGATTAGGCATGGCTTAGGCTAGCGGCCCAGACGTTTCTCTAACACACATACAAACTCCATGACCTTACAAGTTCCCCTTTTATTTCACACCGTCGAGATCCATAAGCAAAAGAATCATGATATCAACGGAATAATAAGTGAAATGTTGAAAGCATTCCCCATGATACATGGTTCTGCTAACTTCAACGTATAAAGTGCAAGCATATACGCAACAAAGATGGATACAATGGTTCAAGATTATTAAGTGCAAGAAAGTAAAGTGTGCCATCAAGTTTGTGAGAGCTTTAATCACTAGTTTTCTCATAACAAGTTTAATTCGGAAGGTAGATAAAAACATGAATATACTTGGAATAGCAAATGCTAATAGGTAGGTATGGTGGACTATTTGGAATAACTTGGTTTTATTTGGAGTTGTATGCATGAGTAGATCTCATACTTGGTTATGGAGGCTAGCAAAAGACTGGGAGCGACCAACTAAGAGAGCAATAATGGCCATAATCATGCAAAGCGACAAAACATTATTAATTAAAGCATAAAGTGATATTAAAAGTCGAAAACTAAAGGATCATAGAGGCTATGGTGACTTGGTATAGTCTTAACATGGCGTGAGCATGCGCCAAGTCAACCCAAATAAAGCATCAAAGGAGAATACCACAATACTATGCTTTAATATGCTAAAACAACACATCATTCTTTAAAGGAACATTAAGAAATCTCAATTGCTTATAACATGTCATGGTACAACAAAAATCACTAAGGATAAAGCCAAAACAATATCAAGCATGACATGACAAAGCATAGACCACAGTAAAAAACAAGCTCCTTTTATACCACTTAAGCATGAACTTTCCTACTCTTTTCCAACACCAATCGACTTATTTGAAACAACTCACAAAGATAATAATCTATAAATATCAGTGAGCTTGTCTCACAAATCCACAAATAAGAACTAAAAAGTTCTAAGCTGAAAGCACAAGAAAACTAAGGCTAAACACAGTGCTAGCAAAAGAGAACACTCACAGAACAATAAGAATGAAAACTAGAGTGTTCTAGGCAATGAAAACGGAGTGTGTCTCTCTCCAAAAGAAGTGTGTTGGGATCCAACCAACTTATTTAAGCAAACCAAACAAAATAAAACTAAAAAGAAAAACAAAGACGCTCCAAGAACAACACAATAGTGCATGAAACAATAAAAACGAAGTGTCTAGAAAGACCTTAGATTTTTATTGATGAAGAAGGGGATGCCTTGGGCATCCCCAAGCTTTGAAGTTTGTACCTCTTGAATATTTCTTGGGGTGACACGGGCTGGCATCCCTAAGCTTGAGCTTTTGTCTATTCTTCATCTTATTACATCATTCTTTCCCTACACCTGAAAATTTCCTTCATACAAAACTTCACACAATCTTCATTAGCAACATTAGTGCACTCAAAGATAATAAACCTTTGGGGTTTAGTTTTAAAACATAAAAACTTTCATTTAAAACACAAGCTACTGCAGAAATTCCCTCAGAAAGCTCAATTCACCAAAAAGAACCCAAAAACAAATCGATAAAGAGGCAAATGCAAATAATGGCAGAAATCTGTCAAAACTGACCAGCAGGTGAAAACCGATTTTTTCGAAGACCTTCTATTGCTCAAATCAAAAAGTTTTGAACTAATGTAAGTTAGATATCAACCTGGGGGAATAATTCAGAAAGTTATAACTCAATCCGACATACAGAGATTTTTCACGAATTTTTAGAGTGAAGCACAAAAATCTGTTTTGGGACAGCACTTCCCCAAATCTTACTTCCCTCTCATTAGAGGTTATTCTTGGCAAAAAATCAAATAAAAAGGATAATGAGAGGTTATTACAGAAGTAATAACTTCCAAGACTCAAGAAAACTATTGGGTTATCTCCCAAGAAGTACTTTTCTTTAACGCCTTTAAGTTAGGCATGATAGTTTGAGAAGATGCTCACATAAGAAATATGAATTGAAGTAAAAGAGAGCATCAATAAGCAAATTCAAAGCACATTTAAGTATAACCCACTTCCTATGCATAGGAATCTTGTAAAGAAACAAGTCATGAAAGCACAAAGCAACAAGCATAGTAAAGCAAAACAAGTGCAACTTCAAGACTTTCAACATAAAGAGGGGAAAGTTAATATTATTGAGATGCATAAAACCATGTTTCCCTCTCTCATAATAACTTTCAGTAGCATCATGAATAAAATTAACAATATAACTATCACATAAAACATTCTTATCATGAGCCACATGCATATAATAATTATTACTCTCCACATAAGCATAGTCATTCTTATTAATTATAGTGGGAGCAAATTCAACAAAATAGCTATCATTATTATTCTCATCACCATAATCATCAAATATAGGAGGCATATTGTAATCATAATTATTTTTCTCCTCAATAGTAGGTGGACTGAAAATATCATATTCATCATTATAATCATCATATATTGGAGGTTTGGTATCATCATAAGCAATAGAATAGCTATCTTCCAAAACTGGGGAACTAAAAAGATCATTTTCATAAAAACTAGCTTCCCCAAGCTTAGACTTTTCCATAACATTAGCAATAATGGTGTCCAAAGAATTCATACTAACAACATTGCTATTAGCATGCAAATAAAGTTCCATAGGTTTTTTAATTTTCTGTTCAAATACTTAATGTCCTAACTCAAGATAAATACTATAAAGCTCTCTAATTTTGTTGTTGTTTTCCATTAAGCCTAACTAGTGAAAACAAGAAATAAAAAGACAAAATTGCAGAATCTAAAGGAAATAATTTCGAGCACTCACACACTAGCAACAATACTATAAGATAGCTTAGTAGCCAGAAGATGTGAGTACCTTTTACCTTACCTCCCTAGCAACGGTGCCAGAAAATAGCTTGATGTCTACGCACTTCTATTCTTGTAGACAGTTGTTGGGCCTTCAAGTGTAGAGGTTTGTAGAACAGCAGCAAGTTTCCCTTAAGTGGATCACCCAAGGTTTATCAAACTCAAGGAGGAAGTGGTCAAAGGTATCCCCTCTCAAGCAACCCTGCAATCAAGATACAAGAAGTCTCTTGTGTCCCCAACACACCCAATACACTTGTCAGGTGTATATGTGCACTAGTTTGGCGAAGAGATAGTGAAATACAAGTGGTATGGATAAATATAAGTGGTAACGGTGCCAGAAAATTGCTTGATGGCGTGGAAGAGACTAAAGACAAACTGAAATAAAGCTGGCAAGAAGCAAACATGTAATAGATCTAGTTGCAAACAGTGTTTCAATGCTTAGAAACAAGGCCTAGGGATCATACTTTCTCTAGTGAACACTCTCATATAAATATCTTCTCTTTATGATACTACCCTGAACTACTCTCCGGTTGGACACTCTAATCCATGGTAGGGCAATAACAGCACTCCTCAAAGTCCGTATTCCCCATCTAGATAACCCCACACTATCACCTTGAGCGCTAGATGGTTCCAACAAACACCAAAATTTCATAGAGACATCCAACTCCAAATATAACTCATAACAAGTATTTGTAATCTCTAGTCTAAGTGCCACCATGGTGTGCATGCTGTCACTTTCACACACGTGGGGAGAGCAGAGATCTATTAAAGCACTTGAGTAGCAAAGTAGATCTACTTGATTACAAAGCTCATGATCACAATATGATCATGCATAGAGAGAGAGATGAACACATAGCTACCAATAGAACCCTTAGCTTCGAGGAAGAACTACTCCCTCATCATCATGGGAATCAACAACAACGATGGAGATGGTGGTGGAGATCGATGGAGATGGCTCCGGCGGGGGCACTTCCCTGTCCTGGAAGGGTGCCGGAACAGGGACTTTCTATCCCCCGAATCTCCTCTTTGGTGGCGGTGGCACTGCGGAACTTTTCGTGGATGGAGGCTAGATTCTTTAGGGTTTCTGCATCGGGAGGCTTCTTATAGGCGAAGAGGCAAGGTCGGTGCACGCGCGAGGGGCCCACACCACCTGGTGGAGCGACCAGGGGGACCCGCGCCACCCTATGGTGTGGCCAGCCCCTGGCCCCTCTCAGTCTTGTCTTTTGGCTCCATGAGTCTTCTGGTAAAATATCGACTTTGACTTTTGTCCCGTCCAATTCCGAGAATATTCATTTTCTGAATTTTCTGGAACCAAAAACAGCAGAAAACAGGCAACTGACATTGTGGCATCTTGTTAATAGGTTAGTCCCAGAAAGTGTATAAAAATACTCCAAAGTATGGACAAAACATAAGAAAGTAGATATAAAACAAACATGGAACATCAAAAATCATAGATATGTTTACAACGTATCACCGATCTTCTGCCATAGTATTAAATAGTGCATCCGGTGCTTCTTTTAGTGCTTTTCTTCTTCATGGATTAGGCCACTGAGTTGATGCGAGTTTCAACCTATTCTTCGGATGTATCTTCGGCTATGTTTTCCCAGGCGAGCATTCTCCCCCTTCTACCTATTTTGCATTTATAGTCTTTACTTCCTCCTATTGATCTATTGCTATCTATGTTATTGATGCTTTAGATTTCCGTACCTGTTATATCCCCTGTAGCCTATATTGCCTTAGACACCTCCTATTACCTGTTGTTTGATAGACAGTCGGCCTTGCGAGTCGTAGTTGCTTACTCATGTGCTGCTTCACGCTGTTGATGCTCCACCATTGTTGGGGTTTGACACATGATTAATGGTGGATATGATCATGGCTTTCGTTATAAATTGTTAACTAAAATGCTGGAAATATATATAATGCAGAGGCACCGGTGGGTAATAGATGTTATTTGGTTTTTACCCACCCACTTGTGTCCACCTAGGACCCGAGTTCTTGACACATATTTCGAGATCGAGTGCACTAACCACAGGTGGGGTGTGTGGGCACTCCCATCGGCTTACTACCTGATTCCAAAGTACTATGTTGGGGGCCACAAACTAGTTTGGGGTGTTATTACTATCCTGTACTTATGCCATGCTTTACTGCTTTATTTACTATTGCACGATCAGCGCCTGTACTGTTTAGGAACAAATACGGAATGTTTTCACGGTATCAACAAGCCCAGTCACAATTTCGGGTTCCCAGTCGTTTACAGCCATTGGCACAAACCATGTGTCTGTCTTGGAGCCAACCGACTTTGTTGCGGGTATCTTAGTGGGGTGGGCTACATTTACTTGCTTTAGGTCTGGGAAACATAGTGTCCAAAGCCCCGTCGACATACCGTTGGGTCTATGTTCATGATCTTGCACATATCGGATCTGACAACAAGGGTTGAAGTGCGTGTGGATAGTTTTGTACACCTCTGTAGGGTTAAATCTTTTCGAAAAGCTGTGTTTGCGGTTATGGACGACTTGGAGCACAGTTTCTCGATCATAGACAACTATAACTAAAGTTTACTGTTATAATTTGACTTGTATCTGATATGAATAGTAAGTTGGATAACCACCATGTAAATAATGAATAAAACTTCCAACCGTGTGAGTTTCCTCGGAATGACTTCCTTGTTTGGTCACGAGGGGGAAATACCAGGATGGGTACGATTGGTGTTAGAATCAGGTTGGTTTCGAATAGGTCTTTCTTATCCCTCTCTGATAGCCAACAATTGTATCGATCCTCTATAGTTGTTTAGTTTCTGTTGCGCTGCCGCTTCAGTCCACCATACCTATGTAGGCAATAGCCTCCGAATTCTAAGACTCGCCGTGTACTGGCCTTAGTACTGACTACTCCCTTTTTCCTTTGACCTTTTTCGGCACCCCTTTTGTTGAATCAGGTTTGAGATTGACGTAGTTAGCAGGGTTACCCTTCCGGCTTGGCCTAGGCAGGGTTATGGATGCCATTGGTTATTCTTCAGGGTTCTTAGCCCAATTCGCATCTTATCCGTACCCGGATGTTGTATAGTTTTCAAGGTGATTTGGATCTTGTACTGTATATATGTATTCTTGACTCGTTGAGTCGTTGTTGTATATATATGTTTTTGTGGGTTCCATCGTGGACTATTGTGAAATGATATTACTTCGTTTTCCACCCGCACGCAAGTGCCTGGTGGGCATCTTTGAATTGATTCTATATGGGTTTGGTGGGAATCGCTAAAACTTGCATAGGACCGATTCGAGGGTGTTACAAAGTGGTATTAGAGCTCAACATTTGTGATATCCCACTAGTCCAGCCTGTAGGATAACCTAGCTAACAGCCAATGTAGAGTGTCAAAAACTATTTTTGAAAATCGGTTGGATAGATCTAATTAGGTCTACTTTTACGCCATACCTCTATGATATTCCCCTCTTACCTCTGCATGTTTTCAATCTGCCCTCTTACCCTCCTCCAAGTCCAGGATTTCTCGTGGTTGGGTTTTCCGTCGTACCTTTAGGGTTTCGCTTCCTTCCTCTTGTAACTGTGCGGTCTTCATGCTATCTGAGGAATCTTTCTCTGTGTACCTTTCAAGTGACCCAAAAGTCAGTAAACAAATTCTTGGTATCTTCTGGTGTTTTCCAACGCGACATCATCTACGTCAGATCCGATGAAGAGGTTGCATCACTCCTTTGTTTCCAAACATCGCTTGTCAAGATCTTCAGCCTAAATTCCAAGAATGGGTTGCACGATTTTTCTACTACATGTGCGGAGTAATAGCTTGGGTGCGTGATGGATTGGACCCCATGCCGACTACTCGTTCTATTCGCTCTTGTACATTGTAGTGGATTAGGTTGTACATTTTCTCTCCTTTTATCGAAGTTAGAGGTGGCTTTATCTTTTGATACCTTTACCGTCGTCCTTTATTCTCCAGAGTGTACTCTCGACGAACGCGAGGAACGACACTTGTTGGTGGTGCCGAAGATTTCAATATGGAGCAAGAATCTTTTTTAGTGGTGTCGCGAGGATACATATGAATCAAGAAGAATCCGATCATCAGTCTTTTCCGTGTACCATGAGGTGAATCTCAGGGACGAGATCCCTTGTTGGTGGTGTCGAATTGTAGCACCCCGGGTAAAATCACTATTAGAAAATCGCGTGTTGTTTATCATGATAGCATGCTCATGTCATCATGCCACATTGCATTTTAGCATCCTCATGACTGCATGCATATTTATTGTGTAAAACAATTTTCTAAAAGCCTGCTTTTGTTTTCTAAATAAGCCCCTCTCTATTTCAAATCAAAACCATAGGTCTTCCCTGATCTTCTATTTGTTTAGAACCTATTTGCAAAATAGTTTGTTTTAAAAGAAATAAAATAAATAATAAAAATGTTTTGTTCTTGGGGGAGGCAGTCGTGGGCTAGGACTAAAGGCCCAGCCTGCAGCCACCTACCACCCCGATCGGCCCAGCCCAAACCCTAAAAGATCTAAACCCTAACCCTAATCCACACCTACCCCAAACCCTAACATCCCCACACTTACCTCTGCTACCGCCGCACTCACCCGCGCGTGCTACACACACCTAACACACGCACCCGTTCCCAGCGGAACACATACACGCATGCTGCCAGCACCATGCGAGCCGCATGCGGTACACCGCCCCTCGACACGCTCCTCACGACCCAACATCCTGCTACACAAACACACACGACACCCCAGCAAACCAACCACCCGACACACTTTCTGCCCCTACCCCACTCCCCATGTGATCGCAACCGCGCTCGTTCCCGTCCCTAACCTCGACCCCCACCTACCCAGTGCCCTCGCCTCCTCTACTCGTTGTCGCCCCTATGAGCTTGCTCAGCCGCCGCCCGGTCGCAGTCTTGCCCCGCTCGCCGCCTAGAGCTTCTCCGCCGCCTGGACCTCACCATCCTCCTCTTCCCCATCGCCCGAGAGCCATCGTGCCCTCTCCCCCCATTTCTTTGGCTACCCGCGCAAGCCAGGACCTCGCTGGCCTAGAGGATCTGTAGCACCTCCAGCCACCTTGCCTCGCGCATAGAGCATCACCCGCCCTCTCTCTTGTTGCCCCTCGCTGCGCGGCCGCCTCCCCGAGAGCTCCCTAAGAAAGCTCCTCTTCTCCCTATCGAGCTTGCCGTCCTCCACCCTAGGAGCAACCTCGCCAGCGCCGCTCTGCCGTGGTTCTCCACCCCGCTGTCCCATGCAAGCATCATCTACCTCTTCCTATTCCCGTGCCACTCTCCTCCGCCCCGTCACCCCTGCAACCTCCTATTCCCGTCACCATCTCAGCTATGTAGATGCTCACCACACCAAGTGCTATCGTTTTCCTGTGCATCGGTGGTTTTGGTGTTTAGTCTCAATACCGATGTTGTCAGATGCTCTTTCGGTCCCTGTGCTCTAATCCCCAGGCAACGGCAAGGTCGGCGCTGAGAACCAACCATGTTTCATTTCATCAAGATCTTCCTCGGTACCGAGGACGCGAGAGGCTCGAAGCACCAAGGTCGACACATGGAGATTTACCGAGATGAGCACTCGAGGAACCGCATAATCGAATCGATGTCAATCCAAGTTCCGCCTTCAATGAACAAAGTTGAATCCAAATACCCGGTCAAAACCCGAAGATCATCGTCACGGATCGACAAGGTCTCCTTCACGGATTCGATGATCGAGACCCTAGACGCTAAGACTACCTACATGGAAAACCGAAGACCCCTATCTCGAATCTGAAGACCGATCTCGAACCTCTCTGAATCCAAGATCTTCGATCCGACATGTGTGACCCTGATCTGAGACCCCTATTTTTTTATAAATTGCCATCCATATACTTGTTGCATTTAATTGTTCATGCTTACATACATATTGTGGTTTGAGGGAATTATGTCGATTCACCTCATAATTAAATATGGAGACTATATGTAGGCTTTTCAAGGCTTATATTAGCCCCATTTAAATTTGTGTAGTGAACTGGTGCCATGTTTTTCCTTGTTAAGACAACATTTAAATTGCAGGGTATCTAGACAACATGAGCATATAATTAATTATCGGGACCCCGGTTCCGCTTAATATTGCCTAGTTGCATCGCATCTTTGCCATGTCATGGATCATATCATGAACATGCCTGATCTTTTGCCGTAGTATTAAATAGTGCATCCGGTGTTTCTTTTAGTGCATTGCTTCACGGATTAGGCTACTGAGTTGATGCGCGTTTCGACCCATTCTTTGGATGTATATTCGGCTATGTTTTCCCAGGCCAGCATTCTCCCCCTTTCTACCTATTTTGCATTTATAGTCTTTACTTCCTCATGTTGATCTATTGCTATCTGTGTTGTTGATGCTTTAGTTTTCCATACCAGTTATATCCCCTATAGCCTATATTGCCTTGGACACCTCCTATTACCTGTTGTTTGATAGATAGTCGGTATTGCAAGTCGTAGTTGCTTGCTCAGGTGCTTCTTCGTTTCGTCAAAGTTCCACCATTGTTGGGGATTGACACATGCTTAATGGTAGAGATGATCATGGATTTCATGATAACTTGTTAACTAAAATGCTGGAAATAGATATAATGCAGAGGCACCGGTGGGTAATAGATATTATTTGGTTTTACCCGCCCACTTGTGTCCACCTAGGACCCGAGTTCTTGACACATGTTCTAAGATCGAGTGTGCTAACCACAGGTGGGGTGTGTGGGAACCCCCATTGGCTTACTCACTAATTTCAAAGTAGTGTGCTAGGGGCCACAAACTAGTTTGGGGAATTATTACTATCATGTACTTATGCCATGATTTATTGCTTTATTTACAATTGTGCGTGGAGCGCCTATACTATTTAGGAACAGATGTGGAATGCTTTCACGGTATCGATAAACCCAATCACACTTTCGGGTTCCCAATCATTTATAGCCATTGGCACGAAACCTGGGTCCGTCTTGGATCTGGTCGACTTTGTTTTGGGTAGCTTAGTAGGGTGGCCCCCATGTACTTGCTTTGGGTCTGTGAAACACAAAGCCCCGTCGACATACTGTTGGGTGTATGTTCATGATCTTGCACATATTGGATCTGACAACAAGGGTTGAAGTGCGTGTGGATACTTTGGTGCACCCCTGCAGGGTTAAATCTTTTCAAAAATCCGTGTCCGCTGTTATGGACGACTTGGAGCATAGTTTCTTGATCATAGATAACTATAACTAAAGTTTACTGTTATAATTTGACTTGTATCTAATATGACTAGTAAGTTGGATAACCACCATGGAAAGAATGAATAAAACTGCCAACCATGTGAGTTTCCTCGGAATGACTTCCTCGTTTGGTCTCGAGGGGGAATACCAGGATGGGTATGATTGGTGTTAGAATCAGGTTGGTTTCAAATAGGTCTTTCTTTGTTGGGTCCGCAACATAGAAAACAAAATTTTTCCTACGATGAGAACTACACGCCAAGATCTATCTACTAGGTACTAAACAACGGGTGGACATACATCCAACGAGAACTTACCCTCGAAGACAACGAGTTTTGTTAACAAGTAGGAACTCGTGGTTGATGTAGTCGTACACTTGCCGATCTCAAGATCGTGAGGAAGTCCGAGCGCCGCAACTCAGCAGCGGATCCGTGACACCACGTTCAAGCCACGGACAACCTCCACCTCCTCGCTCTAGTGATCCATGGAAGCGCAACTCCTTCGGACTAAATGCCACTGGAACATGTATCTCGCTAATCCGAGACCATGGGGAATAATTCTAGAGGGAGAGATCCTTCACAAGGAGGTGTGAGGAAGAAGGAGGAGGTGGCCTTTTATAGGAGGAGGGGTACCCTTCCCCATGGCGGCGCATGGGGTGACCCTCACCTCCCCATTCATGTGGTGGTAACCCCTCCACATTAAAATGCCTCTTCACATTCCCTTTTAAAGTCCCCACTTTAAATGCATTAAAATTCTCCAAGTTTAATGCTCTCTCATTTAATAAAACTCTTTTATTAAATTCATTCAGAATTTTGTTAATTACTTTAATTAACAAACATTCACATATAACCCCTTGCAATATTTCAATATCACATGCAGAACCACTTTACGCAATTTCACCGAAACAATTTCGGTTTCTATCAAAACAATTCCTGCGCTTTGCAATTCTTTCGTCAAACATATGTGCTCCAGAATGGTGTCCGTAACTCTTATGTGTCACCCTACGGTTCGCGAATAATGCGTACATGATTGAGACTCCTCTCGATCAATAGTTAGAAGCGGGACCGGAGATCCATAATCGACTCTGCATATTCAACGACGACTTCTGTGATCGTGAGAACCTTTAACGCTTGTAATTTAATCCCTTTGTCTCATGATATAATACATGTCTGAGATTCGATCATTGGTATCCAAATACATAGTTTGATCTCGTTACCGACATGCACTCTTTTCTCGTTCCCGTGATATAACATTCTAGTGATCACATCACTTGCTTGCAGGCTATCTCAATGTGATATCACCGAGAGGGCCTAGAGTATATCTATCCGTCATCGGGATTGACAAATTCCACTCTTGATCCATGAGCCTCAACATAACACCTTCGTAGCACTGAACCCATCTTTATAGTCACCCTGTTACGGTGTGACGTTTGGTGTTATCAAGATACTCTTCAGGTGTTAGCAATTAACATGATCTCATGGTCTAAGGATAAAGATTACTTCGTATGATGTTATAGCAATATAAACACAATGACTTGATTGTAATGCTATACTTCGGATGAATGTTCATCACATCATTTCACAAATGTTGTGACCTTGTTATTAACAACATCCAATGTCTATGATCAGGAAACCTTGATCATCTTGTTAATCAACACGCTAGTCTATAAGAGAGGCATAACTAGGAACCCTTTTTGTTTATTAAACACACATGTATTGATGTTTCCGATCAATACAATTCTAGCATGCAAAATAAACATCTATCATATATAAGGAATACATAATAACAACTTTATTATTGCCTCTCAGGGCATATTTCCTTCAGTCTCCCACTTGCACTAGAGACAATAATATAGTTCACATAGTGATAACTCTAACACCCATGGAGTTCTGGTGTTGATCATGTTTTTCCCTAGGGAGAGCTTTAGTCAACGGATCTGCTACATTTAGGTCCATGTGTACTTTACAAATCTTTATATCTCCATCCTTGACATGCTCGCGGATGGAGTGAAACCGGCGCTTAATATGCTTGGAATTCTTGTGAGACCTCAGTTCCTTTGTGTTGGCTATGGCTCCATTGTTGTCACAATAGATCACCATTAGGTCCAATGCACTAGGAGCCACACCTAGTTCCGCAATGAACTCTTTCATCCAAACCGCTTCCTGCGCCGCTTCTGAAGCAGCAACATATTCCGCCTCCGTCATTGATCTAGCCACCACAGGTTGTTTGGAACTCCTCCAACTAACTGCTGCTCCGTTCAAGAGAAATACGTATCCGGATTGAGACTTAGAGTCATCCGGATCGGTGTCAAAACTAGCATCGACATAACACTTAGCGACTAGCTCTTCTTCACCTCCGTATATAAGAAACATATCCCTAGTTCTTCTCAAGTACTTGAGGATGTTCGTGACCGCTATCCAGTGTTCCGAACCTGGATCAGATTGGTACCTACTAGTCAAACTAATAGCATGTGCCACATCCGGTCTTGTACATAGGATGGCATACATAATAGAGCCTATGGCCGAGGCATAGGGGATCTTATCCATCATCTCTCTTTCTTCCGCCATAGCTGGACTTTGAGTCTTACTCAATGTCTTGCATTGCAACATAGGTAAGAACCCCTTCTTACTTCCGGCCATATTAAACTTGTTTAATATATTATCAAGGTATGTACTCTGCGATAGCCCAATTAGGCGCCTTGATCTATCTCTATAGATTTTAATGCCTAATATATATGATGTTTCACCAAGGTCTTTCATCGAAAATTTGCTGTTTAGATAACTTTTAACACTGTTTAAAAGATCTATATCATTTCCAATCAATAATATGTGATCCACATATAATATCAGAAATGCCACATTGCTCCCACTCACTTTCTTGTAAATACAAGCCTCTCCATAAGTTTGGACAAAGCCAAACTCTTTGATCACCTCATCAAAGCGGAGATTCCAACTCCGGGATGCATGCTCCAGTCCATAGATGGATCACTGAAGTTTGCATTCCTTATTAGCATCCTTAGGATCGACAAAACCCTTAGGTTGTATCATATACAACTCTTCTTCAATATTACCATTGAGGAACGCAGTTTTGACATCCATCTGCCATATTTCATAATCGAAATATGCAGCAATTGCTAACATAATCCTAACCGACTTAAGCATCACTACGGAAGAGAATGTCTCATCGTAGTCAACTCCTTGAATTTGTCGAAACCCCTTTGCGACAAGTCGAGCCTTATAGATGGTCACATTACCATCAGCATCAATTTTTCTTTTGAAAATCCATTTATTCTCAATGGCCTTTCGACCGTGAGGTAAGTCCATGAAGGTCCAAACTTGGTTCTCGTACATGGATTCCATCTCAGATTTCATGGCTTCTAGCCATTTGTTGGAATCCGGGCTCATCATCGCTTCTTCATACGTCGCAGGGTCATCCATTTCATCAACCATGAAATTCACAACAGGATTTCCATAAAGTTCAGGAGCTACACGTGTCCTGCTTGACCTGCGAGGTTCGGTAGTGTCCTCTTTCGGAGTTTCATTATCAATATCATTAGCTCTCTCTTCATTAGGTGAAGTTAACTCCGAAACAACTTCCGGTGCTGCGCTACTCGCCATTTCATGAAGATAAGGTTCAATAACCTCTTTGAGTTCTACCTTCCGACTACTCACACCTTTCACGAGAAACTCCTTCTCAAGAAAGGATCCATTCTTGGCAACAAAAACCTTGCCGTGGGATCTGTGATAGAAGGTATACCCAATCGTTTCCTTAGGGTAGCCTATGAAGACACATTTTTCCGCTTTGGGTTCAAGTTTATCCGACTGAAGTTTCTTCACATAAACATCACATCCCCAAACTTTAAGAAATGACAGCTTAGGTTTGTTTCCAAACCATAATTCATATGGTGTCGTTTCAACGGATTTAGATGGTGCCCGATTTAAAGTGAATGCAGCTGTTTCTAGTGCATAACCCCAAAATGACAGTGGCAAGTCAGTCAGAGACATCATAGATCGAACCATATCCAATAAGGTACGATTACGACGTTCTGACACATCATTACGCTGTGGTGTTCCAGCAGGCGTGAGTTGTGAAACTATTCCACACTCTTTCATGTGTGTGCTAAACTCGTAACTTAGATACTCACCTCCGCGGTCAGACCATAGAATTTTGATCTTTCCATTATGATGATTTTCCACTTCATTCTGAAATTCCTTGAACTTTTCAAAAGTTTCAGATTTGTGTTTCATCAAATAGATATACCCGTATCTACTCAAATCATCCGTGAAAGTAACAAAATAACGATATCCACCTCGCGCCGACACACTCATTGGTCCACACACATCAGTATGTATGATTTCCAATAAATCTGTCTTCCGTTCCATTGAACCGAAAAACGGCGTTCTAGTAATCTTGCCCATAAGGCATGGCTCACATGTATCAAATGATTCAAAATCAAGTGATTCCAAAAGTCCATCAGAATGGAGTTTCTTCATGCGCTTAACGCCAATATGACCTAAACGACAGTGCCACATATATGCAGATGTATCATCATCAAGTTTAATCGTTTTAGCATTAACATTATGAATGTGCGTAATATTACTATCGAGATCCATCAGAAATAAACCATTCAACACAGGTGCATGACCAT
This sequence comes from Avena insularis, assembly GCA_023614405.1. NCBI lineage: Eukaryota > Viridiplantae > Streptophyta > Magnoliopsida > Poales > Poaceae > Avena > Avena insularis. Next base: position 228,598,321 of record CM042694.1, on the reverse strand, counting down.
AAAAGATATTATCCATATAAATCGAACAACCATTGTTTTCAGATTTAAACTAATAACCACTTTGCATCAAACACGTTCCGGATACAATGTTCATGCTAAGTGCAGGCACCAAATAACAATTATTCAGGTTTATAACTAATCCCGATGGCATATGGAGAGGTAGCGTTCCGACGGCGATCACATCAACTCTTGATCCATTGCCGACCCACATTGTGACCTCATCCCTTGCTAGTTGTCGCTTGTTCCGCAGCCCCTGAATCGAGTTACATATATTAGCAACCGATCCCGTATCAAATACCCAGGTGCTACTGCGAGTACTAGTCAAGTACACATCAATAACATGTGTATCATATATACCTTTGTTTGCCTTGCCAGACTTCTTGTCCGCCAAATACTTGGGGCAGTTGCGCTTCCAATGGCTAGTCCCCTTGCAATAGTAGCACTCGGTATTGGACGGGGTTTCTTTTCAGGCGCGACAACAGATTTGCCACCCTTCTTTCCCTTGTGCTTGCCTTTCTTGTCCTTCTTGAAACCGGTGGTCCTATTGATCATCAACACTTGATGTTCTTTCCTATTCTCCACTTCTGCAGTCTTAAGCATTGACAGAAGCTCGGGAAGAGTCTTCTTCATGCCCTGCATATTATAGTTCATCACAAAGATCTTGTAGCTAGGTGGCAAAGATTGGAGAACACGATGTATGCCTAAGTCAATGGGAATCGTTATTCCCAAGGACACAAGCTTATCAGCGTACCCAGACATTTTGAGTACATGCTCACTAATGCAGCTAAAGAACTTTTCAGTAGCATTATAACTCTCTACGGCAGCATGGGTATCAAAAATCATTTTCAATTCTCCCATGGTATCAAAGGCATTGCCATTTTCGAAACACTTTCGAAGTTTTGGATCTAGCGCATACAGTATGCCGCAATGAACTAAGTTGTGGTCCTCCTGATGAGTCACATAGACATTCTTTTCCTCGTGAGGGGCATCAGGAGCCGGTGGGGGGCCTAGCGGCGCATCTAGCACATATTGCTTTTGTGTAGCAGTGAGGAGAATCCTCAAATTCATAGCCTAGTTGGTGAAGTTGCTACCATTCGCAACAAGTTTCTCTTTCTCCATGAACACATTGAAATTAAAAGCAGGTGGTGCCATCTATAACATAATTTGTAAAGTTTATTTAGACTAAGTTTATGATAGATTGAGTTCAACTAATCCAAATTACTAATGAACTCCCACTCAAAAACGACACCCCTCGTGTCCTTTTGGTGATTACAAGAACCAAATCCACTACACCAAGTCCGATCATCACGTGAGTCGGTGTAGCTTCAAAGGCGAGCATCTATATGGGCATCATATCAACTATATGACTCATGATTAACCTTTCGGTCCGTGTTCCGAGGCCATGTCTGTACATGCTAGGCTCGCCAAGTAAGAACCTTAGTACTCGCGTGTGTAAAACAGTCTTACACCCGTTGTATGAAAGCGTAGAGTCGAGTACACCCGATCATCACGTGATGTCTCGAAACACGATCCATAGAATGGTGCATACTCAAGGAAGAACACATTTTATCTTGATATCTAAATGAGAGATCATCTTACAATGCTACCAAAAGCGCCAAACTAGCAGTATAAGATGCTAACATCTAATGTGTAAAGTGAGATGATATGGTCCATGCATTTGATCTCTATCATTTGCATCGTGGTATGATCTCTATCATTCCTTTTGTGTGTAAGGCCAAGGTCTATGGAACTTACATGTTGAATGTGTTGTAAGAGTATCTATCATACATATACTTACAACAATACCATATCAATACACTAGCCCATCAACGATCTAAACTAGACGCCTCTAATTTATCAATTGCAAGTTTTACGTGGCTTAGGGCTTTCGGAGATAGAACCGTTCTCACCAACGAACATGAACCACGATGAGGATAACCAAGTTATTAGAAACTCGTTGTAAATCAGATATTGACTATAGTAGGAGAGACAGACACCCGCCAGCCACTTATGCAAAACAAGTTGCATGTCAGTCGTGGAACCGATCTCATGTACGATGACATGTAAGGTTGGTCCGGGCCGCTTCATCCCACTATGCGACCAATATCCAAAGTACATAGAAGATGCAATAACATGATCATCATCGCCCACATATAAACATATGTGTACTACCCGTGCAAAGCACCTACGCATAGATCAGGCTCTGATACCACTGTTGGGTCCGCAATATAGAAAACAAAATTTTTCCTATGATGAGAACTACACGCCAAGATCTATGTACTAGGTACAAAGCAACGGGTGGACATACATCCAACAAGAACTTACCCTCGAAGACAACGAGTTTTGTTAACGAGTAGGAACTCGTGGTTGATGTAGTCGTACACTTGCCGATCTCAAGATCGTGAGGAAGTCCGAGCGCCGCAACTCAGCAACGCATCCGTACTCGCACACACATTCAAGCCACCGGACAACCTCCACCTCCCCGCTCCAGCGATCCAGCGGAAGCAGCAACTCCTTCCAGATGAAATGCCACCGGGAACATGTATCTCGCTAATCCGAGACCATGGGGGAATAATTCTAGAGGGGGAGAGAGATCCTTCACAAGGAGGTGTGAGGAAGAAGGAGGAGGAGGGTGGCCTTTTATAGGAGGAGGGGGTACCCCCTTCCCCATGGCCGGTGCATGGGGGGGTGATCCCTCACCTCCCTGATTCATGTGGTGGTAACCCCTCCACATTAAAATGCCTCTTCACATTCCCTTTTAAAGTCCCCACTTTAAATGTATTAAAATTTTCCAAGTTTAATGCTCTCTCATTTAATAAAACTCTTTTATTAAATTTATTCAGATTTTTGTTAATTAATTTAATTAACAAACATTCACATATAACCCATTGTAATATTTCAATATCACATGCAGAACCACTTTTTGCAATTTCACCCGAAACAATTTCTGGTTTCTATCGAAACAATTCCTGCGCTTTGCAATTCTTTCATCTGAAACATATGTGCTCCAAAAGGGTGTCCGGTAACTCTTAAGTGTGTCACCCTATGGTTCTCGAATAATATAGACATGATTGATACTCCTCTCAGATCAATAGTCAGAAGCGGGACCTGGAGATCCATACTGACTCCTGCATATTCAATGATGACTTCTGTGATCGTGAGAACCTTTAACGCTTGTAATTTAATACCTTTGTCTCATGATATAATACATGTCCGAGATTCGATCATAGGTATCCAAATACCTAGTTTGATCTCGTTACCGACATGCACTCTTTTCTTGTTCCCGTGATATAACATTCTAGTGATCACATCACTTGCTTGCAAGCTATCTTAATGTGATATCACCGAGAGGGCCCAGAGTATATCTACCTGTCATCGGGATTGACAAATTGCACTCTTGATCCATGAGCCTCAACATAACACCTTCGTAGCACTGAACCCATCTTTATAGTCACCCTGTTACGGTGTGACGTTTGATGTTATCAAGATACTCTTCAGGTGTTAGCAATTAACATGATCTCATGGTCTAAGGATAAAGATTACTTCGTATGATGTTATAGCAATATAAACATAATGACTTGATCGTAATGCTATACTTCGGATGAATGTTCATCACATCATTTCACAAATGCTGTGACCTTGTTATTAACAACATCCAATGTCTATGATCAGGAAACCTTGATCATCTTGTTAATCAACAAGCTAGTCTATAAGAGAGGCATAACTAGGAACCCTTTTTTTATTAAACACACATGTATTGATGTTTCCGATTAATACAATTCTAGCATGCAAAATAAACATCTATCATATATAAGGAATACATAATAACAACTTTATTATTGCCTCTCAGGGCATATTTCCTTCATTCTTATCCCTCTCTGATAGCCGAAATTTGTATCGAGTCTTTATAGTTGTTTAGTGCTTGTTGCGCTGCTGCTTCAGTCCACCATACCTATGTGGGCGAGAGCCGCCAAATTCTAAGACTCGCCGTGTACTGTCCTCAGTACTGACCGCTCTTTTTTTCCTTTTCCCTTTGTCGGCACCCCTTTTGTTGAAGTAGGTTTGAGATCGACGTCGTTAGCAGGGTTACCCTTTCGTCTTGGCCTGGGCAGGGTTATGGACGCCATTGGTTATTCTTCAGGGCTCTTATCCCAATTTGCATCTTATTCGTACTTGGATGTTGTATAGTTTTCAAGGTGATTTGGATATTTAATTGTATATCTATATTCTTGACTCGTTGAGTCGTTGTTGTATATATATGTTTCTATGGGTTCCATCATAGACTATTCTGTAGTGATATTACTTCGTTTTCCACCCACATGCAAGTGCCTGGTGGGCATCTTTGAATCGATTCTATGCGGGTTTCGTGGGAATCACTAAAACTTCCGTAGGTTGATACGTCCATTTTGCATCACTATTCTATGTCTTAATTCACTATTATTTTTTGATATATTTCATATTGAGAGGTGATACTTATGTTATTTCATCTATTTTTGCATGGTTTGATGACTTTTGGAGTTTGGACCGCTGCAGTCAGGATTCTGATGGAAAAGGTGCTGTTTGGAGGCAAAATTCGCGAAGATCAGAAAATCCGGGAAAATATATGGAAAATCCTATTTTTCCAGAAGACTAAGGATGCCATAAGACGGAGTGGAGATGGGCCACAGGGGGCCCACACCACCCCCTGGCGCGGGCAGCCCTAGGCCACGCCTGGAGGTGGTGTGGCCACCCTGGCCCACTCCAGCCTCTCCCCTCTGGCGTATATCATCCTCCCGAAACCCTAACACTAGGGGAGCGACCACGGAAATATTCCGCCGCCTCTGCGGGGTGGAAAACACCGAGAGAGAAAGATCTCTCCGTGAGGTGATTTCGCCAGGAATTCCTTCTCGAGAGGGAGATCATCGCCATCAACACCACCATCAAGCTAGACTTCATCGGGATCATCGTCATCATCATCACCACCATCATTACCATCATCACCCTCATCACCATCTCCATATTGCTGTAACAATTGGTTGAATCTTGCTATAGTTCATAGGGGAAACTTTCCCGGTGTTGATTACTCTTTGTAGTTGATGCTATTGAGTGAACCATTGAATTATTGTTTATGTTCAGATTGATATACATCATTATTCCATCTCTGATCATGATCCATATGTTGTCTTTTGCGTAGTTCATTTTGTTCTTGAGGACATGGGAGAAGTCTTGTTGTTAGTAGTGGAGTTGTGTTGAGAAAGATTCAATAGATTGTTATTTAAGTTGTGGTGTACTTCTTCTAGTGGTGTCATGTGAACATCGACTACATGACACTTCACCTATATGGGCCTAGGGGAATGCATTGTGTATTTGGCTACTAATCGTAGGGGTTGCCGGAGTGACAGAAACCTGAACCCCCGTTAGAAAACCATTGCACAAGGGACGTAAGGGTCTTAGAGTTTAAAGCTGTGGTTAGGTTTCTACCTTAATTACTTTTTTGTACTTACGGATGTTTGCAAGGGGTATAATCACAAGTATGTATTATTCTTGGATGGGGCGGTACATTAGCACAGGTTCACCCACACAACACTTAGCAAGCTAAAGAAGACTAATCAACTATATGAAGCGAAAGCACTTGACAGTCTTCCCATGTGTCCTCGAGAACGTTTGGTCATCTTAAGTAATACAACCGGCTTGTCCTTTGCTGCATAAAGGATTGGGCCACTTGCTGCATTTATTCGTACTGTCTTTTATTTACTCGTACTTTGTTTGCTTGCTTTATCGAAAACCCCCAAAAATCCATTTGCTAAGTATTTGCAGAGAATTCCTGATCCATACCACTAGCCAGCACCTTCTGCTCCTCATTGGGTTCGACACTCTTACTTATCGAAAATACTGCGATACACCCCCTATACTTGTGGGTCATCATAGGTCCGATTCGAGGGTGTTACATGATGCCATGATATGTTGGCAAACCGAAATAAACGGCGATCTGAGATATGATATGATGCCATGATAGATTGGCAAGCCGAAACAAACAGTGACAAGAGATACTTCATGATACCATGATGATCTAGCAATAAGTTTCCCTCAGGAATAGTCATACCAACAGACATAGTTAGTCAATGCACATATATAACAAATGTTCAAATTTAGTAGAAGTCATATCAAAAGACATAATAGCAGTTATAGTAAAAGACAAAGCAACGGTCACCCTAAAGATAAAGCTTGTCACAACATAAACACAAAGAATGTTTACTTAAGCTATAGTTCTATGCATGGGGAAGTTGGCTAAGTACTATCCAAGCCCCCGGGGTTACTTTTTTCTACCTATAGAAAATCATATATTGGTCTAATCGGCTAGCCACTGGATCGAGACATCTCGTTCCTAGGGTGAACTCAAGACATGTGATAAAGGGTGGTCACCCCCGAGCGACATTCGGGGTTAACCTTATGTGCGATGTGAGGATAATACACGGTAAATACTCACATGGGTATCACTGGTCCTCTAGATGGAGGTATGCATGTCGGTAGAGCGCTCATATGTCTGCAGCAGCATATGTTGGCTCGTAATGTTGTGGTGGAGGTCGCGTGCTGCATCGATGTCGTTGTTGATGAGATCCAGCTTGGCCGGGGGCGAGGTGGGACGACGAGGTGGATGAAGTGGGCTGGCCTAGCTGGAAGTGGAGAGGTCAGCACAGAGGAGCTCTAGCTTGGCCAGGTGGGTTCCTTTCTTGGCCCAGCCGGGATGCTGGCGAGCCGGCCTGGTGAAGCCAATGTCGGCCCCGGAGGGGTGTGGTCGGATTTGACCTAGCCAGGATTGGGCGAGGCCCAGCAGGGAAAACTCTACCGGTGCAGCCGGGATAGGTGCAGTTCCGGCCTAGTCGAGATTGTTGAAGTGCCGGCCTAGCCAGGGTTGACCAAATGTCGGACCATCCAGGAAAAGAAGAAGTTGGCCCTAGCGCCTTATGCCTAGCTAGCATAGGATTGCAAGGTGCACCGGCGGGGTTGAGGTAGATGCCAGCCCAACCAAGGTTGGAGATGCTTGTCAGAAGAAAGTGAAGCAGTCTTGCATGCTGAACTCTGGGACCCAGCCCGAGGTGCTCGCCGAAGTCAATGAAGAAAGTTCTGTCCGGTTGAAACTCTAGTTAGTGTTACTTCTCAGCCCCATGGTGGGCGCCAACTATCGTGATGGTAACACGGCAGGTGCTTGGGGCAGGCTTAAGTTGGGGCCGAATGGACACTAGAGTATCCGGGGAGGGATGTGATACATCCATTTTGCATCACTATTCTATGTCATAATTTACTGTTATTCAATGATATATTTCATATTAAGAGGTGATACTTATGTTATTTCATCTGTTTTTGCATGGTTGATGACTTTTGGAGCATGGACCGCTGCAGTCAGGATTCTGATGGAAAAGGTGCTGTTTGGAGGCAAAATTCGTGAAGATCAGAAAATCCGGGAAAATATACGGAAAATCCTATTTTTCTAGAAGACAAAGGAAGCCAGAAGGGGGGCTGGAGATGGGCCATAGGGGGCCCATACCACCCCCTTGCGCGGGCCACCTTGGGCCACGCCACCAGGTGGTGTGGCCACCCTGGTCCACCCCTGGCACTCCCCTCTGGTGTATATTATCCTCCTGAAACCCTAAGACTGGGGGAGCCACCACAGAAAGATTTCGCCGCCTCTGCGGGGAAGAAAACACCGAGAGAGAAAGATCTCTCCGGCAGACAAATTTCTGCCGGGGGAATTCCTTCCCGGAGAGGGGAGATCATCGCCATCAACACCATCATCAAGCTGGACTTCATCGGGATCATCATCACCACCATCATCACCATCAACACCATCATCACCATCTCCATATTGCTGTAACAATTGGGTTGAATCTTGCATTAGTTCATAGGGGAAACTTTCCCGGTGTTGATTACTCTTTGTAGTTGATGCTATTGAGTGAACCATTGAATTATTGTTTATGTTCAGATTGTTATACATCATTATTCCATCTCTGATCATGATCCATATGATGTCTTGTGAGTAGTTCGTTTTGTTCTTGAGGACATGGGAGAAGTCTTGTTGTTAGTAGTGGAGTTGTGTTGAGAAAGATTCAATAGATTGTTATTTAAGTTGTGGTGTACTTCTTCTAGTGGTGTCATGTGAACATCGACTACATGACACTTCACCTATATGGGCCTAGGGGAATGCATTGTGTATTTGGCTGCTAATCGTAGGGGTTGCCGGAGTGACAGAAACCTGAACCCCCGTTAGGAAACCATTGCACAAGGGACGTAAGGGTCTTAGAGTTTAAAGCCGTGGTTAGGTTTCTGCCTTAATTACTTTCTTGTACTTACGGATGTTTGCAAGGGGTATAATCACAAGTATGTATTAGTACTAGGAAGGTCGGTACATTAGCACAGGTTCACCCACACAACACTTAGCAAGGTAAAGAAGATTAATCAACTATATGATGAAAGCACTTGACAGTCTTGCCATGTGTCCTCGAGAACGTTTGGTCATCTTAAGTAATACAACCGGCTTGTCCTTTGCTGCATAAAGGATTGGGCCACTTTCTGCATTTATTCCTACTGTCTTTTATTTACTCGTACTTTGTTTACTTGCTTTATCAAAAACCCCTAAAAATCCATTTGCTAAGTATTTGCAGAGAATTCCTGATCCATACCACTAGCCAAAGACCTTCTTCTCCTCGTTTCGACACTCTTACTTATCGAAAATATCGCGATACACCCCTATACTTGTGGGTCATCAAGACTATTTTCCGCGCCGCTGTCGGGAGTGAAGCGCTATTGGAGAGTGGAACTGGTAAAGGAAACTTCTACTGTGAGTATTGTTTACTTCTGTTAGTTGCTTTATTTTTGTTATGGATAATCCGCTGAGTTTCTTATTTGGCAATGCTACTACCACTGCTAAGGTAGTAGATGAACCACCACCTGCTGAGAATGATGTTTTTAAAATACCTACAAGAATTATTGATCGTGTTATGGATAACTACTATGTTGGGGATGGAACTGTCCATCCCGGTGATCATTTGCTCTTTATACACGAATTATGCGGGTTGTTCAAGTGTGCATGTATTACTAGAGATCAAGTTAAAAAGAAGTTATTCTCATTGTCACTGAAAGAAAGAGCTGAGGAATGGTATAAGCTGCTGAAGAATGGTCAAGCTCTAGAATGGGAGGAAATAGTGCCTCTTTTTTATTCAAAATTTTATCCTCCTAGTGAGATTCATAAAGATCGGGATCAAATATACAACTTTTGGCCTCTTGATGGAGAGAGTACAGCTCAAGCTTGGGGTATATTGAAGTTACTAATGCTCAAATGTCCCATTCATGAGCTCCCCAACAATATTATTATCACTAAGTTTTATGCAAGGCTCCCTCTACATGACAAGGATTTATTGGATGCTTCTTGTGTTGGATCATTCACTCGCATGGACGAAGAAGCTAAATGGGATCTTCTAGACCGCATTCAAGACAATGCTAAAGCTTGGGAGAATGACAAAGGTAGAAAGTCAGGTATAAATTATGATTATGAATGCATTGAATCTTTTATGGGAACTGATGACTTTCAAAATATTAAAAATGCTTATGGTCTAGACTCTCAAGCTATTGCTTCTTATTTTAAGGCTTTAGATTCCTACATTGAAGTGCCTAAAAAGAAGTGGAATAAGTATCATGAACCTTATAAAGATATTGCTAAGAGTGTACCTGCAAGAAATACTGAAGTTTATACTGCTAATCATGTTCTACCTGAACCTTACATTGAGAAAATGCCTTTCCTAGTTAAGATAAAGGAACATTCTATGATAGCTAGTATGCTTAATGAAAGTACGAATGAAGCTGTTCAACCTGATAAACAAATGGTTGATGCACCTATAATAGATAATGTGAAAGACTTTGTTACTAAATATGAAGAAGAGGGACACCCTATCCATTGTAAGGATACCTCTGATATTGTCTCACAAAGTAGTGTTATGAGAGCTAGTATTCCCGTGTTTTCTGTTAGAATAAGTGATCATTGCTATGATGGTTCTTGTGATAGTTATATTGTTAAGTTTATGCATGATACTGAAAGTTACTATGAGAGAGGGAAAAGTGTTCTTATGCATCTTAATAGTATCAAGTTTCCTCGTTTTATGGTGAAAGTTTTTATGTTGCACTTCTTTTGCCTTCCTATGCTAGTAGCCTCTGGTTTCAACAACTTGTTTGTTTGCAAAATTCCTTTGCATAGGAAGTGGGTTAGACTTAAACGTGTGTATGTTTGCTTCTTAATGCTCTCTTTCACTTCAATTCATATTCCTATGTGAGCATCTTCAAAATTATCAGGCCTATCTTAATGGCTATAAAGAAAGAGCTTTTTGGGAGACAACCCAATTTATTTTTTTCTTTCAGTTTGTTTTTGTTTCTTTGAGTCTTGGAAGTTATTACTTCGGTAATAACCTCTCCTTATCCTTTTTGTTTGGTTTTTGTGTCAAGATCAACCTTTAATGAGAGAGAAGTATGATTTGGGGAAGTTGCTGTCCCGAAACAGATTTTTGTGCTTCACCGTAAACATTCGTGAGAGAACTCTGTACGTCGGATTGAGCTGTAATTTTTTATGCTTCTGCCCCAGGTTGTTATTTAACTTTCATTAGTTTTGCACTTTTTTATTTGAGCAATAAAGATTTTCTACAAAATTGATCTTTACCTGCTGGTCTGTTTTGACAGATTTTGCCAGTCTTGCATTTGCTTCTTTATTCGATTTCCTTTTTGAATTCTTTTTGGGTTTTCGGAAGAAGTTGCTACAGTATCTTATGGTTTGATGGTTTTCAGTTGAAGTTGGACTCAAAAGGTTTTATCACTTCATATATACTAATGTTGCTAATGAGAACTGTGTGGAGTTTTGTGTGAAAGAAATTTCCAGGTAGTGGAGATGATGGTGTAATAAGGAAGAGAAGGGTTTTATGACTCAAGTAATAAGTATATGAATATGAAGATATTGATGTTATTCAAATGGTGACTCTGGAAGAATCTACTAAATACCAAATTCAGAGACCTGTAGAGTCCGTTTTCAAATAGGTAACAGTTCTGGTAAGAAAAGTTCTGCGAAAATACTATCCAACTATATTGTTGCAGTTTTCAGACAATAAGGAAAGTTATGAAGCGAAGAAGGGACGGAAACGGAGCCAGGGTGGCTCACACCACCCTGTGGTGCGGGCCCACCCTGGCCGCGCCACCAGGTGGTGTGGCCACTCCGGACTCCGTCTCCAACTCGTTTTCGCCCAATACCTTCCTTTTGTTATGAAACTTCGTAATATATAATCCCCCGGATCTCCCGAGGTTCGTATATCATGTTTTCATCGTGTTTTTGTGTCGATCTATTTCTGCCAGGAACTATTCTTAAAATCCTAGAAGCACAATGGTGTCCGCCAAGGATAAAGGAAAGGAGCCTATGGAGGAAGACCTCCAAGACCCCAGACAGGAGAAGGAGATCAAGAGTAAAGATGAAGAGGAGGCAAAGCACACCGGCACTACCATTGCAAGCATTGGAGTGGTGGCAAACCCTGCCAAGACTATGTCAATTGGAGGGAAGCCTCCTCATCACCGTTCAGATCCATGGTCACTTCCTCCACGCACCAAGAATCCTTTCCATACTCTTATCCATGAGCATCAATACCAGAATATGCCCAAGGGGAAATTACCCTCCAATTGGGATTCGCCTCGTTCTAGCCATGCAGGAAAAGAAGACTTCAAGGAGGTAGAGTGGGGAAAGAATCGCAAGAGCTGGGATTCTCAACCCGACATGATCATGAGACGCATTGAGCAAAACTCGCAGCTTATTCGCAATCTCACCTTCGAGATTGAGGATTTGGGGAAACTTATCAAAGAGATCATCGAGAGGATACCACCACCACCAAAGGAGTAATTCGTCATCAGGTTTGGCATCCCCTTGGTTTGTTCCAAGCTTGGGGGAGTGCCGCAGTATCACTATCTTCTATCTTTTTACCTTATTAGTAGAGTCATATCATGAATAGAGAAGTTATTATGTAGGATGGTTTGCATTATGGAAGTGTCCCCTCTCTCGTTAGACATGTATCCCTTGGTGTGAGTTGCCGTTATGGATTATTAATGAGAAATTCTATCATTTACTCTTTTGCATAGCTTATATTAGTTTTCAATTCGTGGTTATATGATTGATCTTGTTGTTAGTATTGGTATCACTTTGGGATCCTTGAGTTAATTTAGTTGGTTTTGGCAAACCTGGCTCAGTCAGTAGCAACACTATGTTTTAGAGTTGAATGAAATAGATAGAAGTACTCTAAAGAAATATAATTTCATCATCTTTCTTTCTTGATTTGCTCATAAGTCTAGTATTCTCTAGTTAAGATCTTTTGTGCTTCCAAGGAAGATTGCATGTTTGTCTTTATCACTAGTATGTTTGTTTGTTTCCTTCAACTCTTATACTTGCTACGCAGCCTTGCTAGCCAAAAACCTGTACTGAGAGGGAATTCTTCTCGTGCATCCACTCCTTTAAACCAAAACCCATGCCATTTGTGTCCACCATACCTACCTATTATCATTATTGCTATTACAAGTAAATTCCTATTTTATCTACCTCCCAAATTAAACTTGTTATGTGAAAAGTAGTGATTAAAGCTCTCACGAACTTGATGGCACACTTTACTTTCTTGCATTTAATAAACTTGAACCATTGTGCTCACCTATGTTGCGTATATGCTTGCGCTTTGTAAGTTGTGAATTAGCAGAACCATGCTGTCATGGGGAACGCTTTCAACATTGCACTGGTACTTTGTACCTAGTTGATATCATGTTCTTTTGTCTATGGATGTCGTCAGTGTGAAATGAAAGGGGAGCTTGTAAGTCCATGGAGTTATGTGTAACATCCCAATTTCAGCAACCCTGATTTGTTGTCCAGAAAGCAAAAATCACGGGGAACAATTTTTTTTCTTGTGCTTGGTGTAGTGCTTGCTTGTTGCTTGTTTGCACTGGTGCCTAAGAGAGTGTATCTTAGGATCCTCCTTACCCCAACCTCCTTTGACAAAAGCTATTTACCAAACCTATCTTGGCTTACTTTACATATTCTCAAACATTCTGGCATTTCAAAACATGAGCCAAGATGCCTATGTAACCAAAACTAATTTTGGTAGCTTCTATTGACAAAACTAGGGAGAGATATATATAATACAATCTCCTTATGTTTTCAAGATAGAACACTCAACTAATCTTACCTCTAGTTTTCCCAAAACTTTTGTTCAAAACATTTGAATTCTACTCTTGGTAGAGATACCAAGGACTCTCACCTTATTCAACACTTAACCTCTTCAAAATGCCCCAACCTTACCTCAAGCTAAGCTTGATGGTAACCCTAGAGTAGTTGATTTGTTTATAAGATGAGTTGCCTTGATCTGCTGTCTAATGAGTTGCTTTGATCTGCTGTTTGATTTGTTTGCTTAGGAAGTAGTATGAGTTACTCTAGGAGCTCATCACTAGGATCAAGATGCTTCCAAATCATCAATCCCTAAGCAAGAATACCCATCTAGATATGATCCCTAGCCACTAGGTGATCCTCTAAAACCCTTAACCAGATCCATTCTAAGGATCTCCATTCTAGATGTTTCCAAGTCCTTGAAGACCAATATCAAGCATGTATCTCTTCTACTCACTCTACACTTCCATATCAACCACTTGTTAAGGATCTGATGCTTTGCAACTCCTCCAAGAACTTTCCCTCTCATACTCTAGTCAAATTCCTCAAAACTGCTAGATTTGACTAAGTTTGGAAACAGTTTCAACACCACCTTCTAGAATGCTTCCATTTCTCAAACCATGTGCATTTTTGGAAATACACTTGAACCATCTTGTTAACCATCCTAAGGACTACCAAGGCCCACATTTGCCTCTGGTTAAATCCTCCTCCAACCCACTTGTCCATGATGGTTTTGTAGACCAGAAAATAACTTTTCCTATAAAACTAGTCATCATGCCTACTTTGGTAGAAGCTCACACCCTCATACAACCTCCTATGGACCAACTCTGTGCATGGTTATGATCTACTCATATAAGTCTACCAACATCTACTTCACTTGTTCCAAGTGGAGCTCTGTGCTGCTTAAACCCACTTGGTTTATAAGGCACCATGACTCATTCTGCATTGCAACCTTAATTTCAACAAAGTTTGCCATCCCTTCTAGATCACCTCAAATACAGTTAATTCAAACCCTTTCTGCCATAATAATCTATATGATCTGGTCTACCCACCCATCTATCTTTTGCACCAAGGTGAGCTCTGAGCTCCAAGATGCAAGCATGTTTTGGTGATATAAAAATAACACCATCCTAGATCATCAACTCCTTGTTTTCCATCCTTTGCAAGTTGGACTCTCATTCCACAAGGTTGCAAATGCTTGCTACACCTTGTCTATCTCACCTACCTTGACCCTCAATATTTATCAGGAATTATCCATAATTATTATGTCCCCAACACTATTTAATTCCTTAAATAGTCAAAATCTCCGAAACTCCCTCAAAGGAAAGTTTGGTTTTTGCCAAAACACTCCCTCAACTTTTGGCTAATGTTAGTTCCACACATCATACCCTATCTATACCTCTCATAAATAAATATTTTTGAGAAGCCTTATTATTTCTTTTTGTCCATTTTCTAAAATGGCCGAACTAGAATAATAATTGTTTTAAATACTTTTATGCCTCAATAAATCTTGTAAAAATTCCCCTAGGGGTGTATTCACATTTGGGACCCTCCCACATCAAAATACACCCTTGTCCAATGCAAATCTATCAAATGATCTTCTAGAAATCACTTCTGTCCTTTTTGTGTAATTGGATTTAAGTGGACTAAAACCCCACATAAAAATCTCAATTAAATCCTAGGAGTCTACCTTTATCTCATCTATATACCAGTACCATTTCCTCCCCTAGTCCAATGCAAGTTTTTGGACTTCCTTCATAACCATCAATTGGATCCATTTTGGCAACTAAGCAAACCACTACTCTAACCACTTCCAAATTTCGTCCAATCTTGCTCAATGTTCATCCTCAGCACCATGACACCCCACTGGTTGACCACCACTATAGCACCACCCCAACAAATGTCCACCATTAATTAACACTGATGCCACCTCTTCCCTCTCTGGTCCAGCACGACCAAATACCACTACTGCCCCTCCCCACCGAGCCCTGGACCAATCACTGGCCAGCAACCCTCTCCCCCATGTCCAAAGGGGTAATTTGCATCATCTACTCCTCCCTATGGGTATAAAGCCAGCAGGCCTCCCCCAGCCAGCCCTCTGCCCCTCATTTGCCCCCTCACACCTCCACTCACCCTCCCCCAGCTCCACTCCAGCTCCCCTGCTCAGATCTGCCCGGGAGAGGAAGTAGGAGAAGCTTCGGCCTCCTCAATAAAACCGATCAAGACTCCTCCTCCCCTGTTCCATTTCTTCTGCATGTCCGCCCACGAGATCCCCTACCCCTCCTCTACCTAACCCTGGTCTTGTTTTTGCCCAGGACCAGCGCCTCCACCGTTGCCTGCCGAGCTACCTCCAGCGTCAGCGCGACCACCCCGTGCTGCCCCTCGTTCGGCTCGTCGTCGACCACCGCGTTGTCCTGCCACCTCCACGACCTCCCTCAAGCCCCAGGTGAGCCTCCCGGCCAAGCTCCGCTTCTCCCTAAGGTTCTGTCCTTGATGCTCTGTCACTGCGATGACGATAAGCGCGAGCCGTCCATCGCGCCTTAAATGGACGGCTGGGATCTGCCGGTACCGCTTCGGTGCCCTCGACCGCTGACCGTTGGGACCCGCTTGTCAGGTTTAAGAGCGGGATCCCGCATGTCGCGTTGCCCCGCCTTGGGCCGGCCTACCTCTGTGCGGCCCAGTTCACCCCAGGTCCGGCCTACTGCACCTCTTTTTCTATTTCTTTTAGCTAATCTATTATTCCAGAAAAGCTCCTGCTAGGATTAAATCCAAATAAAATAGTAAACCAAGTCCAAATGCCTAGATCTAAATTTCTGGTGGTTCCCTGATGTTTTCCCAAACATGCAGAGGCAACCCCAAGTTCAAAATAATTTCCATTAATTTCTGGTATTTATTCTGCTGCAGAGTATACTTTGCACTAGATAAATTCCTCAGGGAGTTTCACATCTCGATTTGAGATGAACCAAGGTCCTACTGAGTGGTAATTGGCATACCTATCATCTAGCATAGGTCCTGTGCCAAGGTGAACAGAAGGGTGCCATTAGCAAAAATAACAAAAACAACAACTCTCTGTCTTGGATAAATTCCCCAGGATTAACCAAATGTGGTATTGACCTGTTTCTAACTCCCAGTATCTCCTAGAATCAGTATCTATCAAGTCCTAGCAGCTCAGAATTTATTGAGCTCTGGTTGCATTTTAGTGATTTAAATACTTCCGTAATGGGTATTTTAACTAAATAAATCACTCCAGGAGTTTGGCAACACCAAAAAGGGTGAATCGAATTTCTACAGAAATATAATCCATGTGCCTATCACATGCATTTGGAATCAACTCAATAGCTTCTGTAGAATTAATCTGGTGAAAAAGAGAAAAACTATACAAAACTGCCTTTGGGAATTTCCTTAGGGCATTCTGGTAATCCTTTTGACACAATTCCAACTCTGGGTGGTTTAGTACAGCAAGTACTACCAAACCATCCAAGGAAATAATTTTTGGAACTCCAGAACTCTTCTGGTGAATTATTTCCTCAAACTAGAGTTTAATCCACTATTAAATGCATAACTAAATCTAGGAATTTGATAATCAAGTGAAACCACTTGTGATGGTTTTGTTTTGTCAAAACCTATCTGAGGACATCCTAGTTGCACATTGGAAGCCTATTGACCCCAGAACCACACTCCAAGTTCATAGTAGGTATCCTAGACATCTATCTCCCAAAAGAAAACATTACAGTGGCAATCTGGTAATTGCCACCAATAAAACCCAACTTCTCCAAAACCTCCCAAGTTCAGTAGTGTTCAGTATGTTTGCTTGCTGTATGGTTTGATGCTTGTTTACCTTGTATTGATTGTGGACTTGTCTGCTTGCATGTGTACCCGATGACGACGATAGTGTGTGTCTGACGACAAGAAGGAAGGGACTTCTTATTATTGTTATTGGGTATTCTGGTTATCTAAAGAAGCCCAGGGACGTATTGCTGACCACAGGCAAGCCACCATTCCTAAACTCTGATATATGTCCTACTCTCTTTTACATGTTTTATATCCTATTTATAACTTGCATTATCTACCCGCATTTTTTGTTTTACAAATACTGCGATAGTAACTTGGCTCCTCCAAGTTATGACTTCGTGTCCTTTGAGGCACCAACCCGATGTACCTACCATTTTATCCCTTTAGATCGAGAGTATGATGGTTAGCATCCTACCTTGTTGGAAAACCCCGGTTTTGAGAAAATAAACTGTTTTGGGGTTTATCCCACTTCAAAGGTTTTCAAAACCTTTTTGTAAAACCCTTGGAAAATGGCATCGTTCCAAGCGGATGTTTTAACGAAAGAAATGGTGATGATGAGAAATGAGAAGGTGATGGGATGTTCTACGCCTTTACTGGAACAATTTTTATCCGCGCAACCACATTACCCCAGGTACTGGGGCTTAGCTCGTAGTTTGTCCGCATTAGCCGAGGCAGCTTCTATAATGCTTATAGGGAGAGATCCCTGGAAGTCCGGGCAGGCACCACCAGATCAAGGATCTGAAGCCTGTCGCTTGCCTCGGCAAGAGTGAGCCTGAACTGGCAGGAGGCCAGTGCAACAATTCGGTCTCCCGCGGACGGTATGACTTGGAGTACGGAAGGAAGTGGAGTCACCAGATTTAAGGTATACGCCAAGTTGCGGCTTGGGTATGCGCGTGTACAGAAGGAAGGACTATGGCTGGGAGCCACATACTCGTTGTCGGGGAGAACAAACCCAAGAGGAAAAGCATGCCTTTGCTAGGGTCGACAAGCGAAAGGTTAGGTTTGATTATCCGGACCCCCATCTAAAAAGGTAGTGGGCCGTGGTTGTATCCCGACGGATGTATTGATTCTTGTGGGGAAAGTTCGCAAACTCTGCAGAGTATAACCTATTCGAATAGCCATGTCCATGGTCAAGGACTATTGGAAAGGTGTTGGCTAGGAGTACCCAAACTGTGCTTGTTTGGGAAACAAGTACTTTGAGGACGAAGGTTCCGGGGAAACCCGAGTCCGAAATGTTTTGTTTTGACCCGAGGGGTCGAAGATGTTAAAAAGGGTTTTCACTACAAAACTGTTTTCAAAACTCTTTTTCAACAAAGATATGGAGATGTATTGATTTATAAAAAGAAGCATGTTTTCAAAACTCTTTTTCAACAAAGATATGGAGATGCCATAACTACAAGAGGTAGTCTAGGCTTTCAAAAACAACTCCAGATAAAGCTATCTCGCCACATCCAGAATTGCATTTCCTTGTTTCACTTATCTTGGTGGTTTGCGAGTACAATCAAAGTACTCACGGCTTTGTCCCTGGCTATTTACTTGGCCAGACTTTCAGAGATTCGACCTCGGAAGATTCTGGTGACGTCCAGCGACCTAGGCCTTCTTCCCAGTCAGCTGCCTGTAGGTTGAGGCACGATTGGGCTCTGCGCTTGGCGATGTTCCGCTGCTAATGATGATGTAGCCATAATGGCATTTATGTAAGTCTTGTAATTCGTTATGTTTCGGATGATGTAATGATACCTGTCAGTTATGTTCCACGGCTCACTGATCATGGGAACGTGGATGTATGCATAACAGGGATTTCTCGGATGAATAATCCGGGGGAGCCCCACAGACTTGGTATCAGAGCCATCCTGACTGTAGGAGACCTTAGTTAGCATGGACGTTAGACAGGAAACGACAAACCTATCTTCTAAAGGACCAAGGAGAAAAGATGACTATTTGCAAAAGTGCTTATGTCTTCTCCCTCTCTATTTCGAAAACTACTTGCATTAATATGATTTCATAAGCTTAAAAAATCATGCACACCTGTCACTAACACCAACCTGAACCTAAACCCTTATGTAGATGGAGCCTATTGATGAAGAGTGGCTGAAGATTGGATTTCCTCAAATCCTATGGGACTCGATGCAACTGTGCGGTTATCAGCAGAAACCTATCTACACCCTACACAAGGGACTGGAATCAGGAGATTATGTGGGACAGATTGCCATACTAGCCAAGCCAGGAACCAATGGAAGCCCTATCTACTCCACCGGACCCCGGATGCCTAGTCCCGTACTTGCTATTGAGTTGGTAGCCAGAGAAGCTTTGATGCGCATCCGTAGTTCCCTCCCAGAGATGAGGCAGCCCACAACCTTCTACCTCCCCATGAAGGGAAATGTCGACTGCACCAAAGGAACTCAAGACCCCAGCCTGGCGTATCCTGCTCTCTCCTTTCAGACCCGTTACAACTACTCTAGCAATGAGGCGTTAACAACAGTTATTGATGAATACCGCCACTCCCAGATGGAGCTTCGTCGCCTGCAAACCATTCTCACCCGTAAAGAAGCTCTGGAAACCCTGCAAAGGAATCAAGCACGAACAACTGCGACTGAAGGAACCTCGAGGGAAGCCGCCCCTAGGAAAAGAAGGAAGTGCACCACCGCCAGTCAATACCTCCGTAGGTTCAAGCCCCTCAAGAAGGCACAGGAAACCTCCACTGATCTGCTCGAAGCTAGCCCCGACTTCACAGATGCACCCTCCGAGTAATCACCCGTGTTGTGGTACTTGCCCGTTTAGCAATAGGGTAGATTCATGTATTGTCCCTGAACGTGTTTTGTAATGCTTAAGTACTATTGGAACCCTCGGGTGCAGAATTGGTTGGTATGTAATAACTCCCTTGGATTGCTATGCTTGCTTGAATTGTTTTCCCTTTTTGCGTGTTTTACCCAAGCCGTTGCATTAGACCCAACCCAGAACGCGTACCACCAACCGGAGACTTCCCTAGGATGGCCATGGAGACAGGAAGCTCGAAGAAGGCATGTAGCCGTTGCGGAGATGGAAGCCACCAAGCCAATAGATACTCCAGCCGCTGACCCAACTGCGGAGAACCTCATTCACCCAAAATTTGCCCAACTCGACTTATCACTTGTTTCCTCTACGAAGGCCAAGACCATGTCCCTGTCAATTTCCCAATTCATCCCCTCATTGGCCAGGCCCGTCAACCTCCCGGTACCAGCAAAGGCAAGTCGTCAAAACATTTACACCGAAGGATAGGTACCTGCTTCACGTGCGGACCACCCGGTCACTTCAGCAGAGAATGCCCCGAGGGTAAGCCCGTCAAGACCTCTTCGGCAGAGAAGCTCGAAGACACCCAATATCCCCTCCCTCAAAAAAGATGGTCACCTTACCGCTCGCTGCCCAGCAGCTCAAGACTGAAGATGTCCCGTGCTCCGATAGGCGACAACACCCCGTGGAAGTAAAGGTTAAGAGAGAAGCCCCTTCACCCACTCCAGGACTCCCTGGAAGTCGACGAGTGCAACCTATAGTACACTAGCCCATGTCCTCCCTTATGTTGTCCTCCGCTACCTTAAGAACCGTCTTTTGCCACTCGTATAAGGATACCCCCGACTTAGGACTCTCCGACCTACCCAAGTCCAATCCTAAGGGGGAAAGACTACATCTTTCCCGCAAATAGATTACCTCTCCTTGACTGCAGGTGACAAGACACCAGATTTGAAGATGCAGACTTGGATGCAATAACCCACTTAAGAGAAGCACCGTAGATCCTTACAGAAGGAAGATCCCACCCCACCACCAGGGTTGAAGCCAGCTCGACCCCCCGAGTTTCCAGAAGATTGAAGTCAACCTCGCTGTCAAGGTGTTCCTAGTTCGAAGGCAAAGTCAGCAAGTTAGTCCGGAAGAAACCCATAACACTAACTAAGACAAATCCCCTAACCTTACTCTCCCGAATCTTGGGACGAGATTCTTTTAAGGGGGAAAGGTCTGTAACAACCCAATTTCAGCAACCCTGATTTGTTGTCTAGAATGCAAAAATCAGGGGGAACAAAAACTTTTTCTTGTGCTTGGTGTAGTGCTTGCTTGTTGCTTGTTTGCACTGGTGCCTAAGAGAGTGTATCTTAGGATCCTCCTTACCCCAACCTCCTTTGACAAAAGCTATTTACCAAACCTATCTTGGCTTACTTTACATATTCTCAAACGTTCTGGCATTTCAAAACATGAGACAAGATGCCTATGTAACCAAAACTAATTTTGGTAGCTTCTATTGAAAAAACTAGGGAGAGATATATAATACAATCTCCTTATGTTTTCAATACAGAACACTCAACTAATCTTACCTCTAGTTTTCCCAAAACTTTTGTTCAAAACATTTGAATTCTACTCTTGGTAGAGATACCAAGGACTCTCACCTTATTCAACACTTAACCTCTTCAAAATGCCCCAACCTTACCTCAATCTAAGCTTGATGGTAACCCTAGAGTAGTTGATTTGTTTATAAGATGAGTTGCCTTGATCTGCTGTCTGATGAGTTGCTTTGATCTGCTGTTTGATTTGTTTGCTTAGGAAGTAGTATGAGTTACTCTAGGAGCCCATCACTAGGATCAAGATGCTTCCAAATCATCAATACCTAAGCAAGAATACCCATCTAGATATGATCCCTAGCCACTAGGTGATCCTCTAAAACCCTTTACCAGATCCATTCTAAGGATCTCCATTCTAGATGTTTCCAAGTCCTTGAAGACCAATATCAAGCATGGATCTCTTCTACTCACTCTACTCTTCCATATCAACCACTTGTTAAGGATCTGATGCTTTGCAACTCCTCCAAGAACTTTCCCTCTCATACTCTAGTCAAATTCCTCAAAACTGCTAGATTTGACTAAGTTTGGAAACAGTTTCAACACCACCTTCTAGAATGCCTCCATTTCTCAAACCATGTGCGTTTTTGGAAATACACTTGAACCATCTCGTTAACCATCCTAAGGACTACCAAGGCCCACATTTTCCTCTGGTTAAATCCTCCTCCAACCCACTTGTCCATGATGGTTTTGCAGACAAAATAACTTTTCCTGCAAAACTAGTCATCATGCCTACTTTGGTAGAAGCTCACACCCTCATACAACCTCCTATGGACCAACTCTGTGCATGGTTATGATCTACTCATATAAGTCTACCAACATCTACTTCACTTGTTCCAAGTGGAGCTCCGTGCTGCTTAAATCCACTTGGTTTATAAGGCACCATGACTCATTCTGCATGGCAGCCTTAATTTCAACAAAGTTTGCCATCCCTTCTAGATCACCTCAAATACAGTTAATTCAAACCCTTTCTGCCATAATCATCTATATGATCTGGTCTACCCACCCATCTATCTTTTGCACCAAGGTCAGCTTTGAGCTCCAAGATGCAAGCATGTTTTGGTGATATAAAAATAACACCACCCTAGATCATCAACTCCTTGTTTTCCATCCTTTTCAAGTTGGAATCTCATTCTACAAGGTTGCAACTGCTTGCCACACCTTGTCTATCTCACCTACCTTGATCCTCAATATTTATTAGGAATTATCCATAATTATTATGGCCCCAACACTATTTAATTCCTTAAATAGTCAAAATCTCCAAAACTCCCTCCATAAAGGAAAGTTTGGTTTTTGCCAAAACACTCCCCCAACTTTTGGCTAATGTGAGTTCCACACATCATACCCTATCTATCCCTCTCAGAAATAAATATTTTTGAGAAGCTTTATTATTTCTTTTTGTCCATTTTCTAAAATGGCCAAATTGGAATAATAATTGTTTTAAATACTTTTATGCCTCAATAAATCTTGGAAAAATTCCCCTAGGGGTGTATTCACATTTGGGATCCTCCCACATAAAAATCCACCCTTGTCCAATGCAAATCTATCAAATGATATTCTAGAAATCACTTCTGTCCCTTTTGTGTAATTGGATTTAAGTGGACTAAAACCCCACATAAAAATCTCAATTAAATCCTAGGAGTCTACCTTTATCTCATCTATCTATCAGTACCATTTCCTCCCGTGGTCCAATGCAAGTTTTTGGACTTCCTTCATAACCATCAATTGGATCCATTTTGGGAATTAAGCAAACCACTACTCTAACCACTTCCAAATTTTGTCCAATCTTGCTCAATGTTCATCCTCAGCACCAGGACAACCCACTGGTCGACCACCACTGTAGCACCACCCCAACAAATCCCCATTTGGCCCTTGTACTAGTAGTAAGAGAGAGAGATAACCCCAAATCTTACAAGGATTTGCCACCATTAATTACCACTGATGCCACCTGTTCCCTCTCTAGTCCAGCACGACCAAATACCACTACTGCCCCTCCCCACCGAGCCTGGACCAATCACTGGCCAGCAACCCTCTCCCCCATGTCCAAAGGGGTAATTTGCATCATCTACTCCTCCCTCTGGGTATAAAGCCAGCAGGCCTCCCCCAGCCATCCCTCTGCCCCTCATTTGCCCCCTCACACCTTCACTCACCCTCCCCTAGCTCCACTCCAGCACCCCTGCTCGGATCTGCCCGGGAGAGGAAGTAGGAGAAGCTTCGGCCTCCTCAAGAAAACCAAACAAGACTCCTCCTCCACTGTTCCATTTCTTCTGCATGTCCACCCACGAGATCCCCTACCCCTCCTCTACCTAACCCTAGTCTTGTTTTTGCCCAGGACCAGCGCCTCTGCCATCGCCGTCGAGCTCCGACGAGTCTACTCTCGGCCTCCGACACGCAAGCTACCTCCCGACGTTATACCACCCCGTGCCGCCCCTCGTTCGGCTCGTTGTCGACCACCGCGTTGCCCTGCCACCTCCACGACCTCCCTCGAGCCCCAGGTGAGCCTCCCGGCCGAGCTCTGCCGCTCCCTAGGGTTCTGTCCCCGGTGCTCTGTTGCTGCGACGACGATAAGCGCAAGCCATCCATCGCGCCTTAAACGGACGGCTGGGATCTGCCGGTACCGCTTTGGCGCCCTCCACCTCTGACCGCCAGGCCCCGGTTGTCAGGTTTAAGGGCGGGCTCCCGTGCATCGTGTTTCCCCGCCTTGGGCCGGCCTACCTCTGTGTGGCCCAGTTCACCCCAGATCCGGCCCACTGCACCTCTTTTTCTATTTCTTTTAGCTAACCTATTATTCTAGAAAATCTCCTGCTAGGATTAAATCCAAATAAAATAGTAAACCAAGTCCAAATGCCTAGATCTAAATTTCTGGTAGTTCCCTGATGTTTTCCCAAACATGCAGAGGCAACCCCAAGTTCAAAATAATTACCATTAATTTCTGGTATTTATTCTGCTACAGAGTATACTTTGCACTCGATAAATTCCTCAGGGAGTTTCACATCTCCATTTGAGATGAACCAAGGTCCTGTTGGGTCCGCAACATAGAAAACAAAAATTTTCCTACGATGAGAACTATACGCCAAGATCTATCTACTAGATACAGAACAACGAGTGGACATACATCCATGGAGAACTTACCCTCGAAGACAACGAGTTTTGTTAACGAGTAGGAACTCGTGGTTGATGTAGTCGTACGCTTGCCGATCTCAAGATCGTGTGGAAGTCCGAGCGCCGCAAATCAGCAGCGCATCCGTCCTCGCACACACGTTCAAGTCACCGGACAACCTCCACCTCCTCGCTCCAGCGAATCAGCGGAAGCAGCAACTCCTTCCAGACGCAAGGCCACCGGGAACATGTATCTCGCTAATCCGAGACCATGGGGAAATATCTAGAGGGGGAGAGAGATCCTTCACGAGGAGGTGTGGTTTGTGAGAGGGGAGAGGGGGGCTTTATATACCCCTCCCCTCCCATAGCCAGCGCATGAGGGGGGGGGGGCTCCTCCCCTCCTTCATTCATGTGGTGAACCTCCACTCACATAAACATGGCCTCCACCCAAAATCCCACTCACATGTATTTAATTTCCACCAAATTAAATGCAACTCTCAATTAATAAAACTCTTTTATTTATTTTATTCAGAATTTTGTTAATTACTTTAATTAACAAACATTCACGTAAAACCCCTTGCAACATTTCAATATCACATGCATAACCACTTTCTGTAATTTCACCCAAAACAATTCTGGTTTCTATCGAAACAATTCCTGTTTCTATCGAAACATTTCCTACGCTTTGCAAACCTTTTGTCTGGAACATATGTGATCCTAAATGGTGTCCGACAACCCTTAAGTGTGTCACCCTACGGTTCGCGAATAATACAGACATGATTGAGACTCCGCTCAGATCAATAATCATAAGCGGGACCTGGAGATCCATACTGACTCCTGCATATTCAACGATGACTTCTGTGATCGTGAGAACCTTTAACGTCAGCAATTTAATCCCTTTGTCTCATGATATAATACATGTCTGAGATTCGATCATCGGTATCCAAATACCTAGTTTGATCTGAACATAACACCTTCATAGTACTGAACCCGCCTTTATGGTCACCCTGTTACGGTGTGACGTTTGATGTTATCAAGATACTCTTCCGGTGTTAGCAATTAACATGATCTCATGGTCTAAGGACTAAGACTACTTTGTATGATGTTATAGAAATATAAACATAATGACTTGATCGTAATGCTATACTTCGGATGAATGTTCATCACATCATTTCACAAATGCTGTGACCTTGTTATTAACAACATCCAATGTCCATGATCAGGAAACCTTGATCATCTTGTTAATCAACAAGCTAGTCTATAAGAGAGGCATAACTAGGAACCCTTTTGTTTATTAAACACACATGTATTGATGTTTCCTATCAATACAATTATAGCATGCAAAATAAACATCTATCATATACAAGGAATACATAATAACAACTTTATTATTGCCTCTCAGGGCATATTTCCTTCAGTATCCCACTTGCACTAGAGACAATAATCTAGTTTATATAGTGATAAATCTAACACCCATGGAGGTCTGGTGTTGATCATGTTTTGCCCTAGGGAGTACTTTAGTCAACGGATCTGCTACATTCAGGTCCGTGTGCACTTTACAAATCTTTATATCTCCATCCTTGACATGCTCGCGGATGGAGTGAAACCGGCGCTTAATATGCTTGGAATTCTTGTGAGACCTTGGTTCCTTGGCGTTGGCTATGGCTCCATTATTGTCACAATAGATCACCATTGGGTCCAATGCACTAGGAACCACACCTAGTTCCGTTATGAACTCCTTCATCCAAACCGCTTCCTGCGCCGCTTCTGAAGCAGCAACATATTCCGCCTCCGTCGTTGATCCAGCCACCACAGGTTGTTTGGAGCTCCTCCAACTAACTGCTGCTCCGTTCAAGAGAAATACGTATCCGGATTGAGACTTAGAGTCATTCGGATCAGTGTCAAAGCTAGCATCGACATAACACTTAGCGACTAGCTCTTCTTCACCTCCGTATACAAGAAACATATCCTTAGTTCTTCTCAAGTACTTAAGGATATTCTTGACCACTATCCAGTGTTCCGAACCTGGATCAGATCGGTACCTACTACTCAAACTACTAGCATCTTCCACATCCGGTCTTGTACATAGCATGGCATACATTATAGAGCCTATGGCTGAGGCATAGGGGATCTTATCCATTATCTCTCTTTCTTCCGCCTTAGCCGGACTTTGAGTCTTACTCAATGTCTTTCCTTGCAACATAGGTAAGTACCCCTTCTTACTTCCGTCCATATTAAACTTCTTTAATATCTTATCAAGGTATGTACTCTGTGATAGCCCAATTAGGCGTCTTGATCTATCTCTATAGATTTTAATGCCTAATATATATGAAGCTTCACCAAGGTCCTTCATCAAAAATTTGCTGCTTAGATAACTTTTAACACTGTTTAAAAGATCTATATAATTTCCAATCAATAATATGTCATCCACATATAATATCAGAAATGCCACATTGCTCCCACTCACTTTCTTGTAAATACAAGCCTCTCCATAAGTTTGGACAAATCCAAACTCTTTGATCACCTCATCAAAGCGGAGATTCCAACTCCGAGATGCTTGCTTCAGTCCATAGATGGATCGCTGAAGTTTGCACACCTTATCAGCATCCTTAGGATCGACAAAACCC
This sequence comes from Avena insularis, assembly GCA_023614405.1. Taxonomy (NCBI): domain Eukaryota; kingdom Viridiplantae; phylum Streptophyta; class Magnoliopsida; order Poales; family Poaceae; genus Avena; species Avena insularis. Next base: position 228,571,244 of record CM042694.1, on the reverse strand, counting down.
TTAGGTTGTATCATATACAACTCTTCTTCAATATTACCATTGAGGAATGCAGTTTTGACATCCATTTGCCATATTTCATAATCGAAATATGCAGCAATTGCTAACATAATCCTAACTGACTTAAGCATCGCTACGGGAGAGAATGTCTCATCGTAGTCAACTCCTTGAATTTTTCGAAACTCCTTTGCGACAAGTCGAGCCTTATAGATGGTTACATTACCACCAACATCAGTTTTTCTTTTGAAAATCCATTTATTCTCAATGGCCTTTCGATCGTGAGGTAAGTCCACCAAGGTCCAAACCTGGTTTTCGTACATGGATTCCATCTCGGATTTCATGGCTTCTAGCCATTTGTTGGAATCATGGCTCATCATCGCTTCTTCATACGTCGCAGGGTCATCTATTTCATCAATCATGAAATTCATAATAGGATTACCGTACAGTTCAGGAGTTGTACGTGTCCTGCTTGACCTGCGAGGTTCGGTAGTGTCCTCTTTCGGAGTTTCGTGATCAATATCATTAGCTCTCTCTTCATTAGGTGAAGTCAACTCCGAAACAACTTCTGGTGCTGCGCTACTCGCCATTTCATGAAGAGAAGGTTCAATAATCTCTTCGAGTTCTACCTTCCGACTACTCACACCTTTCACGAGAAACTCCTTCTCAAGAAAGGATCCATTCTTGGCAACAAAGACCTTTCCCTCGGATTTGTGATAGAAGGTATACCCAATTGTTTCCTTAGGGTATCCTATGAAGACGCATTTTTCCGCTTTGGGTTCGAGTTTATCCGGTTGAAGTTTCTTCACATAAACATCGCATCCCCAAACTTTAAGAAATGATAGCTTAGGTTTGTTTCGAAACCATAATTCATACGGTGTCTTTTCAACGGATTTAGATGGTGCCCTATTTAATGTGAATGCAGCGGTTTCCAGTGTATAACCCCAAAATGACAGTGGCAAGTCAGTCAGAGACATCATAGATCGAACCATATCCAATAAAGTACGATTACGACATTCTGACACACCATTACGTTGTGGTGTTCCGGCAGGCGTGAGTTTTGAAACTATTCCACAGTCTTTCATATGTGTGCTTAACTCGTAACTAAGATACTCTCCTCCACGGTCGGACTGTAGAAATTTGATCTTTCTGTTACGATGATTTTCCACTTCATTCTGAAATTCTTTGAAGTTTTCAAAGGTTTCAGACTTATGTTTCATCAAATAGATATACCCGTATCTACTCAAATCATCCGTGAAAGTATCAAAATAACAATATCCACCTCGCGTCGACACACTCATTGGTCCACCCACATCAGTATGTTTGATTTCCAATAAATTTGTCGCCCGTTCCATTGAACCGGAAAACGGCGTTCTAGTCATCTTGCCCATAAGACATGGTTCACATGTATCAAATGATTCAAAATCAAGTGATTCCAGAAGTCCATCAGAATGGAGTTTCTTCATGCGTTTAACGCCAATATGACCTAGACGGCAGTGCCACATATATGCAGATATATCATTATCAAGTTTAATCCTTTTAGCATCAACATTATGAATATGCGTAATACTACTATCGAGATCCAACAGAATAAACCATTCAACACAGGTGCATGACCATAAAAGATATTATTCATATAAATCAAACAACCATTGTTTTCAGACTTAAACGAATAACCACTATGCATCAAACACGATCCGGATACAATGTTCATGCTCAAAAAGCTGCACCAAATAACAATTATTCAGGTTTATAACTAATCCCGATGGCATATGGAGAGGCAGCGTTCCGACGGCGATCACATCAACTCTTGATCCATTGCCGACCCGCATCATGACCTCATCCCTTGCTAGTTGTCACTTATTCCGCAGCCCCTGAACCGAGTTACATATATTAGCAACCGATCCCGTATCAATACCCAGGTGCTACTGCGAGTACTAGTCAAGTACACATCAATAACATGTATATCACATATACCTTTGTTTGCCTTGTCGGCCTTCTTGTCCGCCAAATACTTGGGGGCAGTTGCGCTTCCAATGGCCAGTCCCCTTGCAATAGTAGCACTCAGTGTCAGACTTAGGGCTAGCTCGGGGTTTCTTTTCAGGCGCGACAACAGATTTGCCGCCCTTCTTTCCCTTCTGCTTGCCTTTCTTGTCCTTCTTGAAACCGGTGGTCTTATTGATCATCAACACTTGATGTTATTTCCTAATCTCCACTTCTGTAGTCTTAAGCATTGACAGAAGCTCAGGAAGAGACTTCTTCATGCCCTGCATATTATAGTTCATCACGAAGATCTTGTAGCTAGGTGGCAGAGATTGGAGAACACGATGTATGCCTAAGTCAATGGGAATCGTTATTCCCAAGGACACAAGCTTATCAGCGTACCCAGACATTTTGAGTACGTGCTCACTAACGGAGCTGTTCTCTTCCATCATGCAGCTAAAGAACTTTTCAGAAGCATTATAACTCTCTACGGAAGCATGGGTATCAAAAATCATTTTCAATTCTCCCATGGTATCAAAGGCACTGCCATTTTCGAAACGTTTTCGAAGTTCTGGCTCTAGCCCATACAGTATGCCGCAATGAACTAAGTTGTGGTCCTCCTGACGAGATATATAGACGTTCTTTTCCTCGTCAGGCATCGAGAGCTGGTGGGGGCCTAGCGGCGCCTCTAGCACATATTGCTTTTGTCAAAGATGAGAGAGTCCTCAAATTCATAGCCGATTGGTGAAGTTGCTACCATTCGCAGCAAGCTTCGCTTTCTCCATGAACACATTGAAATTAAAAGGTGGTGCCATCTACAGAATTTGTAAAATATATTTAGACTAAGTTTATGATAGATTGAGTTCAACTAATCCAAATTACTAATGAACTCCCACTCAAAAACGACATCCCTCGCGTCCTTTTGGTGATTACATGAACCAAATCCACTACACCAAGTCCGATCATCACGTGAGTCGGTGTAGCTTCAAAGGCGAGCATCTATATGGGCATCATATCAACTATATGACTCATGCTTAACCTTTCAAATCCGTGTTCGAGGCCATGTCTGTACATGCTAGGCTCGTCAAGTAAGAACCTTAGTATTCACGTGTGTAAAACTGTCTTACACCCGTTGTATGAAAGCGTAGAGTCGAGAACACCCGATCATCACGTGATGCCTCAAAACACAATCCACAAAACGGTGCATACTTAAGGAAGAACACATTTTATCTTGATATCTAAATGAGGGATCATCTTATAATGCTACCAAAAGCGCCAAACTAGCAATATAAGATGCTAACATCTAATGTGTGAAGTGAGGTGATATGGTCCATGCATTTGATCTCTATCATTTGCATCGTGGTATGATCTCTATCATTCCTTTGTGTGTAAGGCCAAGGTCTATGGAACTTACACGTTAAGTGAGTTGTAAGAGTATCTATCATAAATCTACTTACAACAATACCATATCAAGACACTAGCCCAGCAATGATCTAAACTAGACGCCTCTAATTTATCAATTGCAAGTTTTACATGGCTTAGGGCTTTCGGAGATAGAACCGGTCTTACCTATGAACATGAACCACAACGAGGATAACCAAGTTATTAGCAACTCGTTGTAAATCAGATATTGACTATAGTAGGAGAGACAGACACCCGCTAGCCACTTATGCAAAACTAGTTGCATGTCAGTCGTGGAACCGGCCTCATGTACGATGACATGTAAGGTTGGTCCGGGCCGCTTCATCCCACTATGCCACCAATATCCAAAGTACATAGAAGATGCAATAACATGATCATCATCGCCCACATATAAACATATGTGTACTACCCGTGCAAAGCACCTACGCATAGATTAGGCTCTGATACCACTGTTGGGTCCGTAGCATAGAAAACAAAAAGTTTCCTATGATGAGAACTATACGCCAAGATCTATCTACTAGATACAGAGCAACGGGTGGACATACATCCATGGAGAACTTACCCTCGAAGACAACAAGTTTTGTTAACAAGTAGGAACTCGTGGTTGATGTAGTCGTACGCTTGCCGATCTCAAGACCGTGTGGAAGTCCGAGCGCCGCAAATTAGCAGCGCATCCGTCCTCGCACACACGTTCAAGCCACCAGACAACCTCCACCTCCTTGCTCTAGCGAATCAGCAGAAGCAGCAACTCCTTCCAGACGCAAGGCTACCGGGAACATGTATCTCGCTAATCCGAGACCATGGGGGAATATCTAGAGGGGGAGAGAGATCCTTCACGAGGAGGTGTGGTTTGTGAGAGGGGAGAGGGGGCTTTATATAGGAGGAGGAGACCCTCCTCCCATAGCCAGCGCATGAGGGGGGGACTCCTCCCCTCCTTCATTCATGTGGTGAACCTCCACTCACATAAACATGGCCTCCACCCAAAATCCCACTCACATGTATTTAATTTCCACCAAATTAAATGCAACTCTCAATTAATAAACCTCTTTTATTTATTTTATTCAGAATTTTGTTAATTACTTTAATTAACAAACATTCACATAAAACCCCTTGCAACATTTCAATATCACATGCAGAACCACTTTCTGTAATTTCACCCGAAACAATTCTGGTTTCTATCGAAACAATTCCTGTTTCTATCGAAACATTTCCTGCGCTTTGCAAACCTTTTGTCTGGAACATATGTGCTCCTAAATGGCATCCGGCAACCCTTAAGTGTGTCACCCTACGGTTCGCGAATAATGCAGACATGATTGAGACTCCTCTCAGATCAATAATCGAGCGGGACACGGAGATCCATCGACTCTGCATATTCAACGATGACTTCTGTGATCATGAGAACCTTTAACGTCAGCAATTTAATCCCTTTGTCTCATGATATAATACATGTCCGAGATTCGATCATCGGTATCCAAATACCTAGTTTGATCTCGTTACCGACATGTACTCTTTTCTCGTTCCCGTGATATAACATTCTAGTGATCACATCACTTGCTTGCAAGCTATCTTAATGTGATATCACCGAGAGGGCCCAGAGTATATCTATCCGTCAACGGGATTGAAAAATTCCACTCTTGATCCATGAGCCTGAAGATAACACCTTCATAGCACTGAACCCACCTTTATGGTCACCCTGTTACGGTGTGACGTTTGATGTTATCAAGATACTCTTCCGGTGTTAGCAATTAACATGATCTCATGGTCTAAGGACTAAGACTACTTTGTATGATGTTATAACAATATAAACATAATGACTTGATCGTAATGCTATACTTCAGATGAATGTTCATCACATCATTTCACAAATGCTGTGACCTTGTTATTAACAACATCCAATGTCCATGATCAGGAAACCTTGATCATCTTGTTAATAAACAAGCTAGTCTATAAGAGAGGCATAACTAGGAACCCTTTTGTTTATTAAACACACATGTATTGATGTTTCCTATCAATACAATTATAGAATGCAAAATAAACATCTATCATATACAAGGAATACATAATAACAACTTTATTATTGCCTCTCAGGGCATATTTCCTTCAGGTCCTACTGAGAGGTAATTGGCATACCTATCATCTATCATAGGTCATGTGCCAAGGTGAACAGAAGGATGCCATTAGTAAAAATAACAAGAACAACAACTCTCTGTCTTAGATAAATTCCACAGGATTAACCAAATGTGGTATTGACCTGTTTCCAACTCCCAGTACCTCCTAGAATCGGTATCTATCAAGTCCTAGCAGCTCAGAATTTATTGAGCTCTGGTTGCATTTTAGTGATTTAAATACTTCTGTAACGGGTATTTTCACTAAATAAATCACTCCAGGAGTTTGGCAACTCCAAAAAGGGTGAATCCAATTTCTACAGAAAGATACTCCATGTGCCTATCACATGCCCTTCGAATCAACTCAATAGCTTCTCTAGAATTAATCTGGGGGAGCCCCACATTATGGTGTGTGTTAGAGAAACGCCTGGGCCACTGGTTTAATCCATGCTGACATGGTGGAACCTACAGCGTAACCATAACGAGCATCTATGAAGCATTCTTCTTATAAAAAAAGAGTCCGATATTGAGAAAAAAAGAGAAAAATAAAAAAAGAGATTATGAAAAGAGGAAAGAGAGAAAAAAGCACCATATTCCCATGGTAAATAAGAAGATTGCTGAGATGTTTTTTGGCTGCTTGCCTTTTCATTTTGATATGGGGATTCTTCCGTATCATCGGGTAATGGGTACCCTGTTGGCGGTTCTCTATGATAGACATATGCTTACGATGACAAGAACTTACCGCTGACTAAACTTGAGTAGCATGAGGAGCGACCCTCGTATTCAAGGGACATGAGATTCTCAATTTACAACTTGTCAATGCATATCCTCATATTTGATCACTTTAACCTTAATCACCTAAAGATGCTTATGATAGGGCAATGAGAGCTGAAAGCTAGTAACTATCATAATTTTTGGGAGCTCCTTATGAGACTTGCAATCCCTGCTTCCCTCTGCGAAGGGCCTTTCTTTTACTTTTTAAGTTGAGTCAGTAAACTTATTCCCTTCTATCTCAGCAAGTATTTTGAGTTGTTGTGTTTCATTCATTCATATGATGATTTATTCAATCATGTTTCTTATGTTCCTTGTTTTGCACATTGCTCTTATCTTGATGATTACTACTTTGAAAACTATCATTGAAAACCAGTTATTTGTGAACTCCAGCAAATTATCAACTATTATTCGACCAAGAGCTAAGTTTGCCATTACCAATTATGATTTACTTTATGTATCATTATTGTGTTTCCTTTACCTATTGCAAGTTAAGTTATATAATAGTGAGTTGTCTTCTATTATGATCTATGTATTGATGCATGTGATGCTTCTTGTCCGTATTCTTTTTATCGACTCTTCACTCCATAAACCCGAGGCCATGTTTATTGAGTTCAGTTTCACTTGGGGACAAGCGAAGTCTAAGCTTGGGGGGAGTTGATACGTCCATTTTGCATTACTATTCTATGTCATAATTTACTGTTATTCATTGATATATTTCATATTATGAGGTGATACTTATGTTATTTCATCTATTTTTGCATGGTTGATGACTTTTGGAGCATGGACCGCTGCAGTCAGGATTCTGATGGAAAAGGTGCTGTTTAGAGGAAAAATTCGCGAATATCAGAAAATCCGGGAAAATATACGAAAAATCCTATTTTTCCATAAGACGAAGGAAGCCAGAAGGGGGCTGGAGATGGGCTACAGGGGGCCCACACCACCCCCTGGCGCGGGCCACCCTGGGCCGCGCCACTAGGTGGTGTTGCCGCCCTGGTCCACCTCTGGCACTCCCCTCTGGCGTATATTATCCTCCCGACACCCTAAGACTCGGGGAGCGACCATAGAAAGATCCCGCCGTGTCTGCGGGGCGGAAAACACCGAGAGAGAAAGATCTCTCCAGTGTGATTTCACGGGGAATTCCTTTCTGGAGAGGGGAGATCATTGCCATCAACACCACCATCAAGCTAGACTTCATCGGGATCATCGTCATCATCATCACCACCATCATTACCATCATCACCCTCTCCATATTGCTGTAACAATTGGGTTGAATCTTGCATTAGTTCATAGGGGAAACTTTCCCGGTGTTGATTACTCTTTGTAGTTGATGCTATTGAGTGAACCAGTGAGTTATTGTTTATGTTCAGAATATTATACATCATTATTCCATCTCTCATCATGATCCATATGATGTCTTGTGAGTAGTTCGTTTTGGTCTTGAGGACATGGGAGAAGTCATGTTGTTAGTAGTGGAATTGTGTTGAGAAAGATTCAATAGTTTGATATTTAAGTTGTGGTGTAGTTCTTCTAGTGGTGTGATGTGAACGTCGACTACATGACACTTCACCTATATGGGCCTAGGGGAAAGCATTGTGTATTTGGCTACTAATCGTAGGGGTTGCCGGAGTGACCGAAACCTGAACTCCCGTTAGGAAAACATTGCACAAGGGACGTAAGGGTCTTAGAGTTTAAAGCTGTGGTTAGGTTTCTTCCTTAATTACTTTCTTGTACTTACGGATGTTTGCAAGGGGTATAATCACAAGTATGTATTAGTCCTAGGAAGGTCGGTACATTAGCATAGGTTCACCCACACAACACTTAGCAAGCTATAGAAGTTTAATCAACTATATGAAGCGAAAGCACTTGACAGTCTTCCCATGTGTCCTCGAGAACGTTTGGTCATCTTAAGTAATACAACCGGCTTGTGCTTTGCTACATAAAGGATTGGGCCACTTGCTTCATATATTCCTACTGTCTTTTATTTACTCATACTTTGTTTACTTGCTTTATCAAAAACCCCTAAAAATCCGTTTGCTAAGTATTTGCAGAGAATTACTGATCCATACCACTAGCTAGCACCTTCTGCTCCTCGTTGGGTTCGACACTCTTACTTATCGAAAATATTGCGATACACCCCCTATACTTGTGGGTCATCAGGATGATGCAGTGAAGGACGCACACGTAAGAACACTACAAATACAACTATCTACCCAGGTTCAGGGCCCTTGCGAGGAGGTAAAACCCCTACTCCCGCCTGTATGATCTATATGAGATGGATATGACAGCTAGAATGGTGCTCCTTGAGCTGTATCATGCCTATAAGAGGCCTTCTCAATGTGCCCGAGAGCTAGAGGAAGAAGGGGATCATAAGTTAGCTGGGAAGAATGAGCCCCTAAGGGGGTGCCGCTGTGTGAGGCTCCCCTGGTGCTCCTTATAAAGGGAAGCCCAAAGGACAAGGTATTATCCACACACACTATACATAGCCCTATTCATGAGTTGACTACTGGGGTCTTGTCAACTATTCATGATGTGACAACTGGGGTCTTGTCGCATTGTAGCCATGCTGCTACATTAGCGTACTGTTTTTTAGGTACAGTAGCGTACTGTTGCTCTAGCAAAGAATGTGCTTAGCATGTCTTGTCTGTCCTTGGCGTCCTTGGTCTTGTCCTCTTGTGTATGTTCTCCGCATCTCCTGGCCATCAATCTCATACCCTTGTACTTGGCTTGGTCAATGTTCTTATCTTCTCCTAAGGATAGGTGGCCTCTTGTACGTCTGCCGGTCTGAGCATAGGGCGTCCCAAGACCAACAACTACAACTTTACTCGTTCCGAGCAATGCCATCCCCGTGATCTAGTCACACGTTGCAGCTTTATGGATGATATGTCTCCGAGTGGATCCATAGTATCTATCCATCATGCGGAAGAACAAATCCCACTCTTGACACATATGCCTCTACATTCCCCTCCGAATACTTGAAGACACTTTATGATCACCGTTTCACCGAGTTAGTTTGATGCGGACAAGGTACCCTCGGGTGATAGTGATTAAATATGGTCTCACGGTCTAAAGAATTGGTTACTACGTTTTCCAATCATTGTAACGATGAACTTCATGACTTGATCATTTTACAATTCATGTCTTGGGTATGTCCAACACTTTCATCCATCTAATGAAATTACCCCATTGTCAATTGACATAAATGTCCATGATCGGGAAACACCGATCATAGATTGACCAATGAACTAGTGTCTAGAGGATCACTAGGGACTCTGGTGGTTTACATATCACACGTGTATTGACGTTCCAATCAATACAATTATAGCATGCTATCAAAACCTATTATGAACTAAAAGAAATATGTCAATAATTGATGGCTCTAAAATATAGCCATCCGCGTCCACATTTAAACTTGATATTATTCATATTTTTGATGAAATATCTCTCTAAACCATGCCACTAATGTCTAATATTGAGAGAGGTATGCAAATCCTTTCTTTCTATTTTTCCTACGCATATAATGTCGTTTGAAGATGGGAATCACTACATTAAAATCAAAGATACGATATTTCCAACAACCAGAAGAAACCCGGAGCCATGAAGCGGAGGCACACGCTTTAACGACTAACTATATGACCAGAACAAAATTCTGGCCGTATAGTTCCGGTCGTATAGTTGGCGCTGCCACCGTTAGGTCAAACAGAACAACTTTCACGAAGGGAACCCTATATAAAGAAGCCTCGGGGGACGAGAAAACAAGCCTGCCTCGTCCAAACGTCTCTGCCCCAAATCACCAGCCGCCTCTAGATCTCAAAACCCTTCTCCATCTCCATAGCCATATTCCACCACTTGTAATAGTAGATCTCTTCTTCAATTGGCGACATATATTTTAAGACTATTGCTATCAATCTTATGATTTTCATTACAATGTTTGTGATTGTTGATCTCATCTCTATGTGTGAGTAATTCTCCTTGGGCTAAGGGCTTCGGCCTAGCCATGTAGCATTTGTGCATGTTATTTATCATAGATGGGATCATGTATTAGTTTGTATGACATGATGATTATTGTATTCTCTCTTACATCAATCCAAGGACTTGTCAGGTACCCAAGACCTTGAGGGTTGAGCCAGGTATAGGGAGTATGAGTAATGACTGATCTGCAGGTTGGGAACCCCAGTGACAGAAGGGGTAGTACGGTTGTATGTGGGGGGATTTACTTGGGATTAACGGTGACATCACTATGCATATCATTAGTTCTCTTTCTTCTATGGATGATACTAGTAGGTTATTGCTATAAGCGGTTGCGGAGGCAATAGTAATTATGGATGCACTGCCCACATATAATTTATCTTGCTCTAACAATTACATGCATACTTTATTTCTATTTTTTATTCCGATTCAGATGTTTTGCATAGCTATAGGTGAAACCGAACGCCCTAGGCCCTCTCTCTCCATCATCTACAACAACAAAAGACGCAAACTCTTAGTCCGGTAAAAACACAAAAGGAATTCTAAAACTCCCGAAGGTCCGTTAAAGTAACTTCACTATGCATCTGCTTCCCGAGGAGTCAATAACCTAGGTCTACTAGGGAAAAATAAGCTATACTACTTCCGTAATCCGGATCAAAGGCATCAACCCTTTTTCTAGCACCGTTGCCGGGGAAGCAAAAGCTACCCTGGTGAGGTTATTAGGAACCTTGCTAGTTTTAATTCTTGTTTTTAATTTTGTTAGTTTGCTTTCAGTCTTTATTTGATAAACCAAAAAAATTAGTTATCCTTTAAATTCTTGCTTTTATTATTATAATCTCTATTTAAGAAAACCCAAAAACATAGGAACTATGGCTGAAAAGAAGCTTGGGGAGTTTGCTACTCCCAACAATGATTATTTGCGTACTCCTATTACTCAGCCAGCAATTGCTGCCGATGACTATGAAATTAAGCCCCATTATTTAAGTTTGGTTCAACATAATCAATTTGGAGGCTCTGCTATTGAACACGCAAGTATGCACTTGAATACTTTCACTCAAATATGTGATATGATGCGTATAAAAGATGTTGACCCCGATGTGGTCAAATTGCATTTATTTCCTTTCTCTCTTAGAGGAAGAGCAAAAGAATGGTTGCTATATTTGCCTAGAAATACTATTACATCATGGGTGGAATGCACTTCACCCAGCTACACCGTAGAAGAGCCAGCTACACCGTGGAACTCAAAATGATGAGGATCCAAAGGGAGGAGCCTGAAGAACTTGATTATAGTAATGCTCCTTCACCCAGCTACACCGTAGAAGATCTCGTAAAAAGGATCAATGTTAAGATTCCAGTAAGTGAAGGTAGTGAGGAAGATATGTACCAACACTTTGTTAACCAGGTAGCAATAAAGGTACATGAGCTTGAGGAAGAATATAAGCAAATTGCTAAAAAATTACCTATGAAGCATGATGACATATTTGAGCCTACTATTAAGATTAAGATTGGAACCAATGAGATAGCTGCACTTTGTGATCTAGGTGCAAGCGTCTCAACAATTCCAAAGAGTCTTTTTAACAAGTTAAATCTTGGTTCTTTTGAGATCACTGACTTAAAATTGCATCTAGCAGATTCTACCTACAAATAAGTTGTAGGAATTAAGGAGAATACTTTAGTATACATTAAAGGTTGTCATGCTCTTATTGATTTTGTTATTGTTGACATCCCTGAAGATGTTACTACTCTTATTATATTAGGCCGTCCTTTCTTAAGAACTATTAAGGCTTTAATTAATATCCATGAAGGGAATGTGAAGCTTCAATTTCCTTCACGGGATCCTTTTGTTATTCATTTCCCAAGGAAGAAGAAAGCCAAGCATGATGAAAAGGAGGCCATCACTTTGAAGGCCAACTACTTTGGAGTGGGTGTTCCACTCATGTGGCCTAAGTGAGCAACATTGAGGTCAAGTTATTGACCATAAAAAGCGCTTCATGGGAGGCAACCCATGTGAAATAAAGGTTTAAATTAAGTTTTTAAGTTTTAGTTTAATATTTTGTTTAATAAAGACTGCTAGAAAACTCCAATTGAGGAGAAGAAGTTCGGCAGTACTAAAAGTCCTGTTTTATTCATGTTGTTCTTGGTCGACAATATTTAGTGTCAATTTTTTGTCAAAAACAAGGTATATCACTAAGTTATAGGAAAAGAAATAATTTACGAAGAAACAAATTTTTTTAATGCATACAGAGAGTTTAACGACCAACTATACGGAGGGAATAAAAATTCTGACCGTATAGTTCCGGTCGTATAGATATCTTTGCCATCGACAATTTTTCCTTCATATGTACTGAGAGTTTAATGACCAACTATACGGCGGGAATAAAAATTCCGTCTGTATAGATCCAGTCATATAGATATCGGTGCCTCCATACAAATTCTTTTCCAATGTATTAATAGTTTAACGACCAACTATACAGCGGGAATAAAAATTCCGGCCGTATAGTTCTGGCCGTATAGATATCGATGCCTTTGTATAATTTATTTTCCCAGGTACCGACGGTTTTACGACCAACTATATAGCGGGAACATATTGTTCCAGCCATATAGCTCTGGCCGTATAGCTGCACCGCTATGAGGAAACCCTAAAATTTTGACAGAAGGCCAACTATACGGCGGGAACGCAATGTTCCGGCCGTATAGTTGCGCCCGTATAGTTGCGTACGACCACAAAATCACACGGCAAGGTACCTCCAACTCCAAAACTTCAAACCTTTTTCTCTCTTCTACCTCCAAACTCTCTCAAAACCTCAAGAGATCTTCATCTCTACTCACTTTCTTTCGATTTCCTCGCACACAAGTGATCTACGGTATGTTTCTCCCCGATCCTCAATTACTTTTTGCAAATTCATCTTCGATCTATTGTCATTATCAATCTAGGGTGAGACCTACTATGAACCAATTGCCATGATTCTCTTGCCTAGATTATTATTTTGAGGAGATTCTTTAGTGTTCTATAATGACGAATATGTCATGCTTACTGTTGTTGGATCAAAAAGTTTTGTATTTGTCTTTCTTCAATGTTTTAGATAATGAACACAAGAAGCCAAACTCATGCTCGTGCCACCGCTAGCGCTTCTCGGGCTATCGCTCAAGAACGCATGGAGATACGGTTCAGGGATGAGTCCCAACGTGATCGCTTCAACAAGATCAACAACCGCGAAGTGAAGGCCGCCAAGTGGGCTTGCCCCATTATATTGAACCAAACGTTATTTCTGATGACTTTAATTTACTTTGCAATAGAGTTGGCGTGCAAAACTTTGTGTACAATGATGTGCCTACTTATCACCGCTTAACCATTGAATTCCTAAGTTTGTTGCAAAGCACCGTTAAACAATGGCAAGGAGAGGACATGATTTCTTTCCGACTTATGAATAACAACTACACTTTAACATTCGTTGAATGGTGCGCATGTTTTAGTTTGCCAAACAATGATGATTATGCCTTACGTGCATCCTTTACTACCTTAGACCCTTCCCCTGAACAATATTATAATGGAATGAGTTTCACTATTAGAGTGAGCAAGGGGAAGAACATTCAACATCCTGCAATTCGCTATTTATTCTATGTTATTGCTAACACCTTGCAGACTCGTAATGAGTTCACGAGACTTAATGAGGAGGACATCTGATTAGTCCTTGGAGAGGCTACTTACATCAACTGTAGCTTGTCACTCAACTTGGGTGCCATCCTTGTGCGCTACCTGGAGCACCAAGCCTCCCAAAGCCAAGGACCAATCACAGGTGGAGGCGTCATCACTGTGCTTGCCACTGCCCTAGGCATCAACCAAGGTGAGTTGCAACCCGTTCTAGGTGAGCGACATGTTGGCTTCTCTACTTTGAAGGCTTGTGTAATGCTCACTAGGAGAGATGAAAGGACATTTACTGTCCTAATCTGTTTTGGTGTTCGTTAACAACATAAGGTACATTTTACTATGTGTTAATGTCTATAGGTAAATCCATTGAAAATGGAAAAAGTTAGAATGTTATGGGAAATCCCATGGCCAAATCCATGTTTACCTGAAGATTGTAGACCGGAGTCTCCAGTGTGCAAACACCGGAGTCTCCGGTGTGGTCTGGAGTTTCCCCTAGAATTTCCGGTGTGTGGCCTGGACTTGGCCCAGGGACAAACGGTGTGGTGGTCCGGAGATGGACCAGATATTAGCCAGAATCTCTAGTGTGTCTCCTCAGGCCAGAGTTTCTGGTGTGGACACATAGGAGTCTCTGTTGTCTCTAGTCTGGAGTTACGGCCAGAGTCTCCGCAGTGGACACCAAGCATCTGCTCAAACCAGCCAGAGTAGTGGTCCAGAGACGGACCGGAGTTTCTAGCCTGGAACAGAGTCTCTGGTCTACCAGACCGGAGTCTCCGGTGTGATTGGTCCCCAACGGTCAGAAAATGGTTCACAATGTGTGGCCTATAAATAGGGGACCTCATCCCCTTCCTCCAGCTGCTCGTTCCAGAAAAGGAAGACCACACCATTAGAGCCACTAAAACTCCAAGATCTCTTCATCCAACCACCCAAAGTCATTGATCTTTGGTGAATCAGAGGAGGAGGCATCGATCTACAGCTTCACCAAGATAGATCTTCATTTCCCCCTCATTTACTTGAGGGCCCCTTGCTCTAGGGTTTCATTGGAAACCCTAAGCCTTGTTTTGGTTGATTTGATTCTTACAAGCTTGTCTTTGATTGTTTGACAACTTGCTTGTATTCAGGAGCCTCCAATTAGGTTGTGGATGTGTGCCTCGAACTTGTTGTAAAGGTGTCAGCTTCCACCTCGAAGGTTGCCGTATAGTGGAATAGGTGAATAGAACCCGTTGGGGTGAGGTTCATCAGAGAACAAGGGAGGCCTCTCGTGGCGTTGGTGGTTTGAAACCACCCCCTCTCCAAGCATAGACATACTTCCCCTCAAAAGGAAGGAATTACGGGAAACAAATCCTTATGTATCTGTGTGCTCCACTTTGGTTACTTCTATCCTTTATCGCACTTTACTTATCTAGTTCTTGTTTAGTGTTTGTGCTAGATTGACATATAGGGAAATTCACCATAGTTGCATGATCTAGAGAATTTACCTTTTGTGTCAAACCCTAACTTGAAAAAGAGTAAAATTTGAAGTAGCACATATTCACCCCCCCTCTAGGTTTCCATATGATCCTTTCAATTGGTATCAGAGCCTCGACTCTTTATTCGGGCTTAACCGCCTAAGAGACTATGGGCGACCCTGTAGAAGAGGGAGAGAGTGAGGCTAGCATATCGGTGACCCTGGTAGATCTCAAGAACTTGGAAACAAGTTTGATCTCTACCTTGGGCAACAAAATCCAACAGTTGCATCAACTTGTTGAGCGACTTGTTTCAGAAAAGTCAGCCTCACCACCTTCTTCTTAAGAGGAAACACCACCTAACCCTAAGGCAAATGCTCTAGATAATCCTATGGGTGTAGGAGTGGGGGATGAACATAATTCCACTGACTCCACCACCAAAAAGGGTGAAGGGAAGGAAGAGTATCATGCGATTCCCAGATGGTACTCTCCCGACCCTCCAATCCTTCACCCCATATAAATAATTGAGGTGACCCACCTAAATTAGCTGCACATACCTTTGCTCAATGGCAAGTGTTAATGAAATCTCATGTGCACAGCTCTTGCATTGACTTGTGGAACATTATTGAAGAAGGACTCAAAGTTGAGGATCCAACCAACTTGACTAGAAGAGAAGTGGTCAATAGCCAACTCAATGCGACTGCCTTGCACATGATCCAACTTGGAGTGGGGCCAAAGGATTTTCCCCACATTGAGCACTACAATACCACCAAGGAAGCTTAGGATGCTCTCATTGACTTGTTTGTTGGCAATGAGAGCATGAGAAGAAATAGGTATGATGCCTTAAGCAATGAGGCTGAATGTTTCTTTATGAAGGATGGTGAGGATCATGAAGACATGTATCAAAGACTGAAATCCACAGCCACAACCTTCAGGAATGTTGTTGCCTCTCACGTTGATGATGCTTGGATCAAGAGGAAGTATGTGAGTGCACTCATGCCTTTCGAGACCACTGACTTGAAGAGTCTCCAAGGAAGACACAACTACCATCTCATCACCTCCAATGAAGTTATGCAAAAGATGGCCACTTTCAAGGTTGTTGCCAAGAATGCCAAAGACGTCCGTGCTCGTGCTATTGGAATGAGTAGTGGTGTGAATCTTCCCTTGAAGGCCAAGGTTGTGGAGTATGATGAAGAAGAAGGGAGTGATGAAGCACTCTCAATGAGCCACCCCGAGGATGTCAAGGTTTCTCATGGTGAGTATATGGCCTTCTATGCAAGAAACTTTTGGAAAGACCCCGCCAACGCCAAGATGGAAATGCAACGAAGAAGCAACCCCAATGGGAGAAGAGACAATGGGTCTAAATTTAGAACTTGCTTCAATTGTGGTGACCGTTATCACTTTGTTACCGGTTGTCCCTATGAGAAAAGAGAAGATCATGGGGGTAAACTTGTGTTGAAGAAAACCTCCAAAGCACCTTTCAAGAAACCCTTCATAAAGAAGAATTCCATCAACAAGAAGTCGGGTGAAATTGTCTTGATAACACATGAAGAATTCTCCTCCGATGATGATGGTGATGATGATGAAGAGGATACATCAAGTGGTGTGGCTGCTCTTGCCACTACATCTACTCCTACCTTCTCACTTTTCGACTCTCCAAATGAGAACATCCCCACCAAGAATGCCACTTGCCTCATGGCAAGAGGAATGGAGGTATTATCATCGTCACACCCCACCTCCTTATTTGATAACGAATTTGATGATGAGATGTCTCTTGAGGTCAAAAAGGAATTAGTTTCTTTTGATGTGTTTATGAACAACTTGCAAGGGGAGCACAAGAAACATTTTGTGGACCTCTTAAATCAACTTTCACACACACAAGAGCTTCTAGATGAGAGATGTAAATTAGGAAGAGAGCACATGATTGAGGTAGAAGCTCTAAATAATGCTCTATAAGAAGAACAAGAGACTAGGATGTCTCTTGAAACTAAACTTGAGGGACTTGATGAAGCTAATGACTTAATTATTAATAAACTCATCAAGGAACGTGACCATGCTATTGCTAAGTATAAAAAGGCTAAAAAGGACAAGATTGAGTTTGGTGTTGTTCATGAAAAACTTGCCGAGGACTTTAGGATGCTTGGAAAGGCTCACAAGGCCTTGGAGAGTGAACTCTTGTTGCTCACAAAGTCTCGTGAAAAGCCTCAAACTCAATTGATCAATATTCCTTCACCTAGTACATTCATTCCTTCTAGTTATACAAATATACGTGAAGAAAATGCTAGATTGAAGGGGGAACTAGCTAAGGCCACCTTTCTCAAAGGAAATACGGCAATTGATGACCTCTTGAGTAAGCAAAGGCCAAATGGTGAGAAAGGGGGCATTGAATTTGTCTCTAAAGCCAAGAAGAAGAACAACAACAACAAGAAGAAGGCCAAGCCTACACAAGAAAAAGACAAGGTCATTGTGGGTAGTAAGACCACGAATGGCAAAACTATGTCTCATAATGAATTTGTGGGAAGTGCTAACCCTCACTATGTTTTAATGCGTGATTATTATGGTGATGTATATGCACAATATGTTGGCCCATTTGATGGTTATATTTCTTGGTCTATTTGGGTTCCTAGGACCCTTGTTGTTAACAAAAGAGGACCCATTGAAAAATGGGTACCTAAAAACTAGTTTGATCTTTTGTAGACCTATGCTTCTGAAGGGTCAAAATGGGTGCTTGATAGTGGATGCACAAGTCATATGACCGGAAGCGCTTCTAGTGTCAAGGAGTTGAGACCAAATGTTTATCAAATATCCGTGACATATGCCGACAAGTCAAAGTCTAAGGTAATGGGTTTCAGCAAAGTTGTGGTTGCACACGATATCACTCTCGTAGACGTCATGCTTGTTGTGCCCCTTGCCTATAATTTACTTTCAGTCCGTGCTCTTGGAAAGATGGGTTTTTCCGTCTTTATTGATAATAATATTGTGATCCTCGCGTGGAGCAAGTCTCTAACGGTCGCTTTCATTGGGTATGTCAAAAATGACTTGTATGTGGTGGACTTTCAGGGAAAACCACTACAAGTGCGATGTGCTTATTCGGAAAGGCCGATGTGGGTTGGTTATGGCATCACCGTCTAGCCCATGTCAACATGAGAACTTTGCAAAGCCTCCACAAGGATGGTCATATTGTTGGACTAAAAGAAAATGTTTGCTTTGCCAAAGATCGTGTTTGCAGGGCATGTGTTGCAGGAAAGATGCATGATTCTCCCTGATGGCCCAAAATATATCGAGCTCGTTGGGGAACCCCAAGAGGAAGGTATGATGAGAACAACAGCAAGTTTTCCCCAGTTATGAAACCAAGGTTATCAAACTAGTAGGAGCAAGGAAACACCTCCAAGGTGTTGTTTCCAACTTGGAATCCTGCACAACACAACCACATAACTTTGCCCCCAACTTACAGTGAGGTTGTCAATCTCACCAGTTTTGCTGAAAACAAAGGATTAAACGTATTGTGTGGAAGATAGTAATAGCTTGCAGAAAGTAAACAGAAAACAGTAAATAGATTGTAGATTGATGGTAAAAGAAAGGACTAGGGTCCATAGTTCACTAGTGGTGATTCTCCTTAAGATAGATGACATGTTGGGTGAACAAATTATAGTGGGGCAATTGACAAACATCGAGAAAGCATACATGCATATACTAATCATCTTGACTCCTATGAGATTTGATTGGGCAATACAACATTATACATAGACCGTAATCCAACTGCATCTATGACTAATAATCCACCTTCAGGTTATCATCCGAACCCCCTCCAGTATTAAGTTGCAAGCAACAGATAATTGCATTAAGCATTGCGTGTAAAGTAAACAATACAATTGTTCTATGAACAAAGGATTGCTGTTTTCTCCCTAGTAGCAACAACACATCTAGTACCTTAGAGATTTCTGTCACTTCCCCAGATTACTAGAGGCATGAACCCACTATCGAGCATAAATACTCCCTCTTGGAGTTGCTAGCATCTACTCGGCCAAGATAGCTACTAACAACGGAGAGCATGCAAGTCACAAATACCAAAGACATGATAGAATCAATAATCAATCTGAAATAGCATCTCAATATCCATCGGATCCCCACCAAGACAACCTGTATGATTACAAATAGATGATCTTGATCATGAACAGAGCTCACAAGATCTAGACATGGTAGCACAAAGGAGAAGAAACAACCATCTAGCTACTACATGGACCCGTAGTCCAGGAATGAACTACTCACACATCACACCGGAGGCAGGCATGGTGATGAAGAAGGCCTCCAGGGTGAATTCTCCCCTCCGGCAGGGTGCCGGGAAGAGCTTCAGATCCCTCCCGATCTAGGGATGGAGATGACGGCGGCTACAAACTCTTTCGTGGAATTTTGATCGGGTCCTTAGGGTTTCTGTATCAGAGGCATCTTATAGGCGAAAAGGGAGGCCGAGGGGGTGCCCTAGGCGTCCACACCACCCCCTGGCGCGGGCCAGGCGTGGCCGCGCGGCCAGGTGGTGTGGCCGGCCTCTGGCCTCTCTCCGTCTCGTCTTCTGGCTCCATGTCCCCCTCGTTGAAATATTGACTTTGTCTTTTGTCCCATCCAATTCCGATAATATTCATTTTTGTGACATTCCTGGAACCAAAAACAGCAGAAAACAGGCAGCTGGCACTATGGCATCTTGTTAATAGGTTAGTCCAAGAAAGTGTATAAAAATACTCCAAAGTGTGGACAAAACATAAGAAAGTAGATATAAAACAAGTATGGAACATCAAAAATTATAGATACGTTAGCAACATATCAACATCCCCAAGCTTAACTCATGCTCGTCCTCGAGTAGGTAATTGATAAAAAGAAAGAATAATTTTTGAGGTGACATGCACCATCATAAACTTGATCAAACTATTTGTAAAACATTGATAGCTAGGATCATAGTACTTTAACATAGCATGAAAGATATAGTTCTAACAATAAGACATAGCAACTATGTTGTAACATGAAAATGCATAAACAAAAGATTCATGAATAACAATACTTTGCAAGACGTTTGTTTGTTTCACATAAAGAAAACATAGTGAGAATGGTATTCATCTTGTCCCTCATAGAGTAGCAAAACATAAATGCAAAGAACACCTTCAAAGTTTATAAGGGTGACTAGATACAAATAGTTTAAGAACAAGCAATATCAAAGTTATCCATCAATCAACAAGTCTTGGGACAATGCACATTAAACTAAGAATGGCCACTAAGCTCTCTCAATAGGTGCATAAAGATAGAAGATGGAGACTCAACATAAAAGTAAAAGAAAGGCCTTCATAGAAGGAAGCAAGGATTCAAGTCTCATAAAGAGCTTCCAAAAATTATGGTACTTATTAGCTTTCAGCTCTCATTGCCCCTATCATAAGCATCTTTAGGTGATTAAGGTTAAAGTGACACAACTAAGAGGATATGATTGACAAGTTCTAAGTTGAAATCTCATGCCCCTTACTTACGAGTACCGAACCTCATGCTACTCAACTTCAGTCACAAGTAAGATCTTGTCATTGTAAGTACATATGTATCATAGAGAACCGCCAACAGGGTACCCCTTGCACATGATACAGGAGCTATCCCATAATCAAAATGACAAGGGAAGCAGACAATGAGCATCTCAGCAATCTTTTTATTTGCTATTTGCATAGGTTTTTATTGAGGATGCTTCATAGAGTGCTCATTATGGTTATGCTGCAAGTTTCCACCATGATTAGGCATGGCTTAGGCTAGTGGCCTAGGCGTTTCTCTAACACAGATACAAACTCCATGATCTTACAAGTTCCCCTTTTATTTCACACCGTCGGGATCCATAAGCAACAGAATCATGATATCAACGGAATAATAAGTGCAATGTTGAAAAATGTTACCCATGATACATGGTTCCGCTAACTTCAACTTATAAAGCGCAAGCATATACGCAACAAAGATGGACACAATGGTTCAACTTTATTAAGTGCAAGAAAATAAAGTGTGCCATCAAGTTCGTGAGAGCTTTAATCACTAGTTTTCTCATAACAAGTTTAATTCGGAAGGTAGATAAAAACATGAATATACTTGGAATAGAAAATGCTAATAGGTAGGTATGGTGGACTCCTTGGGATAACTTGGTTTTATTTGGAGTTGGATGCATGAGTGGAACTCATACTTGATTATGGAGGCTAGCAAAAGTCTGGGAGCGACCAACTAAGAGAGCAATAATGGCCATAATCATGGAAAGCGACAAAACATCATTAATTAAAGCATAAAGTGATATTACAAGTCGAAAACTAAAGGATCATAGAGGCTATGGTGACTTGGGATAGTCATAACATGGTGTGATCATGCGCCAAGTCAACCCAAATAAAGCATCAAAGGAGAATACCACAATACAATGATTTAATATGCTAAAACAACGCATGATTCTTTCAAGGCACATTAAGGAATCTCAATTGTTTATAACATGTCATGCTACAGCAAAAATAACTAAGCATAAAGCCAAAACAATATCAAGCATGACATGACAAAGCATAGGTCACAGTCAAAAACGAGCTCCTTTTACCACTTAAGCATGAACTTTTCCTACTCTTTTCCAATACAAACCAAACTTATTTGAAAACTAATGTATGAAAGAGGGGGTACAACCAATTTATTCAAGCAAACTAAGCAAACCAAGCAAACAAAAACTAAAACAAAGACGCTCCAAGAACAACACAACTGTGCATGAAAACATAAAAATGAAGTGTTTGGAAGAAACCTGAAATTTTTATTGATGAAGAAGGGGATGCCTTGGGCATCCCCAAGCTTTGACGCTTGTACTTCTTGGATATTTCTTGGGGTGACACAGGTGGCATCCCCAAGCTTGAGATTTAGTCCATTCTTCATCTTATTACATCATTCTTTCCCTACACCTGAAAATTTTCCTTCATACAAAACTTCACACAATCTTCATTAGCAACATTAGTGCACTCAAGATAATAAGTCTTTGGGTTTAGTTTCAACACCAATAAAACTTACATTAAAACACAAGCTACTATAGCACTTCCCTAAAAAAGCTCAATTCCCCAAAAGATAACCCAAAAAGGAATCAACAAGAAGCAAATGCAAATAATGGCATAAATCTGTCAAAACAGACTAGCAGATGAAACTGATTTTTTCGAAGACCTTCTGTTGCTAAAATCGAAAAGTGTTGAACTAAAGAAAGTTGGATAACAACCTGGGGCATAAGCACAAAAAATCATAGCTCAAACCGACGTACAGAGATTTTACACGAATTTTTACAGCGAAGCACAAAAATTTGTTTCGGGACAGCAACTTTCCCAAGCATTACTTCTTTCTCATTAGAGGTTACTCTTGGCACAAAAAGCAAATTAAAAGGATAAGGAGTGGTTATTACAGAGGTAATAACTTCCAAGACTCATCTAAAACTTTTGGGTTATCTCCTAATAAGTACTTTTCTTTAATGCCTTTAAGTTAGGCATAAGAAGCAAGAAAAGAATCAAGTATTCTCAAATGAAGAAGCATTAAGAGAAAATTTTGTTTTAATAGGAGAGGCAAAAGGAATCTTCTCTCTCTTCTTAGGGAAGTGATCTATACCTTTATTGAGTGGGAGTTGATATTTAATAGTGCCTTCTTTCATATCAATAATGGCACCAACAGTTCTAAGAAAAGGTCTTCCCAAAATAATAGGACAAGAAGCATTGCATTCAACATCCAAAACATAGAAATCAACGGGGACATAGGTATTATTAACCATAATAAAAACATCATTAATACTCCCCATGAGTTTTTTTTCTATTATCATCAAGTGGGACATTTAAATAACAATCTTCCAATGGTGGTAAATCAAGCATTTCATAAATCTTTCTAGGCATAATAGAAACACTACTATCAAGATCACATAAAGCTTTGAGATGAAAATCATTCACTTTCATATTAATGATGGGTTCCCAACCATCTTCTAATTTCATAGGAATAGAAGCTTTATGTTTCATCTTTTCTTCTTTAATTTTTGTGAGAGCATCAGTAATGTGTTTTGTAAAGGCCATATTCATAGCACTAGCATTAGGACTTTTAGCAAGATTTTGTAGGTACATAATTACTTCAGAGATATTGCAACCATCAAGATCAAAATCATAATTACTATCTAAAGTAGTAGAGCTATTGTTTCCCATATTTCGAAGAATTTCAGCATTTTTATTAGAAAAGGTTCCATTGGGTTTACTAGCTTCAACATTAGTGGTAGTGATAGTAGAAACACTAATATTTCTAGCAATTTCATCTTCTCTTTCCCACTGAGCATGCAATTCAGCTAATAGTCTAACATTTTCATCAATTCTAACTTGTATGGCATTAGTAGCAGCAAAGGGGTTTTCAATAGTTTCAGGTTTAGCAGCCATTTTATTCAAAGAAGATTGAGCTTCAACCAATGATGCTATATTTCTTTCAGCATTAGAGAGTTTTTCCTCAATAGTTTTCTTGAAAGCAGTTTGTTTACTAATAAAATCTTTAAGCATAACTTCAAGTTTAGAGGGTGCACTCCTATTATTGTTGTAGGAATTTCCATAAGTATTACCATTATTGGAAGGATATGGCCTATAATTATTATTACCAAAATTATTCATGTAGGCATTGTTGCTAAAATTATTATTCCTTATAAAGTTCACATCAACTTGCTCTTCTTGAGAAACCAAAGAGGCTAAGGGAACATGATTTGGATCAATATGAGCTTTCCCATTAACAAGCATAGACATAATAACATCAATTTTATCACTCAAGGAAGAGATCTCTTCAACAGAATTTACCTTGTTACCTTGTGGAGCTCTCTCAGTGTGCCATTCAGAATAGTTAACCATCATATTATGTAGAAGTTTTGTTGCAGCACCCAAAGTAATGGTCATAAAGGTACGTCCAGCAGTAGAATCCAGTAGATTTCTTGAAGAATAATTTAGTCCTGCATAAAAGGTTTGGATAATCATCCAAGCAGTCAGTCCATGAGTGGGACAATTCTTTACCAAAGATTTCATTCTTTCCCAAGCTTGAGCAACATGTTTATTATCATATTGTTTAACTTTCATTATTTCACTTCTCATAGATATAATCTTAGCAAGAGGATAGTATTTTCCAATGAAAGCATCTTTGCATTTAGTCCAAGAATCAATACTATTTCTAGTTACGGATTGCAACCATTCTTTAGCTTTTACTCTCAAAGAGAAAGGAAACAATTTAAGCTTAATAATATCTCCATCTATATCCCTATGCTTTTGCATCTCACAAAGTTCAAAAAAGTTATTTAGATGAGCAGCAGCATCTTCAGTACCAATTCCAAAAAATTGTTCTCTCATAACAAGATTAAGTAAAGCAGGTTTAATTTCAAAGAAAGTAGCTTCAGGAACAGGTAGAGCAATAGGTGTGCACATGAAATCATTGTTGTTGCTGCTAGTGAAGTCACACAACTTTGTGTTTTCAAGAGTAGTCATTTTTTGTGTTTTTAATAAAGAAAGCAAACTAGTATCACTAATTTTTTGTGTTTTTGATAAAGAAACAAGCAAACAAAGTAGAAATAAACTAAGCAAAATGAAAATAACAAAGTAAAGAGATTGGTTATGAGGGACTCCCCTTGTGAAGATGTCCTTGACTCCCCGGCAATGGAGCCAGAAAAATAGCTTGATGGACCAAAATATATCGAGCTTGTTGGGGAACCCCAAGAGGAAGGTATGATGAGCATAGCAGCAAGTTTTCCCTCAGTTATGAAACCAAGGTTATCGAACCAGTAGGAGCAAGGAAACACCTCCAAGGTGTTGTTTCCAACTTGGAATCCTGCACAACACAACCACAAAACTTTGCCCCCAACTTACAGTGAGGTTGTCAATCTCACCAGTTTTGCTGAAAACAAAGGATTAAACGTATTGTGTGGAAGATAGTAATAGCTTGCAGAAAGTAAACAGAAAACAGTAAATAGATTGTAGATTGATGGTAAAAGAAAGGACCGGGGTCCATAGTTCACTAGTGGTGATTCTCCTTAAGATAGATGACATGTTGGGTGAACAAATTACAGCAGGGCAAATGACAAACATCGAGAAAGCATACATGCATATACTAATCATCTTGACTCCTATGAGATTTGATTGGAAAATACAACATTATACATAGACCGTAATCCAACTACATCTATGACTAATAATCCACCTTCAAGTTATCATCTGAGTCCCCTCCAGTATTAAGTTGCAAGCAACAGATAATTGCATTAAGCATTGCGTGTAAAGTAAACAATACGATTGTTCTATGGACAAAGAATTGCTGTTTTCTCCCTAGTAGCAATAGCACATCTAGTACCTTAGAGATTTCTGTCACTTCCCTAGATTACTAGAGGCATGAACCCACTATCGAGCATAAATACTCCCTCTTGGAGTTGCTAGCATCTACTCGGCTAAGATAGCTACTAACAACAGATAGCATGCAAGATCACAAATAACAAAGACATGATAGAATCAATAATCAATCTGAAATAGCATCTCAATATCCATCGGATCCCCGCAAACACAACATGTATGATTACAAATAGACGATCTTGATCATGAACGGAGCTCACAAGATCTAGACATGGTAGCACAAAGGAGAAGAACCAACCATATAGATACTACATGGACCCGTAGTCTAGGGATGAACTACTCACGCATCACACCGGAGGCAGGCATGGTGATGAAGAAGGCCTCCAGGGTGAATTCTCCCCTCCGATAGGGTGCCGGGAAGAGATTCAGATCCCTCCCGATCTAGGGATGGAGATGACGATGGCTATAGACTCTTTCGTGGAATTTTGATCGGGTCCTTAGGGTTTCTGTATCGGAGGCATCTTATAGGCGAAGGGGGAGGTCGAGGGGGTGCCCTAGATGGCCACACCACCCCTTGGCGCGGGCCAGGCCTGGCCGCACGGCCAGGTGGTGTGGACGGCCTCTGGCCCCTCTCCGTCTCGTCTTCTGGCTCTGTGTCCCCCTCGGTGAAATATTGACTTTGGCTTTTGTCCCGTCCAATTCCGAGAATATTCACTTTATGACTTTCCTGGAGCCAAAAACAACAGAAAACAGGCAGCTGGCACTTTGGCATCTTGTTAATAGGTTAGTCCAAGAAAGTTTATAAAAATACTCCAAAGTGTGGACAAAACATAAGAAAGTAGATATAAAACAAGCATGAAACATCAAAAATTATAGATACGTTAGCAACGTATCACTCCCCACAAGCCAAAGAACTACATCAATTCCTAGAGGATCTTTGAGCTCCTTCATGTGGATCTCTTTGGTCCTCCATCTCATGCAAGCCTTGGTGGGAAGAACTATTGCTTGGTAATTGTTGATGACTACTCAAGATACACATGGGTATATTTCTTCAAGCAGAAAAGTGAGACCCAAGAAAATTTCATTGACTTCATCAACATGGCTCAACATCAACACAATGTCCTTGTGTTAACAATAAGAAGTGACAATGGTACTGAGTTCACAAACTACACATTGAATGGATTTTTTAATTGATGAGGGAATAAAACATCAATATTCTGCTGCATATACCCCTCAACAAAATGGTGTAGCTGAGAGGAAGAACCGGACTCTTATTGATATGGCAAGGACCATGTTGGTGGAGTTTAAATCTCCATACATTATTTGGGCTGAAGCAATCTCCACCGCATGCCATGTATCTAACCGTCTCTACCTCCGTAAAGAATTGATCAAGACTCCATATGAAATTCTCACCGGTAACAAGCCCAATGTGTCATACTTCCGGGTGTTCGGTTGTAAGTGTTTCTATCGCATTAAGGGTGTTCGTTTGTCCAAATTTGATTCCAAAGCATTAGAGGGTATTTTCGTTGGTTATGTTCTTGAATCCCACACTTATAGAATCTATGACAAGCTCTCCGGAGTTGTCATAGAATCTTATAGTGTGGTTTTGAAGAATATGATGGTCCCCAAGCGAGGCGTGTTGATGTTTGTGATGTAGATGATGAAATGCCTCAGGATGCCATAGGAAGAATGGGTGCGGGATTCATCCGCCCTGTTGAGGAACCCCTTATGGCGGATCGAGAAGAACTATGCTCTAATCAAGTGGAGCCCCCATCTTCACAACATCAACAAGCACCTATCGAGGAGGACAATGACCCAAGCCAAAGACAAGTTGTGGACCCTCAACCATTTGATCAGGAAGAAACCTCTAGCCAGGAGGTGCTTGAGTGTCCATTTGCCAGAATGTCCAGTGGTGCTAAGTCTGTTACACAAGGAAGGCCTGTAGAAACTGCCATAAGGGAAGCCCAACGCATGTGTAGAAGTATACCTGATCCAGACCAAGGTCAATCTTTGCCTCTTATAGAAGACAATGATTCCAATGATGATCAAGGTCAAGTTAATGGTCAAGACGAGGACCAAAATGATGAAGTTCTAGGGTTCCGTAGCAGAAAACAAAATATTTCTATCTACTCGAACACTAATACCAGGATCTATTCTATGTAGACATAAGTAACGGAAAAGGAATACAGTATTCGTACCTTTGCAGAAAGAGGCACGCCTTACGCAGGAAGGCGTATATTGATGACGACGAGAAGCACCCCAAGTGTGGTGCCTCCGAAGTTCGTCACACGTCCGGTGTAGGAGACATCAACTGGACTCCAATCCAGCCGAGCAGCGGAAGAAGTAGATGTCGGATCGCCTGATCACACAACGGTAGTGTGAAGGTGGAGAACTCAACTACGAGTTCCTCCCCAATATTACAGGGAGGTCCTTAGCAGATGAGAGAGAGAATGAGAGGAATGGGTGATTTCCAAGGGGGAGGGTGGAACCCCTTTATATAGTGGGAGGGGGGCACACCACCCAGGGCGAGGCGGTATGGGACTAATCCCCACACCCGTCGGCCACCTTGGGGCAGCCGCCGGCTCTAGGTGGGCCCCACTCCCTAGGCACCTTGCCCTCTTGGGCCTCCCTTCGGGTGAGGCCCATTAGCAATATGGAGCCTTTAAAAATAAAATAAAATGTATATTTAATATTAATTCTCTAATTAACATTCAAATACATATATTATATTATTTCTTCACTCCGGAACACCTTCCGGACCCCTTTCCGATCTTCATCGGATGTTAACGAAACTATTCCGGTTTCTCTCTCTCTATTTCTCATACGATACCTCATCTACCCTAAGAGTCCCTACCCTTAAGCGTGACATCCCTTTGGTTCGAAAACACTCCGGACATGATAGAGACCACTCTCATATCAATGATCAACAGAGGGACCTGGATGGCCATGTGACCCCCGTTCGTTTCACGAATACAATCGCTCGAACCGTGAGATAGTCGTTCCCCATTCCCTTTGTCATTCGATACCTAATTCATCTGAGACTTGATCTTCAGTATTTGCATACCTTAGTTCGATCTCGTTACTGATGAACTTGTTTTATCGTTCTCATGTTGTTGCATTCCGTGACCTAGTCACATGCTTGCAAGCTTCATCAATGCAACGTCACCGAGATGGCCACATGTATCTGTTTGTTACATAGACTAGACAAATCTTGGTTTTGATATGTACTCCTCTACGCATCCCTTTGGAAAACCTGAGTGGTACCTTTTTGATCACCCTGTTACGAGATGACTCTTGATAACCATCTAAGCTTCTTCCAGAATCGTGATTTGCATTACCTCACAGTCAAAGGATTGGGTTGCGAGGTTCTCTATGTTTTATCATCAATGGTGAACTTTGTAACTAGATCTCATTAAGATATAACGGTCGGATGTTTGTCTATCATGTTATTCAACTAATAACATGACCTCATTGTCAGTTGGCATAAATGCCATGGTCTTGAAACACAGACCATCCTCATGACCAATGAACTAGTTTACTAGAGGTAACTAGAGACACGATTTGTTACATACCACACGTGTATTAACGTTTCGTATTAACACAGTTATAGCACAGTATGAAACATATTATGAACATACAGGAGATATATCAAATAATACACATTATTATTTTCCTCTAGGGCATAACTCCTTCAGTCTCCCACTTGCACTAGAGTATAAACAAAACTAGTTTGCAATAGGCAGGAACCTAACACCAATGGAATCTCGGTGTTGTTCATGCTTGTCTAGATGGATAGCTTTCGTTAATGGATCTGCTACATTCAGTTCTGTATCTACTTTGCAAATCTTGACTTCACCTTCGTCAACGTTCTGTCGAATGACGTGAAATCTAAGCTTGATCTGTTTGGCTGTGGAATGAGTTCTTGGTTCCCTTGCATTTGCAATAGCTCCCGTGTTATCACAATAAATCGTCATGGGGTCTTGCGCATTGGGAAAAACTCCCAGTTCGATGATGAAATTCCTTAGCCAAACAGCTTCATTTGCTGCATCAGCTGCATCAATGTATTCAGACTCCATTGAAGATTGTGCCACCACCGGCTGCTTCTTGCTCTTCCAGCTTACCGCCCCACCATTCACCAAGAAAACAAATCCTGTCTAAGACTTCGAGTCATCATGATCTGAATTCCAGATCACATCTACGTAACCTGTTATGTTTAGAGCTTCATCATTTCCTCCATAGTTTAGGAACATATCCTTTGTTCTTCTTAGATACTTTAGGATATTTTTCACAGCTGTCCAATGATTCGGTCCTGGATTACTCTGATATCGGCTCGTCAAACTAAGAGCCAATGCTACATCAGGTCGGGTACTAAGCATTGCATACATGATAGATCCTATGGCTGAGGCATATGGGATGTAAGACATCTTCTCTCTATCATCGTCCGTTACAGGACATTGAGTCACACTCATTTTGCAATTGTTCATCATAGGTGTAAAACCCCTTTTGGTGTTTTCCATTTTGAACCTCTTCAAAATCTTATCTATGTAAGTACTCTGACTCAATGCTATTAGGTGTCTTGATCTATCTCTATAGATCTTGATTCCTAATATATATGCAGCTTCACCTAGATCCTTCATGGAAAATTGGTTGCTTAAATATGCTTTCAAGCTTTTCATAAGATCCACATTGTTTCCCATGAGTAATATGTCATCCACATATACTACTAAGAAAACAACTGAGCTCCCACTCTCTTTCTTGTAAACACAGAACTCTTGTTGGTTTTGGACAAATCCAAAACTCTTGATCACTTGATCGAAATGTTGGTTCCAGCTCCGAGATGCTTGCTTCAATCCATAAATGGACCGTTGAAGTTTGCATACCTTTCCAGCATCCTTAGGATTGATAAAACCTTCTGGTTGCATCATATACAACTCTTCATCAATGTGACCATTGAGGAATGCGGTCTTAACATCCATCTGCCAAATTTCATAGTCGAAATGTGCAACAATTGCTATTAAAATCCTGATAGCCTTAAGCATCACTACGGGAGAGTAAGTCTCGTCGTAATCAAATCCTTGAATTTGTCGAAAACCCTTTGCGACAAGTCGAGCTTTGTGAATGGTCACATTACCATTTGCATCTGTCTTTTTCTTAAAGATCCATTTATTTTCCACGGCCTTGCGGCCTTCTGGAAGATCCACCAAGGTCCAAACTTGGTTTTCATGCATGGATCCTATTTCGGATTTCATGGCTTCTAGACATTTCTCGGAGTCAACACTATCCATAGCTTCTTTGTAGTTTGCAGGTTCTTCCTGATCATCTAAGATGACAGACATCACAAGGCTACTATACCAATCTGGAGTGGCACTAACCCTTGTAGACCTGCGAACCTTAGGAGTCTTGATGTCATTGTTTTGATCAGCATCAATGGGCTCTTCCTCCATGTTGGAGAGCGGTTTCGGAACAGCTTCCGTTGCGCTACTCGGAATATAGAGAGAAGGGTCAACAATTTCATCTAACTCAATTTTCCTTCCACTTACTCCTTTTACAAGAAACTCTTTCTCGAGAAAGGTGCCAGTTTTTGCGACAAACGTTTTGCCTTCGGCTTGGTTGTAGAAAGTATACCCAACGGTTTCCCTTGGGTATCCCACAAAGATACATTTTTCTAATTTGGGTTCGAGTTTGTCAGGTCATAGTTTCTTAACGTAAGCCTCACAACCCCAAACTTTTAGAAATGACAACAATGTCTTCTTGCCATGCCATATCTCATATGGGGTTGTCTCCATGTTGGATGGTGCTCGGTTTAAAATAAAAGCGGCGGTTTATAACGCGTATCCCCAAAAAGACATAGACAAATTAGTTAAAGACATCATAGATCGTACACTAACCAATAGGGTTCGGTTACGACGTTTCGACACACCATTACGCTGTGGTGTTCCGGCTGGCGTAAGCTGTGGTATAATCCCACAGTCCTTCAAGTGCATGTTAAATTCATAACTCAAATACTCACCTCCTCGATCCGATTGAAGGTGCTTGATTTTCTTGTTAACTTGATTCTCTACCTCTTTCTAAAATTCCTTGAACTTTTCAAAGGTTTCAGACTTGTGCATCATCAAGTAGATATATCCATATCTGCTCAAGTCGTCAGTAAAGGTAACAAAGTAACGATAACCATTGCGTGTACTCATTGGTCCACATACATCCGTTTGTATGATCCCAAGTAGGTCTACAGCTCTCTCCACTATTCCGGAGAATGGTGTCCTGGTCATATTTCCCATGAGGCATGGCTCACATGTATCAAGGTATTCAAAATCCAACGATCCAAGAAGTCCTTCTGAATGAAGCTTCTTCATGCGCTTTATGCCAATATGACCAAGACGGCAATGCCATATGTACATGGAATTATCATCACTGTGCTTACAACGTTTAGCATCAACACTATGGATGTGTGTATCACAATCAAGATCAAGTAAGAATAAACCATCACGTACAGGAGCATGAACATAGGAAACATCATTCATATAAATTGAACAACCATTTGTTCCTGATTTAAACGAATAACGGTCTTGCAATAAGCAAGACCCACTCACAATATTCATACTCAATGCGGGTACATAATAGCATTTATTCAAAATCAACAATAATACTGACGGTAGACATAGATGCAGGGTGCCGATGGCCATCACTTTGACTCTCGAACCATTGCCGACGTGCATCGTCACCTCGTCCTTCCTCAGGCGCCTCCTACTCTGCAGATCCTGCTGAGAGTTACAAATGTGAGCAACTGATCCGGTATCAAATACCCAGGTGTTACTCCTGGCGCTCGTAAGGAATACATCAATAACATGTATATCATATATACCTTTGTCCGGAATGGCTATCTTGCCAGCTCGCTTGTCTTCAAGGTACTTGGGGCAGTTGCGTTTCCAGTGCCCATCCCCTTTGCAGTAGAAGCACGAAGTGCCGGGCTTAGGGCCAGGCTTGGCAGTCTTTGAGGTGCTGGGAACAAACCTGCCATCCCTCTTAGACTTCTTACCCTTACCTTTTCCCTTTTCCCCTGGTTTCTTAAAGTTGGTGATCTTGTTGACCATCAGCACCGTGTGCTCCTTGTTGATTTCAACCTCGGCAGTTTTGAGCATGGCGAACACCTCAGCAAGGGGTTTAGTCATCCCTAGCATGTTGTAGTTCATCACAAAACCCTTATAGCTCGGGGCAGCGAGTGCAGCACCCTATCTATAGCGAGCTCCTCTGGGATTTTGCAATCCAGGGCATTTAAGCGTTTAACGTAGCCAGACATTTTGACTACATGCTCACTAATACTGATGTGCTCTTCCATTTTAGCAGAGAAGAAGAGCTCGGAAGCATCATACCTCTTTGCATGAGCCTGTGGAGCAAAGACAGCCTTGAGATCCTCAATGATCTCAAAAGCATTTATCTTCTCAAAACGCTTTTGAAGCTCCGGCTCCATGGCATAGAGCATTCCACTCTAGATGAGGGAGAAATCATCAGCCTTGGACTGCCAGACATTCTTTTTGTCTTCAGAGGCGGAATCTGCAGGCTTAGCTGGAAGCTCAGCCTCGATGACATAAGGCAACTTGTAGGGGACTAGGAGGATCCTAAGATTGCGGAACCTTGCGGTGAAGTTGGTTCCATCAGTTTTCAGCTTGTCCTTCTCGAGGAAAGTGCTAAGGTTAAAGGTGGGTGGGCGAGACATCTACAAAGGATTTGCAAAGTGTTTAGACTATGTTCATAATAATGAGTTCAAGTTCAAACTAAAAAGAACTCCCACTTAAACGAACATCCCTCTACTCGTTCAGTGATCACATGATCCCTATCCTCTACACCTCCCCCGATCGTCACGGCCATCAGTGCAGTATCAAAGGTGGACATTCCCTAATGTCGACCACATCAACCATGTGATTCATGCTCGACCTTTCGGTCTCTTGTATTCCGAGGCCACGTTTCTCTAATGTGCTAGGCTCGCCAGTACTAACTCGTGTGTATTTGCAGTGCAACATGGCTTACACCCACTGTATGCGAACATAGATATGTCTGACACCCAGGCCTGTAACCCTGGATCGCCTCATACCAAAGAACTTTCTTGGTGGTGCACACACAAGGGGAATACGATAACTGGAATACTATGAGGGATTATCTTATTATGCTACCATCTAGTAAGTATACTAGCACAATAAGTAATACTTCTAAAAGTGAAGTGTTATGACATGGTTTGTAGCTTTATGATCATCATCAATAGCTTTAAAAAGAGTTTCGCAAACTCATCATTGCCATGTTATAATACTTGCCCCTATGCAATAAAGAAGATAGACGCTTCTATATTAACTATTGCATGTTTTACGTGGCTTTAGGGCTTTCGCAGTAGAACCCCTTCCCACCTACGAACGTCGAGCCACAACATGGATTCAATGATTGCTGTTCTTCTTCCCTTTTTAGGGCCCTCCAGTATCAATGCCATATCAACTACTGCAGAGAGACAGTCACCCCCCCTAAGACACTTTGATTTGTGGACCAGTCTCGTGAATCACCACGTGAGGTCGGTTGGGGGCCGCTTCATCAAACAGTGCCGTGATATAAACACCAATACTAAAAAAGAGGGTAGCAACTAGAGAACCAATGCCCACATATCACTATGTGTTCTATCCGTACGACATGTCTACCCATAGACCCGCTCTGATACCACTATAGGGTTCTGTAGCAGAAAACAAAAAAATTCTATCTACTCGAACACTAATACTAGGATCTATTATATGTAGACATAAGTAACGGAGAAGGAATACAGTATTCGTACCTTTGCAGAAAGAGGCACGCCTTACGCAGGAAGGCGTATATTGATGAAGACGAGCAGCACCCTGATACGTCCATTTTGCATCACTATTCTATGTCATAATTCACTGTTATTCATAGATATATTCCGTATTGAGAGGTGATACTTATGTTATTTCATTTGTTTTTGCATTGTTGATGACTTTTGGAGCATGGACCACTGCAGTCAGGATTCTGATGGAAAAGGTGCTGTTTGGAGGCAAAATTCGCGAAGATCAGAAAATTCGAGAAAATATATGGAAAATCCTATTTTTCCAGAAGATGAAGGAAGCCAGAAGGGGGGCTGGAGATGGGCCACAGGGGGCCCACACCACCCCTGGCGCGGGCCAGCCTAGGCCGTACCACCAGGTCGTGTGGACGCCCTGGTCCAGCCTTGGCACTCCCCTCTGGAGTATATTATCCTCCCGAAAACCTAAGACTTGGGGAGCAACCACAGAAAGATTCCACCGCCTCTGCGGGGCGGAGAACATCGAGAGAGAAAGATCTCTCCGGCGGACAGATTTCTGCCGGGGGAATTCCTTCCCGGAGAGGGTAGATCATCGCCATCAACACCACCATCAAGCTGGACTTCATCGGGATCATCATCATCATCATCACCACCATCATCACCATCCGCACCCTCATCACCATCTCCATATTGCTGTAACAATTGGGTTGAATCTTGCATTAGTTCATAGGGGAAACTTTCCTGGTATTGATTACTCTTTGTAGTTGATGCTATTGAGTGAACCATTGAATTATTGTTTATGTTTGGATTGTTATACATCATTATTCCATGCCTGATCATGATCCATATGATATCTTGTGAGTGGTTCGTTTTGTTCTTGAGGACATGGGAGAAGTCATGTTGTTAGTGTGGAGTTATGTTGAGAAAGATTCAATAGTTTGATATTTAAGTTGTGGTGTACTTCTTCTAGTGGTGTCATGTGAACGTCGACTACATGACACTTCACCTAGATGGGCCTAGGGGAATGTGTTGTGTATTTGGCTACTAATCGTAGTGGTTTCCGGAGTGACAGAAACCTGAACCCCCGTTAGGAAACCATTGCACAAGGGACGTAAGGGTCTTAGAGTTTAAAGCTGTGGTTAGGTTTCTACCTTAATTACTTTCTTGTACTTACGAGTGTTTGCAAGGGGTATAATCACAAGTATGTATTAGTCCTAGGAAGGTCGGTACATTAGCATAGGTTCACCCACACAACACTTAGCAAGCTAAAGAAGATTAATGAACTATATGAAGCGAAAGCACTTGACAGTCTTCCCATGTTTCCTCGAGAACGTTTGGTCATCTTAAGTAATACAACCGGCTTGTCCTTTGTTGCATAAAGGATTGGGCCACTTGCTGCATTTATTCCTACTGTTTTTTATTTACTCATACTTTGTTTACTTGCTTTATCAAAACCCCCTAAAAATCTGTTTGCTAAGTATTTGCAGAGAATTCCTGATCCATACCACTAGCCAGCACCTTCTGCTCCTCGTTGGGTTCGACACTCTTACTTATCGAAAATACTGCGATACACCCCCTATACTTGTGGGTCATCAAGACTATTTTTAGGCGCCGTTGCCGGGGAGTGAAGCACTATTGGAGAGTGTAACTAGTAAAGGAAACTTCTACTGTGAGTATTGTTTATTTCTGTTAGTTGCTTTATTTTCGTTATAGATAATTCGCTGAGTTTCTTATTTGGTAATGCTACTACCACTGCTAAGGTAGTAGATAAGCTATCACCTGCTGAGAATCATGCTTTTAAAATACCTACAAGAATTATTGATCATGTTATGGATAACTACTATATTGGGGATGGAACTGTCCATCCCGGTGATCATTTCCTCTTTATACACGAATTATGCGGGTTGTTCAAGTGTGCAGGTATTACTACAGATCAAGTTAAGAAGAAGTTATTCTCATTGTCACTGAAAGGAAGAGCTGAGGAATGGTATAAGCTGCTAAAGAATGGTCAAGCTTTGGAATGGGAGGAAATAGTGCCTCTCTTTTATTCAAAATTTTATCCTCCTAGTGAGATTCATAAAGATCGGAATCAAATATACAACTTTTGGCCTCTTGATGGAGTGAGTACAACTCAAGCTTGGGGGAGATTGAAGTTACTAATGCTCAAATGTCCCATTCATGAGCTCCCCAACAATATTATTATCAATAACTTTTATGCAAGGCTCCCTCTACATGACAAGGATTTGTTGGATGCTTCTTGTGCTGGATCATTCACTCGCATGGAAGAAGAAGCTAAATGGGATCTTCTGGACCGTATTCAAGACAATGATGAAGCATGGGAGAATGACAAAGGTAGAAAGTCAGGTATAAATTATGATTATGAATGCATTGAATCTTTTATGGGAACTGATGACTTTCAAAATATTAAAAATGCTTATGGTCTAGACTCTCAAGCTATTGCTTCTTATTTTAAGGCTTTTGCTTCCTATATTGAAGTGCCTAAAAAGAAGTGGAATAAGTATCATGAACCTTATAAAGATATTGCTAAGAGTGTTCCTACAAGAAATACTGAAGTTTATACTGCTAATCATGTTTTACGTGAACCTTATATTGAGAAAATGCCTTTCCCAGTTAAGATAAATGAACATTCTATGATAGCTAGTATGGTTAATGAAAGTATAATCAAAGCTGTTGAACCTGATGAACAAATGGTTGATGAACCTATAATAGAAAATGTGAAAGACTTTGTTACTAAATATGAAGAAGAAGGACACACTATCCTTTGTAAGTATACCTCTAATATTGTTTCACAAAGTAGTGTTATGAGAGCTAGTATTCCTGTGTTTTCTGTTAGAATAAGTGATCATTGTTATGATGGTCCTTGTGATAGTTATATTTTTAAGTTTATGCATGATACTGAAAGTTACTATGAGAGAGGGAAAAGTGTTCTTATGTATCTCAATAATATCAAGTTTCCTCGTTTCATGCTGAAAGTTTTTATGTTGCACTTGTTTTGCCTTCTTATGCAAGAAGCCTCTGGTTTCAACAACTTGTTTGTTTACAAAATTCCCTTGCATAGGAAGTAGGTTAGACTTAAATGTGTGTATTTTTTCTTCTTAATGCTCTCTTTCACCTCAATTCATATTCTTATGTGAGCATCTTCAAAATTATCATGCCCATCTTAATGGCTATAAAGAAAGAGCCTTTTGGTAGATAACCCAATTTATTTTTGCTTTCAGTTTGTTTTTGTTTCTTTGAGTCTTGGAAGTTATTACTTTGGTAATAACCGCTCCTTATCCATTTTGTTTTGTTTTTGTGTCAAGATCAACCTCTAATGAGAGAGAAGTAAGATTTGGGGAAGTTGCTTTCCCGAAACAGATTTTTGTGCTTCGCCGTAAAAATTTGTGAGAGATCTCTGTATGTCGGATTGAGCTGTAATTTTTTGTGCTTCCGCCCCAGGTTGGTATTTAACTTTCATTAGTTTTTCACTTTTTGATTTGAGCAACAGAAGATTTTTGAAAAAATTGATCTTTACCTGCTGGTCTATTTTGACAGATTTTGCCACTTTTGCATTTGCTTCTTCAATCGATTTCCTTTTTGAATTATTTTTGGGTTTTCGGAAGGAGTTGCTACAGTAGCTCTTGTTTTGAGGGTTTTCAGTTGAAGTTGGACTCAAAAGGTTTTATCACCTCATATATACTAATGTTGCTAATGAGAATTGTGTGAAGTTTTGTGTGAAAGAAATTTCCAGGTAGTGGAGATAATGGTGTAATAAGGAAGAGAAGGGTTTTATGACTCAAGTAGTAAGTGTATGAAGATGAAGATATCGATGATATTCAAGCGGTGACTCCGGAAGAATCTACTAGATACCAAATTCAGAGACCTACAGAGCCTGTTTTCAAATAGGTAACAGTTCTGGTAAGAAAAGTTCCACGAAAATACAATCCAACTATATTTTTTCCATTTTTAGACAATAACGAAAGCTATGAAGCGAAAAAAGGACGGAAACGGAGCCAGAGTGGCTCACACCACCCTGTGGCGCGGGCCCACCCCTGGCCACGCCACCAGGTGGTGAGTCCACCTCGGACTCCGCCTCCGTCCAGTACCTTCCTTTTGTTATGAAACTTCGTAATATATAACCCCCCCAGATCCCCCGAGGTTCGTATATCGTGTTTTCGTCGTGTTTTTGTTTCGATCTGTTTCTGCCAGGAACTATCTTTGGAGCTTAGAAGCACAATGGTGTCTGCCAAGGATAAAGGGAAGGAGCCTATGGAGGAGGATCTCCAGGACCGCGGGAAGGAGAAGGAGATCAAGAGTGAAGGTGAAGAGGAGGCAAAGCAAACCGGCACTACCATTGCAAGCATGGAGTGGTGGTGAACCATGCCAGGATCAGAAGGACTACACGGATGCAGACTAGGGGGAAAACTCCTCGTCACTGCTTGGCTCCACGGTCACTTCCTCCATGCACCAAGGATCCTTTGCATACCCTTATCCATGAGCATCAATACCAGAATATGCCCAAGGGGAAATTACCCTCCAATTGGGATTTGCCTCATTCTAGCCATGCAGGAAACGAAGACTTCAAGGAGGAAGAGTGGGGGAAAGAATATCAAGAGCTGGAATTCTCAACCCGGCATGATCATGAGCCGCATTGAGCAAAACTCACAGCTGATTCGAAATCTCACCTTCGAGATCGAAGACTTGGGGAAACTAATCAAAGAACTCATCGAGAGAATACCACCACCACCGAAGGAGTAATTCGTCATTAGGTTTGGCATCCCCTTGGTTTGTTCCAAGCTGGGGGGAGTGTTGTGATATCACATCACTATTTTCTATCTTTTTACCTTATTAGTAGAGTCATATCATGAATAGATAAGTTATTATGTAGGATGGTTTGCATTATGGAAGTGTCGCCTCTCTCGTTAGATATGTATCCCTTGGTGTGAGTTGCCGTTATGGATTATTAATGAGAAGTTTTATCATTTCTCTTTTGCATAGCTTATATTAGTTTTCAATTCGTGGTTATATGATTGATCTTGTTGTTAGTATAGGTAGCACTTTGGGATCATTGAGTTAATTTAGTTTGTTTTGGCAAACCTGGCTCGGTCAGTAGCAACACTATTTTTGAGAGTTGAAAGAAAAGATAAAAGTACTCTAAAGAAAAATTATTTCATCATCTTTATTTCTTGATTTGCTCATAAGTCTAGTATTCTCTAGTTAAGATCTTTTATGCTTCCAAGGAAGATTGCTTGTTTGTCTTTATCACTTGTATGTTTGCTTGTTTCCTTCAACTCTTATACTTGCTACCCAGCCTTGCTAGCCAAAAACCTGTACTGAGAGGGAATTCTTCTCGTGCATCCACCTCCTTAAAACCAAAACCCATGCCATCTGTGTCCACCATACCTACCTTTTATCATTATTGCTATTCCAAGTAAATTCTTGTTTTATCTACCTCCCAAATTAAACTTGTTATGTGAAAAGTAGTGATTAAAGGTCTCACGAACTTGATGGCACACTTTAATTTTCTTGCATTTAATAACTTGAACCATTGGGTCCCTCTTTGTTGCGTATATGCTTGCGCTTTACGAGTTGAAGTTAGCAGAACCATGTATCATGGGGAACGCTTTCAACACTACATTGGTACTTTCTACCTAGTTGATATCATGTTCTTTTTCTTATGGGTCCCGGCAGTGTGAAATAAAAGTGGAACCTATAAGATCATGGAGTTTATATGTGTGTTAGAGAAATGCCTAGGCCGCTAGCCTAAGCCATGCCTAATCATGGTGGAAACTTGCAGCATAACTATAGTGAGCATTCTATGAAGCATCCTCAATAAAAACCTATGCAAATAGCAAATAAAAAGATCGCTGAGATGCTCACTGTCTGCTTGCCTTGTTATTTTGATTATGGGATAGCTCCTGTGTCATGTGCAAGGGGTACCCCGTTGGTGGTTCTCAATGATACACATGTACTTACAATGACAAGATCTTACTCGTGACTGAAGTTGAGTAGCATGAGGTTCGGTACTCATAAGTAAGGGGCATGAGATTTCAACTTATAACTTGTCAAGCATATCCTCTTAGTTGTGTCACTTTAACCTTAATCACCAAAAGATGCCTATGATAGGGGCAATGAGAGGTGAAAGCTAGTAAGTATCATAATTTGTGGGAGCTCTTTATGAGGCTTGCAATCCCTGCTTCCCTCTGCGAAGGGACCTTCTTTTACTTTTTAGTTGAGTCAGTAAACCTATTCCCTTCTATCTCAGCAAGTATTTTGAGTTGTTGTGTTTCATTCATTCATATGATGATTTATTCAATCATGTTTCTTATGTTCCTTGTTTTGCACATTGCTCTTATCTTGATGTTTACTGCTTTGAAAGCTATCATTGAAAACCAGTTATTTGTGAACTCCAGCAAATTATCAACTATTCTTCGACCAAGAGCTAAGTTTGCCATTACCAATTATGATTTACTTTATGTATCTTTATTGTGTTTCCTTTACTCATTGCAAGTTGAGTTATATAATAGTGAGTTGTCTTCTATTATGATCTATGCATTGATGAATGTGATGCTTCTTGTCCATATTCTTTTATCGACTCTTCACTCCATAAACCTGAGGCCATGTTTATTGAGCTTGGGGACAAGCGAAGTCTAAGCTTGGGGGGAGTTGATACATCCATTTTGCATCACTATTCTATGTCATAATTCACTGTTATTCATTGATATATTCCATATTGAGAGGTGATACTTATGTTATTTCATCTGTTTTTGCATGGTTGATGACTTTTGGAGCATGGACCGCTGCAGTCAGGAATCTGATGGAAAAGGTGTTGTTTGGAGGAAAAATTCGCGAAATCAGAAAATCCGGGAAAATATACGGAAAATCCTATTTTTCTAGAAGACGAAGGAAGCCAGAAGGGGGGCTGTAGATGGGCCACAGGGGGCCCACACCACCCCCTGGCGCGGGCTAGCCTAGGTTGTGCCACCAGGTGGTGTGGCCGCCCTGGTCCACCCCTCGCACTCCCCTCTGGCGTATATTATCCTCCCAAAACCCTAACACTCGGGGATCGACCACAGAAAGATTTCGCCGCCTCTGCGGGGCAGAGAACACCGAGAGAGAAAGATCTCTCCGGCAGACAGATTTCTGCCAGGGGAATTCCTTCCCGGAGAGGGGAGATCGTCGCCATCAACACCACCATCAAGCTGGACTTCATCGGGATCATCATCATCATCATCATCACCATCATCATCACCATCATCATCACCATCAGCACCCTCATCACCATCTCCATATTGTTGTAACAATTGCGTTGAATCTTGCATAGTTGATAGGGGAAACTTTCCTGGTGTTGATTACTCTTTGTAGTTGATGCTATTGAGTTAACCATTGAATTATTGTTTAAGTTCAGATTGTTATACATCATTATTCCATCTCTGATCATGACCCACATGATGTCTTGTGGGTAGTTCGTTTTGTTCTTGAGGACATGGGAGAAGTCATGTTGTTAGTAGTGGAATTGTGTTGAGAAAGATTCAATAGTTTGATATTTAAGTTGTGGTGTACTTCTTCTAGTGGTGCCATGTGAACATCGACTACATGATAGTTCACCTATATGGGCCTAGGGGAATGCATTGTGTATTTGGCTACTAATCGTAGGGGTTGCCGGAGTGACAGAAACCTGAACCCCCGTTAGGAAACCATTGCATAAGGGATGTAAGGGTCTTAGAGTTTAAAGTTGTGGTTAGGTTTCTACCTTAATTACTTTCTTGTACTTACGGATGTTTGCAAGGGGTATAATCACAAGTATGTATTAGTCCTAGGAAGGTCGGTACATTAGCACAGGTTCACCCACACAACACTTAGCAAGCTAAAGAAGATTAATCAACTATATGAAGCGAAAGCACTTGGCAGTCTTCCCATGTGTCCTCGAGAACGTTTTGTCATCTTAAGTAATACAACCGGATTGTCCTTTTCTGCATAAAGGATTGGGACACTTGCTGCATTTATTCCTACTGTCTTTTATTTACTCGTACTTTGTTTACTTGCTTTATCAAAAACCCCTAAAAATCTGTTTGCTAAGTATTTGTAGAGAATTCCTGATCCATACCACTAGACAGCACCTTTCGCTCCTCGTTGGGTTCAACACTCTT
This sequence comes from Avena insularis, assembly GCA_023614405.1. Lineage (NCBI taxonomy): Eukaryota > Viridiplantae > Streptophyta > Magnoliopsida > Poales > Poaceae > Avena > Avena insularis. The sequence continues at coordinate 228,528,610 of CM042694.1, read as the reverse complement.
ACTTATCGAAAATACTACGATACACCCCCTATACTTGTGGGTCATCACACCCCAAGTGTGGTGCCTCCAAAGTTCGTCACATGTCCAGTGTAGGAGACGTCAACCGGACTCCGATCCAGCCGAGCAGCGGAAGAAGCAGATGCCGGATCGCCTGATCACACGACGGTAGTGTGAAGGTGGAGAACTCAACTACGAGGTCCTCCCTAATATTATGGGGAAGTCCTCGGCAGATGAGAGAGAGAGAATGAGAGGAATGGGTGATTTCCAAGGGGGAGGGGAACCCCTTTATATAGTGGGAGGGGGGCGCACCACCCAGGGGCCAGGCGGTGTGGGACTAATCCCCTTAAGCGTACCTCATCTACCCTAAGCATCCATACCCTTAAGCGTGACATCCTTCGGTTCGAAAAACTCCGGACATGATAGAGACCACTCTCATATCAATGATCAACAGAGGGACCTGGATGGCCATGTGACCCCCATGCGTTTCACGAATACAATCGCTTGAACCGTGAGATAGTCATTCCCCATTCCTTTGTCATTCGATACCTAATTCATCCGAGACTTGATCTTCAGTATCTGCATTCCTTAGTTTGATCTTGTTACTGATGAACTTGTTTTCTCGTTCTCATGTTGTTGCATTCCGTGACCTAGTCACATGCATGCAAGCTTCATCAATGCAACTTCACCGAGATGGCCACATGTATCTGTCCGTTACACAGACTAGACAAATCCTGGTCTTGATATGTACTCCTCTACGCATCCCTTTGGAAAACCTGAGTGGTACCTTTTTGATCACCCTGTTATGAGATGACTCTTGATAACCATCTAAGCTTCTTCCGGAATGGTGATTTGCATTACCTCAAAGTCAAAGGATTGGGTTGCGAGGTTCTCTGTGTTTTATCATCAATGGTGAACTTTGTAACTAGATCTCATTAAGATATAACGGTCGGATGTTTATCTATCATGTTATTCAACTAATAACATGACCTCATTGTCAGTTGGCATAAATGCCCATGGTCTTGGAACACAGACCATCCTCATGACCAATGAACTAGTTTACTAGAGGTAACTAGAGACACGGTTTGTTTACATACCACATGTGTATTAATGTTTCGTATTAACACAGTTATAGCACAGTATGAAACATATTATGAACATACAGGAGACATATCAAATAATACACTTTATTATTTGCCTCTAGGGCATAACTCCTTCAGAAGTGATCCCCACAAGAAACAACAAGGAGATCGAAACTCGTCGCCAAGCTAGAATGGATAGAATATTGGAATTAAGAGACCACACTCTTGAGAATGTGGTAGGAGATCTAAGAAGAGGGATATCCACTCGATCTCAACTGAAGAACTTTGGTGAACACCAAGCACACATTTCCATGCTGGAACCAAAGTAAGTATGGGAAGCTCTTGAAGATTCGGATTGGTTGGATGCAATGCACAAAGAGCTCAATAACTTTGAGAGAAACTGACGAGGGTTAAACTCATCAATGCCCATTGTTATGGACTTAGGTTCTAGGAAGTGGGATGCACTGGAAGTCTTGATCGGCTAGCAAACAAGCACATAGGGACACAAGGTTTACCCAAGTTCAGGCCTCGTAGAGGACCCTACTCCTACTTGTCTGATCTTGATTGATGATGATCCGAAGGATTACAATGTCGCTGATGGTGGTGTTGCGCAGATTGGATCTAGCGTATGTGTGAGAGATCGATGTCTAGATATATTGTCTATTGTGGCGATGTGGGATATCATAGATCTATCTATTGGGGGAGTCGATTGTAGGAGTCGTGATGTCTAGATCTATTGTGGCGTAGCGTGTCCTCCTTGTTGGACCCTCCTAGCCTTTATATATGGGGAGGCTAGGTCTCAGGTACCAATACGAGTTGGTTACAAGTTAGATTAGAACTCTAGTCTTGAGCTTTCCTTGTCTTGTATGTTTGGGAGTCCGTGTCCATATGGGCTTCATACCACTCGAACCGTCATAGGCGTCGTGGACCTTGGCAATTCATCGAGTGGGCCTTTGGTCGAGCCGCACTAGGTAGGATGTAGTTGGGTGCCTATTGGGAATACCCATGTCAGTAGCCCCCAGTGTCCATGTGAATCGTAGATTCTGGTGGAGACTTAGAAGTCTTGAGTCTTGCATTAGGATGTCGGAGTCGACAGTTATGTCAAATGCGAAGCACTTCACCCGGAAGTTCATCGGGTTAGTCGAATTTGTAGTAGTTCATAGGGATGATGGTAAACGTGTATGGTGCGCTCGACGGATCAGGACCAGTTAATTGCTCTAGGGCAAAAACAACGCTACCTACTCAAACTCGAGCCCTAGACTCGAATCCGGAAATTGCTGGCGTAGTTCGACTCATGCCGCTGAGGCCTTACTGAGTCGAACTCCAGTTTATAAGTATGTACCCAACGCATCCGTCGGGATTTTTCATCACGCCTGCAGGCGCAGTATTTATCTGGTAGAGCGCAGCAGATGCGGTTGCTAGGCCATCAGAATGTATCTGTAGGTATCTTTATGTCGTAGACACAACATCCAAATGTTTATCACCATGGAGGTGTTTCGGGTGGCCAAGGAGACGTTGTCTCTGAACTTGACATTGTAGTGTATAGTGGGCGAAGTCACCAATGCGTTTGATTGCTGTAAGTGAGTCGACATTGTGGACGCAGTCGACACAATGGACAATAGGGTGCACGACCAGCGTTCCCTATGGGAGTAGTCGCCGAGTCCCCGAGTAGAGACTTATAGTCATCGGTTGCATAGATAGAATGATCCGGAAGTACTTCGGATGATCTTGTGGATTCCATCAACGCCGACACTTTTTCGAATGCGCGACGAGCGCTCCCTATGGGAGTAGCCCCCGAGTCCTTAGTCGAATCGTGGATTCGAGTGAGGATTCGGAGCGTGCCACTCGAAGATCTTGTATATGCGCGTCCATCGCTCCAATTTGGAGTAGCCCCCGAGTGTTTGGCGGAGTCGTAGACTCGAGCAGAGACTCGAGTCTTGTATCTTGTAGATGCAATTGAAAATCATGCAAGGAGAAACCACTGACCTGGAAGTGCATTGAGTCAATGTCTCACGCATAAGGAGCCAAGAGTCGATGATGTAGTCGGAGTTGATACAACGGAGCCATGTAGCGTTTAGCCAGAAGGACTCGACGTTGCGAGTCATGCGGCGCTTAGCCGGGTGAGTCAACGATACAGATGTAGTCGATTCAATCGCTTCTGTCGGGCGCGCGGCCAGCGTCGCGTTTTTGTAGCATCAAGCGATACAATCATCCGAGGAGGGACTCGACTCGGGTCTTGAATATATGTTGTAGCCAGTTGTTTTGTCTACTCCTGTTGGAGGACCTGATAGAATAGCTCGATGTAGTTGATATCCTTGTAAGTTGCATAAAACATGAAGAATTGTGAAGTACATGTATCTTGTAAAGAATAGTTGCATGTTGGATTGTAAAGTAAAAGTCTGGTGCTAGTCGAGTCGACACTTTTGCACTGTATGCTATGCCTTTTCGTTAGCCTGATTATCCTTAGTCTCAGTACCTTGCCGAGGTACTCGGAGTTCAAGGATTCGATGATCAGGCAGAATCAGCTATTCGGGCTGTCGCGTATGAGGTGCTCGAGTGCGTGTAATCGATGACACATTAGGTTACTCGAAGAGGGCGTAGCCCCCGAGTGTTTCGAGTGCGATTAAATTAAGAAAGAAAAATCAACTTTAAGTAGAGAACTTAGCTTTGTTGGTTGTCGATGAGGTGAACGGGTCGCGAGAGCCAATGCAAATCGGTGGGTCACTGTCGAGGGAGTCGATGTAGTAGAGGATTGCCATAATCAAAGATTGCAGCGAGTAGCCACAGTCGAAGACCGCAGCGAGTCAGCGCAATCATAGACCATAGGGGGTCGCCGATGCCGAGGGAGCTTCCGAGTCGCTGGATCTGAAGACCACAACGGGTCATGGGAGCCAAAGGAGCCCCCGAGTGTAGATCGATGTGGTCGATGTGGTCAAGATGGCGTTGGAGAGCTGATGCCGTGGACCGGAGTCGATACGGCCGCATATCGCCGAAGTCGATGGTGGCAGCAGTTTGCTGCAATCGAAGATCATAGCAGGTCACCATAGCCGATGGCAGTAGTGGGTCTCCATAATCGAAGACCGCAGTGGGTCACTGGAGCCGATGACGGTATCGAGTTAACGCAGTCAAAGACCGTAGAGGGTCTCTCTAGTCGAGGGAGCCCCCGAGTCGCCGATGCCGAAGACCACAGAGGGTCACACGGCAGAGTCGGTGTAGCCGAAGATTTTGGCAGGTTGCCGGCGTCGATGCAGTGGATGTAATCGACACTACAGACAAAGTCATGCGGCGGACGGACGTGATCGATGCTGTACCAGTCAAAGTTGATGCAATAGCGATTCGTCGGGTTTTGCCATCTGGAGTCGACGCGTTGCGTGAGTATCCTGATTAATCGTATCGTATCACACGCAAATAGCGCGGCACCACCAGGTCGAGCTTGATTGCCATGTTGTCGGTTGTACGTTATGACCTGACTGATTATTTTTTGTGGCGCACGCACGAGCAGGTTTAATCTTTTCTTTCCATGTGATAATTCTTCTTTGGAACCTGAACCAAACGCTTTGAGTTTTCCTTTCACACGCAGTTGTGCACTTATTGGATCGATAGGACTTGCACGCAGAGATTTGTCTAGACTTGGTCGACGCGCGCGTACATCGCCGATATTGATGGGCTCTTGTTTTACGTAACAGTTTTTCTTGTTTTTCTCCATACTTCGGGTGACGACGGGAGCTGGTTTGCACTGATTTGTTTCATTGGACTTCGATCCTCTATCTTCTGATTAACAGCTGTGTTTGATTGATACCCCATTACTCACGTGGGAGACCGTAACACGTGTTCTTTCTTCTTGGATCGAATCAAAATTGAATACACCTAGCTGTTTGCATATTGTAATCCGAAACAATCTCTACTATCAGTCTGGCGAAAAACGAATTGACCAGCCGATTTGATGTAACTTGCTATGCATGTGTCTACACAGGATTGTCTTTCTGCTTGTGTTTCACGAACAGGCCGGCTATTGCTCACCGCAGAGCGTCGCGAGTTGGGTGCGCACTCGCTAGGACGGCAGGATGTGCTGTGGCATATTTATTGACGATGAACTTGGGCACGCCAAAGCAGATCTGTTCCTCTGGAACCGATGAATCTAAGATTGCTGGTGATGAGGCCGTCGAGATCGCAACATCAGCACTCCCAGTTCCCATAGACGGCGCCAATTTACGAGGGTTAAACTCATCAATGACCATTGTTATGGACTTAGATTCGAGAAAGACGGATGCACTGGAAGTCTCGATCGGCTAGCAAACAAGCACATAGGGACGCAAGGTTTACCCAGGTTCAGGCCTCGTAGAGGACCCTACTCCTGCTTGTCTGCTCTTGCTTGATGATGATCCGAAGGATTACAATGTCGCCGATGGCGGTGTTGCACAGATTGGATCTGGCGTATGTGCGAGAGATCGATGTCTAGATCTATTGTCTATTGTGGCGATGTGGGAGATCATAGATCTATCTATTGGGGGAGTCGATTGTAGGAGTCACGATGTCTAGATCTATTGTGGCGTAGCGTGTCCTCCTCGTTGGACCCTCCTAGCCTTTATATATGGGGAGGCTAGGTCTCAGATACCAATACGAGTTGGTTACAAGTTAGATTAGAACTCTAGTCTTGAGCTTTCCTTGTCTTGTACGTTTGGGAGTTCGTGTCCATATGGGCTTCATACCACTCGAACCGTCATAGGCGTCGTGGACCTTGGCAATTCGTCGAGTGGGCCTTTGGTCGAGCCGCACCAGGTAGGCTGTAGTTGGGTGCCTATTGGGCATACGCATGTCAGAAACAAAGTATGGAAGTTAGTTGAAAAGCTAAAAGATTGTCGCAATGTTATATGCACCAAGTGGATATTCAAGAACAAGTAAGATGAGCATGGAATTGTGGTGAGGAACAAGGCAAGATTGGTTGCACAAGATTTCTCTCAAATTTAAGGCATTGATTATGGAGAGACATATGCACCCGTGGCTCGCCTTGAGTCCATCCGTATCCTTCTTGCTTATGCGGCACATCATAAATTTAAATTACAACAAATGGATGTAGAAAGTGCATTTCTTAATGGTCCATTGCATGAGTTGGTATTTGTAAAGCAACCCCCGGGGTTTGAGGATCCCAACTTTCCAAACCATGTCTACAAACTTGATAAGGCGCTCTATGGGCTCAAACAAGCTCCACACACGTGGTATGAGCACCTTAGAGAGTTGTTGCTAGATCGTGGGTTTGAGGTTGGGAAAATTGATCCCACTCTTTTTACTAAGAAGGTCAATGGGGAGCTTTTTGTATGCCAAATATATGTAGATGATATTATCTTTGGCTCATCTAACAAAGCATTTAATGATGAATTCTCAAAGCTTATGACTGACAGGTTCAGGATGTCTATGATGGGAGAATTGAGGGTATTTCTTGGTTTTGAGATCAAGCAAGTAAGAGGAGGAACATTCTTCAACCAAGCCAAGTATACTCAAGGTATGCTCAATAGATTCAACATGAAAGATCTAAATGGAGCTCCCACTCCCATGGCAACAAAGACCCATCTTGAACTAAACCCAAATGGTAAAGATGTGGATCAAAAGGTATATCGGTCCATGATTGGTTCTTTGCTTTACCTCTGTGCATCTAGACCCGATATTGTGTTGAGTGTAGGAGTGTGTGCAAGATATCAAGCGGCTCCTAAAGAAAGCCATTTGATGGCAGTCAAGAGAATCTTTCGATATTTGGTTCATACCCCAAACCATGGTATTTGGTATCCTAGGGGCTCAACTTTCTCTCTTTCTGGATACACGGATTCAGATTGGGCTGGTGACAAGGATGATAGAAAATCAACCTCCGGGGCTTGCCAATTCCTTGGGAGGTCTTTGGTGTGTTGGTCTTCCAAGAAGCAAAATTGTATATCTCTCTCCACCGCCGAAGCCGAGTATGTGGCAGCTGCTAGTGCTTGTACTCAATTGTTATGGATGATGAAAACTTTAAAGGAATACGGTGTCCATTATGACAAAGTGCCTCTTCTATGTGACAATGAAAGTGCTATCAAGATTACCTATAACCCAGTGGATCACACAAGGACAAAGCATATTGAGATTCATCATCACTTCATTAGAGATCATGTTGCCCGAGGAGATATTGAGCTATCCTATGTGTCAACCAAATACCAACTTGCCGACATTTTCACGAAGCCACTTGATGAAGCAAGGTTTTGTTATTTGAGGAATGAACTAAATATCATAGATTCAAGGAGCTTGACTTGATCATCTTGCATACTCACCTATGTCTTGACTCTTCTTTGGTCTAGCTGCAGGCATGGAGATAGGGGGAGTGCGGTCCTAATACATTGTGTTGGGGATATACTTTCCGGGTATCCTCACTGTGCCTCACTGACCAGGGTGGCCCACTTCGGGTTAGAGCTTTGCTTCATGGGCGGCCCAGTTAGGGAGAAGAGACGGAGTCCAATCCGGCTACGGGAAGGCCCAGAAGACTTACCGACATAGGCCTGTAGTATTACTTGTAGTTCAAGATGTACTCTGTAATCGACTCTTAGTCGTAGCCGGATAGATCTCTCCTGTAAACCCTAGGCCAGATATCTATATAAGTCGTCCTAGGGAGAGCCTTTAGGGCACCCTCACAATAGTCTACAGTCTCAACTCACACAGGCGAAACCCTTGTAACCCATATTCCGGCTCTGCCGTATTACTGGATTACTAGCAGGAGTAGGATCCATCCAAAGCCGGCGGATTTGAACCTGGGTAAACTTGTGTGCTCACCATCCCGGAACACTGTACGTCTCACACCCCTCTCTTCCACACGCCTCGAGGACCCCCTCATGGCGTACCAGTCATCAATCCAATGATAGTTGGCGCCCACCGTGGGGTAAGTGAGCTTCAGATCTACGTTCAGTGCGGAATCTGCAAGAATCAGAATCGGCGAAACTATCGCCGTCGGTCGCATCCTCTACGCCAGTGACGTGCCTCTCATCGTTCTCGACGAGACCTGGATTCCGGCTAGGGAGGCCGTGACCGCCTACAGCATCATGTCTTTCGGCAAGATCGATGTGCACATCGGATTCGCTGAACCTGCCCCACCCACCCCAGCGGTGATGATAAAGGTAGAAGAAATTTCCAGGTCCCCTTTGTCCGTGGAGGCGGCAGAGTTACAGATCCCAGAAAACCCTAATCCCACCCAGCCCACACCTGTCGCGGAGATAGTGGAAAAAGTTGAACCTGAAGCAGATCTTACGGTTCAAGTCGAATCTGGAGTGGATCTCCCTAGCGAGACCGAATCCCAGATCGACCCACCCGCTGAGGTCGAAGTCCAGGAGGATTATAACAACAACTCTGGTTCCGGCTCTGCCAACGCCGGAATCAGACCAACCTTTCCTGAGGCATACGTTGAGGCGCACGATACTGCAAGGCACAAACGTGGATGAGGTTCTCGAAACCATTGGGATCTTCGAGGAAGCCCACGAGGAAAGCCGCAACTACCTTAGGACTCACAGATCGCACTTCGTCAGATATGTTGGATCCGGATCCGGCTCTTCCGATGCTGGAGACAATGAAGACTCAGAGCTAGAGGCGATCGGAACAAACACCGACTTACCCACATCCTCGGATGACTCAATGACGTTGGCGGATTTCTGAAAGTTCTCCATGGAATATGAAGAGGAGTACAACTCCAAAACTGCAGAAGAAGGAGAAGCCATGGATGAAGGATCCGGTGAAAACTCTCCCAAAGCGTAGGATGACATGGATCTTGGAGATAATCCCGAGGTCCAGATGTCCGAAAGTACCGATCAGAGCTTGACTCCAGGAAACGGACCCAAAGCCGTCTTTGCTACCGGTGCTGCCAAGAAGGCAAAGAAGAAGAACAAGAAGAACAAGACCCCGACAAAAGAACTTCCAGCGGAGGAGGTGATTGTTGAGGAATACGAGGAAGACTCGGATGGAGCACTTATCCCAAACGAGCCCAAAGAAGAATCAGTGGATGGACACGTGGTCACCGCGGGTGCTCATAAACTCATCGATGCTGCATTAACCACACCTATCCCTACTGCGGCAGAACTCACTGCTACGGAATTGGACGAAAGGGCCCAAGACCTAGAAGCGCGTCGCCAAGTACTCCTGGATGAAGCCAAGAACATCGAGGAAGAGAAGAAGCACATGGCCAAGGCAGAGAAGCTAATCTCTCTGCAACATCAGAAAAACCGGAAACAACACGCACATGATAATCAATTTCTGGAAGTACGCAAGGTTCTCTTTGAGGGAGATCCGGGGATGCCTCGGCTCGATAGTAATGGAGATCTGGTGTATCCAACACCAGTGCAAAACACCGCTGCAGCCCAAGATATCCTGGCGAACAACCTAGGACCGGAACAGGTTCGATTGGGCATTAAGCTACTCACCAAGGGCCTGGAGCAGCAGAAGGTCGTGAAATTCGGAAGCGTAAAACTGGTCTCCCAATCCGATCAATGTCGCACGGATCTGGCCTGGAACGACATAAGACCCCAACGGGCTCCGGAACAGCATCACGGTTCCGACCGTCGGGAAGACAATCACTCAAGAACCGGATCTTCAGGACAGCATCACAGAGCTGCACGTGACTAGCGTAACGTTGCTCCAGCCACCGAGCAAGAGGCGATTGCTGCACTGTATCCGAAAAATCGTCCTCGACGAGAGTCGAACAATCGCAGGGAAGAAGACAAAGAGAAACGCCGGGAGGAGGACCAACAAAGAATGCCACCTCCTAGACATACAAGCTGTCTGACTGAACCCCACCGTGTTGGGAGTGATGGATGAAGGAACCACGGACACCATGCCGAGTCAAGCCGCCAGGGGGCTTGTCACAATGAAGACCCTCCCCGGAGCCGGAATAATGACACTCCAGATGGAGGCCGGCAATCAGCCAGAAACAATCCAGCTGCTCCACCATCTCCGCCAAGCAGCCATCACAATGGTTCTCAAGGAGGCCAAGGACGGCGTCATGGCGGAGGAGGTGGTGGCAGAAGCCGAAGTCCGGCTCCAAGGCACCGCAGCCATAGCCGTCAATCAGGGTGGCGATCTCTGTCCCCAAGTGACGCGAGACACAGGATTAGCTCCAACATAGAGGCACGGCGCTACGAGAATAATGATATATACGTGGGCCCAAAATGCTTCGGACCACGTATAAGAGCAACAAGATTCCTGGAAGGATTTCCTATCTCAAGACATATCCAGCCCTACGACTGTGTCGCTCGGCCAAATACTTGGCTCCAGGATTTCTTCCAAGCTTGCTGCATCGCCAAAGGCAGAAATAGCCTGGTCGTGACCCGGTATCTCCCACTTATGTTGCGCAAGACGGCACGATCATGGCTCAATGAACTTCCGGAGAACACCATTCACAACTGGTATGACATGCAAAGCGCGTTCTTTCGGAATTTCGAAGGCACATATCGGAGACCCTATACGGTAGGAGACCTACAGTGGTGCACCTAGAAAGCCGGAGAAACTTGCCGAGATTATCTCGGATGATGGATCGACACTAAGAAATCCTGTGAGGGAGTAAATGATCAAACTGCGATTGAAGGTTTCATTGCAGGACTCCCAATTAGTTTACTACGTCATTGCTTGAAGTGCCACAAGGTCACTGATTTGGGAGAGATGATAGAAACAACGAGCAAGTATGCAGATGCTAACAACGATGCAGAGGGATTGCTGAACGCCCTAGTTGTGCCACAGTCGGCAAAACAACCAAAGCAGCAAACTCAAAAGCGCAAGAATACCTCAGAAGAAAAACTCAACGCGAAAATGGTAGTGGTCACTGCTACTTTCGGGTCTGGAGGATGAGGAGGACACGGCGGTGGCCATGGACACGGTCATGGGACATCAAGAGTCCAGGGTAGAGGAGACCAGCAACCTGGCAAAACCTACTCCTGGGCCGACATTACCAATAACCGATGTCTGCATCACTTAGATGCCAATGGGGGCTTGTCTCACACAAACTCTGAGTGTTGTTTTAATGACGACATCAAGAAAGACGATACTGCTGGCTACAGGGCTAAGCGGAAGAAGGGAAATAAGAATCCCGAAAAAGATAAAGAGACCAAGGAGGATTCCGACATGGAGGAAGCTGATACTTCAAATCCCAAGTCGGAAGGGAAGAAAAACTTCCCAACAAAGAAAGACACTTACGTCACCTTCCTCGGATCTCAACCAGCTAAGGTCAAGAAAGCGGTTCTGCATGAGCTCAACGCAATAGTTCTGGCTGTCCCCCAATTCCTGGACTGGTCGGAAGTGGCAATTACCTTTGACCGTGCTGATCATCCGCCTAAGTTGCACAGGTGAGGAAAATACGCCTTAGTCGTCAATCCACTTATTGATGGCTATGGTTTCTCCAAGACTCTCATGGATGGTGGTAGCAGCATTAACATCTTGTATGTCGAGACACTACGCCAGATGCGAATCTCGGAGACCTAGCTGAATTATAGCTCTATGATCTTTCACGGAGTTGTCCTAGGAATACAAGAAAATTCCCTAGGAGAAATCACTTTGGATGTTACCTTTGGAACTCCACAGAACTATCAGACGGAAGCACTTTCCTTCGAAGTGGTCCCATTCAAGAGCGCGTACCACGCTATATTCGGGCGTCCGACTTACTGGGATTTTATGGCTCGTCCGTGTTACATTTACAATATGATGAAAATTCCAGGTCCCAAAGGCGTGATCACCATCAGGGGAGACCCGAAGAAGGCGCGAGAGTGCGAGGACGGAAATGCCGCCTTTGCTGAAGCTCTGCTACACGCCTAGGAGTACCGAGATATTAAGAAGACCATCGATCCGGTCCGAGATGCCCGCAACAAAGAAGGAGGTGACAAAGCCAAATCCGGAGTTCAATGCATCGGAAGAGACGAAGAGGACGCCGTTGAAGGATGATGACCCCTCCAAGGTGACCCAGATAGGCGTAGGCCTAGATAGCGCATAGGAAAGCACGCTCGTCAAGTTCTTCCAAGATATCTTCACATGGCAGCCATCTAACATGACCGGAGTACCTAGGGAACTTGCCGAGCACTCTCTAAATGTACACCCGAACGCTAAACCTGTCAAACAGTCCCTACGATGTTTCGGCGATGAAAAGCGTAAGGCAATAACTAAGGAACTAGCCCGGCTCGAGTTAGCCGGATTCATAGAAGAGGTCATCCACACCGAGTGGTCGGCCAATCCTATAATAGTCCCTAAAATGGACACCACTGATTTAAGGATCTGTGTTGATTATACTGCCTTAAACAAGGCTTGTCCCAAAGATCCGTTCGCTTTGCCTAGGATTGATCAAGTTATCGATTCTACGGCAGGCTCGGAACTCCTATGTTTTCTCGACGCATATTCCGGTTATCACCAAATCCGGATGAAGGAATTTGATGAAGTCAAAACTTCATTCATAACCCCCTTCAGAACCTTCTGTTTCGTTATGATGCCTTTTGGGCTCAGGAACGCAGGAGCTACGTACCAGTGCGCTATGCAGTGTTGCCTCCACGACCAAATCGGACGCAATGTACATGCATATGTGGACGATATTGTGGTGATGTCCAAAAAGAAGGAAACCTTAATTACCGACTTGGAGGAAACATTCGCCAATCTACGAAAATACAACATAATGCTTAACTCGAAGAAATGCTTCTTTGGAATACCAGCCGGAAAATTGTTAGGTTTTATCGTGTCTCAAAGAGGCATAGAGGTAAACCGGGACAAGATTAAGGCTATACTCAATATTTCTAGGCCAACTCGTCTGAAGGACGTTCAAAGACTAACTGGTTGCATTGCCGCAGTCAGTCGGTTTGTAAGCCGGCTCGGTGAAAGAGCCGCACCACTATACAAGCTCCTGAAAAAGACCAAAAAGTTCATTTGGACCGACGAAGCTGAAGTTGCACTACAAGACCTGAAAGCAGTACTCTCATCTGCTACCATACTTGCAGCACCGGAACCATAGGAACCGGTGTTACTCTATCTCGCTGCGACAAACAGGGTCATTAGTATCGTAATGGTGGTGGAGAGACCAGAGGAAAATCAGGAACACCTGGTGCAGTATCCGACTTACTATCTCAGCAAGGTCTTAACTGAGTCTAAGCAGCGGTATCTGCACTATCAAAAGCTGGCTTATGGTGTGCTCTTAGCATCTCGTAAGTTACAGCATTATTTTCAGGAACATCCAATTACTGTGGTGAGCACAGCTCCCATGAGAGACATAATCAACAACAGTGACGCCACAGGATGCGTCGCTAAATGGGTCATAGAGCTTTCAGCTTTAGACATTGAGTACAAACCTCATACAGCAATCAAATCCCAAATCCTTGCTGACTTTGTCGCTGATTGGACAGATGGGTCTAAGGCGCTCAGGGGCTCGGGGGCTGGCGTGGTGCTCAAATCACCCCAAGGAGATAAAATTTTCTATGTATTGCAGATCAACTTCACGGCGACGAACAACATTGCCGAGTATGAAGCATTACTACATGGAATCCAGATTGCTAAGGATATTAGCATCTGACGTTTAATGTGTTATGGATATTCGGATCTTGTTGCCCAACAAGTGTCGGATATCTGTAATGCGAACAAACACATGGCAGCATATAGGGCTGTCGTGGACGAACTATCTAAATCGTTTGAAGGGTTTGAAGTTCAACACATCCCTCGAACAGAAAATGAGGAAGCAGATGTAGTATCTCGAATAGGCTCTTGATGACCCACAAGTATAGGGGGTGTATCGCAGTATTTTCGATAAGTAAGAGTGTCGAACCCAACAAGGAGCAGAAGGTGCTGGCTAGTGGTATGGATCCGGAATTCTCTGCAAATACTTAGCAAACGGATTTTTAGGGGTTTTTGATAAAGCAAGTAAACAAAGTACGAGTAAATAAAAGACAGTAGGAATAAATGTAGCAAGTGGCCCAATCCTTTATGCAGCAAAGGACAAGCCGGTTGTATTACTTAAGATGACCAAACATTCTTGAGGACACATGGGAAGACTGTCAAGTGCTTTCGCTTCATATAGTTGATTAATCTTCTTTAGCTTGCTAAGTGTTGTGTGGGTGAACCTGTGCTAATGTACCGCCCCATCCAAGACTAATACATACTTGTGATTATACCCCTTGCAAACATCCGTAAGTACAAGAAAGTAATTAAGGTAGAAACCTAACCACAACTTTAAACTCTAAGACCCTTACGTCCCTTGTGCAATGGTTTCCTAACGGGGGTTCAGGTTTTTGTCACTCCGGCAACCCCTATAGGTTGTCAAGCGGCACCCGCATAACAACCCGCGAAGCAAAATATAGGCAAAAAGGGGTCCAGAATGTTAGTAAAATTAAAGAAGGGCTAGTGAAAAAGTATTGCCACAACCCGCCCCGCTTGACGCCCTAATCCCCTACGATTAGTAGTCAAATACACAATGCATTCCCCTAGGCCCATATAGGTGAAGTGTCATGTAGTCGGCGTTCACATAACACCACTAGAAGAAGTACACCACAACTTAAATATCAAACTATTGAATCTTTCTCAACACAACTCCACTACTAACAACAAGACTTCTCCCATGTCCTCAAGAACAAGACTAACTACTCACAAGACATCATATGGATCATGAACAGAGATGGAATAATGATGTATAACAATCTGAACATAAACAATAATTCAATGGTTCACTCAATAGCATCAACTACAAAGAGTAATCAACACCGGGAAAGTTTCCCCTATGAACTATAGCAAGATTCAACATATTGTTACAGCAATATGAAGATGGTGATGAGGGTGCTGGTGGTGATGATGGTGGTGATGATGGTGATGATGATCCCGATGAAGTCTAGCTTGATGGTGGTGTTGATGGCGACAATCTTCCCTCTCCGGGAAGGAATTCCCTCGATAGAAATCTGTCTGCCAGAGAGATCTTTCTCTCTCGGTGTTTTCCGCCCTGCAGAGGCGGCGGAATCTTTCTATGGTCGCTCTCCGAGTCTTAGGGTTTCAGGAGGATGATATACGCCAGAGGGGAGAGGTTAGAGTGGGCCAGGGTGGCCACACCACCTCCAGGCGCGGCCTAGGCCTGCCCGCGCCATGGGGTGGTGTGGGCCCCCTATGGCCCACCTCCACTCCATCTTCTGGCATCCTTAGTCTTCTGGAAAAATAGGATTTTCCGTATATTTTCCCGGATTTTCTGATCTTCGCGAATTTTGCCTCCAAACAGCACCTTTTCCATCGTAATCACTGCAGCGGTCCATGCTCCAAAAGTCATCAACCATGCAAAAATAGATGAAATAACATAAGTATCACCTCTCAATACGAAATATATCAATGAATAATAGTGAATTAAGACATAGAATAGTGATGCAAAATGGACGTATCAACTCCCCCCCAAGCTTAGACTTCGCTTGTCCCCAAGCGAAACTGAGCTCAATAAAGATGGCTTCAAGTTTATGGAGTGAAGAGTCGATAAAAGAATACGGACAAGAAGCATAACATTCACCAAATACATAGATCATAATAGAAGACAACTCACTATTATATAACTCAACTTGTAATGAGTAAAGGAAACACAATAAAGATACATAAAGTGAATCATAATTGGTAATGGCAAACTTAGCTCTTGGTCAAAGAATAGTTGATAATTTGCTGGAGTTCACAAATAGCTAGTTTTTAATGATAGCTTTCAAAGTAGTAAACATCAAGATAAGAGCAATGTGCAACACAAGGAACATAAGAAACATGATTGAATAAATCAACATATGAATGAATGAAACACATCAACTCAAAATACTTGCTGAGATAGAAGGGAGTAGGTTTACTAACTCAACTACAAAGTAAAAGAAAGGCCCTTCAAAGAGGGAAGCAGGGATTGCAAGTCTCATAAAGAGCTCCCAAAAATTATGATACTTACTAGCTTTCAGCTCTCATTGCCCTATCATAGGCATCTTTAGGTGATTAAGGTTAAAGTGACACAACTAAGAGGATATGCTTGACAAGTTATAAGTTGAAATCTCATGCCCCTTACTTATGAGTACCGATCCTCATGCTACTCAACTTCAGTCACGAGCAAGCTCTTGTCATTGTAAATACATGCGTATCATTGAGAACCGCCAACGGGGTACCCCTTGCACATGACACAGGAGATATCCCATAATCAAAATGACAAGGCAAGCAGACAATGAGCATCTCAGTGATATTTTTATTTGCTATTTGCATAGGTTTTTATTGAGGATGCTTCATAGAATGCTCACTATAGTTATGCTGCAAGTTTCCACCATGATTAGGCATGGCTTAGGCTACCGTCCCAGGCGTTTATCTAACACACATATAAACTCCATGATCTTACAAGTTCCACTTTTATTTCACACTATCGGGATCCATAAGCAAAAGAACATGATATCAACTAGGTACAAATTACCAAATGAAGTGTTGAAAGCGGTCCCCATGATAAATGGTTCTGCTAACTTCAACTCATAAAGCGCAAGCATATACGCAACAAAGAAGGACCCAATGGTTCAAGTTTATTAAATGTAAGAAAGTAAAGTGTGCCATCAAGTTCGTGAGAGCTTTAATCACTAATTTTCACATAACAAGTTTAATTTGGGAGGTAGACAAAACAAGAATTTACTTGGAATAGCAATAATGCTACTAGGTAGGTATGGTGGACACAAATGGCATGGGTTTTTGTTTAAAGGAGGTGGATGCATGAGAAGAATACCCTCTTAGTACAAGTTTTTGGCTAGCAAGGCTGGGTAGCAAGTATAAGAGTTGAAGGAAACAACCAAACATACGAGTGATAAATACAAACATGCAATCTTCCTTGGAAACACAATAGATCTTAACTAGAGAATACTAGACTTATGAGCAAATCAAGAAAGAAAGATGATGAAATTATTTTTCTTTAGAGTACTTCTATCTTTTTCTTTTCAACTCTCAAAAAGGTGTTGCTACTGACCAAGCCAGGTTTGCCAAAACCAACTAAATTAACTCAATGATCCCAAAGTGATACCAATACTAACAACAAGATCAATCATATAACCACGAACTGAAAACTAATATAAGCTATGCAAAAGAGTGAATGATAGAACTTCTCATTAATATTCCATAACGGCAACTCACTCCAAGGGATACATATATAACAAGAGAGGGGACACTTCCATAATGCAAACCATACTACATAATAACTCCTCTATTCATGATATGACTCTACTAATAAGGTAAAAAGATAGAAGATAGTGATGTGATACCGCGACACTCCCCCAAGATTGGAACAAACCAAGGGGATGCCAAACCTGATGACGAATTACTCCTTTGGTGGTGGTGGTGTCTTCTCATCTTCGTCCGTCTTCCAGGGTAAAGGCTTCCCATCAACAAAGGATATCGTGGTTTCCAACATCCTGAAATTTGCAGCAGCACTTATGCGTTTAAATCTAGCCTCATACTCACAGTTTTGATTTTGAACGTCATAAAACTGTGCTTTCAGTTCGTTGGTTGTTTGGCAGAGTGAGAAGACTTCGTCTTTGAGTCTAGCAGTCTCCTTTTGGTGCTCGGTGATGAGTTCGGAACAAATCTTATGGATGATATCCACTTCGCGCTCCACCATCTTCCTGTACCTAAAGACTTCTTGCTCTAGTGCTTCCATCCTGTCCTCTAGACTTCCTTCACCTTTAGGGCCTTGAACCTCTTTAATCCGGACCTCCCCACCTTCGAGCAACAACTCCTTGGGATGAATCTTCAATTCTCTCATGTATGGGTTGATGATATCTTCTAAGGAATCTCCCTTGGATGATCCAGAGGAAGACATTGTGGCTCCAAATTTGGGATTCTACTTGGCAGAAACAGATCGAAACAAAAACACGACGAAAACATGATATACGAACCTTGGGGGATCCGGGGGATTATATATTACGAAGTTTCATATCAAAAGGAAGGTACTGGGTGAAAACGAGTCGGAGGCGGAGTCCTGGGTGGCCTCACCACCTGGTGGTGCGGCCAGGGGTGGGCCCGCGCCATGGGGTGGTGTGGGCCACCCCGGCTCCGTTTCCGTCCCTTTTTTGCTTCGTAACTTTCCTTATTGACTGAAAGCTGCAAAAATATAGTTGGATAGTATTTTCGCGGAACTTTTCTTACCAGAACTATTACCTATATGAAAACATACTCTGCAGGTCTCTGAATTTGGTCCTCAATGAATTTCTCTGGAGTTATAACTTGAAAGGCATCAACATCTTCATTGTAAGGATCTCCAGCAATATAGTGTTTGAGTCGCTGTCCATTCACTACTTGTTTAGTATTATCTTTTAGAGAAGAAATTTTTATTGCTCCTGAACGGTATACTTCTTCAATGATGAAAGGTCCTTCCCATTTTGATAGTAGCTTACCTGCAAAAAATCTGAGACGAGACCTATACAATAGAACTTTCTCACCAACATGAAATTCTCTCTTAAGTATTCGCTTATCATGCCATCTTTTAACTTTTTCCTTAATGATCCTAGCATTCTCATAGGCTTCACTCCTCCATTCATCTAAAGAACTTAAGTCAAATAATCTTTTCTCACCAGCGAGCTTACAATCTCTATTTAGTTCTTTCACTGCCCAGTAAGCTTTGTGTTCTAATTCTAAGGGTAGGTGACAAGCTTTCCCATAAACCATTTTACAAGGAGACATTCCCATATGATTTTTGTAAGCACTTCTATAAGCCCATAAAGCATCATTCAACTTCTTAGCCCAGTTTTTCCTAGACCTATTAACAGTCTTTTGCAAGATAGATTTAATCTCTCTATTTGATAACTATACTTGCCCGCTAGTTTGGGGGTGATAAGCTGAAGCAATTCTATGATTAACATCATATTTAGCAAGGGTCTTCCTAAAACCACCATGAATGAAATGAGAACCCCCATCGGTCATGAGATACCTAGGCACCCCAAACCTAGGAAAGATAACATCCTTAAGCATTTTTAGAGAAGTCTCTCCGCCAGCACTCTTTTTAGGAGTAGCTTCTACCCACTTAGTAACATAATCAACGGCAACAAGAATATGAGTGTAGCCTTTTGAAGGAGGGAAAGGACCCATAAAGTCAAATCCCCAACAATCAAAAGGTTCAATAACTAGAGAGTAGTTCATAGGCATTTCATTGTGTCTAGAAATATTACCAACACGCTGACATTCATCACAAGATAGGACAAATTTTCTTGCATCTTTAAAAAGGGTAGGCCAGTAGAAACCTGATTGCAGTACCTTTTGTGTAGTTCTATCTCCTGCATGATGTCCTCAATAGGCACTACCATGACATTTACGCAATATCTCCTTTTGTTCATATTCTGGAACACATCTTCGCATAATACCATCAACTCCTTCTTTGTATAAGTGTGGGTCATCCCAAAAATAATGCATCAAATCATAGAAGAACTTTCTTATTTGCTGAGCTGTAAAAGTTGGAGGCAAATACTTGGAGACAATAAAGTTAGCATAATCAGCATACCAAGGGCTTCCTCGCGAGCTCGCCCCTACTACAGCTAGCTGTTCATTTGGGAAATTATCATTAACAGGCCTAGGGTCAAAAGAGATGTTTTCCAAACGAGATAAATTATCAGCTACAGGGTTTTCAGCACCCTTCCTATCTACTATATGTAGATCAACTCTTGTAAAATCAGTACCCATCTAATAAGCCTACGCTTAGTGTCCTTTTTTGTCATAAGGTATTTAATAGCAGCATGGTCAGTATGAATGGTTACTTTTGAGTCCACAATATAGGGCCTAAACTTATCACAGGCAAAAACAATAGCTAGAAATTCCTTTTTAGTAGTGGCATAATTCCTTTGAGCAGTGTCTAGG
The DNA here is from genome assembly GCA_023614405.1 of Avena insularis. NCBI lineage: Eukaryota > Viridiplantae > Streptophyta > Magnoliopsida > Poales > Poaceae > Avena > Avena insularis. The sequence goes on along the minus strand of CM042694.1, from coordinate 228,508,700 downwards.
GTCTTACTATCATAATGGATAACATTTAAGTTTTTATCAATACGTTGCCCAAGGACAGCCCCTACAGCAAAATCACTAGCATCACACATTATTTCAAAGGGTAAACTCCAATCAGGTGGTTGAACAATAGGGCTGTAGTTAAAGCCTTCTTAAGAGTTTCAAAAGCCTCCCTACAATCATCATAAAAAACGAAGGGTACATCTTTTTGAAGAAGATTAGTGAGAGGTTTTGATATCCTAGAGAAGTCTTTAATAAACCTCCTATAGAAACCAGCATGACCAAGGATACTACGAATACCTTTGATGTCTCTTGGACATGGCATCTTCTCAATTGCTTCAACCTTAGCTCTATCAACTTCTATGCCTCTTTCAGAAACCTTATGCCCAAGAACAATCCCTTCATTAACCATGAAGTGGCATTTCTCCCAATTAAGAACAAGATTAGTTTCCTCACATCTCTCCAAAACTTTATCAAGGTTGTGCAGACAATTATCAAAAGAAGTTCCATAGACAGAAAAGTCATCCATGAACACTTCTACAATTTCCTCACAAAAACCATGAAAGATAGCAGACATGCATCTTTGGAAAGTAGCAGGAGCATTACATAAACCAAAATGCATACGTCTATAAGCATAAGTTCCATAAGGGCAAGTAAAAGTAGTATTTTCTTGATCTTGTTGTTTAACAGCAATTTGAGAGAAACCAGAATAACCATCAAGAAAACAAAAATGGGTCTTTTTAGACAACCTTTCCAACATTTGATCAATAAAAGGAAGCGGATAGTGATCTTTCTTAGTAACTTTATTGACTTTCCTAAAATCGATGCACATCCTATAGCCTACCACTATTCTTTGAGGAATAAGCTCATCATTATCATTAGGAACAACGATAATACCTCCCTTTTTAGGAACACAATGAACAAGACTAACCCATTCACTATCATCAATAGGGTAAATAATACCAGCATTAAGTAGTTTCAATACCTCATTCCTTACCAATTCCTTCATCTTAGGATTTAAACGTCTTTGGTGTTCCACTACTGGCTTCGCATCTGGTTCTATGTTGATAGAGTGTTGACATATAGTAGGTGAAATCCCTTTTAAATCATCCAGAGTGTAGCCCATAGCTCCTCGGTGTTTCTTCAAAATCTCCAACAACCTTTCTTCTTCCTTTCCTAAAAGTTTAGAGCTAATAATAACATGATATATCTTTTTATCATCAATATAAGCATATTTAAGATCATCAGGGAGAGGTTTTAGATCGAAGACTGGATCCTTTTTAGGTGGCAAAGTGGTACCCAAGTCTTCTACAGGCAAGTCATGCTTAAGCAACCTAGGTTGACGACGGAGGATCTCGTCAATCTTATCCCTTTCTTCCATGAACATCTCACTTTCATGGTCTTCCATAAATTGCTGCAAAGTATTGTTAGGAGCAAGAGAGATAGAAGCAAGTTGTTCAACTCTAAAATCCTCATTATGGGTTTCCTCTTCGCAAGGTTCTTTAGTAAATTTCGAAAAATTAAACTCATAAGATTCCCCATCAAACTTAGTCAAGATTTTCTCCCTCTTACAATCAATAATAGCTCCACAAGTACTCAAGAAAGGTCTACCAAAAATGATAGGATAAGTTTTACTAGCAGCTGAACCAAGTACTAGAAAATCAGCAGGATACTTGATCTTACCACAAAGGACTTCCACGTCTCGTACGATACCAATTGGAGAGATGGTCTCTCTATTAGCAAGGTGAATAACCACATCAATTTGTTCCAACTCGCAGGGACTAATTTCATGCATAATTTCTCTGTAAAGCTCATAAGGAATAGCACTAGAACTTGCACCAATATCACATAAACCATAATAGCAATGATCACCAATTCTAACAGAAAGCATAGGAACACTAGCCTTTTTAGTTCTATTAGGATGTGAAACAATATTAGAAGCATCCTCACAGAAGACTATGTGCCCATCTTCTACGCTTTTAGTGACAAGGTCTTTCACAATTGCTACAATAGGTTCAATGTTTATTTGTTCATCAGGTTTTACAGTTCTCTTTTCACTTTTAGTGATTACATTAGTTATCATAGGATGATCCTTTACCTTATCTGGGAAGGGAATCTTCTCGATATAAGGTTCTGGTAAGATATGATCAGTAATGCAACACTCCGTGCTCCCAACAGCAACTCGGTCAACAATATCTTTATAGGGTGCATGGTACTTATTCCATCCCCTTTTTGGAATTTCAATATAAGAAGCAAAAGCTCTAAAGCAATTCGTAATAACTTGCAAATCAAGACCATAAGCATTACTAATATTTCGAAAGTCATCAGTTCCCATAAAAGATTCAATGCATTCATAATCATAATTTATACCTGACTTTCTACCTTTATCATTCTCCCAAGCTTCAGCATTGTCTTGAATACGATCTAGAAGATCCCATTTAGCTTCTTCTTCCATACGAGTGAATGATCCAGCACAAGAAGCATCCAATAAATCTTTATCATGTAGAGGGAGCCTTGCATAGAAGTTATTGATAATAATATTGTTGGGGAGCTCATGAATGGGACATTTGAGCATTAGTAACTTCAATCTCCCCCAAGCTTGAGATGTACTCTCTCCATCAAGAGGCCAAAAGTTGTATATTTGATTCTGATCTTTATGAATCTCACTAGGTGGATAAAACTTTGAATAAAAGAGAGGCACTATTTCCTCCCATTCCAGAGCTTGACCATTCTTCAGCAGCTTATACCATTCCTCAGCTCTTCCTTTCAGTGATAATGGGAATAACTTCTTCTTGACTTGATCTGTAGTAATACCTGCACACTTGAACAACCTGCATAATTCGTGTATAAAGAGTAAATGATCACCGGGATGGACAGTTCCATCCCCAACATAGTAGTTATCCATAACACGATCAATAATTCTTGTAGGTATTTTGAAAACATCATTCTCAGCAGGTGGTGGCTTATCTACTACCTTAGCAGTGGTATTAGCATTACCAAATAAGAAACTCAGCGAATTATCCATAACGAAAATAAAGCAACTAGCACAAGTAAACAATACTCACAGTAGAAGTTTCCTTTACCAGTTCCACTCTCCTAGCGCTTCACTCCCCGGAAAAGACGCCAGAAAATAGTCTTGATGACCCACAAGTATAGGGGGTGTATCGCAGTATTTTCGATAAGTAAGAGTGTCGAACCCAACGCGGAGCAGAAGGTGCTGGCTAGTGGTATGGATCCGGAATTCTCTGCAAATACGTAGCAAACGGGTTTTTAGGGGTTTTTGATAAAGCAAGTAAACAAAGTACGAGTAAATAAAAGACAGTAGGAATAAATGCAGCAAGTGGCCCAATCCTTTATACAGCAAAGTACAAGCCGGTTGTATTACTTAAGATGACCAAACATTCTTGAGGACACATGGGAAGACTGTCAAGTGCTTTCGCTTCATATAGTTGATTAATCTTCTTTAGCTTGCTAAGTGTTGTGTGGGTGAACCTGTGCTAATGTACCGCCCCATCCAAGACTAATACATACTTGTGATTATACCCCTTGCAAACATCCGTAAGTACAAGAAAGTAATTAAGGTAGAAACCTAACCACAGCTTTAAACTCTAAGACCCTTACGTCCCTTGTGCAATGGTTTCTTAACGGGGGTTTAGGTTTCTGTCACTCCGGCAACCCCTACGATTAGTAGACAAATACACAATGCATTCCCCTAGGCCCATATAGGTGAAGTGTAATGTAGTCGACGTTCACATGACACCACTAGAAGAAGTACACCACAACTTAAATATCAAACTATTGAATCTTTCTCAACACAACTCCACTACTAACAACAAGACTTCTCCCATGTCCTCAAGAACAAGACGAACTACTCACAAGACATCATATGGATCATGATCAGAGATGGAATAATGATGTACAACAATCTGAACATAAACAATAATTCAATGGTTCACTCAATAGCATCAACTACAAAGAGTAATCAACACCGGGAAAGTTTCCCCTATGAACTATAGCAAGATTCAACCAATTGTTACAGCAATATGAAGATGGTGATGAGGGTGCTGATGGTGATGATGGTGGTCATGATGGTGATGATGATCCGATGAAGTCTAGCTTGATGGTGGTGTTGATGGCGACGATCTTCCCTCTCCGGGAAGGAATTCCCCCGGCAGAAATCTGTCTACCGGAGAGATCTTTCTCTCTCGGTGTTTTCCGCCCCACAGAGGCGGCGGAATCTTTCTATGGCCGCTCTCCGAGTCTTAGGGTTTCGGGAGGATGATATACGCCAGAGGGGAGAGGCTGGAGTGGGCGAGGGTGGCCACACCACCTTCGGGCACGACCTAGGCCTGCCCGCGCCATGGGGTGGTGTGGGCCCCCTGTGGCCCACCTCCACTCCATCTTCTGTCATCCTTAGTCTTCTGGAAAAATAGGATTTTCTGTATATTTTCCCGGATTTTCTGATCTTCGCGAATTTTGCCTCCAAACAGCACCTTTTCCATCAGAATCCTGACTGTAGCGGTCCATGCTCCAAAAGTCATCAACCATGCAAAAATAGATGAAATAACATAAGTATCACCTCTCAATACGAAATATATCAATGAATAATAGTGAATTAAGACATAGAATAGTGATGCAAAATGGACGTATCAGCTCTGCGCGGAAAAAGGTTCCAGATGGCGCTTTTTTAGAACACCTCAAAGTTCCCTCTATAAAAGGAGTAGACGAGGAATATCCGACCAAATCTGACTCACCTTTAGTAGCAGTTCTGGCTATGATTCCCAGCTGGACTCAACCCTACCTTGATTACTTGGTAGATGGAAAATTACCCGAAGACGAAGTCCTGAGCCGGCAGATCGTCCGATGAGCAAAATCCTACACTATAATTAGTGGTGAGCTCTATAAGCAGAGTGCATCTAGGGTATTTCAGCGTTGTGTATCTCCGGAAGAAGGAGTGGAATCTTACGAGAGATCCACGAGGGCGAGTGTGGTCACCATGCTGCAGCCATCTCTCTAGTGGCAAAAGCTTTCCGACACGGTTTTTTCTGGCATACAGCCAAGGCAGATGCCGAATGGCTGGTCAAGACGTGCAAGGGCTGCCACAAATATGCCAAACAAGCTCACGTTCCGGCTGATCATCTGCGAACAATACCTATAACTTGGCCTTTTGCGGTCTAGGGGCTTGACACGGTAGGATCGTTTAAATGGGCTCCAAGTGGATTTACTCATCTCTTAGTGATGGTGGATAAATTCACAAAATGGATTGAGGCTAAACCCATCACTAGTTGTGATGGAGCAACAGCCAGAAGATTTGTCGGGGATGTCATAATCCAATACGGTTATCCGCATAGCATTACCACGAACAACAGGAGTAATTTCTCTATGGGAGAGCTTGCCGAATTCTGTAACAAACAAAATATCCGGCTTGACATTGCGTGTGTCACACATCCACAAGCTAATGGACAAGTTGAAAGAGCAAATGGTTTAATCCTACAAGGCCTAAAACCAAGACTCGAAGCACCACTACGACGTGCTGTGGGGGCTTGGGCAGAGGAATTACCTTCTGTAATATGGAGCTTACAAACAACTCCGAACAGGTCAACCGGATACACACCTTTCTTCTTGGTCTATGGCACAGAAGCAGTTCTTCCTAGTGATCTGATTCACACCTCTCCTAGAGTTGCCACATATATTGAGGAGGATGCCGAAATTTCTCGACAAAATGATCTTGACTTAGTCGAAGAAGTTCGCGTCATTGCTGAGATGAGATCAACAGCCTATCAGTAGAAGTTACGCAAGTATCATAGTCAGAGAGTCAGAAACCGGTCTTTCAATAAGGGCGATTTGGTTCTCTAGCTTGTGCAGCAAAGAAATCACAAACTTTCCCCAATTTGGGAAGGGCCATTTTTAGTTAGCCGAGTAATGCACAATGGTTCTTACTATCTAACTGATATGCGGCCAGTTAAAGAAATACCTGCTACTAAGAAAAGAAAGAGAGCTGGAGGCAGTACAGACCCGGAAGAATTAGACAGACCATGAAATATTGCTCAACTACGTCCCTTTTATTCTTAGTTTATCTTTCTTTGTAATCATATATGTGTACATGTTCAAGTGAGAAATAAAGTATTGGTTGCCTCAAAATTTTTCTGAGAAGTTATTTACCATCTTATTTCCGAATGATCATGTCATAGTCGAAAATCCCAGAATACTTGAAAGTACTTTATGCTCATGTTTGTTCTGGTTTAGATTTCCGATTATAAAATTGCTACCTTCGGATATAAATCTAGATTTTCTAGTCTATACTTTGGTTATTTATCTGATTGCCGGATGCGGGGATTTTCTGACTAGTGAATTGTTGGTACTACAAGTTGGCTTTGTTTCCGAGTTTAAACTGGTTTAGCAATTGAGCTCCGTTGCTCGGCAAAGTTTCCGTGCTAAAGGTTGGCCGGCTCACGAAAGGGACGAGGCGGAAAGCCAGATAAATGATAAGTATAGACAAAAACATAAGTGGTTATGTAAACATTCCAGGCACGAAAATTATAAAGCCAAAAGTGCTGAATAGATATATTAAAACTTAGCACTAGCAAAAGTATCATACTACTAATTTACAACCCGAATTATTTTCAGAATAATACATTGTTTGCTCTGATGCTCTGCGATGCAGGGAAAGAAGAAGGAGTTGTCGGCTCACTTGAGACATCAGCCTCGCCTCGATATCTTTCCAAGACGTTCAAATCCGAGATGGTTTGTTCGTCCTCGGAAACTTCACCAGTTTTTTCGGCGGGCGGAGGCAGCGTCTCTACGCGAGTGAAGAAGGGAGTATTGTAGCTGGTCAAGTCAGCTACGTGGCACCTGTATCCGGCACAGGAGGCCATGATGGCTTTGATGTCCTGCTCCTGACCGTCTTCATACACAGTAGAATACCCTCTGGTCACTTGCCAGATCTCCATCCTTCCATAGTGGCTCATGACCATAGTGAGAGTGTTCTGCGCTGCGGTTCGCGCGTAGGACATGTTCCAGTCCTGGATGAGCTGGGGCATCTCCTTGTCCTTGTCTCGCACTTCAAAACCGGACATGCTATGCATGTCTAGAACCTTGAGAACTTCGCCAATATCCTCAATGGATTGGCGGAAGTCATGAAGCAAATCGTCGACTTGTGTAAGCTGGCTAGTGCGAGATTCGGCAGAAGCTGAGTCCAGTAAATTCAGAGGACCTGCACATGTAATGTAAATGGGTTAATAAAATAAATCCGGACTCCAAAGAGTCGGAAGATGCAGAAAACTCAGAAAGAGGGTAATATACCGAAGATGACATCGTCAACTTTGGTCTTTTCTTCACGAAGACTCTGGAGTTCAGCCCGGAGTGCCTCGGTAATATCCTTCTCTCTGAACAATTCATTGCTGAGATCCGAGATTTTCTTATCCTGGAGCACAATCTTACGATCACGCTCCTCGGTGGCCATGGAGGAGGATTCGAGAACTTGAGGAATGCTCTTCTCATGATCCGCCTTAAGCTTATTCAGCTTTTGGCGGAGCTCCTTGTTTTCCACCTCCAGGGTTTTCAGATTCTCGGCCTCCTCAATCATAGCACATGATTGCTTTACCAGTGCTGAAGTCAAAAGAACAATAGTTGAACGAAAATTCCACTATGAAATAAAAGACAAGGTTTGAGTTCTAGAATGTTTACCTTCAGCCTCATCCCTGGATACTTTCAGTTGAGCATTTTCAAGTCGGAGAGCTCTGATTTCTCTCTGCTTGTTACAGATATTCTTCAATAATTCCTAGTTATATGAATTAACTTTCTATAAGTTAGAATACCCAGAGTCAGAAGTCTACTAAATACTCGGGCTAATATTTTTACTAATATCAGCACGAGCCTTGGGGGCTACACTAGTTCATTCTTTGGCATCCTAAGGAAGCATAAATCCGGATTTGTCTGTCCAGCTTCATGCTTGGAGGCTAGAGGATATGATATGAAATAAAGTAAAACGTGAGTTGGAATTCTGACTTACATGTTGTTCATGAGTGAGTTTTCTCAAGCTCATGTTCACTTCTGTGGTAACCTTCTCGGTGAGGGTCAGGGGGATCACTAGTGGTTTCGGAAGCTCATCGGTCCTCAGCCTCTCGTCATGAAGATGGACTTGTTCAAGAAGTTCAGAGTACTTGAGTCCTCTGCTTCTTGTGCTTCTTCTTCGGCAGAGATAGTTCGGCTTTCTAGGCATTGTCGGGCCAGCCGTTGGATATCCTCCGCAGATTTCTGAGAAAGGCCAAGTTTGGCAAGACCCGGATTGCTGAGGAGATTGGCAGCAAAGACCTCTGCCGAGGGATCATTACCCGAAGAGGGTTGCTCTTATCAAAACCCAAGTCACCCATGGTGACGTCAGTTTGCGATCCGAGTCTCACTGGCTCTGATGATTGAGCCGGATCTTCTATGACAGTCGGAGATGGAGTAATCTCCGGTGCCACAGAAGGCTGAGGGGCAGGAGTCGGAGGTGCTGCGGCATGAGAAGTCAAATTTAGCTTTGACTGGCGTAGGGGTTTCGACAAAGCTCGCTTCCCTTTTCCCTTGGTGAGTTGTTTAGCTCTGAGAAGGTAATAGAACAAAGAACATTACATCTCGGAAAAGAATTTTGAATAAAGTACAAAGGTGGAATTTGTGAGGTAAAATTACCTCTTCACAATAGGCACCTCCTTTGTGCCAATAGCCACTGTCGGAGCTTTACGCTTCTGAGGAACAATGTCCGGCAGTGGAACCAACTCTCCGTCATCCTGGGAAAACTCAGGAGGATATCCCTCGATAGGAGCAAGCTCCGACTCGGGGAGATCGGCAAGCTGAAAAGAAGAGATATCTCAGAATTGCAAAATAATCTAAAGATGAGCACATAATACGAGTTGGTGCTGGAAACTTACCAGTACCACGGGATCTTCTGCCGTATGCATGTCCAGAGACATCTCTAGAATTTTCCTCTCAATCCGCTCCCATATTAGCCACTTGATTTGACATACGTAATTTTTTTCCGAGTAGGGCTTCGGGCTGATTCGGAGGGAATCTATCTTGGACGACGTGATGGATTGTATCAGCCGATCTCCATGATGTTGAAGAGGCTGGATTCGGCATGCCACCTAGCAGTGAACTAGGTCGGACCCTTTCAGGCCCTTGTGCTTCATCAAGTATTCAATCTGCCTCTTGGCAAGAAGCAGATTGTCACTAAGAGCCGGCGCATTTGTGTCCCAGGACTCTTGGGGCGTGGCGGCACCATCGACGAAAGCCGGCAAAGCAGTAGCTTTGCCGGGGGCAGGAATATCCTTATGATAAAAGAAAGTGGACGGTCATTGCTTGACCGACTCACTGGCCATAATCCGAGGATAGACGTGCTCTCTTCTAACAGAAAAACTAATACTTCCGGTAATATATGGATTACCGGCACTGATAGAATTTATCCGGACATGAAAGTAGAACCGGAAAATAATAAGGCTCGGCCTAATGCCAAGATATCCCTCGCACAAAGATGCGTATGCGCTCATCTCTAAGAGAGAGTTCGGGGGAAGATGATGGAGTTGAACTCCGTAGTGATCTATAACCTCAGAAAAGAAGTCTGAGGGAGGGAAGCTCAAACCTCTGTCGAGGTGAGTGCCGAAGTCTACCCGCTCGCCATCGTGGGGGTTGGGGATGGTTTCACCGAAGCCGCTCCACCAGTCACCGGCACGGAGGAGCCCTTCATCCTCCATGATGCGGAGCTTGGCATCGTCAAGGATGCACGGGATCTAGACCCCGCGGTTGCTCTCCTTCTCCACCGCCGCTACTGTCGTTGCCTTCTCCGCCGTGCCGGAAGATGATGCTGAAGCTATTTCTCCTGTATGCCGGTGACCTTGGATGGGCGGCGCTGGAGGTTTCTGGGGAGCAGAGGAGATCTGGGTTCATGGGGAGACGTTTGGTGAGAAGGAAACGACGCAAGTGTTGGTGAAGAAGATGGGGAAAAGGATCCTCACTACTTATATCCTCTAGCCGCATCAAGATTCATGTAAACGCAACAGCGAAACCCTTGTAACCCATATTCCGGCTCTGCCGTATTACTGGATTGCTGGCAGGAGTAGGATCCATCCAAAGCCAGCGGATTCGAACCTTGGTAAACTTGTGCGCTCACCGTCCCAGAACACCGTACATCTCACACGCCTCGAGGACCCCCTCATGGCGTACCAGTCATCAATCCGACGACACATTGGACTATCCCTCCCCCCATAATGCCCACATTAAGGAATTCAATCCTCCTAATATCAATTTGTGATATGTGAGCTTCATTGATGAGTAGTGGCTATGAACCCAAGGATAATTCTTCGTGGTGTCATGCCACAAACTCTTACATGGTGGCCTCAGCCACCGCCCCTTCTCTACGAAGGATTGGTTCTTGGTTTGCGCTTCTAAGTAATCTAAGTTTCACATTGCCACTTTTTTTTTGATGTTCGATGTCTTTTTTATTCTTCACAGTGTGAAATCTTAACCTAAGCCTATCTCCATCTGTTGGAAATATTCCCTAGAGACAAATAGTAATAAGGACTATTATCATATTTCATAAAGTTTATGATTAAGTTTTATATCATGCTATAATTGTATTGAGTGGAAACATCAATATACGTGTGATATATAAACAACCAGGAGTTCCTAGTGAAACTCTAGTTACTAGTTCATTGGTCAAAAGATGATCAAGTTTCCTGATCATGTGGCATTTATGCCAGTTGGAAATGGAGTCAACTCATTCTGAGAATGATATGATGAACCAATACCCAATCTAAACATCATGACCTGATCATGTTACGAAGTTCAAGTTACAATGATTAGAAATGGATCCTCGTAGACTATTCCTTAGACCGTGAGGCTATATCAATCACTATCTCCCGAGAGTGCTTAGATAGCGTCAAGCGTCACTTGGTAATACAGTGATTATAAAGGTGTATTCAGGTACTCGGAGGAACCGTAGAGGAAACATATGTCAAGCGCGGGATTTGTCCGTTCACGTGATGGAAAGATACTTAAGGGCCCACTCAAGAGAAGTTATATCCAATAGCTGCACAGCGTGTGATTTGATCACATGGATATTGATACATTGCAAATGTATCTATCATTTTTGATGTTCCATGCTTGGTTTTATCTACTTTCTTATGTTTTGTCCACACTTTGGAGTACTTTTCATATGATTTCTTGGACTAACCTATTAACAAGATGCCACGGTGCTAGTTGCCTTTTTTGTGCTGTTTTTGGTTCCAGGAAAGTCAGAAAATGAATATTCTCAGAATTGGACGGGACAAAAGCCAAAGTTCCTATTTTTCCGGAAGACTCATGGAGCCAGAATACGAGACAGAGGAGGGCCAGGGCCTGGCCACACACACACCCAGGTGCGGGCTAGCCCTAGTTGCACCACCAGGTGGTGTGGGCCCCCTGGTCGGCCATCGACCTTGCCTCCTTCGCCTATAAGAGCCTCCCGATACCAAAACCCTAAATAATCAATCAGAAATCCACGAAAAGTTCCGCTGCACCGTCGCCACCAAAGGGGAGATTCGGGGGGACAGAAAGTCTCTGTTCCGGCACCCTGCCGGGACGGGGAAGTGCCCCCGGAGCCATCTCCATCGATCTCCACCACCATCTCCATCGCCATTGCTGATTCCCATGATGAGGAGGGAGTGGTTCTCTATCGAGATCTTATGAGATCATGAGCTTTGTACTGGTAGCTATGTGTTCTACTGGTAGCTATGTGTTCATCTCTCTCTATGCATGATCTTATGAGATCATGAGCTTTGTAATCAAGTAGATCTACCTTGCTACTCAAGTGCTTTAATAGGTCTCTGCTCTCCCCATGTGTGTGAAAGTGACAGCGTGCACACCATGGTGGCACTTAGGCTAGAGATTACAAATACTTGTTATGAGTTATATTTGGAGTTGGATGTCTTTATGAAATTGTGGGGTTTGTTGGACTCATCTAGTACTCAAGGTGACAGTGTGGGGTTTCTAGATGGGAAAGTCTTACTTTGAGGTGTGCTGTTATAGCCCTACCATGGATTAGAGTGTCCAACCTGAGAGTAGTGTAGCGTAGTATCATAAGGAAGAATATATTTGTGAGAGAGTGTTCACTAGTGAAAGTATGATCCCTAGGCCTTGTTTCTTAGCATTGATACACCGTTTGAAACTAGATCTGTTACATGTTTGCTTGCTTCCATCTTTATTTCAGTTTGCTTTTAGTATTTTCCATGCCACCAAGATATTTTCTATCACCGTTACCACTTGTATTTCACTATCTCTTCGCCGAACTAGTGCACCTATACATCTGACAAGTGTATTGGTTGTGTTGGGGACACATGAGACTTCATGTATCTTGATTGCAGGGTTGCTTGAGAGGGGATACCTTTGACCACTTCCTCCCTGAGTTCGATAAACCTTGGGTGATCCACTTAAGGGAAAACTTGCTGCTGTTCTACAAACCTCTGCACTTGGAGGCCCAACAACTGTCTACAAGAATAGAAGTGTGTAGACATCAAGCTATTTTCTGGCGCCGTTGCCGGGGAGGTAAGGTAAAAGGTATTCACACCGGAGGATTAAAGAAGAAGAACCTCCCACGGCAAACGCCTATTTTCTGGCATCGTTGCCGGGGAGGTAAGGTAAAAGGTACTCACATCCTCCGGTGTGAGTACTCGAAGTTATTTCCTTTAGATTCTGCAATTTTGTCTTTTTGTTTCTTGTTTTCACTAGTTAAGCTTAATGGAAAACAACAAAAAAATTAGAGAGCTTTCTAGTATTTATCTTGAGTTAGGACATGAAGTGTTTGAAGAGAAAATTAAAAAACCTATGGAACTTTATTTGCATGCTAATAGCAATGTTGTTAGTATGAATTCTTTGGACACCATTATTGCTAATGCTATGGAAAAGTCTAAGCTTGGGGAAGCTAGTTTTTATGAAAATGATCTTTTTAGTTCCCCAGCTTTGGAAGATAGCTATTCTATTGCTTATGATGATACCAAACCTCCAATATATGATGATTACAATGATTAATATGATATTTTCAGTCCACCTACTATTGAGGAGAAAATTAATTATGATTTCAACATGCCTCCTATATTTGATGATTATGGTGATGAGAATAATAATGATAGCTATTTTGTTGAATTTGCTCCCACTATGATTAATAAGAATGACTATTCTTATGTGGAGAGTATTAATTCTTTTATGCATGTGGATCATGATAAGAATGTTTCATGTGATAGTTATATTGTTAATTTTATTCATGATGCTACTGAAAGTTATTATGAGAGAGGGAAACATGGTTTTATGCATCTTAATAATATTAAGTTTCCCCTCTTTATGTTGAAAGTCTTAAAGTTGCACTTGTTTTGCTTTCCTATGCTTGTTGCTTTGTGTTTTCATGACTTGTTTCTTTACAAGATACCTATGCATAGGAAGTGGGTTAGACTTAAATATTCTTTGAATTTGCTTCTTGATGCTCTCTTTTACTTCAATTCATATTTCTTATGTGAGCATCTTCTCAAACTATCATGTCTAACTTAAAGGCGTTAAAGAAAAGTACTTATTGGGAGATAACCCAAAAGTTTTAGATGAGTCGTAATAACCGCTCTTTATCCTTTTTATTTGCTTTTTGTGCCAAGAGTAACCTCTAATGAGAGAGAAATAATGATTGGGAAAGTTAATGTCCCGAAACAGATTTCTGTGCTTCACCGTAAAAATTCGTGTAAAATGTCTGAAAGTCTTTTTGAGGCGTGAATTTTTGTGCTTCTGCCCCAGGTTGTTATCTAACTTTCGTTAGTTCAACACTTTTTGATTTGAACAACAAAAGGTCTTCGAAAAAAATCGTCTTTACCTGCTGGTCTGTTTTGACAGATTTCTGCCATTTTCTGCATTTGCTTCTTGTTGGTTTCTTTTTGAGTTCTTTTGGTGAATTTTCAGCTTTTTGAGGGAAGTACTACAGTAGCTAGTGTTCTAATGGAAGTTTATTTGGTGTTAGAACTGAACCTTAAGACTTATTTATCTTGAGTGCACTAATGTTGCTAATAAAGATTGTGTGAAGTTTTGTATGAAGGAAAAATTTCAGGTGTATGGAAGGAATGAGTAATGAGATGAAGGATGGACTAAATCTCAAGCTTGAGGATGCCACGCGTGTCACCCCAAGAAATATCCAAGAAGTACAAGCATCAAAGCTTTGGGATGCCCAAGGCATCCCCTTCTTCATCAATAAAAATCCTAGGTTTCTTCCAAACGCTTCATTTTTATTGTTTCATGCACAGTTGTGTTGTTCTTGGAGCGTCTTTTTTTTCGTTTTCATTTTGGTTTTTCGTTTGCTTTTGTTTTCTTAGTTTTCTGAATAAATTGGTTGGACCCCTCTTTCATACATTGGTTTTCAAATAGTTTGGTTTGGATTGGAAAAGAGTAGCAAAGTTCATGCTCAAGTGTTAAAGAGAGCTTGTTTTTGACTGTGGCCGATGCTTCATCATGCCATGCTTGATATTGTTTTGGCTTTATGCTTAGTATTCTTTGCTGTAGCATGAATTGTTATAAACAATTGAGATTGCTTAATGTGCATTGGATGAATCATGCATTGTTTTAGCATATTAAAGCATAGTATTGTGGTATTCTCCTTTGATGCTTTATTTGGGTTCACTTGGCGCATGCTCACACCATGTTATGACTATCTCAAGTCACTTAAGCCTTTATGATCCTTTAGTTTTCAACTTGTAGTATCACTTTATGCTTTGATCAATGATATTTTGTCGCTCTGCATGATTATGGCCATTACTGCTCTCTTAGTTTGTCGCTCCCAGTCTTTTGCTAGCCTCCATAACCAAGTATGAGTTCCACTCATGCATCCAACTCCCTAAACCAAGTTATTCCAAAGAGTCCACCATACCTACCTACTAGCATATGCTATTCCAAGTATATTCATGCTTTTGTTTACCTTCCAAATTAAACTTGTTATGAGAAACTAGTGATTAAAGCTCTCACGAACTTGATGGCACACTTTACTTTTCTTGCCCTTAATAAACTTGAACCATTGTGTCATCTATGTTGTATATGCTTGCACTTATTTGTTGGGAATTAGAAGAACCATGCTTTCATGGGGAATGCTTTCAACATTGCACTTGGTACTTGTACCTAGTTGATATCATGCTCTTTTGTATATGGGTGTCGTCGGTGTGAAATGAAAGGGGAGCTTGTAAGTCCATGGAGTTATGTATATGTGTTAGAGAAATGCCTAGGCCACTGGTCTAATCCATGCTGACATGGTGGAAACCTGCAGCGTAACCAAAATGAGCTGTCTATGAAGCATTCTTCTTATAAAAAAAGAGTCCTATATTGAGAAAAAAAAGAGAAAAGAGAAAAAAAAGAGATTATGAAAAGAGGAAAGAGAGAAAAAAGCACCATATTCCCATGGTAAATAAGAAGATTGCTGATATGCTTGTTGTCTGCTTGCCTTGTCATTTTGATATGGGGATTCTTCCATATCATCGGGCAAGGGGTACCCCGTTGGCGGTTCTCTATGATACACATGTACTTACGATGACAAGAACTTACCGGTGATTAAACTTGAGTAGCATGAGGAGCGGCCCTCGTATACAAGGGACATGGGATTTCTAACTTATACTTCGTCAAGCATGTACACCATAGTTTGTTCACTTTAACCTTAATCACTTCAAGATGCTTATGATAGGGGCATTGAGAGTTGAAATCTATAAGTACCATAATTTTTGGAAGCTCTTTATGAGACTTGAATCCCTACTTCCTTCTATGAAGGCCTTTCTTCCACTTATATATTGATTCTCCACCTTCTATCTTTATGCACCTACTTTGAGAGCATAGTGGCCATTCTTAGTTCTATGTGCATTGTCCCAAGACTTGTTGATTGATGCATACCTTGATATTGCTTGTTTTAAACTATTTGTATCTAGTCACTCTTATGAACTTTGAAGGTGTCCTATGCATTTATATTTGCTACTCTATGAGGGACAAGCTGAATACTATTATGCTATGTTTTCTTTATGTGAAACAAACAAATGTCTTGCAAAGCATTGTTATTCATGAATCTTTTGTTTATGCCTTTTCATGTTGCAACATAGTTTCTTTGTCTTATTGCTAGAACTTTGATTGAAGTACTATGATCCTAGCTTTGAATGTTTTACAAATACTTTGATCCAGTGTTTGATGGTGCATGTCACCTCAAAAATTACTCTTTCATTTTATCACTTACCTACTCGAGGACGAGCAGGAGTTAAGCTTGGGGATGTTGATACATTGCAAATGTATCTATAATTTTTGATGTTCCATGCTTGGTTTTATCTACTTTCTTATGTTTTGTCCACACTTTGGAGTACTTTTCATATGATTTCTTGGACTAACCTATTAACAAGATGCCACTGTGCTAGTTGCCTGTTTTCTGCTGTTTTTGGTTCCAGGAAAGTCAGAAAATGAATATTCTCAGAATTGGACGGGACAAAAGCCAAAGTTCCTATTTTTTTGGAAGACTCACGGAGCCAGAATACGAGACAGAGGAGGGCCAGGGCCTGGCCACACCCCCCAGGTGCGGGCTAGCCCTAGCTGCACCACCAGGTGGTGTGGTCCCCCTAGCCGGCCACCGACCTTGCCTCCTTCGCCTATAAGAGCCTCCCGATACCAAAACCCTAAATAATCAATCAGAAATCCACGAAAAGTTCCGCTGCGCTGCTGCCACCAAAGGGGAGATTCGGGGGACAGAAAGTCTCTGTTCTGGCACCCTACCGAGACAGGGAAGTGCCACCAGAGCCATCTCCATCGATCTCCACCACCATCTCCATCGCCATTGCTGATTCGCATGATAAGGAGGGAGTAGTTCTCTGTCGAGGCTAAGGGTTCTACCGGTAGCTATGTGTTCATCTCTCTCTCTATGCTTGATCTTATGAGATCATGAGCTTTGTAATCAAGTAGATCTACCTTGCTACTCAAGTGCTTTAATAGGTCTCTGCTCTCCCCATGTGTGTGAAAGTGACAGCGTGCACACCATGGTGGCACTTAGGCTAGAGATTACAAATACTTGTTATGAGTTATATTTGGAGTTGGATATCTTTATGAAATTGTGGGGTTTGTTGGACTCATCTAGTACTCAAGGTGACAGTGTGGGGTTTCTAGATGGGAAAGGCTTACTTTGAGGTGTGCTTTTATAGCCCTACCATGGATTAGAGTGTCCAACCGGAGAGTAGTGTAGCGTAGTATCATAAGGAAGAATATATTTATGAGAGAGTGTTCACTAGTGAAAGTATGATCCCTAGGCCTTGTTTCTTAGCATTGATACACCGTTTGAAACTAGATCTGTTACATGTTTGGTTGCTTCCATATTTATTTCAGTTTGCTTTTAGTCTTTTCCATGCCACCAAGATATTTTGTATCACCGTTACCACTTGTATTTCACTATCTCTTCGCCGAACTAGTGCACCTATACATCTGACAAGTGTATTGGGTGTGTTGGGGACACAAGAGACTTCTTGTATCTTGATTGCAGGGTTGCTTGAGAAGGGATACCTTTGACCACTTCCTCCCTGAGTTCGATAAACCTTGGGTGATCCACTTAAGGGAAAACTTGCTGTTGTTCTACAAACCTCTGCACTTGGAGGCCCAACAACTGTCTACAAGAATAGAAGTGCGTAGACATCAGATATCACATGTCGGAACGAGTCAAGTAGCATTGTTCATTAACGAGATTGAACACGACATGGTGATGTCATTGATCAGATCTTGGGCAATACAAGTATCGAGAGACAAAGGGAATAAGACACGACCGTCCCGGTTCAAACGAGAAAAGATCTTCGTGGAACGCACAGGGGTCACATGGCCATCCAGGTCCCTCTGTCGATCATTGGTCCAAGAATGGACCGACCATGTCTAGAGTGTTCCCGTACCATAGGGTATCACGCTTAAGGGTTTGATGATGCTTAGAGAGTGTTTATAGGATCGGAAGAATCGCCAAAGAATAGTAGAGAGAAAATCGAAAGGGTTTTGGTAAGTCTAGAGGATGTCTGGAGTGGAGGTGGAAGATGTTCCATAGCCACAGAGATTGAATAATATGTTAATGAATGTTAAATATTGATTTAATCATTTATTAATAATTATTTAATAACAGAGAAAATCAATTTAAATGTCAAAAGACTTAATGGGCCAATTCCGGAGGGAAGAGGGCCCAGTAGGGGAAGGCAAGAGGGAGAAGGGATAAAGAGGGTGGCTGGCGCCCTAGTGCCCCCCCCCCTCGTGCGCGGGGACCATGGGGTGGCCAGTGGCGCCACCCCCTCCCCCTCTCCTATCCTTTAGTCCCACCCCAGGACTTTGAGGGAGGTAGTACCTCCCCTCCCCCTATATATAGTGGGGGTATTTGGCCAGATAAATACACACAATATTCAATAAAGGTTTCCTCACTTTCGGGGTGACCTCCAATTGATATTCTCTCTCTCTCTCTCTCTCTCTCTCTCTCTCTCTCTCTCTTGTCACCATGGTCCCAAGTTCGGATTGCACGAACGAGAGACATCTTCACCGTGGAGCGCAGCTGCGCTGCGTGATTCGGATTCAGGAGATCTAGTTCCACAAATGCTGCTGGATCGGGGAAGCGGGAGTCATCTTCAGGCACCAGACGTGTATAACTCCCCGTGAGGTGTCACACTTGAGGCACTCAAGTCGTTGGAGCCGCAGGAGCGCAAGGACTTCATCACGACCTTAAGGTCGGCTTCGGCTCATCTACATCAACCACGCTCTCCTGAGTGTTGACAATGCTTTTTGGTCTTCAAGGGTAAGTTTGTGAAAAGCCCCTCCCATTACTGCATTACTAATATATAGGTCCTGGCAACATCAGGGGTTCAGGGGCGTAGGGTAAAAATTTATTCTTTTCGTACGCAGAACCCCTACAGTGGTTTCAGAGCTAGATCTATGCGTAGTACTGCTGGTACAGGTAGAATACACGACATGTAGCGTGTGGGCGTTGATCTCTTAGTTGTTAGCCTCCCATGTGTACTTGTGTATACCACAGTAATGCTTGATGAAGCGGCCCCCAACCAACTTTACGCGTTCATTCGCGAGAGTGGTCCACACTTGACATACGGCTTGTACCGTATGAAGTGGATTAGGGGGGTGTCTGTCTCTCTCACATTAGTTGGTATGCCATTTGCAACGGAGGACCCTGAAAGGGGTGTAGTATAGACAACTACTTGATCAGCGTTGTGGTGACAGTTCGTAAGTAAGAACGGTCCTTGTGCGAAAGCCCATTTAGCCACGTAAAACATGCAAAGATAAAGTAGATGCGTCTAACTTTGTTTTGCAGGGGGCATTGCTTTGTCATATGGTTGTGGCAAAGGTAAAATAATTACCTTATGTTACGTAGTAGTAGATAGTCACGAAGGTGACGAACTACCACGCATGAAAGACACCGGTACCCTGGTCTCTACGGTGACGGAACCCTGGCGCTGGAATCCGGTGACGACGGATGGAGATCACGACGTGAAGGACCATATCACATCGCATTTACATTCAATGTTATTGTTTGTATATCTTATTGTGCGCTAGTATTAGATACTCGACAGTAGCCTAATAAGATAATCCCTGTTAAAATTACCAATGATTGTGTTCCCCCTTAGTGTGCACCACCAAGAAAGTTCTTCGGTATGAGGCAAGCCGTGATGATCGGGTGTCAGACATATCTACGTTCACATACAGTGGGTGTAAGCCATCTTGCACAGCGAATACACTAAAGTTGAGTTGGCGAGCCTAGAACGTTACAGAGACGTGGCCTCGGAACATGGATGGTCGAAAGATCGAGCATGAGTCGCATGAATGATGTGACCGATGTTTAGCGTCCACCCTAGAACCCACATTGATGGTCGTGATGATCGGGGGAGATGTGGGGAAAAGGGGTCGTGTTATCACTAGAACCCTTCAGGGGTTAGGTGTTTCTGAGTGGAGTTATTACTAACTCATTTAATTATAAACTTAGTCTAAATTCCTTTTGCAATCAAATGTATAAAAGGTTCTCCTTGATGCACCCTTTCCTGTTGACGATTGATTGGTTAGAAGGAGAGAAGCTCAGGCTAGACGGATCGAACTTCTCTATATAGGTTGCGCGTCTCCATGTTCTCCTTAGCAAGAATAACATGGTCGACTATATACTCAACGAGATGGATTTGGATCAGCCTAGTGACCTAGAGACCCCAGAGCAGCAGGAACACCGCTATTACCGTCGGGAGATGTCCTTGTCCATTTCAGTTATAATGCGTTTCAGAATGGTGGACGAGCTGTGGCCTGTCGTGGGTAATGTCGACCCTCGTATAGTCATGCTATATCTTAGGACACATTTCATGGAACAAGCATGCATATGGGAGAATGAGCTGATGGGAGACTTCCTCTCCATTAAGATGGAGGAGAACTCATCGCTTGACGACCACTTGGAGCGCATGCATGATGCGTACATGAGGCCTGCATACTTCCTGGATAGCTGGATGACGGGATCTTTTGCAAATGGCATTGTGCTGTGGTCGCTGCCACCAAGCTACCAAGCACAAGTCAGGACTTGCATTATGAGAGGCGACGCAGAAACACAGGATTTCCACAGGTTCAGATCACATCTCAGGAATGTGATGGTTGAACCCGTTGTCGCTGAGGTCATCAATGACAAAGGTATATATTTGATATACAATTTTATAAATGTTATAATCTTGCAAACACATTTGTAGTGTTAAGTATATTTGATACTTGTTCTGTTTTACTGAAAACAGGTCCTTCTGCATAGAGGTGCTTGCTAGAGAGGAGGTGACGTTGCGTGTTGATGGCGAGCATGATGATGATGGCCAACGACACTCTCCCTCAACATTTATCACTTAGTTTATGTTTTGGGATGATTATTGTAATCAAAAGATTATGAACTTCTTTAGTGTGTCAGTTTGTGAGACGGTTATTGATATCAGTTTGTAACAAACAATTGTTCTACTTTTATGAATGATTTCTATTTGTGTTCATATCTTGTTCGATTACGTGTGAATTATCCTTGTTTTGAAACTAATTGATGATACATGAACATTTGTAAAATATTGAAATGCCTTAAAATACCCAACTTAATGATATGTTCATTAATGAATGAAACCATTGTTTAAATTCAAAGTTATAATGATAATATGTGAAAGACATTCGATTTCTTGTCACATATGAATCATGCCTAACTTCGGAAAAATAACTTGAACATCGTGTATTACTTGAATACAAAGTGTTTTAATGAATTGTTAAAAGTAAATACATATTCGATGTATTATGTTTTAACAAAATAGTAATTAACATTATATGATTATTTAAATGTGCAAAGAAGTTTATGATACGTCCATTTTGCATCACTATTATATATCATAATTCACTGTTATTCATTGATATATTTCATATTAAGAGGTGATACTTATGTTATTTCATCTGTTTTTGCATGGTTGATGACTTTTGGAGCATGGACCGCTCTGATCGGATTCGATGGAAAAGGTGTCTGTTTGGAGGCAAAATTCGAAGATCAGAAAATCCGGAAAATATACGGAAAATCTTATTTTCCGGAGAAGCGAAAGCGGAAGGGGGCTGGAGATGGGCCCAGGCCCCACCACCCTGGCGCTGGCCACTCGGCGCCACTGTGTGTGGCATGCCTGGTCCACCCCTATCACTCCCCTCTGGCGTATATTATCCTCCCGAAATCCTAAGACTCGGGGAGTGGCCATAGAAAGATTACACCGCCTCTACGGGGCAGAAAACACCAGGAGAGAGAAAGATCTCTCTGGCAGACAGATTTCTGCCGGGGGAAATCCTTCCCGGAGAGGGTAGATCGTCGCCATCAACACCACCATCAAGCTGGACTTCATCGGGATCATCATCATCATCACCACCATCATCACCATCCGCACCCTCATCACCATCTCCATATTGCTGTAACAATTGGGTTGAATCTTGCATTAGTTCATAGGGGAAACTTTCCTGGTATTGATTACTCTTTGTAGTTGATGCTATTGAGTGAACCATTGAATTATTGTTTATGTTTGGATTGTTATACATCATTATTCCATGCCTGATCATGATCCATATGATATCTTGTGAGTGGTTCGTTTTGTTCTTGAGGACATGGGAGAAGTCATGTTGTTAGTGTGGAGTTGTGTTGAGAAAGATTCAATAGTTTGATATTTAAGTTGTGGTGTACTTCTTCTAGTGGTTTCATGTGAACGTCGACTACATGACACTTCACCCATATGGGCCTAGGGGAATGCATTGTGTATTTGGCTACTAATCGTGGGGGTTGCCGGAGTGACAGAAACCTGAACCCCCGTTAGGAAACCATTGCACAAGGGACGTAAGGGTCTTAGAGTTTAAAGCTATGGTTAGGTTTCTACCTTAATTACTTTCTTGTACATACGGATGTTTGCAAGGGGTATAATCACAAGTATGTATTAGTCCTAGGAAGGTCGGTACATTAGCACAGGTTCACCCGCAGAACACTTAGCAAGCTAAAGAAGATTAATCAACTATAGGAAGCGAAAGCACTTCACAGTCTTCCCATGTGTCCTCGAGAACGTTTGGTCATCTTAAGTAATACAACCGGCTTGTCCTTTGCTGCATAAAGGATTGGGCCACGTGCTGCATTTATTCCTATTGTCTTTTATTTCCTCGTACTTTATTTACTTGCATTCTCAAAAACCCCTAAAAATCTGTTTGCTAAGTATTTGCAGAGAATTCCTGATCCATACCACTAGCCAGCACCTTCTGCTCCTTGTTGGGTTCGACACTCTTACTTATCGAAAATACTGCGATACACCCCCTATACTTGTGGGTCATCAAGACTATTTTGTAGCGTTGTTGCCAGGGAGTGAAGCGCTATTGGAGAGTGGAACTGGTAAAGGAAACTTCTACTGTGAGTATTGTTTACTTCTTTTAGTTGTTTTATTTTTGTTATGGATAATCCGCTGAGTTTCTTATTTGGCAATGCTACTACCACTGCTAAGGTAGTAATGGAGCCACCACCTGCTGAGAATGATGCTTTTAAAATACCTACAAGAATTATTGATCGTGTTATGGATAACTACTATGTTGGGGATGGAACTGTCCATCCCGGTGATCATTTACTCTTTATACACGAATTATGCAGGTTGTTCAAGTGTGCAGGTATTACTACAGATCAAGTTAAGAAGATGTTATTATCATTATCACTTAAAGGAAGAGATGAGGAATGGTATAAGTTGTTGAAGAATGGTCAAGCTCTGGAATGGGAGGAAATAGTGCCTCTCTTTTATTCAAAGTTTTATCCTCCTAGTGAGATTCATAAAGATCGGAATCAAATATACAACTTTTGGCCTCTTGATGGAGAAAGTACAGCTCAAGCTTGGGGGAGATTGAAGTTACTAATGCTCAAATGTCCAATTCATGAGCTCCCCAACAATATTATTATCAACAACTTTTATGCAAGGCTCCCTCTACATGACAAGAATTTATTGGATGCTTCTTGTGCTAGATCATTTACTCGCATGGAAGAAGAAGCTAAATGGGATCTTCTGGACCGTATTCAAGATAATGCTAAAGCTTGGGAGAATGATAAAGGTAGAAAGTCTGGTATAAATTATGATTATGAATACATTGAATCTTTTATGGGAACTGATGACTTTCAAAATATTAAAAATGCTTATGGTCTAGACTCTCAAGCTATTGCTTCTTATTTTAAGGCTTTTGGTACCTACATTGAAGTGCCTAAAAAGAAGTGGAATAAGTATCATGAACCTTATAAAGATATTGCTAAGAGTGTTCCTGCAAGAAATACTGAAGTTTATACTGCTAATCATGTTTTACCTGAACCTTACATTGAGAAAATGCCTTTCCCAGTTAAGATAAAGGAACATTCTATGATAGCTAGTATGTTTAATGAAAGTATGAATGAAGATGTTGAACCTGATAAACAAATGGTTTATGAACCTATAATAGAAAATGTGAAAGACTTTGTTACTAAATATGAAGAAGAGGGACACCCTATCCTTTGTAAGGATACCTCTGATATTGTCTCGCAAAGTAGTGTTATGAGACCTAGTATTCCTGTGTTTTCTGTTAGAATAAGTGATCACTGCTATGATGGTCCTTGTGATAGTTATATTGTTAAGTTTATGCATGATACTAAAAGTTACTATGAGAGAGGGAAAAGTGTTCTTATGTATCTCAATAATATCAAGTTTCCTCGTTTTATGCTGAAAGTTTTTATGTTGCACTTCTTTTGCCCTCCTATGCTAGTAGCCTCTGGTTTCAACAACTTGTTTGTTTACAAAATTACTTTTCATAGGAAGTGGGTTAGACTTAAATGCATGTATTTTTGCTTCTTAATGCTCTCTTTCACTTCAATTCATATTCTTATGTGAGCATCATCAAAATTATCATGCCCATCTTAATGGCTATAAAGAAAGAGCTTTTTGGGAGACAACCCAATTTATTTTTTGCTTTCAGTTTGTTTTTGTTTCTTTGAGTCTTGGAAGTTATTCCTTCGGTAATAACCCCTTCTTATCCTTTTTTTTGGTTTTTGTGTCAAGATCAACCTTTAATGAGAGAGAAGTAATATTTGGGAAAGTTGCTGTCCCGAAACAGATTTTTGTGCTTCACCGCAAAAATTAGTGAGAGATCTCTGTATGTCGGATTGAGCTGTAATGTTTTGTGCTTCTGCCCCAGGTTGTTATTTAACTTTATCTAGTTTTGCACTTTTTGATTTGAGAAACATAAGATTTTCGAAAAAAATGATCTTTACCTGTTGGTCTGTTTTGACAGATTTTGCCAGTCTTGCATTTGCTTCTTTAATCGATTTCCTTTTTGAATTATTTTTGGGTTTTCGGAAGAAGTTGCTACAGTAGCTTATGTTTTGATGTTTTTCAGTTGAAGTTGGACTCAAAAGGTTTTATCACTTCATATACACTAATGTTGCTAATGAGATCTGTGTGGAGTTTTGTGTGAAAGAAATTTCCAGGTAGTGGAGATAATGGTGTAATAAGGAAGAGAAGGGGTTTATGACTCAAGTAATAAGTGTATGAAGATGAAGATATCGAATATTCAAGTGATGACTCCGGAAGAATCTACTAAATACCAAATTCAGAGACCTGCAGAGTCTGTTTTCGAATAGGTAACAACTCTGGTAAGAAAAGTTCCACGAAAATACTATCCAACTATATTTTTTGCAGTTTTCAGTCAATATGGGAAGCTACGAAGCGAAAGAGGGATGGAAGCGGAGCCAGGGTGGCTCACACCACCCTGTGGCGCGGGCCCACCCCTGTCCACGCCACCAGGTGGTGTGGCCACTCCAGACTCCGCCTCCGACTTGTTTTCTCCCAGTACCTTCCTTTTGTTGTGAAACTTCGTAATATATAATCCCCCGGATCTCCCGAGGTTCGTATATCGTGTTTTCATCATGTTTTTGTTTCGATCTGTTTCTGCCAGGACATACTCTTTCAAGGTTTAGAAGCACAATGGTGTTCGCCAAGGATAAGGGAAAGGAGCCTATGGAGGAAGATCTCCAAGACCCCAAGCAGGGGCTGGTACCTTTAGTCACTTGCCCTGCATCAACGGAAGCCCTACGAGTCACTAAGGAGTTCTGCGATAAGTACCAAGACTTGAGGAGGAAGGTGGACATGCTTCAATGGGATAATAATAGGCTTCGCAAGATGCTAGAAGATTTCCTCATGTCAACTAACAAAATATTACCACCACCACCGAAGGAGTAATTCTTCATCAGGTTTGGCATCCCCTTGGCTTGTTCCAAGCTTGGGGGAGTGCCGCGATATCACATCACTATATTCTATCTTTTTACCTTTTTAGTAGAGTCATATCATGAATAGAGAAGTTATCATGTAGGATGGTTTTCATTATGGAAGTGCCCCCTCTCTCATTAGATATGTATCCCTTGGTGTGAGTTGCCCTTATGGATTATTAATCAGAAGTGTTATCATTTACTCTTTTGCATATCTTATATTAGTTTTCAATTCGTGGTTATATGATTGATATTGTTGTTAGTATTGGTATCACTTTGGGATCATTGAGCTAATTTAGTTGGTTTTGGCAAACCTGGCTCGGTCAGTAGCAACACTATTTTTGAGAGTTGAATGAAAAAGATAAAAGTACTCTAAAGAAAAATTATTTCATCATCTTTCTTTCTTGATTTGCTCATAAGTCTAGTATTATCTAGTTAAGATCTTTTGTGCTTCCAAGGAAGATTGCATGTTTGTTTTTATCACTTGTATGTTTGTTTGTTTCCTTCAACTCTTATACTTGCTACCTAGCCTTGCTAGCCAAAAACCTGCACTGAGAGGGAATTCTTTTCATGCATCCAATCCTTAAACCAAAACCCATGCCATTTGTGTCCACCATACCTACCTATTAGCATTATTGCTATTCCAAGTAAATTCTTGTTTTATCTACCTCCCAAATTAAACTTGTTATGTGAAAATCAATGATTAAAGCTCTCACGAACTTGATGGCACAGTTTATTTTCTTGCACTTAATAACTTGAACCATTGGGTCCTTCTTTGTTGCGTATATGCTTGCACTTTATGAGTTGAAGTTAGCAGAACCATGTATCATGGGGAACGCATTCAACACTGTCATGGTACTTTGTACCTAGTTGATATCATGATTCTTTTGCCTATGGATCCCGGTGGTGTGAAATAAAAGGGGAACTTGTAAGATCATGGAGTTTATATGTGTGTTAGAGAAACGCCTGGGCCGCTAGCCTAAGCCATGCCTAATCATGGTGGAAACTTGTAGCATAACTATAGTGAGCATTCTATGAAGCATCCTCAATAAAAACCTATGCAAATAGCAAATAAAAAGATCGCTGAGATGCTCATTGTCTGCTTGCCTTGTCATTTTGATTATGGGATAGCTCATGTATCATGTGCAAGGGGTACCCCGTTGGCGGTTCTCTATGATACATATGTATTTACAATGACAAGAGCTTACTTGTGACTGAAGTTGAGTAGCATGAGGTTCGGTACTCGTAAGTAAGGGGCATGCGATTTCAACTTATAACTTGTTAAGCATATCCTCTTAGTTGTGTCACTTTAACCTTAACCACCTAAAGATGCCTATGATAGGGGCAATGAGAGCTGAAAGCTAATAAGTATCATAATTTTTGGGATATCTTTATGAGACTTGCAATCCCTGCTTCCCTCTGCGAAGGGCCTTTCTTTTACTTTGTAGTTGAGTCAGTAAACCTATTCCCTTCTATCTCAGCAAGTATTTTGATTTGTTGTGTTTCATTCATTCATATGATGATTTATTCAATCATGTTTCTTATGTTCCTTGTTTTGCACATTACTCTTATATTGGTGTTTACTACTTTGAAAGCTATCATTGAAAATCAGTTATTTGTGAACTCCAGCAAATTATCAACTATTCTTCGACCAAGAGCTAAGTTTACCATTACCAATTATGATTTACTTCATGTATCTCTATTGTGTTTCCTTTACTTATTGCAAGTTAAGTTATATAATAGTGAGTTGTCTTCTATTATGATCTGTGTATTGATGAATGTGATGCTTCTTGTCTGTATTCTTTTTATCGACTCTTCACTCCATAAACCTGAGGCCATGTTTATTGAGCTTAGTTTCGCTTGGGGACAAGCGAAGTCTTAGCTTGGGGGGAGTTGATATGTCCATTTTGCATCACTATTCTATATCATAATTCACTGTTATTCATTGATATATTTCATATTAAGAGGTGATACTTATGTTATTTCATCTGTTTTTGCATGGTTAATGACTTTTGGAGCATGGACCGCTGCAGTCAGGATTCTGATGGAAAAGGTGCTGTTTGGAGGCAAAATTCATGAAGATCAGAAAATCCGGGAAAATATACGGAAAATCCTATTTTTCCAGAAGACAAAGGAAGCCAGAAGGGGGGCTGGAGATGGGCCACAGGGGGCCCACACCACCCCCTAGCGCGGGCCACCCTGGGCCACGCCACCAGGTGGTGTGGCCACCCTGGTCCACCCCTGGCACTCCCCTCTGGCGTATATTATCCTCTTGAAACCCTAAGACTGGGGGAGCGACCACAGAAAGATTTCGCCGCCTCTGCCGGGCGGAAAACACCGAGAGAGAAAGATCTCTCCGGCAGACAGATTTCTGCCGGGGGAATTCCTTCCCGGAGAGGGGAGATCGTCGCCATCAACACCACCATCAAGCTGGACTTCATCGGGATCATCATCATCATCACCACCATCATCACCATCAGCACCCTCATCACCCTCATCACCATCTCCATATTTCTGTAACAATTGGGTTGAATCTTGCATTAGTTCATAGAGGAAACTTTCCTGGTATTGATTACTCTTTATAGTTGATGCTATTGAGTGAACCATTGAATTATTGTTTATGTTCAGATTGTTATACATCATTATTCCATCCTTGATCATGATCCATATGATGTCTTGTGAGTAGTTCATTTTGTTCTTGAGGACATGGGAGAAGTCATGTTGTTAGTAGTGGAGTTGTGTTGAGAAAGATTCAATAGTTTGATATTTAAGTTGTGGTGTACTTCTTGTAGTGGTGTCATGTGAACGTCGACTACATGACACTTCACCTATATGGGCCTAGGGGAATTCATTGTGTATTTGGCTACTAATCGTAGGGGTTGCCGGAGTGACAGAAACTTGAACCCCCGTTAGGAAACCATTGCACAAGGGACGTAAGGGTCTTAGAGTTTAAAGCTGTGGTTAGGTTTCTACCATAATTACTTCCTTGTACTTACGGATGTTTGCAAGGGGTATAATCACAAGTATGTATTAGTCTTGGATGGGGCGGGACATTAGCATAGGTTCACCCACACAACACTTAGCAAGCTAAAGAAGATTAATCAACTATATGAAGAGAAAGAACTTGATAGTCTTCCCATGTGTCCTCGAGAATGTTTGGTCATCTTAAGTAATACAACCGGCTTGTCCTTTGCTGCATAAAGGATTGGGCCACTTGCTGCATTTATTCCTATTGTCTTTTATTTACTCATACTTTATTTACTTGCATTATCAAAAAACCCTAAAAACCCGTTTGCTAAGTATTTGCAGAGAATTCCTCATCCATACCACTAGCCAGCACCTTCTGCTCCTCGTTGGGTTCGACACTCTTACTTATCAAAAATACTGTGATACACCCCCTATACTTGTGGGTCATCAGTTTACCAAAGGAAACATGAGTATGAAACTATTTGATATGATCGAAGTGTTTCATCAATAAAAGGTATGAAGATAAATAAGACAATCTAGTTACTAAGATTTGATCAATAGTAATGAAATTCGACTTTATAAGAATGGCATAAAGAGAATTGTGGAATGCAATGCGTTTTGAAATGTCAAAAATGCAAAGCATCACAGTATGATATTAGATATCAAAGTGGGTCAATAGATGGCACCAAATAAATCGTTGTAGTGTAGATGAAGAGACCATTAGTTAGAAATAGTTAGCACTCAATTAGAACATATAGTGAACCATATGAATTCGTGAGATCTGCGCCATATCAAGTATGGATCACCGTAAAACTTTTGGGGTTATTTGATATAACCAAAACAATAGCGAATAAGTCCTTGTAGAGTATTCATTGGAAACTTTGAATACGAAATCCATAGCTGAAACCAAAAGAGAAGCAAAACAAGTATTGCTTGGATTTTGGTACATTTTCGAGAAAGTTCACATTCAGTGATATTTCTCGATTATGGAGCAAATGGAGGATAGTGAAAAACACGATGTGGATTCAAAACCCCGCATCAGAGTGTTGAGAATCGCAACGGAAAACGTTCCTAAATGATTCTCTTCACAAAAGGAAAGAATCAATGATAATGATCATTGTGATTTTCCCCACTGGTGTTTTCACAAAAGGAAAGAATCAATGATCATTGTGTAACCCATATCTTGTATGGAGACATTTGTGAATCATTTGTCATGATTCTTGGAATATGACATACCTACAAACTACTAAGGAAATAATGGTAAACTAAAATTATGAGAAATCCTAGAAGCGAAATTCCCTTGAGATTAGAAAGCAATTCGTTGCTGAATCTCACAAATAAAGGAGTTACTTGGAATTTTCCCAAATTACTGCAAAGCCATAGTGTAAATAGGGGTAAATGACAAGAGCACAATTTGTCAAGTATTGGACGAATTCAAATGAATTTGATTCAAGTGTGCTAAATCTCTAGTGGATTTAAAACTAGTAAAAGTACTAGTATATCATAGTAAAACTCCAAGTTTGATATTTGATAAAAGAATTTTGAAATCATTCAAAATAGCGAGTGGATATGCAATTTGCATGAAATTGAGTGGGAACTATAAAAGTCTTCCTAAAACAATATGTGAATGACATATTTTTGAGTGGGAGCAATATAAGTCTCAAATTCAAATATGTAGGAACATATTTTGAGTAAGAGTAGTGACTCATACCCACATATGTTAGGAACATATTTTGAGTGGGAGCTTATAGAGTAATTCTTAAGTGTGTTAAGAATAATGAAGGGAATATGCCCGAGAGGCAACAATAAAGTGGTTATTATCTTATTCCATGTTTATGATAAATGTTTATTTTACATGCTAGAATTGTATTGATTCAAAAACATCAATACATGTGTGTTTAATAAACAAAAAGGGTTCCTAGTCATGCCTCTCTTATAGACAAGCTTGTTGATTAACAAGATGATCAAGGTTTCCTGATCATGGACATTGGATGTTGTTAATAACAAGGTCACACCATTGGTGGAATGATGTGATGAACATTCATCCGAAGTATAGCATTACGATAAAAGTCATTATGTTTATATTGCTATAACATCATACGAAGTAATCTTAGTCCTTAGACCATGAGATCATGTTAATTGCTAACACCGGAAGAGTATCTTGATAACATCAAACGTCACACCGTAACAGGGTGACTATAAAGGTGGGTTCAGTGCTACGAAGGTGTTATGTTGAGGCTCATGGATCAAGAGTGGGATTTGTCCATCCCGATGACGGATAGATATACTCTGGGCCCTCTCGGTGATATCACATTGAAATAGCTTGCAAGCAAGTGATGTGATCACTAGAATGTTATATCACGGGAACGAGAAAAGAGTGCATGTCGGTAACGAGATCAAACTAGGTATTTGGATGCCAATGATCGAATCTCGGACATGTAATATATCGCGAGACAAAGGGATTTAGTTACGACGTTAAAGGTCCACACGATCACAAGAGTCATTGTTGAATATGTAGAGTCGATGCGGATCTCAGTCCCGCTGCTGATTATTGATCAGAGAGGGGTCTCGATCATGTCTACATTATTCGCGAACCGTAGGGTGACACACTTAAGCGATACCAACACCATTTCGAGCAAATATGTTTTAGATAAAGATTTAAGAAAGCGCTGGAATCATTTCGATGGAAACCGAAATTGTTTCGTGTGAAATTGCTGAAACTGGTTTTGCATGTGATATTGAAATGTTGCGAGGGGTTTTATGTGAATGTTTGTTAATTAATGTAATTAACAAAATTCCTAATAAAATAAATAAAATAGTTTTATTTAATGAGAGCTTGCATTAAATTTGGTGGAAATTTAATGCATGTGTGAGTGGAATTTTGAGTGGAGGCTTTTTATGGGAGTGGGAGCTCCACCCACATGAATGTGGAAGAGGTGGGGGCACCACCATGGCTGCCACGCCATGGCCCTTGGGTGCCCCCCCTCTCCCCTATAAAAGGCCCCCCTCTCCTCCTCTCACAACACACCTCCTCGTGAAGGATCTCTCTCCCCCTCTAGATATTCCCCCATGGTCTCGGATTAGCGAGATACATGTTCCCGGTGGCCTTGCGTCTGGAAGGAGTTGCTGCTTCCGCTGATTCGCTGGAGCAAGGAGGTGGAGGTTGTCCGGTGGCTTGAATGTGTGTGCGAGGACGGATGCGCTGCTGATTTGCGGCGCTCGAACTTCCACACGATCTTGAGATCTGCAAGCGTACGACTACATCAACCACGAGTTCCTACTCGTTAACAAAGCTCATTGTCTACGAGGGTAAGTTCTTGTTGGATGTATGTCCACCCGTTGCTTTGTACCTAGTAGATAGATCTTGGCGTGTAGTTCACACCGTAGGAAAATTTTTGTTTTCTATGTTGCAGACCCAACAGTGGTATCAGAGCCTTATCTATGCGTAGGTGCTTTGCACGGGTAGTACACATATGTTTATATGTGGGCGATGATGATCATGTTATTGCTTCTTTCATGTATTTTGGATATTGGTGGCATAGTGGGATGAAGCGGCCCGGACCAACCTTACATGTCATCGTACATGAGACCGTTCCATGTGACATGCAACTTGTTTTGCATAAGTGGCTGGCGGGTGTCTGTCTCTCCTACTATAGTCAATATCTGATTTACAACGAGTTGCTAATAACTTAGTTATCCTCGTTGTGGTTCATGTTCGTAGGTAAGAACGGTTCTATCTCCGAAAGCCCTAAGCCACGTAAAACTTGTACTTGATAAATTAGAGGTGTCTAGTTTAGATTGTTGCTAGGCTAGTGTCTTGATATGGTATTGTTGTAAGTAGATGTATGATAGGTACTCTTACAACACATTCAACGTGTAAGTTCCATAGACCTTGGCCTTACACACAAAGGAATGATAGAGAACATACCACGATGCAAATGATAGAGATCAAATGCATGGACCATATCATCTCACTTTACACATTAGATGTTAGCATCTTATACTGCTAGTTTGGCACTTTCTGTAGCATTGTAAGATGATCCCTCATTTAAATATCAAGATAAAATGTGTTCTTCCTTAAGTATGCACCGTTCTATGGATCGTTTTTCGAGACATCACGTGATGATCGGGTGTTCTCAACTCTACACTTTCATGCAACGGGTGTAAGACAGTTTTACACACGCGAATACTAAGGTTCTTACTTGGCGAGCCTAGCATGTACAGACATGGCCTTGGAACACGGACCGAAAGGTTAAGCATGAGTCATATAGTTGATGTGATGACCATATTGATGCTCGCCTTTGAAGCTACACCGACTCACGTGATGATCGGACTTGGTGTAGTGGATTTGGTTCATGTAATCACCAAAAAGGCACGAGGGATGTCGTTTTTGAGTGGGAGTTCATTTCTAATTTGGATTAGTCGAACTCAATTTGTCATAAACTAAATCAAAGTGAATTTGCATAACTTGTTGTAGTCATTTGCATCTGTTCACTACCTTATGCTTAGTTTTAATTGAGATAATAGAACTATAGAATTCTGGATATTTACTTTACGAACTGGTATCGTATTGTTTTGAATGTCAATTTAAAGTTTATAAGTCCTATTGCAAACTTTCAGCAAACTCTATTTACTCCATGAAGTTTAATAAGTAGTATTAAATCAAGAGTAAGAATTCCAATGTTAGTATCTAAAGTATCATGTTTGCCTCCATGATTATTGATATTCAAAAAGTTGTTTTAATATCAAGATTATATTGGAGCTGAAAATTATTTCAGAAACCATCATGTGCGAAAGATATTGTGATATCTGAAACAATGTTTTTGGTTGCATTATGATAGAGTATAATTTAGCAAAATACATGTTCTCATATTGTATGAGAATTTGTGAAGGATGGAGATGCTAGGCATCCGAATCTACCCAAAAGGTTTTGGGAACTGATATTATACTCGTGATTCTTCCTTATAAGCTATAGTAGCTTGATCATGAAAGCTGTCATGATAAGGATGAATAGAAGATGTAAGTAAAATGTTTACTACACTAATAGATTACTAAAGAATGGATTTTTGAAAGAATGCCAAACATTTGATGATGGTGATCCACTTCAAAGTGCAAGTCCAAAGGTATTAGTATTTGACTATATACGCTTTGTACTATGTGTCATGTGAATGACACCACTATTGATGTTGATAGATTCTTTTAAAAGAAAAAGGAATTGCTGAAAAAAAATCTATAAAATATTTGGCAGAAAATAAAAGGTTGGAGATGTCCAACTTAGGTATATAGAAGATATACATGTTATGGCTATATTCCTTGCTTGTTAAACAATGTGGTTCTTAGGTATTGGATACCGGTATTGGATACCGAATTGGTTGGTATGAAGTGTCATACAGGACAACGCAATTCATGAACTACAATGTCCTAAGTAACCAGCAAGAGAATGAGTGATGATGTTCATCGAAAACAAATAAAGTGTTATTGTGTTTTTCCTTGTCATCAAACCAAGCCTTCAAGATTTGTTTAAATAATTGTTATTTTGTTCCGGTATCATGAGAACAATGGCTGTTCAAATAATTACCGTATTCCATAAAGGATGGATGAACTTTTACAAGTCTAGTTGGATAAATCACATCCATAAACACTATTGCTAAAATGTCGCAAGACAAATGATTGAAAGATCACTTATGAAGTGACATTGCTGTTTAAATTATATTTGAAAGAAAACATGAAGAAACTCCATGTTGATGGATTTTTGGAGTCTTTGATTTTGATCAATTGACGCATGTGAGACTTTCCTCGAGATAATTTAAACTCCGTCCATAGGCCAAAGAGGAACGGATGACTAACTTATTGGATATTATGCATGTTGATGTATATAGTCCATTATGTGTAGCCATATGCGATGAATCTTTTTGCTTCTCCAGAAATTTGAGTGAATATATCTATATATTTACTTAACAAGGAAGAAGTATGAAACATTTGAAAATTGCTCAAAGACTTTCAAGATGAAGTGAAAAATCATTGTAACAAGAAAATAAAAGAGTTTATGATTTGATCATAAAGGAAGATATTTGAGTTACAGGTTTAACAAAACACCTAAGATTTTAGGAATTGTTCCATAAATTTGCACTTCCCGATAAACCACAGGAATATGGTATGTTCGAGATATCAAATCAAACCTTGTTTGACATGGTAAGATCAAAGGTGTCATTTATAACACTGCCATTATGTTTTAAGGATTAAAGCTTTAGAGACTACCGCTTTTTCACTGAAAAGAGCACCATCATGATCCGTTGAAATGACACCATATGAGTTATGGTTTGGGATAAAACCCGAATTGTCTTATCTTAAATTTTGGTATGCTATGCATAAGTAAAATGTTTACAACCAAAGTCGGATAAGCACGTCTTTGTAGGTTATCCCAAAGAATTTTTTGGGAATTCCTCCATAACACCGAGGACAAAAGGGTTTGTCGCTTAGAACGTCAAGTTTCTTGAGAAGGAATTTTTCACGAAAAGTTAAGTGGGAGGATAATAGAACTTTGATAAGGTTGTTGAACCTTAGCTATATGTGCTAAGTAGCGCAGCGCCGGAAAGTGTCCTGGTGGTGGCCACAATGCTCATGGCTCTCGTGATTACAAAGGGTGTGATCTTGGAGATTAGAGTTCCTATTGAACCATGTGGGTCGGTAAGAATCAAATAGTAAGATTTGAAACAGAAGTCGTTATTGTTTTGACAATGATGAACCGACTGCATGCAAAGAAGCGATGATGGGCCCTGACTCCATAAAATGACAAGAAGTCATAGAATCCGTGATAGTATCCATACACGAGAAATCAAGTTTCTGAACTTGGAAGACCCTCCGGAAAGGCGTGAAGCCTATCGGTCGTGTTTGGATCTATAAAGAAATAGACATGGATGTTTGACATATATGAAATAGTCGACATGTCGTAAAGAAGTTTACGGCAATGTTCAAGGAGTTAACTATGACAAGATATGATCCTTCATAGGGATATATAGTCTTGACGGATTAATGTAGCAACCACTACATATAATTTGGTATATGGTAGTTGAATAAACAAAACAAGGTTCTTCTAATAGAACGGTAACCTAGGACATATACATGACATGGTCCGAAGGTTTTGTTAATTCAAAGGGTGCTAAAAGGGCATGTAAACTTCAATAGTTGAAGTAAGCATAGCGGAGTTGGAATCTTCACCATGATGAAACTGTTAAAAGAATTTAAATTCATCGGAGATGATGAAGATGCTTGCATTTGCAAGAAATTAAGTGGGAGCGCTGAGACATATTTCTAATACATTATGTAGAGGACATATTGTTGATTGGAAATGATGTATCTTAAATTGACACAAGTTAAGGATTTCATTAAAATAAGATTTCGATGAAAGACTTGGGCAAACCCAGAATATTAGGCATCAATATCTATATGGATAGATTAAGGCGCTAATATGATTGTGCTAGACATACATATATAAGATCTTGAAACGGTTCAATATGAGATATTGAAAGGGTTCAATATGGAAACAACAAGAAAGGTTCTTGCTGCATGGTAAGAATTGTATTCAGATTCAAGTGTTTCAACACTTGATGAGTAAAATCACATGAAGATTCTGATCGATTATACCATGATATGTATATATCCAGAATGTCCTATGCTCTAAATGTTATGATCATATACCAGAATGATTCATAAGATGATCATTGGACAATAGTAAAGATATTTTTATGAGCTTTGGAAGAACTAAGAATATATCATGTATAATTGACAAATAGTTAAAGGTAGTTCATTGTAAAGTGTTACATTGATACTAGTTTTGTCACAAGATACAAACTAAATTTATCTCAATTTAGACTATGGGTGGCACAATATAATGGAAAGGATGTTCCATGATGGATTTGGATGAGTTCCAAAGTTGAGA
Organism: Avena insularis; assembly: GCA_023614405.1. NCBI lineage: Eukaryota > Viridiplantae > Streptophyta > Magnoliopsida > Poales > Poaceae > Avena > Avena insularis. The sequence goes on along the minus strand of CM042694.1, from coordinate 228,472,008 downwards.
TATTATGACGGATACTACAACAAAAGGCTAAGTATATAACTGCTATAGTAGCAGCAAAGGAGGGCATTTGTGTTAAGTAGTTTGTTATCAAACTAGGCGTGGTTCAAAGTGGGCTAATACTATGAAGATATATTGTGTGACAATAATATCAAAATATTTTGAGCCAAAAGAACTAAAGGTCTCACCAGAGGACCAAATTTATACAATGCCATCTCATTTGAGAATGAGTGATGCGTAGAGACGCAAAGACATGCAAATACACACGGATCTGGAACTGTCACATCCGGAGATTATGTTAACCACTAGCAATAGCATATATGCAACACCAGAAAGCCATAGGTGTTCAATGCGCAAAGTTTTTCAAACTAGATTATTGACTCTAGTGCAAGTGGGAGACTGAAGGGAATATGCCCGAGAGGCAATAATAAAGTGGTTATTATCTTACTCCATGTTTATGATAAATGTTTATTTTACATGCTAGAATTGTATTGATTCAGAAACATCAATACATGTGTGTTTAATAAACAAAAAGGGTTCCTAGTCATGCCTCTCTTATAGACTAGCTTGTTGATTAATAAGATGATCAAGGTTTCCTGATCATGGACATTGGATGTTGTTAATAACAAGGTCACACCATTGGTGGAATGATGTGATGAACATTCATCCGAAGTATAGCATTACAATCAAAGTCATTATGTTTATATTGCTATAACATCATACGAAGTAATCTTAGTCCTTAGACCATGAGATCATGTTAATTGCTAACACCGGAAGAGTATCTTGATAACATCAAACGTCACCGTAATAGGTGACTATAAAGGTGGGTTCAGTGCTACGAAGGTGTTATGTTGAGGCTCATGGATCAAGAGTGGGATTTTTCCATCCCGATGACGGATAGATATACTCTGGGCCCTCTCGGTGATATCACATTGAAATAGCTTGCAAGCAAGTGATGTGATCACTAGAATGTTATATCACGGGAACAAGAAAAGAGTGAATGTCGGTAACGAGATCAAACTAGGTATTTGGATGCCAATGATCGAATCTCGGACATGTAATATATCACGAGAGAAAGGGATTTAGTTACGACGTTAAAGGTTCACACGATCACAAGAGTCATCGTTGAATATGTGGGAGTCAGTACGGATCTCTAGGTCCCGCTGCTGATTATTGATCAGAGAGGGGTCTCGATCATGTCTACATTATTCGCGAACCGTAGGGTGACACACTTAAGGGATACCGACACCATTTGGAGCAAATATGTCTTAGATAAAGATTTAAGAAAGCGCTGGAATCATTTCGATGGAAACCGAAATTGTTTCGGGTGAAATTGCTGAAACTGGTTCTGCATGTGATATTGAAATTTTGCAGGGGGTTTTATGTGAATGTTTGTTATTTAATGTAATTAACAAAATTCTGAATAAAATAAATAAAATAGTTTTATTTAATGAGAGCTTGCATTAAATTTGGTGGAAATTTAATGCATGTGTGAGTGGAATTTTGAGTGGAAGCTTTTTATGGGAGTGGGAGCTCCACCCACATGAATGTGGAAGAGGTGGGGGCACCACCATGGCTGCCACGCCATGGACCTTGGGTGCCCCCCCCTCTCCCCTATAAAAGGCCCCCCTCTCCTCCTCTCACAACACACCTCCTCGTGAAGGATCTCTCTCCCCCTCTAGATATTCCCCCATGGTCTCGGATTAGCGAGATACATGTTCCCGGTGGCCTTGCGTCTGGAAGGAGTTGCTGCTTCCGCTGATTCGTTGGAGCGAGGAGGTGGAGGTTTTCCGGTGGCTTGAACGTGTGTGTGAGGACGGATGCGCTGCTGATTTGTGGCGCTCGGACTTCCACACGATCTTGAGATCGGCAAGCGTACGACTACATCAACCACGAGTTCCTACTCGTTAACAAAGCTCATTGTCTACGAGGGTAAGTTCTCGTTGGATGTATGTCCACCCGTTGCTTTGTACCTAGTAGATAGATCTTGGCGTGTAGTTCACACCGTAGGAAATTTTTTGTTTTCTATGCTGCAGACCCAACAAATAAAAGCGCAAATACCGATAAATAATGATTTATAAGGTGTAGAAGTTGATAATAAGTGTATTATGATATTATGTAGTATTCCTTAAAGGATTCTGAAAGGAGTTTCAGAATAGAAGTTAATTAAAGAACTAGTCCTTAATAACTCAAGTTAGGAATAGTATTAAGTTTAACATCAATTGTTGAAAGAAAGAAAAGGATGATCATCATCCACTATGTTGAGACATAGGTTCTATCTTAGAAAACCATGATAGTAACTTAACATAATATATGATCCAAGGATAAACGTTTGAAAAGTGATTAAGTTCGAATCACGGAACGTTGAGCTAAGATTGTCTGCAATGTCTAGTAGAGAACTATAGACATGTTTTCTAGATCCATAAAGGATGGCATATATTAAAGCATAAAGAGTTATGTTATAAGGGAATATGATGGAAACTCATGTAAATACCGATTAAAGTCAAGTAGGAAGCGAGGTGAACAAAAACATCGAAAGTTGCATAGAGTGCACTCGTGTTTCGATGAATACATTTATAATAATAGATAAGGGTACCATCTAAAGTGTTGTATAATGTTATGGCGGGGCTAGTTCGCTTTTAACGTAGAATGATGTGTCCCAGGGCACAGTCCCCATGAGAAAATCCTCGAGGTTGATCTAAAGTCACTGTAGGCTCCTAGAATCTGGTCTCGTTTGGCTACCATAGCAACGATGCATACACAAAGATGTTATCATGTGATGATAAAGTATTAATGTCAATCAAGGTGACATTAGTAAGTTACAAAGGATTTGGGACTGTAAAGTACAGGCCCAAGACTCAACCTCTTCCATGAGCAAGCTTGTTCAGGATAACGGATATATGGTGCCAATGATTAAGAACAAATGTAGCTAGTTTATTTGTACTCTAGTGCAAGTGGGAGACTGTTGGAAATATGCCCTAGAGACAAATAGTAAGAAGGACTATTATCATATTTCATAAAGTTTATGATTAAGTTTTATATCATGCTATAACTTTATTGAGTGGAAACATCAATATACGTGTGATATATAAACAACCAGGGGTTCCTAGTGAAACTCTAGTCACTAGTTAATTGGTCAACATATGATCAAGTTTCCTGATCATGTGGCATTTATGCCAGTTGGAAATGGAGTCAACTCATTCTGAGAATGAGATGATGAATCAATACCCAACCTAAACATCATGACCCGATCATGTCACGAAGTTCAAGTTACGATGATTAGAAATGGATCCTCGTAGACTATTCCTTAGACCGTGAGGCTATATCAATAATTGTCTCTCGAGAGTGCTTAGATAGCATCAAGCGTCACTTGGTAATACAGTGATTATAAAGCTGTGTTCAGGTACTCGGAGGAATCGTAGAGGCAATATATGTCAAGAGCGGTATTTGTCTGTCCACGTGACGGAAAGATACTTAAGGGACCACTCAAGAGAAGTTATATCCAATAGCTGGTGTGATTTGATCACAAGGATATCACTTGTCGGAACGAGTCAAGTAGCATTGTTTAGTAATGAGATTGAACACGACATGGTGATGTAATTGATCAGATCTCGGGCAATGCAAGTATCGAGAGACAAAGGGAATAAGACACGACCGTCCCGATTCAAACGATGAAAGATCTTCGTGGAACGCACAGGGGTCACATGGCCATCCAGGTCCCTCTAAAGATCATTGGTCTAGGAATGTCCCGGCCATGTATGGAGTGTTCCCAAACTGTAGGGTATCACACTTAAGGGTTTGATGATGCTTAGAGAGTGTTTATAGGATCGGAATAATCGCCGAAGAATAGTAGAGAGAAAACCGGAAGGGTTTCGGTAAGTCCGGAGGATGCCCGGAGTGGAGGTGGAAGATGTTCCATAGCCATAGAGATTGAATAATATGTGCATGAATGTTAAATATTGATTTAATGATTTATTCATAATTATTTAATAAAAGATAAAATCAATTTAAAGGTCAGAAGGCTTAATGGGCCAATTCCGGAAGGAAGAGGGCCCATTAGGAAAAGGCAAGAGGGAGAAGGGCCAAAGGGTGTGGCCGGCGCCCTAGTGGGCCAGCCCCCTCGCGCGGGGCCCATGGGGTGGCCAGCGGCGCCACCCCCTCCCCCTCTCTTATCCTTTAGTCCCACCTCGGGACTTTGAGGGAGGTAGTACCTCCCCTCCCCCTATATATAGTGGGGGTATTTGGCTAGATAAATACACACAATATTCAATAAAGGTTTCCTCACTTTCGGGGAGACCTAAAAATGATATTCTCTCTCTCTCTCATGACCGTGGTCCCAAGTTCAGACTGCGTGAACGAGAGACATCTTCACCGCGGAGCTGCTGCCAAGGGATTTGGATCAGAGCTCTACTTCAAGAATCGCTGCTAGATCGAGGAAGCGGGAGTCATCGTCAGGCACCGGACATGTGTAACTCCCCGCGAGGTGTCACACTTGAGGCACTCAAGTCGTTGAAGCCACAGGAGCGCAAGGACTTCATCACGACCTTGAGGTCGGCTTCAGCTCGTCCACCTCAACCACGCTCTCCTGAGCATTGACAATGCTTTTTGGTCTTCAAGGGTAAGTTCGCCGAAAAGCCCCTCCCGTTAATGCATTACTAATAGATAGGTCCTGGCAACATCAGGGGTTTAGGGGCGTAGGGTAAAAATTTATTGTTTTCATACACGGAACCCCTACACCATCCCCTGAAAACATTCTTTCCAACATATATGTCCCCAAAACTTGAACCTAGCAGTTTTTGGTCGAAGAGGACCAGAGTCTCCGGTGTGCTCACACCGGAGTCTCTTGTGCAGACCGGAGTCTCCGGTCTGGGGTGTTTCGGGCTGTGACTTAAGGGGGGCGGGGTGAGAGAGTCTCTCAGACTCTTTCTTCCACCCTGACCCCCACCCTCACGAACCTCCTCCTCCTCCAAAACTGCTGCCCAGAGGCCGATTTGCCACCGGGATCCGCCGTGCCGCTGGCCAACTCCACCCTCTCCACCCTTGGGTCCTTCCCCTTCGGTGGAAACTCCCCAATGGACAGATCTGGTACAGTTTCCTCTCACCATGAACCTAGAGTTCATCCCCTTGGTCTGTTTTGAGTTTTTTGTACTAGTTTGTCCCTTGGAACAACATGCCTGCATGCACTTCTTCACACTAGCCTTGTATCTCTGCCTGATCTGCTGGTATCACTCTGATCTACAGCCTCTTGTGCAAATCAAAATCTCCAGACTGGAGATTCAGGTTGGTCAGTCTGGAGATTCCGGCCCAGGCCGGAGACTCCGGTCTGTCTGACCGGAAACTCCGGTCTAGGGTGGAGATTCTGGTGTTGCACTCCGGAGACTCTAGTGTAGACTGCCTCCAGCACATTCGGCATAGCTATAAGGGTCGTGTGCCTATCTCCTGGACATATATGCTTACCCCCATGCTACACCCCCTCTCTCTGTTCATATGTGGCTCTGGGTCTTGTCGTGGTCGGACCAAGGCCAAGTCCAAAAGAGCGGATCCTCAATTTGATGAAGAGGTTGGGCAATATATTATTCCACCATCCAACCACAGGCAGCAGCTCAGGGATGCTGAGTATATGATGAAGAACCGTGAACAGATTGAGGAGGAGAACCAGGCTAAGAGGTCCAAGTATGAAAATTTGTAGTCTCTTGCTCACATGTCCAAGAAGGAGTTTTGAGAGCTTCGAAAGACTAATTTCTATGAGCTGCCAAGGACTTGTGAGGATCCTTGTTATTGGAGGAGGGAACAGAAGGTATTTATGACTGATGTCTACCGCAAGCTCACAAAGTCCCCAGTTTTTCCACAGAGGTACATGGAACTTGAGTACATGCATGCCAACAAAAACTTTGCAGATGTTGTGTGGATCACAGAAAAGCTTGGGTTGCATAGGCTCATGGAGCTCCGTGAAGATTACAACATTCCCCTTGTCTAGCAATTCTATGCCACTGTTGTGTTTGGGACTGATCAAGCAAGGACCATGACCTGGATGACAGGCGATGTTCGCTGCACAGCCACCTTTTTTGACTTTGTCGGGGTCATCAATGAGACTTTCAGGGTGTGGTTGTTCGTACGGGACATCGTATGCATGATGCTGCCCTTGGAGAGAGCAAGACCAAGTTGGCTCCTCTCTATGACATGGATGCTGTTGTCGGTGAGGCTAAGGGCCTCAAACCTCTATACAACTTGCTACTCAGAATATTCTGCCACAATATCTCTCCTAGTGCTAGCAATGATGATGCCATTAGATGTGGGCTTGTCAACCTAGGCTAAGGACCGGAGATTTATCTTGTTGGTCCTGATTCTGGTGGGTTTCCTATTGATGTGATGGATTACATTTTTTAGGAGATGCACCATGCTATTCTCTACAGGAAATCCTCTCCATATGCTCCTCTTGTGATGAGGCTTATCAACACTCAGACACATGGTTCACCACTTGCTCTACCTCCCAACCTTACAGAACATGCCTTGATGTCTCTTCAGAAGAAAGGGAAGATGGTGACTAGATAGCCATTTGAGAGTGAGGATGAGGAGATCTCTGAGGCTGAGCGTGCTCCTACCCCTCCTAGGAGATCTAGAAGGAAGAATGCCTCCAATGTTCCCATGCCTCCAGTCACACGTGAGGTTGTCAAGGAGAAAATCAAGAAGGCATCATTTTGGGAGAAGACCCTTTGTTGCATGAATGTTGACATTCGTAAGGGATAGCATGATGCTTACAAGAGCAACCGCAGGATTGAGAAACTTCTGAAAGAAATCAAGGCTCAGGGTGAAGAAAAAGAGGAAGGCGAGTCAGAGTACAATGATGAACATGGTGCTGAACCATCTGCTAAATCTGATCACACACTCTCTTTTGCGGCCTGGAATGCCATGAATGCAAGCTTAGTGGACTGGTAGACCTTTTCTGAGGTTACTTCTGGTGTTGCTCCTCAGGGTACCTCCGCTTCTCGCCCTCACGGCAAAGGTCCTTAGACTTCTACTTCTGATGATGACTATGAGGAGGATGAGGATGATGACGATGATGATGACTTCGAGTGATCTCCTTTGGGATGATAGCTTGGGCACTTTTTCCTTTTCGGTGTTTTGATGCCAAAGGGGGAGAAGTTGTCCATTAGGAGCATCGAGATTTGCATGGGTTGGGCTGGCATCTTTATACCTCTTTAATCGAACATTTGCTTTCATTTGGTTCTTGTGAGAATTTATATCGTTATGTGAACTATCATTGTGTGCGGACATATCTATGCCCGTCCCTCATTGTAATATTTATCCATTACCTGACAGTCATGTATTACCTGTTTATCTTGCTGCACACCGTCAGGGGAAGCATAATTATGTCTTATCACAAATTCCATGCAAAACCTGGTGTTGTCATCGAACACCAAAAAGGGGGAGATTGAAAGGACATTTATTGTCCTAATCTGTTTTGGTGTTCGTTAACAACATAAGGTACATTTTACTATGTGTTAATGTCTACAGGTAAATCCATTGAAAAGGGAAAAGTCAGAATGTTATGGGAAATCCCATGGCCAAATCCATGTTTACGTAAAGATTGCAGACCAGAGTCTCTGGTGTGGTCCGGAGTTTCCCCTAGAATTTCTGGTGTGTGGCTTGGACTTGGCCTAGGGACAAACTGTGTGGTGGTTCGGAGATGGACCAGATATCAGCCGGAATCTCCGATGTGTCTCCTTAGGCCGGAGTTTCCGGTGTGGACACACCGGAGTCTCCGGTGTCTCTAGTCCGGAGTTATGGACAGAGTCTTCAGAGTGGACGCCAAGCATCTGCCCAAACCAGCCAGAGTAGTGGTCCGGAGACGGACCAGAGGTGGGGCGGAGTTTCCAGCCTAGACCGGAGTCTCTGGTCTGCCAGACCGGAGTCTCTGGTGCGATTGGTCCCCAACGGTCAGAAAACGGTTCACAATGTGTGGCCTATAAATAGGGGACCTCATCCTCTTCCTCCAGCTGCTCGTTCCAGAAAAGGAATACCACACCATTAGAGCAACCAAAACTCCTAGATCTCTTCATCCAACCACCCAAAGTCGTTGATCTTTGGGGAATCAAAGGAGGAGGCATCGATCTACAACTTCACCAAGAGAGATCTTCATTTCCCCCTCATTTACTTGAGGGCCCCTTTCTCTAGGGTTTCATTGGAAACCCTAATCCTTGTTTTGGTTGATTTGATTCTTACAAGCTTGTCTTTGATTGTTTGACAGCTTGCTTGTATTCGGGAGCCTCCAATTAGGTTGTGGATGTGTGCCTCAAACTTGTTGTAAAGGTGTTGGCTTCCACCTCAAAGGTTGTCGTATAGTGGAAGAGGTGAATCGAACCCGTTGGGGTAAGGTTCATCGGAGAACAAGGGAGGCATCTCGTGGCGTTGGTGGTTTGAAACCACCACCTCTCCAAACGTAGACGTACTTCCCCTCAAAAGGAAGGAACTACGGGAAACAAATCCTTGTGTCTCCGTGTGCTCCACTTTGGTTACTTCTATCCTTTACCGCACTTTACTTATCTAGTTCTTGTTTAGTGTTTGTTCTATATTGACATATAGGGAAATTCACCATAGTTGCATGATCTAGAGAATTTACCTTTTGTGTCAAACCCTAACTTGAAAAAGAGTAAAATTTGAAGTAGCACCTATTCACCCCCCTCTAGGTGCCCATACGACCCTTTCAAGAGGTGGTGTTTATTACCTGCATATTGCTGGAGCTGGGCATCTCTACCCGGCTCTTATGCCTAATGGTGTTTTCTCTATCGAGGAAGTACATTTGCTATATGACTTGCAGGTTGAGAAACACTAACCCGAGGAGGAGATTCAAGAGGAGGATGAATGACCAAGAAGAGGAGCAAGAAGTTCCTTATCAAGAGGAGCAGCCACAAACCCCGTTCGGTACATACCAAGACTTCCAAGAACTTGGAGGGACTGTGGAGAGGATGCATAGCCTCTCTTTGAACCTCCAAGGTACAACTAGTAACCTCTCAACTCAATTTGCGAACTGGAGTAACGACTTTTTCCCACCACCACAATGATTTGAAGGGCTTGCAAAAGCCTAAGCTTGGGGAAGTTTTCCTCATGTATCTTTATTTGGTGTTCATTTGCTTTTATTTATTTCGAGGTTGTGTTTTTAATTCGAGTTTATAAGCACTAGTGTTGGTTTCCCCAACACTTTATTTTTAGTTCTTTTTATTTACTTTCGAGATTTTCTCGCCGAGCTTTGCCGCCAATTTTCTATTATTTAAACTCCCTCTCTTAAAACTAAGAAAAGATTTCTCCATTTTTCCTTACTTTCCCTCTTTCTTTTCTTTCCGCCTCGAGGTTTTCATGTATTTGCAGGAGAGTGATCGACTTCGAGTTTTCAAGAAGCAAATAAAAAAGGAAGAGAGAAGTGGAACCAAACATGAGAGGTATGCCTTATAACTCCCCACTTTTGAAGTCTGAGAAACCCATGATAGTTAGTAGTAAATGTTGAGATATTATATTGGTGGAGTGAGTCTTTGTATTGTAGTAAGATTTTCGTTTGCATGGGTATTTAGTTGGGTATGTTTTGTTCTAGCTCTCATAATTATCCAAGTCTTGCCTAAAAATTGCTAAACAATTGTAATAAGAAAAAGTCTAACAATTGAAGGCGTGGGTGTTATAGTGCTTAGTCTTGAAAGCTTATTTCTAGAGATACTCAACACCACTGAAAATGTTGATTGACTTGATAGCTCTCTTTAAAAGGATTTGTTCAATTGAATTAATGTTTAGCGGTTTTTCTGAGCATGCCAAAGTTTGACTTGTTAATCATAAGAATGATATAGCTTTATGCGTGTCAAACTTCATGGGATGCCAACAACTCCGCTGGCCTACGAACGATCTTCATGGAGGAAACTCCTAGATTTCGTCTATGAGTTGATTAAACACATGTAGCAGCAATGCTATAGTGGGTAAGATTCTTGGCACACCGGGTAGTTGTAATCATGATGGAATCACTCCTCTGCTGTTATGAGTTATCATTATGCAAAAGGAACAACAACCTTAGTGATGCCACGAGCGTCCATCATAGCCCAATAAACTAATAAAAATCTTTGGCATGCTCTCAATTACTCAAGAACTAAAATTCTTGAAGGACAATGAATAGAAAAGTACTGCTTAAAAAGTCTTGATTTATTGATCTGGAAGAATTGAGATACTCTAGTGTATATGCTTTTCATGACAACTCTCACACTCTCAATTTACATGATTATACTTTATTGTTCAAAGGCACGCCTATGAGTTGATTACATGACATGGAATAAAGTTTACCCATCTGAATTATCCGTGTTAACAATAATTTTGTTGCGCTATAAGGATGCATAAAACCCATATGATATGCTTGCCGTTACTCTATCTATTCTGAAGTTTTTCAGATTTATGAAGTGGAGGAAATATGAGACTACCAATCATGAGTAAGATCACCATCTCATTATTTCAGTTTAAATGCGGAGTTCCTTTTTGATTTTGGTTTTCTTGCTCGGGGACGATCAAGTTTAAGCTTGGGGAGGTTGATGGCTCTGAAATATAGCCATCCATGTCCACATTTAAACTGGATATTATTCATATTTTTTATGAAATATCTCTCTAAACTCTGCCACTAATGCCTAATATTTAGAGGGGTATGCAAATCCTTTCTTTCTATTTTTCCTGCGCAGATAATGTCGTTTGAAGATGGGAATCACTACATTAAAGTCAAAGATACGAGATTTCGAACAACCAGAAGAAACCAAGAGCCGTGAATCTCAAGGAGAATCTTAGAAGCGCTCCTATCATGGGTGTTTTTACATTCTTTAATAAACTCATCGGTCATCTCAACATAACCATATTCAATATCCTAACTCTCACTAGACTCAGGTGAGCTAACAGGTGTGGTAGTGTCTTCATTAGGAGTTTTGGTATTTCTAGCTATAGTTCTAGCAATCGTAGCATCTAGGAAAGGACCTAATGAACCACTCTTATCAAGCACAGTAGAAGCAGCATCATAAGCATCAGAAGTTTCAGATTCAGCAGTAGTAGCAGAGTGTGTAGCATGTATATGTGGTGGTGTAAGGAACTTACTCAGAACAGACGATGAATCAAGAGCAACAGAGGTGTTCAGAACTATACCTCTTCTTGTAGTGGATGGTAAAATAGGAACCTTGCCATCACGAGACTTACCCATGATGGATGGATAGCAGCGAACAATAGAGAATCCAAGTGAACTTGATAAATAAAGCTATGCTCCTCGGCAACGGCGCCAGAACATAGTCTTGATGACCCACAAGTATAGGGGGTGTATCGCAGTATTTTCAAGGGAAGTGAAACCCAATTTATTGATTCGACACAAGGGGAGCCAAAGAATATTTATAAGCCTTAACAACTGAGTTGTCAATTCAGCTGCACCTGGAAACAATCTTGCTCACAGCAGTTTATCAGTAGCAATAGTTTTGTAGTAGGAATAGTAAAGTAGCAGCAGAGTAAAGCAAAAGATGGTAGTAACAAAAGCAAAGAAATGGGATTCGAAAAGGTAGGCATAGGGATGGGTGGACGGGCGTTGCATGGACAAGACAATTCACATAGCAATTAGAATATAGGGCAATTGCAGATAAATAAGATAAAGCATCCAAGTACTAGACAATCCTAGGCATGTGTTCCATATATAGTCATACGTGCTCGCAATGAGAACTTGCACAACATCTTTTGTCCTGCCAGCCCATTTGCAGCGGGGCCTCTAGGGAACTACTGGCAATTATGGTGCTCCTTTTAATAGAGCACCGCAGCAAAGCATTAACACTCCGTGAACACATGTGATCCTCACATCAAAGCCATTCCCTTCCGGTTAGCCCGATTTACATCGCCGGGGCCATAGGTTCCAGACAACAACGTGTGTATACAACTTGCAGATAAGACCAAAAACAATACTATCATAATGAATCAATAACATGTTCAGATCTGAAATCATGGCACTCGGACCCTAGTGACAAGCATTAAGCACAACAAGTCGCAACAGTCATAAAGCACTAATAAAAGATACTAGGCACCATGCCCTAACAATCTGATGCCATTACATGAACGATCTCATCCAATCCCTACCATCCCCATAGCCTACAGCGGGGGATTACTCACTCATGGATGATCGATGGAGAAGCGATGGTGATGATGATGGCGATGATCTCCTCCAATTCCCTGTCCTGGCAGGGTGCCAGAACGGAGTTTCTGGTGTTGTTTCGTGCAATCTGGTGGTGGCGGCGGAGTGGAACTCCTTCTAGAAAAACGTCAAACCCCCCGAAGTTTTTAGGTCAGAAGGCTTCTTATAGGCGAAGAGGGAGACTGAGGGGGTGCCTGGGGCCACCACACCATGCCCTGGCGCGGCCAGGCCCAGCCCGCACCTAGGGGGTGTGGCCAGCCCCTAGCCCTCCTCCTCAATTACGCTCTCGAGTCTTCTGGAAAATAGGCACTTTGGCTTTTGTCCCGTCCAATTCCGAGAATATTCATTTTCTGACTTTCCTGGAACCAAAAACAGCAGAAAACAGGCAGCTGGCACTATGGCTCATATCCAAAGTACTCCAAAGAAATCATGTGAAAAGTACTCCAAAGTGTGGACAAAACACAAGAAAGTGGATAAAGCCAAGCATGGAACATCAAAAATTATAGATACATTTGCAATGTATTAGCGACTTAGCCCATATCCCACTTAGGGGGCCTTTAGGGGGCAGGACGAGTGGAGATGCTCTTAGCATGAAAAAAATTCATCTGTCCACTACAAACTGTAGTATGTCAAGTTTTGCTAGGATTTATTGATGGAGAGGCAAGGATGGTGGCGGGCCTGAAGCTAGATGATATATAAGGATGTATTCTTAATTATTACTTATAAGACTCTTTTTTTTGAGGAAAACAATATATATTAGGCATGCAGGCCGCCTCATTAAAACCTTCTAGTCCCCTTAGGTACCCTAGTAAGGAAAAAGAGTGTGTCTGAAACCTGCAGCCCATCAAGTAATAGTTACATCGTTTATAAGAGACTCGAGAATAAAGCTAGGGGACTCATCGACCCAATTACAAGAAGATTTATCTAGAAAACTCGACCTAGCCAACTCATGAGCGACTCCATTTGCTTCCCTCGGACAGTATTCGAATAGCACAGTACCAATCATGGATGTTTCATCAATACAATCAGCAATCACCGCAGATGATTCACCCCACCATGCTTCTTCTCTATTGCATGCATTAATAGTTTCTAGTGAGTCCGACTCAGCCACCACATTATTGCAGCCTAGACGATTTGCTAAGGTGATGACCCACAAGTATAGGGGGTGTATCGCAGTATTTTCGATAAGTAAGAGTGTCGAACCCAATGAGGAGCGGAAGGTGCTGGCTAGTGGTATGGATCGGGAATTCTCTGCAAATACTTAGCAAACGGATTTTTAGGGGTTTTTGATAATGCAAGTAAATATAGTACGAGTAAATAAAAGACAATAAGAACAAATGCAGCAAGTGTCCAATCCTTTATGCAGCAAAGGACAAGCTGGTTGTATTACTTAGGATGACCAAACATTCTCGAGGACACATGGGAAGACTGTCAAGTGCTTTCGCTTCATATATTTGATTAATCTTCTTTAGCTTGCTAAGTGTTGTGTGGGTGAACCTATGCTAATGTACCGACCTTCCTAGGACTAATACATACTTGTGATTATACCCCTTGCAAACATCCGTAAGTACAAGAAAGTAATTAAGGTAGAAACCTAACCACAGCTTTAAACTCTAAGACCCTGATGTCCCTTGTGCAATGGTTTCCTAATGGGGGTTTAGGTTTCTGTCACTCCGGCAACCCCTATGATTAGTAGCCAAATACACAATGCATTCCCCTAGGCCCATATAAGTGAAGTGTCATGTAGTCGACGTTCACATGACACCACTAGAAGAAGTACACCACAACTTAAATATCAAACTATTGAATCTTTCTCGACACAATTCCACTACTAACAACATGACCTCTCCCATGTCCTCAAGAACAAAACGAACTACTCACAAGACATCATATGGATCATGATCAGAGATGGAATAATCATGTATAAAAATCTGAACATAAGCAATAATTCAACGGTTCACTCAATAGCATCAACTACAAAGAGTAATCAACACCAGGAAAGTTTCCCCTAAGAACTATGCAAGATTCAACCCAATTGTTACAGCAATATGGAGATGGTGATGAGGGTGCTGATGGTGATGATGGTGGTGATGATGATGATCCCGATGAAGTCCAGCTTGATGGTGGTGTTGATGGCGATGATCTCCCCTCTCCGGGAAGGAATTCCCTCGGCAGAATTCTGTCTACCGGAGAGATCTTTCTCTCTCGGTGTTTCCCTCCCCGTAGAGGCGGAGGAATCTTTCTATGGTCGCCCCCCAAGTATTACGGTTTCGGGAGGATTATACACGCTAGAGGGGAGAGCCAGAGGTAGGCCAGGGCGGCCACACCACCTGGTGGTGCAGCCTAGGCTGGCCCATGCCAGGGGGTGGTGTGGGCCCCCTGTGGCCCATCTCCACTCCTCCTTCTGGCAGCCTTCGTCTTCTGGAAAAATAGGATTTTCCATATATTTTCCCAGATTGTCTGATCTTCGCGAATTTTTCCTCCAGACAGCACATTTTCCATCAAAATCGTGACTGCAGCGGTCCATGCTCCAAAAGTCATCAACCATGCAAAAACAGATGAAATAACATAAGCATCATCTCTTAATATGAAATATATCAATGAATAACAGTGAATTATGATATAGAATAGTGATGCAAAATCGACGTATCAACTCCCCCCAAGCTTAGACTTCGCTTGTCCCTAAGCGAAACTGAGCTCAATAAACATGGCCTCAGGTTTATGGAGTGAAGAGTCGATAAAAGAATACGGACAAGAAGCATCACATTCATCAATACATAGATCATAATAGAACACAACTCACTATTATATAACTCAACTTGCAATAAGTAAAGGAAACACAATAAAGATACATAAAGTAAATCATAATTAGTAATGGAAAACTTAGCTCTTGGTTGAAGAATAGTTGATAATTTGCTGGAGTTCACAAATAACTGATTTTCAATGATAGCTTTCAAAGTAGTAATCACCAAGATAAGAGCAAAGTGCAAAACAAGGAACATAAGAAACATGATTGAATAAATCATCATATGAATGAATGAAACACAACAACTCAAAATACTTGCTGAGATAGAAGGGAATAGGTTTACTGACTCAACTAAAAAGTAAAAGAAAGGCCCTTCGCAGAGGGAAGCAGGGATTTCAAGTTTCATAAAGAGCTTTCAAAAATTATGATACTTATTAGTTTTCAGCTCTCATTGTGCCTATCATAGTCATCTTTGGGTGATTAAGCTTAAAGTGATCAAATATGAGGATATGCTTGACAAGTTGTAAATTGAGAATCTCATGTCCCTTGACTACGAGGGCCGCTCCTCATGCTACTCAAGTTTAGTCACCGGTAAGTTCTTGTCATCATAAGCACATGTGTATCATGGAGAACCGCCAACGGGGTACCCCTTGCCGATGATATGGAAGAATCCCCATATCAAAATGACAAGGCAAGCAGACAACAAGCATCTCAGCAATCTTCTTATTTACCATGGGAATATGGTGCTTTTTTCTCTCTTTCCTCTTTTCATAGTATCTTTTTTTCTTTTTCTCTTTTTCTCAATATCTATATTTTTTTATAAGAAGAATGCTTCATAGATGCTCGTTATGGTTACACTTCAGGTTTCCACCATGACATCATGGATTAGACCAGCGGCCCAGGCGTTTCTCTAGCACACATGCATAACTCCATGGACTTACAAGCTCCCCTTTCATTTCACACCGACGACATCCATTGACAAAAGAGCATGATATCAACTAGGTACAAAGTACCAGTGCAATGTTGAAAGCGTTCCACATGACAGCATGGTTCTGCTAATTCAACTTACAAAGCGCAAGCATATACGCAACATAGATGGGCACAATGGTTCAAGTTTATTAAATGGAAGAAAGTAAAATGTGCCATCAAGTTCGTGAGAGCTTTAATCACTAATTTTCACATAACAAGTTTAATTTGGAAGGTAGATAAAAACATGAATTTACTTGGAATAGTAATAATGCTAATAGGTAGGTATGGTGGACACAAATGGCATAGGTTTTGGTTTGAGGAATGGATGCACGAGAAGAATTCCCTCTCAGTACAGGTTTTTGGCTAGCAAGGCTGGGTAGCAAGTATAAGAGTTGAAGGAAACAAACAAACATACAAGTGATAAAAACAAACATGCAATCTTCCTTGGAAGCACAAAAGATCTTAACTAGAGAATACTAAACTTATGAGCAAATCAAGAAAGAAGATGAAATTATATTTTATTTAGAGTACTTTTATCTTTTCATTCAACTCTCAAAAATAGTGTTGCTACTGACCGAGCCAGGTTTGCCAAAACCAACTAAATTAACTCAATGATCCCAAAGTGATACCCATACTAACAACAAGATCAATCATATAACCATGAATTGAAAACTAATATAAGATATGCAAAAGAGTAAATGATAGAACTTCTCATTAATATTCCATAATGGCAACTCACACCAAGGGATACATATCTAACGAGAGAGGGGACACTTCCATAATGCAAACCATCCTACACGATAACTTCTCTATTCGTGATATGACTCCACTAAAAAGGTAACAAGATAGAAGATAGTGATGTGATACCGCGACACTCCCCCAATCTTGGAACAAACCAAGGGGATGCCAAACCTGACGATGAATTACTCCTTTGGTGGTGGTGGTATTCTCTTGATGAGCTCTTTGATCAGTTTCCCCAAGTCCTCAATCTCAAAGGTGAGATTACGAATAAACTCCGAGTTGTGCTCGATACGGTGCATGATCATATCAGATTGTGGATCCCAGCTCTTGCGATTCTTTTCCCACTCTTCCTCCTTGAAGTCTTCTTTCCCTGCATAGCTAGAACGAGGCAAATCCCAATTGGAGGGTAATTTCTCCTTGGGCATATTCTGGTGTTGATGCTTAGGTATACGGGTATGGAAAGGATTCTTGGTGCTTGGAGGAAGTGACCATGGAGCTAAACAGTGACGCGGAGTTTTCCCTCCGGTTGACATCCGTGCAGTCCTCCTGACCCTGCCAGATCTTGCCAACACTCCAATGCTTGAAATGGTAGTGCCGGTGTGAGGATGTTGGCCTTACTTTGTCTCCTCTTCACCTTCACTCTTGGTCTCCTTCTCCTTCCCGTGGTCTTGGAGATCTTCCTCCATAGGCTCCTTTCCTTTATCCTTGGCAGGCACCATTGTGCTTCTAAGCTTTCAAAGATAGTTCCTGGCAGAAACAGATCAAAATGAAAACACGACGAAAACACGATATACGAACCTCGGGAGATCTGGGAGATTATATATTATGAAGTTTCACAACAAAAGGAAGGTACTGGGAGAAAATGAGTCGGAGGCGGAGTCCGGAGTGGCCACACCACCTAGTGGCGCGGCCAGGGTGGGCCCGCGACAGGGGGTGGTGTGAGCCACCCTGGCTTTGTTTCCATCCCTCTTTCGCTTCGTAGATTTCCTTATTGACTAAAAACTGCAAAAATATAACGGGACAGATCTTTCGCAGAACTTTTCTTACTAGAACTGTTACCTATTTGAAAACGGACTCTGCAGGTCTCTGAATTTGGTATTTAGTGGGTTCTTCTGGAGTCACCACTTGAATAACATCAATATCTTCATCTTCATACACTTATTACTCGAGTCAAGAAACCTTTCACTTCCTTACTACACCATTACCTCCACTACCTGGAAATTTCTTTCACACAAAACTTCACACAGTTCTCATTAGCAACATTAGTATAAGTGAAGTGTTAAAACCTTTTAAGTCCAATTTCAACTGAAAACCATCAAAACATAAGCTATTATAGCAACTCCTTCCAAAAACCCAAAAATAATTCAAAAAGGGAATCGATTAAAGAAGCAAATGCAAAAGTGGCAAAATCTGTCAAAACAGACCAGCAGGTAAAGATTATTTTTTTCGAAAATCTTCTGTTGCTCAAATCAAAAAGTGCAAAACTAACGAAAGTTAAATAACAACCTGGGTCAGATGCACAAATAATTACAGCTCAATCCGACATACAGAGATCTCTCACGAATTTTTACAATGAAGCACAAAAAACTGTTTCGGGATAGCAACTTCCCCAAATCTTACTTCTCTCTCATTAGAGGTTGATCTTGACACAAAAACCAAAAAAAAGGATAAGGAGAGGTTATTACCAAATTAATAACTTACAAGACTCAAAGAAACAAAAACAAACTGAAAACACAAATAAATTGGGTTGTCTCCCAAAAAGCTCTTTCTTTATAGCCATTAAGATGGGCATGATAATTTTGAAGATGCTCACATAGGAATATGAATTGAAGTGAAAGAGAGCATTAAGAAGCAAAAATACACACATTTAAGTCTAACCCACTTTCTATGGAAGGGAATTTTGTAAACAAACAAGTTGTTGAAACCATAGGCTACTAGCATAGGAAGGCAAAACAAGTGCAACATAAAAACTTTCAGCATAAACCGAGGAAACTTGATATTATTGAGATACATAAGAACACTTTTCCCTCTCTCATAGTAACTTTCAGTATCATGCATAAACTTAACAATATAACTATCACAAGGGCCATCTTAACAATGATCACTTATTCTAACAGAAAACACAGGAATACTAGCTCTCATAATACTACTTTGTGAAACAATATTAGAGGTATCCTTACAAAGGATAGTGTGTCCCTCTTCTTCATACTTAGTGGCAAAGTCTTTCACATTTGCTATTATAGGTTCAGCATCCATTTGTTTATCAGGTTCAACAGCTTTATTTGTACTTTCATTAAACATACTAGCTATCATAGAATGTTCCTTTATCTTAACTAGGAAAGGGATTTTCTCAATGTAAGGTTCAGGTAAGACATGATTAGTAGTATAAACTTCAGTATTTCTTGTAGGAACACTCTTAGCAATATCTTTATAAGCTTCATGATACTTATTCCACTTCTTTTTAGGCATTTCAATGTAGGAAGCAAAAGCCTTAAAATAAGAAGCAATAGCTTGAGAATCTAGACCATAAGCATTTTTAATATTTTGAAAGTCATTAGTTCCCATAAAAGGTTCAATGCATTCATAATCATAATTTATACCTGACTTTCTTCCTTTGTCATTCTCCCAAGCTTTAGCATTGTCTTGAATACAGTCTAGAAGATCCCAGTGAGCTTCTTCTTCCATGCGAGTGAATGATCCAGCATAAGAAGCATCCAATAAATCCTTATCATGAAGAGAAAGCCTTGCATAAAAGTTATTGATAATAGTATTGTTGGGGAGCTCATGAATGGGACATTTGAGCATTAATAACTTCAATCTCCCCCAAGCTTGAGCTGTACTCTCTCCGTCAAGAGGCCAAAAGTTGTATATTTGATTCTGATCTTTATGAAT
Organism: Avena insularis; assembly: GCA_023614405.1. Taxonomy (NCBI): domain Eukaryota; kingdom Viridiplantae; phylum Streptophyta; class Magnoliopsida; order Poales; family Poaceae; genus Avena; species Avena insularis. Next base: position 228,452,488 of record CM042694.1, on the reverse strand, counting down.
CTCACTAGGAGGATAAAACTTTGAATAAAAGAGAGGCACTATTTTCTCCCATTCAAGAGCTTGACCATTCTTCAGCAGCTTATACCATTCCTCAGCTCTTCCTTTTAGTGATAATGAGAATAACTTCTACTTAACTTGATCTGTAGTAATACTTGCACACTTGAACAACCCGCATAATTCGTGTATAAAGAGTAAATGATCACCGGGATGGACAGTTCCATCCCCAACATAGTAGTTATCCATAACACGATCAATAATTCTTGTAGGTATTTTAAAAGCATCATTCTTAGCAGGTGGTGGTTCATCTACTACCTTAGCAGTGGTAGTAGCATTACCAAATAAGAAACTCAGCAAATTATCCATAACAAAAATAAAGCAACTAACAGAAGTAAACAATACTCACAGTAGAAGTTTCCTTTACCAGTTCCACTCTCCAATAGCGCTTCACTCCCTGGCAACGGCTCCAGAAAATAGTCTTGATGACCCACAAGTATAGGGGGTGTATCGCAATATTTTCGATAAGTAAGAGTGTCAAACCCAACGAAGAGCAGAAGGTGCTGGCTAGTGGTATGGATCAGGAATTCTCTGCAAATACTTAGCAAACGGATTTTTAGGGGGTTTTGATAATGCAAGTAAATAAAGTACGAGTAAATAAAAGACAATAAGAACAAATGCGGCAAGTGGCACAATCCTTTGTGCAGCAAAGGACAAGCCGGTTGTATTACTTAGGACGACCAAACGCTCTCGAGGACACATGGGAAGACTGTCAAGTGCTTTCGCTTTATATAGTTGATTAATCTTCTTTAGCTTGCTAAGTGTTGTGTGGGTGAACCTGCGCTAATGTACCGACCTTCCTAGGACTAATACATACTTGTGATTATACCCCTTGCAAACATCCGTAAGTACAAGAAAGTAATTAAGGTAGAAACCTAACCACAACTTTAAACTCTAAGACCCTGACGTCCCTTGTGCAATGGTTTCCTAACGGGGGTTTAGGTTTCTGTCACTCCGGCAACCCTTGCGATTAGTAGCCAAATACACAATGCATTCCCCTAGGCCCATATAGGTGAAGTGTCATGAAGTTGACGTTCACATGACACCACTAGAAGAAGTACACCACAACTTAAATATCAAACTATTGAATCTTTCTCAACACAATTCCACTACTAACAACATGACTTCTCCCATGTCCTCAACAACAAAACAAACTACTCACAAGGCATCATATGGATCATGATCAGAGATAGAATAATGATGTATAACAATCTAAACATAAACAGTAATTCAACGGTTCACTCAGTAGCATCAACTACAAAGAGTAATCAACACCAGGAAAGTTTTCCCTAAGAACTATGCAAGATTCAACCCAATTGTTACAGCAATAAGGAGATGGTGATGAGGGTGTTGATGGTGATGATGGTGGTGGTGATGATGATGATGATGATCCCGATGAAGTCTAGCTTGATGGTGGTGTTGATGGCGACGATCTCCCCTCTCCGGGAAGGAATTCCCTCGGCAGAATTCTGTCTGCCAGAGAGATCTTTCTCTCTCGGTGTTTTCTGCCCCGAAGAGGTGGCAGAATCTTTCTATGGTCGCCCCCCAAGTATTACGGTTTCAGGAGGATTATATACGCCAGAGGGGAGAGCCAGAGGTGGGCCAGGGCGGCCACACCACCTGGTGGTGCAGCCTAGGCTGGCCCATGCCAGGGGGTGGTGTGGCCCCCCTGTGGCCCATCTCCACTCCTCCTTCTGGCAGCCTTCGTCTTCTGGAAAAATAGGATTTTCCATATATTTTCCCGGATTTTCTGATCTTCGCGAATTTTGCCTCCAAGCAGCACCTTTTCCATCAGAATCCTGACTGCAGCGGTCCATGCTCCAAAAGTCATCAACCATGTAAAAATAGATGAAATAAAATAAGTATCATCTCTTAATATGTAAATATATCAATGAATTACAATGAATTATGATATAGAATAGTGATGCAAAATGTACGTATCATAAGGCCAACCCTTCTCGCATAGCAATTACTTCTATTGTAGTTGGTGACACCACGTTTGGAATAAAAAGAGTAGAAGCTACAATGAAGCGTCCATTTTGATCCCCGGTAACCGCTCCTATGGCACCCGAACAACTATCATAATGAAAAGAGCCATCGACATTAACCTTTGTTTGCCTTGGACTTGGTTTTGTCCACTTCGCTTGCACCGGGCCGGACCTGAATTTTCTCTTGCTGCGTTTGCTGCAATGGATAGGATCGACATACGATACCAGTGAACTGGAGGAACCACTTCATCGTGAGTACGTCGCCGCCGAATCCACCAAATGTACCAACACGCAATAATGACTACCTCCTTTATACCAAGGCTAGCAAATCCAAGCATCACGCTGATTGGTTCCATGAGTAGAAATTCTAGCACCGCTGACCCAGATCGATCAATAATAGCACTCTCAATCACTGTCGTCAATCCCAAAGTGATCTTCCGGCCTGACATTGAAACAACATGTGCAGAATGTCCTCCGCATGAACATGGCAAATAGGGCACTCACCACTAGTCCCGATATGCTTGTTAACTAAAATGGATTTTAGAGGTAATATACCATGTAAAGCACGCCGGGCGAAAATCTTAACCTTTCGAGGAATCCTCAGTTTCCAAAGGATCTGCCAAACTGGATTAGTTATCGATGACCCAAGCAGAGCTAGTTGTGTAGCCCTTGGTCCAAAAATATGTCTCCATTGCATGTGATAAGCCGAACATATAGTAAATCTGCCGTGCTTCGTATGTTGCCACGCAATAAAATCACCAAACCCCTGAGTATTTAAGGGTATTTGTAATAGCCGGTTCACATCAACAATACAGAACAAATCCAGAGAAGCTACTCATCCCACTGTCCATTAATCGGATTAATTAACTGGGAGACTTTTGTAAGAATCGAGTTACCTCTCGGACTGATAATTTTTCTATCAGAGCTTGAAGGAATCCAAGGATCATTATATATATTTACTTTCTCACCATCACCCACTCGCCAAATATAGCCGCACTTAAATGTTGCGAGATCAGCCAATACCCTCTGCCAAGTAAAAGAAGACCCCGCTTTCGGTCCCGCCTTTAAGATATCACCTTGCGGATAGTACTTGGCACTAAGAACCTTTGTGCATAGAGAATCCGAATCAGTGATAAGCCTCCAGACTTGTTTAGATAACATAGCTAAGTTGAAAGAATGGAAATCCCTAAATCCCATACCACCTTCTTTTTTTGGATAACATAGTTTCCACCAAGCTAGCCAATGCATCTTTTTACTGTTCTCATCATCGCCCCACCAGAATTGTGAGATTGCATCTGTCATCCTTTTGAAAACACCTATAGGTATTTGGAATACCAACATGGCATACACCGGGATTGCTTGAGCGACCGCCTTCAAAAGAATTTCCTTACCTTTAATAGACAGATGTTTTTCCTTCCAACCATTAATCCTCTGGATAATACGCTCGACAAAATGAATGAAGTTGTCGCTTCTATCCGTCCCCACAAGCGCAGGGAGTCCAAGATATTTATCCGAAAGGGCTTCTATATCAATATGGAGCATTTTGCAAATTTCAGCTCTAACCACTACATGTGTATTTGGGGAGAAAAAGATGCTTGATTTCGCCAAACTCACCATCTGGCCCGAATTTGCACAATAGGTATCTAAAACTTGCTGCAAGGAAGTTGCATTGTTCATATCCGCCTTCATGAGAATAAGAGAATCGTTAGCAAAAAGTAAGTGAGAGACTGATGGTGCATTTCTGCACACTCTTAACCCATCAATGCCACCAACTTCTTCTTCATGCAATAAGAGACTAGATAAGCCCTCCGCACATATAAGGAACAAATATGGAGAGAGGGGGTCACCCTGACGCAGCCCCTAGTAGGAATAAACATCTTAGTTTCCTCAGAATTAAACCGAACTTGGTATGTCACTGACCTCACACAAGCCATCATCAAGGTAATCCAGCTGTCATAAAAACCTACCTTCTTCATCATATTTTCTAAGAAAACCCATTCAACCCGATTATAAGCCTTGTGCATATCTAATTTGACTGCATAGGCACCTGAGGTCCCCGGCCTCTTCTTCTTAATAGCATGGATAGTCTCGTAAGAAACAAGAACATTATCAGTTATCAAACGTCCAGATACAAATGCACTTTGCATAGGAGATATGACTTCAGGGAGAATCTGCTTAAGACACAAAGCAAGCATCTTGGAGATGATCTTATAGATCACATTGCAAAGACTTATTGGACGAAATTGGGTTACCAACTTAGGATTATCTACCTTAGGGGTGAGAACGATTGTGGTGTCATTCCACCCATCCGGTACAATTCCAGTATTAGTGATCTCAGTAGTAATTTGTTCACCGCACATACTCCAAAACTTTTTGTAAAAAATAGCATGAAGACCATCGGGACCCGGGGCCTTAAAGTCTCCAATGCTAAAGGCCGATTTCTTGACGTCAACAGAAGAAAATGGCGCCAATAATTTCTCGTTCATATCATCAGTCACCTTTGGGTGGATTTTTTCCAAAACAGCCGGGTCGGTTGCCTGAACCTCAGAAATAAATAGATCCGAGAAAAATTGGCAAATAAGAGGTTTTAGCGCCGTTGTACCTTCAACCCAATCATCAGTAGGATCTTTTAGTCTCCTAATATAATTCTTGTTGCGTCGAGCCATCACAAACTGATGGAAAAAAGCAGTGTTTCGGTCCCCCTGCATTAACCAATTAGCGCGAGATCATTGGAGCCAATGAATATCTTCCTGTTCTAACATCATCTCAATCAGTTCGGACGTCTCCTTTGCGATCTTCTCATTCTCATCGTTCATCGGGCCATTCAACGTCTTATCCAATTTTCTCTTGGCCTGGCGCATTTTTGTCTGAGGTTTCTTGAGATACAAGTTGCCACTTGTGTAAGGAGGCATGCATTGATGGGTTCGTAGCATGGAAAACAAAAAAATTCTACCGCAAGAACGAACAAAACCCAGATCTAATCTAGATAAAAGCCAAGATCTAATCTATTAGACATATGCAACGAGATAGATCTGTACTAACCCTTGTAGATCCGAAAGCCTTGTGCGAGATCGTATCTCGTGGTTGATGTAGACGATCACTTGCCGATCTCAAGATCGAGTAGACGATCCTTCCAGCGCCGCGTTCCGGCAGCGCTTCCACAGTCGGTCACACGTGCGGAGTCGATGCAGACCTTCCTCTCCCTGTTCCAGCGAGCAGCAGAGGTAGTAGATCTCTCCACGGAATCCCAGCAGCACGACGGCGTGGTGGTGGTGGAGTAGAGAATTCTACAGGGCTTTGCCTAAGCCTGAGCAGAAGGAAGGAGGAGGAGAGAGGCGGCTAGGGCAAGAGTGGAGGGGCAAGGGGGGTGGCGCCTCCACCCCTCTATATATAGAGGGAGGGGTGCGGCCTAGGGTTCCCATCCCTAGGCCCACCTTCTAGGGCTGGCGCACAAGGGGGGCTTGGGGGAGTTTACTTCCCCCCCCCCAAGTTTCCCCTTTTACTTTCTTGGTTTTCAAGTAAACCCCATAGAAATTTCTAGAACCTTCCGGAACATTCCGAAACCTTCTAGAACCCCCATATAAACACTCCGGGACATTTCCGAACCTAGAAAATGATCTCCATTATATGAATCTTATTCTCCGGACAATTCCGGATCTCCTCGTGATGTCTCAGATCCAATCTGAGACTCCAAACAACATTCGGTCTCCAACGCACATTTCATATCTACCTAAACAGCATCGAACCTTAAGTGTGTCACCCTACGGTTCGTGAATATGCAGACATGATGGAGACACCTCTCCGGTCAATAACCATCAGCGGGATCGGAGATCTGTAACTACCTCGGTGAATTACGCTCTTAGTTACAAGCCTGGATGAGCGGAAATGGTTAAAATAGTACGGTGGGGCCAAATGCCACTCACAGGTAGACCTTTCGGCCGTCCTAACCATTTCCAAACATCGGGACAAGAACGAAGCGTGTAATCGGCAGGCGAAGGGATCAACTACATACACAAATGAGTATGTATGCAAGCCACATACAACAGTCCTCGGAGCCATTCCATCTAAAAGAAATAGAAATATTGCAACGCCATACGGCAAGATCCAAATATCCTAGATAGATATAATAGTTTAGGATATCTCCTCATACATCAAACATCAGAGTATCAGGCGGAAGCATAAAACAAGATCCGAGTACGGACAAGAAGCAAATCGGCATAAGATGCCCCATAAATAAACACATCCCGCCCACAGATCTCATGGATCCCTGTTCCCGGAATCTCTACACCGAGTGATCGTTGCCAACATCGTCCGTCTCCTCCACCCAGTATCCATCTTGCGAGTATACCTGTTCATCTGAATCAAACAATTAATCGTGTGAGACCCTAGGGGTACTCAGCAAGTCTTTATGCCTCTAAAGGGGACACAACCTGGGGTGACGCAATTGCAGCAAAAGATAATCCCTAACAATTCTATAGATACTCGCTAACCATCCTCCTAACCAAAGATAGATGGATGTCCGTGAATTAATAATAACAGTTATAACAGTAATATTAACAGATCCATCCTCCTCCTCGCTTACCAACGAGGAAGCGGACGAACAGCCCCCATCTGTTGGCAGTTTTATTATCCATTCCATGAGTGTTGCACTATTTACTAGTCAGGTACTTAGTCAAATTAAAAGCGATACTTTAGTTATACTTGTCTATGATCGAGAAACTGTGCTCCAAGTCGTCCATAACCGCGACACGGCTTTGAAGCTTTACTGCTAGGTGCACAAATAGCAACACATACTCAATCAACCTTAGAAAAACCAAATCAAAACCCAACGAGGCATTCACGACAAAGCGATCACAGGATTCAGAAATGTTTCAGGGGGCCACCACACTAAGCTACCCAATAAAAGTTGGCGGCTCGAACGGACCTGGGTTTGTGTGGACGGTGGTAAATGATTTGGGAACCCAAAATGTGACCGGGCTTGTCGATACAAATAAAAACGTGTCACGGTCCTAAATAGTACAGGTGCTCCATGCACAATCTTAAATAAAGCAGTAAAGCATGGCATAAGTACAGGATAGTAATAAAGCCCCAAACTACTTTGTGGCCCCAAGAAATAAGAATGAATCAAGCTCTGGCTCAGGGGGTCCATAAGGCCTCCCGGATGTGGATAGTGCGAATAGTCAAGGAACAGGAATCAAGTACTCGGGGTCCTACGGGACACAAGTGAGCATGAAGAACCAAATAGCAGATATTGCTCACCGGTGCCACTTTCATTAGTTATCCCATTACTACTCAGGTTAAGTTGTTTAGGTACCTCGTTATCCATCAGACACTCACATACCCTACACATGCTGTTCTACGACCCGCATGGCTTAAACAACTCCTGTAGTAATGGCTCATGGGATGGAGGAACAAGCTTCGGTGGGCTTTAAAAGTAAAGGCTATGCAGTACTTGGGATTCAGTTTAATGCAATCGCGACTCAATGATGCAAGAATAAGAGAGATGCAATAGGTACTATATGTATGCAAGCATGTGGTAGTGCTTGCCTGGCAGCTCAGTTGAAGCGAGGGACGGATCTGGGTAGTGCTCCTGGGATTCCTGATATATCCCCTGCTCAGCGTCTATTCGAAGAAGAACCAAACAAACAAGGGCCAACATAAATAGAGTGCACAAGCATATGAATTAAAATGCGACAAGTAAACAATCATGCCATGATGAATGATGCACAATTTGCATGGCAATAATGTAGCATGGCATGGGTGAGGTGTGGGGTACAAGATTAAAGCATTCCATTAAGTTTTTAGCCCGGTTTGCTCTCATATAAGTTGATGTAGCCTTTATATTTATATGATTCATGCTGCAATTCAGAACATGGAATGCATAGATAGAACAGGCTCGTCACGCTGATCGATTTAGACATATTATTTGTCAAATTTGGAGTTATAAAACTAAAGTTATTAATTAATTAAGGAAAAGGGCATTTTATTGTAATTTTAATCATCTCGAAATTTGAAGTGTTCAAATAATATTTTGAATGGCATATTTGAATTCCTCACATTTTTCTGATTCAAAAACATATATTATAAGTATTATTTGGAATTAGAATACAAAAGATATTTAAAACATAATTAAATTTGGATTTAAACAAATTCTGGAAAAGATTATTTAAAAACAGAAAAGCAGGAAAACATTTTACACTCAGACAGACCCAGCCCCAGTCACTGACGGGTGGGCCAACGGCTGACTGGGACACTCACGCACAGGAATTGGTTTTCTCACCACGGCGCTACCTAGCCACTGAGGGTGACAGTGGGTCCGGGGTGATGATGGGGCCACACCTGCAGCCATGACCATCCCAGCAGACGGGGAGCCTTGAGTTGAGGGTTCAGAACTGCGGGGGGGGGTTCTGCAAAAGGAGCTGGAAGACTGACAGGTAGGGCTTGGCGTACCACGGGTTGAGCAGCAAAAGGTTTGGGGGGTTTTGTGCAAAGTGCCATCGACCCACTATTGATCTTCTCTGCATCTACTGGCGACAGATCGGTGCCCGACCGCGTCAGAGCGCAGCGCGGGGGTTCGACCTCGCGACGCGAGGCGTGCATGCTGCGGACCGGAACCAGTGCGGAAGGCTAGCGGATGGTGGTAGGAGGGCGGACGGGGCCTAGGTAAGGTTCTCCGCGACGCAGAAGTGGCCGGCCGGCCGCCAGCAGCCTTGATGTGTTCGACGAAACAAACGGCAGCACTAGGCGGCGACAGCGAGCGAGAGGGTGTCAGCTAGGAAGAGGGGCTCACCGAGGAGTGGTCGGTGACGACGGATCGGTGCGGGCGACGACGGGGCGGCGAGGAAGCAGAGGCCGGGGTTCTAGGGTTTCTCGTCGGCGTCGCGGTACTGCGGCAGAAGCAGGGCTCCTCCTCCTTGCTGGCGCGTCCAGGGTGAAGTAGGGGTCCCTTCTCGGCCTCCTCGACCTCTTCTACGTCACCCACGCCGGCTGGACCAAGGAAGCGACGGAGGTGCTCGCGGTGACCGATGGGAGAGCGGCGACGTCGTTGGAGAGGGAGGAGAGGAGGGGCAGGGCTCCGGGGTAGATCTGGCGAGCCAGGAGACGTGTGGGAGTAGGGAAAAGCGAAGGGGAAGGAAGGGCGTGTGGGCACGGCAGAGAAAAGTGGCCTCGGCCCTTTCCTCCTTCTCGCCTCACGTGGTCGAGCTGGGGCTCGACCTGGCAGATAGGGCAGGGCAGATAGGGTGTGGAGGCTGCCAGGTGGGGACGGCGTGAGGAGCAGCTGGGTGGGGCTGGCACAGCGGTGGAGAGAAAAGAGAGAGGGGAGGGGCTCGGGTGCACTTGGGCTAGGGTTAGAAAAGGAAGTGGCTCGGTGAGGGTTTAGGAGAAGGGGTGGGGTGAGGTAGATGGCTACTAGGTGGGCCTGCTAGCAGGGGGAGGGAACACCTCGGCCAAGAAGAGAGGAGGGTGAGGTGAGGTAGGTTTAGGTTTTAGCTTAGAACTAGGTTTTTGGAGAAAGGATTAGAGAGAGAGGGTAGGGGTAGGTTTTGGGTGAGGGGTGTGGTATGATCTAACAAGATCATGCAAGGACTAAAAGAGATGGCAAGGAAAAAAAATTAGGGTGTAGGGTTTGAGTAGGAGAGAAGCTAGATTTTAAAGGTCACCTGAAAAGAGAGAGAGAGAGACAAAGATATGGTGAATAGAGGAAAAGAGACATGATAGATTAGGTGAAGGGTATTTCCCTTGATCTCATAAGATCTTGCATGGAACATAACCAAAGGAGGTGATGATGTTGAGACACATGGTAAGGAAGGACAACAAGGTGGTGATGGTTGCATGGCCCATGCAAAATAATTAATGCCATGTTTTATTTTGTAAAAACAATAATAATAATATGGCATTATTCTTATGCATTCCAAAGAAGTGGAATAAAATCCAAGCAAAAGAATTTATAGATTTAGATCCACCCCACCCACAAGAGCTAGAATAAAATCAAAAGAAAAAGAGAAACAAGCTCATGGATAATGGGATGGTGGAATTATAAGGTGGTGACAAAGAGAGGTGGTGGAATTGGAATAAAAGATATGCCCCCAACTCAACTTGGGCATTTAAACAATATATCAATAACCAAATACAATATCAAGAGGCAAATACAATTAATAATGCATATGAGAGGAGAACCAAAAGAAAAAGGGTTTTATATGATGCTCAAATGCAAGTTGGCATGATGACATGAGCATGATATAATTATGGTGCAACAATTGTATGTAGGAAGTAGCCATATATATAGACTAGGCTAGTAGCATTGCAATTGTTAGACAATTGGGATGCTACAACTCTCCCCCACTAAATAAGAATCTCGCCCCGAGATTCCTAGAAAAAAGAAAACAACACAAGGAGAGGCGGGTGTTCGGAACGAAGGTGACCCTCACGTTCCCAAGTTGATGAACAACGGAATGGTGCGACCACTACACCTTGCAAAACTTGCTAGACTTGTTGCGAGTCTTGTGTTTTGCTTGAGAAACAACGGTTAGAAGAGTTGAAGGATTGTCGTGAGACCAAAAGGATAGGATGAACATAGCTCCAGTTTTCTCAAGAAACATGATAAGAGAATAGAACCACTTGTGAAAGAAAGGACAAGATGATGTATCATGGGTAAAGAAAGACACGCCGTTAAGATTAAAGCTTTACCGATACTAGAGAGGATGAATCTTTGTCTCACCGGAAGAAAAGGGATAGGTTGGAGAGGTTTTGAACCACTATGACGATAGCATCGTATCTTCTCTCGAATTTGAGAAATGAAGTTCGGAAACAATCTTGCCTTCAACCAATAGAGTCCCTTGATATCCACAGAAAGATTTAGTTAGACATCGTCGGATTAGATTCTTCTTGCGCCGGTAAGAACCACAGGATCACGCAATTGAGGTGCGCGGATATAACTTCCAGAGACGGATGTGAAACTAGATCATGGTGGAATCCCGCGAAGCAAAGAATATGGAGGATCTGGAGTTTATTGTAGAGATACTTATTCCTTTCTTTAGCCCTGAGGCTAACGCAATAGATTTGCGGCTGATGGCATCAACCCTAATTGGCTTTACCACAGAAACAGAATTGATGAAACAAAGAGGGAGATAGTTTCCTTTCATCTTGTTTGTGGATGTCGAGCATCGGTAGAATGACGAGGACAGAAAAGAGTTTGCGTATGTTTCCGCCAGATAATTGAAGATTTTGCTCCATCTAGAATAGACAGACCACCAACAAAATATTATTGATTACTTTCTTCGAGAGAGCACTCCGGAAAAACAAGGACGGAAGTAAAAGTATCGAGGGATAAAGGCCACTTCTAACTTCCGTGGAATGAGTGAAATCACGTTAATTCACCAATTCGATGTACAAGAGCGAATGATAAGAGTAGTGGTATGGTAGCTACTCCATCCCGCACTCAAAGCATTACTCCGCACATGAATAGGAAAACTAAGCAACCCAACTATCGAAACAGACTGAAGGTATTGACAATAACGCATGGAACTTCGTTAGAAAACAAGGATAGATGCAAACGATTCGCCGGGTTCCCAGATAGATAAAGATGATGAAGTTGTTGTCATGTCGGAAGTACCAAGCCACCGGAAAGATATGAAGGAAGATTACAGAGAACAACTGCAAGATTCAACAGCTACAGAAAAGATAGCACCAACTTGAACAGAAGGAATACTAGATCTGGAAGGTCTTCATGGCCTCCGGTGGATTGAGCATAGACGATAGAGCGAGAGGGTTTCAAGAGATTACTTAACGAGATAGAGGTGAAAAGGACTCCATGTTCTTCTTGAAATGATTGAGAGAGGTTTAGCGGTCTTGAGGAAAATCTTTAGCGGAACGACGATGATAACTTGCCAACAAGGAATAACTCCAGATTGGTTGAAGATGAAGGATGGAATTAACAATGGACTTGCTGATTCCAGAATTGAAGTAATGTATTTAGAAGAAGGACATGGTCGAGATAGGTGACTTCAAGAAGCCAGAATTTCCACTTTGGGAACTTTGCACACGGCAGTGTTCGCGAAGCTTGAGAGAAAGAGACACAAATGACCTTTCATGTTCTTCCATTGACAAAGAATAGGCAAGCATATCATCAAGATATACCACCACAGATTACCAAGATATTCCAAGAATATCAAGTTCAAGAGGCGGGAGAAACGAACAAATGCTCGAAACACTTTCTGAGCTCAACGCTCTTTGAAAGATCAATATTAAGAGCACGGGTTCGTGTTGAAGAAGATGCACTAGCAGAATAGATTATCTGGTCCTTCGGAAGAAAAAGAGATGTCACCTGGTTCACATTGTCGATTGGATCGCTGGTTACAAAGATAAAGAGATCTTGGATAAAGAACAGATGATAGCTCATACCTCAAGCAAAGCTAACAGAGACGAAAAGATGCAATTCCCTCGTATCAAAGAGAATTTTGCAGATATGGAGTTCAAAAAGATGTGCCGCATGATGAACAGATGATAGACCACCATAGGGCCTTTAAGAAAAACTCCGGATTGGCAAAGATACTTGAATATGCATGGATATGATCACGGTGTAACTCAAAATCACAGGAGATAACCGCCACCATTTGGAGGATAGTGTTGATAGCATTTTCCATATTCCACTCATGATAAGTGTCATATAGCTATGCCAAGAACTAAATTACAATCACCAACATCGGATCGACACATGTTATGTAATTAGCCCAAGAGAATTGGAGATGAAATAAAACTCCGGGATTAAGCGCCGGTGACAAAAGAATGAGTTAGCATGGACATGCTGATAAAAGGAAGATAGATAATGTTTCACACACGACTGAAGAGGAGTGTGGAAACATAGATGTATCAAAGAAAATTTTTCTGCATTTTTCGGCATTAAAATACCAATAGATGCGCAAAACCACTTATCAGATAGAGATTAGTAACTCCCCATTCTGTGAAAGCATGCTGGAAGGAAGAACACCCTTAACAAGATGGCACCGGTTAACAAGGAGTCGGATAGATCGCTTCGGTTTACAAAAGCCTGTCAGTATGGAATGTACCAACAGTTGATAACCAAAAGGCAGATAGTGATAACATGTTGGATGCAACAGATAGACAAGGAGTTCACACACACACATAACCTATGGTACTACGGAACCCAGAACACGTGACTCCTAGTTTGAATTTTTAGAAGAGGATTGAAAACGTTACACTTCCTTACCAGAAAAGGGTGGGTGGGTGGGTAAGAAGAAAAATGGAAGCAGTCCTACTCTCACGTTGTTGTTTTTCCCTAGTATACATAACTACCAAAAATATTTGCTAAACTGACAACGACCATTTGGCTGAGACCCTGAAGGGCGGGATGGCTCTGATACCAATTGTAACTACCTCGGTGAATTACGCTCTTAGTTACAAGCCTGGATGAGCGGAAATGGTTAAAATAGTACGGTGGGGACAAATGCCACTCAGAGGTAGATCTTTCGGCCATCCTAACCATTTCCAAACATCGGGACAAGAACGAGCGGCGTAATCGGCAGGCGAAGGGATCAACTACATACACAAATATGTATGCAAGCCACATACAACAGTCCTCGGAGCCATTCCATCTAAAAGAAATAGAAATATTGCAACGCCATACGGCAAGATCCAAATATCCTAGATAGATATAATAGTTTAGGATATCTTCTCATACATCAAACATCAGAGTATCAGGCGGAAGCGGAAAACAAGATCCGAGTACGGACAAGAAGCAAATCGGCATAAGATGCCCCATAAATAAACACATCTCGCCCACAGATCTCATGGATCCCTGCTCCCGGAATCTCTACACCGAGTGATCGTTGCCAAGATCGTCCTTCTCCACCCAGTATCCATCTTGCGAGTATACCTGTTCATCTGAATCAAACAATTAATCGTGTGAGACCCTAGGGGTACTCAGCAAGTCTTTATGCCTCTAAAGGGGACACAACCTGGGGTGACGCAATTGTAGCAAAAGATAATCCCTAACAATTCTATAGATACTTGCTAACCATCCGCCTAACCAAAGATAGACGGATGTCCGTGAATTAATAACAACAGTTATAACAGTAATATTAACAGATCCATCCTCCTCCTCGCTTACCAACGAGGAAGCGGACGAACAACCCCCATTCGTTGGCAGTTTTATTATCCATTCCATGAGTGTTGCACTATTTACTAGTCAGGTACTTAGTCAAATTAAAAGCGGTACTTTAGTTATACTTGTCTATGATCGAGAAACTATGCTCCAAGACGTCCATAAGCGCGGACACGGCTTTCAGAAAGATTTACCCTGCAGGGGTGCACAAATAGCAACACACACTCGATCAACCTCGGAAAAACCAAATCAAAACCCAACGAGGCATTCACGACAAAGCGATCACGAGTTCAGAAATGTTTGAGGCCACCCCACTAAGCTACCATAACAAAGTTGGCGGCTCGAAGCGGACCAGGTTTGTGTGGGCGATGATGAACGGGGAACCTGAAAATGTGGTGGGCTTGTCGTCTACAACGTGTCACGGTCCTAAACAATCAGTGCTCCACGCACAATCTTAAATAAAGCAGTAAAGCATGGCATAAGTACAGGATAGTAATAAAGCCCCAAACTACTTTGTGGCCCCAAGAAATAAGAATGAATCAAGCTCTAGTTCAGGAGGGTCCATAAGGCCTCCCGGATGTGGATAGTGCAAATAGTCAAGGAACAAGAATCAAGTACTCGGGGTCCTACGGGACACAAGTGAGCATGAAGAACCAAATAGCAGATATTGCTCACTGGTGCCACTTTCATTAGTTATCCCATTACTACTTAGGTTAAGTTGTTTAGGTACCTCGTTATCCATCAGACACTCACATACCCTACACATGCTGTTCTACGACCCGCATGGCTCAAACAACTCCTGTAGTAATGGTTCATGGGATGGAGGAACAAGCTTCGGTGGGGTTTAAAAGTAAAGGCTATGCAGTACTTGGGATTCAGTTTAATGCAATCGCGACTCAATGATGCAAGAATAAGAGAGAGGCAATAGGTACTATATGTATGCAAGCATGTGGTAGTGCTTGCCTGGAAGCTCAGTTGAAGCGAGGGACGGATCTGGGTAGTGCTCCTTGGATTCCTGATATATCCCCTTCTCAGCGTCTATTCGAAGAAGAACCAAACAAACAAGGGCCAACATAAATAGAGTGCACAAGCATATGAATTAAAATGCGACAAGCAAACAATCATGCCATGATGAATGATGCACAATTTGCATGGCAATAATGTAGCATGGCATGGGTGAGGTGTGGGGTACAAGATTAAAACATTCCATTAAGTTTTTAGCCCGGTTTGCTCTCATATAAGTTGTTGTAGCCTTTATATTTATATGATGCATGCTGCAATTCAGAACATGGAATGCATAGATAGAACGGGCTCGTCGCGCTGATCGATTTAGACATATTATTTGTCAAATTTGGAGTTATAAAACTAAAGTTATTAATTAATTAAGGAAAAGGGCATTTTATTGTAATTTTAATCATCTCGAAATTTGAAGTGTTCAAATAATATTTTGAATGGCATATTTGAATTCCTCACATTTTTCTGATTCAAAAACATATATTATAAGTATTATTTGGAATTAGAATACAAAAGATATTTAAAACATAATTAAATTTGGATTTAAACAAATTCTAGAAAAGTTTATTTAAAAACAGAAAAGCAGGAAAACATTTTACACTCAGACAGACCCAGCCCCAGTCACTGACGGGTGGGCCAATGGCTGACTGGGACACTCGCGCACAGGAATTGGTTTTCTCACCGCGGCGCTACCTAGCCACTGAGGGTGACAGGTGGGTCCGGGGTGATGATGGGGCCACACGTGCTCATGAACCCAGTTGCAGCGTGGCGTGAGACAGGAGGCCGGGTTGAGGTTCAGAACTGTGGGGTTTTCGCAAAGGAGCTGGAAGACTGACATGTGGGGCTTGGCGTACCGCGGGTTGAGCAGCAAAAGGTTTGGGGGGTTTGTGCAAAGTGCCATCGACCCACTATTGATCTTCTCTGCATCTACTGGCGACAGATCGGTGCCCGACCGCGTCAGGCTGTGTGAGGAGGTTCGACCCGACGCGAGGTGTGTGGCTAGCGATGGAACCAGTGCGGAAGGCTAGCGGATGGTGGTAGGAGGGCGGACCGGGCCTAGGTAAGGTTCTGCGAAGCGAAGCGGCGGATAGCGATGGCGGCCTTGATGTGTTCGACGAAACGAATGGTGGCACTAGGCGGCGACAGCGAGCGAGAGGGTGTCAGCTAGGAAGAGGGGCTCACCGAGGAGTGGTCGGTGACGACGGATCGGTGCAGGCGACGACAGGACGGCGAGGAAGCAGAGGCCGGGGTTCTAGGGTTTCTCATCGGCGTCGTGGTACTGCGGCAGAAGCGGGGCTCCTCCTCCTCGCTGGCGCGTCCAGGGTGAAGTAGGGGTCCCTTCTCGGCCTCCTCGACCACTTCTACGTCACCCACGCCGGCTGGACCGAGGAAGCGACGGAGGTGCTCGCGGTGACTGATGGGAGAGCGGCGACATCGTTGGAGAGGGAGGAGAGGAGGGGCAGGGCTCCGGGGTAGATCTGGCGAGCCACGAGACGTGTGGGAGTAGGTAAAAGCGAAGGGGGAGGAAGGGCGTGTGGGAACGGCAGAGAAAAGTGGCCTCGGCCCTTTCCTCCTTCTCACTGATCACGTGGTCGAGCTGGGGCTCGACACAGCAGCAGAGCCGAGCGGATAGGGTGTGGAGGCTGCCAGTGGGGACGGCGTGAGGAGGCAGGTGGGGCTGTACAGTGGAGAGAGAAAAGAGAGAGGGGAGGGGCTCGGGTGCACTTGGGCTAGGGTTAGAAAAGGAAGTGGCTCGGTGAGGGTTTAGGAGAAGGGGTGGGGTGAGGTAGATGGCTACTAGGTGGGCCTGCTGGCAGGGGGAGGGAACACCTCGGCCAAGAAGAGAGGAGGGTGAGGTGAGGTAGTTTTAGGGTTTAGCTTAGAACTAGGTTTTTGGAGAAAGGATTAGAGAGAGAGGGTAGGGGTAGGTTTTGGGTGAGGGGTGTGGTATGATCTAACAAGATCATGCAAGGACTAAAAGAGATGGCAAGGAAAAAAAATTAGGGTGTAGGGTTTGAGTAGGAGAGAAGCTAGATTTTAAAGGTCACCTGAAAAGAGAGAGAGACAAAGATATGGTGAATAGAGGAAAAGAGACATGATAGATTAGGTGAAGGGTATTACCCTTGATCTCATAAGATCTTGCATGGAACATAACCAAAGGAGGTGATGATGTTGAGACACATGGTAAGGAAGGACAACAAGGTGGTGATGGTTGCATGGCCCATGCAAAATAATTAATGCCATGTTTTATTTTGTAAAAACAATAATAATAATAATATGGCATTATTCTTATGCATTCCAAAGAAGTGGAATAAAAGCCAAGCAAAAGAATTTATAGATTTAGATCCACCCCACCCACAAGAGCTAGAATAAAATCAAAAGAAAAAGAGAAACAAGCTCATGGATAATGGGATCTTGGAATTATAAGGTGGTGACAAAGAGAGGTGGTGGAATTGGAATAAAAGATATGCCCCCAACTCAACTTGGGAATTTAAAAAATATATCAATAACCAAATACAATATCAAGAGGCAAATACAATTAATAATGCATATGAGAGGAGAACCAAAAGAAAAAGGGTTTTATATGATGCTCAAATGCAAGGTGGCATGATGACATGAGCATGATATAATTATGGTGCAACAATTGTATGTAGGAAGTAGCCATATATATAGACTAGGCTAGTAGCATTGCAATTGTTAGACAATTGGGATGCTACAAGATCCATAATGGCTCCCACATACTCAACGATGACTTCGTGATCGATAGAACCATTAACATACGAAACCAATTCCCTTTGTCACGCGATACTCTACTTATCCGAGGTTTGATCATCGGTATCTCCATACCTAGTTCTACCTCGTTACTGATAAGTACTCTTTACTCGTTCCATGTTATGTCATCCCTTGTGACCTAGTCACATGCTTGCAAGCTAACTAGATGACATTCCACCGAGAGGGCCCAGAGCATATCTATCCGTCATATGGATGGACAAATCCCAATCTTGGTCCATGCGCTTCAACACATACTTTCAGAATACCCAATGACACCTTTATAGCCACCCAGTTACGAAGCGGTGTTTGATGTCATCAAAGCACCCATCCGGTGATGGTGATTAACATAACCTCATGGTCGAAGGATTAGGTCACTATGCATTTGAAAGCTTGTAACAATACAAACTAAAGACTTGATCTTATGCTACACTTACTATGGGTGTGTGTCCATCACATCATTCTCCTAATGATATGACCTTGTTATTAATGACATCCAATGTCCATGATCAGGAAACCATGATCATCTATTAATCAACAAGCTAGTTCAACAAGAGGCTTACTAGGGACTCTTTTATGTTTAACACACAAGTATTAGTGTTTCCTAATAATACAATTATAGCATGGGATGTAAACATTCATCATAAACACAAAGATATAATAATAACCACTTTTATTATTGCCTCTTGGGCATATCTCCAAAAGTCTCCCACTTGCACTAGAGTCAATAATCTAGATTACATGGTAATATACCTAACACCCATGGCATTCTGGTGTTGGTCATACTTTGCTCTAGGGAGTGGTTTAGTCAACGGATCTGCCACATTCAGATCAGTGTGTACTTTGCAAATCTTTATGTCACCATCTTGGACATACTCGTGAATAGCATGGAAACGTAGCTTGATGTGCTTCAGCTTGCTATGTGACCTTGGCTCCTGTGCATTAGCTATGGCACCTGTGTTGTCACAGTAGATGGCCATCGGGTCCAACGCACTAGGAACCACGCCAAGTGCAGTAATGAACTCCTTCATCCATATGGCTTCTTGTGTAGCCTCCGAAGCAGCTATGTATTCTGATTCAGTTGAAGATTTCGCCACAACGCTTTGCTTGGCACTCCTCCAGCTCACTGCAGCACCATTCAAAATAAATATGTATCCAGACTGTGACTTCGAGTCATCTGGATCGGTATTCCAACTAGCATTAGTGTAACTGTTTACAACAAGCTGTTCATCACCTCCATAAGAAAGAACCATATCCTTAGTCCTATCCAGGTACTTCAGGATATTCTTGACCGCTGTCCAGTGCTCCATTCCAGGATCACTTTGATATCTGCTAGTCAAACTAACAGCATGTGCTATATCCGGTCTTGTACACAGCATGGCATACATGATAGAACCTATGGCCGAGGCATAGGGAATATTATTCATTTTCTCTATCTTCGCCAGCTGGACTTTGAGTCTTACTCAAGGTCTTACCTGACAACATGGGCACGAACCCTTTCTTGCTCTCTTCCATTCTAAACTTCTTTAGAACTTTTTCCAAGTATGTACTTTGTGAAAGCGCTATTAGGCGTCTTGATCTATCTCTATGAATCTTGATGCCTAGAATATATGCCGCTTCGCCAAGATCCTTCATTGAAAAACTATTATTCAAATAGGCTTTGACACTATTAAGAAGTTCTATATCATTCCCAATCAACAATATGTCATCTACATATAGTACTAGGAATGCTATAGAGCTCCCACTCACTTTCTTGTAAATACAAGCTTCTCCATAAGTTTGTATAAATCCAAAGTTTTTAATTACTTTATCAAAATGTTGATTCCAACTCTGGGATGCTTGCTTCGGTCCATAAATGGAGCGCTGAAGTTTACATACCTTGTCAGCATCTTTAGGATCGACAAAAACCTTGGGTTGTACCATATACAACTCTTCCTCAATGTCACCATTAAGGAACACCGTTTTGACATCCATCTGCCAAATCTCATAATCGAAATATGCAGCAATTGCTAACAAAATCCTCACAGACTTTAGCTTCGCTACTGGTGAGAATGTCTCATCGTAGTCAACTCTTTGAATTTGTCGAAACCCTTTCGCGACAAGTCGAGCTTTATAGACGGTAACATTACCATCAACATCTGTTTTTCTCTTGAAAATCCATTTGTTCTCGACAGCCTTACGGCCATCCGGTAAGTCCACCAAAGTCCACCCTTGGTTTTTGTACATGGATCCCATTTCGGATTTCATGGCTTCTAGCCATTTGTCGGAATCTAGGCTCACCATAGCTTCTTCATACGTCGCAGGGTCATCAGTGTTGTCCACCAACATGACGTTCAAGGCAGGGTCATACCAATTAGGAGTGGTACGAACCCTCGTTGACCTACGAGGTTCAGCAGCAACTTCGTTCGAAGTTTCATGATCACCATCATTAGCTTCCTCTCCAATTAGTGTAGGCGGCACAAAAACATCTTTTGGTGCTGCGCTACTCTTAACTCCGAGAGAAGGTTTAATAACCTCGTCGAGTTCTACTTTCTTTCCAGTCACTTCCTTCGAGAGAAACTCCTTCTCAAGAAAGGATCCATTCTTGGCAACGAAAACTTTGCCTTCGGATCTATGATAGAAGGTATACCCAATTGTTTCTTTAGGGTATCCTATGAAGACGCATTTCTCCGCTTTGCGTTCAAGCTTATCAGGTTGTAACTTCTTTACATATGCTTCGCAACCCCAAACTTTAAGGAACGACAACTTAGGTTTCTTTCCAAACCACAATTCGTATGGTGTCGTTTCAACGGATTTAGATGGTGCCCTATTTAAAGTGAATGCGGCTGTCTCTAATGCATAGCCCCAAAACGATAGCGGTAAATCTGTAAGAGACATCATAGACTGAACCATATCTAAGAGAGTTCGATTATGACGTTCGGACACACCATTACGCTGTGGTGTTCCTGGCGGTGTCAATTGCGAAAGTATTCCACATTTCTTTAAATGCATGCCAAACTCATAACTTAGATATTCACCTCCGCGGTCAGAACGCAGGAACTTAATCTTCTTGTTACAATGATTTTCCACTTCACTTTGAAATTCCTTAAACTTCTCGAAAGTTTCGGACTTATGTTTCATAAAGTAGACATACCCATATCTACTTAAGTCATCCGTGAAAGCGAGAACATAACAATATCCACCACGCGACGCTACACTCATTGGACCGCACACATCGGTATGTATTATTTCTAATAAGTCTATAGCTCGCTCCATTATACCAGAGAATGGAGTCTTAGTCATTTTTCCCATTAGACATGCTTCGCATCTTTCAAGTGATTCAAAATCAAGTGATTCAAGAAGTCCATCAGAATGGAGTTTCTTCATACGCTTCACTCCAATGTGACCAAGACGACAGTGCCACATGTATGTAGAATTATCATTCAATTTTGTTCGTTTAGCATCTATGTTGTGAACATGTGTATCACTACTATCGAGATTTAGTAAGAATAAACCATTCATCTCAGGTGCATTACCATAAAAGATATTACTCATATAAATCGAACAACCTTTATTCTCGAACTTAAAAGAGTAACCGTCTCGCAGTAAACAAGATCCAGATATAATGTTCATGCTTAACACAGGCACCAAATAACAATTATTCAAATTTAAAACTAATCCCAAAGGTAGATGTAGAGGGAGCGTGCCGACGGCGATCACATCAACCATGGAGTCATTTCCAACGCGCATCGTCACCTCGTCTCTCGCCAGTCTTCGCTTATTCCGCAGCTCCTGTTTCGAGTTACAAATATGAGCAACCGAACCAGTATCAAATACCCAGGCACTACTACGATTACTAGTAAGATACACATCAATAACATGTATATCGAATATACCTTTCTTCTTGATGTTGCCGTTCTTCAGATCTGCCAGGTACTTGGGGCGATTCGCCCAAAGGACCAGCACCCTTGCAGTAGAAGCATTCAGTTTCAGGCTTAGGACCAGCCTTGGGCTTCTTAGCAGGTGCGGCAGATTTCTTGTCGTCCTTCTTGAAGTTGCCCTTGTTCTTAGGCTTGCCTTGTTTCTTGAAATTGGTGGTCTTATTGACCATCAACACTTGGTGCTCCTTCTTGATCTCCACTTCAGCAGTTTTCAGCATGGACGATAGTTCAGGTAATGTCTTGTTCATGTAGTGCATATTGTAGTTCATCACAAAGTTCTTATAACTTGGTGGCAGTGATTGGAGGACACGATGAATCCCTAACTCATTAGGAATCGTTATCCCCAACTCTTGGAGCTTGTTTGAGTGCCCAGACATGGTGAGCACATGCTCGCTAACGGAGCTTCCCTCTTCCATCTTATAGTTAAAGAACTTTTCGGAGGCCTCATAGCTCTCCACGGCCGCGTGAGTCTCAAAAATGAGCTTGAGCTCCTTAATGATCTCGAACGGGTCGTGGTGCTCAAAGCGCTTCTGAAGCTCCATTTCTAAACCGTGATAGGATGGCTGAATCGTGGAGTAATGATTTTTCCGAGTGGCGTAAACATTCTTTACGTCATCGGTGGTATCTTCGTAGGTGGGTCACCTAGGTGCTTGAGCACATAGGTCAACTGACCAGCCCTGAGGACAATCTTCAGTCCACGGAGCCAGTCCGTGAAGTTGCTTCCATTGTTCTTAAGCTTTTCTTTCTCTAGGAACGCATTGAAATTGATGGAGAGGTTCGCCATAATCTACAACAAATTTGCAAGTAGTTTAGACTAAGTTTATGATGAATTGAGTTCAATCTAAATTCTTTAAATTAACTAGGTGAACTCCCACTCAAAACAACATCCCTCACATTGTCTTAGTGATTACACGAACCAAGTCCACTACACCAAGTACGATCTTCACGAGAGAAGATGTAGTTTCATCAGCGAACAATCTTCATGTTCATCATATCATTTATATGATTCATGCTCTACCTTTCGGTATTCCGTGTTCCAAGACTATGTATGTACATGCTAGGCTCGTCAAGATTAACCTTAGTTTCTGCATGTGCAAATCTGGCTTGCACCCGTTGTATGCACACGTAGAATCTATCACATCCGATCATCACGAGATGCTTCAAACTTTAATCTTAGCAACGGTGCCAACTAAGGACAAACACTTTATTACTTGATATTTAGTGAGAGGGATCATCTTATAATGCTACCGTCGCGATCTAAGCAATACAAGATGCATAAAGGATTAACATCACATGCAATTCATAATTAGTGTGATATGATATGACCCTTTCTTCTTATGCCTTTGATCTCCATCTCCAAAGAACGGACATGATCTCCATCATCACCAGCATTGCGTCAAGGTCAGTGACGCCGCTTCATGGTTGTCCATCATCACTAGCAACTATTACAACTACTTGGAATAAAGCTATTACAAGATGAATAGACACGCATGTCTTAACAGAATTAAAGACAACCATTAGTTCGCCGTTGCCATATTACAACAAGGATCATTGCATACATTAAATATAATCACAAGCACATGATGGCCATATCACATCACAAAACCCCTGCAAAAACAAGTTAGACGCCTCTAATTTTCTTTGCATGTTTTACGTGGTTTGGGGCTTTCGAATAAGAACAGATCTTACCTACGAAACTGAACCACAACGTTGATACAAGTGTTATCAAGTGCAAAGTGTAAATTGGATCTATACTATGGTGAGAGAGACAGACACCCGCAAAGCCACTTGTGCAAAGCAAGTTACACGTCAAGCGTGGAGCAAGTCTCATGTGCGATGACATGTAAGGTTAGCCCGAGCCACTTCATCCCACCATACCGCAAGATGCAAAGTACACAAAGCAAAAGACGGCACGAGCACCAACACCCACAAAACCATTGTGTTCTACTCATGCAACAGATCTACGCATAAACCTGGCTCTGATACCACTGATGGGTTCGTAGCATGGAAAACAAAAAATTTCTACCGCAAGAACGAACAAAACCCAGATCTAATCTAGATAAAATCCAAGATCTAATCTATTAGACATGTGCAACGAGATAGATCTGTACTAACCCTTGTATATCCGAAAGCCTTGTGCGAGATCGTATCTCGTGGTTGATGTAGACGATCACTTGCCGATCTCAAGATCGAGTAGACGATCCTTCCGGCGCCGCGTTCCGGCGCTTCCATGATCGGTCACTGCGTGTGAGTCGATGCAGACCTTCCTCTCCCTGTTCCAGCGAGCAATGAGGTAGTAGATCTCCACGGAATCCAAAGACGACGGCGTGGTGGTGGTGGTGGAGTAGAGAATTCTGCAGGGCTTTGCCTAAGCCTGAGCAGAAGGAAGGAGGAGGAGAGAGGCGGCTAGGGCAAGAGTGGAGGGGCAAGGGGGGGTGGCGCCTCCACCCCTCTATATATAGAGGGAGGGGTGCGGCCTAGGGTTCCCACCCCTAGGCCCACCTCCTAGGGGCGCAAGACAGGGGTCTTGGGGGAGTTTCCTTCCCCCAAGTTTCCTTTTTCTTGGTTTTCAAGTAAACCCATAGAAATTTCTAGAACCTTCGGAACATTCCAAACCTTCTAGAACCCCATATAAACACTCCGGACATTTCAACCTAGAAAATGATCTCCATTATATGAATCTTATTCTCCTGACAATTCGGATCTCCTCGTGATGTCTCAGATCCAATCCGAGACTCAACAACATTCGATCTCCAACGCACATTCCATATCTACCTAAAACGATCGAGACCTTAAGTGTGTCACCCTACGGTTCGTGAATATGCGTACATGATGGAGACACCTCTCCGATCAATAACCATCAGGGATCTGAGATCCATAACAGCTCCCACATACTCAACGATGACTTCGTGATCGATAGAACCATTAACATACGAAACCAATTCCCTTTGTCACGCGATACTCTACTTATCCGAGGTTTGATCGTCGGTATCTCCATACCTAGTTCTACCTCGTTACTGATAAGTACTCTTTACTCGTTCCATGTTATGTCATCCCTTGTGACCTAGTCACATGCTTGCAAGCTAACTAGATGACATTCCACCGAGAGGGCCCAGAGCACATCTATCCGTCATATGGATGGACAAATCCCAATCTTGGTCCATGTGCTTCAACACATACTTTTAGAATACCCAATGACACCTTTATAACCACCCAGTTACGAAGTGGTGTTTGATGTCATCAAAGCACCCATCCGGTGATGGTGATTAACATAACCTCATGGTCGAAGGATTAGGTTACTATGCATTTGAAAGCTTGTAACAATATGAACTAAAGACTTGATCTTATGCTACACTTACTATGGGTGTGTGTCCATCACATCATTCTCCTAATGATATGACCTTGTTATTAATGACATCCAATGTCCATGATCAGGAAACCATGATCATCTAGTAATCAACAAGCTAGTTCAACAAGAGGCTTACTAGGGACTCTTTTATGTTTACAAAACACACAAGTATTAGTGTTTCCTAATAATACAATTATAGCATGGGATGTAAACATTCATCATAAACACAAAGATATAATAATAACCACTTTTATTATTGCCTCTTGGGCATATCTCCAACATGCATGTGGGCAAGTTTTCCAAGAACGCCACCCTCGCGAATCGCACCATCTGCATCTGCCCAGGCCTTCTCAACTATGTCATGAAAGTTACTTTCCTATAGCCATTTACCTTCAAACTGACGAATCGATTTATTCTGAGTGTTTACAGTGTGGCTCTCCATCTCTAGCATGATCGGCCGGTGATCCGATCTTGCAAATTCTAAATGTCGAACTATAGCATCAGAGTGCATTGTCTGCCAGGCACTGTTCACAACAACCCGATCCAGTCTTTCCCGAATTCGGTTTCTCTTCCATGTAAAAGGTTCTCCCATAAATCCGAGGTCTATCAGGTCACAATCTGATAAGACATCCTGGAATGCTTGCATGTAGCTTTGTGGTCTAGGATTACCCCCTTCTTTTTCATAAGAAAATAATATCTCGTTAAAATCGCCGATAATTGCCCAAGGCAAATTATGTTGAACCTTTAGCTCTCTTATCTTGTCCCAAGTCAAGTGTTTATCTTTCCATCTCGGTTCACCATATATACCAGTCAACCGCCACATTTTGCTAGGAGTCTCGATAATTTTGACATCAATGTATTTTGGAGCCGAGAAGATCTGGTGGACATTGATTTCTCGTTTCCAGAATAAAAGAACACCACCACTTCTACCATTGCTTGGATTAACAATCATAAAATCCATCTTCATTCTCCTCTTTAAACAATCTGCCGGATAGCGATCTAAGTGTGTCTCCGACAAAAACAACACATCGGGGTTGTTTTGCCTCTAGACGTCCAGAAGCGAGCGAACTGCCGGGTCACTCCCCAAGCCCTGACAGTTCAAGCCTAATATCCTCATTGGTCCTGGCGGCGCCCCTCGAGGGAGCCCGCCAATCCTAAGTTGTCGGCAGTTCCTGCCTCCTCATCAGTCTTCTTCCTTTTTGGATCACGCACTTGATTAGGACTTGGTAGATCCGATGGTTCAAACTGATTCACCATAGCCCCCACTCTACCTGTATTAGCAACAACCATAGCAGTCGTTGCCATAGTCTGTGTATCCGTCATATCTCTTGAATTATGCATGACAATATCTTTGTTCCTAATTGCATCATGATCATCTTCAGACATATCATCCTTCCCATTCTGAGCATTGAAACCTCTCCCAGCAGTAAAAGCTCCCCTACCACGACCTCGACGTCCGCGTTCTGTTTGCCCCCCATTTCTCACAGACCAAGAAGTCCAGAGGTTTTTGAAGATCAGTGCATCAGGAGGGTGTAAACCATCGCCGTGATCCTTATATTCATGACCCATATGTCCACAGACCTAACACTAATAGGGCAGTTTCTCATACTTAACAAGAAATAGTTCTCTCTTCCCCGCCTAAATTATAGACACCACACTTTTCAGAGGCTTTCTTACGTCTAGTTTCACTCTAACTCGTTAAATAATCCCGTCAAAAATCATTCGAATTACCTTTAGATGATATCCATGTTCCCACTTTAGATGCTAAGGATTTTAGCATTGGAGCATACCCGATTGGTAAGTCATGGATTTGGATCTATATATCAACGTGGAAGAATTCAATGGTTGAAGGTTTTGTAAATCCGTCATAAGGGACGATCACCACCGGATTGCCACAGAAGGCCCATGATCCTCTATCCATGACTCTCTCCCAATCTCCAAGGCACGAGAACTGGAAGGTGTGAAGATTCCCTTCTAGAGATCTTGTTTTCACATCTTAGGCTAGATCCCACGCAGAGCGCATATTCTTAAAGAACCAAAAACTTGAATACTCTCCTTCGGCGAAGACCGTAGCAATAGCCAACCACCAAATCACAGGTGGTGCCACCTCCTCCTCGAAAATCACGTCATCTAAGTCTTCCTCCCAAATTCCCATCTGTTTCATCATCGTATTAATGTCTTGATCCCCTCCACTAGAGGAACCCGCCTCTTGATCTGCATCCATGGTTGCAAACCCTAGCCAGCGCCCAAGTCAAAGGCTTCCTGAGAACCAGAACCCCTGTGTCGAGGATTGAACCAAGGCCACCTCCCGAGCAGCCCGAATTGACAGCCGATGAACCGAGGGAACAGCCACTTCCTTCCTCACAGACCAACCGACATATCGTACCTCAAACCTCACCACAGACGAGTTCAGGGAGGAAGAAAAACTCAACTACAGGACACAAAATCCAGGGAGAGGAAAAGGATCCTGACGGGGAAAAGAAACGGACGAAGAATAGCAAGGCACTGGATGAGCAGCCGCCGATGACGGTGACGTTCCAGACCTAGATCGCCTCCAGGATCGCCATAGCGAGTACTTATAAGACTCTTTATACTACTACTCGGTGATTATTAATAGATAGGTGTAGTTTCGTAAAAAAATAACAGAAAACAAAGAGCAGTTTTTAAGCCGCGAGATTGTAACCACAAAATCCAATCTCTAGTCAACATTTTCTGGATCCCGTTTCCTTTACTGCATCGTCCCACGAGGGTCACCCCACGTCAATCAATCATCCGATAGACGGT
This sequence comes from Avena insularis, assembly GCA_023614405.1. NCBI lineage: Eukaryota > Viridiplantae > Streptophyta > Magnoliopsida > Poales > Poaceae > Avena > Avena insularis. The sequence continues at coordinate 228,424,489 of CM042694.1, read as the reverse complement.
CGAGATCACGACAGGACTCCTCGAGCCCAAACACGTGTCCCAGGCACCGATACAACCTGCCCCTATGTCAGTGACACCCTAGTCACGTCAAAGAGCGTTTGGACTTGGATTGGACACTTGGCCGCCATATCCAGCCCGCAGCGGCCGACAGGCGGGCCCGGACCCTTTGACCTGCCTCGACGTCGGTGCCGTGCAGCGGCGAGCACAGAACACAAAACCCGAAAGAAAAATCCCGAGATACGGAACGGAGGTCTAGGTTTTAATTCGCCATAAATCTCCTCCCCCTTTTCGGCTCGATAATCCATCGCACCCTTCGTCCTCCTCCCCGATCTCCTCCTGACGAGATCGTCGTGCCCGCTCCCCCTTCTCACCGGATCGTCCTTCTTCGTCTCCAAGTCGAGGAGCCGGATCGCCTCTTCCATCAGGTGCGTACCCAACCGCCGCCGCCGCCGCCGCTGCTCTCGTACGCTGTGTTTGTACCGTCAGACCACACGCTTGGTTTGGTTTGGATTAAATTGCTGCCCTGTTTCGGATTCGATGCCGTTTGTTTTGTTCGATTTCCGTTCGTACCTGGTCGTGGTCATAGATCGGTTGGAGGCTGGGTCGAGGATTGGGAAAATGGACGAACGTGGGCCTGTCTTCTCGAGTTTGATAGCCGTCACGTTCGCTCTGTCGTAGGGTTTGGACTTTGGAGCGGGGTTGATGGCTACCGTACTTCGAGATTCGTGCCAGGTACAGCTGATGAGTCGACATGTGTTCCATGGCATCTGTTTTTGGTTGGGATGGTTTGTGCGATAGGGTAGTGCTTTGCTGCTTGGGGTACGGATGATTCGAGGGTTTTGTGGCCATTGCAGATCGAGCACAACACACATCTTGGCATAGTCTTCCTCTTTTACTGAAAACAATAATCTTATTTATTGATGACGACTCTTCGTTCCGTGGGGTAAGTTGTGTGCTCTCCAATGTTTTTGTTGTGTTTTAGGCATTGGTGGCTTAGCTTGTTTAGCCCGGGCACATTGCAGAATTTTGCATCTTTGGTCCCCATGATACGAAATCTTAAAGTAGATGAAACCAATACTTGTCATCTCCCATGCACATCATCACTGGAATCATGTCGTGCACTATCCAAACTTGATTAAAACCATCAGCACCACATAGCTTTGGTGTTCCCGACGGGCCAACCTTAAAGCGAAAACCAAGATCTTTAGCCCAGCTCCTTGATATGCAATATATGCAGTGCACTGCATCGAGCGGATACAAGAAAGCCTGGTCAGCCAAACTGGCTGGAGCTAGCTTTTACCCGTGTCGAGGCCCCGATTACGTCATCAAGTCAAGGAACTACAGGAGTGCAAGTGTGCTCCATCAACACCACATATGGCCCGGTGTCCGTTTTACTCATGGCGCCATCCTGCACGCACTCCAACCTGCACCGATATAATTAAAGTGTGTGCACTATGGTATCGCTCTTTGTCTTAGGTAGTGCGGCCCATCCGTGTGCCGACTCATTGCTACGAGGGCCAGGGGCACAGGCCTCTCAAAAGGGAAGCATGCATACCAGTGCTTTGTGCATTTGTTTGGACTTGCATGTCACTGAGGGAGTACATCTCCAGATGGAAAGATTTGTGCTCCACGAATTGGATAGCCGTCTTTGGAATCCTAGAGTCCAAGCTAATGATTCATTTCCAAGCTAGGAACATGTGCATACTACTTAATGTCTTGAACCATTGGTTGAAAATTTGCTCTTATTGTTGGGGATATGTTATGCCTTGGGACAACATAGTGCTATTATTTATGGCTATTTGACTAGTATGCATGATCTTCTGGCCATAACAAACGAGATATGATAGTCTTCGAGAGGTGCAATTTCTACATGATTCCAAAAAAAAAACCTAATGATGATTATTTCGTTTTAACTAGTCACAATATTTTAACATATCTCCTCACAAAGATATACGTATATATATCTCCACATATTGACACTTGATACCATTAGATACATTTGTGTACAGTTGTGCTAGGATGTCATTTATTTTCAAATAGAGGTACGTTGTAGTGTGGTGTTGAAATGCAGTTTTCCTACAACACATGTGGATCCATAGGAAAGTGGATATACCAAATAACTACTCTATATTTTCCAAAATCTAAGTCATAGTATCAGTTTTTGTCTTAAGTCTGCAGAAAAATATATGAGCATCTACAATACCTAATCAATATCAGTATAAGTATGCAGTGTAATTATTAGTATTATAGACATTGATTTTTTTATTATAATCTTGGCCAGACGCAAATAAAATTGACTATAAATACAAAACAGATATGACCTATATATTTTGGAAAGGAGGGAGTAGCTCACATGCACCCTGCTACAAACAGTCGAATTCGATATGTATTTTAGGTTCTACTTTGGCTGTTTTAGTTTATAATTTAAACCTAATACCTTCACAACTAAAACCCTGTTATTTATTTTATCATGTGTTGGTTCTACCACTCAAACAAACACACGTAGTAGCACAGCTGGAGATTTCCTGTTATTTTTAAAGCTTAGTCATATGTGGGTTCTACCACTCAAACAAACACATAGTAGCACTGCTTGAGATTTGTCTCCGTTCTATGCAGTCTTGATTATAGTTCTAAGGAGAAAGCTAAAAGCCTGAGCTGTTCTTCTTGGATGTGCAAAAGCAGAGAATCAAAGCATGTTAGGAGCTATCAAGTGATCTCACTTCCTTTGGAGTTTGGTCATGGTCATGCATGGAAGCACTTCCCTAGGAGAGAATCCAAGCTAGCTTTTGCACCCTCAGTATTTTTCCAACGACTCCAACGTGATACACTCATATGTATCTGCTTCTGCTTTCACTTGGCCCAAGAGAATGGAATGGAAGAGAAGCCATATCATCCTGTGGTTGTGAAACCTATGTGTGCCCTTCCATCATCTACTACAACCAGTACTAGTAGACTAGACTACTAGTACAATAGCATGAAAGAGAAACCATTTACATACAAAGCAAAAGTAAATCCACTAATATAAAGCCTGAAGGATGAGCACAAGTAAAGGGCAAGGGAAACTACACAAAAGGAGCAAAACACAACTTCAATAAAAGGAAGGAGAAAAGAATTCTAAAGAGGCTGGTCAAGGCCACCCTTGAAGACTACTACTCTGTTGTTTTCCATCTTTCTTTATTGAAATTCATGCACTCTTACCAGTTATATATGCATCATCCCTGCTCCCTTTGCTTTCTTCCATGAATCATTTTCATCTTGGTATGTGCGTGGAGGGCTAATTATAAGCCTATGCGTCTTTATCTGTATCCGAAAATACCCTCTCAGTCTCAGTGTTTGCTGTTCTAACGAAAAAGATAAAGCCCAATGTTCAGTACTTACAGCTCAGCAATCCATTTGTCTCTGTCTTGGTTTGAGTGACACTTTTTTCTTTCTCTTAGCTCCACTTTCATAATTTTATCTAGCAGTGTAACTACTGTCAATAAGCTTTTGCATTTAGATTAGACAAAAGCGCACACTACTGTTTTGGACATGTCTAGAGGCTACTATTTTTGTACACAGGGACAAGGGTGTGTTTCAGATTACAGTAGCCTCTTAAGTAAGGAAACATGAGGGCCTAAAAAAATAGTTTGAGTTACTTATTATTACTACATAATTTAGCAAAGGATACGTTGGGGTTACCCAACCCATGAATCAATTTTGCTTGTTCAAACACAGCCTATTAATATATCAAAAGAAATCATATAGCATCTACAATGAAAGGTCTCCTTACTGGAGAAAAACAAGTTCCTCTCGAATATTCACTTGGTGCTACTCCTACATAGTCTCCACATTCATGTTTATTCCTTCTTATCCCAAGTTTAGTTACTCCCTTTTTCACCCATGGTAGCATAGCAGGGAAATTCGTCTGATATGTAGTTTCCCGCATCTGGATTCTGCGATCTTTCTCTGACATCATCTTGCTGAAGTGATTGATTAACATGCTAAAACCAGTTAATTTTGCTGGATTAATAAGATTGATTTTTGTATTATGATAATTACTGGAGGAAAAACCTTTCGGATTTGGAGAAAGATGGTTGAATGAATGAGATGAAAGTTCATCTTGCCGGAGATAACCAGACAGAAATAGATATATCCAACCATTTTCAAGAGAAAAATGAAAATTAGTCTCGAGTTGATGTGATGGTTGGTTGGAATGGATGCCATGTGCCTTTCTCAATTATTGCTAGTGAAAGACAGCAACGTTAGTGTCGAATAACAGGGATGGGAATTTCCTTTTTTGGTGGAATTAATCAATAGTTAAATTGCAAAAAATATAGCACAAGTACAGAATGAGAACCACCAATCCACCATTTGACACGTCATAGACCTGCTTTTTTCTTTGACACCCCACTGGGCTTATACTTGTTCTCTTTAGATCAAATAACTGCTGATTTCAGGTTTCCTTATCTTCTTTAGATATGCTTGCTGTACTGCTGGATTGGTTGTGTACATGCAGTATTCCATCATACGTACGTGTGTGGTGTGAATACCGGGAGTATCTGTTCCACAGCTGCTCAACGAGTGAATTGCAAAAAACCACCACAATTGGGGCAAAGTCATCAAACACCCACCAAAATGCATGTTTTCCCGTGGTTTTTTTGTGAAGGGTTGATAACTTTTCCCTAATTGTGGTGGGGTTTTGCAATTTACTCCTGCTCAACTAAGCATGATATTGTGAGTTGTAAGCAGTTTGATTTACTTGTTGTGAAACTACTAATTCGTGCCCAAAAACGCCGAAAAATGTCAATGTTGGCTATTTAAAACACAGTATAGTTATAAGGTGGTTCAGTCTAATTATCCTGGAAGAGTGGAATAATCACGTACAGATGGATAAGTAAAGTTCTTTTTTAGTGCTCCCTTTATAAGTTCTTTGAGCTACCAATGGTGAAGTATTACTGAATTTTTTTCTGATTATTGACTTAAACTGTGCCCTTGATTTTGCTGAACACTTATTTATCCACTAGCAATTTTGTTCGAGTGGTATGCTGCTGCTGTCCTGAAACTCCATATTACTCCACTCTTGTAGGTTGCCATTATTCTGTATGCATTAAAGTTCAAAATGTTCTAACCAGTATTATCAAACAAAAAATGCACACTGCATGTTAAATTCGCCAAGCACAAGAATGCGCACAAGTGCACTACCCTTCACCCCATGTCTCAAAAGATGTTGCCAAGGCAGGCACAGATGCAGGGTAAAGGAAGCATTCAAACTCCCCATAATTCTTTTGCCCTTTAATGGCTTTCTCTTCTTTTCTTTTCTTTAACTCCCGTCTTCTTTCTAGTTTTACGTGATTCCCTTGTTCTTCGCGGGCCAAAGCGCACCAAGAATCAAAGGCACAAAGATAGCTCACCCTCGGTTTCAGCATCCCCTCCAGATGGGCTATAAATACCCATGTACTTACGCACCTTGCTACATCACCATTCCACTTCACAGCACTTCACAGCTTAGAGCTCATCAGCACAACATCCAAGCTTTTTTTAGGTAACTTAGCTTTCTGCTGATGTGGTACTATAACATATTCATAATCATCTTCTTGGTTGGGTTCTGTTTCTTCATACTATGAAAACTTGGGTTCAAGCAGTGTGTTTCTCTGTTCTTGCTCTTCAGTTAATCGTCCCATCTTGTATCTAACTACATGTATCCCTTTTGCATTGGCAGGCAAGATGAACAGGAAGCCAGGAGACTGGGACTGCAGGGCATGCCAGCACCTGAACTTCAGCCGCCGGGACCTATGCCAGCGCTGTGGTGAGCCTCGTGGCGTCGCTGACCGTGGCAGCGTTGGTGGTCTTGGTGGTGGTGCTCTTGGTGGTGACTACGCCAACTTTGGTGCCCGTGGTGGCGGCGGTTCCTCCTTTGGCGCTGGCTTTGGTGCCGGCTCTGACGTGCGTCCGGGCGACTGGTACTGCACCTGCGGCGCGCACAACTTCGCCAGCCGCTCGAGCTGCTTCAAGTGTGCCGCCTTCAAGGAGGAAGCTGCCATCAATGGTGCCGGTGGTGGCTTTGATGGTGACATGTCACGCTCAAGGGGCTTTGGCTTTGGCGGCATGGGTGGTGGCATGGGTGGAGGCATGGGTGGCAGCATGGGCGCCGGCGCGCCCGGTGGTCGTGCCAGCCGCCCTGGCTGGAAGTCTGGTGACTGGATTTGCACCAGGTATGCGTTGCTTAACACTCTCCTGCTTTTTCTTTTGGGCAGGAAAATCAACTTGTTATGCTGTCTTTCTGTCTACATGCACGAGGAAATGAGTACAATATGTTCTATGTTTTCTTAAGTATAGTGTCATGGTTGCCCTTGTACAGTATGTTCTATGTTTTCTTAGGTAGAGTGACATGATTGTCGTTTTATTTTGAAACGGATTATTTGTACTAAGTAGTAGCTAGATAAATAAAGTGTAAAATATGACTTGCTATGTCATGCTGCCTAGCATCAATGTCCAATCCTGTAGCAGGCCAGCTTTTCCATGCATTTCAATGTTTGTGACATTTTTGCTCGGTGCTAACGCTGCTTCCTCCCTCGGCAGGTCTGGATGCAACGAGCACAACTTTGCGAGCAGGCTGGAGTGCTTCAGGTGCAACGCACCGCGGGACTCCGGTAGCGCCACGCCATTCGAAAACTTCTTGTAAATAAATTACCACACCTCCCCTTTTCTCGCCGTTTACATGCAACGGGTTTCTTATAACTGTATATCATGTACCGTGCAATCTGCAGGCACTGAGGCGTAGGGAGCTGGCCCACATGACAGCGGCGAGCAGAAGCAGCAGCAAGAGTGTCCGTTTCCTGTAGTCCATCCATCCACATAAGAAGACGAAGAAGAAAGTAGAATGAATGCAAAAGAAATCCTCCTCGAGTGCATGCTATCGCTAGTTTTGTCTCCTTCCCGTTTTAGATTTGGTTATCATTTCCCATTTGGGACAGTCCGTCCGTCCGTCTGTCCGATGATGACCAATGTTTCCCGTTTTATTTTATTTCCGTTCCTTTCGTCATGCATGTTTTGCAGTTCAGAGTTATTGTAACCCCAAAAGACGTACGCTTGCTTGAGAAGTATTATTAACTAGTACTGTTACTTCTTAATTTCCTGTCAAGTGTCTTATTAATTTCCTGTTAAGTATGGCTAATTCTGTGAGATTTGTGTTGTGTGTACATTGTTTATTCTCCTGTCGAGAAAACAAACCTCGAACAGTTTGAACAGAAAACATGCAATGGGACCTTGAACAGAAGATTCCCTAACATGCTACTACTTCCCAGATAAGTTACCGAGTGCAACGCAACGCTTGTGCTAGCTTGTTCTGATGATAAGTTGTTCAAGCATCAATACACACAACGCAACGCCTGTGCTAGCTTCTATATGTCCTACTCCTACCCGTGTCTACGAAATGTAGCAGCACGTGCCAGTCACTTTGAGCAACACGGCGAACCTGAACCTGTCCTCGGTCGCATTTCCGTAACAAAAATATCCGCGTCAGCACGTGCGCAACACATTCCTCGCGGCGCAAACGAAAGCCTGCACGCACGCGGCCCAACGACATGCTGCAGCTAAAGAAGCAGCACTGCACCGGATGCCCTTCCTCGTCTTTTACCAGGGCCAACGCCGCGCGGCCAGGTGCCCCAGGTGACGAGATGACATGAGATGCCGGTCAAAAGCGCCGCTCGTCGAGGCAACCGGTGCGGCCGCGCGCGGCGGGCGGCGTCGGCAGCAGCATCTACCGGATTGGCTCCCGGCCGGCGAGATTCCTTCTTCGATTATCTCGCCTCAGCTTTATACATGGCCTCATCAGCCTCTCTCAGCTTTGGGCTCGCCGCTTTCTTTAAACCTCCTTTGGTTTCCTTGTCTCTTTTGCTTGGCGTATGGCCTTTTATCGTGGGGAGGAACCAAAGGCGGCCGGGCCGGGAGGGGCAGCTAAAGCCCCCTGCTGCCGCTGCATGCCTTTGGAGGTGCCTGGGTCGCGCCTCTTTTGCGGGTGCGGGAGTGGCCACATGAATTGCACGGATTTTCAAGATGATGGCCATACGGGACGGACAGGGCTTCCCGTGATTCCAGAGCTAGATTTTTTTTTGTGTGTGCATCCATATGGCCGCTATGGCACTGCATTATTGTAGAGACTGGGTATAATTAGTATCTTCTGATATTAATATATATTTTTTTTAAAAAAAAATTAAAGAAAAAACTAGATTCGAGATGCTAATTAAAGGGTACTATATATTTATAGCTTAAGCTTGGTGGGCACGGAGGCATTTCAGGGCACATGTCGTCGTGTAGTTAAAAAAACCAACTGGTAATCGAACCGGTGAGGCTTCGGTTTAGGTTTTTATCGGTTGGACCGTTGGTTCACCCGTTTAATATCTTTTTTTAAAGATTTATAAAGTAATATATTTTTACTTATAAATGATGTAATAAATAAATAATTATGTATAAAAAATATTTCAGACTTGCAACTTAGCGTAATATTTCACATATAACAACATAACAAAGTACTTAGGAGTTAATTAAGCATCAACTTGTCAAATTTAACATGTAGTTGAGGAGCATATTAATTCACGTAGGCTCCCAGTTAGCAGTAATACAGCATAGACCTAGCTACATGCATTTTGCATGCAAAGCAAAGCTGCGAGCAGTTGGTTGTCCCGTAAGTTGAATTCGACAATACATGTAGATAATAGGATAAAAAAGAGGTGTAGTTAGATTTGCCACTAAAGCGTTGCAGTTCAGCTGGTCAGGTGCTTGCTGCTGAGTACTATGTCTGATCGCTTCATATATATTTTTTCTAATTGCTCATGATTAAACTGGTCAGACCGGAAATCCGATTTAGCATGTAAACCCGGTGGTTGGATCGTGGTTTTATTGGTTTATTCTGGTCGGATCGTGGTTTTACCGGTTTATTCTGGATCGCTAGCATGATGTAACACCCTGGTAAAATCACTACTAGAAAATCGCGTGTTGTTTTTATTTTTGTGCATCATCATGACCGCATGCTCATGTCATCATGCCACATTTGGTTGCATTAATTGTTCATGTCGTATACATATTATGGTTTTGGGGGCATTATGCCGATTCACTTCATAATTAAATATGGAGTACATATGTGGGATATCTTTGTCTTATTCCGGATTCTATTTAAATTACGTAGCGAACCGATGCCATGATTTGCCTTGTTAATACAACATTTAAATTGCGGGGTTTCTAAATAACTTGAACCGTTTAATTAAATGTCAGGACCCCGGTTCCACTTAATACTGCCTAATTGCACCGCATCTGCATCATATCATAATCATGCCGGATCTTCTGCCGTAATATTAAATATTGTATCCGGTGTTTCTGCTAGTGTTTGCTTCTTCGCGGATTAGGCCGATGAGTGGATGCGAGTACTGACAAGTTCTCCGGATGAATCTCCGGCAGTGTTTTCCAGGCGAGCATCTCTCCCCCTTCTACCTATTTTGCATTTATAGTCTTTATTTCCTCCTGTTGATCTATTGCTGTCCGTGTCTCGATGCTTTAGTTTCCGTGCACCATTTATGTTCCTTGTAGCCTCTATATTGCCTTGGACACATCCTATTGCCTGTTGATTGATAGATAGTCGGCCTTGCAAGTCGTAGTTGCTTGCTCAGGTGCTGCTTCGCGTCGTGTCGTTCCGCCATTGATAGAAGGTTGGCACATTCTTAATGGTGGAGAAGCTTAACGGTGGTACCTTGATAATTAAAATGCTGGAAATAGATATAATGCAGAGGTACCGGTGGGTAATAGTCAATATTTGGTTTTTAACCGCCCACTTGTGTCCACCTAGGACCCGAGTTCTTGACACCTGTTCCGAGATCGAGCGTGCTAACCACATGTGGGTGTGTGGGCACCCCATCGGCTTACTACCTGATTTCAAAGTACTGTGCTGGGGGCCACAAAGTAGTTTGGGGCTTTATTATTATCATGTACTTATGCCATGCTTTACTGCTTTATTTATGATTGTGCGTGGAGCACCTGTACTGTTTAGGAACAAATGTGGAATGTTTTCGCGGTATCGACAAGCCCAGTCACACTTTCGGGTTCCCAGTCGTTTATAACCATTGACACAAACCCTGGGTCCGTCCCGGAGCCGGCCGACTTTGTTGCGGGTAGCTTAGTGGGGTGGCCCCCATGTACTTTGGCAGGAAACATCGTGTCCGAGGCCCCGTCACATACCGTTGGGTGTATGTTCAGGATCTTGCTTATATTCGGATCTGACAACAAGGGTTGAAGTGCGTGTGGATACTTTGGTGCACCCCTGCAGGGTTAAATCTTTTCGAAAAGCCGTGTCCGCGGTTATAGACGACTTGGAGCACAGTTTCTCGATCATAGACAACTATAACTAAAGAATTGTTGTTATAATATGACTTGTATCTGATATGACTAGTAAGTTGGACAATCACCATGGAATGAATGAATAAAACTGCCAACTGTGTGGGTTTCCTTGGCATGACTTCCTCGTCTGGTCTCGAGGGGGAAATACCAGGATGGGTATGATTGGTGTTAGTATAAGGTTGGTTTCGAATAGGTCTTTCTTATCTCTCTCTAATAGCCGACAGTTAATCGAGTCTCTATAGGTTATATAGTGCATGATGCGCTGCCGCTTCAGTCCACCATACCTGTGTAGGCGAGGACCGCCGAATTCTAGCCTCGCCATGTACTGGCCTCAGTACTGACGCTCCTCTTTTTCCTTTGCCCTTTGTCGGCACCCCTTGTGTTTTAGCAGGTTTGAGATCGACGTCGTTAGCAGGGTTACCCTTCCGACTTGGCCTGGGCAGGGTTATGGACGCCATTGGTTATTCTTCAGGGCTCTTAGCCCCATTTGCATCTTGTCCGTACTCGGACGCTGTATCGTTTTCAAGGTGATTTGGATCTTTGTAATGTATATCTGTATTCTTGACTCGTTGAGTCGTTGTTGTATATATATATATATCTGTTCTGTGGGTCCCATCGAGGACTGTTGTGTAATGGTATTACTTCGTTTTCCACCCGCACGAAAGTGCCTGGTGGGCGTCCTTGAATCGTTTCTATGCAGGTTTGGCGGGAAGCGCTAAAATCTGCATAGGGCCGATTTGAGGGTGTTACAGAGTGGTATCAGAGCTCAGCAGTTACGATACCCCACTGGTCTAGCCTGTAGGATAACCTAGCTAACGGTCGATGTAGAGTGTCGAAACTATTTTTGCAAAATCGGTTGGATAGATCTAATTAGGTCTATTTTTACTCCTTGCCTCTATGCTATTCTCCTCTTACCTTCACGTGTTTTGAATCTACTCTTAGATTTTCTTCAAGTCCAGGAATTCTCGTGGTTGGGTTTTCGTCGTACCTTCAGGGTTTCGCTTCCTCCTTTGGTAACGGTGCTTCTACATCCGGTCTTCATGCTATCTGAGGAATCCTTCATCTGTTGGACTTCTCTTTATTCCTTCTTGTGCCTTTCGGTGTTTCCAATACAACCACATCATCTATGCCAGATCCGATGAAGATCCTGCATCACCCCTCTTGTTTCGAACACCGCTTGTGAAGATCTTCAGTCTGAATTCTGTGAGTTGGTTGCATAATTCTTCTATTCGTGTACAAAGTAATGTTTTGAGTGCGGGATGGAGTCGCGACCATACCACTACTCTTATCATTCGCTTATGTATATTGAATGGGTGGATCGATGCAATTTTACTCCTTCCACGGAAGTTAGAGGTGGCATCATATTTTGATACCTCTACCTTCGTCTTTGTTTCTCCGGAGTGTTCTCTCGACGAACGTGAGCAATAACCTCTTGTTGGTGGTGGCCGATTTCAAGACGGAACAAGAATCCTTGTTAGTGGTGTCACGAGGATCTACATGAAGCGAGAAGATTCAGACCGTCAGCCTTCTTCCCCGTACCAGGAGGCGGATCTTGAGGGCGAGATCCATTGTTAGTGGTGTCGAATTGTAGCACCCCGGTAAAACCACTACTAGAAAATCGCGTGTTGTTTTTATTTTTGTGCATCATCATGACCGCATGCTCATGTCATCATGCCACATTGGATTTGAGCATCATCATGTTATCATGCATAAGCTTGTCTAAAACTAATTTATAAAAGCCTGTGTTTGTTTTCTTAATATCCCTCGTCTTTATTTCAAATTAAAAACCTCGGTCTTTTGCGGATCTTTTATTTGTCTAAAAACTATTTACAAAAATATTCTAAAATAAAAATAAAGAAATAAGAGTATTTTTAGGGGAGGCAGCCGGCCAGGCCCAAAAGGCCCAACCAGCCACCTACTACCCAACCTAAACCAAACCCTTGTCTAACCCTAACCAATCCCCACCCCGCAAACCCCCAGCCGCCGCCAGCGCCACACCTCAATCACCCCTCGCCCACCACACAGACCACACCCCGAGCGCGCACCTCACCAAGTCGCACCATCACGCCGTGGTACACGGGAACACATGCAACAGTGTAGCGTGTGACCCACGACGCGCACTCCCTTACCCACACAACCACCCCGACCCCGCTCTCCCTCTCCTCGTCCTGCAACCACCGCCAGGGGAGAAGCCCCGCTCGATCCCCCGGCCCCGAGATCGCCAGCGACCCGACGCTCGCTGGTCCCTCCTCTGTCCTGGCGCTGCCGTCTCTGGTCATCATGTCGCCTCCCTCTCCTGCGAGCCCCGCCGCCCCAGGTCCTTCTCCTCCACTCAAGCCCGCCTCTCCATCGAGCTGCGTCTCCGGATGCCACCACCTCGGCCTCTCTGCGTTGCCGTCCGCCTCTGGCGTCACCCTCTCCGCGAGCAGAGCCACCGACCCCGAGCAGAGCCCTGGGTCCACCTCTCCCGCGACCCCGCTCCCTCTCTCTTGCATCACCGAACCCTACCCCGACGCGTCGCCGCGCCCTGCGAGCGCGTCGTCCTGCCAGCAACCGCTTCGCCGTGGTTAGCCGTCCCCGCCTTGCCTTCTCGCACCACCGACCTCGTCCGCCTCCGGCCGCCGTCCTCCCGTTCGCCACCCCGCAGCGCCAAGTCCCTCTGCGCCGTCTCCTGCAACCATGCTTGTGTCACCGGCCTCCGCCTTCCTCCACCAGCGCCACCGTCGGCCTCCCCAGCGTGGCCTCATTGTCCTCAACCTGTCGGCGCCCCTGCCTCCTCTCCGGCCTCCCTTCTTCACCCCCTGACATGCGTGCACCCGGCCGCTCTTGTGCAGCAGCACGCTACTCCTGTGCGTGCACCCGGCCGTCTCCTGGATGTGTTTTTGGTGTGTGACCAGTACTAGAATGTGTGCCTGTATGCTCATCTACACTTGTAATCGTGTTGCTGCTGCTGCGAAGTATGTATGATGTGAATGTCGTTTTGGTGCACGTGCCAAACCGGAGGACTACGCAAGATCTTTCTCGCCAACAAGGCCGGCTCGAAGCCGATGGTTTCGAGGGATGCACATGGTGCCACTCAAGACCCCTTCCCAGATCCCAACCCCGAAGACCGAACCGCGGCACGTCAAGCTCTTCTTCCCGGAACCGGTCAAGATGGAACACCAAGTTCTTCGTGGATTCCGTAGCCCCGAACCGGATATCTCGCCAAGACTGTCATCGATGGCAAGGCCAAACCCGGAGCCTTCCTCCTTCATGGATCCGATGGCCGAGACCCTGAAGATCGATCCTGTTGAACCCCCTTGGTGAACCCCAAGATCTTCGGACCTTGATGTATGCCCCTTTTCGAGACCCGTATTTTTTATAATATATAATATCTCCTGGTTGCATTAATTGTTCATGTCGCATACATATTGTGGTTTTGGGGGCATTATGCCGATTCACCTCATAATTAAATATGGAGTACATATGCGGGATATCTTTGTCTTATTCCGGACTCTATTTAAATTGCATAGCGAACTGATGCCATGATTTGTCATATTAATACAACATTTAAATTGCGGGGTTTCTAAATAACTTGAACCGTTTAATTAAATGTCGGGACCCCGGTTCCACTTAATACTGCCTAATTGCACTGCATCTGCATCATATCATAATCATGCCGGATCTTCTACCGTAATATTAAATATTGTATCCGGTGTTTCTGATAGTGTTTGCTTCTTCGCGGATTAGACCGATGAGTAGATGCGAGTACCGACAAGTTCTCCGGATGAATCTCCGGCAGTGTTTTCCAGGCGAGCATCTCTCCCCCTTCTATCTATTTTGCATTTATAGTCTTTATTTCCTCTTGTTGATCTATTGCTATCCATGTCTCGATGCTTTAGTTTCTGTACACCATTTATGTTCCTTGCAGCCTCTATATTGCCTTGGACACATCCTATTGCCTGTTGATTGATAGATAGTCAACCTTGTGAGTCGTAGTTGCTTGCTCAGGTGCCGCTTCGCGTCGTGTCGTTCCGTCGTTGATAGAAGGTTGGCACATGCTTAATGGTGGAGAAGCTTAACGGTGGAGATGATCATGGCTTACATTATAACTTGATAATTAAAATGCTGGAAATAGATATAATGCAGAGGCACCGGTGGGTAATAGTCAATATTTGGTTTTTAACCGCCCACTTGTGTCCACCTAGGACCCGAGTTGTTGACACCTGTTCCGAGATCGAGCGCGCTAACCTTATGTGGGTGTGTGGGCACCCCATCGGCTTACTACCTGATTTCAAAGTACTGTGCTGGGTGCCACAAAGTAGTTTGGGGCTTCATTATTATCCTGTACTTATGTCATGCTTTACTGCTTTATTTATGATTGTGCGTGGAGCACCTGTACTGTTTAGGAACAAATGTGGAATGTTTTTGCGGTATCGACAAGCCCAGTCACACTTTTGGGTTCCCAGTTGTTTACAGCCATTGACACAAACCTAGGTCCGTCCCGGAGCTGGCCGACTTCGTTGCGGGTAGCTTAGTGGGGTGGCCCCCATGTACTTACTTTGGGTCTGAGAAACGTCGTGTCCGAGGCCCCGTCTCATACTGTTGGGTGTATGTTCAGGATCTTGCTCATATTCGGATCTGACAACAAGGGTTGAAGTGCATGTGGATACTTTGGTGCACCCCTGCAGGGTTAAATCTTTTTGAAAAGCCGTGTCCGCGGTTATGGACGACTTGGAGCACAGTTTCTCGATCATAGAGAACTATAACTAAAGAATTATTGGTATAATATGACTTGTATCTGATATGACTAGTAAGTTGGACAATCACCATGGAATGAATGAATAAAACTGCCAACTGTGTGGGTTTCCTTGGCATGACTTCCTCGTCTGGTCTCGTGGGGGAAATACCAGGATGGGTATGATTGGTGTTAGTATAAGGTTGGTTCCGAATAGGTCTTTCTTATCTCTCTCTAATAGCCGACAGTTAATCGAGTCCCTATAGGTTATATAGTGCATGCTATGCTGCCGCTTCAGTCCACCATACCTGTGTAGGCGAGGACCACCGAATTCTAGCCTCGCCATGTACTGGCCTCAGTACTGACGCTCCTCTTTTTTCTTTGCCCTTTGTTGGCACCCCTTGTGTTTTAGCAGGTTTGAGATCGATGTCGTTAGCAGGGTTATCCTTCCGACTTGGCCTGGGCAGGGTTATGGACGCCATTGGTTATTCTTCAGGGCTCTTAGCCCCATTTGCATCTTGTCCGTACTCGGACATTGTATCGTTTTCAAGGTGATTTGGATCTTTGTAATATATATCTGTATTCTTGACTCGTTGAGTCGTTGTTGTATATATATCTGTTCTGTGGGTCCCATCGAGGACTATTGTGTAATGATATTACTTTGTTTTCCACCCGCACGAAAGTGCCTGGTGGGCGTCCTTGAATCGTTTCTATGCGGGTTTGGTGAGAAGTGCTAAAATCTGCATAGGGCCGATTTGAGGGTGTTACACATGAACGGTCCGGTGCATTTAAAAAACCAGTGAAGGCTCTCGTTTCGATTTTTTCTAGTTGAACCGTCAATCTGGTCCGTTTTTTATTCTATGCCTGCTGAGCGCGCTGCAGTTTCGTGTCTCTGCATGTGTGCTTTTGTTGTTATCATTGCTGTTTGTGGGCCTGCGGATGCATTGCTTCCGTGCTGCTTCGCGTGAGCGATGGTTTGGTTTGCGCGTGCGTTGTTCCAGGATCGGGTGGGTGTGCAGTGTTGTTGTTTTTCCTGACGGGTGACCCTTTGTTTGTGGGCCTGGTTTTATCATTCATGATGTATTTTTGGTGGGGTGGTTTTACTTGTATTGGTTCGTGGGGATGGGGGATCGTCTCCCTGGTATTTTTGGTGTTTTGACCCAGTTGACGGGTTAGCGATGTTCACGATGATAGGCGTGGGAACCTCTGCATGCTTTGCGGTCGAATTATGTTGTTCTTAGTGATGGACGGTCGGACGTTCTAGTGTCACCCTAACTCCTCCTGGAACATGAGTTGTTCGCATTGATGGGGGATCTGCCGGGTCATAAGGAGAGATCGTCCATGGCTCCCTCTTCTCCTCAAGCGACCTTCTCATTCCATCATGTTGAGGTTCGTCTGCGGACGGCGAATTAGGCAAGGGAGGGGTTCGCCATCCATGATGAGTCCTCGATCCTCTCTCCCTCATCCCCAAATTAGCCGCGAGAGTTGTTTAATAGCGATTAATTAGACATGCATCTGCTAATTTATTTCTTCCCAACTGATTCTCATGTGACTTTTTCGTTGTACTACGGTGGCGTTGTCTCAAGCACGGGGATAATTTATTTATTCCCATATGTTTACTACCTTGTAGATATTTGATGGAATGTCCACTAGGTGCTAAGGTTCAAATATTGTTTGTTTCTCTTTTCCTGTATTTTAATTGTTGCTTAAATACTCATCTCTAGGTGAATTTTATCACATAGTAGTGTATCGTGCATGGATCTTGTGCTTGCTGCAAGAAGAGTTGTATTATTATCTTCTGGGAGGTAGACGTTCTTTGAATTGTTCCTAAGGTCTATTGGTTCATAACTCCTTTCTCCATGTATAAAGGTGAATTCTCATAATTCATGAACATTGTAAATTTAGAGTCTTTTAGTTACACCCGAGTTCTTAAATTTCACTTTTGGGTATGATATTTACAGCCTTCCGGATTATCTGTTACTAAAAAATTGCATGCTTTTGATGTAGATTTTCTTCTTCTATTCAGATTAATTTGATGTCCTAATGCTAGGCTATATGCAGATGTTGAATTGTACTTCCAAAAAAATAAACAAAGAAATTTGTAGTGTCACAGAAAAAACCCTTCTGTCTACCGAGGTAGAATGTGGATAGCTATTCACATCTAATTTATTGATGTACACCAGACCCTGATCTAAGAATCTGATTACTGAGTCACGCATTCATGCATTGAAAATTGCATCCATGCAACCTTCTAATTCATATGTGATGCATGAATAGGGTGGTGGAAGCTCGAGGAGGAGGTCTGGCACGAGCTCATTGTTTAACATTGTTCAAGCTCTCCATAATGGCACGTACGATTGAGGATCCACTCGTGATCACCAGAGGTGCCAATAGCGCTCGAGCTTTACTCATCTCTCCCGTCCACTTGCATACGAGTATATTAAAACACCAATGAAAAGTCCCCCTTAATCATTTCTGAAACATCTGTAGACATCATTGCATCTCATTAGTTGATCTCACCGTTGGTTTGATGCATGTGCATGCCAATGGCAATTTTAGGATATACCCATTCATATTTGAGAGTTGTGGGCCGTATTAGCTTTTATTTGCGTCAGAAGAGGTGTCAGTGTGTGCGAGAGTGCATATGCATGTGAAGTTGATTTCTGTTAGTGTATGTTGTTTGTGGTTCCTCTCTTTTTTGCTATGAATCTGATGTGGGGTAGTAAGTATAGACAAAAATCCAACTTTGATCTTTTGGATAAATTCTATCACGATGCGTTGGGTTTAGATTTAGGCAAAACTGTGTTGGGCACTATTGCTGAGGATGTAGAGTTGGAGGTTTTTGGTTCGCAAGTTCATGATGACAATATCTACTTTATTGATCTTGAATGAATCAATAAATCACCTCTATATTCTACCAAATGAAATGCTTGAGGTTGGATGCGAGTTCATTATTTGCATACCATATTATTTTTATTGTATCATCTATCAATTCTTGAATATATCTTCTGGTATTTTTGGTGTATGCAGTTTTGTCATGTGATTTTGCATACATGTCATGAGTCAATATCAGATCACACTAGCATCATGCTTGAAGCGAATGATCAAACTATCGATGAATATGAAGGAGATTACATTGTAAGTTCACCTATGCTCTTAATAATTCATATTGTCTTATATAATTTGCTCGCTTCTAAAATATATTGTATATAGGAAATGAAGTGTATTGAATTGTGTCCGCCTATATATTTCACATAATATAACATCATAGTCATTACAATATAGAGATAGGTTCTTAACTCTTTATACAAAGCTATTGACTTCAGGCATGTTGGTGAAGTAGTTTTTGTGGTTGCCATTCACAATAACCAAACAAGGACTAAGACTGCCAACCTATCTTTCCCTATGAAACAACCCATTGCGCAAAATAAAAACTATATTTCTGCGACAGACTAACGGAATACCAACTCCATGCCGCAACACACACCACAACGCATGCAGCAACACAGGACAGACGGCGCGGCAAAGCGCGCGAACCCTTCTAGTATACTTTACATCAAAACGAAAATAGAAAACACCGCCACTTCAAATTGACATTTCGAAGGTGCCATTTAGAACACGCACGCAAGTCGTACCATTATCGGAACAGGTTGTCGTCCCATTTTATAAGACTAGGCTCAATGAGGATATCATAGGTAGTATCATGCATGTCATATTGGCAAAATTGTGACGTGGCATGCTAATTATTGATGAAAGAGATTCCGTTGGTATCATAGGTAGATACGGTATCATAGCACGTAGAACTAGAAAAACTAATTTTCAAATAAATCTTGTACACAATTTTACATTGAGATTCTACAAAATAATAAATATACTAAGATTATGATACTACTATATGATACTATGCATTGTGGAGATGGTATCATATATATAATCTACTATATGATATTTCCCATTGTGACTAGTCTAAATAAAGCAACAACATTCATACAAAATTCGAGATAAGCAAGAAAATTTGAAAAAACTAATGGCTAGGACAACAACATAAACATGCCCAAGTCCCGAGAAAACACGAAATAAAGGTAAGGCAATACAACTCCCCAACCGAGCACAACTCAGCGGCCGGACTGCGAGTAGATAAGTGGTGGGCTGCCACTAGAAGGTGCTCCAACGTCCCATCCAAACAGTCCATGTCCCGCTCTCTATATAATCAGTATCACTGCTACTAGAAAGCCAAGAATTTAAATACCGAGTCAGAGACACGTCATAGGAAGACACGCTCGATAACCATCTTATTATGTATATTTCATAAGGCCCTGGTCATCTCTGCAAACACCAAACAAGAGAGGCGCCTCCTACTACCGGTTTGCTTTATGTTGACTTCTAGGAACTTGCTGAGGTCTAGGATATGCCACTCGGGACCAGTGTCGCATGAACGAAGCTCCATAAGAAGCGAGCAGCAGGACAGGTAAACAAATTGTTGGTCCCGGTCTTCGAGAAGCGAGCAACGGGACAGGTAAACAAACTCTTTGGTCCCAGTCTTTGGGGTCACACATAGTGGACATAGGGCATTGCCTAACCAATGTTTCTTGGCCACCTCAACACATGAGAAAAGCCGGTCTCGTAACAATTGCCACACAAAGATTTTAATCTTTAAGGACAATGTGGCCTTCCACAACGAGGAAGTTTAGGGAAGAGAGGGCCCACTAAGTAGGGCTTGATACACAAGTTATACCATCGCAGAGCTGGCTCTTTTGATGAGTCACGAGGATTATGTAACGAAATGGGAACACTGGAGAAATCCCTATGAGTAAAGGACTTTATTTCCATCATAATACAAAGGTCGTGTCTCAAGGGAACATAAACTAGAATTAGAGCCTGGGATAAGTGTTGTGCGGTTTAATTTTTTTTCGAAAACTTTATTTACTTAAAAAAACTAAAGTCTATATGGATGTAACAATTCGAAGAATAGGTTACGTGAAAGGGTAGATGTTAGAATTGTGCATTTGCATTGCGTGCATATATAATTGAGGGTAAATTTCAAGTTTTTTATTTGAGATTACAAAAAGAGTGAAAATGAAATCCAGCGTTGAGTTTGACTTAGGTCAACATTACGATTTGAATTCAAATTTAAAATATACCTTTTGTATATTTCAAATTTGGATTTCATTTTGACTGAAAACAAAATATGTGAGTCAAAGACTCATATTACACATCACAACATATACAAACGGATAATATATCTAAGATCAACATTTGAATTCAAAATTAAGGTTTGGATTATTCAACTTGAGTTCAAATTCAAACATACATAGTCAAACAAATAAATTCAAAACAACATAATGAAAAGGTCATAATGTGAAGAATGGAAATTTCCATTGATTTATACTAGTGGATACAAGATTATTTACAAGATGATAAAATACAAGAAAGGAAATCTTATTACAAGCTACAAAAGAAAAGGAAAATAAAACCTAAACTAAACCTATCTAATCTTATTATCTATTTTATTTTTCTTCTTGACCTTCTTGACTATCTTAACCTAGAAAACAAACACATAGGAAACCACCGGTTTGGTTAGAATGTAGAATTCACTTGGAGGTGAATCTCTTTCTTGTAGAATCCAATGGGCAATGTCTAGGAACTGGCTCTAGACGTTGCATTTGAGGTTTTTGGACAAAGCTAAGAGCAACAACAACAATAAGAAATGGACAATGAACAATACCGTGAAAACATCAGCAACAAGACAATGTTGTTCATCATCAAGAAGTATCCCAACAGTAACATGGATCAACTGATCCTAGACAACAATAGTAAAATCTAGAACCTATACATAGTAGATCAAAACCAGTAGTTGTGACAAGTAAGAAATTGTAACTAAATTCACACCACCTCAACTTGGATTATTTAAAAGAAACAAGGATCATGACCAAGTGAACATTGACAGTTCACTGAGCATGTATGAATAAGGTCA
The DNA here is from genome assembly GCA_023614405.1 of Avena insularis. Classification (NCBI taxonomy): domain Eukaryota; kingdom Viridiplantae; phylum Streptophyta; class Magnoliopsida; order Poales; family Poaceae; genus Avena; species Avena insularis. The sequence continues at coordinate 228,403,433 of CM042694.1, read as the reverse complement.
CAAGTAACATTATGAAGGTTTACTTCATTTCACAAACTTACAAAAATAAAACTAAGGAATTCCACTTGCCAAATTCCAAAATAAACAATTAAAATTACTAATTTTACCTTTAACCGACCTACCTAAAATGGAATATGACCTAAGTAGACTTAGAGCACCGAAAACAATAAATTGACACAAACAAACAACATAGAGAGGTGCTATAAGGCATCAAAGTCACCTCTGCATGCAAATGAGGTGTCAACACCACATAGATCACCTTTGACTATGAATAGAGACCCAGACCAGTAGTTCAAATCGCAATTCTTAGAGCAAAGCTCATAAGATCACACTCAGTACACCAACTAAGTGAGAGGAAATAAATATAATTCCACACACCCACTTGAGAGAGAGAAATTTGAGAGAGGAGGATAAGAAAGAACTATAGGAGGAGAAGGAAGAACTGTACCATATCTTCATCAAACACACTTAGGAAGCTTCAAAGGTTTAACCCTAGAAACCCTAGAATTTAGCAGAGAGGGAGAGTGTAGTTCTACCAGAAGTAGCACTAGCTAGGAGCTAGTTAGTTGTGCATCTTCCATCAGGAAGAACACCATAACCATGACAGACTCATATATATATAACTAGGAGTATTAAAAAATCTAAGTAATTAGAAAATTACCTGAACCACATTTAGAAACTTGAACTACACTATTATCACCTACCCACACTTCCCCAAGCATCAATTAAGATTTTATCTAAGGAAAAGAAGGTAGGCAGTAACGGGCATAGCTCATGATGGAGCCACATTACTGCAAGATTAAGTAAACACACTACTTTAACCCAATTAAACAACACACTTACAGATTAACTAAACCTGAAGTCCAGGAACACCTAACACTAAAGACAGTAACAATAACACTAAAGAGATTCAGTTAAAATCTAATGAATACAACAAAGGATATAACTAAACATGAGTTGTGGATCTTTACTACCACATTAACATCCTCAACTAAGGATTAGAATAGCACAATAACATTAGCTATCTAACACAAACAAAGTTACATTAGAAGTAAGAGTACTAAATAATGAAACTGGACCCTAAAAATTTAGCCAAACTAAAAGAGCAAATTTAAAGATTCTAGCATAATGACTAGTACCTAAGAAACTATCTTAACCACATAACATGATAGAAGGAGCTAGAAACCACTTAAAAGATCTAGAAGCCTAGACTATCCATTACCAGAACTAGAACAGTAAACCTTAAAACTAGAAAAGGACAGCCAGCAGTAGAAAGCTATCTAGAGAGAGAGAGACTAACCTTGGCTGAATGGGAGTCAAGCTCACCGACAGCCACAGAAGAAGATGACGACCGCGACGATGGTGACACAGGGACGCATCAATCTGCACCTACCATGACAACGAGGGCGAGATGTCTAGGATGTGCTCCAACACTAGCTCGACGGTGGAGGAGCGTCAGAGTAGCGCCAAAATATGGCGACACCATCGTCACCAAACCCTAGGGTTAGGTTTAGGGTTGCGAGCGGCCATGAGAGGGAGCAAGACACTAATCTAAGGGGTAGAAGTGTAGTGTTCTCCATTTTGGTCGCAAGGAGGGTGGCTCGCTGGAAACAACCAATTCAGCAGTTCCTAGCAGGCCTGGCCCGGGATGCTTTAATCATCATGTGAACCACGTTGCAAAGTGCGAACATGCATACAATCGGCCCACTTTCATTGCATGGGGCCTGTCTCATCCTTGCGCCCTACCAAACGAACCCTAGTCCAAAGGCTGAGAGCATCTTTAGCGGGCCGAAGCAAAGTGGCGACCCAAACCGTCTGTTTTGGTCCGGATGGGTCGGGCCACGGAAGGAATTTGGTTCACAGTCCGGCCTATCTAGCTAGGGCACCCAGTGACGCGCCCCACCCAGTCCGTGCAGGCCAACACTAGCCATTCGGCCAATTTTGTTCTCATTTGGACAACTATCGTCGGATTGAAGACAAGTACGCTATGAGGGGGTTCCTCGAGGCGTGGGGAAAGGTGGGGTGTGAGACGTACGGTGATCTAGGACGGTGAACACACAAGTTTAATTACCTAGGTTCAAATCCGACTGTGGTGGCTAGATCCTACTCCTGCTAGCAATCTAGTAATATCGGCAGAGCCAGAGGTTACAAGGGAGTACAAGGATCAGTATCGCATGTGCGAGTTGAGATAGATTGTGCCCTAAAGGATGATTCCTAGGTCGGCGTATATAGTCATCCGGCCTAGGGTTTACAGGAGAGTCCTATCCAACTATGATACAAAGTCAGTACAAAGTACAACTTGGACTACAAGTCTACCTACATGCCTAAGTAGGTAAGTCTTCTGGGCCTTCCCGTAGCCAGACGGGACTCCATCTTCTTTCCCTAACTAGGCCGCTCGTGGAGCAAAGCTCTAACCAGGAAGTGGGCCACCCTTGTCAGTAAGTAACCGTGGGTATACCTAGAAAGTATATCCCCAACAATAACAAAATACAATAAAATGTATGGAATAAATAAATAATAGTTCAAACATATGAATAGTTCACAACCACATAGTTTCACAAAACCAAGCAAACATAATTCAAATTACATCAGACAAATAAGAGGTTTAACCATGCTGGTTTCCCGCATGAGCCCACATATGCTCAATCAAATCGATTTGAAGGAAGTCATGGATGTTCCGATCAGACAAAGTATGATGCACATGCATAAACTCTTCCCAAGACGCTAGCCCTGGCGTTGGGTCAGCCAACTCACCCTGAAAATCCCAGCCTTGGTCGTAGATGTTGTCATCACGCTTGTCCTCAACGATCATGTTGTGCATGATTACATAAGAATTCATCACATCCCACATCCTCTCTGTGCTCCAGGTTCTAGCATGGTACCAAACAATAGCCCACCTTGACTTAAGTACACCAAATGCTCGCTCCACATCCTTCCTAGCTACCTCTTTCACTTTCGCAAACCTCTTGCATTTCTCATCTCCAGGGTTGTGGATAGTCTTCACAAAGGTGGACCAAGAGGGATAGATGTCATCAACTAGATAGTATCCCATATCATAAGTATTTCCATTGATCATATAGGAAACCTAAGGAGCAATGCCTTCTACAAGCCTAGCAAAAATCGGAGAGCATTGGAGCACATTTATAAGATTGTTCGATCCTGCTATGCCAAAAAAAGAGTGCCAGATCCAGAGATCCTTTGATGCAACAACTTATAGTATGGCTGTGCACCCCTTAGCATGCCCTTTAAACTTCCCTTGACAACCAAAAGGACAGTTCTTCCACTGCCAGTGCATATAGTCGATGCTTCCAATCATCCCTGGAAACCCCCTACTCTCTTTGATGGACAAAAGGCGGGCAATGTATTTAGTGTTTGGCTCTCTCGGATGAACTTCACCAAACACCGTGATAAATGCGCTGCAAAACAAGCACATGGCCTCATGACATGTGGACTCGCTCATGCGCATGTAGTCATTGATGAGATCACCTAGTACTCCATATGCAAGCTGCCGAATGACCGTGGAACATTTTTTAGTAAGAGGAGAAGCCAACCTTATCGGTGCAATAGAACTTGGCCTCAAAGTAGTCATCATAGTCCCTCATGCAATTGAGCACCTCCAGGAATAGTTTTTTGGACATATGATGACTGCAAGTGCACAGATAAATTGTAGCTAGATTCAAAAGTAAGAGTATCGAACCACATAGAACTATTTTGTTAGGATCTTTATGCCCCTCATCGCTATCTATCAAGGTATACTTAGAGCTGTCCTTCATCTCAAGTAAGAGTGTTTTGAAAGCGGTTACAAAAGAGTAAAGAATGCAGTAAAGTAAACAAGTGTGGTGGAAACTGTAACGGAACTTCAGTAAGGGAAAATGTTCTCGAGGATTTAGGATCCACCACTAGCATTGTATTAACTAAGAGTAGGATAAATCTATATCTTTTCTTATGATATGTGTGGGGAGATCTGCATAATAAGATGTGCCTAGAAAACCATGGGTCATCACATCTCTAAATAACCACTTCAATGATCTTCGGCAACCACCTATGGATCCATTGAAATTAAGGGTTACCCCGTGGATATCGATATGATCTTAGTGAATCCCTACTTATCCCCCTTGTCCATATGGTAGAGCTCCGAACACAGTATGTCACTTCACGTCATACACAATTACATAGTTCCAAGGGTAATTCCCTCTCTAGTCCCGAAGGCGAATATTACATGGACGATTTCATAGAATATCTAGAGAGAGAACTAACACATATTCATAACATAAAGTTATAGATCATCTTAATTTCAATTATAATATTGCTAGGGTTTCTCCATCTCCCCAAGAACAACGTAAACTACTCACACATGGAGACAATCAACAACATCATCATAATCATATGGATGGAATGAAAGTATATAAATGAATTCGAGTATAAATCCACAATATCCATTACAATTACAACTAATTGGGATAAGTAAGATTGGGATTGATGTTGATGATGGAGATACATTAGTTTGGTGATGAAGGGGATGATGTCTTGTCCTCCAATGATCTGTGTAGCAGCAGGGATGATGCCTTTCTACAAGTTCCTCCTCCGGATCCCTTCTAGAGGTGAAGTTTCGGTGTTTTTGGTGTTTGTGAATGTCAGATCTCGGATCTGTCTACGTGAGGTGAAAGTATTGAAAGGACTATTCCCCAGAGGCAATAATAAAGTGGTTATTATGCTATTCCAGGTTTATAACATATTATTTATTTTTCATGCTATAATTGTGTTAATAGGAAACATTAATACATGTGTGATTTATAAACAGAAAAGGTTCCTAGTAAAGCCTCTCTTAATACTAGCTTGTTGATTAACTATTGATCACAGGTTTCCTAATCATGAACATTGGATGTTGTTAATAACAGGGTCATATCACAATGATATGATGAACAGTCACCCGAAGTAGATGTAACAATACGATCATGTCCTCAAGTTTATATTGTTATCACATTCGTAGTAACTCAATGTCCTTAGACCATGAGATCATGTCAACCACTTTCACCGGAAAGGTACTTTGATTACATCAAACATCACATCGTAACTGGGTGATTATAAAGGTGTCGGGTACTTGGAAAGTGTTAGTTGAGGCTCGTGGATCAAGTGTGGGATTTGTCCATCCAGATGATATCACATTGACATAGCTTGCAAGCAAGTGATTTCATCACTAGAATGTTATATCACAGGAACGAGAAAAAGAGTACCTGTCACGAACAAGATTAAACAAGGGATATATGATACCGAGTGATTGAATCTCGGACAAGTAATATATCACGAGACAAAAGGAATTTGATTACAGTGAAAAAGGTTCAGACGATCATTGGATTTTTGTGGAACTAGTGGTAGTCATTATGGATCTCCAGATCCCGCTAATGAGTATTGATTAGAGAAAGGCTCGATCATGTCTACATAGTTCTAGAACCCGTAGGATGACACACTTAAGGTTAGTCGATGCAATTGAGCATATAGGGAACACATGAGAAGATAATGGACATCGCAGGAATTTGTTATGTCGAATCTGCCGAAATAGTTTTGGGGTATCAAAACAAAGCAAGGGATCAAAATGTTAATGTGTTCATTAAATGAAGTGTTGATTAAATGAAGTACTCATTAAATGAAGTATTCGTTAAGTTGAGTTGCATTAAAACAAGAGAATTAAAGTGCTTTAATGGAAAGACCTTTGGTTTTTGAGTGGAGAATAAATGGGAGAAAGTGGAATTTGAAATTATGTGAGTGGAGAGTCCACCCACATGAATGAGGGAGGAGAGGGGGCACCCTCTTTGTCTGCCGACCATGGGTGAGGGCTGCCCTCTCCCCCTATAAAAGGAGGTGGAGACCTCCTCCTCTCACACACTCTCACTTGGCCATTCTCTCATATGACCCTTGGTTGGCATCTTCTCCCTCTTGCTAGCCTTGTCCATTACCACTAGAAAATGTGCTTAGGTGAAGCCCTGCTCGAGATCTTCCCCTCCACCATCTCTACCAGGGTGTAGCGCTGTTGGAGTTCCCGGGATCCGCTACTTCTGCTGCCCGGCTGGAGTGAGGGATCGAGAGTCATCGACACACCGTACGTGTGACCGATTACGGAGACGCTGCCTCTTGTGGTGCTGATTGTCTGCACGTCCTTGAGGACGGTCGATTACATTCTACACCGTCCACATTTGTTTGCGGGAACGTTATCCCGCGTTACGGTCTTCGAGGGTGAGTCCATCTGAAACTGTTACATGTATCTCCTAGATATGATCTTAGTGGTTATAACCGTAGGAATTTTTTGTTTTCTATGCAACGAACCCCATCAATGGTATTAGAGTTATGTCTATGATTAGACGTTTTGTATGGTTAGAACTCACAGAGATGTGGGTGTTGATATTCTTGTTGTTTCATACTTGCGTAAATTTTGATCATGGTGGCATGTTGGGATGAAACGACTGACTAAATTTACATGTCCTCGCACATGAGACCTGTCCTACGCTTGACATGCAACTCGTATTGCTCAGCGGGTGTCTGTCTCTCCCAACATAATCATGATCTAATTTATAACAGTTTGCAAATAACTTGATTATCAACGTTGTGGCTGAAATTCGTAGGTAGAGCGGTTCTTTCCTAGAAAGCCCAAAGCCGCATAAAATTTGCAAAAATAAATTAGATGCGTATAACTTTTTTTTGTAGGGCCTGTGATGTGATATGGTCTATGATACAAATATTGTTGTACGCAATATAATTTATTGTAAAACAATCGGCAGGAGTGATGGCTCTGAAATATAGCCATCTACGTCCATATTTAAACTATATATTATTTATATTTTTGATGAAATATCTCTCTAAACCCTTCCACTAATGCCTAATGATCAAAGGGGTATGCAATCCTTTCTTTCTATTTTTTTCCTGCGTAGATAATGACGTTTGATGATGGGAATCACTATATTAAAGTCAAAGATACGAGATTTCCAAAAACCAGAAGAAACCAGTAGTTGTGAAGCAGAGGCAGACGTTTTAACAACCAACTATACAACCGGAATAAAATTCTGGCCGTATAGTTCCGGTTGTATAGTTGGTGTTGACACTGCTAGGTCAAACAGAACAACTTTCATGAAGGGATCCCTATATAAAGAAGCCTCGGGCGACAAGAAAAGCTCTCTCGAGTCCCTGCCCCAGATCATCAGACGCCTCCAGTTCTCCATCCACCACACCGAAGGGACGCCGATGAATAGACTTAGATCTAATCTCCAAACCCTTCACCACCACCATAGTCATATTCCACCACTTGTAATAGTAGATCTTATCTTCGATTGGCAACATTGTAAGACTATTTGCTATAAATATCATGATTTCCACTACAATGTTTATGATCTTTGATCTCATCTCTATGTGTGAGTAATTCTCCTTGGGCTAAGGGCTTCGGCCTAGCCATGTAGCATTCATGGATGTTATTTATCAAAGATGGGATCATGTATTATTTTGTATGACATGATGATTATTGTATCCTCTCTTGCCTCAATCTAAGTACTTATCAGGTACCCAAGACCCCGAGGATTGAGCCAGGTATAGGAAGTATGAGTAATGACTAATGTGCAGGTTGGGAACCCCAGTGAAAGAAGGGGTAGTACAGCTGTATGTGAGGGATTTACTTGGGATTAACGGTGATGTCACTATGCATATCATTAGTTCTCTTTCTTCTATGGATGAGACTAGTAGGTTATTGCTATAAGCGGTTGCAAAGGCAATAACAATTATGGATGCAGTACTCACATATAATTTATCTTGCTCTAACAATTACATGCATACTTTATTTCTATCTTTTATTCCCATCAGATGTTTTGCACAACTACAGGTGAAACCAAACGCCCTAGGCCCTCTCTCTCCATCATCGACAACAACAAAAGACGCAAACTCTTGGTTCGGTAAAAACACAAAAGGAATTCTAAAACTCCCGAAGGTCCGTTAAAGTAACTTCACTACGCTTCTGCTTCCTGGGGATTCGATAAACCTAGGTCTACCTGGGAAAAAGAACTATACTACATCCGTATAGTTCTGGTCGTATAGTTGCGCCGCCAGGTGGAAACCCTAAAATTTTGACAGCATGCCAACTATATGGCAGGAACACATTGTTCTGGCCGTATAGTTCCACCCGTATAGTTGCGTATGACCACAAAAACACCACGGGAGGTACCTCCAACCCCAAAACTTCAATCCTTTTTATCTCTTCTACCTCCAAACCCTCTCAAAACCTCAAGAGATCTTCATCTCTACTCAATTCCGTTTGATTTCCTCACACACAAGTGATCTACGGTATGTTTCTCCTTCGATCCTCCAATTACTTTTCGCAATATCTATCGTCATTATCAATCTAGGGTGAGACCTACTATGAACTAATTGCCATGATTCTCTTGCCTATATTATTATTTTGAGGGGATTATTTAGTGTGCTATGATGAGGAACATGTTATACTTACTATTGTTGGATCAAAAAGTTTTTTTTTTGTCTTTCTTCATTATTTTAGATGATTAACACAAGGATCCAAACTCATGCTCGTGCCACCGCTAGTGTTTCTTAGGCTGTCACTCAAGAACACATGGGGATACGGTTCAGGAATGAGCTCCAACATGATCGCTTCGATAGGATCAAGAACCGAGAAGTAAAGGCAACCAAGTGGGCTTGCCCCATTATATGGAACCAACTCGGTATATCTAATGAATTCAATTTACTTTGCAATAGAGCTGGCCTTCAAAACTTTGTGTACAATGATGTGCCTACTTATCGCCGGTTAACTATTGAATTTCTAAGTTCTTTGCAAAGCACTGTTAAACTATGGCAAGGAGAGGACACGATTTCTTTCCGACTTATGAACAACAATTACACTTTAACACTAGATGAATTGTGCACATATTTTAATTTCCTAAACAATGATGTTAATGCCTTACGCGCATCCTTTACTGGCTTAGACCCTTCCCCTGCACAATATTATAATGGAATGATTTTCACTACTAGAGTAAGCAAGGGGAAGAATATTCAACATCATGCAATTCGCTATTTGTTCTATGTTATTCCTAACACCTTGCATGCAAGAAATGAGTTCACAAGACTCAATGAGGAGGACATCTTAGTCCTCGAAAAAGCTGTTTACACAAACTGCGACTTGTCACTCAACTTGGGTGCAATCCTTGTGCGCTACCTGGAGCACGAATCCTCCCAAAGCCAAGGACCAATCATAGGTGGAGGCGTCATCACCGTGCTTGCCATTGCCCTAGGCATCCACCTAGGTGAGTTGCAACTTGTGCTAGGTGAGCGACGTGTTGGTTTCTCTACTTTAAAGGCTTGTGGGATGCTCACTAGGAGAGGTGGTGTTTATTACCTGCATATTGCTGGAGCTGGGCGTGTCTACCCCGCTCCTATGCCTAATGATCTTTTCTCTATCAAGGAAGGACGTTTTCTATATGATTTGCAGGTTGAGCAACACCAACATGAGGAGGAGATTCTAGCTGAGGACGAGGACCAAGAAGAGGAGCAAGAAGTTCCTTATCAAGAGGAGCAACCACAAACCCGATTCGCCACATACCAAGACTTCCAAGAACTTGGAGGGACTGTGGAGAGGATGCATAGCCTCTCTTTGAACCTCCGAGGAACAACTAGTAATTTATTAACTCAATTTGCAAACTGGAGTAATGAATTTTTCCCGCCACCACAATGATTTGAATGGCTTGCAAAAGCCTAAGCTTGGGGGAAGTTTCCTCATGTATCTTTATTTGGCTTTCATTTGCTTTTATTTATTTCGAGGTTGTGTTTTTAATTCAAGTTTATAAGCACTCGTGTTGGTTTCCCCAACACTTTATCTTTAGTTATTTATATTTGCTTTTGAGATTTTCTAGCCGAGCTTTGCCGCCAATTTTCTATTCTTTAAATTCCCTCTCTTAAAAAAACAAAAATATTTCTCCATTTTTCTTTATTTTCCCTCTTTCTATTATTTCCGCCTTGAGGTTCTCATGTATTTGCAGGAGAGTGATCAACTTCGAGTTTCGAAGAAGCAAATAAAAAGGAAGAGAGAAGTGGAACCAAACATGAGAGGTATGCCTTATGACTACCCACTTTTGAGTTTGAGAAACCCATGCTAGTTAGTAGTAAATGTTGAGATGTTATATTGGTGGAGTGAGTCTTTGTATTGTAGTAAGATTTTGTTTGCATAGGTATTTAGTTGGGTACTCTTTGTTCCAGCTCTTGTAGTTAACCAAGTCTTGCCTAAAAATTTGCTAAACAATTGTAATGAGAAAAAGTCTCGCAATTGAAGGCTTGGGTGTTGTAGTGTTTAGTCTTGAAGGCCTATTTCTAGAGACACTCAACACCACTGGAAATGTTGATTGACTTGATAGCTCTCTTTAAAAGGATTTGTTTGATTGAATTCATGTTTAGCGGTTTTTGTGAGCATGCCAAAGTTTGACTTGTTAATCATAAGAATGATATAGCTTTATGCGTGTCAAACTTCATGGGATGCCAACAACTCCGCTGCCCTATGAACGATCTTCATGGAGGAAACTCCTAGATTTCGGCTCTGCGTTGATTAAACACATGTAGCAGCAATGCTATAGTAGGTAAGATTTTTAGCACTCCCGGGTAGCTCTGTTCATGATGGAATCACTCCTCTGGATGTTATGAGTAATCATTATGCAAAAGGAAAAAAAACCTTAGTGATTCCACGAGTGTTCAACACAACTCGATAAATTAATAATTGTTGTTGGCATGCTCTCAATTACTCAAGAACTGAAATTCCTGAAGGACAATGAATAGAAAAGTAGTGCTTGAAAAGTCTTGATTTATTAATGTGGGAGAATTGAGATACTCTAGTATATATGATTTTCATGACAACTCTCACACTCTCAATTTACATGATTATACTTTATTGTTCAAAAGAAAGCCTATGAGTTGATTACATGACATGGAATAAAGTTTACTCATTTGAATCATCCATGTTAACAATAATTTTGCTGCGCTACAAGGATGCATGAAAACCCATATGATATGCTTGCCATTACTCTATCTATGTTGGAGTTTTTCACATTTATGAAGTGGAGGAAGCATGCGACTACCAATCATGAGTAAGATCACCATCTCGTTATTTTGGTTTAAATGCTGAGTTCTTTTTTTGATTTTGGTATTCTTGCTCGAGGACGATCAAGTTTAAGCTTGGGGAGGTTGATGGCTCTGAAATATAGCCATCTATGTCCACATTTAAACTGGATATTATTCATATTTTTGATGAAATATCTCTCTAAACCCTGCCACTAATGCCTAATGATCAAAGGGGTATGCAATCCTTTCTTTCTATTTTTTTCCTACGCAGATAATGACGTTTGATGATGGGAATCACTACATTAAAGTTAAAGATACGAGATTTCCAACAACTAGAAGAAACCAGGAGTCATGAAGCGGAGGCAGACGCTTTAACGACCAACTATACGACCGGAATAAAATTCTGGCCATATAGTTCCGGTCGTATAGCTGGCATCAACACCGCTAGGTTAAACAGAACAACTTTCGTGAAGGGACCCCTATATAAAGAAGCCTCGGGCGACGAGAAAAGCTCTCTCGCCCTAGATCATCAGCCGCCTCCAGTTCTCCATCCACCACACCGAAGGGCCACCGGAGGAATAGACTTAGATCTAATCTCCAAACCCTTCACCACTACCATAGTCGTATTCCACCACTTGTAATAGTAGATCTCATCTTTGATTGGCGACATTGTAAGACTATTTGCTATCAATCTCATGATTTCCACTACAATGTTTATGATCTTTGATCTCATCTCTATGTGTGAGTAATTCTCCTTGGGCTAAGGGCTTCAGCCTAGCCATGTAGCATTCATGCATGTTATTTATCATGTATGGGATCATGTATTAGTTTGTATGACATGATGATTATTGTATCCTCTCTTGCCTCAATCCAAGGACTTGTCAGGTACCCAAGACCCTGAGGATTGAGCCAGGTATAGGGAGTATGAGTAATGACTAATCTACAGGTTGGGAACCCCAGTGACAGAAGGGGTGGTACGGCTGTATGTGAGGGATTTACTTGGGATTTATGCATATCATTAGTTCTCTTTCTTCTATGGATGAGACTAGTAGGTTATTGCTATAAGTGGTTATGGAGGCAATAGCAATTATGGATGCACTGCCCACATATAATTTATCTTGCTCTAACAATTACATGCATACTTTATTTCTATCTTTTATTCCCATCAGATGTTTTGCACAGCTACAGGTGAAACCGAACTCCCTAGGCCCTCTCTCTCCATCATCGACAACAACAAAAGACGCAAACTCTTGGTCTAGTAAAAACACAAAAGGAATTCTAAAAGTCCCGAAGGTCCATTAAATTAACTTCACTACGCTTCTACTCCTCGAGGATTCGATAAACCTAGGTCTACTAGGGAAAAGAGCTATACTACATCTGTAATCTGGATCGAAGGTATCAAGGAGCCATATGGTTGTTATTTTATTTTATGGCATGCATCCCAGAAAATGGAAATCCATGTAACTAGATTAGTGGAGAACAACCATGGTAGTGGCGCCATGGACCTTGGTGGCACGCTGCTAGAATGATGGAGATCATACCAAGACACACAAGATGGAGATACAATGCGAGAAGGACCATATCGTATCACATTATATATGCATGTGATGTTTATCCTTTGATGCATCTTATTTTGTGTTGATTTGATTACCTCGGTAGTATTTGATTGCCTCAATAGCATTATAAGATGATCCCTCCCACTAAATATCAAGATAATAATATGTTCTTTCTTAGTATGCACCGTTAAGAAAGTTCATCGTCTCGAAGCACCACGTGATGATCGGGTGTGATAGATTCTACGTTCACATACAACGGGTGTAAGATAGTTTTACACACGCGAGTACTAAGGTTCTTACTTGATGAGCCTAGCATGTACAGACATGGCCTCGGAACATGAACCGAAAGGTAAAGCATGAGTTATATGGATGATATGATGCCCATACGATGCTCGCCATTGGAGCTACGCCACCACTCATGAAGATCAGTCGTGGCGTAGTGAATTTGGTTCGTGTAGTCACTAAAATGACTAGAGGTATATCATTTTGAGTGGGAGTTCTTATAAGTAATTTTAGAATTTACTTAAACTCTATATGTTTTAAACCTAGCCCAAATAGTCTCTGTAAATACATTGTAGATCATGGAACCCCCTACATTCAATTTTAATGCATTCCTTGAGAAAGAAAAACTGCTAGACAATGGGTCTAACTTCACCAACTGGCACCGCAACGTGAGGATTATCCTCACGGGCATGAAGAAGTTCTATGTGCTGGACGGTCTATTAGGTGACGCCCCTACAGCTAGCGCGACTCAAGAAGAACGCGACACATATTATGTGAAATTTGATGACTACACTTGTGCGGTGTGTGATCCTTTAGTCGTTGGAGCCTGAACTCCAAAAGCTCTTTGAACTTACCGATGCTGATGTCATGGTGGAGGAACTCAAAACTATGTTTGGGGACCAAATCCGTGCTGACATATATGAGATCTAAGATAAGTTCTTTAGCTCTAAGATGGAGGAGCATAGCTCTATGAACGAGCACGTCATTAAGATGATGGACTACGCTCAATGTCTTGAGACACTGGGATGTGACATTCTAGCTGATCTCACGGCAGACAGGGTTCTGCAATCTCTCCCACCAAGTTACAAAGGGTTTGTAATTAATTACAAGATGAATGGTGCGGATAAGTCGCTTACTGTGAACTCGCAGCTATGCTTAAGACTGCCAAGGTTGACATAAAAAAGGAACATCACGTGTTGATGGTCAATAAAAACACCAGTTCAAGAAAAGAGGCAAGAAAGGCAAGTCTAAAGGTAGCTTCAAGAAGGACAACAAATATGTTGATGCGCGTGATAATAAGACCAAAGGAGGCCCTAAGCCCGATACTGAGTGCTATTACTGCAAAGGGGTTGGTCACTAGAAGCAGAACTGCCCGAAGTACTTGGCAGATAAGAAGGCCAGGAAAGTGAACAAAGGTATATGTGATATACATGTTATTTATGTGTACCTAACTAGTAGTCGAAGTAGTACCTAGGTATTTGATACCGTTTCGGTTGCTAATATATGTAACTCGAAACAAGGGCTAAGGAATAGTCAACCACTAGTGAAGGATGAAGTGATGATGCGTGTAGGCAATGGATCGAAGGTTGATGTGGTCGCCGTCAGGACGATGCCACTTCATATGCCATCACGATTGACAATAAACCTAAATAATTGTTATTATGTGCCTGGGTTGAGCATGAACATCATGTCTGGATCATGTTTAATGCAATATGTTATTCATTTGTATCGAGAACAATGGTTGTTCCTTTCATATGGATAATATCTTTTATGGTCATGCACCTATGTTGAATGTTTTTTTTATGAATCTTGATATTAGTGATACACATATTCATAATGTGAATGCCAAAAGAATCAAGTTGAATGATGATACTACTGCATATATGTGGCATTTCGGTTTAGGTCATATTGGTGTTAAACGCATGAAGAAGCTCCATTCTGATGGACTACTGGAATCACTTGATTATGAATCATTTGAGACATGTGAGAAATGCCTTATGGGCAAGATGACTAGAACTCCATTCTTTGGAACAATGGAACGAGCGACTAACTTATTGGAAATAATACATACCGATGTATGTGGTCCAATCAGTGTGTCTGCACATGGTGGATATCGTTTTTTTGTAACCTTCACGGATGATTTAAGTAGATACGGGTATATTTACTTAATGAAACACCAGTCTCAAACATTTGAAAAGTTCACAGAATTTTAGAGTGAAGTAGAAAATCATCATAATAGAAAGATCAAGTTCCTACGATCCGATCATGGAGGAGAGTATCTTAGTTACGAGTTTGGCACGCACATGAGAAAATGTGGAATAGTTTCACAACTCACTCCCGTCGGAACACCACAACTTAATGGTATATCTGAACGTCGTAATCGAACTATATTAGATATGGTACGATCTATGATGTCCCTTATCGATTTGCCACTATCATTTCGGGGTCATGCATTAGATACAACTGGATTTAGTTTAAATAGGGCACCATCAAAATCCGTTGAAACGACACCATATGAATTATGGTTTGGAAACAAACCTAAGATGTCATTTCTAAATGTTTGGGGCTGCGATGCTTATGTGAAGAAACTTCAGCCTGATAAGCTTGAACCCAAAGAGTAAAAATGCATCTTCATAGGATACCCAAAAGAAAAAAATGGGTACACCTTCTATCACCGATCCGAAGGCAAGGTTTTTGTTACCAAGAATGGGCCATTTATAGAAAAACTGTTTCTCTCGAAAGGTGTGAATAGTAGGAAGGTAGAACTCGACGAGGTTATTGAACCTTCTCATCCTAAAGTGGTGAGTAGCGCAGCACTGGAATTTGTTCCAGTGTTGACTCCACCAATGGAAGAAGGAAATGATGATGAGGTACCTCCCCTTCTCATGAAACTCCGATAGAGAGTGCTACCAAACCTCGCAGGTTGGACATGGTACGTGCATCTCCTAAACTGTACAGTAATCTAGTCCTAAATTTCATGGTAGATGGAAGCGATGACCCTGCGACGTATGATGAAGCGATGATGATCCCGGATTCCAACAAATGGCTTGAAGACATGCAATCCGAGATGGAATCCATGTATGAAAACCAAGTTTGGACTTTGATGGACATACCTCGCGAACGAAAATGGATTTTCAAAAGGAAAATGGACGCTGATCGTAATGTGACCGTCTATAAAGCACGAATTGTCGTGAA
Organism: Avena insularis; assembly: GCA_023614405.1. Classification (NCBI taxonomy): domain Eukaryota; kingdom Viridiplantae; phylum Streptophyta; class Magnoliopsida; order Poales; family Poaceae; genus Avena; species Avena insularis. Next base: position 228,387,588 of record CM042694.1, on the reverse strand, counting down.
GGGGTTCTGACAAATTCAAGGAATTGAGTATGATGAGACTTCCTCACCGGTAGCAATGCTAAAGTTTGTTAGGATTATGTTAGCAATTGCTGCATTTTTCGATTATGAAATCTGGCAAATGGATATCAAGACAGTGTTTCTTAATGGAAACATTGAGTATGAGTTGTATATGATGTAACCTAAAGGTTTTGTCGATCCTAAGGATGCTAACAAGGTATGCAAACTTCAGTGATCCATTTATGGACTGAAGCAAGCATCCTGAAGTTGGAATCTTCGATTTGATGAAGTAATCAAAGGTTTTGGATTTGTCCAAACCATCGGAGAAGCTTGTATTTACAAGAAAGTGAGTGGGAGCTCTATATCATTTCTAATATTATATGTGGATGACATATTGTTGATTGGAAATGATATAGAACTCTTGAAAAGCGTAAATGATTACTTAAATAGTAAGTTTTCGATGAAAGATCTTGGTGAAGCTACGTACATATTAGGGATCAAGATCTATAGAGATAGATCAAGACGCTTAATAGGATTGTCACAAAATAAATACCTTGACAAGATTTTGAAGCAGTTCAGAATGGACGAAAGTAAGAAAGGGTTCTTACCTATGTTGCAAGGCACTATTTTGAGTAGGACTCAAAGACCGGCTACAACAACAGATAGAGAATTGATGGACCATGTCCCCTATGCCTCTGCCATAGGTTCTTTTATGTATGCTATGCTATCTACAGGACCAGATGTGGCACATGCTATTAGTTTGACTAGAAGGTACCAATCTGATCAAGGTTTGGAACACTGGAAGGCAGTAAAGGATGTCTTTAAGTACTTGAGATAAACTAAAGACATGTTTATCGTATATGTCGGTGAAGAAGAGCTTGTCCAAGGTGTTACGTCGATGCTAGCTTCGACACCGATCCGGATGACTCTAAGTCACAATCCGGATATGTGTTTTTAATGAATGGTGCAGCGGTGAGTTGGAGGAGCTCCAAGCAACCAGTGATAGCGAGATCTACAATGGAGGTGCAATATATCTCTTCTTCAGAAGCAGTGGTGGAAGCAGTTTGGATGAAGGAGTTCATTTCTGAACTGGGTGTGATTCCATGTGCTTTCGATCCAATGGTAATCTATTGTGACTACAATGGTGCCATATCCAATTCTAGGGAATCAAGGCCTCACAAGAATTCCAAGCATATAAAGCACCGGTTTAACTGCATCCGGGAACATGTTCAGGATGGCGATGTGGAGATTTGCAAAGTAGACACAAATCTGAATGTGGCAGACCCATTGACTAAAGCTCTCCCAAGGGCAAAACATGATTAGCACCAGAACTTTATGGGTGTTAGATTCATGACTATGTAAACTAGATTATTGACTATAGTGCAAGTGGGAGACTGAAAGGAATATGCCTGAGAGGCAATAATAAAGTGGTTATTATGCTATTCCAGGTTTATAATAGATGTTTATTTTTCATGCTATAATTGTGTTAATAGGAAACATTAATACATGTGTGATTTATAAATAGAAAAGGTTCCTAGTAAAGCCTCTCTTAATACTAGCTTGTTGATTAACTGATGATCACATGTTTCCTGATCATGAACATTGGATGTTGTTAATAACAGGGTCATATCATTGGAGAATGATATGATGAATAGTCACCCGAAGTATATGTAACAATACGATCATGTCCTCAAGTTTATATTGTTATCACATTCGTAGTAACTCAATGTCCTTAGACCATGAGATCACGTTAATCACTTTCACCGGAAAGGTACTTTGATTACATCAAATGTCACTTCGTAACTAGGTGATTATAAAGGTGTCATCAGGTACTTGGAAAGTGTTAGTTGATGCTTGTGGATCAAGAGTGGGATTTTTCCATCCAGATGATGGAGATATATACTCAGGGCCCTCTCGGTGATATCACATTGACATAGCTTGCAAGCAAGTGATTTGATCACTAGAATGTTATATCACAAGAATGAGAAAAATAGTACTTGTCGAGAACGAGATTAAACACGGTATAGATGACACCGAGTGATCGAATCTTGGACAAGTAATATATCACAAGACAAAAGGAATTTGATTACAGCGAAAAAGGTTCGGACCATCATTGGATTTTCGTGGAACTAGTGGGAGTCATTATGGATCTCTAGATCCCGCTAATGATTATTGATCGGAGAAAATATCGATCATGTCTACATAGTTATTGAACCCGTAGGGATACATACTTAAGGTTAGTCGACATAATTGAGAGGATAGGGAACATAGGAGAAGATAATGGACATCGCAGGAATTTGTTCTATCGAATCTACCGAAATAGTTTCGGGGTATCAAAACAAAGCAAGGGATCAAAATGTTAATGTGTTCATTAAATGAAGTGTTCATTAAATGAAGTACTCATTAAATTAATAACTAATTAAATGAAGTTTTCATTAAATTGAGTTGCATTAAAACAAGAGAATTAAAGTTCTTTAAGGAAAGACCTTTGGTTTTTGAGTGGAGAATAAATGGGAGAAAGTGGAATTTGAAATTATGTGAGTGGAGAGTCTACCCATATGAATGAGGGAGGAGAGGGGGTACCCTCTTTGGCCACAGGCCATGGGTGAGGGCTGCCGCCTCCCCCTATAAAAGGAGGTGGAGACCTCCTCCTCTCACACACTCACTTGCGCATTCTCTCATATGCCCTTTGGTTGGCATCTTGTCCCTCTTGCTAGCCTTGTCCATTGTCACTAGAAAAGTTGCTTAGGCGAAGCCCATCTATAGATCTCCCCCACCATCTCTACCATGGCGTAGCTCTATTGGAGTTCCTGGGGATCTGCTACTTCTTCTGCCCGGCTGGAGCGAGGGATCGGGAGTCATCGGCACACCATACGTGTGGCCGATTACAGAGGCACTGCGTCTTGTGGTGCTGATCATCTATGCATCCTTGAGGATGGTCGAGTACATTCTACACCATCCACGTTTGTTTGCGGGAATGTTATCCTGTATTACGGTCTTCGAGGGTGAGTCCATCTGAAATTGTTACATGTATCTCCTAGATATGATCTTGGTGGTTGCAACCGTAGTAATTTTTTTGTTTTCTATGCAACTAACCCCATGAAGTATTTGACGAGGCGAAGTCAATGGAGGTCCGTACGAGCGCATGCTATGAGCGGGATTTGCCCGTACTAATGCTTGTTATGGCCTGTGATGTCCCTCCTCGCGTCCTCCTTCGCCCAGTTTCATGGAAAATCATTTAGATGACTTTTATCACATCAAAATATTATATTAACACATAATATGATAGTTTTATTGATATGTTCATCGTTGACTTAGTATTTTAGGACCCCGCTGAAAATACCAAAATCCTACTAATAATGCTTCAAAATGCACTCATCAACTTCCCCAAGCTTAGACTCTTGCTCGTCCCCGAGCAAGACAGTAGCTTAATGGAAAAAGTCATCAGGTTTATGAAGGACGAGCCATCACAATATATGAGGAATTTGAAGGATATGATTATAATATTGGATATAGAATCTCATTGTGAGGTATATCATACTTTCAGAAATCAAATGACTTAGAGGATTACACACCTTTTGTGCTAATAGTTCATAACAAGATTAATTATTAGCTTAGCATATAATCATCAAGTTCAACTGAATGAGTCTGCGAGGTGATTTCAAACATGTTTAAGACTTCATGTATCCACTTGCGATTCAAAACCATGAATGCTATATTTCACTTATGTTCGGTTTGCATCATAGAAAATAAAAAAATCTACGATATAAACAACTAAGAACCAAGATTTATCTATCTAGATATAAGCACCACATGGATATACATCCATAGAAAACTTACCCTCAAAGACCAAAAAGCGTTGCGATATTTGTTCTCGTGGATGATGTAGTCGTACACTTGTCGATCTTAAGATCGAGTTGAAGTCCAGCACCACAAACCAACAGTGCATCCGTGATCGCAGACACGTCCAGCACTCCGAAAACCTCCGACTCCTCGCTCTAGCAAAGCAGCAGAAGCAGCAGATCCTTTCTAGAGAAACACGAGAACATGTACTTCGCTAATCTGAATGTTGGGGGGATAACCCCAGGTAGGGTCACTCCGGGGTATAAGGGCCGAGTTAGCCGAGGGTCGGCAAGGTCAAAGCGGATGCTGGCCGAGTCACCTTAAGGCATGCCGGATCACGGAGTAACCCGGACCAGGGGGTCGCCTAACATTGTCTCGTCTGACTTAAGGAGTAAGTCGGAAATGTTTGTCTAGCTTGTATGCAGGAACAGGTATGGCCGGATCAACGGTGATCCGGATCGTCGCTTGGCTTCTAGGAGAAGGAAGGAATCTCTTTGGTCAAAAAATAAGGTCCGATGCGTACTGAATGAGCGAATAAAGCAAGGGCAGGACCACCGGATCGTGGCCGACAAGGGTGACGACGCTCACGTCGACTGACGCGGGCGCCGCAGAAGATACATCGCTAAAGCAAGTGTGACGCGGGGGAAAAGCACCCCTGTCGGGTTACTACTTTGGGAGGGGGCATATTCTTAGGAATATGCCTCCACGTATGCCCTAGGCCAGGACCGAACCACCTCTATATAAGGGGGGGTTAGGGTTCTGGTAAGGGGGTTGGGTTTTTTCTGGGATAGAGCAAGGAGACTCCTAGCTAGTTGCGCACTAGTGGACCTAGGGTTCTTGGGGCTAGTTGGTAGGCAAGGGTAAGAGAGTTTCTTCTTCCTCCTCTTGTCAATACAGCTCGAGGAGCTCTTGTAATCTTGGAGATTGAACATCAATACAAAGCTTCTGTGTAGAGAATCACTCTATTATCCCTCCCTAGATTCCCCTAGCGCATATTAGTCCCCACCTTTAGCCTATCCATGGCATCTGCCATGACACCACCACTACGCTTGGCGCCACTGGGGCTAGCGGCGCTAGCAGGGGTGAAGATCCGGACGGGAAACTTCATCGGCACCGGCGAACGCATCGTCTCTAGGCTCGTTCAGCGTTTTGGAGCGCTGGACTACGTCAGCGAGAATGCTGGCTGCTTCGGCACATGCCCCCTTCCGCGCAACGGCATCTTCGTCAAGCTCGGTGCGCACAAGGTCTATGTTGCTGTGGACGTGTCTTGCATTCATCCGCGTCGCATCGTCGATGCAGGAGAACCACCCCTCACTATGGCTCATGAGCGCCAGACGCTCGCTCCCCGGACCATGCAGAGGTGATGATGACTGCGCCAGGCGCGGGCGTGAGCAAGAATCCAGCGCCAGACCCAGAGGTAACGCCCAAGGCACCGAGGAAAGCTAGGGGTCCTCCGCTAGAGAGGCCTGAGAACGTGCTGAGGGAAGCTATGGATAGCTTGGCAAACCCAGTGGCAGCAGTGGTAGATCCGGCTCAGGCACAGGCTGAGCTAGAGGAGACCCGGCAAAAAATACTGGAGGGCGCAAAGAAAATAGCAGCAGCTCAGCAGTCATTGAACATGACGTTGCGTGAGTACGCGAAGGCAAACAAGGTTGATGCAGTAAGGGTAAAAGGGAAAAATCTCATCAGTGAGATGAACAGAGAAGGTGATGATGGACCAGAAGGGTCGGAAAACTATCTGTCTGTAGGGTTGCCGAAGTACAGTACCCCGGCAAAGAACCTCAGAGCAGCAGATGCCGCGGCCTCCGAGCTAGAGGGTCTGACGGGTGAAGCCCGTCAAAGACAGCAAGACCGGGTTAACGAGCTGGTTCGGATCGCGAACAGGCAGAACGAGGAGCTGCTGAGAGGTAACCCGGAGAGAGTTAGAGCTTCTAAGATCATCCATTCGGCGATGGGTAACCCGGAGAAATCCGCTGGAGCCGCATCATCGCCTCATGGTGGCCCAAGGAGAGAAGAGGTAGTAACCTCGGCCAGACGGAACAAGCAGATCGTTCCGTACGACCCAACGCGTGCGGGAAAAGAAAAAGAGATGCGGAAAAACGACGATCGACGAAGTGTGAGCCGAGGTGAAGCTGGCCGAGGTAACCACGACCAAGGCAATGCCGGTCAAGGGAATGCCGGACAGCGAAACTCGGCAGGAGCAGGTCAACCGCAGCAGCGGAATGTAACAATGAGCAAAGCACCGGCCGTGGTATGCAACAGAGAGGAGCACAACGAGAGCAAGACCGATACAATGATGGAGACTCGGAGATGATGAATGCGGGATACGCAAGACCGGACTATCATGTGATAGGATCAAGATTGGGAAGTAGGGACTTGATGCCGGATGACGCCAGGTTAAAGCTGGATCGTCTGTATAGGTTGGAACAGATCGAATGTCAAGGTCCCCCGGGTCCAGAGTGCTTTGGACCCCGGATCATGAAGGAACCGCCAGTACCAAATTTCCAATTACCCAGGGGCTCGAAGACATATGCCGGCAGTACAAAGCCAGAGGATTGGCTGATAAACTACGCAACAGCTGTGAAAATTGCAACTGACAACTTGTGATGGGCTGTACGATATGTACCCCAAATGTTGGAAGGTCCGGCTAGGGTATGGCTGAATAATTTGCCACCCGTAAGCATCAATTGCTGGATAGATTTTGAAGAAATGTTTATCAGCAACTTCTCAAGTACATATCAGAGACCGAATAGATCGCAGACCCTGGCAATGTGCAAGCAGAGGTCTAACGAAACGGACCGTGAATTCTTGACCCGGTGGTGTACCGTGAGAAACTCGTGTGAGGGAGTCATAGAGTCACAGGCTATAGCATGGTTCGCACAAGGGTGCAGATATGGCAGCGAGTTGTGGATGAAATTGCAAAGGAAAATGCCAGTCACGCTAGCAGAGATGATCCGGATTGCGGACTCTTACGCTTTGGGTGATCCAACTCAACCTAGGATCGCGTTGAACAAGTCCAATGAGGAGTACTATCCGAGGGACGGAGCCGGGTCATCCCGGAGGAACGATTACAGGGGAAAAAGGAGAGACGATAGACCGGACCATCAATATGGTTCGCAACAAGTTGCAGCTGTGAATCAAGATCAGCCCAGAGCAGGGAGTAATCAACGCCAGAAAACGTGAGGGCAATGGACTCCTCGAAATGATGGCAAGAAAACATGGACTCCGGAGCAGAAGAAGCAATGGCAAGAAAAGAAAGATCGTCCGAGGTATACCTATGAGTCAATGTCGGACCAGCCGTGTAAATTTCACACGCCAAATCCGAACAGTTCGGCGGGTCACACAACGAGGCAATGTGAGTGGATGCGTAAGATAGAACAAGGTGGTTCGGGGAATGCTCAGGCACCCCAGAATGGTCAACCTCGGATGGAGTTACCCCGGCAGCAACTGCTTTCCGGAGCAAACACGCAGCAACTGATGTTGCCTCCCCCTCCGCTGAGGTATGACAACAGCGAGAGAAGGGATGCAGTCAATCAGGTGGAAAACCAGCAACCACCGGATCAGAGGTACTCCGGAAACGAGGGAAGAAATGAGTACAGGGAACATCACCAGAGCTATTGTGTGTTCACAACAGAGGAAACCGATAGGAAGAGCTTGCAGCACCGACATATGGAGGTTAACACAGTTATGCCTGCAGTGACGAGGTACATGTCTTGGTCAGACCAGGAAATTACCTGGAGCGCCAAAGATCATCCCAAGCTTATGCCAAGTCCGGGCTCATATGCACTAGTGTTAGATTCGACGTTCATTGGACCAAACATTAATGTGAGGTTCTCCAAGGTACTAATCGACAATGGCAGTAGCATTAACATCATGTATGCGGATACGATGGGCAAATTGGGCATCTCGGAGAACATGCTCCAGGCTACAAGAACAACTTTCCATGGTATCATACCAGGCATATCCTGTGATCCCATAGGCAAAGTCCGGGTCGACGTGCTATTCGGTACGAGGGATAACTGCCGAACTGAAAATCTGGAGTTTGAGGTGGTGAACTTGGAGAGCGCGTATCATGCATTACTCGGGAGACCAGCACTAAGCAAATTCATGGCGAGTTGCCACGTTGGTTATCTGAAGATGAAGTTGCCCGGACCAAATGGAGCAATTACTATCGCCGGGGATTTCCGACGTTCTATTGAGTGCGCCTCAGCCGGGTCTAACCTAGCCGAGTCACTCGTAATTGCCCAAGAGAAAAGAAAAATTCAAGAGGTGGCGGCTTTAGCTCAGTCCGCGCAGCAGTATATGCCGGCGTTAAGCAACCTGCATGGGAGCGTTTCATTTCAAGCCGCGAAGGACACCAAGAAGATTCCAGTGGATAACCTGTTTCCGGAGCGTACCGTAACAATTGGTGCCGGGTTAATTGACAAATAGGAAAGCGAGCTCGTCAACTTCCTCCGTGAGAATCGGGACATTTTTGCTTGGTCCACACAGGACTTGCAAGGTGTTCCGAGGGAGTTGGCCGAGCACTCTTTGAACGTAAGACCCGGAGCAAGGCTGGTGAAGCAGCCTCTCCGACGCTTCGCAGAGGATAGGAGAAAGGTCATTGGTGACGAGATAGCTCGGTTGCTAGCAGCAGGATTTATCATGGAAGTGCTGTATCCGGATTGGCTCTCTAATCCGGTTCTGGTAGAAAAGAAGAAGGATGATCCGAACGTGGCAGTGTTTTGGCGTATGTGTATCGATTATACGAACCTGAACAAGGCGTGTCCAAAAGATCCATTTCCACTGCCGAGGATAGATCAGGTCATCGACTCTACCGCGGGATGTGAACTGTTGTCATTTATTGACGCTTATTCTGGTTTCCACCAGATACCTCTGAACCCGGATGATCAGATAAAAACTGCCTTTATTACCCCGTACGGGGCTTATTGCTATCGCACTATGCCATTTGGTTTATGAAATGCAGGAGCAACGTACCAAAGATGTATGCAAAAATGTTTGCACGATCAAATAGGTCAAAACATACAAGTCTACGTGGATGATGTGGTTATTAAGACCAAGGAAAGCGCAACGCTCCTTGACGACATAAGGCAAACATTCACGAACTTGAGGAGATTCCAGATGAAGGTTAACCCGGAGAAATGTACCTTCGATGTCCCGGCTGGGAAATTACTCGGTTTTCTCGTCTCCAGCCGAGGTATCGAGGTTAATCCAACTAAGATCTGAGCCATCGAACGAATGGATCTACCGAAGTGTCTCAACGACGTCCAGAAGTTCACTGGATGCCTGGCGTCGTTGAGTCGGTTTGTATGTTGGTTAGGGGAAAAGGCACTGCCTCTCTACCAACTCATGAAAAAATCAGATAAATTCGTTTGGACGCCGCAGGCCGATGAAGCTTTTGCCCACTTGAAAAAAATGTTGGCCACTGCACCAGTGTTAGCTTCTCTGCTGTCAAAGGAGCCAATGTTGCTCTACATAGCCGCAACCAACCGAGTTGTAAGTGCAGTGATTGTAGTGGAGCGAGATGAAGAGGGTAAGTTGGTGCAGAGGCTAGTGTATTACTTGAGCGAGGTATTATCTGCCTCAAAACAGAACTACCCGCATTTTCAAAAGGTGGCATACGGAGTTTATATGGCGGCAAAGAAGTTAAAGCACTACTTTGAGGAGCATTCCATCAAAGTGATATGCGAAGCCCCTATATCCGAGATAATGGGTAACAAAGATGCGAATGGCAGAATTGCGAAATGGGCAATTGAGCTAGCACCATACGCGCCCCAGTATGATAGGAGAGAAGCGATCAAGTCCCAGGCTGTGGCGGACTTTTTCGTGGATTGGGCCGAGGTACAATACGAACCATCGCCACCAGATCCGAACTACTAGAATATGCACTTTGACGGATTGAAAACCAAAACCGGGTTAGGCGCCGGGGTTGTGCTTACCTCGCCAAAGAAGGATCAGCTCAAATACGTATTGCAGATCCATTTCGCGGCATCAAACAATGTCGCTGAGTACGAGGCTCTTGTGCATGGTCTCAAAGTGGCAAAGGAGATTGGCATACGTCGGATAATCTGCTTTGGCGACTCGGATCTAGTAATACAGCAAATGTCCGGGGTGTGGGACGCCCTGGATCCAAACATGGCGCTATAAAGGTTTCATGTGCAGAAGATCTCGGGTTACTTTGAGGGATGCGAATTTCACCATGTACCTCGCGTGGAAAACAAAGCTGCCGACATGCTGTCAAAGCTCTGATCGACCCGACAGGCAATTCCACCGGGCGTAGCATTAGAGCACCTCAGAAAACCATCTATCAGGTCGTCCCCAGGAACCGATTCAATCTATGTCCCGAAAAACGAGGAATCCAGAGTTGAGCCCATGGACATTGACATGGGAGGTAGCACGCCGAACCCGGGGACTACCTCGGCGAACCCGGGGACTACCTCGCTAGACCCAGGGACTGTTCAGCGTGATCCGGCTGAAGTTATGCCGGTGGATCGGATGGAAGTTGATGAGGAGATGTTCCCTGCGCGAGTAATACCAGCTTGGGCACTACCTATATACCAGTTCTTGAAAGATGGAACGTTACCCACTGAGGAAGTGCTAGCCAGGCAAACTCAGAGGAGAGCTAAAGCTTACACAATCATCAATTCCGAGCTGTACAAATGGAGTGTAACTGATGTCCTCCAGCGGTGTGTTGACCCGGAAGAAGGACTCGACATCCTCCGGGATATACACCAAGGAGAATGCGGGCATCATGCCTCATCCCAGGCCTTAGTGGCAAAGGCATTCCGGCATGGATTTTATTGGCCAAATGCCTTGGAGCAAGCAGAAGATCTGGTGAGAAAATGCAATGGTTGTCAAAGGTACGCCACCAAGACTCATATGCCTATGCCGGAACTTAAATCCATACCAATTACATGGCCATTTGCTGTGTGGTGCTTGGATATGGTTGGCCCGTTCAAACCAGCAAGAGGAAACATGACACACATTCTGGTCATGGTGGACGAGTTTACAAAATGGATCGAAGTGAAACCTATAAGAAAATGTGATGGAGCTACTGCCGTGACATTTCTCAAAGACATCATCTTGAGATACGGTTATCCGCACAACATTATAACTGATAACGGCACAAATTTTGCTGAAGGAGCATTTGCACGATTCTGCCGAGATAAGAAAATCCGACTCGATGTCGCCTCGGTAGCCCACCCCGCATCGAACGGACAAGTGGAAAGATCCAACGGATTAGTATTATCCGGGATAAAACCCCAGCTCATTGAGCCGCTGCAAAGATCAGCGGGGTGCTGGATAGAAGAACTGCCAGCGGTATTGTGGAGTTTAAGAACAACTCCGAATCGATCAACAGGCTACACGCCGTTCTTTCTGGTATATGGGGCAGAAGCTGTATTACCAGCCGACATAGAGCATGATTCGCCTAGGGTCACCCAATACACAGAAGCCGAAGTGCAAGAAGCCCGGCAAAATGATGTTGATCTGCTAGAAGAAGCGAGAGAACTGGGACTGTCCAGATCCGCCATATATCAGCAAAATCTCTGACGTTATCATAGCTGGAAAGTGTGCCCCCGATTCTTCCGGGAAGGCGATCTGGTGCTCCGATTGGTACAGCGTACCACTGGCATGCATAAATTATCCCCCTCATGGGAAGGGCCATTCATCGTGAGCAAAGCATTGCACAATGATTCTTACTATCTCGTAGACGCAAAGCCACAGGAAAAGAACAAGGCGGACAGGTCCGGAGAGGAATCCAAACGACCGTGGAATGTAGCACTAGTTCGTCCCTTCTACACTTAGCTAATAAGTGCATGTATCCAAGTCATCTCATATGTCGGTATGTATGTCGGCAATGAGCTTATCAATGAAATAGCTGAGCCTCGAGCAGTAACTCGGGGACTGCCTTAATAAATGATTGTTGTTACTTTTTATGCGTTAGCTGGAATGACTCGTTTCACTTAACCCGGATTAGTAATGTGTGAGCACCAAAAACCCAACCCTTCGACTTGCTGCTGTCCAACAGGAATTGGCTTCATGGCAAGCAAGGGAACAAGTTTGGAATTGCGTAGCACATGAAAAACTACTAAGGAAACGACCCTATTCCAGCTAACGTTTGTTTTTTCGGACTAACCCCGTATTTACTTTCAAGCTATTATGTTGAATTATTTTGAGCCAAGCCTCACAGTTTCTTAATATTGTTAAAACGATTCTTGAGGCTCGGGTTCGTAAGTCGTAAAACCGAATCAAGGTAGACACGGATCGAGCCAGAGAATTGGACGAACAAGAAAATGAAACTCGGGGACTACACCCAAGTTAATCCGGCATACAAGCATAGTAGTAAAATATCATGTATTTAGCATACAATTGCACCCGGCATACCGGGGATCTGATAAATTTTCAAGTTTTTTCCACTAAGGAGCGGCAGGAGGAGGAAGTTCGGCGTCATCATCACTGTCTTCAATATCTGAAGCAGCATCTTCTCCATCATCGCCCGACCCATCCTCCACGTTCTCCATATGCTCCTCCTCACCGGATTCCAGAAAGCTCGGTCCCTCAACCCAGTCGTGGATAGGAGAATATTCGACGAGGCTGTAGGCACAAGCCTGGCGCCGAGCTACCCACTCCAGATCATCGGTCCATTTGGATCCGGTGCACCGACGGGTGAGGAGGCTCAGATCGATCTTCTCGTACCATGAAAGGATATGATGGAGGAGGGTATCTGCTGTGGCACGCCCGGCGGATTCTCTCCAGAGGTCAAGCTGAGTCTCAACCTCCATCAGTTTTTCGAGGAGCGTGATCCTTTCGGGCGCTCTCGCTGGGCGAAGCGTTGAAGATCCGCACCTTAGCGTCGAGGAGATCTTTCCCATAGTTCTTGATGGTTTCCACCCGAGCTGACACGCTGACCAACTGGTCCTCCATGTCTAAGGGGATGCTCTCACCATTAGGAGCGATGGGAGTACCCCTCTCTTGGCAGAATTTGGCAACGGCAGCACTCGTGATGGCGGTACCCTCCGGAAAATGATCTGAAAATAAGGAAAAGGAAGATGCTGAAGCAAAGGCATATGAGCTAACCCGGAAAACTAGGTCGGACAAGGGGAAGAAACTTACATGAGATATGACGATGGATCCGGGTCAACTCCTTGATACAACTGTCACGTCTCTGGCGAAGTTGTTCAAGCTCGGCGAGCGCCAACCCAAGCTGGACCTCGGATTCCTTAAGAAGGTCCTGGTCCTTGGAGATCTGGAGGGTAAAGCACTCACGCTCTTCGGTGAAGTTCTGGCCAACTTTTTGGAGCTCGGTTTTGTGTTGGGCCTTCATCTTCTCCATCTCGGCCTTGAGTTTGGCTATTTCGTCGTCCTTGGTCCGGAGGAGGGCGAGCTCATCGTTCTTCTTCTTCTTCAGCTTGATGCTGTCACCTTGTTAGAAAATGCAGCATCATATCGAACGCGGGCACACTATCCTCAAGCGATGCTGAAATAGTGTGTTGACCCGGCAAAGCCGAGGAGTGAATGTTTGCCGAGCCAAGGAGAAGAAAGAAGGGAAAACACAACGACGTTGGCCGAAAGAGGACATACCTCGGATTTCCTCCAAGTTCTTCCTCATAATCTTGTTTTCAGCCTCCGCCCCAGCTGCAAAAAACCGAATAAAGAGGTTAGTCCGGCAGAAACAAATGAAACGGAGAGGTGTTAAGAAAGGAAATTACCCCTCTTTTCATGCTCCGCGCCAAGTGCAACATGTTTTGCGCGCAAGATCTTGTGGGTATCAAGCAGGCGCTGAAACTCGGCGCTCCGGTGATTGGTGGTTACCTGACAAAGGTACAGGCGTGTAAATTAGTTCGTTGCATATTTGAAGTGTACAAGATCCGGGCCAAGCGGAACTTCACCCGGCTCTAGGTGTGTGCATATTCGAAGTATACGAAATCCGAGCCAAGCGGAACTTAACCCGGCTCTAGGTGTGTGCATATTTGAAGTGTACAAGATCCGGGCCAAGCGGAACTTCACCCGGCTCTAGGTGTGTGCATATTCGAAGTATACGAAATCCGAGCCAAGCGGAACTTAACCCGGCTCTAGGTGTGTGCATATTTGAAGTGTACAAGATCCGGGCCAAGCGGAACTTCACCCGGCTCTAGGTGTGTGCATATTCGAAGTATACGAAATCCGGGCCAAGCGGAACTTAACCCGGCTCTAGGTGTGTGCATATTCGAAGTGTACAAGATCCGGGCCAAGCGGAACTTAACCCGGCTCTAGGTGTGTGCATATTCGAAGTATACGAGATCCGGGCCAAGCGGAACTTAACCCGGATCTAGGTGTGTGCATATTTGAAGTTTACATGCAGCTATGATGATCTTCTAATGAGCATCCGGCCGAGTAACAAGTTACTCCGCCGGAGGCTCGGGGACTAATGGTTATTATCTACAGCATGTAAAGAGGAAACGACGTACCTCCATCATACGCCCAGCGAGGTTAATGGCCTTGGCGGCGGTATTCATCTGAGCAGAAAATTCAGCTGGGCTGAACTTTTCTGGGAGATCGTCGTTGTAGACGAACTCCGCCTTATTCCAGTTCATGACGAACTCGATGAGGCTCGGAGGGTACTGTTCACCAGTGGGCATGTGGGGCGCCACCAAGCCCTTTGCATGAGCTTCTTTCCTTTCAATCAGGGCAAGAGCTGGGCTAGTGTGAAGAACCATCTGCTGCGAATCGGCTGGCTCGGCAGGAGGATCCGTCGCTGTTGGTGACTTCTTTGGAAGCATTGACGACAAAGTTCGCTGCCCAGCCTCGACGGAGATAGACTTGCCTTTGGCTTGCTGGGAGGATGTGACCACAGTGGATTTGCCCTTGGAAGCCGCTGGAGTGGGTCCTCGCCGAGCTTGATATGACTCGGACGAGGCAGATGAGCTTGGCACGGGAGCTTTGGTGGCTGGTGCTGGAGCTGCTGTTGGTTTCTTCGGAGAAGGGACAGGCGCTGGTTCGGTGGCTGGCATTGGAGCTGCTGCTGGTGCTGGAGTTGCGGTAGACTTGGTGGTTGCTGGTTGTGGCAATGCCGAAGTAACGGACGCTGCTGCCTCGGCCGATCCGACCCCTTCTGATCCGAGGTCACGTTCCTCTGAAGGAGGTACTGCGGAACCCGGAGCGGCCGTAGAGCCCTCCGGAATAGGGCTCAGCGGGCATGACTCATCGTCACGAGGAGGGGAAGGACTGGACCGAAGGGGAGAGGAGATGCTCGATCCGCTCTGAGGGACCTCCACAGGAGCCCTGCAAAAGAAAATAATATCAGGAGTGAAATTACCCCAATGCAGGGAGAAGTGTGTTGCGCAGTGAAAAATGACTTACGCGTCCGAGGTCTCGGCCTCCTTGGGTTTCCGGAACCTCCGTGCCGGGGCTTTGCCGGCCCGTTTGGAGGCAGTCTTGTCTCCGGCCTTCTTTTGCCTTTTGGTAGGCTGAGAATGTTCGGAAGAAGAACTTGACGCGGATCCGTGCTTCTTCTTCGACGCCACCGGAACAGGCTCGCCCGTGGCAAGTGGAGAATCCTCGTGGATGTGCCCACCGGGGTTAGCTGATGCCGGGAAGGCAAAAGAAAGAGGGACAGCCTCAACGGGTTCAATCACGTCGATATCCGAGTCATCCTCATCGTCGGGCCAATCTCTAAGAGAAGAGAATTTACCGCTGGGTCGTTTGGTGGCGTCAGTTGTGGGGAGGAACATCTCCTGGTCCGATTCCTCCTCATCCGGGATTTCTCGGTCCAGGGCCCACTTAAGGGTCGGGTCCGAGCCATCCTCGAGTGTTTGCTGGAGAAACAGCTGAGAAAAAAGCACAAAGAGCAGAGTCAAAAATATGATAAGAACCGACATGAAATTGATCCGAAATAAATTTACCCCGTGAAGCTTACCGCGGGAGGGAGCCTGTCACGGCAGTAATGCTCGATTCCCCACGTCCATTCGGCGGAGAAGTCCTTATGGGTGGTGAAAAGAGCCTTGACCCGGCGGAAGATCTCCGTATTGCTCAACTCGAACGAGGAGGTTCGGTTGGGGTCGCGGCTGAAGCTCATGTGGCACAACTTGTGAGTGCGCCGCTGGAGGGGAGAGATTCGGTTGCGCACGAATGTGATCATGGCATCCTCGTTGCGCAATCCGAGCTTCTTCAGCTCCACGAACCTTTTGTTGACTTGGTTGGCCAGAGCTGTAGGATTCTTGGCAACCTCCTCCCAGAAATCCGTGTCAGGGGGACCCGGAGCGTAGGGCAGCAACCAGATCAAGTCTTCCGTGCCTTTGTTCCGGACGTAGAAGAAGGTCCGGGCCCATCCTCTGTAGGAGTCAAGACCAGTGACTCGGGGAAAGATTGAAAATCTCCAGGGTGAGATCGAGGCAGCTCCGAACTGAGTGAGCTGCTTGTCCTCCGACTCGATGTGGATGTTGGGGACGACGTTGCGGCGGATGCCGAAGAACCGGATCCACAGCTCCTTCGTGGGCCATAGTCCGGTGTAGCCCTCGATCGAAGAGGCAGCGACGAGAGGTGATGGCGTTCGCCGGGAGATGGTGTGGTTGCAGGTGATAGGTCCGGACCCAGTCCCGGAAGAAATCACTCACCGGAAGACCAAATCCCCGTTGGAAATGGGATAAGAAAATGACGAACTCACCCGGATTGGGTGAGGGGGCCAATTCCGAGGAGGGGAGACGAGCGGCGACACCGGCGGGAATACGCCGGGTCCGGTAGAGCCAGTCGATGTCATCCTGGCAGACCCACGAACCGGCCCACGCACCGCGGTCCACCGCACCGGTGTCCTCCTCCATCTCCTGCTCGTCGATGACGAGCTCCTCCTCCGTCATCTCGAACCCGCTGTCCTCGCTGGAGCTGGTGGCGGCGGGGCTCTGCGGTCTAGATTGACGAGGACCCGTGGCTAAGCAGTGGTGCGGCGGTGGCTGCGGTGCAGGGGCACGGAGAAGGTGCGGCGGCGGCGCTGCGGCAACGGGCACGGGCGGCAGCACGGTTGCGAGGAAGAAGAAGAGGAACGGGCGAGGGGGCGCGGAGATGGAAAAGTGCTAAGGAGCACGCCCCTCCCCTATTTAAGCGCCTCCGATGTCGAAGGTGGGATCGCTGCTACTGGAGAGCCACACTGTGGCGTGTATCACCGGCATTAGCCAATCGAGAGAAGCCACGGGAGGCCACAAAGTAAATATGATCCCGTGACACGACGTGCGATTCACAAGCAGCGAGCAGGCATGACGTAACTCGCCGATAATCACCGATGAATCGCAGCGATTCTGTGCAGGCCCTTAAAATAAGGCAACGTAATGATTAACCCTTACGTGGGTTGGCGTACGAGAGAAGGAAGCAGAGCCCGGATCCGAGCCTCCATGGCAACCCGGCCGACAAGTGAAAACTGGAAATGTGCAGAGGGAAGGTAAAACCATAGGATCTGAGCTACAATGGTAACCCGGCCGGCAAGTGAAAACTGGGAACGTGCGAAGGGAACGTAAATCCATATAATCCGAGACAAGAAGTTAACCCAGAACTAAAACGTCTGAGGCTTAAATACGAATGAACCTGATGTGGCCTTAGCGACCAAGGCCGCTAAGGCCGCACCGGCTTCGGGGACTAATGTTGGGGGGATAACCCCGGGTAGGGTCACTCCAGGGTATAAGGGCCGAGTTAGCCGAGGGTTGGCAAGGTCAAAGCGGATGCTGGCCGAGTCACCTCAAGGCAGGCCGGATCACGGAGTAACCAGGACCAAGGGGTCGGCTAACATTGTCTCGTCCGACTTAAGGAGTAAGTCGGAAATGTTTGTCTAGCTTGTATGCAGGAACAGGTATGGCCGGATCAACGGTGATCCGGATCGTCGCTTGGCTTGTAGGAGAAGGAAGGAATCTCTTTGGTCAAAAAAGAAGGTCCGGTGCGTACTGAATGAGCGAATAAAGCAAGGGCAGGACCACCGGATCATGGCCGACAAGGGTGACGATGCTCACGTCGGCCACGCCGCGCCATGAAGATACGTCGCTAAAGCAAGTGTGACGCGGGGGAAAAGCACCCCTGTCGGGTTACTACTTTGGGAGGGGGAATATTCTTAGGAATATGCCTCCACGTATGCCCTAGGCCAGGACCGAACCACCTCTATATAAGGGGGGTTAGGGTTCTGGTAAGGGGGTTGGGTTTTTTCTGAGACAAAGCAAGGAGACTCCTAGCTAGTTGCGCACTAGTGGACCTAGGGTTCTTGGGGCTAGTTGGTAGGCAAGGGTAAGAGAGTTTCTTCTTCCTCCTCTTGTCAATACAGCTCGAGGAGCTCTTGTAATCTTGGAGATTGAACATCAATACAAAGCTTCTGTGTAGAGAATCACTCTATTATCCCTTCCTGGATTCCCCTAGCGCATATTAGTCCCCACCTTTAGCCTATCCATGGCATCTGCCGTGACACCACCATGACACTGAAGCTATGGGAATTGCTAGAGGGGGAAGAGAACCTTCACGAGGAGGTGGTGCAGATGGAGAGGAGGAAGTGAACTCCTTTTATAGGGGAGGGGCTGCCCCAAGGGCATGGCCGCTGGCCATCGGAGGTGCCCCCACCTCTCCCTCGTTCGTGTCGGTGGACACTCCACTCACATAAACTCCTCCTCCCCTCACATGCATTTAATGTCCACTAAATTAAATGCATTTCTCTATTAAATAAAAACATTTTTTATTTTATTTAGAATTTTGTTAAATACTTTAATTAAGAAAAATCTGCATAAAAACCCTTCCATTATTTCGATATCACATCTGAAATCTTTGTCAGCAATTTGACCTGAAACAATTCTAGTGCTTATCGAAATAATCCTAACGCTTTCAAATCCTTTCTCTAGTATTATATCTGACACATTTGGTGTCCGTATACCTTAATTGTGTCACCCTATAGTTTGCTAATAATGCAGATATGGTCGAGATCCCTCTCCGGTAAATAATAAGTGACGGGACCTGGAGATCTGTATTGACTACCACATATTCAACGATGACTCTTGTGATCATGAGAACCATTGATTTCGTAACTAAATCCCTTTTGTGTCGCGATATATTACATGTTCAAGATTCGATCATCGGTATCTCCATACCTAGTTTGATCTCGTTACCGACAAGTACACTTTTCTTATTCCCGTGATATAACATTCTTTATGATCTAATCACTTGCTTGCAAGCCGTGTCAATGTGATATCACCAAGAGGGCCCTGAGTATATCTCTTCATCATCGAGATGGACATATACCACTCTTGATCCATGAGCCTCTACATATCACTTTCAGAGTACCTGAACCCACCTTTATAGTCACTATAACATCCCAAAACTTTAATCCAAGGTTATTAAGATCCAAATCATCAAAATTAGGGTTAACAAAAAACTTTTCCAATTAAAATTATTAAAGCATTCATATGTGTGTGCATTTAAATAGGAGTTGTTTTGAATTTCCTTGTTTAAGTGATCCATTGCTTGTAAAATGATTCTTAGGTGAAATAAACATCATCTAGATCATTCCCAAACAAATCCCCAAGAAAAACAAAGCAAAATGAATAAAAGAAAGAAATGGTCATTCGTGCCATTTTAATCAACATGCCTACTTTGGCTATTCCCAGGACTCTTTTCTTAACAGAGACAAATGTGGATCTTTGCACCCCCTTGCCAGTACATGTAATGATGTACCAAGGCCCACTTTGTGTTCTGCCAAAAACTTTCAAACACTAATTTTAAAGGGCATTTGAAAATTGAATGTAGTTCATATGAGAAGATCCCACTTATTCAAAAACCACTCAAATGAGCTCCATTTTCAAAACCCAAGCAACCAAGAGGCTTAAGCATGTGCCTAGCAAATCCACCAAAAATCATCTAAAAATTCAAAACTTGAGTTCTTTCGGCCATTTTTACAAACACCTTGTGAGCAGAATTCAAACAAAACCAAAAACACTATTTGGAGCAGTGTTTGGACCAAATTGGTCTCCCATTTTGCAACCACAGCCACCCAGTGCACTCCCCTACCCCTCTCTAGCCCGGCCACCCACCGTGCGATGACCAAATGGTCATGGCCATTAAGGCCGAGCACCATTTGGGCACCCCCACCAGCGCACGCCACAGCCGCCGCCAGTGTTGCCCACCATGTCCAGGAGGTCGCCTGTGGTCCACCTCCACCGCCCAACCAGCCCCAGCCCGAGGACAGCGACCGGAGCAGCCAGGAACTGCCGCACCCAGAGACTGTCGGCCATGCCGACGCCGCCCGCAGAGCGCACCCTGTCCCCGCTCGACCAGACCCCGCCTCGCTCTAGCCGCCCGCCTACACGATCACCACCGGCCTAGGAAGCTAACGGACATGCCCATTCCCCCGACCATGCCCCGTAGTCGCCTACCACTGCGAAACTCACCGTCAGAAGAGACTTAGTGCGCGCTGCGCCACTTACCTCCCCCGACCGCAAACCACTGCACACACACCACCGTGACACTTGCTAGGGCACCGCCCATCGTCCTAGCCCACCGCCCACACCTCTAGCTCGCTGTGCCGTCCTCACCGGCGAGCACCGCCCATACTCCTCTGCCGCTTCACCGCGCCTATAAAAGGAGGCCACCCCAGCACCAACTCTTCACACCACTCTCATCCCCACCCTCTCAGAACACTCCCATAGCCCCACCGGAGCAAGCCACCGTCCGTAGCGCCGGAATTTCGCCAGAGTCTGCCGCGGAGGGAGAAGAAGGGGGCCGTTGATCAAGACCACCTCTCGGGACGCTGCCGGTACCAGGAGAACCGCCGTCCTCGACTTGTTCGTTTGCCCGCCTCACCGACCCTCGCCGGAGCCCCGATAAGCCGCCACAGACCCCCACCGAGCCGCTAGGGTTCCACCTCGCCGGCGACCTATCCGTCATCAACGACAAGCCACAACCATAGATATTCCCTTTAATCTAACGGCCCACATCGCCCCGTACCGCTTCGCGTATAAAGAGCCAATGACATGTGGACCCCCCTATCAGCTGTTCTCTGCGCTAGCCCAGCAATTCAAACTTAGATTTTTCTATTTAGGTTTGAACTTAGTTTTGTCCCCTAGTTTAAAAATCATTTCAGAGAGATTTACAAATCCAAATGGAGTGATTCCAATTGTTTTGGAAAGCTTCTGAAAAGATCTATCCAAACACGTTGGATTTAATTCATTTAGAGTTAGAGATCTCTCCTAGTAAAAATAACAAGATAGAAGCTTTTGCACATTCAAACATTTTTATAAAATCAACCAAAATAGCTTTTGAGTTGATTCCAACTCTCAAAAATCACATTTAACCATACCTATCTGAATATGTAATAATATTAAGATTTGCATGCAGTGATTCTGGACTAGTACCAAAATAATGCTATATAGGCATTTCTAGTCACTTTAAATCATTAAATTTTAAACTTAAACCAAAGTAAATATGATCCAACCCTTAAGTCACATTCCCTTATGTTATAATATGTGGTGATGACATGTGTCCATATGATCCCATATTCTAAGTGGAGAATATTAAATCTTAGATATTTTCAATGAGTAGAAATTACTTTTCTTAAATAAAAAGAATGAAACTAGTTAATAAAACCTTGTGATGCTTGTGATGATATTAGATCATCAAATGTGTGCCTTAGAATGCTAAGTAGCCTAGTTAAGTATTGTTTGGTGATTGTGTACTCCGTATGTATTTATAGATGATAGTACCGACCAAGCTTTTGAGGAGGAGGAATTCTACCAAGAGGAGGAGGAAGAAAACTTCAACCACCGCACCAACCAAGGCAAGCCCTCATTAACAATGCAAGCTAACACTTGCAAGCTATTGTTAGCAAGCTAGAACTAAGCTAGATAACCTAAGAAAGAAGCATTAGGCATGCTTTGGTTATACCCCTTTGACTATTACCTACCCCAAGTTTTATTTCCAAGCTTTACTTTATTTACTTTACCAAAGTCCTTTACTTGTTTTGAAGGTATCATAAAGAGTATAAAACTTGACCTACTTAGATAACCTTAGATGTCATTCTATGGCATGAGATTGATCTTAGCATCCCACCTTAGTGAACACTCTTAACTTAGTAGCTTAGAGCTAGATCAAAACTTGAGTCACTTTAGATGGGAACACTTGGTGAAAATGAATTGTGAAAACCTTGGAATGATGAGTCATTCTATTGAGATGTTTTTACATGTGTTGAGAAACACAAATGGTTTATGATGATGAAAATGTTGAGGCATGAGCCTTAACCCTTTTATAAAACTGATGGTTGGATTCAGATGCGATACCATTCCAATTTTTACCGTACAACCACAATACCTAAATTGGGTAAGGCTTAGCCGGAAATTTATATGCATTACTATTAGTTCCCTCGCGGGAGAGGTTTGAGCTGAGGCTACCTCTCAATGTTTTCCACCTATATAGTGCCCAAGATGACAGATGGTCATGGTTGGGAGGCCATGCTCATAGGAGAGGTGCTTATACTAGGCTGTGTGAAGGAAAGGTTATGTTTGATTATCTGCATACTAAGTATGATGATTCAGGGCTATCCCTGACAGATGTATCGAATCTTGTGGTGAAAGTGTACCACCTCTGCAGAGTGTCAAACTATTCGAATAGCCGCGTCCGTGGTTATGGACAGTTGGAGTGGCCATACTGTTTCGTTGTCAGATGTTTTCGAAATGACTTATGAAATGAATGATGAATCTTGATTTGACCACAACAAGGTTGTGACTATGACACTAGCTTCCCAACTTAAGTGATTCTAGAACTTTATTTTATCTTTCTTTGTTTCTAAACTCAGCTTAGGTTTCAAACTTAACTTATTAGTTAAACTTCGCTTTAGCATTTGCCACTAGAACTATACTACTTGTTAGTGGTAGTTTGCGAGTACTTAAATAGTACTCATGGCTTTTGTCCCTGGCTATTCCTATGGCCAGACTATGAAGGAGACTACCAAGATGATGGCCAACAGGACGGCTATGATAACTAGGACTATCTGCCTTCGTCAGCATTGCCTGTGCCCCTGAAGATGGACCCCATCGCTATGCTTCTTATTTATTCCGCTGCTTGTTGTATTAAGACTGGATCATGAGATCCTTATTTGTGTAAGACCTTATTTATGGTTTGTAATGGATGATGTACTGTGATATCCAATCTGTTATGTCTCACAAAAATGGTAATACTGGGATTGCGAGATATGGCATAACATGCATCTAGGATGAAAAATCCGGGTGTTGACAAGTTGGTATCAGAGCCATCCTGACCATAGGAGACCCTAGTTAGAATGGATGTTCGAACAAAAACTTAATTTCAAAACCAAAATGAGTATTTATGAAAAACTATTTCCTCTCTTACCCTTGGGAATTCATTCTTTCTCAAAAATTCATGTTCCTTAAATTCTTACATTACTAAAAATTTGACACACTTGATCACTTCACTAACTTCATCACCCTTAATTCTTGTAGATGGAGACTCAGTTCAGCAAGTTCTACCAGTTGGGAAACGGAGGTCAGCTGATCTTCGAGAGGGACCTAGATTCACTGTCAGAGTTACTAGGATGCCCACATCCGGAGTTTCTTGGAGCTCAACTTCTAGGACCCCCAGGAGGAGATTTACAGTGGCTAGTCACTGCTGATCTTCGAGGAAGCATCAAAGCACCAACGTATGGGAGAATCCAGTTCTCCGTAAGAGAGAATAACTGTCTAGACGGATTAGCCAGGGCAATGCATGAAGCTCTCGCATGTCTATGTGCCCTTAGCGTCAAGCAAATCTAAGGAACCCATTTTGCTCACTATGCAAGACGTGACTTCATGGGAATGCCGATGGAGATGCCAAGTCACCCAGAGTTGAAGCGTCAAGTGGAGAACCTTGACTTCCTACTGTACGATCGCCAGAAGGAATTGGACAATGCTAGGGAGTTTGCCAACCACAACCGTGCCATTGCCGCCCAGAAGGTCCAGACTTTCTCACTGCTTGTCAAGGACCGTCATTCTCTTCGCCTCCATTGTGAGAAAAAGGATTGCACCATCGCCCATCTTCGCAAGAAGGTGGCCGACCTCGAGAAGACCATCAAGGAGCAAGAAGCTCAGGTTGCAGCAAAGGAGGAAGAAGAGGATGGTGAAGACATCCAGGGAGACATGGATTCTTACCTCAGCAATGATGATTTCCTTTTCTGGAGGAGGATGCCGTGGACTTCTACACTGACGATGAGGACTCCGACTTCATCGATGATGAGTAGATGCACTAGAGCACTATCGTAGCATGAGATGTATCGGTCCCACTGTATCGTAGCTTGCAGAATGGTTCTTAAAACCATCTGTTTCCCTTGTTGTTGTGGTGTGTGTGTGTGTTTGTATCGTGTGCTTGTTTGAATGAATGAAATGAAGTTAGTTGCAAAACCTGAGTCAAACTCAAAGTTTTAGCTTTGAAATCAAAACCCTGAACCTTAGAACTTTCCCTCTTACCCCTTTATCTACCTCAATCTTCAGATGACTCATGGAAACCAAGGAGGAAGCAGCTCGTCGCAAGACCCAATGCTGCAGATCTTGCAGAATCTCATCGCAGATAGAGAAGCAAGCAGGGCAGAGCGCCAAGCTAATCTAGCAACACTGCAACAGATTGCCCAGATGGCTCTCAACAACCAAGGGCATGGAAATCAGGATCATCAAGGATCCAAGCTGAAGAACTTCCATAATACCAATCCCCCAATCTTTAGCACTTCAGAGAACCCATTAGATGCAGATGACTGGTTGCAGACGATGGAAAACAATCTAGAAGTAGCCAGAGTTGATGACAACGAGAAAGTTCTCTTTGCCACCCACTACTTGGCAGGAGATGCAAGAGCATGGTGGAACATCATCCGCCTGATGAACCATGGTCAAGTGATGACATGGGAAGCCTTCAAAATCAAGTTCAGCCACACCCACGTGCCGCAGGGCTTAGTCACCAGAATGAGAGATGAATTCAGAGAGTTGAAGCAAGGCAGAATGACTGTGGTAGAGTACCGTGACAGATTCCTGTCACTTGCCAGATATGCACCTGATGAGATCAACACGGAGGCCAAGAAGAAGGAGAGATTCCTGAACGGACTGCATGATGAGATGCAGACTGTCCTCGTCAACATCCGCTTCGAGGATCTCGAAGAGCTAGTCGAGTCTGCCATTCAGATGGAAGGGAAGATTAACCAGGCAAGTGACAACCACAAACGTCGTATGATGCAGCAATCTGGATCCAGCAGTCACCAGAAGTACCGTCCCAACCCCTCACCAAGATATGCACCAAGGAACAACCGACCCCCAATGTCTCGCCCCAGCTACCCCAGCCGTAGCGGAGGCAATGTGAAGTCCGGAGGAAACAACAATCACCCCTGCAACACCAGCAATTTCAACCATGCCCCTCCCAAGAGCAACAACAACAACAACACTGCACCTAGGACTGGAAGCAATGCGGTGCCCGTCGCAGCTAAAGACAAGTCTCAGATAACTTGTTTCGAGTGTGGAGTAAAGGGTCACTATTCCAATGAGTGTCCCAAGAAGACTGATGCCACTGCCAACGTGAATGCCCCAGCTCAACAGCAGCGTCGTGTTTAACCAGGGAGAAGATTTGCCCCAGGGAACCCTCACAACCGCAACGATCGTCTCTTCCACATGAACACCGAGGAAGCCCAAGAAGCGCCAGATGTAGTGCTGGGTATGTTTTCTGTCGACTCAGTTTTAGCAAGGGTATTGTTTGATTTGGGAGCATCGCATTCATTTGTCACCGAAGAATTTGCATGCACTAGTAAGATTCACCCAACCAACTTGAAGCATGTCATGATAGTTGAAATCCCCGGTTCAACTACAAAAGCTAGAAAAATTTGCAAAGTCGTTCCTATTAGAATACATGGGATTGATATTTATGCCAACCTAATCGTACTCGGAACCAAAGGACTGGAAGTAGTACTAGGTATGGACTAGATGTCAAGGAATAAAGGACTGATAGACTGTGCTAAGAAAGCCATCACCATGACCAGTAGGTCTGGAGTAACAGTAGAGCATATATCTGAAACCTTACCCCGTCAATTCAAGTGCAACAAGAGTCTAGCCCTACCCACCATTGACCAAGTCAGAGTAGTCTGTGAATACCCCAACGTATTCCTAGATGAATTGCCAGGTATGCCCCCGGATAGGGATATTGAGTTCATTATCGAACTAATCCCCAGAACCGGACCCATAGCCTAGAGACCCTATAGCATGAACCCCTCAGAGTTAGTAGAATTGGAGAAGCGGTTGGATGCTATGTTGGCAACAAGCTTGATTCAACCAAGCACATCACCATGGAGATCACCAGTGTTATTCATTGACAAGAAAGATGGAGGCAACCGTTTGTGCACAGATTACCGAAAACTGAATGACGTCACCATCAAGAACAAGTACCCCTTACCAAAGATAGAGGATCTATTTGATCAGTTGACTGGAGCCCAGGTATTCTCAAAGATTAATCTTAGGACTGGTTATCACCAACTTAAGATTCGTGCAACGGATATTCCGAAGACCGCCTTTACTACTCGCTATGGTTTATACAAGTATACGGTTATGTCTTTTGGATTAACCAATGCCCCTGCTTATTTCATGAATCTCATGAATAAGATCTTGATGAATTTCCTAGATAAGTTTGTAGTTGTGTTCATCGACGATATCCTTATCTACTCCAAGTCAGAATAAGAGCATGAGCAACATCTGAGAATCATCCTAGAAACCCTGAGAGAGCATCGGTTATATGCCAAGTTCAGCAAATGTGAGTTCTGGCTGAAAGAAGTAGGATTTCTAGGACATATTGTGTCTGCCGGAGGAGTCTCTGTTGACCCCGCCAAGATCAAAGATGTCAAAGAATGGGAAGCCCCAACCACCCAAACCCAAGTCCGTGCATTTCTCGGATTGGCGGGATATTACCGCAAGTTCGTCGAAGGATTCTCGAGCATCGCCGGACCCATGACCCAATTGCTAAAGAAGGACAAAAAGTTTGAATGGACTGACAAATGTGAAGCCAGTTTCCAAGAGCTGAAGAAGAGATTGATATTAGCCCCAATATTGATCATGCCAGACATCAAGAAGCCGTTTGATGTATATTGTGATGCATCCAAGATTGGTCTCGGATGTGTATTGATGCAAGAAGGCAAGCTTATCGCTTATCTATCTCGACAGCTGAAGCAGCATGAGCAGAACTATCTGACCCATGATCTTGAACTAGCAGCCGTAGTTTTGGCATTGAAGACATGGCGTCATTATCTAATGGGTAATCGCTGTGAGATTTACTCAGATCACAAAATATTGAAGTATATTGTCACCCAGAAGGAGCTGAATATGAGGCAAAGGAGATGGATAGAGTTAATCAAGGATTATGACCTTGACATTCACTATCACCCTGGCAAAGCCAATGTGGTAGCGGATGCTCTTAGCAGATTGCCGTGTAGGCTAAATACCATGATCAAGGAGAAGTAGCCAAGTTTGTATGAGGAGTTGGAGAAGTTTAGAATTGAGCTTGTTAGCAAAGGATTCTTAGTTAGTATTGAACTTCAACCCACTTTGATCAGCCAAATCAAGGAAGCCCAGAAGGGAAATGAAAGTATCGACGGAATCAAATGTCGTATTGGTACAGGAAAGGTACCTGGATTTACTGAAGACGAAGAAGGAATTCTGTGGTACAAAGGCCATATCTATGTGCCAGCAGATTCGGAGCTGAAGCAAGTTATCATGCAGGAAGCTCATGATACTCTTTATTTTATCCACCCCGGAGGAACCAAGATGTATCAAGATCTGAAAGAGCAATTTTGGTGGCGCAAGATGAAGAGAGAAATCGGAAGCTACATCACAAAGTGTGACATCTGTCAAAGAGTCAAAGCAAAGCATCTGAGACCCGCAGGACTGTTGCAACCATTGCAGATTCCGGAATGGAAATGGGATTCCGTCGGAAAGGACTTTATCACCAGTTTGCCTACTTCTAGTAGGGGAAATGACTCAATCTGGGTCATAGTTGATAGACTGTCCAAGGTAGCTCACTTCATACCTATCAAGACTACCTACCAAAGTTCGAAACTAGCAGAGCTATATATTGCAGGATTGTTAGTCTGCATGGAACCCCCAAGTCCATAGTATCAGATCGAGGAACCCAGTTTACCTCGAGATTTTGGCAGAAAGTCTAGGAAGGATTAGGCACCAAGTTGAATTTCAGCATCGCTTATCACACGCAAACTGATGGACAGACTGAGAGTCAACCAAATCTTAGAGGATATGCTCAGAGCTTGTGTGTTAGAATATGGATCAAATGGGAGGACTGTCTGCCTTTTGCAGAATTCTCATATAACAACAGTTATCAAGCTAGTTTGCAGATGGCACCATTTGAGTTCCTATATGGAAGGAAGTGTCGCACCCCTTTGAATTGGTTGCAAGTAGGAGAGAGTCAGATCTTTGGACCCGACATTCTCCGAGAAGACGAAGAGAAGGTTCACAAAGTCCGTGAGCACCTCAAGACCGCCCAGTCCAGACAGAAGAGTTATGCTGACAAAAGAAGGAGAGACCTCACTTTCAATGTCGGAGATTTTGTATATCTCAAGGTTTCGCCATTAAAGGGAACCCAACGCTTTAGTCTGAAAGGAAAGTTAGCCCCCAGATATATCGGACCATTCAAGATTCTGAATCACCGAGGAGAGGTATCATATCAACTGGAACTACCTGAAGAGATGTCAGCCATCCATAATGTGTTCCATATCTCGTTACTTCGCAAATGCCTGGAAGTGCCGGAGAAGACCGAAGTTTTCAAGAACATCGATCACCGAGCTGTTGAGATCAACAATGACCTGACATATCGGGAAGTGCCCATACATATCTTAGAGGAAGCTTACAGAACCACCAGAACCCGGAGTATCAAGTTTCTCAAGATTCAATGGAGCAACCATACCGAAGAGGAAGCCACTTGGGAGCGAGAGGATTACATGAGGACTGAGTTCCCAGATCTCTTTAGTTCCTAGTTTTCTTTCGTAAATCCCGGGACAAGATTTTGCTTAAGGGGGGAAGGTTTGTAACATCCCAAAACATTAATCCAAGGTTATTAAGATCCAAATCATCAAAATTAGGGTTAACAAAAAACTTTTCCAATTAAAATTATTAAAGCATTCATATGTGTGTGCATTTAAATATGAGTTGTTTTGAATTGCCTTGTTTAAGTGATCCATTGCTTGTAAAATGATTCTTAGGTGAAATAAACATCATTTAGATCATTTCCAAACAAATGCCAAAGAAAAACAAAGCAAAATGCATAAAAGAAAGAAATGGTCATTTGTGCCATTTTAATCAACATGCCTACTTTGGCTATTCCTAGGACTCTTTTCTTAACAAAGACAAATGTGGATCTTTGAACCCCCTTGCTAGTACATGTAATGATGTACCAAGGCCCATTTTGTGTTCTGCCAAAAACTTTCAAACACTAATTTTAAAGGGCATTTGAAAATTTAATGTAGTTCATATGAGAAGATCCCACTTATTCAAAAACTACTCAAATGAGCTCCATTTTCAAAACCCAAGCAACCACAGAGGCTTAAGCATGTGCCTAGCAACTCCACCAAAAATCATCCAAAAATTCAAAACTTGAGTTCTTTTGGCCATTTTTACAAACACCTTGTGGGCAGAATTCAAACAAAACCAAAAACACTATTTGGAGCAGTGTTTGGACCAAATTGGTCTCCCATTTTGCAACCACAACCACCCAGTGCACTCCCCTACCCCTCTCTAGCCCGGCCACCCACCGTGCCACGACCAAATGGTCATGGCCATTAAGGTCGATCACCATTTGGGCACCCCCACCGGCGACAGCACACCACAGCCGCCGCCAGCTGGAGTGATTCCCCTAGTTTGAAAATCATTTCAGAGAGATTTACAAATCCAAATGGAGTGATTCCAATTGTGTTGGAAAGATTCTGAAAAGATCTATCCAAGCCCGTTGGATTTAATTCATTTAGAATTAGAGATCTCTCCTAGTAAAAATAACAAGACAGAAGCTTTTGCACATTCAAACATTTTTATAAAATTAACCAAAATAGCTTTTGAGTTGATTCCAACTCTCAAAAATCACATTTAACCATACCTATCTGAATATGTAATAATATTAAGATTTGCATGCAGTTACTTTGGACTAGTACCAAAATAATGCTATATAGGCATTTCTAGTCACTTTAAATCGTTAAATTTTAAACTTAAACCAAAGTAAATATGATCCAACCCTTAAGTCACATTCCCTTATGTTAGAATATGTGGTGATGACATGTGTCCATATGATCGCATATTCTAAGTGGAGAATATTAAATCTTAGATATTTTCAATAAGTAGAAATTACTTTTCTTAAATAAAAAGAATGAAACTAGTTAATAAAACCTTGTGATGCTTGTGATGATATTAGATCATAAAATGTGTGCCTTAGAATGCTAAGTAGCCTAGTTAAGTATTGTTTGGTGATTGTGTACTCCGTATGTATTTATAGACGATAGTACCGACCAAGCATTCGAGGAGGAGGAATTCTACCAAGAGGAGGAGGAAGAAAACTTCAACCACTGCACCAACCAAGGCAAGCCCTCATTAACAATGCAAGCTAACACTTGCAAGCTATTGTTAGCAAGCTAGAACTAAGCTACATAACCTAAGCAAGAAGCATTAGGCATGCTTTGGTTATACCCCTTTGACTATTACCTACCCCAAGTTTTATTTCCAAGCTTTACTTTCTTTACTTTACCAAAGTCCTTTACTTGTTTTGAAGGTATCATAAAGAGTATAAAACTTGACCTACTTAGATAACCTTAGATGTCATTCTATGGCATGAGATTGATCTTAGCATCCCACCTTAGTGAACACTCTTTAGCTTAGTAGCTTAGAGGTAGATCAAAACTTGAGTCACTTTAGATGGGAACACTTGGTGAAAATGAATTGTGAAAACCATGGAATGACGAGTCATTCTATTGAGATGTTTTTACATGTGTTGAGAAACACAAATGGTTTATGATGATGAAAATGTTGAGGCATGAGCCTTAACCCTTTTATAAAAACTGATGGTTGGATTTGGATGTGATACCATTCCAATTTTTACCATACAACCACAATACCTGAATTGGGTAAGGCTTAGCCAGAAATTTATATGCATTAGTATTAGTTCCCTCGCGGGAGAGGTTTGAGCTGAGGCTACCTCTCAATGTTTTCCACCTATGTAGTGCCCAAGATGATAGATGGTCGTGGTTGGGAGGCCATGCTCATAGGAGAGGTGCTTATACTAGGGTGTGTAAAGGAAAGGTTATGTTTGATTATCTGCATACTAAGTATGATGATTCAGGGCTATCCCTGACAGTTGTATCGAATCTTGTGGTTAAAGTGTACCACCTCTGCAGAGTGTCAAACTATTCGAATAGCCGCTTCCGCGGTTATGTACAGTTGGAGTGGCCATACTATTTTGTTGTGAGATGTTTTAAAAATGACTTATGAAATGAATGATGAATCTTGACTTGACCACAACAGGGTTGTGACTATGACACTAGCTTCCCAACTTAAGTGATTCTAGAACTTTATTTTATCTTTGTTTGTTTCTGAACTCAGCTTAGGTTTCAAACTTAACTTATTAGTTAAACTTCGCTTTAGCATTTCCCACTAGAACTATACTACTTGTTAGTATTAGTTTGTGAGTACTTAAAGAGTACTCATGGCTTTTGTGCCTGGCTATTCCTATGGCCAGACTATGAAGGAGACTAGCAAGATGATGGCCAGCAGGACAGCTATGATAACTAGGACTATCTGCCTTCGTCAGCATTGCCTGTGCCCCTAAAGATAGACCCCACCGCTTCGCTTCTTATTTATTCCGCTGCTTGTTGTATTAAGACTGGATCATGAGATCCTTATTTGTGTAATACCTTATTTATGGTTTGTAATGGATGATGTACTGTGATATCCAATCTGTTATGTCTCGCAAAAATGGTAATCCTAGGATTGCGAGGTGTGGCATAACAGGCATCTGGGATTAAAAATCCGGGTGTTGACAGTCACCTTGTTACCGTGTGACGTTTGATGTTATCAAAATACTCTTTTAATGTTAGTGATTGACATGATATCATGGTCTAAGGATTAGGATTACTTCGTATGACATATTATAGCAATTTAAACATAATGACTTTGATACTACACTTCGAGTGAATGTTCATCACATCATTCCATGAATGATGTGACCCCGTTATTAACAACATCCAATGTTCATGATTAGGAAACCTTTGATCATCTGTTATTCAACGAGCTAGTTTAAATGAGAGGCATAACTAGGAAATCTTATTTGTTTATTAAACACACATGTATTAATGTTTGCAATTAACACAATTATAGCGTGAAAATAAACATCTATCATAAACATGGAATAAGATAATAACCACTTTATTATTGCCTCTCAGGCATATTCCCTTCAGTCCCCCACTTTGTACTAGATTCAATAATATAGATTACATAGTGATTTATCCAACACCCATGAAATTCTGGTGTTGATCATTGATGGCTCTAAAATATCCATCTTCCACCGTGTTTAAACATTGTTTTCGGTCAAGAAATTGACAAGAAACTCTCAATACTTGCCACTAATGACTAATAATTGGAAAGATATGCAAAACCTTGCTTTGAATTGTGTTGTGCAGGAAATCATGCTTTTTAATGCGAAATTAGGAGTCATAATGAAGGTTTTTGAGGAAGTCCACACGACCAAGTAATTGTGGAGTCAATTCCAGGCGTTAGACACCGAACGACCACTGGTACGGGTAGGGCCCGCCCGTACCATCCACCCGTACCATCCACCCGTACCATGTGGTGGCGTCTTTGTCTCGTCAAACTCTACAACTTTCGTGAAGATGCCTATATATTTTGAGGCTCCAGCCGCCGGCCAGGAGGCCTCCATTCCCATATTACATCACAACACCACCAAAGGAGATCCACAGCATTGTTCACCCATCCCCTCCATTAGCCATAGCCATTGCTTTGTACTTTAGATATCCTTATGATTTGGTGACCATTGTAAGAATAATTGATTTCAATCTAAGTATTTTGCACAATGTTTTGTATCCTTGATCTTATTGTTATGAGTGAGTACTTCTCACGGGCTGTGGGTTGGGGAGAAACCTCACATCTATTATGTGCATCTAATTCATGGGAGCATTGCGTATTGTTTGAAATAGCGATTTGTGTCTTTTGTTTCTTTGTCTCTTGTCTCGATCTGTGGACTTGTAGGTACCCAAGATCCCATATATTAATAAAGGCTTGAGGTGAGATAGTTGGCTAGCGGCGATTTCATAGGAACCCCAGTGACAAAAAGGGTAGTACGGTCTTCTCTTAGCGCCCCATCCGGGATCACAAAAACATCACCACTTAATGCTTTGATCTATGTTTTACACTTAATGATCATTTGTAGCCCGTTGCTTCGTGGTCCACTTGGTTGGATTAAAAGACTTTTTCTATGCCCGCTGCATCACGGGGCTCTAGTATATTAGGATGTGTTGCCCACAAGAGCTTATCACTATCAAAACTTTACACATGACTATGCTTATTATTATCTTTTATCCCATATGATGTGTAACTGCAGGTGGATCTTCAACGCTGGACTATCTCCATCCATTGATTCAACCCACTATAAAAGTAAACTAGATTGGAACGGTAAAAAAGGTAAAACAAAGAAACAAAGTCTTGTAGACGCGTCCTTTTTATTTCCTTTTAGCATTGCTTTCCAAGGTTTGATTAAACCTAGGTCTTCTAGGGAAAAAGCTATTATACTACATCCATGATTCCGGATCGAAGGTATCAACCCTTTTTTTGGCGCCGTTGCCAGGGAAGCAATTTCGCTATCCTGATGAGGTCACTAGAGACCTTGTTTTAAGTTTTATTATTGTTTGTAGTTTTATTCTCGTTATTAGTTTACTTTATATTTAACTATTTGAAAACCGAAAAAAATAGTTACTCGTTATTTGTTTTCTTTACTTAAAAATATCAAAAGTATAAAGAGCCATTCCTCAAAAGAGACTTGGGGAGTATGCTACTCCTACTAATGATTTTATTCGTGCACCTATCACTCAGCCCGCTGTTGATGCAGAAGCATATGAAATTAAGCCTAACCTTTTAAGTTTGGTTCAGCAAAACCAATTTGGAGGCTCATCTTCTAAGGATTCAGGTTTGCACTTAAATACTTTTACTAAAATTTGTGACATGATGCGCATTAAGGATGTAGATCCAAATGTTGTTAAATTAAGGTTGTTTCCTTTCTCTCTTAGAGGAAAGGCTAAGGATGGTTGCTAGCTCTACCTAAGGGCACTATTAAATCTTGGGAGGAATGCACTAATATGTTTATGACTACCCCCCCTAGCTAAAACTATGGAATTAAGATCCAACATTACAAGCTTTAGACAAGAAGATCGTGAGCCACTAGCGCTTGTATGGGAAAGGATGAAAGAAGCTGTAATGAACTGTCCCAGTCATGGGATGGAAGAATGTCGTATATTACATTTATTTTGTAATGGCCTTAACCCAATGTCTATGTCTATGCTAGATACTACAGCAGGAGGAACAATCATGGGAAATCAAGTGAGTGTTGCAAAGAAATTACTTGATGATATGCAAGATAACCATGCCCAATGGCATGTGGAGAGAAAGTCAAAAAGAGTGAGTTCAATCACCGAGGTAAACAATGAAGATCTTACATCTAAGGTAGATGAGTTACTCAACATAGTAAAGGGTAAGGAACATACCCAAGTTAATGCTATTGCTACCGATGTTAATGATATTAATTTTATAGCTCACACTCCTTATAATCATGCATGGAAGAACCAAAATTATGCTTCTAATGTTCAAATACATTACTCTAATCCTACAGGAGCTCCTTACAATAATTATGATAATCATAATGGAGCCAATCATGGTAATCTCTCGTTTGAGAAAACCGTTAGAAATTTTATGCAAGCTCAAACCAAGCAAAATAAGATGCTCATTAAAATCATGGAGAACCATGAAAGTAGTATAGGGAAATTTTCTAACCAAGCCGTTGCAATTAGAAATGATGTGAAGGCTCTACAGGAACGGACAAAGACCGTGGAGGCTCAATTGGGCAAGGTAAAAGAGAGCCAAGCTCTCATACTAACAAGGTTTGCTGGGAAGCCTGAGCCAAATCCGGCGGAAGCCCTCAAGATGATGAGGGTGGTAACAAATGAAGAAAAGCCTAAAGAGCTGGATTACAACAACACACCAACACACCAACACCGGAATATACCGTGGAAGATATAGTTAAGATGATCATCGTAAAGAAACCTAGTATAGAACAAGGTAGTGATGCTATGTACCAACAATTTATTCAACAAGTAGCATCTAAAGTTCGTGATTTAGAGATGGAGTATAAGAGGCTAGCTGATAAACTTCCTGCTAAGCAAGATGACATATTTGATCCCACTATTAAAATTAATGTTGGGGTTAATGAGATGTCTGCACTTTGTGATCTTGGTGCAAGTGTTTCAATGATTTCCAAAAGCCTATTTGATAAGTTAAACTTGGGGCCATTTGCAACTACTGAATTAAGACTCCATCTATCTAATTCAACTTATAAACAAGCTATTGGGATAAAGGAAAATATAGTTGTTGAAATTAAAGGTAGTCCCGCACTTATTGATCTTGTTATTGTGGACATGCATGAAGATCCCATAGCATCTATAATCCTAGGAAGGCCCTTCCTAAGAACTATTAAAGCACTAATCAATTTACATGAAGGGAATGTGAGAATAGGACTACCATCTAGAGATTCTTTTATATTCCACTTCCCTAGGAAGAAGAATGCCAAGCCTAATGATGACGATGGTATAATTACTTTGAAAGCCAATTACTCTGGAGTGGGTGTTCCACTCATTAAACCTAAATGATCCTCATCTAGGTCAAGCTAATTGACCTTAACTAGAAATGCTTCATGGGAGGCAACCCATGTGAAATAAAAGTTTTTACTCTTGTGTTAGTTTCGTTCTGTTTGTTTGTTTGTTTGTTTCATTTTTGTTTTTAATAAAGAGTGTTCAAGAAGACCTTTGGAGATAGGAGAAGAAATAAGGTAATCCGCGATCTTTCATTTTTACTAACACATGGCCTAATAAGTACTGCTAATTTTTATGAAGTTCATTTGACATTATTTGATCCCTTGATAAGATGTGTAAAGACGCACGAAGGTACTAATCAAAAAATTGAATTTTTCAGCTCACTGGCCGCATAACGACCAGTGGTACAGCCGGAAAAGACCGTATGGTGCGCCCGTACCACCTCGAGGCATTGGAAAATAGAAACTTTGATTTTTGTTGCAGGACACAGGGGTCATAACGACCACTGGTACGGGTGAACATGCCTGTACATCGCGCTCGCACCGTATCCTCGAGCAAAACATCAGATTTCAAGCGAAGGAACTGAACGCATAATGACCAGTAGTACGGGCATGCACGACCGTACTGCGCGCCCGTACCGAGTGCACTATCGGAAGGGGGTCGTCACTCCCAAGGTATGTCACCCGGCACGGGCGGGATCTGTCCGTACCGCTCGCCCGTACCATGTACGTGGCCCCCATAACACCACGAGGAGGTAACCTAAAGATCTCCAAAACACAAATTTTCTCTTTCTTCTTCCTCCAAACTCCAAACTACCTCCATTGGATCTTCAAATTTATTCAATCTTTCTTCATTTCCTCACACCCAATCGATCTAAGGTATGATTCTCCTACGATCCCCAACTTATTTGTACCAAAGCTTCACTCAATCTTTCATCATTGTCAATCTAGACTTAGGTCTTGTTCTTGATCTAATCTTGATATTGAGCATGCTAAGTGTTGTTTTTAGAGGAGTTTCTTTTGTAACTAGTGTAGAGGGTCACAGATACTATGTTTCTATTGGACTAAAAATTTAATTACTAATCTTTATTTATTTTGTTTTAGATGAATGCGAGGAGCCGTACACGTGCGATGGCTGCGGAACCTTCCACACCTGTTGATACGTTGACCCTCGAGTCACTTGGTATCGAGTTCACCGAGTAGTGTCAGCTGAACCGTTTTGACCATGTTAAGCTCCGGGAAATCAAGTCCACAAAATGGGCGTGTCCCTATATCCTGAACCTACTTGGCATTCATGCTGATTTGATTTACTTTGCAACAATGTTGGTTTGTATGACTTTGTCATCCAGGATGTCGCCACATATCACCGCTTGACGCTTGAGTTCCTCAACACTTTGACGCATATGGTGATCTCTCACTATTGTTCTGAGGAGCAAATGCCTGGAGTTGATCGCATAAACTTCCACCTTATGAACTGTGAGTACTCCTTGACACTCGACCAATGGGCTCAATGTTTTGCGTTTGCCAACAACACCACGGACATATGCTCCACTACCTTTGTTTTAAATCCTGCACCTTGGCAGTACTTTAATAATTCATGGAAACACACCCAAGGGGAACCAAATCGACCATCATGTATTCGCTATTTGTTTTATGTTATTGCAAACACCTTGCAGGCATGTGGTGAGTTTACTAGAGTTAATGAGGAGGACATGATGGTCCTGGTGAAAGCTGCTATTATTAATTGTAACCTAATGCTAAATTTGGGCGCCATTCTTGTGTTTTACCTTAAGCATCAGGCTCTACAGTCTCGAGGACCCATATGTGGATGAGGAGTTGTGACCGTTCTTGCTCGCACACTTCACATCAACCTAGGTAACATCCAACCGTTGACAGGAAGTAACCATCTCGGTTTTCCTAATCTAAGAGCATGTGGTATGATTTCTAGAACTAATGGTAGATACTTCCTTGATATACCTGGAGCGGATCACTTGATCCCAGCTCCTTTTCCTAACGGTCTATTCTCTATCGAAGATGGACGTCTGTGTTTTGACGTGCAGGTTGAGGCAAGACTACTCCATCAGGAATACATGCGAGAGGAGGAGAAGATGAAGAAGTAGAACAAGAGCGACCCGAACATGATCTGCAGCCACCAAACTACTACACCACTTATGAAGATATTTATGCGCTTAAAGGAAACATCCAATTTAACAACCTCTCCATCAACCTTCTAGATGCTTCTACGAACCTCGCCACCCAGCTTCATGATTGGAGCAGCCAATGGAACATGGGAGATTATCCACCGCCACAAGAATGAGCAACAAAAGGGCTTGCAAAAGCCTGAGCTTGGGATGTGTTCCCTCGGTAATTTTATCTGTGTAATAACGAGGTTTTACTCCAACTCCTTGGGAGCTTTGAAACACTCGTGTTGGTTTGTTCCAACACTTGACTTTTCTGTTTGCTTTTTTTAGTTTGCTTTTGTTTTTCCTTTTTTTATTTTCTTAGTTCCTTGCTTGGTCGCAAGTTATTTTCTATTCTTTAATCCCTATCCTCAAAAATACAAAAATAGTTTTCCGTTTTTCCTTTTTTCATAAATGTGGATTTGCACTTTGCCTCTTTGATTTAATATTATTATGGGAGTAATTGTGCTTGAGTTTTGAAGGAACACATCCCTATAAGGAAGAGTATTATGAAGTCACTTATGAGAGGTATGTCCTATGTCTCCCACTTTTGAAGTTTGAGTTGTTTATCTTAGTTGGTTGATTTGCTAAGATGCCATGCTAGTGGGAGTAATTTAATATAGTTAGAGTATAGCCTTTGATTGGTATGATGATTAGTTGTGGAAGCTTTTGCTCTAGTTCTTTTATCTAACCGAGTCTTGCCTTGGAAATAATATTGCCAAACAAGTACAATAAGAAAAGGTTTGAAATTTATGATTTTTTTGATGAATGATTGTCTTAAGAGTATACCCTTGAAGATACTTAACCCCATAGATATTTTGATAGTCTTGACGACACTCTTGAAAGGAGTTGTTTGATTGAAATAAAGTCTAGTGGTAATTGTGATGCATGCCAAAGCTAACCTTGTGGATCAAACCGTGGTTCTAGCAATAAAAAATAAAAGAGGAGAAAGAAAAAGTTCTATGTTTCTCATGCACACCTTTGGGATGCCAACAACTCCACTAGCTTTTGAATGATCTTTGGTATAACCCCGAATTTTGGCTATGAGTTGATGACATGAGTGGCATAAACGTCAATATATGGGAAAAAGTATTGGTACTCTCAAAGGTTGTGCAAGCACTTGTAAAATAAACAACCAATGATCCTTGAAAGAAAAAAATAGGAAAAAAAGAAAATAAAAAGATATGTATGAAGATCCACATAACAATTCCTTGACATGGTCTCATTACTACTTTATGAATTCTCTTGAAGGACAATGATTGGACTAGAAGTGTTTTTGATAGACTTAATCTATTGATGTGGGCATAAATAAGACCCTTCACTGTGATGATTGAAAGTGCATAGATCGTTTGTAGCTAGTTTCGAAATAAAGATATCGATCCCACAGGGAGCAGTAGGCGAAAGACTAAAATGATTTTAACTACAACTAAATGAAGTACTTAAGAAATAACTTTAAGATGCAAGAAAAGTAGAGTTGTTTTTGGGTTTTTGGTTGAATGAGGTAATTTAAAGTAAAGAAAAATTTAATGCAGAAAGTAAGAATCGCGTGTGTAATAGAACTTTGGAACTGCAATGGGGAAAAAGGCGTTCTCGGGGAGTGGTGGATATACCGCTAGCAGTTTAGACTAAGAAATCAATATTATTATAAAAAATATTCTCAAAATATGTATGTATGTGGGGGGAGCTCCATATATGGACAAATAGGAAGCAACCACTGCTCACATGATCCTTCATAACCACAGCTGACGAATGAACGACATCAATCGTATTATCCCGCTATTAAGGGATTTGTCCCGTGGCATGGACATGGCTTAATGAGTTCTCCTTGCTTCCCCAAGTTAGCACGTAAGGAATGACAACAGCTTTATAGTCACAGTAAGCGCTATTATCCCTCCGTCTACCAACAAGTAATCCCCTTCATCGAGTTCCCATAGGAGGAAAATATTAAGGAGGTGGACAACTCCCAACATCAATGTGAAGACAAGTAACACATACACATAATGATGTGTAACATAATAATCTCTATCTCATCTCAATCATATGCTAGGGTTTCTCCATCTCCCCAAGAACTAGAGATCTACTCAGAGATGGAGCAATCAACATCATGGAAATGGTAATGGAAACAATCATAGATGAATAGTACTTGTATGAATCCACAACGAGTATGGTAATTAAAACAAGATCTAGACAAGATGTAGATGGGATGGATGGAGATGGTGGTGATGCAGCGCTGGATGATGAAGATCGATGCCTTAGCCTCCCGAATCTGCGCAGGTTGAAGATGGATCCCCGGTGGACGAGTTCCCCCTCCAGATGCCTTCCGGAGGTGAAGTTTCGGTGATTTCTGGTGTTCTGTATGTCATTCCCCCGATCTAGTTGCACGGGGTGAAACTATTTGAAGAGGCAGTGGCGGCGCCAACTATACGACAAGAACTATACGGCCGGAAATTTATGCCGGTCGTATAGTTGGTCGTTAAACCGTCTGTCTCCTTTGATTGCT
Source organism: Avena insularis (assembly GCA_023614405.1). Lineage (NCBI taxonomy): Eukaryota > Viridiplantae > Streptophyta > Magnoliopsida > Poales > Poaceae > Avena > Avena insularis. The sequence continues at coordinate 228,347,208 of CM042694.1, read as the reverse complement.
TCAGGTTTTCTTCTGGTATTATTTATATTTCCCAAATAAGCGATTTACGTTTTTTTGACTCCTTTTCTCCTCAGTACAACTGCTCCAAGAATTATGTCCATTAGATCCATCATAAGTCCTGATCCTGGTGAAAACAGACATAAAATGTGCGCACGAGCACCATAAAATACCAAGATCCTACATCTACCATGCAAAATAATAATGTAAAACATGATGCAAATATGCACTCATCAACTTCCCCAAGCTTAGAATCTTGCTCGTCCCGAGCAAGTTTATCTTAATGGATGTGATCCTCATATTCATGAAGCTGAGTCGATAAAATAAATGAGGTAGTTGCAGCATGTGTTTATCATATATGATACATAGGAATAATTTCATGAATAGTACCTAACTTGAACCATCTGAATAGTATTAGCAGGCTTCCACACCTTAGTGATCAATAGTTCACAAAATATGAATCTCAACACAATGTAAAAGTATCCGGTTCAACCGAATGAGTTAACGAGGTAGTCCCAAGTGTTTTAGGATAAACGTATTCACTTGGGATTCAAAATCTCAAAAGTGTCTCTTTGTCATACTACAATATAGTGGTATATGCACTCTTTTTCTTCTTTCTTTTTCTTTTGTGCATATGCTCACACTTTTGTTTAAGTGTTGTGCAAAGGAGCTAGCCGTACATTCCACTTCATGTAGGAATTCAAAGTTTAACGATCTCAATTATAAAATTCCAATTGTATATGAAGCATTCTTATGACTTGAAGATTCTACCTCGACTTGTTCTCACTCTATTTTGATAGCACTTTCATTTTCCTTTGTTCAAGGTTTCGTTTTCAACTTAACTGCATAGTAGTTTTTCTTTGTAAATCAAACCGCAGACTTACAATATATTGACCAAATTATCTTTATATGTTCCATTAGTACCAATGGTGTGGAAGACTCCTATTTCTATCATCAAGTGCAAGTAAAATTATGCTCGAGCCATCCATATATCCAATAAGATAAGAACAAACTCAATATTGCTCCATAATAATAGTAAACTCGAAATTCCATAAAAGGGATCGACTATTCCTGAAGGGAATTCTAATGATGCAAGCTTTATTTCTAGTTTTAACTAATGCAAAACAAAATAGCGATATAAAACTTATAAAATAGATTACAAGGTCTTTAAAGATCTCCCCAAGCTTGGAATCAATCCAGGCGGGATCAAATAACTCCTCGTTGGTACCTATTCCTCCTCCTGGGTAGAAAGAGCGTCTCCCTCTTATTTTTTGTTGCCATCTTTAACTATGCTTGCAAAGTGGATGCTGAGCTCAGCCATGTCGTATTGGAGCTTCAACAATTTCTTATTGAGGAATTTCTTCTCTTTTGTCAACTCAAAGACAATTTTAATTAAGAAACCAACTCTACCATCAATGTCATCAACCTTTTCCTCAAGGTCTTTGCTCGTCATCCAGTAGGAGTCAATCCCTTCTCCAATTGTATCAACACATGCCTTCGAAGCCTTTTCTAACTCATAGATCTTATCATGAATCTCATATTGCCGAACCTTCTTAGGTTTAAGAGGTGATGGACCAAGAGGAGGTTTATAATAGGATCCTATGTTGTAACGATAAGTATTAGGGAGATACTCATCCTTGTTCCTTCCCTGCTCAGCTTGCCTCATCATCTCCATCCTTTGTGGGAACATGTCCTCCCAATTTGGGAGAAGCTTGATCTCCGGGCTGGATGATGACGATGATCCTTTAGATTCTACTTCTTCGATCCTCTTCACAAGCTTCTCTTCTTTCTTCTTTCTTCTTTCTTCTTCTAGATCTTGTTGACATGGAAGGGCTGCATGGCTACGCTGCACGGATGTTGTTAGAGGGGCTTGTATAGGTATGGCGAGGATTTTTCAAGGCTGGAGGCTATAGCTCTATGAAAACTTAATGAAAAAGGTTAAATGCGATCAGCTTTAAAAGGGGAGATCAAAAACCCTAGCCTCCTTTCGTAACGAGCAACTATACGGGCGCAACCCGTATAGATCCCGCCGTATAGTGATGAACCTACTATAGATTACATCTATGGTGGAACCAACTATACGGTCAGAACTATATGGGCGGGAATTTTTATTCCCGCCGTATAGTTGGTCGTTAAACTCTCTAGACTCTGAATAAATTTTTTGGAGATGGGTCGATAACTATATGACCGTGACTATACAGGCGGAATTTTTAATTCCGGCCGTATAGTTGGTCAATAAACTCTCAGTACTCAGGCAATTGTTTTGTCAAAGGCATCGATATCTATACGACCGTAGCTATATGGTCAGAATTTTTAATTCCGGCCATATAGTTGGTCGTTAAACTCTCAGTACCTTTCGTGGATGGAAGGAGTGATGTCGCAACAACTATACGACCGTAGCTCTACGGCCAAAAATTTTATTCCCGTCGTATAGTTGGTCGTTAAACCTTCTGTGTCCACTAAATTTTTTTCTGCTTCTCTAAGGATTCTTTATTAATCTGAAACTTAACGAAATATAAAGTTTTGATAGAAAATGTCAGCTTAGATTTTCGACTAATTTTGGCATTATCAATCTTCCTTCTTCTTTGCTAGAGAATCAAATGTTCCTTATTTAACACAATGCTCAAATAATACTTTAATTAAAAATTTAAAAACTTACTCAAACCTTTACTTCGCATGGGTTGCCTCCCATGAAGCGCTCTTTTATGGTCAATAGCTTGATCGTAGTGTTGCTCATTCCGTCTCAAGTCCATTCTTCTTGCAGTTGTCATTCCTTGTATATCTTTGCTTAATCACTTCTTCTAGGGTGATCACTTCTATGGTGACTGCACTATATCTTCTTTTACTCGATAATGCTTCAAGTGTTATCCATTTACCACCCATGCAAGAGAGGGTGTTTTTCCTTGGAGCTTCATTGCTCCCGATGAATAAGCTTCTTCAACTATATATGTGCCTTCCCACTTTGATCTGAGCTTTCCTAGAAACAACTTAAGACGAGAATTATAGAGCAACACTTTGTCTCCACTTTTAAAGGTCTTATTCTCTATTTTTCTATCATGCCATCTTTTCACTTTTTCCTTAAACAACCTAGCATTCTCATAGGCTTCACTTCTAAACTCATATAAAGCATGAATATCTAATAAACACTTTTCTCCTGCTGCTTTAAGATCACAATTTAGGTTCTTGTTGCCCAAAAAGCTTTGTGTTCCAATTCTAAAGGTAAATGGCATGCCATGTCGTACACCATCTTATAAGGTGTTATACGCATTGGGTTTTTAAATGCAGTATGGCATGCCCATAGAGTGTCATTTAACTTGTATGACCAATCTTTTCTTGATTTGTCCATCGTCTTCTCGGGTATGGTATTTAGTTCTCTATTAGAGAGTTCCACTTGACCACTTGTTTGAGGATGATATGGTGAAGCAACGCGGTGAGTTACTCCATATTTGCTGAGGATTTTCCTAAAAGTTCCTTTCATAAAATGAGAACCACCGTCAGTGATTAAAAATCTAGGAACTCCAAACCTGGGGAATATGACATCCTTGATCATCTTCACTGAGGTGGCTGCATCTGCATGACTTGTTGGAATAGCTTCAACCCATTTAGTAACATAGTCAACATCAACAAGAATATGAGTATAACCATTCAATTCTATAAATGGTCCCATGTAATCCATTCCCCATACATCAAAGGGTTCAATTATGAGACTATAATTCATTGCCATTTTTTGTCTCCTACCTATATTACCTCTTCTTTGGCAAGCATCATAGTATTCCACATACCCGTGTGCGTCCTTGAGCAAGGTGGGCCAATAGAATCTGGAACGAAGTACCTTTGCAACAGTTCTCTTACCCGCATGATGCCCTCCATACGGACTGTCATGACAAGCTTTCAATATTGAATTCGTTTCATGGTTAGGAACACAGTTCCGAATCATTCCATCAGGTCAATGACGATATAGATACGGATCATCCCAAAAGTAATATTTAAGAACATTAAAGAATTTCATCCTTTGAATTCTTGACATACCAGGAGGTATAAATTTTGTTGCAAGATAATTAGCATAATCTGCATACCATGGGTCAACAATTTCAACGTTTGCTAAATATTCTCCCGAAAATGATTCATTTATAGGTACGGGGTTAGTAATTATTCCCACCATCCTAGAGAGATGATCTGCTACCAGATTATCTGTGGCCCCCCCGGATTAATCCTCCGAGAATCCCTGTTATGCACACCACCAAGATCCCATGATAAGTTAGTCGTGGCACATAACCGACAAGTATTAAAGTAAACATCCAAAATTTACACGGATACAAGTCATACCTTAGCTGCCGTTATGGCTATATCAACATCATCAGCGGAACTTGTAAGAAGCATAGAGCCCGTGCCATGCCTTGACCTACAAGCAACTATCTAGGAGAACATCCTAGCTCGTACAGTCGCCATCCTCGCTTTCTTCCCGCTATCTGGCTAGGTTAATAGCCAGGGACAATGCCAGTGAGTACTTTGAATGTACTCGCATACCACCTTAAGAAAATAATAATAACAAGAGGATATGCAATATGGCTGTGGTAGGAGGAGGGTTTCAAGAGAGGTTCTTTTCTCAAATAGTTTCTCTTGTAGATATAACATCTACATATCTTTGTTGAAAATTTTTGTAAAACATTTTTGGAAACCTTTTTGAAAAGTGTTCGAAAACATCAGGACTGGGTCACCCATCTATTCCTTTCTTCCGGTCATCCCATGAACAAACTCCTTTCTTTCCCTTCCGACCATCCCATGGTCAAAACCTTTCTCCTTTCTGACCATCCCATGGTCAAAACATTTCCAAACCCTTTGCTTTTTCGAAATCCTTTTTGAAAATCAAAACCAGCACCGCTCTCCATCAACCTTCTAGATGCTTCTACGAACCTCGCCACCCAGCTTCATGATTGGAGCAGCCAATGGAACATGGGAGATTATCCACCGCCACAAGAATGAGCAACAAAAGGGCTTGCAAAAGCCTGAGCTTGGGATGTGTTCCCTCGGTAATTTTATCTGTGTAATAACGAGGTTTTACTCCAACTCCTTGGGAGCTTTGAAACACTCGTGTTGGTTTGTTCCAACACTTGACTTTTCTGTTTGCTTTTTTTAGTTTGCTTTTGTTTTTCCTTTTTTTATTTTCTTAGTTCCTTGCTTGGTCGCAAGTTATTTTCTATTCTTTAATCCCTATCCTCAAAAATACAAAAATAGTTTTCCGTTTTTCCTTTTTTCATAAATGTGGATTTGCACTTTGCCTCTTTGATTTAATATTATTATGGGAGTAATTGTGCTTGAGTTTTGAAGGAACACATCCCTATAAGGAAGAGTATTATGAAGTCACTTATGAGAGGTATGTCCTATGTCTCCCACTTTTGAAGTTTGAGTTGTTTATCTTAGTTGGTTGATTTGCTAAGATGCCATGCTAGTGGGAGTAATTTAATATAGTTAGAGTATAGCCTTTGATTGGTATGATGATTAGTTGTGGAAGCTTTTGCTCTAGTTCTTTTATCTAACCGAGTCTTGCCTTGGAAATAATATTGCCAAACAAGTACAATAAGAAAAGGTTTGAAATTTATGATTTTTTTGATGAATGATTGTCTTAAGAGTATACCCTTGAAGATACTTAACCCCATAGATATTTTGATAGTCTTGACGACACTCTTGAAAGGAGTTGTTTGATTGAAATAAAGTCTAGTGGTAATTGTGATGCATGCCAAAGCTAACCTTGTGGATCAAACCGTGGTTCTAGCAATAAAAAATAAAAGAGGAGAAAGAAAAAGTTCTATGTTTCTCATGCACACCTTTGGGATGCCAACAACTCCACTAGCTTTTGAATGATCTTTGGTATAACCCCGAATTTTGGCTATGAGTTGATGACATGAGTGGCATAAACGTCAATATATGGGAAAAAGTATTGGTACTCTCAAAGGTTGTGCAAGCACTTGTAAAATAAACAACCAATGATCCTTGAAAGAAAAAAAGAGGAAAAAAAGAAAATAAAAAGATATGTATGAAGATCCACATAACAATTCCTTGACATGGTCTCATTACTACTTTATGAATTCTCTTGAAGGACAATGATTGGACTAGAAGTGTTTTTGATAGACTTAATCTATTGATGTGGGCATAAATAAGACCCTTCACTGTGATGATTGAAAGTGCATAGATCGTTTGTAGCTAGTTTCGAAATAAAGATATCGATCCCACAGGGAGCAGTAGGCGAAAGACTAAAATGATTTTAACTACAACTAAATGAAGTACTTAAGAAATAACTTTAAGATGCAAGAAAAGTAGAGTTGTTTTTGGGTTTTTGGTTGAATGAGGTAATTTAAAGTAAAGAAAAATTTAATGCAGAAAGTAAGAATCGCGTGTGTAATAGAACTTTGGAACTGCAATGGGGAAAAAGGCGTTCTCGGGGAGTGGTGGATATACCGCTAGCAGTTTAGACTAAGAAATCAATATTATTATAAAAAATATTCTCAAAATATGTATGTATGTGGGGGGAGCTCCATATATGGACAAATAGGAAGCAACCACTGCTCACATGATCCTTCATAACCACAGCTGACGAATGAACGACATCAATCGTATTATCCCGCTATTAAGGGATTTGTCCCGTGGCATGGACATGGCTTAATGAGTTCTCCTTGCTTCCCCAAGTTAGCACGTAAGGAATGACAACAGCTTTATAGTCACAGTAAGCGCTATTATCCCTCCGTCTACCAACAAGTAATCCCCTTCATCGAGTTCCCATAGGAGGAAAATATTAAGGAGGTGGACAACTCCCAACATCAATGTGAAGACAAGTAACACATACACATAATGATGTGTAACATAATAATCTCTATCTCATCTCAATCATATGCTAGGGTTTCTCCATCTCCCCAAGAACTAGAGATCTACTCAGAGATGGAGCAATCAACATCATGGAAATGGTAATGGAAACAATCATAGATGAATAGTACTTGTATGAATCCACAACGAGTATGGTAATTAAAACAAGATCTAGACAAGATGTAGATGGGATGGATGGAGATGGTGGTGATGCAGCGCTGGATGATGAAGATCGATGCCTTAGCCTCCCGAATCTGCGCAGGTTGAAGATGGATCCCCGGTGGACGAGTTCCCCCTCCAGATGCCTTCCGGAGGTGAAGTTTCGGTGATTTCTGGTGTTCTGTATGTCATTCCCCCGATCTAGTTGCACGGGGTGAAACTATTTGAAGAGGCAGTGGCGGCGCCAACTATACGACAAGAACTATACGGCCGGAAAATTTATGCCGGTCGTATAGTTGGTCGTTAAACCATCTGTCTCCTTTGATTGCTTCAGGTTTTCTTCTGGTATTATTTATATTTCCCAAATAAGCGATTTACGTTTTTTTGACTCCTTTTCTCCTCAGTACAACTGCTCCAAGAATTATGTCCATTAGATCCATCATAAGTCCTGATCCTGGTGAAAACAGACATAAAATGTGCGCACGAGCACCATAAAATACCAAGATCCTACATCTACCATGCAAAATAATAATGTAAAACATGATGCAAATATGCACTCATCAACTTCCCCAAGCTTAGAATCTTGCTCGTCCCGAGCAAGTTTATCTTAATGGATGTGATCCTCATATTCATGAAGCTGAGTCGATAAAATAAATGAGGTAGTTGTAGCATGTGTTTATCATATATGATACATAGGAATAATTTCATGAATAGTACCTTACTTGAACCATCTGAATAGTATTAGCAGGCTTCCACACCTTAGTGATCAATAGTTCACAAAATATGAATCTCAACACAATGTAAAAGTATCCGGTTCAACCGAATGAGTTAACGAGGTAGTCCCAGGTGTTTTAGGATAAACGTATTCACTTGGGATTCAAAATCTCAAAAGTGTCTCTTTGTCATACTACAATATAGTGGTATATGCACTCTTTTTCTTCTTTCTTTTTCTTTTGTGCATATGCTCACACTTTTGTTTAAGTGTTGTGCAAAGGAGCTAGCCGTACATTCCACTTCATGTAGGAATTCAAAGTTTAACGATCTCAATTATAAAATTCCAATTGTATATGAAGCATTCTTATGACTTGAAGATTCTACCTCGACTTGTTCTCACTCTATTTTGATAGCACTTTCATTTTCCTTAGTTCAAGGTTTTGTTTTCAACTTAACTGCATAGTAGTTTTTCTTTGTAAATCAAACCGCAGACTTACAATATATTGACCAAATTATCTTTATATGTTCCATTAGTACCAATGGTGTGGAAGACTCCTATTTCTATCATCAAGTGCAAGTAAAATTATGCTCGAGCCATCCATATATCCAATAAGATAAGAACAAACTCAATATTGCTCCATAATAATAGTAAACTCGAAATTCCATAAAAGGGATCGACTATTCCTGAAGGGAATTCTAATGATGCAAGCTTTATTTCTAGTTTTAACTAATGCAAAACAAAATAGCGATATAAAACTTATAAAATAGATTACAAGGTCTTTAAAGATCTCCCCAAGCTTGGAATCAATCCAGGCGGGATCAAATAACTCCTCGTTGGTACCTATTCCTCCTCCTGGGTAGAAAGAGCGTCTCCCTCTTATTTTTTGTTGCCATCTTTAACTATGCTTGCAAAGTGGATGCTGAGCTCAGCCATGTCGCATTGGAGCTTCAACAATTTCTTATTGAGGAATTTCTTCTCTTTTGTCAACTCAAAGACAATTTTAATTAAGAAACCAACTCTACCATCAATGTCATCAACCTTTTCCTCAAGGTCTTTGCTCGTCATCCAGTAGGAGTCAATCCCTTCTCCAATTGTATCAACACATGCCTTCGAAGCCTTTTCTAACTCATAGATCTTATCATGAATCTCATATTGCCGAACCTTCTTAGGTTTAAGAGGTGATGGACCAAGAGGAGGTTTATAATAGGATCCTATGTTGTAACGATAAGTATTAGGGAGATACTCATCCTTGTTCCTTCCCTGCTCAGCTTGCCTCATCATCTCCATCCTTTGTGGGAACATGTCCTCCCAATTTGGGAGAAGCTTGATCTCCGGGCTGGATGATGACGATGATCCTTTAGATTCTACTTCTTCGATCCTCTTCACAAGCTTCTCTTCTTTCTTCTTTCTTCTTTCTTCTTCCAGATCTTGTTGACATGGAAGGGCTGCATGGCTACGCTGCACGGATGTTGTTAGAGGGGCTTGTATAGGGATGGCGAGGATTTTTCAAGGCTGGAGGCTATAGCTCTATGAAAACTTAATGAAAAAGGTTAAATGCGATCATCTTTAAAATGGGAGGTCAAAAACCCTAGCCTCCTTTCGTAACGAGCAACTATACGGGCGCAACCCCTATAGATCCCGCCGTATAGTGATGAACCTACTATAGATTACATCTATGGTGGAACCAACTATACGGTCAGAACTATATGGGCGGGAATTTTTATTCCCGCCGTATAGTTGGTCGTTAAACTCTCTAGACTCTGAATAAATTTTTTGGAGATGGGTCGATAACTATATGACCGTGACTATACAGGCGGAATTTTTAATTCCGGCCGTATAGTTGGTCAATAAACTCTCAGTACTCAGGCAATTGTTTTGTCAAAGGCATCGATATCTATACGACCGTAGCTATATGGTCAGAATTTTTAATTCCGGCCATATAGTTGGTCGTTAAACTCTCAGTACCTTTCGTGGATGGAAGGAGTGATGTCGCAACAACTATACGACCGTAGCTATACGGCCAAAAAATTTATTCCCGTCGTATAGTTGGTCGTTAAACCTTCTGTGTCCACTAAATTTTTTTCTGCTTCTCTAAGGATTCTTTATTAATCTGAAACTTAACGAAATATAAAGTTTTGACAGAAAATGTCAGCTTAGATTTTCGACTAATTTTGGCATTATCAATCTTCCTTCTTCTTTGCTAGAGAATCAAATGTTCCTTATTTAACACAATGCTCAAATAATACTTTAATTAAAAATTTAAAAACTTACTCAAACCTTTACTTCGCATGGGTTGCCTCCCATGAAGCGCTCTTTTATGGTCAATAGCTTGATCGTAGTGTTGCTCATTCCGTCTCAAGTCCATTCTTCTTGCAGTTGTCATTCCTTGTATATCTTTGCTTAATCACTTCTTCTAGGGTGATCACTTCTATGGTGACTGCACTATATCTTCTTTTACTCAATAATGCTTCAAGTGTTATCCATTTACCACCCATGCAAGAGAGGGTGTTTTTCCTTGGAGCTTCATTGCTCCCGATGAATAAGCTTCTTCAACTATATATGTGCCTTCCCACTTTGATCTGAGCTTTCCTAGAAACAACTTAAGACGAGAATTATAGAGCAACACTTTGTCTCCACTTTTAAAGGTCTTATTCTCTATTTTTCTATCATGCCATCTTTTCACTTTTTCCTTAAACAACCTAGCATTCTCATAGGCTTCACTTCTAAACTCATATAAAGCATGAATATCTAATAAACACTTTTCTCCTGCTGCTTTAAGATCACAATTTAGGTTCTTGTTGCCCAAAAAGCTTTGTGTTCCAATTCTAAAGGTAAATGGCATGCCATGTCGTACACCATCTTATAAGGTGTTATACGCATTGGGTTTTTAAATGCAGTATGGCATGCCCATAGAGTGTCATTTAACTTGTATGACCAATCTTTTCTTGATTTGTCCATCGTCTTCTCGGGTATGGTATTTAGTTCTCTATTAGAGAGTTCCACTTGACCACTTGTTTGAGGATGATATGGTGAAGCAACGCGGTGAGTTACTCCATATTTGCTGAGGATTTTCCTAAAAGTTCCTTTCATAAAATGAGAACCACCGTCAGTGATTAAAAATCTAGGAACTCCAAACCTGGGGAATATGACATCCTTGATCATCTTCACTGAGGTGGCTGCATCTGCATGACTTGTTGGAATAGCTTCAACCCATTTAGTAACATAGTCAACATCAACAAGAATATGAGTATAACCATTCAATTCTATAAATGGTCCCATGTAATCCATTCCCCATACATCAAAGGGTTCAATTATGAGACTATAATTCATTGCCATTTTTTGTCTCCTACCTATATTACCTCTTCTTTGGCAAGCATCATAGTATTCCACATACCCGTGTGCGTCCTTGAGCAAGGTGGGCCAATAGAATCTGGAACGAAGTACCTTTGCAACAGTTCTCTTACCCGCATGATGCCCTCCATACGGACTGTCATGACAAGCTTTCAATATTGAATTCGTTTCATGGTTAGGAACACAGTTCCGAATCATTCCATCAGGTCAATGACGATATAGATACGGATCATCCCAAAAGTAATATTTAAGAACATTAAAGAATTTCATCCTTTGAATTCTTGACATACCAGGAGGTATAAATTTTGTTGCAAGATAATTAGCATAATCTGCATACCATGGGTCAACAATTTCAACGTTTGCTAAATATTCTCCCGGAAATGATTCATTTATAGGTACGGGGTTAGTAATTATTCCCACCATCCTAGAGAGATGATCTGCTACCAGATTATCTGTGGGCCCCCCGGATTAATCCTCCGAGAATCCCTGTTATGCACACCACCAAGATCCCATGATAAGTTAGTCGTGGCACATAACCGACAAGTATTAAAGTAAACATCCAAAATTTACACGGATACAAGTCATACCTTAGCTGCCGTTATGGCTATATCAACATCATCAGCGGAACTTGTAAGAAGCATAGAGCCCGTGCCATGCCTTGACCTACAAGCAACTATCTAGGAGAACATCCTAGCTCGTACAGTCGCCATCCTCGCTTTCTTCCCGCTATCTGGCTAGGTTAATAGCCAGGGACAATGCCAGTGAGTACTTTGAATGTACTCGCATACCACCTTAAGAAAATAATAATAACAAGAGGATATGCAATATGGCTGTGGTAGGAGGAGGGTTTCAAGAGAGGTTCTTTTCTCAAATAGTTTCTCTTGTAGATATAACATCTACATATCTTTGTTGAAATTTTTTGTAAAACATTTTTGGAAACCTTTTTGAAAAGTGTTCGAAAACATCAGGACTGGGTCACCCATCTATTCCTTTCTTCCGGTCATCCCATGAACAAACTCCTTTCTTTCCCTTCCGACCATCCCATGGTCAAAACCTTTCTCCTTTCTGACCATCCCATGGTCAAAACATTTCCAAACCCTTTGCTTTTTCGAAATCCTTTTTGAAAATCAAAACCAGCACCGCTCTACAGCAACCTTCCCAACCGTCCATGACCACGGACACGGCTATTCAAATAGATTTGCACTCTGTACCGAGGACCAACCAGAGCGCATTTTACACTTCACACAGTGGGCGCTTTCAATGAGGGGCTCATAGTAACGCCTGGCTGCCTGAAGACAGTTTGTTCCTTCTCCAGGTCGATGTCCCACATGGACCTTTATGGGAGAAGGCCTAGCCTCCGGGGATCGCGATCCCCTGTAGTAGTTGTGAGGCAGCTTATACCAGAATAGACAAACATCAAATCCAGCCCTGTCCCATTCCAGAGTAATGTGGTTGCACGGGTTAATTGTTCTAGCAAAACTGCAAAGAACCGGGTGCGTTTTCATAAACCTTTTTCCTCCATCTTTCCTTCAGCATTTTGTAAAACAAAACCTTTTTCTTTCTCAACATCTTTTGGGAGGTCCCACGTCACCAAGGTTTTATCATAAAACTTTTGGTAAAACTTTTTCCGGGGTCTTCCCATCCTATAGCTTTGCTTTGGCTAAAACAGGGTCTCCAAGAGGGGTATGGTGTATTACACCATCTACCATACTAGGGACAAGTAGGTGTCGTCAAGGGGGTTGTACTTAGTAGTACCAAAGTGTAATAGTTCGGATGAGCCAAACCACTACTATATATACATCAACATATAGTAAACAATGCAGTTTTGATAAACAGTAGATAAAACATGCATAAGTAAAACCATAGGACAAGGCTTATGAGCAAGAAGGTGGCTTGCCTGTGATCAGCAATATGGCATAAGTGTCCCTGGACTTCTTCTTTAGATAACCAAGAATACCAATACCAATAATAAGATCTCTTCTTCTCGGCGTCAATACAAGCGCAACTATCGTCGTCATCGAGTATACATGCAAACAAGCAAGGCCACAATCAAATCAAGCCATACAAGTGGACATACATACAGAAAAAAGTGTAGAATACAAGTTTACGATTCAGTAGGTTTTGAGAGGATTTGATTTAGAAGGTGGAGATGGCCTTGGAGACATGGGTGAACATCCCTTAGGATTTATTGTCGAGGAACTACCTAAGAGGGGGTTTTGGACCAAGGACATATTCTGTATGATACCATTGTGTAAAAATGATACCAACAGATAGGATTTGATAAAATGAAACCAACAAAAGTGGTTTCACTATTTTATCACTTTTCTTTAATTTCTTATGAAAAATCTAGTGATAAAAGCTCTAGTTTTAGGAAATAATTCACCAGAAAAGTTCTGGAGCTCCAAAAATTATTTCCTTGGATGGTCAGGTAGAGTTTGATGTACTGATTCATTGAGAGTTGGAATCATGTCAAGATAATTACCATAATGCCCCTGGAAAAATCCCCAATTTAGTTTTGCTATGTAATTGTCTTTTTAACCAGATTTAATTTACAGAAGATTTTGGTGTGAATCCAAGGACACATTATAGGTACTGAGAATACCTTTCTGTAGAAATTGGAATCAACCGTTTTGGATTAACCGAACTACTATAGTCAATTTAGAGATGAATAAACTATGCACATAATAGTTTAATTCACAGCAAATCATACAAGGCTCAATAAATGATGAGCTCCTAGGGTTTGATAGGTATTGGCAGTCATGTGCAATGGGAGGTTGAATTAGATCAATACCAGCTTTGGTTTGGCCTAGGAAAAATCCTCAATTCAGATATGGCCTGCTTTTGTTATTTTTGTTGCAGATAAATTAGGAAGCAACTTAGTATGAGGCCAGGGTCATGAGATAGGAAAAAGACGTACCTACCAGGGGCACTTGGGTTTGCCCCGGTTGGAGTAGTAAAACTCACAGAGATAAATAAATGGCAAAAAGGGACACCTCTAGGTACAAGATTTATTATAATTAAAAAGAATATAATTTAGGTACATTTTTGATACTGTATGTTGGAAACCTTTAGGCGTTCTAGGAAATTTGTATCTGTTCATTTGGTGGGGGTTTTCAATTTAAAAGGGATTTACCAAACTGTACTTTTTATTTGGGGCTAGAAAATAAATAAAACAGAGAGGGGCCAGGCTAAATGGGCCATAAGAGGAAGGCATGTGAGGTCGGAGGAGCTCGGCCGGCCCACCCGGCAAAGCTACGCGTGTGCGGCCACGCTTAAACCTGCCAGGCGGGGCCTGGCGGTCAACGGGTGTGGGGTGGCGAAGGGGTATGGAGAGATCTGGACCGTCTACGCGAAAGGGATCCGACGACGTAGCTTCGTCGTCTTTGTGGGGACAGGCGACAGCGTGAGCTAACCCTAGCTGGGGCTGGTGAGGCGCGGGGAGCTTACCTGAGGGTCGGGCAGGGGCTAGAAGGCGGCAAGGACGATGCGGTGCATGGCGACGAGTGCGGGGATGGGCTTGATGGGGTGGTTCGGGCTCGAGGTTGGCCTCGCATGACAGCCACCTCGACGACCTCGTCGGAGCTCCCTGGCAACAACGGAGGAGGGGTTCTTGGCCAAGAACAAGGGCATGGTTAGATGCACACGGTCAAGGGGAGTCCAGCGGAGTGACATGCAGAGGAGGGGGAGCACGGGAGAGGGAGCTTAGCTCGAGGAGAGGGAGGAGGCCAAGAGCTTGCTCTCTGCTTCTCACGGGCAAGGCAGCAAAGGTGAGAGGCTGGGGAGCTCGGGGATCAGAGAGGGGAGCAAATAAGGGGCAGGGGAGGCACGGGGTGGCCTTTGGCCTATTTAAACTGGGAAGGGAGAGCTTGATCTACAATGCCCATTTTGGACATTGGGAAGAGATGGTGGCCAGGGGTTGGTCGTTTTGGGCGGTGGAGGGTTGCTGGTTAGCTCCACTTCTGCTGAGCATGGTCTAAAATGACCAGGAGAGGGTGTGGGGTGGGTTCTTGGACTGGGTGGCCGAGATGGGGAGCTTGATTCTCATTGGGGGTATCCCCATGAATGGGTGCATGGTTTTCGAGCTGGGCTGGTTTTGGGTGGCGTGTGGGACCATTACTTGACCAGAAAGGGTGGGGAGGTGTGCTGCTGTGGGGTATGGGGAGATACATCATTTAAAGCAAGATCCTCTTCTCTCCTTCTATGCACATAAGACAAGAGAGGGGAAGCTACAGTAGATTTTCTATAGTGCATGACCAGAAGGGGGGTCATGGTTGATGTGGCGAGTGATGGAAAGCTCTGGTGGTGCTTTTATTTTGGTCTAGGTCACTAATTCCTTAGTTTGCCATATTTGATCAAAATGGGGCTTGTGAAGTAAGTTTAATAATTTGCATTGGGTAATGTGGGAATATGGTACTGGTAGATGGGTATGGTTAGGATGCATCTCTAGGATTTATTTGGGATTTTTTAGAAGATTAGAAGTCCACTTAAAGCCATTTATTCAAAAACTGCAGAAGTGAGGTATTGGGACTCATTTGATATTTTTACATTGGACCTTATTGGATTTTTATGTGAGGTGGTCCCAAATGTGAATACACACTTAGGAGAATTTTCCCGAGATTTATTGAGGATTAAAAGTATTTAAAACATTTATTATTTCATTTCTGCCATTTAAGAAAATATTCAAAAAGAAATAATAAATGATCTCAAAACTAATTATTTTTGAGATGGGAATGTAGGGTATGATATATGGACCTCGATTGAGCAAAAAGTTGGAGGAGTGTTTTGGCAGAAACCACACTTTCCATTGGGAAAGGAGTTTTGTAGATTTTGTCTATTAAAGGAATTAAATAGATTTGGTCCATAATAAATATGGATAAAACTTGATAAATATTTATGATCTAGGTAGATGATGTAGACAAGGTGTAACAAGAAATTGAAACCTTGGGATTGGATAATCCAAGTTGATTTTGGTGAAAGCTAGAGATTTAAGGATCTTGGGTAAGATTGTTTTCATGCCACCAAAACCTTGTTGGATCTTGGAGCTCAAGGCTCCCCTTGGGGAATGGGATATATGTATGGATAGACCAAGTGATGTATATTGCAATGCTTAGAGGTTTGAGCTTGATCCTGCTTGAGCTTGTCAAGAATTGATTTTAAACTTTGAATAAAATAAGCCTGCCAAGGCAGATTATCAACTAGCCTTCAAAACCTTGTGGGTTTAAGAAGCACAAAGATCCACTTGGAACAAGTGAAGTAGATATTGATAGAACTATATGAGTAGCACACAACCATGCAAAGAGTTGGTCCATAGAAGGTTGGATGATGGTGTGAGCTTCTGTCAAAGTAGGCATGTTGACTAGATTTGCAGGAATAGTTAATTTCTTGCCTGCAAAACCATCAAGAACAATGGGCTTATAAGATGATCTAACCAAGGGCAAGAGTGGTTCTTGGTAGTACTTATGATGGTTAACAAGATGGTTTAAATGCATTTCCAAAAATGCACAAGGGTTGAGAAAAGGATGCATTCAAAAAGGTGATGTTGGAAATAGTTTTCCAGATAGCCAAATTTGGCAGAGTTAGGGTTTTTGACTAGAATGTGGGTAGTGAGGATTTTGATGGGTTGCAAGGTACCAAAGCATAATCAAGTGGATTAGGTTGAACAGTATATTGAGTAGAAAAGATTCCATGCTTGATATTGGTCTTCATTGACTTGGAAGCTTCTAGAATTAAGTCACTTCAGAGCTCATCTGGTTAAGGGTTTTAGATGATTACTTAGTAGCTAGGGATCAGATCCAGATTGTATTCTTGCTTAGGGTTTGGTGAGTTTAAAGTATATTGATCCCAGTGATGAGATCCTAGAGTGGCTTATACTACTTCCTAAGCAAGGAAGTCAAATAGCAGATCAAGGCAACTCATCTTACAAACAAATCAACTACTACTAGGGTTACCATCAAGCTTAGCTTGAGGTAAGGATGGGCAATTTTGAAAGGTTGGAGTTTGAATAAGGAAAGAGTCCTTGGTATCTCTACCAAGAGTAGAATTCAAAGGCTTAATAAAGGTGTTTTGGGAAACGTAGAGAGAAGAGTAGTTGAAGGTTCTGTCTTGAAAACATAAGGAGATAGTATTCTATAGCTCTCCATAGTTTGATCAATAGAAGCTACTAAAATAGTTGGTTTGCAAAGGCTTCTTGGCTCAGGTTTTGAAATGCCAGAACATTTTAGAATATGGAAATTTAAGCCAAGACAGTTTTGGGAAGTAGCTTTTGTCAACTGGTGTTGAGGTAAGGAGGATATCATCTAATACACACTCATAGGCATAAACATATTCAAACAGCAGGCGAACACTTCATCATTAAACAAGAAAAGTTTTTGTTCCCCCTGATTTTTGCATTCTTGACAACTATTCAAAGTTGCTGAAATTGGGATGTTACATTATCTTTACCCCTCCTATATACTATTTTCAAATCGTATTCTTGTAGTAATAAAACCCACCTAATCAACCTAGGATTAGCATCCTTTTTCACAAGGAGGTGATGCAAAGCTTAGCGATCCGTATGAATTATTACCTTAGAATTAATGATGTAGGATCTAAATTTGTCACAAGAAAAAATTATAGCTAGGAACTCTTTTTTTGAAGTAGCACAATGTTTTTGAATCTTATTAAGAGGTCTACTAGCATAATAAATAACATTCAAATTCTTTCCATCTCGCTGTCCCAACACAACCCCTAAAGCGTAGTCAGTAGCATGACACGTGATTTTGAAAGGTTCAACCCATTTTGGAGATTGCATTATAGGTGCTGAAACTAATTTATTTTTAAGGTTCTCAAAAGCTGCAATGTAGTCATGATCTAAGTAGAATGGAGTTTCTTTATCAAGAAGGTTGGTGAGAGGCATAGCTATTTTAGCAAAATCTTTTATAAAACGCTTATAAAAACCTGCATGTCCTAGAAACATTTTTAAGTTTTTCATGTCCTGAGGTATTGGAAGATTTTCTATAGCATTTATATTAGTTTTATCTATTTCTATTCCCTTCTCCGAAAGATTATGCCCGAAAACTTTACCTTCTCTTTCCATGAAACGTCATTGTTCCCAATTCAAAAGAAAATTTGATTGCCTACATCTTCGCAAGACTTTGGTTAGATTGTAGAGGCTATTATCAAAATTTGTTCCACAAACAACAAAATCATTTGTTAGAACTTCCATAATATTCTCAACAAAATCATCAAAGATCTTTAGAACACATTCTTGAAAAGTTGTTGCGTTACATAAGCCAAACGGAATTAATCTATAAGCATATGTGCCATAAGGGCAAGTGAAAGTTGTTTTCTCTTGATCTTCCGGTTGTATGGAAATTTGAGAATATCCAAAATAAGCATCAAGCAAATAGAAATAAGAATTATTATTGAGTCTTTCTGAAATTTTATCCATGAATGGTATAAGTTTATGATTTTTCTGTGTCTCGCGGTTTAGCTTCCTAAAATCAATGCACATACGATATCCTACAACGGGCCTCACACGAACTAGCTCACCATCCTCATTCATTGCAGCATCAAGACCATCTTGTCTTGGTGTGCAATGAGCTGGGCTAACCCATTTAATCTCAGAAATAGGATATATTATGCCAGCATCTAATAAGCGTATAACCTGTTTTCTTACTACTTCCTTCATTTTCGGATAAAGCCTTCTTTGTGTATCCACTACAGGTTCATCATCATCAAGCATGGTAATCTTATGTGTTACGATAGATGGATCTATTCCTTTAATATCACTCAGTGTATATCTAAAGGCTTCACGATGCTTAACCAAAACTAAAGTGAGTTTATTTGTTTCATTCTCTGATAAATTCTTGCTAATAATAACAGGACATTTATTTTCATCATCTAAAAACTCATACCTCATATCACCTGGAAGTTGTTTCAATTCAATTGGTGGAGGCTCTTCATCTCCTTTTCTTACCAGTTCTTCATAGTCATGTGGATTTTGTGCTTTCGGAACTAAATCAAGGTAATCATCCATGTCTTCTCTCTCCTCATCATATGGTGCTTCCTCCCAGTTAATCAGGCTCCTCTCTAATTCATCTTGTGTAGTACTGAAATGAATTGCTGCCAACCCGACAATCATTTTCTCTTCCTTGATATCTTCCACTTCATATGGCCTCTTCTTTAGTTTGGTGAAGTGGAATGTCAATTTCTTCTTATCCAAAGACCAGTGAAATAGTCTCCTTCTTATTATCGACTCCATCTTTGGTGATGGAAACAAAAGGCCTTCCTAAAAGAATAGGAAAAAAGAATCTCGAGGCATATCAACAATATGAAAATCAAGGGGGTACATGAGTGATCCAATAAAGACATAGATATTTCTGATTACACCTTTCGGTTTTATATTGGTCCTATTAGACAATTTAATAGTAGTGTCTACCGGTTCCACATCTGGATTATTTAAATTATAGCGGAGTTCCTCATAAAGTGATGAAGGCATAATATTTATAGTGGAAATCGGCTCTCAAATTCCGTATAAAAAAGTTTCTCCACAATATATAGGAGTCATTGGTTTTGAAGTTTTGTTACCTCATACCTTACCTTTGATGAATTCTGTGGTTTCAAGGTCTAACATAACCACTTCATTGTCCACTATTCATGCTTCCATAAGATCCTTTAATATAACAGTATTTATATTGGTAGCTTCTGGGTCCCTTTCTAGTTTCTTCGGTCTCTTCTTTAATTGTTCTTCCTCTTTTTGTCTTTTCGTGATGATCCCTTGAATAGGTGTCTAGGAGAACTCTTCCATCCGTGCTCTTGGACGCTTCTTTTCTTCGAGGGGTTTACGGGGTTCCCATTCTGTAGGTACCTGCAAATGCCCTGCATAATTCTCAATAATTTTCTTTACTGAGTAAGAATCAATACCAAGGTTTTAATCATTGTATCTATCCTTTCATCTGCAAGGAAATCGCTAACGCAAGCATATTCAAAAAACCTATTAATGTTTTCCTTTTCTTTAAGATTTTCCGTTGCCTCCCTCATTTTTATTATTAGATTCCAAGCTTCATCATAGGTATAAGATAGAAAACTTCCATTAGAAGCAGTGTCTAGATTCATTCTATTTTCAATATTTATCCCTCCATAAAAAGTATGAGTGATTAACCAATCAGGAAAACGATGATGGGGGAAATTATCTAGGTAGCTTTTGTACCTTAGATATCCCTCATATAAGCCCTCACTAGGATTATTTTTGAAACTAATAATAATACCTCTCATCCTGTGAGCTTTGCTTTCTAAGTAATATTTTGATAGGAAATTGGTTGTCAATTCCTTCCAAGTTCTTGGTGCTTCTGCACAAAAAGATCTGTACCAGCCGCAAACATTATTAGAGAGAGTTTGTCTAAACAACTGGGTTTTAACCACATCAAAATAAAGGAACTGAGAATGTCTTCAAGGAATTGTAAGTGTCCATATGGACTCTCTTCATTGGTTCCTGCAAATTTCTTAGAGTGCAATATTTCCAATAATAAAGGGTGGATCTCGATTCCATCCGGATTTATGCTTTTATTGACAGCTATAAAAGCGTCCATGGGCGAACCCATTTTCATTACTGCCTCAAGCTGGTTTAAATGCTGAGTGTTGTCCATTGTTGCGGTCCTGCAACTTAAGTAAAAATTAGTACAATGAATAAGTAACTAAAAGTAAAGTGACTTATAGCGCTAAGCTCCCCGGCAACAGCGCCAAAAAATTAGCTTAATGACTGCAAGTGCACAGATCATTTGTAGCTAGTTTCAAAATAAAGATATCGATCCCACAGGGAGTAGTAGGCAAAAGACTAAAATGCTTATAACTACAACTAAACAAAGTACTTAAGAAATAACTTTAAGATGCAAGAAAAGTAGAGTTTTTTTGGCTTTTTGGTTGAACGAGGTAAGAATCGCGTGTGTAATAGAACTTTGGAACTGCAATGGGGAAACGGCGTTCTCAGGGAGTGGTGGATACACCGCTAGCAGCTTAGACTAAGCAATCAAGATTATTATAACAAATATTCTCAAAATATGTATGTATTTGGGAGGAGCTCCATATATGGACAAATAGGCAGCAACCGCTGCTCAAATCATCCTTCATAACCACAGCTGACGAATAAATGACATCAATCATATTATCCTGCTATTAAGGGATTTCTTCCGTGGCATTTACATGGATTAATGAGTTCTCCTTGATTCCCCAAGTTAGCACGTAAGGAATGACAATAACTTTATAGTCACAGTAAGCGGTATTATCCCTCTATCTACCAATAAGTAATCCCCTTCATCGAGTTCCCATAGGAGGAATATATTAAGGAGGTGCACAACTCCCAACATCAAGATGAAGACAATTAACACATACACATAATGATGTATAACATAATAATCTCTATCTCTTCTCAGTCATATGCTAGGGTTTCTCCATTTCCCCAAAAACTAGAGATCTACTCAGACATGGAGGCAACCAACATCATAACAATGGTAATGGCAACAATCATAGATGAATAGTACTTGTATACATCCACAACGAGTACGGGAAATACAACAATATCTAGACAAGATGTAGACGGGATGGATGGAGATGATGGTGATGTAGTGGTTGATGATGAAGATCGATGCCTTAGCCTCCCAGATCTACGTAGGCCAAAGATGGATCCCTTGCGGATGAGGTCCCCCTCCAGATGCCTTCCGGAGGTGAGGTTTCGGTGATTTCTAGTCTTCTGTATGTCATCCCCCCCGATCCAGTTGCACGGGGTGAATCTATTTGAAGAGGCGGTGGCGGCGCCAACTATACGACCAGAAAATTTATTCTGGTCATATAGTTGGTCGTTAAACCGTCTGTCTCCTTTGATTGCTTTGGGTTTTCTTCTAGTATTATTAATATTTCCCAAATAAGATATTTACGTTGTTTTTTACTCCTTTTCTCCTTAGTAAACTGCTCCAAGAATTGTGTCCATTGGATCCATCATCTGTCCTGATCCTGGTGAAAACAGACATAAAATGTGCGCGCGAGCGCCGTAAAATACCAAGATCCTACATCTACCATGCAAAATAATAATGTAAAACATGATGCAAATATGCACACATCACACTGTTATGCTATTTAGGACATAAACTCTCTTACTCAATTATGATATTAAAAACATCCTAGTATCCTTGGTAAGCTGAGAGTTAACTAGAAGAATTAGATTGATTGCTGCACTTCTAGTTATTTATACTTATATTAAACTTTACTTTGATTGTCTTGACTTACTGAAGCTTGTATAGTACTCTTGTCATCTCTCTAACTTTGATAAGCCTCTCAAATGGATGAAGTACCGAGCGCATATGACTACCAACCGTAAGTGAATTCTTGTTCTCGTTGTTTCAAGTTTAAACACTGAATTCCTTATAGTTCTTTTGTTTCTTCTAGCTCGAGGAAGATCAAGGTTTGAGCTTTGGGGAGGTTGATGGCTCTAAAAATAACCATATTCCACCGCGTTTAAACATTGTTTTCGGTCAAGCAATTGACAAGAAACTCTCAATCCTTGCCATTAATGACTAATAATTGCAAAGACATGCAAAACCTTGCTTAGAATTGTGTTGTGCAGGAAGTCACACTTTTTAATGCAAAATCAGGAGTCATAATGAAGGTTTTTGAGGAAGTCCACATGACCAAGTAATTGTGGAGTCAATTCTTAGCGTTAGATGCCGTAACAACCACTAGTATGGGTAGGGCCCGCCCATACCGTCCGCCAGTACCATGTGGCAGCGACTTCGTCTCGTCAAACCCTACAACTTTCATGAAGACGCCTATATATTTTGAGGCTCCAGCCGCCAGCTAGTAGGCCGCCATTCTCAGATTACATCACAACAGCACCAAAGGATATCCACACCATTGTTCATCCATCCATCATCCATCCCCTCCATTAGCCATAGCCATTTCTTTGTACTTTAGATCTCCTTGTGATTTGGCGACCATTGTAAGAATATTTGATTTCAATCGAAGTTTTTTGCACAATGTTTTCTATCATTGATCTTATTGTTATGACTGAGTAGTCCTCATGGGCGGCGAGTTGGGGAGAAATCTCGCAGCGATTATGTGCATCTAATTCATGGGAGCATTGTCTATTGTTTGAAATAGCGATTTGTATGTTTTTTCTTTGTCTCTTGTCTCGATCTGTGGACTTGTAGGTACCCAAGATCCCATAGATTGATAAAGGCTTGAGGTGAGACACGTGGCTAGCGGCAATCTCATAGGAACCCCAGTGACAGAAATGGTAGTAGGGTCTTCACTTAGCGCCCCATTCAGGATCACAACAACATCAACACTTAATGCTTTGATCTGTGTTTTACACTTAATAATCGTTTGTAGCTCATTGCTTCATGGTGCACTCGGTTGGATTAAAATAATTTTTCTATGCCCGCTGCATCACTAGGCTCTAGTATATTAGAATGTGTTACCCACAAGAGATTATCACTATTAAAACTTTACACATGACTATGCTTATTATTATCTTTTATCCCATATGATGTGTAGCTATAGGTGGATCTTCAACCCTGGACTATCTTCATCCATTGATTCAACCCACTATAAAAGTAAACTAGATTGGTCCGGTAAACAAAGGTAAAATGAAGAAACAAAGTCTTGTAGACGTGTCCTTTTTATTTCCTTTAGCATTGCTTTCCAAGGTTCGATTAAACCTAGGTCTTCTAGGGAAAAACTATTATACTACATCTGTGAATCCGGATCATAGGTATCAATCATGTTTTTCCCTAGGGAGAGTTTTAGTCAACTGGTCTTCTACATTGAGATCCATATGTATTTTGCAAATCTTTATATCTCCATCCTTGACATGCTCGCGGATGGAGTGAAACCGGCTTTTGATATGCTTGGAATTCTTGTGAGACCTCGGTTCTTTGGCATTGGCTATGGATTCATTGTTGTCAGATTAGATGACCATCGGGTCCAATGCACTAGGAACCACACCTAATTCAGCTATGAACTCCTTCATCCAAACCGCTTCCCGCGCCGCTTCAAAAGAAACAACATATTATTCCTCCATTGTTGATCCTACCACCATGGGTTGTTTGGAATTCCTCCAACTAACTGTTGTTGCATTCATGATAAACACGTACCTAGATTGTGACTTAGAGTCATACAGATTAGTGTCGAAGCTAGAATCGATGTAACACTTTGCGCCGAGCTCTTCTTCACCTCCATAAAGGAGAAACATGTTCTTAGTCCTTCTTAAGTACTTAAGGATATTCTTGAACGCTATCCAATGTTCCAAACCTGGATAAGATTGGTACTTTCTAGTCAAACTAATAGTATGTGCCACATCCGGTCTTGTACACAACATGGCATACATGATAGAGCCTATGACCGAGGCATAGGGGATCTTATCCATTATCTCTCTATCTTCTGCCATAGCTAGACTTTGAGTCTTACTCATTGTCTTTCCTTGCAACATAGGTAAGCACCCTTTCTTACTTCCGTCCATTTTAAACTTCTTTAATATCTTGTCAAGGTATGTACTTTGTGTGTCGTGGTATTGACCACAGCAGATGCTATGGGGGTAGCTTGTGTAGAGGAGGCAAGGTGACATAGGAGAATCCGGGAGCGAGATTGGCACACGATGTACCTAGGTTCATGTCTCCTCGGTGGAGGATCGCTACATCCTGCTGTCAATCCAGTATATGATCATAGATTGGTTTACAAGGGAGCCGCCGTAGGCGGAGGGGGAGACTAGATCTAATATGACGTCCCCCGTGGGGGTGCCCCTAGTGGCTTTATATATGCAGCCAGTTAGCGTTTACAAGTGCACTAATGGGCTCTGTATTGGAGTCGCCATCTTGGGCCTCCGGTCGGCGAGTCGTCTATGTCCAGTATGCGCCAGTCACTGCGTTTGGCGAGTCGTGACATCGCTGTTCGGGCCGATTGGGACGCTCTGCCTCTTCCTGGGTAGACCTGGTCTAGTCGTCGGTTCTTGCAAACCCACTCGCCATGGGTGACTCCACTCTGTGTGTATACCCCGATTGGTATTCCCCCATCAGTATTCCCTGAGCACGTCAAGGACTCGGGGATGACTTCAAGCCGTCGAATCAGCGCAGGTGATTCCAGGGTGGAGTCGATGGCAAGTCATTGGCGAGCTCCTAAAACAGAGAAATAGCTCATGAAGTGGTTCATTCTCCACTACGAGTCGACCCATTGGGCGAGTCTCCATTGGACAGAGTTGCCGTTAGAGGCCAACAAGTCGTGACAGGTGAGTCCGTGATAGGCGAGGCGAGTCCCCCAGTGTGGAGACTCCATGAGGGAAGCGAGTCCCCGAGCGTGAAGACTCCACGAGGGCAACGAGTCCCCGAGCGTGAAGACTCCGCGAGGGCGGTGGGTCCCTGGGTGTGAAGATTCCTCGAGGGCCTAGGGTCCCCGAGAGTGAAGACTCCACGAGGGCAGCTAGTCCCCGAGCGTGAACACTCCACGAGGGGGGCGAGTCCCCGAGCATGAAGACTCCACGAGGGCGGTGAGTCCCCGAGCCTGGAGACTCCACAAGGGCGGCAAGTCCCCAAGCATGCAGACTCCGTGAGGGCAGAGAGTCCCTGATCATGGCGAGTCCACGAGGGAGAATCAAGTCCCCGAGTGTGGAGAGCTTGCGAGTCGGCAAGGGCAAGCCCATGATGGAGAGTCCCCGAGCGTGGCGAGTCCGTGAGGGGCGAGGAGAGTCCCCGAGCATGGCGAATACACGAGGTTGGCGAGTCACGGTCGTGAAGCTAGGTGTACATGTCGAAGAGATCACATGGGCACAATTCCTCAGGAGCGATGTCGCACTCAAAGGGCAATGTTGTCGTTGAGCCCAAGCAATATGCCTAGGAGTAGTCCCAGAGGCTCGAGTTAGCTTGTAGAGGCGACTTGAGGCTCTTTAGAGAGTCCACGAGGGGAGAGTCCCCGAGTGTGGCGAGTCTGTGTTCAGCGAGTCCATGAGGGGACAGTCCCCGAGCATGGCGAGTCTGCATTGAGCGAATCCGCGAGGTGAGAGTCCCCGAGCATGGCGAGTCCGCATTGAGCGAATCCACGAGGAGAGAGTCCCCGAGCATGGCGAGTCTGTGTTGAGCGAGTCCACAAGGGGAGAGTCCCCGAGCATGGCAAGTCGCTTATCCGATGTTAGCAGCGATTGATTGCGCTGTTTTTGTTAGCGAGTCTCTCGTCTTGGCCCGGGGGGCACTCGCATGGCGACTCTAAAGATGGATCTTAGCTGGGTGTTCTTCCTGGACGATCCGAAGCTCAGTTTGCGAGTCCAAATCGGCAGTTCTTAGCCGTGTGAGTCGCACTATCTACGGTTGAGAAGGACATGGTGATGTTTGTGTAGAACTGCCATTTGTCTTGGCCCGGGAGGCCAGTCGGGCAAGGAGACCCAAATGATGGCTCTCGGTTAGCATTTTTCCTGGACGATCCGAGGCTCGGTTTGAGAGTCCTTGCCCACACTACTTGGCTATTGCGAGTTGCTCTCTCAAAGGTTGACAAAGACCTGAAGGAGTTGACGTGGCAGACATTGTCTACGCGGCGGACGTTGGTCGCGCTATGGTGAAATCGATGCGGCGGACACGGGGTCGACACGACAGATGGAGGTCGCGCTATGGAAAAGTCGACGCGGCGTACACGGGGTCGATGCGGCGGATAGAGGTCGCGCTATGGAGAAGTCGACGCGGCAGACACGGGGTCGAAGTGGCGGACGAAGGTAGTGCTATGGCGAAGTCAACATGACCGAATTAGGTTGCGTTGTGGATAAGTCAATGCGGCAGACACGGGATCGACTGATGAGTGCATATTTGCATCATGTTTTACATTATTATTTTGCATTGTAGATGTAGGATATTGGTACTTTACGGCGCTCGCACGCACATTTTATGTCCATTTTCACCAAGATCAGGACAGATGATGGATCCAATGGATACAATTCTTGGAGCAGTTGTACTATGGAGAAAAGGAGTCAAAAACAACGTAAATCGCTTATTTGGGAAATATTAATAATACCAGAAGAAAACTAGAAGCGAACAAGAGAGGCAGAGAGTTCAACGACCAACTATACGACCGGAGCAACTTTTTCCAGCCGTATAGCTTCGGCCGTATAGTTGGCACCGCCTCCGCCTCGTCAAATAGGTTCACCCTACGTGATTGGTTTGGATAGACGACATACAGAACACCCAGAAATCATCGAAACCTCACCTCCGGAAGGCATCCAGAGGGGGACCTCATCCGCAAGGGATGCATCTTCACCCTGCACAGATCCGGGAGGCTAAGGCATCGATCTTCATCATCCACCACTACATCACCATCATCTCCATCCATCCCATCTACATCTTGTTGTAATTCCCGTACTCGTTGTGGATTTATACAAGTACTATTCATCTACGATTGTTGCCATTACCATTGTTATGATGTTGATTGCCTCCATGTCTGAGTAGATCTCTAGTTCTTGGGGAGATGGAGAAACCCTAGCATATGACTAAGAAGAGATAGAGATTATTATGTTATACATCATTATGTGTATGTGTTAATTGTCTTCATATTGATGTTGGGAGTTGTGCACCTCCTTAACATTTGCCTCTCACGGGGACTAGATGAAGGTGATTACTTGTTGGTAAGCGGAGGGATGATAGCACTTACTGTGACTATAAAGCTATTGTCATTCCTTACGTACTAACTTGGGGAAATCAAGGAGAACTTATAAAGCCATGTCCATGCCATGGGAGAAATCCCTTAATAACGCAGTAATTCGATTGATGTCGATCATTGTCTGCTGTGGTTATGAGGATGATGTGTGCATCGGTTGCTGGCTATTTGTCCATATATGGATCTCCTCCTAGATACATATACATTATGAGAATATTCGTTATAATAATCTTGACTGCTCAGTCTAAATTGCTAGCGGTGTATCCACTATTCCCTAAGAACGACTTTTCCCTATTGTAGTTCCGATGTTCTATTACACACGCGATTCTTACTTTCAGCATTAATTTTGCTTTACTTTAAATTACCGTGTTTGACCAAAAACCCAAAAACAACTCTACTTTCCTTGCATCCTAAAGTTATTTCTTAAGTACTTCATTCAGTTGTAGTTAAAAGCATTTTAGTATTTTGCCAATTGCTCCCTGTGGGATCGATATCTTTATTTCGAAACTAGCTACAAAGGATCTGTGCACTTGCAGTCATCAAGCTATTTTCTGGCACCGTTGCCGGGGAGCTTAGCGCTATAAGTCACTTTACTTTTAGTTATTTAGTTTCGTTGTACAAATTTTTACTTGAGTTGCAGGACCGCAACAATGGACAACACTCAGCATTTAAACCAGCTTGGGGCAGTAAGGAAAATTGGTTCGCCCATGGACGCTTTTATAACTGTCAACAAATGCATAAATCCAGATGGAGTCAAGATCTATCCTTTATTATTTGAATTGTTACATTCTAAGAAATTTGCAAGAACCAATGAAGAAAGTCCATATGGACACTTACAATTCTTTTAAGACGTTCTCAGTTCCTTTATTTTCAACGCCTATAATTTTGATATGGTTAAAACCCAGTTGTTTAGACAAACACTCTATAATAATGTTTGCAACTGGTACAGATCTTTTTGTGTAGAAGCACCAAGGACTTGGGAGGAATTGACAACCAAATTCCTATCAAAATATTATTCTGAAAGCAAAGCTCACAGGATGAGAGGTATTATTATCAGTTTCAAAAATAATCCTAGTGAGGGCTTATATGAAGGATATCTAAGGTATAAAAGCTACATAGATAATTTCCCCCATCACCGTTTGCCTGATTGGTTAATCACCCATACCTTTTATGGAGAGATAAATATTGAAAATAGGATCTTATGGAAGCACGAATAGTGGAAGATGAAGTGGTTATGTTAAACCTTGAAACCTCAGAATTCATCAAAGGTAAGGTTCAAGGTAACGAAACTTCTCTACCAATGACCCCTATATATTGTGGAGAAACTTTCTTATATGGAATTTGTGAACCAATTTCCACTATAAATATTATGCCTTCATTACTTTATGAGGAACTCCGCTACAATTTAAATAATCTAGATGTGGAACTTGTAGACACTATTATTAAATTGTCTAATAGAACCAATATAAAACCGGAAGGAGTAATCAGAAATATCTATGTCTTTATTGGCTCACTCATGTACCCCCTTGATTTTCATATTGCTGATATGCCTCGAGATTCTTTTTGTCCTATTCTTTTAGGCAGGCCTTTTATTTCCATTACCAAAGCTCGAGTACATAATAAGAAGGAAACTATTTCACTGAAGTTTGGAGAAGAGGAAATGACATTCCACTTTGCCATACTAAAGAAGAGGCCATATGAAGTAACGGATAACAAGGAAGAGAAGACAATTGCCGAGCTAGCGGCAATTCATTTCAGTACTCCACCTGATGAATTAGAGAGGAGCCTGATTAATTGGGAGGAAGCACCAGATGATGAGGAGAAAGAAGACATGGACGATTACCTTGATTCAATTCCGGAAGAACAAAATCCACACGACTATGAAGAACTGGTAAGAAAAGCAGATGAAGAGCCTCCACCAATAGAATTGAAAAGACTTCTAGACAATATGAGGTATGGGTTTTTAGACAATGAAAATAAATGTCCTGTTATTATTAGCAAGAATCTACCAGAAAATGAAACAAATAAACTCATTTCAGTTCTGGTTAAGCATCGTGAAGCTTTTGGGTATACATTGAGTGATATTAAAGGAATAGATCCATCTTCGTAATACATAAGATTACCATGCTTGATGATGCTGAACCTGTAGTAGATACACAAAGAAGGCTTAATCCTAAAATGAAGGAAGTAGTAAGAAAAGAGGTTATACGCTGACTAGATGCTGGCATAATATATCCTATTTCTGACAGTAAGTGGGTGAGCCCAGCTCATTGCATACCAAGACAAGGTGGTCTTGATGCTGCTATGAATGAGGATGGTGAGCTAGTTCCTTGGAGACCAATTGTAGGATATCATATGTGCATTGATTTTAGGAAGCTAAATTGTGAGACACAGAAAAATCATAAACCCATACCATTCATGGACAAAATATTAGAAAGACTTAGTAATAATTCTTACTTTTGTTTTCTTGACGGTTATTCTGGATATTCTCAAATTGCCATACAACCAGAAGATCCAGAGAAAACAACTTTTACATGTTCTTATGGCACATATGCTTATAGATTAATTCCATTTGGCTTATGTAATGCATCATAACTTTTCAGGAATGTGTTCTAAAGATTTTTGATGATTTTGTTGAGAAGACTATGGAAGTTCTAACAAATGATTTTGTTGTTTGTGGAACAACTTTTGATAATTTCCTATACAATCTGACCAAAGTTTTGCAGAGATGCAGGCAAGCAAACTTGGTTTTGAATTGGGAACAATGTAGTTTCATGGAAATAGAAGGTAAAGTTTTCAGGCACAAAGTTTCGGAGAAGGGAATAGAAATAGATAAAACTAATATAAATTCTATAGAAAATCTTCCAATGCCTCAGGACATTAAAAACTTAAAAATGTTTCTGGTACACGTAGGTTTTTATAAGCGATTTATAAAATCTTTTGCTAAACTAGCTATGCCCCACACCAATCTTCTTGATAAAGAAACTCCATTCTATTTAGATCATGACTACATTGCAGCTTTTGAGAACCTTAAGGATAAACTAGTTTCAGCACCTATCATGCAATCTCCAAAGTGGGATGAACCTTTCGAAATCATGTGTGATGCTAGTGATTATGCTTTAGGGGCTATGTTGGGACAACAAGATGGAAATAATTTGAATGTTATTTTTTACGCTAGTAGACCTCTTAATAAGATTCAGAAACATTATGCTACTACAGAAAAAGAGTTTGTAGCTATAATTTTTGCTTGCGACAAATTTAGATCTTACATAATTAATTCTAAGGTAATAATTCACGGATCACCAGGCTTTGTGTCACCTCCTTGTGAAAAAGGATGCTAAGCCCAAGTTGATTAGGTGGGTTTTATTACTACAAGAATACAATTTGCAAATAGTAGATAGGAGGGGTAAGGATAATCCGGTAGCAGATCATCTCTCTAGGATGGAGGGAATAATTAGTGACCACGTACCTATTAATGAATCATTTCCAGGAGAATATTTAGCAAAGGTAGAAATTGTTGATCCATGGTATGCAGATTATGCTAACTATCTAGCGACAAAATTTATACCTCCTGGTATGTCAAGAAATCAAAGAATGAAATTCTTTAATGATCTTAAATATTACTTTTGGGATGATCCATATCTATATCATCATGGACTTGACGGAATGATTCGAAAGTGTGTTCCTAACCATGAAATGAATGAGATATTGAAAGCTTGTCATGACAGTCCATATGGAGGGCATCATGCAGGTAAAAGAACTACTGCAAAGGTACTTCAATCTGGATTCTATTGGCCCACCTTACTCAAGGATGCACATAGGTATGTGGAATACTGCGATGCTTTCTAATGAAGAGGTAATATACGAAGGAGACAAGAAATGGCAATGAATTGTAGTCTCATAATTGAGCCCTTTTATGTATGGGGAATGGGACCATTTATAGAATCGAATGGTTATACTCATATTCTCGTTGTTGTTGACTATATTACTAAATGGGTTGAAGCTATGCCAACAAATCACGCGGATGCAGCAACCTCAGTGAAGATGATCAAGGATGTCATATTCCCCAGGTTTGGAGTTCCTAGATTTTTTATTACTGATGGTGGTTCTCATTTTATGAAAGGGACTTTCAGGAAAATCTTCAGCAAGTATGGAGTAACTCACCGCGTTGCTTCACCATATCATCCCCAAAGAAGTTGTCAAGTGGAACTCTCTAATAGAGAACTGAAGACCATACTCGAGAAGATGGTGGACAAATCAAGAAAGGATTGGTCATACAACTTAAATGACACTCTATGGGCATACCGTACTGCGTTTAAAAATCCAATGGGTATGACACCTTATAAGATGGTGTATGGTAAGGCATTTCATTTACCTTTAGAACTGGAACACAAATCTTTTTGGGCAATCAAGAATCTAAATTATGATCTCAAGGTAGCAGGGGAGAAGCGTTTATTATATATTCATGCTTTACATGTGTTTAGAAGTGAAGCCTATGAGAATGCTAGGTTGTTTAAGGTAAAAAGTTAAAAGATGGCATGATAGAAAAATGGAGAATAAGACTTTTAAAAGTGGAGACAAAGTGTTGCTCTATAATTCTTGTCTTAAGTTGTTTCCAGGAAAACTCAGATCAAAGTGGGAAGGTCCATATGTAGTTGAAGAAGCCTATTCATCAGGAGTAGTGAAGCTCCAAGGAAAAACACCCTCTCTTGCATGGGTGGTAAATGGACAATGCTTGAAGCATTATCGGGTAAAAGAAGATATAAGTGCAATCACCATAGAATTGAGCACTCCAGAAGAAGTGATAAAGCGAAAATAAACAAGGAATGACAACTGCAAGAAGAATGGACTCGAGATGGGATGAGTAGTACTACGGTCAAGCTATTGACTATAAAAGAGTGCTTCATGGGAGGCAACCCATGTGAAATAAAGGTTTGAGTAAGTTTTTAAATTTTCAGTTAAATTATAGTTTGAGTATTGTGTTGAATGAGAAACAATTGATGCTCTAGCAAAGAAGAAGGAAGATTGACGATGCCAAAA
This sequence comes from Avena insularis, assembly GCA_023614405.1. Taxonomy (NCBI): domain Eukaryota; kingdom Viridiplantae; phylum Streptophyta; class Magnoliopsida; order Poales; family Poaceae; genus Avena; species Avena insularis. Next base: position 228,314,432 of record CM042694.1, on the reverse strand, counting down.
TTGGTCGAAAATCTAAGTTGACATTTTTCTGTCAAAACTCGATATTTCGTTAAGTTTCAGATTAATAAAGAATCCTTGGAGAAGCAGAAGATTTTTGGTGGACACAAAATGTGGGACCCCCGGATTATTTATCTGAGAAATCCCTGTTATGCATACATCCATGTTCCCATGATCAGTGAGCCATCGAACATAACCGACAGGTACCATTACAACATCCAAAACATAACGAAATACAATACTTACATAATTGCCATTATGGCTACATCACCATTAGAAGCGGAACAACTCCAAGCGCAGAGCCCAATCGTGCCTCAACCTACAGGCAGCTGACTGGGAAGACGGCCTAGCTCGATGGACATCACCTTAAACTCCTGAAAGTCTGGCCAAGTAAATAGCCAGGGACACAGCTGTGAGTACTTTTGAATGTACTCACAAACCACCAGGATAAGTGAACAAAGGAAATGCAATTCTGGCTATGGCGAGATAGCTCTATCTAGGGTTGCTTTTGAAAAGCCTAAACTAACATTGAAGTTATGGCATCTCCATATCTTTGTTGAAAAAGAGTTTTGAAAACCATGCTTCTGTTTTATAAATCCAGACATCCCCATGTCTTTGTTGAAAAAGAGTTTTGAAAAAAGTTTTTGTAGTAAAAACCCTTTTTAAAACATCTTCGACCCCCTCGGGTCAAAACAAAACCTTCGAACTCAGGTTCCCCCGGAACCTTCATTCTCAGAGTACTTGTTTCCCAAACAAGCACAGTTGGGTACTCATAGCCAACACCTTTACAACCGTCCTTGACCGTGGATACGGCTATTCGAATAGGTTATACTCTACAGAGTTTGCACACTTTACCCACAAGAATCAATACATCCGCCGGGATACAACCACGGCCCACTACCACTGTAGATGGGGGTCCGGATAATCAAACCTAACTTTTCATTCGTCTACACTAGCAAAGGCATGCTTTTCCTCTTGGGTTTGTTCTCCCCGGCAACGAGTATGTGGCTCCCAGCCATAGTCCTTCCTTCCGTACACGCGCATACCTAAGCTGGAACTTGGCGTATACCTTAAATCTGGAGACTCCACTTCCTTCCGTACTACCTAAGTCACACCGTCCGCGGGAGACCCAATTGTTGCACCAGCCTCCTGCTAGTTCAGGCTCACTCTTGCCGAAACAAGCAACAGACTTCAGATCCTCGATCTGGTGGCGCTTGCTCGGAATTCCAGGGATTTCTCCCTATAAGCATGGTAGAAGTGCCTCGGCTAACGCGGAGAAACTACGAGTTAAGCCCCAGCAATCTGGGGTAATGTGGTTGCGCGGATAAAAATTGTTCTAGTAAAGGCGTAGAACATCCCATCACATTTCCACTTCTTCTCATCACCATTTCTTTTGTTAAAACTTCCACTGGGAACGATGCCTCTTCCCAGGGTTTTACAAAGCCGTTTTGAAACATTTGTAGTGGGTTAAAATCCCAAAATAGTTTATTTTTGTCAAGTCCGGGGTTTCCAAGGAGGTAGGATGCTAACCATCATACTCTCGTTCTAAAGGGGATAAATGATGGGTTCATCAGGGTGGTGCCTCGAAGGACACGAAATCATAACTTGGAGGAGCCAAGTTACTAAAGCAGTATTTCTTAAACAAGACATGCAGGTAGAGTATGCAATTTATAAAGAGGATATAAAACATGTTAAAGAGAATAGGACATATAACAGAGTTCAGGAGATGGTGGCTTGCCTGTGATCAGCAAATAGTCCCTGGGTTTCTTCAGATGACCAAGAATACCCAAAACAAATAATAAGAAATCCCGTTCTTCTTGTCGTCAGACACTCACACTATCGTCGTCATTGGGAAAACATGCAAGCATACAAGTCCACAATCAATACAAGGTATGCAAGCATCAAATCATACAGCAAACAAGCATGAGAATTACTATGGGACTAGGGAGGTATTGGAGGAAGTTGGGGTTCAAATGGTGGAATTTACAGGATTGCCACTAGGGTGTTTTCTCTTGGAAGATAGTTGTCAAGGCTAGATACAAGGAACTTGGATTTGGGATCTGTGGTCAGTGGGATATCAATGTGCAAAAGTGATATCCACAGATAGGTCTTGTCAAGACAAAACCATCACAAGTGGTTTCACTTGAAAATCACTTTTCTAGAATTAGTTAAGCTTTTTATAATGAAATGAACTCTAGTTTGAGGAAATAATTCACCAGAACAGTTCTGGAGCTCCAAAAATTATTTCCTTGGATGGTTTCGTAGTAATTAATGTACTGAACCACCTAGAGTTGTAATCAGGTCAAAAGAATTACCAGAATGCCCTCTGGAAATTCCCAAAGACAGTTCTGTATGAATCTTCTCTTTATTACCAGATTAAAACTACAAGGGATCTTGAGTTGGTTCCAAGGTCATGCGCTAGGTATTTAGAATACCTTTCTGTAGGAATTGGAATCAGCCTTTTTGGAGTTTCCAAACTCCTGGAGTGATTTAATTAGTGAAAATACTCATCACAGAGGTATTTAAATCACTAAAAACTATACGGAGCTTAATAAATTGTGAGATGCTGGGTTTTGGTAGATATGGGTTCTGGTGTGTACTATGAGGTGGAATCAGGTCCATACCACATTTGGTTAGACCTGGGGAATTTACCTAAGACCATTAGTTGCTGGTTTTGTTATTTTTACTAAAGGCAGAATACAGTTCACCTTGGGATGGGACCTGTGCTGGTAAGTAGGTATTTCAAACACCTTCCAGTAGGTCTTTGGTTCAACTCAAATGGAGTTGTAAAACTCCCGTGGAATTTAATTAGTGCCCTAGACACATTCTAGCAGATTAATTACTAGTCATTAGGGGAAATTATTTTGGACATGGGGTTGCCTCTGCATGTTTGATAAAACATCAGAGAACAACCAGAAAATTTGATCTAGGAATTTGGAAATGATTTACCATTTTATTTGAATTTAAACCTAGCAGGAGCTTTTCTGGAATAAAAATCTGCTAAAAGAAAAAGAAAAGGGGTGCAATGGGGCCGGATCTGGGGAGCTACTGGGCCGGCTAGGGGGATTTGGCCCACGGTGCACGGGGCGACGCGCGGGAGGGCTCGTTTTGAACCTGACGAGCGGGGCCCGCGGTCAGCGAGCGAGAGCACCGAAGCGGTATCGGCCAGATCTGGCCGTTCGCTTAAGTGGCGATGGACGGCGCAGCGTCATCGTCCACCCGGGGCTCACCGGCGACGAGTCTAAACCTAGCAGAGGGTGGCGCGGAGCGGGCAGCTCACCTGAGGGCTCGAGGAGGGTTGGGGACAGTGCAGGATGACGCGGTCGACGATGACGCGTAGATCGGTGGGTGGCACGACGATGGAGGACCACGAGAAGGAGCTCGCGCGACGGCAGCCGAGGAGGATCTCGCCAGTGCTCAATGGCGACGGCGGAGGAGATGGTCCTGGATAGAGATAAGCGCACGGTTAGGTAGAGGAGAGCTAGGGGAGCTCGAGGGCTGACATGCAGAGGGAATGGAGTGGAGGAGAAGATGCCTTGCTCGATTTTGGGAAGGAGGCCGAAGCTTTTCTCCTCTTCTATCTCGGGTAACACAGCGCAGGGGAGAGGGTGTGGTGCTCGGGGGAGCCAAGTGGGGTGGAGAGGGGGCAAATGATGGCAGAGGGCTGGCTGGGGGAGTGCTGCTAGCTTTATACCAAGGTGGGGTGCTAGGGGGTGTGAATTACCAAATTGGACATGGTGGGGAGGGAGTGTTGTCCATGGATTGGTCCAGGGGGAGGTGGAGATGGGTAGGATGGGGATTTAAGTCATGCTGGATCAGAGAGTGAGGGGTGGCATCAGTGGTAATTAATTTAGGTTGATCCTTGTAAGAATTGGGGGTTGTATCTCTCTCCTTCTATTAGTACAAGGGCTATATGGTCAAGGCTGAGGTGGAGCTACAACACTAGTTGACCAGTGGTGTGTCTTGATGTTGAGGATAAGCTTTGATCAAGTTTTGGTGAAATTTGGAAGTGGTTTAGACTAGTGGATTGCTAGTTTGCCAAAATTGATCAAACTAGGGGTTTAGGAAGGAACTCCAAAATATTGCATTGGACCAGAGGAGAGAATGGTACTGGTAGATAGATAAGGTCAAGGTGGACTTCTAGGATTTAATTGGGATTTTTATGTGAAGTTTAAGTCCACTTAAATCCAATTACTCAAAAAGGGAAGAAGTGGTTTCTTGGGGATCATTTGATAAATTTCCATTGGGCAAGGTTGGATTTCGAGGTGGGAGGGTCCCAAATGTGAATACACACTTAGGGGAATTTTCCCAAGATTTATGGAGGATTAAAAGTGATTTAAAACAATTATTATTCCAATTCAGCCATTTAAGAAAATGTACAAAAAGAAATAATAAAGCTTCTTTGAGATGGAAAGATAGGGTGTGATTTGTGGGACTCACATGAGCCAAAAGTTGTGGAAGTCTTTTGGTAAAAACCAAACTTTCCTTTATGGAGGGAGTTTTGGAGATTTTGACTATTTAAGTAATTAAATAGTTTTGGGGCCATAATAATTATGGTTAATTATTGATAAATATTGAGGATCTATGTAGATGAGATATACAAGGTGTAGCAAGCATTTGCAACCTCGTGGAATGACATTCCAACTAGAAGAAGATGGAAAACAATGAGTTGATGATCTAGGGTGGGGTTATTTTTATACTACCAAAAGATGCTTGCATCTTGGAGCTTAGAGCTTACCTTGGTGCAAGGGATAGATGGGTAGGTAGACCAGGTCATATAGATTATCATGTCAGGAGGAGTTTGAATTAATCGCATTCGAGGTGATCTAGAAATGAGGGCAAACTTTGTTGAAAATAAGGATGTCATGCAGAAAGTGTTATGATGCCTTCTAAACCATGTGGGCTTAATCAGCACAGAGATCCATTTGGGGCAAGTGAAGTCGGTTTAGGTAGACATCAATGAGTAGAACACAACCATGCAGAGAGTTGGTACATAGGGGTTTGGATGGGGATGTGAGCTTGTACCAAAGTAGGCATGATGACTAGTTTTGCAGGGAATGTTATTTTCTTGTCTACAAAACCATCATGGACCAGTGGGTTGGAGGAGGATCTAACCAGGGGCAAATGTGGGCCTCGGTAGTTCTTAGGATGGTTAACAAGATTGTTCAAGTGCATTTCCAAAAATGCACAAGGTTTGAGAAAAGGATGCATTCAAAAAGGTGATGCTGAAACTATTTCCAAACTTAGCCAAATTTGGCAGTTTTGAGGATTTTGACTAGAGTAGGAGAGGGAAAGTTCTTGGAGGAGTTTGCAAGGTATCAGAGCTTTAACAAGTGGGTGATATGGAAGTGTAGAGTGAGTAGAGGAGATCCATGCTTGATTTTGGTCTTCAAGGACGTGGAAGCATCTAGAGTGGAAATCCTCAGAATAGATCTGGTTGAGGGTTTTAGATGATCACCTAGTGGCTAGGGATCACAACAAGGTTTGCTTTATTGCTTAGGGATTGATGATTGGGAAACATCTTGATCCTAGGGATGAGCTTCTAAGGTATCTCATTCTACTTCCTAAGCAAACAATTCAAGCAGCATATCAAGGCAACTCATCAGACAGCAGATCAAGGCAACTCATCTTATAACTATTCAACTACTCTAGGGTTACCATCAAGCCTAGCTTGGGGTAAGATTGGGGCACTTTGAAGAGGTTGAGTTTTGAATAAGATGAGGGTTCTTGGTATCTCTACCAAGAGTAGAATTCAAATGCTTTGAGAAGAGGTTTTGGTAAAGCTAGAGATAATATTAGTTGAGTGCTCTGTCTTGAATACATAAGGAGATTGTATTATATATTTCTCCATAGTTTTGCTAAGAAACTACCAAAAATAGTTTTGGTTACATAGGCATCTTGGCTCCTGTTTTGAAATGCCAGAACATTTGAGAATATGTAAAGCAAGCCAAGATAGTTTTGGTAAATAGCTTTTGCCAACTAAGGTTGAGGTAAGGAGTGTCCTAAGGTACACTTCATAAGCACAAGTGCAAACAAACAACAAGCAAGCACTGCACTAAAGCACAAGAAAAAGTTTTTGTTCCCCCTGATTTTTGCATTCTGGACAACTAATCTGGGTTGCTGAAATTGGGATCTTACACAAAAGGTTTAATGAAAAACTGTACGGCGTCAATAAAAGTTCCGGCCGTTTAGTTCCGGTCGTATAGTTGTTGCGGCATCAACACTTCCATCCACAAAAGGTACTGATAGTTTAACGACAAACTATACGGCTGGAATTAAAAATTCTACCCGTATAGTTGTGGTCGTATAGTTGTCAACGCCTTTGACAAAATAATTTCTATAGTACTGAGAATTTAACGACCAACTATACGGCCGGAATGAAAAATTCCGCCCGTATAGTCGCGGTCGTATACTTATCGACCCATCTCCAAAAAATGTATTCAGGATACAGAAAGTTTAATGACCAACTATACGGCGGGAATTAAAAATTCCGCCCGTATAGTTCTGGCTGTATAGTTAAGTTCCACCGTAGATCTAATCTATAGTCGGTTCACAACTATACGGCGGGAGCTATATGGGCTGCACCCGTATAGTTGCTCATTACACAAAGGGGCTCGGGTTTTTGACCCCTCCTTTTAAAGCTGATCGCATCTAATCTTTTTCATTAAGTTTTCGTAGAGCCACAGCCTCCAGCCTCGAAAGATCTTCGTCATCCCTATACATGCCCCTTTAACAACATCCGTGCAGCGAAGCCATGCAGCCCTTCGACGTTAACAAGATCTAGAAGAAGAAAGAAGAGAAGCCCATGAAGAGGATCGAAGAAGCAGAACCCAAAGGATTGTCGTCATCATCCGTCTCGGAGATCAAGCCTCTCCCAAATTGGGAGGACATGTTCCCGCAAAGGATGGAGATGATGAGACAAGCTGAGCAAGGAGGGAACAAGGATGAGTACCTCCCTAATCCTTAATGTTACAACATAGGATCCTATTATAAACCTCCTCTTGGTCCATCACCTCTTAAACCTAACAAGGTGCAGCAAGATGAGATTCATGATAAGATCTATGAGTTAGAAAAGGCTTCTAAGGCATGCGTTGAAACAATTGGAGAAGGGATTGACTCCTACTGGATGATGATCAAAGGCCTTGAGAAGAAGGTTGATGACATCGATAGTAGAGTTGGTTTCTTAATTAAAACTGTCTTTGAGTTAATAGATGAGAAGAAATTCCTCAAGAGGAAAATGTTGAAGCTCCAATATGACATGGCCGAGCTCAGCATTCGTTTTGCAAGCATAGTTAAATAGGGCAACATAAAAGAAGAAGGTGACGCTCCTTCTACCTAGGAGGAGGATTAGGTACCAACAAGGAGTTAATTGATCCCACCTGGCTTGATTCCAAGCTTGGGGAGATCTATCAAGACCTTGTAATCTTTCTTACAAGTTTTATATTTACCATTTTTGCATTAGTTGAAACTACAAATAAAGTTTGAATCATTAGGATTCCCTTCAGGAATAGTCGATCCCTTTTGTGAAGTTCCGAGTTTATTATTATATATGGAGCAATTTTGAGTTTGTGTTTGTTTTATTGATATATAAATGACTTGAGTATAATCTTACTTGCATTTGATGATAGCAATAGGAGTCTTCCACACCATTGGTATTAATGGAACACTTAAAGATAAGGGATTTCTATTTTCGTGCCCCTGGTTCATTAGTTGTACTCAGTTTCCCCAGCTGCTTAGTTTTTCCTCACTTTTGCCTTCCCTCCATTCCGAAACCCTCACATGCGCTCGGACAGGGGGATGCCGTCAGGTCAAAGGCTTAAATATTAGATGCTGACCGGTGGGACCGGGTTGGGGTTGGTCGTGTGTTGAGCGTTACGTTACGTCGCCTCGACCGTTACATACTGACAGGTGGGGCCAGGATACACAGTAGACCAGCCATCCATCTCTCGCTGATTATGGGGGACGTGGTGTGGGACCATGTGGGGCACGTTTTCTTTTTTGTTATTTTTATGATTGGCCTTTTTAAGAGCGCCTTTTCCCCCTCTATCTCGCTAATAGTTGTGTTTTTTTGCCCAAAAAGGTAGCGAATCTAGAGCAGCTTCTCTCTTCATTCATTGTTCCTTCTGCCCCCGTTTTCCCCAATCTGGTAGAAAATCTAGAGCAGCAAAACTAACCAGCACCATAAATAAATTTAATAAACAGAGAAGATGTAGATAAAGCAGCTAATATAGGTTATATAGTACGATACTTAACGAGGTTCGACAATTAAGCTGCTCAGCAGCAGCGGACAAGTTCAACATAGACAAGACAAAAGAAGCTGTTTTACAGTAGCAACAGATTAGTGCCCCACATGGCCTCTGCCAGGAGGGCCTCTGCCTCCTCCCTCTGACGCCTCCTCCACTTCTTGCTGCCTAGTCCCTTGAACTTGGGCACCTTGGGCTTGATCGGGGGCATGCGACCCTCCTCGATAGCCACCTTCTGGAGGTTGCGGAGTTGAAGACCGAGCACCTGGTGCTTGGCTATGAAGCCGTGGACGTTCACGGACTCGCCGTAGGTCCTCATGTCCTCGTCATGCTTCAAGAGGGAGTTGAAGTCTGTGGCGTGGAGCCTCCTGGTGGGGCAGAAGGGGCACTTGTACACATCACCAACAAAGAAGTTGTTATACTGGCTGGACTTCAGCCTCCTCAGCACATGATGAGTCTTGGTGTCCTAGGACTCGTCATCGCTGCAGACGTCACTGCTATCCTCCTGTTGGAAAAAAACAGTAGAGTGCAATAAGGACATGATTGAGATACTTTGATTATCGAGATTGATTATTTGCATAAATTAACCGATTGAGATCTCCTTATTATTCCCCAAATCTCAAACCAAATTGAATACTGATTGCAACTACGAACAGGGGGGTTGAAATACGAAAAGAGGGGATTCATCGAAATACGAGATCTAACACAAGATGATTAGCTACTGTAAAAATACGAACAGCTGATCCCTAATAACATACAATCTAGCATCCAACAATGGGAATGGGGGAAGAACAAGGGAAGGGGAGAAAACCCTGGTTACCTCCAACCATGGGTTAGTGATGCTGGTGTCGTAGGGGTTCTCCGGCCTTATGTAAACAACCTCCTCGTAGGGGTCCCAGCTGAGCGGGATCTGCAGACAGCGGGGGCCTCGCCAAATGCTATGACGGATCTTGAGGGGACGGGGCTGTCAGATGGGATAGGGGCCTCCTCTTGGAGGCGTCGATGGCCACCACGCCGTTCTTCTCCATCGCCGACATGGTTGGGCTTTTCTTGGGGGTTTGGAGAAGGTGATGGGACAGTGGAGACGGTTGAGTGAGCGAGTGAGTGATGAGTGAGAGTGGGAAGGCCTTTATTAAAGGGGAAGGGAAGTGACATTTTGTTGCACTACAGTGCACCGCATAACTGCGTACGTTACTGCACCGTGCATGGCCACACGTGTCTGCTACCGCCCCATGCACCGCACAAGTGTACCGTGAGTCAGGTTTTTTCCCTCGTGTCTAACCCTAGCAACTCAGTTGTACTCAGTTTTGCCCTCGAGTGTAAGACTGACAGTTTGGTTCTACTCAGTTTTGCCCTCCAGTACTAACACTGCCATGTGCAATATACTTAGTTTTACCCTCTGGTGGCTGGTCAACAGAGAGTCAACGAATAGGTTTTAGCTGGCTAATTGAGTCATTTTATGCACAACAAATTCAAAAAGAGCAAAACATATTGGCATCTACCCAGGGAGTCTTATCATGCGACCTTTATACATAAGAAATGTATATAAACCAAGTTTTAACCTAGATCACCACTCACAAATCACCTACTATCTATGAAGGTTCATGGCTTTCTACTCAAGCCTCTTACTAAAACATCCCTCCCCAAAACATAGTTTTTCTAAATGAGGCAATAATTGTCAAACCGGTGTATATTTGAATTGCAAATAGTTTGATGTATGCCAAGATGTATTTTATTGTATAAAAGACACATTTTCCATTTTTAAATCTTTTTCTATTTTCTATTTGAATCCATTTGTCAGTCTTGCCCTTGGTTTTTAAGGTCTACTTAGTTTTGTCCTTGGTTCTTAAGTGCTACTCAGTTTTCCCCTCTCTTTGTATCTGTCTCTCGCACTTGTGCTCATCTTCGCTGCTACACTCTGATTGGTCAAGACAGTTGTCACATGGATCGTGCCCACCAACCCGTTGATCCTCTGTGATCTAGCGGACAGGATAACCCCTATATCTGTCGGGGGGCACCCCTCTATCCGTGCAAAATAACGAGTATGCCACCGGTACTTTAACTCCATAAACAAATGAACTTGAATATAATTATATTTCACTCCATGGAAATGGTAATCTATCAAGATTTTCTTAGCACAACATTATCACGTATTAAGTGCGATTTCAAAGAGTTCAAAGGTGTATAACTTTTGTATACGCAAGTTTATGCATTATATTTCACTCCATGGAAATGGTAATCTCTCAAGATTTTCTTAGCACAACATTATCACGTATTAAGTGCGATTTCAAAGAGTTCAAAGGTGTATAAACTTCGTATATGCAAGTTTATTTATTATATTTCACTCCATTGAAATGGTAATCTCTCAAAATTTTCTTAGCACAATATTATCACGTATTATGTGCGATTTCAAAGAGTTCAAAGGTGTATAAACTTTGTATATGCAACTTTATGCATTGCATTCCACTCTGCGAAAATGGGGGAGAAAATAATAATCTCTCAAGATTTTCTTAGCACGACATTATCACGTATTAAGTGCGATTTCAAAGAGTTCAAAGGTGTATAATTTTTGTATATGCAAGTTTATGCATTATATTTTCACTCCATGGAAATGATAAATGATCAGGATTTTATTAGCACGACATTATCATGTCCCAAGTGCGATTTAAAAGAGTTCAAAGGTGTATAATTTTCGTATATGTATTACATTTCACTATATGAAAATGAAGCAACGGCACGGGTGTTGGCGCGGGGCTGGCTCGGGGTCCCATCTTGCAATGCCAACCTGGGTAAGCTGTTGGTCCGGTGCTCACGTGGATAAGCTGTGGGTCCGATGTTGATCTAGATAAGTTGAGAGAGGTGTCCACTATGGGAATCAACTGAACGCGACCCCACTTGTCAGCATGTAACGGCAAGGGTACACTACGGGACCTGACAGAACGCGACCCTACTCGTCAGCACGTAACGGCGAGGGTCCACTATAGGACCCGACTAAACGCGGCCCCACTTGTCAGCACGTAACGGCAAGGCTGATAGACGACGAGTTTTAGACCATGTGAAAGTTTCGTACAAGGAGATGGGCAAAAGTGAGGAAAAACTAAGCGGCTGGGGAAAACTAAGTACAACTAATGAACCGAGGGCACGAAAATAGAAATCCCTAAAGATAATTTGTTCAATATATTGTAAGTCTATGGTTTGATTTACAAAGGAAAATTATCTATATAGTTAAGTTGAAAAAGAAACCTTGAACAAAATAAAATGAAAGTGCTATCGAAATAGAGTGAGAACAAGTCGAGGTAGAAGCTTCAAGTCATAGCGACGCTTCATATACAATTGGAATTTGATAATTGAGATCGTTAAACTTTGAAATTTCTACATGAAGTGGAATGTATGGCTAGCTCCTTTGCACATCACTTAAACAAAAGTGTCAGCATTTATACAAAAGAAAGAAAAGGAAGAATAAAAAGATCGAGTGTGCAAAGAGCAAATAGGCATATACCACTGCATTGTAGTATGACAAAGATACACTTTTGAGATTTTGAATCTCAAGTGAATACGTTGATCCTAAAAACACTTGGTACTACCTCGCTAACTCATTCAGTCAAATCGGATACTTTTACATTATGTTGAGATTCATATTTTATGAACCATTGATCACTAAGATGTGGAAGCCTGCTAGTACTATTCGGATGGTTTGAGTGAGGTATTACTCATGAACTTATTCCTATGTATCGTATATCATAAACACATGCTGCATCTGCCTCATTTATTTTATCGACTCAGCTTCATGAATATGAGGATCACATCCATTAAGCTAAAACTTGCTCAGGACGAGCAAGAGTCTAAGCTTGGGTAAGTTGATGAGTGCATATTTGCATCATGTTTTACATTATTACTTTTCATTGTAGATGTAGGATCTTGAAATTTTACGGCACTCGCGCGGCACATTTTATGTCTATTTTCACCAGCATCAAGACAAATGATGGATCCAATGGATACAATTCTAGGAGCAGTTGTACCATGGAGAAGAGGAGTCAAAAACAATGTAAATCGCTTATTTGGGAAATATTAATAATACCAGAAGAAAACCAGAAACGAACAAGGGAGGCAGAGAGTTTAATGACCAACTATATGACTGGAGCAACTTTTCTTGCCATATAGCTCCAGCCGTATAGTTGGCGCCGCCTCCGCCTCGTCAAATAGTTTCACCCCGTGCAATTGGTTCGGAGAGAAGACATACAGAACACCCAGAAATCGCTGAAACCTCACCTCCGGAAGGCATCGAGAGGGGGAACTCATCTACAAGGGATAATTCTTCTCCCTGTGCAGATCCAAGAGGCTAAAGCATCGATCTTCATCATCCACTGCTGCATCACCATCATTTCCATCCATACCATCTACATCTTGTCTAGATCTTGTTGTAATTCCCGTACTCGTTGTGGATTTATACAAGTACTATTCATCTATGATTGTTTCCATTACCATTGTTATGATGTTGATTTCCTCCATGTCTGAGTAGATCTCTAGTTCTTGGCGAGATGGAGAAACCCTAGCATATGACTGAGAAGAGATAGAGATTATTATGTTATACATCATTATGTGTATGTGTTAATTGTCTTCATCTTGATGTTGGGAGTTGTGCACCTCCTTAACATTTGCCTCTCACGGGGACTGGATGAAGGTGATTACTTGTTGGTAGACGGAGGGATGATAGCACTTACTGTGTCTATAAAGCTGTTGTAATTCCTCACGTACTAACTTGGGGAAATCAAGGATAACTCATAAAGCCATGTCCATGCCATGGGAGATATCCCTTAATAGCGCAGTAATTCGATTAATGTCGATTGGTGTCTGTTGTGGTTATAAGGGTGATGTGTGTAGCGGTTGCTGGCTATTCATTCATATATGGAGCTCCTCCTACATACATATACATTATGAGAATATTTATTATAATAATATCGACTGCTTAGTCTAAATTGCTAGCAGTGCATCCACTATTCTCTGAGAACGCCTTTTCCCTATTGTAGTTCCAAAGTTCTATTACACACACGATTCTTACTTTCTACATTAATTTTGCTTTACTTTAAATTATTGTGTTCGACCAAAAACCCAAAAATAACTCTACTTTCCTTGCATCCTAAAGTTATTTCTTAAGTACTTTGTTCAGTTGTAGTTAAATGCATTTTAGTCTTTTGCCTATTGCTCCCTGTGGGATCGATATCTTTATTTTGAAATTAACTACAAACGATCTGTGCACTTGCAGTCATCATCGATGCGGCGGACGGAGGTCGCGCTATGGCGAACTTAACTCGGCGGACGTAGGTCGCGTTGTGGTGAAGTCAACACGGTGGACACGGGGTCGACGCCAATAGTCATTGTGATAGCCATCATTGTGATATCCCAATTAGGCTCCTGTATCTATCTCTATATATTTTGATGCCTAGTATGTATGATACTTCACCAAGGTCCTTCATCGAAAATATGCCATCCACTTATAATATTAGAAATGCAACAGAGCTCCCACTCACTTTCTTGTAAATACAATCTTCTCCGTAAGTTTGGACAAATCCAGACTGATGTAGCCCAACCTTCAGTCGTTACCACATCATGGTCTCCAACTTATGCCAAGTCATCATAGACTCCAAAGGTGAATCCGTTCCTCTATGCAAACCCACTTCCTACCCCATTGAATGGTATACTACTTCATACTCCGTCATGTATTCATGATAGGTTCATACCGACAAGTACGGAGGCATGGAAGGAAGCCTGGAGCACCAAGCCCGACAAGATGGAGGCTTGGAAGAGAAGACAGAAGAAGCAGTAGCTGGAGCACCGGAGTCTCCGTCCTGCGCACACTGGAGTCTCCGACCTGCATACCCCGGAGTCTCCGGCCCATCTCTAGACCGACCCCCAGATCAAGCTCGAGGACAGCTAGAAGGCCCCTCCGGAGACCGACCAGAGTCTCCGGACCCCCACACCGGAGTCTTTGGCCTAAGCGTATGGGCCTGCGCGCTGCCAGCTGGGCCTTTGGCCCATGTACCTCTTAGTCTGCCCAGACTTTCCCCTTTTATTCTTAAAGTACCCTTGAACTAGTGGCTGGCTGTAGCATCCCAATTGTCTAACAATTGCAATGCTATTAGCCTAGTCTATATGCTACTTCCTACTTATAATTAGTTGCATCATCATTATATCATGCTCATGTCATCATGCCACCTTGCATTTGAGCATCATATAAAACCTTTTTCATTTGGTTCTTTTCCCATATGCCTTTATTAATTGTATTTGCCTCTTGATACATTGTAGTTGGCTCTTGATATATTGTTTAATGCCCAATTTGAGTTGAGGGCATCTCTTTTAAATTCCTTCCATCTACTAACTTGCCATATCACCTCCTCTTTGATTTCATCTTCTTTTTCCAACCATGTATATGTATGTGGTCATATTGTTGGATGACATTTTAATTCTTTCCACATGTATATTATGGGTCCCCCTCTTCTTCTACACATGGCTATATGGTTGTGATCCAAATCATCTCTAGCATGCCATGTAAACATGTCCATTCTCAAAATCCTGGTTTAATTGCATCTTCTATCTTTGCAAATCTTCTCCTCACATGTATGTGCCCCATATTTTGTTTCCACAAAATATGCTCACATGCATGCAAGTCACTTATTTACTTTTCCATGCAATCATAACCCTTGGCCTTCTTCTCCTTGTTTTGTTTTATTTAGGTTTGAGCTTTGCTTTTAAATTCAAACTAGTGCCCTCTTGTTGTTGAACCTCTTAAACCCTAATATAAACCTACCTCTTTGGTTTGGCTAAACCCTAAGCCATCTCCCTCTCTCTCTCTCTTTCTCTCTTTACCATAGCCACCATCTAACCTAACCCGAGCCCCCTCTAAGCTAACCTAGCTACACCCGACCCTCCTCCCTCTCTCTCTCGGCCAGCAAGACCCCACCAGCTCCTCTCTCTCTAGCCCTAGGCCGAAGCCGTCCCCCCTAACCTAGCTATCTACCCCCTCATCAAACCCTAGCTCCATGCCACCCCTCCCCTCTCTCCTTCTCTCTCATGTCCGTGAGCCTGCCTGCCTTGCCACCCCTGGCCCACCTGCATGCGCCCGTGCCTGCCCATGCCGAGCCCCAGCTCGTGCACGTGAAGGAGAGGAGGAAAAAAGTGGCCGAAGCCACCTTTAACCCTACCCACTCCCGCACGGCACCTCCTCCCTCTCCCTCGCTTTACCCTCCGCCCCATAACCTCTCTGCCTCGCCCAGATCCATCCCCAGAGCCCCTGCATCTCCTCTCCTTCCTCTCCACCGACGCCACCCTCTCTCGCCGGCCACCGCCAGCACCACGCCGCCCCCGTCGATCCATCCGGTGAGCACGTCGTGGAGGTGACCGAAGAGACCGAGGAGTACCCCTGCTTCACCCTGGACCGCGCCAGCGAGGAGGAGAAGGACCCCAGGCTCGCCAGGACCGTCACCGCTCCGACGAAACCCTAGCTCTGCCCGGCGCCTGCTTCGTCGATGATCGCTCGCTCCGCTGCCCGCCACCACCGTCAACAGCCCCGCGGTGAGCCTCCCTCTCTCCCTGACATGCTCCGCCTCACCGGACCGCCCTGGCCACGTCAGTCGATTCGACGAGCGCCCTCGGTGGTCCGCCATCTGTCACTTCGCTCCCGACCGCATAAGCGCCATAACTAGGCCGCCTAACCCCTATCAACTACCCTCCTAGCCAGCGTAGCCGCCCGCCACAAGACGCCAGATCCCTGGATTCGATCCCACAGGCGAGCACCGATCGGTCGTCAGTAAATTCAGAGAAGAACAACAGTGTCGCGATATCTTTTTGCAGAAAACCCCTTCTGTGTTCTCTCGCTCAACCCATGGTCATGAGCCCCACCACGACCTCTCTCCCCTTTTTACAAAAACATCCCCGCAGTTTTGAACACCCAACCCGCACTCCATCGCGTCCCCGCTTGTCAGTCACTGCGGTTTAGTCGCTGTCACGTGGGCCCGTAGCCACCGGGCCCATCCGTCACACTCGGTGGCTAGGAAGCCCCGCGGTGAGAAAAGTTTTCGCCACGTCAGTTCGCCCAGTCAGCATCGGCCCCACTTGTCTGTGTCTATGGCTATGATTGTCTGAGTACGAAAAGGTTTTCTGTTTTCTGTTTAAATTTAAATCTTTTCAAATTTGTTTTAAATTTAAATTCAAATCTGTTTTAAAATAACTTTTGAAATATAAATCCAAATAATACAAATAATATATGTTTTGAAATCAGAAAAATGTGAGGAATTCAAATATGCTATTCAAAGTAAGGTTTGAACACTTTAATTTTTCAAGTTGTTTAAAAATACAATAAAATGCCCCTTTTTCCTTAATTAATTAATAACTTATGTTTTATAACTCCAAATTTAACAAATAATATGTCTAAATCGATCAGCGCGACGAGACCTTTCTTTTTATGCATTTCATGTTCTGAATTGCAGCATGCATCATATAAATATAAAGTATACAGCAACTTATTGGAGGATAAAATGGGACTAAAACTCAATAAAAGGCTTTATTCTTGTATTCCACACCTCACCCATGCCATGCTACCTTATTGCCATGCAAATTGTGCATCATTCATCATGGCATGATTGTTTGCTTGTCGCATTTTAATTCATATGCTTGTGCACTTTATTTATGTTGGCCCTTGTTTGTTTGGTTCTTCTTCGAATAGACGCTAAGCAGGGGATATATCAAGAAACCCAGGAGCACTACCCAGATCCATCCCTCGCTTCAACTGAGCTGCCAGGCAAGCACGACCACATGCTTGCATACATATAATACCTATTGCCTCTATATTATTCTTGCATCATGGAGTCGCGATTGCATTAATCTGAATCCCAAGTACTGCATAGCTTTTACTTTTAAACCCCACCGAAGCTTGTTCCTCCATCCCATGAGCCATTACTGAAGGAGTTGTTTGAGCCATGCGGGTCGTAGAACAGCATGTGTAGGGTATGTGAATGTCTGATGGATAACGAGGTACCTATACAACTTAACCTGAGTAGTAATGGGATAACTAATGAAAGTGGCACCGGTGAGCAATATCTGTTATTTGGTTTTTCATGCTCACTTGTGTCCCGTAGGACCCCGAGTACTTGATTCCTATTCCTTGAATATTCGCGCTATCCACATCCGGGAGGCATATGAACCCCCCTGAGCCAGAGCTTGATTCATTCTTATTTCTTGGGGCCACAAAGTAGTTTGGGGCTTTATTACTATCCTGTACTTATGCCATGCTTTACTGCTTTATTTACGATTGTGCGAGGAGCACCTGTACTATTTAGGATCGTGACACGTTTTCGCTGTATCGACAAGCCCAGTCACACTTTCGGGTTCCCAGTCGTTTACAGCCGTCCACACAAACCTTGAGTCCGTCTCGGAGCCGGGCCCGTTGCTATGGTAGCAATGGGGTGGCCCTGAAACATTTCTGAATCCTGTGATCGCTTTGTCGTGAATGCCTCGTTGGGTTTTGATTTGGTTTTTCCGAGGTTGATCGAGTGTGTGTTGCTATTTGTGCACCCTCAGGTAAATCTTGAAAGCCGTGTCATGGTTATGGACGACTTGGAGCAGCTCGATCATAGACAAGTATAACTAAAGTACCGCTTTTAATTTGACTAAGTACCTGACTAGTAATAGTGCAACACTCATGGAATGGATAATAAAACTGCCAACGGATAGGGGGTTGTTCGTCCGCTTCCTCGTTGGTAAGCGAGGAGGAGGATGGATCTGTTAACATTACCGTTATAACTGCTGTTATTATTTCACGGACATCCGTCTATCTATGGTTAGGCGGATGGTTAGCGAGTAGCTATAGAATTGTTAGGTATTATATTTTGCTGCAATTGCGTCACCCCAGGTTGTGTCCCCTTTAGAGGCATAAAGACTTGCTGAGTACCCCTAGGGTCTCACACGATAAATTGTTTGATTCAGATGAACAGGTAAACTCGCAAGATGGATACTGGGTGGAAGAGACGGACGATGTTGGCAACGATCACTTGGTGTAGAGATTCCGGGAACGGGGATCCGTGAGATCTGTGGGCGGGATGTGTTTATTTATGGGGCATCCTATGCCGATTTGCTTCTTATCCGTACTCGGATCTTGTTTTCTGCTTCCGCCTGATACTCTGATGTTTGATGTATGAGGAGATATCCTAAACTATTATATCTATCTAGGATATTTGGATCTTGTTGTATGGCGTTGCAATATTTCTATTTCTTTTAGATGGAATGGCTCTGAGGACTGTTGTATGGTGGCTTGCATACATACTCATTTGTGTATGTAGTTGATCCCTTCGCCTGCCGATTACGCCGCCCGTTCTTGTCCCGATGTTTGGAAATGGTTAGGACGGCCGAAAGGTCTACCTGTGAGTGGCATTTGGGCCCCACCGTACTATTTTAACCATTTCCGCTCATCCAGGCTTGTAACTAGGAGCGTAATTCACCGAGGTAGTTACACTGGCCTATATATAGTGCCCCACCCCCTCATGTAACCCTAGGTATAGATGATAGACTAAAGACAACCCCCTTTGTGGAATCTCTAGTTTTGCCTCATCCCCTTCTACCAAAGGGGATCGACTATCGTCACAACCTCGTTGGAGTTTGCATCGTGCCTCCCTCGTTGTACAAGGCCGTGGCATCGGTGTCCCTTTGCCAAGACATCAAGACCCTCTCCAAGGTGTTCTTCCCTCTTCGCTTGGCATTGATGGGAGCACGTTGACCGATCTTTCCTTGCGAGGATTGTATCGGACTGGTGGCCACCGTCGGGAGCAATCTGCCTTGTATCGTGTGAGTTTTGCATGTGTTCATCGTGTTTTTCGCGAGGTGTGCCTCCGCTTCCGCTACCTTCTCCCTTTCCCTCCACTTTCCCATTGATTTGACCACGAGATCCCTTGAAGATCGGGCCACCCACGGGGTTACCCCATAACATCTGGTATCAGCAGCTTTTGGTTGCCACGGATTTCTCCTCGATTTGGTCTTTTTCCCCATAAATTCGAAAATTCCACCAAAAACAGCCCCAATTCGTGTTTTGGATCGATTTATGATTTGAGTGTGTTTTGGTAGGTTTTGATCCGTGGATTACTTGCTAAACTTGTTGATCTACCTTCCCCAGCGTTTCCATGGCCTAATTCATTAATTTCCCCCACCAATTTGAGGTTTTGGTTTGAGTTTTCCACCCAAAATCACGCGACGGACGAATTCTGGAGGTTCTGGAAGTCCCAGACCGGAGTATCCGGCCTAGGACCGGAGTCTCTGGGGTTAGTGAGCTCAGACCGGATCTCCGGCCCCCGAGACCGGAATCTCCGCCCCCCTGCAGACAGGAAAACCGTTTCACGGTTTTGAGCATAACTTTTGCATACGAACTAAGATTTTGGTGTTATTTAGCTCGTTTTGGAGAGGAGAAGGAGCTCTACATAATCATATCCATGATTAATGCTATATACTCCATCCAAATTCCATGAGCAAGGCGGAATCCACCAATAAAGGGTGAACATCGTCGATGAAAGGTATAAACATTCCGCGTCTTCTGCCCACTTGCTTTCCTTTGTGAGCTACACTATCTTTGCGTTCAACAAACACCTATTGAGACTAGTTCCTCCTATGATTCCTTGGGCTATGCACATTTGATACTTGTAGAATTCTGAGCAAAAGTTGTGAGCGCGCTATCTCATATAGTTACCTTGTATAGTTGTTGGCACAAAAAAAGAGGCAAGTGAAAAATAAAAGAAAAAGAGAAAAAAAAGAAAAAGAAAAAGAAGAAAAATAAAGAAACAAGTGCCTCATAGAATAGGAAGCGCAAGCTCGATGAACATCAAATAGGTGGTACTTTTTGTGCATATCTTGTAGCCCACCAATTTTATTGCAATCAAACTAGCGTCTCTCCTTGTACTTGTGCGACACGAGATTATAGTCTTCGCTAGGTAATCATTTGGTTCTTATCTCACTTTCTCCATTGCACAAGTCCCATTTATCCCACCGTGTGTGTTTCCTTGCACATAATTCCTATCTTGTGGATTTACTTGTTTGCTTTGTGATCATCGTGGTTCTTTACTTGCCATTACAACATCTTGATTTCGGATTGTTCTTGGACACGCCACCTTCCATACCTATCCACCATAAGCTTTGTGTGTGTGTGTGTTTTTAGTGGTTAATTGGTTTTGGTGTTCCGCGTGAACTTCACTTTGCTTGGTTTTGATTACTCTCAAGTGTTGACACTTGCACGATACTATCTTCCAAGGTAAAGTAAGGTTTGACGTTGCATCCCTAACCCCTACCACTTCCATATACACCACTTGGTCTTGTGAATCATGTCTAGGGACTCCAGAACCGAGGATGATATCTATGAAGAATCCATGATGAGCCACCATGACTACAACTCCACAAGTATAGAGGACATGATGGAGCACTACACCAACAATGGCTCCGCATGCTTTGAGGACCCGGAGCATTGCACCTATGACGGCTCCACATGCATGGAAGACATGGAGCACGTCATCAACTACGGCTCCTCAAGCATGGAGGACTTGGATCTCTACATCGACAATGGCTCCACATGCATGGAGTACATGGACCACTACAACGACAATGGCTCCTCATGCTTGGGTGATATGGAGTACTACATCAACAACGACTCCCCAAGCATGGACGACTTCGAGTGCTTCAACGATGACGCCTCACCAAGCATGGAGGACATGGCGAACTTCAACCACTTCGAGGGATCTTTCATGAGCCATGAAGAATACATCCACTGCTTGGAGATGGAGGACTATTATGCCAAGCTAGCGGAGACGCATTATCAAGAAACCATGACCTTCAAGGCCAAGCGTGCCACACCAAGGGGCACCACCTACTTCGACGATCCACCTCCAAGGCGTCAAGCGCCACCACCTACATGGCGTCATGCAACACCATATCCAAGGTGACGAGCGCCATCACCTCCAAGCTGCCAAGCACGACCATCTCCAAAGCGTCAAGTGCATCTACCTCCAAGGCATTTGGTGCCATCTACTCCAAGAAGAGTGGCGCCCAAACATCATCTTCCAAAAGAGGTGCCACGAAGCAAGCATCTTCATCGACATACATCCTCTAGAGATCATCGCCAACATCAAGAGGATATAAGACATCGTTCAAGGGATCTTCGCCATGAAGACGGAGAATACATGTTGAGCACCATCCATAATGCTCAACCAAGATCAAGAAGGCACCACCATCAAAAGAAGAGTGCCAAGGAAAAGGGTCATCCTTGCGAGCATCATGTGGATGACTAAGTGCTTCTCCAACATAAACCTTCGGCAAGGCAAGCCAATAACCTCCGTAGACACCATCATAAGGCACCTTCAACTACTAGTGCCACCACCAAAGTGGCACCAAGAGCAAGCCTTCTTCCATGCCATCAAGCTTCAACGCCAAGACTCCAAGTTCAAGAGGAAGCATCCAACTACAAGAGCTTCAATGCAACTTCTTCTTCAAGCACTCCATGGATGTCATTCAAGTAAGAGATGGACCTCTACTTCACCAAGTTGGATGAGGCCGTCAAAAACATGACCCCCAAGAGATAGAAGAAAACAAGTTGCTTTACCAACAAGTGGATGCAAGAGCTAAGATAGTGTCAAGGACCAATACTTCCAATATGAGTGCCACCACCACAATGGCACCCAAAGTACAAGGCGGCGACAAGGTCGAGAATGGTGAGCATGGGATTTTCCCTTCACCAAAAGAGATGCATGGAGTTAAGAGGACCAAGCCTGTCCCTACATGCTTGAGTGATGATGTGGTACCAATCCCATGTGAGTATGAGAGCCACTTAGCCCACATGAGTGAAAAGAAGAGTGAGATGAGCGACTCCACCATACGTGAGATTGAGTGCTTCCACCTAGAGGGCATGAGTGATACATAGAGTGAGTTGAGAGTGGTAGTTGATAGGTCATGTGAGACCACTTTGATTTCTAACGACTTACCCTCTACCTCTAGTGTGTTTCCTCATGATGTGCTAGGTTCCATGGATCAAGAAGTGCCAAACTTGGATGAAGATAATGCCATCCCCATACATGATGAAGAAGTCGCCCACATGGAGGCCAACACTACCACAACACCCACTTAATATGAGAGGTATGAACAAGGTAAAAACAAGGGTGTTGATGATGCCATGATGCCACTAGTGGACATGATGACTTGTGATGACTTAAATGCTATGGATGATACTTGTGACATGACATATGTTCCACTCTTATTCCCATGTGTTGATCTTGCTATGCATCATGATGACCATGTGGATTCCTTTTATTGTCATGATATTTCCATTGATATGCCATGCTCTAAATGTTACATTGATGATATCATTGCTTGCACTTTGTTGAACAATTGCTCTTTCCAATGTTTCGCTTGCAATGATAATCATAATGCTATCCCTCAGAGAATGCTTTGTCATGGATGTTTTACAATTTCTCCCATTCCTTGCAATAAGATGAACAATTGCTCTTTCACTTGTTTTGCTTGCAACAATAATTTCCATATGTTGTCTATTGAGATGGCCCCCATAGCTTTCTCAAATTTTGGATATTTTGGTAAATGCCATGATAAGCATGTTCCCCACTTGCATACTCACCATGCACCTATGTTACACTTGATTCACACTAATGGTGATGTGCACAAGAAGAGATATGTCATGATGGATGATGTATTTCTCTACCATACACACATGTTCTTCCTTTTATCTATGATGTGTATAGGTACCCGAACGATCATCTCAACCTCGCTTGAGCACGAGTTGATAAAAAGAGCTCTAGAGAGCATCCCCCAAGTGAGTTCAAGATACAACCCAACTCTGATACCTTTTGCATGCTTTGCATCTTTCATGTTGACAAATTGCTCTTTTCTATGGTTAGCTTGCAAGCATGTTAATGGTATTCTTTAACCTTGTGACAATCATGTTTCGTTGCTACTGGCTATTGATGCTTTGTGTGTTGCAACAAAAATGTTGAACAATTTCTCTTTCCGATGTTCTGTATGCAACTATAATGCCATTAAGAGCATGTATTGTCATGAGAGCTTCCAAGTCTCTCATATTGTTGTTGCAATAAACATAAGGACCACTTGCTCTTTCATATGGTTTGTTTTGCAAACATGTTTTTTTTGCTTCCTCTTGCGATATGCATACTCCCATGATATTTGTTTTTGATAATATGTGTATGGCATCAAACATATTGAACAATTGCTCTTTCCAATGGTTGGCTTGCACACATAATGATGTTGCTTTGGATATTCTTATGCATGTGTTTTTGCCGAATTCTCCTATTCTTTCATCAAACATGTTGATCAATATTTTAGTCAATTGCTTTGAGTGCCACAGTAAGATGCTTTATGGAGTTTTTGAGTTTCCACATTTGGATGATATTCAAACGATTTCCATGCACTTTGACCTTGCATATGCATTCCATTTGCTATACTTGAGTTGTGCTAATAGTGTTGTGAACAAGAATGGACATGCCACAAATGACATGCTCCTCTATCACAGACAAACATATTTTGCTTGGTCTTTGTTGTGTGAAGGTACAATTGCGTACGCGTCAACCTCTATGGAACATAAGTTGACAATACGAACCGTAGAGAGTTACCTATGGCTACCCTTCAACGAGCCATCTCTACATCCTAAGATGACTTCACTCTACTTGAGGACTCATGCTATAATCTTCATGAATTGGCTATGCTTTGAGTGTTGCTTCGCTTTTGTGGTGAGCTTTGTAGGCCTCATTGAAGGTGAAGGAACATTGAGGTGTTGTCAATTCAATCTTCCCGAGGACGACTATATGGTGAACCCCAGGATCAAGAAGGTCTCTCGACATCTTCTACTTTGTGATGAGCGTGTAGAGTCGAGGACGCCTCTTTTTGAAGGGAGGGGAGATGATGTAGCCCGACCTTCGGCCGTTACCACATCATGGTCTCCAACTTATGCCAAGTCATCATGGACTCCAAAGGTGAATCCGTTCCTCTATGCGAACCAACTTCCTACCCCATTGAATGGTATACTACTTCATACTCTGTCATGTATTCATGATAGGTTCATACCGACAAGTACGGAGGCATGGAAGGAAGCCTAGAGCACCAAGCCCGACAAGATGGAGGCTTCGAAGAGAAGATGGAAGAAGCAGCAGCTAGAGCACCGGAGTCTCCGGCCTGTGTACACCAGAGTCTCCGGCCACACCGGAGTCTCCGGCCTGACGACACCGGAGTCTCCAACATGCATACCCCAGAGTCTCCGGCCCATTTCCAGACCGACCCCCAGATCGAGCTCGAGGACAGCCAGAAGGCCCCTCCGGTGACGGACCGGAGACCGACCGGAATCTCAGGCCTAGACTGGAGTCTCCGGACCCCCACACCAGAGTCTCTGGCCTGAGCGTATGGACCTGCGCGCCGCCAGCTGGGCCTTTGGCCCATGTACCCCTTAGTCCGCCCAGACTTTCCCCTTTTATTCCTAAAGTACCCTTGAACTAGTGGCTGGCCTATATATAGTGCCCCACCCCCTCATGTAACCCTAGGTATAGATGATAGACTAAATACAACCCCCTTTGTGGAATCTCTAGTTTTGCCTCATCCCCTTCTACCAAAGGGGATCGACTATCGTCACAACCTCGTTGGAGTTTGCATCGCTCCTCCCTCGTTGTACAAGGCCTTGGCATCGGTGTCCCTTTGCCAAGATTTCAAGACCCTCTCCAAGGTGTTCTTCCATCTTCGCTTGGGATTGACGAGAGCACATTGACCGATCTTTCCTTGCGAGGATTCTATCGGACCAGTGGCCACCGGCAGGAGCAATCGGCCTTGTATCATGTGAGTTTTGTGTTTGTTCATCGTGTTCTTCATGAGGTGTGTGTCCGCTTCCGCTACTTTCTCCCTTTCCCCTCGCTTTCCCATCGATTTGACCACGAGATCCGTGAAGATCGGGCCAACCACGGGGTTACCCCATAACACAAACCCTTTGATCACCTCATCAAAGTAGAGATTCCAACTCCAGGATGCCTGCTTCAGTCCATAGATGGATCGCCAAAGTTTGCATACCTTGTAAGCATCCTTAGGATCGACAAAACCCTTCGGTTGTACCATATAAAACTCTTCCTCAATGTTACCATTAAGGAACACGGTTTTGACATCCAGCTGTAAAATTTCATAATCAAAAAATGCTACAATTTCTAACATAATCCTAACCAACTTTAGCATCGCTACGAGAGATAAAGTCTCATCGAAACCACTTTACGACAACTCGAGCTTTATAGATGGTTACGTTACCATTAGAGTCAGTTTTCTTCTAGAAAATCCATTTATTCTCAACGTCCTTTGTCGTGGTATTGCCGACGAGTACGCCATGTAGGGTCCTCATAGAGCATGTTTAGGGAGGTCAGGGAAGACGATGAGTTGATGGGTACGAGGTAACACATGTTACCTAGGTTTGAGTCCCACAATGATGGCGGAACCTCACTCTTGCTATAAATCACTATAATGGCAATACACCGAGTTACAGAGATCAGTTTGTTGTGCGAGGTGTTATGAATAGTGCCCTAAAGGCTCCCACGGGTCTGGCTTATAAAGGCGCTAGAACCTAGGGTTGTAGGGAAAGGACCTTGCCAGATAGGTCACAAAGTCCTACACTAATACTAACTAGTGTTCGTGTCTTGTACTCCAAGGCTCCGGGTTGGTCAGTAACTACACCGTAGCCTTCCTTCTTCTAGCATGGGCCTCCCTTTTGGATCCATCTAACTTGGCCACCCAACAGGCCATAGGCCTTGCTACAACTATGGGCCACCCGGGTTATCCGGATTAGAGACATGCTATGGTGATACCCATTTAGCATATCCCCAATAGTAGCCCCCGGAGGACTTTGAGATCTTGCGCCATCTTTCCCTTTAATGTTGAATGCTCCGTCTAGGTGATGTCGACAATTTGTCAAGCAACATCTCGAAGTCCTCCCAAAGAACCCAGCAATCTTCTCCGTCTTCAAGTCTTTAGTCTTCCCTTCCATAGTCGGATAGTGTCCGCCTACATTAGAACCTTCAGACGTGACTACTCCTCTGCCACAGTCAATAGGGTGACATAGGATACACCCTATGCTTCCTCAAAACTCACATATGGCAGCGGTTAATCATTAGCAAATTTCCCGCACATAAAATCCGAAACGTTAAGCAGCAAACAGGGGAGGTGGCAAAATTACTGCGCATGTTCACACACACGTTCTCAATGTTGCGACCGTTATATTTCCTACGTACGAATCTTGATGCCAAGGGTTATAAATTGTCACTATGGTCGAAGACAAATCTTTCACCTACATTCTTCCACGCGTCGTCTTCTTACTCTCGCCACGCAACCCTTCGAGCTCCATGTGAAAGAAAACCCTAGTAGAGAGATTCCAATCCCCTTTCTTCCAATATTCTCCAATGGTGAGTAGCAGCAACATCCCATCGATGATGGAGGCTCCCGAGGCATCCAATCATCCATCCAAGGGTGTCTCCGTTCTTCTAGAGGGGGTGGTAGTTCCTGTCACTGCCGTGGTGCAAATCACCGGTGACGACCAGAAAAGGGCGGGGCTCGAAGATATGGAGGACGCTGACTCCCACAAGGGAGTGTGGAGGGGATCTGATTTTCTTACGGAGCACCTGAAGGAGCTCATTGATGAGGGCTACCTTCCCTCAACGAAGGGGATGGTCTGGCTGGCGGCACCGGTCGGGGAGGTCATCCCCTCTCCCCAAGATGGAGAGAAGGTCTACCTCAAAGCGCAGCTGGTACGTGGTGTTTCCCTGCTAGTCTCCGACTTCTTCCTTGAGGTCTTAAATCACTTCCGGGTTCTTCCTAACAACCTCTCTCCCAATAGCATCATGGTACTTAGCAATTATGTAGCTTTGTGCGAAGGGTTCCTAGGGATTAGGCCTAGGTTAGATCTGTTCATCTACTTCTTCACCGTAAAGAGAGAGTCCAGAGATTCCAAGGATGAACTTCAGAACTATGGAACCATTAGTTTTAAGATCCGACCTAGCCGGCGCTTCCCCGACATTGTCAGCCATGAGTCTTGTAAGAAATGGCAATGGGCATATTTCTATGGCCCAGATATCCCTCTGGCCAACCGACACAAAACGTACCCCAACTTCGTCAACAGAGCTGCCACCGAGGCGAAGTTTCTCGTGTTGTTAGGCGGATAGAGTGGATGATAGACGGAGGATTGACTGGCCTGGACCTAGCCATGTGCAGGTGCAGAAGGCGGATCCAGCCTCTACGCCACCGCACCAAGCTTATGCATGAATATTCTAAGGAGAGGAAAGATCCCATGTGGATTTCCGAGGACAACATCTCGAAGGATTCTATCAAGTTCTGGCTTAAGGACATCATCAAGGTGAAGGATGATGGCCCAAAATATATCGAGCTTGTTGGGGAATCCCAAGAGCAAGGTATGATGAGAACAGCAGCAAGTTTTCCCTCAGGTATGAAACCAAGGTTATCAATCCAGTAGGAGCAAGGAAACACCTCCAAGGTGTTGCTAGCTGGACTTTGGCAGGGCGCACTACGGTGCAAGCAGACAGAACGTGGAAACCTGCACAACACAACCACAGAACTTTGCCCCCAACTTACAATGAGGTTGTCAATCTCACCAGTTTTGCTGAAAACAAAGGATTAAACATATTGTGTGGAAGAAAGTAAAAGCTTGCAGAAAGTAATCAGAAAGCAGTAAACAGTTGTAGATTGATGATAAAAGAAAGGACCGGGGTCCATAGTTCACTAGTGGTGGCTCTCCTTAAGATAGATGATATGTTGGGTGAACAAATTATAGCAGGGCAATTGATAAACATCGAGAAAGCAATCATGCATATACTACTCATCTTGACTCCTTTGAGACTTGATTGGGCATTACAACATTATACATAGTCATAATCAAACTGCATCTATGACTAATAATCCACCTTCAGGTTATCATCCGAACCCCCTCCATTATTAAGTTGCAAGCAACAGATAATTGCATTATGCATTGCGTGTAAATTAAACAATACGATTGTTCTATGAACAAAGGATTGTTGTTTTCTCCCTAGTAGCAACAGCACATCTAGTACCTTAGAGGTTTCTGTCACTTCCCCAGATTACTAGAGGCATGAACCCTCTATCGAGCATAAATACTAACTCTTGGAGTTCCTAGCATCTACTTGGCCAAGATAGCTACTAACAACGGAAAGCATGCAAGATCACAAATAACAAAGACATGATAGAATCAATAATCAATCTGAAATAGCATCTCAATATCCATTGGATCCCTGCAAATACAACATGTAGGAATTACAAATAGATGATCTTGATCATGAATGGAGCTCACAAGATCTAAACATGATAGCACAAAGGAGAAGAACCAGCCATCTAGATACTACATGGACCCGTAGTCCAAGGATGAACTACTCACGCATCACACCAGAGGCTTGCATGGTGATGAAGAAGGCCTCCAGGGTGAATTCTCCCCTCCGACAGGGTGCCGGGAAGAGCTTTAGATCCCTCCCGATCTAGGGATGGAGATGATGGCGGCTATAGACTCTTTCGTGGAATTTCGATCGTCTACTTAGGGTTTCTATATCGGAGGCATCTTATAGGTGAAAGGGGAGGCCGAGGAGGTGCGGCTTGCAGCCCTGGCCAGCTGTCACCGCCAGTGGTGTGGAGGCCCCCTGGCCCCTCTCCGTCTCGTATTTTGGCTCTATGTGTCCCTCGGTGAAAAACTGACTTTGGCTTTTGTCTCGTCCAATTCCGAGAATAATCATTTTCTGACTTTCCTAGAACCAAAAACAGCAGAAAATAGGCAGGTGGCACTATGGCTCTTGTTAATAGGTTAGTCCAAGAAAGTGTATAGAAAGTACTCCAAAGTGTGGACAAAACATAAGAAAGTAGATAAAACCAAGCATGGAACATCAAAAATTATGGATACGTTAGCAACGTATCAAAGGACAAGAAGCGTGGCTTCGTCATCACCTACGACATGTACCAGCGCGACAAATGCCCAGAGGTAACTATGTTTCCTTCATTGTTGTTGTATATACTCTAAGTTCTCCGTCTTTAAAGCATAAATCATCTAACTTGTTTTAATCCTATCAACTGTCGACCTTTGCCGAGGAAGACATGGCCGCTCAGGTCTATGATCCAAAGCTAAAGGATGTATAGGTCTTGTCCGACGAGGAGACCTCCAAGGATCATCTAGCTCCGACAACATGAAAGCAGAAGAACTCCACCTCTAACTTTGCTACTGAGGGCAAGAAAAAGAAGAAACAAGAGTGTGGAGTCCCCAAGAAATCCATTGACGTCTTAGAGGCAGAGAAGAAGAAGTCCACTGGCATCCCTTTAACCAACGCACATGTCGTGGTGTAAATACTTTTATTCTCCGACTTTATATTGTACCTACTCAATTCATGTACTACTTTGTATGTTTTAGGAAGAGATTCACTATTAGTATGAAGCGTACCTCCAAAGATGTTAGAGGTTCCAAGAACATTCGTTAGATGCTGATCAAGTCCTCTCTCGCTGTTGCTCGCCCAACTCCTGCTACCAAGCCTGCATCAGGCTCCACTGGACCCTTGTCCACTGCTGCACCTAAGACATTCGCCAAGGAGGCAAACATCATTCCTACTCTAGATGTCCCAGGTTCTGCCGACATGGACATCATTCCTAGCGGTCAGGCAACACAGGAGAGTACTTCCTCTCCAATGGATAAAACTCTGGTTAAGGATGCCATCGAAGAAGGGAAGCAACTGGTGGAGGGAGCAGATGCAATAGTAGCAGTAGACAAGCCGAGAACTTCTACACTGTCAACTGCTATGGTAGCACAAGCAATGGCTAGAGCTTCATCCATACCATTGGCTGGCACGCCTACTATGGCTCTGACTCCTCCGACACTGAGTCTAGATGATCTTATCCAGTAAGCAAATGTTATTTATAACAATGTCAGGACCTTCTATGACGCATATGCCACCATTACAAACAACCTCAAGATCATTTGCATCGAGAGTCTTCAATCTTTACATTTCACTTTATAATATAGTCCACTGTAGCCCTTGAGCTCTTAGGCAGAAAACCATTAGTTATTGGCTTGAGTGCTCCAAAAGGAACTAAGTGTACAACTTGATAGTGTAGCCCCTGAGTTTCTAGGTAGAGTAAATAATTACGGCTAGATACTCTAAGAGAAAGCATACACAGGTTAAAATATGATATTGTAGCCCCCGAGCTTCTAGGTGAAACTGAAAAAGTTCTAGCTAGATGCTCTAAAGGAAGCTAAGGATGTTCCTTATGCAGAATGAGAATAATCGGAGGAAGGCCTCCAATGAGAGGTTTGCCAAGCTGCAAAAGGAGCTGGATCTTGAAAAGGGTAAAACAACCTTTCTAAAAGAACAGATCAAAAACAACAAGCGTTTGTTCTCTTCTGACATCTCCTTGATCCATTATTTTTAGCTATTTCTTCCGACTACTCATACTGCTTTACTGTTCTGACTTGCGGAAGCTATTGCCAAATCCAAAAGCATTGTTGAACAATCCAAGCACATCAAGGAACTGGATGAGGAGAATAAGATCTTGAAGAAAGACCTAGCCGCTGTTGTCAAGTCACATGAGGATGTGATGAAGGCCATGCAATAATCTGCAAACACCGAGATTGAGCGCTTGAATAAGGAAATTGAAGATCTCAAGGAACGAAACCAAGATGCTGCTTAGGAGAATACTCGGGTCCTTGAGATGTACAAGAAACTTCAGAAGGAGCATGACGTCTTGGCGGAGACATGCCATTAGGCTGAAGCCAGCATCTTTAGTAACTTTCTTCTGTCTTTCTCCAATTCTGTAAGTCAGATATTTTTATACAATTACAATACCCATGACCTTTGCCTCTTATGAAAACACAACCCCTCTTGGTTTAACCAATATGGGTGAAGATGCTCTAGATTCAAAGGAATGCATGGTTCTTGCTGGCAACTTCATCAACACTGCCACCACCTAGGACAAGGAGTTAACCTAGTCCCTGAACATCAACATCAACGCGATAGATTATGTCACCAAGTACTCGGAAATCCTCTGCCGAGCCCCTAAGAAGGTGAAGTGCTAGAAAGCATGGTCTGGCGCTAGGATGGCCATGTCCTTGGTGAAATCACACTATGATGAAGCCGACATGGATTTTGTGACCTCTGGTATGCCGAAGATCGATGAAGAGGGCAACAAGGTTGATAGCACTGCTATCTGGAATTCCCTCGCCGGCTACAATACTAGGGTTGCCAAACTCGTCGAGGCTTATGTCTTTATTCCTATCGAGGAGATGGACGACGATCAATCGACATCAATTTCCTCCCGCGGGACCGTCTCTAGGCTTGATGACATGTCCCAGGCTGCTTCTCCTATTGCTGATGATGCATCATCAAAGTCACCTGCAGCAGAGCCATAAAACACTTTGTTGTATTAAATGTGTTTGTAAAATGTCTGTATGTATGCAGAGAACAATCTAGAAGTAAGGCAGAAAATTTGGCTACAAGCCTCCTGCTACTTATCTATGTCCGACATGTAATTATTTTATATTCAAGTGATGGCTTATCCATTATTTTGGTTCTTATGGTTGACCTTTTGTGAAACGGAAGACTCGCAGCACATAACTATGTCCTCATATGGTGATGCTTAATAGCACCGTGAAGAACTTAAGAACAAAATCACCGACTTTGCGTGCGGAAAAGTCACTACTCCGGAATCCACATAAAAACATTAGAAAATGTGTAGACCAGAAAACTTAAGCTAACACCTGTAGGCGGAATTTTCACAAGTGCAAATGCAAAATTGTGCATAAAGGGTTTATATGATCCAAAAATGAACACGAAAGGAGGTAAAAGACTCAGGAAATATGAGTGAACCAAATGCTTTATTTCACTGATCATATAAGATACTTATTACATAATATAAAATATGCTAAGTGTAAAAAGTACGTAGTTGTGCTATGTTCCATGGCCGATCAGTCTCTAGATAATCATCATCGGGGTCAAGTCGCTTATGCTTGCGATCTTTTCCTGGCCTACCTTTCAACTCGCGAATATCAACAAGGTAATAGGAACCATTGAGCAGTGCTTTTCTTATCACAAACGGTCCTTCCCAGGGAGGGAATAGTTTGTGTGACATTTTTTGCTTGAGGCAAAGCACAAGATCCCCTATTTAAAGGAGCATTGCCTAACACGGAGACTATGGTAGATGCGTAGCTTCTGCTGGTAGATGGCGGATCTCTAGCATGTCAAGACATGTTCTTCCTTGAGCAGGTCCACAGATAAGCATCTAGATTCTTCAGCGTCATCTTTGTCATAGGTGGCGACTCTCAGCGCATCGTCGAGGATGTCGGATGGTAGGCCTACTTGTTCTCCATAAAGCATGAAGAAGGGGTCAAGCCGGTAGATCTGTTTGGTGTTGTTCACAAAATCCACAAGACATATGGTAACTCCTCTGCCCAAGCTCCATATGCTCTATGTAGAAGTGCCTCCAAGTGTGGCTTAATTCCTTGCAGAATTAATCTATTATCCCTTTCAACTTGACCGTTCGACTGTGGGTGTGCCAAAGATGCTAAGTCAAGGCGGATACCTTTATCGTGACAATAAGCCTCTACTTATCCGAGTGATAAGTTGCTGCCATTGTCGGTGATGATGTTATGCGGGAGACCAAATCTCACCACTAGATCCCGGACAAACTTCAGGGTTGTTGCCCCATCGAGATTTATAATGGGTTTAGTTTCAATCCATTTAGTGAATTTATAAACTACAACCAGTAGATGCGTAAACCCATAGAGTGCCGTCTTCAAGGGACCAACCATGTCAAGCCCCTAGACTGCTAATACGTCCAAAACGTATCTACTTTCACGAACACTTTTGCTATTGTTTTTCCTCTAAACTTGTGTGATTTGGATGCAACTAACACGGACTGACGTTGTTTTCAGCAGAATTTCCTTGGTGTCTAGTGTTTGTGCAGAAAATCAACTATCCGGAAAAATCCCGGAAAATATGCCAAAAATTCTATTTCGCCAAAAGACTCACGGAGCCAGAATACGAGACGGAGTGGGGCTGGGCCCAGGCCACACCACCTGGCTGTGCGGGCTAGGCCTAGCCACGCCAGGGGGTGGTCTGGCCACCTTAGACACCCCCTCGGTCTCCCTCTTCGCCTATAAGTTGCCTTCTGACCTAAAAACTCAGGGAGGGTTCGACGTTTTTCCAGAAAGAGTTCCGCTCCATCGCCACCACCAGATTCCATGATTCTGAACCAGAAACTCCGTTCTGGCACCCTGCCGGGACGGGGAATTGGAGGAGATCATCGCCGTCATCATCACCATCGCTTCTCCATCGACCATCCATGTTTCCCCCATCTATGAGTGAGTAATCCCTCGTTGTAGGATATTGGGATGGTAGGGATTGGATGAGATCGTTCATGTAATGGCATCAGATTGTTAGGGCATGGTGCCTAGTATCTACTATTAGTGCTTTTTGACTTTGTTGCGACTTGTTATGCTTAATGCTTTTCACTAGGGCCCGAGTGCCATGATTTCAGATCTGAACATGTTATTGATTCATTATGATAGTATTGTTTATGGTCTTACCTGCAAGTTGTATACACATGTTGTTATCCGGAACCAAAGGCCCTGAAGTGACAGCAATCGGGATAACCAGAGGGAATGGCTTTGATGTGAGGATCACGTGTGTTCATGGAGTGTTAATGTTTTGCTCCGGTGCTCTATTAAAAGAAACACCTTAATTGCCAGTAGTTCCCTTGAGGCCCCGCTGCAAATGGGCTGGCAAGAAAAAAGATGTTGTGCAAGTTCTCATTGCGAGCACGTATGACTATATATGGAACACATGTCTATGATTATCTAGTACTTGGATGCTTTATCTTATTTATCTGCAAATGCCCTATGTTTTGATTGCCATGTGAATTGTCTTGTCCATGCAACGCCCGTCAATCCATCCCTATGCCTACTACGCTTTAATCCTACTGTTTACTGCAATTGTTACTACTGTCTTTACTTTTACTACTGCTATTACTTTACTGTTGCTACTACAAAACTGTTGCTACTGATAAATTGCTGTGAGCAACATTGTTTCCAGGTGCAGCTGAATTAACAACTCAGTTGTTAAGGCTTATAAATATTCTTTGGCTCCCCTTGTGTCGAATCAATAAATTGGGTTTCACTTCCCTCAAAAATACTGCGATACACCCCCTATACTTGTGGGTCATCAAGACTATTTTCTGGCACCGTTGCCGGGGAGCATAGCTTTATTTATGAAGTCCACTTGGAATCATTATTGTTCGCTGCCATCCATCCATCCATCCATCATGGGTATGTCTCGTGATGGCAAGGTTCCTATTTTACCATCCACTACAAGAAGAGGTACGGTTCTGAACACCTCTGTTGCTCTTGATTCACCATCTGGTATGAGTAAGTTCCTTCCACCACCACATACACATGCTACACACACTGCTACTACTGCTGAATCTGAAACTTCTGATACTTATGATGCTGCTTCTACTATGCTTGATAAGAGTGGATCAATAGGTCCTTTCCTAGATGCTACGATTGCTAGAACTATAGCTGGAAATACTGAAACTCCTAATGAAGACACTACTACACCTGTTAGTTCACCTGAGTCTATAGAGAGCTATGATATTGAAGACGGTTATGTTGAGATGACCGATGAATTTATTAAAGAATGTCAAAACACCCATGATAGGAGTGCTGCTAAGAGTCTCCTTGAGAGGCGTACTATTAGACCCAAATTGTCTCCTAATGCTAAGTTTGCTGCTTCTCCCATAAACATTAAAGATAAAGATTATGATTTCTCTCTTGATCTATCTTACATAGCTATTGTTGAGAAAGAACCTTTTGTGGGACTAAGAATGAAAGTGCGGTAGCACATATGACTGAGCTTTCTACCATGAGTGTCCTGTTTTTTGATGATATTAAGATGCGCACCTACTTTGTTGCTAAGATTTTCCCCTTTTCACTGAAAGGAGAAGCTAAAACTTGGTTTAATAATTTACCTCCTGGATCTATTGATAGCCCTGATTGCTTGATTAGTACTTTCCTGCAGAAATATTTTCCTCCTAGTGCTAGACATGCTATTTTGCAGGAACTTTTTGATTTTAAACAAGGAGAAAAAGAGATATTGCCAGAATCATGGGCAAGGTTTTGTGCTTTGATTCATGCACAAGCTGGATGTCCATTACCTAAGAATGAGCTTCTTGATATATTTTATAATGGACTAATTGAAGAATCTAGGACATACCTGGATAGTTGTGCTGATTGTGTTTTCGGGAATAGGACTTGTCGTGGTGGTGTCACGGCAGATGCCATGGATAGGCTAAAGGTGGGGACTAATACGCGCTAGGGGAATCCAGGGAGGGATAGTGAAGTGATTCTCCACACAGAAGTTTATATTTGCTTTGCCTCCTAGGTTACAAGTGCTCCTAGAGCTGTATTGGCGAGAGGAGG
The DNA here is from genome assembly GCA_023614405.1 of Avena insularis. Taxonomy (NCBI): domain Eukaryota; kingdom Viridiplantae; phylum Streptophyta; class Magnoliopsida; order Poales; family Poaceae; genus Avena; species Avena insularis. The sequence continues at coordinate 228,278,654 of CM042694.1, read as the reverse complement.
AAGAAGGAGCTCTCTTACTCTTACTCACAGATCACACTTAAAACCCTAGCCAAAACAAAAAAATCGGAGCCTCCTCTACAGAAGCCCTAGCCCTCCTTATATAGGGGGGGCTAGGTCTCCACTTAGGGCATACGTGGAGGCATATTCCTAAGAATATGCCATCTACCAAAGTAGTAAGCCGACCGGGTTACTTTTCCCTCGCGTCACACATGCAGAGGCTACGTGAGCCTCTACGGCGCCCGTGTCAGCCGACATGGGCATCGTCACCCTTGTCGGCCACGCCTCGGTGGTCCTGCCCTTGTCTGCTTCGCTATGGCAGTGCGTACCGGGGCTTCTTTTGACCAGCGAGATTCCTTCCTTCTCCTAGAAGCTAAATGTGACCCGGATCATAGTTGATCCGGCCACACCAGTTCCTGCATACAAGTTAAACATGCATTTCCGACTTACTACTTAAGTCGGTTGAGACTTAGTTAGGCGAACGCCCCCTGGTCCGGGTTACCCCGTGATTCGGCCTGCCTTGAGGTGACCCGGCCAGCATCCGCTTTGGCCTTGCCGAACCTCGGCTAACTCGGCCTTTATACCCCGGCGTGACCCTACCTGGGGGTATCCCCCCAACATTAGTCCCCGAAGCTGGTGCGGTCTTAGCTGCCTCGGCCTTTAAGGCCACATCAGGTTCAATTATGTTTGACCTTTGGACGTTATTTCCGGGTTACTTCCTTGTCTCGGGTTATATGGATTTACGTTCCCCTTGCACGTTCCAAGTTTTTACTTGCCGGCCAGGTTACCACTTCAACTCGGACCTCATGGTTTTACTTTCCCTCTGCACATTCCAAGTTTTCACTTGCTAGCCGGGTTACCATGGTCCTATCCGGGTCTTGCTTCCTTCTCTCGTACGCCAATCCACGTAGAGGCTAATCATTATGTTGTCTCATTTTAAGGGCAGCACAAGAATCCGCGCAGAATTGTTAGTCATCATCGTGCGCGGTCACGCCACGCCTTCTCGCGCCACCGCATGAACGCGTCACGTCATGGGACCAACTCCACTCTGTGGCCTTCCGTGTGGCTCCTTGCTGATTGGTCGATGCGGGTGATACACGGCCACTGCGTGTGCCGTGCCCGCAAGACGCGATCCCACTTTCTCCTCGTGGGAAAGGTTAAATAGGGGAGGGGCGCATCCCTTAGCCTTTTTCCCCTTACTGCGCTCCTCTGCCCTTTGCTCTTCTTCTTCGTCTTCCTCGCGACCGCGCCGCCGCCAGTGCTCCCAAGCAGCAGCGTCGCTGCCGCATCTTTTCCCCCACATCTCTACGTCATCGCCACCGCTACGCGCCTCCTCCACCACGGGTCGCTGCCAATCTAGGCTTTCGCCTCCCGCTGCCGCTAGCGCCAGCGAGGGCAGCGATCATTAGATGAAGGAGGCGGAGCTCGTCGTTGCTGAGCAATAGATGGAGGAGGACTCCGCCGCTGCGGACCGTGGTGCGTGGGCCGGGTCCTGGGTCTCCCAAGATGACCTGGACTGGCTTTACCGGACCAGACGCATCCCCGCCGGAGTCATCGCGTGCCTTGCCTCTGCCGAACTCGGCCCCTCACCCAATCCGGGTGAGTATGTGTAGGGGTTCGTAGCATGGAAAACAAAAATTTTCTATCGCATACAAACAAACAAGCCAAGATCTATCTACTAGATTGCAGCAACGAGTCGATGGAATAACTCACCCTCGAAGATTCCAAAGTGTTTAACGAGAGCAGATTCTCGTGGGTGATGTAGTCGATTCTTCCGATCTCAAGATCGTAGATGATCCTTCCAGCGCCATCGCTCCAGCAGCGCCCAGCAATGGTCACACGCTCGGTACTCGACGAAGACCTTCCTCTCCTTGTTCCAAGAAAATGGAGGTTGTAGTACTCTCATGATTCCCAAAGACAACGGGCGTGGTACCTAAGTAGAGGGAAATCCCAGAGGCTTCGCCTTAAGCCGGTGTAGTATGGTGGAGCTTATGAGAGAGGCTATTAGTGGTCTAGTAATTAGACACACCAATTAGAAGGCTCTAAACCAATTAGAAGGCTCTAAATCAAATAGCTCTAAACCGGGTTTAGATCTAGGGTTTAGTTTAGAGGATAGGAACTATTGTGTGTTAGGAGGGAGGCCCTGCCTCCCTTTATAGGTGGGAGGGTCGGCCAAGGGGAGGAGTCCTCCCAAGTCGGCCTTGGGAGGCGCCGCCAAGGGGACTCCTCCCCAAGTCGGCCTCCACCTCCTTCTCTTTTCCCACTTCCCAAAATTGCCGCTTGACTTTCAAACTAGCTTTGACTTTTCAATTTAGGATTTAAATAAATCCTTTATTTTGGACAGCAAGAACACCTAGTACATGATGCAATCATTCCAACTTACAATGACACATTCATGTACCTTCCCTCCCGGAGTGCGGACATTCCGAACCTACTAGAATGTTCCCGATGAAAACACCTAACCATTCCCCAACTCAAACGGACTTTCCTTATATGAATCTTATTCTGACCATTCCGGATCACCTCGTGATATCCCGGATCCCATCCGAGACTCAACAACATTCGGTCTCTTTCTCATAATACCATAACTACTCAAACAACGTCGAATCCTTAAGTGTGTCTCCCTACGGTTCGTGAATTATGCGGACATGATCGAGACACTTCTCCGAACAATAACCAATAGAGGAATCTGGAAATTCATATGGTTCTACATATTTCTACGATTACTTTGCGTCGAATGAACCACTTACATACGATACCAATTTCCCTTTGTCTCACGATATGTTACTTATCCGAGGTTATGATCGCTTTGATCTCGCATACCTAGTTCATCCTCACATCGATAAGTACTCTTTTCTCGCTCCTGATATGTGATCCCTTGTGACCAAGTCACATGTTTGCAAGCTAATTGGATGACATTTCACCGAGAGGGCCCAGAGAATATCTATCCGTCATGTGGATGGACAAATCCCACTCTTGATCCATGTGTTTCAACCAATACTTTCTGAACACTCAATGCCACCTTTATAGCCACCTCATTACATTGTGGTGTTTGATGACATCAAAGCATCCATCCAAGAAAGGTGATATGCATGATCTCATGGTCGAAGGAATTAGGTTACTATGTATCATAAAGCATATAGCAATTGAACTATTGAAATGACTTGATCTTTATGCTACGCTTGTCTATAGGAGTATGTCCACCATATCATTCTCCTAACGATATGATCTTGTTGTTAATAACATCTCAATGTTCATGATAGGGAAACCACAATCATCAATCAACCAACAAGCTAGTGAAGTATAGAGGCTATACTAGGGACTTCAAATTAAGTTTACAAATCACACAAGTATTAATGGTTTCCTTGTTAATACTATTATAGCATGAATGTAAACATTTATCATAAACACAAAGATATATAATAATAACTATATTTATTATTGCCTCTAGGGCATATCTCCAACAGTCCCACTTGCACTAGAGTCATCTAATCTAGATTACATGGTAATATACCGAACACCCATGGCAGTTTGGTGTTGGTCATGTTTTGCCCTGGAGAGGTTTAGTCAACGGATCCGCCACATTCAGATCTGTGTGTACTTTGCAAATCTTTATATCCCCATCCTGGATATGTTCTCGAATAGCGTGGAAACGCAGCTTGATATGCTTCAGCTTCTTGTGTGACCTTGGTTCTTGCGATTGGCTATGGCGCCCATGTTATCACAGAGATAGACATTGGGTCCAGCGACTTGGAACCACACCCAGCTCGTAATGAACTCTTTCATCCATATCGCTTGTGAAGCCTCCAAGCAGCCATGTATTCCGATTCAGTTGAAGATCTCGCCACAACGCTTTGCTTTGCACTCCTCCAATTAATCGCTGCACCATTCAAAATAAATACGATCCATTGTGATTTAAAATCATCCGGATCGGTGTTCCAACTAGCATCGGTGTAACCATTAACAACGAAATGTTCATCACCTCCATAAGAAAGAACCATATCCTTAGTTCTTCTCAAGTACTTAAGGATGTTTTTGATCATTGTCCAATGATCCACTCTGGATCACTTTGATATCTGCCAGTTAGACTAACAGATATGCGATGTCGGGTCTAGTACATAGCATGGCATACATTAGAGATCCTATGGCTGAGGCATAGGGAGTCTTACTCATCCTTTCTCTATCTTCTGCGGATGTCGGACTTTGAGTTTTACTCAAGGTCGTATTGAAAACATGGGCAAGAACCCTTTCTTGCTATCTTCCATTCCAAACCTCTTTAGAACTTTGTCCAAATATGTACTTTGTGACAATGATATTTGGCGCGTTCGATCTATCTCTATAAATCTTTATGCCTAATATGTAAGCTGCTTGCCAAGATCCTTCATTGAAAACTATTATTCAAATACTCTTTGACACTATTAAGAAGGTCTACATCATTCCCAATCAACAATATGTCATCCACATATAGTATTAAGAATGCTACAGAGCTCCCACTCACTTTCTTGTAAATACAAGCTTCTCCATAAGTTTGTATAAAACCAAAACTTTTGATTACCTTATCAAAATGTTGATTCCAACTTCGAGATGCTTGCTTCAATCCATAGATGGACCGTTGAAGCTTGCATACCTTGTTAGCATCTTTAGGATCGACAAAACCTTTGGGTTGCATCATATACAACTCTTCATCAATGTCTCCATTGAGGAATGCTGTTTTGACATCCATCTGCCATATCTCATAATCATAATATGCAGCGATTGCTAACATAATCCTCACAGACTTTAGCTTCGCTACCGGTGAGAAAGTCTCATCGTAGTCAACTCCTTGAATTTGTCGAAACCCTTTTGCGACAAGTCGAGCTTTATAGATAACATTACCATCAAGATCTGTTTTCTTCTTGAAAATCCATTTGTTCTCGACAGCCTTCCGCCATCCGTAAGTCCACCAAAGTCCATACTTGGTTTTCGTACATGGATCCAATCTCGGATTTCATGGCTTCTTGCCATTTATTGGAATCTGGCTCATCATCGCTTCCTCATATGTCTCGGTCATCGTGTTGTCCACCAACATGACATTCATAACGGAATCATACCAACTGGAGTGGTACGATTTCTCGTTGACCTCCGAGGCTCAGAGCAACTTCAACCGAAGTTTCATGATCACCATCATTAGCTTCCTCTCTTATTGGTGCAGCACCACAGAACTTCTTCCGGTCTCGCTACTCGCAATTTCGAGAGAAGGTTCGACAACCTCGTCGTCGAGTTCTACTTTCCTTCCAGTCACTTCTTTCGAGAGAAATTCTTCTCTAGAAAGGATCCATTCTTAGCAACGAAGATTTTGCCTTCGGATCTATGATAGAAGGTATACCCAATAGTTTCCTTCGGTATCCTATGAAGACGATTTTTCCGCTTTAGGTTCAAGCTTGTCCGCTGTAATTTCTTTACATAGGCTTCAGATCCCCAAACTTTAAGGAACGACAATTTAGGTTTCTTCCCAAACCATAATTCATACGGTGTCGTTTCAACGGATTTAGACGGTGCCCTATTTAAAGTGAATGCGGTTTCTAATGCATAACCCCAAAATGATAGCGGTAAATCTGTAAGTGACATCATAGAACTAACCATATCTAAGAGAGTTCGATTACAACGTTCGGACACACCATTACGCTGTGGTGTTCCCGGTGTCAATCATGAAAGTATTCCACATTTCTTCAAATGCTCGCCAAACTCGTAACTTAGATATTCACCTCCACGATCAGAACGTAGAAATTTAATCTTCTTGTTATGTTGATTCTCTACCTCACTTTGAAACTCCTTAAACTTCTCGAAAGTTTCGGACTTATGTTTCATGAAATAGATATACCCATATCTACTCAAATCATCCGTGAAGGTAAGAACATAACGATAACCATCGTGATGCTACACTCATTGGACCACACACATCGGTATGTATGATTTCCAATAAGTCCAGAGCTCGCTCCATCATACCGTAAAATGGAGTCTTAGTCATTTTACCCATCGACATGCTTCAGATCTTTCAAGTGATTCAAAATCAAGTGATTCAAGAAGTCCATCGAATGGAGTTTCTTCACGCTTCACTCCAATGTGACCAAGACGACAAAGGCCACATATAGGTCGAATTATCGCTGATTTCAAACGTTTAGCCTCAATGTTGTTGATATGTGTATTTCCACTATCGAGATTCAATATGAATAGACCATCTATCAAAGGTGCATGTGCATAAAACATATTACTCATATAAATCGAACAACCATTATTCTCGGATTTAAACAAGTAACCGTCTCGCAATAAACAAGATCCCGATATAATGTTCATGCTTAACGCAGGCACCAAATAACAATTATTTAAGTATAAAACTAATCCCGATGGTAGATGAAGAGGTAGTGTGCACCGCGATCACATCAACCTTTGATCCGCTTCCTACGCCAGATCGTCACCTCGTTCTTCACTAGCTTCCGCTTATTCGCAGCTCCTGTTTCGAGTTACAAATATGAGCAACCGAACCAGTATCAAATACCCAGGCACTACTACGAATACTAGTGAGATACACATCAATAACATGTATATCAGATATACCTTTCTTCTTGATGTTGCCGTTCTTCAAATCCGCCAAGTACTTTGGGCAATTCCGCTCAAAGGACCTTCTCCCTTGCGAAAGCACTCAAGATCGTGCTTGGGTCCAGCCTTGGTCTTCTTCGTCGGTATGGTAACTTTCTTACCACCCTTCTTGAAGTGTCCTTCCGCTTAGACTTGCCTTTCTTGAATTTGGTGGTCTTATTGACCATCAACACTTGGTGCTCTTTCTTGATCTCCACTTCGCAGATTTTAACATAGCAAATAGTTCGCAACTCTTTGTTCATGTTCTTGTAGTTCATCACAAAGTTCTTGTAACTTGGTGGTAGTGATTGGAGGATGCGGTAAACCCCCAAAGTATTAGGAATCACTATACCCAAACTTTGAAGTTTATTTGCGTGCCCAGACATCTTAAGCACATGCTCACTGACGGAGCTACCCTCTTCCATCTTGCAGTTTAAAGAACTTTTCAGAAGCTTCATAACTTTCAATTGCCGCATGAGTCTCAAAGATTAATTTGAGATCCTCGACAATATCATATGGATCTGACTCTTCAAACCTTTTCTGAAGCTCTGATTCTAAACCATACAAGATAGCACACTGAACTATGGAGTACTGATTCTTCCGAGCGAGGTAAACATTCTTTACTTCAGTAGCATCAGTCGCGGTGGGTCACCTAGCGGTGCATCCAAAGCACATAGGTCAAATTACCAGCTGTGAGGACAATCCTCAAATTGCGGAACCAATCCGCCGGTTGCTTCCATTGTTTTTCAACTTTTCTTTCTCTAGGAACGCATTAAAATTGATGGTAGGTGCCATTGATCTACAACATATTTGCAATAGTTTAGACTAAGTTTATGACAAATTGAGTTCAAATTAATTAATGAAATTAAACTAGGTGAACTCCCACTCAAAACAACATCCCTCACATTGTTTTAGTGATCACACGAACCAAATCCACTACATCAACACCGATCATCACGAGAGTTGATATAGTTTCAATGGCGAACAATCATCATGTTCATCATATCTACTATATGATTCATGCTTTACCTTTCGCATCCGTGTTCCCGAGGCCATGTCCGTACATGCTAGGCTCGTCAAGATCAAACCTTAGCTACCGTGATAAGCAAATCTGGCTTGCTTACGTTGTATTCACCATGGAATCAAAGACACCCGATCATCACGTGGTGCTTCAAGCAGCAAGCTTTGGCAACGGTGCATACTAAGGGTGAACACTTTAGAACTTGAAATTTATGTGCATGAGGGATCATCTTATAATGCTACCGCTGCCTACTAAGCAATACAAGATGCATAAAGGATTAACATCACATGCAATTCATAATATGTGATATGATATGGTTTTCTTCTTTGTGCTTCCGATCTCCATCTTCAAGCACGAACATGATCTCCATCATCACCGCATAGCATCAAGGTCAATGACGCTTCTTCATGGTTGTCGCCCACCAGCTTCAACTATTACAACTATTTTGAATAGACACGCAGGTCTTAATGAAATTAAAGACAACCATATGGCTCGCCGGTTGCCAACTTACAATAAGGAACATTGCATACATCAAATATAATCACAATCATGGCCATATCACATCATCAGACACCCTGCAAAACAAAGTTAGACGCCTCTACTTTCTTTGCATATTTTACGTGGTTTGGGGCTTTCAATAAGTGTCGTTCTAACTTACGAACAAGAACCACAACATTGATACTAGCATTGTTGATCACCGTTGTAAATTGGATCTTTACTATGCTAGGAGAAACAGGCACCATAAAGCCACTTATGCAATACAAGTTGCATGTCAAGCGTGGAGCAAGTCTCATGAACGATGTCATGTAAGGTTAGCCGGGCGATTCATCCCAACATACCGCAAGATGCAAAGTACACAAAAGCAATCTACAATAAAGCATCAACGCCCACAATGACCATTGTGTTCTACTCGTGCAACAGATCTACATATAGACACGGCTCGATACCCTTGTAGGGGTTCAGAGCATGGAAAACAAAAATTTCTATCGCATACAAACAAACAAGCCAAGATCTATCTACTAGATTGCAACGAGTCGATGGAATAACTCACCCTCGAAGATTCCAAAGTGTTTAACGAGAGCAGATTCTCGGGTGATGTAGTCGTACTCTTCCGATCTCAAGATCGCGAGACGATCCTTCCAGCGCCATCGCTCCAGCAGCGCCTCCCAATCGGTCACACGTTCGGTACTAGACGAAGACCTTCCTCTCCTTGTTCCAAAGCAGCGGAGGTTGTAGTACTCTCCTCATGATTCCTAAAGACAACGGCGTGGTACCTAAGTAGAGGGAAATCCAGGCTTCAGCCTTAAGCCAAAGTGCAGTATGGTGGAGCTTATGAGAGAGGCTATTAGTGGTCTAGTAATTAGACACACCAATTAGAAGGCTCTAAACCAATTAGAAGGCTCTAAACCGGGGTTTAGATCTAGGGTTTAGTTTAGAGGATAGGAACTATTGTGTGTTAGGAGGGGAGGCCCTGCCCCTCCCTTTATAGGTGGGAGGGCCAAGGGGAGGAGTCCTCCCAAGTCGGCCTTGGGAGGCGCCGCCAAGGGGACTCCTCCCCCAAGTCGGCCTCCACCTCCTTCTCTTTTCCCACTTCCCAAAATTGCCGTTTGACTTTCAAACTAGCCGTTTGACTTTTCAATTTAGGATTTAAATAAATCCTTTATTTTGGACAGCAAGAACACCTAGTACATGATGCAATCATTCCAACTTACAATGACACATTCATGTACCCTTCCCCTCCCGGAGTGCCGGACATTCCGGAACCTACTAGAATGTTCCCGATGAAAACACCGGAACCATTCCCCAACTCCGAAACGGGACTTTCCTTATATGAATCTTATTCTCCACCATTCCGGATCACCTCGTGATATCCCGGATCCCATCCGAGACTCAACAACATTCGGTCTCTTTCTCATAATACCATAACTACTCAAACAACGTCAATCCTTATGTGTCTCCCTACGGTTCGTGAATTATGCGGACATGATCGAGACACTTCTTGAACAATAACCAATAGAGGAATCTGAAATTCATATGGTTCTACATATTTCTACGATTACTTATGCGATCGAATGAACCACTTACATACGATACCAATTTCCCTTTGTCTCACGATATGTTACTTATCCGAGGTTATGATCGCCAGATTCTCGCATACCTAGTTCATCCTCGCATCGATAAGTACTCTTTTCTCGCTCCTGATATGTGATCCCTTGTGACCAAGTCACATGTTTGCAAGCTAATTGGATGACATTTCACCGAGAGGGCCCAGAGAATATCTATCCGTCATGTGGATGGACAAATCCCACTCTTGATCCATGTGTTTCAACCAATACTTTCTGAACACTCAATGCCACCTTTATAGCCACCCTGTTACGGTGTGGTGTTTGATGACATCAAAGCATCCATCCAGTAAAGGTGATATGCATGATCTCATGGTCGAAGGAATTAGGTTACTATGTATCGTAAAGCATATAGCAATTGAACTATTGAAATGACTTGATCTTTATGCTACGCTTGTCTATAGGAGTATGTCCACCATATCATTCTCCTAACGATATGATCTTGTTGTTAATAACATCTCAATGTTCATGATAGGGAAACCACAATCATCAATCAACCAACAAGCTAGTGAAGTATAGAGGCTATACTAGGGACTTCAAATTAAGTTTACAAATCACACAAGTATTAATGGTTTCCTTGTTAATACTATTATAGCATGAATGTAAACATTTATCATAAACACAAAGATATATAATAATAACTACATTTATTATTGCCTCTAGGGCATATCTCCAACAGTATGTTGTGTTCTTGTCGCACTTCCAACGGGGGTTTGGCTTGCCGGTAAGCGATTTCTTCCATGGCTGGTTAAGCACATACGAACTCCAGCCGCACCACTTTCCTGCCAACACAATCACTTCTCTTTCTGCTTTTGCCTCTACGATCGAGGGCTACGCCGGATTATGGCCCACGAAGGAGCTATGGATCTGGTTTTTCGGCCTTCGTCGTAATGTCATTCCGAATATTCAACTCGATCCGGAGAACAAGTAGCTCACTCAATTCGGAGCTGTATCCATCTCACCGTGGAGGCTATCCGTTTTCCCTCGAGTCACCGGGCTGGACTCCTGCAAAGGATGGGCCCGGACTTTCTTTTATGTCCGGAACGAGGGCACTGAAGACTTGATCCGGCTGCTTCCCTATGCTCCGGGTCCACCTAACCCGGAGTTGTGGGACGTTGTCCCCAAGAAGCCCACAGTATTGGCCAACCAGGTCAATAAAAGGTTCAAGGAGCTAAAGCATCTCGGGTTGCGCAACGAGGATGCCATGATCACATTTGTCCGCAACCGGATCTCCCCTCTCCAGAAGCGCACTCACAAGGTGTGCCACATGAGCTGGGGTCACGACCCCAACCGGACCTCGTCCATCGATCTTAGCAACACAGAAATCTACCGCCGGGTCAAGGCGCTCTTCACCACCCACAAGGACTTCTCCTCTAAGTGGATGTGGGGAATTGAGCATTATTGCCGGGATAGGCTTCCTCCCGTGGTAAGCTTCGTGCCACCAACTCTCTCCGGATTAGATCTTATGTCGGTTGTCGTCTTATTTTTAACTCCGTTGTCTTTTTTCTCCTTCAGCAATTCCTTCAGAAGACCATTGAGGATGGCACCGACCCTACCCTCAAATGCGCGCCTGACCGGGAGAGCTTGGACGAGGAAGAACCGGACTAGGAAATGTTCCTCCCATTGTCCAACGCGACCAAGCGACCCACCGGTAAACTCTCTTCTATTAGAGATTGGCCCGACGATGAGGATGACTCGGATATTGAGGTGATGGAAGCTATTGACGCTGTCCCCCTTTCTTATGCTTTTCCGGCATCAGCTAACCCCGGTGGGCAGATCCACGAGGACCCTCCCCTTGCCACGGGTGAACCTGTTCCGACAGCACCGAAGAAGAGGCGTGGAGCTGCATCAAGTTCCTCCTCCGGACCTTCTCAGCCCTCCAAAAGGCGAAAGAAATCCGGAGACAAAACTGCTTCCAAGACTGCAGGCAAGGCCCCAGCACGAAGGGCTCGGAAACCCAAGGAGCCCCTGACCTCGGATGTGTAAGCCTCTTTTCCCTCTGCAACTTATTCTTCCTTGCATTGTTTTATTCTCTCTTCTGACATTGTTTGATTTGGCAGTGCTGCGGAGGATGTTCCCCAGAGTGGATCTAGCATCTCTTCACTGCTCCGACCTAGCCCTTCTCCCCCTCATGACGACGAGTCACGCCCACTGAGCCCTATTCCAGAGGGTTTTGCGGCTGCTCCGGGTTCCATCCCACCTCGTCAAGAGGGGGGCAACCCTGGAGCGGGGGAGACGGACCCAACCGAGGCAGCGGCATCCACCACTTCGGCTCCGCCGCAACCAGTAACTACCAAGACTACCTCCGTACCAGCACCAACACCAGCACCAGCACCAGCACCAATTCTGGCACCAGCACCAACTCCGGCAGCAAGAACATCAGCAGCAGCACCAGCTCCAGCAACAAGGGCACCAGCGCCAAGCTCCTCCGCCTCGTCCGAGTCTTCTCAGTCTCGGTGAGGACGTACCCAGGCAGCTCCTAAGGGGAAAACTGCCGCAACCACTTCCTCCTCTCAGCAAGCCAAAGGCAAGAAAGCCCCTAACGTCACCAGGGTAGCGTCCACCGGTCGATAGCACCCTGCGCCCATGCTTGCCTGTAAGGCTCCAAAGATCAAGGACGCCCTGCCGAGTGAACTAGTGCGCAGCAACTTGTTCTGCACACCAGTCCGACCCTTGCTCAGGTTGAGAGGAGAGAGGCACATGCGAAGGGCTTGGTGGCACCCCACATGCTCAGCGGTGAGCGATATCCTCTAACCTTTATCGAGTTTATGAACAACTGGTACAAGGCAGAGTTCGTCTATAACGATGATCTCCCAGAGAAGTTTGGTCCCGCTGAATTCGCTGCTCAGATGAACACAACCTCTAAGGCGATTAACCTCATGGGCCAGATGATGGAGGTACGTTACTTCACCTTTTCCTTAGCATGCACTAGCGATATAACCATTAGTCCCCGAGCCTCCTGGGGAGTAACTTGTTACTCGGCCGGATGATCCTTAGAAAACTAACATATCTCCCTGACAACTTCAAATATGCACACACCTAGAGCCGGGTTAAGTTCTACTTGGCCTGGATCTTGTACACTTCGAAAATGCACCCACCTAGAGCCGGGTTAAGTTCCACTTGGCCCGGATCTTGTACACTTTGAATATGCACCCACCTAGAGCCGGGTTAAGTTCCACTTGGCCCGGATCTTGTACACTTCGAATATGCACGCACCTAGAGTTGGGTTAAGTTCCACTTGGCCCGGATCTTGTACACTTAGAATATTCACACACCTAGAGCCGGGTTAAGTTCCACTTGGCCCGGATCTTGTACACTTCGAATATGCACACATCTAGAGCCGGGTTAAGTTCCACTTGGCCCGGATCTTGTACACTTCGAATATGCACACACCTAGAGCCGGGTTAAGTTCCACTTGGCCCGGATCTTGTACACTTCGAATATGCACACACCTAGAGACGGGTTAAGTTCCACTTGTCCTGGATCTTGTACACTTCGAATATGCACAAGGCTTAAGCCAAAGTTTTGTACTCTTTTCAGGTGACCACCAACCGCCGGAGTGCTAAGGTCCAGCGTCTTCTGGATACCCACAAGATGCTGCTCGCAAAGCACAATGCACATCTCGCCGAGCATGAGAAAAGGGGTAAGTTCTCTTCTTCACATTTTTCTGTTTTCCTTCATCTTCCTCTGCCGAACTAATCTCATTATTTGGTTTCCGCAGCTGGGGTGGAGGCTGAGAACAAGATTATGCGAAAGAACCTGGAGCAGATCAAGGGTAAGTCCTTTTTGTCCGACCCTGCTTTGCTTTCCATCTTCTTTTCTTCTTGGCTCGGCAAACATTCATACCTCGGCTCTGCCGGGTCAACACGCTATTTTAGCATCTCTTGAAGATAGTGTGCCCATGCCTGACATGATGCTGTATTTTCTCGAACAAGCAGGGCAGCATCAGGCCGAGCTCAAAAAGAAAGATGGTGAGTTTGCCCTCCTCCGAACCAAGAACGACGAGATTGCCAAGCTAAAGGCAGAAATGAAGAAGATGAAGGCGCAGCACCATACCGAGCTTGAAAAGGCTGGCCAGGACTACACCGAAGAGCGCGAGCGCCTCAACCTCCAAATTGCTAAGGACCGCGAACTTCTCCAGGAGGCGTCAAACTCGAGTCAGTGAATGCTGCACTGGTGCAGCTCCGCCAAAGACATGATAATTGCATCAATGAATTGATCAGGATCCACAGCCACATTTTATGTAAGTTCCTTTTCCTTATCCAGCATATTTCTTTGGGTTATCTCACATGTCTTTTCATTACTTGCTTCTCTTGTCCTGTTTTTAGGCAAATTTCCAGAGGGTACTCCCATTGCGAGCGCCGCTGTTGCCAATTTCCGCCAAGAGAGGGGTACTCCCGTCGCTCCTGACGGTGAGAACATTCCCTATGACATGGAGGACCTATTGGTCAGCTTTTCATCTCGCGTGGAAACCATCAAGAACTACGGCAAGGATGTCCTCGACGTTTCAGTCCGAGTCTTCAACACGTTCTAGCCCGGCGAGGACGCTCCGAAGAGAATCACAATCCTTGCTAAAAAGCTGATGGAGATCGAGACCCAGCTCGACCTTTGGAGGGAGTCCGCTGGACGTGCTGCGGTTGAGACCGTTATTCACCACATACTCATGTGGTATGAGAAGATCGATCTCAGCCTCCTGACGCACCTGCGCACCGGATCCAAGTGGACCAATGACCCGGAATGGGTAGCTCGGCACCAGGCTTGCGCCCATAGCCTCATTGAATATGCTCCCATTCACGAATGGACTGAGGGTCCGAGCTTCCTGGAAGCCGCTGGCGACGAAGAGATCGAGAATGTTGAAGATGGTTCAGATGAGGATGGAGAGGACGATGCCTCAAATATCGAAGAAGGCGAAGATGACGCTGAACTTCCTCCTCTTGCTGCTCCTTAAGTAAAAACACTTGAAAACTTATCAGATCCCCGGTATGACGGGTGGAATTGTATCCTGTACTTATGTGATATTTTGCTACTAAGTGTGTATGCCGGATTAACTTGGGCGTAGTCCCCGAGTTTCATTTTCTTGTTCGTCCAATCTTCTGGCTCGGTTCGTGTCTACCTTGATTCGGTTTTACGACTTACGAATCCGAGCTTCAAAAATTGTTTTAACAATACTTAGAAACTTTTAGGCTTAGCTCAAAATAATTTAGCATAATAGTTTGAAAGTAAATACAAGGTTAGTCCGAAAAACAAACGTCGGCTCGATTAAGTTCTTTTCCTTAGTCGTTCTTCATGTGCTACGCAATTCCAAACTTGTTCTCTTGCTTGCCATGAAGCCAATTCTTGTTGGACAGCAGCAAGTCGAAGAGTTGGGTTCTTGGTGCTCACATATTACTAATCCGAGTTAAGTAGAACAACTTATTCCAGCTGACGTGTAAATAATAAAAGATAACAAATATTATTAAGGCAGTCCTCGAGTTACTGCTCGAGGTGCCAATATTTCATTCATAAGCTCATTGCCGGCGTACATACCGACATATGAGAAGACTCGGATACATACACTTCTCTGCTAAGTGCAGAAAGGACAAAGTAGAGCTACATTCCATGGGCGCTTAGATTCCTCGCCGGACCTGTCCGCCTTGTTCTTTTCCTGTGGCTTTGCATCTATAAGATAATAAGAGTCATTGTGCAATGCTTTGCTCACGATGAACGGCCCTTCCCATGGGGGGGATAATTTGTGCATGCCGGCAGTACGCTGTACCAACCGGAGCACCAGATCGCCTTCCCGAAAGACTCGGGGGCTTACTTTCCGGCTATGATAGCATCGGAGATTTTGCTGATATATGGTGGATCTGGACAATGCTAGTTCTCTCGCTTCTTCTAGCAGATCAACATCATTTTGCCGGGCTGCTTACACTTCGGCTTCTATGTATTGGGTGACCCTAGGCGAATCATGCTCTATATCGGCTGGTAATACAGCTTCTGCCCCATATACCAGAAAAAATGGCGTATAGCCTGTTGATCGATTCAGAGTTGTTCTTAAACTCCATAGTACCGCTGGTAGTTCTTCTATCCAACACCCCGCTGATCTTTGCAGCGGCTCAATGAGCCGGGGCTTTATCCCGGATAACACTAATCCGTTGGATCTTTCCACCTGTCCGTTCGATGCGGGGTGGGCTACCGAGGCTACGTCGAGTCGGATCTTCTTGTCCGGGCAGAAACGCGCAAATGCTCCTTCCGCAAAATTTCTGCCATTATCAGTTATGATACTATGTGGGTAACCGTACCTCAAGATTATATCCTTGAGAAACGTTACGGCCATAGCTCCATCACATTTCCTTATAGGCTTTACTTCGATCCACTTCGCAAACTTGTCCATCATGACCAAAATGTGAGTCATATTTCCCCTTGCTGGTTTAAACGGGCCAACCATATCTAAGCACCATACGGCAAATGGCCATGTAATTGGTATGGTCTTGAGTTCTGACATTGGCACATGCGTCTTGGTAGCATACCTCTGACAACCATTGCATTTTCTCACCAGATCTTCTGCTTGTTCTAAGGCACTTGGCTAGTACAATCCATGCCGAAACGCTTTTGCCACCAAGGCTCGGGATGAGGCATGATGCCCGCACTCTCCTTGATGTATATCTCGGAGGATGTCAAGCCCTTCTTCCGGGTCAACGCATCGCTGGAGGACATTGGTCACACTCTGTTTGTACAGCTCGGAATTGATAATTGTGTATGCCTTTGCTCTCCTCTGAGTTTGCCTGGACAGAACTTCCTCAGTGGGTAATGTTCCATCTTTCAGGAATTGAAATATAGGTAGTGCCCAAGCTGGTATCGCTCGCACAGGGAACACCTCCTCATCAATTTCCATTAGATCCACCGGCATAACTGCAACCGGATCACGTCGATCAGTCCCCGGGTCCTGCGAGGCAGTCCCCGGGTTCGTTGAGGCAGTCCCCGGGTTTCGCGCACCACCTCCCATGTCAATGTCCATGGGCTCAGCTCCGGATTCTGTATCTTCCGGGACATAGATTGAGTCGGTTCCTGGGGACGTCCTGATAGATGGTTTTCTGAGGTGTTCCAATTCTACACCTGGTGGAATTGCTTGTCGGGCTGATCCGAGCTTCGACAGCATGTCGGCAGCCTCATTTTCCACCCGGGGTACATGGTGAAATTCACACCCCTTAAAGTAACCAGATATCTTCTGCACATAAAATCTGTACAGAGCCATGTTTGGATCTAGGGCGTCCCACAACCCCGACACTTGCTGTATTACCAAATCCGAGTCGCCAAAGCATAGTATCCGATGTATCCCAATCTCCTTTGCCACTTTGAGCCCATGCACAAGTGCTTCATACTCAGCGACATTGTTCGATGCCGCGAAATGGATTTGCAGCACATATTTCAGCTGGTCCTTCTTTGGCGAGGTAAGCACAACTCTGGCGCCTAACCCGGTTTTTGTTTTTGACCCGTCAAAGTGCATCCTCCAGTAGTTCGGATCTGGTGGCGGTGGTTCGTATTGTACCTCGGCCCAATCCACAAAAAGTCCACCACAGCTTGAGACTTGATTGCTTCTCTTCTGTCATATTGTGGCGCATAAGGAGCTAGTTCGATTGCCCATTTTGCAATTCGACCACTTGCATCCTTGTTACTCATTATCTCAGATATGGGAGCTGCACATATTACTTTGATGGGGTGCTCCTCAAAGTAATGCTTTAACTTCTTAGCTGCCATATAGACACCATATGCCACCTTTTAATAGTGTGGGTAGTTCTGCTTTGAGGCGGATAACACCTCGCTCAACTAATACACTGGCCTCTGCACCGACTTACCCTCTTCGTCGCGCTCTACCATAATCACTTCACTTACAACTCGGTTGGTTGCAGCTATGTAGAGCAACATTGGCTCCTTTGATAGTGGAGAGGCTAACACTAGTGCAGTGGCTAACATCTTTTTTAAGTGGGCAAAGGCTTCATCGGCCTGTGGCGTCAAAACGAACTTATCCAACTTTTTCATGAGTTGGTAGAGAGGCAATGCCTTTTCTCCCAACTGACATACAAACCGACTTAACGATGCTAGGCACCCAGTGAACTTCTGGACATCGTTAAGACACTTCGGCAGCTCCATTCGTTCAATGGCCCGGATCTTAGTTGGATTAACTTCGATGCCTTGGTTGGAGACGAGAAATCCGAGTAATTTTCCAGCCGGGACACCGAAGGTACATTTTTCCGGGTTAAGCTTCATTCGGAACCTTCTTAAGTTCGCGAATGTCTGCCTGATGTCGTCAAGGAGCGTTTTGCTTTCCTTGGTCTTGATAACCACATCATCCACATACACTTGTACATTTTGACCTATTTGGTCGTGCAAACATTTTTGCATACATCTTTGGTACGTTGCACCTGCATTACGTAAACCAAACGGCATGGTGCGATAGCAATAAGCCCCATACGGGGTCATAAATGCGGTCTTTATTTGATCATCCGGATTCAGAGGTATCTGGTGGAAACCAGAATATGCATCAATGAATGACAACAGTTCACATCCCGCAGTTGAATCTATGACCTCATCTATCCTCGGCAGTGGGAATGGATCTTTTGGACACGCCTTGTTCAAGTTCATGTAATCGATACACATACGCCAAACCACTACCACGTTCAGGTCATCCTTCTTCTTCTCCACCAACATCGGATTAGAGAGCCAATCCGGATAGAGTACTTCCATGATAAATCCTGCTGCTAGCAACCGAGATATCTCGTCTCCAATGACTTTTCTCCTATCCTCGGCGAAGCGGCGGAGAGGTTGCTTCACCGGCCTCGCTCCGAGTCTCACATTCAAAGAGTGCTCGGCCAACTCCCTCGGAACACCTTGCAAGTCCTGTGTAGACCAAGCAAAAATATCCCGATTCTCACGGAGGAAGTTGACAAGCTCGCTTTCCTATTTATCATTCGACCCGACACCAATTGTTACGGTGCGCTCTGGGAACATATCATCAACAGGCACTTTCTTTGTATCCTTTGCGGCTTGGAACGAAACGCTACCATGCGGGTTACTCAACACCGGCATATACTGCTGCGCGGACTGAGATAATGCCGCCACCTCTTGGATTTTTCTTTTCTCTTGCACAATCACGAGTGACTTGGCTAGGTTAGACCCGGCTGAGGCACACTCAATGGAACGTCGGAAATCTCCAGCAATGGTAATCACTCCATTTGGCCCGGGCAACTCCATCTTCAGATAACTGATGTGGCAGCTTGCCATGAACTTGTTCAATGCTGGTCTTCCGAGTAACGCATGATACGCACTTTCCAAGTTCACCACCTCAAACTCCAGATTCTCAGTTCGGCAATTATCTCTCGTGCCGAATAACACGTCAACCCAGACTTTGCCTATGGGCTCACAAGAAATGCCCGGTACAATACCATGGAAAGTTGTCCTTGTAGCCTGGAGCATGTTCTCCGAGATACCCAACTTGCGCATTGTATCGGCATACATGATGTTAATGCTCCTGCCATTGTCAATCAGTACCTTGGAGAACCTCACATTGATGTTAGGCCCAATGAATGTCGGGTCTAGCACTAACGCATACGAAACAGGACTCGGCATAAGCTTGGGGTGATCTTTGATGTTCCAGGTGATTTCCTGGTCTGACCAAGGCATGTACCTCGTCACCGCTGGCATTACCGCATTGACCTCCATATGTCGGCGCTGCAAGCTTTTCCTATCTGTTTCCTCGATGGTAAATACACAGTAACTCTGATGATGCTCCCTGTACTCATTCCTCCCCTCATTTCTGGGGTACCTTTGATCCAGCTGATGCTGCTTTTCTACTTGATGCACTGCATCCCTTCTCTCATGGTTATCATACCTCGGCGGAGGGGGAGGCAACATTAGCTGTTGCGTGTTTGCTCTGCAGAGCAATTGTTGTCGGGGTAACTCCTGCCGAGGTTGATCATTCCAGGGTGCCTGAGCATTCCCCGAACCACCTTGTTCTATCTTACGCATCCACTCACATTGCCTCGTTGTATGACCCACGGGGTTACTCGGATTTGGCGTGTGAAATTTGCACGGCTAATCCAACATCGACTCATAAGTGTACCTCGACGGTCCTTCTTTTCTTGCCATCGCTTTCTTCCGCTCAAGGCCCAAGTTTTCTTGCCATCATTCCTTGGTGTCCATTGTTGCCCTCCAGTTTTCTGACGTTGATTGCTCCCTGTTCCGGGTTGATCTTGATTCACAGCCGCAACTTGTTGCGAACTGTACCGGTGATCCGGTCTATCATCTCTCCTTTTACCTCTATAATCATTCCTCCGGGATGATCCGGCTCCATCTCTCTGGTAGTACTCCTCATTCGACTCGTTGGACACGAGCCTGGGTTGAGTTGGATCGCCCAAGGCATACGAATCAGCAATCCGAATCATCTCTGCCAACGTAGTTGGCATCTTCCTTTGCAACTTTTGCCACAGTTCGCTTGCATATCTGCATCCTTGCGCAAACCACGCTATGGCCTGTGACTCTATCACGCCCTCACACAATTTTCTCATGGTACAACACCAGGTCAAAAACTCCCGGTCTGTTTCATTCGGTCTTTGCTTGCACATAGCTAGGGTTTGTGGCCTATTTGGCCTCTGATACGTACTCGAGAAATTGCTGATGAACATTTCCTCAAAATCGATCCAGCAGTTAATACTCCCAGGCGGCAAATTGTTCAACCATACCCTTGTTGGCCCCTCCAACATCTGGGGTATGTATCTCACAGCCCATCGCAAGTTACCTGTAGCAATTTTCATAGTCGTAGCATAATTTATCAACCAATCCTCCGGCTTAGTGCTGCCTTCATATGTCTTCGTGCCTCTGGGTAACTGGAAGTTAGGTACCGGTGGCTCTTTCATGATCCGGGGTCCAAAACACGCAGGACCCGGAGGACCTTGACTTTCGATCTGCTCCGACCTATACAGTCGATCCAGTTTCAACCTAGCATCATCCGGCATCAAATCCCTGCTTCCCAATCTCGACCCTATCACATGATAGTCCGGCCTTGGGTATCCTGCATTTACCATTTCCGAATCTCTGTCATTGTACCGGTCTCACTCTCATGGAGCATCTCTCTGTTGCATACCTCGTCCGGCACTCTGCTCTTGCCTTGGTATATTCCGTTGTTGCAGTTATCCTGTAGAGTTGCGCTGTACGGCATTGCCATTAACATCGTTTCCTTGACCGGCATTGCCTTAGTCACGGTTGCCTCAGCCAGCTTCACCTCGGCTTACACTCCGTCGATCGTCGTTTCTTTGTACCTCTTTTGCCTTTACTGCCCTTGTCGGGTCATACGGAACAATCTGCTTGTTTCTCCTGGCCGAGGTTACTACTTCCTCTCTCCTTGGACCACCATGAGGAGACGATGCGGCTCGAGTGGATTTCTCCGGGTTACCCACCACCGAATGAACGATCTTGGAGGCCCCAACTCTCTCCGGGTTTGCCCTGAGCAGTTCCTCATTTTGCCTATTCGCAATCCGAAGCAACTCATTGACCCGATCTTGCTGTCTCTGACGGGCTTCACCCGTCAGACCCTCTAGCTCGGATGCAGCTGCATCCGCTGCTCTGAGGTTTTCATTTGTATCAGATTGGCAGCCCCACGGACAAACAGTTTTCTGACTCCTCAATCCGAGTATCACCTTCTTTGTTCATTTCACTCATGAGATTTCTCTCCTTCACTTGTATAGCATCTACTTTATTTGCCTTTGCGTACTCACGCAGCGTCATGTTCAACGACTGCTGAGCCGCAGCAATCTTTTTCGCTCCCTCCAGAATTTTCTGCCTAGTTCCCTCTAGCTCGGCCTATGCCTGAGCCGGATCTACCACTGCTGCTACCGGGTTTGCCAAGCTATCCATAGCTTCTCTCAGTACATTCTCAGGCCTCTCTAATGGAGGTCCTCTACCTTTCCTCGGTGCCTTAGGTGTTACCTCCGGATCTGGTGCCGGATCCTTGCTTGCACCGCACTGGCAGTCATCATTACTTCAGCACGGTCCGGGGAGCGAGTGATACTCGCCCCGTGAACCACGCTAAGGGGTGGCTCCCCTGCCTCGATGACGTGCCGCGGATGAACGCATGATACGTCCACAGCAACGTAGACCTTGTGTGCACCCAACTTGACGAAGAGGCCGTTGCGCGGAAGTGGGCACGTGCCGAAGCAGCCAGCATTGTCGCTGACGAAGTCCAGCGCTCCAAAGCGCTGAACGAGCCTGGAGACGATGCGTTCCCGGTGCTGATGAGGTTTCCCGTTCGGATCTTGACCCCTGCTAGCGCCGCTCGCCCCATGGTGGGCGCCAACTATCATGGTGGTGTCACGGCAGATGCCATGGATAGGCTAAAAGTGGGGACTAATACGCGCTAGGGGAATCCAGGGAGGGATAGTGAAGTGATTCTCCACACAGAAGTTTATATTTGCTTTGCCTCCAAGGTTACAAGTGCTCCTAGAGCTGTATTGGCGAGAGGAGGAAGAAGGATCTCTCTTACTCTTACTCACAGATCACACTTAAAACGCTAGCCAAAACCGAAAAATCGGAGCCTCCTCTACAGAAGCCCTAGCCCTCCTTATATAGGGGGCGGCTAGGTCTCCACTTAGGGCATACGTGGAGGCATATTCCTAAGAATATGCCATCTCCCAAAGTAGTAAGCCGACCGGGTTACTTTTCCCTCGCGTCACACATGCAGAGGCTACGTGAGCCTCTACGGCGCCTGGCCACCGACATGGGCATCGTCACCCTTGTCGGCCACGCCTCGGTGGTCTGCCCTTTGTTCCGCTTCGGCCAGCAAGGCGCATCGGGCTTCTTTTGACC
Organism: Avena insularis; assembly: GCA_023614405.1. Taxonomy (NCBI): domain Eukaryota; kingdom Viridiplantae; phylum Streptophyta; class Magnoliopsida; order Poales; family Poaceae; genus Avena; species Avena insularis. The sequence goes on along the minus strand of CM042694.1, from coordinate 228,256,061 downwards.
AGCGAGATTCCTTCCTTCTCCTAGAAGCTAAATGTGACCCGGATCATAGTTGATCCGGCCACACCCGTTCCTGCATACAAGTTAAACATGCATTTCCGACTTACTGCTTAAGTCGATTGAGACTTAGTTAGGTGAACGCCCCTGGCCTGGGTTACCCCGTGATTCGGCCTGCCTTGAGGTGACCCGGCCAGCATCCGCTTTGGCCTTGCCGAACCTCGGCTAACTCGGCCTTTATACCCCGGCGTGACCCTACCCGGGGGTATCCCCCAACAGGACTCCCAAGGAAGCTGAGGAATTAATGGCTAAAATAAGCAAGAATTATGAAGATTGGACTCCTCCTAAACTAGCTATACCTGAAACAATTATACCTGAACCAGCTATACAGGCACCTATACCATCATATAAGAAGATGGGAGTTATTGCATTGAATGATGAAGTGATGAAGGAAGCTAAGAAATGTCTTAGGGAGAAGGGAATTAAAGTTGCAGATGTCAGGAATTTACCTCCTATAGAAGAATTATGTAAGCCTATCCCCCATTCATTCACTATTGAGGTACACTCTCTCCAACACTTTGATGAAGGTGATATCCCTTACTCTAAACCTCCTGATCAATGCTTAGAAGAATTCAATATTTTTATTGTTAAGCAAGATAATTTTAATAAAAGGGTGCAAAATCATCTAATGGAAAACTCTAGAGATATTGTTGAGTTGAAGGATATTGTGGAAAGAACCTCTGATGATGTTAAAATTATTGTTAAACATTTTCAAATGGTTCAAACTCAAATATATCAACTTATTAAAGTGCAAAAAGACTTGCTAGTTAATGCCGCTAAAGAAAAACATGCTTATGAAATTAGAACTAGAAGTGGTGCTGCTACCCAGGATCCTCTATATCCTGAGGGGCATCCCAAAAGAATTGAGCAGGATTCTCAACAAGCTGAAAATAGTGGTACTACTCATAAGAAAAGAAAAAAGAAACATAAAACTATTGTAGAACGCTCTGAACCTGCTAAAGATCCTAATAGTATATTTGTCTCTGATGCTGAAACTAAAAGTGGTAATGAAGAAAATGATGTTCATGAAGAAAAAGTTGAAGAAGAACCTGAAAGTCACACTAAGAATACTAAATACACTAAAGAAGATTTTGTTTCTAAGAAACATGGTAGTGAAAGAGACCCTTAGGTCCAAAAACCTATGCCTTTCCCTGATAAGAAACACAAGTCAAAGGAAGATGAACACTATAATAAGTTTTGTGAGTGGATGAAACCTTTATTCTTGCAAATTCCTTTGACTGATGCTATTAAATTGCCTCCTTACTCAAAGTATATGAAGGATATTGTCTCGAATAAAAGGAAGATCCCTAATGAAGAAATTTCTACTTTGCTTGCTAATTATTCCTTTAATGGTAAGTTTCCAAAGAAACTTGGAGACCCAGGGATTCCAACTATTCCTTGCTCTATTAAAAATAGTTATGTTAGAACTGCTTTGTGTTATTTGGGAGCAGGAGTTAGTGTCATGCCTTTTTCTCGATATAAGAGACTTCAACTGGAAAACTGATACCAACTGATATATCTTTGCAAATGGCTGATAAATCGACCACAATTCATGTTGGTATATGTGAGGATGTACCTGTTCAAGTGGCTCATAATAGCTTGATATTAACTAATTTTGTTGTGCTTGAAATGCCAGAAGATGATAATATGTCTATTATTCTTGAGAGACCTTTTCTTAATACTGCAGGAGCTGTTATTAATTGTAATCAAGGAAAGGTGACCTTCAATGTTAATGACAAGGAACATATTGTCTATTTCCCCAAGAAGATTGATAGGACTTATGGTTTAAATTCAATTGAACATGTTGAGGGCATTCAAGTTCGAGAAATATATTGTCCCATACCAAGAGAAAAATTTGAAACTATTATGATTGGGACCATTGCTATCAAGGTTGAGGTAACATAATCATTAGTGGAATACAAAGTTTTGTTTTATATAAAATTGTTTTGGTAACAAGACCCGATCAACCTTGTTAACAAAAGGATTTCATTGAACAAAACAATGTTTTCACCACGATTATCTCTGCTTACTTTTATTCTTTCCATTTTAGTTTTTTCTTTCGTTTAGTTTACTTTTTTGTTGTTAGTTGCTTGTATGTTAGAGTGTCTTAGAACTTCTGAAGTTCTAGCCTTGTTTTGTCATTGCATCATTCCAAAACAATCTTTCTGTCAGAAAATCATTCTTTTATGCTTGAAAATTGCTCAAAACTAAAGTATCTCGAAAAATTCAAGAAAATTCATATTAAATTTTTACGTGAAAAAAGGGGCAGAGGAGTGCCTAGAAGATACTAGGGGGGCCACCAGGCAGGCACACCACCTGGTGGCGTGGCCAGCCCAGGGGCGCTCCTGGCCATGGTGTGGACCACCCTGGCCCTCCACTCACTCTCTCACTTCCCACTCTCTGCTCTCTCCCAAGAAAACACCAGTTCATTGCTCGAAATCACGTTCCTACTGCTCTTGCCCTTGATTTTTCGATCTCCTTGCTCAGCCTATCTTTGCTGATGAAATTTGGAGTATTTGTTCTCCGGTATGTGACTCCTCCGCTTGTCCAAGTAGATTTCTGTTTAGTGGTTTATATCTTGAGTATTTTGCTGCTGTAGGTGACAGGTTGTGAGGGCTTGTAAGCTTGTTTAATGCTTAGAGATATAGTTTTGATGCATGTTTAGGCCTCTTACAAGTCCCTATGAGTAGTGCCCTTCATTATATTCACTTTGCAATCACTTTTTAATAGATGTTTAAATTTCAGAATATCAAACATGAACAACCACAACTTTGGAGAAATTTTTGAGAGGGATGCACCTAGGAGGTCAAGGCCCTCAAGATCAGCCTCTCAGTTTAGGCCATCATACAACAAAGAACTCATTGCACGTCGCATTGGTAATGAAGGAGATGATGGGGATGCTCACCCATCTACTTTTCCTTATTTTACTTTCTTACAAGCTGCAGGGATTCTTGATGATTTATTTCTACTAATTCAGAGGGTTGGTTTGACCTCATACATGCAAGATGAGAGTGAGCAATACGCTATGCTCACCAAAACTTTTGTTGAGAGTTTTGTTTTTACTAACACCCCCTATCAGTCAACTGTCTCTTTCAGAATTTATAATCTGCCCTTTACCATGCCATTGGAAAGATTTTGCAGTATTATAGGTGTAGGCATGATAGGGACCGTGAAGAAGATTCAAGGGCGACCCGCTGATTTGCTAGAACTCTATCAGGGTGTGACCAATGATGATGATTGCGTAGCTCAGCACGGAAAGATAAGAAACATCCAACTCCCTGATCTTAGATACTTTGCCTATTATCTTGCTACTAGCGTTCTTGGTAGGGAGAATACGAGTAATATCTCCAATTATCATTTAGCCTTCCTCGCTGCTACGCTTAACAATGATACTCAGTACAATCTTGAGTCTCTTATTACTCGCCACCTAGCTGCTAGGGGGCCTATTTATGGGGGCATCATCGCTTCATGTATGGTCAATGCATTAGAGCTTTCTGTGGAACCAAATGATACTATATTGGCACTACAAAGGCTTGACCTTGCTGCCATGAAAACACATCACTTTGTCACTACTGATTCTGATATGGACAATCTAGTATACAGGATGTTGTTTACTGACGGGGATGAAAGGGAGATTCCTTTGCCGCAATCTACTTTGTTCAGTGTTCACAGGAGGCCGTGGTCGCGCTCCAAGGAGGAGGTGGATGAGAAGCTCCGCTTGCTGGGTTTCCACAGGCAGCACCAGGATTATGTGCCCTCCTATGATTACTCTACGCACTATGGTGGGGCGTCCTCGAGATCGCACCAGGACGAGGGTACCTCCTCACCATACTATGGAGGCGCTCCATCCTAGCCAGCTTGGGATTGACACCCGCTTAGGCAAAAAGCCTAAGCTTGGGGGGAGGTACACCGACATCACACTCACCTCCATATCATGTTTTGTCGGTACTTTGTATATTCATGTTTCGTTCTCTTTTTAGTTTTCGTTCTTTCTTTGCTTTTGCTTTCTAAAACACAAAAAGACCAAAAATATTTCTGTTGTTTCTCTTTGTTTGCTTCTTCTTCTTTTTGCCTTGGTTTGTTTTTCCCTTTTTGCTTTGTTTGAACTATTCGAAAAACCCAAAAGGATTTTGCTTTGCTTGTTCTTCCTTTTTGGTTCTTGTTTTAAAAAATCAAAAACAACAAAAATATCTGTTGTTCTTCTTTGGTTTTGTGACTTTTGTTGCAGGGTTCAGCAGTCCTTAGTGGAATTTGGTTTCATGTTATTATTCAAGCCACACAAGCGAAGGACAATAATGAGGATTAATGACAACTTGAGGTGTGGTAAGAGGCTGGTAACGAACTCTATTTGTTTTCATTTTTGTACATATACTCATCATTGTGGGCATGCTTAGCCTGTTCATGTAGGGTGTGTTATATTTATGGATGCTTAGTAGGTCTTGCTTTCATATGATTAGTTCCAGCTTGCTAATAGTTTGTAGCATGTCATATGAATGTTTGCATGCATTACTCTGTTCATAACTTGGTATGACACCGTGGTATCCTCCTCTGAATGTTTCATTTGAATTGACTTGGCACATGCTCAAGCATGCATATGACTGAAATAATCAGTTGAGTCTCGGTGAATTATTTTGCCTTGAGGGTCTTGAATCACTTTCATGCCATGATTAGTCATGTTTTGTCGCAAGCATGATTATGACATTTATTCCTCTCTCGTTTGTCGCTCCCTTACTATTGCTAGCCTTTACTTACACTGAGTATGTTTTACTCGTGTTTCCAACTCCCCAAAACCAATATTGCCAAAAGTATCCACCATACCTACCTATTAGCAGCATCTGCTGTTCCGCGCATATTCAATATGCCTTGTTTTTTTCCGAATAAAATGTTTGCTTGTTACGAGAAAGTTAGTTAGTAAAGCTCTCACGAACTTGATGGCACACTTTATTTCCTGCACTTAATAAACCTGAACCATTGCGACTGTCCATGAAAGTTATATGCTTGCAAAATATAGGCTGTGGATTAGCAGAACTGTGCTGTCACGGGAACGCTTTCAACACCTGTAAATATATACCCAGTTGATATCATGCTCTTTTGTTTGCGGATGTCGTCGGTGTGAAATAAAAGGGGAGCTTGTAAGTCCATGGAGTTATGTATGTGTGTTAGAGAAACGCCTAGGCCGCTAGTCTAATCCATGCTGTCATGGTGGAAACCTGCAGCGTAACCATAATGAGTATTTATGAAGCATTCTTCTTATAAAAAAAGAGAGAGATAGCTATTGAGAAAAAGAAAAAAAGAGATATGAGAAAAGAGGAAAGAGAGAAAAAAGCACCATTTTCCCATGGTAAATAAGGAGATTGCTGAGATACTTGTTGTCTGCTTGCCTTGTCATTTTGATATGGGGATTCTTCCGTATCATCGGGCAAGGGATACCCTGTTGGCAGTTCTCTATGATACGCACGTATTTACGATGGCAAGAACTTACCGGTAACTAAAGTTGAGTAGCATGAGGAGTGGCCCTCGTACTCAAGGGACATGAGATTTCCAGTTTATAGTCTGTCAAGCATATAACTCAGATTGGACCTCACTTTCACCTTAACCGTATTAAAGATGCTCATGATAGGGGCAATGAGAGCTCAAAGCTAATGAGTACCATACTTTCAGTATTTGGAAGCCTTTCAAACTATTCAAAACCTTTTCATTTCTTTTTTGAGTCTCCACATATTCTATGAGCACTTTCTTGAGAGCATAATTGTCATTCTTAGTATAATGTGCTTGTCTCAAAACTTGATTATTTGTGTTATGACTTTGATGCTTGTATCTTTGATATCTTTACTTCTAGTCTTCACCTGAACTTCAGAGGTGCCTTGGCATTCACAATCAAAGGCAAGTGAGATACCACTCTATCATACCTTGTTATGAGCATTGTAATGATGCTTATGTTTATGTTTCATGCTACTTATTCTTTTTGAGTTGAAATCTCTTCACAGCTTGCAATGCCTATTAAGTAAACTTAGTTGCATAATCCTTATTATGAATTGTCTAAGTAGTTGATCACATGCTGAGAATATATACATCATATGAAGCAAATGTGTTCGTGAAAGTTTCTTTTATCACACTCAGTTTTCAACTGAATTGCTTGAGGACAAGCAATAAGCTAAGCTTGGGGGAGTTGATACGTCCAAAACGTATCTACTTTCCCGAACACTTTTGCTATTGTTTTTCATCTAAACTTGTGTGATTTTGATGCAACTAACACGGACTGACGCTGTTTTCAGCAGAATTGCCTTGGTGTCTAGTTTTTGTGCAGAAAATCAACTATTAGGAAAAATCCCAGAAAATATGCCAAAAATCCTATTTCGCCAGAGGACTCATGGAGCCAGAATACGAGATGGAGTGGGGCTGGGCCTAGGCCACACCGCTGGCTAGGCTGGGCGCCCAGGGGTGGTCTGGCCACCCCATACACCCCCTCGGTTTCCCTCTTCGCCTATAAGTTGCCTTCTGACCTAAAAACTCAGGGGGGTCGACATTTTTCCAGAAAGACTTCCACTCAGCCGCCACCACCAGATTCCACGATTCGGAACCAGAAACTCCGTTCTGGCACCCTGCCGGAACAGGGAATTGGAGGAGATCATCGCCATCATCATCACCATCGCTTCTCCATCGACCATTGATGTCTACGCACTTCTATTCTTGTAGACAGTTGTTGGGCCTCCAAGTGCAGAGGTTTGTAGAACAGCAGCAAGTTTTCCCTTATGTGGATCACCCAAGGTTTATTAAACTCAGGGAGGAAGTGGTCAAAGGTATCCCCTCTCAAGCAACCCTGCAATCAAGATACAAGAAGTCTCTTGTGTCCCCAACACACCCAATACACTTGTCAGGTGTATAGGTGCACTAGTTCGGCGAAGAGATAGTGAAATACAAGTGGTATAGATAATTATAAGTGGTAATGGTGATAGAAAATAGCATGATGGCGTGGAAGAGACTAAAGGTAAACTGAAATAAAGATAGAAGCAAGCAAACATGTAATAGATCTAGTTGCAAATGGTGTATCAATGATTAGAAACAAGGCCTAGGGATCATACTTTCACTAGTGAACACTCTCTTATAAATATATTATCTTCATGATACTACTCTTAACTACTCTTCGGTTGGACACTCTAATCCACGGTAGGGCTATAACAGAACACCTCAAAGTAAGCCTTTCCCATCTAGAAAACCCCACGCTGTCACCTTGAGCACTAGATGGTTCCAACAAACACCACAATTTCATAAAGACATCCAACTCCAAATATAACTCATAACAAGTATTTGTAATCTCTAGCCTAAGTGCCACCATGGTATGCACGCTATCACTTTCACACACATGGGGAGAGTAGAGATCTATTAAAGCACTTGAGTAGCAAGGTAGATCTATAGATTACAAGCTCATGATCTCAATAAGATCATGCATAGAAATAGAGATGAACACATAGCTACCAGTAGAACCCTTAGCCTCAAGAGAGAACTACTCCCTCCTCATCATGGGAATCAGCAATGGTGATGGAGATGGTGGTGGAGATCGATGGAGATGCCTCCGGCACTTCCGTCACACGCAGGTGCCTAATGTAGACTTTGTCCCGAATCTCCCCTTCGGTGGCGGCTGTGCTGCGGAACTTTTCGTGGCTGGAAGCTTGATGATCTAGGGTTTATGCATCGGGAGGCTTCTTATAGGCGAAGAGGTAAGGTCGGTGGGCGGACAAGGGGCCCACAATACCTAGTTGCGCGGCCAGGGATAGCCCGCGCCACCACATGTTGTGGCCGCCCTATGGCCCCTCTCCGTCTCGTCTTTTGGCTCCGTGAGTCTTCCGGTAAAATATCAACTTTGGCTTTTGTCCCGTCCAATTCCGAGAATATTGATTTTCTGACTTTCCTGGAACCAAAAACAGCAGAAAACAGGCAACTGGCACTGTGGCACTTGTTAATAGGTTAGTCCAAGAAAGTGTATAGAAAGTACACCAAAGTTGGAACAAAACACAAGAAAGTAGATAAAACCAAGCATGGAACATCAAAAATTATGGATACGTTAGCAACGTATCAACATCCCCAAGCTTAACTCCTGCTCGTCCTCGAGTAGGTAAGTGATAAAAACAAAGAATAATTTTTGAGGTGACATGCACCATCATAAACTTGATCAAAGTATTTGTAAAACATTCAGAGCTAGGATCATAGTACTTCAATCATAACATGAAAGACAAAGTTATAGCAATAAGACAAAGAAACTATGTTGCAACATGAAAATGCACAAACAAAAGATTAATGAATCACAATGCTTTGCAAGACGTTTGTTTGTTTCACATAAATAAAACATAGCATAGTAGCATTCAGCTTGTCCCTCATAGAGTAGCAAACATAAATGCATAGGACACCTTCAAAGTTCATAAGAGTGACTAGATACAAATAGTTTAAAACAAGCAATATCAAAGCTATGCATCAATCAACAAGTCTTGGGACAATGCACATGGAACTAAGAATGGCCACTATGCTCTCAAAGTAGGTGCATAAAGGTAGAAGGTGGAGACTCAATATAATGGTGGAAGAAACGCCTTCATAGAAGGAAGCAGAGATTCAAGTTTCATAAAGAGCTTCCAAAAATTATGGTACTTATAGCTTTCAGCTCTCATTGCCCCTATCATAAGCATCTTGAAGTGATTAAGGTTAAAGTGAACAAACTATGGTGTACATGCTTGACGAAGTATAAGTTAGAAATCTCATGTCCTTTGAATACGAGGGTCGCTCCTCATGCTACTCAAGTTTAGTCACCGGTAAGTTCTTATCATCGTAAGTACATGCGTATCATAGAGAACCGCCAACGGGGTACCCCTTGCCCGATGATACGGAAGAATCCCCATATCAAAATGACAAGGCAAGCAGACAAAGAGCATCTCAGCAATCTTCTTATTTACCATGGGAATATGGTGCTTTTTCGCTCTTTCCTCTTTTCATATTTCTCTTTTCTTTTTCTCTTTTTTCTCAATATCGGACTCTTTTTTTATAAGAAGAATGCTTCATAGACAGCTCATTATGGTTACGCTGCAGGTTTCCACCATGTCAGCATGGATTAGACCAATGCCCAAAGCGCTTTCTAACACATATACATAACTCCATGGACTTACAAGCTCCCCTTTCATTTCACACTGACGACATCCATATACAAAAGAGCATGATGTCAACTAGGTACAAAGTACCCGTGCAATGTTGAAAGCGTTCCCCATGACACCATGGTTCTGCTAATCCCCAACATATAAGTGCAAGCATATACAACATAGACGACACAATGGTTCAAGTTTATTTAGGGCAAGAAAAGTAAAGTGTGCCATCAAGTTCGTGAGAGCTTTAATCACTAGTTTTCTCATAACAAGTTTAATTTGGAAGGTAAACAAAAACATGAATATACTTGGAATAGCATAAGCTAGTAGGTAGGTATGGTGGACTCTTTGGAATAACTTGGTTTAGGGAGTTGGATGCATGAGTGGAACTCATACTTGGTTATGGAGGCTAGCAAAAGACTGGGAGCGACAAACTAAGAGAGCAATAATGGCCATAATCATGTAGAGCGACAAAACATCATTGATCAAAGCATAAAGTGATACTACAAGTTGAAAACTAAAGGATCATAAAGGCTATGGTGACTTGAGATAGTCATAACATGGTGTGATCATGTGCCAAGTCAACCCAAATAAAGCATCAAATGAGAATACCACAATACTATGCTTTAATATGCTAAAACAACGCATGATTCTTCAAAGGCACATTAGGCAATCTCAATTGTTTATAACAAGTAATGCTATAGCAAAGAATACTAAGCATAAAACCAAAACAATATCGAGCATGGCATGACATAGCATAGGCCACAGTCAAAAACAAGGTCTCTTTACCACTTAAGCATGAACTTTCCTACTCTTTTCCAATCCAAACCAAACTATTTGAAAACCAATGCATGAAAGAGGGGGTCCAACCAATTTATTCAGAAAACTAAGAAAACCAAGAAAACTAAAACTAAGAACAAAAACAAAGACGCTCCAAGAACAACACAATTATGCATGAAACAATAAAAATGAAGTGTTTGGAAGAGAACCTGAGATTTTTATTGATGAAAAGGGGGATGCCTTAGGCATCCCCAAGATTTGACGCTTGTACTTCTTGGATATTTCTTGGGGTGACACGCGTGGCATCCCCAAGCTTGAGCTTTAGTCCATCCTTCATCTCATTACTCATTCCTTCCATACACCTAAAAATTTTCCTTCATACAAAACTTCACACAATCTTATTAGCAACATTAGAGCACTCAAGATAATAAGTCTTTATGTTCAGTTATAACACCAATAAAACTTACATTAAAACACTAGCTACTGTAGCACTTCCCTTAAAAAGCTCAATTCCCCAAAAGAACTAAAAAAGGAACCAACAAGAAGCAAATGCAAATAATGGCAGAAATCTGTCAAAACAGACCAGCAGGTAAAGCCGAAAAAAAACCGAAGACCTTTTGTTGCTCAAATCAAAAAGTGTTGAACTAACGAAAGTTAGATAACAACCTGGGGCAGAAGCACAAACATTCACGCCTCAAAAGGACGTACGGAGATTTTACACGAATTTTTACGGTGAAGCACAGAAATCTGCTTTGGGGCAGCAACTTTCCCAATCATTACTTCTCTCTCATTAGAGGTTACTCTTGGCACAAAAAGCAAATAAAAAGGATAAGGAGCAGTTATTACAGAGGTAATAACTTCCAAGACTCATATAAAACTTTTGGGTTATCTCCCAATAAGTACTTTTCTTTAATGCCTTTAAGTTAGGCATGATAGTTTGAGAAGATGCTCACATAAGAAATATGAATTGAAGTAAAAGAGAGCATCAAGAAGCAAATTCAAAGCACATTTAAGTCTAACCCACTTCCTATGCATAGGAATCTTGTAAAGAGACAAGTCATGAAAACACAAAGCAACAAGCATAGTAAAGCAAAACAAGTGCAACTTTAAGACTTTCAACATAAAGAGGGGAAACTTAATATTGTTGAGATACATAAAACTATGTTTCCCTCTCTCATAATAACTTTCAGTAGCATCATGAATAAAATTAACAATATAACTATCACATAAAACATTCTTATCATGAGCCACATGCATAAAAGAATTAATACTCTCCACATAAACATAGTCATTCTTATGAATTGTAGTGGGAGCAAATTCAACAAAATAGCTATCATTATTATTCTCATCACCATAATCATCAAATATAGGAGGCATATTGTAATCATAATTAATTTTCCCATCAATAGTAGGTGGACTGAAAATATCATATTCATCATTGTAATCATCATATATTGGAGGTTTGGTATCATCATAAGCAATAGAATAGCTATCTTCCAAAGTTGGGGAACTAAAAAGATCATTTTCATAAAAACTAGCTTCCCCAAGCTTAGACTTTTCCATAGCATTAGCAATAATGGTGTCCAAATAATTCATACTAACAACATTGCTATTAGCATGCAAGTAAAGTTCCATAGGTTTTTTTATTTTCTCTTCAAACACTTCATGTCCTAACTCAAGATAAATACTATAAAGCTCTCTAATTTTTTTGTTGTTTTCCATTAAGCCTAACTAGTGAAAACAAGAAACAAAAAAGACAAAATTGCAGAATCTAAAGGAAATAACTTCGAGCACTCACACCGGAGGATGTGAGTACCTTTTACCTTACCTCCCCGGCAACGGCGCCAGAAAATAGCTTGATGTCTACGCACTTCTATTCTTGTGGACAGTTGTTGGGTCTCCAAGTGCAAAGGTTTGTAGAACAGCAGCAAGTTTTCCCTTAAGTGGATCACCCAAGTTTTATCAAACTCAGGGATAAAGTGGTCAAAGGTATCCCCTCTCAAGCAACCCTGCAATCAAGATACAAGAAGTCTCTTGTGTCCCCAAAACACCCAATACACTTGTTAGGTGTATAGGTGCACTAGTTCGGCAAAGAGATAGTGAAATACAAGTGGTATAGATAATTGTAAGTGGTAATGGTTATAGAAAATAGCTTGATGGCGTGGAAGAGACTAAAGGCAAACTGAAATAGAGATATAAGCAAGCAAACATGTAATAGATCTAGTTGCAAACGGTGTATCAATGCTTAGAAACAAGGCCTATGGATCATACTTTCACTAGTGAACACTCTCATATAAATATATTATCTTCATGATACTACTCTTAACTACTCTCTAGTTAGACACTCTAATCCACGGTAGGGATATAATAGCACACCTCAAAGTAAGCCTTTCCCATCTAGAAAACCCCACGCTGTCACCTTGAGCACTAGATGGTTCCAACAAACACCACAATTTCATAAAGACATCCAACTCCAAATATAACTCATAACAAGTATTTGTAATCTCTAGCCAAAGTGCCACCATGGTATGCATGCTGTCACTTTCACACACATGGGGAGAGCAGAGATCTATTAAAGCACTTGAGTAGCATGGTAGATCTATAGATTACAAGCTCATGATATCAATAAGATCATGCATAGAAAGAGAGATGAACACATAGCTACCGGTAGAACCCTTAGCCTCGAGAGAGAACTACTCTCTCCTCATCATGGGAATCAACAATGGTGATGCAGATGGTGGTGGAGATCGATGGAGATGGCTCCGGGGGCACTTCTGCCCGGCAGTGCGGAATAGAGACTTTGTCCCCGAATCTCCCTTCGTGGCGGCGGTGGCCATGGAACCTTTCGTGACTGGAGGCTTGATGATCTAGCGTTTATGCATCGGGAGGCTTCTTATAGGCGAAGAGGCAAGGTCGGTGGGTGGCCAGGGGCCCACACCACCTGGTGGCGCGGCCAGGGCCAGCCTGCGCCACCACATGGTGTGGCTGCCATGTGGCCCCTCTCCGTCTCGTCTTCTAGCTCTGTGAGTCTTCCGGTAAAATATCAACTTTGGCTTTTGTCCTGTCCAATTCTGAGAATATTGATTTTCTGACTTTCCTAGAACCAAAAACAGCAGAAAACAGGCAACTGGCACTGTGGCACTTGTTAATAGGTTAGTACAAGAAAGTGTATAGAAAGTACTCCAAAGTTGGAACAAAACACAAGAAAATAGATAAAACCAAGCATGGAACATCAAAAATTATGGATACGTTAGCAACGTATCAACCATCCATGTTTCCCCATCTATGAGTGAGTAATTCCCCACTGTAGGGGATGGTAGTGATTGGATGAGATCGTTCATGTAATGGGATTAGATTGTTAGGGCATGGTGCCTAGTATATACTATTAGTGTTTTCTGACTTTGTTGCGACTTGTTATGCTTAATGCTTGTCACTAGGGCCCGAGTGCCATGATTTCAGATCTGAACATGTTATTGATTCATTATGATAGTATTTTTTATGGTCTTACCTACAAGTTGTATACACACGTTGTTGTCCGGAACCAAAGGCCTTGAAGTGACAGCAATCGGGATAACCGGAGGGAATGGCTTTGATGTGAGGATCACGTGTGTTCATGGAGTGTTAATGCTTTGCTCCGGTGCTCTATTAAAAGGAGCACCTTAATTGCCAGTAGTTCCCTTGAGGCCCCGCTGCAAACGGTCTGGCAGGACAAAAGATGTTGTGCAAGTTCTCATTGCGAGCACGTATGACTATATATGGAACACATGCCTATGATTATCTAGTACTTGGATGCTTTATCTTATTTATCTGCAAATGCCCTATGTTTTGATTGCCATGTGAATTGTCTTATCCATGCAACGCCCGTCCATCCATCCATATGCCTAACGCGCTTTAGCCCTACTATTTACTGCAATTGTTACTACTGTCTTTACTTTTACTACTGCTATTACTTTACTATTGCTACTACAAAACTGTTGCTATTGATAAACTGCTGTGAGCAAGATTGTTTCTAGGTGCAGCTGAATTGACAACTTAGTTGTTAAGGCTTATAAATATTCTTTGGCTCCCCTTGTGTCGAATCAATAAATTGGGTTTCACTTCCCTCGAAAATACTGCGATACACCCCCTATACTTGTGGGTCATCAACTGCAAATAGCCAAGTAATTGGAATCATTCGCAATTATTCAGCTGGAACATGTGGTTGCCTTGCATAGAATTGACATCCAACACAAGTCTGCACCAACATATCGACATCCACCTTGGCGGTCGGCTAGTAGAGTCCTTGCCGAAAGGCTTTGGAGACCAACGATCGAGGAGCGGTGTGATGCCCACAATCTCCGAGATGAATCGAGGAGCGGTGCGATCGAGAAGCGGTGTGAATGGTTTCGTCCAAGACAGAGAGGTAACTATAACTGAGTTAACAAATGAATCCACTCTATCTAGGTTGTCAAGGTCTGCTCCTTTCACGGATGAATTTCATAAATGTTCTAGGAAAACGCCAGGTGGAATTGGTTTGCGGGTCGATCCAAGCTTAGACAGCAGATCTACCGCCTCATTGTCCTCCCTTTTGACATACTTGACCTCATAGTCATTGAAGCACTTGGCTATCTCTTCTACTTCGTCTCAATATGCTGCCATCATAGGGTTCCGCACATTCCATGTGTCAGCCACCTGCTGGGCAACCAAGTCGGAATCTCCACAACAAACTATGCGCTTGATGCTAATATCCTTGGCCACACGAAGTTCGTGAATGAGAGCTTCATATTCCACCATGTTGTTGGTAGTGTTGAAGTGGATCTGCAGGACGTACTACAACTTTTCTCCTATTGGTGATTGTAGTAATACACCAGCCCCCGAGCCATTGAGTAACTTGGATCCATCAAAGAGCATGACCCAAAACTCCAGTTATGGCACAGGAGTATCTTCTGGCAGTTCTATCCAATCTGCAATGAAATCCACCAATGCTTGTGATTTGATAGTGTCGCGCCTCTTGTAGGTGATTTTGAAGGCGGTGAGCTTGATGCCCCACTTCGCCACCCTTCCTGTAGCGTCATTGTTGTTGATAATGTCGGACAATGGAGCTTTTCCCACCACTGTGATGGGGTGCTCCTAGAAATAATGCCTTAGCTTACGTGAAGCAAGGAAAGCTCTATAAGCTAGCTTATGGTAGTGCGGGTAATGTTGCTTGGATTCCGTCAAGAACTCACTTACATCATAAACTAGTCACTGAACTCCGTGCTCGTGCATTGGTTCCTCGCGCTCCACCATGACAATGATGCGGATAATCCTATTGGTTCCCACCATGTATACTTACATTGGCTCCATTGACTCCGGTGCTACAAGTATTGGTGCGGAGGAGAGTTTTCTCTTCAACTCCTAAAGTGCCATGTCTACCTCGTTCAGCCATATGAATTTGTCCGCCTTCTTGAGAAACTTGTAGAGCAGCATTGTCTTATCCCCAAGTCAGCTGATGAACCGGCTTACCGCTGCAATGCAGCCTGTGAGCCGCTAGATGTACTTCAAGCATGCCGGGCATTTGATGTCGAGGATGGCCTTGATCTTCTCCAAGTTGACCTTGATTCTATGATGCGAAATGATGAAGCCCAAAAATTTGCTGGTTGGGACCCTAAAGACACACTTCTTGGGGTTAAGCAGCATGTTGTACTTCCGGAGGTTATCGAAGGTTTCCTGCAAGTCATTTATGAGATTGTTTGATTTATTTGACATCACTGTGATGTCGTCCACATAAGAGTGTACATTGTGACCTATTTGGTCATGTAGGCAACATTGCATTGTCCGCTGGTACATAGCACCTGCATTTTTTAGCCCAAAGGGCACCATAACGTAGCAATATGTGTTGTAAGGTGTGATGAACAAAGTGGCCAATTCGTCCTACTTTTGCATCTTGATTTTCTGGTATCCTGAGTATGCATCTAGAAAACGCAGAAGTTCCAATCCAGTTGTCGAGTCAATTACTTGGTCAATGCGAGGCAAAGCAACGGATCCTTCTGGCACGATTTGTTCAAGCCGGTGTAATCAACACACGTTCTTAATTCTTTGGTTCCCTTTTTGGGGGAAAGTATAGGATTGGCCACCCATTAGGTGTGAATAACTTCTTGAATAAAACTAGCCTTAAGTAACCTAGCTAGCTCCTTGCCTATGGCTCATCGC
This sequence comes from Avena insularis, assembly GCA_023614405.1. Lineage (NCBI taxonomy): Eukaryota > Viridiplantae > Streptophyta > Magnoliopsida > Poales > Poaceae > Avena > Avena insularis. The sequence continues at coordinate 228,239,931 of CM042694.1, read as the reverse complement.
TTTTCATCATCAAAGTGTCGTAGAGGTTGTTGCACCAGTTTTTCTTTAGGATCAATGTTTAAGTTATGCTCGGCAAGTTCCATGGGTACACCCTTCATATTGGCAGGTTGCAAGGCGAAGATGTCCCTATTCTCAGGGAGGAACTCGACGAGCGTGCTTTCCTATTTTGGATCCAGGTTTGTGCCAATGTAGGTGGTCTTGGAGGAATCTCCTTCCATGAGTTCCACCTGCTTGGTCTTGATGGCGGCCTTGAAGGCGGGTTTGGAGTCAGAAATCTGCTTCTTCGAAGTCGGCATCTCTGAGGCTTCAACTTGGCGCTGGATCTCCTTGAACTCTTCACCATAGAGGACTGCTTCGACGAAGGCAGCTTCACTCAGCTCGCACTCCCTTGCCTTGTTGAAGCTTCCGACAACAGTGATGATGCCGTTCGGTCCGGGTATCTTGAGTTCTAGGTGAGCTCTGGATGATCCTCTCTATCCCTAAGCAACTGGAATCTCCGACCACTTCACGTACTAGGGAACTGCAGGGAGGGTGGCCATCAGTATCCTCGGAGAGGTCTTTAGGGCCCAGACAATGGGGGTAACAAGGAAGGTGTGGTAGACTGGAGCCTTATTTTCAAAGGAATTTTTACCCTTTCCATTGCCCTTGTCGGCGGGTTTGGGGTCCACGTCTTCATCCATATCATCTGAATCCTTGGACTCTTCCTCCTTCTTCTTCCCCTTGCCCTTTCCACGGGTTCTATTCTTCGGACTTTGCTTTTAGCCGGACTCGGGGTCTTCCTTGAGGTTGTTGAGAAACTTTCACTGGCAGTTGGTATGAGTGGCTTTACTGTTTGCATCCAGATGGACGAAGTACGGCATATCACGGTACTCCTCGTACGTCTGGGAAACGCGGGGCGCTGTGGGTGTAGAGTCACTCCGCTGCTGTCCACGGCCAGCCCCTGCCACGACCATGTTGTCTGCCTTTGCCTCTGCCAGTGAAAGTCATATGGCGACTATGTCGGCTGTTTGCTTGTCTTATGGTGGATTTTCCCGCTTGTTATTGTTCTTCTTCTTGGCCAGGTTGGGGATAGCCACTACATGTAAGGACCTGTGAGCATCATTATCGGTGGCGGAAAATTCGCTAGCCTTGGAAATCATTGCGTTGAGATCAAGCTTGCCCTTGTCCTGAGTGCGCTTCAGTGTATGCCGGAGCAGCGACCCCCTTTCCAGACCATCGATGAAGGCGGTCATAGCAGTTTGATCATGTACTCCCGCACAAGAATTCTTCATGTCAAGCCAGCGGGATACTAGTTCCTAGACTATTCGTCCTTCTTTTGTGCACACCGTTGTAGGTCACTGATAGTGTAGGGATAATTGTCCGTACCCTCGAAGTTTTTGGTGAATGTTTCATGCATGTCCAACCAATTTCACATTGATTTCTCTGGCAAGTCGTCGATCCATTGTCTAGCGGTGCTAGGAAGCATAAGTGGGAGGTACTTGATGGCAATGTTGGGGTTTCCCCCAGCGATTTGTATTGCTTCGTGGTAGTCCTGCAACCACATGGCTGGCCTGGTAGTGCCTTCTAGGGCTTGATGGTCTGGTCAATCTAGAGGCCCCTGGGTAGGTTGTGTCTCGGATAATCAGTCCAAAACAACGTGGCCCTAGGTATGGCTCTTCTCGGGCTTCCTTGATCCGATCAAGGCATGAACATGCATTGTATGACTCCTGTTGTTGCTTGTGCTGATCTCTGTCATGGGGAGGAGAGTTGTGGCATGAGTTGTGAGACCTGCACGATCCTCCACAATGGTGGCTACTGGGTGGCGGTGGTGGGTTAGCCTTCTTGCTACTCCCTCCATGCGAATCGTCACGCCTGTCGCGGTTGCTTGTTGGACATGGGGCTTCCTATATGATTTGCCCATGTGTCCATTGTTGCTGCTGCGCTCTCTGACATACCGAGGCTGCTCTCCCTGGTTGCATATAACAATGCCGTCCTAAGGGCGTCTAGGGGGTGGCATGCTCGTACAGTGGCATGGTTGTGGGTTGTCACAATGTCAAGACTACGGGGTGGTGGTGAGCGATAGGGGTGAGCCTTGTCTCTGTTGGCGGAGGATACTGGGATAGCATTAATCATGTTGCGTGCATCCCTCTAGCTTTGTTCCGTGGAACCTGTGTGGGATCCGACATTGTCAGGAGATCTTGGTCTGCGGCGGATGTTCATGCTGGACTAGCAAAACTCCGGGTTGGACTCAAGCCTCTGTGAGGTGACCTTTTCCTATTGCTTACAGGCCTTTGCGACAAGATCATCGACCTGATCCACCGCTTCAAGTGATCTGTCATGTTCGAGTAAGTTCTTGGTGATGACCATATTGATGATGGGGGTTGGCATGACTTGCTTCCCATCCTTATCGATGTAGGAGGTAGCTTTTGCCGGTTTGGATGGAGCCAACCCTAAGTTGCATCAAACGCTGGGATCACCGATGACATGAGCCGGAGCTTTCTTTGCCTTGTGCTTCATGAGCAGTTGCTTATACTCGGTCTCCATTGCTTGTGCCGCCTTGATAGATTGTTATGCATTGGCCAGATCCCTGTCCAGCTGAGTGCCCTGCTCTGCGATGCACTTGTCCTCCACGAGGATTTCCTAGTGCTCTCATCAAGGTGCGTAATGTTCCACATATGGGCAACCGTCAGCGGTTCGACAAGGAGCTCGCCATACATCACCTTCTCCGCTGGAGTGACCAAGGGGTTTGCGGATGCTGACGTGGATGGTAGAGGCAGTATGTTTGTTTGGTTTGCAGCACTGGGCCCGGTGGTGAGTTCCTGCAACTGCTACGGGAGAATAGCCGGAGGGGGCATGGCCTTTGCTGGACCCGGAGGATCGACGGTGTTTTTACCATTGGCCACCGTAGTTCCGGTATTAGCCACTGTTGTCGGAACTTTTCCAGCTCCCTGGTTCTGATGATCTTCTTCCACCATGTTCTCGATGGCCACCGGTACCTAGCAGAAAGTGACGGCTTTATCGGCGCGCTCCTCCTTCTCAAACTCCTTCTCGATCTCCCTAGTGGCAGCATCATATTCCTCCGAGTTGGCCTCCGAACCACCACCATCCATGTTGATGTCGGCATAAAGTGCAACAAGCACTGAGTCGGAGTTGGCGTTGGTGTTTTCGATGGTAGAGTTGGAGGCAGAGGGTGCGTGACCGACGGGTTTGGTATTTCCAGCTATGGCAGTGATCTCGGCTATGGTTTCCTCATCGGCGTTAGTGAAACTATTAACAATTGTGATCATCTCGTTGAGAGTAATCAAACCGGTGGCCTGCCACCTCCTGAGTGTATGCCAGAGAAGGATGTTGGGTGTGAGACCTTCGACGAAGTGGTACACTAGCTCATTAGTGCGGTCTCCCGCCAACATTTCCCTCACCTTCAACCATCTGGCGAGGTACTCATGTGGGGATTCCTCCGACATTTGAACACAGGGAGCCAGATCAAAGATGGTGACGACGCTGACTAAGTGCAACCTCCGCTTCTCTAATAGTTGGGGAAGCCAAGTGGATCTGCGGGGTTCTTCCACCATTATATCCTACACAGGGGCGGTTTGGGTCGGCTTGATTTTTCCTGATCTAAGCCGATAAACTCTGAAGAGAGATCCGAGCCCGATCCTTCTGTGAACATGTCCTGCCCGTAGGCGGTCCGTGCGGTCCTTGATGCATTTCTGACTTCCTAGGAGCTTGGTCCCGAGCCAATTTCGCCGATGAAGAGATGGATGTCCCCGATTGGAACAATGGATCAGCGGGTGGGGTTTAACTTTACTGGGATCTAGAACTCGTCCGAAGGGATGATCAGAACATTGCTAGAGAATATAACATGCCCAATGGCCACAGTGTCGCCGATTCCCGCGAAGAGATTGGACCTCGCCCGCTGTAGAGCTTGAAGCGCCTCCTGCCCCATGGTGGGCACCAATTGTCGTGGTATTGCCGATGAGTACGCCATGGAGGGGTCCTCATAGAGAATGTTTAGAGAGGTGGGGGAAGGCGGTGAGTTGACGGGTATGAGGTAACACAACTTACCCAGGTTCGAATCCCACAATGGTGGCGAAACCCTACTCCGACTATAAATCACTATAATGGCAATACGCCGAGTTATAGAGATCGGTTCTCTATGCGAGGTGTTATGAATCGTGCCCTAAAGGCTACCACAGGTCCGGCTTATAAAGGTGCCAAAACATAGGGTTACAGGGAAAGGACCTTGCCGAATAGGTCATAGAGTCCTACACTAATACTAACTAGTGTTCGTGTCTTGTACTCCAAGGCTCCAGGTTGGTCGGTAACTGCACCGTAGCCTTCCTTCTTCCGGCATGGGTGATGAGTCCAAAATTTAAGCATATTTACCTTTTGTTTTTGCATAAATAGAGTAGGGATCTTTGTATTTCACTGTGTCTACGCGCGCTATTTTGTTCTCGTTTCAACAGGATCCCAAATCATGGAGTCATATATGAACATATCAATTAGAGTTGTCATGTGTAATTATATGATATTTCTAAGTGATAAAAGTCATTTTATGAATTTACCTTCGCACATCGAAGAATACCAAACAAGGAGGAAGCACCGGTACCGATAACGACCACTGGTACAGGCGGAGCCCGTCTCACTGCATTCGCCTGCATTTTCAAAGCTCGCAACCCGGTCAAATACTTTCTCCTGGCAAAGACGAGAGGGAGATCCGACATTCACAGCCTCCAAAAACCATGAAAAACCACATCCGAGAGGGATTTGAAGGAGGAACTTGGCTGGGGAAAATCCCAGTTGCTTCACAGATCATGGGAGGACAACACATCATCCCCTTCATCATCAACCGTTGCATCTCCATTACCACCATTACCCCATCTTTCATCTATTAGATATCTTTGTAATTCTAGATCCAATTCTGGTTTGCATTAGATCTACCTTCGTACTTTTATCCATTCATTTGATTATGATGATGTAGTTGATTGCTTCCATGAGTGAGTAGTTCCTTTGTTCTTGGGGAGATGGAGAAACCCTAGCACCATTATGAACTTGTAATAATAAAGATGATATATTCTTGTGTCCGTATGACTTGCTTGTCTATGATATAAATATGGTTTATGTTTGACCTATCTCTTTAGATGGTATGTGTAGTCGGTCGCACATCATTTGCCTTCGAGACTAAAGGGAGGGAGAAATCCTTTGGACGTTTCTTGGAAGCATACCCGGAATGTCCCGTGACAGATTGGCACTGGCTCGTAACCTACATGGTCAAAGGAGGATTAAAGAGGGACTCCCTAAGCTAATTACGATATCCACGGGGAAACCCTTAATTGTGGTGGTTTGTATGGGTGACTGCTCTCAGACATCGCAGTGGTTATTTAGAGGTGACCTCACTCTTGTCTCAACAAAGTGGCTTCCTATGAGCCTTGTAGTGAACATCTTATTATGGGGCTCTCTCCACACATATCATGACACAAGGAGTATGTTATCTTGATTACATATAATAATAATACTATTCTAGTGGTGTATCCTACATCCCCGAGAATGTTGTATCCCTATTGAGTTTAACCACGCTTTCACACAAACTTGTTACTTATTTTCTTTTACTTGTTTTAATTACTTTTCTCTAATCAACCATAAACCTTTTAAACACCCTTTTACTTGAGATCAAAGACAACTTATAAGTATACTTTGGTAGAGTAGCGAGGGGCATAAAGACCTTTATCAACAGCTCTTTGTGGGTTTGATATCTTTACTTCGAAACTAGCTACAATTGGTTTGTGCACTTGCAGTCAACAAGATATTTTCTGGCGCTGTTTCCGGGGAGCTAAGCTCTTTTGGTCTTTGTTATTAGTTACTTATTTTACACATTGTTTTACTAAAGTTGTTTACTAGTTTCAGGTAAGCACCATGACTGCACTCGGACTGATTAATCAGCTCGATGCTACTAAATACCTCGGGAAGTTCAATAGAGGACTCGTTAAAGAATCCCGAGTGGGAGCGAACTAGAATACGAGGTCAACCCTCGTTTTATTGCTATTATTAAAGAGAAAACTTTTGCAGGAGATGATCCCGATGAGGATCCTTACAATCATTTAATGCATTTTACCGAGCTATGTTGGACTCTTAAATTGAGAGGCTATTCTGATGATGAATTGAAACTTAAACTGTTTAGCCAATCTCTAACCAACATTGCTTTGGCTTGGTATAGAGTTTGCCCTGTAGAGAAAATTGATACCTAGGAAAAAGTTAAAGGAGAATTTGTGTTTTGATTCTTTCCCAAGGTAAAAACTGCTGAAGTAAGAAGGGTAATTACAAACTTCAAGAACCGCCCAGGTGAAGGTTTGGTAAGATCCTACAAAAGGTACAAGTCTCTACTTCATAAATGTGCCCATCATGATTTACCTGAATGGTACATTTTGCATATCTTTTATGGAGGACTTAATCAAGAAATTAAGCATGAGCTTGACACGAATTCAGGAGGCTCTTTCATGGAGTTAACTATAATTAAAGCTTGGGAGTTTTTAGAACGAATTCGCCATAATAGAGAAACATGGGGATTTGATTTAGGAAGCGAAGGAGGTATAGAAATTGAATATGATTGTCTCAATGCTTATAAAGACTCCAGTAAGGTAAAAGAAACTGCTAACGAACTACAACTTGATGATGATATTATTTTGCAAATCCTTCAGTCTTTTATAGAACATATTTAAGCTCCTAAGAAAGACTGCCTTCATTATACTCCACCACCCGAGCTAGTTGTAGAATAAGATCCAATAAACATGACCCCTGTCGAGCCATTAAGGGAGGTATCCCCATATGGTGAACCCTTTCCTTTTCCGAGGACGGTGAGAAAACATATGATGGCTTAGCAACTGGAGGATCAACACAAAGAGGAAGAATTATTTCTCAAGGAGCTGGAAGAGGAAACACAAATAAGGAAAGCTGAAGAAGAGCGTGTACAAGAGGTAGAGGCATCAATAAAGTAAGATATTTTAACCATGTTTTCACATTGCAACGTGATTGAGATAGATATCGAAGCTTCACAATTTGTTGAGGGAAAGGTAAAAGCTAAAGAAGTGGGCAAGCCTATCCTCCCAAGCCTATCCCTTTTAATTTTTATTTAAAAAATCAATATGAATTAGCTCCAGCTGAATTGGAAGATACGGATATGACTATAATGCTTGCAGATAAAACACTCAGAGGCCCTATGGGAATAATTAGAAATGTACCAATCTGTATTGGACCTTACAAATATCCCAATGATTTTGTGCTTATTGATATGCCCACTGATGTTTATTGTCCCATCATTTTTGGAAGAACTTTTCTAAATACCGCAGGAGCAAACATAGACTGCAAGAGGCAAACTATGTCTCTCAAGTTTGGTGAAGAGAAAATGGATTTTCATTTCTCTAAATTTAACCATAAGATGGCTATTGAAGAATTGGATGATGATGAGTGCGAACGAGAGGAAGAAGGTAATATCGTAAATTTATCCTCAATAGTCATCGAGACTCCTGGCGATGATTTAACAAGAAGCTTAGTCAATAATAATATACTTCAAGACATAGAAAAAGCCAAAATAGATGACTATCTCGACTCCACACCTGAGGTGGACACTGAGATTAATCAAAAATATGAAGAACCCATAAGGAAAGGAGACGAGGCTCTTCCTCCTCCAATCCTTAAAACTCTACCAAATGAACTCAAATATAAGGCTATGCCATCCTAAGGTGCTACTAAATGGAAGGATCTTATCAACGTCCATGAATGCGAAGATCGAACTGCCGAATTGGCAAAATTCGGTGCTATCATAGTATCCGCTAAGTTCACGGGCTGGAGATAAGCGGACTCGAACCGCTGACATCCGCCACAGGGTAAACCACCGCCTCTCAGGCCTCCCCGACGGGTTCTACCATAGAGGCCAACGATAGACAATAACTCCCCCCCGAACACAGCTTACAACTTTCATCGTACTGGCTGGCTTTGTTCACTCGGCTGCTGGTTACGACTCAACTCCGTATAAACCTATGGAAATCACAGTAGCAAATGGCGCTAAGATGTATTGTGAGCACAAATGTGATGGCATGCTATGGGTAATTCAAGGGAACTCCTTTCAGTTTGACATGAAAGTCATGGAGGTAGGTTCGTATGAGGGGGAGATTGGATTTTCTTGCTATAAGAAGGAAGGGCCAATTATTTTATCAACCAGTGCACCGCACCATCCATAACATTGGTCAAGGAAGGCAAGAAAGTAGTTTGAAAGGGAATTCAGGATCTGACAAGGAGGTCAGTAGAAAGAGGAATAGGAAACCTGAAGCAAATTGTTTTGATCTTAGAGCGGTATCGGAGCTCATGGAAGCGTTGCCTTGACCCAAATTCTGTTTCTTGATGAGACACATAAATTTCCTGTTATTGTAAGTGCTAACCTCGTAGAGAAAGAGGAGGAAAACTTAATGAAGGTTCTCCGCATGCATCGAAAGCTCTTGGGTATTCTATGAGTGACTTGAAGGGGATTACTCCCTCGATAGCCACCCACAGAATATTCATGGAAGAAGGAGCTCAGCTGATCGTGGATTTTCAGTGACGTCTTAAACCTCATATGAAAGAGGAGCTAATAAAAGAAATAATATGTTTGTTGGATGCAGGCGTGATGATTGCAAGTGCACAGATCGTTTGTAGCTAGTTTCAAAATAAAGATATTGATCCCACAGGGAGCAGGAGTCTGAAGTGTAATAACTCTTGAAATAAATATTACGATAGAAATCCTAGACAAAGTTCTAAGTGACAAGATAAAATGCAAGTATTGTGTAAAAAGGTGTTTTGGGGTTTTAGGTATAAGATCAATAATAAAGTAAAGTAAAACAACTAAATATAGAAAGTAAGTATCGCGTATGTAAGATAGAACTACAGTAGAGGAAAAGCGTTCTCAGGGAGAAGCGAATACACCACTAGTATTATAAGGATCTAAGATAAAGATTATCATCATGAACATTCTCAACTATGTATGTGTGGGAGGAACTCCGTATTTGGACAAATAGGCAGCAACCACTGCTCACATCATCCTCATAACCATAGCAGTCAGCAATTGACATCAATCGAATTACTGCGCTATTCAGGGACATAATCCAGTAGGATGTATCCCATGGCATGGATAGTGTTCCGTGAGTTTCCTCGATTTCCCAAGTTGATATGTAAGGGGTGCCAACAGCTTTATAGTCACTGTAAGTGCTAGCACACCTCCGTCTACCAACAAGTAGTTTCCTCCATCAAGTACCCATGAGAGGCAAATATTGAGAGGTCGACTTCTCTCAACATTAAGATGTAGAAAATCTAACACATGGTCACAATGATGAATATCATAATAGACTTTATCTTATTTCAATCTCATACTCGGGTTTCTCCATCTCCCCAAAACTAATGATCTACTCAGACATGGAGGCAATCAACATCATAACAATGGTAATGGAAACAATCATAGATGAATAGTACTTGTATAAATCCACAACAAGTAAGGGAATTACAACAAGATCTAGACAAGATGTAGATGGGATGGATGGAGATGGTGGTGATGCAGCGATGGATGATGAAGATCGATGCCTTAGCCTCCCGGATCTGCGCAGGGCGAAGATGGATCCTTGGTGGATGAGTTCCCCCTCCAGATGCCTTCTGCAGGTGAGGTTTCTGTGATTTCTAGGTGTTCTGTATGTTGTCTCCTCGAACAAATTGCACAGGGTGAAACTATTTGACAAGGCGGAGGCGGTGCCAACTATACGACCGGAGCTATACGGCTGGAAAAGTTGCTTCGGTCGTATAGTTGGTCGTTGAACTCTCTGCCTCCCTTGTTCTCTTCTGGCTTTCTTCTGGTATTATTAATATTTCCCAAAAGCGATTTATGTTGTTTTTTACTCCTTTTTTCCATAGTACAACTTCTCCAAGAATTGTATCCATCATTTTTCCAGATCCTGGTGAAAATAGACATAAAATGTTCACACGAGCATCGTAAAATACCAAGATCCTACATCTACAATGCAAAATAATAATGTAAAACATGATGCAAATATGCACTCATAAACTTCCCCAAGCTTAGACTCTTGCTCGTCCCGAGCAAGTTTTAGCTTAATGGATGTGATCCTCATATTCATGAAGCTGAGTCGATAAAAAAAAATGAGGTAGTTGCAGCATGTGTTTATCATATATGATACATAGGAATAAGTTCATGAATAGTACCTTACTCGAACCATCTAAATAGTATTAGGATGCTTCCACACCTTAATGATCAACAGTTCATAAAAGATGAATCTCAACATAATGTAAAAGTATCTGGTTCAACCAAATGAGTTAGCAAGGTAGTCCCAAGTATTTTAGGACCAACGTATTCACTTGGGATTCAGAATCTCAAAAGTGTCTCTTTGTCATACTACAATACAGTGGTATATGCCTACTTGCTCTTTGCACACTCGCCCTTTTTCTTCTTCTTTTTATTTTCTTTTGTATATATGCTCACAATTTTGTTTAAGTGTTGTGCAAATGAGCTAGCCATACATTCCACTTCATGTAGGAATTCAAAGTTTAATGATCTCAATTATCAAATTCCAATTGTATATGAAGCATTCTTATGACTTGAAGATTCTACCTCGACTTGTTCTCACTCTATTTTGATAGCACTTTCATTTTCCTTTTTTCAAGGTTTATTTTCAACTTAACTGTGTAGATAATTTTTCTTTGTAAATCAAACCGTAGACTTACAGCATATTGAAGAAATTACTTTAGGTGTTCCATTAATACCAATGGTGTGGAAGACTCCTATTGCTATCATCAAGTGCAAGTAAAATTATACTCAAGCTATTCATATATCAATAAAGCAAACACAAACTCAATATTGCTCCATATATAATAACAAACTCGGAATTTCATAAAAGGGATCGACTATTCCTGAAGGGAATTCTAATGATGAAAATTTATTGCTAGTTTGAACTAATGCGAAAATAGTAATAAAAACTTATAGGATAGGTTACAAGGTCTTAAAGATCTCCCAAGCTTGGAATCAAGCCAGGCGGGATCAAATAATCCCTTGTGATTATTTGATACCATGATTGTTGTAGATCACTGTGGTGCCATGGCATGCGGTATCTTCTCCTCATGGGCCAGCCTGAGGCGGAGGGATTGATTGACAGCTTCTAATTCTTTAACACGCAGCTTGTAGAAAAGATTGTTCCTCTCTAGCACATTCACTTGTTCTTTAATGAACTCATTGTTATCCTGAAGTGTTTGTAGCGCCTTAAGACTCATAGAAAAACCTGCTTCGGTTGTCCGCTTGATATCTTCATCTAGTTTATCAAGATAAAGTCACAGCAATCGAAGGTGTTTGGGTGTCCCTAGCTTCTCCTTGCCGAACTCTTTAATCTTCAGCTCCAGGTCCTTCAAGTCCCTCTTCTAACACCCATGGTCGGCATCGAGGAACTCTATCGGGATGGTCTTGATCTCCTTGCCTTCCTCGCAATTGCTTCCGATCTCCATAGGAGCATTTCTTCTTGACTTCTATCCCTTGGTTGAGAGTCCTCACTTGTGAATAAGAGGTAGATTGGTTTCTGGAGATTATGATTAGAGAGAGAGAGACAATGTCCGTGTATATGTAACATCCCAATTTCAGCAATCCTGATTAGTTGTCCAGAATGCAAAAATCAGGGGGAACAAAAACTTCTTATTGTTTAGTAATGAAGTGTTTGCCTGTTGTTTGACTATGTTTATGATTATGATTGTGTATTATGAAGATATACTCCTTACCTCAACATCAGTTGTCAAAAGGCTATTTAACAAAACTATCCTGGCTCATTTTATATATTCTCAAATGTTCTGGCATTTCAAAACATGAGCCAAGATGCTTATGTAACCAAAACCATTTTAGTAGCTTCTATTGACAAAACTATGGAGAGATATATAAAATAATCTCCTTATGTTTTCAAGACAGAACCTTCAACTACTCCTACCTCTAGGATTCTCAAAACCTTGTATAAAACTTTTGAATTATACTCTTGGTAGGGATACCAAGGACTCTTACCTTACTCAAACTCCAACCTTTCAAAATTGCCCATCCTTACCTCAAGCTAAGCTTGATGGTAACCCTAGTAGTAGTTGATTTGTTTGTAAGATGAGTTGCCCTGATCTGCTGTTTGACTTGATGGCTTAGAAGTAGTATGAGCTACTCTAGGAGCTCATCACTAGGATCAAGAGGTTTCCAAATCACCACACCCTAAGCAAGTATACAAAGCAGGATCTAATCTCTAGATACTAGGTGATCATCTAAAACCCTTAACCAGATCAATTCTGAAGATATCCCTTCTAGAAGCTTCCAAGTCAATGAAGACCAATATCAAGCAGGGATCCCTTCTACTCAATCTACTCTTAAACCTCATCCACTTGATGATGCTTTGGTATCTTGCTATCCATCAAAATCCTCCCCTCTCGTAATATAGTCAAAAACCCTAAACCTGCCAAATTTGGCTGTCTAGAATCTGTTCCAACATCACCTTTTTTAATGTATCCTTTTCTCAACCCTTGTGCATTATTGGTAATGCACTTGAACCATCTTGTAAACCACACCGAGCACTACCAAGTCTCACTCTTGCCCTTGGTTAGATCATTCTCCAACCCACTTGTTCTGCATGGTTTGGCAGGCAAGGAAATAACCATTCCTACAAATCTAGTCAACATGCCTATTTTGAAAGAAGCTCACACCATCATCCAACCTTCTATTGACCAACTCTGTGCATGGTTGTGTTCTACTCATATAGGTCTATCAATACCCACTTCACTTGTTTCCAATGGATCTTTGTGCTTCTTAAACCCGAATGGTTTTGTAGGCTATCTGATAATCTGCTTTGGCAAGCTTATTTTATTCAAAGTTTGAAATCAATTCTTGGTGAACTCAAGCAAGATCAAGCTCAAACCTCTATACCATGTTGATGTACATCACTTGGTCTATCCATCCATCTATCCCATGCCCCAAGGGGAGACCTGAGCTCCAAGATCCAACAAGGTTTTGGTGGCATGAAAACAATCTTACCCAAGATCCTTAAATCTCTAGTTTTCTCCAAAATCAACTTGGATTCCCCAATCCCAAGGTTGCAAATGCTTGTTACACCTTGTCTACATAATCTACCTTGATCATCAAGATTTATCAAATACTATCCATAATTATTATGGCTCCAAATCTAATTAATCTCTTTAATAGACAAAACCTCCAAAACTCCTTTCCCAATAGAAAGTTTGGTTTTTGCCAAAACACTTCTCCAACCTTTTGCTCAATTGAGGTCCATATATACTACCCTACACTCCCATTTCAAAAATAAATATTTTTGAGATCCTTTATTATTCCTTCTTGCCCTTTTCCTCAAATGGCAGAAATAAAATAATAATTGTTTTAAATACTTTTAATCCCCAATAAATCTTAGGAAAAATCACCATAGTGTGAATTCATATTTATGACCATCTCACATCAAAATCCAACCTGGTCCAATGTAAAAATATCAAATGAGCTTCTAGAAACCATTTCTGCACTAATTGAATATGTAATATAAAGTGGACCAAACTTCATCCAATAATTCCCAAATAATTCATGGAGATGTATCCTGACCTAAACCATCTATCAGTACCATTCCCTCATCTTGCCAAGATCAATTCAAAGAACTTCCTCATAGTCGTCAACTTTGCCAATTTTGGATTATGATCAAAACCTTGCACTAATACCCCATCAAACCTTATCAAATCTACTCCACCAAGCTTGCACAGCACACTTCTCTCCCCTCTGGTCGTGATCACTATAGCAAAGCACTATAGCACCACCCTATCCCCCTTTTTGTCCTTTGTACTTGGAAGGAGATGAGAGTGAAGGACAAGCACATATTGCCAAATACCTTGGAACATAGCAGCACTACCCCTCCCTTCTCCCCTGCAGCTCGACCAGAAACCTCTCTCTACGCCCACAATATCCCCCCCCTCTGGTTTCCACCTCCCTCCATACCTCTCCATGGGACAAGTCCACCATGAGCCTCACCCTTCGGTTTATAAGGACATAAGGCGCCCAGCACTCCCCCTTGCTGCTCATTTGCCTCCTCTCACCCCCCACTCACCTCCCCTGTACACCACTCCCTCTCCCTGCTCTTTACTGCTTGAAGGAGAGAGAGAAGAGAAGCCTCGGCCTCCTCCCTCTCGTCGAGATAAGCCCCCTCTCCCTTGTTCATCTCCCTCTGCATGTCACGGTACTATGATCCCCTCCTTCCCCTTTATCTGATACTGCTTTTCTTGTGGCCAGAGACCACACCTATCGCCGCCGCCGTCGAGCTCCACCGAGCTCTTCTCGGGCACCTCCACGCGAGCCCATTCCAGCCGGCTAGGACACCTGCTACAGCCACCGACCACTTTGCCACGACCTCTACACCCGCCATGCACACCATCTACACCGACATGCAGGCGCCCCTGGGCAGCTCCAACGAGCTCCCGCAGCATCCGCCACAGGTGCTCTCGCGCGAGCCATCTCCAGGCGCCGAACCCCCACCTCGCCGCCCCTCTCCAGGACCGCCTCGTCGCTCCGCGTCGCCTCGTTGCCTACTCGTCGTCTACCTCCGCCCCCAGGTGAGCTCCCGCCAAATCCCTGGCCGCGCTAGGGTTCCGTCCGCTGCCGCTCTATCGCGGGAGGACGAAGCACCAAGGTCATCGATCAAAACTTGATCGGACGGCCCATATCGGTGCTTACCCCTTCGGACCTCGCCCTCTCTGACCGGTGGACCCCTCCCATTAGCGTTTTGAAATCCCTCCCATGCGCAGCCTTTTGGGCCAGCCTGGCGCCAGGCGCCTAATCGCACCAGATCCGCCCAAAGACACCCCGCGCCCTTTTCTTTTTCTTTAAACTCCAGATCTGCTATTTAGCTGCACCATTTTAATTCATTTTAAAAATGGAAAATACCAGGTTATGCCCATATATAAATTTAATCTTGTAGCCACCTGTTTTGACAATCAAGTTGTACCAAAAGTTTGGACTATTACCACCAGTATCTTTTCTATAGATTTAATTACCAAAATGTACCTTTTTCCAATAAATAAATTTCTGAGTGAGACACACATCTCCAACAGGGATGAAACCAGGTTCCACTGATAGCATAACTATAGGCCTACCAACCAGGCCTTGTCCCATGCCAAGGTGAACAGCAATTTATCCTTAGCAAAAATAGAAAAAACATCCCTGGTCTGACTTTAGAAAATTCCCTAGACCAAACCATGAGTGGTTTTGACCTAATTACAACTCCCTGTGATGTGGTACACTAAGATCTATCAAAATCCAGGAGGTCAAATTTTATTGAGGCTCTCATTAATTTTGGTGAATTAATCATCTCTACCTAGGGTATTCCAAGTAGTGAAATCACTACAGAAGGTTTACAAATCCAAATTGGGTGTTTCCAATTTCTACAGAAATATATTCAAATTACCTATCATTTTCCCTTGGAATCATATCAAAGGCTTCTGAAGAATTAATCTGGTGAAAAAGACAAAATAGCTACAAAATTGACTTTGGAAATTTCCAGAGGGCATTTTGGTAATTATTTTGGGGTGATTCCAACTCTCAGTGATTCAGTACATAAAACCCCATTTAACCATCGAAGGAAATATTTTTGGACCTACAGATATTTTCCTGTGAATTATTTACTAAAACTAGAGCCTTTATCACTAGAAAACTCATAACTAAATATAGAAAATTGATAAAATCATTAAACCACTTTTGGTGGCCTTGTTTTATCAATACCTATATGTTTATATCATTTTTATACAATGGTATCATATAGAATATGGCCTTGGTATAAAGGCCCTCTCCTAACTAATTTTCTAGATTATAAATCCCATAGGATTTCCTTCAAATGCTTCAAAGACATCTTCAATCTTCTAAACTCAATCCTCTCAAAACCTACTGAATCTTACTCTGGTATTGTTCAATTGCTTTCTGTATGTATGTCCACTTGTATGCCTTGTTTTGATTGTGGCCTTGCTTGTTTGCATGTATACTCGATGACGGCGATAGTTGCGCTTGTTTTGACGCCGAGAAGAAGAGATCTTATTGATATTGGTATTCTTGGTTATCTAAAGAAGAAGTCCAGGGACATATTGCCATATTGCTGATCATCAGGCAAGCCACCTTCTTGCTCATAAGCCTTGTCCTACTGTTTTACTTACGCATGTTTTTTCTACTGTTTAATAAAACTACATTGTTTTACTATATGTTGATGTATATATGGTAGTGGATTGGCTTCTCCGAACTATTACACTTTTGTACTATTAAGTACAACCCCCTTGGTGACACCTAATTGTCCCTAGTAGAATATATGGTGTATTACACCATACCCTTTGGAGACCCCGTTTTAGCCGAAGCAAAAACTAGAGGATGGGAAGACCCCGGAAAAAGTTTTACCAAATGTTTTATGATAAAACCTTGGTGAGGTGGGACCTCCCAAGAGATGTTGAGAAAGAAAAAGGTTTTGTTTTACAAAATGCTGAAGGAAAGCTGGAGGAAAAAGGTTTACAAAAACGCACCCGATTCTTTGCAGTTTAGCTATAACAACTTAACCCTGTGAAACCACATTACTCTAGAATGGGACAGGGCTAGATTTGATGTTTGTTTATTCTGGTATAAGCTGCCTCGCAATGACTACAGGGGATAAAAATCCCTGGAGGGTGGGCCTTCTCTAGCGGAGTCCATGTAAAACATCAACCGGGACAAGGAACGAAGGGTCTATGGGCCTCCACGCGTTACTATGAGCCCCTCATTGAAAGCGCACACTTGGGAAGTGAAAAAAAATGCGCTCCGGTTGGTCCTCGATACCCAACGTCCCGGTTTTGAGGGGAGTAACACTCATAGGGTAGGCACTTATATTGGAGTGGGCATCTGGAGAGTCTTGATCGGTTACTCGACCCACGATCGGTGTAGATCAGGGTAGTGTACCCGGATGATGTGGGGAAAGTGTACAACCTCTGCAGAGTGTAACTCTATTCGAATAGCCGTGTCTGCGGTCATGGACAGGGTGGACAAACTTCTGTAGAGTGGTGTTGGTTTTGTTTTCAAAAAGGATTTCGGAAAAGAAATGGCTTTGGAAATGTTTTGACCATGGGATGGTCGTAAAGGAGAAAGTTTTTGACCATGGGATGGTCGGAAGGAGGAGAAAGGAGTTTGGTCGTGGGACGACCTGAAGATGGGTACAAATGGGTACCCCAATCCTAGTGTTTACAAAACTTTTCAAAAGGTTTCCAAAATGGCTAACAAAAGTTTTCAACAAAGATATGTAGATGTTATATCTACAAGAGAAACTATTTGAGGAAAGAACCTCTCTTGAAGCCCTCCTACTACCACAGCCATATTGCATATCCTCTTGTTATTATTATTTTCATGAGGTGGTTTGCGAGTACATTCAAATTACTCACTGGCATTGTCCATGGCTATTAACTTGGTCAGATATCAAGAAGAGGATGAAGTTGATGGCTAAGCGAGCTAGGACGTTCTCCTAGTCAGTTGCCTATAGGTTAAGGCATGGCTCGGGCTTTACGCTTAATGAAGTTCCGCTGATGTTGATCCATGTAGCCATAATGGCAATTAAGGTATGACATGTATTCGTTATGTATTGGATGTTTACTTTGATACTTGTCTGTTATGTTCCACGACTAACTGATCATGGGATCGTGGTTGTATGCATAACAGGGATTCTCGGAGGATTAATCCGGGGGGCCCCACAGACTTGGTATCAGAGCCAGCCTGACTGTAGGAGAACCTTAGTTAGCATGGTTGTTAGACAGGACCTTATTTTGAAAACCCTGGCTTTCGAAAACTAGTTTCTCAATGAATTTCAAAAAGTTCTACCTCATCTCTTACTCTGATTAAATGCCTTCCAAAATGGTTTCCTCTAACTCTTGTCCAAACTTCGAACCTATGGATTCTAAATAACTAGGACCTATAACCCGGTAAAGACAATGAGAACAAGATGAAGACAAGCAACTACCAGCAAACACAAGGAGACTACAATATCGCTCTACCTGCGGAATCCTCACAATCAGAAGACATCGGGTGTTGCACTATCAAGAAACGTTCAAGATACGACAAAGGCTTCATCTGCAAGATAGTGACTCCGACCTAAAGAAATACGATATCTAGGGTCAATAGTTCTAAGAATAGGGTTCCCCTACCTCGTGAGTAGTTAACTCCTTGGTCCCTAGTGTTGACCGTGTTTGCTTGCCTAAGTGCATCCTATGTTGCTTGATGTGTGTTGTTTGCCGAGGACATTATGATCCCCTTGCTCTGTTCGCCTTGTTTGTATGTTCTGGTTTGCCTTGACCGCAGTAAAACGTTTTTCAAGGATCGATACCCCACTGAGTATCTCAGGCACCCCTATTAGTTGTCACTAACGAGAACCTAGATTAACCTCGGGAGTACATGAGAGGAAAAGCATCGCCAGAACCAGGAAACTTGTAGACTGCCCCTCAGCAGGATGGCATAACTTGTCCAACTCGCTCCTCAAGACTCGTCAATAGCACAACACTCCCTTGTTCCTCAGTCTACTACAGCAAGAATCACGTTGAAGCCGGAAGTTAATCACCGAAGGATCCTCCATATCCACAAGAAACCACCTGATAAGTCAACCAAGGCAAGAAGTGAAAACCTGACACCGCTAACCTTTGGTAGATTAGAACTTCCTACAACCCCGAGAGACTAACTAGTAATAGATCCCTCTGCCCAACCAACGGGAAGTTCCTCACCAGAAGGACAAAATAATCCAAAAACCCGAAGACGAGGATGCATGAAGACAACTAGTCCACTCCACCCTCAAGTAGAAGCACGCAAGAGATTCAAGTGAAGATCTCTTCTCCAACGCTGACTGCATCAACCCTGACTAAAGACTAGCCAGGAGAGTCATAAACCGCTAGCTTGCCCTGAGCTAACTCTATAAGGCTTCGTTAGGAAACCACCCCCGCCAAGGTTGATAAAATGAGGCGTCACCCGAAGACCCCAGCTCAAGACTCCGGGAAGATACAGCCTTCCGCTAACATCAGGTCAGCACTCCCAGACAGAAGATCTGCACCACTCCTAAAGTACCTTAATGAAGCTCTAAGGTGGAAAGGCTATGTCTTCCCACTCAATCTCCAGAAGACTGTCTACCAGAAGATACTTCAGAAAAGATCCCTAGATCCGACGTCTTTTTGCCAAGTAGCAACTCGCAGTTCATCGGAGGAGAAACGAACTGAAGATTCTATGAAATCCCTTTGCTACGTCAGCTGAAAACCTATCCGAAGGACCACAGGATCGCTAACCGCTCAGTTCCAATCGCTTAGAGGACGTGAGACTCCCACAGCTACAACATACTAAGTACGAATAATCGTAGTATATAAGCTCCGTAGGACCTACCTTCGCGGACGTCATCGGAAGATTCCAAATCTAGAAGAAAGAGTGACGACAGTCTTCAAAACATCAATCTATGACTCCACGAAGGAAGGACTATGTCAACTCTCCGATCTACCTCAGTTTAATCCTAAGGGGGAAAGACTGCGTCTTTCCCACAAATATAGGGTAACCCTTCGCTGAAGCAAACTCAGGAGTCCCAACCCAAAAATCGTTAAATAGGATACGCTACGCCCCTAAGGTAGAGCTATGAATCCTTAGAGAAAGGTACATCAGGCCGTCGATTCTATCTTCCGACGAGTACCCCGTGAAGTTCGGCGTCGAGATAGTCTACCCAGTCTAAGCCCTCGAGATATAGAGTCCGGAAGGAAAAGAAGGTCATCCCTCGCAAATGGAACCGGAATTGGACTCATTGTTATCATGAAGTGTTTGTAGCGCCTTAAGAGTCATAGAAAAACCTGCTTCGGTTGTCCGCTTGATATCTTCATCTAATTTATCAAGATAAAGTCACAGCAATCGAAGGTGTTTGGGTGTCCCTGGATTTTCCTTGCCTAACTCTTCAATCTTCAGCTCCAGGGCCTTCAAGTCCCTCTTCCGACACCCATGGTTGGCATCGAGGAACTCTATAGGGATGGTCTTAATCTCCTTGCCTTGCTTGCAATTGCTTCCGATCTCCATAGGAGCATTTCTTCTTGACTTTTATCCCTTGGTTGAGAGTCCTCACGTGTGAATAAGAGGTAGATTGGTTTCTGGAGATTATGATTAGAGAGAGAGACAATGTTAGTGTATATGTAACATCCCAATTTCAGCAACCCTGATTAGTTGTCCAGAACGCAAAAATCAGGGGAAAAAACTTCTTCTTGTGTAGTGATGAAGTGTTTGCCTGTTGTTTGACTATGTTTATGATTATGATTGTGTATTAGAAGATATAATCCTTACCTCAACATCAGTTGTCAAAAGGCTATTTAACAAAACTATCCTGACTCATTTTATATATTCTCAAATGTTCTAGCATTTCAAAACATGAGCCAAGATGCTTATGTAACCAAAACTATTTTAGTAGCTTCTATTGACAAAACTATGGAGAGAGTATATAAAATAATCTCCTTATGTTTTCAAGACAGAACCTTCAACTACTCCTACCTCTAGGATTCTCAAAACCATGTATAAAACTTTTTAATTCTACTCTTGGTAGGGATACCAAGGACTCTTACCTTACTCAAACTCCAACCTTTCAAAATTTCCCATCCTTACCTCAAGCTAAGCTTAATGGTAACCCTAGTAGTAGTTGATTTGTTTGTAAGATGAGTTGCCCTAATATGCTGTTTGACTTGATGGCTTAGAAGTAGTCTGAGCTACTCTAGGAGCTCATCACTAGGATCAAGAGGTTTCCAAATCACCACACCCTAAGCAAGAATACAAAACAGGATCTAATCTCTAGATACTAGGTGATCATCTAAAACCCTTAACCAGATCAATTCTGAAGATATCCCTTCTAGAAGCTTCCAAGTCAATGAAGACCAATATCAAGCAGGGATCCCTTCTACTCAATCTACTCTTCAACCTCATCCACTTGATGACGCTTTGGTATCTTGCTATCCATCAAAATCCTCCCCTCTCGTAATATAGTCAAAAACCCTAAACCTGCCAAATTTGGCCAAGTCTAGAATCTGTTCCAACATCACCTTTTTTAATGTATCCTTTTCTCAACCCTTGTCCATTATTGGTAATGCACTTGAACCATCTTGTAAACCATACTGAGGAATACGAAGGCCCACTCTTCCCCTTGGTTAGATCATTCTCCAACCCACTTGTTCTTGATGGTTTGGCAGGCAAGGAAATAACCATTCCTGCAAATCTAGTCAACATGCCTATTTTGACAGAAGCTCACACCATCATCCAACCTTCTATGGACCAACTCTGTGCATGGTTGTGTTCTACTCATATAGGTCTATCAATACCCACTTCACTTGTTTCCAATGGATCTTTGTGCTTCTTAAACCCACATGGTTTTGAAGGCTATCTGATAATCTGCTTTGGCAAGCTTATTTTATTCAAAGTCTGAAATCAATTCTTGGTGAACTCAAGCAAGATCAAGCTCAAACCTCTATACCATGTTGATGTACATCACTTGGTATATCCCTCCATCTATCCCATGCCCCAAGGGGAGATCTGAGCTCCAAGATCCAACAAGGTTTTGGTGGCATGAAAACTATCTTACCCAAGATCCTTAAATCTCTAGTTTTCCCCAAAATCAACTTGGATTCTCCAATCCCAAGGTTGAAAATGCTTGTTACACCTTGTCTGTATCATCTACCTTGATCATCAAGATTTATCAAATACTATCCATAATTATTATGGCTCCAAATCTAATTAATCTCTTTAATAGACAAAACCTCCAAAACTCCTTTCCCAATAGAAAGTTTGGTTTTTGCCAAAACACTTCTCCAACCTTTTGCTCAATTGAGGTCCATATATCATACCCTACACTCCCATCTCAAAAATAAATATTTTTGAGATCCTTTATTATTCCTTCTTGCCCTTTTCCTCAAATGGCAGAAATAAAATAATAATTGTTTTAAATACTTTTAATCCCCAATAAATCTTGGGAAAAATCACCATAGAGTGAATTCATATTTATGACCATCTCACATCAAAATCCAACCTGGTCCAATGTAAAATATCAAATGAGCTTCTAGAAACCATTTCTGCACTAATTGAATATGTGATATAAAGTGGACCAAACTTCATCCAATAATTCCCAAATAATTCATGGAGATGTATCCTGACCTAAACCATCTATCAGTACCATTCCCTCATCTTGCCAAGATCAATTCAAAGAACTTCCTCATAGTCGCCAACTTTGCCAATTTTGGAATATGATCAAAACCTTGCACTAATACCCCATCAAACCTTATCAAATCTGCTCCACCAAGCTTGCGCAGCACAGTTCTCTCCCCTCTGGTCGTGATCATTGTAGCAAAGCACTGTAGCACCACCCTACCCCCCCCTTTTTGTCCTTTGTACTTGGAAGGAGATGAGAGTGAAGGACAAGCACATATTGCCAAATACCTTGGAACACAGCAGCACTACCCCTCCCTTCTCCCCTGTAGCTCGACCACAAACCTCTCTGTACGCCCACAATATCCCTCCTCTGGTTTCCACCTCCCTCCATACCTCTCCATGGGACAAGTCCACCATGAGCCTCACCCTTCGGTTTATAAGGACATAAGACGCCCAGCACTCCCCCTTGCTGCTCATTTGCCTCCTCTCACCCCCCCCCCCCCGCCACCACTCACCTCCCCCGTACACCACTCCCTCTCCCCTGCTCTGTACTGCTCGAAGGAGAGAGAGAAGAGAAGCCTCGGCCTCCTCCCTCTCGTCGAGCTAAGCCTCCTCTCCCTTGTTCATCTCCCTCTGCATGTCACGGTAGTATGATCCCCTCCTTCCCCTTTATCTGATACTGCTTTTCTTGTGGCCAGAGACCACACCTATCGCCGCCGCCGTCGAGCTCCACCGAGCTCTTCTCGGGCACCTCCACGCGAGCCCATTCCAGCCGTCCAGGACACCTGCTATAGCCACCGGCCGCTTCGCCGCGACCTCTGCACCCGCCCTACACCATCTACACCGACAGGCAAGCGCCCCTGGGTAGCTCCGACGAGCTCCCGCAGCGTCCGCCGCAGGCGCTTTTGCGCGAGCCATCTCTAGGCGTCGAACCCCCACCTCGGCGGCCCTCTCCAGGACCGCCTCCTCGATCCGCATCGCCCCGTTGCCTACTCATCGTCTACCTCTGCCCCCAGGTGAGCTCCCACCAAATCACTGGTCGTGCTAGGGTTCCATTCGCCGCCGCTCTGTCGCGGGAGGACGGAGCCTCGAGGCCGTCGATCAACACTTGATCAGACGACCCATATCAGTGCTTACCCCTTCGGACCTCGCCTTCTCTGACCGGCAGGCCCCTCCCGTCAGTGTTTTGAAATCCCTCCCGCGTGCAGCCCCGCCTCGCTGGTCCGCCTCGGTGCCGTGCGGCCCAACTGCGCCCAGATCCGGCCCAGCACACCCCGCGCCCTTTTCTTTTTCTTTAAACTCCAGATCTGCTATTTAGCTGCACCATTTTAATTCATTTTAAAAATGGAAAATACCATGTTATGCCCATATATAAATTTACTCTTGTAGCCACCTGTTTTGACAATCATGTTGTACCAAAAGTTTGGACTGTTACCACAACTATCTTTTCTGTAGATTTAATTACCAAAATGTAACTTTTTCTAGTAAATAAATTTCTGAGTGAGACACACATCTCCAACAGGGATGAAACCAGGTTCCACTGATAGCATAACTATCGGCCTACCATCCAGACCTGGTCCCATGCCAAGGTGAACGGCAGTTTATCCTTAGCAAAAATAGCAAAAACATCTCTTATCTGAATTTAGAAAATTCCCTAGACCAAACCATGAGTGGTTTTAACCTAATTCCAACTCCCTATGATGTTGTACACTGAGGTCTATCAAAATCCAGGAGATCAAATTTTATTGAGGCTCTGATTAATTTTGGTGAATTAATCATCTCTGCCTAGGGTATTCCAAGTAGTGAAATCCCTATAGAAGTTTTACAAATCCAAATTGGGTGATTCCAATTTCTACAGAAAGTTATTCAAATTTCCTATCATTTTCCCTTGGAATCATATCAAAGGCTTCTGTAGAATTAATCAGGTGAAAAAGACAAAACAACTACAGAATTGACTTTGGGAATTTCCAGAGGGCATTCTGTTAATTATTTTGGGCTGATTCCAACTCTCAGTGATTCAGTACATCAAACCCCACTTAACCATCCAAGGAAATAATTTTTGATCCTATAGATCTTTTCCTGTGAATTATTTACTAAAACTAGAGCCTTTATCACTAGAAAACTCATAACTAAATATAGAAAATTGATAAAATCATGAAACCACTTTTGGTGGCCTTGTTTTATCAATACCTATCTGTTGATATCATTTTTATACAATGGTACCATACAGAATATGGCCTTGGTCTAAAGGCCCTCTCCTAAATAATTTTCTAGATTATAAATCCCATAGGATTTCCTTCAAATGCTTCAAAGACATCTTCAATCTTCTAAACTCAATCCTATTAAAACCTACTGAATCTTACTCTGGTATTGTTCAATTGCTTGCTGTATGTATGTCCACTTGTATGCCTTGTTTTGATTGTGGCCTTGCTTGTTTGCATGTATACTCGATGACGGCGATAGTTGCGCTTGTTTTGACGCCGAGAAGAAGAGATCTTATTGATATTGGTATTCTTGGTTATCTACAGAAGAATTCCAGGGACATATTGCCATATTGCTAATCATCGGGCAAGCCACCTTCTTGCTCATAAGCCTTGTCCTACTGTTTTACTTACACGTGTTTTATCTACTGTTTATTAAAACTGCATTGTTTTACTATATGTTGATATATATATATGGTAGTGGTTTGGCTCCTCTGAACCATTACACTTTTGTACTATTAAGTACAAACCCCTTGGTGACACCTACTTGTCCCTAGTAGAATAGATGGTGTATTACACCATACCCTTTGGAGACCCCGTTTTAGCCAAAGCAAAAACTAGAGGATGGGAAGACCCCGGAAAAAGTTCTACCAAATGTTTTATGATAAAACCTTGGTGAGGTGGGACCTCCCAAGAGATGTTGAGAAATAAAAAGGTTTTGCTTTACAAAATGCTGAAGGAAAGCTGGAGGAAAAAGGTTTACAAAAACGCACCCGGTTCTTTGCAGTTTAGCTATAACAACTTAACCATGTGCAACCACATTACTCTGGAATGGGACAGGGCTGGATTTGATGTTTGTTTATTCTGGTATAAGCTGCCTCGCAAAGACTACAGGGGATAAAAATCCCTGGAGGGTGGGCCTTCTCTGGCGGAATCCATGTAAAACATCAACCGGGACAAGGAACGAAGGGTCTATGGGCCTCCACGCGTTACTATGAGCCCCTCATTGAAAGCGCACAGTTGGGAAGTGAAAAAAAATGTGCTCCGGTTGGTCCTCGGTACCCAACATCCCGGTTTTGAGGGGAGTAACACTCATAGGGTAGGCACTTATATTGGATTGGGCATCCGGAGAGTCTTGATCGGTTACTCGACCCACGATCGGTGTAGATTAGGTTAGTGTACCCGGATGATGTGGGGAAAGTGTACAACCTCTGCAGAGTGTAAATCTATTCAAATAGCTGTGTCCGCGGTCATGGACGGGTTGGACAAACTTTTGTAGAGCGGTGATGGTTTTGTTTTCAAAAAGGATTTTGGAAAAGGAATGGCTTTGGAAATGTTTTAACCATGGTATGGTCGTAAAGGAGAAAGTTTTTGACCATGGGGTCGTGGGACGACCTGAAGACGGGAACAAATGGGTACCCCAATCCTAGTGTTTACAAAACTTTTCAAAAGGTTTCCAAAATGGTTTACAAAAGTTTTCAACAAAGATATGTAGATGCTATATCTACAAGATAAACTATTTGAGGAAAGAACCTCTCTTGAAGCCCTCCTACTACCACAGCCATATTGCATATCCTCTTGTTATTATTATTTTCTTGAGGTGGTTTGCGAGTACATTCAAAGTACTCACTGGCATTGTCCCTGGATATTAACTTGGTTAGATATCAAGAAGAGGATAAAGTTGATGGCTAAGCGAGCTAGGACATTCTCCCGGTCAGTTTCCTGTAGGTTAAGGCATGGCTCGGGCTCTACGCTTAATGAAGTTCCGCTGATGTTGATCGATGTAGCCATAATGGCAACTAAGGTATGACATGTATTTGTTATGTATTGGATGTTTAGTTTAATACTTGTCTGTTATGTTCCACGACTAACTGATCATGGGATCGTGGTTGTATTCATAACAGGGATTCTCGGAGGATTAATCCGGGGGGCCCACACTATAAGGGGGGTCATAGGTCGGTAAAACTCACGAGAAACACCAAATTGTCTCTCAAGAAAAGAATCTAAAGGAAACAGAGAAAGAAATCAACAATTTGGAAGTTTCCTACCGCGTAATGACCAACTATATGGGCGTGGCTCGTATAGCTCCGGCCGTATAGTTGGTTCCCCGCAGATATTTCCAAATATCTCGAGTCTAGGTCGATTAAATCACGACTCGAAACCAACAATAACGTTTGTTTTTTAGATGAATAAACGAAAGGTTAAATGAAAAAGTGTCTGAGACTTTAACAAGCAACTATACGGCCTGAATTTTTGGCTCCGGTGGTATAGTTCGGACCGTATAGATACAAACACCGAAAATCAAAAGTGTTTGAGAGTTTAACGACCAACTATACAGCCGGAATTTTTGACTCCAGTCGTATAGTTGCGACCATATAGGCTCAGGTAGCAAAACTAATTCCACGAAAATGATACAGAGAGTTTAACGACCAACTATACAGCGGGATCTTCCTCTCCGGTCGTATAGCTCCGCCCGTATAGTTGGTAAAACCCCTCTAAAACTTCAGAAAAACACAAGGAATTCAAAGGCAGAATTTTCAAAAGTAAAAATTGTGAAAACAAATCACTTATTTTGGTAAGAACACTTACCTTACACTTACCATTTGTTTATTCGGGGATAAAAAGTTCCTCCAACAACAAAGACTTCTTCTCTCTTGGAGGAATTGACCTTAATTCATTATATAATTCTTGTAAACGAAAATCACCAGGACTAAAGTTCCTCTCAACAAGATTGGTGTCTTGTTGGGCAAACATAGATATTATATCCAGCATCTTTATTTCTTGCCTCTTGATGACCCACAAGTATAGGGGGTGTATCGCAGTATTTTCGATAAGTAAGAGTGTCGAACCCAACGAGGAGCAGAAGGTGTTGGCTAGTGGTATGGATCAGGAAATCTCTGCAATTACTTAGCAAACGGATTTTTAGGGGTTTTCGATAAAGTAAGTAAACAAAGTACGAGTAAATAAAAGACAGTAAGAATAAATGCAGCAAGTGGCCCAATCCTTTATGCAGCAAAGGACAAGCCGGTTGTATTTCTATAGATGACCAAACGTTCTCGAGGACACATGGGAAGACTGTCAAGTGCTTTCGCTTCATATAGTCGATTAATCTTCTCTAGCTTGCTAAGTGTTGTGTGGGTGAACCTGTGCTAATGTACCGCCCCATCCAAGACTAATATGTACTTGTGATTATACCCCTTGCAAACATCCATAAGTACAAGAAAGTAATTAAGGTAGAAACCTACCCATAGCTTTAAACTCTGAGACCCTTACGTCCCTTGTGCAATGGTTTCCTAACGGGGGTTCAGGTTTCTGTCACTCCGGCAACCCCTACGATTAGTAGCCAAATACACAATGCATTCCCCTAGGCCCATATAGGTGAAGTGTCATGTAGTCGACGTTCACATGACACCACTAGAAGAAGTACACCACAACTTAAATAACAATCTATTGAATCTTTCTCAACGCAACTCCACTACTAACAACAAGACTTCTCCCATGTCCTCAAGAACAAAACAAACTACTCACAAGACATCATATGGATCATGATCAGAGATGTAATAATGATGTATAATAATCTGAACATAAACAATAATTCAATGGTTCACTCAATAGCATCAACTACAAAAAGTAATCAACACCGGGAAAGTTTCCTCTATGAACTATGCAAGATTCAACGCAATTGTTACAGCAATATGGAGATGGTGATGAGGGTGCTGATGGTGATGATGATGGTGGTGATGATGATGATGATCCCGATGAAGTCCAGCTTGATGATGGTGTTGATGACGACGATCTCCCCTCTCCAGGAAGGAATTCCCCCGGCAGAAATCTGTCTGCCGGAGAGATCTTTCTCTCTCGGTGTTTTTTTTTAAGCAGAGGCGGAATCTTTCTGTGGTCGCTCCCTGAGTCTTAGGGTTTTGGGAGGTTGATATACACCAGAGGGGAGAGGCTGGAGTGGGCCAGGGTGGCCACACAACTCCCAGGCGCGGCCTAGGCCTGCCCGCGCCATGGGGTGGTGTGGGTCCCCTATGGCCCACCTCCACTCCATCTTCTGGCATCCTTAGTCTTCTGGAAAAATAGGATTTTCCGTATATTTTCCCGGATTTTCTGATCTTCGCGAATTTTACCTCCAAACAGCACATTTGCCATCAGAATCCTGACTGCATCGGTCCATGCTCCAAAAGTCATCAACCATGCAAAAATAGATGAAATAACATAAGTATCACCTGTCAATACGAAATATATCAATGAATAATAGTGAATTAAGACATAGAATAGTGATGCAAAATGGACGTATCAACTCCCCCCAAGCTTAGACTTCGCTTGTCCCCAAGCGAAACTGAGCTCAATAAACATGGCCTCAGGTTTATGGAGTGAAGAGTCGATAAAAGAATACGGACAAGAAGCATGACATTCATCAAATACATAGATCATAATAGAAGACAACTCACTATTATATAACTCAACTTGCAATGAGTAAAGGAAACACAATAAAGATACACAAAGTGAATCATAATTGGTAATGGCAAACTTAGCTCTTGGTCGAAGAATAGTTGATAATTTGCCGGAGTTCACAAATAGCTGGCTTTTCAATGATAGCTTTCAAAGTAGTAAACATCAGGATAAGAGCAATGTGCAAAACAAGGAACATAAGAAACATGTTTGAATAAATCATCATATGAATGAATGAAACACATCAACTCAAGATACTTGCTGAGATAGAAGGGAATAGGTTTACTGACTCAACTACAAAGTAAAGGAAAGGCCCTTCAAAGAGGGAAGCAGGGATTGCGAGTCTCATATAGAGCTCCCAAAAATTATGATACTTACTAGCTTTCAGCTCTCCTTGCCCCTATCATAGGCATCTTTAGGTGATTAAGGTTAAAGTGACACAACTAAGAGGATATGCTTGACAAGTTATAAGTTGAAATCTCATGCCCCTTACTTATGAGTACCGATCCTCATGTTACTCAACTTCAGTCACGAGCAAGCTCTTGTCATTGTAAATACATGCGTATCATTGAGAACCGCCAACGGGGTACCCCTTGCATCTGACACTAGAGCTATCCCATAGTCAAAATGACAAAGGCAAGCAGACAGTGAGCATCTCAGTGATCCTTTTATTTGCTATTTGCATAGGTTTTTATTGAGGATGCTTCATAGAATGCTCACTATAGTTATGCTGTAAGTTTCCACCATGATTAGGCATGGCTTAGGCTAGCGGCCCAGGCGTTTCTCTAACACACATATAAACTCCATGATCTTACAAGTTCCACTTTTATTTCACACCGTCGGGATCCATAAGCAAAATAACATGATATCAACTAGGTACAAGTACCAATGAAGTGTTGAAAGCGGTCCCCACGATACATGGTTCGGCTAACTTCAACTCATAAAGCGCAAGCATATACGCAACAAAGAAGGACCCAATGGTTCAAGATTATTAGATGCAAAAAAAGTAAAGTGTGCCATCAAGTTCGTGAGAGCTTTAATCACTAACTTTCACATAACAAGTTTAATTTGGGAGGTAGATAAAACAAGAATTTACTTGGAATAGCAATAATGCTACTAGGTAGGTTTGGTGGACACAAATGGCAAAGGTTTTGGTTTACAGGAGGTGGATGCACGAGAAGAATTCCCTCTCGGTACAGGTGTTTGGCTAGCAAGGCTGGGTAGCAAGTACAAGAGTTGAAGGAAACAAACAAACATACAAGTGATAAAGACAAACATGCAATATTCCTTGGAAGCACAAAAGATCTTAACTAGAGAATACTAGACTTATGAGCAAATCAAGAAAGAAAGACGATGAAATTATTTTTCTTAAGAGTACTTTTATCTTTTTCTTTTCAACTCTCAAAAAGGTGTTGCTACTGACCGAGCCAGGTTTGCCAAAAACAACTAAATTAACTCAATGATCCCAAAGTGATACCAATACTAACAACAAGATCAATCATATAACCACGAATTGAAAACTAATATAAGATATGCAAAAAGAGTGAATGATAGAACTTCTCATTAATATTCCATAACGGAAACTCACACCAAGGGATACAAATCTAACGAGAGAGGAGACACTTCCATAATGCAAACCATACTACAAAATAACTCCTTTATTCATGATATGACTCTACTAAAAAGGTAAAAAGATAGAAGATAGTGATGTGATACCACGGCACACCCCCATGCTTGGAACAAACCAAGGGGATGCCAAACCTGATGACGAATTACTCCTTCGATGGTGGTGGTATCCTCTTGATGAGCTCCTTGATCAGTTTCCCCAAGTCCTCAATCTCGAAGGTGAGATTACGAATCAGCTGTGAGTTCTGCTCAATGCGGCTCATGATCATGCCGTGTTGAGAATTCCAGCTCTTGCTATTCTTTCCCCACTCTTCCTCCTTGAAGTCTTCTTTTCCTGCATGGCTAGAACGAGGCAAATCCCAATTGGAGGGTAATTTCCCCTTGGGCATATTCTGGTATTGATGCTCATGGATAAGGGTATGGAAAGGATTCTTGGTGCATGGAGGAAGTGACCAGGGATCTGAACAGTGATGAGGATGCTTCCCTCCAATGGCTGGATTTTCCACCACTCCAATGCTTGCAATGGTAGTGCCGGTGTGCGGACATTGGCCTTCCTCCTCTTCACCTTCACTCTTGATCTCCTTCTCCTTCCCAGGGTCTTGGAGGTCTTCCTCCATGAGCTCCTTCCCTTTATCCTTGGCAGACACCATTGTGCTTCTAAGCCTTCAAAGAGTATGTCCTGGCAGAAACAGATCGAAACAAAAACACGACGAAAACACGATATACGAACCTCGGGGGATCTGGGGGGTTATATATTACGAAGTTTCCTATCAAAAGGAAGGCACTGGGAGAAAATGAGTCGGAGGCGGAGTCTGGGGTGGCCTCACCACCTGGTGGCGCGGCCAGGGGTGGGCCCACGCCATGGGGTGGTGTTGGCCACCCCGGCTTCGGTTCCGTCCCTTTTTCACTTTGAAACTTTCCTTATTGACTGAAAACTGTAAAAATATTGTTGGATTGTATTTTTGCGGAACTTTTCTTACCAGAACTGTTACCTAGTTGGGAACGGACTCTGCAGGTCTTTGAATTTGGTCCTCAATGAATTTCTCTGGAGTTATAACTTGAAAGGCATCAACATCTTCACTCTAAGAATCTCCAGCAATATAGTGTTTGATTCGCTGTCCATTCACTACTTGTGTAGTATTATCTTTTAGAGAAGAAATTTTTATTGCTCCTGAATGGTATACTTCT
Source organism: Avena insularis (assembly GCA_023614405.1). Taxonomy (NCBI): domain Eukaryota; kingdom Viridiplantae; phylum Streptophyta; class Magnoliopsida; order Poales; family Poaceae; genus Avena; species Avena insularis. The sequence continues at coordinate 228,208,263 of CM042694.1, read as the reverse complement.
TCAATAATGAAAGGTCCTTCCCATTTTGATAGTATCTTACCTGCAAAAAATCTGAGACGAGACCTATACAATAGAACCTTCTCACCAACATGAAATTCTCTCTTAAGTATTCGCTTGTCATGCCATCTTTTAACTTTTTCCTTAAAGAGCCTAGCATTCTCATAAGCTTCACTCCTCCATTCATATAAAGAACTTAAGTCAAATAATCTTTTCTCACCAGCGAGCTTGAAATCTCTATTTAGTTCTTTCACTGCCCAGTAAGCTTTGTGTTCTAATTCTAAGGGTAGGTGGCAAGCTTTCCCATAAACCATTTTATAAGGAGACATTCCCATAGGATTTTTGTAAGCAGTTCTATAAGCCCATAAAGCATCATTCAACTTCTTAGCCCAGTTTTTTCTAGACCTATTAACAGTCTTTTGGAAGATAGATTTAATTTCTCTATTTGATAACTCTACTTGCCCGCTAGTTTGGGGGTGATAAGCTGAAGCAATTATATGATTAACATCATATTTAGTGAGGGTCTTCCTAAAACCGCCATGAATGAAATGAGAACCCCCATCAGTCATGAGATACCTAGGCACTCCAAACCTAGGAAAGATAACGTCCTTAAGAATTTTTAGAGAGGTTTCCCCGTCAGCACTTTTCGTAGGAATGGCTTCTACCCACTTAGTAACATAATCAACGGCAACAAGAATATGAGTGTAGCCTTTCGAAGGAGGGAAAGGACCCATAAAGTCAAATCCCCAACAATCAAAAGGTTCAATAACTAGAGAGTAGTTCGTAGGCATTTCATTGCGCCTAGAAATAGTACCAACACGCTGACATTCATCACAAGATAGGACAAATTTTCTTGCATCTTTAAAAAGGGTAGGCCAGTAAAAACCTGATTGTAGTACCTTCTGTGCAGTTCTATCTCCTGCATGATGTCCTCCATAGGCACTACCATGACATTTATGCAATATCTCCTTGTGTTCATATTGTGGAACACATCTTCGCATAATACCATCAACTCCTTCTTTGTATAAGTGTGGGTCATCCCAAAAATAATGCCTCAAATCATAGAAGAACTTTCTTCTTTGCTGAGCTATAAAAGTTGGAGGCAAATACTTGGAGACAATAAAGTTAGCATAATCAGCATACCAAGGGCTTCCTCGCGAGCTCACCCCTCATCATGCTTAACTGCTCATTTGGGAAACCATCATTAACAGCATAGGATCAAAAGAGATGTTTTCCAAACGAGATAAATTATCACCATGGTTTTCAGCACCCTTCCTATCTACTATGTGTAGATCAAACTCTTGTAAAAGCAGATCCATCTAATAAGCCTAGGCTTTGCCCTTTTTTCACATAAGATATTTAGTAGCAGCATGATCAAGATGAATGGTTACTTTTGAGTCCACAATATAGGGCCTAAACTTATCACAGTAAAAACAATACTAGAAATTCCTTTTCAGTAATGGCATAATTCCTTTGAGCAGCGTCTAGGGTCTTACTAGCATAATGGATAACATTTAACTTTTTATCAATACGTTACCCAAGGACAGCCCCTATAGCAAAATCACTAGCATCACACATTATTTCAAAGGGTAAACTCCAATCAGGTGGTTGAACAATAGGGGTTGTAGTTAAAGCCTTCTTAAGAGTTTCAAAAGCTTCCCTACAATCATCATCAAAAACGAAGGGTACATCTTTTTGAAGAAGATTAGTGAGAGGTTTTGATATCCTAGAGAAGTCTTTAATAAACCTCCTATAGAAACCAGCATGACCAAGGATACTACGAATACCTTTGATGTCTCTTGGACATGGCATCTTCTCAATTGCTTCAACCTAGCTCTATCAACTTCTATGCCTCTTTCAGAAACTTTATGCCCAAGAACAATCCCTTCATTAACCATGAAGTGGCATTTCTCCCAATTAAGAACAAGATTAGTTTCTTCACATCTCTGCAAAACTTTATCAAGGTTCTGCAAACAATTATCAAAAGAAGTTCCGTAGACAGAAAAGTCATCCATGAACACTTCTACAATTTCCTCACAAAAACCATGAAAGATAGCAGACATGCACCTTTGGAAAGTAGCAGGAGCATTACATAAACCAAAAGGCATACGTCTATAAGCATAAGTTCCATAAGGGCAAGTAAAAGTAGTTTTTTCTTGATCTTGTTGTTCAACAGCAATTTGAGAGAAACCAGAATAACCATCAAGAAAACAAAAATGGGTCTTCTTAGACAATCTTTCCAACATTTGATCAATAAAAGGAAGCGGGTAGTGATCTTTCTTAGTAACTTTATTGAATTTCCTAAAATCGATGCACATCCTATAGCCTACCACTATTCTTTGAGGAATAAGATCATCATTATCATTAGGGACAACGGTAATACCTCCCTTTTTAGGAACACAATGAACAGGACTAACCCATTCACTATCAGCAATAGGGTAAATAATACCAGCATCAAGGAGTTTCAATACCTCATTCCTTACCACTTCCTTCATCTTAGGATTTAAACGTCTTTGGTGCTCCACTACTGGCTTCACATCTGGTTCTATGTTGATAGAGTGTTGACATATAGTAGGTGAAATCCCTTTTAAATCATCCAGAGTGTAGCCCATAGCTCATTGGTGTTTCTTCAAAACTTACAATAACCTTTCTTCTTCCATCCCTGAAAGTTTAGCGCTAACAATAACAGGATATATCTTTTTATCATCAATATAGGCATATTTAAGATCATCAGGGAGAGGTTTCAGATCGAAAACTGGATCCTTCTTAGGTGGCATCGTGGTACCCAAGTCTTCTACAGGCAAGTCGTGCTTAAGCAACCTGGGTTGACGATGGAGGATCTCGTCAATCTCATTCCTTTCTTCCATGAAGATCTCACTTTCGTGATCTTCCATAAATTGCTGCAAAGCATTGTTAGGAGCAAGAGAGATAGAAGCAAGTTGTTCAACTCTAAAATCCTCATTATGGGTTTCCTCTTCGCAAGGTTCTTTAGTAAATTTAGAAAAATTAAACTCATAAGATTCCCCATCAAACTTGGTCAAGATTTTCTCCCTCTTACAATCAATAATAGCTCCACAAGTACTCAAGAAAGGTCTACGAAAAATGATAGGATAAGTTTTACTAGGAGCTGAACCAAGTACTAGAAAATCAGTAGGATACTTGATCTTACCACAAAGGACTTCCACGTCTTGTACGATACCAATTGGAGAGATGGTCTCTCTATTAGCAAGGTGAATAACCACATCAATTTCTTCCAACTCGCAGGGACTAATTTCATGCATAATTTCTCTGTAAAGCTCATAAGGAATAGCACTGGAACTTGCACCAATATCACATAAACCATAATAGCAACGATCACCAATTCTAACAGAAAGCACAGGAACACTAGCCTTTTTAGTTCTATTAGGATGTGAAACAATATCAGAAGCATCCTCACAGAAGACTATGTGCCCATCTTTTACGCTTTTAGTGACAAGGTCTTTCACAATTGCTACAACAGGTTCAATGTTTATTTGTTCATCAGGTTTTACAGTTCTCTTTTCACTTTTAGTGATTACATTAGTTATCATAGGATGATCCTTTACCTTATCTGGGAAGGGAAGCTTCTCGATATAAGGTTCAGGTAAGATATGATCAATAATGCAACACTCAGTGCTCCCAACAAGAACACGATCAACAATATCTTTATAAGGTGCATGGTACTTATTCCATCCCCTTTTTGGAATTTCAATATAAGAAGCAAAAGCTCTAAAGAAATTCGTAATAACTTGCAAATCAAGACCATAAGCATTACTAATATTTTGAAAGTCATCAGTTCCCATAAAAGATTCAATGCATTCATAATCATAATTTATACCTGACTTTCTACCTTTGTCATTCTCCCAAGCTTCAGCATTGTCTTGAATACGGTCTAGAAGGTCCCATTTAGCTTCTTCTTCCATGCGAGTGAATGATCCAGCACAAGAGGCATCCAATAAATCTTTATCATTGTTGGGGAGCTCATGAATGGGACATTTGAGCATCAGTAACTTCAATCTCCCCGAAGCTTGAGTTGTACTCTCTCCATCAAGAGGCCAAAAATTGTATATTTGATTCCGATCTTTATGAATCTCACTAGGAGGATTACTTTGAATAAAAGAGAGGCATTATTTCCTCCCATTCCAGAGCTTGACCATTCTTCAGCAGCTTATACCATTCCTCAGCTCTTCCTTTCAGTGATAATGAGAATAACATCTTCTTAACTTGATCTGTAGTAATACCTGCACACTTGAACAACCCGCATAATTCGTGTATAAAGAGTAAATGATCACCGGGATGGACAGTTCCATCCCCAACATAGTAGTTATCCATAACACGATCAATAATTCTTGTAGGTATTTTGAAAACATCATTCTCAGTAGGTGGTGGCTTATCTACTACCTTAGCAGTGGTAGTAGCATTACCAAATAAGAAACTCAGTGAATTATCCATAGCAAAAATAAAGCAACTTGCAGAAGTAAACAATACTCATAGTAGAAGTTTCCTTTACCAGTTCCACTATCCAATAGCGCTTCACTCCCCGGCAACGGCACCAGAAAATAGTCTTGATGACCCACAAGTATAGGGGGTGTATCGAGTATTTTCGATAAGTAAGAGTGTCAAACCCAACGAGGATCAGAAGGTGCTGGCTAGTGGTATGGATCAGGAATTCTCTGCAAATACTTAGCAAACGGATTTTTAGGGGGTTTTGATAAAGCAAGTAAACAAAGTACGAGTAAATAAAAGATAGTAAGAATAAATGCAGCAAGTGGCCCAATCCTTTATGCAGCAAAGGACAAGCCGGTTTTATTTCTATAGATGACCAAACGTTCTCGAGGACACATGGGAAGACTGTCAAGTGCTTTCGCTTCATATAGTCGATTAATCTTCTCTAGCTTGCTAAGTGTTGTGTGGGTGAACCTGTGCTAATGTACCGCCCCATCCAAGACTAATACATACTTGTGATTATACCCCTTGCAAACATCCGTAAGTACAAGAAAGTAATTAAGGTAGAAACTTAACCACAGCTTTAAACTCTAAGACCCTTACGTCCCTTGTGCAATGGTTTCCTAACGGGGGTTCAGGTTTCACACTCCGCAACCCCTACGATTAGTAGCCAAATACACAATGCATTCCCCTAGGCCCATATAGGTGAAGTGTCATGTAGTTGACGTTCACATGACACCACTAGAAGAAGTACACCACAACTTAAATAACAATCTATTGAATCTTTCTCAACGCAACTCCACTACTAACAACAAGACTTCTCCCATGTCCTCAAGAACAAAATGAACTACTCACAAGACATCATATGGATCATGATCAGAGATGGAATAATGATGTATAATAATCTGAACATAAACAATAATTCAATGGTTCACTCAATAGCATCAACTACAAAGAGTAATCAACACCGGGAAAGTTTCCCCTATGAACTATGCAAGATTCAACGCAATTGTTACAGCAATATGGAGATGGTGATGAGGGTGCTGATGGTGATGATGGTGGTGATGATGATGATGATCCCGATGAAGTCCAGCTTGATGATGGTGTTAATGGCGATGATCTTGCCTCTCCGGGAAGGAATTCCCCCGGCAGAAATCTTTCTGTAGGAGAGATCTTTCTCTCTCGGTGTTTTCCGCCCCGCAGAGGCGGCGGAATCTTTCTGTGGTCGCTCCCTGAGTCTTAGGGTTTTGGGAGGTTGATATATGCCAGAGGGGAGAGGCTAGAGTGGGCCAGGGCGGCCACACCACTCCCAGGCGCGGCCTAGGCCTGCCCGCGCCATGGGGTGGTGTGGGTCCCCTGTGGCCCACCTCCACTCCATCTTCTGGCATCCTTAGTCTTCTAGAAAAATAGGATTTTCCATATATTTTCCTGGATTTTCTGATCTTCGCGAATTTTGCCTCCAAACAGCACCTTTTCCATCAGAATCCTGACTGCAGTGGTCCATGCTCCAAAAGTCATCAACCATGCAAAAATAGATGAAATAACATAAGTATCACCTCTCGATACGAAATATATCAATGAATAATAGTGAATTAAGACATAGAATAGTGATGCAAAATGGACGTATCACCTCTGCATAATCTGCAACTCAAATTCTTGAAGCGAAAGAATCCAACGGATCAGTCTTGGCTTATGGTCTTTCCTCTTAAGGAGTTCTTTTAAGCCATCACGATCTGTGTGAACTCTTACCTTTGCATCAACTATATAGGAACGAAATTTATCACAAGAGAAAAACATAGCAAAAAGTTCCCTTTCTTCCTTAGGGTATTCTTGTGAGCACCATTAAGAGTTCTACTAATATGATGTATAGTATTAAATCTAAGACCAATATGTTGTCCCAAAGTTACTCCTACAACATCATCACTAGCTTCACATATTAAGTCAAAGGTTGTATCCCAGATAGGGGTTTAATAATAGGAGCACGAGATAAAGCATTTTTGAGTCTATCAAAGGCTTCAAGACACTTATCATCAAAATTAAATCTTATTCCCTTTTGCATGAAGTTAGTCAAAGGTTTAGATATTCCAGAGAAATTTCTAATGAACCTTCTATAAAAACCCACATGACCAAGAAAACTTCTTATACCTTTAATATCCCTAGGTTGTGGCATTCTCTCTATTGCTTTAACCTTAGCTCTATTAACTTCAATTCCCTTACATGATACCTTGTGTCCAAGGACTACACCTTCTTTGACCATAAAATGGCATTTCTCCCAGTTTACGACAAGATTAGTTTCTTCACAATGCTGCAAAAAAATTTGAGATTATCCAAGCAACTAGTAAACGAAGTTCCATAGACAGAAAAGTCATCCATAAATACTTCCATTATAAGTTCTATAAAATCAGCAAAAATAGCAGTCATGCATCTTTGAAAATTAGCTGGAGCATTACATAAACCAAAAGGCATACGTCGGTAAGGATGTAAACCATAAGGACTAATGAAAGTTGTTTTAAGTTGGTCATCCGGATGAACAGCTATTTGAGAAAAACTAGAGTATCTGTCCAAGTAGCAAAAATGAGTATGGTTTACTAACCTTTCTAAAACTTGATCTATGAATGGTAATGGATAGTGATCTTTCCTAGTCTCTTTATTTAATTTTCTGAAGTCTATGCACATCCTATGCCCAACAATAGTTCTAGTAGGTATCAATTCATTGTTTTCATTTGGAACAACAGTAAAACCGCCCTTCTTAGGGACATAGTCAACAGGACTTACCCATTCGCTTTATTTAACAAGGTAGATTATACATGTGTCCAGTAGGCATACAATTTATTTTCTTACCACTTCTTTCATTTCGGGATTCAATCTTCTATTAAATTCTGCAACTGGTTTAGCACCTTCTTCCATGAATATTCGACGGACGGCTATCATGGGACTGATGCCCTTCAAGTCATCCATTGAGTACCCAAAGGCCTAGCGATGCTCCTTAAGTATCTTCATGAATTCTTCTTATTCTTCTCCTGAAAGTTTAGCACTAATAATAACAGGAAATTTATTTGTATCATCTAAAAACCTGTATTTAAGATTTTCTGGTAGAGACTTCAACTCCGGGGGTGGTAGTTCCTCATCCCCTCTCTTTTCTGGCTCTTCAAAAGCCTCATCCGTTGGAGGTCCCATAATAGGAGGTGAATCGAATTCATCTTCTAGTTATCCCAGGGACTCGTCCTCCATAACTATTCCTTCATAATTTGGATCTTCATTTATTTCTTCTTCTTGATTACTAAAGAAAAGAGCCGCCATTTCCTCAATAGTTCTCTCTTCCTCTTCTTCTCATATTTGTGGAGTCCTGTCTTTAAACTTGGAAAAATGGAATTTATTTTCCGTTCCCCCAAGCTTAAGAGACACAATCTCCTTGAAATTAACATAGGCACCTATATCACCCAAAAAGTTCCTTCCAAATATAATTGGGCAGAGAGTGACAGCTGGCATATCAACAACTACAAAATCAATAGGAATTTTTTTATTGCCAATTGTGACAATTGCATCTTCAACTACTCCCATTGGAATTCTAGGTTTTTATTCGCTAACATAATTGTCATATCAGTATTTTTAATTATGGTCGGTTCTATTTCTTCTTTTATTTCTAGGTAGAAGTCATAAGATATAACACTAACTTTGGTGCCAACATCACAATAACCATAATGCGAGGTTTCTTTAAATATGCAGGGAAGAATAGGCTTACCCACATCTTTTACCTTTGTTTTACCTTCAACCAATACGGAAGTCTCTTCATCAAGCTCAACTATGTTACAATGTGCGTACATAGCCATAATTGCTTCCTTGGTTACCTCTTCATCTTTGGTTTCTTCTAGATGTTCCACAACTTCTAGCATGCTTTCCTCTTCCTTCTTCTCCTGTACTGCTTTGACCTATTCATACTCAAGAATATGCTTTTGTGCAGTGTTAGGAAAAGGCAATTCATGCATTGGTTCTAGGGAGGCTAGTGTTTCTTTATCTTCTCTCTCCTTTTCAGGTTCGAGTGGTGGATCATACTTGACTGGACCCTCCTTTGGAGCTTTTATATGTTCAGTAAAAGCTTTAACAACTTGCAACACAAGATCTGAATCCAGATAAAGTTCTTTAGATAATTCTTTAACATGGCCTTTTTATTGTAATCATGAATACAATCATGCTCTATTTCTACGGCTCCTTCACTTCCTAGACCAAAATTCCATGAAACTCTATGATCACGAATTCTATTAAATAAATCCCAAGCTTTAGGTATATGAAGATTCATAAAGGCTCCTTCTACGAAAGAGTCTAGTTCAATTTTATTAGGTTCAATTAAACCACCATAAAAGATATGTAGTAAATACCATTCAGGCAAATCATGATGATGACATAGACATAATAAATCTTTAAATCTGATATAAGCTCTTACTAGTCCTTCATTAGAACGATTCTTCCAAGTCATTATAAGACGCCTGATTCCAAAAGATTTTGATAACGGATAATATTTTGCTAGCAATTCACAGGCTAGATTATCCCAAGTAGTAGTGCCTTCAGGTGGTAGAGATCTACACCATGAGAGAGCTATACTTGTCAAAGTTTGACTAAAAAGTTTAACCCTTACCTCATCAGCGGTATATCCCGTCAATAGAAAAGTGCCACATATATCTTTGAAACATGCAATATGCTCATATGGGTCAGCATCTTCTTCATCTCTAGTAAATTTATTTTTATGTAGAATACTAAGTAGTAGAGGATTTATTTCAAACCCCCTTGTCTTCTCATTGGAGTTGTCTCTTTTATAAATATCATAGGGCTTCCCAAAGTGGTTGAGTGGGTTAGCACTAGTCATATGCTCAAACTCCATCATGTTGGTGGCAACTTGTAACTCAAAACAAAATTTAGCAAGACAAAAATAAATAAGAAAAAACCAAAAGACCTACAACCTTAGCTCCCCGGCAACGGTGCCAGAAAATAGCGTGATGACTGCAAGTGCACAGATCGTTTGTAGCTAGTTTCGAAATAAAGATATCGATCCCATAAGGAGCAGGAGTCTGAAGTCTAGTAACTCTTGAAATAAATATTATGAAATAAGTGACAAGATAAAATGTGAGTACTGTGTGAAAAGGTATTTTTGGGTTTTAGGTATAAGAGCAATAATAAAGTAAAGTAAAACAACTGAATACAGAAAGTAAGTATCGCGTATGTAAGAGATATTGGAACTGAAGTAGGGGAAAAGCATTCTCAGGGAGTAGCGGATACACCACTAGTATTATAAGGATCTAAGATAAATATTATCATCATGAACATTCTCAACTATGGATGTGTGGGAGGAACTCCGTGTTTGGACAAATAGGCAGCAACCACTTCTCACATCATCCTCATAACCACACCAGTCAGCAATTAACATCAATCGAATTGATGTTCTATTAAGGGATATAATCCCGTAGGACGTATCCCATGGCACGGATAGTGTTCCGTGAGTTTCCTCGGTTTCCCAAATTGATACGTAAGGGGTGCCAATAGCTTTATAGTCACTATAAGTGCTAGCACACCTCCGTCTACCAACAAGTAGTTTCCTCCATCAAGTCCCCACGAGAGGCAAATATTGAGAGGTCGACTTCTCTCAACATCAAGATGTAGAAAATCTAACATATGGTCACAGCGATAAATATCATAACAGACTTTATCTTATTTCAATCTCATACTAGGGTTTCTCCATCTCCCCAAGAACTAATGATCTACTCAGACATGGAGGCAATCGACATCATAGCAATGGTAATGGAAACAATCATAGATGAATAGTACTTGTATAAATCCACAATGAGTAAGGGAATTACAACAAGATCTAGACAAGATGTAGATGGGATGGATGGAGATGGTAGTGATGCAATGGTGGATGATGAAGATCGATGCCTTAGCCTCTCGGATCTGCGCAGGGCGAAGATGGATCCTTGGTGGATGAGTTCCCCCTCCAGATGCCTTCCGGAGGTGAGGTTTCTACGATTTCTAGGTGTTCTATATGTCGTCTCCTCGAACCAATTGCACGGGGTGAAACTATTTGACGAGGCGGAGGCGGCGCCAACTATACGGCCAGAGCTATATGGCCGAAAAAGTGGCTCTGGTTGTATAGTTGGTCGTTGAACTCTCTGCCTCCCTTGTTCGCTTCTGGTATTTCTTCTGGTATTATTAATATTTCCCAATAAGTTATTTACGTTGTTTTTGACTCCTTTTCTCCATAGTACAACTGCTCCAAGAATTGTATCCATTGGATCCATCATTTGTCCTGATCCTGGTGAAAACAGACATAAAATGTGCGCATGAGCGCCGTAAAATACCAAGATCCTACATCTACAATGCAAAATAATAATGTAAAATATGATGCAAATATGCACTCATCAAGGTGTCATCTTTCATGTGGAGGAGAGTGAATGGGTAATTCATGTTCATTGTGTTCGAAAGAAAGGTGGGTTTACAGTGTTAGGAAATGAACATAATGAAATGGTACCTACTAGGACTGTTGTTGGGCACAGAATGTGCATTGACTATAGAAAACTTAATAAGGAAACTCGGAAGGAATATTACCCTTTACCATTTATAGTTAGAAAGGCTTGCTATGCATTCTCATTTTTGTTACTTAGACGGCTATTTCGGTTTTCCCAAATTGTTCTTCACCCTGATGATCATCTTAAAATCACTTTTATTTATCCTTATGGCCTTTATGCTTATCACCGTATGCCTTTTGGTATTTGCAATGCTCCTGCCACTTTTCAAAGATGCATGACTGCTATTTTTGCTAATTATGTTGAAAGTATTATGGAAGTATTCATGGATGACTTCTCTGTTTATGGAACTTCCTTTAATCATTGTCTCCATAATCTTAATAAAGTTTTGCAGAGATGTGAAGACACTAACTTAGTCTTGAACTGGGAAAAATGTCATTTTATGGTTCAAGAAGGTATAGTAATCAGTCAGAAAGTCTCAGGTAAGGGAATAGAAGTCGAAAAAGCAATAGAAAGGTTACCCCCTCCTCGAGACATAAAAGGTATAAGAAGCTTCTTAGGTCATGTAGGATTTTATAGAAGATTCATTAAGAATTTTTCGAAAACTTCTAGACCTTTAAGTAACCTTATTCAAAAGGATGTTCATTTTAATTTTGATGAAAATTGTCTTACTTCTTTCAACATATTAAAACAAGCCCTTCTTGAAGCCCCCATTATAAAACCACCTAATTGGGAGAAACCTTTTAAGCTGTTTTGCGAAGCTAGTCATGAAGTTGTAGGAGCAATTATTTGTCAGTATAATGGTGATGACCTTAATATCATTCATCACGCTAGTCGTACCTTAAACGGGGCCCAAAAGAACTATCCTATGGCAGACAAAGAATTCTTCGCAGTAGTTTTCTCCTGTGATAAATTTAGATCTTATATCATGGAGTCCAAAGTAAGAGTACACACTGATCATGTTGGCTTAAAGTAAATCCTAGAAAGGACCGATGTTAAGCTAAGAATGATCCACTGGACTCTACTTTTGCAAGAATTTGATTTACATATCCTACAAAGGAAGGAAGAGATGGAGGAAACATTCATGGACACTCAAGAAGTTGCTCATCCTAAGGAGGTGCATTCCGTGTATATACATGTGGGAACCACACTACCAAAAAAGGAAGTTCTCTATTTCTTCTTGCAATAGTTTTGGTGATTTTCTATGACCTACTTTATTTAAAGAGAGGAAGAAAAGATACTAAAATGAGTCCATATTCCCTCGATGATCATGGTTTATGAAATCCTTAACACATCTTTGTCCTGGATGATTTTCTGATATTTCCTTTTGCATATTTGATTTCCTCTTGTTTTTCTGAGTTCATTGCCGGTCTTACGAGATCGGTGGCGGGCGGTACGGCCGGATCCGGCCGTACCAATGGTCGTTAAACCTTCTGATGCCTCGGTTTCATTTTTGCATAATCGGTATGACCGCACCGTACGGGGCTAGCCTCCCGTATGGCTGATCGTTATCTATTATGTGACCGTCTTCCGCTTTTCGTTTGTAGTAAAAAAAGTGAAACTGAATCGCCGCAAAGTCGGTACGAACAGGTAGTATGGGCAGAGCCCACCCGTACTTCTTAGTCGGTTGAGTAATTACCGACTTCAACCCGTGTTGTTTTTGTAAACGACCCGGTACGGGCGCATCGTACGGGCGTGTGCCCATACCGACTGGTCGTTACGACCCAAATTTCCTTCTTTTGCACTTATTTGTTTCCATATTTGTTAGGATTATTTTCTTGGGCGGCCCTCTTCCTCTCAGTATGAATTTTACCCTGCCTCTAACCCTTTATAAGTCTCTTTAGAGATCCACCTCTCTCTTATATCAACAGATCTAATCTACTTGATGCGCTACTCGATTCAAGGCAAAGGCAAGCCTCTAAACCTCATGGCTCATTCGTGGGATAGTTTCTAGACCTCCTCCATCGAAGCTGATGATCCTGAAGCTCAAGGCCTAAGCCCAAAGGACAAGTGGTACACTTATGATTCCTATGATGATTCTGAAGACGAGGAGTTCCATATCTTCATGGAGCAATCAAAGAAGGGATGGAAGCAACCGGACTACTTGGCAATGGTGAAGCCTGAAGATGAGGAAGAAGCCAAGAAACCTCATGGGAAGGGGTGCACGGAGTCGCTCAAGCTCATCTCCGTCAACTACTCTTCACCAAAGCGTAAGAAGTCTAAACGTTCCAATGCAGGAACTTATCAGGAGACTATGGATCATACCTCAACAACAAAGAAGATCACCATGAAAGTGCGCATGAGCGTGAAGCCATAAGAGGATTGGGGGTTCAACCTTCTAGACGTGCCAGTTGGTGCGTACGTCCCATACAATGAACACCGTCTTCACATGGTAGAGAAGTACCAGAAAGAAGAGCTCATCCATAGGGAGATCATGCGCAAGTGCCTTTTGGATCCTGAAGGCAAGAAGAAACTCAATGACATGATGAGAAAAGTTGTTGATGGGATGTTCCTCTTGTGTTTGGATCTACATAAGTGTCTTCAACGCATATCTGCTCTGGAAGAGGCGCACAAGAAGCTTTAGGTGGCACTCTCTAACAAGACTCCTTCACCATGATATACGCCACGGTATCGAATAATCGCAAGGGATTATTTGACCCACCCGGCTTGATTCCAAGCTTGGGGGATCTGTGAGAACCTTGTAATCTATTTTAAAGTTTTTGCATGCTTACTTTTCTACATGCATGGTTAGGTTTAAAATTTTGAATTTGCATTAGTTGCATCAACTTCGAGGTCCCTTTATTCAAGAGAAGATTTATATCCATTGAGTTATGAGACTTTATGATAATTGAAGTTGTGTTTGATTCATGATTATTATATTAGATGATTGAACTAGGTTGAGTGTTATGATACTTGTACAACTATCATAATTTTAGGGACTTCCACACCAACAAAGGTATTGATTAAGTTATGAGAAGAAGAATTCTGGTAGCATATTATAATTAAGAGTTTTTGAAAGCCATTGAAGTAGTGAGCATGATCAAATAGCTGTGCTGAAAGAAGAAGAGAAAAGGTAGCAAGTAAAAATATAGACATACAAGTCTCAAAAGAAAATAAGAAAGCAGCTATCAAAAGAATCAAACATAGAGAATAAGAAAGAGAGAAATGATCATGAATCTTCATTACTAAACTTAGTTCTTTAAACTCTATGATTATATGATATGTTGAATCACTAGTAGCTTCTTATAATTTCATTAATACTAAAAAAGGTGTGGAAGCCTCTAAGTTATGTAATGTGTAAGGGTATGGTAATACCCCTGAAGTATCTCTACATCCGATGTTGTATTCCAGCTTCAATTTCTACCTCATTTATTGTAACGACTCGTGTCTCATGAACATGATGATCTTGTCCATAGGCCACCATCTTTCCCGGGGACGAGCAAGAGCCTAGCTTGGGGGAGTTGATGATTCCAAAATTGAAGCATATTTAGCTTTTGTTTTTGCATAAATAGAGTAGAGATCTTTGCATTTCACTATGTCTATGCGCGCTATTTTGTTCTTGTTTGAACAGGATCAAAATCATTGAGTCATATATGAACATATCAACTAGATCTATCATATTGTGTATTATATGATATTTCGAGGTGATAAATGTCATTTTATGAATTTACCTTCGCACCTGGAAGAATACCAAACAAGGAGGAAGCACCAAGACGATAATCTAACCACTTTAGCAAGGAGCCCATCCGCATCACCATACCAGGCACCATCACAACCGCCTCGTCAAATACTTTCTCCTGGCAAGGACGAGAGGGAGATCCGGCATTCACAGCCACCAGAAACCATGAAAAACCACATCCGAGAGGGATCTGAAGGAGGAACTTGGCTGGGACAAAATCCCATCTACCTCACGGATCATTGGAGGACAACATGTCATCCCCTTCATCATCAACTGCTTCATCTCCATTTGTTGGGGATATACTTTCTAGGTATCCTCACTATGCCTCACTGACCAGGGTGGCCCACTTCGGGTTAGAGCATTGCTCCACGGGCGGCCCAGTCAGGGAGAAGAGACGGAGTCCAATCCGGCTACGGGAAAGCCCATATGACTTACCGACATAGGCCCATAGTATTACTTGTAGTTCAAGATGTACTCTATAACCGACTCTTAGTCGTAGCCAGATAGATCTCTCCTGTAAACCCTAGGCCGGATATCTATATAAGCCATCCTAGGGAGAGCCTTTAGGGAACCTCTCAGAATAGTCTACAATCTCAACTCGCACAGGCAAAACCCTTGTAACCCATATTCCGGCTCTGTCATATTACTAGATTGCTAGCAGGAGTAGGATCTGTCCAAAGCTAGCGGATTCGAACCTGGGTAAACTTGTGTGCTCACCGTCTCGGAACACCATACGTCTCACACCCCTCTCTTTCGCATGCCTCGAGGACCCCCTCATGGCGTACTTGTCATCAATCCGACGACAGTCGGCGCCCACCGTGGGGAAAGTGAGCTTCGGATCTGCGTTCCAAGCGGAATCTGCAAGAATCGGAATCGGCAAGACTATCACCGTCGATCGCGTCCTCTACGCCGGCAACGTCCCTCTCGTCGTTCTTTACGAGACCTGGATTCCGGCTAGGGAGGTCGTGACTGCTTACACCATCATGTCCTTTGGCGAGAACGATGTGTACATCGGTTTCGCTGAACCTATCCCACCCACCCCAGCGATGATGATAGAGGCAAAAGAAAACTCTGGGTTCACTTTGTCCGCGGAGGTGGCAGAGTTCCGGATCTCGGAGAACCCTAATCCCACCCAGCCTGCACCAGTCGCGGAGATATTTGAGAAAGCTGAACCTGAAGCAGATCTTGCGGTTCAAGTCGAATCTGGAGTGGATCTCCCTAGCGAGGCCGAATCCCAGATCGATCTACCCAATGAGGTCAAAATCCAGGAGGAACAGGACAATAACCTTGGTTTCGGCTCTGCCAATGCCGGAACAGACCAACCTTTCCTGAGGCATACGTTGAGGCGCATGATTCTGCAAGGTGCAAACATGGGTGAGGTTCTCGAAACCATCAGGATTTTCGAGGAAGCCCATGAGGAAAGCCGCAACTAGCTCAGGACCCACACGTCGCACTTTGTTGGATATGTTGGATCCGGATCCGGCTCTGCCGATGCTGGAGACAACGAAGACTCGGTGCTGGAGGCGATCAGAATGAACACCGACTTACCCTCATCCTCGGATGACTCGATGACGTTGGCAGATTTCCGGAAGTTCTTCATGGAATATGAAGAGGAGCTCAACTCCAAAGCTGCAGAAGAAGGAGAAGCCATGGATGAAGGATCTGGAGAAAACTCTCCCAAATCGCAGGATGACATGGATCTCGAAGATAATCCCGATGTCCAGATGTTCGAAAGTACCACTCAGAGCTTGACTTCAGGAAATGGACCCAAAGCCGTCTTTGCTACCGACACTGCCAAGAAGGCAAAGAAGAAGAACAAGAAGAACAAGACCCCATCAAAAGAACTTCCGGAAGAGGAGGTGATTACCGAGGAATATGAGGAAGACTCGGATGGAGCACTTATCCCAGACGAGCCCAAAGAAGAGTCGGTGGATGGAAATGTGGTCACTGTAGATGCCCGTAAACTCATCGATGCTGCATTAACCACACCTATCCCTACTGCAGCAGAACTCACTGCCGCGGAATTGGAAGAAAGGGCCCAAGCCCTAGAAGCGCGTCGACAAGTACTCCTGGATGAAGCCAAAAACATCAAGGAAGAGAAGAACCGCCTGGCTACTGCAGAGAAGTTCATCTCTCTACAACATCAGAAGACCGCAAATTTCTGGAAGTACGCAAGGTTCTCTTTGAGGGAGATCCGGGGATACCTCGGCTCAATAGTAATGGAGATCTGGTGTACCCAACACCAGTACAGAACACCGCTGCGGCCCGAGATATCCTAGCAAATAATCCAGGCCCAGAACAAGTCCAATTGGGCATTAAGCTACTCACCAAGGGTCTGGAGCAGCAGAAGGTCGCAAAGTCCGGTAGCGGAAAACTGGTCTCTCAATCTGACAATGCCGCACGGATCCGGCCTGAAATCACATAAGACCCCAGCGGGATCCGAGGCAACATCACCGTTCCGACCGTCGGGAAGACAACTACTCAAGAACCGGATCTTCAGGGCAGCCCCACAGAACTGCACGTGATTGGCGCAATGTTGCCCTAGCCACGGAGCAAAAAGCAATTGATGCATTGTATCTAAGAAATCCTCCCTAGCGAGAGTCGAACGATCGCAGGGAAGAAGACAAAGATAAATGTCGGGAGGAGGACCATCAAAGAATGCAACCTCCTAGACATACAAGCCGTCCAGCTGAACCCCATCACGATGGGAATGACGGATGAAGGAATGACGGACATCATGCTGAGTCAAGCCGGTAGGGGGCTCGTCGCAATGAAGACCCTCCTCGGAACCGGAATAATGACGCTCTAGACGGAGGCCGGCGATTAGCCAGAAACAATCCACCTTCTCCACCAAGTAGCCACCACAATGGTTCCCAAGGAGGCCAAGAGGGAGTCGTGGCGGAGGAGGTCGTGGCAGAAGCCGAAGTCCGGCTCCAAGGCACCGCAGCCATAGCCATCAATCAGGACGGTGATCTCTATCACCAAGTGACACGAGACATCGGATCAACTCCAACATAGAGGCGTGGCGCTACAAGAACAACAAAATCTATGTGGGTCCAAAATGCTTCGGACCACGCATAAGAGCAACAAGATTCCCGGAAGGATTTGCTATCTCAAGGCACATCCAGCCCTACGATGGTGTAGCTCGGCCAGATACTTGGCTCCAAGATTTTTTCTAGGCATGCTGCATCGCCAAAGGCAAAAATATCTTGGCACAACCCGATATCTCCCACTTATGTTGCGGAAGATAGCACGATCATGGCTAAATGAACTTCCAGAGAACACCATCCACAACTAGTATGACATGCAAAGCGCATTCCTTCGGAATTTCGAAGGAACATATCGGAGGCCCTGTACGGTTGGAGACCTACAGTGTTGCACCCAGAAAGCCAGAGAAACTTGCCGAGATTACCTCGTACGATGGATCAACACTAAGAACTCCTGTGAAGGAGTAAATGACCAAACTGTGATTGAAGCTCTCATTGTAGGACTCCCGATTGGTTTACTGCGTCATCGCTTAAAGTGTGACAAAGTCACTAATCTGGGGGAGATGATAGAAACAACGAGCAAGTATGAAGATGCGGATGACGACACGGAGGGATTACTGAACGCCCTCACTGTGCCATAGTCGGCAAAACAACCAAAGCAGCAAGCTCAAAAGTGCAAGAACACCTCGGAAGAAAAACCCAACATGGAAACGGCAGTGGTCACTGCTACTTTCGGGTCTGGAGGACGAGGAGGACGTGGCGGTGGCCACGGACGCGGTCGTGGGACATCAAGAGTCCAGGGTAGATGAGACCAGCAACCTAGCAAAACCGACTCATAGGCCGACATTGCCAATAACCCATGTGTGCATCACTTAGATGCTAGTGAGAGCTCGTCTCACACAAACGCCGAGTGTCGTTTTAATGACGACATCAAGAAAGACGATACCGCTGGCTACAGGGCTAAGCAGAAGAAGGGAAAGAAGAATCCCGAGAAAGATAAAGAGACCAAGGAAGATTCCGACATGGAGGAAGCTGATCCTTCCAATCCCAAGCCGGAGGGGAATAAAAACTTCCCAACAAAGAAAGACACTTACGTCACCTTCCTCGGACCTCAACAAGCTAAGGTCAAGAAAGCAGTTCTGCATGAGCTCAACGCAACTGTTCTGGCTATCCCACAATTCCTGGACTAGTCGGAAGTGGCAATCACCTTTGACCGTGCTGATCATCTGCCTAAGTTGCACAGGCGAGGAAAATACGCCTTAGTCGTCAACCCACTTATTGATGGCTATGGTTTCTCCAAGACTCTCATGGATGGCGGCAATAGCATTAACATCTTGTATTTCGAAACGCTACATCGGATGTAGATCTCGGAGACCCAGCTAAACCATAGTTTTGTGATCTTTCACGGAGTTGTCCCAGGAAGACAAGCAAATTCCTTGGGAGAGATCACTTTGGATGTTACCTTTGGAACTCCAAAGAACTATCGGACGGAGGCACTTTCCTTCGAAGTGGTCCCATTCAAGAGCGCGTATCATGCTATATTCGGACGTCCGGCTTACTGGGCTTTTATGGCTCGTTCATGTTACATTTACAATATGATGCAAATTCCAGGTCCCAAAGGCGTGATCACAATCAGGGGAGACCCGAAGAAGGCGTGAGAGTGCGAGGACAGAAATGCCGCCTTTGCTGAAGCCGTGATGCACGCCCAGGAGTACCAGGAGATCAAGAAGACCATTGATCCGTACGAGATTCCTGCAACGAAGAAGAAGGTGACAAAGCCGAATCCGGAGTTCAAGGCATAGGAAGAGACGAAGAAGATGATGTTGAAGGATGATGAACCCTCCAAGGTGACCCAGATAGGTGTAGGAATAGATAGCGCATAGGAAAGCGCGCTCGTCAAGTTCCTCCAAGCAAATCAAGATATCTTCGCATGGCAGCCATCTGACATGACCGGAGTACCTAGGGAACTTGCCGAGCACTCTCTAAATGTACACCCAAATGCTAAACCCGTCAAACAGTCCCTATGAAATTTTGGTGATGAAAAGCGTAAGGCAATAGCTAAGGAACTAGCCCGGCTCAAGTTAGCCGGATTCATAGAATAGGTCATCCACACTGAGTGGTCGGCCAATCCTGAAATGGTGCCTAAAAAGGACACCACTAATTTAAGGATGTGTGTTGATTATACTACCTTGAACAAGGCTTGTCCCAAAGATCCGTTCGCTCTGCACAGAATTGATCAAGTTATCGATTCTACGGCAGGCTTGGAACTCCTATGTTTTCTCGACGCATATTCCGGTTATCACCAAATCCGGATGAAGGAATCAGACAAAGTCAAAACTTCATTCATAACACCCTTCGGAACCTTCTATTTTGTTACGATGCCCTTTGGGCTCAAGAACACAGGAGCTATGTACCAGCGTACTATGCAGCGTTGCCTCTGTGACCAAATTGGACGCAATGTGCATGCATATGTGGACGACATTGCGGTGATGTCCAAAAAGAAGGAAACTCTAATTTCTGCCTTGGAGGAAACATTTGCCAATCTACAAAAATACAACATAATGCTTAACCCGAAGAAGTGCTTCTTTAGAATACCAGCCGGAAAATCGTTAGGTTTTATCGTGTCTCAAAGAGGCATAGAGGTAAACTGAGACAAGATTAAGGCTATACTCAATATTTCCAGTCCGACTCGCCTGAAGGACGTTCAAAGACTAACTGGTTGCATTGCTGCAGTTATTCGGTTTGTAAGCCGGCTCGGAGAAAGATCCGCACCACTATACAAGCTCCTGAAAAGACCAAAAAGTTTGTTTGGACTGATGAAGCTGAAGCTGCACTACAAGACTTGAAAGCAGTACTCTCGTCTGCTCCTATCCTTGCAGCATCGGAACCACGGGAACCGATGTTGCTCTATCTCGCTACGACAAACAGAGTCGTTAGTGTCGTCATGGTGGTGGAGAGACCAAAGGAAAATCAGGAACACCTAGTGCAGCGTCTGACTTATTATCTCAGCAAGGTCCTAACTGAATCAAAGCAGCGGTATCCGCACTATCAAAAGCCGGTTTATGGTGTGCTTTTTGCATCTTGTAAGTTATGGCATTATTTTCAGGAACATCCCATTACTATGGTGAGCACAACTCCCATGAGAGATATAATCAACAATAGCGATGCTACAGGACGCGTTGCAAAATGGAGCACAGAGCTTTTAGCTTTCGACATTGAGTATAAACCTCATACAGCAATAAAATCCCAAATCCTCGCTAACTTTGTCGCTAATTGGACAGAGACAATGGAAAATATGACCATACCAGAATCGGAATACTGGACCTTACATTTTGACGGGTCTAAAGCGCTCAGGGGCTCGGGGCTGGCGTGGTGCTCAAATCACCCCAAGGGGACAAACTTTTCTATGTGTTGCAGATCCACTTCATGGTGACGAATAACATTGCCGAGTATGAAGCACTACTGCATGGAATCTAGATTGCTAAGGATATCGGCATCCGACGTTTGATGTGTTATGGAGATTTGGATCTTGTTGCCCAACAAGTGTCAGATATCTGTAATGCGAATAACCAAATGGCAGCATATAGAGCTGTCGTGGATGAACTATCTAAATCGTTTGAAGGGTTTGAAGTTCAACACATCCCTCGAACAGAAAATGAGGAAGCAGATGCACTATCTCGTATAGGCTCTACACGGAAAAAGGTTCCGGATGGCGCTTTTTTAGAGCACCTCAAAGTTCCCTCTATAAAAGGAGTAGACGAGGAATATTCGACCAAGGCCGACTCACCTTTAGTAGCAGTTCTGGCTATAATTCCAAGCTGGACTCAACCCTACCTTAACTACTTGGTAGATGGCAAATTACCTGAAGACAAAGTTCTGAGCCAGCAGATCATCCGACGAGCAAAAGCCTATACTATAATTAGTGGTGAGCTCTATAAGCGGAGCATGTCTGGGGTCTTTTAGCATTGTGTATCTTCGGAAGAAGGAGTAGAAATCCTATGAGAAATCCACGAAGGCGAGTGTGATCACCATGCTGCAGGCAAATCCCTAGTGGCAAAAGCTTTCCGACACGGTTTTTTCTGGCTTACAGCCAAGGCAAACATTGAACAGCTAGTCAAGACGTGCAAAGGCTGCCAAAAGTACGCCAAGCAAGCTCACGTTCCAGCTGATCAGTTGCGAACAATACCTATAACATGGCCTTTCTCGGTCTGGGGGCTTGACATGGTAGGACCGTTTAAACGGGCTCCAAGTGGATTTACTCATCTCTTAGTAATGGTGGATAAATTCACAAAATGGATTGAGGCTAAACCCATCACTAGTTGTGATGGAGCAACATCCAGAAGATTTGTCGAGGATGTCATAATCCGATATGGTTATCCGCATAGCATTATCACTTACAATGGGAGTAACTTTTCTAGGGGAGAGCTTGCTGAATTCTGCAATGAACAAAATATCCGGCTTGACATTGCATCAGTCGCACATCCGCAGGATAATGGACAAGTCGAAAGAGCAAATGGTTTAATCCTACAAGGCCTAAAACCAAGACTCGAAGCACCACTACGATGTGCTGCGGGGGCTTGGGCAGAGGAATTACCTTATGTAATATGGAGCTTGTGAACAACTCCGAACAGGTCAACCGGATACACACCTTTCTTCTTGGTATATGGTGCAGAAGCAGTTCTTCTTAGTGATTTAATTCACACTTCTCCTAGAGTTGTCGCGTATATTGAAGAGGATGCCGAAATTTCTAAACAAAATGATCTCGACTTAGTCGAAGAAGTTTGCGTCGTTGCTGAGATGAGATCAATAGCCTATCAGCAGAAGTTACACAACTATCATAGCCAGAGAGTCCGAAACCGGTCTTTCAAAAAGGGCGATTTGGTTCTCCGGCTTGTGCAGAAAAGAAAGCACAAACTTTCCCCAGTATGGGAAGGGCCCTTTTTAGTTAGCCGAGTATTGCACAATGGTTCTTACTATCTAACTGATATGCGGCCAGTCAAAGAAAGACCTGCCACTAAGAAAATAAAGAGAGCTGGAGGCAGTAGAGACCCGGAAGAATTAGACAGACCATAGAATATTGCTCAGCTACATCCCTTTTATTCTTAGTTTATGTTTCTTTGTAATCATATATGTCTACAAGTTCAATGAGAAATAAAGTATTGGTTGCCTCAAAAAAAATTCTAAGAAGTTTTTTACCATCTTATTTCTGAATGATCATGTCACAGTCGAAAATCCCAGAATACTTGAAAGTACTTTATGCTCATGTTTTTTCTGGTTTAGACTTCCGATTCTAAAATTGCTACCTTCGGGTATAAATTTTAAAAAAAAAAGTCTATACTTTGGTTATTTATCTGATTGTCGGATGCGGGCATTTTCTGAGTAGTGAATTGTTGGTACTGGAAGACGGCTTTGTTTCCGAGTTTAAAATGGTTTAGCAATTGAGCTCCTTTGCTCGGCAAAGTTTTCGTGCTAAAGGTTGGCCGGCTCATGAAAGGGATGAGGCGGAAATCCAGATAAACGATAAGTACAGACAAATAACATAAGTGCTTATGTAAAAATTTCAGGCACGAAACTTATAAAGCCAAAAGTGCTAAATAGATAGAGTAAAACTTAGCACCAGCAAAAATATTGTACTACTTATTTACAACCCGAATTGTTTTCAGAATAACACATTGTTTGTTCTGATGCTCTATGATGCAGGGGGGAGGTAGGAGTTGCCGGCTCACTGGAGACATCAGCCTCGTCTCGATATCTTTTCGAGACGTTCAAATCCAAAATGGTTTGTTCGTCGTCGAAAACTTCACCAGTTTCTTCGGCGGGCGGAGGCGGCATCTCTGCACGAGTGAAGAAAGGAGTGTCGTAGCTGGTCAAGTCAGCTACATGGCACCCATAGCCGGCACAGGAGTCCATGATTGCTTTGATGTCCTTCTCCTGTCCGTCTTCATCCACAGTAGAATACCCTCTGGTCACTTGCCAGATTTCCATGCTTCCATGGTGGCTCATAACCATGGTGAGAGTGTTCTGCGCTGCGGTCCACGTGTAGGACATGTTCCAGTCCTGGATGAGCTGAGGCATCTCCTTGACCTTGTCTCGCACTTCAAAGTCGGACATTCTATGCAGGTCCAGAACTTTGAGTACTTCGCCAATATCCTCCAAAGATTGGCGGAAATCATGAAGCAGATCACCGACTTGAGTAAGTCAGTTAGTGTGAGACTCGGTGGAGGAAGAATCCAGCAAGTTTAGAGGACCTGCTCATATAATGCAAAAAGTTAAGCAAAATATATCTAAATTCCAAAAGTCATAAAAGCCAGAAATTTAGAAAGCGGGAAATATACCGAAGATGACATCATCAACTTTGGTATTCTCTTCTCGAAGGCTCTAGAGTTCAGCCCGGAGTGCCTCGGTAATGTCCTTCTCTCTGAACAAAGCATCGTTGATATCTGAGATCCTTTGATCCTGGGCCGTGATCCTACGATCATGTTCTTCGGTTGCCATGGAAGACGATTCAAGAACTTGAGCAATGCTCTGTTCATGATCAGCCTTCAGCTTGTCCAGCTCCCAACGTAAGTCGGTGTTCTCCACCGCCAGGGTCTTTAGGTTCTCGGCTTCTTCAATCATAGCACAGGATTGCTTTACCAGTGCTGTAGTCAAAATAACAACAGTTGAATAAAAATTCGACTATGAAATAAAAGGCAAGGTTTGAGTATTGGAATGTTTACCTTCAGCCTCATCCCTTGACACTTTCAATTGAGCATTTTCAAGCCAGAGAGCTCCGATTTCTCTCTACTTGTTGCAAATATTCTTTAACAATTCCTGGTTATATGAATTAACTTTCTGTAAGACAGAATACCCAGAGTCAGAAGTATACTAAAGACTCGGGCTAATATTTTTACTAATATCAGCACAAGCCTTGGGGGCTACACTAGTTCATTCTTTGGCATCCTAAGGAAGCATAAATCCGGATTATCTATCCAACTTCATGCTTGCGGACTAGAGGATATGATATAAAGTAAAGTAAAAAAGTAAGTTGGAATTCCGACTTACATGTTGTTCATGAGTGAGTTTTCTCAAACTCATGTTCACCTCTGTGGTAACCTTCTCGGCGAGAGTGAGCGCGATCACTGGTGGTGGCGGAAGCTCGCCAGTTCTCAGCCTCTCATCGTGAAGACAGGCCTATTCAACAAGTTCGGAGTACTTGACGTCCTCTGCTTCTTGTGCTTCTTCCTCGTCAGTAATATTTCGGATTTCCAAGCATTGCTGGGCTAGCTGTTGGATCTCTTTCACAGATTTCCGAGTAATGCCAAGCTTTGGTATAATTCAATAAAAAAATTACTTGTTGTCTAAAAAAAATCCCAACTCTCAATAACAGATCAGAGGAAAACAAGCAAAGATTAGAGGAGCCTTGTCAATCAACTCATATTTGTTTCAGGGGCTAACCATTTTAGCTGCCTGGTCATTTATACTCTATCCACAGCTCGTTCTGGTCCACCCTCAACCTCATGCTGAAACACCAAAAATGACTGTCGGTTTCTGAACGATCTAAATGAATGCCACTCTATGATTTGCTACAGAGTTGTAGCTAGAATGGAAGGTTAATGTGGAAACGGGAGTTAAGCTAATAACCTCTCCTAGGTGTCCTTGATGTCATTGGACGTAGGAAGAGAGACACTTATGAGATTAGTTAGTTGATTGTCATCACTAAATATTTGGGAATCAATAGTATTATCGGTTGCTTTTTACGAATGGAAGTGAAGCATGATAAATAAGCAGGTGTAGCTATAAATATAATCAACCTAAAGATGAATAAAATTGAAGTAGTATCTCATAATGTCGGCTCTCCCTTAATACGAATATGAAAGCAATTTTTATATTCCAGTCTCGAATTGTGAAATCACAATGAACAAAATAAAAGAAATACACCAAGTGAACTTAGCAAAAACATTAGTGGTGTAATTTAAGCAACGTCCCATGCATATAACATTTACACTTTGGAGGGCGTCAGGCACGGAGCTTCAAGTACTCACAGATCACATGGAGGTTGTCCCGGTACTCATCAAGCAGTATCGTGATACTGCCTCATTCTAGTACTCTAAGGTTTTAAATTCTATATAATTTCACTAAAATCCCTTTAGTTATAAGAAATGGAATAGTGAAGGAATAGACGTCATGAAGGATTCTATGTGGTAAATATTACCAACGATGATGATATTGAAGACGTCTCCATATAGATGGTCTATATCATCATATCTTCTGCCTTCGAAAGAATGAAATTTATTGAACTATGATGAGTCCAAAATTGATACATATTTAAGTATATAAATTATTTATATTGTCACTCATTACATGCTACATCTATCTATAACTATGCCTATTATGTATGATTACTAGTTCTCATTCATTTTCACATGGGCTTTGCACAAATAGTAGTTTTACTAAGATTTTATTACCTTTTTCTTGTCTTTGACTTGTGTGTAGATGCTATGGAGAATCATGGATAAATGGAGACAAGAGGATTCAATATGGAGGAGTAGGCACCAAACTTAGCCATTTGAGGGGAGGACAATTTTGATTTTCCATCAACTCCAAATGATGATCCAAGGTCATGGTGTTGTAGCCCTCGTCCATACTAATACAACGAGCCAAAGAACACCCAAATTGGAGTTCGTATGAAGAAATGGTGGCCAAAATACGAAAGCTACCGCACCGATAATGACGACCGATTAGCACGGAGGAGCCTGTGCTGATCGCCCGTACCACGGGCCTGGTCGCATGGAAACAACTATTCTGGACGTGTTTCTTCACAGAATTAGTCCCTGTTTGTTCGTAGACCTTCCTTAGGTCATAAGAAACGTATTGGGGGCTATTGGAGGCACCCCTAGGCCTATATAAAGAGCCAAGGAGCCAAGGGAGAAGGGGACCTCTCCACATACCTCCACGACGCCTTGGAAACTCCATAGTTGTCGCCTACACAAGATCTCCACCATCACCATTGCTCAAGAGGAGAAGGGACTTGGATCATTGGAGGATAACGCATCATCCCCTTCATCATCAACCGCTTCATCTCATTACCACAATTACCCCCATCTCTCATCTATTAGATCTCTTTGTAATTCCAGATTTAATTATGGTTTGCATTAGATCTACCTTCTTACTTTTATACATCCATTTGTTCTTGGGGAGATGGATAAACCCTAGCACCACTATGAATTTGTAATAAAGATGATCTATTCTTATGTCCATATAACTTGCTTGTCTATGATATAATTATGACTTGTGTTTGATTTCTCTCTTTAGATGATATGTGAAGTCGACCACATATCATTTGCCTTCAGGACTAAAGGGAGGAAGAAACCCTTTGGACGTGTTGTGGAAGCGTATCCGAAGTGCCCCGTGACAGATTGGCGCCGGATCGTAACCCACACGGTTAAAGGGGGGGTCAAGAGGGACTCCCTAAGCTAATTATGATATCCATGGAGAAACCCTTAATTGCGATGGCCTGTATGGGCGATTGCTCTTAGGCATAGCAGTGGTTATTTAGAGGTGACCTCACATTCGGCTCAACAAAGTGGCTTCCTATGATCCTAGTCGTGAACATCTTATTATGAGGCTCTCTCCACACATATTTGTTGGGTTCCGTAGTAGAAAACAAAAAATTCTATCTACTCGAACACTAATACCAGGATCTATACTATGTAGACATAAGTAACGGAGAAGGGGTTCGATATTCATACCTTTGAAGACCGAGGCACGTCTTACGCAGGAAGGCGTATATTGATGAAGACGAGCAGCACCCCAAGTGTGGTGCCTCCAAGTTCACACATCCGTGTGTAGGAGACGCCCGGACTCCGATCCAGCCGAGCAGCGGAAGAAGCAGATGCCGGATCGCAGATCACACGACAGTGGTGTGAAGGTGGAGAACTCACCCACAAGGTCCTCCCCAATATTACGGAGAAGTCCTCAGTGGATGAGAGAGAGAGAATGAGAGAGAATGGGGTGATTCCAAAGGGGAGGGGAGACCCCTATATATAGTGGGAGGGTGGCACACCACCCAGGGGCCAGGCGGTGTGGGACTAAACCCCACACCCGCCGGCCACCTAGGGGCAGCCGCCAGCCCTAGGTGGGCCTCATTGGGGCGGCCCACCAAGCCTAGGCCGGCTGGCCCCCACTCCCTAGGCGCCATGCCCTATTGGGCCTCCCTTCGGGTGAGGCCCATTAGCATTAAGATGCCTTTAATAATAAAATAAAATATATATTTAATATTAATTCTCCAATTAATATTAAAATACACATATTATATTATTCCTTTACTCCGGAACACCTTCTGGACCCCTTCCGATCTCCATCGGATGTTACCCAGAACTGTTCCGGTTTCTCTTTCTCTATTTCTCCTACGATACCTCATCTACCCTAAGCGTCCCTACCCTTAAGCGTGACATCCTTTAGTTCGGAAACACTCCGGACATTGTTGAGGAGGTTTTCAGCGAATACCTCTGCCGAGGGATCATTACCTGAAGAGGGTTCACCCTTATGAAAACCTGAGTCACCCATAGTGACATCAGTTTGTGATCCAAGGATCACTAGCTCTGCTTGTTGATCCGGATCTTCTACGACGGTCAGAGATGGAGTAATCTCCGACGCCGCAGAAGGCTAAGGGGCAGGAGTCGGAGGCGCTACGGTGGGAGAAGTCAAATTAAGTTTTGACTGATGCAGGGGCTTTGGCGAGGCTCCCTTTCCCTTGCCCTTGGTGAGCTATCTGGCTCTTAAGAGGTAATCGAACAAAAATCGTTACACTTCAGAAAGAATAAGACATAAAATACTAAGACCTTGTGAGGAAAGATTACCTCTTCACAACGGGCACCTCCTTTGTGCCAATAGCCAGAGTCGGAGCCTTACGCTTTCGAGTAAAGGTCTCCGACAGTGGAATCAATTCTCTATCGTCCTGAGAAATCTCAGGAGGATATCCCTCGAGAGGAGCAAGCTCCAACTCGGGGAGGTCAGCAAGCTGAAAAGAAGAGATGCCTCAGTATTGCAAAAAGAAACAACAATGTAAAGATGAACACATAATTCGAGTTACTGCTGGAAACTTACTGGTACCACAGGATCTTCAGCCGTATGCATATCCAAAGACAGCTCCAGGATTTTCCTCTCGATCCGCACCCTTATCAGCCACTTGATTTGGGACTCGTATTCTTTATCCGTGTAAGGGTGAGCAGATCCGGAGGGTATCTTTCTTGGACGCCATAATGGAATGCATAAGCCAGTCTCCATGATGTTGAAGAGGCTGGATCCAGCGTGCCACCCAGCAGTGAACTAAGTCAGACCCCTTAAGGCACTTGTGCTTCATCAAATATTCGATCCGCCTCTTGGCAAGAAGTATATCGTCACTGAGAGTCGGTGCATCTGCGTCCCAGGACTCTTGGGGCGTGGCGGCACCATCGACAAAAGCCGGCAAAGCAGTAGCTTTGCCGAGACCAGGAATATCCTTGTGATAAAAGAAAGTGGACGGCCGCTGTTTCACCGATTCACTGGCCTTAACCCGAGGATAGACACGCTCTCTCCTAACGGAAAAACTAATGGTTCTGGTAATGTATGGATTACCGGCAGTGATAGAATTTCTCCGAATATGAAAATAAAACCGGAAAAGAGTGAGACTCGGCCTAATGCTGAGGTACCCCTCGCACAAAGAAGCATACGCGCTCATCTCTAAGAGAGAGTTTGGGGGAAGATGATGGAGTTGAACTCCGTGGTACTCTATAACCTCGGAAAAGAAATCTGAGGGTGGGAAACTCAAACCTCTGTCGAGGTGGGTGCCAAAGTGCACCCACTCGCTGGTGCGAGGAGTAGGGACGGTTTGGTTGTAGCTGCTCCGCCAGTCACCGGCGCGGAGGAGCCCTTCATTCTCCACGATGTGGAGCTTGGCATCGTCAAGGACGCATGGGATCCAGACTTCATGTTGCTCTCCTTCTCCTTCATCTGCTGCCATCAGCTGTAAGATAAGGTCGAAGCCATTTTCTCGTGGGCTGGTGACCGAGGATGGGCGGTGCTGGAGGATTCTGGGGATGCAGAGGAGCTCTGTTTTCGTGGGAAGCGTTAGGAGGAAGGAATCGACGCAAGTGCTGGTGAAGAAGATGGGGAGGAGAATCCTAACCACTTATATCCTTCGGCCACGCCAAGATTCGTGCAAATGTGTACAGTAACCGTGACACGGATCACGGAAGGAGCTGGGTAACCCCCACGCGATGATTACGCCGCCTCGATCTCCACGCACACATTAAAATGATGCCTCGGTTCCACCAAAGTCGGACCCACCAATGGTCGTGCTGACGGGAATGTCTCTCAGTGACGTGACTTGACCATGACTAGTGTCAGATTACGTCAGAGACCAAGTTCTGGCTTAGTTTGAATTTTGAGCTAGAAACCCGAATAATGTATTCATAGGTCCGACTCATTTAATACCCGGATCCTATCCTTTCTTTTGAAGTTTCAGGAACCCTTCAAGATTCTGCAAGCCGAAGATCAAGCTAGAGGATGATGAAAGCCGACTCTGGATCTTGGAGGCTTCCGGGGGCTGCTGTTGGGATATACTTTCCGGGTATCCTCATTGTGCCTCACTGACCAGGGTGGCCCACTTAGGGTTAGAGCATTGCTCCACGGGGGGCTCAGACAGGGAGAAGAGGCGGAGTCAAATCCGGCTACAGGAAGGCCTAGATGACTTACCGACATAGGCCCATAGTGTTACTTGTAGTTCAAGATGTACTTTGTAACCGAATCTTAGTCATAGCCGGATAGATCTCTCCTGTAAACCCTAGGCCGGATATCTATATAAGCCATCCTAGGGAGAGCCTTTAGGGCACCTCTCACAATAGTCTACAATCTCAACTCGCACAGCCGAAACCCTTGTAACCCATATTCTGGCTCTGCCGTATTACTGGATTGCTAGCAGGAGTAGGATCCGTCCAAAGCTGGTGAATTCGAACATGGGTAAACTTGTGTGCTCACCGTCCAGGAACATCATACATCTCACACCCCTCTCTTCCGCACGCCTCGAGGACCCCCTTATGGCGTACTTGTCATTAATCCTACGACACCATTACCACCATTACCCCCATCTTTCATCTATTAGATCTCTTTGTAATTCTAGGTCCAATTGTGCTTTGCATTAGATTATGATGATGATGATGATGATGTTTTTGTTGATTGCTTCCATGAGTGAGTAGTTCCTTTGTTCTTGGGGAGATGGAGAAACCCTAGCACCATTATGAACTTTTAATAAAGATGGAGAAATCCTTTGGACGCTTCTTGGAAGCGTACCCAGAATGCCCCATGACAGATTGGTGTCGACTCATAACCTACACGGTCAAAGGATGATTAAAGAGGGACTCCCTAAGTAATTATGATATCCACAGGGAACCCTTAATTGCGGTGGTTTGTATGGGTGACTGCTCTTAGACATCGCAGTGGTTATTTAGAGGTGACCTCACCCTTGGCTCAACAAAGTGTCTTCCTACAAGCCTTGTAGTGAACATATTATTATGGGGCTCTCTCCACACATATCATGAAACAAGGAGTATGTTATCTTGATTACATATAACAATAATACTATGCTGGTGGTGTATCCGACATCCCCGAGAATGTTTTAGCCCTATTGAGTTCAACCACGCTTTCACACAAACTTGTACTTGTTTTATTTTACTTGTTTTAATTACTTTTCTGCAATCAACCATAAACCTTTTAAACACCCTTTTACTTGAGATCAAAGACAGCTTATAAGTATACTTTGGTAGAGAGTAACGAGGGGCATAAAGACCTTTACCAATATCTCTCTGTGGGTTCGATATCTTTACTTAGAAACTAGCTACAATTGGTTTGTGCACTTGCAGTCATCAATGGGCCTCCCATGGATCTGTCTAACTGGGCCGCCCAGCAGGCCATAGGTCTTGCTACCAACTGTGGGCCACCTGGGTTAGCCGGATTAGAGACATGCTATGGTGATACCCATTTATCATATCCCCAACAGCCTTGTGGTCGTGAGGTAGGTCCACCAAAGTCCAAACTTGGTTTTCATACATGGATTCCATCTTGGATTGCATGGCTTCTAGAAATTTGTTGGAATCTGGGCTCATCATCGCTTCTTCATACATTATAGGGTCATCATTTCCATCAACCATGAAATTCATGACATGATTTCCATATAGTTCAGGAGATGCACGTGTCCCGCTTGACCTGCGAGGTTTGCTAATGTCCTCTTTCAGAGTTTCATGATCTTTATCATTAGTCCCCTCTTCATTTGGACAATTCAACTCCAGAACAACTTCCGGTTTTGTGCCACTCGCCATTCCATGAAGAGAAGGTTCAATAACCTCGTCGAGTTATACCTTCGAATACTCACACCTTTTGCGAGAAGCTCCTTCTCTAGAAAGGATCCATTCTTGGCAACGAAAACCTTGAATTTGGATCTGTGATAGAAGGAATACCCAATTGTTTCTTCAAGGTATCCTATGAAGACACATTTTTCCGGTTTGGGTTCGTGTTTATCAGGTTGAAGTTTCTTCACATAAACATCACATCCCCAAACTTTTAGAAATGACAGCTTATGTTTATTTCCAAACCATAATTCATACGGTGTCATTTCAATGGATTTAGATGGTTCCCTATTTAAAGTGAATGCAGTTGTTTCTAGTGCATAACCCTAAAATGAAAGTGGCAAGTCAGTCAAAGACATCATAGATCAAACCATATCTAATAAGGTACGATTACGACACTCAGATACACCATTATGTTGTGGTGTTCCGGCAGGCATGACCTGTGAAACTATTCCACACTCTCTCATGTGTGTGAAAAACTCGTAACTCAGATACTCACCTCCAGGATCAGGTCACAAAAAATTAATCTTCCTATTGTGATGGTTTTCCACTTCACTCTGAAATTCCTTGAAATTTTCGAAGGTTTCAGACTTGTGTTTCATCAAATAGATATAGCCATATCTACTCAAATCATGTGTGAAAGTAACAAAATAACGGTATCCACCGCGCACTGACACACTCATCGGACCGCATACATCAATATGTATGATTTCCAATAAGTTTGTTTGTACTGAAAAACGGGGTTCTAGTCATCTTGCCCATAAGGCATGGTTCACATGTATGAAATGATTCAAAATCAAGTGATTCTAAAGCTCCATCAGAATAGAGCTTCTTCATGCGCTTTACACCAATATGACCTAGACGGCAGTGCCACATATATGCAGATATATCATCATTAAGTTTAATACTGTTGGCATCTACATTATGAATATGTGTAATACTATTATCGAGATTCAAAAGAAATAAACCATGCATCACAGGTGCATGACCATAAAAAATATCATTCATATAAATTGAGAAACCATTGTTCTTGGACTTAAACAAATAACCGTCTTGCAATAAACATGATCCATATGTAATGTTCATGCTCAACACGGGCACCATGTAACAATTATTCAGGTTTAAAAATAATCCAAATGGTAAATGAAGAGGTAGTGTCCTGATGATGATCAAATCAACTCTTGATCCATTGCCGACACGCATGGCCTCATTCCTTACTAGTGGTTGCCTTTTTTGCAACCCATGTTTTGTGTTACATATATTAGAAACCGAACCAGTATCAAATACCCAGGTTCTACTGTGAGTACTAGTCAAGTACACATGAATAGCATTATCAAATATACCTTTATTCATTTTGCTAGACTTCTTGTCTGGCAGATATTTGGGGCAGTTGCGCTTCCGATGGCCAGTCCCCTTGCAATAATAGAACTCGGTATCAGACTTAGGGCTAGCTAGGTTTTCTTCTCGGGCACAGCAGCAACTTTACCACCCTTCTTGAAGTTACCCTTCTATTTACCCTTCATGTATTTCTTGAAACGAGTGGTTTTATTGATCATCAACACTTGATTTCTTTATGGATCTCCACTTCAGCAGTCTTAAGCACTAACAAAAGGTCGGGAAGAGACTTCTTCATGCCCTGCATGTTATAGTTCATCATGAAGCTCTTATATCTTGGTGGCAGAGATTGTAGAACACGATGTAGACCAGCTCAATGTGAATCCTTATTCCCAAGTCTATGAGCTTATAGGCATACCCTGACATTTTTGAATATGTACTCGCTAATAGAGTTGTTTCTCCTCGATCGTGCAGCAGAAGAACTCTTCAGAAGCTTCATAACTCTCCACGGCAGCATGGGTATCTAAAATCAATTTCAATTCACCCATGGTATCAAAAGCATTGCCATTATCGAAACACTTTCGGAGTTCTAGCTCTAGGCCATACAGTATGCCGCAATGAACCATATTGTGGTCCTCTTGGTGACTTAAGTAAACATTCTTTACATGGTCAGGAGCATAATCAGGTGGTGGGGGGCCTAGCGGCACCTCTAGCACATATTGCTTTTGTGCATCAGTGAGGAGAATCCTCAATTTAAGGGCCTAGTTGGTAAAGTTGCTACCATTTGATGCAAGGTTCTCTTTCTCCATGACCACATTGAAATTAAAAGCAGGTGGTGCCATCTGCAACAGAATTTGCAAAGTTTATTTAGACTAAGTTTATGATAGATTGAGTTCAACTAATCCAAATTACAAATGAACTCTCACTCAAAAACAACATCCCTCATGTATTTTTGGTGAATACATGAACCAAATCCACTACACCAAGACCTATCATCACGTGAATTAGTGCAGCTGCAAAGATGAGCATATATATGGTCATCATATCAACTATATCAGTCATTCTTTACCTTTCGGTTCGTGTTCCAAGGCAAATATGTCCAATTATGAAAAGTATGTCAAATTATGACAAGTATGTCAGATTTTGACACATATGTCAAATTTGCCCAAAGAGGTTACATGACAAGTGCCCATGAAGGACATATGTCAAATTTTCCCAAAGAGGTTATATGACAAGTGCCCATGAAGGCCATACGTCAATTTAAGCCTATTCAGGAAAAGTATGATACCGGTAAAACCCAAGTGAGTTGTATGTCGAATCTGAGAATGTAGATCATGTGTTACTAAGACAACTCATGCAGATGAATGATACCGGTGCAATTCATGCCGGTTATATATTACAATAGAGTAAAAAGACTATATGTCAATAAACCACTCTAGGGGTATTTTAATATGAAGCCTATGCGTGACTCTATGAGTCCCACATAGACTCGGGGACTAATGTCAGGGATAGGACCCCAGATACCCTAGAGTTGGAGCATATGTGGTTTTAATAGAAGACATATGTATAAAAAGGAGTATAAGAAAGGTTAGATAAAAGGAGGAGGAAGAAAACCCAACTAGGCCGAGTGAGGGAAATCTTGGCCTGGACTACTTCCCAGGACGAGTCAGGCCTCTCGGGTCCGGCTTAAGCTCATATCCCGCCTGGGCCGAATTATACTCCTCCGACTGAGCCAAATCAACTTGTCCCAACTAACCCAACGCCACCAAACCTCGTCGTCGCCTCACCAGCAGCACCCCCAAGCCACCTCTCCTCGTTGCTGGGTAAACGCCACCTTGCCATGTCTTCGCGCTCCACGCGGCGACCACGTCTCACTTGCCCGAGTGGAACGGCACTGGGGAGACCCAGCCCACCGCGAGTCATCTCCATCAGATCTCCTCCGCTATATTTCCCTATGGTCGGGCCAAGTCAACATGACCCGGCTAGGCCTTCTCCTTGCTGCCCCGCCTAGGCTGAGTGAGGGACACCCGACTGGGCCCTTTTCCGCCCCAGGTCGACTCAGGGAAACCTCGGCCCACTGCGGGTCTACCTCGCTGTCACCTCCTCCGTCATGGATCACATGCTGGATTTCAATTAACTCGGTTGGGCCCTTGTCCCAGGCTAACGTCCCCAACCCCGGCCCGAATTACAGCTAACCTGGTTGGGCCCCTTTGTTGCTGCCTCATCCAGGTCGGCTCCGGAGACCCAGGTTGGGGACCTTTTTACCCTGCCTGGGCTAAATCATGTCACCCCAAGAGCTCATGTATCGCCAGAATAACCCAAATGACTATCTCTACTTTGACATACTACAAGCTCTTCCATCGTATGCTAGTCTTGGGACACCCCTAGCTCAGACTGGCATGCAAAACATCATTACTCACAAGATGCTCCTAGGTTCTCAGGGATACTCCCTCATAAGTCCAAGATGCCCTCGGTATCTTAGGAGATGCTACATGATATGCTCCCTGGTTGTCTGGAAGATATAAGACTGATGACTAAAGATGCCAAGGACAAACACTATGGGAAAAAGCAAAGGACAGACAAGACCTGACAAGGCCCATGCCTTGTCAGTTGACAAGACCCCAGTAGTCAAATCAATAATAGTGCATGTGGGCCATATCTTGTCTCCTGGGCTCCCCTTTATAAGGAGCACTAGGGGGATCGATCTAGGGAGACTCCTGAGGGGCTCCTCACTTCTCTGCTCGATAGGAGCACTACTTATTCCTCCTCTGCTCTCCCAGAGAAAGCCATTAGAGTCATAGAGAACACATCTCAAGGAGCACCATTGTAGCTATAGTAAATGGCCAGGTCATATAAGATCTAGATGCAGGAGTAGAGGTTTTATCTCACTAGGAGAGCCTCGAACCTAGGTATATCGTGTATCTCTACGTGTTCTTTCGTGTGCGGTATTCACTGCATCATCCCTCCCTGGATTCCTCCAGTGTCCATGCGGCCCCAACTTAAGCCTTCCCCAGGCATCTGTCGTGACATCACCATGACATAGATATCAACTATAGTGGGAGAGACAGACACCCACATGCCACTTACGCAAAACTAGTTGCATGTCAAGCATGGAACATGTCTCATGTGCGAGGACATGTAAAGTTAGTCTAGGCCGCTTCATCCCATTATGACACTAATATCTAAAATACACAAGAGGATGCAATAACATGATCATTAGTGCCCACATACTCATATGTGTTGTACCCGTACAAAGTATCTACGCATAGATCCGGCTCAGATACCATTGTTCTCATGGATGATGGATTCGTAAACTTGCTGATCTCAAGATCGAGTTGAAGTCCAGCACTGCAAACTAGCAGTACATGCGTGATCGCACACGCGTCTAGCACTCCGACAAAATCCGAGTCCTCGCTCCATCAAAGTAGTGAAAGCAGCAGATCCTTTCCAGAGAAACACCAAGAACATGTACTTCGCTAATACAAAACCATGGGGAATTTCTAGAGGGGGAAGAGAACCTTCACAAGGAGGTGGTGCAAATGGAGAGGATGGAGTGGCCTCCTTTTATAGGGGAGGGGGCTGCCCCAATAGGCACGGCCGCCGGCCATGGGAGGTGCCCCCACCTCTCCCTCATTCATGTGGGTGGACACTCCACTCACATAAACTCCTCCTCCACTCACGGGCATTTAATGTCCACTAAATTCAATGCATTTCTCTATTAAATAAAAACATTTTTATTTCTTTTATTCATTTTTTGTCAATTACTTTAATTAACAAACATCTTCATAAAACCCCTTGCATTATTTCAATATCACATCTAAAACGAATTTCAGCAATTTGACCCAAAATAATTCTAGTGCTTATCAAAATAATCCTAGCGCTTTCAAATGCTTTCTCTCGTATTATATCTGCCCCATTTGGTGTCGATATACCTTAAGTGTGTCACCCTACAGTTCGCGAATAATGCAGACATGATCGAGACCCCTCTCTGATCAATAATCAGCAATGGGACCCGGAGATCTGTACTGACTCCCACATATTCAATGATGACTCTTGTGATTGTGAGAACCATTAACGTTGTAACTATATTCCTTTTGTCTCGTGATATATTACATGTCTGAGATTCGATCATCGGTATCTCCGTACCTAGTTTGATCATATTACCGACAAGTACTCTTTTGTCGTTCCCGTGATATAACATTCTTTGTGATCTAATCGCCTGCTTGCAAGTTGTGTCAATGTGATATCACCGAGAGGGCCCTGAGTATTGAAGGAGATATGCCCTAGAGGCAAATAATAAAGGGTTTTATTACCATATCTCATTAGTTCATAATAGTTTTATATCATGCTATAACTATATCAAGTGGAAAGATTGATACATGTATGGTATATAAACAAACACAGGTCCCCAGTAGCCTCTATTGAACTACTTCATTGGGCAGTTGATGATCAAGGTTTCCTAATCATGGTGCTTCTAAGCTAACTAACAATGAAGTCATATCATCTAAGAGGGGTGTGATGGACATTTCCCACTGATGATTGTTGCAAAACGATCATGTCACTTAGTTCAAAATTGCAATTGTCAGAAACAGAGTGTCCTACTCCTTAGACCGTCAGATTAATCACTATCAATAGAGGATTGCTTTGACTGCATCAACCATCATGGCCGTAACTGGGTTGCCATAAAGGTGCATGTTGGTTATTCCAAAGGGGCATGTTGAGGCCTATGCATCAAGATCTGGATTTGTTCTCATGTGTGAGGGGAAGATACACTAGGCCCACTTAGTGAATTACATCCATAAGCTGCATAGCGTATGACTAGGTCATGGGGATGGAATATCACGTGAACGAGTAAATAGTACTTGTTGGAAATGAGATTGAACAATGTATCATGATACCGATGATCAGATCTCAGATAAGTCTAGTATCGAATAACAAGAGAAATTGGATATATCGTATAAGGCTCGACACGAAGGTGATTCGTGGAGTGCATAGGGGTCATTATGGGCATCCTGGTCCTACTATTGCTCATTTATCGAAGATTGTCTCGATCATGTATGTGACATTCCCGAAATATAGGGAAACACACTTAAGGGCACAACAACGCTTAGAGATCTTATAGTAAGATGGAATCACAGAAGAGAGGGAAACTAGAATCAATCTAAAGGAGATGCAAAGTTGTTCGGAGAAAGAAAGAAAAGAAAAGATCGAAAGGTGTTTCAGATAAATGGCAATTTATAATATGCATTTATTATTCGAGGGAAACTTTCTCAACAGGGCCAAAACCCTGGAGGGAATCGCCAAGGAGTAAGCTACCCAAAAGGGGACATAAAAACTACCACGGCCGCACTAGTGGGCCCTGAGTGGCCCCCACAATAGGCAGGCATGCGCTGGGCACCGCGTGGGGCGGCTCTTAGCCGGCCGGCACTATGGGCCAGAACAAGCTGGCCCAATGAGCATGTGCCAAGACACTGTAGGCGAGGCGCCCTTTAGGCATATCTTGGCCCACCCGGCCGCCATCTCTCCACCTCCTAGGCAACCGCGGGCTGCTGATGGGCCGCACATGGGGTGGTAGGCCCACCCAACCGCCGATGCTGCGCACTATTGTTGTGCATGCTATGATGCTGTTGCCGCCTGTTGGGGGCTAGGCCAGCCCACCCGGTTGCTAGCTGGCCCATCCGTCTAACACCCCCTTTTCTCTATTTCCTTGTATTTTATTAGTCCCACATGGGAAATCTTTGGTGGGGAGTACCCCTCCTCCACCTATATAAAGGGGTGTCCACGGGAGGGATTAAAACACACCAATACATATATTCTCCAAGGCACTTTTCCTTAGAGACCCCCTCCCCCCTCTCTCATTGCCTTTGTGGTGGCACGGTCCTGGAGAAGGACTATACATGCAAAGTGAACACCAATGTGGCACGCTGTTGTGCTGCAGGGATTCCGGCCAGGGGATCTACTTTTGCAAGCTTAGCAGGGATCAGAGCCCCGGAAGTCGTTGTATTGCATCGTATGTGTGCGATAACTTGGGGGAGCAACCATTAGTAGCGACCGGACCATCATGCAAGGACCTGGACAAGGAGTGATGTGCGAGGAGCTACACGACCTTGAGGTCGGACGGGTACGACTACATCATCCATGCGCAACCACCAAGAAAGTTCGCAGTTATGAAGCAGGTTGTGACGATCGGGTGCTAGACATCTCTATGTTCGCATAAAGTGGGTACAAGCCATGTATGCATAGAGAATACATTGTGGTTGAGTTGGCGAGCCTAGCATGTACAGACATGGCCTCGGAACACGGATATCAAAAGATCAAGCATGAGTCACATGGATTATGTGATCGACGGATTTAGTCCACCATGGCAGCCACATCAAAGGATGTGATGATCGGGGATGATGTGGTGTAGAGGGGTCATGTAATCACTAAATTGTTGTAACTACCTCGGTGAATTACGCTCTTAGTTACAAGCCTGGATGAGCGGAAATGGTTAAAATAGTATGGTGGGGCCAAATGCCACTCAAAGGTAGACCTTTCGGCCGTCCTAACCATTTCCAAACATCGGGACAAGAACGAGCGGCGTAATCGGCAGGCGAAGGGATCAACTACATACACAAATGAGTATGTATGCAAGCCACCATACAACAGTCCTCAGAGCCATTCCATCTAAAAGAAATAGAAATATTGCAACGCCATACGGCAAGATCCAAATATCCTAGATAGATATAATAGTTTAGGATACCTCCTCATACATCAAACATCAGAGCATCAGGCGGAAGCGGAAAACAAGATCCTAGTACGGATAAGAAGCAAATCGGCATAAGATGCCCCATAAATAAACACATCCCGCCCATAGATCTCACGGATCCCCTGCTCCCGAATCTCTACACGAATGATCGCTGCCAACAACGTCTGCCTCCTCCACCCAAGATCCTTCTTGCGAGTATACCTGCTCATCCGAATCAAATAATTTATCATGTGATACCCTAGGGGTACTCAAGAAGTCTTTATGCCTCTAAAGGACACAACCGGGGTGACGAATTGCAGCAAAAGATAATACCTAACAATTCTATAGATACTGCTAACCATTCGCCTAACCAAAGATAGAGCGGATGTCCGTGAATTAATAACAATAGTTATAACAAGTAATATTAACAGATCCATCCTCCTCCTCGCTACCAACGAGGAAGCGGACGAACAACCCCATCCGCTTGGCAGTTTTATTATCCATTCCATGAGTGTTGCACTATTTACTAGTCGTACTTAGTCAATTTAAAACGGTACTTTAGTTATACTTGTCTATGATCGAGAAACTGTGCTCCAAGTCGTCCATAACCGCGGACACGGCCAGAAGATTTACCTAGGGTGCACAAATAGCAACACACACTCGATCAACCTCGAAAAACCAAATCAAAACCCAACGAGGCATTCACGACAAAGCGATCACAGATTCGGAAATGTTTCAGGGGCCACCCCATTAAGTTACCCGCAACGGTTGGCCAGCTCGACGGACTCAAGGTTTCGTCAATGGCTGTAAACGATCGGGAACCCGAAAGTGTGACGGGCTTGTCGATACCACGAAAACACTCGCATCCAAAATAAAGACAGTGCTCCTCGCACAATCTTAAATAAAGCAAGAAAGCATGGCATAAGTACAGATAGTAATAAAGCCCCAAACTACTTGTGGCCCCAAGAAATAAGAATGAATCAAGCTCGCTCGGGGGTTCATAAGCCTCCGGATGTGGATAGTGCGAATATTCAAGGAACAGAATCAAGTACTCGGGTCCCACGGACACAAGTGAGCATGAAAACCAAATAGCGATATTGCTCACCGGTGCCGCTTTCATTAGTTATCCCATTACTACTCGTTAAGTTGTTAAGGTACCTCGTTAACCATCAGACACTCACATACCCTACACAAGCTTTTCAACGACCCGCTTGGCTCAAACAACTCCACTAGTAATGGCACAGGGTATGGAGGAACAAGCTTGATGGGGTTTAAAAGTAAAGGCTATGCAAGATTTGGGATTCAGTTTAATGCAATCGCGACTCAATGATGCAAGAATAAGATAGAGGCAATAGGTACTATATGTATGCAAGCATGTGGTATTGCTTGCCGGCAGCTCAGAAGCGAGAGAAGGATCTGGTAGTGCTCTGGTTTCTTGATATATCCCCCGTCATCTATTCGAAGAAGAACCAAACAAACAAGGGCCAACATAAATAAAGTGCACAAGCATATGAATTAAATGCGACAAGCAAACAATCATTCCATGATGAATGATGCACAATTTGCATGGCAATAATGTAGCAAGGCATGGGTGAGGTGGGGAATACAAGAATAAAGCCGTTTATTGAGTTTTAGTCACATTTTAACCTCATATAAGTTGCTGTATACTTTATATTTATATGATGCATGCTGCAATTCAGAACATGGAATGCATAAACAGAAAGGTCTCATCGAGCTGATCATTTTAGACATATTATTTGTCAAATTTGGAGTGATACAACAAAAGTTATTAATTAATTAAGGAAAAAGGGCATTTTATTGTAATTTTGGTCAACTCGAAATTTAAAGTGTTCAAATAATATTTTGAATGGTAGATTTGAAATCCTCACATTTTTCTGATTTCAAAACATATATCATTTGTATTATTTGAATTTATATTTCAACAGTTATTTAAAAACAGATTTGAATTTGAATTTAAACAATTTTGAAAAGTTTAAATTGAAACAGAAAAAACAGAAAAACCTTTTGTTACTCAGCCAGATAGACCCGATCCTGACGGGTGGGCTTCTTGATCGGGACAACACGCGCACAGAAAAGTTTTCTTTCCACCGCGGTTTGACCTAGCCTCTGCGAATGACAGGTGGGGCCAGCAGCCACGGGCCCACGTGACAGAGGGTGATTAAGACGTGGCTGACAGGAGGGGGTGTACCGGACCGCGGGTTAAGGCTAGGGTTCTACGGGGTGTTCTTTGTAAAAAGGACAGGGAGGCCGATCAGGGCTCTGCATCATGGATTGAAAAAGCTAACATGAAGGGGGTATGTGCAAAAGGACAAGTGCTACTGTTTTTCTTCTCGTTAACTGACGAAACTAACGACGACCGATCGGTGTTCGACAGGGAGCGGCGCACGGGGGATCGAACCCGCGACCTAGCAGGCGCGCGCGGCGGCGGCTGCCGCTGCGGTGGAAGGGAGGTTGTTGCAGGGTTCGGCTACGCGGCGAGATAAGGGTTCCGCGACGTAGAGCAAGCAGACGGCGATAAACCCGCCGTGCACAGAGGGCATTCGTCGCCGGGATCCGCTCGTCTAGGAAGAGAAAAATAGCGGGAGGGTGCCAGAGAGGTGCAAAGAGCTCACCGAGTGCGACATGGCGATGGATCGGGCCGGGTGCGGGGATCGCTGACGGAGTGGCGGCCGCGGGTTAGGGTTTTGGCTCGGCTGCCGGGCGCAGCAACAGATGGTCCGTCTCATCCTCGACGCCGTACGGGCTGATGCAGAGGACCTCCTCGACCTCCGACAACCTCTCGCCGCCACGCCTGGATCGACGGGTGATGGTGGAGACCGACGGTGGCCGGCGATGGGGTAGATGGTGTCGGTGGAGAGGGAGTAGAGGAGCGGCAGGGCTCTAGGCGGATCTGGGAGCGGCAGAGGAGCCGTGTGGAGGGAGGAAAAGAGGGAGAGAGGGAGGAGGCAGCTGGGACACAGCAGAGATAAAGGTGGCCTCGGTGCCACCTTTCCCTCCTCCTCTCACGTGCTCAGTGGCTGTGGGCAGAAAGCAGTGAGAGGCTGCAGGGTGGGGCCGGCGTGGCGGTGGGGCTACCTAGCAGGTGGGGAGAAGAGAGAGGGTAGGGAGCTCGGTTGTAACTTAGCTAGGTTAGATGGGTTAGCT
The DNA here is from genome assembly GCA_023614405.1 of Avena insularis. Taxonomy (NCBI): domain Eukaryota; kingdom Viridiplantae; phylum Streptophyta; class Magnoliopsida; order Poales; family Poaceae; genus Avena; species Avena insularis. The sequence goes on along the minus strand of CM042694.1, from coordinate 228,165,034 downwards.
CGGTTTAGGGTTTGGCTAGGAGGAGGGGTAGATGGGGTGTGGGACCAGGGAGAGGGGTAGCCAGTGGGGTCATCACGGTGGAGAGGGAGAGTTGAGAGAGGTGTGGGTAGCTAGGGTTAGCTTAGGGGGCTCAAGTTAGGTTAGATGGTGCCAAGTTAGGGTTAGGTGGTGCTCATGGTAGAGAGAGAGAGAGAGAGGGGGCTTAGGGTTTTGTGGGTGGTTAGGGTGTTTAGGGTTAGAGAGAGGGGGTGAGAGAGGTGTGGTTAGGGTTAGGTAGAAATAGAGAGAGGGGGTTTAGGGTTTAGATTAGGTGTAGGTTTTTGGAGAAAGGATTAAAGAGAGAGAGAGGTGTGGTGGTGGCTTTTTTTAGCAAGACCAAACTAGATCAAGCCAAAGGAGTGGTAGAGAGGGAGATAGATGATTCACTCAAAAGAAAAAAAAACAAAGGAGGACAAAAGATGGAGATGGTTGCATGGCCCATGCAAGTATTTAATGCCATGTGTTAATCCTGTGAAAACAAAATAATGATGATATGGCATTATTTATGTGCATCCTCCTAAGATGGAGTAAGGGCCAAGCTAAGGATTGAAAGAATGTAGATCCATCATATCTCCCATGAGCTAGATTAAATACCAAAAGAAAATAAAGTACAAGCTCATGGATAATGGGATGGTGGAATTATAAGGTGGTGAAAGAAAGGGTGGTGGAGTGGAATAAAAGATATGCCCCCAACTCAACTTGGGCATTTAAACAATATATCAATAACCAAATACAATATCAAGAGGCAAATACAATTTACAATGCATATGAGAGAAGAACCAAAACAAAAAGGGTTTTATATGATGCTCAAATGCAAGGTGGCATGATGACATGAGCATGATATAATTATGATGCAACAATTATATATAGGAAGTAGCCATTATATTACTAGACCAAGTAGCATTACAATTGTTAGACAATTGGGATGCTACAACTCTCCCCCACTAAACAAGAATCTCGCCCCGAGATTCTAGGAAGAAGAAGAAGACACAAAGAGGGTAGGATACTTGGCACGGAGCTCATCTTCGCGTTCCCAAGTGGCTTCATCAATGTAATGGTGCGACCATCGCACCTTGCGTAACTTGATGGACTTGTTGCAGTCCTTCTTCTGCGACTTCAAGGATTTTTGTGGGGTGTTCTTGATAAGACAGGTCTTCTTGGAGATTGACAAGCTCATGGTCCACGGTCCTGCCGGGATCCTTGAAGCACTTCTTGAGTTGAGAGATGTGGAAAACATCATGGATCTTGAGTTTTTCCGGGAGCTCAAGTGCATAAGCAACTTCTCCTCTTCTTCCACGAATTTTGAATGGACCGATGTATCTAGGAGCCAGCTTTCCTTTGATACCAAAACGGTGCGTGCCTCTCATGGGAGTGACATGAAGGTAAACGAGATCACCAGGGACATACTCCATGTCCGTGTGCTTTCGTCAGAATTGCTCTTCCGCGACTTTGAGCAATCTTCAGATTTTCAAGAATGATGTGAACCTTCTCCTCCGCTTGAGTTACAATGTCGGGCCAAACAATATTCTTTCTCCGCACCGACCAACCAATCGGAGTTCTGCATTTGCGACCATAGAGAGCCTCAAATGGTGTCATCTTTAGACTTTTCTGGAAGCTATTGTTGTAAGAGAATTCAGCATAAGGAAGACATTCTTCCCACTTCATGCCGAAAGAGATGACGCAAGCACGGAGCATATCCTCCAGAATTTGATTGATCCTTTCAACTTGTCCTTGCGACTGAGGGTGGTAAGCTGTGCTGAAGTTCAATTTTGTTCCCAAAGCATTTTGGAAACTTTCCGTAACTTGGAAGTGAAGATGCTTCCACGGTCCGAACTGATCTCAAGAGGAACCCCATACAGAGACAATTACGCTGATATAGAGCTCAGCCAACTGGATTGCAGAAATTGTTTCCTTGACGGGAAAGAAGTGAGCCACTTTAGAAAGCCTGTCAATGACAACAAAGATTGCATTGTTGCCCTTCTGCGACCTAGGAAAACCAGTGATGAAGTCCATCTCTACTTTCTCCCATTTCCATTCCGGGGGTTTCAATGGCTGTAGAAGACCGGAAGGTTTCTGATGGACAGCTTTAACTCTGCGGTAGACATCACACTCCGAGACATACTTGGCACAATATCGTTTCAATCCCGGCCACAATTATTGTGTTTTCAAGTCCATGTACATCTTTGTGCTGCCAGGGTGGATAGAAAGAACAGAATCATGTGCCTCCTTGAGAACTTGCTCTCTCAAATCCGGGTAGTTCGGAACAAACATCCGGTGTTCAAAGAAAAGTGTGCCTTGGTCATCGACGTGGAAGGACTCATACTTCGGAAGCTGGATGTTGGAGATGATCTTTTTGGTGTATAGATCGCCAAGTTGAATGGAGCGAACCTTTTCTTCCAAGAGAGGGGTTGCCAGAAGGTTCAGAAGATACCCTTGATCCAAAATTTCAAGGTTGAGCTGACGGAATTCCTCGCACAAGAGCGGTTGTTGTTCTTCCAAAGATGAGGTTGTCGACATAAGCTTTATGGCCGAGAGAGCATCGGCCATGACATTCGCTTTGCCCGGAGTGTAGTTGATGGTCAAATCGAAGTCATTGATTGCTTCAATCCACCTCCTCTGACGAAGGTTGAGATCAGGCTGTGTGAAGATATACTTCAAGCTCTTGTGATCAGAAAAGATTTCACAACGGTTGCCCAGCAAGTAATGCCTCCATACTTTCAAAGCAAAGACAATCATGAAGTTCGAGGTCATGTGTAGGATAGTTGATCTCATGCGTCTTCAACTGTCGAGAGGCATAAGCAACAACTTGTTTTTCTTGCATAAGGACTGCACCCAATCCTTGCAAAGATGCGTCGCAGAATATCTGGAAAGGCTTGGATGTATCTGGAGGAACCAAGACTGGTGTGGAAGTGAGCTTCTCTTTGAGTGTTTCAAAGCTTGCTTGACATGCAGGAGTCCAAAGGTATTTCTTGCCTTTCTTGAGGAGATCGGTAAGAGGCTTCGCTATCTTCGAAAAGTTCGAACGGGCGACGGCAATAACTAGCCAAACCAAGGAAGCTCCGGACTTCTTTGACATTTACAGGAGGAAGCCACAACAATTGTCTTTAAGGCCGGGTTGACGGCAATGCCCTTGGCAAAGATGACGTGACCAAGATAGGTGACTTGAGGCAGCCAAAACTCACATTTGGAGAACTTTGCATACAAGCGGTTCTCACGAAGCTTGTTTAGGACACACCGAAGGTGTTCTTCATGTTCTTCCTCAGACTTAGAATAGACTAGGATGTCATCCAGATAGACCACAATGAACTTATCAAGATACTCCATGAAAACCGAGTTCATAAGCCTCGAGAAGGTAGCAGGTGTGTTGGTGAGACCGAAAGACATGACCGTGTACTCATACAGGCCATAGCGGGTGGTGAAAGCTGTTTTAGGAACATCTTCCTTGCGAATTTTGATTTGATGATAACCACTTCTCAAGTCAAGCTTAGAGAATACCACAGCTCCAGCTAGCTGATCGAAGAGATCATTAATCCGCGGAAGGGGATATTTATTCTTGATGGTTTTAGCATTGAGAGCCCGATAGTCAACACAAAGTCTATCAGTCTTGTCTCGCTTCTTCACAAAGATGGTTGGGCTACCCCAAGAAGAAGTACTGTGTTGAATGAAATCCAACTTCTCTTGTTCATCAAGCTGACGTTTGAGTTCCGCCAACTCAGCAGGACCCATTTTATAAGGCCGCTTGGAGATAGGAGCCGTTCCAGGTTCAAGCTCAATTACAAACTCAACCTCACGATCCGGAGGCATACGTGGCAACTCTTCAGGAAAGACATCCGGAACTCACAGACCACCGAACACTCAATAGCTTCCATAGCATCATCATTCGTGAGCCGCCAAAGAGAAAAGCTGAATAGCGAAGTCGACTTGGAGAATAGACTATATGGCCTTCAGAATTTTCAGAGAAACCGAAATGCTCAAAGACAATCAATCACAGCTGCATTTGTTGTCAACCAATCCATGCCCAAGATAACATCAATGTCAGAATTGCCCAGAACAATTAAGGATGCTGAGAACAAAGAGCCACCAATCTCAATTTGATTGCCATGGCTGATTTTAGAAGCTGCCATTGTTGCTCCAGGAGAAAGGACCATTAACCGCTTAAGGAGAGGATCCATAGCTAACTCATTCTCATTCGCAAATTTGTGAGAAACAAAAGAATGCGATGCACCAGAATCAAACAAAACTCGTGCAGGGACTGAGTTAACGGAAAGCATACCCATCACAACTCCAGGTGCATGCTCAGCTTGAGCGGCGTTGACACAGTTGGCACGAGCAACAGTAGACCTGGGCTTGGTGTTGATGTTGAGAGCCCGAGGTGGTGGTGCACGAACCATAGGAGAGCTTGCCGCAGGTCTTGGAGGTGGTGGAGGAAGAGCTTTGTTTTTCATCGGACAGTTCCAGTGTTGATGCCCAGTGTTTCCACAAGTGTAACAAGCACCAGGTGGACGTGGAGCAACATAGCCAGGGACTCTGCCAGGCGCTCCAGGGTAGTGGTGGTTGTAGCCATTGGGAGCAGCAGTGAGGAAGTTTGGTGGCCTTGCCGAGTAGCTTGAAGGTCTTGGTGGAGCCGGGAGCGACGGTGGGGTGTTAGGAACCCAGACACGACGCTTAGAAGGAGTTGACATAGCTGAAGAGCTTGCTGCATCGCGATTGTGTTTCTTTGACTCCTCAAACACTTGCCTACTTGCTTCTTCCTGCAGAGCTGTATGCTGAAGTTCCAGAAAAGACGCCGGCCTTGCATGTGTGATTGCATACTTAATCGATGCATTGAGCCCTTGTCGGAATCTCTTTTGCTTCTTCTTGTCATCAGAGATCTCATCGCCACCATAACAAGAAAGGTTCATGAAGTTTCTGATGTAGGTATTGACATTGTCATTGCCCTGCTTGAGGTTGAGAAACACTTCCTTCATCCTCTCCATGACAATTTCTGACAGACATCGCTCTTTGAAAGCTCCAAGAACTGTTCCCAAGTAGGCTGAAAACTGTAGTTTGCCTTCGTGTAATTCTCCCACCACGTAGCTGCATCTCCCTTCGAAGGTGAGTGGCACACTTTACCCATTCTTGCTCAGAACATCAGCAAGCTTACCAAGAATCTTGACATCTCACGCAACCAATCATCAAGATCAAGTGGTTGATCGGACACATCAAATTGGCGGGTTGAACTTCAGGAAGCTTTTGATGTCTCCTCGCTTGGGAGGTGGAGGTAGCGGAACAAACTCATTCCTCCCGACACTTTCTTCAAAACGCTGTTGTTCTGGTCACGCATTGCTGCCAAGGCATTGGCGATGCTTGACAACGCGGCCCCCAGTTCAGGTTGTATGTCCTCATCAGAACGGCGTGGTGGTGCCATCCTGTTATTGATATAAAACACAAGTCAGTACTATAATGGAGAATAATAATAATCCAAAATAGTACCAAGATGGAATTAACCAAGATTAAAGGATACAATTTACTAAGATGATATTAAAATATCAACGAAGTTCAAAGCACCTAGAAGATATTAAGCATAACGCACACGACTGAAAAGGAGTGTGGTACACAACTATCAAGAAAAAAAAATTCCGCAAATTTCGGCATTAAAATACCAATAGATGCGCAAAATCACTTAACGAATCAAGATTAGTGACTCTACCAATTCAATATACAAGAGCGAATGATAAAAGTAGTGGTATGGTCGCGACTCCATCCCGCACTCAAATCATTACTCCGCACATGAATAAGTAGAACACATATCCCAACACCTTCTTCTCACGATGAACCTAAAGATTAGTAACTACGGAAACAAACACCCCAAACAAGATAACGTCGGATAACAAAGAGTAAGACAGATCGCGGCGGTATACAACAAATCAGATAGATCACGTCGGTTTGCAAAAGCCTGTCGGTATGGAATGTACCAACAGTTGATAACCAAAGGCAGATTGTGATAACAAATTGGATGCAACAGATAGACAAGGAATTACACACACACACACTTTCTATGGTACTACGGAAACCCAGAACACGTGAATCCTAGTTTGAATTTTAAGAAGAGGACTGAAAACGTTACACTTCCTTACCAGAAAAGGGTGGGTGGTTGGGTAAGAAGAAAAGTGGAAGCAGTCCTACTCGCTTTTGTTTTTCCCTAGTATACATAGCTACCAAAATATTTGCTAGACCGACAACGACCATTTGGCTGAGACCTCAAGGGCGGATGGCTCGATACCAATTGTAACTACCTCGGTGAATTACGCCTTAGTTACAAGCCTGGATGAGCGAAATGGTTAAAATAGTACGGTGGGGCCAAATGCCACTCACAGTGTAGACCTTCGCCGTCCTAACCATTTCCAAACATCGGGACAAGAACGGCGTAATCGGCAGGCGAAGGGATCAACTACATACACAAATGAGTATGTATGCAAGCCACCATACAACAGTCCTCAGAGCCATTCCATCTAAAAGAAATAGAAATATTGCAACGCCATACGGCAAGATCCAAATATCCTAGATAGATATAATAGTTTAGGATACCTCCTCATACATCAAACGTCAGAGCATCAGGCGGAAGCGGAAAACAAGATCCGAGTACGAATAAGAAGCAAATCGGCATAAGATGCCCCATAAATAAACACATCCCGCCCATAGATCTCACGGATCCCGCTCCCGGAATCTCTACGAATGATGATCGCTGCCAACAACGTCGTCTCCTCCACCCAAAGATCCATCTTGCAGTATACGCTCATCCGAATCAAATAATTTATCGTAGAGACCCAAGGGGTACTCAGCAAGTCTTTATGCCTCTAAAGGGACACAACCTGGGTGACGAATTGCAGCAAAAGATAATACCTAACAATTCTATAGATACTGCTAACCATTCGCCTAACCAAAGATAGACGGATGTCCGTGAATTAATAACAAGCTATAATAAGAATATTAATGATCCATCCTCCTCCTCGCTACCAACGAGGAAGCTATTTAACAACCCCCATCCGCTGGCAGTTTTATTATCCATTCCATGAGTGTTGCACTATTTACTAGTCGTACTTAGTCAATTTAAAACGGTACTTTAGTTATACTTGTCTATGATCGAGAAACTGTGCTCCAAGTCGCCCATAACCGCATGACACGGCTTTGAAAGATTTACCATAGGGTGCACAAATAGCAACACACACTGATCAACCTCGAAAAACCAAATCAAAACCCAACGAGGCATTCACGACAAAGCGATCATAGGATTCAGAAATGTTTCGGGGCCACCCCATTAAGCTACCCAGAACGGTTGGCCGGCTCGAGACGGACTCAAGGTTTGCGTCAATGGTGTAAACGACCGGGAACCCGAAGTGTGACTGGCTTGTCGACACCGAAAACACTCCGCATCCAAAATAAACAGGTGCTCCTCGCACAATCTTAAATAAAGCAAAAGCATGGCATAAGTACAGATAGTAATAAAGCCCCAAACTACTTGTGGCCCCAAGAAATAAGAATGAATCAAGCTCTGCCTGGGGGTTCATAAGCCTCCTGATGTGGATAGCGCGAATATTCAAGGAACAGAATCAAGTACTCGGGTCCCACGGACACAAGTGAGCATGAAAAACCAAATAGCAGATATTGCTCACCGGTGCCGCTTTCATTAGTTATCCTATTACTACTCAGGTTAAGTTGTTTAGGTACCTCGTTATCCATCAGACACTCACATACCCTACACATGCTGTTCTACGACCCGCTTGGCTCAAACAACTCCTGTAGTAATGGCTCATGGGATGGAGGAACAAGCTTCGGTGGGGTTTAAAAGTAAAGGCTATGCAGTACTTGGGATTCAGTTTAATGCAATCGCGACTCAATGATGCAAGAATAAGATAGAGGCAATAGGTACTATATGTATGCAAGCATGTGGTATTGCTTGCCTGGCAGCCCAGTTTTAGCGAGAGAAGGATTTGGGTAGTGCTCTTGGGTTTCTTGATATATCCCCTGCTCAGCGTCTATTCGAAGAAGAACCAAACAAACAAGGGCCAACATAAATAAAGTGCACAAGCATATGAATTAAATGCGATAAGCAAACAATCATGCCATGATGAATGATGCATAATTTGCATGGCAATAATGTAGCAAGGCATGGGTGAGGTGGGGAATACAAGAATAAAGCCGTTTATTGAGTTTTAGTCACATTTTAACCTCATATAAGTTGCTGTATACTTTATATTTATATGATGCATGCTGCAATTCAGAACATGGAATGCATAAACAGAAAGGTCTCGTCGAGCTGATCATTTTAGACATATTATTTGTCAAATTTGGAGTGATACAACAAAAGTTATTAATTAATTAAGGAAAAAGGGCATTTTATTGTAATTTTGGTCAACTCGAAATTTAAAGTGTTCAAATAATATTTTGAATGGTAGATTTGAAATCCTCACTTTTTTCTGATTTCAAAACATATATCATTTGTATTATTTGGATTTATATTTCAACAGTTATTTAAAAACAGATTTGAATTTGAATTTAAACAATTTTGAAAAGTTTAAATTGAAACAGAAAAAACAGAAAAACCTTTTTTTTCTTTCCACCGCGGTTTGACCTAGCCTCTGTGAATGACAGGTGGGGCCAGCGGCCACGGGCCCACGTGACAGAGGGTGATTAAGACGTGGCTGAGGGGTGTGGGACCGGGTTAAGGCTAGGGTTCTACGGGGTGTTCTTTGTAAAAAGGACAGGGAGGCTGACTGGTGGGGCTCTGCGTACCGCGGATTGAAAAAGCTAACATGAAGGGGGGTATGTGCAAAAGGACAAGTGCTACTGTTTTTCTTCTCGTTAACTGACGAAACTGACGACGACCGATCGGTGTTCGACAGGGAGTGGCGACGGGATCGAACTCATGACCTAGCGAAGCGCGGCTACCGCCAGCGGTGGAAGGGAGGTTGCGTGGTTCGCCACGCTGGCGAGATAAGGGTTCCGCGACGTACAGCAAGCAGACGACGACGAACCCGCCATGCACAGAGGGCGTTCGTCGCCGGGATCTGCTCGTCTAGGAAGAGAAAAACAGCGGGAGGGTGCCAGAGAGGTGCAGCAGCTCACCGGGAGTGCGATAGTGGCGGTGGATCGGGCGGTGCGAGGATCGACGAGCGGAGCGGCCGTGGGTTAGGGTTTTGGCTTGTCTCGTCGGCGTGCAGCGTAGATGGTCCATCTCCTCCTCGACGTCGTGTATGGGGCTGATGCAGAGGACCTCCCCGACCTTGCCGACAACCTCCTGCTCGCCTATGCCTCCTGGATTGACGGGGGATGGTGGAGACCAACGGTGGCCGGCGATGGGGTAGATGGTGTCGGTGGAGAGGGAGTAGAGGAGCCAGAGGCTCGGGCGGATCTGGGAGCCAGCAGAGGAGCCGTGGAGGAGGGGAAAGAGGGAGAGAGGAGGCAGGCTGGGACACGGCAGAGATAAAGGTGGCCTGTGCCACCTTCCCTCCTCCTCTCACATGCTCTGGCTCAAAGGGGGCGAACAGAGGCAGAGAGGTCAGGTGGGGCCGGCGTGGCGGTGGGGCTACCTGGCAGGTGGGGAGAAGAGAGAGGGTAGGGAGCTCGGTTGTAACTTAGCTAGGTTAGATGGGTTAGCTCGGTTTAGGGTTTGGCTAGGAGGAGGGGTAGATGGGGTGTGGGACCAGGGAGAGGGGTAGCCAGGTGGGGTCATCACGGTGGAGAGAGGGAGAGGTGAGAGAGGTGTGGGTAGCTAGGGTTAGCTTAGAGGGGGCTCGGGTTAGGTTAGATGGTGCTTCGAGTTAGGGTTAGGTGGTGCTCATGGTAGAGAGAGAAAGAGAGAGAGGGGGGCTTAGGGTTTTGTGGGTGGTTAGGGTGTTTAGGGTTAGAGAGAGGGGGTGAGAGAGGTGTGGTTAGGGTTAGGTAGAAATAGAGAGAGGGGGTTTAGGGTTTAGATTAGGTGTAGGTTTTTGGAGAAAAGATTAAAGAGAGAGAGAGAGAGAGGTGTGGTGGTGGCTTTTTTTAGCAAGACCAAACTAGATCAAGCCAAAGGAGTGGTAGAGAGGGAGATAGATGATTCACTCAAAAGAAAAAAACAAAGGAGGACAAAAGATGGAGATGGTTGCATGGCCCATGCAAGTATTTAATGCCATGTGTTAATCCTGTGAAAACAAAATAATGATGATATGGCATTATTTATGTGCATCCTCCTAAGATGGAGTAAGGGCCAAGCTAAGGATTGAAAGAATGTAGATCCATCATATCTCCCATGAGCTAGATTAAATACCAAAAGAAAATAAAGTACAAGCTCATGGATAATGGGATGGTGGAATTATAAGGTGGTGAAAGAAAGGGTGGTGGAGTGGAATAAAAGATATGCCCCCAACTCAACTTGGGCATTTAAACAATATATCAATAACCAAATACAATATCAAGAGGCAAATACAATTTACAATGCATATGAGAGAAGAACCAAAACAAAAAGGGTTTTATATGATGCTCAAATGCAAGGTGGCATGATGACATGAGCATGATATAATTATGATGCAACAATTATATATAGGAAGTAGCCATTATATTACTAGACCAAGTAGCATTACAATTGTTAGATAATTGGGATGCTACAATTGTCTTTAGGGATTATAGTTTAAGTGGGAGCTCATTGTTAATATGATTGCAAATTTGAACTCCTATTATGAAGTTAGTCTAAGTCAAATGTCTTGTATATTATGGCCATCCCCTCAGTTTAGGACATATTTGGTCCATTAATGAACAGGGATAAACTTAAGTTAGATGGATCGAATTTCATCGACTGGTACCAACACCTCAGGAGGACCCTCATAGAAAAACATCTCCTCTATGTCCTTCATGAACCCCCGGAAGATTTTCCTGATAAATCCAATGGTAGAGAAGATGTGACTCTTCGTGACTGTTGTGATACCTTCATGACCGTCAAGTACAACATTATCCATGCCATTGAATCTAGCTTATGGGTGCACTTCCATGAAATCAACACATTTGATATGCTTGATGGATTTAAGAGCATGTTCCTAGAGCAGATCAAGCGCATGCAATATGAGTACATGGACGAGTTTACTTCCGCCAAAATGGAAGAAAACTCTAGCTCGGAAATCCACCTGGATAACATGGTAGAGACACATGAATGCCTTGTGGATGCTATGAACGACTGGTTGGCTCACGACTTTGCGATAGATGGGGTGTTGTGTATGCTTGCTCCAAGATACAAAGACATCATCACCAACTACATCTTGAAAGGGATATTGTAGACCTTTCATGAGTTCATAGCAAAGCTGAGGACTACCAAGGTCGAACCCAAAGCTGGGATCGTTATCAATGGATAAGGTATATGTTGATATACAAGTAATAAATGTTTCCATGAAACACTTATGGAGTTTTCAAGTATTGGATACTTAATCTTGTTTTATTGAAAATAGGACCATCTGTGTGAGAGTTACGGAATGGAACGAGGCTCTAATGATGTGATGATAGTAAGCTTCTGGTTGATGACCGACGACACTCCTTTCCTCGAAGTTTATCATTAGGATTAGAAGATTTGAATAAAAGAATTTTAATCGAGTTTGTGAAACGTATTAGTGTGTATTGCTTATTGCGAGATGGTTATTCATATTAATAAGATACATCTGGTTGTTCTTTTTTTATGAATAATTTCTTTTATGTTTACATTGTAATTACAAATAATAAGTTATTCTAATCCTTAACTATATGATAATAGGGAATTTATGAAAATTACCAAAAGATGTCGGGGACCTTTAAAAGTCAAGGTAGATATAAAATGAACAAGAATTCAAAGTCTTTGCGATTTGATCAAAGTGATTAAGAATTCAAGTTAATAACAATTGGTATAAAAGGACTTGTGAAAAACCGTTTCACAAATTATGATGATTTGACGAATTAAATTGTATTGATAAGTATAGAACATCATAGTCATAATGTATGAAATAGATATGGTCCAAAATTATCTTCTGATGGATTAACGTTAGGAATTAGAGCTTTAGAGATTGAAATAGTAAACACTCAAATAAAGTATAAGGAACATCTAAAGATTGGTGGAAATAGCACCATATGAGATATGGAAAGCTCGAGTTACTAGAAATTTCGATAGTTCGAGATCGTTGCGAATATTAAGTCTTTGTGGTGTATTCTTAGGAAACTATGAATACAAAATTCAAACTAATACCCAAATAAAACAAAGTTTGTATTGTCTCAATGTGGTACTTATTTTAAAAAATGTTTTCTTATAGAAGTGTTAGTGGAAAGGGTATAAGTGTAAGCGAAGGTTTAACCTAACCTCCGAATTGTGAAGTATGTAGAACAGAACATGTTCCGTGAGACAAACTTTACAAATAGAGGGAAACTATAATGATATGATCATAAATGTTTCAGATAATACTTTATAAAAGTAGGATTCAAGAATTTGTTCTACCACTTGCCGAATTTTATTCTTGATTCACTTATCTTCTTATTGAAATAAGACATACCTACGAACTACAAAGAAAGGTTGATCGATCTTAGTGCAAGAAAGGACTTAGAGTCATGAAATCCCAAATTAAGTTGCATTTGAGTTTATGAAGTAAAAGTTACTTGATCTCATTAAGTAATGGAATTTACTTAATCCTTCCTAGTAAACTTCAAAGTTGAAAGGAAAGAAATGAAACTTAATAGGAATACATAAAACCTTGATTTGTCATAAAGGATGTTTTTGACAAATTCAAGAAATTAACTACAAACGTAGCAATGCTTAAAGTCTATCAGATTTGGAAACAACAATTAAGTCCATTTTAGAAATTGGTAAAGGACTGCTCAAAACTGCAAAGTCTTCAATTTTTTGAAGAAAAGGTTTAATTAGTACGACGGTCAGATTTTGACCAATCGTGACATTGCTGAAGTTTTATAGCAAAACTTCTTGATTTGATGAAAGATCAAAGAATTTTGGATTTGCCAAGATTATTGAGAAAGTCTATAACTTGAGTGGGAGCTAAGAAGTTTTCCAAGTTGAATATGTGGACAACATATTTGAGTGGGAGATGAGTGATATCCTAGAATATCAAATATTGATGATATATTTAAGTAGGATCGTAACAATGTTCTTAAATATGTAATTAACATATTAATGAACGATGTGTTTGGTATTAGGAATGATTGGATCATTAGATGGATGAAATTTAACTTACATTAAACATAGAGGATCTATGTGAATAAATCAGGATGTTTAATAAACATTAAATGTCGAAATACTTGGAGTATTGTGAAGGAAGTTTAGAAGGACCTAGTTGAGATTCTCAAAATAGTTCAGAACGGATTCGAGTGAAGAATTAGTTCTTACTTGAGAAATTAGGAAAAGTATGGAGTAGTGCCTGAGTATTCATGACAACAGATAAAAGGAAAGAAAGATGCATCGCATCACTTGTGCCTTGGCCATAGGTTTTCCGGAAAACCCATGTCATTTATACTTGACATAATGTGACCCAAGTTCTTAAATGTAAGAAAAGGTTTCTGAGTGATTAAAGTTAATCATTGAACTAGAGTTAAGTTTAGTGCAAAGGAAGCATGGTCAGGGATCAAAGTTGCAAATATTGCAATTTGATCAAAGTCTATATAGATATAGAAGTATTAGAATACTTTAGAGTAATAATATGGAGTGGTTTTGGTTTAAAAAAAGTTTGAATTTCAACTAAAAGTGTGTTTTATAGATACGCATGGCATCTTGAAAGTCCAAATGATTGACATATCATCATTGTATACTAGAAAACAAAAGTATCACTTTGTCACCAAAACGAAATGTTGTGAATGGAAAATATGTGAAATTAATGATTTGCAAATAGGACCTTATGAATTTGGTAAAACAGATTTAGGACAGGAAGTCTTCCATGAGCAAGCATGATCAATAAACACATATGAGATATGGTTTTATGGTTAGTAGCAATGTAGCTAGATTATTTGTACTCTAGTGTAAGTGGGAGACTGAAGGAGATATGCCCTAGAAGAAAATAATAAAGAGGTTTATTATCATATCTCATTAGTTCATAATAGTTTTATATCATGCTATAATTGTATCAAACGGAAACATTGATATAGGTGTGGTACATAAACAAACCAGGGTACCTAGTAGCCTCTATTCAACTAGTTCATTGGGCAGTTGATGATCAAGGTTTCCTGATCATGGTGCTTCTAAACCAATTGGCAATGAAGTCATATAATCTAAGATGGTGTGATGGACATTTACCACCGATGATTGTTGCAACACGATCATGTCACTTAGTTCATAGTTGCAATTTTTAGAAACGGAGTGTCCTAATCCTTAGACCGTGAAATCATATTAATCACTATCACCCGGGGATTGCTTTGACTGCATCAACCATCATGTCCGTAACTGGGTGACCATAAAGGTGCATGTTGGGTATTCCAAAGGGGCATATTGAGGTTTATGCATCAATATCGAGATTTGTTATCCTATGTGATGGGAAGATACACTGGGCCCACTCGGTGAATTACATCCATAAGCTACACATCATATGACTAGGTCATGGGGATGTAATATCATGTGAACGAGTAAATCAGTACTTGTTGGAAATGAGATTGAACAACATATCATGATGCCGATGATCAAATCTCGGACAAGTCTAGTATCGAATAACAAAGGGAATTGGATATATCATTTAAGATTCGACACGAAGGTGATTCGTGGAGTGCATAGGGGTCATTATGGGCATCCTGGTTCTTCTATTGATCATTGATAGGAGATTGTCTCGACCATGTCTGTGACATTCCCGAACCATAGGGAAACACACTTAAGGGCACTACAACACTTAGATATCTTCATGTAATATGGAATCACATAAGAGAGAGAAACCAGAGTCGTTCTAGAGGAGATTCGAAGTTGTTCAGAGAAAGAAAGAAAGAAAGAAAGAAAGAAAGAAAGAAAGAAAGAAAGAAAGGAAAAGACCGAAAGGTGTTTTGGATAAATGACAATTTATAATATGCATTTATTATATGTTAATTTTGAATTAATATATACTAAATTAATATTTGAGGGAAACTTCATCAATAGGGCCAAAAACCCGGAGGGAATCGGTCCAAGAGAGGACTTCAAAGGGGAGGCGGCTAGCCATAGCAAGCTGGCCCAACCGAGCAGGCGCGGGCACAGGCAGGTGCCAGGCACCGGTGGGCCACGTGACGGCCCACCTGACCGCCACCTCTCCACCGCCCAAGTAGTCGCGGACTGTTGGCGGGCCGCGTGCGGGGTAACAGTTCCACCCAGCCGCCAACACCGTGCAATGCTACTACGCACGCTGTGATGTTGCTGCTGCCTATTGGGCTGGCTAGGCCGACCCACCCGACTGACAGCTTTCCCAGCCGTATGATACGTTGCAAACGTATCTATAATTTTTGATGTTCCATCCTTGTTTTATATCTATTTTCTTATGTTTTGTCCACACTTTGGAGTATTTTTATACACTTTCTTGGACTAACCTATTAACAAGATGCCAGTGAGGCCGCCTATTTTCTGCTGTTTTTGGTTCCAGGAAAGTCAGAAAATGATTATTCTCGGAATTGGACGGGGCAAAAGCCAAAGTCAATATTTCACCGAGGGGGACACGGAGCCAAAATACGAGACGGAGAGGGGCCAGGGGCCGCCCACACCACCGGGCCGCATGGCCAGGCCTGACCCGCGCCAAGGAGTGGTGTGGCCACCTAGGGCACCCCCTCGGCCTCCCTTTCGCCTATAAGATGCCTCCGATACAGAAACCCTAAGTACCCGATCAAAAATCCATGAAAGAGTCTCAGAGTCAGTCATCTCCATCCCTAGATCGGAGGGATCTGAATCTCTTCCAAGACCCTGAGGGGAGAATTCACCATGGAGGCCTTCTTCATGACCATGCAAGCCTCCGGTGTGATGCGTGAGTAGTTCATCCTTGGACTACGGGTCCATGTAGTAGCTAGATGGTTGGTTCTTCTCCTTTGTGCTATCATGTTTAGATCTTATGAGCTCCGTTCATGATCATGATCATCTATTTGTAATCATACATGTTGTGTTTGCGGGGATCCGATGGATATTGAGATGCTATTTCAGATTGATTATTGATTCTATCATGTCTTTGTTATTTGTGATCTTGCATGCTCTCCGTTGTTAGTAGATATCTTGGTCGAGTAGATGCTAGCAACTCCAAGAGGGAGTATTTATGCTCGATAGTGGGGTCATGCCTCTAGTAACTGGGAAGTGATGTAAAATCTCTAAGGTACTAGATGTGTTGTTGCTACTAGGGAGAAAACAACAATCCTTTGTTCATAGAACAATCGTATTGTTTACTTCACATGCAATGCTTAATGCAATTATCTGTTGCTTGCAACTTAATCGGAGGGGTTCAGATGATAACCTCAAGGTGGAATATTAGTCATAGATGCGTTGGATTACTTCTATGTATAATGTTGTAATGCCCAATCAAATCTCATAGGAGTCAAGATGATTAGTATATGCATGTATGCTTTCTCGATGTTTGTCAATTGCCCCGCTGTAATTTGTTCACCCAACATGTCATCTATCTTAAGGAGGACCACCACTAGTGAACTATGGACCTCGGTCCTTTCTTTTACCATCAATCTACAATTGTTTACTGCTTTCTGTTTACTTTCTGCAAGCTATTACTTTCTTCCATACAATACGTTTAATCCTTTGTTTTCAGCAAAACCGGTGAGATTGACAACCTCACTATAAGTTGGGGCAAAGTTTTGTGGTTGTGTTGTGTAGGATTCCAAGTTCGAAACAACGCCTTGGAGGTGTTTCCTTGCTCCTACTGGTTCGATAACCTTGGTTTCATAACTGAGGGAAAACTTACTGCTGTGCTCATTATACCTTCCTCTTGGGGTTCCCCAACGAGCTCGATATCAACCACGAGCCAGCAAGTATTTTTCTGGCGCCGTTTCCGGGGATAGAAGAAGAAGCTCCCACGTCAACCACGCGCCATCAAAAGTATTTTTCTGGCGCCGTTGCCGGGGAGTCAAGGACATCTTCACAAGGGGAGTCCCTCATAACCAATCTCTTTACTTTGATTTATTTGTTTTGCTTAGTTTATTTCCGCTTTGTTTTCTTGTTCCTTTATCAAAACACAAAAAATTAGTTGTACTAGTTTTTATTAAAAACACAAAAAATGACTACTCTTGAAAACACTAAGTTGTGTGACTTCACTAGCACCAACAACAATGATTTCATGTGCACACCTATTTCTCCACCTGTTCCTGAAGCTACTTTCTTTGAAATGAAACCTGCTTCACTCAATCCTTTTATGAGAGAACATTTTTCTGGTATTGGTACTGAAGATGTTGCTGCTCATCTTAATAACTTTGTTGAACTTTGTGAGATGCATAAGCATAGGGATATAGATGGGGATATTATTAAGCTTAAATTGTTTCCTTTCTCTTTGAGAGGAAAAGCTAAAGAATGGTTGCAATCGCTAACTAGAAATAGTATTGATTCTTAGACTAAATGCAAAGATGCTTTCATTGGAAAATACTATCCTCCTGCTAAGATTATATCTATGAGAAGTGAAATAATGAAGTTTAAACAATCTGATAATGAACATGTTGCTCAAGCTTGGGAAAGAATGAAATCTTTGGTAAAGAATTGTCCCACTCATGGATCGCTTGGATGATTATCCAAACCTTTTATGCAGGATTGAATTATTCTTCAAGAAATCTACTGGATTCTGCTGCTGGAGGTACCTTTATGACCATTACTTTGGGTGCTGCAGCAAAGCTTCTTGATAATATGATGGTGAACTATTCTGAATGGCACACTGAGAGAGCTCCACGAGGTAAGAAGGTAAATTCTGTTGAAGAGACCTCCTCCTTGAGTGATAAAATTGATGTTATTACGTCTATGCTTGTTAATGAGAAAGCTCATATGGATCCATATCATGTTCCCTTAGCCTCTTTGGTTGCTCAAGAAGAGCAAGTTGATGTGAACTTTATAAGAAATAATAATTTTAGCAACAATGCCTACATGAATAACTTTGGTAATAATAATTATAGGCCATATCCTCCAAATAATGGTAATGCTTATGGAAATTCCTACAACAATAATAGGAGTGCACCCTCTGAACTTGAAGTGATGCTTAAAGATTTTATTAGCAAATAAACTTCTTTCAATAAAACTATTGAGGAGAAACTCTCTAATGCTGAAAGAAATATATCATCTTTGTCTAAAGCACAATCCTCTTTGATTAATAAAATGGCTGCTAAACCTGAAACTATTGAAAACCCTTTGCTGCTACTAATGCCATACAAGTTAGAATTGATGAAAATGTTAGATTATTAGTTGAATTGCATGCTAAGTGGGAAAGAGAAGATGAAATTGCTAGAAATATTAGTGTTTCTACTATCACTACCACTAATGTTGAAGCTAGTAAACCCAATGGAACCTTTTCTAATAAAAATACTGAAATTCTTCGAAACATGGGAAACAATAGCTCTACTACTTTAGATGATAATTATGATTTTGATCTTGATGGTTGCAACATCTCTGAAGTTATTAAGTTCCTACAAAAGGTTGCTAAAAGTCCTAATGTTAGTGCTATGAATATGGCTTTTACAAAACACATTACTGATGCTCTCATAAAAATTAAAGAAGAAAAGATGAAACATAAAGCTTTTATTCCTATGAAACTAGAATATGGTTGGGAACCCATAATTAATATGAAAGTGAATGATTTTGATTTCAAAGCTTTATGTGATCTTGATAGTAGTGTTTATATTATGCCTAGAAGGATTTATGATATGCTTGATTTGCCACCATTGGAAGATTGTTATTTAAATGTCCCACTTGATGATAATGCTAAAAAGAAACTCATGGGGAGTATTAATGATGTTCTTATTATTGTTAACAATGCCTATGTCCCTGTTGATTTCTATGTTTTGGATGTTTAATGCAATGCTTCTTGTCCTATTACTTTGGGAAGACCTTTTTATAGAACTGTTAGTGCCATTATTGATATGAAAGAAGACACTATTAAATATCGACTCCCACTCAAGAAAGGTATAGAACACTTCCCTAAGAAGAGAGATAAGATTCCTTTTGCCTCTCCTATAAAAACAAAATTTGCTCTTAATGCTTCTTCATTTGAGAACACTTGATTCTTTTTCTTGCTTCTTATGCCTAACTTAAAAGCGTTCAAGAAAAGTACTTATTGGGAGATAACCCAAAAGTTTTAGATGAGTCTTGGAAGTTTTTACCTCTGTAATAACCGCTCCTTATCCTTTTTATTTGCTTTTTGTGCCAAGAGTAACCTCTAATGAGAGAGAAGTAATGCTTAGGAAAGTTGCTGTCCCGAAACAGATTTTTGTGCTTTGCTGTAAAATTTTGTGTAAAATCTCTGTACGTCGTTTTGAGGCGTGAATATTTGTGTTTATGCCCCAGGCTGTTATCTAACTTTCATTAGTTCAACACTTTTCGATTTGAGCAACATAAGATCTTCGAAAAAATTGGTTTTTATCTGCTGGTCTATTTTGACAGATTTCTGTCATTATTTGCATTTGCTTCTTGTTGATTCCTTTTTGAGTTCTCTTTGGAGAATTGAGCTTTTTGAGGAAAGTGCTATAGTAGCTTGTGTTTTAATGAAAGTTTTATTGGTATTGAAACTGAACCCAAAGACTTATTATCTTGAGTGCACTAATGTTGCTAATAAAGATTGTGTGAAGTTTTGTACGAAGGAAAAATTTCAGGTGTATGGAGAGAATGATGTAATAAGATGAAGAATGAACTAAAGCTAAAGCTTGCGGATGCCACGTGTTTTACCCCAACAAATATTCAAGAAGTACAAGCGTCAAATCTTGGGGATGTCCAAGACATCTCCTTCTTCATCAATAAAAATCTTAGGTTTCTTTTAAACACTTTATTTTTATTGTTTTATGTACATTTGTATTGTTCTTGGAGCATCTTCGTTTCTTTTTTGGTTTTTGTTTGCTTGGTTTGCTTAGTTTGCTTGAATAAATTGGTTGTACTCCCTCTTTTATATATTAGTTTTCAAATAAGTTTGGTTTGGTTTAGAAAAGAGTAGAAAAAGTTCATGCTTAAGTGGTTGTTCGACGCTAATTTGTACCGTTGATAATAACATGTATAATCGGTGGATGAAGCTGATCGATCAAGCTCAAGTGTATGTACGTTAGGCTAATGTGCGTCGAAGCGCATGCAACGTCACGTTGAAGGCCATAAACACCTTACATTAATGTTTAAAGAAAAAAAGCTATCGGTTATAATTAAATTAATTAGTAGTTTATTTTGTAGAAATACGGGAGTACTGGTATACGTATGGCCCGGCCGGCCGGCCGGCCACGCATACGATGTGCCGGACTGGCTATCCGATGGTGTGTAACAGGTTTCATTTTGACTAGCTGGTATCGATCCATGCACGATCAGCATCAAAGGCCGGGCGGCTGGCCGCGATTCTCCTAGAGAGATAACGCGTGCGAGTTGTTGAAGTTTGGAGATAAGCATCTTCACCGTAATATTTTCGGAGGGAGAAGCGTCTTCGTGGTTATCTATTCGGCGTCGTTAGCTGCCTATAAAAGGAGACCCAGAGGACCAACATGGATTTTCTGGCGGAACCGGTTCCTACCGGACCGGAGTGCTATCGACTGTTAACTTCTGCTTCGTGATTCGGGATCCAACTTTTTGTTATATTCAGTTATCTATCGGTATTACTTGCACGTGAGGTAGAGGTGCCGTATGCTGTATGTATGCGGAATGAGTCCAGGTCACACAACGCCCCCAGCGTGGCTCCCTTTCCTTATCTCTCTCTCTCAATCCCCGATCCAGAAAATGCGGCGGCGAAGGCGAAGCGTGACCTGCAGCAAGAGACGACGAGATTTTGCCGAAACTGCGGGTGTTCAAGTTGGCGCGGAGAGGCTGCAGCCATGGCTGCGCCGTCCATGAGCAAGAGGTCTCTCTCGAGCTCTGCTCCTCCCCGCCCCCTTCTTGTACCAGCGCCGGTGGCATCGTGGCTGCGACCGTAGCGCCCCGGCCTCCTTGACGGGAGCCACCGGAGGAAGAGGATGCGGAGGTTGCCACCATGTTCATGTGCAAGATAGGTTTGGGATTCATATTCTCCCTCTGGAGATTATTTTGTTCGAATCTGATGAGGATTCAGATCTCGAGATTGATTTCAATGGTGGCTGTTTTTCGTTCGATCAACTTTTAGTCTTCAATTCCATGTGAAATCTACTGCATCCAACTCGTTACTCTAGTTATTTTTCGGATACTGTTTTGTA
This sequence comes from Avena insularis, assembly GCA_023614405.1. Taxonomy (NCBI): domain Eukaryota; kingdom Viridiplantae; phylum Streptophyta; class Magnoliopsida; order Poales; family Poaceae; genus Avena; species Avena insularis. Next base: position 228,143,695 of record CM042694.1, on the reverse strand, counting down.
ATGCCTAGATTGAGAAATCTTTGTCAAAAACCAACAAAAAAAATTCTACATTGAGAAATTATTTTGGTTGCTTAATCCATGGTACTTTTACGTTTGCTTCAAGATCTGAAACGAATTTGATTCGTCTATTTCTCTGTAAAATTCTGAAGCGTTTGTGGCGCAGAGAAATGATTGTAAAACATATGTCATATCTCTTTGATGCAAAAATGCCACTGAATCCATACTTGATCTAATTTTGTTTGACCTATTATTTTTGTTATATACGAATATATGTGCAATCATCTTTGATGCAAAAGATGCTATATATCTTGTATGTTTTATTGAAATTAGCTCACAAAAAATATTGCATATATTTTGTTGTTTATCAAAAAGTAAATGGTGCACAAGCATGAGTTTGATTAAATTTGATTGCATGAACGTTTCATTCTGGTTTGAAATAACACTATTTAGATCGGATAGGGTGTTTGTTTTCAGTAAATAAACACATTTCGGTACACTAGAATAAATCGTTCTGATGTCTTATATTTCAAGGGCATATGCTATTATTTCTTGATAATCTATAATGAAAATAATTGATTTGTGAAATGTAAGTAGATCATACTTGGTATGGCACGAATTTTCAGCAAATATAAGCAACATGTGCCATATTTCTTTGATACCAAGATGTTCATGTACCCACACTAGAGATTTTATTCGTTTGTTTTGCGCTGCTCACAAAATTATGAAGATGTTCTATAAAATAGTCTGAAACGGACTGAAACTATTTTTGAAAAAGAAATATGACAGGAATATGGGTGAATCATATTTATGTGAAAAAAGTAGGAATGTCTGCATATAATGTTTTCCTGACGTTGTTTGCATGTAAAAAAGATTGTCAAATTATTTTTCCTGATGTCGTTTGCATGTAAAAAAGATTGTCAAATTATTTTTCCTTATATTTTTTGCATGTAAAAAAGATTGTCAACTGATTCTGAAAATTTATTGAATACAACTAAAGTAAGATTGACAATACTTTGAACCATTAAACAATTCAAAAATATTTTTTCATATTATCTGCAAAATTGAATCTTTGGAATTTGAGAAAATATTTACTTTTAAAGCATTTCAATATTTCAAACACGATTAAGAAATAATACAAACCAAACCTGAATTGTTGGCTCCATTGGGATGCACAAGCCAACAAAGATGAACTCATACTTAAACATTTTATTTGTTCGATTTGAGTTGCTCACAAATATTTTAAGATGTTTTTTAAATAGTCCAAAACAAACTGAAACTAATTTTGAAAATAAATATGATAAGAATATGTATGAAGCACTTTTTGCTGGATCAACGCGGATTTTCTGACTATTTAAAAAATATTTTCTCAACACGGACTGAAACTAATTTTAAAAAAGAAATATGACAGGAATATGAGTGAATCATATTTTGTGTGAAAAAACGTAGGAATGTATGTTTTCATGATGTTGTTCGCATGTAGAAAAGATTGTTAAATTATTTTTCCTGGATGTTGTTTGCACGTAGAAAAGATTGCAACTGATTCTGAAAGTTTATTGAATACGGCTAAAATAAGACAATGTTTTGAACCATTAAACATTTCAAAATATTTGCTCATATTATCTGCAAAACTGAATCGTTAGAATTTGAGAAAACATTTACTTTGAAAGCATTTAAATATTTGTTTGATTTGAGTTGCTCACAAATATTTTTAAGATGTTTTTTAAATAGTCTGAAACAAATTGAAACTAATGTTGAAAAGAAATATGATAAGAGTATGTGTGAATCATATTTTTGTGAGAAAAGGAAATATAACTTGAATATGTGTGAAAAAATAACCTTACCTTCTATTAGTTTTTTTAAAATACACTATATATGAAACATGATTTCAAACTTGTATCAGAGTACTTCAACCGGGACTCTGGTAATAGTACCTAGTTGTGGCGGAGTTAGTTCAATAATAATAACTGAAGGTCCACAGAGACACAGAGTAGGATGGGTGAGGTTGTACTAGCAGCAGACAGAAGCACGTGGGTGGGGTCTGCAGAATGTCATAAAAGCAATATACACAGATTACCAAAGAAATACTACTCCTGGGTATGCAGTTGGCACGAATCATAAGATTTTTCTGCGGCAGATGTTTGACCGGTAGGGCACGGCTCCGCTAGAAATCACTTTCCGCCCAGAGGACACACACCGGGGAGGTAGAGGCCAGAGAGACTCACGCACCGCAACCCGGCGGACTCCCGATCGAAGACGGACGCACAGCTCTCTCTCAGGAGCAGGCGCACCACCAACCAGAACCCAACACCAAATACCTCGATGGCGAGGCGGACGGAGCTCTGCGCGGTGCTGGAGACTGTGCCGAGAAGCTAACGTGTGGTGGCGTGTTGTCTAGGCCTGGCTCCATACGTGCCCACCCTGAAGTTCAAGTCCATACAAAGAAGAATAAAAATGGAGAGTTGTACTTGCGTGCATGCATGGGGCATGCGCACGTACTGCCTTGGCCGCCTGCGTGAGCCCTGGGGCAACCTCATGTTCATGCTAGTCCCTATGAAGCTCGCTGCGGGTGATGCCTGTGTTTGGCTTGGCGCGGGCATCTTTCGCGGACGCTGACAACGATCCCGAGGCTACAAGAACTCCTACACCTCTCTTGAGCGCGAACGCTCGTGCGGTTGCCACCACCCTGAGTCTGTCGCTACCACGCGAAGGCAGGCGATCACCATTCCAAGGCGAGGCGAGACGACGCCCTATACGTCACCTCTTTGTGAGCCCACGAGACGGCGCGCCTCGGTCACGACGACTGCCATAAACTTGGCGTCGGGCTGAGACGAGGCGCCAACCACACGGCTGCGCCACCGACTTATGCGAGCGCCGGTCTCACACCGATGCCGATCTCCGCCGACACTTACTCCCGCGAGGCATACCCCTTGCGCACCCTGACGAGGCTATTGGTCGTCGAGAAGTCCCAGCTGAGCGGACTCATGCTACTCCAACTCCAACTACAACAACGCCGTCAAGACTGACGAGGCACGATGGCGAGGGCGTGCGCGGCCGGAGCGAAGGCCACGCTACTCGCGGCGCGTGTACCTACAAGGACACGGGCTCTTCTGCCGCCCACACACACACCACCATCACATCATGCATGGAGAACGCGAAGCGAAGACGACGAAGACGACCACACAGCTTAATCGGAGGTGTCTCGCGGCGTAACCCACGGAGATAATTAACCGGGTGTCTTCTGAGGCCTCGGGAACCAGGAGATCGCAATCGCCATAGTCAGGTTGGCCGCACAAACTGGCCACGGAGCGCATGTACTTAGGGATTTTGTACTTTGTTTCTCCAAGAGAAATTAATAAAATGCATCTTTCCTATCTTTCTTTTGTGTACTACGGTACACTGGCACGCCTGCACTTCTTTTTCTTTACCCCGGTGTATGAGAAAAACACGCTACCATCTTCTTCCCCAAAGTACCACCCTTCTACTCCCTAGACGTTTTTCTCGTGTCAAACAGTGGTAAAAGGAGCTTGTTTTTGACTGTGGCCTATGCTTTGTCATGTCATATTTGATATTGTTTTGGCTTTATGCTTAATGATTTTTTCTGTAGCATTACATGTTATAAACAATTGAGATTGCTTAATGTGTCTTGAAAGAAGCATGCTTTGTTTTAGCATATTAAAGCATAGTATTGTGGTATTCTCTTTTGATGCTTTATTTGGGTTGACTTGGCGCATGCTCACACCATGTTATGACTATCTTAAGTCACCATAGCCTTTATGATCCTTGAGTTTTCGACTTGTAATATCACTTTATGCTTTAATTAATGATGTTTTGTTGCTTTGCATGATTATGGCCATTATTGCTCTCTTAGTTGGTCGCTCCCAGTCTTTTGCTAGCCTCCATAACCAAGTATGAGTTTCACTCATGCATCCAACTCCAAATAAAACCAAGTTATTCCAAAGAGTCCACCATACCTACCTATTAGCATTTGCTATTCCAAGTATATTCATGTTTTTATCTACCTTCCGAATTAAACTTGTTATGAGAAAACTAGTGATTAAAGCTCTCACGAACTTAATGGCACACTTTACTTTTCTTGCCCCTAATAAACTTGAACCATTGTGTCGTCTATGTTGTATATGCTTGCACTTATATGTTGGGGATTAGCAGAACTATGATGTCATGGGGAATGCTTTCAACATTGCACTTGTACATTGTACCTAGTTGATATCATGCTCTTTTGTCTATGGATGTCGTCGGTATGAAATGAAAGAGGAGCTTTTTAAGTCCATGGAGTTATGTATGTGTGTTAGAGAAAACGCCTAGGCCACCGGTCTAATCCATGCCTAATCATGGTGGAAACTTGCAGCGTAACCATAATGAGCAATCTATGAAGCATTCTTCTTATGAAAAAAAGAGATAGAAATTGATTAAAAGAGAAAAAAGAAAAAAAAGTTGAGAAAAGAGGAAAGAGAGAAAAAAGCACCATTTTCCCATGGTAAATAAGATTGCTGAGATGCTCGTTGTCTGCTTGCCTTATCATTTTGATATGGGGATTCTTTCATATCATCGTGCAAGGGGTACTCTATTGCGGTTCTCTATGATACACACGTACTGACTATGACAAGAACTTACCGGTAACTAAACTTGAGTAGTATGAGGAGAGGCCCTCGTATTCAAGGGACATGCGATTTCCAACTTATACTTTGTCAAGCATATACTCTATTGTTTGTTTACTTTAACCTTAATCACTTTAAGATGCTTATGATAGGGGCAATGAGAGCTGAAAGCTAATAAGTACCATAATTTTTGGAAGCTCCTTATGAAACTTAAATCCATGCTTCCTTCTATGAAGGCCTTTCTTTTACTTTTATGTTGAGTCTCCATCTTCTATCTTTATGCACCTATTGAAAGAGCTTAGTGGTCATTCTTAGTTTAATGTGCATTGTCCCAAGACTTGTTGATTGATGCATAACTTTGATATTGCTTGTTCTTAAACTATTTGTATCTAGTCACCCTTATGAACTTTGAAGGTGTCCTATGCATTTATATTTGCTACTCTATGAGGGACAAGATGAATGCCACCATGCTATGTTTTTTTTATGTGAAACAAACAAACGTCTTGCAAAGCATTGTTATTCATGAATTTTTTGTTTGTGTCTTTTCATGTTACAACATAGTTGTTATATCTTATTGTTAGAACTATATCTTCCATGCTATGTTAAAGTACTATGATCCCAGCTATCCATGTTTTACAAATACTGTGATCAAGTCTATGATGGTGCATGTCGCCTCAAAAATTATTCTTTCTTTTTATCACTTACCTACTCGAGGACGAGCAAGAGTTAAGCTTGAGGATGTCCGTCCAACACCCTCTTTCCCCTATTTCCTTGTATTTTATTAGTCCTACATGGGAAACCTTTGGTGGGGAGTAATCCTCTTCCGGCTATATAAAGGGGTGCCCAAAGGAGGGATTAAAACACACCAATCCAGATATTTTGTAAGGCACTTTTCCTTAGAGAATCCCCCTCTCTCTCTATTGTTGCATTTGTGGTGGCACGGTCTCGAAGAAGGACTGTACACGCAAATTCAACACCGCTGTGGCACGCCATTGTTCTAGGGATTCCAGCCAGAAGATCTACTTACGCAACATCGGTAGGGATCAAAGCCCGGGAGTCGTTGTCTTGCATCGTATGTGTGTGATAACTCGGGGGAGCTACCATTAGTAGTGACCATGTCTTCATGCGAGGACCTGGTCAAGGGGTGGCATGCGAGGAGCTGTGCGACCTTGAGGTCAGACAGGTACGACTACATCATCGATGCTCCCGCATGAGCGTAACATGCTTATGGTATACAAGGGTATGTTACCGATGTCTTCCTCTGTTACTACATTACTTCTTAGATAGATCCTGGCTAGCAGGGCGTTCCAGCATAGTAATTTTTTTGTTTTCTGCCACGGAACCCCTTCAACTATATCTCTCTGTCATCAGGATGGACATATCCCACTCTTGATCCATGAGCCTCTACATAACACTTTCTGAGTACCTGAACCCACCTTTATAGTCACCCTGTTACGGCGTGATATTTGATGTTATCAAAGCACTCTTTCGGTGTTAGTGATTGACATGATCTAGGGTTACTTCGTATGACATATTATAGCAATGTAAACATAATGACTTTGATCGTATTTCTATACTTCGGGTGAATGTTCATCACATCATTCCACCAATGATGTGACCCTCTTATTAACAACATCCAATGTTTATGATCAGGAAACCTCTGATCATCTGTTAATCAACGAGCTAGTTTAAATGAGCGGCATAACTAGGAACTCTTATTTGTTTATTAAGCACACATGTATTAATGTTTCCAATTAACACAATTACAACATGAAAAATAAACATCTATCATGGAATAAGATAATAACCACTTTATTATTGCCTCTCGGGCATATTCCCTTCAGCTTCCTCTTATGACCATGCATATGCCTATAGCTCTTTGCACAGATTTAGCTGCATATTTCTTTTGTCTTTCTTTTTGTTTTCTTGTATTGCTTATGCAAATAAGCGAGACATATTTTTATTCTGATGAAAAGACTCAAAACAGATCAATACAAGATATTATCTTCCAAGTCGAGTATGAAGTAATGCACGGTTGTGAGTGTCTATCTCAACTTGCACTCATTCTATAATTTTCTTAATAAAACCAGTTCTTTTATTTTTATTGATTTAATAATGCATTTTCTTTGGATACTTCTGTTGTAATCAAACCATTAACTATAACATGCTATTGAGAATTCTTCTCATATTATATTAGTACTATTGGTGTGGAAGACCCTAAAATCATCGGAAAGTGCAAGTATAATAGCACTCATCCTAATCCATACATCTAATACATTAATGATAACACAAGAATACTCCAAAAATCATAAAGGCTCAAAAATTCATTGGATAAAACTCATCCCTTCTCCAAAGGAGCTGAGCATGCAACTAATGCAGATCTTCAAATTTAACTAATATGCATGCAGAAAAGTAAACATGCTAAAAATAGTAAGTAAATTACAAGGTGTTATAGATCTCCCCAAGTTTGGAATCAAGCCAGGTGGGATCAAATAATCCCTTGCGATTCTTTGATACCGTGGTGCTCCTTTTATGGTGGCGGGATGGCGTGGATGATGGTGGCATAGATCTTCATGTTGGTCTCTTCCAAAGCAGAGATGCGATAGAGAGATTTATGAAAGCCAGCACGCATGGTGTTTATTGCATATGCAAACCTTTCCATCATGGTGTTGAGCTCTTTCTTGCTTTCCAACTTCAAGAGGCACATGCACATGATTTCTCGATGGACAAGCTCTTCTTTCTGGTACGCTTCTAGGGAACTGATGCGTTGCTTGGTCCTCAAGAGCGGCCTTCTTGGGGTAGTAGGCTCATCGTGAAGATTCAATCCTCATTCCTCATGCGGCTTCACCTTGATACAAGTGTTCATGATAAATTTCTTGGTTGTGGAGGTGTGTGCAGTAGTCTTTTCATAGGTACCTGCATCAGCTAGTTGAGATCTCTTACATTTGGGTGTAGAGTAGTTGGTTGTGATGAGTTTGAGCGATTCTACACATCCCTTCCCGTGCGGCTTCTTTGATTCTTCATCGTCTTCAGGCCTCACCATAGTGAGGTGCTCTAGCTGCTTTTCCCCATGAACAACTTAATGCATGAAGGTCTCAAAAGCTTCACCATCATATGAGTGGTATGGGTCATAGTAGGGCTCCCGGTTATTGGGACTGAGGCCTTCAGCTTCACGGTTGTCGGCTTTAAGGGATGAGGTCTGGAAGCTATTCCATGAAGGAGCCATGAGACCGATAGGTCTGCCTTTTTCTGGAACGGGGTAGAACTTGGTCTAGATTAGATCTAAAGATATAAGAGGAATAATAAGCCTTGGGAGAGTTTATGAGAGGTTATCTCAAGAAAAGAATCTCAACAAAATAGGCAAGAAAAGATTTGGTAGCCATAATGGCCATCGGTACGGGCACGACTCATATCGGCTTCCCGTACCAGATATACTTCGAAAATTACATGCCACCGACGTCGGTAAAAATCTTTCCAACCCCACGGTATAGGGGGTTACACTGTACAGTCTGCCTGTACTGAGAGTTACTGACTTTTAGAGGCGGCCAAAAAGTTTATATATATATGGAATGGAAGAAAGCGAACCTGAGGGGTGTGGCCTCGTATGGCCCAGTCGTATCGATCCTAGCATCCAAAGAAACAATACACAAATCTTATCATAAGATAATAATCATTGGTACGCTGGCAAGGATACCATTCCATACCAAAGATAAGAAAACTGGCAACTCACTTAGAAAAATGCAAGGGTATCGAAAATGAAAATGAAAACAGCGAAATCACGACTAAAAAATAAAAAATGAGTAAAACTAACTCACCGCACTTACCATGAGTTCTAAGAGCTGTGTTAGAAGTCTTACTGACATCAAATTCTTCTATTAGTTTTTTCCCTCCGTATATGGTTGGTTGAAGAAGATTACTAAAACCATTACATAGAGTTGGAGAAAATTTCTTTTCGGAGCGAAGTGTACCTAGGGGCATATAGATGGATATCACCCTCTCTTGTGTTGTTACCCCTTCAAATGGCTCCTGTGATTCGAGCGATTCTTTCTTCCGTTAGAAAATCTGTAACTCAAATTCTTCTAAAAATAAAGTCCGGCGAATCATTCTAGTCTTGACATCAGCCCTTTTAAGGATTTCTTTTAAGCTATCGCGATCAGTATGCACTCTAACTTTTGAGTCAATAATATAGGATCTAAATTTATCTCAGGAAAATAACAAAAGTTCTTTTTCAGCCATGGGGTAGTTCTTTTGTGCTTCATTGAGAGTGCGACTAGGATGATGAATGATATTAAATTCATCACCATTACAATGGCAAAGAACAACCCTAACAACCTCATTACTAGCTTCATAGAATAAATCAAAGGGTTTTCTCCAATTTGGTGGTTTAATGATAGTGGCATTTAAGAGTGCTTGTTTTAGAATGGTGAAAGAGGTGAATCAACTTTCATGAAATTTAAAACAAACATTCTTTTGTAAGAGCTTGGTTAATTGTCGAGCAACTTTAGAGAAATTCTTAATAAATCTCCTATAAAACCCTGTGTGACCAATACAAATTCTTATACCTTTAACATCATGTGGGGCTGGTAACTTATCTATTACTTCAATATTTGCTTTATCAACCTCTATACCTTTACCTGAGATTTTGTGACCAAGCACTATACCTTTTTGAACCATGAAGTGACACCTCTCCCAATTCAAGACTAGATTAGTTTATTCACACTACTTCAAGACTTTATGAAGATTATGGAGACAATGGTTAAATGAAGTTTCATAAACAAAAAGTCGTCCATGAATACTTTCATTATATTTTCAATATGATCAACAAAAATAGCAGTCATACATATTTGAAAGGTAGTAGGTGTATTACATAAACCAAACGGCATGCGGCGATAACCATAAAGACCAAAGGGGCAAGTAGAAGTTGTTTTTAGTTGATCTTCTGGATGAACAACTATTTGGGAAAAACCAGAATATCCATCTAAATAACAAAAGTGTGAATGCTTAGCAATCCTCTCTAATGTTTGATCTATAAATGGCAAAGGATAATGATCATTTCTAGTTTCCTTATTTAGCTTTCTATAGTTAATACACATTTTGTTCCCAACAATAGTGCGAGTAGGTACCGGTTCATTGTTTTCTTTTGGAACGGCAGTAAATTCACCTTTCTTTGAAACACAATGAATATGACTTACCCATTCACTTTCCGCCACATGCTAAATGATACATGCATCTAAGAAGAGAATAATTTATTTTCTTACCACTTCTTCCATTTATGGTTTGAGTCTTCTTTAAAAGTTTGCAACCGGCTAGGCTCCTTCTTCCATATATATTCCATGAGTGGCTATTGAGGGACTAATCCCTCTCAAGTCATCCATGGAATAACCGAAGGTCTTATGGTGCATTTTAATATAGTCATCAAATTTTCTTATTTCTTCTCTACAAGATTAGCACTTATGATAACATGATATTTATTTCTGTCATCTAAGAAATTATATTTTAATTATTTTGGAAGAAGTTTAAGATCTAGGGGTGGGAGTTTCTCATCTCCTTTTCTCTTTAGGACTTCATAAAGGTCATTCATGTGAGAATCAATTATAGGAGGAAAGTAAGATATTCATCAATTTCCTTTTTATCAACATCCTTAGGGACATGATCATTTTCTACTAAGCTTGTTTCTAGATCATCATTAGGAGTTTCACAAATCAAGGTAGCAAGACTAGTGATATTACCTTCCGCTTCTTGTTTTTCAAACTCTTCCACCATAGGTTTGTGTTGAAATTTCAAGAAGTGGAATTGCATCATATCTTCTCCAAACTTGACGAAAATTGTTTCCTTCTTGTAGTCAACATTTGCCCCTATGGTATTTAAAAAGGTTCTCCCAAAAATAATTGGACAATAGGTGTCAGTTGGCATATTAACTACCACAAAGTCAATGGGATATTAATAAGGGTCAATATAAATAGGAACATTTTTAGTTATACTCATAGAGACTCTACGTGTTTTATCAACAAGCATGATTGTCATTTCAGTATTTTCTAATTCAGCTGGTTCAAGCTCATCTTGCATTTTTTTGATAAAATCTAAAAGGAATAACATTAACAACAGTTCCAATATCGCAAAGGCCATAGTAAGAGGTTTCACCAAAAGTATAAGTAAGTATTGGTTTACCAATATTTTTAGCTTTTACCTTTCCTGCAATGAATTGAGAAGCTTCAGAATCAAGTTCAACTACATTGTAGTGTGCAAACATAGCTAGTATACCTTCTTTAGTTACTTCCACATCTTCTTCTGTGTTCTCACAAATCACCTCTTCTATTTTTGCCTCTTATTCATGTTTTATCATAATTTATTTTTGTTTCTCCAATTGTTCTGCAAGAAGTTGAGTTCTCATGTGCTTTTTTGTCGTCCTTGGAAAAGGAAGTTGTTCCACATATTGTGGTATTTGTAGGGGTTCGTAGCATGGAAAACAAAAATTTTCTATCGCATACAAACAAACAAGCCAAGATCTATCTACTAGATTGTAGCAACGAGTCGATGGAATAACTCACCCTCGAAGATTCCAAAGTGTTTAACGAGAGATTCTCGTGGGTGATGTCGTACTCTTCCGATCTCAAGATCGCGAGACGATCCTTCGCTGCTGCTCTCAAGAGCGCTCCGCAATCGGTCACACGTTCGGTATTTTCGACGAAGACCTTCCTCTCCTTGTTCCAAAGAAAGCGGAGGTTGTAGCACTCTCGCGATTCCTAAAGACAACGGCGTGGTACCGGAGGTGAGAGGGAGATCCCGCAGGCTTCGCCTTAAGCCAAAGTAGTATGGTGGAGCTTATGAGAGGCTATTAGTGGTCTAGTAATTAGACACACCAATTAGAGGGCTCTAAACCAATTAGAAGGCTCTAAACCAAACAGCTCTAAACCGGGTCTAGGTCTAGTTTCTAGTTTAGAGGATAGGAACTGTGTGTCTCTGAGGGAGGCCCTGCCTCCCTTTATAGGTGGGAGGGCTGGGCCAGGAGGGAGGAGTCCCTCCCCAACTCGGCCTAGGGCTGGCCGCGGCTTGGGAGGAGGACTCCTCCCAAGTCGGTTTCAACTTCTCCTCTTTCCTAAATCGGCAATTGACCAAAGCGGCTTGACTTTTCCAATTTAGTAATTAAATAAACCCATTATTTTGGACAGCGAGAACACTTAGTACATGTTGCAATCATTCCATCTTTAAATGACACATTCATGTACCCTTCCCCAGTGAGTGGACATTCCGACCTTCTAGAATGTTCCCATGAAACACGGAACCATTCCCCAACTCCGAAATGGGACTTTCCTTATATGAATCTTATTCTCCGGACCATTCCGGATCACCTCGTGATATCCGGATCCCATCCGAGACTCCTAACAACATTCGGTCTCTTTCTCATAATACCATAACTACTCAAACAACGTCGAATCCTTAAGTGTGTCTCCCTACGGTTCGTGAATTATGCGGACATGATCGAGACACTTCTCAGAACAATAACCAATAGAGGAATCTGGAAATTCATATGGCTCCCACATATTTCTCGATTACTTTGCGTCGAATGAACCACTTACATACGATACCAATTTCCCTTTGTCTCACGATATGTTACTTATCCGAGGTCATGATCGTCGGTATCTCTGCATACCTAGTTCAACCTCGTTCTTGATAAGTACTCTTTTCTCGTTCGTGATATGTGATCCCTTGTGACCAAGTCACATGCTTGCAAGCTAATTGGATGACATTTCACCGAGAGGCCAGAGAATATCTATCCGTCATGTGGATGGACAAATCCACTCTTGATCCATGTGTTTCAACCAATACTTTCCGAACACCCAATGCCACTTTTATAGCCACCTGTTACGGTGTGGTGTTTGATGACATCAAAGCATCCATCCAGTAAAGGCAATATGCATGATCTCATGGTCGAAGGAATTAGGTTACTATGTATCGTAAAGCATATAGCAATTGAACTATTGAAATGACTTGATCTTTATGCTACGCTGTCTATAGGAGTATGTCCACCATATCATTCTCCTAACGATATGATCTTGTTGTTGATAACATCTCAATGTTCATGACAAAGAAACCACATCATCAATCAACCAACAAGCTAGTGAAGTATAGAGGCCATACTAGGGACTTCAAATTAAGTTTACAAATCACACAAGTATTAATGGTTTCCTTGTTAATACTATTATAGCATGAATGTAAACATTTATAATAAACACAAAGATATATAATAATAACTACATTTATTATTACCTCTAGGGCATATCTCCAACAGTCTCCCACTTGCACTAGAGTCAACTAATCTAGATTACATGGTAATATACCGAACACCCATGGCAGTTTGGTGTTGGTCATGTTTTTCCCTTGGGAGAGGTTTAGTCAACGGATCCGCCACTTTCAGATATGTGTGTAATTTGCAAATCTTTATATCCCCATCCTGGATATGTTCTCGAATAGCGTGAAAACGCAGCTTGATATGCTTGACTTCTTGTGTGACCTTGGTTCTTGCGCATTGGCTATGGCGCCCATGTTATCACTGATGATAGACATTGGGTCCAGCACTAGGAACCACACCCAGCTCTGTAATGAACTCTTTCATCCATATCGCTTCTTGTGAAGCCTCCGGAAGCAACCATGTATTCCGATTCGTTGAAGATCTCGCCACAACGCTTTGCTTTGCACTCCTCCATTCGCTGCACCATTCAAAATAAATCGTATCCAGTTGTGATTTAGAATCATCCGGATCGGTGTTCCAACTAGCATCGGTGTAACCATTAACAACGAGCTGTTCATCACCTCCATAAGAAAGAACCATATCCTTAGTTCTTCTCAAGTACTTAAGGATGTTTTGATCATTGTCCAATGATCCACTCTGGATCACTTTGATATCTGCTAGTTAGACTAACGACATATGCGATGTCGGGTCTAGTACATAGCATGGCATACATTAGAGATCCTATGGCTGAGGCATAGGGAGTCTTACTCATCTTTCTCTATCTTACGCCGATGTCGGACTTTGAGTTTTACTCAAGGTCATATTAGCAACATGGGCAAGAACCCTTTCTTGCTATCTTCCATTCAAACCTCTTTAGAACTTTGTCCAAATATGTACTTTGTGACAATGATATTTGTCGTTTTGATCAATATCTATAAATCTTTATGCCTAATATGTAAGCTGCTTCGCCAAGATCCTTCATTGAAAAACTATTATTCAAATACTCTTTGACACTATTAAGAAGGTCTACATCATTCCCAATCAACAATATGTCATCCACATACAGTATTAAGAATGCTCTGAGCTCCCACTCACTTTCTTGTAAATACAAGCTTCTCCATAAGTTTGTATAAAACCAAAACTTTGATTACCTTATCAAAACGTTGATTCCAACCGGGATGCTTGCTTCAATCCATAGATGGACCTTTGAAGTTTGCATACCTTGTTAGCATCTTTAGGATCGACAAAACCTTTGGGTTGCATCATATACAACTCTTCATCAATGTCTCCATTGAGGAATGCTGTTTTGACATCCATCTGCCATATCTCATAATCATAATATGCAGCGATTGCTAACATAATCCTCACAGACTTTAAGCTACCGGTGAGAAAGTCTCATCGTAGTCAACTCCTTGAATTTGTCGAAACCCTTTTGCGACAAGTCGAGCTTTATAGACGATAACATTACCATCAAGATCTGCTTTCTTCTTGAAAATCCATTTGTTCTCGACAGCCTTCCGCCATCCGGTAAGTCCACCAAAGTCCATACTTGGTTTTCGTACATGGATCCAATCTCGGATTTCATGGCTTCTTGCCATTTATTGGAATCTGGGCTCATCATTGCTTCCTCATATGTCTCGGGTCGGTGTTGTCCACCAACATGACATTCATAACGGAATCATACCAACTGGAGTGGTACGATTTCTCGTTGACCTCCAGGGCTCAGAGCAACTTCAGAAGTTTCATGATCACCATCACTAGCTTCCTCTCTTATTGGTGCAGCACCACAGAACTTCTTCGGTCTTTGCGCTACTGCAATTTCGAGAGAAGGTTCGACAACCTCGTCGAGTTCTACTTTCCTTCCGATCACTTCTTTGAGAGAAATTCCTTCTCTAGAAAGGATCCATTCTTGGCAACAAAGATTTTGCCTTCGGATCTATGATAGAAGGTATACCCAATAGTTTCCTTGGGTATCCTATGAAGACGCATTTTTCGCTTTGGGTTCAAGCTTGTCCGCTGTAACTTCTTTACATAGGCTTCAGATCCCCAAACTTTAAGGAACGACAATTTAGGTTTCTTCCCAAACCATAATTCATACGGTGTCGTTTCAGCAGTTTAGACGGTGCCCTATTTAAAGTGAATGCGCTGTTTCTAATGCATAACCCCAAAATGATAGTGGCAAACCTGTAAGTGACATCATAGAGCGAACCATATCTAAGAGAGTTCGATTCTGACGTTCGGACACACCATTACTGTTGTGGTGTTCCCGGTGTCAATCACAAAGTATTCCACATTTCTTCAAATGCTCGCCAAACTCGTAACTTAGATATTCACCTCCACGATCGTAACGTAGAAATTTAATCTTCTTGTTACGTTGATTCTCTACCTCACTTTGAAACTCCTTAAACTTCTCGAAAGTTTCGGACTTATGTTTCATGAAATAGATATACCCATATCTACTCAAGTCATCCGTGAAGGTAAGAACATAACGATAACCATCACATGATGCTACACTCATTGGACCACACACATCGGTATGTATGATTTCCAATAAGTCTCATAGCTCGCTCCATCATACCATAAAATGGAGTCTTAGTCATTTGACCCATCAGACATGCTTCGCATCTTTCAAGTGATTCAAAATCAAGTGATTCAAGAAGTCCATCGGAATGGAGTTTCTTCATACGCTTCACTCCAATGTGACCAAGACGATTGCACATATAGGTCAAATTATCGCTGATTTCAAACGCTTAGCCTCAATGTTATTAATATGTGTATTTCTACTATCGAGATTCAATATGAATAGACCATCTATCAAAGGTGCATGTGCATAAAACACATTACTCATATAAATCGAACAACCATTATTCTCGGATTTAAACAAGTAAGCGTCTCGCAATAAACAAGATCCCGATATAATGTTCATGCTCAACGCAGCACCAAATAACAATTATTTAAGTATAAAACTAATCCCGATGGTAGATGAAGAGGTAGTGTGCCACCGCGATCACATCAACCTTTGATCCGCTTCCCACGCCGCATCGTCACCTCGTTCTTTACTAGCTTCCGTTTATTCGTAGCTCTGCTTTGAGTTACAAATATGAGCAACCGAACCGATTCAAATACCTGTGCACTACTACGAATACTAGTGAGATACACATCAATAACATGTATATCGATATACCTTTCTTCTTGATGTTGCCGTTCTTCAAATCTGCCAAGTACTTTGGGCAATTCCGCTCAAAGGACCTTCTCCCTTGCAAGAAAAGCACTCGCAGGTTTGGGTCCAGCCTTGGTCCTCTTCGTCGGTATGGTAACTTTCTTACCACCCTTCTTGAAGTGTCCTTCCGCTTAGACTTGCCTTTCTTGAATTTGGTGGTCTTATTGACCATCAACACTTGGTGCTCTTTCTTGATCTCCACTTCGCAGATTTTAACATAGCAAATAGTTCGCAACTCTTTGTTCATGTTCGCATGTTGTAGTTCATCACAAAGTTCTTGTAACTTGGTGGTAGTGATTGGAGGATGCGGTAAACCCCAAAGTATTAGGAATCACTATACCCAAACTTTGAAGTTTATTTATGCGCCTGCACATCTTAAGCACATGCTCACCGACGAGCTACCCTCTTCCATCTTGCGCTTAAAGAACTTTTCGTAAGCTTCATAACTTTCAATTGCCGCATGAGTCTCAAAGATTAATTTGAGATCCTCGACAATATCATATGGGTCGACTCTTCAAACCTTTTCTCAAGCTCGATTCTAAACCATACAAGATAGCACACTGAACTATGGAGTACCGATTCTTCCGAGCGAGGTAAACATTCTTTACTTCATCGGTAGCATCACCGCAGTGGGTCACCTAGCGGTGCATCCAGACATAGGTCAAATTACCACCGTGAGGACAATCCTCAAATTGCGGAACCAATCCGCCAAGCTTCCATTGTTTTTCAACTTTTCTTTCTCTAGGAACGCATTAAAATTGATGGTAGGGCTGCCATTGATCTACAACATATTTGCAATAGTTTAGACTAAGTTTATGACAAATTGAGTTCAAATTAATTAATGAAATTAAACTAGGTGAACTCCCACTCAAAACAACATCCCTCACATTGTTTTAGTGATCACATAACCAAATCCACTACATCAACACCGATCATCACGAGAGTTGATATAGTTTCAATGGCGAACAATCATCATGTTCATCATATCTACTATATGATTCATGCTTTGCCTTTCGCCATCCGTGTTCCCGAGGCCATGTGCAGTACATGCTAGGCTCACAAGACAAACCTTAGCTTCCGCATAAGCAAATCTGGCTTGCTTACGTTGTAGTCACCCGGAATCAAAGACACCCGATCATCACGTGGTGCTTCAAGCAAGCTTTGGCAACGGTGCATACTAAGGGTGAACACTTTAGAACTTGAAATTTATGTGCATGAGGATCATCTTATAATGCTACCTGCCTACTAAGCAATACAAGATGCATAAAGGATTAACATCACATGCAATTCATAATATGTGATATGATATGGCCTTTCTTCTTTGTGCTTCCGATCTCCATCTTCAAGCACGAACATGATCTCCATCATCTCCGCATAGCATCAAGGTCAATGACGCTTCTTCATGGTTGTCGCCCACCAGCTTCAACTATTACAACTATTTTGAATAGACACGCAGGTCTTAACAGAAATTAAAGACAACCATATGGCTCCCGCCGTTGCCAACTTACAATAAGGAACATTGCATACATCAAATATAATCACAATCATGGCCATATCACATCATCAGACACCCCCGCAAAACAAAGTTAGACGCTTCTACTTTCTTTGCATATTTTACGTGGTTTGGGGCTTTCCATAAGTGTCGTTCTAACTTACGAACAAGAACCACAACATTGATACTAGCATTGTTGATTACCCGTTGTAAATTGGATCTTAACTATGCTAGGAGAAACAGCACCGAAAGCCACTTATGCAATACAAGTTGCATGTTAGCGTGGAGCAAGTCTCATGAACGATGTCATGTAAGGTTAGCCCGGCCGCTTCATCCCAACATACCGCAAGATGCAAAGTACACAAAAGCAATCTACAATAAAGCATCAACGCCCACAATGACCATTGTGTTCTACTCGCAATGTATCTACATATAGACACGGCTCGATACCATCAGGGGTTCGTAGCATGGAAAACAAAAATTTTCTATCGCATACAAACAAACAAGCCAAGATCTATCTACTAGATTGTAGCAACGAGTCGATGGAATAACTCACCCTCGAAGATTCCCAAGTGTTTAACGAGAGCCGATTCTCGTGGGTGATGTAGTCATTCTTCCGATCTCAAGATCGCGTAGACGATCCTTCCGCTGCTCCTCAGAGCGCTCCGCAGTCGGTCACACGTTCGTTTCTGGACGAAGACCTTACTCTCCCTTGTTCCAAAGAAATGAGGTTGTAGCACTCTCCTCGCGATTCCGAAAGACAACGGCGTGGTACGGAGGTAGAGGAGATCCGCAGGCTTCGCTTAAGCCGGTGCAGTATGGTGGAGCTTATGAGAGAGGCTATTAGTGGTCTAGTAATTAGACACACCAATTAGAGGGCTCTAAACCAATTAGAAGGCTCTAAAACTAAACAGCTCTAAACCGGGGTCTAGGTCTAGTTTCTAGTTTAGAGGATAGGAACTTGTGTGTCTCTAGAGGGGAGGCCCTGCCCCTCCCTTTATAGGTGGGAGGGCTGGCGCGCCAGGGGAGGGGAGTCCCTCCCCAACTCGGCTTGGTGGGGCGCCGGCTTGGGGAGGAGGACTCCTCCCCAAGTCGGTTTCAACTTCTTCTTCCAAAATCGGCGGTCAAAATCAGCGCTTGACTTTTTCCAATTTAGGAATTAAATAAACCCTTTATTTTGGACAGCGAGAACACTTAGTACATGATGCAATCATTCCATCTTGCAATGACACATTCATGTACCCTTCCCCCCTCCAGAGTGCCGGACATTCCGGGACCTTCTAGAATGTTCCCGATGAAAACACCGAAACCATTCCCCAACTCCGAAACGGGACTTTCCTTATATGAATCTTATTCTCCGGACCATTCCGGATCACCTCGTGATATCCCGGATCCCATCCGAGACTCCGAACAACATTCGGTCTCTTTCTCATAATACCATAACTACTCAAACAACGTCGAATCCTTAAGTGTGTCTCCCTACGGTTCGTGAATTATGCGGACATGATCGAGACACTTCTCCGAACAATAACCAATAGAGGAATCTGGAAATTCATATGGCTCCCACATATTTCTACGATTACTTTGATCGAATGAACCACTTACATACGATACCAATTTCCCTTTGTCTCACGATATGTTACTTATCCGAGGTCATGATCGTGGTATCTCGCATACCTAGTTCAACCTCACATCGATAAGTACTCTTTTCTCGTTCCGTGATATGTGATCCCTTGTGACCAAGTCACATGCTTGCAAGCTAATTGGATGACATTTCACCGAGAGGGCCTGAAGAATATCTATCCGTCATGTGGATGGACAAATCCCACTCTTGATCCATGTGTTTCAACCAATACTTTCCGAACACCCAATGCCACTTTTATAGCCACCCTGTTACGGTGTGGTGTTTGATGACATCAAAGCATCCATCCAGTAAAGGCAATATGCATGATCTCATGGTCGAAGGAATTAGGTTACTATGTATCAGAAAGCATATAGCAATTGAACTATTGAAATGACTTGATCTTTATGCTACGCTCGTCTATAGGAGTATGTCCACCATATCATTCTCCTAACGATATGATCTTGTTGTTGATAACATCTCAATGTTCATGACAAAGAAACCACATCATCAATCAACCAACAAGCTAGTGAAGTATAGAGGCCATACTAGGGACTTCAAATTAAGTTTACAAATCACACAAGTATTAATGGTTTCCTTGTTAATACTATTATAGCATGAATGTAAACATTTATCATAAACACAAAGATATATAATAATAACTACATTTATTATTACCTCTAGGGCATATCTCCAACAGTATTTCCCTTGAAAACTTCTTTGGGGCATCAACCACCATTTGCACTTCTTCAACTGGTTCGGGCGGTGGAGTGTATTGAAGCTATTCTTTGTTTGGTGCTTCAATAAATTCTGTAAAAGATTGAAGAACTTGCAATACAATATCATCATCAAGTTGAAGTTCATCAGCATATTCTTTTACTTTACCGGTTTCTTTACAAGCATTTAGACAATCATATTCTATTTATATTCCACTTTCGCCTCCTAAATCAAAACCCCAAGTTTTCCTATTACGACATTTTTTTCTAAAAGTTTCCAAGCTTGCTCAGCAATGAGGTCCATAAAAGACCCACCAGAAGATAAATCAATTTCATGTTTAATGTCTTGGTTGAGTCCTCCATAGAAAACATATAAAACATACCATGGTGGTAAATCATGATCGGGACATTTATCAGGCATACCTTTATATCTTATATATGCTCTTACCAATCCTTCGACTGGGCGATTATTGCAATTGGTAATTACCCTTATTGCTTCGGCGGCCTTAACCTTGGGATCGAAACGAAATACAAACTCATTTTTAAATTTCTCACAAGTGTTAATTTTCTCTACACGACAAGTTCTATACTAGGCCAGAGCAGTGTTAGATAGAGACTGGCTAAACAATTTAAGTTTTAAATCATCATAAGAATAGCCTCCTAGCTTAACGGTCCAACATAACTTGGTAAAGAAACTTAAATGAGGATATGGATCTTCATTAGGATCAACTACTGCAAAGTTTTTTCATTCATAATAGCAATTAAGCGAGGGTGAATCTCATATTCTTCATTACTCTCCCTCGGGAGTTCCTTGACAAATCCTCTATTAAACCTCCCAAGGTATTCAGTTGCGTCGAGCATGTTCATAAGCCCGAGAAAGCATGGTGTTTTTACCTGAAATAAGTACTAAGGACAAAGACCAAAAGCGCTTAGCTCCCTAACAACAGTGCCAGAAATAGCTTGATGACTGCAAGTGCACAAACCAATTGAAGTTAGATTCAAAAGTAAGAGTATCGAACCATAAAGAGCTATTTGGTTAGGGTATTTATGCCCCTCGCCACTATCTTTCAAAGGATACTTAGAGTTGTCCTTAATCTCAAGAAAGGGTGTTTTGAAAGTGTTGTGTTTGGTTGCAAAAGAGTAAAGAATGCAGTAAAGTAAACAAGTCCGGTGGAAACTATAATGGAGCTTCAGTAAGGCGAAATGTTCTCAGGGATTTAGGATCCACCACTAGCATTGGTATTAACTATGAGTAGAATATGTGTGAGGATAGCTCCATAATAAGATGTGCCCAGAAAACTATCGATCATCACATCTCTAAATAACCACTGCAAGGATCTTCGACAACCACCTATGGATCCATTGCAATTAAGGGTTATATATATGTGTTTAGTGAATCCCTCCTTACCCCTTGTCCATATGGTACAACGCCGAACACGGTATGTCACTTCATGCCGTATGCAATTACATGCTTCCAAGGGTCCCTATCTAGTCCTGAAGTCAAATATTATTACATGGTCGACTTCATATAATATCTCGAGTGAGAACTAACATATATTCATAGCATAAAGTTATAGATCATCTTCATTTTATATTATAATATTTATAGGGTTTCTCCATCTCCCTAAGAACAAAGTAAACTACCCATACATGGATAAAATCAACAACATCATCATAATCATATGGATAGAATGAAAGTATATGAATTAACTCGAGTACAAATCTACAATATCAATTTTAATTACAACTTTTGGGGATAAGTAAGATGGGGAATGATGTTGGTGATGGATATGCAACGGTTGATGACGAGGGGGATGATGTCTTGTCCTCCAATGATCTATGTAGGAGTGGTAATGATGCCTTTCTATAAGTTCCTCCTCCAGATCCCTTTTAGAGGTGAAGTTTTGGTGTTTCTAGTGTCTGTGAATTTCGGATCTCAGATCCATCTGCGCGAGGAGAAAATATTTGTCAAGACGAAGTCAAGGAGTCTATCTGGTACGCAGTGCAGTGGCTTCACCTGCCGATGCTTGTTATGACCTATGATGTTCCTCCTCGTGTCCTCCTTTCGCCTAGTTGCATGAAAAATCATTTAGATGACTTTTATAACGTCAAAATATCATATTAATACATAATATGATAATTCTTATGTATATGTTCATCATTGAATTAGTATTTTAAGATCCTGCTACTATAAGTACAAAAGGTGCGCGCGAGCATGGTAAAATACCCAAATCCTACTACTACAAGTGAAAAAACACTAAGTAAAAATGCTTCAGAAAAATGCACTCACCAACATCCTATAGCGGTGGCAGAATGCCTTCTCTTTGAAGACCTGATCAGTTGAGTGGAAGTAGTCCTTATAAAGGCACAGGTGGACAATTTCTAGGTCGCGGTCTACGTTGGGCAGGCACTTCTTCGACGATCCACCCCTACGCGACGACAGCAGGCACTCCTCGTGCACCATGAGGGCAACGACAAGCAAAATTCCATCTCACTGTCGAACTCCTCTTACAACGATTATTCGATGACGTCCTTGTAGAAGAACTCGATTGCCCTGTGACTTCTGCCCATATAGACAAGCATACCACCATTAATGGCCATGCCAACGCCCGTACAGAGACATATAAACTAGAATTGGCCATCCAACATACCTCAAATGCGGTCGGGCAAAAGGACGAGCAGGTTGTGGGTACGGGCTAGCGACGCATCCGAGCGTCTCGCCTGCGTCTAGCACTCGTCGTGGCCGCTAGCGGGATGAATCTGCACAACTCCGGCAATGCGCTCGGGCTGCGGTGGTGGTGGATGTTGGCCAGAGGGGGGTACACTCGCGATGATGGCCTAGGTGGGAAACTGCAAACAAGCTCTTCTGGCGATCAGAGGGCGACACGGGAACATGGCTGCTGGCCAACAGGGTGCGGCCGAGAAGTAGCGATGGCAATGGCGGGATGTGGTAACGGCAACGGTGATGCCTAGGGTGGCGGCGGAGATGGAGGGCGAGGGTTTAGGGCAGGGAGTGACTTCGATGTGCCTCTTGTGCCACTGGCGGGAGGGTCCAGATGGCCTAGGGGAGGACGCGTGAGAACAAGGGTGATGTTCGGACTGACGCAATTGTGGACCAAATTTAGTACATGGATGGGTCAGTCCGCGCGACTCCGTCCGTTTAGGTCGCCCTGCCGGGGCGTGTTGGAGCTGTCCGCCCCTCGGGTCAGACAGGTTCGAACGAGGTAAAACCAGCAGAATGGCCTGATTGATGCCCTAGCTAAGCATGCTCGTCGATGACCTGCTATTAGGGTTGCGAAGCGACACCCGATCCGCCTCGCTTCGTAGACAAAATTTGTTAGTCTAGTTCAAATTGTTCCATCAAAATTTCTCTAGTTTAAACTAAATTTTACTTTCGCGGGCTCTCGTGGGTTGCCGCTTCGCAACCTTAGCCAATTTTTTTTAATAATACGTTCTTTTAATAATTTTCACGAATAATACACGAATTGAAAGATTTGCAATTCTAGCGCAGTGTCGGTATTTGAATAGCCGATCAATCCTTATCGGCTTTTGAATAGCCGACTAGTCCTGTCTGTATTTGAAATGCCGATAGGTTATAGGGGCAGTGTGAAAAATAGGGGACTAGTCAGCTTTTCAAAGCAGACATGACTTATCGGCTTTTGAATAGCCGATAAAAACTGGTCGGCTATTCAAATACCGACACCACGCTAGAATTGCAAATCTTCCTATCGATGTATTATTCGTGAAAATTATTAAAAAAACGTACATTTTAAAAAAATTTAGCCACAACCCTACCTGCTATGGTGTGAACTGATGACCCGCCCTGATTTGATAGGGCCACTACTGCTAAGCGATTTAACTATCCTTGAATAAATAAAGGCCGCTGCAAAAAACAAAAAATTGGAAGATACTGCAATGCGTTGGAATCGTCCTGAAGAAAAACCATTTCTTCCGCCATGTTTGACTTCTTTCAGCAAGGGCGCACGGAACGCCTCCTTCCGGGAAGCTGCTGACCTCTCCAACTCCAACCCATCATCAACATCCTCATGGCTTTCAACTCTAGAATCCTTTGACTCAGATTAATTATGTTGTCAGTCTGCGTTTCTTGGAGAATCCACTCTCCACTTATCTTTTTTACCACCAATAAGTAAGTTCGTTCTGCCCTTGTGTTCTTGATTGTTGTACGCCACCCATGTTTCGCTAATATTCGATTCGTGCTGTTTTGTTTTGCAATTAAGGACTGATGTTTGGGGAGTAGCTTGGGAAGGTTGCTATCTGCGTGAGACGGAAGATCAGTAGGCCTGGTATCCAAATCCACCGGGAGCACGCACACCATGTATTTGTGGAATTGCGACAATATAGAACAGATTCTTGAATTCTTGCAATTAAAAGATTCGTTGGTGCAGTGAGTTGATTCTAGCGAGGATTGTTCTGGTGTTTTGAGGCCAAGCTATGGACGTCGTGCAAACACTTGCCTCGGCGGTGCAGCTGGTGTCTGCAATGGTGTCTGCAGTGGGAGCGCTGGAGCAGGCGGCCGCGGACGCTGCGGAGGCTCCGAGGAGGCTCCAGGTGCTCGAGGATTTCGTGTCCGACCTTGAGGTGTTGATGCAGCAGGCTAAGCAGAAGCACGCGCACAAGATGCACGGCCCGCAGCTGGAGCGTCAGTTCCAGAGCTTGGGCAGGCTCATGGATCAGCTCCGTGGAAATATCATCAAGGCCAGGCGAGCTTTGAAGAAGGGAAAAGGGAAGGGCCTGGCCAGAGTGGTGTGGAGCTCGGTGGTGGGAGACCCCCTCATGAAGTATATCCAGCTCATCAGAGATGATCTCAACTGGTGGCTGGAACTGCAGAAGCTATCACAGAGCGTCGGCAATGCCATAGCATCTACAGCCAAGGGTACACCGTCGTTGTTGAGAGTTAAGTCTGAGCATGGTTACCCAGTGTCAAGCAAATGTGATTATGTTAGGGAGCTTTTGGAGAAGGATGATGGCCATCGAGTTGTCCTCATTGTTGGGCTATCTGGTATCGGGAAGTCGTGCCTGGCTCGACAGATAGCTTCCAAGCCGCCTGGTAATTTTGCGGATGGTGCAATTGAGATTAGTTTTGGGCGGTGGTGCAGTAGAGCAGCATGTAATGGAAGCAGGAGTGAGTACCATAAGCGTCTTGTTAGGAAGATATGCAAATTCCTAGTTCAGATTGGTTCCATGACTGTCAATGAGGACACGGCAAAAGATCTTGAAGATGTATGTTGCTTGCTTCAGACCTCGTTGGTCGGAAGGAGCATGTTAGTACTACTCGATGACGTCTGGGAGCAAGACATAGTTGATCGCTTCACGAAGCTATATGATAATGATTGCCGGTATCTTGTAACAACAAGAGATGAAGCGGTTTATGAGATAGCAGAAGCTGAAAAAGTAGAAATATCCAAAGATGACATCAAGAGAATCAGCAAGGGCATTCTTCTCTATCATACTCTTCTTAGTGCTGAAGAGCTTCCGGTATGCTTTATAATTATAATGCTTTACCAAATTTACATGTATTACCATGCTTCTTTGTGTTGTCTTGTTAAATTTGATTTACACATGCTCATCCCTTTCTTTCATGGGGCAACCTGCAGTCTAGGTCTCATCCCTTCCTCACATATGTATTGGCTTCATTTTATTAACATCATGTCAAACATGACGACTAATTGTGCACAATTTCGTTCACACTTATATTCATTCTGATCATCTGTGCTTTTATTAGATATGCTCAATCTAGGCATTACAATTTTCTATGCACAAGTCTACGGATTCCTAGATGATTAACCTTCCATACTTTACAGCCTGTTGCAGATGACTTGCTGGATCGTTGTGGACACCATCCCCTTACAGTTGCTGTCTTGGGTAAGGCTCTCAGGAAGGAGACCAGAGTGGGAAAATGGGAGAAAGCAATATCCAACCTTTCCATATATGCAACTTGTGCACCCGGTCCAGTTTCATATGTCAACGAGAAAGAAGTCGAGACTACACTGACCATTTTTGGATCTTTTGAGTTCAGCTTGGAAGCAATGCCTGAGAATTCGCGAAGGTTTTTCATGGTTCTCGCAGCCATTTCATGGGAAGAACCTGTTCCAGAGGCATGCCTGGAGACCATTTGGTCAGCACTTATGCAGGACAGTTTATTCTCTATTGTGGTCTCAAAACTCGTAGAAGGCTCACTCATCATCAAACTGGAAGACCAATCGATGTATCATATGCATGACATGGTTTCTCTTTACCTTGAGAACAAAGCAAACGAGGCTCTTCATACTGTCTTGACTGATTCATTTCCTGAATATGCTGCATTGGTGGCTCCTTGGCTTTTTATTTTTGGCAAAGAGAGTGTGAAAGGGTCAGCAGAGCAGAAGATGAGATCATTCTTTTCTTTGCTAGAGTTCTTGGAGATCGGGATCTTACTAGGAAGCACCATCCAAGCTCTTATGGCATGTAAATCGATATCTGAATTTGAGGCTAGCAGGATCGGCTTCAGACAAATACTTGAACCTCAAATAGCAGAGCTAATTTCTGTTGGGTCACCAGCTCTCATTGTTGCTGTCACCAAAGCTATTACAGTCATCTTTTTCAATGCAGACTATGCAAATCTCGCCCAATCTCTTGAAACAGCAGGTTCTGTGGATAAATTAATCTGTGTTCTTCACGGCTATGAAGATTCTTCAACTCTAGCTAACGTTTCTGCCGTTCTTGCCAAGGTATCTGAGCATGTCAGTGTGACAACTGCTGATGAAACTTTGGCAAGCATTCCCATGGACCAAATCGCAGAATTATTGTCTCCAGAAAATGAGGAGTGGCATGAAATTGTGTTTACAACTTTAGCATCTCTGATAAAAGTGGGGAATTTAAAGGCTGTTGAGAGAATGATCGAAGCAGGAGTTGACAAGAAGCTTCTTGTACTTCTAGGCTGTGGTTCTGAGATCTCACAGCATCATGCAATTATCACGCTAAAAGCTTTCTGTGAGCTTGGTGCGCCACTTCAAGAGTGCATGGGGCCTGGATTGTTGATTCATTTGCCATGGCATGCTCGGCTCACCTTGGAGAGATTTGTTTTATCTGACCAAAATGTAGCCCCATCACCGAAGCCTCAGTATTTTGAGGTGCTTCTTCACAGGATTCTACAGACAGATAACAAAGATATCATGGAAGCTATCCAAGGTTTAATACCTCTTGCTGAGAGGGCTAATGATCCTAGAGTGCAGGATCTTCTTTTGGGAAGCAATCTGTCTGATAGGTTGGCATTTCTGCTGCAGTGCAGACAAATGGAAAACAACCATGTGAGGTCTCAAACTGCCTTTCTGGTAATGAAATTGGCCTGCACCGGAGGAGAGCCATATGTCCGCAGGTTCTTGGAGCTTAATATTGTTGATGAGCTCATCGCGATGATGCAATCCTCCACTAATGAGCACCAGGATTCAGCATACCATGCTCTACATCAGATTGTGTACGCAAAGGGAGGATCATTAGTCTTGCAGAGATTTTTGAAACTAGGAACTATAGAAAAGTTAGTGAATCTGCTCGACCGTAAGTGTGTTAAGACGAAGGATCTTGTGGTGCAACTTCTGGTGGACATTGCAGCCGTCGGAACCAAACCCTGCATCGAGAGAATGCTCTCTTCCAAAGTCATTGAGAAGCTTGTTTCCCTCGAGGAAGCAGGCGAGCCTTTCAGCGGAGCAGTGTCAAGATACATCCATGGATTGAACATGTGTGAGAACATCCATTCTGCTGAGAGATCGGTGATGAAGCAACATATTTTGAGGAAAGTGAGGTCGGCAGCGAGAGGGCATAATCTGGAGATGAGTCTAGTCGCCTCTGTGGAGGCCTGCATTTCCGAAGGCACAAAAGGAGCCAGCAGTAGCAGGAGAAAAAGATAGCCTTTTGGTGCAAATTTTCAGCAATTGAAACGTCTACAGTTTCTTCCGTTTGTGAGGTGAAACATATATAGCTTCAGATGCTGTCAGCTACAGACTTAGATAATTACATCAATAACTCCATACCGGTATTTTTTTATAAGTAAAGGAGTCCTTAAAGAAAGAGAGAAGCATTTTTTACTTTTGCATTTGTCCATGGATCCTCTTGCATAATTAAACTGAGCTATTTTTCTGAATCTGCACCAGCCCTGACAAGAAAAGTTAACAAAAGCACCATTAAGATGCTAGGTTTACATAGCAGGAAGGCATGCTAGCTAGTACAAGTTGTTCTATTATGTCAAAATTTCTTAAACTTGTAAGAGAAAATTACCTGATACTTCCTCCGTTCGGAAATATAAGATGTTTTAGCTTTGTGAATTGAATGTATCTAGACATCTTTTAGTGTATAGGTTCGTAGAGGTTTGGAGTGAATCTATACACTAAAAAGTGTCTAGATACACTCATTGCACAAAGCTAAAATGTCTTATATTTCTGAAAGGAGGGAGTACTACCTTTTTGAGGTGTACCAGGCTGTTATCAGGGTACACTCGCTGCCTCGAATCCATTTGTTACTTGTGCATATCGGTCATGGTTTTGTTAGTGCATAATGTCAGGTCCCCTATGCAGCTAGCTTTTTTTTTTTAACTATATATTTTCGTATATGAAGGTAGGGTAGAACCCTGACCTTACAGTTACGGCAGAGTTACAAAGATAGAGCAGAATTTACAGCCCGGGTTTAGTGGGGTGTTGTGGGGTTGAAGAGAGGGATCTGAGACTTAGGGTGGTAGAAACTTTTGTTTCCACTCCGTCAGAGCAAGTTCCAGCTTCAGCAATCTCGTGGCCCAAAGCTCCAGGGTCTTAGCGATGTTGTTGAATAAGATTCGTTTTGTGATGTACCTGTTGTTGAATATCCTGTTGTTTCTGGCATGCCATAGCTCGAGAAAGCAGGCCGCCATAAGGAACGGCCATGTCTTCAGATCTTTGCCATTGATCCCCAGCTCCATGAAGTTTACAAGGTCATTTGCGCTAGCTGCGAGCTGTGCGATTTGGAGTTTGTCCCACACCCAACTCGCTTGTTGATAGTGCAGTGCAATATGCTGAAAGGTTTCTACCGCTGGGCACTGATCACAACCACCATCGGTGCACCATTTTTTGTTTACCATGTTATCTTTTGTGTTTAGCCGTGTCGACTGAAAGCCAACCATAGGAAGATCTTATGCCTATGTGGTATAGCTGAGTGTCAGATCCATTTAGCCGGGGTCCAGCGTACTCCACTGTCGCTGAACAACCGATAGAAGTCTCTTGTCTCTGTAGGCTTGTCCGTTGTTACCAGGAGCCTAGAGCTGTGGTTGTGAGCAGCATGTTGTTGATTTAACGGTTCAGACATTATAATTTCATGTTGCCGCTCCGCCGTGATAGAAAGTAGGTTGAGTAGCTTAAGGTTCCAGCTTCCATTGGATCACTGCGACTGGACAGTGCACTGCTGGTCCTCCGCAAAGGAGAATAGGATGGGCATAGCCTGTTTCAGACGTCCCAGTCCTGACCAATTGTCATGCCAAAAAGAAGTTTTGTCGCCACAACCCAGCGTATAGTATTTTGGACAATAGGGAATGAGCTTCATGATCGACCTCCAGAATGCCGAATCATCCGTGGTAGTTTGTAGTGGTATGGTTTCATGCAAATACCAGTCTATCAACCAAGTAAAGCAGGGCCCGTTCCATTTGATAGCAGTTTTGCTGTAAGGTTTGCCATCATGGCCATGTTGTGTAGACGCAGATTCTTTATCCCTAATCCTCCTTGTGCTTTAGGCATTGTTACCACATCCCACACAACAAGGCAGTGGCCATCCTTTACCTCTTCATCATTTTTCCAAACAAAAGCCCGTCTCAATCTGCTGCATCAATGCTAGCTTGATCCCACTCAATGCAGACCATGAAATAGTTCGGTATAGCAGACAGAACAAAGTTTACCATCTGTACCCTCCCATCAATATTCATCAATCTTGGCATCCATCCAGGAAGGCGGTTGTTAATTCTCTGAATGACTGGTTGCAGTAGTTGGTGAGTTATCTTGTTTGTTGAAAGGGGTAGTCCTAAGTAGGAGCATGGCATTTGTGCCACTGGGCACCCCAGCACATTGGCAATATTAGTGGCTTCTTGAGTTGTCAGGTTTATTGGGATAAAAGTGCTCTTCTGATAATTTATTTTAAGGCCAGTAAAACTAGCAAAGGTGTCCAAGAGTACCTTTGCAAATTCAGCTTGTTGGCGTGACCCATGAAGAACCAGCAAGGTGTCATCTACGTACTGAAGCACTAGCATTGGAGCTCCTTGCTGGATGGGGTGCTTCAGAAATCCACTAGAATATGCCTGCTTAAACATCTGTTGTAGTATGTCCACCATTATAATGAAAATGTATGGCGACAATGGGTCTCCATGGTGTACCCCTTTCTGGATCCTGAATTTGCGACCACATTGTCCATTTATCAATATCTGTGCTTTGGAGGTTTCTAACAAAACCTTGATCCAGTGTATCCATAGGTCAGGGAATCCCCTAGCAGCCATAGTGTGCAGGATTGCCTTCCAGCGCACAGAGTCGAAGGCCTTTGTGAAATCAAGTCCGAGCACCAGCACCCTCTTTTTGAATTTCTTAGCACACTGAACCATTTCAATAGCAGTGGAGAAGTTCTCAACAATTGTTCTGTTCTTGATGAAGCCTGGCTGCATCTGGTCGACTAGCCTAGGTACCAAAGGCTGTATCCTGTTCGACAGTACCTTGGCAATTAGTTTGGGGATTGAGTGTTGCGGAGAGATTGGTATATAGTCCTTTACCTCCTAAGGTGTTTCATTCTTAGGCAGCAGGGCTATGAAGGCCGATTTCACCCCATCCAGGTTGATGGATTTATTATGGAATGCCTGGAAGATTTCCATGATGTTGTCCTTCAGCTCAGGTAGGTATAAATGATAGAATTCATTAGTGAAGCCATCCGGTGCAGGAATTTTACTGGCAGGTGCGTCTTGAACAGCTTGCTGAATTTCCTCCCAAGTAAATGGATCGGCCAGATTTTGCAGGCTGTGTGATTGTTGACTATATAGGTGGTGTATGTCAATGCATGGTTCCCATGCCCTTCCCTCAGAGAAAAGATCTCTGAAATATTCGGTTGCAATCTTCAACTTGTCCACTTCAGCAAAGTATTCCTGCTGCCCATTCCTAAAGACGCATATTTTATTTTTCCTGAACCTATAGGTTCCTATGGTGTGGAAGAACTTCATATTTTCGTCCCCAAGTTTGCACCATTTGATCTTTGCTCTGCGTGTCCATTTTTGTTTTTCAGCCAAGCATAGCTGATCCATTTTCTCTATGCACAGATTCTAATAATGAGTTCCCAATCTGTCGGAGATCTCCACTCTTCAATATCATCAAAGAACCGAAGTGCGTGGTTGACATTGGATTGCAGAATCTTGGTTGAGCTTCTGTTTCTTTGCCAAGCCTTGGTGGAAGATCTGACTGACCTGAGCTTGTAATTGAGTTTCGTTATAGCCGACATTGGCCTCATGGGACGCTGCAGCAAGCTCCTTGTAATTTGCATTAACTCTGTAGATTGCAACCAGCAGTCCTCATAGCGGAAAATCTTGGTGGGTGGTGTTGTGTTAGCAGTGTCCAGAAGAAGTGGTTTGTGGTCAGAGGTCGGTGCATAGAGCTTTGCACTGAGAGTGGATGAATTTCTGGCTCCAGCATTCATTGATCAGGTCTGTCTAGCCTAACAAGGGTCGACACTATCCTATTATTCGTCCAGGTGAATTTTTAGTTGCATATATCCATGTCCATCAATTCCAGTTCATTAATCCAGTCATTAAACGACCCCATGTCAGTCCATGCGATGCTGTCATTATTCTTCTCATGGACAAATCTGTAAATGTTAAAATCCCTGATGAGAGCCCATGGAACATCAATGGTTTGCTTCATCTGCCTCATATCTTCATAAAACAACAGTCTCTCCTATGCATCGCATGGCGCATAGACATTCGTGATTGTCATGCAATCACTATTAATAGTGGAGGTGGCTGAAAGATCACGGATGTCGTCTAGAGGGGGAGGTGAATAGGCGGTTTAAAACTTTTACGAGATCGGCTTAACAATGGCGGAATAAAACTAGCGTGTTCTTTTGTCAAGCACAAAGCCTAGATATACTAAGGTTCACCTATGTGCACCAACAACTTATGCTAAGCAAGACAAGCAACAAAGTGATAGCAATATAGAATACTTTAAGCATGAAGGCTATCACAATGTAAAGTGCACAAGTAAAGAGCTCGCGTATAGAGATAACCGAGGCACGTGGGGACGATGATATTTTACCGAGTTCCTCCCAACAAGGGAGTACGTCTGGTTGGAGGGGTGGGCGGTACTAAGACCACTAACGTCACAAGATACCTCACCCTATTCCCCCGAGCACCCACCACGCGGCAAGCACCCGTTCCACTATGGGACACTTGAGGGCGGTCACCAAACCCGTACAAGATTAGGACAATCTCCACAACTTAATTGGAGGCTCACAATAATTGCCACCAAGGCCTCAATCTTGGGGAGAGCTTCACAACTTAATTGAAGGCCCCAATAACATGCCACAAAGGCCACACAACCGTCCAAGAACCCAAGAGGGACAAGCTTCTCGATTTCACCAAGCAAATCCTCCGGGGAGAACTCAAACTGATGCACCTAATGCAAATGGCAAGAATGCCACAAAGATGCTCCAATCCTTCGCTCTCAAATTCCAACAAAGCTACTAAAGCAATTGGGGGAATAAGAGAGGAAGAACAAATGGAGAATACAAAATCCCCCAAGATCTAGATCCCAAAGATTCACTCACAAAGAGGTGATTTGGTTTGGTCAAAATGTAGATCTAGATCTCCTCTATCTTCCTCTCAAATATTAGCAAAAATCATTGGAGGGGAAGAAATAAATCAAGCTCAAGAGGGTTAAGACAATTGGGGCAAAGCTTGAAGAAAAGAGAGAGAAGAAGCAACACATAAAAAGAAGAAAGAGGGGGCTTAAATAGTGGGGCTAGAAAACTGCCCGTTGGGGTCAATTTTCGGCCTGGGTCGGTAGTACTGGAATTGGGCCGATACTACCTCCCGGTAGCCTAGTGATGCAAGGCGAGCGAGCCAGGAAGTCAACGCGAACGCTGGCGCCCTAGCGACGAAGCGAGCAAGCGAGAAAAGAGGCGATCGGGGTGGGACGCACTGCAGGTGGAGCGAGCGAGGCGGGCGGGAATCGAGCGAGGCGGCGCGCGCACGAGCTATGAGGAAGTGCGACCCAGGAGAGGAGGCGGCTCTGAGGCGGGTCGGCCCTAGTAGTACTGCTGGCCGATGGGCCCAGGAAAAAAACCTTTTTTTCTTTTTCCTTTTAAATCAAAGAAGAGGAAAATTCAAATAGCAATATCTATAGTTAGAAAACTCTGATTAACCCGAAACCAATTTTATTGGAAAGAGGACAACAAGAGCTACCCAACAAAAAGTGCAAAATATTGGATATCACCAAGTGAGAATGTATCAAGTATTATAATTTGAGATGTCTCACTTGGTGAGGATCCGGAAAACATCCAAGAACAAAATCGCAATAAGATATAAAAGGGAGATCCGATTTTGATGATCTAGAGCTTGTAATGAACACAAGCTCTAGAACCACACATGGATAAGATCCAACAAACAACCAAGAAAGATGATTATAAGAATGCAATGGTTTGAGCTTTCTCCGAAAGATATGATCGAGCTACTCACTCGAGAGCCCCTCTCGATAGTACGGTTATCTATCCTAAACCCGATCTCCCAACTACCAATTTGAGACCGGCAAAAGGGAAAACCTATCAAGAATATACCTTTTCCTTGAGCAAACCACTTGAGCACGACACCTTTCTTGATTGCTCTTGCACGCACTCGCTTGATAGCCACTTCTTTGACCTTGTCTTTATTGATCCATGACCACCGAGAATGACAAGCTTTAAGCATGAGATCTTCTAGAGATGGCACATCTTGATCTTGCACAACATTTCTCCTAACTTCATATGACACCAAAAGTCCCAATGCCCTTGGACAATGCTTCTTCATCTTCATTGTTGGGGATATACTTTCCGGGTATCCTCACAGTTCCTCACTGACCAGGGTGGCCCATTTCGGGTTAGAGCTTTGCTTCACGGGCAGCCCAGTCAGGGAGAAGAGACGGAGTCCAGTACGGCTACGGGAAGGCCCAGAAGACTTACCGACATAGGCCCATAGTGTTACTTATAGTTCAAGATGTACTCTGTAACCGACTCTTAGTCGTAGCTGGATAGATCTCTCCTGTAAACCCTAGGCTGGACATCTATATAAGCCGTCCTAGGGAGAGGCTTTAGGGCACCCTAACTATCACAATCTCAACTCGCACATGCGAACCCCTTGTAACCCATATTCCGGCTCTACCGTATTACTGGATTGCTAGCAGGAGTAGGATCCATCCAAAGCCGGTGGATTCGAACCTAGGTAAACTTGTGTGCTCACCGTCCCAGAATCCTGTACGACTCACACCCCTCTCTTCCACACACCTCGAGGACTCCCTCATGGCATACTTGTCATCAATCTGATGACAGTTGGCGCCCACCGTGGGGCAAGTGAGCTTCGGATCTATGTTCCGAGCGGAATCTGCAAGAATCGGAATCAACGAGACTATCGCAGTTGGTCACATCCTCTACGCCAGTGACGTCCCTCTCATCGCCTCGATGAGACTTGGATTACAGATAGGGAAGTCGTGACCACATACACCATCATGTCTTTTGGCGAGATCGATGTTTACATCAGTTTTGCTGAACCTGTCCCACCCACCCCAGCGGTGATGATAGAGGCAGAAGAAATTTCTGGGTCCCCTTTGTCTGCAGAGGCGGCAGAGTTCCGAATCTCAGAAAACCCTAATCCCACCCAGCCTGCACCAATCGCGGAGATAGTGGAGAAATCCGAGCCTAAAGCAGACCTGGTGGTTCAAGTCGAATCTGGAGTGGACCTCCCTGGTGAGGTCAAATCCCAGATCGATCTGTCTGCTGAGGTCGAAATCCAAGCGGAGCACAGTAACAACCATGGTTTCGACTCTGCCAACGCCGGAACAGATCAACCGTTCCTGAGGCACACGTTAAGGTGCATGATACTGCAAGACGCGAGCGTGGATGAGGTTCTCGAAACCATCAAGATCTTCGAGGAAGCTCACAAGGAAAGCCGCAACTACCTCAGGACCCATGCATCGCACTTTATTGGATATGTGGGATCCGGATCCGGCTCCGCCAATGCTGGAGACAACAACGACTAGGTGCTGGAAGCTATCGGAACAAGCATCGAATTATCGGCATCTTCCGATGACTCCATGACGTCGGTAGATTTCTGGAAGTTCTCCGTGGAATATGAAGAGGAGATTAACTCCACAGCTACTGCAGAAGGAGAAGACATGGACGAAGGATCCGGAGAAAACTCTCCCAAAGCACAGGACAACATGGATCTCAGAGATGATCCCGAGAACCAAATGGCCAAAAGTATCGATCAAAGTTTGACTCCGGGAAATGGGCCCAAAGCCGTCTTTGCTACCGGCGCTGCCAAGAAGGCAAAGAAGAAGAACAAGAAGAAGAACAAGAAGAAGAAGACCCCGGCAAAAGACCCTCCGGTAGAGGAGGTGATTGCCGAGGAATATGAGGAAGACTCGGATGGAGCACTTATCCCAAACGAGCCCAAAGAAGAGTCGGTGGACGGACACGTGATCACTGAAGGTGCGCGTAAACTCATCGATGCTGCATTAACCACACCTATTCCTATAGCTGCAGAACTTACTGCTGAAGAGCTGGACGAAAGGGCCCGAGCCCTAGAAGCGCGTCGCCAAGTACTCCTTGATGAAGCCAAAAACCTGGAGGAAGAAAAGAAACACATGGAAACTTAGGAGAAGTACAACTCTAGGCAACATCAGAAGACCAGGAAACATCATACTCATGACGACCAATTCCCGCAGATTCACAAAGTCCTCTTTGGAGGAGAACATGGGATGCCTCGACGCGACAGCAATAGGGATTGGGTGTATCCAACACTTGTACAGAATACCGTTGTGGATCGAGAAATCCTATCTGCTAATCTAGGCCCAGAGCAGATCCGATTGGGCATTAAACTACTCAACAAGGGTCTAGAGCAGCAGAAAGTTGTCCTGTCCGAAAGCCAAAAACTGGTCTCCCATTCTGACCAATGTCACACGGATCTGGCCTGGAATGATGTAAGACCCTAACATGTGCCAGAACAACATCATCGTTCCGACCGTCAGGAAGACAACTACTCAAGAACCGGATCTTTAGGACAGCACCACAAAGCTGCACGTGACTGGCGTAACGTTACCCCAGTCGTGGAGCAAGAGGCAATCACTGCAC
Organism: Avena insularis; assembly: GCA_023614405.1. Classification (NCBI taxonomy): domain Eukaryota; kingdom Viridiplantae; phylum Streptophyta; class Magnoliopsida; order Poales; family Poaceae; genus Avena; species Avena insularis. The sequence goes on along the minus strand of CM042694.1, from coordinate 228,107,441 downwards.
TGAATCCAAAGAATCCTCCCCGGCAAGAGTCAAAATATCGTAGGGAAGAAGATAAAGAGAAACGTCGGGAGGAGGACCGACAAACAATTCCACCTCCTAGACATGCAAGCTGTCCGGCTGACGGGCGAAGGAACGATGGACACCGTGCCGAGTCAAGCCGGCAGGGGGCTCGTCGTAATGAAGATCCTCCCTGGAACCGGAATAATGATGCTCTGGACGGAGGCCTGCGAACAGCCGGAAACAATCCAACTGCTCCACCCTCTCCACCAAGTAGCCATCACAACAGCTCCCTGTAGGGGTTCCGCGTATGAAAACAATAAATTTTTACCCTACGCCCCTGAACCCCTGAAGCTGCCAGGACCTATCTATTAGTAATACAGTAACGGGAGGGGCTTTTCGCGAACTTACCCTTGAAGACCGAAAAGCGTTGTCAACGCCCAGGAGAGCGTGGTTGATGTAGACGAGCCGAAGCCGACCTCAAGGTCGTGATGAAGTCCTTGCGCTGCTTAGCTCCAACGACTTGAGTGCCTCAAGTGCGACACCTCGCGGGGAGTTACACACGTCCGGTGCCTGACGATGACTCCTGCTTCCCTGATCCAGCAGTAGTTGCGGAAGTAGAGCTCCCGGATCCGAATCCCGCAGCGCGACGGCGCTCCACGGTGAAGATGTCTCTCGCTCGCGCAGTCCAGACTTGGGACCACGGTCACGAGAGAGAGAGAGGGGGATAGATAAAATATCAATTAGAGGTCCTCCCAAAAATAGGGAGACCTTTATTGATTATTGGTGTATTTATCTTGGCCAAATACCCCCACTATATATAGGGGGAGGATGGGTACACCCTCCCTCAAAGTCCTGGGGTGGGACTAATCATGGGAGAGGGGTGGGGTGGCGCGCCGGCCAGCCGCCGCCATGGGCCCCACATGGGGGAAGGCCCACTAGGGCCGCCGCCCACCCCCTAGGCCCTTCCTAGGGGTGGGATCCCCTCTTGGGCCTTTTCCCCTTCAGGAATTGGCCCATTAAGCCTTTGACCTTTCAATTGATTTTTCTCTTTATTAAATAATTATGAATAAATGATTAAATCAACATTTAACATTCATTCACATATTATTCAATCTCCGTGGCCATGGAACACCTTCCACCTCCACTCCGGACATCCTCCGGACTTACCGAAACCCTTCCGGTTTTCTCTCTACTATTCTTCGGCGATTCTACCGATCCTATAAACACTCTCTAAGCATCATCAAGCCCTTAAGCGTGATACCCCATGATTTAGGAACACTACAGACATGGTCGGGACACTCCCGCACCAATGATCGATAGAGGGACCTAGATGGCCATGTGACCCCTGTGCGTTCCACGAAGATCTTTCGTCGTTTGAACCGGGACAGTCGTGTCTTATTCCCTTTGTCACTCGATACTTGCATTGCCCGAGATCTGATCAATGACATCATCATGTCGTGTTCAATCTCGTTACTAAAAAACGCTACTTGACTCATTCCGACAAGTGATATCCCCGTGATCAAATCACATGCTGCGCAACTATTGGATATAATTTCTCCGAGTGGGCCCTTGAGTATCTTCCCGTCACATGGACGGACAAATCCTGCTCTTGACATATATTGCCTCTACGATTTCCTCTGAGTACCTGAACACACCTTTATAACCACCGTTTTACTAGATAGCGTTTGATGCTATCTAAGCACTCTCGGGAGACAGTGATTGATATATCCGCACGGTCTAAGGAATAGTCTACGAGGATCCATTTCTAATCATCGTAACTTGAACTTCGTGACATGATCGGGTCATGATGTTTAGGTTGGGTATTGGTTTATCATCTCATTCTCAGAATGAGATGACCTCATTTCCAACTGGCATAAATGTCACATGATCAGGAAACATGATCATCTGTTGACCAATGAACCAGTGACTAGAGTTTCACTAGGAACCCCTAGTTGTTTGTATATCACACGTGTATTGATGTTTCCACTCAATACAGTTATAGCATGATATAAAACTTAATCATAAACTATATGAAATATGATAATAGTCCTTACTACTATTTGTCTCTAGGGCATATTTCCAACAGTCTCCCACTTGCACTAGAGTACAAATACACTAGCTGCATTTGTTCTCAATCATTGGCACCATATACCTGGTACCCTGAACATGCTTGCTCATGGAAGAGGTTGAGTCCTGGGTCTGTACTTTACAGTCCCAAATCCTTTGCAACTTACTAATGTCACCTTGATTGACATTAATACTTTATCATCTCATGATAGCATCTGTGTGTATGCATCGTTGCTATGGCAGTAGAACAAGGCCTGATTCTATGAGCCTACAGTGACGTTAGATCAACCTTGAGGGATTTCTCATGGGCACTGTGCCCTGGGACACGTCATTCTACGTTAAAAGCAAACTAGCCCCGCCACAACATTATACAACACTTTAGATGGTACCCTTATCTATTATTATAAATTTATTCATCGAAACACTAGTGCACTCTCTGCAACTTTCGATGTCTTCGTTCACCTCGCTTCCTACTTGACTTTGATCGGTATCTACAGGAGTTTCCAACATATTCCCTTATAACATAACCCTTTATGCTTTAAGATATGTCATCCTTTATGGATTTGGAAAATATGTCCACAATTCTCTATTAGACACCGCGAACAAAACTTAGCTCAACGTTCTGTGATTCGAACTTAATCACTTTCAAACGTTCCTTATTTGGATCACATATTATGCTAATTTATCATCATGGTTTGCTAAGATAGAACCTATGTCTCAACATAGTGGATGACGATCATCCTTTTTAACCATTGATGTTAAACTTAATGCTATTCCTAATTTGAGTTATTAAGGACTGGTTCCTTAATTAACTTCTATTCCGAAACCCCTTTCAGAATCCCTTAAGGAATACTACATAATATCATAATACGATTATTATCAACTTCTACATCTTATAAATCATTATTTATAAGTATTTGCGCCTTTATTCTTAACACCCTTAAGAATTGCTCCTATAAGCTCCCACTCAAAATATGTTCCTACATATTTGAATTTGAGACTTATATTGCTCCCACTCAAAAATATGTCAATCACATATTGTTTCAGGAAGACTTTCATAGCTCCCACTCAATTTTATGCAAATTGCATATCCACTCACTATTTTGAACAACTTCAAAATCCTTTGATCAAATATCAAACTTGGAGTTTTACTATGAGATGCTAGTACTGTTACTAGTTTTAAATCCACTAGACATTTAGCACACATGAATCAAATTCATTTGAATTCATCCAATATTTGAAAAATTGTGCTTTTGTCATTCACCCCCTTTTCCACTATGGTTTTGCAGTCATTTGGGAAAATTCCAAGTAACTCCTTTTACTTGTGAGATTCAGCAATGAATTGCTTTCTAATCTCAAGTGAATTTTGTTTCTAGGATTTCTCATAATTTAGTTTACCATTATTTCCTTAGTAGTTCGTAGGTATTTCATATTCTAATAATCATGACAAATGATTCACAAATGTCTCCATATGGATTACATTTTGAATCCTACTTCATGTAGTGTAAATACTAGTGGGGAAAACACAATGATCAAAATCATTGATTCTTTCCTTCTGTGAAGAGAATCATTCAGGAACGTTGTCCGTTGCGCTTCTCAACACTCTGATGCAGGGTTCTGAATCCTCATCGTGTTTTACACTATTTTCCATTTGCCCCATAATTGAGAGATATCACAAAAGTGAACTTTCTCAAGAATGTACCAAAATCCAAGCAATACAAGTTTTGCTTATCTTTTGGTTTAGCTATGGATTTCGTATTCAAAGTTTTCCAATGAATACTCTACAAGGACTTATTCGCTATTGTTTTGGTTGTATCGAATAACCCCAAAACTTTTACGAATTCAAATGGTTCACTATAAATTCTAATTGAGTGCTAACTATTTCTAACTAATGGTCTCTACATCTACACTACAACGATTTATTTGGTGCATTCTATTCACCCCCTTTGATATCTAATATCGCATTGTGATGCTTTGCATTTTGACGTTTCAAAACGCTTTGCATTCCACAATTTCTTTTATGCCATTCTTATAAAGTCGAATTTCATTACTATTGATCAAATCATAGTAATTGGATTCTGTTTTATAATTATACCCTTTCATTGATGAAACACTTTGATCAAATCAAATAGTTTCATATTCATGTTTCCTTTGGTAAACTACTTTACACATTAAACAATCATATAATGATAATTACCATTTTTGTTAAAACCCAATACATCGAATATGTATTTACTTTTAACAATTCATTAAACACTTTGTATTCAAGTAATACACGGTGTTCAAGTTATTTTGCCGAACTTAGGCATGATTTATATGTGATAAGAAATCGAATGACTTTCACACATTATCACATAACTTTGAATTTAAACAATGGTCTTTCATTCATTAATGAACATATCATTAAGTTGGGTATTTTAAACAAGGCATTTTAATGTTTTATAAATGTTCATGCATTATCAATTAGTTTCAAACAACAAGGATAATTCACACATAATCAAACAAGATATGAACACGAATAGAAATCATTCATAAAAGTGGAACAACTGTTTGTTACAAACTCATATGAATAACCGTCTCACGAAGTGTGAGACACACTAAAGAAGTTCACAATCTCTTGATTACATTAATCATCCTAAAACACAAACTAAATGATAAATGTCGAGGGAGAGTGTCGCCGGCCGTCATCATCATGCTCGCCATCAACACGCAACGTCACCTACTCTCTTGCAAGCACCTCTCATGCAGAAGGACCTGTTTTTAGCAAAACAGAACAAGTATCAAATATACTTAACACTGCAAATGTGTTTGCAAGATTATAACATTTATAAAACTGTATATCAAATATATACCTTTGTTGTTGATGACTCCAGCGACATTGGGTTCATCCACCACATTTCTGAAATGTGATATGAACTCGAGGAAATTCAGTGTTTCCGTGTCGCCTCTCATAATGCAGATCATGACATGTGCTTGGAAGCTTGGTGGAAGCGACTGTAGCACAACTCCCATCGCAAATGAGCTTGAGAACCAGTTGTCCAGGTAGTATGCCAGACTCATGTATGCATCGTATATGCTCAATAAGTGTTCGTCCAGTGAGGAACCCTCCTCCATCTTTATGGAGAGGAAGCCCCCCATTAGCTCATACTCCCACATGCGTACTTGTTCCACGAAATGCGATCTCATATGTGCCATGACCACTCGGGGCTTGAGACTTCCCACCATTGGCCAGAGCCCATCCTCCATTCCGAGGCGCATGGTCACTGATATAAATGTGGCCATCACACGCAGACGATAACACAGATCCCTCTGCTCCTGGGTCTCATGAGAATAGGGTGGCTCCAAATACATCTCGTAGGTCATGTAGTCAGCTACATTGTTCTCACCAAGGAGATCAAACAGGCATATGACCCATGCAGAAAAGTTGGATCCATCTAACTTGAGCTTTTCTCCTTTTAACCAATTGTCGATAGGGAAGGTAATCTCGGGAGAACCATTTTCTACATTTATAATTGCAAAAGGAATTTAGACTAAGTTTATAATTAAATGAGTTAATGATAACTCCACTTAGAAACTCCTATCCCCAGTGAGGGTTCCTAGTGATAACACGACCCCTATCAGCCACATCTCCCCCTATCATCACGTTCATCAATGTGGGTTCAAGGGTGGATGCTAAACGTCGGTCACATCATTCATGCGACTCGTGCTCGATCTTTCGACCATCCACGTTCCGAGGCCATGTTTGTACATGCTAGGCTCGCCAACTCAACCTTAGTGTATTCACTATGCAACATGGCTTACACCCACTGTATATGAACGTAGATATGTCTGACACCCGATCATCACGGCCTGCCTCATACCGAAGAACTTTCTTGGTGGTGCACACTAAGGGGGAACACAATCGTTGGTAATTTTAACAGGGATCATCTTATTAGGCTACCGTCGAGTATCTAATACTAGCACACAATAAGATATACAAATAATAACATTGAATGTAAATGCTATGTGATATGGTCCTTCACGTCGTGATCTCCATCCGTCGTCATCGGGTTCGGCGCCCGAGAATGCCCGTAGACACCAGGGTACCGGTGTCATTCCGGCGTGGTAGTTCGTCACCTCCGTGACTATCTACTACTACGTAACAAAAGGTAATCACTTTACCTTTGCCACAACCATATCACAAAGCAACGCCCCCTACAAAACAAAGTTAGACGCCTCTACTTTATCTTTGCATGTTTTACGTGGCTGAATGGGCTTTCGCACAAGAACCATTCTTACCTACGAACTTTTAGCACAATGTTGATCAAGTAGTTGTCTATACTACACCCCTTTCGGGGCCCTCCATTGCAAATGGTATACCAACTAATGCGAGAGAGACAAACACCCCCTAAGCCACTTTATATGGTACAAGCCGTATGTCAAGCGTGGACCAGTCTCGCGAATGAATGCGTAAAGTCGGTTGGGGCCGCTTCATCAAGCATCAATGCGGTATACACAAGTACACGTGGGAGGGTAACAACTAAAAGATCAACGCCCACACGCTACATCTCGTGTGTTCTACCCGTACTAGCATTACTACGCATAGATCTAGCTCTGATACAACTGTAGGGGTTCCACGTATGAAAACAATAAAATTTTACCCTACGCCCCTGAACCCCTGAAGCTGCCAGGACCTATCTATTAATGTCTGATGTCGGAGGGGCTTTTCGCGAACTTACCCTTGAAGACCGAAAAGCATTGTCAACACTCAGGAGAGCGTGGTTGATGTAGACGAGCCGAAGCCAACCTCAAGGTCGTGATGAAGTCCTTGCGCTCCTTGGCTCCAACGACTTGAGTGCCTCAAGTGCGACACCTCGCAGGGAGTTACACACGTCCGGTGCCTAACAATGACTCCCGCTTCCCTGATCCAGCAATAGTTGCGGAAGTAGAGCTCTCGGATCCGAATCACATGCGTGGCGGCGCTCATGTGAAGATGTCTCTCGCATGATCGGACTTGGGACCACGGTCACGAGAGAGAGAGAGAGGGGGAGAGAGAAAATATCAATTAGAGGTCCTCCCAAAAGTGGGGAGACCTTTATTGATTATTGGTGTATTTATCTTGGCCAAATACCCCCACTATATATATGGGGGAGGGGTACACCCTCCCTCAAAGTCCCGAGGTGGGACTAATCATGGGAGAGGGGTGGGGTGGCGCGCCGGCCAGCCCCCACCATGGGCCCCACGTGGGGGAAGGCCCACTAGGGCCACCGGCCACCCCCTAGACCCTTCCTAGGGGTGGGATCCCCTCTTGGGCCTTTTCCCCTCCGGGAATTGGCCCATTAAGCCTTTGACCTTTTAATTGTTTTTTCTCTTTATTAAATAATTATGAATAAATGATTAAATCAACATTTAATATTCATTCACATATTATTCAATCTCCGTGGCCATGGAACACCTTCCACCTCCACTCCGAACATCCTCCGGACTTACCGAAACCCTTCCGGTTTTCTCTCTACTATTCTTCGGCGATTCTACCGATCCTATAAACACTCTCTAAGCATCATAAAGCCCTTAAGCGTGATACCCCACGGTTGGGGAACACTCCAGACATGGTCAGGACACTCCCGCACCAATGATCGACAGAGGGACCTAGATGGCCATGTGACCCCTGTGCGTTCCACGAAGATCTTTCGTCGTTTGAACTGGGATAGTCGTGTCTTATTCCCTTTGTCACTCGATACTTGCATTGCCCGAGATCTGATCAATGACATCATCATGTCGTGTTCAATCTCGTTACTGAACAACGCTACTTGACTCATTCCGACAAGTGATATCCCCGTGATCAAATCACATGCTGCGCAGCTATTGGATATAACTTCTCCGAGTGGGCCCTTGAGTATCTTCCCATCACATGGACGGACAAATCCCGCTCTTGACATATATTGCCTCTACGGTTTCCTCCGAGTACCTGAACACACCTTTATAACCACCGTTTTACTAGATGGCGTTTGATGCTATCTAAGCACTCTCGGGAGACAGTGATTGATATAGCCTCACGGTCTAAGGAATAGTCTACGAGGATCCATTTCTAATCATCGTAACTTGAACTTCGTGACATGATCGGGTCATGATGTTTAGGTTGGGTATTGGTTCATCATCTCATTCTCAGAATGAGATGACCTCATTTCCAACTGGCATAAATGCCACATGATCAGGAAACATGATCATCTGTTGACCAATGAACCAGTGACTAGAGTTTCACTGGGAACCCCTGGTTGTTTGTATATCACACGTGTATTGATGTTTCCACTCAATACAGTTATAGCATGATATAAAACTTAATCATAAACTATATGAAATATGATAATAGTCCTTACTACTATTTGTCTCTAGGGCATATTTCCAACACTCCCAAGGAGGCCAGGGAGGGCGTCGTGGTGGAGGAGGCGGTGGCAGAAGCCGAAGTCCGGCTCCAAGGCACCGCAGCCATAGCCATCATTCGGGACGATCTTTATCCCCCAAGTGATGCAAGGCACAGGATCAATTCCAACATAGAGGCGCGGCGCTACGAAAACAATGATATATACGTGGGCCCAAAGTGCTTCGGACCATGCATAAGAGCTATAAAATTCCCGGAAGGATTTGCTATCTCAAGACACATTCAAGCCTACGACAGCATAGCTCGGCCAGATACTTGGCTCCAGGATTTTTTCCAGGCTTGCTGTATTGCCAAAGGCGGAAATAGCCTGGTGGCAACCCGATATCTCCGACTCATGTTGCGGAAGACGGCACGATCATGGCTCAATGAACTTCCGGAGAACACCATCCACAACTGGTATGACATGCAAAGTGCGTTCTTTCAGAATTTCGAAGGCACATATCGGAGGCCCTGTACGGTAGGAGACCTACAGCGTTGCACCTAGAAAGCTGGAGAAACTTGCCGAGATTATCTCGGACGATGGATCGACACCAAGAACTCCTGTGGAGGAGTAAATGACCAAACTGCGATTGAAGCTTTCATTGCAGGTCTCCCAATTGGTTTGCTACGTCATCGCTTGAAGTGTGACAAGGTCACTGATTTGGGACAGATGACAGAAACAGCAAGCAAGTATGCAGATGCTGACAACGACGCAGAGGGATTACTAAATGACCTAGCTGTGCCACAGTCGGCAAAGCAACAGGCTCAGAAGCTCAAGAACACCTCGAAAGAAAAGCCCAACATGGAAACAACAGTGGCCACTGCTACTTTCGGGTCTGGGGGACGAGGAGGGCGTGGCGGTGGCCACGGACACGGTGGTGGGACGTCAAGCGTTCAAGGTAGAGGAGACCAGCAACCTGGCAAAACCTACTCTTGGGCCGACATTGCCAATAACCCATGTGTGCATCACCTAGACGCCAATGGGGGCTCGTCTCACACAAACGCTGAGTGTCGTTTTAATGACGACATTAAGAGAGATGATACCGTTGGCTACAGGGCTAAGCGGAAGAAGGGAAAGAAGAATCCTGAAAGGGATAAAGAGACCAAGGAAGATTCCGACATGGAGGAAGCGGATGCTTTAAATCCCAAGACGAAAGGGAAGAAAACTTTTCCGACCAAGAAAGACACTTACGTTACCTTCCTCGAATCTCAGCCAGCTAAGGTCAAGAAAGTAGTTCTACATGAGCTCAACGCAATAGTTTCAGCTGTCCCTGAATTTTTGGACTGGTCGGAAGTGGCAATCACCTTTGACCGTGCTGATCATCTGCCTAAGTTTCACAGGCGAGGAAAATACACCTTAGTCGTCAATCCACTTATTGATGGCTATGGTTTCTCCAAGACTCCCATGGACGGTGGCAGTAGTATTAATATTCTGTATGTTGAAACGCTACGCCGAATGAAGATCTCGGAGACCCAGCTGAACCACAGCTCTGTGATCTTTCACGGAGTTGTCCCAGGAAGACAAGCAAATTCCCTGGGGGAAATCACTTTTGATGTTACCTTTGGAACTCCAAAGAACTACCGGACAGAAGCACTTCCCTTCGAAGTGGTCCCGTTCAACAACGCATACCACGCTATATTCGGACGTCCGACTTATTGGGCTTTTATGGCTCGTCCGTGCTACATTTACAATATGATGAAAATTCCAGGTCCCAACAGTGTGATCACCATCAGGGGAGACCCGAAGAAAGCGCGAGAGTGCGAGGATGGAAATGCCGCCTTTGCTGAAGCCGTGCTGCACGCCTAGAAGTACCAGGAGATCCAGAAGAGCATAGATCCATCCGAGATGCCCGCAACAAAGAAGGGGTGAAAAAGCCGAATCCGGAGTTCAAGGCATCAGAAGAAACGAAGAAGATGTTGTTGAAGGATGATGACCCCTCCAAGGTGACCCAGATAAGCGTAGGCCTAGATAGCACATAGGAAAGCGCGCTCGTCAAGTTCCTCAAAGCAAATCAAGATATCTTCGCATGGCAGCCATCTGACATGACTAGAGTACCTAGGGAACTTGTCGAGCACTCTTTAAATGTAAACCCGTCAAATAGTCCCTACGATGTTTTGGCGATGAAAAGCGTAAGGCAATAGCTAAAGAACTAGCACGACTCGAGTTAGCCGAATTCATAGAAGAGGTCATCCACACTGAGTGGTCAGCCAATCCTATAATGGTCCCTAAAAAGGACACCACTGATTTAAGGATGTGTGTTGATTATACTGCCTTGAACAAGGCTTGTCCCAAAGATCTGTTCGCTCTGCCTAGGATCGATCAAGTTATTGATTTTACGGCAGGCTCGCAACTCCTATGTTTTCTCGACGCATATTCCGGTTATCACCAAATCCGGATGAAGGAATCTGACAAAGTCAAATCTTCATTCATAACCCCCTTAAGAACCTTCTGTTTTGTTACGATGCCCTTTGGGCTGAAAAACGCAGGCGCTACGTACCAATGCACAATGCAGCGTTGCCTCCACGATCAAATCGGACGCAATGTACATGCATATGTGGATGATATTATGGTGATGTCCAAAAAGAAGAAAACATTGATTTCTGACTTGGAGAAAACGTTCGCCAATCTACGAAAATACAACATAATGCTTAATCCGAAGAAATGCTTCTTTGGAATCCCAGCCGGAAAATTGTTAGGTTTTATCGTATCTCAAAGAGGCATAGCGATGAACCAGGACAAAATCAAGGCTATACTCAATATTTCTAGGCCAACTCGCCTGAAGGACGTACAAAGACTAACTGGTTGCATTGCCGCAGTCAGTCGGTTTGTAAGTTGGCTCGGTGAAAGAGCCGCACCACTATACAAACTCCTAAAAAACACTAAGAATTTTGTGTGGACCGATGAAGCTGAAGCTGCATTACAATACCTGAAAACAGTACTCTCATCTGCTCCCATCCTTGCAGCCCAGAACCACATGAACCGATGTTACTTTATCTCGCTGCGACAAACAGAGTCGTCAGTATCGTCATGGTAGTGGAGAGACCGAAGGAAAATCAGGAACACTTGGTGTAGCGTCCGACTTACTTTCTCAGTGAGGTCTTAATAGAATCAAAACAGCGGTATCCGCACTATCAAAAGTTCGCTTACGGTGTGTTCTTAGCATCTCGTAAGCTACAACACTATTTTAAGGAACATCCAATTACCATGGTGAGCACAGCTCTCATGAGAGATATAATCAATAACAGTGACGCCATAGGACGCGTCGCAAAATGGGGCATAGAGCTTTCATCTTTCGATATTGAGTATAAACCTCGGACAACAATCAAATCCCAAATCCTTGCTGACTTTGTTGCTGATTGGACAGAGACAAAGGAGAATATGACCCTCCCTGAGTCGGAATATTGGACCCTATATTTTGATGGGTCTAAGGCTCGCGGGGGCTCGGGGGCTGGCGTGGTGCTCAAATCACCCCAAGGAGATAAACTTTTATACGTGTTGCAGATACACTTCACAACGACAAATAATATTGCCGAGTATGAAGCACTGCTGCATGTAATCCGGATTGCTAAGGATATTGGCATCCGGTGTTTGATGTGTTATGGAGATTCAGATCTTGTTGCTCAGCAAGTGTCGGATATTTGTAATGCAAATAAGCACATGGCAGCATATAAAGCTGTCGTGGATGATCTATATAAATCGTTCGAAGGGTTTGAGGTTCAACACATCCCTCGAGCAAAAAATGAGGAAGAAGATGCATTATCTCGGATAGGCTCTGCACGGAAAGAGGTCACAGATGGCGCTTTTTTAGAGCACCTCAAAGTTCCCTCAATAAAGGGAGTAGACGAGGAATATTCGACAAAATCCGACTCAACTTAATAGCAGTTCTGGCTGTAATTCCCAGTTGGACTCAACCCTACCTTGACTATTTGGTAGATGGCAAATTACCCGAAGACGAAGTTCTGAGCCGGCAGATCATCCGACGAGCAAAATCCTATACTGTAGTTAGTGGTGAGCTCTATAAGCGGAGTGTGTCTGGGGTCTTTCAGCGCTGCGTATCTCCGGAAGAAGGAGTGGAAATCTTAAGAGAAATCCACGAAGGCGAGTGTGGTCACCATGCTGCAGCCAAATCTTTAGTGGCAAAAGCTTTTCGACATGGTTTTTTCTGGCTTACAGCCAAGGCAGATGCCGAACGGCTGGTCAAGACGTGCAAGGGCTGCCAAAAATACGCCAAACAAGCTCATGTTCCGGCTAATCAGTTGCAAACAATACCTATAACATGGCCTTTCGCGGTCTAGGGGCTTGACATGGTAGGACCGTTTAAACGGGCTCCAAGTGGATTTACTCACCTCTTAGTGATGGTGGATAAATTCACCAAATGGATTGAGGCTAAACCCGTCACAAGTTGTGATGGAGCAACAACCAAAAGATTTGTCGAGGATGTTATAATCCGGTATGGTTATCCGCATAGTATTATCACGGACAACGGGAGTAATTTCTCTATGGGAGAACTTGCCGAATTCTGTAACGAACAAAATATCCGGCTTGACATTGCATTAGTCGCACATACGCAGGCTAATGGACAAGTTGAAAGAGCAAATGGTTTTATCCTACAAGGCCTAAAACCGAGACTCGAAGCACCACTACGACGTGCTGCGGGGGCTTGGGCAGAGGAATTACCTTCTGTAATATGGAGTTTGCGAACAACTCCGAACAGGTCAACTGTATACACACATTTCTTCTTGGTTTATGGCACAGAAGCAGTTCTTCCTAGTGACTTGATTCACACTTCTCCTAGAGTGGCCACGTATATCGAAGAGGATGTCGAGATTTCTCGATAAAATGATCTTGACTTAGTCGAAGAAGTTCGCGTCGTTGCTGAGATGAGATCAACAGCCTATCAGCAGAAGTTACGCAAGTATCATAGCCAGAGAGTCAGAAACCGGTCTTTCAATCAGGGCGATTTGGTTCTTCGGCTTGTGCAACAAAGAAAGCACAAACTTTCCCCAGTATGGGAAGGGCCATTTTTAGTTAGTCGAGTATTACACAATGGTTCATACTACCTAACTGATATGCGGCCAGTCAAAGAAAGACCTGCTACTACGAAGAGAAAGAGAGCTGGAGGCAGTACAAATCTAGATGAGTTAGACAGACCATGGAATATTGCTCAGCTACGTCCCTTTTATTTTTAGTTTATCCTTCTTTGTAATTATATATGTGTACATGTTCTGTGAGAAATTAAAGTTTTGGTTGCCTCAAGTTTTTTCTGAGAAGTTTTTACCATCTTATTTCCGAATGATCATGTCACAGTCAAAAATCCCAGAATACTTGAAAGTACTTTATGCTCATGTTTGTTCTGGTTTAGATTTCCGATTCTAAAATTGCTACCTTCGGGTATAAATCTAAATTTCCTAGTCTATACTTTGGTTATTTGTCTGATTTCCGGATGCGGGTATTTTCCGAGTAGTGAATTGTTGGTACTGGAAGCCGGCTTTGTTTCTGAGTTTAAACTGGTTTAGCAATTGAGCTCCATTGCTCGGCAAAGTTTCCATGCTGAAAGTTTAGCTGGCTCACGAAAGGGACGAGGCGGAAATCCAGATAAACGATAAGTGCAGACAAAAAATACAAGTGCTTATGAAAACATTTCAGGCACACAAAAATTTACGTCAAAAGTGTTGAATAGATAAAAACTTAGCACTAGCAAAAGTATCACACTACTTATTTATAGATCCATAATGTTTTTAGAATAACACATCTGTTCTTTCTGATGATCTATGCTGCAGGAGGATAGGTAGGAGCTGCCGGCTCGTTGGATACATCAGCCGCACCTTGATAACGCTCCGAGATGTTCAAATCCGATATGGTTTGATCATCGTCGGAAACTTCAGCTGTTTCTTCGGAAGGCGGAGGCGGCGTGTCCACGTCGGTGAAGAAGGGAGTGTCGTAGCTGGTCAAATCAGCTACGTGGCACCCATATCCGGCGCAGGAGTCCATGATGGCCTTGATGTCTTGCTCCTGTCCGTCTTCGTCCACAATAGAATACCCTCTGGTCACTTACCAGATTTCCATGCTTCCATGGTAGCTCATAACCATGGTGAGAGCGTTCTACGCTGCGGATCGCGCGTAGGACATGTTCCAGTCCTGAACAAGCTGCGGCATATCCTTGGCCTTGTCTCGCACCTCAAAGCCAGACATGCTATGCATATCCAGAACCTTGAGAACTTCACCAATGTCTTCGAGAGATTGGCGGAAGTCATGAAGCAAATCACCGACTTGGGTAAGTCGGTGGGTGCGATGCTCGGTAGAGGTGGAGTCCATCAAGTTCAGAGGACCTGTGCATGTAATGCAAAGGGTAAGTCAAATAAACCTGAAGTTTAAAGAGTCGGAAGATGCAGAAAAATCAGAGGAAGGGAAACATACAAAGGATGACATCGTCGACTTTGGCATTCTCTTCGCGAAGACTCTGGAGTTCACCCCGGAGCGCCTCGGAAATGTCCTTCTCTCTGAATAATTCATCATTGAGATCCGAGATTTTCTTATCTTGAAGCACAATATTGTGATCACGCTCATCGGTGGCCATGGAGGTGGATTCGAGAATTTGAGCAATGCTCTTCTCATGATCTGCCTTGAGCTTTTCCAGCTCTTGGCGAAGTTCCTTGTTCTCCACCACCAAGGTCTGAAGATTCTTGGCCTCTTCGATCATGGCGCAAGACTGTTTTACCAGTGCTATAAGTCAAAAGAACAACAGTTCAAACAAAAATTCGACTATGAAACATAAAGACAAAGTTTGAGTTTCGAAATGTTTACCTTTGACCTCATCCTTGGAAACCTTCAGCTGCGCATTTTCAAGTCGGAGAGTTCTGATCTCTTTCCGCTTGTTGCAGATATTTTTCAATAATTCCTGGTTATACGAATTAACTTTCTGTAAGTCAGAATAACCAGAGTCAGAAGTCTACTAAAGACTCGGGCTAATATTGTAACTAATATCAGCACGGGCCTTGAGGGCTACACTAGTTCATTCTTTGGCATCCTAAGTAAGCATAAACCCGGATTTGATTATCCAACTTCATGCTTGGGGGCTAGAGGATAGGATATAAAGTAACATAAAGGAAAAAGTGAGTTGGAATTCCGACTTACATGTTGTTCATGTGTGAGCTTGCTCAAACACATGTTCACTTCAGTTGTAACCTTCTCGGCAAGGGTGAGCGGGATCATTGGTGGAGGTGGTAACACGCCAGCTCTCAGTCCCTCGTCGCAAAGGCGGACTTGTTCAAGAAGTTCGGAGTACTTGACGTCTTCCGCTTCTTGTGCTTCTTCTTCGGCAGAAAGATTTCGGCTTTCCAAGCATTGCTAGGCCAACCGCTGGATTTCCTCCGCAGATTTCTGAGACAGGCCAAGTTTGGCAAGTCCCGTATTACTTAGGAGATTGTCGGCAAAGATTTCTGCCGAAGGATCATTACCCAAAGAGGGTTCACCCTTATCAAAACCCGAGTCACTCATAGTGACATTAGTCTGCGATTCAAGGATCACTGGCTCTGCTGAGAGAGTCGGATCTTCTACAATGGTCGGAGATGTTGTAATCTCCGGCGCTGCAGAAGGCTGAGGAGCGGGAGTCGGAGGAGCCACGGCAGGAGAAACCAGTTTGAGCTTCGACTGGCGCAGGGGCTTCGCGGCAGCGTCCTTCCCCTTGCCCTTGATGAGCTGTTTAGCTCTGAGAAGATAATAAGAACAAAGAACATTACATCTCAGAAGGAACTACAAGCAAAATACAAATACCTCATGAAGAAAGATTACCTCTTCACAACTGGCACTTCTTTGGTGCCTATGGCCAATGTCGGAGCCTTGCGTTTCCGAGGAACGACATCTGGCATTGGAACCAATTTACCCTCATCTTGAGAAAATTCAGGAGGGTATCCCTCGATAGGAGCGAACTCTGACTCGGGGAGGTCAGCAAGCTGAAAAGGAAAAACATCTCAGTATTGCAAAGCTAACATATAGATGAGCATGAAAAAAGAGTTAATGCTGAAGTTTACTGGCACAACAGGATCTTCCGCTGTATGCATGTCCAGGGACAGCTCCGGAATCTTCCTCTCTATTCGCTCCCTTATCAGCCATTTGATTTGGCATACATAGTCTTGCGGCTTTAAGGCCTTGGGACTGATGCGGAGGGAGTCATTCTTTGACGATGTGATGGAATGCATCAGTCGGTCTCCGTGATGTTGTAGGGGTTGAATCTGGCGTGCCACCCAGCATTGAACTAAGTCGGACCCTTTCAGGCCCTTGTGCTTCATCAGGTATTCGATCAGTCTCTTGGCGAGAAACATATCGTCACTGAGAGTCGGAGCGACCTCGTCCCAGGACTCTTGGGGCATAGCGGCTCCGTCGATGAAAGCCGGCAAAGCAGTATCTTTGCCAGGAGCGGGGATATCCTTGTGGTAGAAAAAAGTGGACGGCCATTGTTTGACCAACTCACTTGCCATTATCCAGGGATAAACGCGCTCACGCCTAACCGAAAAGCTAATGGTACCGGTAATATAAGGATTACCGGTAGTAATAGAATTTCTCCGGACATGGAAGTAGTACCAAAAAAGAGTAAGGCTCGGCCTAATGCCGAGATACCCCTCACACAAAGAAGCGTACGTGCTCATCTCTAAGATAGAGTTAGCGGAAGATGGTGGAGATGAACGCCAAAGTGATCTATAACCTCGGAAAAGAATTTTGAGGGAGGAAAAGAAAGACCTCTGTCTAGGTGAGTGCCGAAATGCACTCGCTCGTCGGCGCGAGGGTTGGGGATAGTTTCTTCGAAGCCGCTCTGCCAGTCGCCGGCACGAAGGAGCCCTTCATCTTCAACGACCTGCAGTTTGGGATCATCCAGGACGCATGGGATCCACACTCCGTGGTGGCTCTCTTTCTCCGCCGCCGCCGCTGCCGCTGCCAAGCCGGAGGACGATGAGGAAGCCATTCTTCTGGTACACCGGTGACCTTAGATGGGCGGTGCTGGAGGTGTTTTTGTGGGAGGAAGTGAAGCGCTAGCTTCGTGGGAGGCGTAGGAGAGAAGGAAACAACACTGGAACTGGTGAAGAAGGTGGGGAAAGAATCCACACCACTTATATCCGCCAAGCACGTCAAGATTCGTGTAAATGCTACAGTGAACGTGCCACGCATCGTGGAAAGGACAGGGAAACCTCCGCGCGATGATTACGCTGCCTCGATCTCCATGCACGCATTGAAACGACGCCTCGGTTCCACGAAAGGCGGACCCACCAAAGGTCGTGCTGACAGGAAATGTGTGTCAGTGATGTGACTTGACCATGACTGGTGTCAGGCTACGTCAGAGACCAAGTTCTGGTTTAGTTTGAATTACGAGCTGGAAACACAACTAACATACTGATAGGTCCGACTTATTTTTGAGACCCGGATCGTATCTTTTGTTTTGAAGTTTCAGGAACCCTTCAAGATTCTGCAAGCCGAAGATCAAGCTAGATGATGATGAATCCGACTTTGGATCTTGGGGACTTCCGGGGGCTACTGTTGGGGATATAGTTTCCGGGTATCCTCACAGTTCCTCACTGACCAAGGTGGCCCATTTCGGGTTAGAGCTTTGCTTCACGGGCGGCCCAGTCAGGGAGAAGAGACGGAGTCCGGTCCGGCTATGGGAAGGCCCATAAGACTTACCGACATAGGACCATAGTGTTACTTATAGTTCAAGATGTACTCTGTAACTGACTCTTAGTCGTAGCCGGATAGATCTCTCCTGTAAACCCTAGGCCGGACATCTATATAAGCCGTCCTAGGGAGAGCCTTTAGGGCACCCTAACTATCACAATCTCAACTCGCACAGGCGAACCCCTTGTAACCCATATTCTGGCTCTGCCGTATTACTGGATTGCTAGCAGGAGTAGGATCCATCCAAAGACGGTGGATTCAAACCTGGGTAAACTTGTGTGCTCACCATCCCGTAATCCCGTACGACTCACACCCCTCTCTTCCACATGCCTCGAGGACCCCCTCATGGTGTACTTGTCATTAATCCGACGACATTCATTGCTTCCATCTTGAAACCAACACATGGTCCAAGAGAAGCCAATGGACAAATCCTACAAGTGCAACTTAATGCAAACATTAGGCCATAGAGATTGTCATTAATTACCAAAACCACACATGGGGGCCCACATGACCTTTTAGTGGCATTTACTGAGAGTGTGTATTTGTTTTGCATTCTGACAAAGACATCAAAATCTTTTCCGCACCAGGCGATCTGAGTGCCGCCTGCAGTTCCATCCGATGGATGGAAAACAAATCTAGAATAACGAGCTGGCAGGAATTGTCTCACTTTGAACACAACAATCTTCTGTAGCATAGTTTCGTGCAAGCAGATGATCCAAGCGCTGGATTCATTGATTAGTTTGTAGATAACATCATTTTTATCTTCATCTCCTAGGACTCTTACATTCCAGGATGGAATATTCATTTTATAACATCATCATCACCGAAGGAATTGAGCCAATGCAATGCAAAATGCCATGGTAAAGTGTAAAAAAAGGTGTGACGCAAAATTATACTCTTATAAAATCTACTGGCATTACAGGGTGCGATACAAAGAAAAACCGATAAGGAAATGCAGTGTTGGTCTATAGTGTCACTCATGAGCACTACCTACTTTGGAGGAAAGGGAAAATGCAGCTTAAAGTAACAGAACACTAGGACCCTAGCTATGCAATACCAAGTAGAAACTAGACACTACAGCTCGGTCTTAGCCATTTGATCCAAAGCTCCCCGAAGTGCCTTCATTGCTCTTGTCCTTTAGAATTTGATCAACAATGAGCAGGCCGCAGCAGCTCACAAGGTCGATTAGTGTCTGATGGCTCATATTTGCAGGAGGTTCAGTGATCGGCATGGGCGCCACCAGATAGATTTTAGGGATACGCCATGTCCTCTGGCGTCGAGCTGAAGTTGATCCATGTGGCCCCGATCCTTCATTAGAAGAAGCTTTGCACTATGAGGCCCTCTCGACATAACCCAGCCTCATTCCATATTGCATCTTCCTGATCCTCTCATTGCACCTGTGATAAGTCTTGGACAGCTTCGCTAGCTGGACACTGAGATCTAACATTGTATATGAATCTGAGACCATCCCGACCGGCTCACCTTCGCATGGGAAGGCACCAGTTTGAACCGGCGCACCGTTGACCCCAACACGAGGTGCAACATCTGGAATCAACGGCCTTTTCCCATTTTGATCCACTTGGTCGCCGTGGCCCACATCACCTAGTGGCTCCTAGGCCAACCCCGGCTTCTCCGCGGGCTTGAACAGGAATGGCCCAATGCACCCGAGCATATTCAGCATGCCACCTGCCAGCGGGTTTCCGGCCCGGCCCGATGCATAGGGCCCTTGACCTGCGAGGAACAGGGCCTACTTGAGAGCTATGTTTTAAAAGAATACATTTTTTAAAATCAATTTCACGAATAATGCATGCAATTGTTAATTTTGAAAACTAGTGCGGCCTCGGGGTTTGAACTCCCGACAAGGACCTTTCAGGAGTTTCACTCCCGACAAGTTGGTCGGAGGTAGACGTAGGGTGGTGCATGACGAGTGCTTGTTGGTGGTTCAAACACCGATGAGTGCTTGTTGGGAGTTTACTCCCGATGGGTGCTAGTCGGTGTTTGAGACCCCAAGGCCGCGCTAGTTTTTGAAATTAATAATTTTGTGCATTATTCGTGAAATTGATTAAATAATTCATATTATTTAAAAATAATAATACGAGGCCGAGGCCGGCTCTGGTTAGCTTGAGACGCCGCAGTCCGTCAGGTGTAGTGGTGATTTTGTTCTCTGGCATCAGCATAAGTGGCGAGGCTAGAATAGGGGTGTTCGAGCCAGCTGCGAGCGTGGTTACAATCAGAACTAGATCAGAGGTATATCCGTGGAAGTGGAAGGGAACAAGTTTGGCTCTGACCGGTTCAAAGGGCAGTTGCAGTAGCGGGAGGAGGCCGACTCTAGTTAGATGTGGGCTCAGCGGGTTGGTGCATGTTTGTGGGGACAGGAGGTGGAAGTTTTTTTTGAACGATTAAGGGTGCAAAGCACCCCAAATATTATAATCTGCAAGATACAAATGTGGCAGGAGAAAATGTCAACACCCGGATTTTAAATCCCAGATGCCTGTTATGCCATACATCGCAATGCCAGGATTGCCATTTTTGCAAGACATAATAGATTGGATATCACGGTACATCATCCATTACAAACCATAATAAGGTCTTACACAAATAAAGGATCTCATGATCCAGTCTTAGTACAATCAAGTAGCGGAATAAATAGCGTAGCGGTAGGGTCCATCTTCAGTGTCACAGGCAATGCTAACGATGGGAGATGATCCTAGTTGTCGTAGCCGTCCTGCTGTCCTCCTTCAGGTTAGTCCTCCTCATAGTCTGGCCATAGGAATAGCCAGGGACAAAGCCATGAGTACTCTTTAAGTACTCGCAAACTATCACTAACAAGTAAGATAGTTCTAGTAGGAATGCTAAGTTCTAAGTTTATTTGTAAAACTATGTTTGAAACCTAAGATGAGTTCAGAAACAAAGAAAGATAAAATAAAGTTTGAAAACACCTAAGTGGGAACTTAGTTGTCATAGTCACAACTCTGTTATGGTCAAGTCATTTCAAAATTCATTTCATAAGTCATTTTGAAAACATCTGACAACGGAACAGTATGGCCACTCCAACTGTCCATAACCACGTACGTGGCTATTCGAATAGTTTGACACTCTGCAGAGGTGCTACACTTTCCCCCCAAGATTCGATACATCTGTCAAGGATAACCCTGAATCATCATACTTAGTATGCAGATAATCAAACATAACCTTTCCTTTACACACTCTAGTATAAGCACCTCTCCTATGAGTATGGCCTCCCAGCCATGACCATCTGTCATCCTGGGCACTGCATAGGTGGACAACATTGAGAGGTAGCCTCAGCTCAAACCTCTCCCGCGAGGGAACTAATACTAATGCATATAAACTTCTGGCTAAGCCTTACCCAATTTAGGTATTGTGATTGTACGGTAAAATTGGAATGGTATCGCGTCCGAACCCAACCATCCATTTTTTGTATAATGGCTAAGGCTCCTGCCTTAACATTTTCATCATCATCATAAACCATTTGTGTTTCTCAACACATTTCAAAACATCTCAATAGAATGACTCATCATTCGAAGGTTTTCACAAGTCATTTTCACCAAGTATTCACATCTAAAGTGATCAAGTTTTGGTTTAGCTCTTATGTCTTGTTATTTTTAGAAAAATGTTTGAATGTGCAAAAGCTTCTGTCTTGTTATTATTACTAGGAGGGATCTCTAACTCTAAATGATTTAAATCCAACGGGCTTGGATAGAGATTTTCATTAGCCTTCCAATAAAATTGGAATCACTCCATTTGGATTTGTAAAACTCTCTGAGTTGATTTTTAAACTAAGGGACAGATTCTAGTTTAAGTCTAAAAAGAAAAAGAGTTATTTGAATTAAGCAGGGCTGGAAATAAATGGGCTTGGCCTGGCTGGTTTAAGTGAGGCCACCTATCGGTGGGACAGGGGTTGCACAGCAATATGGGCGAATGGTGGCGCAGGATTAGATCAGATCAGCGGCTCACGGTGCCGATGACGGCCCTTGTCGCGCAGCTGAACCCTAACGGCCCGGTGGGGGTGAAGTGGGGACGTATCGGGGCTCCAGCTAGTGCGGTGAGGCGGGTAAACAAACGAGAAAGCAGCGAGCGGTTCTCCACGGTGCTGGCGTGCACGGGAGATGGCCTGGATCAGCGACGCCCTTCTCCTCCTTCCGGTGAACTCGGTGAAATTCGATTGCTACGAACTCTGGCTTGCTCCGGTGGGGGTCTAGGAGTGTTCTGAGGGGGTGTGGAGGACAATGGTGTGACGAGTTGGTGCTGGGGAGGCCTCCTTATATAGGCGCGGCTAGGCGGCAGTGAGGCATGGGCGGTGCTCGCCGGTGACGATGGCACAACGGCCTAGAGGGATGGGCGACATAGGTGGACGATGGCTTGCCTCCTAGCGGTCCTCTATGGCGTTATGGCGATTCTAGGGGCGGTGGCTAACGGTCAAGA
Organism: Avena insularis; assembly: GCA_023614405.1. Taxonomy (NCBI): domain Eukaryota; kingdom Viridiplantae; phylum Streptophyta; class Magnoliopsida; order Poales; family Poaceae; genus Avena; species Avena insularis. The sequence continues at coordinate 228,084,870 of CM042694.1, read as the reverse complement.
GTGTGGCGCGCTCTAGGAGACAGAGGTGGTGCTCGACGCGGTTCCCGGCGAGTGTTGGTGAGCGGCGGGTTACGGCCGTGTCTGGCAGGGTGAGGTGGTCTAGGCGGAGCGGCGCGTGCGGTCCGCAGTCGAGGTGCGGTTTGTGGCGTGCTGGCGGTGATGGCGCTCTGGCGTGCTCTGGCATGCACAGAGAGGATATTGTGGCGCTACTCTGGGGTGGTTGTAGCATCCCAATTGTCTAACAATTGTAATGCTACTTGGTCTAGTAATATAATGGCTATTTCAAATATATAATTGTTGCATCATAATTATATCATGCTCATGTCATCATGCCACCTTGCTTTTGAGCATCATATAAAACCCTTTTTGTTTTGGTTCTTCTCTCTTATGCATTGTTAATTGTATTTGCCTCTTGATATTGTATTTGGTTCTTGATATATTGTTTAATGCCCAAGTTGAGTTGGGGGCATATCTTTTATTAACTCCACCACCTTTCTTTCATCACCTTATAATTCCACCATCCAACTAAATATGAGCTTTGCACTTTATTTGAGTTTACCTCTAGCTCATGTGGGTTGGGATGGATCCAATTCTTTTCCACATGCTCTCATCTTAGCATCATGTTGTTTTCACATTATTGATATATGAGAGCCACATGGCCACCTTTGCATGCCTTGTGAGTGGAACCCTTTTTTTATAGCTTCCATATGGATTATCATGGATTTATGCTCATGTTGGGGTATTATTGGGACTACTAAACATCTAGTGGAATAAACACACTAGCAAGTACCAATTATAATCAAATTTGAGCATCTCCATCTAATTCATCTGAAACTTTCTCTTGCTTTCTGTTGCTTGGCCTTACTCCACATTTCTGGGTAATGCATAGTAGTAATGCCTTGTTATTAATATTGTTTTCACAAGGATAATCATGGCATTAATTATTTATGCATGGGCCATGCAAGTACCACCTTTTGCTTGTCCTTTGGTTTTTATTTAAATTCTGGAGTGGTTCATCTCTCATCTCTTCCTCTTCTTATCTTTTGGCTTGATCTAGTTTGTCTTGCAAAAAAATCCATCATCACACCACATCCCTCTCTCTCTCTTTTTCCACATGTTCTTGCTTGATCTATGTTTGGAGAATGCTAGCTCTAAAACCCTAGATCTCACCCTCCCTCTCTTATCCTCTATCTAAGTTCCTCTCTAATCACCTTACCCCTCTACCCCATCCTCTCTAAACCACCCCATCTAACCAAACCCTAGCTTCCATGCCACCCCTCTCTCTCGGCCTCCCTCTCTCTCACCCACTGCCACCTCTCTCCCTGGCCCACCTAGCTACCCAACCCTAGCCTCAAGCCCAAACCCGAGCAATACCCCCTCCCTCCAAACCTAGCATCTACCCGAGCCTACCCCCTCTCCTCTCTAGCTCTCTCTCTCTACCGTGCATGCCCTAGCCCGAGCCTCACCACCACCACCCCCCCACAGGAAGCCCCACACTTGCCCCCTGCCCCGACCGAGCACATGAGGAGGGAGGAGAGAAAGGTGGCCGAGCCACCTTTTCCATCTACCTGCTCCCCACGGCATCTCCCTATCCCTCTCTGCTTTATCTCCACCTCACGGCACCTCTGCATCCTCCCAGATCCGCTCCAGGGCCCTGCCCTCTCCCCCTCTTCTCCACCGTCTCCGTCTACCCCATCGCTGACAAACCCTCGGCCTCCACCGCCCCTACTCACACCAGCCGGAGGCGTGGCGCTCAAGGCTGTCGAGGAAGTCGTGGACGCTCCCCTGCATCGCCCTGAACACGCAGTCAAGGAGGAGGAGGACCGGAGCCACCAGGCCGACGCTGCACCGACGCCAAACCCTAGCTTGCCGTCCTCCAGCTCCACCGCCGATCCGCTGCACGCCTGCCCGATCCGAGCCCACCATCAAGCCCACGGTGAGCCCCTCTCCCTCCCCGTCATGGTCCGCCTCGCCATCACCGTCTAGTGCCGCCGGACCGGCCGTCGAACGCCCTCCACGCGCCGCCACTCGCTTCTGTCTGCTCGCTCCCGCGTAGCGCCAAGCTCCAACTAGGCCCCGTCCGCCCTCCCTAGCAACTACCTCACCTAGCCGCGCTGGTCCCGGCCCTCCGCGCGCGCGCCTGCGACCATGGATCGATTCCCCGCCCGCGCTACGCACCGATCTCTCGCCAGATCGCGGGGAAGAGGAACAGTACGGGTGCGGCTTTTGCAAATACCCCCTCTGTTTTGTTTTCTCCTAACCCGCGGTCCTCCCTGAGCCCACCTGTCAGCCGTAGTACCGCTTTGCATTTAGGCCCTCCTGTTTTTCCGTCCTCAACCCGCAGTACCCTGGCTCCCCCGTGTGCGCGCCTTGTTGCTGGCAGTGTGGCCCAAGTCCTACTTAGGCCGCTTTGTCATCATTGCTTAAGCTGGATTAGCTCATGGTGTTAAAGCTTTTCTTGTGTGATCTGTCCGGCCAGCTGGACCCACTGGTCCGTGTCTGTGGCTAGGTTAGAGCGAGTAACAAAAGTTTATCAGTATTTCTATTTTAATTCAAATCTTTTCAAATTTAATTCAACTTCAAATTCAAATCTGTTTTCAAATATCTTTTGAAATATAAATCCAAATAATGCAAATAATATATGTTTTCAAATCAGAAAAATGTGAGGAATTCAAATATGCCCTCCAAAATATATTTTGAACTTTTAAATTTTCAAGTTGAATATAATTACAATAAAATGCCCTTTCACCTTATTTAATTAATAACTTTTTTTTATAACTCCAAATTTAACAAATAATATGTCTAAAATGATTAGCTCGACGAGACCTTTCTGTTTATGCATTCCATGTTGTGTTTTGAAGCATGCATCATATAAATATATTGTATACAACAACTAAAATGAGGTTAAAAATGGGGCCAAAACTCAATAAGATGCTTTATTAATGTATTCCACACCTCACCCATGCCATGCTACTTTATTGCCATGCAAATTGTGCATCATTCATCATGGCATGATTGTTTGCTTGTCGCATTTATTCATATGCTGTGGGCGGGATGTGCTTATTTATGGGGCATCTTATGCCGATTTGCTTCTTATCCGTACTCGGATTTTGTCTTCCGCTTCCGCTTGATACTCTGATGTTTGATGTATGAGGAGATATCCTAAACTATTATATCTATCTAGGATATTTGGATCTTGCCGTATGGCATTGCTATATTTCCTTTCTTTTTAGATGGAATGGCTCTGATGTACTGTTGTATGGTGGCTTGCATACATACTCATTTGTGTATGTAGTTGATCCCTTCGCCTGCCGATTACGCCGCCCGTTCTTGTCCCGATGTTTAAAAATGGTTGGGACGGCTGAAAGGTCTACCTGTGAGTGGCATTTGGGCCCCACCGTACTATTTCAACCATTTCTGCTCATCCAGGCTTGTAACTAGGAGCGTAATTCACCGAGGTAGTTACAATTGGTATCAGAGCCATCCCGCCCTTCAGGGTCTCAGCCAAATGGTCGTTGTCTGTCTAGCAAATATTTTGGTAGTTATGTATACTAGGAAAAAACAAAACGTGAGAGTAGGACTGCTTCCACTTTCCTTCTTACCCACCCACCCACCCTTTTTCTGGTAAGGAAGTGTAACGTTTTCAATCCTCTTCTTAAATTCAAACTAGGATTCACGTGTTCTGGGTTTCCGTAGTACCATAGGTTGTGTGCTTGTGTGTGTGTGTGTGTAATTCCTTGCCTATCTGTTACATCCAAGTTGTTATCACAATCTGCCTTTGGTTATCAACTGTTGGTACATTCCATACCGACAGGCTTTTGCAAACCGACGCGATCTATCTGATTCGTTGTATACCGACGCGATCTGTCTTACTCTTTGTTATCCGACGTTATCTTGTTTGGGGTGTTCGTTTCCGTAGTTACTAATCTGTAGGATCATCTTGAGAAGAAGGTGTTGAGATATGTGTTTTACTTATTCATGTGCGGAGTAATGATTTGAGTGCGGGATGGAGTCGCGACCATACCACTACTCTTATCATTCGCTCTTGTATATTGGATTGGTAGAGTTACTAATCTTGATTCGTTAAGTGATTTTGCGCATCTATTGGTATTTTAATGCCGAAATTTGCGGAAAATTTTTCTTTGATATATCTGTGTACCACACTCCTTTTCAGTCGTGTGCGATATGCTTAATATCTTCTAGGTGCTTTGAACTTCGTTGATATTTTAATATCATCTTAGTAAATTGTATCCTTTAATCTTGATTAATTCCATCTTGGTACTATTTTGGATTATTATTATTCTCCATCATAGTACTGACTTGTGTTTTATATCAATAACAGGATGGCACCACCACGCCGTTCTGAGGAGGACATAAAACCTGAACTGGGGGCAGCGTTGTCAAGCATCGCCAATGCCTTGGCAGCAATGCAGCAGAACCAGCAGCGTTTTGAAGAAAGTGTCAGGAGGAATGAGTTTGCTCCGCTACCTCCACCTCCCAAGCGAGGAGACATCAAAAGCTTTCTGAAGTTCAACCCACGCCAGTTTGATGTTTCTGATCAACCACTTGATGCTGATGATTGGTTGCGTGAGATGTCAAGGTTACTGGCGACTGCTGATGTTCCTGAGCAAGAATGGGTAAAGTGTGCTACTCATCTTCTGAAGGGAGATGCAGCTCTCTGGTGGGAGAATTACACAAGGCAACCGCACCGGTTTTCAGCCTACTTGGGGACAGTTCACTGGAGCTTTCAAAGAGCGATTCTGTCGAAATTGTCATGGAGAGGATGAAGGAAGTGTTTCTCAACCTCAAGCAGGGCAATGATAATGTCAATACCTACATCAGAAACTTCATGAACCTTTCTCGTTATGGTGGCGATGAGATATCTGATGACAAGAAGAAGCAAAAGAGGTTCAGGCAAGGGATAAATGCATCGATTAAATATGCAATCACACATGCAAGGCCGGCGTCTTGTCTGGAACTTCAGCATACAGCTCTGCAGGAAGAGGCAAGTAGGCAAGTGTTTGAGGAGTCAAAGAAACACAGCCGTGATGCAGCAGGCTCTTCAGCTATGTCGACTCCTTCTAAGCGTGTGTGGGTTCCTAACACCCCACCAGCTCCCGGCTCCACCAAGACCTTCAAGCTTGGCGGCAAGGCCACCAAACTTCCACTTTTTGCTCCGGGGCTACAACCACCACTACCTGGAGCGCTGGCGGAGTCCTGCTACGTTGCTCCACGTCCACCAGTGCTTGTTACACTTGTGGAAACTGGGCATCAAAGCTGAACTGTCCGATGAAGAACAAGGCCTCACTCCACCACCTCCAAGATCTGCGGAAGCTCTCCTTTGGTTCGTGCACCACCACCTCGGCTCTCAACATCAACACCAAGCCCGGGTCTCATCGCTTTCGTGCCAACTGTGTCAACGCCGCTCAAGCTGAGCATACACCTGGAGTTGTGATGGGTATGCTTCCCGTTAACTCAGTTCCTGCAAGAGTTTTGTTTGATTCTGGTGCTTCGCATTCTTTTGTTTCGCATAAGTTTGCGCGTGAGCAAGATCTGGTTAAGGTTCCTTTATCACATCGTCTGGTGGTACAATCTCCTGGTTCAAACATGAGGGCTGCTCATATCAGCCATGGCAATCAAGTTGAGATTGGTGGCTCTTTGTTCTTGGCGTCCTTAATTGTTCTGGGCAATTCTGACATTGATGTCATCTTGGGCATGGATTGGTTGACAGCAAATGCAGCTGTGATTGATTGTGCTGAACGCTCAGTTTCTCTGAAGATTCCTGAAGGCCATATAGTCTATTCTCCAAGCCTGACTCCTGCTATCCAGCTTTTCTCTTTGGCGGCTCTGAATGATGATGCTATGGAAGCTATTCAGAGTGTTCCGGTGGTCTGTGAGTTCCCAGATGTCTTTCCTGAAGAGTTGCCAGGTATGCCTCCAGATCATGAGGTTGAGTTTGTAATTGAGCTTGAACCTGGAACCGCTCCTATCTCCAAGCGGCCTTATAAGATGGGTCCTGCTGAGTTGGCTGAACTCAAACGTCAACTTGATGAACAAGAGAAGTTGGGTTTCATTCAACACAATACTTCTTCTTGGGGTAGCCCAACCCTCTTTGTGAAGAAGCGAGACCAGACTGATAGACTTTGTGTTGACTATCGGGCTCTCAATGCTAAAACCATCAAGAATAAATATCCCCTTTCGCGGATTAATGATCTCTTCGATCAGCTAGCTGGAGCTGTGGTATTCTCTAAGCTTGACTTGAGAAGTGGTTATCACCAAATCAAGATTCGCAAGGAAGATGTTCCTAAAACAGCTTTCACCACCCGCTATGGCCTGTATGAGTACACGGTCATGTCTTTCGGTCTCACCAACGCACCTGCCACCTTCTCGAGGCTCATGAACTCGGTTTTCATGGAGTATCTTGATAAGTTCGTTGTGGTCTATCTGGATGACATCCTAGTCTATTCTAAGTCACAGAAAGAACATGAAGAACACCTTCGGTGTGTCCTAAACAAGCTTCGTGAGAACCGCCTGTATGCAAAGTTCTCCAAGTGTGAGTTTTGGCCTCAAGTAACCTATCTTGGTCACGTCATCTCTGCCAAGGGCATTGCACAATCCGAAACCGTGAAGACAATTGTTGAATGGCTTCCTCCTGTTAATGTCAAAGAAGTGCGGAGTTTCCTTGGTTTGGCTAGTTATTGCGCCGCTTCGCTCGTAACTTTTCGAAGATAGCGAAGCCTCTTACCGATCTCCTCAAGAAAGGCAAGAAATACCTTTGGACTCCTGCATGTCAAGCAAGCTTTGAGACACTCAAAGAGAAGCTCACTTCCACACCAGTCTTGGTTCCTCCGGATACATCCAAGCCTTTCCAGATATTCTGTGACGCCTCTTTGCAAGGATTGGGTGCGGTCCTTATGCAAGAAAAACAAGTTGTTGCTTATGCCTCTCGACAGTTGAAGACGCATGAGATCAACTATCCTACACATGACCTCGAGCTCATGAGCTTGTCTTTGCTTTGAAAGTATGGAGGCACTACTTGCTTGGCAACCGTTGTGAGATCTTTTCTGATCACAAGAGTTTGAAGTATATCTTCACTCAGCCTGATCTCAACCTTCGGCAGAGGAGATGGATTGAAGCAATCAATGATTTTGATTTGACCATCAACTACACTCCAGGCAAAGCTAATGTCATGGCCGATGCTCTCAGCCGCAAAGCTTATGTCAACAACCTCATGATGGAAGAACAACAGCCTCTCTTGTGCGAGGAATTCCGTCAGCTCAACCTTGAAATTGTGGAACAAGGGTATCTCCTGAACCTTCTAGCAACTCCTCTCTTGGAAGAAAAGGTTTGCTCCTTTCAGCTTGGTGATCCATACACCAGAAAGGTCATCTCCAACATCCAGCTTCCGAAGTATGAGTCCTTCCACGTCGATGATCAAGGCACGCTTTTCTTTGAACACCGGATGTTTGTTCCGAACTACCCGGGTTTGAGAGAGCAAGTTCTCAAGGAGGCGCATGATTCTGTTCTTTCTATCCACCCTGGCAGCACAAAGATGTACATGGACTTGAAAACACAATATTGGTGGCCTGGTTTGAAACGATATTGTGCCAAGTATGTCTCGGAGTGTGATGTCTGCCGCAGAGTGAAAGCTGTCCATCAGAAACCTTCCGGTCTTCTACAGCCATTGAAACCCCCGGAATGGAAATGGGAGAAAGTAGAGATGGACTTCATCACTGGTTTTCCAAGGTCGCAGAAGGGCAACAATGCAATCTTTGTTGTCATTGACAGGCTTTCTAAAGTGGCTCACTTCTTCCCCGTCAAGGAAACCATTTCTGCAATTCAGTTGGCTGAGCTCTATATCAACAGAATTGTCTCTCTGTATGGGGTTCCACTTGAGATCAGTTCGGCACTGTGGAAGCATCTTCACTTCCAAGTTCTGGGAGAGTTTCCAAAATGCTTTGGGAACAAAGTTGAACTTCAGCACAGCTTACCACCCTCAGTCGCAAGGACAAGTTGAAAGGATCAATCAGATTCTGGAGGATATGCTTCGTGCTTGCGTCATCTCTTTCGGCATGAAGTGGGAAGAATGTCTTCCTTATGCTGAATTCTCTTACAACAACAGCTTCCAGAAAAGTCTGAAGATGGCACCATTTGAGGCTCTCTATGGTCGCAAATGCAGAACTCTGATTGGTTGGTCGGGTGCAGGTGAAAGAACATTGTTTGGCCCTGACATTGTGACTCAAGCGGAGGAGAAGGTTCACATCATTCTTGAAATCTGAGGATTGCTAAAAGTCGCCAGAAGAGCAATTATGACAGGAAGCACACGGACATGGAGTATGTCCCTGGTGATCTCGTTTACCTTCGTGTCACTCCCATGAGAGGCACGCACCGTTTTGGTATCAAAGGAAAGCTGGCTCCTAGATACATCGGTCCATTCAAAATTCGTGGAAGAAGAGGAGAAGTTGCTTATGCTCTTGAGCTCCCGGAAAAACTCAAGGTCCATGATGTTTTCCACATCTCTCAGCTCAAGAAGTGCTTCAAGGATCCCGGCAGGACCGTGGACCATGAGCTTATCAATCTCCAAGAAGACCTGTCTTATCAAGAACACCCCACAAAAATCTTGGAAGTCGCAGAAAGAAGGACTCGCAACAAGTCCATCAAGCTCTGCAAGGTGCAGTGGTCGCACCATTCTGTTGATGAAGCCACTTGGGAACGTGAAGATGAGCTCCGTGCCAAGTATCCTACCCTCTTTGTGTCTTCTTCTTCTTCCTAGAATCTCGGGGCGAGATTCCTGTTTAGTGGGGGAGAGTTGTAGCATCCCAATTGTCTAACAATTGTAATGCTACTTGGTCTAGTAATATAATGGCTACTTCAAATATATAATTGTTGCATCATAATTATATCATGCTCATGTCATCATGCCACCTTGCTTTTGAGCATCATATAAAACCCTTTTTGTTTTGGTTCTTCTCTCTTATGCATTGTTAATTGTATTTGCCTCTTGATATTGTATTTGGTTCTTGATATATTGTTTAATGCCCAAGTTGAGTTGGGGGCATATCTTTTATTAACTCCACCACCTTTCTTTCATCACCTTATAATTCCACCATCCAACTAAATATGAGCTTTGCACTTTATTTGAGTTTACCTCTAGCTCATGTGGGTTGGGATGGATCCAATTCTTTTCCACATGCTCTCATCTTAGCATCATGTTGTTTTCACATTATTGATATATGAGAGCCACATGGCCACCTTTGCATGCCTTGTGAGTGGAACCCTTTTTTATAGCTTCCATATGGATTATCATGGATTTATGCTCATGTTGGGGTATTATTGGGACTACTAAACATCTAGTGGAATAAACACACTAGCAAGTACCAATTATAATCAAATGTGAGCATCTCCATCTAATTCATCTGAAACTTTCACTTGCTTTCTGTTTCTTGGCCTTACTCCACATTTCTGGGTAATGCATAGTAGTAATGCCTTGTTATTAATATTGTTTTCACAAGGATAATCATGGCATTAATTATTTATGCATGGGCCATGCAAGTACCACCTTTTGCTTGTCCTTTGGTTTTTATTTAAATTCTGGAGTGGTTCATCTCTCATCTCTTCCTCTTCTTATCTTTTGGCTTGATCTAGTTTGTCTTGCAAAAAAATCCATCATCACACCACATCCCTCTCTCTCTCTTTTTCCACATGTTCTTGCTTGATCTATGTTTGGAGAATGCTAGCTCTAAAACCCTAGATCTCACCCTCCCTCTCTTATCCTCTATCTAAGTTCCTCTCTAATCACCTTACCCCTCTACCCCATCCTCTCTAAACCACCCCATCTAACCAAACCCTAGCTTCCATGCCACCCCTCTCTCTCGGCCTCCCTCTCTCTCTCACCCACCTGGCCACCCTCTCTCCCTGGCCCACCTAGCTACCCAACCCTAGCCTCAAGCCCAAACCCGAGCAATACCCCCCTCCCTCCAAACCTAGCATCTACCCGAGCCTACCCCCTCTCCTCTCTAGCTCTCTCTCTCTACCGTGCATGCCCTAGCCCGAGCCTCACCACCTGACCACCCTGCCCCACCTGGAAGCCCCTGCCAGCTGCCCCTGCCCTGCCCTGCCCCGACCGAGCACGTGAGGAGGGAGGAGAGAAAGGTGGCCGAGCCACCTTTTCCATCTACCTGCTCCCCACGGCATCTCCCTATCCCTCTCTGCTTTATCTCCACCTCACGGCACCTCTGCATCCTCCCAGATCCGCTCCAGGGCCCTGCCCTCTCCCCCTCTTCTCCATCGTCTCCGTCTACCCCATCACCGGCAAACCCTCGGCCTCCACCGCCCCTACTCACACCAGCCGGAGGCGTGGCGCTCAAGGCTGTCGAGGAAGTCGTGGACGCTCCCCTGCATCGCCCTGAACACGCAGTCGAGGAGGAGGAGGACCGGAGCCACCAGGCCGACGCTGCACCGACGCCAAACCCTAGCTCGCCGTCCTCCAGCTCCACCGCCGATCCGCTGCACGCCTGCCCGATCCGAGCCCACCATCAAGCCCACGGTGAGCCCCACTCCCTCCCCGACATGGTCCGCCTCGCCATCACCGTCTAGTGCCGCGGCCGGCTGAACGCCTCCAGCTGGCCGCTTCGCTCTGCTCGGCGTGGCGCCAAGCTCCAACTAGGCCCCGTCCGCCCTCCTTAGCAACTACCTCACCTAGCCGCGCTGGTCCCGGCCCTCAGCAGCGCCTTGCGACCGGATCGATTCCACTTGCACATGTGCACCGATCTCTCGCCGGATCGCGGGAAGAGGAACAGACTGGCGGCTTTTGCAAATACCCCCTCCGTTTTTTTTTATCCTAACCCACGGTCCCCCCAGCCCACACAGTAGTACCGCTTTGCATTTAGGCCTCCTGTTTTCCGTCCTCAACCCGCAGACTGGCTCCCCCACGTGCGCCCATTGGCAGCGCCCGTGTGTCCCCCATCCCTAGCCTTTGTCATTAAGGTGGATTAGCTCGTGGTGTTAAAGCTTTTTATGCGAGCATCTGTCCATCAGTGGTGGTCCGTAGCTAGGTTAGAAGCAAAGTTTTAGTAAAAAAGTATTTCTGTTTTAATTCAAATCTTTTCAAATTTAATTCAACTTCAAATTCAAATCTGTTTTCAAATATCTTTTGAAATATAAATCCAAATAATGCAAATAATATATGTTTTCAAATCAGAAAAATGTGAGGAATTCAAATATGCCCTCCAAAATATATTTTGAACTTTTAAATTTTCAAGTTGAATATAATTACAATAAAATTCCCTTTCACCTTATTTAATTAATAACTTTTGTTTTATAACTCCAAATTTAACAAATAATATGTCTAAAATGATTAGCTCGACGAGACCTTTCTGTTTATGCATTCCATGTTGTGTTTTGAAGCATGCGTCATATAAATATATTGTATACAGCAACTAAAATGAGGTTAAAAATGGGGCCAAAACTCAATAAGATGCTTTATTAATGTATTCCACACCTCACCCATGCCATGCTACTTTATTGCCATGCAAATTGTGCATCATTCATCATGGCATGATTGTTTGCTTGTCGCATTTATTCATATGCTTGTGCACCTTATTTATGTTGGCCTTGTTTGTTTGGTTCTTCTCCGAATAGACGCTGAGCAGGGGATATATCAAGAGAACCAGGAGCACTATCCAGATCCATCCCTTGCTTCAACTGAGCTGCCAGGCAAGCACTACCACATGCTTGCATACATATAGTACCTATTACCTCTTTCTTATTCTTGCATCATTGAGTCGCGATTGCATTAAATTGAATCCCAAGTATTGCATAGCCTTTGCTTTTAAACCCCACCGAAGCTTGTTCCTCCATCCCATGAGCCATTACTACAGGAGTTGTTTGAGCCATGCGAGTCGTAGAACAGCATGTGTAGGGTATGTGGGTGTCTGATGGATAACGAGGTACCTAAACAACTTAACCTGAGTAGTAATGGGATAACTAATGAAAGTGGCATCGGTGAGCCATATTCGCTATTTGGTTTTTCAGGCTCACTTGTGTCCCGTAAGACCCCGAGTACTTGATTCTTGTTCCAAGAATATTCGCGCTATCCACATCCGGGAGGCTTATGAACCCCCCTGAGCCAGAGCTTGATTCATTCTTATTTCTTGGGGCCACAAACTAGTTTGAGGTTTTATTTACCATCCTATACTTATGCCATGCTTTACTGCTTTAATTTAAATTGTGCGAGGTACTGCACACTGTAATGTTTAGGGCCGTGACCCGTTTTTGCTGTATCGACAAGCCCAGTCACACTTTTGGGTTCACAGTCATTTACAGCCGGCTCCACAAACCTTGAGGCCGTCTCGGAGTTAGCTAACTTCGTTGCGGGTAGCTCAATGGGGTGGCCCCCTGAAATATTTCTGAATCCTGTGATCGCTTTGTCGTGACTGCCTCGTTGGTTTTGATTTGGTTTTTCCGAGGTTGATCGAGTGTGTGTTGCTATTTGTGCACCCCTGCAGGGTAAAACTTTCTGAAAGCCGTGTCCGCGGTTATGGACGACTTGGAGCACAGTTTCTCGATCATAGACAAGAATAACTAAAGTACCGCTTTTAATTTGACTAAGTACCGGACTAGTAAATAGTGCAACACTCATGGAATGGATAATAAAACTGCCAACGGAGGGTTGTTAAATCGCTTCCTCGTCGGTAAGCGAGGAGGAGGATGGATCTGTGGACATTACCATTATAACTGTTGTTATTAATTCACGGACATCCGTCTATCTCTGGTTAGGCGGATGGATAGCGAGTATCTATAGAATTGTTAGGGTTTATCTTTTGCTGCAATTGCGTCACCCCAGGTTGTGTCCCCTTTAGAGGCATAAAGACTTCTTTGAGTACCCTAGGGTCTCACGATAAATTGTTTGATTCGGATGAGCAGGTAAACTCGCAAGATGGATCTTTGGTTGGAGGAGACGGACGATGTGGGCAACGATCATTCGGTGTAGAGATTCCGGGAACGGGGATCCGTGAGATCTGTGGGCGGGATGTGCTTATTTATGGGGCATCTTATGCCGATTTGCTTCTTATCCGTACTCGGATTTTGTCTTCCGCTTCCGCCTGATACTCTGATGTTTGATGTATGAGGAGATATCCTAAACTATTATATCTATCTAGGATATTTGGATCTTGCCGTATGGCGTTGCTATATTTCCTTTCTTTTTAGATGGAATGGCTCTGATGTACTATTGTATGGTGGCTTGCATACATACTCATTTGTGTATGTAGTTGATCCCTTCGCCTGCCGATTACGCCGCCCGTTCTTGTCCCGATGTTTAGAAATGGTTGGGACGGCTGAAAGGTCTACCTGTGAGTGGCATTTGGGCCCCACCGTACTATTTCAACCATTTCTGCTCATCCAGGCTTGTAACTAGGAGCGTAATTCACCGAGGTAGTTACAGTGGTCCATTGGCTATCTGTGGTCGTGGGGTGGACCGTGGACGGCGGTGAAGTGGCGCCTTGCTTCCTGGAGCCGCGGAGAGGGGCTGGCAGTCTGCTGCGGCTTGGGCACGATCGGCCGGCGATCATGGCCTCGGTGCGGCGTTGCACTGGCGCCAGGAACTAGGGGATGGGCTGGTTTTGGTCTGGTTGGGTCTGGGGGAGACCAAGAGGGTTAATGTGGCTCAAATGGCTCGAACAAAATTGATCAACAACAGTAATAGTTAGGCCAGTTTGATTCTGCCCACCAAGTGTTCGATCAAATGGCCGAAAGAAGAAAACTTTTGGATTTTGAAATGAGATTTGGAGTGGTTTGTCCCATGCTTAAACATCTATGGTTGGTAGGATTTGTTAAATGGAATTCATTTGAGTGGTTTTTGAAAAAGTGTGATCTAGACATATGAACTAGATTCCATTTTCAATTGTCATTTAAAATTAGAGTTTGAATGTTTTTGGGAGATCACAAAGTGGGCCTTGGCACATCACTACTTGTACTAGCAAGGGGTGCAAAGATCCACAATTGCTTCTGTTGGAATTTGAGTGCTAGGAATACCCAAAGTGGGTTAGGTGATTAAAATGGCAAAAGTGACCATTTCCCTTATTTAATTATTTTGGTTTCTTTTTCTTTGGTTTTTGCTTGGGAATGATCTAGATGATGTGACATTCATCATAGAACCATTTTACAACCATTAGAACAAACAATAATGGCATTTCGAACAACTCCTATTTTAAATGCACACACATATGAATGCTTAAAGATTTTAAATGGAAAAAGTTTTTGTTAACCCTAAATTGGGTAGATTTGATCTCGATTAACCTTGATTAAAGTTTTCGGTGAATCCAGGTACCTTTCGTCTTCATCTTCGGTGAATCCAGGTACCTTTCCTGTACCAATACGACGTTTGATTCCGTCGATACTTTCATTTCCCTTTTGGGCTTCCTTGACTTGGCTAATCAAAGTGGGTTGAAGTTAAATGCTAGGTAAAAATCCTTTGCTAACTAGCTCAGTCCTAAACTGCTCCAACTCCTCATACAAACTTGGTTGCTTCTCCTTGATCATGGTGTTTAGCCTACACGGCAATTTGCTAAGAGCATCCGCTACCACATTGGCTTTGCCGAGGTGATAGTGAATGTCAGTGTCATAATCCTTGATTAACTCTATCCATATCCTTTGCCTCATATTCAGCTCCTTCTGAGTGAAAATATACTTCAAGCTTTTGTGATCTGAGTAAATCTCACAGCGATTACCCATAAGATAATGACACCATGTCTTCAATGCCAAAACTACGGCTGCTAACTCAAGATCATGGGTAGGATAGTTTTGCTCATGCTGCTTCAGTTGTCGAGACAGATAGGCGATGACTTTGCCTTCTTGCATCAATACACATCCGAGACCAAGCTTGGATGCATCACAATACACATCAAATGGCTTCTTGATATCTGGCATGATCAATATTGGGGCTGAGATCAATCTCTTCTTGAGCTCTTGGAAACTTGCTTCACTTTTGTCGGTCCATTCAAACTTCTTGTCCTTCTTCAACAATTGAGGCATGGGTCTGGCGATGCTCGAAAATCCTTCGATGAACTTGTGGTAGTATCCTGCTAATCCGAGAAATGTACGGACTTGGTTTTGAGTGGTTGGGGCTTCCCATGCTTCAACATCTTTGATCTTGGTGGGATCAACAACGACTCCTCCGGCAGACACAATATGTCCTAGGAATCCTACTTCTTTCAGCCAAAACTCACATTTGCTGAACTTGGCATACAACCGATGCTCCCTAAGGGTTTCAAGGATGATTCTCAGATGTTGCTCATGCTCTTCTTCTGACTTGGAGTAGATAAGAATATCGTCGATAAACACAAAGACAAACTTATCTAGAAAATTCATAAAGATCTTATTCATGAGATTCATGAAATAAGCAGGGGCATTGGTTAATCCAAAATACATGACCGTATACTCGTATAATCCATATCTGGTGGTAAAGGCGGTCTTCGGAATATCTGTTGCACGAAACTTAAGTTGGTGATAACCAGTCCTAAGATCGATCTTAGAGAACACATTGGCACCGGTCAACTGATCAAATAGATCTTCTATCTTTGGCAAAGGGTACTTGTTCTTGATTGTGACATCATTCAGCTTCCTGTAATCTGTGCACAAACGGTTGCCTCCATCTTTCTTGTCGACGAATAACACTGGCGATCTCCATGGCGATGCGCTTGGTTGAATCAAGACCGTTGCTAACATAGCATCCAACTGCTTCTTCAATTCCACTAACTCTGAGGGGTTCATACTATAGGGTCTCTGGGCTATGGATCTGGTTCCGGGGATTAGTTCAATAATGAACTCAATATCCCTATCCGGGGGCATACCGAGCAATTCATCTGGGAATACGTCATGGTATTCATAGACTACTCTGACTTGGTCAATGGTGGGTAGGGCTAGACTCTTGTTGCACTTGAACTGATGGGGCAAGGTTTCAGATATATGCTCTACTGAGACTCTAGAGCTACTGGTCATGGTGATGGCTTTCTTGGCACAGTTAATCAATCCTTTATGCTTTGACATCCAATCCATTCCTAGTACTACTTCCAAACCTTTGGTTCCAAGTACTATTAGATTGGCATAAAAATCTATCCCATGTATTCTGATAGGCACAACTTTACAAATTTTTCTAGCTTTTCTAGTTGAACCGGGGATTTGAACGATCATGACATGCTTCAAGTTGGTTGGGTGAATCTTAATAGTGCATGCAAATTCTTCGGTGACAAATGAGTGTGATGCTCCAGAATAAAACAACACTCTTGCTAAAACTGAGTTGACAGAAAACATACCCAGCACTACATCTGGCACTTCTTGGGCTTCTTCGGCGTTCATGTGGAAGAGACAGCCGTTGCGGTTGTGAGGGTTCCCTGGGGCGAATCTTCTTCCTGGTTGAACACGATGCTGCTGTTGAGCTAGGGCATTCACATTGGCAGTGGCGGCAATATTCTTGGGGCACTCATTGGAATAGTGACCCTTCACTCCACACTCGAAACAAGTAATCTGAGACTTGTCTTTCGCTGCCACGGGCATAGCATTGCTTCCAGTTCTGGATGCGGTGTTGTTGTTGTTGTTGTTGTGCTTGGGAGGTGCACGGTTGAAATTGCTGGAGTTGCCAGGGTCATTGTTGTTTCCTTCGGACTTCACATTTCCTACGCTACGGTTGGGGTAGCTTGGGCGAGACATTGGGGGTCGATTGTTCCGCGGGGCATATCCGGCAGACGGGTTGGGACGGTACTTCTGGTGACTGTTGGATCCAGCTTGGTGCATCATCCGACGTTTGCGGTTGTCGTTTGCTTGATTAATCTTCCCTTCCATCTGAATGGCAGAGTCGACTAGCTCTTCGAGATCCTCGAAACGGATGTTGACGAGAACAGTCTGCATCTCATCATGCAGTCCGTTCAGGAATCTCTCCTTCTTCTTGGCCTCCGTGTTGATCTCATCAAGGGCATACCAGGCAAGGGATAAGAATCTGTCATGGTACTCCACTACAGTCATTCTGCCTTGCTTCAATTCTATGAATTCATCTCTCATTCTGGTGACTAGACCCTGCGGCACGTGGGTGCGGCTGAACTTGATTTTGAAGGCTTCCCATGTCATCACTTGACCATGGTTCATTATGCGGGTGCTGTTCCACCATGCTCTTGCATCTCCTGCCAAATAGTGGGTGTCAAAAAGAACTTTCTCGTTGGCATCCACTCTGGCTACCTCTAAGTTGTTCTCCATTGTTTGCAACCAATCATCAGCATCCAGTGGGTTCTCCGAAGTACTAAAGATTGGGGGATTGGTATTCTGGAAGTTTTTCAGTTTGGATCCATGATGATCCTGATTTCCATGGTTCTGATTATTGTGAGCCATCTGGGCGATCTGCTGCAGTGTTGCTAGATTAGCTTGGCGCTCTTCCCTACTAGCTTCATGGTCTGCAATGAGAGTCTGCAGAATCTGCAGCATTGGGTCTTGCGATGAGCTGCTCCCTCCTTGGTTTCCACGAGTCATCTAAAGATTGAGATAGATAAAGGGGTAAGAGGGAAAGTTCTAGGGTTCATGGTTTTGATTTCAAAGCTAAAACTTTGAGTTGGACTCAGGTTTTGCAACTAACTTCTTTCATTCATTTAAGCAAAGCACACGATACAAACACACACACACACCACAACATCAAAGGAAAAATATGGTTTTAAGAACCATTCTGCAAGCTACGATACAATGGGAACGATACTCCTCACTCTATGATAGTGCTCTAGTGCATCTACTCATCATCAATGAATTCAGAGTCATCATCGTCGGTGTAGAAGTCCACGGCATCCTCCTCCATATAGTCATCATCATTGCTGAGGTATGAGTCAATATCCCCTTGGATATCTTCACCTTCCTCTTCTTCTTCCTTTGTTGCAAGCTGAGCTTCTTGCTCCATGATGGTCTTCTCGAGGTCGGCCACATTCTTGCGAAGACGGTCAATGGTGGGATCCTTCTTTGCGCGTTAACAACGAAGAGACTGATGATCCTTGACGAGCAGTGAGAAAGTCTGGGCCTTCTGGGCGGCAAGGGCGAGGTTGTGGTTGGCGAACTCTCTAGCATTGTCCAACTCATACATGCGTAAATAAGTAGGAAATCGAGGTTCTCCACTTGACGCTTAAATATTGGGTGACTTGGCATCTGTAGAGGCATTCCCATGGAATCACGCCTTGCATAGTGAACAAAGTGGATTCCTTGGATTAGGTTAACACTCTGGGCACACAGACGAGCGAGAGATTGATGCATCGCCCTGGCTAATCCATCTAGCCAGTTGTTCTCTCTCACTGAGAACTGAATCCTCCTAGATATTGGTGCCTCTATCTTGCCTCAAAGATCAATAGTTACTAGCCATTGTAAATCTCCTCCTGGTGGACCCAGGAGTTGAGATCCAAGAAATTCTGGATGCGGACGCTCCAAGAACTTAGACAGTGAATCAAGATCCCTCTCGAAGATCAGTTGGCCTCCGTTGCCCAACTTGTAGAACTTGCTGTATTGGGCTTCCATCTATAAGAATTTAGGATGAGAAAGTTAGTGAAGTGATCAAGTGTGTCAAAGTTTTATGTGGTAATGTAAGAATTTGGAGGAACATGAATTTTTTTTTGAGAGTAGAATTCCCAAGGTAAGAGAGGAAATAGTTTTCATAAATACTCACTTTGGTTTTTGAAACTAAGTTTTTGTTCGGACATCCATTCTAACTAGGGTCTCCTATGGTCAGGATGGCTCTGATACCAACTTGTCAACACCCGGATTTTTAATCCCAGATACCTGTTATGCCATACATCGCAATCCCAGGATTACCATTTTTATGAGACATAACAGATTAGATATCACAGTACATCATCCATTACAAACCATAATAAGGTCTTACACAAATAAAGGATCTCATGATCCAGTCTTAGTACAATCAAGTAGCGGAATAAATAGCGTAGCGGTGGGGTCCATCTTTAGTGTCACAGGCAATGTTGACGATGGAAGATGATCCTAGTTGTCGTAGCCATCCTGCTATCCTCCTTCGGGGTAGTCCTCCTCATAGTCTAGCCATAGGAATAGCCAGGGACAAAGCCATGAGTACTCTTTAAGTACTCGCAAACTATCACTAACAAGTAAGATAGTTCTAGTAGGAATGCTAATTTCTAAGTTTATTTGTAAACTAAGTTTGAAACCTAAGCTGAGTTCAGAAACAAAGAAAGATAAAATAAAGTTTGAAACCACCTAAGTGGGAACTTAGTTGTCATAGTCACAACTCTGTTGTGGTCAAGTCATGTCACAATTCATTTCATAAGTCATTTTGAAAACATCTGACAACAGAACAGTATGGCCACTCCAACTGTCCATAACCGCGGATACAGCTAATTGAATAGTTTGACACTCTGCGGAGGTGGTACACTTTCACCACAAGATTCGATACATCTATCAGGGATAACCCTGAATCATCATACTTTGTATGCAGATAATCAAACATAACCTTTCCTTTACACACTCTAGTATAAGCACCTCTCCTATGAGTATGGCCTCCCAGCCATGACCATACATCATCTGACAGGCCTTTGCATAGGTGGACAACATTAAGAGGTAGCCTCAGCTCAAACCTCTCCCATGAGGGAACTAATACTAATGCATATAAACTGCCGGCTAAGCCTTACCCAATTCAGGTATTGTGGTTGTACGGTAAAATTGGAATGGTATCGCATCCAAACCCAACCATCATTTTTTTGTAAAAGGGCTAAGGCTCACGCCTTAACATTTTCATCATCATCATAAACCATTTGTGTTTCTCAACACATGTCAAAACATCTCAATAGAATGACTCATCATTCCAAGGTTTTCACAAGTTATTTTCACCAAGTATTCCCATCTAAAGTGATCAAGTTTTGGTTTAGCTCTAAACGACTAAGTTAAGAGTGTTCACTAATGTGGGATACTAAGATCAATCTCATGCCATAGAATGACATCTAAGTCTAACTAGATAGGTCAAGTTTTATACTCTTTATGCTACCTTTAAACAAAGTAAAGGACTTTAGTAAAGTAAGGAAAGTAAAGCTTGTAAGTAAAACTTGGAGTAGGTATAAGTCAACATGATATAACCAAAGCATGCCTAATGCTTTTGCTTAGGTTATCTAGCTTGCAAGGGTTAGCTTGCATTGTTAATGAGGGCTTGCCTTGGTTGGTGCAGTGGTTGAAATTCTCTTCCTCCTCCTCCTGGTAGAACTCCTCCTCCTCGAAGACTTGGTCGGTACTATCGTCTATAAATACATACGGAATACACAATCACCAAACAGTACTTAAATAGTCTACTTAGCACACTAAGGCACACATTTGATGATCTAATATCATCACAAACATCACAAGGTTTAATGAACTAGCTTCATTTATTTTATGTGAGAAAAGTGATTTCTAGTCATTGAAATTAACTAATATTTAATATTCTCCATTTAAAATATGGGATCATGTGGACACATGTCATCACCACATATTCTAATATATGGGAATGTGATTTAAAGGTTGGATCACATTTTAATAAGTTTAAGTTTAATAATTAATGATTTAAAGTGACTAGAAATGCTTATATAGCATTATTTTGGTACTAGTCCAAAGTCACTGCATGCAAACCTTAATATTATTACTTATTCAGATAGGTATGGTTAAATGTGATTTTTAGAGTTGGAAACAACTCAAAAGTTATTATGGTAGATTTTAGAAAAATGTTTGAATGTGCAAAAGCTTCTGTCTTCTTATTTTTACTAGGAGGGATCTCTAACTCTAAATGATTTAAATCCAACGGGCTTGGATAGATATTTTCATTAGCCTTCCAAAAAAATTGGAATCGCTCCATTTGGATTTGTAAAACTCTCTGAGTTGATTTTTAAACTAAGGGACAGATTCTAGTTTAAGTCTAAAAAGAAAAAGAGTTATTTGAATTAAATGGGTCACGCGGGAAATAAATGGGCTGGCCCAGTTTACTCCACACAACACCCGGGCTGGTTTTAAGTGAGGGACCCACCTGTCAGTGGGACATAGGTTGCCAAAACGGTATGGGCGAACGGTGGCCACAGGATTAGATCCTGGATCAACGGCTCACGGTCGTAAATCGGCAGCGGACTCGTCAGCGTGAGACTGAACCCTAACGGCTCGGTGGGGGTGCAGTGGGGACGTACCGGGGCTCCAGCTAGTGCGGTGAGGTGGGCAAATGAACGAGAAGACGACGACGGTTCTCCTGGTACTGGCAGCGTCCCGGGAGATGGCCTGGATCAACGACGCCCTTCTCCTCCTTCCGCGGCAGACTCCTGCGAAATTCTGGCGCTACGGGCTACGACTTGCTCCGGTGGGGGTCTGGGAGTGTTCTGAGGGGGAGTGGAGGAGAGTGGTGTGACGAATTGGTGCTGGGGAGGCCTCCTTATATAGGTGCGGCTAGATGGCAGTGAGGCATAGGCGGTGCTCGCCGGTGACAACGGCACAACGGCCTAGAGGCATGGGCGGCGTAGGCGGACGGTGACTTCCCTCCTGGTGGTCCTCTACGACGTTATGGCGATGCTAGGGGCGGTGGCTAACGGTCGGGAGCGTCGCGCGCTCTGGGATACAGAGGTGGTGCTCGACGTAGTTCCCGGTGAGTGTGGGTTGAGCGGCGGGTTACAGCCGTGTCTGGCGGGGTGAGGTGGTCAAGGCGGAGCGGCGCGCGCGGTCTATGATCGAGGCACGGCGTCTTGGCGGTGATAAGCGCTCTGGCGTCTTGTGAAGAGGATAGTCTTGGCGCTGTTGCTCTGGGGTGGTCCAGTGGCTATCTGTGTTCGTGGGGTGGACCGTGGATGGCGGTGAAGTGGCGCCTTGCTTCCTGGAGCGGCGGAGAGGGGCTGGCGGTCTGCTGCGGCTTGGGCACGATCGGCCGGCGATCATGGCCTCGGTGCGGCGTTGCACTGGCGCCAGGGACTAGGGGATGGGCTGGTTTTGGTCTGGTTGGGTCTGGGGGAGACCAAGAGGGTTAATGTGGCTCAAATGGCTCGACAAAATTTGATCAACAATAGTAATAGTTAGGCCAGTTTGATTCTGCCCACCAAGTGTTCGATCAAATGGCCGAAAGAAGAAAACTTTTGAATTTTGAAATGAGATTTGGTGGAGTGGTTTGTCACATGCTTAAACATCTGTGGTTGCTAGGATTTGTTAAATGGAATTCATTTGAGTGGTTTTTGAAAAAGTGTGATCTAGACATATGAACTAGATTCCATTTTCAATTGTCATTTAAAATTAGAGTTTGAATGTTTTTGGGAGATCACAAAGTGGGCCTGCGCACATCACTACTTGTACTATCAAGGGGTGCAAAGATCCACAATTGCTTCTGTTGGAATTTGAGTGCTAGGAATACCCAAAGTGGGTTAGGTGATTAAAATGGCAAAAGTGACCATTTCCCTTATTTAATTCTTTTTGGTTTCTTTTTCTTTGGTTTTTGCTTGGGAATGATCTAGATGATGTGACATTCATCATAGAACCATTTTACAACCATTAGAACAAACAATAATGGCATTTCAAACAACTCCTATTTTAAATGCACACACATATGAATGCTTAAAGATTTTAAATGGAAAAAGTTTTTGTTAACCCTAAATTGGGTAGATTTGATCTCTATTAACCTTGATTAAAGTTTTGGGATGTTACAGAAAAATACAGGGAGGGCCTCGGCAACACTCGCAAAAGGACCTAAATTCTAAGACAAGGTATCCACCAAATCAGAAAGCATCCTAGCTGAAAAGTAAAATACAATTAGGCCCACGGTGCCTCTGCAACCAACGTCGGCGACCTCGGAGGCAAGCCATCATCAAGGTATGAGTAGAGGGCTTGACCAAACTCGAATCGGCAAGAAGAGCCTTCGCAAACTGGCCACCTCCAAAACTCCAGGATGTATCTCTTGGAGAAGAGGAGATGGCGAGCACCGCGTAGAGGAAGAGCAGCGGTGGAGCGGCAGCCCTACTGCCATAAAGTCCGACACGGTGATGGAGCAAAGCCACCAAAACTCGTGGGAGAGAAGCTGCAAAAAAACACAACACCATAGCACCTCTTAGGCAAAAACCGATGAATATGGATGTACCCCGAAGCAGAACCGCGAAAGCCACCCTCCTCGCCACCTCAGCAGGCCAGGGATAGCTGCAGCTTAGCTCACACCTGCATCAATCGACATCGGCACAGAACCGAGCAGAACCTCCAATGCAGCATCTCATCCCAACTCGCCCTCGCCGCCATGGTCGGCCATAAGCTAGAAGAAGAACCTGAACCCAAAGTTCCACCAGAGAATCGCGAGCAGATCAACCAAGCTGTAAAATGAAGCAGCCTCCAGGCACTGCTCCAGCACACCAAGAGTAGCTCGGCATCATCCACCGCCAAAAGTCAGCTGCACCATTGACGACTCCATCCTCTCCCTCGCCACCCCGATCATCCAAGAGAGAAGAGTCGACAAACATACAACAGTGAAGGCGATGGAGGCTCATATTTGGGAGGCTCACCACCGCGAAAAATACAGTCGTCCTCCACCAAGGAGGCATAACACCAAAGCTCGGAGGTAATCCCTGTCACCGCGCCAAGCACCGCCACACGGAAGACAACCCGGCCATCATCCGGCCGGCGCCCATCTCCACTTCACACCCCCTACCACCATGGCCGATCGGCAAGGAGGGAAGAAAGAAGGGAGCACAACACCAGGAAGAGGCCAAGGCCTTATTCATGGGGGCTGAAGCTTCCATCCACCCTCGTCTCCGGCCATCGGAGCACCACAGGCAGAGCTTAGACCATAGCGGCTACCGCCACATCTCGGCCAAAGAGGGACGGACACCTCGGCGGCACACAATCACCGAAACTAGAGACAAGCCCCAAAACAAAGCCTACATCCTACTATACAGGGGCCTCCGCCCCCCTCAGCCTAGCTCAATCGGCGGCGCCAGCGAGCAAGGCCTCGGGGCGGCGCGGCACAAGGAGGCTGGTGGGCAGCTATTGTAGCAGAGGGGAGGAGGAGATGATAAGGTTCACCCGATGGCAGGTGGAAGTTGGAGGTGGAAATGGACTGAGCATAAGGCTGAGCTGGAGTCATGGAGGTGGCGCTTAGGGAAACCGGCGCGACAGGAGGGCCCATCCTCATAGTAGGGCACAACAGTTTCGGTGGGTAGGAAGCATCCATCTCAGGAAGAAGAAGGAGGGCATATATGTTGTTTACCACCTCGTGCACCTCCGTATCTGAATCACACACTCCCTGGATAGGCCAACCTCGTGCACCGCCGTCTCCCCCATGTGCGGTCTGTGATTGAAGTTAAAGAAACTCAACGAATTATCCATATTGAAATAAAGTAACTAACATAAATAAACAATACTCACAATAGAAGTTTCCTTTACCAGTTCCACTCTCTAATAGCGCTTCACTCCCTGGCAACGGCGCTAGAAAATAGTCTTGATGACCCACAAGTATAGGGGGATCGCAGTATTTTCGATAAGTAAGAGTGTCGAACCCAACAAGGAGCAGAAGGTGTTGATGAGTGGCTTGGAGCAGGAATTCTCTATAAATACTTAGCAAACGGATTTTTAGGGGTTTTTGATAATGTAGATAAATAAAGTGCGAGTAAATAAAAGACAATAATAATAAATGCAGCAAGTGGCCCAATCCTTTCTTTAGCAAAGGACAAGCCGATTGTATTACTTAAGATGACCAAACGTTCTCGAGGACACACAAGAATATCGTCAAGTGCTTTTGCTTCATATAGTTGATTAATCTCCTTTAGTTTGATAAGTGTTGTGTGGGTGAACCTGTGCTAATGTACCAACCTTCCTAGGACTAATACATACTTGTGATTATATCCCTTGCAAGCATCCGCAAGTACAAGAAAGTAATTAAGATAGAAACCTAACCACAACTTTAAACTCTAAGATCCTGACATCCCTTGTGAAAAGGTTTCCTAACGGGGGTTCAGGTTTCTGTCACTCCGGCAACACCTACGATTAGTAGCCAAATACACAATGCATTCCCCTAGGCCCATAAAGGTGAAGTGTCATTTAGTCGACATTCACATGACACCACTAGAAGAATAACACCACAACTTAAATAACAAACTATTGAATCTTTCTCAACACAATTCCACTACTAACAATATGACTTCTCCCATGTCCTCAAGAACAAAACAAACTACTCACAAGACATCATATGGATCAAGATCAGAGATGATATAATGATAAGCAACAATCTAAACATAACAACAATCCAATGGTTCCACTCAATAGCATCAACTACAACAAGTAATCAACACCGGGAAAGTTTCCCCTAAGAACTATGCAAGATTCAACCCAATTGTTATAGCGGTATGAAGTGGTGATGATGGTGCTGGTGGAGATGATGATGGAGATGATAATGATGATGATCCCGATGAAGTCCAGCTTGATGGTTGTGTTAATAGTGATGATCTCCCCTCTCCTGGAAGGAATTCCCCCGGCAGAATTCTGTCTACCGGAGAGATCTTTCTCTCTCTGTAGTTTTCCGCCCCGCAGAGGTGGCAGAATCTTTCTGTGGTTGCTCCCCAAGTATTAGGGTTTCATGGGGATGATATACGCCAAAGGGGAGATCCAGGAGTGGGCCAGGGTGGCCACACTACTAGTGGCGCCAGGGGGTGGTGTGGGCCCCCTGTGGCCCATCTCCACTCCCCCTTTTGGCATCCTTCGTCTTCTGGAAAAATAGGATTTTCCATGTATTTTCCCGGATTTTATGATCTTCGCGAATTTCGCCTCCAAACAGCCCCTTTTCCATCAGAATCCTGACTACATCGGTCCATCCTACAAGAGTCATCAACCATGCAAAAATAGATGAAATAACATAAGTATCATCTCTTAATATGAAATATATCAATGAATAATAGTAAATTATGATATAGAATAGTGATGCAAAATGGACGTATCAACTCCCCCCAAGCTTAGACTTTGCTTGTCCCCAAGCGAAAACTAAGCTCAATAAACATGACCTCAGGTTTATGGAGTGAAGAGTCGATAAAAGAATACGGACAAGAAGCATCACATTCATCAATACACAAATCATAATAGAAGACAACTCACTATTATATAACTTAACTTGCAATAAGTAAAGGAAACACAATAAAGATACATAAAGTAAATCATAATTGGTAATGGCAAACTTAGCTCTTGGTCAAAGAATAGTTAACAATTTGCAGGAGTTCAATCATAATGGGGTTTCCAATGATAGCTTTCAAAGTAATATTCACTAAGATAAGAGCAGTGTGCAAAACAAGGAACATAAGAAACATGATTGAATAAATCATCACATGAATGAATGAAACACAACAACTCAAAATACTTGCTGAGATAGAAGGGAATATGTTTACTGACTCAACTAAAAAGTAAAAGATAGGCCCATCACAGAGGGAAGCAGGGATTTCAAGTTTCATAAAGAGCTTTCAAAAATTATGGTACATATTAGCTTTCAGCTCTCATTGCCCCTATCATAAGCATCTTTAGGTTGTTAAGGTTAAAATGAGCAAACTATGGAGTATATGCTTAACAAAGTATAAGTTGGCAATCTCATGTCCTTTGAATACGAGGGACGCTCCTCATGCTACTCAAGTTTAGTTACCGTTAAGTTCTTGTCATAGTAAGTACATGTGTATCATAGAGAACCGCCAATGGGGTACCCCTTGCCCGATGATACGGAAGAATCCCCATATCAAAATGACAAGGCAAGCAGACAATAAGCATCTCAGCAATCTTCTTATTTACCATGGGAAATGGTGCTTTTTTCTCTCTTTCCTCTTTTCTCATATTTTTTTCTTTTTCTCAATCTGTATCTCTTTTTTTATAAGAAGAATGCTTCATAGATTGCTCATTATGGTTACACTGCAGGTTTCCACCATGATTAGGCATGGATTAGACCAGCGGCCTAGGTGTTTCTCTAACACACATACATAACTCCATGGACTTACAAGCTCCACTTTCATTTCACACCGACGACATCCATAAACAAAAGAACATGATATCAACTGGGTACAATGTACAAGTGCAATGTTGAAAGCATTCCCCATGACAGCATGGTTCTGCTAATTCCCAACGTATAAGTGCAAGCATATACAACTTAGATGACACAATGGTTCAAGTTAGGTGCAAGAAAAGTAAAGTGTGCCATCAAGTTCGTGAGAGCTTTAATCACTAATTTTCACATAACAAGTTTAATTCGGAAGGTAGATAAAAACATGAATTTACTTGGAATAGCAATAGTTCTAATAGGTAGGTATGGTGGACACAAATGGCATAGGTTTTGGTTTAAGCATTGGATGCACGAGAAGCATTCCCTCTCAGTATAGGTTTTTAGGCTAGCAAGGCTGGGTAGCAAGCATAAGAGTTGAAAGAAACGAGCAAACACACAAGTGATAAAAACAAACATGCAGTCTTCCTTGGAAGCACAAAAGATCTTAACTAGAGAATCCTAAGCTTATGAGCAAATCAAGAAAGATGATGATGAAATTATATTTCTTTAAGAGTACTTTTTATATTTTTCATTCAATTCTCAAATAGTGTTGTCACTAACCAGAGCCAAGTTTGCCAAAACCAACTAAATTAACTCAATGATCCCAAAGTGATACCAATACTAATAACAAGATCAATCATATAATAGTAATTGAAAACTAATATAGGATATGCAAAAGAGTAAATGATAGACCTTCTCATTAATATTCCATAACGGCAACTCACACCAAGGGATACATAGATATCTAACGAGAGAGGGGACACTTCAATAATATAAACCATCCTACATGATAACTTCTCTATTCATGATATGACTCTACTAAAAAGGTAAAAAGATAGAAGATAGTGATGTGATACCGCGGCACTCCCCCAAGCTTGGAACAAGCCAAGGGGATGCCAAAACCTGATGACGAATTACTCCTTCGGTGGTGGTGTTCTTCTCTCGATGAGATTTTCAATCAATTTCCTCAAGTCCTCAATCTCGAAGGTGAGAGTACGAATCAACTCCGAGTTGTGCTCAATGCAGTTCATGATCATATCGGGTTGTGAATCCCATCTTGTATGATTCTTTCCCCACTCTTCCTCCTTGGAGTCTTCTTTTCCTGCATGGTTAGAATGGGGCATATCCCAATTGGAGGGTAGTTTCTCCTTTGGTATATTCTGGAATTGATGCTCATGGATAAGGGTATGGAAGGGATTCTTGGTGCGTGGAGAAGGTGACATGAAATAGCGATGTGTGAGTCTTCCCCCTAGTGGACATTCGTGCAGTCCTTTTGAACCTGGCAGGGTTTGCCACCACTCCAATGCTTGCAATGGTGGTGCTGGTGTGCGGATGTTGGTCTTCCTTTGCCTCCTCTTCAACTTCACTATCGCTCTCCTCCTCCTGCTCAGAGTCTTGAAGATCTTCCTCCATAGGCTCCTTGCCCTTATCGTTGGAGGAGACCATTGTGCTTCAAAACTTTAAGAATAGTTCCTGGCAGAAACAAATCGAAACGAAAACACGACGAGAACACGATATACGAACCTCGGGAGATCCGGGGGATTATATATTACAAATTTTTACAACATAAGGAAGGTACTGGGATAAAACGGGTCAGAGACGGAGTCTGAGGTGGCCACACCACCTGCTGGCGCGGCCAGGGGGCCCACGCCAGGGGGTGGTGTGAGCCACCCTGGCTCCATTTCTGTCCCTCTTTCGCTTCGTTGCTTTCCTTGTTGGATAAAAACTACAAAAATATAACTTGACAGATTTTTCGCATACCTTTTCTTACCAGAACTGTTACCTATTCGAAAACGGACTCTGCAGGTCTCTAAACTTGGCATTTAATAAATTCTTCTAGAGTCACTACTTGAATAACAACAATATCTTCATCTTCATACACATATTGCTTGAGTCATTTAACCTTTCACTATCTTACTACACCATTTTCTCCTGTAACCTGGAAATTTCTTTCACACAAAACTTCACACAATTCTCATTAGCAACATTAATGCATGTAAGGTAATAAACCTTTTAAGTTCAATTTCAACTGAAATCCATCAAAACATAAGCTACTGAAATAACTCCTTCCGAAAGTCCAAAAGGAATTCAAAAAGGAAATCGATTTAATAGGCAAATGCAAGAGTGGTCAAAATCTGTCAAAACAGACCAGCAGGTAAAGATCATTTTTTTTGAAAATCTTATGTTGCTCAAATCAAAAAGTGCAAAACTAACAAAAGTTAAATAACAACCTGGGGCATAAGCACAAAAAATTACAGCTCAATCCGACATTAGGGATTTTTCACGAATTTTTACAGTGAAGCACAAAATTCTGTTTCAGGACAACAACTTTCCCAAATCTTACTTCTCTCTCATTAGAGGTTGATCTTGATAGAAAAACCAAACAAAAAGGATAAGGAGAGGTTATTTCCGAAACAATAACTTCCAAGACTCAAATAAACGAAAACTGAAAGCAAAAGAAATATATTGGGTTGTCTCCCAAAAAGCTCTTTCTTTATAGCCATTAAGATGGGCATGATAATTTCAATGATGCTCACATAAGAATATGAATTGAAGTGAAAGAGAGCATCAAGAAGCAAAAATACACATGTTTAAGTCTAGCCCACTTCCTATGCAAGGGAATTTTGTAAGAAAATAAATTGTTGAAACCAGAGGCTGCTAGCATAGGAAGGCAAAACAAGTGCAACATAAAGACTTTCAGCATACAGCGAGGAAACTTAAAATTATTGAGATGCATTAGAAAAGTCTTCCCTCTCTCATAATAACTTTCAGTATCATGCATAAATTTAACGATATAACCATCACAAGAACCATTGTAGCAATGATCACTTATCCTAACAGAAAACATAGGGACACTAACTCTCATAACACTACTTTGTGAAGCAATTTTAGAAGTACCTTTAAAGAGGATAGCGTGTCCATCTACATACTTAGTGACAAAGTCTCTCATTTGCTATTATAGGTTCATCATCCATTTGTTCATCAGGTTCAACAGCTTTATTTGTACTTTCATTAACCATACTAACTATCATAGAATGTTCCTTTACTTTAACTGGGAAAGGTATTTTCTCAATGTAAGGTTCAGGTAAAACATGATTAGCAGTATAAACTTCAGTATTTCTTGCAGGAACACAATTAGCAATATCTTTATTTGGTTCATGATACTTATTCCACTTCTTTTTAGGAACTTCAATATAGGAAGCAAAAGCCTTAAAATAAGTTGCAATAGCTTGAGAATAAAGACCATAAGCATTTTTAATATTTTGAAAGTCATCAGTTCCCATAAAAGATTTAATGCATTCATAATCATAATTTATACCTTACTTTCTTCCTTTATCATTCTCCCATGCTTCAGCATTATCTTGAATACGGTCTAGAAGATCCCATTTAGCTCCTTCTTCCATGCGTGTAAATGATCCACCACAAGAAGCATCCAATAGATCCTTATCATGAAGAGAAAGCCTTGCATAAAAGATATTGATAATAATATTGTTGGGGAGCTCATGAATAGGACACTTGAGCATTAGTAACTTCAATCTCCCCCAAGCTTGAGCTGTACTCTCTCCATCAAGAGGCCAAAAGCTAATGTACCAACCTTCCTAGGACTAATACATACTTGTGATTATATCCCTTGCAAGCATCCGCAAGTACAAGAAAGTAATTAAGATAGAAACCTAACCACAACTTTAAACTCTAAGATCCTGACATCCCTTGTGAAAAGGTTTCCTAACGGGGGTTCAGGTTTCTGTCACTCCGGGAACCCCTACGATTAGTAGCCAAATACACAATGCATTCCCCTAGGCCCATAAAGGTGAAGTGTCATGTAATCGATGTTCACATGACACCACTAGAAGAATAACACCACAACTTAAATAACAAACTATTGAATCTTTCTCAACACAATTCCACTACTAACAACATGACTTCTCCCATGTCCTCAATAACAAAATGAACTATTCACAAGACATCATATGGATCAAGATCAGAGATGATATAATGATAAGCAACAATCTGAACATAGTTCAATGGTTCCACTCAATAGCATCAACTACAACAAGTAATCAACACCGGGAAAGTTTCCCCTAAGAACTATGCAAGATTCAACCCAATTGTTACAGCGGTATGAAGTGGTGATGATGGTGCTGGTGGAGATGATGATGATGATCCCGATGAAGTCCAGCTTGATAGTGGTGTTGATGGCGACGATCTCCCCTCTCCGGGAAGGAATTCCCCCGGCAGAATTCTGTCTGCCGAAGAGAACTTTCTCTCTCTATAGTTTTCCGCTCCGCAGAGGCGGCGGAATCTTTCTGTGGTCGCTCCCTAGTTATTAGGGTTTCGTGGGGATGATATACGCCAAAGGGGAGAGCAAGGAGTGGGCTAGGATGGCCACACCACCTAGTGGCGCGACCTAGGGTAGCCCGCGTCAGGGGGTAGTGTGGGCCCCCTGTGGCCCATCTCCACTCCTCCTTCTGGCATCCTTTGTCTTCTGGAAAAATAGGATTTTCCATGTATTTTCCCGGATTTTCCGATCTTCGCGAATTTCGCCTCCAAACAGCCCCTTTTCCATCAGAATCCTGACTGCAGCGGTCCATCCTCCAAAAGTCATCAACCATGCAAAAATAGATGAAATACCATAAGTATCATTTCTTAATATAATATATATCAATGAATAACAGTAAATTATGATATAGAATAGTGATGCAAAATGGACGTATCATCCAGCAGCGAGGCGATCTCAGGGTTCAACAGGGCGCGGCATGCCATCAACGAGAGCGGCCTAACGCCGTCAGGATCAACGACAACCTCCTGCTGTTGTTGTCCACCCAGAGCAGGTTATTGACGCGCCGGAGAAGGAGGGGTGCCTTGGTGCCCGAGCGCACCCAGGTGTAGGAGCGACATGAGCGGCTCCACAGGCCCTGGTAGTGGCAACGCCTTGGTGGCGGAGGAGGAGGCTGGTCGCGAGGAGACGGTGGGCCGCAGGTCGTGCGAGTCATCAGCAGCCCGGCACCCCGAAGTTGTGTCCTAGAATTCGTTGATGTAAACAACGGCGTAGTTCCCATGCCCATCGTGCTTGTGGAAGGCAAGGTGGTGCGGGATGTGGGCACGGCGACTCGACCTTGACCATGGCGAAGAGCGCGGAGTAGTCATGGCCGCGCAGGGCTGCATGCTCGATGCTCATCAACGAGGCGAAGCCGCTGACTACGGCGCGCACGCCACGCTGCTCCCAGAACTCGAGGGGAATCTTTTCCATGGTGAGACAAGCGATGTAGCGGTAGGAGAAGGTGAATGCGCTATCGCCTGAGCCATGCAGGAGGATGTGCACTTCGGAGATTGTGTGGTCAATGTCCCTAACGCGCAGCGGGCTTTGCCGCATTGCATGGTTCTGATCGCAGCGGTGAAGGAACACGACGAAGCAGGCCCTAGTGGATCTGGATGCAAAGCGGGCTATTTTTTAAAGAATACGAATTATTTAATCAATATCACGAATAATACTCAAAATTAGAAATTTTTAAAAGTAGCGGGGCCTCGGGGTCTCAAACAACGACCAACACCCGTCGGTGTTTCAACCCTTGATAGGCCTGTCGGAGGCAGGCGCAGGCGACACAGGGTGGTGCATGGCGAGTGCTTCTCGAGTTCTTGTTGGTGGTTCAAACACCGATGAGTGCTTGTTGGTGGTTCAATTACCGACGAGTGCTTGTCGGTGGTTCAAGTACCGAGGCCGTGCTACATTTCAAAATTCTATTTTTGAGTATTATTTTTGATATTAATTAAATAATTCATATTATTTAAAAAATGCAACGTGGACCTGAGGGTTGTCAAGGCGCTGATGAAACACCCGGCGAAGCCAAGGAATAGGATCAGTGCGCGCCAGCTGAATGTCGACGAGGCAGGCTAGAGCGCGCGCGTCACGCACGGGAGGGCAGTGGACGTCAAGGGAGGTGGGCGGCCATGGAATACAGGTTCCATGGGTGACGCGGTGGTGCAGCTAGCCCTAAGCCTGCGAAGCGTGGGACAGAGATGGCGATGGTAGCCGGCGTAGCAGCAGAACCAGCACACTTCAGAGTTCACACGGGCGAAGGCTCGGTGGTTGTACTCTAGGCATCGAAAGCAACGGCGGTGGAGGTTTAGCGGTGTGTGGAGGTGGAACCGTGTCTTAGACACGTGATGAGGGGCTTGGGTTGGAGGTCGTAGGAGGATGTCTTTATAGGAGCGCGGCGCAGCCGAGGCGGCCATAGGAACGGGAGTTGGAGAGTTGCAGGACGAAGAGCCTAGGGGTGTGTTTTGTTCACATGCGAGTTTTTCTCTACGGGTGCAATTTGTACACGCGGGGACTGCACGCCGGCATCCGGCTCTGAGCCAAAATCTTTCCCTTGTTTGAATGTCTGCATCCTCGTTTCCCCAAAACAGCTTGCTGTTTGGTTCGTCGGTGCACACACAAGGCAACAAGTGTTATGTCTTGAATCTAACATACTTGATCTTAATCCCCTCTAATCTACCTAATTATGCCTCTATTCGAGATAAGTTGTACATAGAAAATATGTCTCTCGATGTTATGAATCCATTCCCGCGAACAATTTGTAATTTCGTTGAGTGTTTAAAACGCTGTGTTGTTTTCCCTTTTAAAGCTTTTTTGAACGAATTTTATCAAATTTATCATACACAGTTGATCATTTAAGATTTCCTTCAAAGGGGAAGCTTCGGTACACGACTTTGATATTCTAAGTTTTTCGATATGATATTTCTGTACAAGCAGATCTATGGGTACGTACTATAATAGAACAGTTTATGAATGTCGAAACGAAAACCTTACAACATGAAAGTTGTGTGATACGGTGAGTCGAAACTACACCTCAAAGAAAATTTCAAACGGTCGCCCGTGTATATGAATTTGCCAAAATTAGTTTACAAAACGTATAAACATGAACATGAAATAGACCCCTGAAAGATCAATGAAACTAAGAATCGATCATGGGAATGGATTCGCAACGTCGATTCATATCTTTTTTATGTACAACTTATTCTAAATCGGTGTATGGTCTTCTAGATCAGAGTGGATTAAGTTAACCATGTTTAGGATAAAAGTTCAGGTAGCTGGGTTGCACGTGGGGAGAAGAATTTGCACCCAGAGTCTCTCCTCAGAAAAACGTACGATTTTAGCTTTTCCAACGGGCCAAATTTTAGACTGTTTATTTAATAAACATGTTGAGCAAAAATTTCATACGACCCATCAAACGGATTTATTTCTTTCGGCTGGTTACAAGTCGTTGGTCAACCAAACACGTCCTAGCTAAATTGAACCAGGAGATCGTGGCAGTTGCATGGTGTGGGTTGTCACATGTCTGATGAGAAGGCCTTGGCGGTAGCCATCATTACCAGCTCTGGACTGACTGACCCATTGAATGCGAGTTGATGGCTGTAGTTGAGCAGTAGGCTGCGTAGCCCAACTTGTGATGGTACTAGGCCGAGTAAAAGCATCAGGTTCGATTTCATCGGTGAAGGTCAAAGTCCGAAATCAACTCGCAAATTTAAATTTTAAAAGATCTGGCGAGAAATTTAACATGTGAATGTACTAATTCGTCGGCAGATCGAGCAGTTTATACAAAATATATCAAAATTATAAATAAAAACTTAAATAGGGGAGAGCTCGCCGGGGACGTCGGCGTGTCCACGTGTGGATCGAGCTCTCTGTGAAGACTGGAGCTCCGCGCTGGCCATCTAGTCATTGAGGACGATGACCTCCACCTCCATCTCATCGTCTGTGACGCCGGCCTCCATCTCCTCATCGGCGCCGCCTCCGGATCCGCCCGTTACCGCCTTGGCCTCCACCTCCTCGGCACGTCGGGCCAAGTTCACCGCGGCGATGACGGCCTCCACCTCCTCCTGCTCGCGGCAGTCCCACTCCTCCGCATCTGCCTTGGATTCAGCAAGCACGCGCAACAGCTGATCCATCTCCTCCTCGTCGCCACGGCGCATCCGCTTCGGGTGCGATGAAGAGGACGCGGACAACGCCTCGCCGAAAGGTGGTAGGAGAGCTCGCGGTGCCTCCGCTTCGAACAGGCCTGTGACATAGGACGCTAGCGAGGGGGCAGCCGTAGACCCTGTTGGTCTAGCGGCGCACTTCCCGACGCTTGGCCCCGATGGACCGCACTAGCTTCGCGGCCGCCTCGTCGGAGCAGGGATGCGGGAACGACCACGGGAGCAGCCGCCGGCCACCACCTCCTCCCCCGCCGCTACGGCCTCCTCCCTGCCCGCATCCGCCGTGCAACATTGACATGGCGAGGGCGCCGTCGTCGATCTGCAACTGCCATGGCCTGATTCGCTCGCCGGAGGAGGTTGGTCTGCGTGGTGGCGGCGGGGAGATAGGGTTTGCTGTGCGGCGACGGCGTGCGGGTTAGAGCCCGTATCCGCCCGCACGCACACTACTTGTAGGGGCTGCGGAGGGTGGTTCAAGGGGGGCCGTCAAAAAATAATACGCGTCATGGTCTTTACGGGCTCGGTTAGCTCGGCCTCTTGGCCCACAACCCACATTCTCGCCGGAATTTCACGGGTTGGTCCTCTTAAGGGCTCCATGAGAGATGCTCTAACCACGGTAGAATCAGTCTAGCCCACTACACACACAGAGTTGCCCAACGTAACACCGTAATCTTGTGCCCTATTGACTGACTTTGGAGGACACGCAGCGGCGTTGTGACTCATCTCACCACCGAAGGGGCACTGTTCGTCGACGGAACGGTCTCTTCGAACTGCAGGTGTACTCATTACATGCCCAGTTGCCCTAGCTTATTATTGTGCAATGCAAATGTGCATTAGAGCATCCCCACTTGTTGAGGCATTCCCAGGCCAATTTTTTGCCCCGGGTGGAACAATTTTGATCCGGATGGATCTATTTTTTTTGCCCTGGGAACGCCACTTTTCCAGCCGGGTTCGCAGCCCAAAATTCCCACCACCCGTAGCGCCGCTTCCCGCCGTGCCATCCGTCCATCCCCACAAACATCCGGCCGCAGTGCTCAGGCGAAGCATCTCAGGTGGATCCGGCGAAGCAGTTCAAGTGGATCCATGGCGGCGCAACTCAATCAAATCTGTGGCGGAGCATGTCCACCTGTGACGCCCACAGCTTGACGACGAGGCCACGTCCATGGGTCCGCTGCAAGAACCCGTCTGACAGGAGAGCGTCGAGGTCTGTGTCGGCACGGGGGTCTCCGTTATTGCTCGACGGAGCTCGCACAACCCACCGGAAGCGGCGGTCCGGCGCATCTGCCTCCGGGATCCGTGGCGGCGTGGCACAGCGGTTCGCTGGCCGACGAGGCCGCCAGGAGCGGCGGCTACCTCCCCGAGCCCGCCATCCAGGCGTACGGCGCTGGAGTACGCGAGAGAGAGGAGTGGTGGGCGAGGTGGTTGGTGGGGTCAGACGGGACACGTGGGGGAGGGGGGGAGGGAGTGGGTAATTGTTACATCCGGTGTTCCCAGGATGTTCCGAGCACCCCGGGATCGGCCTGGGAAAGTTGGATGAAAACGACGCTAATTTGGGCCTGAGAACGCTACTGAGCCGTTTGTGTAAATCTGGATAAAAAAGTCCTGAAAATGGCCCACTGGGAATGCTAGTGGAGATGCTCTTAGCTACTTCTTCCGAAACTAAATTAGTTGACTTTTTAATATATCTAGACTTATTTTAATATTAAATACGTTCGAATTTTGACAAAACCAAGTCAACCAATTTGGGTGCGAGGGAGTAACACCTTCTGATTGATCGCCCATTTTGGGGCATCCTGCTGGTACCATTTTATTTATAATTCGAACAACAGACCTATGCTCAGTTTGACATGACATGGCATCAGTCCAGTTTCACTGGTCCATCTATGCCAAGAACGATGCTTACAATCAGCAATCAGATCATAATGATGCCAATATTTCAGGTCCCCTCTCTCTGAATAGACAGAATAAATTCAGGTCATTTTGTGTCTGTTTTACGATATACTTTTGGGCAGATTCGTCAAAGAGAGCCAGGGCGGTGTGAGGAGTTGAACAAGGGACGGTGCGGCCCGTTCGTGCTCGCGCTCTGAGCTCCGCCGCCGGCGCTCGATCTCCCACCTCCGTCCACCTCCTCCACGGCCGAGCGCAGATCCGGGACCTTCTCCGCGCCCTCTCTCCTTCTAGCCAGAAGTCGAGCGCGACCGTCGCTGGGTCGCAGTTCCTGCCGCCATCTCCGTCCGCCCCCGACCTCGAGCCCACGCTCGCCTCCGTCGGCCGCCGCGGCGTCGCTGGTCAACTGCCCTCATCCCCCTGCCTCGGCCCTCCCCTCGCGGCCGCCAGGGAGTCGCCTGGGCAGTCCCGACGTCCGCCGCCATGGGCCGCCCTGGGTGAGCTCGGGGTGCCCAGGTTTGCCGGCCGGCATGCTGCCGCGGCCTCAGGTCGCTCCGTTGCGGCAGCCCGTGCTGGTGCCGGAGGTCAAGCCCGCTGCGCCCGTGCTTCTGTCGTCCATGGCGTCGTGTGCTTCTTTGTGGGTCTCTGCTGTCGAGGAGGAGGATGAGGAAGACGACGAGGTGCTGGCCCCCTCGACACCGCCCGCTCCTTCCGCCGCTGTGACTGCCGACGCCACGAGCGACGCTGGGCGTGAGGAGGAGCTCCAGCCCAAGATGAAGTCGGCTACTCCGTCTCTTCTTGGCCCCTCTGCCATGCCCTTGTGGGTCTCTGCTTCTGATGCTTTTGACGCCGAGGACGACGAAGACGAGCTGGTCCCCCGGACGCCGGTTGCCACCAAGGCTGCCGTTGTCATGCCACAGATGCCGTTGATTGCTCATGGCACTGCAGCTTCCACCGATGGAGATGAGGAAGGATGGGTGCAGGTGGGTCGGGGCGGTCGCCCTGGCTGTGAGCCATCACCTTTGCTTCGAAAGGAAGCAAGCGTTGGGCTCGAGGGAGATGTTTCCGGTGTCTCGGTCGGGACCACCAGGTCATATGCATCTGTTGTCGTCGCCCTGGTCATCGGGAGCGCTTCTGTCGTGCTCGCTTTCCTGTCGCTCTTGGAGACGAGGTGATCACACGTGCTTGTTCTCCGGCTGCGCGTGCTCCCTGCCAGCAGTGCCACTCTTCATCCGCTCAGCCTCGTCGTCCCTCGTCATCTCGGAGTTGGTCTGAGGTCGTGGGCCACTCGTCGGTGCTTGCTGCGGTGCCGCCAAGTCCCTCTCCTAGGTGTTGCGAGCAGTTCATGGTCAACGCCTCTTTGGACTCTCTCTTTCAGTCCCAGGTCGCCTTGATGCGCATGGAGCTCCTTCGGTTGGTAGACGTCCAAGTCGAGGAGGCGTCTCGCCCCCTCCGTGAGGAAGTGGCAGCTCTCAAGCTGTTGTTGGCACGTGGTAGGGATTCTTTGGAGCCGACAGAGGCATGCCCTTTTGATGGTCCGGGGCTCTCGAAAGCGCAGGATTCAGTTGTGCATGTCTCCTCTGAGCAGAAGTTGTCTATGGTTGTTGTTCGGGATGAGAAGCTCAATGGCTGTTTTTCTCCCCGTGTCCCGTCGTTGCAACCTCTTGTGTCGGATGCCTCTGAGTGCAGGGGCATGGGCTTAATCATGGCTCAAGCGCTTGGCTCTGAGAAGGGTGGTGATGTCGATGTTGCAGTCCCTCTCTCGTCTGAGTCCGACAGGCTCGTGGTTCCCATAGGTGATGGGGTTGATAAGTTAGGAGCGTTGACTTCTCTGCCTGGAGCTATCGTTGCTAGAGAGATTTGTGATTTTCTCGTTACCTTGGCTGCTGCATGTCCTGGATCCATAAAATCGTCTGGGTCTAAGGTTAAGTCCAGGGGAGGTGGTGCTAGGCCAAGACCAGTCTTTGGGAAGAAGAAATCAAGCAAGAAGGGTGGTACTAGAAATGCATCTGCAATTGGTTGATGGTTGCCCCCCTTTCTCCTGGCATATCTTTGTCGGCACGGTGTAGGAGTGTCGTGGGTGGTGTGTTCTTTTATGTGACTATGTGGATCTTCTTTTGGTTGTTGGTGTGTGGGTGTTTGTTGTCCGGTTTTCTCCTAAAAACTGGGCACCTTCTTAATTAAAGGATGGGACAAAGCTTTTGCCTCTGTTTCAAAAAAAAAAAAATTAGGTCGCAAGCATCTTATTTTTCCTACTACCTGAACTGCTATCAATTTCAGCTTCAGTTAAGAAGACATGAGAACTGGACTGGTGAAAAAAGAAAAACATAAGGTCCAATTCAAAGAGGTGTTACGGCAACAACGAAGCAGCAAGGCGCGTCTTCTAAGCATCATTTGCTAAGTGGCCCTGGAAAGTCCTCAGATTGTGCTCCGACGAGCCGCCGTCAGTGATAGCCTCCTGCACTTTGGCCTTCCATGCCGTCGAGCTCCTCCGTATGGCGGCACCCTCCTCTGTGTCACCCATGACCATTTCCACGCACCTTGTGAGCTCCTCGGCGTCCAGAAACCTATCAGCGTCGATTGTGGCACGGACGCCGATGCCCCACTCGACGACGAGGCGCGCGTTAGTGTCCTGGTCAGACCACTGCGGCACTGCGACCACCGGCGCGCCGCACGCCATGCTCTCCAGCGTCGAGTTCCACCCGCAGTGCGTTACAAAGCACCCTACCGCCGGGTGCGACAGTACCCGCACCTGATCGCACCACTCCACCACCATGCTCCGCTCGTCGTCGCCGTCCTGGTCGTCGTCTCTGTTGTCCTTGCGCACCACCCAGAGGTACGACCGGCCGCTCGCGGCGAGGCCACGCTTCATCTCTTCCTTCTGCAGCCTGCTCGACGCCGTCATGCTCCCGAACGACACGTACACCACTGACCGCGCCGGCTTCGTGTCCAGCCATTCCATGTAGCCCTTACCGTCGTGTTCGAAGAGATCTCCCACGACGGCGTTTGCTCCACTTCCCGTTCGGTCAGCGAAGAGTGATAGGACGGCTGGTCCGGTGGGGAGCACGTCCAGTTCAGGCACGGACGCGAGGGCGCCGACCTCCAGCGCCTCGACGGTGTTCACGAGCACCATGGGTTTCCTCCTTCCGGTGCTGCCGTCGACGGCGTCTAGCTCCAGCTGCTCGAACGTCCTGCGGATGTTGATGAACGCCTCGACGATCCTTCCGTCCGTGAGGTCGGTGAAGAAGCTCGGGAGGTCGCGGATGGTCATCGGCGGGAGGCCCGGCATGGCCACCGTGAACCCCGGCTCGCTAGCGTGCTCCGTGACGGTCCTCTCGTACCCGTGGAAGTAGTGGTAGTACACGGCCAGGATGGTGGCCGGCTGGTTCCAGTAGAGCGCGCGTGGCAGGCCGCGCTCCCGTGCGACCTCGGCGGCCCACCACATGAGCGTGGCGTACACGGCGCACGTCGCGGGCCGGCCCCGCGCCGCGAGGCGGTCCAGCACCGCCGAGAAGGTCTCGGTGCCGGTCGCGTCGTCCCCGTCGCCGGCGAAGAGGCGGAAGCCGTGGTCGTAGCCGTCGGAGTAGGGGATGTAGGAGATGGCGCCGTCGTGGACCTCCTCGTCGGGAGACGCGAGCGAGGGGAACATGAGCCGGTGCGCGGACACGGCGGCGGACAGCGTGACACGAGCGCCCGGCGTTGTCCGCGCGAGGCGCTCCGCCAGGGCGCGCGCCGGGTTGATGTGGCCCTGGCCCGGGAACGCGACGACGAGGAAGTGCTGCGGCGCCATGGGTGCACGCTTGCTGGATGTCTGGAGTCCTTCTCGTCTAGCTTAGACCTATCAAGATAGCTGACGGCTGCCGCTGGTGGAAGCATCGCCGCAGTTCAGAATATGTAGAGCCAGACTTGGTTTTCGCGAGGTAGCCGTCTAGTGTTGTACAGTAGGATAGGTGCGTCGGCGCATTGATGTCATGGCTTGCGGTAGCAGCGGTTGATTCCTTGCTGATGTCATGGCTTGCGGACTTGGGGCAGGCAGGCAGCGGGTAGCCGGTGCACCGTGCACGGGCACGCCGACGCCGGCACAGCGTAATCACTGGAGATTTTGATGCAGAAATCGAACCGGATTGTACTTCTGAAACGTGCATTTCCGCGCTTGCACGTGACGAGAGCGATAGCGTTAAAGGTCAGAAAAGAAGGATGGGTGACTGATGGATATGTTTTGTTTGTTTCATTTTGACAACGATCTCTCGGCCGTGTTTCAGTTTCCTACGTGCTCCTCACTATAACTTTTCGCTCGGCTAATCATTGTACGCTCGTTCGTATCGAAAAGAAAACAGCAGCAAAGGTCGGTCCGACTCCTAGCAACCGCATACTATGAGCAAAGGGCTGTTGCTCACTTGATGCCCACTCTTTAGAGTGGATCTGAATGGAGTTCGAAATCAAGGTTCATTTTGTGTGACCAGCATCAGCTAAGTGTAATATTTTCCCATGGTGAAGCAAGTGAGTTAACTAACAATTAAGTATTCAGATTGTTATTTCAGTCCTGATTTTTTTTCTTGGCATCGCTAAACCTAGAAAGTGTGCAGTAGATTTTCTGCAAGAAAAATAGTAGATAACCTGATTAAGCATTGCCAAATATCTTGTGATCTGAAGAAGCTTGTGAATCCCAACATTCTGCGAGGATATAAACTTTTCCTCTTTGATTTTCCCATTTTATTCTACACTATTTTTTATTGAATTGAATGCAATCAAAAGTTATATTTTTTTACTAAAATTATATACTTGGGCTGTTGGGCACTTGGGCAGAACAATGTAGGGAAGACATGTAGTACATTTGTGTCCAGCACATCATTTGTAGTCAAGGTAAACACGGCAAGGGAGGGGTCCAGGTGCTTGCTCGAGAAGAGAACGGTATTTGTAACTGACACACAACATAACGTACACGTGCCACACTCAACAGTCGTTTTGTCAAATATAGCTACCATAAAAATAAATTGTAATTCTGACTAAAACTTTGAGAGCATCTAATAGCATCAGTGCAGTTTAGATTGCTATGTTGTTGCAAGTTGCATTTCTTGTTTCTTCATTTTCTCATCGTAACTCTATGCAAAAGCATGTGAGGTCGGACCTGATAAGCAGTGATGTACCATCGTAGGAGATGATAGTGGAGAGGGTGAAGCAAAAGTGGATATCACCGGTGATGGGGTGGGTGAAGGCGAATTCCGATGGAGCTATTGACAACAACGGAGGAGTGGTAGGTGCCGGTATGGTGGTGCGTGATCAGGATGGCAGCTTTCTTGTTGGAGCTTGTCAGAAGTAGGATTGGATCCATGATCCTTTGATCATTGAGATGCTGGCTTGTAGAGATGCGATGAGTCTTGCCAAAGCTCGGGGATTCACTCATGTGGTCTTAGAGACGGACAGTCAGGTATTCGTGACCATGTGGAACAATGGAGTGTCAGACAGATCAATAGGATGTCATATTGTTAGGGAAATAAAGGAGATGGTAGGATATTTCCAGGGTTTCAATCTTCTCTTTGCTAGAAGAGAGGCGAATTTGGTGGCTCATTTGTGTGCAAGAGAAGCTCTTAGCTTGAACTCTAGCTGTAAATTTTGATGTAATCCCTGGTTTTCTGACTGAGGCTGTTCAATCAGAAGTTGTTTCACCCGATTAATAAAGTTGATGGTGAGCATAAAAAAAGAACAAGTGCAATCGATGATGTTCAATTTATCGCCACTTGGATACTGTTAGAAGATCACGACAAGCAAGGAAAAAACAACATTGGAAGGTAAACAGAACGAGACTTGGTGCCACAAGAGAAATGTACTCCTGGCCCTTTTTTTCCAGCTCGGCGTCCGCTCTCTCTGAGTGTGCCTACCAAGTTGGCTCCGGTGGAACTCCCTCGCTGCTACTGCCCTGACCCCCTGGTACCTCTCGAGTTCTACATTGTGCCGTATGACACCAACTTCGACACAGGCCTTGAAATAGTGATGGTGGAGCCGCATCCTATTGTGTTGTCGTCCTCCTCTAAGGAGACCTCTCGGAGTGCGGGTATGGACGTCTTCTCCACGGTCTCCAGGGGTGGTGTGCTACTCACTTGCCCCGGACACCCTAGACCCTTGCACCCTGGAGCAGACAACGGTCATCATCGACCTTTCTGTGGCAGGTAACAAGGTGCGTTGCCCCCGGGCACCGCATCAACCCCCACCTCCGGCCTCACACCACAACGTTTGCCTTGCTGGTTCGAGGGCCGGCCTCTCAAGGCTAGAGCCCTCCATGTTCGAGAAGGCTACGCTGCAGGCCACTATCCGCATTGAGTTCTCAGGTACTGCTTCTTAATCATCCCCTCTAGTTTCGATTTTCACCGTTCCTTCTGGTTCTAGGTTTTTGGTTTTGGACCCGGTGCCTTTGGGGCACTTGGCCACTGTGGCGTCAAACTATGGTATCTGATAATCCCCAAGAGAAGGGAATCACTATAGCACAATTCGATAAGTATTTGTGTGTCGAACCCACGAAGATCTGAAGGTAAACTATATATATTCTGCAAAGCCATATAACCCACTTGTATGACCTTTTATGCAATGCAATGAACTAGAGGTGTAAGGTGTTTTTTTACTTCTAACTAGAAAACAGGTGAAGTGTTGAAAGTAATAACAGGAAGTAAACTATTACAAGTAAAGTAACATCAAATAAAAGTAACAACAAGTAAAGTAGAAGCAGGTAACTCAAGGGAGCAAGTGTTTAGGAAAATTATTATTTTATTTGTTTGGTTGTCACAGTTAGTTAAGAACATGGATAGACTTTTTATTGTTTCTTCTAGACAGGAGACATAAATAGGCGCAGCCATGTAAATGTGCAAATACACACCCAATGATTGATCCCAAGGTCGTTTCCACGCAAACAAGGAAGTTATTAAGACATAAACTCCAACCACCGTTGTAAGTTTCAAGGTCCCCATAATTATACCCCCTCCCCCTAAAGAGCCATAAATAGGTGCAACCATGTAAATGTGCAAAGACACCCCCAATGATTGATCCCAAGGCTATTTTTGTGCAATCAAGGGAGTTATTAAGACATAAAGTCTAACCACCGCTATAAATTTCAGGGTCCCCATAATTATACCCCCGGCAGTTAATTAACCATGAATTAATATAGCATGTATTTATGACTTGGGACACATTTTCTGTCAAGTGCCTCCAGTCATCCCTCCTCCTATCAACATGCAATGGTGACAACCTTATGCATCCTCCAACATATGTGTGCACTCATATATTAGTACATAAGACCATCATAGAAGATAACATATACTTGTATGTAACCAACAATGAATTATTTCACAATTTCCATAAATAGATCACTACTCAAACATACATAGAAATACAATAGATCATGGGAAAATAATAGATTGCATTACACATCATATTTGCCAAGAGATTACATTAGGGGGATGGAGAGGATCTTGATGTAGATGATGATGATGACCACACCGAAGTGGGGTGGAGGCAACCGGAGGCGACTCCGGTAGCGGTTCCCCCTTCGATCTCCGCTGGTAGTGGCATGCAAACTCTCTATTTAAGTGTTTTCGATCTTCGCATCTGTATGTTCTGAGATCGCGTTGGAGACCCTTTTTATAGAAGGTTTTAGGTCAAGATGAAGAGGATGGTGGTGGAATCAACGACATCCAAGCAACGAGGTGGGAACGGAGCATGGTGGTGTGACCACTATAGGGCCCCTACCATGGGCCCTCTTTACCATCTTGTTGGGATTCTAGTAAAAATACCTCCTTTGGCCTGCTAGTGTTAGAAATATGCCCTAGAGACAAATAGTAGTAAGGACTATTATCATATTTCATATAGTTTATGATTAAGTTTTATATCATGCTATAACTGTATTAAGTGGAAACATCAATACACGTGTGATATATAAACAACCAGGGGTTCCCAGTGAAACTCTAGTCACTGGTTCATTGGTCAACAGATGATCAAGTTTCCTGATCATGTGGCATTTATGCCAGTTGGAAATGGAGTCAACTCATTCTAAGAATGAGATGATGAACCAATAA
The DNA here is from genome assembly GCA_023614405.1 of Avena insularis. Taxonomy (NCBI): domain Eukaryota; kingdom Viridiplantae; phylum Streptophyta; class Magnoliopsida; order Poales; family Poaceae; genus Avena; species Avena insularis. The sequence continues at coordinate 228,039,921 of CM042694.1, read as the reverse complement.
CCAACCTAAACATCGTGACCCGATCATGTCACTAAGTTCAAGTTATGATGATTAGAAATGGATCCTCGTAGACTATTCCTTAGACCGTGAGGCTATATCAATCACTGTCTCCCGAGAGTGCTTAGATAGCATCAAGCGCCACTTGGTAATACAGTGGTTATAAAGGTGTGTTCAGGTACTCGTAGGAAACCGTAGAGGCAATATATGTCAAGAGCGGGATTTTTCCGTCCATGTGACGGGAAGATACTCAAGGGCCCACTCGGAGAGGTTATATCCAATAGCTGCACAACATGTGATTTGATCACAGGGATATCACTTGTCGGAACGAGTCAAGTAGCATTGTTCGGTAATAAGATTGAACACGACATGGTGATGTCATTGATCAGATCTCAGGCAATGCAAGTATTGAGAGAGACAAAGGGAATAAGACACGACTGTCCCGGTTCAAACGACAAAAGATCTTCGTGGAACGCACATGGGTCACATGGCCATCCAGGTCCCTCTGTCGATCATTGGTGCGGAAGTGTCCCAACCATGTCTAGAGTGTTCCCGAACCGTGGGGTATCACGCTTAAGGTCTTGATGATGCTTAGAGAGTGTTTATAGGATCGGTAGAATCGCCAAAGAATAGTAGAGAGAAAACCGGAAGGGTTTCGGTAAGTCCGGAGGATGTCCGGAGTGGAGGTGGAAGATGTTCCATAGCCATGTAGGTTGAATAATATGTGAATGAATGTTAAATATTAATTTAATCATTTATTCATAATTATTTAATATTGAGAAAATCAATTTAAAATGTCAAAAGGCTTAATGGGCCAGTTCCCGGAGGGGAGAGGGCCCATTAGGGAAAGGAGAGAGGGAGAAGGGATAAGGGGGTGGCCGGCTGGGCCTAGCCCCCCCGCGTGGGGCCCACTAGGGCTGGTCGGCGGCTGCCCCTCCCCCTCCTCACCTTTAGTCCCACCCCGGGACTTTGAGGGAGGTAGTACCTTCCCTCCCCTATATATAGTGGGGGTATTTGGCCAGATAAATACACACAATAATCAATAAAGGTCTTCTCACTTTTGGGAGGACCTCCAATTGATATTTTCTCTCTCTCCCTCTCTCTCTCTCTCGTGACCGTGGTCCCAAGTTCGGACTGCGCGAACAAGAGACATCTTCACCGCAGAGCGCCGTCGCGCTGCAGGATTCAGATCCAGGAGCTCTACTTCCACAACTGCTCCTGGAACGAGGAAGCGGGAGTCATCGTCAGGCACCAGACGTGTGTAACTCCCCGCGAGGTGTCGCACTTTAGGCACTCAAGTCGTTAGAGCCAAAGGAGCGCAAGTACTTCATCACGACCTTAAGGTCGGCTTCGGCTCGTCTACATCAACCACACTCTCCCGAGCGTTGACAACGCTTTTCGGTATTCAAGGGTAAGTTCGCGAAAAGCCCCTCCCGTTACTATATTATTAATAGATAGGTCCTGGCAGCATCAGGGGTTCAGGGGTGTAGGGTAAAATTTCTTGTTTTTATATGCGGAACCCCTACAGCTAGATGCTCCTCAAAAATTCCGAAGCATGGTCTCCGCCCTTGGCATTTTTGGAGTCCATAGCTCCTATAAAGTCAAGAATACTAATATAAGGTATTTTCTTTAAAATAGAGTTAGAACCAAAAGAGAGGGGATTATTTAGAAAATCTCCGAAATCATTAAGAACATTGATTGATGCAGATATATGGGAATATGTGTCAATAAACTACAAAGTTCATGTATGCATTTTACATGCATCAACATCCCCAAGCTTAACCTATGCTCGTCCTCAAGCATGAAGGTGATAAAACCAAACATGGACTTTAGAGTTTGTTGCTATGTTGAATATCATAAGTCATGATCATTGCTACACAAAGTTAAATGGTTCATTCTTTAGGGAATAGTAACAAGCAAATGATTTATAAAGTGATATATCTTATACACTACATCTATGTTTAACAATATGTTAACTTGTATAAAACAAATGAAAGTACTATGGACCATTAAGCATATAAAGTGCAAATAAAAGTAAATCCTATATTGTTCTTATAATCATCCTTTCACTTCTATTTTCTTCATTCCTAGACACTTAAGTAACAGAAGGTAAGCATGGAATATATGTGATAGATTTTTGAGAAATATAAATAGTTATAAGAGAAAACAAAGTAAAGTTTTGGGATATGTAGCTCATATCAATGGTAATCATAAGAGTTGGGCTCTAGGCATCCTTTATGGTTATGGTTAAAGTGAAAGTAAGTATGGTTTATATGCTTGACCCATTACAAGTTGAATGTATCATGCCCATTGACCACAAGTACCCAGACCACATGCTACTCAACTTAGGACTTTAGTCATAATATGTATATAGTTCTAAATGAGGTGGCATTGAGAACCTATTACCCCATTGTACGAGGAGTCTTTAAGGGACTATCCATACTCAAATAACAAGACAAACAGAAAAATGAGCATCCTAGCAATTATTTTTATTTACTATTTGCACATATTTTTATTTAAAGTGCTTCATCGAATGTACATGATGTAAATTTCCACCATGATGCATAGTATGGCTTAGTTAGCGGCTCAATGCTCCCTCTGACACATATGCATACTCGAAAAGATAACTTGCTCTAACTTATTTCACATGGTAGGCATCCACAACCAAAAGAAAACATGATATCAATAGATAGTGCAATGATGAAAGCTTTCCCCATGTCAGCATGGTTCTGCTAACACTCAACTCATAAGTTGTCAAACACATAACTTACATAATTCCAGTCACAATGGGTCAACTTTATTTACTATTGTACCTTATTTCAAATAGTTGTGCACTAGTGGTTTCACCCCACATCTTACTTTCTCATGATCTTTAAACTACACAAAAAATATGATTTTGAAATATTCAAAGACATAACACATATAATATACTTGGAATAGCAAGTCTACATAGGTAGGTATGGTGGGCACTATTGGAATAACTTGGTTTTTAAGGGAATTGGATGCATAAGTCTTTGCTTGTTTAATTATCTAGGATAACAAGAGGGGCAAACTTGACCATATACAAACATGCAAAAGTGTCCATGGTGCTACTCGTTCCTTATTAGACAAGGTAACTTAAAGTTAATCATCTATGCATTTAAATAAAAGGTAGTAGTACTAAATAAGGAACTTGCAAATTATCATTCATTAAAGCATATGAAACAAACAAACTAATGCATAAATTGTATCTCAACTTTTCATTTACCTTTTTTCATGCATCCATTTTATTTTATTTCTACATAAAATTTATTTATAGTGGTCTTGGCAACATGATCAAAATGCAAACTTAAGATTAAAGTAAGATACATATGCTCTAAGTTTATGCGAAAATCTTATGTTGCTCCAAAAACAAAGTTTAGAGGTGTGCAAACCATGAGTGTAATAGGTCTAGTGGGGTGCCTTGTACATGCCCAAGCTTATGTTGTTCACCATACTTGGATAGATTTCGGTGTGGTGGTCCTCCATTCCCTGTGAAAAAACTTCAACACAAAATATTCTCCCACTTATTTTCTATGGGGTGACATTGGTGGACATAAAGATATATGCTAGCTTCCCTAAAAACTCTAATTAAAAATTTGTTTTTAAGGGTCCATAGAGTATATTAAGTTGCCTATATTCCAAAAAAGTCAATATACTAAAAAATATCAAGTTGAAACCTAAAACAATGGCTTAAACAACTAAACATACAATTTGTCTTGAAAACTATAGTAGCAAAATGTAAATAATTGGACCACTTAGACATGTCAGAATTTTTTTTCATATATAGGATGAAAAGTTGCAACTGCAATATAAATATGAGCTCAATCGGAGTTATAGAACAACGTAGAGATTTTTTCTCGTAAACAACAACATGCATAAATTTGCAGCTCCACATATGTGTTTCAACCTTATCATCCAAAATGGGTAAACTTGGTACTTTATTTGTGAGAATGTAAACTTTAAACTAAAATCCTTATCTTCATAGAGAACAAGAGTTCAAAAACAAAAGGTAAATATGGTCTCCATAAATATGCAAGAGACATGGTGATAAAACTAGAACATAAGTTTGAGAAAATAGAACCTGAGATTACTTGAAAGAAGAGGGGGGGGGGGGGGTACGTGGACGCCCCAAGATTGTGATTTTGCTAGTTTTTGTCCTCTACTATTTTGTCATCATATCATTTTTATCTCAAATAAAAGAAATCATTTCATCTCCATAATACTTTAATGCCTATAAAATGGTTAGTTCTCCAAAATAGATGATATAACAATTTCAACCAAGATGCAAACTCACTTATTATTAGGAAACCAATTTATTCAAGAAGCAAATATGTAATACACTCTTTTTATTTTGTTTTGTTTGAGATTTTTTAAATGATATAGACTTTGCAATGACTCCATTTGCATGAACAACACATGCTCAAGGTCGACCCCAACTTCTCCATTGCTCATCCTTCTCGTTTACTTTCCCAAATTTTATTTTTAGTTGAACTCCTAAACTAATTATTAGAAAATAGTAGCTAAACTTATTTTACATGTTACATGGGTACAAAGATTTGCTCAAACTGAATAATATTTGAAAGCATATGGAGCACACCACAAAGCACATAACCATTAACTTTTAAGTCCAACTCTCTTCCTATGCATTGGCATTTTATATATGAATAAATAATAGAAAAGTTGTGGTAGCCAATGCATATAATGGTCAATTTCTTGCATTTTAAATAAAGTGGAAACGTAAAAAGGGCTCTTATTTCTTCCTCTTTCATAGTACTTGCAAGAATCAAAAGTAAACTCAATCACGTAGTTTTGAATAAAATCACCACATAAAGACAAGTCATATAATGAGGATAATGGATCATCTAAATCAATTATATCACTCTCATCCTCCCATATATTAGATACAATTGTTCCACATAGAGGACTATTAGGCAATAAAGAATCATCATCATTTGAAATTATGTAAGAAGGGTTGTTAATGGGAATTTGTGTGTTACCATTGTTGGGAGTAGGAGATGGGTATCTACTCCATTCCTTCTCCACTTTTTATTCCTTATCCTCTTCCTGGGGTTGCATGGGCATGTCCAAGCTTATGCTTTTATCATCCTCTTCCTGCAAAACATTAGTGCTCTTTTGGGCATCAATGCCCCTCTTATTTAAGTCAATAACATAAATATTTTCTATGAAGTTGGTTATGCAATAATAAAATGATAATAGTGATTAAACATTTAAATTTATTAGCTACTAGATTGGAGTCATGTTCATCAATAAAGGTTTCTAATTCATAAGCTGCCATAAAAGTAACAAATTGCTCTACTTGTTCCATCCCTAAATGCGCATAATCACCTCTATGGTAAGATGCTATAACATATTTGAAGGAGCATGTTGAAGGGTTTCGCAGCATAGTAAATCAAAATTTTCTACGGAAGCGAACAGAGGGAAAGCCAAGATCTAATCTAGGAGATGCAAACAACGAGAGAGATTGGATTAGATCTTCATACCCTTGAAGATTCGCAGTGAACGTTCGTCGGAACGTGGGTGATGTAGTCGTACTCGCTTCTCCTCCTCGCGATCCGATCCGATCCAGCACCACAAGTGGCGGTGCCTCCGTGAGATGCACACGTGCGGCACCTCGACGTCTCCTCCTTCCTCGGACCAGCAAGTATGGTGGAGAGATGGATTGGATCTACAACACGACGGCGTGGTGTATTTGGTGGAGAATTTCTGTAGCAGGTCCCGCACAAACAAATGGGAGGGAGAGAGGAAGGCCGCCGGGCTACGAGGGCTTGGAGGGAGATGTGTAGGTTGGGGGGGAGGGGGCGTACCAGCCCTCTATATATAGAGGGGGGGTGCGGCCAGCCCTTGCCCATCCTCCAAGCCTATCTCTAGTTTAAACGATTTAAACTCTCCCTTCTAGAAACCCTATCTTATCTCTAGTTTAAACGATTTAAACTTATCTAGGATCGGCTGGGCCCTATGGGGCCTTGTGCCCCTGGACCAATGCGGCCAGGACACTCCCTCATAGGCCCATTCCCCCTCCCGGAAGGTGGGACCACGTTGGCCCCCTTCCGGAAGGTTCTAGAAGCTTCCGATAATACCGATTAATCCTAACAATTCCGAACTCCAAAACTGCACCGCCTTATATGAATCTTATTCGGACCATTCCGAACCTCTCGTGATGTCCCGGATCCCATCCGAGACCGAACAAAAATTCATAAACCAGTTATCCAATCTATCCTAGCGCCGAGACATGTTAAGTGTGTGACCCGCGGTTCGAGAATATGCGCACATGATCTTCTATCAATAATCAGCGGGTGCAGGCACCCATATTGACTCCCACACATTCATCGATGATCATATCGGATGAACCACGATGCCAGGATTCAATCAATCCCATATATATATTCCCTTCTCGCGATATTTTACTTGCGAGATTCGATCGTCGGTATCGTCATACCTAGTTCAATCTCGCTCACGGCAAGTACTTTACCTGCTCGTAATCCGATATCACTTTGTGATTAACTCCTTAACCACATGCTTGCAAGCGATGTTGATATCGATTACGAGTGGGCCCAAGTATATCTCTCCGACTTGGGAGGGACAAATTCCATCTCGATACATACAACCCAATGATACTTTCCGATCACCTGAGAGACACCTTTATGACCACCCTCTCATAGGATGACGTTTGATGACCTCAAAGCTTTCTTCCGATACCAGGGAGTTGTATTATCTCATGGTCTAAGGAATACAATATTTGACATAAGAAAAACTTCGCAAAGACGAACACGATGACACGATCTAATTGCTTCGCTTAGTTTGGGTCTATCCACCATATCATTCTCCAATGATATGATCTCATTATCAATTGACAACTCATGTCTATGGTTAGGAAACCTTAACCATCATTGATCAATGAGCTAGTCCATAGAGGCGTACTAGGGACACGGTGTTGTTCACAAACCACACAAGTATTAAAGTTTCCGCTTAATACAATTCTAGCATGGAATATAAACTTTATCATGAACAAGAATTATAATAATAACATCTTTATTATTGCCTCTAGGGCATAATTCCAACAGTCTCCCACTTGCACTAGAGTCAATAATCTAGTTTACATTTGGCAACAATCTCACACCCATGGCACTGAGGTGCTGATCATGTTTTACACGTGGAAGAGGTTTAGTCAATGGATCTGCGACATTCAGATCTGTATGTACTTTGCTAATCTTCAGATCTCCATCTGCTATATAATCTCGGATTATATGAAACTTGCGGTTGATATGCTTGGTCTTTGGATGATATCTTGGTTCCTTAGCGAGTGCTATGGCGCCATTGTTGTCACACAATATCTCCAGGGTCCAATGCACTTGAACCACACCAAGCTCGGATGAAGTTTCGATCCAAACTCCTTCACTTGACGCTTCGCAGCAGCCATGTATTCCGCTTTCATAGATCCCGCGATCACGCTTTGCTTGCAGCTTTTCCAGCTCACAGCTCCTCCATTCAAAATATACACGTATCCGTCGAGATTTACAATCATCCTTGTCGGTCGAAACTAGCATCGACGTAACCTTTACGACGAGCTGTTCATCACCCCATAGACTAAGAACATTTCTTTAGTCCTATTTAGGTACCTTAGGATGTTCTTCACGGCTGTCCAGTGTTCCACTCCTGGATCACTTTGATATCTGCTCGTCAAACTAAGAGCATTGGACACATCCGGTCTAGTACACAGCATGGCATACATGATGGAACCTATGGCCGAGGCATAAGGCACTTTGCTCATAGCTTCCCTATCATTTACCGTAGCTGGACACTGAGCCTTGCTCAATATCTTACCTGACAACATAGGCACTGAACCTTTCAATGCCTTATCCATTCTGAACCTTTTCAGAACTTTGTCTAGGTATGTACTTTGGCTTAAATCTATCAAAGCGTCTTTGTCTATCTCTATAGATTTTGATGCCCAATATATAAGCAGCTTCACCTAGGTCTTTCATTGAAAACACTTGTTCAAATAACTCTTCACATCGTTAAGCATGTTGATGTCATTTCCAATAATCAATATGTCATCCACATATAGTACCGTAAACGTCACCGAGCTCCCACTCACTTTCCTGTAGATGCAAGCTCAGAGCAATTTGGAACAAATCCAAAGCTCTTGATCACTTGATCAAAACGAAGGTTCCAACTCCGAGATGCTTGCTTCACCATAAATGGAACGCTGAAGTTTGCATACTTTATCGTCATCCTTAGGATCGACAAAACCTTCGGGTTGCATCATATACAACTCTTCATCAATGTTGCCATTGAGGAAAGCAGTCTTGACATCCATTTGCCATATTTCATAATCATGAAACGCAACAATTGCTAATAAAATCCGAATGGACTTAAACATCGCTACGGGAGAAAGTCTCATCGTAGTCAACACCTTGAACTTGTCGAAAACCTTTCGCAACAAGCCGTGCTTTATAGACGGTAACATTACCATCCGCGTCCGTTTTCTTCTTGAAGATCCATTTGCACTCAACGGCCTTTCGGTCGCTAGGAGGGTCCACCAAAGTCCATACTTGGTTTTCGCTCATGGATCCCAATTCGGATTTCATGGCTCTAGCCATTTCTCAGAGTCTGGGCTCATCATCGCTTCCTCATAGTTCGTAGGTTCACCGTCTTCTACTAACAAGACAGCGGGGTTGCCGTACCACTCAGGAGGGGCACGCGACCTTGTCGACCTGCGACGTTCAGTAGCAGCATCGTCCGAAGCTTCATGATCCTTGTCATTAGCTTCCTCTATTGTTGGTGCAGGCGGCACTGGAACAATTTCAGGTGCTGCGCTACTCTCCAATTCAAGAGAAGGTTCAATAACCTCGTCTAGCTCTACTTTCCTCCCACTCACTTCTTTCGAGAGAAACTCCTTCTCAAGAAAGGAACCGTTTCATGCGATAAACACTTTGCCTTCGGTTCTGTGATAGAAGGTATACCCAATAGTTTCCTTAGGGTATCCTATGAAGACACATTTCTCCGCTTTGGGTTCGAGCTTGTCCGGCATCAACTTCTTGACGTAAGCTTCGCATCCCCAAACTTTAAGAAACGACAACTTAGGTTTAGCACCAAACCATAGTTCATACGGTGTCGTCTCAACGGATTTAGATGGAGCCCTATTTAAAGTGAATGCAGCAGTTTCTAATGCATAACCCCAAAATGATAACGGCAAATCAGTAAGAGACATCATCGATCAGACCATATCTAATAGGGTTCGATTCCGGCTCGTAGACACACCATTTCATTGTGGTGTTCCGGTATGGAGTTGTGAAACGATTCCACTTGCTTTGACATGCGTGAGAAAATCATAACTCAAATATTCGCCCCCACGATCGGATCGTAGAAACTTAATCTTTCTGTTACGATGGTTCTCCACTTCATTCTGAAAATCTTTGAACTTTTCAAACGTTTCAGATTATGTTTCATTAAATAGATATACCCATATCTACTTAAGTCATCGGTAAAAGTGAGAAAATAGTGATATCCACGGCATTCAAACACTCATCGGTCCGCATACATCGGTATGTATGATTTCCAACAAGTCCGCTGTTTCGCTCCATCATACCGAGAACGGGTTTTGATCATCTTGCCCATGAGGCATGGTTCGCATGTGTCAAATGATTCAAAATCAAGAGACTCCAAAAGTCCATCAGAATGGAGTTTCTTCATGCGCTTTACACCAATATGACCTAGACGACAGTGCCACAAATAAGTAGTATTATCACTATCTACTTTGTATCTCTTAGCCTCAATGTTATGGATGTGTGTTTCATCCCTTTCGAGATTTAGAAGAAATAAACCACTCACAAGAGGTGCATGACCATAAAAGATGTTACTCATATAAATAGAACAACCATTATTCTCCGATTTAAATGAATAACCGTCTTGCAATAAACACGATCCAGAAATAATGTTCATGCTCAACGCAGCACATAATAACATTTATTAAGGTTTAAAACTAATCCCAAGGTAAAACTAAGGAGAGCGTCGACGGCCATCACATCAACTCTTGATCCGTTGCCACAACGCGCATCGTCACCTCATCCTCGCAAGCCGCTCATTCCGCAGCTCCTGTTTCGAGTTACAAATATTAGCAACTGAACCGATATCAAATACCCAGGCACTACAATGAGGGCTAGTAAGGAAAACATCAATAACATGTATATCAAATATACCTTTGATGGTGCCAGCCTTCTTGTACGCTAAGTACTTGAACGATTCTTGCCCAAAGGACCCTTGTCCTTGCAATAGAAGCACTCAGTTTCCGGCTTGGGACCAGACTGAGCTTCTTCTCAGCAGGGCATTAAACTTGCCGCCGCCTTCTTGAAGGGCTTCTTTGCACCTTTACCTTTCTTAAAGGAGGGCTTGTTGACCATCAACACATGATTATCCTTCTTGATGTCCACCTCGCAGCCTTCATCTTTTGCGAAGAGCTCGGTGATCGATCAGTGGAACCAATCTGATTATGAGTCACTACAAAACTTTTGTAGGCGGGAGGAGTGATTGCAGAACCTGTCAATCTTGAGCTCCTCCGAATCTTGCGTCCAGCTTGCTCAAGGCGTTGAGTGTAGCCGACATCTTAATGGCGTGCTCACTAACGGAACTCCCTTCCTCCATCTTGCGCTTAAAGAACTTCTGGAGATCTCATATCTCTCGTAACGGGCCTGAGTCTAAAACATGGTTTTCAACTCTTGAGAATCTCAAAGGGCCCGGATAGCTTTCAAAACGATTTTGAAGTTCGGTTCCATAGCAAACAACATGGTGCTCTTAATCACACCATAATCATCTTTGCGTGATCGACAGATGCCTTTCTCATCACCATAGCGATTGCAGTAGGGCGTCACCTAACGCTTTCTCAAGGACATAGTCCTTTTGACCTTGAGAGAGAATGATTCTCAAATTGCGGAACCAATTGGTGAAGTTAGACCCATTGTTCTTAAGCTTTTCTTTCTCAGAAAAACGTTGAAGTTGAAGTTGGACTTAGCCATGTGATCTACAATATTTGCAAGTCCAAATTAGACTATGTTCATGATAACTAGTTCAACTTTTAATCAAATTACTAGATGAACTCCCACTAAATTCAACATCCCTCAAGTTGTTTAGTGAACACGATCCAAATTCACCACACCTAATCCGATCTTCACGAGAAGAGATGTGGTTTCAATGGTGGACAACGAAGTGTCGATCATATCATTCATATGACTCATGCTTAACCTTTCGGTTCTTATGTTCCGAGGCCATGTCTCATACATGCTAGGCTCGCTCAAGCTAGACCCAAGTATTTCCGCGTGCAGTGCAAACTGGCTTGCACCCGTTGTATGAGCGAGAGTCTATAGCAACCGATCATCACGTGATGCTTGGACACGATTTAACTTTCGCAACGGTGCATACTTGGGGAGAACACAGTTTTATCTTGATCTTTATGAGGAATCATCTTATAATGCTACCGTCACGATCTAAGCATAATAAGATACATAAAAGGATAAACATCACATGCATATAACTTTATGTGACATGGTATAGCCAATCTTCAAGAATGATCTCCATCTTGTGTGTTCCGATGATCTCCATCACTTCACCATGATTGCTCCACCACGAATAGCAACTACAACTATTGCTAACTATTTAGCGATAAAGTAAAGCTATTACATGGCGTATAAGAAGTTGACTCGCAGGTCATACACAATTATAAAGACAACCATATGGTTCTCACGGTTGTGTACTCATCGACATGCAAGTCATGAAACATTACAAAACATGATCATCGATACATTATACACATCACATCTTGGGCCATACCATATCACGAAAACACTCCTCAAAAACAAGTTAGACGCCTCTACTTTGTTGTTGCATGTTTTACGTGGCTTATGGGAGTAGATGCTAAGAACGATTCTTACCTACGGAAAGCCACAACGGTGATATTATGGTTGCAACTCCGTGTTAATCCCATGACAACTATAGTGAGAGAACGGCATCCACCAGCCGCATGTGTGGAACAAGCCACACGTCAAGTGAGCGGTCTCGAACGACGCCGTAAGGTTGGCCTGACCGCTTCAATCTCACTATCCCGTCATAAGAAGAACACAAACAAGAGGCTTGCAACAGAAAACATCAACGCCCGAACAACCATAAGTTATGCTCTACTCGTGAATCACATCTACGCATAGATCTAGCTCACGATACCATCAAGGGTTTCGCAGCATAGTAAATCAAAATTTTCTAAGCGAACAGAGGGAAAGCCAAGATCTAATCTAGGAGATGCAAACAACGAGAGATTGGATTAGATCTTCATACCCTTGAAGATTCGACAATGAACGCTCATTTAACGCGTGGGTGATGTAGTCGTACTCGCTTCTCCTCCTCGCGATCCGATCCGATCCAGCACCACAAGTGGCGGTGCCTCCGTGAGATGCACACGCGCGGCACTCGATGTCTCCTCCTTCCTCGGACCAGCAAGTATGGTGGAGAGATGGATTGGATCTACAACACGGTGTGGTGTATTTGGTGGAGAATTTCTCAGCAGGTCACCGCAAACGATGGGAGGGAGAGAGGAAGGCACAGGCTACTAGGGCTTGAGGGAGATGTGTAGGTTGGGGAGGCGCACCAGCCCTCTATATATAGAGGGGGTGCGCCAGCCTGCCCATCCTCCAAGCCTATCTCTAGTTTAAACGATTTAAACTCTCCTTCTAGAAACCCTATCTTATCTCTAGTTTAAACGATTTAAACTTATCTAGGATCGGCTGGGCCCTATGGGGCCTTGTGCCCTGGCCCAATGCGGCCAGGACACTCCTCATAGGCCCATGCCCCTCCCGGAAGGTGGGACCACGTTGGCCCCTTCCGAAGGTTCTAGAAGCTTGCATAATACCGATTAATCCAACAATTCAACTCCAAAAACTGCACCGCCTTATATGAATCTTATTCTCCGACCATTCGAACCTCTCGTGATGTCCCGGATCCCATCCGAGACTCGAACAAAATTCATAAACCAATTATCCAATCTATCCTAGCCGAGACACGTTAAGTGTGTGACCGCGGGTTCGAGAATATGCGCATATGATCTTCTATCAATAATCAACAGGGTCTGGGCACCCATATTGACTCCCACACATTCATCGATGATCATATCGGATGAACCACGATGCCAGGATTCAATCAATCCCATATATATATTCCCTTCGTCTCGCGATATTTTACTTGCCCGAGATTCGATCGTATCGTCATACCTAGTTCAATCTCGCTCACGAAGTACTTTACTCTCCGTAATCCGATATCACTTTGTGATTAACTCCTTAACCACATGCTTGCAAGCGGATGTTGATATCGACACGAAAGGGCCCAAGTATATCTCCGACTTGGGAGGGACAAATTCCATCTCGATACATACAACCCAACATATACTTTCCGATCACCTGAGAGACACCTTTATGATCACCCTCTCATAGGATGACGTTTGATGACCTCAAAGCTTTCTTCCGATACCAGGGAGTTGTATTATCTCATGGTCTAAGGAATACAACATTTGACATAAGAAAAACTTCGCAAAGACGAACACGATGACACGATCTAATTGCTTCGCTTAGTTTGGGTCTATCCACCATATCATTCTCCAATGATATGATCTCATTATCAATTGACAACTCATGTCTATGGTTAGGAAACCTTAACCATCATTGATCAATGAGCTAGTCCATAGAGGCGTACTAGGGACACGGTGTTGTTCACAAACCACACAAGTATTAAAGTTTCCGCTTAATACAATTCTAGCATGGAATATAAACTTTATCATGAACAAGAATTATAATAATAACATCTTTATTATTGCCTCTAGGGCATAATTCCAACACATGTGGGCCCCCGTGTGTGGTTTGGTAATTGATGAATATCTCTATGGTCTAATGTTTGCATTAATTTGCACTTGTAGGATTTGTCCATTAGTATCGCTTGGAGCATTTGTTGGCTTCAAGGTAGAAGAAATGAAGAAGATGTGTTGTGCAAGCTCAAAATGCACCATCTCTATAAGTCTCATGTTTGATGCTTGCCATCCTCGGTGATCATGGATCAATGAAGACAAGGTCAAAGTAATGGTTTCCCCATGGTGTATGGGGGAGCAAAGTGCAAGTCTTCATATAGCAAGTGCCGAGAAGAGGAATCAAGAAAGGTGTTCCATCTTGAGAAGGGCATGATCGTCTACATCGAGCTAAAGTGGAATGCTCAAGGCAAAGGTATAATATTAATAGGTTTTGCCTTTTGCCGGTATCATGTTTTTAGTTGGGAGACCGGGTTTAGGATAGATAGTCGTACTATCAAGAGGGTCTCTTGAGTGATTAACTCAATCATATCTTTCAGAGAGAGCTCAAACCTTTGCATTCTTAGCATCATCCCTTTCGGTTGTTTGTTAGATCTTATACATGTTTGGTTCTATAGCTTGTATTCATTACAAGCTCTAAATCATCAAAATCGGATCCCCCTTTTATATCTTATTGCGATTTTGATCTTGGAGGTTTTTCGGATCCTCACCAAAGGAGGTATATCACATTATAATACTTGATACATTCTCACTTGGTGGTACCCAATATTTTTTTGCGTAGCTCTTATTGTCCTCTTTCCAACAAAATTGGTTTCGGGTCAATCGGAGTTGCCAAACTCAAGATATTTCCATTTGAATATTGCCTCTTATTTGATTTAAAATGAAAATAAAAAGGGTTTTGTCTCTCGCTCCCTTGCATGCGGCCTCCTCCCTCTGGCTCGCCCGGTAGCGACTGCTTGATGGCCCAAAATATATCAAACTCGTTGGGGAACCCCAAGAGGAAGGTATGATGAGCACAATAACAAGTTTTCCCTCAGTTATGAAACCAAGGTTATCGAACCAGTAGGAGCAAGGAATCACCTGCAAGGTGTTGTTTCCAACTTGGAATCCTGCACAACACAACCACAGAACTTTGCCCCCAACTTATAGTGAGGTTGTCAATCTCACCGGTTTTGCTGAAAACAAAGGGTTAAACGTATTGTGTGGAAGAAAGTAAAATCTTGCAGAAAGTAAACAGAAAACAGTAAACAGTTGTAGATTGATGGTAAAAGAAAGGACCGGGGTCCATAGTTCACTAGTGGTGGTTCTCCTTAAGATAGATGACATGTTGGGTGAACAAATTACAGCGGGGCAATTGACAAACATCGAGAAAGCATACATGCATATACTAATGATCTTGAATCCTATGAGATTTGATTGGGCATTACAACATTATACATAGACCGTAATCCAACTGCATTTATGACTAATAATCCACCTTCAGGTTATCACTCCGAACCCCCTCCACTATTAAGTTGCAAGCAACAGATAATTGCATTACGCATTGCGTGTAAAGTAAACAATGCAATTGTTCTATGAACAAAGGATTGCTGTTTTCTCCCTAGTAGCAACAACACATCTAGTACCTTAGAGATTTCTATCACTTCCCTAGATTACTAGAGGCATGAACCCGCTATCGAGCATAAATACTCCCTCTTGGAGTTGCTAGCATCTACTCGGCCAAGATATTTACTAACAACGGAGAGCATGCAAGATCACAAATAACACAACATGTATGATTACAAATAGATGATCTTGATCATGAACGGAGCTCACAAGATCTAAACATGGTAGCACAAAGGAGAAGAACCAACCATCTAGCTACTACATGGACCCGTAGTCCAAGGATGAACTACTCACGCATCACACCGGAAGCTTGCATGGTGATGAAGAAGGCCTCCAGGGTAAATTCTCCCCTCCAGCAGGGTGCCGGGAAGAGCTTCAGATCCCTCCCGATCTAGGGATGAAGATGACAGCGACTACAGACTCTTTCGTGGAATTTTGATCAGGTACTTAGGGTTTCTATATCGGAGGCATCTTATAGGCGAAAGGGGAGTCCGAGGGGGTGCCCTAGGCGGCCACACCACCCTCTAGCGCGGGCCAGGCCTGACCGCGCGGCCAGGTGGTGTGGACGGACCCTGGCCCCTCTCCGTCTCGTATTATGGCTCCCTGTCCCCCTCGGTGAAATATTGACTTTGGCTTTTGTCCCGTCCAATTCCGAGAATATTCATTTTCTGAATTTCCTGGAACCAAAAACAGCAGAAAACAGGCAGCTAGCATTGTGGCATCTTGTTAATAGGTTAGTCCAAGAAAGTGTATACAAAGTACTCCAAAGTGTGGACAAATAAGAAAGTAGATATAAACCAAGCATGGAACATCAAAAATTATAGATACGTTTGCAACGTATCAACATCCCCAAGCTTAACTCCTACTCGTCCTCGAGTAGGTAAGTGATAAAAATAAAGAATAATTTTGGAGGTGGCATGCACCATCATAAACTTGATCAAAGTATTTATAAAACATTGATAGCTGGGATCATAGTACTTCAACATAGCATGAAAGATAAAGTTCTAACAATAAGACATAGCAACTATGTTGTAACATGAGAAGGCACAAACAAAAGATTCATGAATAACAATGCTTTGAAGGACGTTTGTTTGTTTCACGTAAAGAAAACATAGCATAGTGGCATTCAACTTGTCCCTCATAATGTAGCAAATCATAATTGCATAGGACACCTTCAAAGTTTATAAGGGTGACTAGATACAAATAGTTTAAGAACAAGCAATATCAAAGTTATGCATCAATCAACAAGTCTTGGGACAATGCACATTAAACTAAGAATGGCCACTATGCTCTCTCAATAGGTGCATAAAGATAGAAGGTGGAGACTCAATATAAAAGTGGAAGAAAGGCCTTCATAGAAGGAAGCAGGGATTCCAGTTTCATAAAGAGCTTCCAAAAATATGGTACTTATTAGCTTTCAGCTCTCATTGCCCCTATCATAAGCATC
This sequence comes from Avena insularis, assembly GCA_023614405.1. Lineage (NCBI taxonomy): Eukaryota > Viridiplantae > Streptophyta > Magnoliopsida > Poales > Poaceae > Avena > Avena insularis. The sequence goes on along the minus strand of CM042694.1, from coordinate 228,022,996 downwards.
TTGAAGTGCTTAAGGTTAAAGTGAACAAACTATGGAGTATATGCTTGACAAAGTATAAGCTGGAAATCTCATGTCCCTTGAATACGAGGACCGCTCCTCATGCTACTCAAGTTTAGTTACCGGTAAGTTCTTATCATAGTAAATACATGTGTATCATGGAGAACCGCCAACGGGGAACCCCTTGCCCGATGATATGGAAGAATCCCCATATCAAAATGACAAGGCAAGCAGACAACGAGCATCTCAGCAATCTTCTTATATACCATGGGAAAATGGTGCTTTTTTCTATCTTTCCTCTTTTATCATATCTCTTTTTTTCTTTTTCTGTTTTTCTCAATCTCTATCTCTTTTTTATAAGAAGAATGCTTCATAGATTGCTCATTATGGTTACGCTGCAGGTTTCCACCATGATTAGGCATGGATTAGACCGGCGACCCAGGTGTTTCTCTAACACACATACATAACTCCATGGACTTACAATAGCTCCCCTTTCATTTCACACCGACGACATCCATAGACAAAAGAGCATGATATCAACTAGGTACAAAGTACAAGTGCAATGTTGAAAGCATTCCCCATGACAACATGGTTCTGCTAATCCCCAACATATAAGTGCAAGCATATACAACATAGATGACACAATGGTTCAAGTTTATTAGGGCAAGAAAAGTAAAGCGTGCCATCAAGTTTGTGAGAGCTTTAATCACTTGTTTTCTCATAACAAGTTTAATTCGGAAGGTAGATAAAAACATGAATATACTTGGAATAGCAAATTCTAATAGGTAGGTATGGTGGACTCTTTGGAATAACTTGGTTTTATTTGGAGTTGGATGCATCAGTGGAACTCATACTTGGTTATGGAGGCTAGCAAAAGACTGGGAGCGACCAACTAAGAGAGCAATAATGGCCATAATCATGCAAAGCGACAAAACATTATTAATTACAGCATAAAGTGATATTACAAGTCGAAAACTAAAGGATCATAAAGGCTATGGTGAATTGGGATAGTCATAACATGGTGCGAGCATGCACCAAGTCAACCCAAATAAAGCATCAAAGGAGAATACCACAATACTATGCTTTAATATGCTTAAACAACGCATGATTCTTTCAAGGCACATTAAGCAATCTAAATTGTTTATAACATGTCATGCTACATCAAAGATCACTAAGCATAAAGCCAAAACAATATCAAGCATGACATGACAAAGCATAGGCCACATTCAAAAACAAACTCTCTTTACCACTTAAGCATGAACTTTCCTACTCTTTTCCAATCCAAACCAAACTATTTGAAAACTAATGTATGAAAGAGGGGGTCCAACCAATTTATTTAAGCAAACTAAGAAAACCAAGCAAACGAAAACCAAAAGCAAAAACAAAGACGCTCCAAGAACAATACAACTGTGCACAAAACAATAAAAATGAAGTGTTTGGAAGAACCTAAGATTTTTATTGATGAAGAAGGGGATGCATTGGGCATCCCTAAGCTTTGACGCTTGTACTTATTGGATATTTCTTGGGGTGACATGCGTGGCATCCCCAAGCTTGATCTTTATTCCATTCTTCATCTCATTACATCATTCTCTCCATACACCTGGAATTTTTCCTTCATACAAAACTTCACACAATCTTTATTAGCAACATTAGTGCACTCAAGATAATAAGTCTTTAGGTTCAGTTTCAACACCAATAAAACTTCCATCAAAACACAAGCTACTATAGCACTTCCCTTGAAAAGCTCAATTCCCCAAAGAGAACCCAAAAGGGAACCAACAAGAAGCAAATGCAAATAATGGCAGAAATCTATGAAAACAAACCAGCAGGTAAAAACCAATTTTTTCGAAGTCCTTCTGTTGCTCAAATCGAAAAGTGTTGAACTAACGAAAGTTAGATAACAACCTAGGGCAGAAGCACAAACATTCAGGCCTCAAAACTACGTACAAAGATTTTACACGAATTTTTACGGTGAAGCACAAAAATCTGTTTCGGGACAACAACTTTCCCAAGCATTACTTCTCTCTCATTAGAGGTTACTCTTGGCACAAAAAGCAAATAAAAAGGATAAGGAGCAGTTATTACAGAGGTTATTACAGAGGTAATAACTTCCAATACTCATCTAAAACTTTTGGGTTATCTCCCAATAAGTACTTTTTAACGCCTTTAAGTTACGCATAAGAAGCAAGAAAAAGAATCAAGTGTTCTCAAATGAAGAAGCATTAAGATTCATACCAGAAATATCTTCAACAAGGCAAGGTATCTCATCCAAATAAGTTCTAGAGGATCCTCTCTCAATTCTCTTGGGTTTACTACTTTCATCAAACGGGTTTTTAGGAACAATCCAATCAAGATTCTTGCTTCATGCATTGCTACAAGTTTGAAAGGTATTGGTATCTTAATTTCCTCTCCATTAGGTTCGGTTTTGTTCATCTTTTATCGTGTACCAATAACATCTACACATGAGCCTAGCATATTAAAATGATCAAAGACTTTTCTAGCTTCCTTAGCAACATCATAGAATTTTTTAAGCAAGGTTTCCAGAATAAAATCTCTCTTTCCAGGGTCCTCAATTTCTTTAAGTTTAAGAAACATTACTTGCATTAAGGGGTTAAGGTTAACAAACCTAGCTTCCAACATGTGAACTAAAGAAGCTGCAGCAATTTCATAATTTGGAGCAAGTTCTGCAAGGGATCTATCCTCAATATCCTCATGCTTACTAACATGATTAAAGAATTCTTCAATATTATCTTTTCCAATTATAAAGCCACTACCTATTGGAAGGTCTTTCAGTGTGAACTTAGGGATCAACATGGTGAGCTAACAAAGAGGTAGCAACTATAGAAAGACTTGATTTTTTGTGTTTTTAATAAAGAAAGCAAACTTAGTACAACTAATTTTTTGTGCTTTTCATAAAGAAACAAGCAAAAAAGCAAAAATAAACTAAGCAAAACAAATAAAACAAAGTAAAGAGATTGGTTATGAGGGACTCCCCTTGTGAAGATGTCCTTGACTCCCCGGCAACGGCGCCATAAAAAGTTGCTTGATGGCCCAAAATATATCGAGCTCGTTGGGGAACCCCAAGAGGAAGGTATGATGAGCACAAAACAAATTTCCCTCAGTTATGAAACCAAGGTTATCAAACTAGTAGGAGCAAGGAAACACCTCCAAGGTGTTATTTCCAACTTGGAATCCTGCACAACATAAACAGAACTTTGCCCCCAACTTACAGTGAGGTTGTCAATCTCACCGGTTTTGCTGAAAACAAAGGATTAAACGTATTGTGTGGAAGTAAAAGCTTGCAGAAAGTAAACAGAAAACAGTAAATAGTTGTAGATTGATGGTAAAAGAAAGGACCGGGGTCCATAGTTCACTAGTGGTGGTTCTCCTTAAGATATATGACATGTTGGGTGAACAAATTATAGGGAGGCAATTAACAAACATCAAGAAAGCATACATGCATATACTAATGATCTTGACTCCTATGAGATTTGATTGGGCATTACAACATTATACATAGACCGTAATCCAACTGCATTTATGATTAATAATCCACCTTCAGGTTATCAATCCGAGCCCCCTCCAGTATTAAGTTGCAAGCAACAGATAATTGCATTACGCATTGCGTATAAAGTAAACAATACAATTGTTTTATGAACAAAGGATTGCTATTTTCTCCCTAGTAGCAATAACACATCTAGTACCTTAGAGATTTCTGTCACTTCCCGAGATTACTAGAGGCATGAACCCACTATCGAGCATAAATACTCCCTCTTGGAGTTGCTAGCATCTACTCGGCCAAGATATCTACTAACAACGGAGAGCATGCAAGATCACAAATAACAAATACATGATAGAATCAATAATCAATCTGAAATAGCATCTCAATATCCATCAGATCCCCGCAAACACAACATGTAGAATTACAAATAGATGATCTTGATCATGAACGGAGCTCACAAGATCTAAACATGAAAGCACAAAGGAGGAGAACCAGCCATCTAGCTACTACATGGACCCGTAGTCCAAGGATGAACTACTCACACATCACACCGGAGGCTTGCATGGTGATGAAGAAGGCCTCCAGGGTGAATTCTCCCCTCCGACAGGGTGCCGAGAAGAGCTTCCAATCCCTCCCGGTCTAGGGATGGAGATGACGGCGACTACAGACTCTTTCGTGGAATTTTGATCGGGTACTTAGGGTCTCTGTATCAGAGGCATCTTATAGGCGAAAGGGGAGGCCGAGGGGGTTCCCTAGGTGGCCACACCACCCCCAGGAGCAGGCCAGGCCTGACCGTGCGGCCAGGTGGTGTGGGCGGACCCTAGCCCCTCTTCGTTTCGTATTCTGGCTCCGTGTCCCCCTCGGTGAAATATTGACTTTGGCTTTTGTCCCGTCCAATTCCGAGAATATTCATTTTCTGACTTTCTTGGAACCAAAAACAGCAGAAAATAGGCAGCTGGCACTATGACATCTTGTTAATAGGTTAGTCCAAGAAAGTGTATAAAAAGTACTCCAAAGTGTGGACAAAACATAAGAAAGTAGATATAAACCAAGCATGGAACGTCAAAAATTATAGATACATTTGCAACGTATCAGCGACTAGGCCCATGACCGGCTATACTGGCCCATGGTAGTACCGCCGACCTGGCCGGTACTACCGGGCCAGCCTAGCTGCCGTGTTGCTCGGTCCCTGTGCTCGCCAACCCTGTCCTGCTCGCACGGTCAGCTTTCCCCGATTCCCTCGTTCAGCATCGCTCGCCTGGTCCCCTTTTCCCCTTGTTCAGTCGCTGCTCCCCAGATCTTCTCGCTGTGTTGACCCTCTTCGCTAGGATGGGTCCGGTAGTACCGGCCCAGTCCGGGTAAAAGGCCCCAATAGGCAGATTCCAACCCCCTTATTTAAGACTTTTCTCCTTATCCTTTTGGGTGGTTGATGGCTGTGAAATACCACCTCTTTTATCCATATAAAATGTGCCATTTATCTCTCATATCATGTTTCTTCCAACTATAGCTATGCCTTATATGCATGACTTCTAGTTCTCATTTACTTTCATATGAGCTTTGCACATTTAGTAGTTTAGGTAGAATTTTATCACTTTGCTTGTATATGACATGTGTGTAGGTGTTGATGATGATTATGGATAAAACAAAGGCAAAAGGAACAGAGAGAGCATAGTATGGAGGAGCTGCAGGGACCAGACTTAGCCATTTGAGGTATTGGAAAAGTGAATTTTCCAACTCCTCAAAATAAATATCCAAGACAACAGGGTTGTAGCCCTCGACGATATGAAGTCAACGAGCCCAAGAACACCCAAAATGGAGTTCATATGAAGAAATGGCAGCCAAAACACTGCGGAACCCAAAGGTTTAACGAGCAACTATACGACCGGAAGCATTTTTCCGTCCATATAGTTGCGCCTATAGTTGCGTAAAAGGTCGCAAATGACGGGATTTCGCCATAGAGAAGCCCCAGAATCTTCCCTAAGTTGGTATTGGGGGAACCTAGGGCACCCCCAAGACCTATATAAAAGAGGGAGGACCCAAGAGAGAGCCACCAAGCCATATCCTCCACCACGCCGGAGCCCTACCGCCGTGCCACCATCATAGCCGCCTCCAATCAGATCTACACCGTCACCATCACACAAGACGAGAAGGGACTGGAATCTTCAAGGCCTCGACATCGATCTACATTGTCATCTTCATCAACAACATCTCCATCACTGACCCCCTTTGGTTACTTGTTGTAATTCTAGATTGAATCTTGGATTTGCACTTGTCTTCAATTATATCATCATACTTAATCCATATTCTATCCATGATGTTGATTTCCTTCATGTGTGAGTATTTTCCTTTGTTCTTGGGGAGATGGAGAAACCCTAGTATGAGATTGAATTGAGATAAAGATTATTATGTGATATTGTTCATTATGTGTCTGTGTTAGATTTCCTTCATCTTGATGTTGGGTGAAGCGCGCCATTCAATATTTGCCTCACTAAGGACTAGATGGGGGAACTACTTGTTGTTAGATGGAGGAATGATAGCATTTACGGTGACTATAAAGCTATTGTCATTCCTTACGTATCAACTTGGGAACCGAGGAGAACTCACAAAACATTGGCCATGCCATGGGATACATCCTATGGGGTAAAGTCCCTTAATAGCATAGTAATTCGATTGATGTCGATTGCTATCTGTTGTGGTTATGACGGATGATTTGTGCAGTGGTTGCTGCCTATTTGTCCATATATGGAGCTCCTCCCACATATATCATAAATGGTCGTATTCATTATAATAATTTTGATCACTCTTTATAATTACTAGCGGTGGATCCACTACTCCCTGAGAACTCTTTCCATCATCTTGTAGACTTTCATAATCATACTTGCATGCTCTTGTTTACTTACAGATTTAGTTTACTTACTGTTCTCTTATTTGAAAACCCAAAAATATCTTTTACACAAAACTCGCATTTTATCTTGTTACTTAGAATGTTATTTAGCATTACTATTTCAGTATTTAGTTCAAAGAGTTATTAGACTTCAAACTCCTACTCCCCGTGGGATCGATATCTTTATTTCGAAACTAGCTACAAACAATCTGTGCACTTGTAGTCATCAAGCTATTTTTTGGCGCCGTTGCCGGGGAGCTAAGTGATGTAGGTCCTTTAGCTTTTGTTTATTTATTTTAGTTTTGCTAGATTTTGTTTTAAGCTTTCTTTATTTGCTACATTTGTATTTTTGCTTTTGTTTACAAACGAAAACCCAATAAAAATATTTGTTACTAATCATGTCTTCCGAGATAACTACATTCCAACAGATGAAATCTATATTGGAGGAGTCAAAGGGAAGGACTTTGGGAGATATTTATAAGAGGCAAGGCATATTAAAAGAATGGTTGACTTGGGTGGACAAGTACTCATCCACACTATGTGCCTCTTATCAATTATGTTGTGATTATTACAGATCTCCAGATCACCTCAATTATCAATGTAAGTATAATTATTTTGATATCGAACTAGCAGACTATAATGAGTTTAAATGCATTGCCAGGGAGGACACATTACAATTTGTACTTTTTACTGGTTGCAAAGAGTTGTTATTTCTTCTAAGAGATATATAGGTAGAAACTAAACCACTCGATATGATCTATAAAGAAGTTCACCCGATATTCTGCTATTGCCAAGATAACTTCCATGATAATGAATTTATTGTTGAGCAGAGTAAATCTGCCATGAAAGAATCTAACCTTTTGCAGGGTGCTCCAAAAGATAATGTGGAGGGAACTCCACTCAAAGAGCCTCCACCTAAACTACCGGAACATGTTGTTAATAAAGAGGTGGCGCTTGATGTTGCACCCTCTCAACTAGTGGAAGGTAAGCCCGAAGGTAAGACTATCACTGAGCTACTCGCGAATTATCTTAGTAAGAATGAACAGGAGCAACTTGATCAACCACTTGAATCTCCTACTTCTAAAAATAACTTTCCACACGCAAATAGTATGCATGAAAATGATATCTCATTATCTAATAATGATTTCTATAAGTCCCAAACTTATGATGATTGTTCTGAGGAGGATTCGTGCGTAGACAGTAATTTTGGGGACTTTGGTGAGTGATGAGTGCATATTTGCATCATGTTTTATATTGTTATTTTGCATTGTAGATGTTGGATCTTGGTATTTTATGGTGCTCCCGCGCATATTTTATGTCTGTTTTCACCAGGATCAGGATATATGATGGATACATTAGACGAAATTCTTGAAGCAGTTGTACTGAAGAGCAAAGGAGTCCAAACATCATAAATCGCTTATTTGGGAAATATTAATAATACCAGAAGAAAACCCGAAGCAATCAAGGGAGACAAACGGTTTAACGACCAACTATATGACGGGAATAAATTTTCCGGCAGTATAGTTCCCGCCGTATAGTTGGGCCGCCACCGCCTCCTCAAATAGTTTCACCCCGTGCAACTGGATTAGGGAGACGACATACATAACACCCAGAAATCGCAGAAACCTCACCTCCGGAAGGCATCTGGAGGGGGAACTCGTCCACCGAGGATCTATCTTTTCCCTGCGTAGATCCGGGAGGCTAAGGCATCGATCTTCATCATCCACCATTGCCTCACCACCATCTCCATCCATCCCATCTACATATTGTCTAGATCTTGTTGTAATTTCCGTACTCGTCGTGGATTTATACAAGTACTATTCATCTATGATAGATCCCATTGTTATTGCCATGATGTTGATTGCCTCCATGTCTGAGTAGATCATTAGTTCCTAGGGAGATGGATAAACCCTAGTATGAGATTGAAATAAGATAAATTTTATTATGATATTCATCGCTATGACCATGTGTTAGATTGTATTCATCTTGATGTTGAGAGAAGTCGACCTCTCAATATTTGTCTCTCATGGGGACTTGATGGAGGGAACTACTTGTTGGTAGACGGAGGTGTGTTAGCACTTACAGTGACTATAAAGCTGTTGGCACTCCTTACGTATCAACTTGGGAAATTGAGGAAACTCACAGAACACTATCCATGCCATGGGATACGTCCTACGGGATTACGTCCCTTAATAGCGTAGTAATTCGATTGATGTTGATTGCTGTCTACTCTAGTTATGAGGATGATATGAGCAGCGGTTGCTGCCTATTTTTCCAAATACAGAGTTTCTCCCACACATACATAGTTGAGAATGTTCATGATAATAATCTTTACCTTAGCTCCTTATAATGCTAGTGGTGAATCCGCTACTCAATGAGAACGCCTTTTTCCCTATTGTAGTTCCAATCTCTCTTACATACGCGATACTTACTTTCTGTATTCAGTTGTTCTACTTTACTTATTGTTTCTCTTATACCCAAAACCCAAAAACACCTTTTTACGCAATACTCGCATTTTATCTTGTCACTCAGAACTTTATTAAGCATTACTAGTGTAATATTTATTTCAAGAATTATTAGACTTCGGACTCCTGCTCCCTGTGGGATCGATATCTTTATTTCGAAACTAGCTACAAACGATATGTGCACTTGCAGTCATCAAGCTATTTTCTAGCACCGTTGCTGGGGAGCTAAGCGCTGCAGGTCTTTTAGGTTTTTCTTATTTATTTTTGTCTTGCTAAGTTTTGTTTTGAGTTACAGGTTTCCACCAACATGATGGAGTTTGAGCATATGACTAGTGCTGACCCACTCAACCACTTTGGGAAGCCCTATGATATTTATAAAAGAGACAACTCCAATGAGAAGAGAAGGGGGTTTGAAATAAATCCTCTATTACTTGGTATTCTACACAAGAAACACTTTACTGGAGATGAAGAAGATCCTAATCCATATGAGCATATTGCATGTTTTAAAGATATATGTGGCACTTTTCAATTGACGGGATCTATTGCTGATGAGGTAAGGGTTAAACTTTTAGTCAAACTTTGACTAGTACATCTCTCTCATGGTATAGATCTCTACCCCCAGAAGCCACTACCACTTGGGATAATATAGCTTGTGAATTTCTAGTAGAATATTATCCATTATCAAAATCTTTTGGAATCAAGCATCTTATAATGACTTGGAAGAATCATTCTAATGAAGGACTAGTAAGAGCTTATATCAGATTTAAAGATTTACTTCGCCTATGTCCTCATCATGATTTGCCCGAATGGTATTTATTGCATATCTTTTATGGTGGTTTAATTGAACCTAATAAAATTGAACTAGACTCTTTCGCGGAAGGAGCCTTTATGAATCTTCCTATAGCTAAAGCTTGGGCTTTACTTAATAGAATTCGCGACCATAGAGTTTCATGGAATTTTGGTCTAGGAAGTGAAGGAGGTGTAAAATAGAACATGATTGTATTCATGACTATAATAAAAAGGCTATGTTAAAGAATTATCTAAAGAACTTTATTTGGATTCAAATCTTGTGTTGCAAGTTGTTAAAGCTTTTACAGAACATATCAAAGGTACAAAATAGGGTTTGGTCAAGTATGATCCACCACCCGAACCTGAGAAGAAAATAGAAGTTAAAGCAACACTGGCCTCCCTAGAGCTAACATATGAGATACCTTTCCCTAACACTGCACATAATCATATTATTGAATATGAACAGGTCAAAGCAGCACAGGAAAAGAAGGAAGAGGAAATTATACCAGAAGTTGTAGAGCATCTAAAAGAAACCAAAGATGAAGAGGTAACCAAGGAAGCAATTATGGCTATGTACGCGCATTGTAACATAGTTGAATTTGATGAAGAGACTTCCGTATTGGTGGAAGGTAAAACAAAGGTAAAATATGTGGGTAAGCCTATTCTTCCCTGCATATTTAAAGAAACCTCGCATTATGGTTTATGTGATCTTGGCACCGAAGTTAATGTTATATCTTATGATATCTATGTAGAAATAAAACAAGAAATAGAACCGGCTACAATTGAAATACTGACATGACAATCATGTTAGCTAATAAAAATCTTAGAATTCCGATGGGAGTAGTTGAAGATGCAACTGTCACAATTGGCAACAAAAACTTTCCCATTGATTTTGTAGTTGTTGATATGCCAGCTGACACTCTTTGCCCAATTATATTTGGAAGAAACTTTTTGAGTGATGTAGGTGCCTATGTTGATTTCAAAAAGGAGATTGTGTCTCTTAAGCTTGGGGGAGCACAAAAGGAATTCCACTTTTCCAAATTTAAAGACAGCCTCCACAAATACAAAAAGAAGAGAAAGAGAAAACTATCAAGGAAATGGCAGCTCTTTTCTTTAGTAATCGAGAAGAACAATATAAATGAAGACTCAAATTATGAAGAAATAGTTATGGAGGACAAGTCCCTAGAAGAACTAGAAGATGAACTCGATTCACTTCCCATTATAGGGCCTCCAACTGATGAGGCTTTTGAAGAGCCAGAAAAGAGAGGGGACGAGGAATTACCACCCCTAGAGTTGAAGACTCTACCAAATAATCTTAAATACAGGTTTTTAGATGATACGAATAAATTTCCTGTTATTATTAGTGCTAAACTTTCAGGAGAAGAAGAACTTATGAAAATACTCAAGGAGCATCGCAAGGCCTTTGGGTACTCAATGGATGATTTGAAGGGCATTAGTCCCATGATAACTGTCCATCGAATATTCATGGAAGAAGGTGCTAAACTAGTTACGGGATTTAATAGAAAATTGAAGCCTGAAATGAAAGAAGTGGTAAGGAAATATATTGTACGCCTACTAGACGTAGGTATAATCTATCATGTTAAAGAAAGTGAATGGGTAAGTCATGTTCATTGTGTCCCTAAGAAAGGCGGTTTTACTGTTGTTCCTAATGAAAACAATGAATTGATACCTACTAGAACAATTGTTGGGCATAGGATGTGCATAGACTTAAGGAAATTGAATAAATAAACTAGGAAAGATCACTATACTTTACCGTTCATAGATCAAACTTTAGAAAGGTTAGCAAACCACGCTCATTTTTGCTACTTGGACGGATACTCTGGTTTTTCTCAAATAGCTATTCATCCGGATGACCAACTTAAAACAACTTTCATTAGTCCTTATGGTTTACATGCTTACCGACGTATGCCTTTTGGTTTATGTAATTCTCCAGCTACGTTTGAAAGATGCATGACTGCTATTTTTGCGGATTTTATAGAATTCATAATGGAAGTATTTATGGATGACTTTCCTGTCTATGGAACTTCGTTTACTAGTTGCTTGGATAATCTCAAAAGAGTTTTGCAGCATTGTGAAGAAACCAATCTTGTTCTAAACTGGGTGAAGTGCCATTTTATGGTCAAAGAAGGTATAGTCCTCGGACACAAGGTATCAGGTAAGGGAATTGAAGTGGTTAGAGCTAAGGTTGAGGCCATAGAGATAATGCCACAACCTAGAGATATTAACGGTATAAGAAGTTTCATTGGTCATGTGAGTTTTTATAGAAGGATCATTAGAAATTTCTCTGGAATATCTAAACCTTTGACTAACCTCCTGCAAAAGGGAGTAAGATTTAATTTTGATGATAAATATCTTATAGCCTTTAATAAACTCAAGAATGCTTTATCTCGTGCTCCTAATATTAAACCTCCTATCTGGGATATGACTTTTGACTTAATATGTGAAGCTAGTGATGATGTTGTAGGAGTAACTCTGGGACAACACATTGGTCACAGATTTAATATTATACATCATGCTAGTAGAACTCTTAATGGTTCTCAAAAGAATTATCCTAGGGAAGAAAAGGAACTTTTTGCTATATTTTTCTCTTGTGATAAATTTCCCTCTTATTTAGTTGATGCAAAAGTAAGAGTTCATATGGATCGTAATGGATTGAATGAACTCCTTTGAAAGGAAAGACCATCAGCCAAGACTGATCCTTTAGATTCTTTCACTTCAAGAATTTGAGTTGCAGATTATGCACAGGCAAGAAATAAAAACATTGAATGCAGTGTCCATGTTTGCCCAGCAAGACACCAATCTTATTGAGAGGAACTTTAGTCCTGGTGATTTTCATTTAGATAATTATTCACTAAACTAAGGTCAATTCCTTCAAAAGAGAAGAAGCCTTTGTTATTGGAGGAGTTTTTCATCCCCAAATAAGTAAATGGTAAGATTAGGGTAAGTGTTCTTACTCCAATAAGTGATTTATTTTCATGGATTTTACTCCTAAAAATTCCGCCTTTAAATTCCTTGTGTTTTTCTGAAGTTTTTGAGGGTTTTTACCAACTATACGGGTGGAACTATACGACTGGAGAGGAAGCTCCCACCGTATAGTTGGTCGTTAAACTCTTCCTATCTTCTTTGTGAAATTGTTTTCGATGTCTGGAACTATACGGGCACAACTATACGACCGGACGAAATAATTCCGGCCATAGTTGGTCGTTGAACTCTCGGGCACTTTTTATTTTGATGTCTGTATCTATACAGTCGCAACTATACGAGCGGAGCCAATATTCCAGCCATATAGTTGGTCACTAAACTACCAGACGTTTTTTGTTTGCCTTTTCGTTATTTTAAAAAAATGTTATTGTCGGTTCCGAGTCGTTACTTAACCGACCAGGACTCGAGATATTTGGAAATATCTGCCCGAAACCAACTATACGGCCGGAGCTATACGGGTGTCATGATGCGGCATGACTCTTCCAAATCCGTGATTTCTTTTCCTGTTTCATTGAGATTCTTTTCTTGGGCGACAATTTGGTGTTTTTCGTGAGTTTTACCAACCTCTGACCCTCCTTATATACTACCATTGTCTCTCTCTCTAATCATAATCTCCAAGAACTAATCTAGCAATGTGCTATCTCGCCCTAGGCCATGGAAAACACTTGGGTCTCATCGCTCCTTCTCCCTTGGGTCTTGTCGCTCCTTCCAGGGACCTCTCTAGCAGCCCGTCCATGGAGGACGACGACGAGGAAATAGAGAGGTTTAGCCCGAAGTACAAGGAGTACGTTGAGCCAAGCTACTACAATAACGATCCCGATGAAGTGAGTGACTTCTACATCTGTCGTGATGTTTATGATCCACCGGAGATCAACTGGGCGGCAATGAATAGGGCTAAAGAAGAGAGAGAAGGTCGCAAGTTGCATGGAAAAGAGCACGTGGAGACGGTCAAGTTCATCGCCATGGACCCCAGGCTGCAAAAGCGTAAGGAATTACCTAATCTTGGTGCAGGTATTAGCAATGGAGCGATGTCACCACTCTTGAAACATACTATTGGTGCTTGTATGAGGGTGAAGCCTCAAGAAGACCGGAGGTATGGTTTCCACTTCCTCGATCCATCAATCATGGATGAGGAAGAGGAAGCTGTTCCCAAGACCAAGGATCGCGTGCGAGCGCTGGAGATATATCAGAAGCAGGAGCTACTTCATCACGTCAAGTCCGTCACTGTCTCAAGGAGATAGAGAAGAAAGATGATCTTCTCCCATTGATGACTAAACTCGCAGATAAGGTGAGCACCTTGCAATCTAATTTACGTAGGTGCTACAGCCGCATCACCGCTCTAGAGGATACCAACAAGAAGCTATGCACCACGGTGTTACATGCTATGGCACCACAGTGATCTACAATAATCACGGTATCAAATAATCTCAAGGGATTATTTGATCCCGCCTGGCTTGATTCCAATCTTGGGGAGATCTTTAAGACCTTGTAATCTATCTTATAAGTTTTTATTACTATTTTTGCATTAGTTCAAACTAGAAATAAGTTTGCATCATTAGAATTCCCTTCAGGAATAGTCGATCCCTTTTATGAAATTCTTAGTTTATTATTATATATGGAGCAATTTTGAGTTTGTGTTTGTCTTATTTGACATATGAATGACTTGAGTATAATTTTACTTGCACTTGATGATAGCAATAGAAGTCTTCCACACCATTGGTATTAATGGAACATACAAAGATAATTTGATCAATATGTTGTAAGTACATGGTTTGATTTACAAAGAAAGGATAATTATCTAATCTGTTGAGTTGAAAAAGAAAACCTTGAACAAAGGAAAATAAAGAGTGCCATAAAAAATAGAGTGAGAACAAGTCAAGGTAGAATATTCAAGTCATAAAGATGCTTCATATACAATTAGAATTTGATAATTGAGATCGTTAAACTTTGAATTCCTACATGAAGTGGAATGTATGGCTAGCTCCTTTGCACAACACTTAAACAAAAGTGTGAGCATATAAACAAAAGAGAAGAAAAGGAAGAATAAAAAAGAGCGAATGTGCAAAGAGCAAATAGGCATACACCACTATATTGTAGTATGTTAAAGAGACACTTTCGATATTTTGAATCCCAAGTGAATATGTTAATCCTAAAACACTTGGGACTACCTCGCTAACTCATTCGATTGAATTGGATACTTTTACATTATGTTGAGATTCATCTTTCGTGAACTATTGATCACTAAGGTGTGGAAGCCAGCTAATACTATTTAGATGGTTCGAGTAAGGTACTATTCATGAACTTATTCCTATGTATCGTATATGATAAACACATGCTGCAACTGCCTCATTTATTTTATCGACTCAGCTTCATGAATATGAGGATCACATCCATTAAGCTAAAACTTGCTCGGGATGAGCAAGAGTCTAAGCTTGGGGAAGTTGATGAGTGCATATTTGCATCATGTTTTATATTGTTATTTTGCATTGTAGATGTAGGATCTCGGCGCTCCTGCGCACATTTTATGTCTATTTTCACCAAGATCAGGACAGATGATGGATAAATTGGACGCAATCCTTGAAGCAGTTGTACTGAGGAGAAAAGGAGTAAAAACAACGTAAATCGCTTATTTGGGAAATATTAATAATACCAGAAGAAAACCCAAAGCAATCAAGGGAGACAGACGGTTAAACGACCAACTATATGGCATGAATAAATTTTCCGGCAGTATAATTCCCGCTATATAGTTGGCGCCGCCACCGCCTCCTCAAATAGTTTCATCCCGTGCAACTGGATCAGGGAGATGACATATAGACCAACCAGAAATTGCAGAAACCTCACCTCCGGAAGGCATCTGGAGGGGGAACTTGTCCACCAGGGATCCATCTTCGCCCTGCGCAGATCTAGAACGCTAAGGCATCGATCTTCATCATCCACCGCTGCATCACCACCATCTCCATCCACCTCATCTACATCTTGTCTAGATCTTGTTATAATTTCACAAGAAATATGCTCACTAGTGACCTTTTAATAACGACCATGGATTTTTTGGTCATATATCTATGACCATTCTGAACCAACTGGCCATAAGGCATTTGGGAGGGTCCAAACCTTGAAAAACTATGACCAATTTTTTTAAGAAGGTCATATTTTCCAAGCATGAAAAGGTCATAGATGGATAACACTAGTTTATGGCCTTATGTTTAGCTCACTACGACCAATTTAAATGGTCATGGCCACTAATTCTTGTTGCTTTAAAATGACTGCTTGGCCACATCAACAATTTTGTCTACGTGTCATTTCCATGTGTCAACTTCTACTGACGTGTCCGCACAGGTGTCGTGTGATGCCCACTAGGACCAATATATGATGTATGAGACCCACCTGTCATACAACAGACCAACCAAATAGAAACATGAATAATATGGCAAAAAACAGCCTACCTAGAGCTCAAACTTGCGACCTCCTCCTCTCACTGAACCAATCGAACCACCACACCACCAAGTGATTTGTGTCTAAGTACCCCTGCATTGTCTATTTAAATATGTGGAGCGTTGTGCTCTGGAATAAATTGGCAAAAATAGGAGGAAGGGGACTCAAACCCATGACTTGTGACCTCCCTGTTGAGACCGCAGCCCCCAACCACCGGACCACCACTAGCTTGTTGTTGAACATAGTCCGCGCGACTTCTTTAATATTCGCTTTCGTTGCTCGGCCTGGGCCTCGTTGCGGAGGAGGCCTGAAACTCTTTTTTTCTCTGCAATTTCGCCACCGGCTGGGCTGATGGTCGATAGTATATTATAAGGTAGATTTTTAGTGTGAATTTACGGGCTTTTGTAAGTTTGAGCCCACGTAAACAAAGAGAGCTCAGTTTTTTTTTCAAAAAATATAGAAATGAAATTTCACCGTCAATTTTTCCTATGGCCTCAGATCGAGATGATTGTAAAATCAATTGTCAATAAAATGAGGTCTAGTTTGTGTGTAAATTATAGTAGTGCCATTCTGCACCGTAATTTTGGTACTTGTTTCACAAAATAAAGTGAATCTATCGAAACATGGTCAAAATGGTGGGAGTGACAGTCCTTGTCTAGGAGTTGAGTCTTGTTAAAATTTTAGTGGATCTCTGATAAAACAATATATTGTGATTCCAAAAATGATTTTTGCAAAAAATCATGAGCATTATATAATGTACATGTATTTCAAATCGGACCCACTTCCTACCGATTCGGCAACAATTTGTCTTTTTCACCATGGGTGGATGGAAAGGTTTTAGATACCCTAGTTGGAACATTGGCCATGTAAGGTGGTCTAGTATTTTTAAAAAATAGGGTGGTACCATTTTAAAACTTTCACTTGGTAGTTGCTTAACAAAACGCCCCGTTTTTGGTACTCAGAAAATAGAAAATGCTTTTTATGTGAGCTGAAAAGGAAAACTTCCTCCTACAACATTGTTCACCATCCCAAGATACACGTGTGTGCATAATATGGGCATATTATCACAAACTATGCCACGATTTAGACCATTACATTGGTCTTTTGAGCTGAAAGCCATGAAAACTCGAACATGATAGGTCATTTCTGAGTAAGTTTTTCTGAGATATCTACAATATACCAAGTTTGGTATTTTTACTTATAACTATGTCACAAAATATGACACCACACGATGGATTTACCTTATTTGGACTGTTTTTGAATTTCTTATGCCCATTTCAAAATTTTCTTATTTAAAACTATGGTCAAAATGGCGGGCATGAAGATAAGGGATGAGCCTCGCTCAACTTGCATTGGTTTTCTAATAAAACAACATATTTTGAGTCTAAAAATGATTTTTTCAAAAAATCATGAGTATTATATAATGTACCTGTAGTTCAAATCGAACCCACTTCCTCCCGATTTGGCAGGAATTTGTCTTTTTCGCCAGGGGTGGACAGAAAGGTTTCAGATACCCCAGTTGGAACATTGGCCATGTAAGGTTGTCTAGTATTTTTAAAAAATAGGGTGGTACCATTTTAAAACTTTCACTTAGTAGTTGCTTAATAAAACGCCCCGTTTTTGGCACTCGGAAAATAGAAAATGCTTTTTCCATGAGCCGAAAAGGAAAACTTCCTCCTACAACATTGCTCGCCATCCCAAGATACATGTGTGTGCATAATATGGGCATATTATCACAAACTATGCCACGATTTAGACCATAACATTGGTCTTTTGAGCTGAAAGCCATGAAACCTCGAACATGATAGGTCATTTCTGAGTAGGTTTTTCTGAGAGATCTATAATATACCAAGTTTGGTATTTTTACTTACAACTATGTCACAAAATATGACACCACGTGAAGGATTTACCTTGTTTAGACCATTTTTGAATTTCTTATGCCAGTTTCAAAATTTTCTTATTTCAAACTATGGTCAAAACGGCGGGCATGAAGATAAGGGATGAGCCTCACTAAACTTGCATTGGATCTCTGATAAACAGAATATTTTGAGTCTAAAAATGATTTTTTCAAAAAATTATGAGCATTATATAATGTACCTGTAGTTCAAATCGGACCCAGTTCCTACCGATTTGGCAGGAATTTGTCTTTTTCGCCAGGGGTGGACGGAAAGGTTTCAGATACCCCAGTTGGGACATTGGCCATGTAAGGTGGTCTAGTATTTTTGAAAAATAGAGTGGTACCATTTTAAAACTTTCACTTGGTAGTTGCTTAACAAAACGCCCCATTTTTAGCACTCAAAAAATAGAAAATGCTTTTTCCGTGAGCCGAAAAGGAAAACCTCCTCCTACAACATTGTTTGCCATCCCAAGATACACGTGTGTGCACAATATGGGAACATTATCACAAACTATTCCATGATTTAGGCCATAACATTGGTCTTTTGACCTGAAAGCCATGAAACCTCGAGTATGATAGGTCGTTTCTGAGTAGGTTTTTCTGAGATGTCTACAATATACCAAGTTTGGTATTTTTCCTTACAACTATGACACAAAATATGACACCACGCGAAAGATTTACCTTGTTTGGACCGTTTTTGAATTTCTTATGCCCGTTTTAAAATTTTCTTATTTCAAACTATTGTCAAAACAACGGACATGAAGATAAGGGATGAGCCTCGCTAAACTTGCATTGGATATCTGATAAAAAAGCATATTGTGAGTCTAAAAATTAGTTTTGCAAAAAATCATGAGCATTATATAATGTACCTAGAGTTCAAATCGGACCCACTTCCTACCGATTCGGCAGGAATTTGTCTTTTTCATCAGGGGTGGACGGAAAGGTTTTATATACCCTAGTTGGGACATTGGCCATGTAACATGGTCTAGTATTTTTGAAAAATATGGTGGTACCATTTTGAAACTTTCACTTGGTAGTTGCTTAACAAAACGCCCCGTTTTTGGCACTCGGAAAATAGAAAATGAATTTTCTGTGCGGTGAAAAGGAAAACTTCCTCCTACAACATTGTTCTCTGTCCCAAGATACACGTGTGTGAACAATACGAACATATTATCACAAACTATGCCACGATTCAGGCCATAATATTGGTCATTTGACCTGAAAGCCATGAAACCTCGAACAAGATAGGTCATTTCTGTGAAGGTTTTTTCGAGATATTTATGATATACCAAGTCTGGTATTTTTCATTTCAAATATGTCACATAACATGACACCACGAGAAGGATTTACCTTGTTTGGACCGTTTTTGAATTTCTTATGCCATTTTCAAACTATGGTCAAAACTGCAGGCAGTAAGGTTCTTAGCTAGGGGATGAGCCTCGCTAAAATTTCAGTGGATCTCTGAAGAAACATCGTATTGTGAGTCTAAAAATGATTTTTGCAAAAAATCATGATCATTTGATCATGTACCTGTAGTTCAAATCCGACCCACTTCCTACCGATTCGGCAGATATTTGTCTTTTTTGTAGGTGACGTACTGGAGCATGGTGGAGTTGATGCACGACAAGTCGAAGGTGAGGCTTCACTCGCGACGGTGTAGAATTTGGATCTCTGCCCGTCCGCTGCAACCACATAAGTGGCCTTCCGTGCCTCCCACATGCCACCATCGCTGTCACCATCGACACCCATGTCGTTGGTATTTACCCTGCTCCAGCTTCTCTTCCACCTGCTACTACTGATCTGGGCAGGATGGCACTCAAATTGGACTAACCTAGGCGATGGAAATACGTGAGGAGTTCAGAATCTAGAGTGTATACTTCTGCCTGCATAGTCAAAGTGATCTGAGTAGCTTAGCTAGCGATCTTACCAGGAATACCATGAACATGTACTAAATGAATAGTTAGTTTGTGCAAATCACTTGGGAAGCTGCTTGACCTGATGTTTCAGTGGACAATACTGGAGCTTGATCTGATGTTTTAGTGGACAATTAGTTTCCTTGTCGTTTGTAAACCTTATGGTAGTAGTAGCTCTATGGATAATGCATCAACTTGAAATGTTTGTAAACCTTAAGCTTGTAGTAGGTGTATGATCACTAATTTGGAGCAAAATATGATCCTGCCATACCATGTGTTGTTGTTGTTGGACCATGCTGTTACTTATGCCACTGAAGATATTGTGTGTATAGACATAGAGTAGTTGCTGGAAAATCTGTTCATATTTTTTTTGTTATGTTCACTTGTTTTCTTGCTGTGAGTATAAGCGTGTCCATTAGCACTGCATCTTTATCTTCTTGCTTGATGTGACTATAAGCTTGTACATTTTGCTTGCTTGCTGTCAATACTCCTGCCTTCGTAGTCACGGTAAATATACACGCAATTTCTCTGTGTTCTGATGTTGGTACATAAATATTGAGTTTAGAAATGAATTTCCCCTTGCATGTGTCCCAAGAAATATTGAGTTGAGAAATGAATTTCCCCATACTACATTGAAATCAGAGAGCACAAATCTGTAGCTTTAGTTCAACTAGATTATTGGGTGTGCGATGCTTGACTATACTTTTACATGCTAATTTAACTGATTTGCTGGCATACTTACTCTAGAACCATGTAGCAGAGAAAAGTTAGTGAAATTATGTTTGAGTTGTTACTATTTGTTAGATTACAGTACTTAGTTTCCTTAATTTTCTATCTAATTTCTTATATCTAGGTATTTGCGCAGGTTTGCTAAATAACTATATGACAGAACTATGGGGCAAATAACTTAATGTTGTTCCATGTTTAATCAGAGCCACATGTTTGCATATTATTGCAATTTTCCTCCTCTCTCTCTGTTATCTAACCTCTCTCTCTATATACTTATCTCAGCTATATTTTACTCTATCTTGATGCATGACACACTGTTTTTGCTGGCTATCATTGCTCTGGCATGATTAATTCGTATTGTACATGCAGGTCTGCAGCATTACAAATTGATCATGGCCAGAAGATTAAGGGAACCCCAAGTCATTATGATAACAAAAATCCATGTAGTCTGAGAGATTTTACAACGGACACATATCCGTTTGTTTAGTAGGGTCACTGTGCATGTTTTTGTTTTTATCTCTTTTTGCTCTCCGATGTTTAGCACCAGTAAAGAATTATTGGTCTTGCTAAAAGAATAAACTGTATGGAGCTTCTACAATTTTTACCTTTTTGTGTTCTCTAGACTATTAGTTATTAACTGAAGCTCTTCTCCTGGGCAACATCAGCACTCCACGAAACAAGTTTTCAGGCGAAATAATACAAGCATCTCCGCCGCTGATTGATTTGGTTCACCGCTCGAGCCATCAGATATAGTCCCTACAAAACGCAAACAGGTATGTACGTCTGATCTAGGATATGCTTGTTAGTGGGTTCATGCCTCTAGTAATCTGGGGAAGTGACAAAAATCTCTAAGGTACTAGATGTGCTGTTGCTACTAGGGAGAAAACAGCAATCCTTTGTTCATGGAGCAATCATATTGTTTACTTTACACACTTTGCTTAATGCAATTATTTGTTGCTTGCAATACTAGAGGGGGTTCAGATGATAACCTGAAGGTGGATTATTAGTCATAGATGCAGTTGGATTACAGCCTATGTATAATGTTGTAATGCCCAATCAAATCTCGTAGGAGTCAAGATGATTAGTATATGCATGTTTGCTTTCTCGGTGTCTGTCAATTTCCCCGCTGTCAATAGCCCCAGATGATAACCTGTATGCTTTTACCATCAATCTACAAGCTATTTACTGTTTTCTGTTCACTTTCGGCAAGCAATTACTATCTTCTACACAATACGTTTAATCCTTTGTTTTCAGCAAAACCGGTGAGATTAACAACCTCACTGTAAGTTGGGGGAAAAGTCCTGTGGTTGTGTTGTGCATGATTCCAAGTTGGAAATAACACCTTGGATGTGTTTCCTTGCTCCTACTGGTTCGATAACCTTGGTTTCATAACTGAGGGAAAACTTGCTGCTATGCTCATCATACCTTCCTCTTGGGGTTCCCCAACGAGCTCGATACATTTTGAGCCATCAAGAAACTTTTTCTAGCGCCGTTGCCAGGGAGTCAAGGACATCTTCACAAGGGGAGTCCCTCACAACCAATCTCTTTACTTTGTTTTTGGTTTTTCTTAGTTTATTTCTGCTTTGTTTGCTTGTTCTTTTTATCAAAAATATAAAAAAATAGTTCCTACTATAGTTGTTATTTTCGTTGGTCTGTTATTGTCTTGCTTTATCATGCTTTATATCAATGGTTGGTTTCTTTGAAACTGAATCTAATTGGCAAGGTGGGTTCACGGAAGAACAAAAATATTATTATAAGGAACACCGCTTGTCATAAAAAGGGAAACACTTATGGGAAAAAATTGATAAATTGTATACCATTGCTAGAAACGTGTGCTCTACTTATAATGTTACTTATTGCTTTGATAAATCTTGTTGCTGTAAGAGGTATAAACACCTCCCTTTTCAATGTGAGTATAATGATGATGTTACCATATCTTCTTATGTTAAGGGAAATTATGACTTTTATGATGTGGAACAAATTGAAGAATTTATTTCTTGGAAGGGTGCATTCGAACTAGCTTATTTGCTTGAAAATACTGATGATGCACCTGATAAATATGAGGTTTATGATATACTTAAATTTTGCTTTGATATTACAAGGAAGAAAATGGTTATATTCTTGAATATCTTAATAGATGCTCTCCACCAGCGGAAGAGACTAATGCCTTGCAGGAGCCTATGGAAGAAGAAATTGCTGAAACTGGAAGATCATTGGATGAAAAAGAGGAGGAGAGTGATGATCAAGAGGGGGAAGAATGGATCTACCAATTCCTACCTTCTAATGAGAGTAACTCTTTACCCCTTACATTATTTGATTGTCCCCCATGCTTACCAAAGGAGGATGAATCTTATGTTCCTGTGGATTCTTTTGAAAATGTTTATAATAAAGCTCTAGATGATGGTCCTATATTGGTTGATAATATTAATTGTACTACTATTGAAAATGAGATTGATCAGTCATCTTGTTATAAAATTGTTAAAAGTGGGTTTGAAGGTTTTAATCCCACTATTTTTGAGCTTGATAAAAATTATGTGTTTGTAGATCATGAAAAGCATGCTTATGTGATAGTTATATTGTTGAGTTTATTCATGAGGCTACTGAAAATTATTATGAGAGAGGAAAATATGGTTGTAAAACTTTTCATGGTACTGAAACACCTCTCTATTTGCTGAAAGTTTTGAACTTACTCTCGTTTTATCTTCCTATGCCTGTCACTTTGTTATTTGTGAATTTATTTGCGTATAAGATTCCTATGCATAGGAAGTGGGTTAGACTTAAATGTGTTTTGAATTTGCTTCTTGATGCTCTTTTTTACTTCAATTCATATTTCTTATGTGAGCATCATCAAAATTATCATGCCTAGCTCAAAGGCGTTAAAGAAAAGCACTTATTGGGAGATAACCCAAATTTCGTTAGGAATATTTTGTTGAGTCTTGGAAGTTATTGCTTCAGTAATAACCTCTACTTATAATTTTTGTGTGGTTTTTGTGCCAAGAGTAACCTCTAATGAGAGAGAAGTAAGACTTGGGAAAGTTGCTAGCCCGAAACAGATTTTTGTGCTTCGCTGTAAAAATTCGTGAAAAATCTCTGTACATCGGTTTGAGATGTAATTTTTTGTGCTTCTGCCCCAGGTTATCATCCAACTTTCGTTAGTTCAACACTTCTCGATTTGAGTAACATAAGGTCAAAATTGTTTTTTACCTGCTGGTCTGTTTTGACAGATTTCTGCCATTATTTGCATTTGCCTCTTAATCTCTTTCTCTTTGAGTTCTCTCTGATCATTTGAACTTTTTAAAGGAAGTGCTACAGTAGCTTGTGTTTAATGGAAGTTTTACATGTGTTGAAACTGAACCAAAAGACTTATTATCTTAAGTGCACTAATGTTGCTAATGAAGATTGTGTGAAGTTTTATATGAAGGGAATTTTAAAGTGTAGGGAAGAACAATGTGATAAGATGAAGTATGGACAAAATCTCAAGCTTGGGGATGCCACCCGTGTCACCCCAAGAAATATTCAAGAAGTACAAGCATAAAATCTTGGGGATGCCCAAGGCATCCCCTTCTTCATCAATAAAAATTTCAGGTTTCTTCCAAACACTTCATTTATTATTATTTCATGCACAATTGTGTTGTTCTTGGAGCGTCTTCTTTTTTGTTTTTAGTTTTCGTTTCCTTAGTTTGCTTAAATAAAGTTGGTTGGACCCCCGCATTCATACATAGTTTCAAATATGTTGATTTGTATTAGAAAAGAGTAGGAAAGTTCATGCTTATAAGTGGTA
Organism: Avena insularis; assembly: GCA_023614405.1. Taxonomy (NCBI): domain Eukaryota; kingdom Viridiplantae; phylum Streptophyta; class Magnoliopsida; order Poales; family Poaceae; genus Avena; species Avena insularis. Next base: position 227,998,604 of record CM042694.1, on the reverse strand, counting down.
TAAAAGGAGCTTGTTTTTGACTGTGGCCTAGACTTTATCATGTCATGCTTGATATTGTTTTGACTTTATGCTTAGTGATTATTGATGTAGAATGACTTGTTACAAACAACTGAGATTGCTTAATGTGCCTTGAAAGAATCATGCGTTGTTTTAGCATATAAAAGCACAATATTGTGGTATTCTCCTTTGATGCTTTATTTGGGTTGACTTGGCGCATGCTCACACCATGTTAAGACTATACCAAGTCACCATATACTCTATGATCATTTAGTTTTCGACTTGTAATATCACTTTATGCTTTAATTAATAATGTTTTGTCGCTTTGCATGATTATGGCCATTATTGCTCTCTTAGTTGGTCGCTCCCAGTCTTTTGCTAGCCTCCATACCAAGTATGAGTTCCACTCATGCGTCCAACTCTAAATAAAACCAAGTTATTCCAAAGAGTCCACCATACCTACGTATTAGCATTTGCTATTCCAAGTATATTCATGTTTTTATCTATCTTCCAAATTAAACTTGTTATGTGAAAATTAGTGATTAAAGCTCTCACGAACTTGATGGCACACTTTACTTTTCTTGCACTTAATAAACTTGAACCATTGTGCCCATCTATGTTCCTTATATGCTTGCGTTTTGTAAGTTGTGAATTAGCAGAACCATGTTATCATGGGGAATGCTTTCAACATTGCACTTTATTTAGTTGATATCATGTTCTTTTGCTTATGGATCCCGGCGGTGTGAAATGAAAGGGGAGCTTGTAAGGCTCATGAAGTTCGTATATGTGTTAGAGAAATTCCTGGGCGGCTGGTCTAAGCCATTCCTAATCATGGTGGAAACCTGCAGCATAACCATAGTGAGCAATCTATGAAGCATCCTCTATAAAAGAAACCTATGCAAATAGGAAAGAAAAAAGAAAAAAAGAGGCCTATGCAAATAGGAAATAAAAGGATGTTGAGATGCTCATTGTCTGCTTGCCTTGTCATTTTGATATGGGAAATCTTCCGTATCATCGGGCAAGGGGTACCCCGTTGGCGGTTCTCTATGATACACATGTACTTACAATGACAAGAACTTACCTGTGACTAAACTTGAGTAGCATGAGGAACGGTACTCGTAAGTAAGGGGCATGAGATTTTCAGCTTATAACTTGTGAAGCATATCCTCATATTTGTTCACTTTAACCTTAATCACCTAAATATGCTTATGATAGGGGTAATGAGAGCTAAAAGCTAATAAGTACCATAATTTTTGGAAGCTCTTTATGAGACTTGAATCCCTGCTTCCTTATATGAAGGGCCTTTCTTTTACTTTTATGTTGAGTCTCCATCTTCTATCTTTTTGCACCTATTAAGAGAGCATAGTGGCCATTCTTAGTTTAATGTGCATTGTCCCAAGACTTGTTGATTGATTCATAACTTTGATATTGCTTGTTCTTAAACTATTTGTATCTAGTCACCCTTATGAACTTTGAAGGTGTCCTATGCATTTATATTTTGCTACACTATGAGGGACAAGCTGAATACCATTCTCATTATGTTTTCTATATGTGAAACAAACAAACGTCTTTCAAAGCATTGTTATTCATGAATCTTTCGTTTGCACCTTTTCATGTTATGACATAATTGTTGTGTCTTATTGTTAGAACTATGTCTTTCATGCTATGTTAAAGTACTATGATCCCAGCCATCAATGTTTTACAAATACTTTGATCAAGATTATGATGGTGCATGTCACCTCAAAAATTATTCTTTTTTATCACTTACCTACTCGAGGACAAGCAGGAGTTAAGCTTGGGGATGTTGATACGTTGTAAACGTATCTATAATTTTTGATGTTCCATGCTTGTTTTATATCTACTTTCTTATGTTTTTTCCACACTTTGGAGTATTTTTACACATTTTCTGGAACTAACCTATTAACAAGATGCCACAGTGCCAGTTGCCTGTTTTCTTCTGTTTTTGGTTTCAGAAAAGCTGGAAAAGAAATATTCTCAAAATTGGACCGGACAAAAACCAAAGTCAATATTTTACCGGAAGACTCACGGAGCCAAAAGATGAGACGGAGAAGGGCCACCAGGTGCCCACACCACCTGGTGGCATGGGCCAGGACAGGCCATGCCAGGGTGTGGTGTGGGCCCCTCGAGCCTCCACCGACCTTGCCCCTTCGCCTATAAAAGTATCCCGGGACGAAAACCCTAAGCACCCGATCAAAATTCCATGAAAGAGTCTGTAGCCGCCGCCATCCCCATCCCTAGATCGGGAGGGATCTGAAGCTCTTCCCGGCACCCTGCCGGAGGGCAGAGATCACCCTGGAGGCCTTCTTCATCACCATGACTGCCTCCCGTGTGAGGCATGAGTAGTTCATCCCTGGACTACGGGTCCATGTAGTAGCTAGATGGTTGGTTCTTCTCCTTTGTGCTACCATGTTTAGACCTTGTGAGCTCCGTTCATGATCAAGAACATCTATTTGTAATCCTACATGTTGTGTTTGCGGGGATCCGATGGATATTGAGATGTTATTTCAGATTGATTACTGATTCTATCATGTCTATGTTATTTGTGATCTTGCATGCTTTCTGTTGTTAGTATCTATATTGGCCGAGTAGATGCTAGCAACTCCAAGAGGGAGGATTTATGCTCGATAGTGGGTTCATGCCTCTAGTAATCTGGGGAAGTGACAAAAATCTCTAAGGTACTAGATGTGTTGTTGCTACTAGGGAGAAAACAATAATCCTTTGTTCATGGAGCAATCGTATTGTTTACTTTACACACTTTGCTTAATGCAATTATTTGTTTCTTGCAACTTAATACTGGAGGGGGTTCGGATGATAACCTGAAGGTGCATTATTAGTCATAGATGCAGTTGGATTACGGTCTATGTATAATGTTGTAATGCCCAATAAAATCTCGTAGGAGTCAAGATGATTAGTATATGCATGTATGCTTTCTCGGTGTCTGTCAATTGCCCCGCTGTAATTTGTTCACCCAACATGTCATCTATCTTAAGGAGAATCACCTCTAGTGAACTATGGACCCCAGTCCATTCTTTTACCATCAATCTACAAGCTATTTACTATTTTCTGTTTACTTTCTGCAAGCAATTACTATCTTCCACACAATACGTTTAATCCTTTGTTTTTAGCAAAACCGGTGAGATTGACAACCTCACTGTAAGTTAGGGGCAAAATTCTATGGTTGTGTTGTGCATGATTCCAAGTTGGAAACACCACCTTGGAGGTGTTTCCTTGCTCCTACTGGTTCGATAACCTTGGTTTCATAGCCGAGGGAAAACTTGCTGCTGTGCTCATCATATCTTCCTCTTGGGGTTCCCCAATGAGCTCGATACATTTTGAGCCATCGCCTATTCACTCCCCCTCTAGGCGACATCCATGATCTTTCATTATTCTTCATGGAACATACATTGAAATTCAAAGTGTCTACCATATTGTTTAGAGCAACAAATTTGATCATAATATTCAAGCAACTCACTAGCAATAGAATTTAGTTTTTTGTGAAACATTTTAACCTTATCCCTTCTCTTGATTCTATATGTTTCTTAACAATTTCAACAATAATCAAGTACATAAACAAAGTGTCATTTATATCCATACATGTGCTCATAATAGGAGTATTTTTGATATTTTTTAGTTTTAGTTTTATATGTTAGTTGCTAAAAACAAACTAGCAATGCAAACAAGAACAGAAGCTTAGCACTTTGCTCCCGAGCAATGGCGCCACAAAAGTACTTGATAATCCCGAAGAGAAAAGAATCATAGTAGCACAATTCAATAAGTATTTGAGTATCGAACCCACAAGGAGATGAAGGTAAACAATATATTCTCTAAAGCCCTATAACCCACTTATATGGCCTTTTATGCAATACAATGAACTAGAGCTGTAAGGTACTTTTTTACTTCTAACTATAAAACGGTAAGTGCTGAAAGTAATAATAGGAAGTAAAATATTGCAAGTAAAGTAAAAGCAAGTAAAGTAGCAACAAGTAAAAGTAACAACGAGTAAAGTAGAAGTAGGTAACTAAAGGGAGCAAGTGTTTAGGCAAATTGTTATTTCATTTATTTGGTTTTCACAATTAGTGAAGCATGTGAATAGTATTTTTATTGTTTCTTCTAGAGAGGAGCCATAAATAGGTGCAGCCATGTAAATGTGAAAATACACCTCTAATGATTGATCCCGAGGCCGTTTCCGTGCAAGCAAGAAAGACATAAAGTCCAACCACCATTGTAAGTTTCAAGGTCCCCATAATTACCCCCCATTAATTAACCATGAACTAGTATAGCATGTATTTAAGACATGGGACATGGTTTCCATCAAGTGCCTCTGGCCATCCCTCCTCCTATCAACATGCAACGGTGACAACCTTATGCATCCCCCCAAAAAATGTGTGCGGTCATATATTAGCACATAAGACCATCATAGAACATAACATATACTTGTATGCAACTAGGAAGGAACTATTTCACAATTTTCATAAACTATAACTACTCAAACATAGACATAGAGATACAATATATCATGGGAAAACAATAGATTGCATCACACATCATGTTTCCCAAGAGATTACAGTAGGGGGATGGAGAGGATCTTGCTATAGATGTTGATGATGACCACACCAGAGGAGGGTGGAGGCAACCAGAGGCAATTCCGGTAGTGGTTCCCCCTCCGATATCTGTCAGCGGTTGTCATGGTATTGTCGACGAGTACGCCATGGATGGTTCCTCACAAAGCATATAGAGAGAGGTCGGTAAGGCAGCGAGTTGGAGGGTATGAGGTAACACAGCTTACCCAGGTTTAGATCCCACGATAGTGGAGGAATCCTACTCCTGCTATAAATCACTATAATGGCAATACGTCGAGTTACAAAGATTATGTGGTTCTCTATGTGAGGGTTGAGTTATCTCATATTGTTTAAGTTGTGCCCTAAAGGCTCCAAGAGGTCCGTCTTATAAAGGCGCCAAGACCTAGGGTTACAGGATAAATTCCATACCGAACAGGTTATAGAGTCCTACAGTAATACTAACTAGTCTTCGTGTCTTGTACTCCAAGGCTCCGGCTTTGCCTATGTCAATACCACAGCCATCCTTTATCTGTCATGGGCCTCCCTTCTATATCTAGTTAACTAGGCCTCCCAGCAGGCCATAGGGCTTGCTACCAACTGTTGGCCACCCGGCTTAGCCGGAATAGAGCTATGTTATGTTAATACCCATTATGCATATCCCCAATAGTAGCCCCCAGAGAACTTTAAGATCTTATGCAATCTTGCTCTTAAGTCTTGAATGCTCCATCTAGGTGATGTCGACAATCTTGGCCAGCAACATCTTCAAGTCCTCCCAAAGAACACTAAAAATCTTTTACTCAGTCCTCAATATGTAAGCCGGAGAAACATTGAGTCTTCGTTCATCATCTAGTAGTCAGCAATTATCTGGCTATACCGAAGATTCTTTAGACATGACATATCAACTAGTTCTGTCAGGAGGATGACGTAGGGTACAACTTACTCTACCTCGAAACTTACAAATGGCTAGTGAATAATTATTGCGATTTTCCCGCGTGAGAAATCTGAAACGTTGGCAGAAGTTACGGGGGTGTGGCGAAATTACCGCGCATGTTCTCCCACATGTTGCCCACATCCATTCCATCAGATATCCACTTGCACGAATCTTGATGTTGGGTCTATATAAGCTACGGAGGCAGTAAATATCCTCATTCACCTACCTTTCCCCAGCCTTCGTCTTTTTCCTTGCTACGGGCATCGTTTTGAGCTCCCGAGTGGAAAACCCTAGACCTCGATATCGTCCCTCATCTACCCCTCCTCCAATGGAGAGCACCAATAGCTCATTGAAGGCGGTGCAGCCCAATGCTTAGGCTGAGCCAAACTGTGAGGTAGCGATGCCACCAAAAGGATTGGTTCTTCCGATCACTATTGTGGTGGAATGAGCCATCGGTGGCGACCAGAAAGTGGCAGCGCACGACCTTGTAGAGGAGGAAGAGGAATATGTGGATTCCCATATAGGTGTGTGGAGAGGTTCCAAACTCATCGGCACCAAACTCAAGGACCTCATCAACAAGGGATACCTCCTGTCGACGGAGGCGCTCAATCGTCGGCTGGCGCCGGTCGACAAGGTTACTCCTTCTTCCCAAGACAGAGAAAAGGTATACCTCAAAGATCAGCTAGTGCATGGTGTATCCCTCCCTGTCTCCGACTTGTTCATCGACGTACTAGAGTACTTCCGAGTTCTTCCCCACAACTTGTCTCCAAACAGAATCCTCGTACTAAGCAACTCTGTAACTTTGTTCAAAGGATACCTAGAAAATAATCCTAGGTTAATTATTTTGTGTACTTCTTCACTATCAAGAGGTAGTTAGGTGTTAGCAAGGATGAGCTTGCTAAGTGTGGGACGATCAGCTTTAAGATACGTCCAAACTAGCGGTTCCCCGACATCGTCGGCCATGAGTCTGTCAAAACCTATCACGAGACATATTTCTGTGGTCTAGACATTCTTCTGGTTGGCCGTGAAGCCACATACCCCAACTTCGTTGATGGTTCCGCTGCTAAGTCTACCAACTGGAGGACCAAAGCCATCCTTCCCTCCGACAATGAGGCATCCTGCATCGTAAGGCTGATTGCATGGATCATTGACACGTGTCTGACCGGCTTGGACCTGACCATGTGTTGGTTCATAAGATGGATCTAGCCCTTGCAGCAGCGCCCCGACTTAATGCACAAGTACATTGGAGAAAGGAAGGATACACTCCAGATTTCCCAGGACAACTTCTCTAGTGACTGCATCGATAATTGCATGAAGGATATGGTCAAGGTGAAGGACAAGAAGCGTTGCTTCGTCATCACCTATGACATGTTTGAACACGACAAATTCCTAGAGGTAACTGGCTTCTTATGTTACTTATACTCCAAAATTCTCCGACTTGGTTCCATTAATCACTTCTCCTGACTCAACCTTTTGTAAGCTTATGGTTTTGGACGAGGAGGACATGGCTCCTAAAGTATATGACCCAAACCTCAAAGATGGTGTGGCCTTATCGGATGACGAGGCCTCAAAGGATCAACACGAAAGCGTAAGGGTCCCGCCCCTGATTCTACTACCAAGGGCAAGAAGAATAATAAAGTGGAGAGTGGGATCTCTAAGAAATCCACCACCTCTTTGGAGGCAACAATTTGAAAATATGTTGACATTCCTTTGACAAAGGCACCTGTTGATGTGTAAGTACTTATCTTATCTGTCTTTTATCTTAGCTCTTACTCTTTCTAGTACTTATACTTTAACTTGTATGTTTTAGTAAGAGGATTACTGGTGAATTGAGGCGCACTTACAAGGATGTTCGTACATCCAAGGATATCCGGGACTTGCTCCCAAAATCATCCCCGACTATTGCTCTAAAAACCCCTGCCATCAATGTTCCTGCTGGCTAAGGAGGGACTTATTTTGTCTTTGGACCTGAAGTCTCCGCCATGGAGACAAACATCAACCCGAGCCAAGATGCTTCGGGTTCTGTCGATATGGTAGTTACTCCTCCCAGCACTCAGGGGACGCATGCGAGTGCCCCTTTGATTCAATCGGCTGAAGCTCCGGCTAAGGATGCCACGCCAAATGGGAAAGAGCTGGCGGTGATAACGGCGGGTAATCTAGCAACCAGCAAGGTGGCAACTTCCTAGCTATCTCCATCAACCTCGGATCAAAGAGCAGCTAGAGCTTCCTCGGTTCCTATAATGCCCCGGCATTTAGGGTTGTAGAAGAGAGTGTGTGCATTTGCATTCATGCGTAAGAAATCCGAGGAATTTTCGTGCAAAACTAAAACCCTAGAGAGATCAAGGTTTCTCTTGTTTCGATGAATTAGAGTTTAGATCATCTCAGTGAGTGATAAATTATGACATGACCTCTAGGTATATTGACTGTTTTGGATAAATCATTTCAAATTGATGTTTGAGTTTTGAATTAAACATGTGAAATAAATTTAAGTTATAAGTATTTAGGAGTTTATTTTATTAATGAAAATTATAATAATTCAAATTGGAATATTATGACATCACATATTGAATATTTAGTTAAACAAGTTCAAGTAATTAAATTAAGGTAAATAAAGATAAAAGGATAGAAATATTTATTTCTTAAATATTGAAAACAATACAAAGGGTATATAAGGATAATAATACATTGCCTCTACAATATTCAACAATAAAATAAATTACAAAATGAATCATTACAAATAAAGAAAAGGAATATAATTCTATAAATAAAGAAAACAAATTCCTTATTGAATATACATATATTACATTATCTTTACAATTGAGTCAAAAGAATTACAAAAAGAATAAGGGAAATCCTAAACTAGTTCCCTGAACTAATCTTATATCTTCTTATTCTTTATTGTTTTGTTTTATACCTGTAAGATAAACAAAGAAAACAAATAGAAATAAGCACATGTTACGTGTTAGTGAGTTGCTCTCAGTCCAACAGTGTAATGCACTATTATTAACATCATTGAGAAAAGTCAAAAAGGGGCAAGTTTCACCAAATGAATAGTATTTGTTCTTAGCGGTATTGTCTCAGTATCACATCATTGACACTAGGGGCAAGTTCCACCTGAGAGGGGTAGAAAGATAGAAGTAAGAGCAGTGATTCTAGGAAATTTACTAGAGCACATCCAGAATAGTGAAGCATCTCACACACATTCGCATGCAAGAGTGCTATTGACACAGGGACAACTCCAGGAAAGTATAAGTACCCAGCCATAGCAATAGAGAGAGATCTCTGTTGAACACTTACCCTAGACCAAGCACATCAAGAACAGCACACAAACTCACCATCACTAGTTTTCCACCAGATCACCAACCATCCAGCAACCAGCAAAACAAACATGGTCACATAAAGGGGGTGGATAAGGTGTTTGGCAAGGTCAAGCTAGGAGTTAGAGCAAGGAAGGCAAGGTCAAGACAAGAGTTGGAGCAAGGAGGAGCAGGCCAAGCATCTTAATGGAAGGAGCTGGACAAGCTCACAACTAGAAGCAAGGGCATCAAAGCCAGGACATTCATATTAAAATCTTACTAGTCAATTAGGCACATGATGTTCTCTCAGGGAGAGAAGGGTCTCAGTCTTTTGCATACTTGTCCAAGGGAAATTTTTAGGAAATAGCTAGTAAATCATTTAATTTGAATAGATCAAATACCTGAATTCCATATCTATTAAGCCAATCATAACCTGTTAAAGGCCACCACTGTGTACCACCCAAATGGAGGCTTTGAAGGGAATATGCCTTGAGAGGCAATAATAAAGTTGTTATTATATGTATTCCAAGTATATGATATGTTTATTTTACATGCTAGAATTGTATTAATACAGAAACCTTAATACATGTGTGTTTAATAAACAAATAGAAAGTTCCTAGTTATGCCTCTTTATAAACTAGCTCGTTGATTAACTAGATGATCAAGGTTTCCTGATCATGGACATTGGATGTTGTTAATAATGAGGTCACGACATTGGTGAATGATGTGATGAACATTCATCCGAAGTATAGCATTACAATCAAATTCATTATGTTTATATTTCTATAGCATCATACGAAGTAATCTTTATCCTTAGATCGTGAGATCATGTTAATTGCTAACACTAGAAGAATACTTTGATAACATCAAATGTCACACCATAATAGGGTGACTATAAAGATGGTCCGGGTATTCCGAAGGTGTTATGTTGAGTCTCATGGATCAAGAGTGGAATTTGTCAATCCTGATGATGGATAGATATACTCTGGGCCCTCTCGGTGATATCACATTAAGATAGCTTGCAAGCAAGTGATGTGATCACTAGGATGTTATATCACGGGAACAAGAAAAGTGTACATGTCAGTCACGAGATCAAACTAAGTATTAAGATACTGATGATCGAATCTCGAACATGTAATATATTACTATCGTTAAAGTTTCTCTCGATCATAGAAGTCATTGTTGAATGTGTGGGAGTCAGTACGGATCTCCAGGTCCTGCTTCTGATTATTCATCTGAGAGGGGTCTCGGTCATGTCTACATTATTCGTGAACCGTAGGTTGACACACTTAAGGGTTGCCAAACACCATTTGGAGCAAATATGTTCTAGACGAAAGAATTGCAAAGCTCTGGAATTATTTCAATAGACACCGAAATTGTTTCGGGTGAAATTGCTGAAATTGGTTCTGCATGTGATATTGAAATGTTGCAGGGGTTTTATGTGAATGTTTGTTAATTAAAGTAATTAAAAAAATCTGAATAAAATTAATAAAATAGTTTTATTAAATGAGAGAGCATTAAATTTGGAGAAATTCAATGCATTTAAAGTGGAGACTTCAAAAGAGAATGTGAAGGGGCAAATTTATGTGGAGGGGGTTACCACCACATGAATGGGGGAGGTCAAGGGTCACCCCCATGGGGAGCTGGCCATGGGGAGGGGTACCCCCTCCTTCAATAAAAGTCCACCCTCTCACTCCTTGTGAAGGATCTCTCTCCCCCTCTAGAATTATTCCCCCATGGTCTCAGATTTGCGAGATACATGTTCCCGGTGGCATTTTGTCTGGAAGGAGTTGCTGCTTCCGCTGCATCGCTGGAGCGAGGAGGTGGAGGTTGTTCGGTGGCCTGAATGTGTGTGCGAGGACGGATGCGCTGCTGATTTGCGGCGGTAGGACTTCCACACGATCTTGAGATCGGCAAGCGTTCGACTACATCATCCACGAGTTCCATCTTGTTAACAAAGCTTTGTTGTTCTTTGAGGGTATGTTCTCTATGGATGTATATCCACCCATTGCTTGTATCTAGTAGATAGTTATTGGCGTATAATAGTTCCCATCATAGGAATTTTTTTGTTTTCTATGCTGCAAACCCAATAGTGGTATCAGTGCCTGATCTATGCGTAGATGCTATGTACGGGTAGTACACGTATGAGTATGTGGGCGATGATGATCATGTTATTGCTTCTTTCATGTATTTTGGATATTGGTGGCATAGTGGGATGAAGCGGTCTAGACTAACTTTACATGTCCTCGCACATGAGACCTGTTCCAAACTTGACATGCAACTAGTTTTGCATAAGTGCCTAGCAGGTGTCTGTCACTCCTACTATAGTCAATATATGATTTACAACGAGTTGCTAATAATTTGATTATCATCGTTGTGGTTCCATGTTCGTAGGTAAGAATGGTTCTATCTTTGAAAGCCCTAAGCCATGTAAAACTTGCAATTGATAAATTAGAAGCGTTTAGTTTAGATCATTCCTAGGCTGGTGTCATGACATGGTAATGTTGTAATTTGATGTATAGTTGATACTCTTGCAACACACCTAACGCGTAAGTTCCATAGACCTTGGCCTTACACACAAAGGAATGATAAAGATCATACCACTATGCACATGATAGTGATCAAGTGCAAGAGCCATATCATTTCACTTTACACATTTGATATTTGCATCTTATATTGCTTGTTTGGCGCTTTAGTAGCATTATAAGATGATCCCTCATTTAAATATCAAGATAAAAATTGTGTTCTTCCTTAAGTATGCACCGTTCTATGAATCGTGTTTCGAGACATCACGTGATGATCGGGTGTACTCGACTCTGCGCTTTCATACAACGGGTGTAAGACAATTTTACACACGCGATTTCTAAGGTTCTTACTTGGCGAGCCTAGCATGTACATACATGGCCTCGGAACACGGACCGAAAGGTTAAGCATGAGTAATATAGTTGATATGATTCCCATATAGATGCTCGCCTTTGAAGCTACACCGACTCACATAATGATCAGACTTGGTGTAGTGGATTTGGTTCATGTAATCATCAAAAAGACACGAGGGATGTTGTTTTTGAGTGGGAGTTCATTCATAATTTGATTATTTGAACTCGATCTATCATAAACTTACTCTAAACTTTACAAATTTTGTTGTAGATGGCACCACCTGCTTTTAATTTCGTTGTGTTCATGCAGAAAGAGAAACTTCCGGTAAATGGTAGCAACTTTACCAACTGGGCCTTGAACTTGAGGACTTTCCTCACTGCTGCACAGAAACAATATGTGCTAGATGGTCCGATAGGTGACACTCCTGCAAATACTGCGTCTCTAGATGAGCGCAATATGTATGACACAAAGCATGATGACTACACTCTTGTAAAATACGTGATTCTTATGTCAATGGATCCTGAACTCCAAAGACACTTTGAACTCAGCAGCGCTGATGCTACGGTGAAGGAACTCAAAGCCATGTTTGAGAGCCAAATCCATGCCGAGAGATATAAGATCTCTAGCGAGTTCTTTAGCATAAAAATGAAGGAACATAGCTCTATGAACAATCCCATCGTGATGATGATGATGGGCTATGTTCAACGTCTTAAGGCACTTGGATATGGTATCCCAGTGGATCTTGCGACGAATAGAGTTGTGCAGTCGCTCCTACCTAGCTACAAAGAGTTTGTACTGGATTACAAGATAAGTGATGCGATTGGATCGCTCACTGAACTCGCTGCCATTATGTTGGCTACCAAAGTAGACATAAAGAAAAGGCATTATGAGTTGATGGTTGATATGATCCCCATCTCCATGGAAAGAGGTGAGCCTAAAGGTAACTTCGAGAAGGGTGGCAAATCATTTGCTGCACCTAAGAAAAAGACCAAGGTAGGCCCTCAGCCTTATGCTAAATGCTATCATTGCAAAGAGAATGGTCACTTGAAACGGAACTACACCGAATATGTGGCTTTAGTAAAATCCGGCAAGGAAAACAAAGGTATATGTGATATACATGTTATTCATGTGTACTTGACTAGTACTCGCAGTAGCACCTGGGTATTTGATACTGGATCGGTTGCTAATGTATGTAACTTGAATCAAGGGCTGCGGAACATGCGACCACTAGCAAGGGGTGAGGTCAAGATGCGTGTCGGCAATGGATCAAGAGTCGATGTGATCACCGTCGGAACGCTGCCTCTCCACCTACCATCAGGATTAGTGATAAATCTAAATAATTGTTATTTGGTGCCTGCACTGAGCATGAGCATTGTATCCGGATCGTGTTTTATGTCAAGTGGTTATTCATTTAAGTCCGAAAACAATGGTTGTTCGATTTATATGAATAATATCTTTTATGGTCATGCACCTGTGATGAATGATTTATTCCTGTTGGATCTCGATAATAGTGTTATGCATATTCATAATGTTGATGCTAAAAGGATTAAACTTGAAGATGATATATCTGCATATATGTGGCACTACCGTCTAGGTCATATTGGCGTTAAACGCATGCAGAAACTCCATTCTGATGGACTTTTGGAATCACTTGATTTTGAATCATTTGATATATGTGAGACATGCCTTATGGGCAAGGCGACTAGAACGCCATTTTCTGGTTCAATGAAACGGGCGATAGATTTATTGGAAATCATACATACAAATGTATGTGGTGCAATGCGTGTGTCGGCGTGGGGTGGATATCGTTATTTTATTACTTTCACAGATGATTTGAGTAGATACTGGTATATCTATTTGATGAAACACAAGTCTGAAAACTTTGAAAAGTTCAAGGAATTTCAGAATGAAGTGGAAAATCATCATAATAGAAAGATTAAATTTCTACGGTCTGAGCGTGGAGGTGAGTATCTTAGTTACGAGTTTAGCACACACATGAGAGATTGTGGAATAGTTTCACAAATCACACCTGCTAGAACACCACAATGTAATGGTGTGTCGGAACGTCGTAATCGTACTTTATTGGATATGGTTTGATCTATGATGTCTCTGACTCACTTGCCACTATCATTTTGGGGTTATGCACTAGAAACCGCTGCATTCACTTTAAACTGGGCACCGTCTAAATCCATTGAAACGACACCGTATGAATTATGGTTTGGAAACAAACCTAAGCTATCATTTCTTAAAGTTTGGGGTTGCGATGTTTATGTGAAGAAACTTCAACCTGATAAACTCGAACCCGAAGCGGAAAAATGTGTCTTCATAGGATACCCTAAAGAAAGAATTGGGTATTCCTTCTATCACAGATCTGAGGGCAAGGTTTTCGTTGCCAAGAATGGATCCTTTCTAGAGAAAGAGTTTCTCGTGAAAGGCGTGTGTAGTCGGAAGGTAGAAGTCGAAGAGGTTATTGAACCTTCTCTTCCTAAAATGGCGAGTGGCGCAGCGCCAGAAATTGTTCCGGAGTTGACTTCACCGAATGAACATGGAACTTATGATAATGATCATGAAACTCCGAAAGAGGACATTACCAAACCTCGCAGGTCAAGCAGGACACATGCAGCTCTTGAACTGTACGGAAATCCTGTAATGAATTTCATGGTTGATCAAATAGATGAAGCCCGCGACATATGAAGAAGCGATGATGATCGCGGATTCCAAAAAATGGCTAGAAACCATGAAATCTAAGATGGAATCCATGTACGAAAACCAAGTTTGGACCTTGGTGGACTTACCTCACGACCGAAAGGCCGTTGAGAATAAATGGATTTTCAAAATAAAAACTGATGCTGATGGTAATGTGACCATCTATAAAGCTCGACTTGTCGCAAAGGGGTTTTGACAAATTCAAGGAGTTGACTATGATGAGACATTCTCTCCCGTAGCGATGCTAAAGTAGGTTAGGATTATGTTAGCAATTGCTGCATATTTCGATTATGAAATATGGCAGATGGATGTCAAAACTGCATTCGTCAATGGTAATATTGAAGAAGAGTTGTATATGATACAACCTAAGGGTTTTGTCGATCCTAAGGATGCTAATAAGGTATGCAAGCTTCAGTGATCCATCTATGGACTAAAGCAAGCACCCTGGAGTTGGAATCTCCGCTTCGATGAGGTGATCAAAGAGTTTGGATTTGTCCAAACTTATGGAGCGGCTTGTATTTACAAGAAAGTGAGTGGGAGCAATGTGGCATTTCTGATATTATATGTGGATGACATATTGGAAATAATGTAGATCTTTTAAACAGTGTTAAAAGTTATCTAAATAGCAACTTTTTGATGAAGGACCTTGGTGAAGCGTCATATATATTAGGCATTAAGATCTATAGAGATAGATCAAGGTGCCTAATTGGGATATCGCAAAGTTCATACCTTGATAATATATTAAAGAAGTTTAATATGGATGGAAGTAAGAGGGGTTCTTACCTATGTTGCAAGGCAAGACATTAAGTAAGACTCAAAGTCCGGCTACGACGGAAGAAAGAGAGATAATGGATAAGATCCCCTATGCTTCAGCCATAGGCTCTATAATGTATGTCATGCTATGTACAAGACCGGATGTGGCACATGCTATTAGTCTGACTAGTAGGTACCAATCTGATCCAGGTTCAGAACACTAGATAGCGGTCAAGAGTATCCTTAAGTACTTAAGAAGAACTAAGGATATGTTTCTTATATACAGGGGTGAAGAAGAGTTGGTCGCTAAGTGTTGTGTCGACGCTAGCTTTGACACCGATCCAGATGACTCTAATTCTCAATCCGGATATGTATTTCTCTTGAATGGAGAAACAGTTAGTTGGAGGAGTTCCAAACAACCTGTGGTAGCTGGATCAATGACGGAGGCGGAATATGTTGCTGCTTCAGAAGCGGCACTGGAAACGATTTGGATGAAGGAGTTCATAATGGAACTAGGTGTGGTTCCTAGTGCGTTAGACACAATGGTGATCTATTGTGACAACAATGGAGCCATAGCCAACGCCAAGGAACAAAGGTCTCACAAGAATTCCAAGCATATTAAGTGCCGGCTTCACTCCATCCGCGAGCATGTCAAGGATGGAGATATAAAGATTTGTAAAGTACACACGGACCTAAATGTAGCAAATATGTTGACTAAAGTTCTCCCTAGGGCAAAACATGATCAACACCAGAACTCCATGGGTGTTAGATTTATCACTATGTAAACTAGATTATTGTTTCTAGTGCAAGTGGGAGACTAAAGGGAATATGCCCTAAGAGGCAATAATAAAGTTGTTATTATATGTATTCCAAGTATATGATAGATGTTTATTTTACATGCTATAATTGTATTAATATGGAAACCTTAATACATGTGTGTTTAATAAACAAATAGAAAGTTCCTAGTTATGCCTCTCTATAAACTAGCTCGTTGATTAACAAGGTGATCAAGGTTTCCTCATCATGGACATTGGATGTTGTTAATAACGAGGTCACAGAATTGGTGAATGATGTGATGAACATTCATCCTAAGTATAGCATTATGATCAAAGTCATTATGTTTATATTGCTATAGCATCATACGAAGTAATCTTTATCCTTAGACGATGAGATCATGTTAATTGCTAACACCGGAAGAATACTTTGATAACATCAAACGTCACATCATAATAGGGTGACTATAAAGGTGGGTTCGGGTATTCTGAAGGTGTTATGTTGAGGCTCATGGATCAAGAGTGGAATTTGTCAATCCCGATGACAGATAGATATAATCTGGGCCCTCTCGGTGATATCACATTAAGATAGCTTGCAAGTAAGTGATGTGATCACTAGGATGTTATATCACGGGAACGAGAAAAGAGTGCATGTCAGTAACAAGATCAAACTAAGTATTGAGATACTGATGATCGAATCTCAGACATGTAATATATCACAAGACAAAGGTATTTAGTTAATATCATTAAAGGTTCTCTCGATCACAGAAGTCATCGTTGAATGTGTGGGAGTCAGTATGGATCTCCAGGTCCCGCTTCTGATTATTGATCTGAGAGGGGTCTCGATCATGTCTGCATTATTCGTGAACTGTAGGGTGACACACTTAAGGGTTGCCAAACACCATTTGGAGCAAATATGTTCTAGATTAAAGAATTGCAAAGCTCTGGAATTATGTCAATATACACCAAAATTGTTTCGGGTGAAATTGCTGAAATTGGTTCTGCATGTGATATTGAAATGTAGCAGGCGGTTTTATGTGAATGTTTGTTAATTAAAGTAATTAAAAAAATTCTGAATAAAATTAATAAAAGAGTTTTATTAAATGAGAGAGCATTAAATTTGGGAAAATTCAATGCATTTAAAGTGGTGACTTTAAAAGAGAATGTGAAGGGGAAAATTTATGTGGAGGGGGTTACCACCACATGAATGGGGAAGGTGAGGGGTCATCCCCATGGGGCGCTAGCGAAAGGGAGGGGTACCCCCTCCTCCTATAAAAGTCCACCCTCTCACTCCTTCCTCACACCTTCACGTCAAGGATCTCTCTCCCCCTCTAGAATTATTCCCCCATGGTCTCAGATCAGATTAGCGCTGGGACTTCCACATGATCTTGAGATCGCAAGCGTTCGACTATAACATCCACGAGTTCCATATCTTTAACAAAAGCTTTATTGTTCTTCGAGGGTATGTTCTCTATGGATATATATCCACCCGTTGCTTGTATCTAGTATATAGTTCTTGGCGTATAATAGTTCCCATCATAAGAATTTTTTTGTTTTCTATGCTGCGAACCCAACAAGCTTCACATATACATCCGTCTAACAATAGTCGTAATTTTTTTTGGTCACAACATATGAATAATTATTTTCTTAGAAACCTAGGAATCATTTATATTTACTATGCTATCATAAACAATCAACAACAAACTATTTTGCTAATGACCATCATTCCTGTAATGATACAATTTGGAACATTTAGGAATTGATCATAAAGATTGTTCCTATCCATAAAAGGAAATCGCTAGAGTCTTCTATTACTAAATCCAACCATATGTTTGAATTTCAAAAACTAGTAGCTCACTGTCAGCTAGATAGCATCACAATCCTTGATAAAGACATAAGAAAAAATAGGGATTTTCATCCAGAACATCACATAGGTAGTAATTCCACCAAACATGAATATATGGCCACAACCGTATCACCTAAGAATCAACAATTAAATGTAAGCAACATAAAATCTTTAGGGCTGTAGACAACATGATAGAATATTGTAGGAACAGCCATATATCAACTCACATGCCTCTAACCGAAAGTATTACTAATCAAAGCCACTAGGATATGATTAATCAACTATCATGTTGTGTTAACCATTATAGCATTCAAGAATTACCAGAGAGGAGAGGAACATGGGTTCATGACAAACCCTAATTAGGGTTACATGCATTAGTACATAGTGGTATACAGAGAGGGAGAAGAAGATGGAGAATTTATCAGTGGTCCTCGCTCAGCAAGAAGAGGAAGCAGAGAGGGGGAAGTCGACAACAACCACGACACGGTGGCACGGTTGGCACCGAGGCACCGGCACCACGCCTAGCCGTGCCAGTGGCAACAGAGGCACATAAGTGGAGGCGCTGATTAGCACCATGCGGCCAAGCTACTAGGACATCGTCATGAGGCCACCAGAGCACGACAGAGTGAGGAGGTAAAAACCCTAATCGCTAGTGCAGGGGTCGACGGGGCCAGGCGAGAGCGCGCATGACGAATCGATGCGGACCAGTTAATGTGGCAGCGTTTACTAGTCGGAAATCACAGTGGCGGTGGCCAGAACTGCCAGAGCTCGGCGAGATCGAGAGGCGATGGCGGCGCCACTACCTCGCCAGATGTGGCGCCCCGCTAAAACCACTACCAGAAAATCGCTCGTTGTTTCTACTTTGTGCATCATCATGACATCATCATGCATGTTTGTTCATAAAACTACTTTGCAAAAATCCTATTTTGTTTTCTAATTAGCCCTACTTTAATTTCAAATCGTAAAACCAGGTCTTCCTGGATATTTTATTTGTCTAAAAACTATTTATAAAAATATTTTAAAAGTTAAATAAAATAAAAGTATTTTTTTAGGGGGAGGCAGCCGGCCAGGCCAAAGGCCCAGCCAGCCAGCCTACAACCCCACCTAATCTAGCCAGCCCCACCAACCCAGCCGCCAACCCCATTCGCCTCCACCCTGGCACCCCTCCACCTCACTCCATCCACTCCCTGCCTGCCACCTCCTCACCTCCTGGCCCACCCGCCTGCCACGCACACACACACAACACGCACACATAGCCCCGCTCCAACCACCCAACGCGTCCCACCCACCACCGACAGCCCCCCACCTGGAGACGCACGCCCTCACGTGACCCAGCCCCACCTCGCACGCTCCCGCCCACCTCGCCAGCCCACCCCACCTCGGGATCTCTGCCTGCCCCTGGCCTCACCACCCACCGACGCGCCTCGCGTCCGCCTTCTCCCCTCGAGCCCCGCGCCCCTCTCGCAATCCCTCCTCTCCCGTCTCAATCCACCGACCCCGCCGCCACCGCCACCACGGCCGACCTCGTCCTCCTCTCCGCCGACCTCGAGGCCGACCCTCCTCTTCTATGACTTGGCGCGCCGCCGCGGGAGCCCTCCTCCTCTCGGGCTCTCCTTCTTCGCCACCAGCGCCGCGCCCGGGCCATAGAGCACCGCCGCCGACCCTGCAAGCTCCTCCCGAGCCCGTCGGCCTCGCCTCCCTCCCCACGGAGCCTGAGCTCCCGAGCCACCCTCCGCTGCCAAGCTCCGCGGATCCCGCCGCCCCGGTCGCCTCCACCGCTCGGCCGCCCTTCCCCGCTGACCAACGCTGTCGTCACCTAGAGCTCCTCCGGCCAGTGCCCTCCTCGGCTCTCCCTTGCTGGGTCCCTGCAGCGCGACCCCCTCTAGGACACGCCACCACCTCCCGCTCTCCTCCGGCAAGACCGCCTAGCTTCGCTGCTCTCGAGCACGCCCGCTGCGTCGTCAATATTTTACTGCAGTACCAGGTCGGGTTGGCGTTGTCCTGGTGGCATATAGATACTCTGTTATGGTTGTTGGATAAGTGGCGTTGCTCCCGGGTGATTCGGTTCATCCACCGCCACTTGCCGATGTTGTTAGAGAGACACCCCTACTCGAGACGAGGACTCGAAGATCCGCACAAGGTCACCGATGCCTAATTCAAGTTCGCCATCGACAACGGAACCGGAACGCCATGATCCTCTACACGGAACCCGAAGACCGATCCTGGAGTTCAAGGCCCTTACCTGATGAACCCTCGACGCTGAACCCTCGGAACAACAAGTTCTCCATCCTAGGACGCCATGCCTCCTCCGAGGATCCGGTACTGCCGGTGCGACAAGATCTACCTCTCGTGACATCGAGTTCGCCATCACGGATGATGAACACTCCTGCATGGAACCGACGATACGGAAACCGCAAGACCTTCTTCTCGGAGCGCCGAGTTCTCCATTCCGGAACGACAAGCACTTCACCACAGAACACCAAGGTCGTCGACGCAGAAAACCAAGTCCTTCTTCCCGGAACACCAAGCTCTCCTTCCGTTGTCCGAGACCGATCCCGTCGAACCGTTCCCCGTCGAACCCTGAGTCCGAACCCTGAACTCCCGAAACCCAAGATCTTCCGAACCCAGATGTGTGAACCTTTTTCCCGAGCCCCTATTTTATAAATTCTATATATAAAACTGTTGCATATAAAATTGTTCATACATGAATACCTGTATGTGGTTTGGGGGCATTATGCCGATTCACCTCATAATTAAATATGGAGCCTATATGCGGAATATTGTTGTCTTATTCCGGACTGCATTTAAATTGGTGTAGCAAACCGATGCCATGTTTCGCCCTGTTAATACAACATTTAAATTGCGGGATAGTTAAATAACTTGAACCGTGTAATTAATTATCGGGACCCCGGTTCCGCTTAATATTGCCTAATTCACCGCATCTGCATCATATCATGATCATGCCGGATCTTCTGCCGTGGTATTAAATATTGCATCCGGTGTTTCTTCTAGTGTTTTCTTCTTCGCGGATTAGACCGATGAGTGGATGCGAGTACCGACAAGTTCTCCAGATATGATCCGTCGGTAATGTTTCCCAGGCGAGCATCTCTCCCCCTTTCTACCTATTTTGCGTTTATAGTCTTTATTTCCTCCCGTTGATCTATTGCTATCTGTGTCGCGATGCTTTAGTTTCCGTGCACCATTTATACTCCTTGCGGCCTCTATATTGCCATGGACACATCCTATTGCCTGTTGTTTGATAGATAGTCGGCCCTGCGAGTCGTAGTTGCTTGCTTCTATGTTGCTTCGCGTCGTTGTCGTTCCACCGTTGACTGCAAGTTGGCACATGATAAATGGCGGAGATGCTTAATGGTGGAGATGATCATGACTTTAAATACAACTATTAAATTGCTAGATATAACTAATGCAGAGGCATCGGTGGGCAATAGATGTTATTTGGTTCTTCCACGCTCACTTGTGTCCCGTAGGACCCCGAGTACTTGATAGATGTTCCTTGACTATCGCACTATCCGCACATGGGACCATGAATCCCCTTAGCCAGAGCGTGATTCATTTCTTATTTCTTGGGGCCACAAACTAGTTTGGGGTTTTATTACTATCCTGTACTTATGCCATGTTACTGCTTTATTTAAGATTGTGCGTGGAGCACCTGTACTGTTTTGGATTGTGGAATGTTTTCGTGGTATCGACAAGCCTAGTCACACTTTCGGGTTCCCAGTCGTTTATAGCCATTGACACAAACCCTGGGTCTGTTCCGGAGCTGGCCAACTTCGTTGTGGGTAGCTTAGTGGGGTGACCCCCTGAAATATTTTATGAATCTTGTGATCGCTTTGTCGTGAAAGCCTCGTTGGGTTTTGAGTTGGTTTTTCCGAGGTTGATCGTGTGTGTGTTGCTATTTGTGCACCCCTGCAAGGTAAATCTTTCTGAAAGCCGTGTCCGCAATTATGGACGACTTGGAGCACAGTATCTCGATCATAGACAAGCATAACTAAAGTAGTGTTATAAATTTGACTTAATATGTGACTAGTAATTCAACTTCACTACAATGGAATGGATAATAAAAATGCCAACAATTGGTGGATCTGTGGTGATCTGTGTCATACTATACCTGCCTAGTAAGTACCGCAACTCCAATGGAATGAGATAAAAGTGCCAACAACTGCTGGGTTTTGGGATTCCTCAGGACAATTATATCTGACTAGTAAATGTTCCAACTACCACAAAATGGTTAATTAAACTGGCCACTACTTATGCTTCAGGATGACTCATGCTATCTATATCTGATTAGTAAGTGCTGCAACTATAACGGAATGAGTAAAATTGCCAACCGTGTGAGTTCCTTGGTCTGGCTTCCTCGTTTGGTCTCGAGGGGGAAATACCAGGATGGGTATGCTTGGTGTTAGTATCAGGTTGGGACCGAATAGGTCTTTCTTATCTCTCTTTAATAGCCGACAATTCATCGAGTCTCTATAGGTTGGTTAGTGCATGCCGCGCTGCCGCTTCAGTCCACCATACCTATGTAGGCGAGAGCCGCCGAATTCTATCCTCGCCGTGTACTGGCCTCAGTACTGACGCTCCTCTTTTTTCCTTTGCCCTTTGTCGGCACCCCTTTTGTTTTAGCAGGTTTGAGATCGACGTCGTTAGCAAGGTTACCCTTCCGGCTTGGCCTGGGCAGGGTTATGGACGCCATTGGTTTTTCTTCAGGGCTCTTAGCCCCATTTGCATCTTGTCCGTAGTCGGACGCTTTATCGTTTGCAAGGTGATTTGGATCTTTGTATTGTATATCTGTATTCTTGACTCGTTGAGTCGTTGTTGTATATATATCTGTTCTGTGGGTCCCATCGAGGACTGTTGTGTAATGGTATTACTTTGTTTTCCACCCGCAGGAAAGTGCCTGGTGGGCGTCCTTGAATCGTTTCTATGCGGGTTTGGCGGGAAGGGCTAAAACTTGCATAGGGCCGATTCGAGGGTGTTATAGAGTGGTATCAGAGCCCAGCTGTTGCGATACCCCACAAGTCCAGCCTGTAGGATAACCTAGCTAACGGTCGAAGTAGAGAGTCAAAACTATTTTTGCAAAATCGGTTGGATAGATCCGATTAGTTCTATTTTACTCCTTACCCCTCTGCTATTCTCCTCTTACCTCTGCGTGTTTTGAATTCTACTCTCTTATCTCTTCTTCAAGTCCAGGAATTCTTGTGGTTGGGTTTCCGTCGTACCTTCAGGGTTTCGCTTCCTCCTTTGGAAATGGTGCTTCTACATCCGGTCTTCGTGCTATCTGAGGAATCCTTCATCTGTTGGACTTCTCTCTGTTCCTTGTTGTGCCTTTCGGTGTTTTCTGACGCGACGACATCATCTACGTCTGACCCGATGCAAAGCCTGCATCCCTCCTTTGTTCCGAACCTCGATTGTCGAGATCTTCAGTCTGATTCTGAGAATGGCTGCACGCTTTTCCATTGAATGTGCCGAGTAATAGTTTGGGTGCGTGATGGATTGGACCCCATGCCGACTACTCACTCTATTTGCTCGTGTACATTGAAGTGGAGGAGAATGCATCGGTTCTATCTTTCTATCAAAGTTAGAGGTGGCTTTATTTGTGGATACCTTTACCTTCGTCCTTTGTTTTCCGGAGTGTTCTCTCGACGATCACGGACAACAACCTCTTGTTAGTGGTGTCGCGAGGATCTACACGAAGCGTGAAGTTTCAGATCGCCGGCCTTCTTCCCGTACCATGAGGCGGATCTCGAGGGCGGGATCCCTTGTTTGTGGTGTCGAATTGTGGCGCCCCACTAAAACCACTACCAGAAAATCGCTCGTTGTTTCTACTTTGTGCATCATCATGACATCATCATGCATGTTTGTTCATAAAACTACTTTGCAAAAACCCTATTTTGTTTTCTAATTAGCCCTACTTTAATTTCAAATCATAAAACCAGGTCTTCCTGGATATTTTATTTGTCTAAAAACTATTTATAAAAATATTTTAAAAGTTAAATAAAAATAAAAGTATTTTTTTAGGGGAAGGCAGCCGGCCAGGCCAAAGGCCCATCCAGCCAGCCTACAACCCCACCTAATCTAGCCAGCCCCACCAACCCAGCCGCCTACCCCATCCGCCTCCACCCTGGCACCCCTCCACCTCACTCCATCCACTCCCTGCCTACCACCTCCTCACCTCCTGGCCCACCCGCCTGCCACGCACACACACACAACACGCACACACAGCCCCGCTCCAACCACCCCACGTGTCCCACCTACCACCGACAGCCCCCCACCTGGACACGCACGCCCTCACTCGACCCAGCCCCACCTCGCACGCTCCCGCCCACCTCGTCAGCCCACCCCGCCTCGGGATCTCTGCCTGTCCCCTGGCCCCACCACCCACCGACGCGACTCGTGTCCGCCTTCTCCCCTCGAGCCTCGTGCCCCTCTCGCTATCCCTCCTTCCCCGTCTCAATCCACCGACCCCGCCGCCAGTCCCCCACAAGGCTGACCACCACCGCCACACTGCCACCGACCTCGTCTTCCTCTCCACCGACCTCGAGGCCGACCCTCCTCTTCTCTGACTTGGCACGCTGCCGCGGGAGCCCTCCTCCGCTCGGGCTCTCCTTCTGCGCCACCAGTGCCACGCTCGGGCTACAGAGCACCGCTGCCGACCCCGCAAGCTCCTCCCGAGCCCGTCGGCCTCGCCTCCCTCCCCACGGAGCTCGAGCTCCCGAGCCACCCTCCGCTGCCAAGCTCCGCGGATCCCGCCGCCCCGGTCGCCTCCACCGCTCGGCCGCTGCTTCCCCGCCGACCAACGCCGTCGTCACCTAGAGCTCCTCCGGCCAGTGCTTGCCTCGGCTCTCCCTTGATGGGTCCCTGCAACGCGACCCCCTCCAGGAGCCGCTGCCACCTCCCGATCTCCTCCGGCAACACCGCGTGCGCCCTCTGCAAGACCGTGCCCAGCTCGTCATTCCTCGAGCATGTCTGCCTCGTCGTCAATGTTTTACTGCAGTACCAGGTCGGGTTGGCGTTGTCCTGGTGGCATATAGATACTTTGTTATGGTTGTTGGATAAGTGGCGTTGCTCCCGGGTGATTCGGTTCATCCACCGCCACTTGCCGATGTTGTTCGAGAGACACCCCTACTCGAGACGAGGACTCGAAGATCCGCACAAGGTCACCGGTGCCTAATTCAAGTTCGCCATCGGCAACGGAACCAGAACGCCATGATCCTCTACACGAAACCCGAAGACCGATCCTGGAGTTCGAGGCCTGTACCCGATGAACCCTTGACGCTGAACCCTCGGAACAACAAGTTCTCCATCCTAGGACGTCATGCCTCCTCCGAGGATCCGGTACCGCCGGTGCAACAAGATATACCTCTCGGGACATCGAGTTCGCCATCGCGGATGACGAACACTCCTGCATGGAACCGACGACACGGAAACCGCAAGACCTTCTTCCCAGAGCGTCGAGTTCTCCATTCCGGAACGACAAGAACTTCACCGTAGAACACCGAGGTTGTTGACGTAGAAAACCAAGTCCTTCTTCCTGGAACGCCAAGCTCTCCTTCCGTTGTCTGAGACCGATCCTGTCGAACCTTTCCCCGTCGAACCCTGAGTCCGAACCCTGAACCCCCGGAACCCAAGATCTTTCAAACCCAGATGTGTGAACCTTTTTCCCGAGCCCCTATTTTATAAATGCAATATATATAACTGTTGCATATAAAATTGTTCATACATGCATACCTGTCTGTGGTTTGGGGGCATTATGCCGATTCACCTCATAATTAATATGGAGCCTATATGCGGAATATTGTTGTCTTATTCTGGACTCCATTGAAATTGGTGTAGCGAACCGATGCCATGTTTTGCCCTGTTAATACAACATTTAAATTGCGGGGTAGTTAAATAACTTGAACTGTGTAATTAATTATCGAGACCCCGGTTCCGCTTAATATTGCCTAATTGCACCGCATCTGCATCATATCATGATCATGCCGGATCTTCTGCCGTGTTATTAAATATTGCATCTGGTGTTTCTTCTAGTGTTTGCTTCTTTGTGGATTAGACCGATGAGTGGATGCGAGTACCGACAAGTTCTCTGGATATGATCCGTCGGCAATGTTTCCCAGGCGAGCATCTCTCCCCCTCTCTACCTATTTTGCGTTTATAGTCTTTATTTCCTCCTGTTGATCTATTGCTATCTGTGTCACGATGCTTTAGTTTCCGAGCACCATTTATACTCCTTGCAGCCTCTATATTGCCATGGACACATCCTATTGCCAATTGTTTGATAGATAGTCGGCCCTGCGAGTCGTAGTTGCTTGCTTCTGTGTTGCTTCACGTCGTTGTCATTCCACCATTGACGGCAAGTTGGCACATGATAAATGGCGGAGATGCTTAATGGTGGAGATGATCATGACTTTAAATACAACTATTAAATTGCTAGATATAACTAATGCAGAGGCAGCGGTGGGCAATAGATGTTATTTGGTTCTTCCACGCTCACTTGTGTCTCGTAGGACCCCGAGTACTTGATACCTATTCCTTGACTATCGCATTATTCGCACATGGGACCATGAATCCCCTTAGCCAGAGCTTGATTCATTTCTTATTTCTTGCGGCCACAAACTAGTTTGGGGTTTTATTACTATCCTGTACTTATGCCATGTTACTGCTTTATTTAAGATTGTGCGTGGAGCACCTGTACTGTTTTGGATCGTGGAATGTTTTCGCGGTATCGACAAGCCTAGTCACACTTTCGGGTTCCCAGTCGTTTATAGCCATTGACACAAACCCTGGGTCTGTTCCGGAGCCGGCCAACTTCGTTGCGGGTAGCTTAGTGGGGTGGCCCCCTGAAATATTTTATGAATCTTGTGATCGCTTTGTCGTGAAAGCCTCGTTGGGTTTTGAGTTGGTTTTTCCGAGGTTGATCGTGTGTGTGTTTCTATTTGTGCACCCCTGTAGGGTAAATCTTTCTGAAAGCCGTGTCCGCGGTTATGAACGACTTGGAGCACAGTATCTCGATCATAGACAAGCATAACTAAAGTAGTGTTATAAATTTGACTTAATATGTGACTAGTAATTCAGCTTCACTATAATGGAATGGATAATAAAAATGCCAACAACTGGTGGATCTGTGGTGATCTGTGTCATACTATACCTGCCTAGTAAGTACCGCAACTCCAATGGAATGAGATAAAAGTGCCAACAACTGCTGGGTTTTGGGATTCCTCGGGACAATTATATCTGACTAGTAAATGTTCCAACTACCACGGAATGGTTAATTAAACTGGCCACTACTTATGCTTCAGGATGACTCATGCTATCTATATCTGATTTGTAAGTGCTGCAACTATAACGGAATGAGTAAAATTGCCAACCGTGTGAGTTCCTTGGTCCGACTTCCTCGTTTGGTCTCGAGGGGGAAATACCAGGATGGGTATGCTTGGTGTTAGTATCAGGTTGGGACCGAATAGGTCTTTCTTATCTCTCTCTAATAGCCGACAGTTCATCGAGTCTCTATAGGTTGTTTAGTGCATACTGCGTTGCCGCTTCAGTCCACTATACCTTTGTAGGCGAGAGCCGTCGAATTCTAGCCTCGCCGTGTACTGGCCTCAGTACTGACGCTCCTCTTTTTCCTTTGCCCTTTGTTGGCACCCCTTTTGTTTTAGCAGGTTTGAGATCGACGCCGTTAGCAGGGTTACCCTTCTGGCTTGGTCTGGGCAGGGTTATGGACGCCATTGGTTTTTCTTCAGGGCTCTTAGCCCCATTTGCATCTTGTCCGTAGTCGGACGCTTTATCGTTTGCAAGGTGATTTGGATCTTTGTATTGTATATCTGTATTCTTGACTCGTTGAGTCGTTGTTGTATATATATCTGTTCTGTGGGTCCCATCGAGGACTGTTGTGTAATGGTATTACTTTGTTTTCCACCCGACGAAAGTGCCTGGTGGGCGTCCTTGAATCGTTTCTATGCGGGTTTGGCGGGAAGGGCTAAAACTTGCATAGGGCCGATTCGAGGGTGTTACACCAGAGAGGGGAGAGGAACGAGAGAGGAGTGAGCGAGAGAGGTCTAGGTCAGTTTGACTGACCTAGTGGACAGCGAGGAGGCTTGCCCCGACCAGCTGGGCTGGGTCAGGGCTAGGCCGGCCCGTGGTCCACGTCCAAATTTAAAGGTTTAGGAAAAATTAAATCCATAAAGGAAATAAAAAATTACCACAATACCCCTGAGAGTATTTAAGATCTAGAAAAATAATGAAAAATCCTAAAAATTCATATGATACCTCTAGATGTTCACAAAAATATAAGCTATCTAATAAAAAATACTAACTTATCCTTTGAAATGGTAAAACATAAATTGGTTATTTAAAGATAATAATTCCTTATGGATTTTTATAAAAATAAGGAAAATACCTAAAAATAAATAAAAATCATTTTTACGATCTTGAGTAAGCATATTTTACTACAAAATACTAAGTATATTATTTCAAAAGATTTTAAGATTTCTAAAGTAATAAATCCTTATTTATCTATTTTCTTAAAATAAAGTACTTGTTTTGTCATATGTTAATTCTTCAAAATTATTTTCTAAGCAAGAAATAATCATATGTCCTGATAAAATATTGCAATTTTAAAAATAATCCTTCAAGTCTAATTATGTGAGTAAAACATACACAGAAAGTTAAAGTATCCATTCTATCATAGATAGAGTCCTAGTAGGATTCATTATGTTCAAAAAAGTTACCTTTTATCAGTAGTCTAAGTTAAAATATGTTATTCTATAGAATCATATTGATTTCTTTACAAATAAAAACTCAAACAATATATATTTGAGTCCGTAGTTATATCAACTTAGTTAGGTTATTGAACTTGCTTATGTAATATTTCCAACATTTACACATAAATGTAAGATTATTACCTTATTTATGAATGAGATAAAGATGTTTTCACATTTTAAAACTATTTTCTACCTAATAATTTAGGTAAAACACTCAAATAAAGGTTAATTCTAAATACTAAACTTAGAACTAAAAATATGGTTTCTAATAATACTTAAAAGTAAATAGCTAACTGTAGAATATTCCTTTAACATCTCAAACCAACTATAAGTCATAGTTATATAAATCCATATTGTTTATCATTCATTTCTAAAATAAGTGAATGATATCATCTTATTTAACTATGTTTTGCATAACCTTAGGACTTGATAGTAATTAATCGAACCATATAATGAGATCACCATATATTATAATTAGCTTTAACTCTATAACCTACCTATCAGCGACTTGTTCGATTTAAATCCATAGAGCTATACCCAATACCTATACAATTTTGTCATCGACCATACCTAGGAAAACTCTTGCATTCAAAGGCAATATAAAACTACTATATCTTAACTCTAATAATATTTTATAGTTAACTTTGGTTTGTTACTCAATCAGCTAAAATCTTATTATCTTAAGATCATTAGTGCGATCCAAATAACCATCAAGTGTTCCGAGAACACTACGAATTTCTTAACTTAATGTAATAAGTATTTTCTTCAAAAGTTATTCTTTTTACCACATCAAACAAAAGCTTTAGAAAATCTACTAAAACTCACAAACTTTAAATGTGATCATTCCTAAGAGGAATCATCGATCAATATTCAACATTAATCAATGTGGTGCTTTACTGCTGAGTGCATATTTGCATCATGTTTTACATTATTATTTTGCATTGTAGTTATAGGATCTTGGTATTTTATGGCACTCGCGCGCACATTTTATGTCTGTTTTCACCAGGATCAGGACAGATGATGGATCCAATGGATACAATTCTTGGAGTAGTTGTACTATGGAGAAAAGGAGTCAAAAACAACATAAATCGCTTATTTGGGAAATATTAATAATACCAGAAGAAAACAAGAAGCGAACAAGGGAGGCAAAAAGTCCAACAATCAACTATACGACCGGAGCAATTTTCCAGCCGTATAGCTCCTGCCGTATAGTTGGTGCCACCTCCGCCTCGTCAAATAGTTTCACCCCATGCAATTAGTTCGAGGAGACGACATACAGAACATCCAGAAATCATAGAAACCTCACCTCCGGAAGGCATCTAGAGGGGGAACTCATCCATCGGGGATCCATCTTCACCCTGCGCAGATCCGGGAGGCTAAGGCATCGATCTTCATCATACACCGCTGCACACCACCATCTCCATCTATCCCATCTACATCTTGTCTAGATCTTGTTGTAATTCCTATACTCATTGTGGATTTATACAAGTACTATTCGTCTATGATTGTTTCCATTACTCTTGCCATGATGTTGATTGCCTCCATGTCTGAGTTGATCATTAGTTCTTCACGAGATGGAGAAACCCTAGTATGAGATTGAAATAAGATAAAGTCTATTATGATATTCATCACTATGACCATGTGTTAGATTTTCTACACCTTGATGTTGAGAGAAGTCGACCTCTCAATATTTGTCTCTTGTGGGGACTTGATGGAGGAAACTACTTGTTGGTAGATGAAGGCGTGCTAGCACTTACAGTGACTATAAAGTTGTTGGCACACCTTACGTATCAACTTGGGAAACCGAGGAAACTCACAGAACACTATCCATACCATGGGATACATCCTACTGGATTACGCCCCTTAATAGCATAGTAAGTCGATTAATGTCGATTGCTGACTGTTGTGGTTATGAGGATGATGTGAGAAGTGGTTGCTTCCTATTCGTCCAAATACGGCGTTCCGCCCACACATACATAGTTGAGAATGTTCATGATGATAATCTTTATCTTAGATCCTTATAATACTAGTGGTGTATCCACTACTCCCCGAGAACACTTTTTCTCTTCTGCAGTTCCATTCTCTCTTACATACACGATACTTACTTTCTATATTAAGTTATTTTGCTTTACTTTATTATTTCTCTTATACCAAAAACCCAAAAACACCTTTTTACACAATACTCGCATTTTACCTTGTCACTTAGAACTCATTCTAGCATTTCTATAGTAATATTTATTTCAAGAGTTATTAGACTTCAGACTCCTGCTCCATGTGGGATCGATATCTTTATTTTGAAACTAGCTACAAACAATCTATGCACTCGCAGTCATCATTTACTTTCATAGATTGTTAATTAATTTTAGAATCAAATATATATCTTATTATGAAGTACACTTGAATGTAACACAAATCTTGCATAAATCACCAAACTCAATCCTGATTTAGAACATGGGGATTTACTTTGGGATTTATAAAAAATCCATATCATTATATATGAATAATAGCATATTGCTTCTTTAAACATTAGTACTTACTGTACTAATGATGCTATTTTCAGATATTGGATCTTGTATTGTCTCGAAGACCATGATTCCATAATCTTGAAATCACAAAGGCAAGTCACACTTGCTAATGTCCTTTGGTTATTTTCTATCAAATATTTGCAATATATTATTGTTATCACATGCATTTCAAAAAGGATGGCAGAAAATACTATTTTCAGAATTGACTTGAACTATGGGTTACTGATCCGGGGTGATCAGTTAATCTATTATGACTGTCAATGGAACCACCATTGTTCGGGAATCTATCATCTAGGATTTATCAACAAATGTCACCAGTGATTCTTGCGACATATAATATGCGTTAACCATGAGATCTACAATGATTCTGGGGAAGTCAGCTAGATCTTCTTCCTTTTGTGTGCTGATGGACGACCTTATCGTGAGTTGTAGATTCCTTACGAGGATCCAGAACAAGGGTGGGACCCCGCAGTGCCCCGCGATACTAGTGTCTAGATCATCTCTGAGGGGCTGTCGGAGGTGGGTCTACCCCTTAAGTGTGGGCTACCAGGGACATGATCTGCTTACATAGTATTCAAGGGGTCTACCAGAGTTATATCTGCCTATATGGAGGTTAAGAGAGGTATTTCTACTTAGAGGGCCATGTTGTCATGTGGGGTCGCGGAGAAGTGCAGTGATCGTCTTGGGTCCTTATATCGAGCATCATACCAAGGAAGTGTGAACGGGTTGGTTGCTCGGATATGCAACATGGATAAGGATGTCTCATTGAGAATGCAATGAACCTCTACAGAGTGTAAAAACGTGACATCTTACTCCCTATTCTAGGAAGGAGATGCGAACGCTATAGGAAATGAACTCCACGAAGTTCTAATCAACATATGAAGACTGGCAGACATAGCTTTTCAGAATAAAAGCATCATTTGAAGAAATGTTTACAAAAACCTGCTTAACCTATGACCTTTGGTCTGTGGTTGTAGTTAGTGCAACAAACACTTCTTTTTAGTGAAATTCCTAAGTATGCTCGCACTCAATCGTACCTTCTTAACCCTTTCTAATCTCGAAGAAAACAATGTCATTCCTAGGATATGATCTTCTTTGAAGAATCAAAGATATCCAGTGGAGGCCAATGGAGACGATGTCTACATCAGAGACCACAAAAGAGAAGTTGAAGAGAGTAGAGTATAAATAAAACTCTATAAACCAGAACCTACTTCTGTAGAGCATTGCTTAGGTAGAAATTGCAAACCATAGATATATAGTAGTAGTACTCCTAGAATTGACTTCGAGTTGATATTTGTGGTTTTCTTATGTAAATTATAATGCTTGCTATTTCGAGGAAGTTCTCTGGATCTTTTGTAATGTGTTATATGTAATTTAAAGTCATACCTTGGACCCACGATGTTTCTGTTGTACCACTCTGAGGGATATAATGCTAGTGGACCAGTGTTTCATTAGTGTTATGTCATCAAATAAAGTATACTACATCATGCAGTGGTATGCTGGGTCACCGCAGTTGGTATCAGAGCAGATGCTTTGACCTTAGGATGGAAACCTATTGAATGGGTAGAACTTGTAGGAAGTATATTAGCAACAATGAAGAGTTCTCTAGATATATGATGATCATTCAAATGAGAATTATTTTGTCATATATTTAGTGCGATAATTCTTTATTATGATGCATCATAAATACTAGGAGTTGATCATAGAAAGTATTAGCTAATTATTGCTAACTAGTACTAATGATAATTTATTATCTTTAGCTAGTAATGGCACCTCGGTATCCAAGACGAAATGTTCAAGTGCTGAATAGGACTCTAGATGATTATGGAGGAGAATGGACGAATCTTTTGCGGCAATTTTTGTGGAGTCCGGATTGCAAATCTCGACTTCTCATCAAGGTTTACAATCACTATGATGGGTATGTGTTAGCTAAGTATCGTGTTGTGCTTATGCTACCCAAAATGTTGGGTATAAGTGGAGAAATGCCATCTAGAGAGGCGCCATTTGTTCAGGCAGGCCGACATCATGTGCAATAATGCTAGAATTATGCATGTTAACTTTGTCGGGATTGCAAACAATCTGAAGTTCATTTCCACATTAAGTCCTTGGTATTTTACATTTCACTTAGGATATATCCCACTGTAGCCCCCGAGCCCTTAGGCGGAAAACCATAGGTTTTTGGCCTGATAGTTCTTAGAGTAACTAAGTGAAACTTTGTAGTGTAGCCCCAGGTTTCTAGTTGAAATTGAAAATTCCAAATAGCTACTCTTAGATTAGCTATGTAGATCAAATTCTTATATTGTAGCCCTCGTTATTTTAGTTGAAAAAACATGAATTTTCCGACTAGATGCTCGATAGAAACTAAAGCATTTATCTTGTGTAGAATGAGTGTGCTCGAAGGATGGATGCCTCTAAAAGGTATGTCAAGCTTAAGGAGGAGTTAAAGGAGGAGAAGGGTAAGGTTATCTTCCCGAAGGAACAGTTACCAAGAGAAGACGTTCATCACCTTCTAATACTGCATCATTATATCCTTATAGCTTTTCTTCGAGTACTCATATTTTTTGTGACTTGCATATGCCATCAACAAAGCCAAGGGTATTATATAAAAATCAAAGCATATCCAAGAGCTGGACAATGAAAATAAGATACTGAAGAAGGATCTGGCTGATGCTGTCAAGATGCATGAAGACACCATCAAGTCCATGCAAGAGTCTGTTAACACCGAGATCGAGAGGCTCAAGAAGAAGATTTAAGCGCTCGAGGAGAGAAATGATGAAGCCGCAATGCAAAA
Organism: Avena insularis; assembly: GCA_023614405.1. Lineage (NCBI taxonomy): Eukaryota > Viridiplantae > Streptophyta > Magnoliopsida > Poales > Poaceae > Avena > Avena insularis. The sequence continues at coordinate 227,964,751 of CM042694.1, read as the reverse complement.
TTCTCGAAACCTTGAAGCCTTCAAGGCACTTCAAAAGGAGCATGATGTCTCGGCGGAAGCTTGCCAATAGGCAAAGGCAAGGATGCTTTATAAGCCTTCTCCACCTTTCCCATTTATTTGTAAGTCGGATAATGTGCATTGCTTGAATCTCATAACCTTTGTTTCACTTGTGACTATAGCCCCCTTGGATTAACCAACTTGGGAGCAGAAATACCGGACCTCAAAAGTCGTTGATTCTTGCCAGAAACTTCATCAGCACCCTCATCTTCTAGGTGAAGGACTATAACACCCCAAAACTTTTAATCAAGATTATCAAGTTAAAATCACGCAATTTAGGGTTAACAAAAACTTTTATTAATAAAATGAATATGAATGCATGTTAGCTTTGCATTAATGTGTGATTGATTGAAAATGCCATGCTTGATTGCTACAAATGATTAGAAATGGTTTAAAGATGAATGCTACATCATCTAGGCCATCTACAAACAAAATCAAAAGAAAAAGAAATCAAATATGAATAAAAAGAGCAAATGGTCACACTTTAGGTGTTCCTAGAAGAGAAATTCTAACAGAAACAATTCCACTTCTTTTCACCCCTTGCTAGACCAAGTAAAACTGAACCAAGGCCCACTTTACAAAATCACCAAAACTATTTATAAATCTATTTTAAGGACAGTTGAACATTGAATCTAGTTCATATGGTAAGATCCCACTTTTTCAAAAACCTATCAAACCAATTCCCCTTGACCTATCCAAGCAAACATAGATACTCAAGCTTAAGATCAAATCACTCAAAAAGTTTCATTCAAAAATTACAAATTAATTTTCTTGCGGCCATTATAACAAACACCTTGCTTACACTAATCTAACTCTGTCTAACTTCACTGTTTAAGCAGTGATCTTTTGACCATGTGGTCTCCCCTTAACTCCCTTGTCTCCCCTGAGCCTAGCCAAGCACAAGACCAATCCCCCCTAAGTCGTTATGCATAGTGGAGAGCCGCCCAATTGTGGTCGTTGCCGGTCGACAGTGGACCGCGTGCTAGAAGCATCACCGCCCTCACCCATGACGTGCACCGGACACGCCGCACTCCACCGCCACCCCCTGTCCAAGCCTTGATCACAGACGAGCCCTGGACCACCCTAGCTATGCCGTGCTCCATGTCTATGCGCCATGCCTAGAGCGCGCCAGCTCGCCATAGCCGACCGCCTCGCACAGACCGTGCCTCGCCCTCTCCGCGCACGCTCATGCTCACCATGATCACCACAACCCCGCAGACACCCCCGTTTGTCGCCGCGCGACCCGCAGCTCCCGCATGCTGTCGCAAGCACCTTAGCCTCTGTGCAGAGTGCCGCACGCTCTCGACCAACCTAGACCGCCCCATGCCTTGCCATTACGCCTGTGAGAACCTCTAGGGAACCACGCACCGTCCACTAGCCTCAGCCATGCTGCTAGCCGCCTGCAGCGTCATCACCGATGATCCCGTGCCCACACCGTTCGGTCCTCTCGCCGCAGTATAAATGGAGACCTCCCCCGCCTCCATTCTCCACACCCAAACACTCCCCACTCCTCTCTGAGCCTCGCACACTTCTTCCCGGAGCTAGGCGAGCTCTCCTTCACCGGAATTTGGCTGGATCCCGCCGCTGCTGGAACAGAAGGGCGCCGTCGATTGAAGCCGCCCTAGGAGCTACCGTGACCGCCAATCGATCCGCTATCAAAGACAACGCCGTTCGCCCCATCGCCAACCCTAGATGGAGCCCACGTGAGCCTCGCCAGACCCCCACCGCCACGCTAGGTTAATTTCCTCGCCGGAGTAGTTCGTCGTCAACGATGACTCCTAGCCATTAGATTAGATTTTGATCGCACGACCTAGATTCGCAGATACCGCTTCGCGTAGTTTAAGTTGCTGACGAGTGGACCCCCTCTGTTAGCAGCCTGCTATGCTGTGTTGTGCAGTTGGACCAGCCCATTTACTTTCCCGCGCGTAGCCCAGAAATTCAAATAAGGATTTTCCAATTTAGTTTAAACAAGTTTCTGGCCACAGATTCAAAAAACAATTCAGAGATTTTCACTGAACCAACTTGCATGATTCCAATTTTGTTAGAAAGATATTTAAATTATCTATCCAAACCCGTTGGATTTAAATCATTTGGAGTTAGAGATCGTCTATAGTAAAAATAACAAGACAGAGACTTTTCCAACTTCAAACATTTTTCAAAAATCAACCCTAATAGCTTTTGAGTTGATTCCAACTCTCAAAAATCACATTTGACAATATCTATCTGAATATGTAAAAACATTTAGGTTTGCATGTAGTGACATTGGACTAGTACCAAAAGAATGTTATTAGGGAATTTCTAGTCACTTTAAATCTAATAAATGATAATCTTAAACTTTATAAAATATGATCAACACTTTAAATCACATTCCCATGTATTAGAATATGTGGTGATGACATGTGTCAACATGATCCCATATTTTGATTGGAGAATATTAAATCTTAATTAATTTCAATGAGTAGAAATTACTTTTCTCAAATAAGATAAATAAAAACTAAGTCTTTATTTCATGTGATGATTGTGATGATGCTAGATCATCAAGTGTGATCCTTAGTGTGCTAAATAGAACTAGTTAAGTATTGTTTGGGTATTGTGTACCCCGTATTTATTTATAGACGATAGTACCGATCCCGGATACGAGGAGGAGGATTTCTACCGATAAGAAGAGGAAGAAAACTTCAACCACTCCTCTACTCAAGGCAAGCTACTATTGGCAAGCTATTATTGGCAAGCTAGAACTATGCAATCTAATACTTGCAAACTTGATAACTTAAGTAAGATGCATTAGGCATGCTTTGCTTATATACCTTTGATTTATACCAATCCCAAGTTTTACTTGCAAGCTTTACTCTTTTACTTTACCAAAGTTCTTTACTTTTAGTTAGTGCTTTGTGAGTATTGGAAAAGTAGTATAGATAGCATAAAGAGTATAAAACTAGGCCTATACTAGATGTCATTCTATGGCATGAGATTGAAGATTAGCACCCCTCATTAGTGAACACTCTTAACTTTAGTGGCTAGTCCTAAGCATAAAACTGGATCACTTTAGATGGGAATACTTGGTGAAAATGATTATGAAAACCCTGGAATGATGCTTCATTCTATTGAAATGTTTTGACATGTGTTGAGAAACACATATGGATTTGATGATGAAAATGTTGAGGCATGAGCCTTAGCCCTTTTATAAATACTGATGGTTGGGTTCGGATGCGATACCAGTCCAATTTTACCGTACAACCACAATACCTGGATTGGGTAGGGCTTAGCCGGAAGTTTATATGCATTAGTATGGGTTCCCTCGCAGAAGAGGTTTGAGCTGAGGCTACCTCGTGAGTGTGAATTGTCCACCTATGCAGTGCCCAGGATGGCAGATGGCCATGGCTGGGAGGCCAAGATCATAAGGGAGGTGCCTATACTAGAGTGTGTAATTGAAAGGTTTTGATTGATTATCCGCATACTAAGTATGATGATTCAGGGTTATCCATGACGGATGTATCTAATTTTGTGGTGAAAGTGTACCACCTCTGTAGAGTGTCAAACTATTCGAATAGCTGCGTCCACGGTCATGGACAGTTGGAGTGGCCATAATGTTCCGTCGTCAGATGTTTTCAAAGTGACTTGTGAAGTGAACTATGATTTTGACTTGACCACAACAGGGTTGTCAATGTGAAAGCTAGGTCCCCACTTAAGTGATTTAGAACATTAATTTAGTTTTCTTTACTTCTAAAATCAGTTTAGATAAACCTGGATTTTTGCAAATAAACCTAGAGCTTAAGGTTCCTACTAGAACTACCTTACTTGTTAGTGATAGTTTGCGAGTACTTAAAGAGTACTCATGGCTTTGTCCCTGGCTATTCTCGTGGCCAGACTATGAGGAGGACTATCAGGATGAGGGATAGCAGGACATCTACGACAACTAGGATCATCTCCCATCATTAGCATTGCCTGTGACTCTGAAGATGGAGCCCCTACTACGTTTCTTTCCGCTGCTTGATTTGTATTAAGACTAGATCATGAGATCCCTTATTTGTGTAAGACCTTATTATGGTTTGTAATGGATGATGTACTGTGATATCCAATCTGTTATGTCTCGCAAAAATGGTAATCCTGGGATTGTGAGGTATGGCCTAACAGGCATCTGGGATTAAAAATCTAGGTTTTGACAAGTTGGTATCAGAGCCAGGTTGACCATAGGAGACCCTAGTTAGAATGGACGTCTGAACAAAAACTTAGTTTAAAAACCAAATAAGTGAGTATTTATGAAAACCTATTCCCACTCTTATCCTTGATTCTTTCAAAAAAAATCATGTTCCTCAAAAATTCTTACTTTCCTACATAAAATTTGACACACTTGATCACCTCACTAACTTACTCATCCTAAATTTTTATAGATGGAAGTCCAATATTGCAAGTTCTACCAGTTGGGCAATGGAGGCCAACTGATCTTTGAGAGGGATCTGGATGCACTGTCAGAGTATCTTGAGCACCCACATCCGGAATTCTCCGGGGCACAACTCAACGATCACGTAGGAGGAGATCTACAATGGCTGATAGTTGTAGAACTCAAAGGCAAGATGGAAGCACCCACTTCTGAGAATATCCAATTCACCTTGCAAGAGAACAACTGGCTAGATGTATTAGCTAGGGCTATGCATGAAGCTCTTGCCCGTCTGTGTGGGCAAAACATCAACTTGATCTAGGGAACTCGCTTTGCTCACTTCGGAAGGCGTGATTCTATGGGAATGCCATTGGAGATGCCAAGATACCCAGAGTTGAAGGGCCAGGTGGAAAATCTTGACTTCATGTTGTATGATAGGCAGAAGGAATTAGACAATGCCCGAGCCTATGCCAACCACAACCTTGCCATTGTCGTCAAGAAGGACCAGACTCTCGCCATTCTCGCCAAGGAACGCCAATAACTTCGTCGTGAACATGACAAGAAGGATCGCACCATCGATCGTCTTCGCAAGAAGGTCGCTACTCTTGAGAAGACCATCCGTGAATAGGAAGTCCAGCTTGAAGCAAAAGAGAAGGAGGAAGGTGAAGACATCCAGGGAGATCTTCACTCTTACCTCAGTGATGACAACAACTACCTGGAGGATGATGCCATGGATTTCTACACCGATGATGATGATTCCGACTTCATTGATGATGAGTAGATGCACTTGATCACTATCGTAGGAGTGAGTTGTATTGGTCCCACTCTATCATAGTTTCCCAGAATGGGTCTTAAAACCATATGTTTTCCATTTGTGTGTGGTGTGTGTTTTTATTGTGTTCTTTGAATGAATGAATGAGAGGAAGAAGTTAGTTTGCAAAACCTGAGTCAAACTCAAAGTTTATAACTTTTTGAAACAAAACCATGGACCTTAGAAATTTCCCTCTTATCTCATTATCTATCTCAATCTTCAGATGACTCATGGAAACCCCGGAGGAAGCAGCTCATCTCAGGATCCGATGTTGCCGATTTTGCAAATGCTAGTTTCCGACCGTGAAGCTAGTAGAGCCAAACGCCAAGCCAACCTAGCCACTCTTCAATAGATAGCTCAGATGGCCCACAATAATCAAGGCCATGGAAACCAAGATCATCATGGATCCAAGCTTAAGAACTTTCAAATTACCAACCCACCTATCTTTAATAAGTCTCAGGATCCCTTAGATGCTGATGACTGGCTGCAAACCATGGAGAACAATCTAGAGGTCGCAGGAGTTGAAGCCAATGAGAAAGTACTGTTTGCCACCCATTATCTGGCATGAGATGCAAGATCCTGGTAGAATAGCACCCGTACCATGAACGACGGTCAGATGATGACTTGGGATGCATTCAAGATCAACTTCAGCCGCACCCATGTGCCACAAGGTTTGGTCACCAGAATGAGAGATGAATTCAGGGAACTGAAGCAAGGAAGGATGACGGTAGTTGACTACCGTGACAAATTTCTGTCCCTAGCTAGATATGCCCCTGATGAGATTAACACTGAAGCCAAGAAGAAGGAAAGGTTCCTGAATGGATTGCATGATGAGATGCAGACTGTGTTAGTCAACATCCATTTTGGAGATCTGGAAGAGCTAGTAGACTCTGCCATTCAGATGGAAGGGAAGATCAACCAAGCCAATGATAACTACAAGCACAAGATGATGCACCAGACTGGGTCCCACAATACCCAGAAGTATCGCCCCAACCCGTCTGCAGGATATGCCCCAAGAAACAACAGACCCCCCAATGTCCCATCCAAGCTACCCCAATCGTAGCGGAGGAAACCTGAAGTCTAGAGGAAACCACAACAACAACCCCGACAACTCCAATAACTTCAACCGTGCACCGCCAAAGTCCAACAACCACAACAACAACAACAACAACAACAACAACAACAATACTGCCCCAAGGACTGGAAGCAATGTTGTGCCTATTGTAGCCAAAGACAAGTCCCATATTACTTGCTTTGAATGTGGAGTCAAGGGTCACTACTCCAATGAGTGCCCCAAGAAGCTTGCAGCAGCCACCAATGTGAATGCCCCCGCTCAGCAGCAACGTCATGTTCAACCTGGAAGGAGATTTTCCCTAGGGAATTCGCTCAACTACAACGGCTGTCTGTTCGACATGAATGCTGAAGAAGCCCAGGAAGCGCCAGATGTTGTGCTGGGTATGTTTTCTGTTAACTCAGTACTTGCACGAGTGTTGTTTGATTCTAGAGCATCGCACTCGTTTGTTACAGAAGAATTTGCATTCACTAGTAAGATTCAACCAACTGAATTGAAGCATGTTATGATAGTTCAAATACCTGGTTCAACCACCAAAGCTAGAAAAATTTGCAAGGTTTTGCCTTTCAGAATCCATGGGATAGATTTTTATGCCAATCTAATAGTACTTGGAACCAAAGGTTTGGAAGTAGTACTAGGAATGGATTGGATGTTGAAACATAAAGGATTGATCGACTGTGCCAAGGAAGCCATAACCATGACCAGTAGCTCTGGAATATCAGTAGAGCATGTATCTGAGTCATTGCCCCGTCAATTCAAATGCAACAAGAGTCTAGCCCAACCAACCCTAGACCAGGTCAGAGTAGTCTGTGAATACCCTGACGTATTGCCGGATGATATTCCTGGTATGCCCCATAGTCGGGATATCAAGTTCATCATTGAACTAATTCCTGGAACTAGACCCATAGCTCAAAGACCTTATAGTATGAACCCATCTGAATTAGTGGAGCTGAAGAAGCAACTGGATGCTATGCTGGAGAAAGGTCTGATTCAACCAAGTGCATCTCCATGGAGATCGCCTGTTTTGTTTGTGGATAAGAAAGATGGAGGTAACCGTTTGTGCACATCTTACCGGAAGTTGAATGATGTCACCATCAAAAACAAGTACCCACTGCCAAATATAGAGGATCTGTTTGATCAGATGACTAGTGCCAGAGTGTTCTCTAAGATTGATCTTAGAACTGGTTATTATCAACTCAAGATCCGTGCAACGGATATTCCAAATACCACCTTTATCACCAGATATGAATTGTATGAGTATACGGTCATGTCTTTTGGATTAACCAATGCCCCCACTTATTTCATGAATCTCATGAATAAGATTTTTATGAACTTCCTGGATAAGTTTGTTGTTGTTTTTATCGATGATATTCTAATCTATTCAAAGTCAGAAGAAGACCATGAGCTACACATGAGAGCCATCCTTGAAACCCTTAGAGAGCATCGGTTGTATGCCAAGTTTAGCCAATGTGAGTTCTGGTTGAAGGAAGTAGGATTCCTAGGACATATTGTGTCGGCAGGAGGAGTCACTATCGATCCTGCCAAGATCAAAGATGTTGAAGAATGGGAAGCCCCAACCACTCAAACCCAAGTCCGTGCATTTCTCGGATTAGCGGGATACTAGCGCAAGTTTCTTGAAGGATTTTCAAGCATCGCAAGACCGATGACCTAGTTGTTGAAGAAAGATAAAAAGTTTGAATGGACTGACAAATGTGAAGCAAGTTTTCAAGAACTCAAAGAAGAGATTGATTTCATCCCCAATCTTGATTATGCCAGATATCAAGAAGCCTTTTGATGTGTATTATGATGCATCCAAGATTGGTCTCGGATGTGTGTTGATGCAAGAAGGCAAAGTCATAGCATATCTGTCCAGACAACTGAAGCAGCATGAGCAAAACTACCCTACCCACGATCTTGAACTAGCAGCTGTAGTTTTAGCTTGAAGACATGGCGTCATCACCTGATGGGTAACCGCTGTGAGATTTATTCGGATCACAAGAGTCTGAAGTATATTTTCATCCAAAAGGAGCTGAATATGAGGCAAAGGAGATGGATAGAGTTAATTAAGGATTATGACATTGACATTCACTATCACCTCGGCAAAGCCAATGTGGTAGCGGATGCTCTTAGCAAATTGCCGTGTAGATTAAACACCATGATCAAAGAAGCCCAGCCAAGTTTGCATGAAGAGTTGGAGCAGTTTAGAACAGAGCTAGTTAGCAAAGGATTTTTAGCTAGCATTGAACTTCAACCCATGTTGATCAGTCAGATCAAGGAGGCGTAGAAAGGAAATGCAAGTATCGACGGAATCAAACGTCGTATTGGTACAGGAAAGGTACCCGGATTCACCGAAGATGAAGGAGTTTTGTGGTACAAAGGACGTATCTGTGTGCCAGCAGATTCTGAGTTGAAGCAAGTTATCATGCAAGAAGCTCATGATACTCTTTATTCTATCCACCCTAGAGGAACAAAGATGTAGCAGGATTTGAAGGAGCAATTTTGGTGGCACAAGATGAAGAGAGAAATCGGAAGCTACATAGCCAAGTGTGATATCTGTCAGAGAGTCAAAGCGGCACATAAGAGACCCGCAGGACTTTTGCAACCATTGTAGATTCTAGAATGGAAATGGGATTCTGTCGGAATGGACTTTATCACCGGTTTGCCTACTTCTAGTAGGGGAAAATGACTCTATTTGGTCATACTTGATAGACTGTCCAAGGTAGCCCATTTCATACCTGTCAAGGCAACCTACCAAAGTTCAAAGCTAGCAGAGTTGTACATTGCTAGAATCGTCAGTTTGCATGGAACCCCCAAGACCATAGTGTCGGATCGAGGAACCCAATTTACCTCAAGATTTTGGCAGAAAGTCCAAGAAGGATTAGGAACCAAGTTGAATTTCAGCACAACTTATCACCCGCAAACCAACGGACAAACTGAAAGAGTCAACCAAATCTTAGAAGATATGTTGAGAGCTTGTGTGCTAGAATATGGATCAAATGGGAAGATTATCTGCCTTTCGCAGAATTCTCATACAACAACAGTTATCAAGCCAGTTTGCAAATGGCCCCATTTGAGTTTTTATATGGAAGAAAGTGTCGTACCCCCTTGAATTGGTCGCAAGTAGGAGAGAGTCAGATTTTTGGACCCGACATCCTACGAGAAGCCGAAGAGAAGGTTCACAAAGTCCCTAACCACCTCAAGACCGCCCAACCTAGAAAAAAGAGTTATGCTAATAAGAGACGTCGAGACCTGACCTTCAATGTCGGAGATTTTGTATATATCAAAGTGTCGCCTTTGAAGGGAATGCAATGTTTTCAATTGAAAGGGAAGTTAGCTCCCAAATATATTGGACCCTTCAAGATTTTGAATCACTGAGGAGAAGTATCATATCAACTGGAAGTGCTAGAGGAGATGTCAGCCATCCACGATGTGTTCCATATATCGTTACTTCGCAAATGCCTAGAAGTTCCGGAGAAGACCGATGTGTTCAAGAACATCGATCACCGAGCCATAGATATCAACAAGGATCAGACGTATCGTGAAGTACCCATTCGTATTTTGGAAGAAACTTTCAGAACCACCAGGACCCGGAGTATCAAGTTTCTCCAGATCCAATGGAGCAACCATACCGAAGAGGAAGCTACTTGGGAGCGAGAAGATTACATTAGGACTGAGTTCCCAAATCGCTTTAGCTCCTAGTTTTTCTTAAATCTTGGGACGAGATTTTGTTTAAGGAGGGAAGGTTTGTAACACCCCAAAAGTTTTAATCAAGATTATCAAGTTAAAATCACCCAATTTAGGGTTAACAAAAACTTTTATTAATAAAATGAATATGAATGCATGTTAGCTTTGCATTAATGTGTGATTGATTGAAAATGCCATGCTTGATTGCTACAAATGATTAGAAAATGGTTTAAAGATGAATGCTACATCATCTAGGCCATCTACAAATAAAATCAAAAGAAAAAGAAATCAAATATGAATAAAAAGAGCAAATGGTCATTTTGACAAAAGATAACCACTAGGTCACTTTAGGTGTTCCTAGAAGAGAAATTCTAACAGAAACAATTCCACTTCTTTTCACCCCTTGCTAGATCAAGTAAAAGTGAACCAAGGCCCACTTTACAAAATCACCAAAACTATTTATAAATCTATTTAAAGGATAGTTGAAAATCGAATCTAATTCATATGGTAAGATCCCACTTTTTCAAAAACCTATCAAACCAATTCCCCTTGACCTCTCCAAGAAAACATAGATACTCAAGATTAAGATCAAATCACTCAAAAAGTTTCATTCAATTATTCCAAATTAATTTTCTTGCGGCCATTACAACAAACACCTTGCTTACACTAATCTAACTCTGCCTAACTTCACTGCTTAAGAAGTGATCTCTCGACCATGTGGTCTCCCCTTAACTCCCCTGTCTCCCCTGAGCCTAGCCAAGCACCAGACCAATCACCCCTGAGCCGTTATGCACAGTGGAGCGCCGCCCAATTGTGGTTGTCGCCGACCAACAGTGGACCGCGCGCCAGAAGCATCACTGCCCTCGCCCACGACGCGTACCAGACACGCCGCACTCCACCGCCACCCCATGTCCAAGCCTCGACCGCAGACGAGCCCTGGACCACCCTAGCTACGCCGCGCTCCATGTCTCTGCGCCATGCCTAGAGCACGCCAGCTCGCCGTACCCAACCGCCTCGCACAGACCGCGCCTCGCCCTCTCCGCGCACGCTCACGCTCTCCATGATCACCACAACCCCGCAGACACCCCCGTTCGCCGTCGCGTGACACACAACTCCCCCACTCCGTCGCAAACACCTCCACCTCTGTGCAGAGCGCCGCACGCTCCCGACCAGCGTAAACCACCCCGTGCCTTTCCATTACGCCCGTGAGAATTGCCAGGGAACCACGCACCATCCACTAGCCTCAGCCACGCCACTAGCCACTTGTGGCTTCGTCACCGACGAGCCCGCGCCCACACCAGTTGGTCCCCTCGTTGCAGTATAAATGGAGACCTCCCCCGCCTCCATTCTCCACACCTCAACACTCCCCACTCCTCTCTGAGCCTCCCACACTTATTCCCGGAGCCAGGCGAGCTCTCCTTCGCCGGAATTTGGCCGGAGCCCGCCATTGCTGGAGGAGAAGGGCGTCGTCAATTGAAGCCGCCCTAGGAGCTGCCGTGACCGCCAATCGATCCGCTGTCGTCGACAACACCGTTCGTCCCTATCGCCAACCCTAGCTGGAGCCCAGGTGAGCCTCGCCAGACCCCCACCGCCGCGCTAGGTTAATTTCCTCGCCGGAGTAGTTCATCATCGACGATGACTCCTAGCTGTTAGATTAGATTTTGATCGCACGGCCTAGATTCTTCGCGTAGTTTAAGTCGCTGACGAGTGGACCCCCTCTGTCAGCAGCCCCCTGCGCTGTGCAGTGCAGTTGGGCCGGCCCGTTTACTTTCTCGCGTGTAGCCCAGAAATTCAAATACGGATTTTCCAATTTAGTTTAAACTAGTCTATGTCCACAGATTCAAAAATCAATTCAGAGAGTTTCACTGAAACAAATTGCATCATTCCAATTTTGTTAGAAAGATATTTAAATTATCTATCCGAGCCCATTGGATTTAAATCATTTGGAGTTAGATATCATCTATAGTAAAAATAACAAGACAAAGACTTTTCCAACTTCAAACATTTTTCAAAAATCAACCCTAATAGCTTTTGAGTTGATTCCAACTCTCAAAAATCACATTTGACAATATCTATCTGAATATGTAGAAACATTTAGGTTTGCATGCAGTGATATTGGACTAGTACCAAAAGAATGCTATTAGGGCATTTATAGTCACTTTAAATCTAATAAATAGAACTAGTTAAGTATTATTTGGTGATTGTGTACCCCACATTTATTTATAGACGATAATACCGACCGCAGATACGAGGAGGAGGAGTTCTACCTAGAAGAAGAGGAAGAAAACTTCAACCACTGCTCTACTCAAGGCAAGCTACTATTGGCAAGCTAGAACTATGCAAGCTAATACTTGCAAACTTGATAACTTAAGCAAGATGCATTAGGCATGCTTTGGTTATATACCTTTGATTTATACCAATCCCAAGTTCTACTTGCAAGCTTTACTCTTTTACTTTACCAAAGTTCTTTACTTTTAGTTAGTGCTTTGTGAGTATTGGAAAAGTAGTATAGATAGCATAAAGAGTATAAAACTAGGCCTATACTAGATGTCATTCTATGGCATGAGATTGAAGATTAGCACCCCTCATTAGTGAACACTCTTAACTTTAGTGGCTACTGCTAAGAATAAAACTGGATCACTTTAGATGGGAATACTTGGTAAAAATGATTATGAAAACCTTGGAATGATGCTTCATTCTATTGAAATGTTTTGACATGTGTTGAGAAGCACAAATGGATTTGATTATGCAAATGTTGAGGCATGAGCCTTAGCCATTTTATAAAAACTGATGGTTGGTTTTGGATGCGATACCATTCCAATTTTACTGTATAACCACAATACCTGCATTGGGTAGGGCTTAGCCGGAAGTTTATATGCATTAGTATGGGTTCCCTCGCAGAAGAGGTTTGAGCCGAGGCTACCTCGTGAGTGTGAATTGTCCACCTATGCAGTGCCCAGGATGGCAGATGGCCATGGCTAGGAGGCCAAGCTCATAGGAGAGGTGCCTATACTAGAGTGTGTAATTGAAAGGTTATGATTGATTATCCGCATACTAAGTATGATGATTCAGGGTTATCCCTGACGGATGTATCGAATTTTGTGGTGAAAGTGTACCACCTCTGCAGAGTGTCAAACTATTTGAATAGCCGTGTCTGTGGTCATGGACAGTTGGAGTGGCCATACTGTTCCGTCGTCAGATGTTTTCAAAGTGACTTGTGAAGTGAACTATGATTTTGACTTGACCATAATAGGGTTGTGAATATGAAAGCTAGGTTCCCACTTAAGTGATTTAGAACATTAATTTAGTTTTCTTTACTTCTAAACTTAGTTTAGATAAACCTGGCCTTTTGCAAATAAACCTAGAGCTTAAGGTTCCTACTAGAACTACCTTACTTGTTAGTGATAGTTTGCGAGTACTTAAAGAGTACTCATGGCTTTGTCCCTGGCTATTCCCGTGGCCAGACTATGAGGACTATCAGGATGATGGACAGCAGGACGTCTACGAGAACTAGGATCATCTCCCATCGTCAGCATTGCCTGTGACTCTGAAGATGGAGCCCCTACTATGTTTCTTTCGACTGCTTGATTATTATTAAGACTAGATCATGAGATCCCTTATTTGTGTAAGACCTTATTATGGTTTGTAATGGATGATGTACTGTGATATCCAATCTGTTATGTCTCGCAAAAATGGTAATCCTGGGATTGCGAGGTATGTCATAACAGGCATCTGTGATTAAAAATCTAGGTGTTGACAAGAACATAGCCAAATCCTAGGATATAACCATCAAGGCGGTAGAATATGTTAGCAAGTTCTCCGATATCCTCCACCGAGCCCCCTAGAAGATCATAAGCTGGAAAGATTCCAATATCCATTGAGGAGCAAGGATGGCGCCGAATTTAACCAAGGCTCATTATGATGTTGCCGATGTAAATCATGATCACCTTCGGCATGCTAATAGTTGACGAGGATGGCAAAGAGATTGATGGCTCCACCATCTAGAACTCCCTTGCCGGATATGACAACCGTGTGGCAAAGCTGGTCAAGTCAGACATCTTTGTCCCTACTAATGATCTTCGAGATGAAACTCCTGAAGAATTAGACTCTTCCTTGGGTTTTTCGGGCTATAAGGAAACCACCGGAGCTGGCTCTCCTACTGCCGACGATGCTGCATCAAAGTCACCTACACTAAAGTCATAGAAACAATGTTGAAATATGTCTCTGTATATTTTGTTGTAATGCGGAAAAACATGTTAGTAAGGTGGAAAACTTGGCTACAAGCCTCCCGCTACTTATCTAAGTCCGACATGTATAATTTGTATATATTTTTAAGAAAGTGCTAGCTTATCCATTATTCTAGTTCTTATGTTTGGCCTTTCGTGAGACGGAAAACTCTTAGCTCAGAACCTTGCCCTTGGGTGATGATGCTTAATAGCATTGTCAAATACCGAAGGAGCAAAACTGTCGGCTTCGAGTGCCGAGAAATCACTACTACATAATCCACACAAGAACAACAAAAAATGTGTAGACCAACCGGTAGGTGGAATTTTCACAAGTGCAAATGCAAACTTGTGCATAAAAGGTTTTACATGATACAAAATGAACAACTAAAGGAGGTAAATGGACTAAAAATATGAGCGAACCAAATGCTTTATTTCATTGATCATATAAGGTACATATTACATAACGGAAATATGCTAAGTATAAAAGGGACATAGCTGTGATATGTTCTGTGCCAATCTGTCTCCGAATAGTCATCATCAGGGCCACATTGCTTGCCTTTGTGGTCTTTGCCTAGGATATTTTTCAAATCGTGAATATCAATGAGGTAATAGGAACCATTGAGCAACGCTTTGTGACGACGGGAGATCTCGGCAATGTCCATGAAGAAGGACTTGGGGTTTTGCGGAAAAGAGAACGCTAGGGATTTCGTCGGAAGTCAGGAAATAATGAAATCAAAGTCGCCTGAATATTACGAGGGATTGCTCTGTTACAAATCGCTTGGATATTGTTCAGTTGTCTTTCCAAGGCTTCTCCCACCCTATATATAATAGGTCGGGTCTCAAAGTTGTATGCAGATAGGTTACATAATTGCAACACCAACTCCAGGTCGGTCTTTGTTCCTCTTTCCTAATACAACTATAATATTTGTTGGTTGCTTCTTTGGATCTTCATCTTGATTTTTCATGGGATGTAAGCCTTTCTGCAGATCCTATGTAGCAAATCATAAGGACCCGAGTAATCAAACCTATGTAAGTAGCCCCCGAGACTCTACCCCTGTAAATCCGGGTCGAGTCTCAAGAAAATATTTAATCCTTTGTTTTTACTATCTTTAAGCTTTTATAGGGATTTGGTACAACGAGCCTGATGCTTCCGACGGATGGGGAATCAGTTAGTTGCTCCTGGGCAAAAGCAAGGTTGTACTACATCAAATTCAAGTCCCCAGGCCTGAACACGGGATTTATTACTGGCGTAACTCAGTTCGGGCCGCTGAGGTCTTATCGAATACTGAGTTCTGGTTTTATTTTATCGGGTACCCAACGCGTCCGTCAGGATTTTTCATCGTATCGTAGATAAGGATATAATACTGGCAGAGCGCATTCTTGTGTGATTACCATGCCACGCAGGACGAATCCCGGGGTCTTACCTTCATGTTTCTGAACACGGCATTCAGAGTTTTGTAGCATTTAGCTGCGATCCAAGATTTATATATTTTGTCGGCTGCTTTAATCTTTGCTTTATACACACCCTCCCGATAGGAGTTTTTTAATTTTTCTTTTATTAGGTGTGCATCAGTGCTCCTAATAGGAGTAACCCCCGAGGCTATGTTCGGATGTATGCTTCAGGACATAGGCTCGAAAATCTTTCTATTATGAAGTCAATGTGTCCTCAAACTTTTGTGGGGTGCACGACTAGCGCTCCTGATAGGAGTATCCCCCGAGGCTATAGTCAAATTTTTCGTTTTCGATTGTAGTCTCAATCTTCTTCATGGAGGAATTTACTTTGACTCCCTATTTTTCTTCGGGTGTGTACCCTTTCTGCTGAACTGTTTTTTGTTGTGACGTCATTGATGACGAATTTTACACTTCTTTATTCTCGAAACATATGCTCGTGACGAGACGTGTCGAGCGTGGGCCCGTGCTGCAGTAATGATGACGCGTGGTGGCGTATTCAGCGCAGTTTCCTGACTGCATGTCCCCTTTTTGCACAAAGATCGAGGCGGTGTGCGATCTTCTCCCGTTTTTACCGCAGTAATAACTTCTTGAGATATTTTCCTTTTTCGGAATTTGCGGACACATGTCATTATTGTGTGTCTTTTGGACGTTTCAATTTCACATCGAATGGTCCAACTTGTGTAGCTTTGCTCTTTATAAGGGGAAGGGGATTTCCTTTACCCCTTTTTACCTTGTTCTTGCTAATTTCATCTTCCTCCTTGCGCCCCTGCCTTCCCCCATTCTCCTTACGAAACTCCTGCTTTTAGCTAGCTTTGCTTCGTCATCACCATGGAGAAAAGCAAGGTGGGAACTGCTTAGACCAAAATATATCGAGCCCATTGGGGAACCCCAAGAGGAAGGTATGATGAGCACAGCAGCAAGTTTTCCCTCAGTTATGAAACCATGGTTATCAATCCAGTAGGAGCAAGGAAACACCTCAAAGGTGTTGCCAACTAGACTTTGGCAGGGCGCACTACCGGTGCCAGCAGCAACGTGGAGACCCGCACAACACAACCATAGAACTTTGCCCCCAACTTGCAATGAGGTTGTCAATCTCACCGGTTTTGCTGAAAACAAAGGATTAAACGTATTGAGTGGAAGAAAGTAATAGTTTGCAGAAAGTAAACAGAAAGCAGTAAACAGTTGATTATAGATTGATGGTAAAAGAAAGGACCGGGGTCCATAGTTCACTAGTGGTGGCTCTCCTTAAGATAGCTGACATGTTGGGTGAACAAATTACAGCGGGGCAATTGACAAACATCGAGAAAGCTATCATGCATATACTACTCATCTTGACTCCTTTGAGATTCGATTGGGCATTACAACATTATACATAGACCGTAATCCAAATGCATCTATGACTAATAATCCACCTTCAGGTTATCATCCGAACCCCCTCTAGTATTAAGTTGCAAGCAACGGATAATTGCATTATGCATTGCGTGTAAAGTAAACAATACGATTGTTCTATGAACAAAGGATTGTTGTTTTCTCCCTAGTAGCAACAGCACATCTAGTACCTTAGAGATTTTTGTCACTTCCCCAGATTACTAGAGGCATGAACCCACTATCGAGCATAAATACTAACTCTTGGAGTTGCTAGCATCTACTTGGCCAAGATAGCTACTAACAATGGAAAGCATGCAAGATCACAAATAACAAAGACATGATAGAATCATTAATCAATCTAAAATAGCATCTCAACATCCATCGGATCCCCGCAAACACAAGATGTATGAATTACAAATAGATGATCTTGATCATGAACGGAGCTCACAAGATCTAAACATGATAGCACAAAGGAGGAGAACCAGCTATCTAGATACTACATGGACCCGTAGTCCAAGGATGAACTACTCACGCATCACACCGGAGGCTTGCATGGTGATGAAGAAGGCCTCTAGGGTGAATTCCCCTCTCCGGCAGGGTGTCGGGAAGAGCTTTAGATCCCTCCCAATCTAGGGATTGAGATGACGGCGGCTATAGACTCTTTCGTGGAATTTTGATCGGGTACTTAGGGTTTCTGTATCGGAGGCGATATATAGGCGAAAGGGGAGGCCGAGGGGGTGCCGTTGGCGGCCAGACCACCCCCTGGCGCGGGCCAGGCTGGGCCGCGTGGCCAGGTGGTGTGGCGTCCCCTGGCCCCTCTCCGTCTCGTATTCTGGCTCCTTGTGTCCCTCGGTGAAAAACTGACTTTGGCTTTTGTCCTGTCCAATTCCGAGAATATTCATTTTCTGACTTTCCTAGAACCAAAAACAGCAGAAAACAAGCAGCTGGCACTGTGGCTCTTGTTAATAGGTTAGTCCAAGAAAGTGTAAAGAAAGTACTCCAAAGTGTGGACAAAACATAGGAAAGTAGATAAAACCAAGCATGGAACATCAAAAATGATGGATACGTTAGCAACATATCAACATCCCCAAGCTTAACTCCTGCTCGTCCTCGAGTAGGTAAGTTATAAAAAGAAAGAATAATTTTTGAGGTGGGATGCACCATCATAAACTTGATCAAAGTATTTGTAAACATTGTTAGCTGGGATCATAGTACTTCAATCATAACATGAAAAAGCACAAACAAAAGATTCATGAATAACAATGCTTTGTAAGACGTTTGTTTGTTTCACATAAAGAAAACATAGCATAGTGGCATTCAGCTTGTCCCTCATAGAGTAGCAAACATAAATGCATTAGACACCTTCAAAGTTCATAAGAGTTACTAGATACAAATAGTTTAAAACAAGCAATATCAAAGCTATGCATCAATCAACAAGTCTTGGGACAATGCACATAGAACTAAGAATGGCCACTATGCTCTCAAACTAGGTGCATAAAGATAGAAGGTGGAGACTCAACATAAAAGTAAAAGAAAGGCCTTCGT
Source organism: Avena insularis (assembly GCA_023614405.1). Lineage (NCBI taxonomy): Eukaryota > Viridiplantae > Streptophyta > Magnoliopsida > Poales > Poaceae > Avena > Avena insularis. The sequence continues at coordinate 227,946,158 of CM042694.1, read as the reverse complement.
AGAAGGAAGTAGGGATTCAAGTTTCATAAAGAGCTTCCAAAAAATTATGGTACTTATTAGCTTTCAGCTCTCATTGCCCCTATCATAAGCATCTTTAGGGTGATTAAGGTTAAAGTGACACAACTAAGAGGATATGCTTGACAAGTTCTAAGATGAAATCTCATGCCCCTTATTTACGAAGACCGAACCTCATGCTACTCAACTTTAGTCATAAGCAAGCTCTTGTCATTGTAAGTACATATGTATCATACAGAACCGCCAACGGGGTACCCCTTGCACATGATACATGAGCTATCCCATAATCAAAATGACAAGGCAAGAAGACAATGAGCATAGGTTTTTATTGAGGATGCTTCATAGAGTGCTCATTATGGTTATGCTGCAAGTTTCCACCATGATTAGGCATGGCTTAGGCTAGCGGCCCAGGCATTTTTCTAACACAAATACAAACTCCATGATCTTACAAGTTCCCCCTTTATTTCACACCGCCGGGATCCATAAGCAAAAGAACATGATATCAACGGGGTACAAAGTACAAGTGCAATGTTGAAAGCGTTCCCCGTGATACATGGTTCTGCTAACTTCAACTTATAAAGCGCAAACATATACGCAACAAAGATAAATGCAATGGTTTCAAGTTTATTAAATGCGAGAAAGTAAAGTGTGCCATCAAGTTCATGAGAGCTTTAATCACTAGTTTTCTCATAACAAGTTTAATTCGGAAGGTAGATAAAAACATGAATATACTTGGAATAGCATATGCTAATAGGTAGGTATGGTGGACTCTTTGGAATAACTTGGTTTTAAGAGTTGGATGCATGAGTGGAACTCATACTTGGTTATGGAGGCTAGCAAAAGAATGGGAGCGACCAACTAAGAGAGCAATAATGGCCATAATCATGCAGAGCGACAAAACATCGTTAATCAAAGCATAAAGTGATACTAAAAGTTGAAAACTAAAGGATCATAAAGGCTTATGGTGACTTGGGATAGTCATAACATGGTGTGAGCATGAGCCAAGTCAACCCAAATAAAGCATCAAAGGAGAATACCACAATACTATGCTTTAATATGCTAAAACAATGCATGATTCTTCCAAGGCACATTAAGCAATCTCAATTGTTTATAACATGTCATGATACATCAAAGAATACTAAGCATGAAGCCAAAACAATATCAAGCATGGCATGAAAAAGCATAGGCCACAGTCAAAAACAAGCTCTCTTTACCACTTAAGCATGAACTTTCCTACTCTTTTCCAATCCAAACCAAACTATTTGAAAACCAGTGCATGAAAGAGGGGGTACAACCAATTTATTCAGCAAACCAAGCAAACAAAAACGAAAACGAAAACGAAAAAGAAGACACTCCAAGAACAACACAACTGTGCATTAAACAATAAAAATAAAGTGTTTGGAAGAAACCTGGAATTTTTATTGATGATCCCTAAGCTTTGACGCTTGTACTTCTTGGATATTTATTGGGGTGACACGGGGTGGCATTCCCAAGCTTGAGATTTAGTCCATCCTTCATCTCATTACTCATTCCTTCCATACACCTGAAATTTTTCCCTCATATAAAACTTCACACAGTCTTATTAGCAACATTAGTGCACTCAAGATAATAAGTCTTTAGGTTCAGTTCCAACACCAATAAAACTTCTATTAAAACACAAGCTACTGTAGCACTTCCCTCAAAAAGCTCAATTCCCCAATAGAACTCAAAAAGGAACAAACAAGAAGCAAATGCAAATAATGGCAGAAATCTGTCAAAACAGACCAGCAGGTAAAGATGAATTTTTTCGAAGACCTTCTGTTGCTCAAATCGAAAAGTGTTGAACTAACGAAAGTTAGATAACAACCTGGGTCAGAAGCACAAAATTTCACACCTCAAAATGACGTACAGAGATTTTACACAAATGTTTACGGTGAAGCATAGAAATCTGTTTCGGGACAGCAACTTTCCCAATCATTACTTCTCTCTCATTAGAGGTTACTCTTGGCACAAAAAGCAAATAAAAGGATAAGGAGATGTTATTACTAAAGTAATAACTTCCAAGACTCATCTAAAACTTTTGGGTTATCTCCCAATAAGTACTTTTATTTAACACCTTTAAGTTAGGCATAAGAAGCAAGAAAAAGAATCAAGTATTCTCCAATGAAGAAGCATTAAAACCAAATTTCTTGTCCTTACCTCCCTTACTTTTATTCTTAACCTTGGGGAACATATGATTGCTTGGTGGATAAGCAAAGTGCATGGTGCCCTTTTCCACATCTATTATTTCTCCAAGGAGTTTCAATAGGGATCTTCCAAGTGTGATTTGTCCTTTTCCTACACATTCAATAACAAGATAATTAGTAGAAACCATTTTCCCTAGGATCTTTGTAAACACTCCTTCAGCTATTATAATGGGTAATATTGTGGCATTATTAGCAAGAAAAATTTCTTCTCCTCCTTCAGAAAGACCCCAAAGATTCAAAGATTCATAGATATCTTTGGGCATAAGACAAAATTCAGACATGATATCACAACGAGCATGAAAAGTTTCATTATTTATAGCAATATTTACTGTGGGAAGCCATTTTGAGGGTTCAGAATTTATTGGAACATAGTTATGATGCTCTCTAAGTGTATTATAGCAATCTTTCAAACTAGCAGTGCTGGTCTCAAGAGTATTCAATCTAGCAAATATGCTTATGAAGGAAGAATCAGATTTGCTAGGCAAGTTGTAAGTAAAGACAAACTCCTTTATGGCATTAACAGCATAATCCTAATTGCATTGGAGGAAATCTCCTCCCACTACAACATCCAAAGCATATCTATAGCAAAGAGCGATTCCAAGGTAAAAACTGCTAAGGAACAAACTTTGAGTCATTTTAGGTTCAGTTTTTTCATGTAGATCAGAGATTCTAGACCAAGCTTCTTTGATACTTTCTTCAATTCCTTGTTTAAAAGTGAAAATCATTTCCTCGGGTGACATAGTAGCTGGAGCAATGCTAGACATAATGGCAACTTAAGATAGGAACTAATTTTTTTGTGTTTAAAAAAAAGCAAACTAGTAAAACTAATTTTTTATGTTTTTGATAAAGAAACAAGCAAACAAAGCAAAAAGTAAACTAAGCAAAACAAAAACAACAAAGTAAAGAGATTGGTTATGAGGGACTCCCCTTGTGAAGATGTCCTTGACTCCTCGGCAACGGCGCTAGAAAATCAGTTGCTTAGCCCAAATTATATCGAACCCGTTGGGGAACCCCAAGAGGAAGGTACGATGAGCACAGCAACAAGTCTTCCATCAGTTATGAAACCAAGGTTATCAATCCAGTAGGAGCAAGGAAACACCTCAAAGGTGTTGCTAGCTAGACTTTGGCAGGGCACACTACCGGTGCCAGCAGCAACGTGGAGACCTGCACAAAACAACCACAAAACTTTGCCCCCAACTTGCGATGAGGTTGTCAATCTCACCGGTTTTGCTAAAAATGAAGGATTAAACATATCGAGTGGAAGAAATTAATAGTTTGCAGAAAGTAAACAGAAAGTAGTAAACAGTTGATTGTAGATTAATGGTAAAAGAAAGGACCGGGGTCCATAGTTCACTAGTGGTGGCTCTCCTTAAGATAGATGACATGTTGGGTGAACAAATTACAGTGGGGCAATTGACAAACATCAAGAAAGCAATCATGCATATACTACTCATCTTGACTCCTTTGAGATTCGATTGGGCATTACAACATTATACATAGACTATAATCCAACTACATCTATGACTAATAATCCACCTTCAGGTTATCATCCGAACCCCCTCCAGTATTAAGTTGCAAGCAACGGATAATTACATTACGCATTGTGTGTAAAGTAAACAATACGATTGTTCTATGAACAAGGGATTGTTGTTTTCTCCCTAGTAGCAATAACACATCTAGTACCTTAGAGATTTCTATCACTTCCCCAGATTACTAGAGGCATGAACCCACTATCGAGCATAAATACTAACTCTTGGAGTTGCTAGCATCTACTTGGCCAAGATAGCTACTAACAACAGAAAGCATGCAAGATCACAAATAACAAAGACATGATAGAATCAATAATCAATCTGAAATAGTATCTCAACATCCATCGGATCCCCGCAAACACAACATGTATTAATTACAAATAGATGATCTTGATCATGAACGGAGCTCACAAGATCTAAACATGATAGCACAAAGGAGGAGAACCAGCCATCTAGCTACTACATGGACCCGTAGTCCAAGGTTGAACTACTCACGCATCACACCGGAGGCTTGCATGGTGATAAAGAAGGCCTCCAGGGTGAATTCCCCTCTTCGGAATGGTGCCAGGAAGAGCTTCAGATCCCTCCCGATCTAGGTATGGAGATGACCGTAGCTATAGACTCTTTCGTGGAATTTTGATCGGGTACTTAGGGTTTCTGTATCGGAGGCGATATATAGGCAAAAGGTGAGGCCGAGGGGGTGTCGGAGGCGGCCAGACCACCCCCTGGCGCGGGTCAGGCTGGGCCACGCGGCCAGGTGGTGTGGCGGCCCCCTGGTCCCTCTCCATCTCGTATTCTGGCTCCTTGTGTCCCTCGGTGAAAAACTCACTTTGGCTTTTGTCCCATCCAATTCTGAGAATATTCATTTTCTGACTTTCCTGGAACCAAAAATAGCAGAAAACAGGCAGCTGGCACTGTGGCTCTTGTTAATAGGTTAGTCCAAGAAAGTGTAAAGAAAGTACTCCAAAGTGTGGAAAAAACATAAGAAAGTAGATAAAACCAAGCATGGAACATCAAAAATTATGGATACATTAGCAACGTATCAGGAACTTCCTTCATAGCCGCCAAGGCCACCAGGAAGAGGGTTGTCGGATGGGCTCCTTCCAAGTGCACGACGCGGGAGCTACGCGAGGCGCAGAACTCTAGCCATCTGACGGAGGGCTCCTTCAAACTTCCTGGGGACGAAGCTGCTCCAATCCGTAAACTAGGCTGGAGGGTAATGTTCCTATCTTTTCTTTTGCACGGCCTTTCTCTTCCTGTCCACGAATTTCTTCGTGGTCTTCTTTTCATCTATGGCGTGCAGCTGTACCAGCTCACGCCGAACTCCATTCTCCATGTTTCTTGTTTTGTCACTCTCTATGAATGCTTTATTGGGATTCATTCCCATTGGGGCATGTGGAAGTACTTCATTTACGTTCGTTGCAATGCCACTAACACCATTGTTCACGATGTTGGTGGCGCCATTTTTTCTTTCTACTCCAATGTAGACTATTTTGACTTCAAGATTATTGATTCTATCCAAGGGTAGAAAACCAAGTGGTTTTACATCAAGGATCACTCAATCGAGGGTCGGTCTTTCAGGTTAGCCCCCTTTCAAGCAAAGAAAACTTGCCGCAAACTTGACTCCTGGGATCAGCATCCTTCTGCCAAAGAAATGGTGAAGATCCAACCCCATCTTGATCGTATTCAAAATTGCGGCATGAGGTTGGTAAGGAATTATCTGGTCTTCATATTCTGGCATATTTCTTGCGGATCTATGTGCAGCCCCTGCAGGCTCATCTCTCTGGTATGTGGGCGTATACCAGCAAGAAGGACCCTATGAGGATTTCTCGGGACGACCTGTCCCTCAAGGTTTATGAGAAAAGGGTTCGTAATTTTACGACCCTTACAACGAAAAGTGTGGTTCCTTCATATTGTTCTGTTGAGCCCTTTGGTAGGAAGAACCGTCTTCCGGAGGTAAATTCCTTTTCTCTTTTGCTCCTTGCTCATCTATATTTTGTAATTGTTCTCCTTTGCGATTGCTAGTTTTCTTGGTTATGTAGAATTATGATCATTTGTCCTGCCTTCCTCCTCTTCCTGAGAGCAGTCAGCTTCCCGCCAACCCTTCTGCTTCCGACGATCTTCCTTTGACTGGGACTGTCGCTGATGAGGAGATAGAGACATCTGCCACAGAATCTTCGTCAAGGACACCATCGCTTTTGTCGCCTCGTTCTGATGATTTCCGTGTTGCGCCTGTTGGCGAAAAATGGAAACGTCTAGATGTTGCAGAAACCATTGAAGACTCGGATGATTCTACGTCCTCAAAACCTTCGGGTGCCATACCATTGTCATCGGCTCCTTCCCAGAAGAATATTTTTTGCTATGCGCAGGATGTATCTTTGTAAGTACTTATCCTCTCTTCACTGTTTTGTCAGATAATTCAATTGCTGATGCTTCCTTATTCTTCGAATTTGCTCTTGTAGTGGTGATGATGCGAAAGACCCGCCTTTGTCTCCTCTTTGCACTTCTATTTCTCCTTCTGCGAAGGAGCCAAAAGATTTTCTCGCATATTTTGCGGATCCAATTATCCAGAAGGATGTTGTTGCTGTGTCAAAGCCCCGGCGCCGAAAATAAGAAAACCGGCTGGCAAAGGTGTGGTGATATCCAAGAACCCTATCGAGGTGGATATGCAGGACGTAAGTGCATATGTGGCTTTTAATTTCATCATTGATCCTCCTTGATTTGCCTTTTCTGATGTACTTCTTTATAGCCTGTAATGCGTGAGATGGTTGACATGGCCGCCCACTTCATCAAGATCCAAAATTAAGCCGAAGGTCTGAAAGGTATATTTTCTTCTTTTTGTAATTTATGCGCTTCTTCTCATTTTCCTAACTTTTTTGCTTTCCTTTCTTATTCAATCGCTGCCAAGGAGTCTGAGGTCATCCGGGACGAGGCATTGCAGCCTGCTGACAATCGGAAGGCCCAACTTCGAATCACTGAAAAAGAGAGGAGGCCAGACAGAAAGCCAGTGTTGATGCTGTGGAAATAACCAAGTAAGCCGCCATCCAAGATGAAAATCTTTGGAAGCGCTTGGAGACTCTTAATTCTTCCTTGACGTACTCGTAAGTTTTCTATTTTGGCAGGGGAGAATTTTCGATTCAGTCCTCGTTGTTCCTATGTTCTGATCGTCCCTCCTTTTTTGGTATGTGTAGAGCTATTAGGCCAAAACTTGCTGCTTCATGAAGACAAGAAGGTTGACCCCTTATCGGATGTTGTTAGCATCTTGGAGGCTCATAGTGTTCATTTGTGCAACCTCCTTGTCCGATATCGCCGTGCCTTCAAGGGTTTGCATGCCGAAGTTTTTCCGTCGAAGGAGGTACCCACTGATCTGAACGATCTTGTCGCTATTTTTGCCGCTGACGCGAGTCCGCTTGTTGGATACAACGTGACTCAGTCGAAGAGTGGTGCAGAAACGTCGATGGTGTTGGCGATGGCGCATGGCGAGAAGGTCGACTGGGAGAAGGTTATCTCCTCTATCCTAGTCAACTCCAAAGGCCATCCAGTTGATTTGAAGCCTTTTGTTAAGAGGGCCAAGAAATTTTATCGTCTGCTTCTAGGTATAAAGCCAGATCCAAAGTGATCACCTACTCCTTCTTCTATTGATGCTCCTTCTTCGGCTGCTGCTCCTTCTCCGGCTGCTACCCCTACCATAGCTAGTGCTCCTTCTTCTAGCGCAACCTTATCTTTGGAGAAATCAGCTCCGTAGCCTTGTTCTGTAGTTTCTTGCATTTTTGCTGCTGTTGTAATGACTGTTAACTTTATCGTGTTGCTGGAAGGTCCCCTTTTGATGAGAAGGATATTTTTGTATATATGTATATGAGTGGCTCTTTTCTTTGCTGAATATTTTATATCTTTCATATGTCTTGCCAGATTTTGAATGATTCGGCTGCCCCTCCTGTGCCCGCGCAAACGTCGGATGTGACTCCATTCTCATTTGGTCTGGGCGCAGCCGAGACTACCATTGTGCGTACAGTAGACCCGCCTCTATATGCTGAAAAAATGAACAGGTGAAGAAACTCGAAGGAAAACTTCGAGTTGTTCAATCAATGGTGGATGTTGCCTAGTTGAAAATGCGTCAGGCCCTTGATCATGAGGCGTACTTCCTAGACGAGATTTCTAGGGAAAGTGATAAGATGCTATGTAAGTCCTTGAGTTTTTGCTTCCTGACGCCCCTCTTTTTGCAGGATGCCAATTTCTCTCTACTTTTCTTTGTAGGCATTCGATTATGCGAGAGGGAAGAACCCAACATCTGCGCAACCGATTAGAAGATCTTGTGGCTGCTTCTCAAGATTCCGGGACGGATTTCTGGATTGATCATCATCGTGATTATGTCGTGGCCTTGCTTCAGGACCGTGTATCCGAGGCGGAGCAGTTTTTCAAGTGCTATCGTAGATCTCTGGCCATCATTTATAATGCCATGTTTCCTCGGGATCCCCAGCCTCAGACTTTGGCTGATTTTATGGCAAAATTTCAGGAGGGTGAACGAATTCACCATTTTGTGAAGCTTCAATTTGTGGCGGGTGCCAAGCTTGCACTGCTTTGGGTGCATGTGCATCATTTGATGCTATATTTGGACGTCATATCGTCGAGGCTGCCTTATCCTGTTGATGGTGGTCTTATAGACATGGCGCCTCATTATGCTGTTGCCCGTAGACCTGCAATTACAATTGTTCAAGAGTGCCTAGAGGCATACGAGGAATTTTTTATAAACTTTGCTATCTGATCATTTCTCCTTCTATTGTGTAGATTTGTACTGTTGTAAGATAGATATTGTATAGATCTTCTTTTGTACTTGTCAAAAAGGTTGTATGCTTTATACGAGATTTTGATTGTTCATTGTGTTCTTTTTGTTGAGGACTCTACGAACTGATGATTCTTTGCACAACTGCATGTATGTGTCTTAAAAAAAATTTATGCCGAGAAGTACCTTCTTTAATCATTGATGACTATGAATGGATACATTCCATAGGCGTAATCGCTTGGCCGTTGGTCTTATTGGATATAAAAGTAACTAATCTCACTAAAAATGCGGCTTCTTTCTTGAGATGTTCCATCATGCTTCTTCGCGGTAAGTGTAATTTTTTGACTAGAGATGCCATGTTTAATTGTTCTTGGGAGAGCTGACGAGTGCTTGTTCCTACACGGAACCGGAGGTGGAGGCGGTGCATTTTGCGGGTGCACGGTGCTCTTGATTTTCTGGATTTTGCTTGCTACATTTGTCCTCTAGTAGTTCTTCATCCACTATTTTTAGCTGGCCAAATTGCATCTCCATCCCGAAGAATTCTGATATTTTGTTGAATTCACGATCGCAGCTGTCCGAGCGGCTGAAGCTTCTTCTTACAGTTATGACCCATTGGGTGTTGGCATTTATAGTACCAGGTATGCGTAGTGGGGTACTGCCATGTATCGAGCGAAAGCTGGTCGTCCCAGAATCGGGTGGTACTGTGATGGCCAATCCATGACTTCAAACTCTAGTTTTTCGCGCCTAAAGTTGCTTCTTGACCCGAAGACTACGTCGAGGTATACTTTGCCCAGAGGAGTTTCAGCTTTGCCTAGGACTATTCCGTGGAAAGTTGTATCTGTCGGTGCTAAATTTGTCAGGGACCAATTCATTGCCCATAGAGTTTTGGCATAAATGAGGTTGATGTTGCTTCCTGCATCCAAGAAAACTTTGCCCATGTCGAACCCACCGATTTGTGCCTCCACTATTAGTGCTGATTGACCAGGTCGTGGGACCTGAAGTGGGTTGTCGGCTCTGTTGAAGGTTATCTCTTGTTCTGACCAATGAAGATACTCCGGTGTAGGTGGTAGCATTGTTTCTTCCATGTTTACTTGTCTAGTGATCAGCTTCTATGTTCTATTGGATGGTCGCCCCTTCTGGATCATCCACATAGCTCCTTTTGACCTAGGGTACTCATCCTCTTGGTTTGTTGTGTTCTGCGGTTGTCCTGCCGGCGGATGCCCCGGTGGTGGTGGTGCACCGGTAGCAAAAGTGCCAGGTGTAGAAACGTAGCCTCTATTTGCTGCTTTGGTTGCCCTTTCATTGCATAGCTCCTACATTTTTAAGAATGTTCGGCAATCCTTTAGGAGGTGATTGGATCGCCTTTTCCCTATTGAGTCTACGTAGAAGTGCATATTGCATGGCCCTTCCAACATTTGTCCCGCTAAAATAGGTGGGTCTCGATTTGTTGGCTGGTACCGTTGTTGTGGCTGGCCTCCTCCAGTGACATCCCTGCTGCCGCGTTACCCGCTATTGTAGTCGTTGCTTAATCGGTTGTCCCCTCCATAAAAACTGGTTGTAACATAACTTAGTGTTCTATACCCATCGTTGTTTCGTCACCTTCTATCGTTGTTTTGCCTATCCTTGTCTTCTTCGGGTGAGCGGGCTCTTTTGTTGTGTAATGCATCTTCTCCATTAGCCCAAAGATTGGTTATTTCCATCAGCTGTGCAATTGTCTTTGGTTTGATTCCTCCCAGCTCTTCAATGAACTCTTGCCGATGGAGTCCATCATTGAAAGCGTTAATTGCTATTTCATCGGATATCGTTTTAGCCGAGTTTTTGATAATGCTCCACTTCTGAATGAAAGCTCGTATTGATTCTCCGGACTTCCTGTTTGCATTCCCGCAGTTGCTCTAAAGATGCGGGTCGCTTGAAGGTGGAATTGAAATTTCTGATAAACTTATCCTCTAGGTCGTTCCAGTTGCTGATAGAGTCTTCGGGTAATTGTTTTAACCAAGAGCGAGTTGCGCCAGTTAAATGTAGTTGCAAGCTTTGCATCGCGGTGGCCTTGGAGCCGCCTTGTAGTTTCACTGTGGCCAGATAATCTGTCAACCAAGCTTCAGGCTCTTGGAGGTCGTCGTCTTTCTGATGATCATGAGGTAGTTTGAAATCATTTGGTACTGGAGTCCCGCGAACCCGTCGGGTAAAGCGACTAGCTCCGCATAGTTCTTGCTCTTCCTCACTTTCACCGGCATAATACCTTCGGCTGCTATGCTCTCGCCTGGATCGATCCTTTGCTGTGTAATGTCGTTTCTTGCATCATTTCGTGGTTCTGATCCCGAGAAGTGCACCCGATGTGGCGATTGTGATCATCGGGTGTGACCTATTTGCCGAGGGTTGCTGCAACGGCGCGGGGATCTGTCGGGTTGTCGTTTGGTTCCCTGCTCTGCCTGCAGGAGAGATGCTCCCACCATGCCGAGGTTCATCAGGACGGAGCGGTGGAGGGCTGCACGAGGGTCGTCGGGTGCAGGTTGAGTTGTTATCAGGTATGTTTGTGCGGCCATGATTGCTGCTTGAGCTGTTTTTGCCTTGATATTTCCTGCTTGATCTATTGACATGAAAGATAGATCCATATCTCGGATTAGTTCACTTTTATCTCCTTCGGGGATGTTCTGCAGTCAAGATGTTCCCCTCCTTGGCGGTGCACCTTCTACTCCCTAATCCTCGTGTAGATATTAGTTGGGCACATCGTAGGCTATATTCGTCAGCAAGTCTTTTTATTTCGTCGAGCTGCCTCTAGGTCTCTTTTTTTGTGATGGAGCAAATATTGGTATGCTAGTAGATCCTCACGCGTGGCATCGACGGTCATGGGAATTGCACCCAGAATTGTTGCTCTTGCTTTTTCCCATGCTTTGGCTAGAAGCCGGAGAGTTTGCCTCTCGCCTCCGCATGGCTCTCCTTCTCCTGGGGTTGCACGGTTGTTTGCTGGGTCTTCCCTGTTTCTGCGATTTCCTTCGATTCCCTGGTTTCATGCATTGTCTCTTGACAGGATATCGTCAGGGTTAAAAATAGGGTTATCATTAGAGTCTTGCTGGGTTGATGCATCGCCGATGATCATGCATACTAGGTGTTGGGTGATATATGGACTTGTGGTGTCATCATCCGAATTGGGAGAGATATTGTCGGATAGATCAGTGAAGCCCATAAATTTCTGCTCTAGGTAGAATATTGGCATCCTTATTCCAAAATCGATGCTTTCGCTGCTTTCTTCATTTTCGGAATTTGCTGGGCTTGTTCCGTGGGGTGGAGTTAGTGGGGAATCTGATCCGAAGGAGAGATTGTCATAAAGAGCATCAAGGTCCCCTAGATCCGCATCATCTTGCTTGTTTTCGTCGGGTGCTTCGATTTCCACCGTAACATCCATGGAGCATCCGACATATGATGCTGGAATCGATTCAAGAGTAGTTTGCTCCACCGACGTTTCTGATGCAATCAGGGCCGAAGGGCGTGGCTCTTGGGGGTCTTCAACTTGGAAGTGGAAGCTTCCGATGATTAGATCGGATCCGCCGTTGAAATCAGCAGGTTCTATCACAGGGGTGGGCGGGCGTGGATCTGCTTTTGTGGGGTTGCTGTTCTGCGAAAAGAATTCCGTAGAATCCATGGTTCCAGCATTCAAGTTTCCCACAGACGGCGCCAATTGACGAGGGGAGATCTCGGCAGTGTCGATGAAGAAGGACTTGGGGTTTTGCGGAAAAGAGAACGCTGGGGATATCGTCAGAAGTCAGGAAACAATGAAATCAAAGTCGCCTGAATATTACGAGGGATTGCTCTGTTACAAATCGCTTGGAGATTGTTCGGTGGTCTTTCCTAGGCTTCTCCCTCCCTATATATAATAGGTCGGGTCTCAAAGCTGTATGCGGATAGGTTACATAATTACAACACCAACTCCAGGTCGATCTTTGTTCCTCTTTCCTAATGCAACTATAATCTTTGTCGGTTGCTTCTTTGGATCTTCATCTTGATTATTCATAGGTTGCAAGCCTTTCTGCAGATCCTAGGTAGCAAATCATAAGGACCCGAGTAATCATACCTATGTCAATTTTCTTATGACGAATGGTCCTTCCCAATGCGAGGATAGTTTGTGCGACTTCTTCTAATTGAGGTGAAGCACTAGATCACCCTCCTTAAATGACTGATGCCAAACACGGTGACTATGGTAGATGCATAGCTTCTACTAGTAGATGGCTAATCTCTGAGCTACCAGAACGTGTTTTTCCTCAAGCAGGTCCACGGATAGTTGTCTGGATTCTTCAGCTTCATCTTCATCATAGGCGGCAACTTGTGCTGAATCATGGAGGATGCACTACAAGAAAAGTTTCCTTCCGCAACGAATTGGCCCGACGGTCGTCATAGAAGGCGTGTCTTCCGCGAAGAAATTGTTGGCTTGGCCGTGGCCGATGGAAAACTTTTTTCCGGTTTCGCGGCCCTCTACTACGACGGATCTGCTAAAAACGTGGAGGATGCTCGGGTGGCGCGTGGCAGAAGCAAGATTTTCGTTTCCTCGTGCAATGTTGACTCGTCGAAGTCTTTTGAGGCGTGTGGGTCCTGAACGTTAGTGTCTCTAGCGGACCATGCTTTTCGGTCGTGCCTCCCTAATTTGAACTCGAAAACATTGCTCGATGCATCTATTGTTTAGTCAGGATGCTAGGTCCCACATGTCACCCTCTCATTAGAAGGATCGTGTGCATGATGAATTTTTTTTCCTTCGCTCGTGCTACCCTGTTCCAAAGTTGATAGCATTGTTCGATGCATCTACCGTTTAATCACGATGCTGGGCCCCACATGTTATCCTCCCATTAGAAGAAACGTGTGTATGATGGAATTTTTTCCATCGCTGGCGCTACCCCGTTCCGAGTTGATAGCGCTGCTCGACGCATATACCGTTTAACCAACTTCCTGAGCCCCACATGGCATCCTCTCATTAGATGAAATGTGTGTTTGATGGATTTTTTCCTTCGCTGGCCCTACCCCATTCCGGGTTGATAGAGCTGCTCGACGCTTCTACCATTTAACCAACCTCCTGAGCCCCACATGTCATCCTCTCATTAAAAGAAACGTGTGTATGATGGATTTTTTTCCTTGGCTCGCGCTACCCCGTTCCGATTTGATAGCGCTGCTCGACGCATCTACCGTTTAACCAACCTCTTGAGCCCCACATGTCATCCTTTCATTAGAATAAATGTGTGTATGATGGATTTTTTACCCTCTATCGCGCCTTCGTGTTCCGAACTTGATAGATTTTCTCGCTGCATCAGCCGTTTAATCAAACTCCTGGACCCCACATGTCATCCTCTCATTATAAGAAACGTGTGTATGATAGAATTTTTTTCCCTCGGTCGCGCCTCCGTGTTCCGAACTTGATAGCGTTGCTCGCTGCATCTACCATCTAATCATGATGCAGGGCCCCACCCCCACATGTCATACACTCATAAGAAGAAACATGTGTATGATGGAATTTTTGCTCTCGGTCGCGCCTCCGTGTTTCGAACTTGATAGTGTTGCTCGATGCATGAGCAGTTTTTCTAGGCTGCTGAGTGCCCCATGTGAGCCTCTCATTAGAAGAAAGGTGTGCATGCTAGACTTTTTTCTCGCTCGCGCCTCCTGTTTCGAACCTGGCAACTTCGCTCGAGGCAGAACCTGTATAAGGACGCGCTACTGGGTCCCACATGCCGGCCTCTCTGTATATCAAACCTGTGTATGATGGACTTTGTTTTCGGCTGCGTCCACTATTTTGACCTTGGCAACGTTGCTCGATGTGGCAGTCATGTATGGTCTTGCTGCTGAGGCCCCCATGTCACCCTCTCTGGTATGTTCTGGCTGATGGGTCCCTGGTGCCAGCCTCTCTGTACAAGTATTTAACTTTTTTTTCAAACCCGACCATTAAACTTGAGGGATGCTGTAGGCTGGTGGGTCCGTGATGTCAGCCTCTCCGTAATGCGATGTTAAAAAGTAAACCCTTTCTAAAAAAACCAAGATATATATAAATATGTACACATAGTGGATTCAAACTAAAGATCTTCAAATCAAATCAAATAGACATAAACTGAGTGTTTTGCCACAATACCAAACATACTAATAGAAATTGAATCATTAAACATGTATTAGTACTACAACTTATGTATCAGTCTTCTAAAAAATATTGTTGTGTTTCCATGTTATCTCTCTTAAAATAAAGAAGCGGTACTCTGGAACCTCGATTTATAAAAAGCCACATAATGGATTAGTTTCTTAAAAAAATGGGTAGGCAGAGTTTTTTTAGAGGTGGGGGCACTGCCAAAAAGGCCAAATTAAAAAGTTTTTGGGCTATGGTCAATGGGCTCCTATCTCAAATTTTACTGGGCTATGTCTCGCCAGATTCAAACACATACCTCTTCGAGGGAGGAAAAAAAGCGATAATTCCTTTGACAGATATTCATGTAAAAATATCTAATGAACACACACCACATGCGCCAAAATAGGGCTGGTATCCAATGACTTCACTTGGTGAAATCATGATGCATATCTTTACCCTCTCATCTCTGTCCAAAATGCATCCAACGGTTCCGATGACACAAAGGCAAAAGCTCTAGAGCAAGCAACCAGCAGCAACAACTGAACTTTTGACAAATTCTATACCATTTGAAAGATTAAGGAGTACAGAATAATAAGACATAAAAAACGACAGATTCCTAGTTCATATTCAACAGCACTTGACCAATTTAGAAGCATTTCAAAGTGACTGATTCAGCAATACAAACACTGAAATTCAATATCACTACAGAGAGAGACAGTTCTTGTTTCAGCTCTAAAAACCATGCCACGTGATCAGTTTGCCGTTTTCTCCAAACACACTCGATCACAACACAATCATTGTCATAATATTTGCTCATATAGGGAACCGTCATATAGATACAGATATACCATACCAGTACGTACTAGTCATAGCTCCAATCCATCAAAAGGTTATCACAGTTTTACCACCCATATATGATCAGTGGAGATAAGACAACCACATAATTAATTACAATAGCATACAACCAAAGAGCTAGACAACTAGGAAGTTCATGAACAACATGCCGCATTCAGGGCAGCGAGATACATCGACCTTGACCGTTCTTCCAATAGTAAGTTTGGCTTCTTTGTGGAACTTGATCCACCTAGAAGTAGCTGCCAAGCACCCATCAGTCGAGTTAATGGTGTAGCGTCCTTCGATAAGCAATCCTTCGCTCTGCATCGTGAAGACTATTGTGCCCTTTCCTCTGGCCTGGAGTTGCTTTGTGGCACTCTTAGGCAATTTCTGAGTCAAAGCAAGAGATAGACGCATAATTACTAAGAGTGATACACTGAATCATGTGAAACTTGAGAAGACATTCAGAACAGTTTATCTGCCGCCATATACTCACAAACATAATCCGGTGCGACCTTGTGATGACACATGTGTAGGATATGGTCTGACAAGGTGTTGCCCGGGGTGATGAAGGAGCTTGTGCCCGTGCCTGTGCTGGGGCAGGTGCTGGTGCAGGAGATGGTGCCACTAATTGTAGAGGGGCTGGTGCAGGAGCCAGAAGGCCCAGAAGCGGTGCCGGCGCCAGCAACTTGATGCTAGATTCCTTCCAAGGGGTAGCTAAGCTGACTGCAGGGATGGTAGAGGCAGATGAGAAGTGTACAAGCAAAATGGTCTCTTATACAACAGTTACTCACAAGACAGTGATCAGAGGATATGATGAGTATACAAGCAAATTAAGTTACTACCTCCATTCTTTCTACTTAGGTCAACAGGTGCCGGAGCAGGAACTAGGGCCAGTGCCGTTGGGGGTGCCAGCAGCTTGGTGCTGGTTACCTTCTGAGGGGTAGGTAAGGGGACTGCAAGAGTGGTTAGAGAGGCATATGAGATGTGGACAAGCAAAATGGTTTCTTATACAACAGTAACTCCTAGACAAAGATGAGAGTATACAAGCGAATTAAGTTACTACCTCTATTCTTTCTCCTACTGAGGTCAACAAGTGTCGTTTGAATCGGGGCGATCTTTGGTGCAGTGCTAGCAACTTGATCTTTGGCACCCTTACAGGTGGTACATAAGCGGAAGCGGCTGCAGAAGTGGTTAGAGTCATATGATGAGTAAAGAAAATGGTGCAGAACAGTTAGTCGCAAGAAAATCATTAGAGGTTGTGGTGAGTACAGAATCAAATTAATTAGTACTACCTCTGTTCTTGGTCCTTCGGTCAACAGGTGTACGATGGCGTGCAAGTATCTGCCTAGGCTTGCTAAAATCGAATGTTACCTTGTCCCCTGCTTCAGACCATTCTCACGGACATACTTGGACCAACCTCGGCCACCCAAATAGGTGGTGGCCATCGTCTGGGAGACATCCACATCATATAGTTGCCGCATGCATTTAGGTCCCTCGCTATACAGAGTTAGAAACTTGTCGTTTCCGAACATCTTGTTTATAATGGGGCGAGCGACACAAGGGACAACCTTCATGAGAAAATTGATAGAGAAGTAAGGCGGCAGCAAAAAAAGTGGGATACAAGATCTTACATCAAGTCAGTCTAGACCACTTGGAATCCATACCTGATACCATGGGTACCCTTTGCGAAGGGCGGCCATGCACCATTTTTCATCCCTCTGCCTTTGGAATGGCATACAGGGGCCCCCTTTCAATCCACAAGCTTGACAAGAGGAGGGTAGCAGAAAAGGATGAGTAGCTGGTGCGTGGTACTGATTGAAATTAAGTGGAAAGGTTAAATTATGTAAAGAGCAAGTAAATCTAATAATATAATAAAAAACCATTGCCTGTAAAGCAAACAGATTTTATTTTTGTGAACTTCTAATGAGCATAAACATATAGTACTAGCTGATAAAAATAACATGGAAAATCATAACATGTGAAATTGTGGATTTCCAAATTATACCCACTTCTTAGAGAGGTCACCCACAGGTGCGTGTTGGCGCTTCCTCGTTGTGTAGAGGATGTCCTCTTTTGGTGCGGGCATCAAAAATCTACTAGCCCCTACAGCAGCCTCAGCCTCCGCAACAACACCTTCAATTTGCATAAATAACAACAGAGCTCAATAGTTCAATACTATGTAAAGTTTGGTCAAACTTTTTGTCACTTGACTTTTCAAAAAAAACAGTATATGCCTAAGCCTTGGGACGAGGGAGTATAGTACATAGTAGTCATATACTGACTATATGAGATAGTCTAACAAATCCTGATCTAGATTCACATAAACATAGTGCCAGAATTAATAAAATCACACATATGTTTCTGAACATCTGATAAACATGCATCACACCAAGCAGGTAATACTTAAATATGTTTGCACCATGGTAATAAGGGTATTAAGAACAAATACCTTTCTCTTTAAGCTGGGCCCTCCCAGCTGGTCGGTGGCCTTGCACTTGTTTTTTGGTGAGTAGTGGTACTCGCCGGATCCTACGGCATGTGGGGGCACCATCCTGTTTGCCGCACCTGGAGCACCGCACGTTCGCAGGTATGTACCACCGTGCTACAGTAAATGAAGAAGAGATGGTGTCACAGAGGCTTCCACAAAAACAGGATGCAGACAGAGACAACTTTTAGCACAGGAATACATCCAGGTTGCAGCCAACCACTTTCACCATTGGAAAGAATGGAAGAACGCAATGAATATACTGCTACATTATCTTTTTTAGGCAACTTTTAAGGGAACTGACGGGACCATCCCTGTCCGTAGTGGCCGTGCGCGCCACTGACCCATAGTTCTCCATACAGAATCTGACGCAAAATCCATTGAACATTACGAGTAGAAACTAAAGGTTATAGAAGTGAAGAACACCGAAATCGAACCCTACCAAATGCCCCAATCAGAACAGCGGTGACCATGCCCTGATCCGAAATCCATACAAAATTAGTACCACCTCCCCCCAGCCCCACCCCCCCAGCCCCACCACCACACCCACCCCACCCAAATGACCCAAACAATTAGAGAAGAGGAAAAATATCCCGATTAGGTGATTCTGAGGTGAGCAATAAGTTAGAACTCCACAATCAAAGCATACTGAATACTACTACTCCTAGTACTAATAGTATCCCCAATGGCCCAATTGGAAGCAAATTAAGCAAAGCTAGATTTTCGAGGTGAGCAAATACACCCACCTGTTTCAACAAGAACTCCCCAATTGGAGGTTGCACCAGTTCCAACAGTTGCTTGCTGGATGTGAGCTAGCTAGTGATGGTTTCTTGTCTTGTCGTCGGTAGAAAGGCATGGGCAGGGGAGTAGTAGTACTAGAAGTAGTAGGGATGGGCAGTACACTTTTTTTACAATAAGTATTTTTAAGTGGCAGTGGCAGGAACAATTTGCCGGGAGAGAATCCCGAATTTTTGATCCCAGCTATCACGTGGTGGCCTACAACTGTTTCAAGCGGGACCCACGTCAGGGGTGAGTTAAAGCAGGTCCCACATCAAGTGGGTGAGATAATTGACCGATCCAACCTCCTCCTTCCCTTGGTACCAGTACTAGTTCTCCCGGGTTCCTCTCCAAGGACAGAGAAAATCGGCCCTCTTCGAATCAAATTGGTCCTAGCTTATTATCCTTCTGCTGATTCGTCTCACGGAGCAGTGGACAAGACGGCGGTAATTGCAGAGGGCACCAGCACTGGGGCCTCAAAAACAGTTTAGGAACCGATAAAATGATAAGCTCGGATTTTAGACTAGAAACACACACAAACACACATATACTCCGTATATACTAATATACGGAATAGTTTCCAATTATAGTTATGCTAACAAAGGCCTAGAAATCATAATAAGGTAGCTCCATATTACAGAACTACGACAGTAGCGAACCAATCATGGGATAGCTCTACACCCCAAGAGTTTTGCAGCTGGGGTAGCGGTCATGAACGACACCAAAAGTACACCCCTGATGGTCAGCAGGCCTGCATCAAATCCATCTAGACGCAGTGTACCCGATCCATAGCCTCAGGTACTAGCTCATCAATGAACAGGTCATCGTCATTACCATCAAAGTCCTCTTCGGTCGTCTGCTTCTACGATTAGTAGATTAATAGATACGTTTATAGACAAACATCAAAGACACACAACCTAAACATTTGTCGTTCTACAGATATACCTTGTCATCTGGCATAGTGGTAGTACAAGAAATGAATCATGTTTTATGCAGCTTGTGCTTTTTCTCTCCTCCCCCTTCTCCAAGTTGATCTAGATGCTCAGGAGCTACCTCTGTTAGTTGATCTAGTTGATCAACATCTGCTTCCCCTACTTGATCTTGATGATAAAGATGTGCTTCCCCCGGTTCAGATGGAGGATCATATGGTTCACCATGAAATACCCATCTAACATATGTGCTAAGCATCCCAAATGTAAAAATATGGTCTTCCACTATACTTTGAGGCAGCACCCTACGATTCGCACACAACTGGCAGGGGCAATGTACTTTTAAGTTGTCACAATGAGCTCTAACAAATCCCGTAAATCATAGAACATCAAGGATACGTTTAGCGCTGCCTAATGGAGCACTCTCTATGCAAAATCTGCCCATTTGTTTAATTATGACATACAAGGTTGGTTATTATTAAAAGAAAAGCACGAAACATATAGATGAAGTACAAAAACTATATATGCCTATGCGTTTCAGCAAACATATTGACAGCAAAAATCGCCGAAGGTATTTAGGAACAAAGATCCAGCGCAGAATAAACTATGACCATGCAGATTGAGGACAAATTAAACTACGTAGGAGTATTTGAAAGGGCAATAAAAATGCCAACCAAATCGAGCTAGATATAGAAGGACTACCGTGGGATCGATGTGCCCACCGGTGCGTTTCAAAAAGACCGATGGGTAGGGAAAGCTTCTTCGCGCATGTTGGTGATGAGGAGCGGCCGTAAGCGCGTCTGTTTTGTGGGGAAGGGGTGAGGCCTAGGCGGCGGAGGGTGGAAGTTAATACACAGCGCGAAGGGGTGCGGACTGCGGAGGGATAACTTTGGAAATTCTGACCTACCCTGCTTTGGGCACCACCATATACGTGGCCCACCTGCTTGTCACCATAGATCAAAATTGATCCAAAACTTGTCAATATACAAGTTTATGTTTTACCATGGAAACTAATGCACATAGCATTGCACTTTGTGAACGAATGGCTTTATGTCAAAAAGTTATTTAATTTCAGCATCTTTAGCTAGGAAGCTTGGAAACTCATGAAAGTAGGGCATTATCCGTCAAATCTGGAATCTCCTGTGTAATCAATTGCTTGAAATGCCAAGATGCACCAATCTACCAAATATGGCCAGGTTTGTAAGCTTGGTTGGCGAAGATACTTCAATATACGGAGTAGTACAAAATATGAAAAAGGTACAGAAATTATGGTTGTGACCTTGCTCCTCTTGTTTGAAAGCCTTGAATTAATGTTCATTAATTTCGGCAGATGTCTATAAACTCATTAAATGCTGGAAAGCATACAGGCCCGTGGGTCTATCTGACGGGGACAACATCCCAAGTGGGAGTAGCGTACCTTAGAAGCTTCAACTTCAAAATTTCGGCGAGTTGAAATATCCATCACCATTCACACATCCCGCCCATCCATTCAAACATCCAGCCCCAAAAATTATTTTATTGCACAAATTTAGCCTAGAAGCTTGAAAGGGCGTTATACATTGTGTGAAAAACGGGGGCGGTGGCATTTTGAGCCATCATCTTTGTAGTTGCTTCATAACAAAACATATTGTTGTTACTTGGAAATTCAAAAGCAAACTTCAAATTTGGAAGCAGACATATTGGTTGATTTGCAAAAATGCACCGATCTACCAAATAAGGACACGTCATCATAAACTATTTCCATGACCTTGGTCACCTTTTTTTGGATGATGGTCATCTTATTGAAAGCCTTAAATTGTTCGAAAATTTTACCAAATGCTTAGAAACTCATTTAAATGCTGGGAAGCAACTCTCGCTGGCGTGTGGGCCTAGACGGTGACAACGCGTCTGAGAGGCCCCACGCCGGAGTAGCGTATGCTAGAAGCTTCAACCTCAAAATTTGGTACGGCACCCAAACATCGCAACCATCCATTAAAATATCCCGTGCATCCATTCAAACATGCTTCACCTCTTTCTAGAATGCAAAATTCCTGTTCTATCCCTGCTCCGGAAACAAGAATTCGAGGGAGCACTACAATAACAGAGGGATATAGGTGGTAAATTTGCGTTCTCCCAAGTGCATCACCCCATCCATGTTTCTCAGCCCTTCTTCAATATTTACCTGCCCGCCTACTACGACCTACACCGACTTTTTGGACCCACTATGCAAGTGACCCACATGTCAGTGATCCAGAATTACGAGAAATAGAGATTCCCATCGCTTGTTGTACAAAATTCGAACATTTTTCGCTAAACCGAGATAAAATCGTTAAAATCATCCAACCTGGCTTATACTATCATTCCACTATGTGAGAGTAAAAGCTAAAAAACAAAGCCAAAAACACGTTCGTAGTTTTATAAGCCAAAAATCAAAAGCTAGAATTTGAGCCCAACCAAACAGCGCCTAAATCTCAAGGAACTCTTCCTGTTTCTCCCTTGTTTTAGTACCCGGGTACATTCAATTTTATTTAACAAGAAATATGACCAAGCAGGATATCATCTACTTGTAGATCAATCTTTTAGATACTTTCATTAAATTGCGGTAACACCATTCTGTTCCACGAATATATATAACCATAAAGTTTGAAAATATTATTGAGAATTCACGGAATCCTAAACCATAAAATCTAAACCCCTAAACCCTGACCAAGCAGGTATCGCGCAACTATAGATCAAAAATTGAGATACTTTAGTTAAATCAGGTAACGCCATTCTATTAGACGAATAGAAGCATAAATCATGAGCATTAACAAAAATTATCTGAACCCAAAACCGAAAACAACCCATAAAACTAAAATGGAAAACCCTAAACCCTCGGCCCATAAACCCTAATCAAGCAGGTATCGTGCACTTATATATCAAAATTTGACATACTTACATTAAATTGCGGTAACGGCATTCTATTAAACGAATATAAGCATAAAACTTGAACATTATTTAAAAATTCCCGAAACCCTAAAATTTAAACACTATTAAACCCAAAATCCTTACCAAACATGTAGCATGCACTTATCGATCAAAAGTTGATATATTTTCATTAAACTAGTAACTCCATTCTATTCGATGAATATAAGCATAAATCTTGAGCATTATCGAAAATACCCTAAACCCTAAACAACCCCTAATAAAACCTAAACCTAAAACCCCAAACCCTCAACCCATAAACCATCACAGAACAGGTATCATGCACTTATAAATCAAATTTGGAGATACTTTCAATGAGTTAGGTAACGCCATATATATTCTATTCGACGAATATAAGCATAAAGCTTGAGTATTACTGAAAATTCGATAAACCCCCTAAACTCTATTCAGTCCATAAAACCTAAACCGTAAAACCCTAAAACCCTAAACCCTCGACCCATATAAACCCTAACCAAGCAGGTATCATGGACTTATAGATCAAAATCTGAGATTCGATCTTTCATTAAATTGCGGTAACGCCATTCTATTCCACGAATATAACAATAAAGTTTGAACATTATTGGAAATACCCTAAACCCTAAAACCCTAAACCCTCAACACCGCACGTAGCATGCACTTATCGATCAAAAATTTATATATTTTCATTAAACTGGTAACTCCATTCTATTCGATGAATATAAGCATAAATCTTGAACATTATCGAAAATACCCTAAACAACCCCTAATAAAACCTAAACATAAAACCCCAAACCCTCAACCCATAAATCCTAACCAATCAGGTATCATGCACTTATAGAACAAATTTTGAGATACTTTCATTGAGTTAGGTAACGCCATATTCTATTCAACGAATATAAGCATAAAGCTCGAGTATTATTGAAAATTCGATGAACCCCCTAAACCCTATTCAGTCCATAAAACCTAAACCGTAAAACCATAAAACCCTAAACCCTCGACCCATATAAACCCTAACCAAGCATGTATCATGGACTTATAGATCAAAATTTGAGATTCGATCTTTCATTAAATTGCGGTAACGCCATTCTATTACACGAATATAACAATAAAGTTTGAACATTATCGAAAATTCCCTAAACCCTAAAACCCTAAACCCTCAACCCCGCCTAAACGACATTGACAAATGAGGTATCACATGCACTTGTAGATCAAAATTTCAGATAAACATTCCTCAAATTATGCTAACGCTATTCAATTCCATGAATATAAGCATATATAAAGCAGTTTGAACATTATCGAAAATTCCCAAAAAATCTAAACCCTAAACACCTAAACCCCCAAAACCATAAAATACCTAAACCCACAACCCCTTACCAAGCAGGTATGATGCACTTACAGATCAAAATCCAAGATACTTTCATTAAAGTGCGATAACACGAGTCTATTCCACAAATATATATAAGCATATATATAAGCTTGAACATTATTATTGAAAATTCAAAAACCCTAAAACCTAGAAAACCCTAAACCCTAAAACCCTAAACCCTAAATACCAACCTTAAACTCCTAAGCCCTAAACACTAAAATACTAAATCATATACCATAAACCCTAAACCCCTAAACCCTCAACCCAAAAAACATGAACCCTAAACCACATGCTATATATATCTTATGTGGAAACTAGGGCAATGGGATTTCGAGCCATACTTATTTGTTGTTTCTTCATGACAAAAGCCATTGTCATCGCTTGAAAAATTGAAAATATCTTCAAATTCAAAAGCTTCATTTGTAAATAATATTTTAAATGCCAATATTACGGACCAATCTACCAAATACAAACATGTTGTTATAAACTAAGGTGTGGCCATGACCTTGGTCACCTGGTTTGAAAGCCATGCAAATTCATACATGGTACGCCATATATCATATGACAAAATTAAAGCCATTATTATCGATTGGAGCTTTTAAAATAACTCCAAATATGGAAGCTCTTTTTCTAAACAATGTTGAAATACCAATATGCACCAATCTACCAAACATAGTTACATTACCATAAAGTATGGTAACACATATGGCCTTGGCACTAGTCATCTAGTTTTCGAAAGCCATGAATGTTCACACATGGTATGCCATATTGTGAAACGAGTTTTTCAAGAGTTATCAAATTTTATATATTTTCATGTAAACTAGCCAATGCACACAATGAGACACCAACGGAGAAACGAATGGTTGTATTTTGTTTTATATTTTGTTTCTTTATTTTTTTTAAAGACTGGCCTAAGATTGGTGTCATTATTATTCATATCAAAAAATTGAAATCTTGCAAAACTCTCGGTGGTTCTCCAATATTTGACTAATTTGGTACCTTTAAACTATTTTTAAAAAGTCAAGAGCAAGCTATATCACACACTTTGTAGTACATAAATAAACGTACTTTCAATCGTCAAAAAGTTATTTAATTTTAGCATCTTCAGATAGGAACTTTGGAAACTCATGAAAAAAGGGCATTATCCATCAAATCTGGAATCTCCTTTGTAAACAATTGCTTGAAATGCCAAGATGCACCAATCTACCAAATAAGGCCAGGTTTGTAAACTTGGTTGGCGAAGATGCTTCAATGTACGGAGTAGTACAAAAGATGAAAGGCATAGAAACTATGGCTATGACCTTGCTCCTCTTGTTTGAAAGCCTTGAATTAATGTTCATTAATTTCGGCAGATGTCTATAAACTCATTAAATGCTGGAAAGCATACAAGCCTGTGGGTCTATCTAACAGGGACAACATACCAAGTGGGAGTAGCATACCTTAGAAGCTTCAACTTCAAAATTTTGGCAGAGCGCCAAAATATCCCGCCCACCAACAAACATCCCGCCCATTCATTCAAACATCCAGCCCCAAAAAAAACATCCAGACCCATAAATTATTTTATTGCACATATTTAGCCTGGAAGCTTGAAAGGCCGTTATACATTGTGTGAAAAAAGGGGGCGGTGGCATTTTGAGCCATCATCTTTGTAGTTGCTTCACAACAAAAAATATTGTTGTTACTTGGAAATTCGAAAACAAACTTCAAATTTGGAAGCAAACATATTGGTTGATTTGCAAAGATGCACCGATCTACCAAATAAGGACACGTCATCATAAACTATTTCCATGACCTTGGTCACCTTTTTTTTGGATGATGGTCATCTTCTTGAAAGCCTTAAATTGTTCGAAAATTTCAGCAAATGCTTAGAAACTCATTTAAATGCTGGGAAGCAACTCTCGCTGGCGTGTGGGCCTAGACCGTGACAGCGCGTCTGAGAGGCCCCACGCTGGAGTAGCGTATGCTAGAAGCTTCGACCTCAAAATTTGGTACGACGCCCAAACATCGCACCCATCCATTAAAATATCCCGCTCATCCATTCAAACATGCTTCACCTCTTTCTAGAATGCAAAATTCCTCTTCTATCCCTGCTCCGGAAACAAGAATCCGAGGGAGCACTGCAATAACAGAGGGATATAGGTGGTAAATTTGCATTCTCCCAAGTGCATTACCCCATCCACGTTTCCTAGCCCTTCTTCAATATTTACCTGCCCGCCCACTCCGACCTACACCGACTTTTTGGACCCACTATGCAAGTGACCCACATGTCAGTGAGCCAGAATTATGGGAAGTAGAGATTCCCATCGCTTGTTCTTCAAATTCGAACATTTTTCGCTAAACCGAGATAAAATCGTTAAAATCATCCAACCTAGCTTATACTATCATTCCACTATGTCAGAGTAAAAGCTAAAAAACAAAGCCAAAAACACGTTCGTAGCTTTATAAGCCAAAAATCAAAAGCCAGAATTCGAGCCCAACCAATTTTATTTAACAAAAAATATGACCAAGCAGGATATCATCAACTTATAGATCAATTTTTGAGATACTTTCATTAAATTGCGGTAACACCATTCTGTTCCACAAATATATATAACCATAAAGTTTGAAAATATTATTGAGAATTCATGGAATCCTAAACCATAAAATCTAAACCCCTAAACCCTGACCAGCAGGTATCATGCAACTATAGATCAAATTGAGATACCTTTGTTAAATCAGGTAACGCCATTCTATTAGACGAATATAAGCATAAATCCTGAGCATTACCAAAAATTCTCTGAACCCTAAACCGGAAACAACCCATAAAACTAAACTGGAAAACCCTAAACCCTCGACCCATAAACCCTAATCAAGCAAGTATCATGCACTTATATATCAAAATTTGAGATACTTTCATTAAATTGCGGTAACGCCATTCTATTCCACGAATATAAGCATAAATCTTGAACATTATTTAAAATTCCTGAAACCCTAAAATCTAAACACTAAATCCTAAATCCTTACCAAACACGTATGCACTTATCAATCAAAATTGATATATTTTCATTAAACTGGTAACTCCATTCTATTCGATGAATATAAGCATAAATCTTGAGCATTATCGAAAATACCATAAACCCTAAACAACCCCTAATAAAACCTAAACCTAAAACCCCAACCCTCAACCCATAAACTCTAATAGATCATGTATCATGCACTTATAGATCAAATTTGGAGATACTTACAATGAGTTAGGTAACGCTATATATATTCTATTCGACGAATATAAGCATAAAGTTTGAGTATTATTGAAAATTCGATAAAACCCCTAAACCCTATTATGTCCATAAAACCTAAACCGTAAAACCCTAAAACCCTAAACCCTCGACCCATATAAAAACCGTAACCAAGCAGGTATCATGGACTTAGAGATCAAAATCTGAGATTCGATATTTCATTAATTGTGGTAACGCCATTTTATTCCACGAATATAATAATAAAGTTTGAACATTATTGAAAATTCCCGAAAACGGAAACCTGTAAAACCCAAATCCTAAACCTATAAACCCTATAACCCTAAACCCTCACCAAGCACGTAGCATGCACTTATAGATCAGAATTTAAGATAATTTTGTTAAATTGGGTAACGCCATTCTATTTGATGAATATAAGCATAAATCCTGAGTAATATAAAAATTTCCCTAAACCCTAAACAACCCCAAAAGCTTAAACCCTAAACCCTAAAGCCCTAAACCCTCAGCCATAAACCCTAACCAAGCATGTTGCATGCACACATTAATCAAAATTTGAGATACTTTCATTAAATCATCTAACACCCATTCTGTTCTACGAGTATACGCATAAACCTTGAGCATTATTGAAAATTCGCTAAACCCTAAACCCTAAACAACCCATAAACTAAACCGTAAAAACCTATAAACCTAAAGCCTCGACCCATAAACCCTAACCAAAGCAGGTATTGTGCACTTGTACATCAAATTTTGAGATACTTTCAATAAATTGATGTAATGTCATTCTATTCAACGAATATAAGCATAAAGCAACTTGAACATTATCAAAAATTCCTAAAACCCTAAACCCCTGAAGCTCTAAACCCTAAACCCTTACCAAGCACGTAGCATGCACTTATAGATCAAAATTTGATATACTTTCGTTTAATTTGTTAACGCCATTTTATTTGATGAATATAAGCATAAATCTTGAGCATTATCGAAAATTCCCTAAACCCTAAACCCTAAACAACCCCTAAAACCTAAACCCCAAACCCTCAACCCATAAACACTAACCAAGCAGGTATCATGCACTTTATAGATCAAAATTTGAGATACTTTCATTAAATTAGGTAATGTCATTCTATTCAACAAATATAAAAATAAAGCTTGAGCATTATTATAAATTCGCTAAACTCTAAACCGTATATAATGATAAAACCTAAACTATAAAACCCTAACCAAGCAGGTATCATGCGCTTATAGATCAACATTTGTGATACTTTCATTAAAGCAGGTAACGCCATTCTATTCAACGAATATAAGTATAAATCTTTGAGCATTATTGAAAAATCGCTAATCCCTAAAACCTAAACAACCCTAATCCGTGAAACCCTAAATCATCGACCCATAAACCCTAAACCAGCAGGTACCGTGCACTTATAGATCAAAATTGGAGATACTTTTGTTAAATTATGGTAACGCCATTCTATTACATGAATATAAGCATAAAGCTTGAACATTATTGAAAATCATAAACCCTTAACCGTAAACCCTAATAACCTCCTAACCCTAGAACTCTAACTTCCTAACCCTAGAACCCTAAACCCTCACCAAGGAGGTATAATGCACTTATAGATCAAATTTTAAATACTTTTATTAAATTGCGATAACGCCATTCTATTCCATGAATATAACCATATATATAAAGCTTGAACATTATTATTGAAAAATCCCTAAACCTTTAAACCTAAACTATCATAAACCCTAAAACCTTGAACAACCCTAAACCCTAAACCACTAAACCCTAAAAGCCTAAACCCTAAAATCCTAAACCATAAACCATGAACCGTTAAACCCTCAACCCAAAATAAAACCCCGAACCCTAAACTTAATTAACCCTAGGCTATATGAGAGCGGATTTGCTGCCACGGGGGATAGCTGCCCCCCATGCAGCTACCACACAATTTTCCTAGAGATGCAAGCTTAGATCTATCCACACTTGACATTAAACAAAGTTTTTTGATGGTAACAAAGCATGTTATTGTGTGTTAGATACAAATGTCTCTATCATGGTGGATGTGTCAAGGAAATAGTACAAGATGGACAAACCCTTTGGTACTCTAGAGTGATATGATGAGAAGGTGGCAGCCTGGCAGCATTCACCTCATGATGGCAGAGAGAACAAAAAATGCATGCAAGCACTCGATATTGTACAAGTGCGGGTACAACGTGGCTACTTGAACTGAGTGAAGCACTTTATCTCTATGATCTATGCATGTCGACAGTGCATGCATACAGTCATATAGAGCCCTGTGCTAACATGGATATATATGCCATGATGGTTTGCTATTTACCTTGGTAGGCTATTTTAGCCTACTAAGATATTTTATACTCCCTCCGTTTAGTAATAACTGACTTGAATTTGTCTAGATACGAATGTATCTATACACTAAAATATGTCTAGATACATTTAAATTTAGACAAATCTAAGTTAGTTATTTATAGACAGAGGGAGTATTTTAAAATGGAGGTATTAGAAGTTAATATAGGCTAACTTTTTTAATGCACGTTGATACATTGCAAATGTATCTATAATTTTTGATGTTCCATGCTTGGTTTTATCCACTTTCTTATGTTTTGTTCCAACTTTGGAGTACTTTTCATATGATTTCTTGGACTAACCTATTAACAAGAGCCACGATTGCCTGTTTTTTGCTGTTTTTGGTTCCAGGAAAGTCAGAAAATGAATATTCTCGGAATTGGACGGGACAAAAGCCAAAGTGCCTATTTTTCCGGTAGGGATCAAGTGCCAGAATACGAGACGGAGCAGGGGCCAGGGGCCGGCCACACCACCTGGTTGCGCGGCCAGGCTTGGCCCGCGCCAGGGGGTCGTCTGGCCAACCCCAGCACCCCCTCGGCCTCTCCTTCCGCCTATAAGTTGCCCTCGGGACGAAAACCCTAGGTACCTGATCAAAAATCCACGAAAGAGTCTGTAGCCGTTGTCATCTCCATCCCTAGATCGGGAGGGATCTGAAGCTCTTCCCGGCACCCTGCCGAAGAGGGGAATTCACCCTGGAGGCCTTCTTCATCACCATGCAAGCCATCGGTGTGATGCGTGAGTAGTTCATCCTTGGACTATAGATCCATGTAGTAGCTAGATGGCTGGTTTCTCCTCCTTTGTGCTTTCATGTTTAGATCTTGTGAGCTCCGTTCATGATCAAGATCATCTATTTGTAATCCATACATGTTGTGTTTGCGGGGATCCGATGGATATTGAGATGCTATTTCATTATTGATTCTATCATGTCTTTGTTATTTGAGATCTTGCATGCTTTCCGTTGTTAGTAGCTATCTTGGCCAAGTAGATGCTAGCAACTCCAAGAGTTAGTATTTATGCTCGATAGTGGGTTCATGCCTCTGGTAATCTGGGGAAGTGACAGAAATCTCTAAGGTACCAGATGTGCTGTTGATACTAGGGAGAAAACAACGATCCTTTGTTCATAGAACAATTGTATTGTTTACCTTACACACAGTTCGTAAAGCAATAATCTATTGCTTGCAACTTAATACTGGAGGGGGTTCGGATGATAACCTGAAGGTGGATTATTAGTCATAGATGCAGTTGGATGGTGGTCTATGTATTATGTTGTATTGCCCAATCAAGTCTCAAAGGAGTCAAGATGATTAGTATATGCATGTATTGCTTTCTCGGTGTTTGTCAATTGCCCCGCTGTAATTTGTTCACCCAGCATGTTATCTATCTAAGGACAGCCACCTCTAGTGAACTATGGATCCTGGTCCTTGTCTTTTACATACAATCTACAATCTGTTTCTGCTTTGTGTTTACTTTCTGCAAACTTTTACTTCTTTCCATTCGATACGTTTAATCCTTTGTTTTCTGCAAAACACGGTGAGATTGACAACCTCATCGCAAGTTGGGGACAAAGTTCTGTGGTTGTGTTGTGCAGGTCTCCATGTTGCTACTAGCACCGGAGTGCATACGCCAAAGATCAGCTAGTAACACCTTTGGGGTGTTTCCTTGCTCCTACTGGTTCGATTAAACCTTGGTTTCATAACTGAGGGAAAACTTTATGTTGTACTCATCATACCTTCCTCCTGGGGTTCCCAACGAGCTCTACGTCGATCGTCGAGTGCATCAAGATCTTTTCTGGCGCCGTTGCCGGGGAATCAAGGACATCTTCACAAGGGGAGTCCCTCATAACCAATCTCTTTACTTTGTTGTTTTTGTTTTGCTTAGTTTCTTTTTGCTTTGTTTGCTTGTTTTGTTATCAAAAACACAAAAAAATAGTTTTACTAGTTTGCTTTCTTATTTGAAAATCCAAAAAATAACTACCCTTGAAAACACTAAGTTGTGTGACTTCACTAGCACCAACAACAATGATTTTATGAGCACACCTATTGCTCCACCTGTGGCTGAAAATACTTTCTTTGAGATAAAACCTGCTTTGCTCAATCTTGTTATGAGAGAACAATTTTCTGGTATTGGTAATGAAGATGCTGCTTCCCATCTAAATAACTTTGTTGAACTTTGTGAGATGCAAAAGCATAGGGATACAGATGGTGATATTATTAAACTGAAATTGTTTCCTTTCTCTTTGAGAGGAAAAGCTAAAGAATGGTTGAATTCCTTAACTAGGAATAGTATTGATTCTTGGACTAAGTGCAAAGATGCTTTTATTGGAAAATACTATCCTCCTGCTAAGATTATATCCATGAGAAGTGAAATAATGAAGTTTAAACAACTTGATAATGAGCATGTTGCTCAAGCTTGGAAAAGAATGAAATCTTTGGTAAAGAATTGTCCCACTCATGGACTTACTGCTTGGATGATCATCCAAACTTTTTATGCAGGATTGAACTATTCTTCAAGGAACCTATTGGATTCAGCTGCTGGAGGTACCTTTATGACCATCACTTTGGGTGGTGCAACAAAACTATTGGATAATATGATGGTTAATTATTCTGAATGGCATACTAAGAGAGGTCCACAAGGTAAGAAGGTAAATTCTGTTGAAGAAACCTCCTCCTTGAGTGATAAGATTGATATTATTATGTCTATGCTTGTTAATGGGAAAGCCCATATTGATCCAAATAATGTTCCTTTAGCCTCTTTGGTTGCTCAAGAAGAGCAAGTTGATGTGAACTTCATAAGAAATAACAACTTTGGCAACAATGCTTATGGTAATAATGCTTATAGGAACAATTTTGGTAACAACAATTATAAACCTTATCCTCCCAACAATGGTAATGCTTATGGAAATTCTTACAACAATAATAAGAGTGCTCCTTCTGAACTTGAAGTTATGCTTAAAGAGTTTATTAGTAAACAAACTGCTTTCAATAAAACTATTAAGGAAAAACTCTCTAATGCTGAAAGAAATATAGCATCTTTGGCTGAAGCTCAATCTTCTTTGAATAAAATGGCTGCTAAACCTAAAACTAATGAGAATCCCTTTGCAGCTACTAATGCCATACAAGTAAGAATTGATGAAAATTTTAGACTATTAGCTGAATTACTTGCTAAGTGGGAAAGAGAAGATGAAATTGCTAGAAACATTAGTGTTTCTACTATCACCACCACTAGTGTTGAGGCTAGTAATAGTTCTACTACTTTAGATGATAAAGTTGATTTTGATCTTGATGGTTGCAATATCTCGAAAGTTATTAAGTTCCTACAAAAGCTTGCTAAAAGTCCTAATGCTAGTGCTATGAACACGGCCTTTACAAAACACATTACCGATGCTCTCATAAAGATTAAGGAAGAAAAGATGAAACACAAACCTTCTATTCCTATAAAACAACAGGATGGTTGGGAACCCATCATTAATATGAAAGTGAATGACTTTGATTCCAAAGCTTTGTGTGATCTTGATAGTAGTGTTTCTATTATGCCTAGAAGGATTTATGATATCCTTCATTCGCCTTCTCTTGAAGATTGCTATTTGAATGTCCCACTTGATGATAATGCTAAAAAGAAACTCATGGGGAGTCTTAATGATGTTCTTACTATGGTTAATGATTCCTATGTCCCTGTTGATTTCTACGTTTTGGATGTTGAATACAATGCTTCTTGTCCTATTACTTTGGGAAGACCTTTTCTTAGAACTGTTGGTGCCATCATTGATATGAAAGAAGGCACCATTAAATATCAACTACCACTCAAGAAAGGTATAGAACACTTCCCTAAAAAGAGAGAAAAGATTTCTTTTGCTTCTCCTATGAAAACAAAATTTGGTCTTAATGCTTCTTCATTTGAGAACACTTGATTCTTTCTTTGCTTCGTATGCCTAACTTAAAGGCGTTAAAGAAAAGTACTTGTTGGAAGATAACCCAAGAGTTTTAGATGAGTCTTGGAAGTTATTACCTCTGTAATAACCTCTCCTTATCCTTTTTATTTGCTTTTTGTGCCAAGAGTAACCTCTAATGAGAGTGAAGTAATGATTGGGAAAGTTGCTGTCCCGAAACAGATTCTTGTGCTTCACCGTAAAAATTCCTGAGAGAGCTCTGTATGTCGGCTTGAGCTGTAATTTTTTGTGCTTCTGCCCCAGGTTGTTATCTAACTTTCGTTAGTTAAAGACTTTTTGATTTGAGCAACAGAAGGTCTTCGAAAAAATTCGTATTTACCTGCTGGTCTGTTTTGACAGATTTCTGCCATTTTCTGCATTTGCTTCTTGTTAGTTCCTTATTAAGTTCCTTTGGGGAATTGAGATTTTTGAGGGAAGTGCTACAGTAGCTAGTGTTCTAATGGAAGTTTATTTGGTGTTATAACTGAACCTTGATACTTATTTATCTTCAGTGCACTAATGTTGCTAATGAGATTGTGTGAAGTTTTGAATGAAGGAAAATTTTCAGGTGTATGGAAGGAATGAGTAATGAGATGAAGGATGTACTAAAGCTCAAGCTTGGGGATGCCACACGTGTCACCCCAAGAAATATCCAAGAAATGCAAGCGTCAAAGCTTGGAGATGCCCAAGGCATCCCCTTCTTCATCAATAAAAATTCCAGGTTTCTTCCAAACGCTTCATTTTTATTGTTTCACGCACAGTTGTGTTTTTCTTGGAGCGTCTTCCTTTTAGTTTTGGTTTTTAGTTTGCTTGGTTTGCTTAGTTTTCTGAATAACTTGGTTGGACCCCCTCTTTCATACATTGGTTTGCAAATAGTTTGGTTTAGTTTAGAAAAGAGTAGGAAAGTTCATACTTATGTGGTAAAAAGAGCTTGTTTTTGACTGTGGCTATGCTTTGTCATTCCATGCTTGATATTTTTTTGGCTTTATGCTTAGTATTCTTTGCTGTAGCATGACTTTTTATAAACAATTGAGATTGCTTAATGTGCCTTGGATGAATCATGCGTTGTTTTAGCATATTAAAGCATAGTATAGTGGTTTTCTCCTTTGATGCTTTATTTGGGTTGACTTGGCGCATGCTTACACCATGTTATGACTTTCACAAGTCACCATAGCCTTTATGATCCTTTAGTTTTCAAATTGTAGTATTACTTTATGCTTTGATCAATGATGTTTTGTCGCTCTGCATGATTATGGCCATTATTGCTCTCTTAGTTTGCCGCTCCCAGTCTTTGCTAGCCTCCACCACAAAGTATGAGTTCCACTCATGCATCCAACTCCCTAAACCAAGTTATTCCAAAGAGTCCACCATACCTACCTACTAGCTTATGCTATTCCAAGTATATTCATGATTTTTTCTACCTTTCACTTGTTATGAGAAAACTAGTGATTAAAGCTCTCACAAACTTGATGGCACACTTTACTTTATTGCCTCTAATAAACTTGAACCATTGGGTCCTTCTTTGTTGCGTATATGCTTGCGCTTTATAAGTTGAAGTTAGCAGAACCATGTTTCATGGGGAACGCTTTCAACATTGGACTTGTACTTTGTACCCCGTTGATATTATGTTCTTTTGCTTACGGATCCGTGATTGTGAAATAAAAGTGGAACTTGTAAGATCATGGAGTTTGTATGTGTGTTAGAGAAACGCCTGGGCCGCTAGCTTAAGCCATGCCTAATCATGGTGGAAACTTGCAGCATCACCATAATGATCACTCTATGAAGCATCCTCAATAAAAACCTATGCAAATAGCAAATAAAAAGATCGCTGAGATGCTCATTGTCTGCTTGCCTTGTCATTTTGATTATGGGAAAGCTCCTGTATCATGTGCAAGGGGTACCCCGTTGGCGGTTCTTAATGATACACATATACTTACAATGACAAGAGCTTACTCGTGACTGAAGTTGAGTAGCATGAGGATCGGTCTTCGTAATTAAGGGGCATGAGATTTCGGTTTATAACTTGTCAAGCATATCCTCTTAGTTGTGTCACTTTAATCTTAATCACCTTCAAGATGCTTATGATAGGGGCAATGAGAGCTGAAAGCTATAAGTACCATACTTTTTGGAAGCTCTTTATGAGACTTTAATCCCTACTTCCTTTGACAAAAGGCCTTTCTTCCACCATTATATTGAGTCTCCACCTTCTAACTTTATGCACTTACTTTGAGAGCTTAGTGGCCATTCTTAGTTCTATGTGCATTGTCCCAACACTAGTTGATTGATGCATAACTTGTTATTGCTTGTTTGAAACTATTGTATCTAGTCACTCTTATGAACTTTGAAGGTGTCCCATGCATTTATTTTTGCTACTCTATTGAGGGACAAGCTGAATACTATTATGCTATGTTTTCTTTATGTGAAACAAACAAACGTCTTGCAAAGCATGTTATTCATGAATCTTTTGTTTGTGCCTTTTCATGTTGCATCATAGTTTCTTTGCTTATTGCTAGAACTTTGTATTTCATGTTATGATTGAAGTACTTTGATCCCAGCTTTCATGTTTTGCATATACTTTGATCAAGTCTTTGATGGTGCATGTCACCTCAAAAATTATTTCTTTTTATCACTTACCTACTCGAGGACGAGCAGGAGTTAAGCTTGGGGATGTTGATACATTGCAAATGTATCTATAATTTTTGATGTTCCATGCTTGGTTTTATCCACTTTCTTGTGTTTTGTTCCAACTTTGGAGTACTTTTCATATGATTTCTTGGACTAACCTATTAACAAGAGCCACAGTACTAGCTGCCTGTTTTCTACTGTTTTTGGTTCCAAGAAAGTTAGAAAATGAATATTCTCGGAATTGGACGGGACAAAATCCAAAGTGCATATTTTTCCAGAAGGGATCAAGTGCCAGAATACGAGACGGAGAGGGGCCAGGGGCCGGCCACACCACCTGGCCGCGCGGCCAGGATTGGCCCACACCAGGGGGTGGTCTGGCCGACCCCAGCACCCCCTCGGTCTCTCCTTCCGCCTATAAGTTGCCCTCGGGACGAAAACCCTAGGTACCCGATCAAAAATCCACGAAAGAGTCTGTAGCCGCCGTCATCTCCATCCCTAGATCGGGAGGGATCTGAAGCTCTTCCCGGCACCCTGCCGGAGAGGGGAATTCACCCTGGAGGCCTTCCTCATCAACATGCAAGCCTCCGGTGTGATGCGTGAGTAGTTCATCCTTGGACTACGGATCCATGTAGTAGCTAGATGGTTGGTTTCTCCTCCTTTTTCATGTTTAGATCTTGTGAGCTCCGTTCATGATCAAGATCATCTATTTGTAATCCATACATGTTGTGTTTGCGGGGATCCGATGGATATTGAGATGCTATTTCAGATTGATTATTAATTCTATCATGTCTTTGTTATTTTAGATCTTGCATGCTTTCCGTTGTTAGTAGCTATCTTGGCCAAGTAGATGCTAGCAACTCCAAGAGTTAGTATTTATGCTTGATAGTGGGTTCATGCCTCTGGAAATCTGGGGAAGTGACAGAAATCTCTAAGGTACTAGATGTGCTGTTGCTACTAGGGAGAAAACAACGATCCTTTGTTCATAGAACAATTGTATTGTTTATCTTACACGCAGTTCATAAAGCAATAATATGTTGCTTGCAACTTAATACTGGAGGGGGTTCAGATGATAACCTGAAGGTGGATTATTAGTCATAGATGCAGTTGGATGGCGGTCTATGTATTATGTTGTATTGCCCAATCAAGTCTCAAAGGAGTCAAGATGATTAGTATATGCATGTATTTCTTTCTCGGTGTTGTTCAATTGCCCCGCTGTAATTTGTTCACCCAGCATGTTATCTATCTAAGGAGAGCCACCTCTAGTGAACTATGGATCCCGGTCCTTGTCTTTTACATACAATCTACAATCTGTTTCTGCTTTTTGTTTATTTTCTACAAACTTTTACTTCTTTCTATTCGATACGTTTAATCCTTTGTTTTCCGCAAAACACGGTGAGATTAACAACCTCATCGCAAGTTGGGGACAAAGTTCTGTGGTTGTGTTGTGCAGGTCTCCACGTCGCTACTAGCACCGGTAGTGCTTCCCTGCCAAAGCTCAGCTAGTAACACCTTTGGGGTGTTTCCTTGCTTCTACTGGTTCGATTAAACCTTGGTTTCATAACTGAGGGAAAACTTTCTGTTGTACTCATCATACCTTCCTCTTGGGGTTTCCAACGAGCTCTACGTCGATCGTCGAGTGCATCACACGTATATCAAGCCAGCCATGCATCAGTCACATCATGTCTAGCATGAGAGTAGCAAAAGTTGTTTCCATCGGCTAAAGAACTTCAGAGCATTGCTCTTTGATGGTTTTTTCTGTGAAGATTAGTACTAGCAGCCAAGTTGTATATTGGTGCACAAAAGTCTGTCACGGGCATGATTTGTACTTAACATAGCAATGATATGGTTGCTAATGCCATAATAGTATACTACTAGTGCACGTTCTACAAGTCATGGAGATGCAAACCATGCTGAACGAGCAGCATGCATGCGGATTCTGACCAGAGTTTGTCTTATATAAACCACGCGACATGATCGTGGGATGCTACGTCTGCAACATGGTGCAACATAAAAACCTAAATAAACATGTCATGGAAAGGACGTTGGCCGGTCAGCAACAATTTGTCCATGCTCTTTCTTTCACTACTCTTGCACTGACGTATAGTATTGTCAGTGGTCTGTTTTATTTAGGGAGGCTAATCAAGCATCACCATGTGGTGCAAGAGCTAATTAGCTTTGGCACATATCTTAAGTATTATGATCGGACGACAGTCGCAAGGGGGACAGCTATCCCCGATGGCAGCAGACTATTTTCCTAGGTTATATATACTTTGAGTGAAAACCGGGGCAGTGGGATTTAAAGCCATGTTTTGTAGTAGCTTCATGACTAAAGGCACTGTTGTGCATTAGAAAATTGAAATAACTTCCAATTCGGAAGCTTCCTTTGTAAATAATATTTTAAATGCCAATACACACCATAACAAATATGGATAAGTTATTATAAACTATAGAAAAGATATGGCCATGACCTTGGTCATCTTGTTTGAAAGCCATGCATATTCTTACATGGTAGTACTCCATATATATTGTGATACAGTTTTTTCTCAAAAATTATCAAATTTCAAGATTATATTTTTCCATGGAAACTAGCTAGTGCACATAGTGAGACACGAATAGAGAAAATAATGGATGCATTTTTTTTTATATTTTGTTTCTTTGTATTTTTTTAAAATGGCTAAAATTAAGTGTCATTACCATTCATATCAAAAAGTTGAATTTTCCAAAACTCTCGGTGGTTCTCTAATATTTGATTACTTGATATATTTGAATTATTTTAAAAAGTTAAGAGCAAGGTATATCATACATGTTCTAGTTCGAAATTATACATATTTACTTCAGATTGTCAAAAAGTCATTTTATTGCATAGATTTAGCTACAAACTTTGGAAATTCATGAAAGTTAGGCATTATCCATCAAATCCAGAATCTTCTTTTGAAATGCCAAGATGCAGCTATCTACCAGATATGGACACGCTATTATAAACTATAACAGAGATATAGCCGTGACCTTAGTCATCTTGTATGAAAGCCTTCACGTTTATCAATTTCGGCAAATGTGTGGAAACTCATTTATATGTTGGTAAGCATATTGTCGCTGGCGTGTGGGTCTAGACGGGGCCAACACGTGAGAGCGGCCGCGTCGGAGTAGCGTATGTCGGAAGCTTCAACCTCAAAATTTCCGCATGGCGCCGAAACATCCCACGCACATCTATTCAAATATCTCGCGCATCTATTCAAATATCCCGCCTCGCTTTTTGCAAATGCAAAATTCCTCTTCTATCCCTGATCCGGAAATAAGAACGGTGGCAGTACTGCAATAATAGAGGGGTATAGGTCGTAAATGTGCATCATCCCACCTATATCCCCCACCCATCATCTCTTCCCCGCCCACACCCCTCCAACCTCGACCTTCCTCTAGTTGCTTCACCGTCGGCGCTCTCTTCCACACTGGAGTTCCACTGTAGGCGCATTTACCAGAACTATTTCACCGACTCCCTCACGGCACCGGATCTGCTTTGCCAACGCCATCGTCTATCCTACCGGGGCCGGTTCACTGAATCATTCGTTGCTGACCCCGAAATGCTGAGCCGCTGCCCCCACCGCCCACTTGCCTGTCCCACCCGTCCTCACCACGCAGCGGTAATTTCTCTTGCCCGTTTGCTATATTTTTGTTACTCGTAAGCTATGAAATCTTTGGGATGTTGCTCAATATCATGGATACTATTTCCATTTCGTTTGCACCCTTCATCTTGTAGGTCCTATCCACCTCATTAGCTTCTTGCTTTTATTCCCTTTCTTTATGCTCACGCTATCGATTTAATCCTTCAACACCAACTAATAGATTCTATTCTTTTCGAGCACTCGCACGGGTCATGCAAACAGCTCATAGAGGATCCAACACTGACTGACGCCCAACAAGGCTGAATCGTGAGGTTTCCTTGTGTTACTTAGGCTAGTTTCTTGTCTTGTTAATTAGTTGTCATTCTACCTAAGAACTTGCCATGACATTTGCATTTATGTTCAATTGTGAATATATCTGCGAATGCTTAATTCGTAAAATGTCCATCTAATTTGGATGATATATCTGGTCATTTTTAATGCTATATGTTGGTGTTTTCACCTGCTTTCATCCTTCCAAACCATCTATCTAGTTTGAAACATACGTCTGGTAATTTTTAATGCTATGTTTTTGGTGTTTTTCAAGAGTTTTCATCCTTCCAAACCAACCAACTTGGTTTCAAATGTCATGCAAAGAAATGACAATGGAGTACAAGGACCAGAGTTCCAACTGCTCTGCTCAGATTCTTCTAGCAGATTGACCAGGAGTCGCACCCGCTCGAGAAGGAGATACTGTCAGCCTGAACGTGCTACTGTAAGTTCATACTTACTTTAAATGATCTCTACTTTATATAATACTACTTGTTTCCCTTGTTGATTGTTTTAACCTGTTTCACCATATTTTAGCAGACTGTAGTTAAAACCCAGCAGGAGTCCTTGGAAGGCAGGACTGAAAGTTGTGATCCCTTGTCCCATTCATCCTCCCATTGCATTGCCGAAGCAAACTTACTTAACAGTCCACCTAGAACAACTCATGCATGTGATAAATATATAAATGATGTATTGCATGCAGAACAAAAGGGTGTAGCTGCTCTTAGATCTGTAGCTGAAATGTTGAAGAAGAGGACAGATGATAGAGTGAAGTGAATCGCCATGTACCAATCTCTTATTGATGGTACTGACATGTTCTAATCTGTCAGAATTACGATCTTGTTGTATAACCTGTTGTAACAAACTTTTATTGTTGTGTAATAAGTAATGTTAATTTATGTGTGTTTATTAATTGATGTCTTGATATTCACCTATTCTGCAAAAAGTAGGCGCTAGCAAAAAAAGTACGAAACAGTAACAACATGCGCATGGACGGCCCAAAGCGGCTAGAATAGTAAAAGGCCAGAACAGTAAAGGACCATAACAGTAAAAGGCTAGAACAATAAAATGATGTAGTAACAAAAGGCCAGAACCGTAAAAGGACAGAACCCTAAAAGGCCAGAACAGTGAAAAGGCCAGAATAGTAAAAGGTCAAAACCGTAAAAGGTATCAACAGCAAAAGGCCAAGATGCGGTGCCGGGCTGATAATGAGCCAAGCGATAAAGCGGCCCTAACACGCAAAAGCCCAAACACTAAAGGGCATAAACAGTAACGGGTCAAAATTCCTAAAAGGCTGAAACAGTAACAGGACTGAACAGTAATAGGCTAAATTGGTAACAAGCCTGAACAATGCAGGGCCGGACTTGTGCAGGCCTCAAGTGGCAGCATAGTGTTGGAAAAACATGGGCCTTCTGTAGGCCAAAACCGAATCGGGCCTGAAAGTTCGCGGGCCGCATCTCTGGGCCTATTTCAAACAGTGCAAGACAAAACAGTAACAGGCCATCTTCTTGTTGGGCTCCCCTGATGGGCCGACCAGTTTGTACTTAACAGGCCTTGGCTGGGCCTGGATTCTACCATGGTTTCTATGACCGTTACGGCGGTAACCGGCCGCTAACGGCGGCTGCCACGTGGCAGTTTACATGATGTCAGCCGTCAGCGTAGCTGGCAAAGATCTACGATGGAACATGTTTTCGTTGCTGAAGGGTGCGATCCGCCACGGGCGGAAAAAAACCATGGTTAATTCATTTGTGACGGGGCTTTTACCACGAAGGCCATCCATCACGCAAGACTCTTCGGCCACGAAAAACGGGCTTTCAACCACGAAAATCGTCCGTTGTAAAAGCCAACTTTTCTTGCAGTGATGTTGGTGGGAAGGACTGATTTTTCTCCCTAGACCATGAATAAGGGGGTGTAGTCGGTGGATGTGTTGGGAGTTGTTCTTAAGTTCCACTAGACAAATGGTAATCCTCCGCCCAGGCTCTAGTTTCCCTTTGTAGTGGTGGCTCCAAGCATGGCTTTATTCCTAGCAGAATTAGTCCATTAGCCCTTTCAACTTGATAGTTAGATTATGTGTGTGCCAGAGATGCTAAATCAAGGCGAATGTACTTTTTGTGACAATAAGCCTCTACTTCTCCAAGTGATAGGTTGCTACCATTATCAGTGATGATGCTGTGTGGGAGACCAAATCTCACCAGAATATCCCAGACAAATTTGAGGGAAGCTGCCCCATCGAGCTTTCCAATGGGTTTAGCTTCAATCCATTTTGTGAATTTATCAACTACTACGAGTAGATGAGTAAACCCTACAAGGTGTTATCTTCAAGGTTCCATCCATGTCAAGCCCCCATACTGTGAAAGGACATGTAATTGATATGGTACACAATTCTTCGGCTAGAACATGTGGTTGCCTCGTGTAGTACTGACACCCAAGACATGTCTCAACCAGCTTGCCTCTCGTCCACCTTGGGGGTGAGACAATAAAATCCTTGTTGAAAGGCTTTGGAGAATAGTGATTTGGGAGCGGCATGATGCCCGCAATCACGGAGATGGACCTCCCTAAGGATATCAATTCCTTGCTATTGAGATATGCACCGTAGGAATATGCTTGTCGTGCTTATTTTGTATAGCTAGACAATGATAATGGTATAGGTATTTTCTCTACGTACTATCGATTGAATTCGAACTTCGTACGTTGGCAAAGTTTCATCTTTAAGATAATCCATGAACGGTTTCGTCCATGCTGGAGGGATCACTGCAACTGTGTTAACAAATGAATCAACTCTATCCTAGAGATGCTCTAGGAATACGCCAGGTGGAATTTTCTTGCACGCTGATCCAAGCTTTGATAGAAGATCTGCCGCTTCGTTATCCTCCCTCCAGACATACGTTACTTCGTAGCCATTGTAGCCCTTGGATATCTCATCCACTCTGTCTCGATATGCCACCATCATAAGCTTCCGTGCATTCTAGGTGCCATGCACCTGCTAGGCAACCAAGTCAGAATCTCCACGGGAAACTATGAGCTTGATGCCAATATACTTGGCTACACGAAGTCCGTAAATAAGAGCTTCATACTCTGCCACGTTGTTAGTAGAGTTGAAGTGAATCTACAAGACATACTGGAGCTTTTCCCCTATTAGTGATTGTAACTATACACCAGCCCCCGAGCCATTGAGCATGTTGGATCCATCAAAGAGCATGATGACTGCCAATTGAGCTAGTCTTTATGCCCCCCGTTACTCTCTACCAAATTATACTTATAAGTTGTCTTTGATCTCAACTAAAGGGTGTTTGAAAGGTTTATGGTTAATTGTAGAAAAGTAATTAAAACAAGTAAAAGAAAACAAATAACAAGTTTGTGTGAAAGCATGGTTGAACTCAATAGGGCTAAAACGTTCTCGGGGATGTAGGATACACCACTAGCATAGTATTATTGTTATATGTAATCAAGATAACATAATCTAGTGTCATGATATGTGTGGAGAGAGCCCCATAATAAGATGTTCACTACAAGGCTCGTAGGAAGCTACTTTGTTGAGCCAAGAGTGAGGTCACCTCTAAATAACCACTGCGATGGCAGAGAGCAG
Source organism: Avena insularis (assembly GCA_023614405.1). Lineage (NCBI taxonomy): Eukaryota > Viridiplantae > Streptophyta > Magnoliopsida > Poales > Poaceae > Avena > Avena insularis. Next base: position 227,902,548 of record CM042694.1, on the reverse strand, counting down.
TCACCCATACAAACCACCACAATTAAGGGTTTCCCGTGGATATCGTAATTATCTTAGGGAGTCCCTCTTTAATCCTCCTTTGACTATGTAGATTACGAGCCGGTGCCAATTTGTCACGGGGAATTCCGGGTATGCTTCCAAGACGCGTCCAAAGGATTTCTCCCTCCCTTTAGTCCCGAAGGCAAATGATATGCGGTTGACTACACGTACCATCTAAAGAGAGAGAGACCAAACACAAGTCATAAATATATCATAGACAAGCAAGTCATATGGATACAAGAATAGATCATCTTTATTACAAATTCATAATGGTGCTAGGGTTTCTCCATATCCCCAAGAACAAAGGAACTACTCACTCATGGAAGCAATCAAAAACATCATCATAATCAAATGAATGGATATAAGTATGGGAGTAGATATAATGCAAACCATAATTAAATCTGGAATTACAACAAGATCTAATAGATGAAAGATGGGGGTAATGGTGGTAATGGAAATGCAGTGATTGATGATGAAGGGGATGATGCGTTATCCTCCAATGATCCGTGAAGCGACTGGGGTTTTACCCTAGCCAAGTTCCTCCTTCAGATCCCTCTCGGATGTGGTGTCTGGTGGCTGTGAATGTTGAATATCGTTCTCGTCTTCGTTAGGAGAAAGAATTTGACGAGGCGGTCACAATGGCGCCTGGTACGGGTGGAAGGTACAGGCAGGCTCCGCCCGTACCAGTGGTCGTTATCGGTACTGGTGCCTCCTTGTTTGGTATAATTCCAAGTGCAAAGGTAAATTCATAAAATGACTTTTATCACTTAGAAATATCATATAATTACACAATATGATAGCTCTAGTTGATATGTTCATATATGACTCCATGATTTGGGATCCTGTTGAAACAAGAACAAAATAGCATGCGTAGAGGCTGTGAAATACAAAGATCCCTACTCTATTTATGCAAAAACAAAAGGTAAATATGCTTCAATTTTGGACTCATCAACTCCCCCAAGCGAGGCTCTTGCTCATTGATACGTCCATTTTGCATCACTATTCTATGTCATAATTCACTGTTATTCATTGATATATTTGGTATTGAGGGGTGATACTTATGTTATTTCATCTGTTTTTGCATGGTTGATGACTTTTGGAGCATGGACCGCTGCAGTCAGGATTCTAATGGAAAAGGTGCTCTTTGGAGGCAAAATTCGCGAAGATCAGAAAATCCGTGAAAATATACGGAAAATCCTATTTTTCTAGAAGACGAAGGAAGCCAGAAGGGGGGCTGGAGATGGGCCACAGGGGGGCCACACCACCCCCTGGCGCGGGCCAGCCTAGGCCGCGCCACCAGGTGGTGTGGCCGCCCTGGTCAACCCCTGGCACTCTCCTCTGGCGTATATTATCCTCCCGAAACCCTAAGACTCGGGGAGAGACCACAGAAAGATTCCGCCGCCTCTGTGGGGCGGAAAACACCGAGAGAACGATCTCTCCAGCAGATAGATTTCTGCCGGGGGAATTCCTTCCCGGAGAGGGGAGATCGTCGCCATCAACACCACCATCAAGCTGGAATTCATCGGGATAATCATCATCATCACCGTCAGCACCCTCATCACCATCTCCATATTGCTGTAACAATTGCGTTGAATCTTGCATAGTTCATAGGGGAAACTTTCCCGGTGTTGATTACTCTTTGTAGTTGATGCTATTGAGTGAACCATTGAATTATTGTTTATGTTCAGATTGTTATACATCATTATTCCATCTCTGATCATGATCCATATGATGTCTTGTGAGTAGTTCGTTTTGTTCTTCAGGACATGGGAGAAGTCATGTTGTTAGTAGTGGAATTGTGTTGAGAAAGATTCAATAGTTTGATATTTAAGTTGTGGTGTACTTATTCTAGTGGTGTCATGTGAACATAGACTACATGACACTTCACCTATATGGGCCTAGGGGAATGCATTGTGTATTTGGCTACTAATCGTAGGGGTTGCCAGAGTGACAGAAACCTGAACCCCTGTTAGGAAACCATTGCACAAGGGACGTAAGGGTCTTAGAGTTTAAAGTTGTGGTTAGGTTTCTACCCTAATTACTTTCTTGTACTTACGGATGTTTGCAAGGGGTATAATCACAAGTATGTATTAGTCCTAGGAAGGTCGGTATATTAGCACAGGTTCACCCACACAACACTTAGCAAGCTAAAGAAGATTAATCAACTATATGAAGCAAAAGCACTTGACAGTCTTCCCATGTGTCCTCGAGAACGTTTGGTCTTCTTAAGTAATACAACCGGCTTGTCCTTTGCTGCATAAAGGATTGGGCCACTTGCTGCATTTATTCCTACTGTCTTTTATTTACTCGTACTTCGTTTACTTGCTTTATCAAAAACCCCTAAAAATCTGTTTGCTAAGTATTTGCAGAGAATTCCTGATCCATACCACTAGCCATCACCTTCTGCTCCTCGTTGGGTTCGACACTCTTACTTATCGAAAATACTGCGATACACTCCCTATACCTGTGGGTCATCAAGACTATTTTTTGGCGCCGTTGCCGGGGAGTGAAGCGCTATTGGAGAGTGGAACTGGTAAAGGAAACTTCTACTGTGAGTATTGTTTACTTCTGCTAGTTGCTTTATTTTCGTTATGGATAATTCGCTGAGTTTCTTATTTGGTAATGCTACTACCACTGCTAAGGTAGTAGATAAACCACCACCTGCTGAAATTGATGCTTTCAAAATACCTACAAGAATTATTGATCGTGTTATGGATAACTACTATGTTGGGGATGGAACTGTCCATCCCGGTGATCATTTACTCTTTATACACAAATTATGCGGGTTGTTCAAGTGTGCAGGTATTACTACAGATCAAGTTAAGAAGAAGTTATTCTTGTTATCACTAAAAGGAAGATTTGAGGAATGGTATAAGCTGCTGAAGAATGGTCAAGCTCTGGAATGGGAGGAAATAGTGCCTCTCTTTTATTCAAAGTTTAATCCTCCTAGTGAGATTCATAAAGATCAGAATCAAATATACAACTTTTGGCCTCTTGATAGAGAGAGTACAGCTCATGCTTGGGGAGATTGAAGTTACTAATGCTCAAATGTCCCATTCATGAGCTCCCCAACAATATTATTATCAATAACTTTTATGCAAGGCTCCCTCTACATGATAAAGATTTGTTGGATGCTTCTTGTGCTGGATCATTCACTCGCATGGAAGAAGAAGCTAAATGGGATCTTCTGGACCGTATTCAAGACAATGCTGAAGCTTGGGAGAATGACAAATGTAGAATGTCAGGTATAAATTATGATTATGAATGCATTGAATATTTTATGGGAACGGATGACTTTCAAAATATTAAAAATGCTTATGGTCTAGACTCTCAAGCTATTGCTTCTTATTTTAAGGCTTTTTCTTCCAACATTGAAGTGCCTAAAAAGAAGTGGAATAAGTATCATGAACCTTATACATATGTTGCTAAGAGTGGTCCTTCAAGAAATATTGAAGTTTATACTGCTAATCATGTCTTACCTGAACATTATATTGAGAAAATGCCTTTCCAGTTAAGATAAAGGAACATTCTATGATAGCTAGTATGGTTAATGAAAGTATAATCAAAGTTGTTGAACCTGATAAACAAAAGGTTGATGAACCTATAATAGCGAATGTGAAAGACTTTGTTACTAAATATGAAGAAGAGGGACACACTATCCTTTGTAAGGATACCTCTAATATTGTTTCACAAAGTAGTGTCATGAGAGCTAGTATTCCTGTGTTTTCTGTTAGAATAAGTGATCATTGCTATGATGGTTCTTGTGATAGTTATATTGTTAAGTTTATGCATGATACTGAAAGTTACTATGAAAGAGGAAAAAGTGTTCTTATGCATCTCAATAATATCAAGTTTCCTCGTTTTATGCTGAAAGTTTTTATGTTGCACTTCTTTTGCCTTCTTATGCAAGTAGCCTCTGGTTTCAACAACTTGTTTATTTACAAAATTCCCTTGCATAGGAAGTGGGTTAGACTTAAATGTGTGTATTTTTTCTTCTTAATGCTCTCTTTCACTTCAATTCATATTCCTATGTGAGCATCATCAAAATTATCATGCCCATCTTAATGGCTATAAAGAAAGAGCTTTATGGGAGACAACCCAATTTGTTTTTGCTTTCAGTTTGTTTTTGTTTACTTGAGTCTTAGAAGTTATTACTTCGGTAATAACCGCTCCTTATCCGTTTTGTTTGATTTTTGTGTCAAGATCAACCTCTAATGAGAGAGAAGTAATATTTGGGGAAGTTGTTGTCCCGAAACAGATTTTTGTGCTTCACCGTAAAAATCCGTGAGAGATCTCTGTATATCGGATTGAGATATAATTGTTTGTGATTCTGCCCTAGGTTGTTATTTAACTTTTGTTAGTTTTTCATTTTTTGATTTGAGCAACAGAAGATTTTTGAAAAAATTGATCTTTACCTGCTGGTCTGTTTTGACAGATTTTGCCACTCTTGCATTTGCTTCTTTATTCGTTTTCCTTTTTGAATTCTTTTTGGGTTTTCGAAAGGAGTTGCTACAGTAGCTTATGTTTTGATGGTTTTCAGTTGAAGTTGGGTTCAAAAGGTTTTATCACTTTACTTATACTAATGTTGCTAATGAGAACTGTGTGAAGTTTTGTGTGAAAGAAATTTCCAGGTAGTGGAGATAATGGTGTAATAAGGAAGAGAAGGGTTTTATGACTCAAGTAATAGGTGTATGACGATGGAGATGTTGATATTATTCAAGTGGTGACTCCGTAAGAATCTACTAGATACCAAATTCAGAGACCTGCGGAGTCCGTTTTCAAATAGGTAACAGTTCTGGTAAGAAAAGTTCCGCAAAAATACAATCCAACTATATTTTTGCAGTTTTTAGTCAATAGGGAAAGATACGAAGCGAAAGAGGTACGGAAGCGAAGCCAGGTGGCTCACACCACCCTGTGGCGCGGGCCCACCCCTGGCCACGCCACCAGGTGGTGAGTCCACCCCGGGGTCCGCCTCCGACTCGTTTTCTCCCAGCACCTTCCTTTTGATATGAAACTTCGTAATATATAACCCCCTGGATCCCCCGAGGTTCGTATATCGTGTTCTCGTCGTGTTTTTGTTTCGATCTGTTTCTGCCAGGTAGAGTCCCAGATTTGGAGCCACAATGTCTTCCTCTGGATCAGCCAAGGGAGATTCCTTAGAAGATATCATCAACCCATATATGAGAGAGTTGAAGATTCATCCCAAGGAGCTGTTGCTCAAAGATGGGGAGGTCCGGATAAAAGAGGTTCAAGGCCCTAAAGGTGAAGGAAGTCTGGAGGACAGGATGGAAGCACTGGAGCATGAAGTCTTTAGGTACAAGAAGATGGCGGAGCGCGAAGTGGATATCATCCATAAGATTTGTTCCGAACTCATCGCCGAGCACCAAAAGGAGACTGCTGAACTCAAAGGCGAAGTCCTCTCACTCCACCAAACAACCAACGAACTGCAAGCACAATTCTATGACGTTCAAAATCAAAACTGTGAGTATGAGGTTAGGTTTAAACGCATAAGTGCTGCTGCAAGTTTCAGGATGTTGGAAACCACGATGTCCTTTGTTGATGGGAAGCCCTTACCCTAGAAGTCGGACAAAGATGAGAGGATACCACCACCACCGAAGGAGTAATTCGTCATCAGGTTTGGCATCCCCTTGGATTGTTCCAAGCTTGGGGGAGTGCCGCGGTATCACATCACTATCTTCTATCTTTTTACCTTTTTAGTAGAGTCATATCATGAATAGATAAGTTATTATGTAGGATGGTTTGCATTATGGAAGTGTTCCCTCTCTCGTTAGATATGTATCCCTTGGTGTGAGTTGCCGTTATGGAATATTAATGAGAAGTTCTATCATTCACTCTTTTTCATAGCTTATATTAGTTTTAGATTCGTAGTTATATGGTTGATCTTGTTGTTAGTATTGGTATCACTTTGGGATCATTGAGTTAATTTAGTTGGTTTTGGCAAACCTGGCTCGGTCAGTAGCACACTATTTTTGAGAGTTGAAAGAAAAGATAAAAGTACCTTTAAAGAAAAATAATTTCATCATCTATCTTTCTTGATTTGCTCATAAGTCTAGTATTCTCTAGTTAAGATCGTTTGTGCTTCCAAAGAAGATTGCATGTCTGTCTTTATCACTTGTATGTTCATTTGTTTCCTTCAACTCTTGTACTTGCTACCCAGCTTTGCTAGCCAAAAACCTGTACTGGGAGGGAATTCTTCTCGTGCATCCACTCCTTTAAACCAAAACCTTTGCCATCTGTGTCCACCATACCTACCTAGTAGCATTATTGCTATTCCAAGTAAATTCTTGTTTTGTCTACCTTCCAAATTAAACTTGTTATGTGAAAATTAGTGATTAAAGCTCTCACGAACTTGATAGCACACTTTACTTTCTTACATTTAATAAACTTGAACCATTGTGCTCACCTATGTTGCGTATATGCTTGCGCTTTGTAAGTTGTGAATTAGCAGAACCATGATGTCATGGGAAACACTTTCAACATTGCATTGGTACTTTGTACCAAGTTGATATCATGTCCTTTTGTCTATGGATGTCGTCAGTGTGAAATGAAAGGGGAGCTTGTAAGTCCATGGAGTTATGCATATGTGTTAGAGAAACGCCTGGGCCGCTGGTCTAATCCATGCTGACATGGTGGAAACCTGCAGCGTAACCATACGAGCATCTATGAAGCATTCTTCTTATAAAAAAAGTACGATATTGAGAAAAAAAGAGAAAAAGAAAAAAGAGATTATGAAAAGAGGAAAGAGAGAAAAAGGCACCATATTCCCATGGTAAATAAGAAGATTGCTGAGATGCTTGTTGTCTGCTTGCCTTGTCATTTTGATATGGGGATTCTTCCGTATCATCGGGCAAGGGGTACCCCATTGGCGGTTCTCTATGATACACATATGCTTACGATGACAAGAACTTACCGGTGACTAAACTTGAGTAGCATGAGGAGCGACCCTCATATTCAAGGGACATGAGGTCCTCAATTTACAACTTGTCAATGCATATCCTCATATTTGATCACTTTAACCTTAATCACCTAAAGATGCCTATGATAGGGGCAATGAGAGCTGAAAGCTAGTAAGTATCATAATTTTTGGGAGCTCTATATGAGACTTGCAATCCCTGCTTCCCTCTGTGAAGGGCCTTTCTTTTACTTTGTAGTTGAGTCAGTAAACCTACTCCCTTTTATCTCAGCAAGTATTTTGAGTTGTTGTGTTTCATTCATTCATATGATGATTTATTCAATCATGTTTCTTATGTTCCTTGTTTTGCACATTGCTCTTATCTTGATGTTTACTACTTTGAAAGCTATCATTGAAAACCAGTTATTTGTGAGCTCCAGCAAATTATCAACTATTCTTTGACCAAGAGCTAAGTTTGCCATTACCAATTATGATTTACTTTATGTATCTTTATTGTGCTTCCTTTACTCATTGCAAGTTGAGTTATATAACAGTGAGTTGTCTTCTATTATGATCTATGTATTGATGAATGTGATGCTTCTTGTCCGTATTCTTTTATCGACTCTTCACTCCATAAACCTGAGGCCATGTTTATTGAGCTCAGTTTCGCTTGGGGACAAGCGAAGTCTAAGCTTGGGGGAGTTGATACGTCCATTTTGCATCACTATTCTATGTCATAATTCACACTATTATTCATTGATATATTTCGTATTGAGGGGTGATACTTATGTTATTTCATCTGTTTTTGCATGGGTGATGACTTTTGGAGCATGGACCTCTGCAGTCAAGATTCTGATAGAAAAGGTGCTGTTTGGAGGCAAAATTCGCGAAGATCAGAAAATCTGGGAAAATATACGGAAAATCCTATTTTTCCAGAAGAAAGCGAAGAAGCGGAAGGGCTGGAGATGGGCCACAGGGGGCCCACACCACCCCCTGGCGTGGGCCAGCCTAGGCCGCGCCACCAGGTGGTGTGGCCGCCCTGGTCTACCCCTGGCACTCCCCTCTGGCGTATATTATCCTCCCGAAACCCTAAGACTCGGGGAGCGACCACAGAAAGATTTTGCCGCCTCTGCGGGGCGGAAAACACCGAGAGAGAAAGATCTCTCCTGTAGACAGATTTCTATCGGGGGAATTCCTTCCCGGAGAGGGGAGATCGTCGCCATCAAGACCACCATCTAGCTGGATTTCATCGGGATCATCATCATCACCACCATCATCACCATCAGCACCCTCATCGACATATCCATATTGCTGTAACAATTGCGTTGAATCTTGCATAGTTCATAGGGGAAACTTTCTCGGTGTTGATTACTCTTTGTAGTTGATGCTATTGAGTGAACCATTGAATTATTGTTTATGTTCTGATTGTTATACATCATTATTCCATCTCTGATCATGATCCATATGATGTCTTGTGAGTAGTTTGTTTTGTTCTTGAGGACATGGGAGAAGTCATGTTGTTAGTAGTGGAATTGTGTTGAGAAAGATTCAATAGTTTGATATTTAAGTTGTGGTGTACTTCTTCTAGTGGTGTCATGTGAACGTAGACTACATGACACTTCACCTATATGGGCCTAGGGGAATGCATTGTGTATTTGGCTACTAATCGTAGGGTTGCCGGAGTGACAAACCTGAATCCCTGTTAGGAAACCATTGCACAAGGGACATAAGGGTCTTAGAGTTTAAAACTGTGGTTAGGTTTCTACCTTAATTACTTTCTTGTACTTACGGATGTTTGCAAGGGGTATAATCACAAGTATGTATTAGTCCTAGGAAGGTCGGTACATTAGCACAGGTTCACCCACACAATACTTAGCAAGCTATAGAAGATTAATCAACTATATGAAGCGAAAGAACTTGACAGTCTTCCCATGTGTCCTCGAGAACGTTTGGTCATCTTAAGTAATACAACCAGCTTGTCCTTTGCTGCATAAAGGATTAGGACACTTGCTGCATTTATTCCTACTATCTTTTATTTACTCGTACTTTGTTTACTTGCTTTATCAAAAAATCCTAAAAATCTGTTTGCTAAGTATTTGCAGAGAATTCCTGATCCATACCACTAGCCAGCACCTTCTGCTCCTCGTTGGGTTCGACACTCTTACTTATCGAAAATACTGCGATACACCCCCTATACTTGTGGGTCATCACTCATCCCCGAGCAAGATGGTGGCTTATGGACAATATCATCATGTTCATGAGACACGAGTCGTTACAATAAATGAGGTAGAAACTGAAGCAGGAATACAAGATCGGATGTAGAGATACTTCGGAGGTATTACCATACCCTTACAGATCACATAACTTAGAGGCTTCCACACCTTTTCTTTTTAGTATTAATGAAATCATAGGAAGATGATAGTGATTCAACATATCATATAATCATAGAGTTTAAAGATATAGAGCACTAAGTTTAGTAATGAAGATTCATGATCATTTTCTCTTTTTTTTTATGTTTGATTCTTTTGATAGTTGTTCTCTTCTTTTCTTTTGATATATGTATGTCTATATTTTTACTTGCTCCCTTTTCTGATCTTCTTTCAGCACAACTATTTGATCATGCTCACTACTTCAATGGCTTTCAAAAACCCTAAATTATAATATCCTACTAGAATTATTCTTCTCATAACTTAATCAATACTTTTGTTGGTGTGGAAGTCCCTAAAATTATGACAGATGTACAAGTATCACAACACTCAACCTAGTTCAATCATCTAATATAATAATCATGAATCAAAACACAACTTCAATTATCATAAAGTCCCATAACTCAACGGATATAAATCTTCTCGTGAACAAAGGGAGCTCAAAGTTGATGCAACTAATGCAAATTTGGAATTTTAAGCCTAACCATGCGTGTAGAAAATTAAACATGCAAAAACTATAAGATAGATTACAAGGTTCTCACGGATCCTCCCAATCTTGGAATCAAGCCGGGTGGATCAAATAATTCCTTGCAATTACTTACTCCTTTTTGTGAGTAAAGAAGTCATCATCTTCCTCTTCTTCATCCGCCTTGAGGCTGCAATCTTGAGTAATACACGCAAATCGAGTGGACATCTCTATGATGCCAACATGCAATTCTTTGATTACCTTGTTTAAGGTCCTCATGTCATCGGCCATCTCCATGATAATCATGGTCAAGAGTTGTACTCTACCGTCGATGTCATCGACCTTCTTTTCGAGATCTTTGCCCATCATCTAGTAAGAGTCAACTCCTTCCTCAATGGTTCCAACACAAGCTTTCGAAATCTTTTCTAGGTTCTTGATCTTTTCTCGAATCTCATCTCGGTTTTCCCTTTTTCTGGAAGAGGTTTCCGGAGGGGGTTTAAGCGAAGATCCTTCAAGGTTATACCTGTAGGGGTTGAGTGAAGATTCTCCCTTGTTCCTTTATTGTTCCATGTGCCTGAGAAGATCCTTGAAGCATCTCTAATTTCCATCGGAACATATCTTCCCAATTGGGGACTGGAACCACTCGTGTGGACTTGCAGTTCGAGGAGGATGAAGTATCTCCTTCGGATCCCTCCTTCTTGGCTTGTTCTTCAAAGACGTGCTCTTTCTTGGCCCAAATCTGATTAATATGAAAAGGCTGCATGGAACTTGAGTAATCAAGTGAGATCTGAGGTTTCATTGTAAAGGACAAAAAGAGAGTTCTAGATCTGAAATAAGATGGAAGAGAACGAGAAAGAAGAAAAGTGCAAATTAAAAGACAAAATCAATAGGTTAAAGGGGTTTAAAGTCAGTCGCGGGCTGTGTCACGGGCGGGTTCCGCCCCTACCGCGCCCCCGTACAGACTTCTTACCGCCTCTTTTTTTTATGTCACAAGGTCGGATAAACGTGGGAGAAGACAGAGCCGGTAACGATCATTGGTATGGGCACATATGCCCATATGTCCCGGCCATACCGTATCGACGAAAGTCAGTATTGGCACTCCAAATAGTTAACGACCAATGGTACAGGCGTGTCCGACCGTACGATCTGCCCGTACCAGGTCGAAAAACAGCTCGGAATAACCAGAAAAACTGACTAAGTTCAAAGAAAAATATAAAATTGACTAAAAAGTTTTCAAAGTAGCAGAACTAAGTAATTAAAACTCCGTTACCTAACTTTCGCTTGTTGTATTCTTCGGTCGGGACTAAATATCAATTCCACAGTGTTTGCCTCGCCAACTCTATAATGCTTCAATTGCTAACCATTAACAATCCAGGATGAAGAAGAGGGCGTAGTATTTTTCAGTCTTACTACTTCCGAAGGATATGCTTCTTCAACGTCATATGGTCCTTCCCATCTGGATTTTAATTTCCCTGCAAAAATCTTAAGCCTAGAGTTATAAAGCAAAACTTTATCTCCAGTTTTAAATCTCTTGCCCTCTAATTTTTTGCCATGCCATTTCTTAACCTTTTCTTTAAATATTCTAGTGTTTTCATAAGCGTCATTCCTGAGTTCATCTAAAGCATGAATATCTAAGATTCGTTTTCCCTTGCAGTTGTAAAGTCAAAATTCATAGTTTTGATAGCCCACCGAGCCTTATGCTCAAGTTCTAATGGAAGGTGGCAATTTTTTACCATAAACCATTTTGTATGGTGCCATTCTCATAGGATTCTTGAATGTTGTACGATACGTCCACAATGCATCATTAAGCTTCAAGGCCCAGTCCTTTCTTGACCTGTTCACCGTCTTCTGAAGTATGACCTTAATTTCTCTATTAGATAATTTCACTTGTCCAGTGGTTTGAGGGTGGTAGGGTGAGGCTACCCGGTGGTCTAGTCCATATTTTTTAAGTATCTTGTCAAAAGTTCCCTTCATAAAATGAGTTCCACCATCAGTAATCAAAAATCAGGGTACTCCAAACCTGAGAATATGAGTATAACCGTTAATGGAAGTGGCCGCATCTGCATGAGCAGTGGATATAGCTTCAACCCACTTAGTAACATAATCAACATTAACAAGAATATGAGTATAATCGTTAGAGAAAACAAATGGTCCCATGAAGTCCATTCCAATACATCAAATGGCTCTATTACTAAGTTATATTTCATATTCATTTCTTGTCTTTTACCTATATTACTCATACGTTGACAAGTATCACAATTTTTAACATATAGGTGAGAGTCTTTAACTAGTGTAGGCCAGTAGAAATCTGACTGCAAGACCTTGGCTGCAGTGCGACTACCAGCATGATACCCACCGTAAGGACTATCGTGACAAGCTTTAAGGATGTCTTTTGCTTCGTACTCGGGTACACATTTTCGGATTATTCCGTCTATGCCATGCCTGTACAGGTAAGGGTCATCCCAAAAGTAATATTTAAATTATTAAAAAAATTCTTTCTTTAATTGTAATCCATTCCTTTCGGTAAAAACCGACCTACTAGAAAATTAGCATAATCTGCAAACCAAGGGTCACGAGATTTTACAACTGCAAGGTATTCGTCTGGCATAGATTCGTTAATAGGAATAGGATCCTCTATGATCTCTTCCATTCGTGACAAATGTTCAGCTACAGGGTTATCCTTTCACCTCCTATCTACTATCTGTAGGTCATATCTATCTATTATTAAAACAACAAACAACCAACGATGAAGATTTAACACACTTTTACCAACGGTGTAGATTTACCAACCACGTAAAAGAAAATAAGATCTACTTAGCACACAGTAGATGTCCATCGTCAGCACGCACATGGACTCTGAACGACAACCCAAAGAGGACTCAGCAACTGCTCCATCATATAAGCACCTGCCGCCGCGTCCGTATTCTAGGGCGTCTTCACGCGCGGGGCCGTATTTCGTCCCTGGCGTCTTCACGCGCGGCGCCGCCGTATTCCGATCCCTGGCGTGTCGCAACTCGCTGCTGCCGCCACCGGCTGGTATTCCGTATTCGCATCCGGTTGATCGACTCTTCTCATGCATGTGGTGAGATTTCGATCTTTGCCTCCTGGATGTATACACCAATCGATCTATTTCTTTTATTTGCCTGACGCACGCAAGCGAACAGATTAATGCCACAGGTAATACCAAGTTATCTTTGTTTTTACTGGTCCATCTCTATTTATATACTCCACATATATCTCATGGATTTGTCTCCAAAAAGTTGTCAGCAGCGGCATCGGCAATGCAGAACATGATGCCATATTAATGTCGCATAGTTTCATCGATCACGGGGCCATATCATACTACATGTTCCGTGTTAGATGAATCCCTGCCGGGAACAATACACGATCGATCTCCTAGCCAGCTACTCCCTCCGTTTTAAAATATCTCCGTTTTAAAATATAAGATGTTTTAGCTTTTAGCTTTGTAAATAGAGTGTACCTAGACCACTTTTAGTGCGTAGGTTCACTCTAAACCTATATAAACCTACACACTAAAATAAGTCTAGATATATTTTTTTTACAAAACTAAAACATCTTATATTATGAAACGGAGGGACTACTTCTCTTACTTTCAGATTAATCAATCTAAACATAGGAGTGAAAGCTGCATGTCAATCGTTTTGAAAGTACGAGAGTTGCATATTTCCGAGTTGAACCGAAACAAACGGGCTTGGGCAGATCGTGATTGTCCTTGCCTACCGGAGCTTTTCCATCGGGATCCTAGAACTGATAGAGAGACCTGTGTTTATACTCTGATTTGTTAGATATGAATACCCGTCATCTTCTAAAGAAACAAGCAGGACTACTAGCGACTGCTCGGCGCATAGCCAGGAAGAGATTGTTTGGCATAGACTCATAGCCTCAACTGAGAAGCTGCGGTGGTAGCCATACCACCAGCGCCGTCATTGTTGCCATAGACCCTAAGCTAATGCAATTTACCACCGTTTCACCATAAAGGTAACAACACGCCTTCTTCAAACGATAATCCTCCAATGTATCCTGATTTGCCTTTTAGACTATGCAATTTCCCCTGATTTGATTTTGCTATGTTACTGCCACTCTATCAGAATTATCGGGGATCAAGGTTACTCAGCTATTGGATTGCTAACTCAAGCGGTTTTGCAGCTTTCAGTGTTGTCTCAACGGAAGATTATTCATGTGTTTTTTTATTAGACTAAAATTCATGTACATGTTTAATCTACTCAATTAGCATTGTCGTGTCTTAATTTTCTTGCTAATTTGTCACTAGGTGCTCGATGTAATATCCATACAATAAAATTTGTGTTCCTTTGTATGGAGGACCCGAGGTGGAGATGACAGAGATTTGTGCATGAAACACCATCCGTGTGACCTGTAAGTATGAGGACAGCCGCATCTTCTTCCCTATGACATTTCCACATGATTTGTTTACTGATCCCTCTGTTGCAATCCTATATATATATAATTTTTCAATAGAACTTTTCATATATTTGATGGATAAAAGTTTTTCTAATCCGCATTCATATCAAAATTGACCTTATGCAATATGGATTAGAGATTCTTATATTTTCTAATGTCCTGAGTGTAAAAGAAAAGGTAATCTATTATGTCGGCGAAAATAAGGCAATGACAAGAGTGGGTAAAAGGTGATGTCTCTAACAAAACCTTGATCAGTATACAAAGGTAATTATATTTCTCCAAATAGATTATTGAGGAAAGGTAACGATAATAGAACAGATATGAACATAAATTCGATTCGTTGTTGATTTTATCCAGGGGATCCTTCTCTCTTTCAGGGTATCTACGAATGTAATAATTGCAATTTGTATCAACAATGTTCAAATGATTGACCAAACAAGTAACCGAGTGCATAACATGTATACCAATAAAAAATACCTCTGCAAGACAACCATCGAGAAGGCGTGTTGATAGGGAGGTCTCTCGGTTTAAATACAAACTATCGATAATTTAATTATTGTTGACATTTGTTTTCAAAATGTTAATCTTCGATGGAACGAGAAGCAATGGCAGAGCAAAACATGGAAATCAGCATAAAAACCATGGTCTTATATGAAAGTCGTGATCTTCATTGACATTGGTTTTATATAATTTATACTTGTTGGATATATTAGTGATCTGCAGTTTTATGTGATCAAATAAGCTTTTTAATGGCTTTTAGGGGCTGTTGATTAACAGCCATTGGATGCCCTGATCAAGGGCATCCTGACCGTTCATCCTTAGGTGTCGGTTCCCCTAGTGCAGGTGCCTATATAAAGGGCTCTAGGGTTTGAGTTGAGACACGGTTGTGCTCTTCTCTCTCGCACTCTCCCCTGCTCATTGATCAAGCAAGCACCCACAGCACTAGGAAGAACCACTCACATATCATATATTTTAGTTCTAGGTCAAGAGGAGGAAGAGGAGGCCATGGCAGGACCTCCAGATTAAGGTACACACCCAGATCCTTCTCTTTGTGGCTTATCTCTAGTGCTAGGTGATCCTAAGGGATCTAACAGTGGTATCAGTGCAACCTAGCTGCAAGTTTGAGCCCTCTTATGCATTATTTATGTTCCTGCAAGCTTGTTCTTCTTGGTTTTCTTCATGTTTTTGTTGTTGGAGCTATGTTCTTGTTCAAGTTCTTGCTTCAGAACAACTTAAAGTTGTTGTTTGATGACTGCAAGTGCATAGATCGTTTGTAGCTAGTTTCAAAATAAAGATATCGATCTCACAGGAGGCAGGAGTCTAAAGTCTAATAATTCTTGAAATAGTAATTGCGATAGAAATGCTAGATAAAGTTCTAAGTAACAAGATAAAATGCGAGTATTGTGTAAAAAGATGTTTTTGAATATTGGGTATAAGAGCAATAATAAAGTAAAGCAAATTAACTTAATATAGAAAGTAAGTATCGCGTATGTAAGAAAGATTGGAACTGCAGTAGGGAAAAAGCGTTCTCAGAGAGTAGCGGATACACCACTAGTATTGTAAAGATCTAAGATAAAAATTATCAACATGAACATTCTCAACTATGTATGTGTGGGAGGAACTCCCTATGTGGACGAATAGGCAACAACCGATTCTCACATTATCCTCATAACCACAGCAGTCAGCCAGGGCCGACCCTTGGGGGGACCTGTGGGGCAGCCGCCCCGGACCCAAAAAAAGTAGGGGCCCTCCTAGAAATATGTTATATACGCAGGCCTAATATACATCATAAAAAAAGATTTTTTTTATTGGGCTGGTGGATTAATTGGGCCTTTTTTCCACTGTCGTAGACTCTGAGTCGAGGCGATTGATATGGGTACAAGGCGAGGCCGAGGCGGAGGCCAATCGCTCGACTCCTAGTCCTAGACGGTGTCGGTCGCTTCGCTTCCTCATAGGCAAACGGAACCAACAATTGATCATACGCCTCCTGCCTGAGTCTTCTCGCCTCCACTGGATCGGAATATCGGATCGGGATATGGGAGCGGGTAGCCTCAAAGCCCTCGATGATCGACGCTAGGCGCGAAGGCCAGACCATCGACGAGACGATCGACCGCATGGTTGCTGGTCTAGTGGTCCGCTCCCGTCCATGTCTCTGCTAGTTACGCCCTAATTCTTAGTTCTTAAATCTTAATTCTAATTAGAATTCTTAGCACAGATTTGAAGAACTCTAGTCATTCAAAAGTATTTTTGGATTTTTCATAAGTTCGACATCCTTGAAGGCATTGGATGGTTCTCAACTGAAAGAACATTGCACTACATTTGCAAAAACTTTTACTCGGCCTGGTACAAATGGTAAACCTGATATATGTGATGTTGAGTTAAATGCACTTATTCCTGAGTTAAGTGTTATGAAGTTGACTTTACCAAATACACCAATGTCTGGTGTTGAGCTTTTTGAGTTTGTGAGGGAAGCGGATTGTTATTCTAATATTTATATCGCTTATTGGATCTTATTTACTATGTCCGTGACTGTTGCATCAGCTGAAAGAAGCTTTTCAAAGTTGAAATTATTAAAGAACTATTTGAGATCCATAATGTCTCATAAGAGGTGAAATGGTTTGACGACTCTATGCATCGAGAAGAAGTTAGTGGACGATATTGATATTTCATTCCATCGTCACGGACTTTACTTATAGGAATTGTTAGAGGAAATTTTAAGGTATATTTTTATATAAATATTATAGTTGGAAGTATACTTAAACTATTTATTTTTCATCATCTCATATATCCATAAAAAATTATAATAAGGGTCCCAAAATTTTAGTTTCGCCCCGGGCTCCCGAAATCTCAGGACCGGCCCTGTAGTCAACAATCGACATCAATCGAATTATTGCGCTATTAAGGGACGTAATCCCGTAGGACGTATCCCATGGCATGGATAGTGTTCCGTGAGTTCCCTCGATTTCTCAAGTTGATACATAAGGAGTGCCAAGAGCTTTATAGTCACTATAAGTGCTAGCACACCTTCGTCTACCAACAAGTAGTTCCCTCCATCAAGTTCCCACGAGAGGCAAATATTGAGAGGTCGACTTCTCTCAACATCAAGATGTAGCGAATCTAACACATGGTCATAGCGATGAATATCATAATATACTTTATCTTATTTCAATCTCATACTAGGGTTTCTCAATCTCTCCAAGAACTAATGATCTACTCAGACATGGAGACAATCAACATCATGGCAATGATAATAGAAACAATCATACTCCCTCCGTCCTAAAATAAGTGACTTGTGTTTGTCTAGATTCGGATGTATCTATATACTAAAACATGTCTAGATACATGCGAATCTAGACAAACTCACGTCACTTATTTTGGGACGGAGGGAGTAGATGAATAGTACTTGTATAAATCTACAACAACTATAGGAATTACAACAAGATCTAGACAAGATGTAGATGGGGTGGATGGAGATGGTGGTGATGCAGTGGTGTATGATGAAGATCGATGCCTTAGCCTCCCGGATCTGTGCAGGGTGAAGATGGATCCCTTGTGGATGGGTTCCCCCTCCAGATGCCTTCCGGAGGTGAGGTTTATGCGATTTCTGGGTGTTCTATATGCCGTCTCCTCGAACCAATTACACGGGGTGAAACTATTTGACGAGGCAGAGGCGGCACCAACTATACGGCTAGAGCTATATGGGCGGAAGAATTGCTCCCGCCGTATAGTTGGTCGTTGCGCTCTTTGCCTTCCTTGTTCGCTTCTGGTTTTCTTCTGGTATTATTAATATTTCCTAAATAAGCGATTTACATTGTTTTTGACTCCTTTTCTCCACAGTACAACTGTTTCAATAACTGTAACCATTAGATCCATCATCTGTCCTGATCCTGGTGAAAACAGACATAAAATATGCGCGAGCGCCGTAAAATACCAAGATCCTACATCTACAATGCAAAATAATAATGTAAAACATGGTGCAAATATGCACTCATCAACTTCCTCAATCTTAGACTCTTGCTCTCCTCGAGCAAGTTTTTAGCTTAATGGATGTGATCCTCATATTCATGAAGCTAGGTCGATAAAATAAATGAGGCAATTGCAGCATGTGTTTATCATGTACGATACAGGGGAATAAGTTCATGAATAGTACCTTACTCGAACCATCTAAATAGTATTGGAAGGCTTCCACACCTTTAGTTATCAATAGTTCATAAAAGATGAATCTCAACATAATGTAAAAGAATCCGGTTCAACCGAATGAGTTAACGAGGTAGTCTCAAGTGTTTTAGGATCAACATATTCACTTGGGATTTAAAATCTCAAAAGTGTCTCTTTGTCCTACTACAATATAGTGGTATATGCCTATTTGCTCTTTGCACATTCGCTCTTTTTCTTCTTTCTTTTTCTTTTCTTTTGCATATATGCTCACTTTTGTTTTAAGTGTTGTGCAAAGGAGCTAGCCATATGTTCCACCTTATGTAGGAATTCAAAGTTCAACGATCTCAATTATCAAATTCCAACTGTATATGAAGCATTCTTATGACTTGAGATTCTACCACGCCCTGTTCTCACTCTATTTAGATAGCACTTTCATTTTCCTTTGTTCAAGGTTTTCCTTTTCAACTTAATTGCATAGATAATTTTTCTTTGTGAATCAAATCGTAGACTTACAACATGTTGACCAAATTATCTTTATGTGTTCCATTAATACCAATGGTGTGGAAGACTCCTATTGCTATCATCAAGTGCAAGTAAAATCATACTCAAGCCATTCATATATCAATGGAGCAAACACAAACTCAATATTGCTCCATATATAATAATAAACTCGGAATTTCATAAAAGGGATCGACTATTCCTAAAGGGAATTCTAATGATGCAAACTTTATTTCTAGTTTGAACTAATGCAAAATAATAATAAAAACTTATAAGATAGATTACAAGGTCTTAAAGATCTCCCCGAGTTTGGAATCAAGCCAGGCGGGATCAAATAATCCCTTGCAATTATTTGATACCGTGATTGTTGTAGATCACTAAGGCGCCATGGCATGTAACACCGCGGTGCGTAGCTTCTTGTTGGTCTCCTCCAAAGCAGTTATGCGGTTGTAGCACCTGCGTAGATCAGATTGCAGCGTGTCCACTCTATCTGCGAGCTTGGTCACCAATGGAAGGAGGTCTTCCTTCTTCTCCATCTCATTGAGACGATGGCGAACTTCGACGCGATGGAGTAGCTCATGCTTCTAGTATATCTCTAGTGCCCGCACGCGATCCTTGGTCCTGGGGACAGCTTCTTCTTCCTCATCCATAATTGATGGATCGGGGAAGTGGAAAACGTACCTCCACTCTTAGTGAGGTTTAACCTTCATACGAGCACCAATGGTTGGCCTCGAGAGCGGAACCTCCCCTTCTTTGCTAGAACCTGCACCAATATTATATAATTCCTTACGCTTGTGCGGCCTTGGATCTGTGGTGATGAACTTGACCGTATCCACACGCCCTATTCCATGTAGCTTGTGATCTTCTCTCTCTTGTTGAGTTTTCTTCATCGTTGTCCAGTTGATCTTCGATGGATCATAGATGTCATGGCGGATGTAGACGTCAACTACATCATCATCGGAATCATTGTTGAAGTATCTTAGCTCGACGTACTCCTGGTACTTCGGATTAAACCTCTCCACCTCCTCGTCATCGTCCTCCATGGACGGGCTGCTAGAGCGGTCCCTGGAAGGAGCAATGAGCCCCATGGGTTTCCCACGGCCTGGGGCGGGATAGCGCATTGCTAGATTGGTTTCTGTAAATTGCGATTAGAGAGAGAGACAATGGCAGTATATAAGAGGGGTCAGAGGTCGGTAAAACTCGCGAGAAACACCAAATTGTCGTCCAAGAAAAGAATCCAAACGGAACAGAGAAATAAATCATGGATTTGGAAGTAACCTACCGCGTAAAGACCAACTATACGGGCGCGGCCCGTATAGGTACGGCCGTATAGTTGGTTCCGAGCAGATATTTCCAAATATCTCGAGTCTAGGTCGATTAAATCGCGACTCGGAACAATAATAACGTTTTTTTATATATAATGAGATAAAAGAAAGATCGAACGAAAAAGTGTCTAAGAGTTTAACGACCAACTATACGGCCGAAATTTTTGCTCTGGTCGTATAGTTATGACCATATAGTTTCAAACACCAAAAATCAAAAGTGCCTGGGAGTTTAACGACCAACTATACGGCCGGAATTTTTGCTCTGGTCGTATAGTTGCGACTGTATAGATACAGACACCAAAAAGCAAAACTATCTGAGAGTTCAACGACCAACTATATGGCTGGAATTTTTGCTCCGGTCGTATAGTTGCGACCGTATAGGCTCAGATATCGAAAACAATTTCATAAAGATGATATAGAGAGTTTAACGACCAACTATACGGTGGGAGCCCCCTCTCCGGTCGTATAGCTCCGCCTGTATAGTTGGTAAAACTCCTCTAAAACTTCAGAAAAACACAAGGAATTCGAAAACATAATTTTCAAGAGTAAAAATTGTGAAAATAAATCACTTATTTGAGTAAGAACACTTACCTTGCACTTACCACTCGTTTAATCGGGGATGAAAAGTTCCTCCCACAGTTAGAACTCCTTCTCTTTTGGAGGAATTGACTTTAGTTCATCAAATAATTCCTGTAAATAAAAATCACCAGGACTAAAGTTCCTCTCAATAAGATCGGTGTCTTCTTGGGCAAACATGGACACTGCATCTAACATCTTTATTTCCTGCCTTTGCATAATCTGCAACTCAAATTCTTATAGTGAAAGAATCCAACGGATCAGTCTTGGCTTATGTTCTTTCCTCTCAAAGAGTACTTTTAAGCCATCATGATATGTATGAACTCTCACCTTTGCATCGAATACGTAAGAACAAAATTTATCACAAGAGAAAAATACAGCAAACAGTTCATTTTCTTCCTTAGGCTAATTCTTTTGAGCACCATTAAGAGTTCTACTAGCATGATGTATAATATTAAATCTACAACCAAAATGTTATCCAATAGTTACTCCTACAACATCATCACTAGCTTCACATATTAAGTCAAAGGTTGTATCCTAGATAGGTGGTTTAATGATGGGAGCTCGAGTTAAAGCATTTTTAGCTTATCGAAGGCTTCAAGACACTTATCATCAAAATTAAATCGCATTCCCTTTTGCAAGAGGTTAGTCAAAGGTTTAGATATCCCAGAGAAATTTCTAATGAACCTTCTGTAAAAACCCACATGACCAAGAAAACTCCTTATACCTTTAATGTCCCTGGGTGGTGGCATTCACTCTATTACTTCAATCTTAGCTCTATCAACTTCAATTCCCTTACCTGATACCTTGTGTCCAAAGACTATACCTTCTTTGACCATAAAGTGGCACTTCTCCCAGTTTATAACAAGATTAGTTTCTTCACAATGTTGCAAAACTTTCTTGAGATTATCCAAGCAACTAGTAAATGAAGTTCCATAGACAGAAAAGTCATCCATAAATACTTCCATTATAAGTTCTATAAAATCAGCAAAAATAGCAGTCATACATCATTCAAAAGTACCTGAAGCATTACATAGACCAAATGGCATACGTCGGTAAGCATGTAAACTATAAGGACTTATGAAATTTGTTTTAAGTTGGTCATCCGAATGAACAACTATTTGAGAGAAACCAGAATATCCGTCCAAGTAACAAAAATGAGTATGGTTTGCTAACCTTTCTAAAGTTTGATCTATGAACGGTAATGGATAGTGATCTTTCCCAGTTTCTTTATTTAATTACCTGAAATCTATGCACATCATGTGCCCAACAATAGTTCTAGTAGGTATTAGTTCATTGTTTTCATTACTAACAACAGTAAAACCGCCCTTCTTAGGGACACAATGAACAGGACTTACCCAATCACTCTCTTTGACAGGATAAATTATACATGCGTCCAGTAGGCGTACAATTTCTTTTCTTACCACTTCTTTCATTTTAGGCTTCAATCTTCTATTAAATTCCGCAACTGGTTTTGCACCTTCTTCCATGAATATTCGATGGACGGCTATCATGAGACTAATCCCCTTCAAGTCATGCATTGAGTACCCAAAGGCTTGGCGATGCTCCTTAAGTATCCTCATGAGTTCTTCTTCTTCTTCTGAAAGTTTAGCACTAATAATGACAGGGAATTTATTGGCATCATCTAAAAAACTGTATTTGAGATTATCTGGTAGAGTCTTTAACTCTAGGGGTGGTAATTCCTCTTCCCCTCTCTTTTTTTGGCTCTTCAAAAGCCTCATCAGTTGGAGGTCACAAAATAGGAAGTGAATCGAATTCATCTTCTAGTTCTTCTAGTGACTTGTCTTCCATAATTATTTCTTCATAATTTGGATCTTCATTTATTTCTTCTTCTTGATTACCAAAGAAAAGAGCCGCCATTTCCTCAATAGTTCTCTCTTCATCTTCTTGTATTTGTGGAGGTCTGTCTTTAAATTTGGAAAAATGGAATTTATTTTCCGTTCCCCCAAGCTTAAGAGTCACAATCTCCTTCTTGAAATTAACATAAGCACCTATATCACCCAAAAAGGTTCTTCCAAATATAATAGGGCAAAAAGTGTCAGCTGGCATATCAACAACTACAAAATCGATAGGAAAATCTTTGTCGCCAATTGTGACATTTGCATTATCAACTACTCCCATTGGAATTCTAAAGTTTTTATAGGCTAACATAATTGGTATATCAGTATTTTCAATTGTAGTCGGTTTTATTTCTTCTTTTATTTCTAGGTAGAAATCATAAGATATAACATTAACTTCGGTGCCAAGATCACATAAACCGTAATGAGAGGTTTCTTTAAATATGCAGGGAAGAATAGGCTTACCCACATCTTTTACCTTTGTTTTACCTTCAACCAATATGAAAGTCTCTACATCAAGTTCAACTATGTTACAGTGTGAGTACATAGCCATAATTGCTTGCTTGGTTACCTCTTCATCTTTGGTTTCCTTCAGATGTTCCACAACTTCTGGCACGCTTTCCTCTTCCCTCTTTTCCTATACCGCTTTGACCTGTTCATATTCAAAAATATGCTTTTGTGCTGTGTTAGGGAAAGGTACTTCATATATTGGTTCTACGGAGGCAAGTGTTGCTTTATCTTCTCTTTTATTTTCTGGTTCGGGTGGTGGATCATACTTGACTGGACCCTCCTTTGGAGCTTTAATATGTTTTGTAAAAGCTTTAACAACTTGCAACACAAGATCTAAATCTAGATATAGTTCTTTAGATAATTCTTTAACATGGCCTTTTTATTATAGTCATGAATACAATCATGCTCTATTTCTACGCCTCCTTCACTTCCTAGACCAAAATTCCATGAAACTCTATGATCACGAATTCTATTAAATAAACCCCAAGCTTTAGGTATAGGAAGATTCATAAAGGCTCCTTCCACGAAAGAGTCTAGTTCAATTTTATTAGGTTCAATTAAACCGCCATAAAAGATATGTAACAAATACCATTCAGGCAAATTATGATGAGGACATAGTCGTAGTAAATCTTTAAATCTAATATAAGCTCTTACTAGTCCTTCATTAGAACAATTCTTCCAAGTCATTATAAGAGGCCTGATTGCAAAAGATTTTGATAATGGATAATATTTTGATAGAAATTCACAGGCTAAATTATCCCAAATAGTAGTGGCTTCAGGGGGTAGAGATCTATACCATGAGAGGATATACTTGTCAAAGTTTGACTAAAAAGTTTAACCCTTACCTCATCGACTAGTATATTATATCAATAGAAAAGTGCGACATATATGTTTAAAACATGCAATATGCTCATATGGATCAGGATCTTCTTCATCTCCAGTAAATTTCTTGTTATGTAGAATACTAAGTAGTTGAGGATTTATTTCAAACCCCCTTGTCTTCTCATTGGAGTTATCTCTTTTATAAATATCATAGGGCTTCCCCAAGTGGTTGAGTGGGTTAGCACTAGTCATATGCTCAAACTCCATCGTGTTGGTGGAAACCTGTAACTTAAAACAAAATTTAGCAAGATAAAAATAAATAAGCAAAAACTAAAAGACCTACATCGCTTAGCTCCCCGGCAACAGCGCCGGAAAATAGTTTGATGACTGTAAGTGCACAGATCGTTTGTAGCTAGTTTCAAAATAAAGATATCGATCCCATAGGGAGCAGGAGTCTGAAGTCTAATAATTCTTGAAATAGTTATTGCGATAGAATGCTAGATAAAGTTTTAAGTAACAAGATAAAATGCGAGTATTGTGTAAAAAGGTGTTTTTGGGTTTTGGGTATAAGAGCAATAATAAAGTAAAGAAAATTAACTTAATATAGAAAGTAAGTATCACGTATGTAAGAAAGATTGGAACTGTAGTAGGGAAAAGGCGTTCTCGGGGAGTAGCGGATACACCACTAGTATTGTAAAGATCTAAGATAAAGATTATCATCATGAACATTCTCAACTATGTATGTGTGGGAGGAACTCCGTATGTGGACGAATAGGCAACAACCGCTGCTCACATCATCCTCATAACCATAGCAGTCAACAATCGACATCAATCGAATTACTACGCTATTAACGGACGTAATCCCATAGGACGTATCCCATGGCATTGATAGTGTTTCGTGAGTTTCCTCGATTTCCCAAGTAAATACATAAGGGGTGCCAATAGCTTTATAGTCATTGTAAGTGCTAGCACACCTCCGTCTACCAACAAGTAGTTCCCTCCATCAAGTCCCCACTAGAGGCAAATATTGAGAGGTCGACTTCTCTCAACATCAATATGTAGATAATCTAACACATGGTCACAATGATGAATATCATAATAGACTTTATCTTATTTCAATCTCATACTAGGGTTTCTCCATCTCCCCAAGAACTAATGATCTACTCAGACATGGAGGCAATCAACATCATGGCAATGATAATAGAAACAATCATAGATGAATAGTACTTGAATAAATCCACAACGAGTATAGGAATTACAATAAGATCTAGACAAGATGTAGATGGGATGGATGGAGATGGTGGTGATGAAGTGGTGGATGATGAAGATCGATGCCTTAGCCTCCCGGATCTGCGCAGGGCAAAGATGGATCCCTTGTGGATGATTTCCCCCTCCAGATGCCTTCAAGAGGTGAGGTTTCTGCGATTTTTGGGTGTTCTATATGTCGTCTCCTCGAACCAATTGCATGGGGTGAAACTATTTCACGAGGCAAAGACGGTGCCACCTATACGGCTGGAGCTATACGGGCGAAAGAATTGCTCCCATCATATAGTTGGTCGTTGCGCTCTCTGCCTCCCTTGTTTGCTTCTGGTTTTCTTCTAGTATTTTTAATATTTCCCAAATAAGTGATTTACGTTGTTTTTCACTCCTTTTCTCCACAGTACAACTGCTTCAATAATTGTATCCATTGGATCCATCATCTGTCCTAATCCTGGTGAAAAACTGACATAAAATGTGCACGCGGGCGCCGTAAAATACCAAGATCCTACATCTATAATGCAAAATAACAATGTAAAACATGATGCAAATATGCACTCATCATTGTTTCAGCCCTAAATTCACTAAGTGTAAGTTCTATCTGATCAAGAACAGGTGCTAGGGTTGCATTTATGCAATTTTTATGTGGGGATTTGAGTTACTGTTGCAAACCCTAACCCTAATCCCCAATTTCTAAAGAACCCTAACCCTAGTTCATCGGATCGATGAACCCTAACCCTAATTTCCCTAATTACTCAAGAACCCTAACCCTAATTTCCCAAAATCCCTAAACAGAGGAACCCTAACCCTGATTCTGATAAGATTAAAGGCAGTGGGCACTTACCTAAGGGACCTGCTGTCCTCGTTGGCCACGGCGATGTTGGGGTCATCACCTGAGATTTGGCAGGCCTGCACGGGCTTGTCCCCGAGCGGCCTAGCCGTCCACTGCGCTGACCATCACCGAGCCTCCTTGTGCACTTGTAGTTGTGGAAGCTTGTCGGCGTGCCAGGTCAGACGTCACATTGTCGCTATCGTCGCGGGGACTCCCGCGCGCGCTTGCGGTCGTGGCGCAAAGAACGCCGGCAGGCACCACTCGACGGATCCGTGCGCTGCTGCACGCGAATCTAGTGAGAGGCGCTCATCAGCGCCATCTTTCTCCTTCTATATAGCTGGCTCCGCCACCGCATTTCGCTTGCCTCGCTCGACATTCCTCGGGAGGCAGAGGAGGAGGGGGAAATGAGGACTAGGGTTCAAGCGGCGGTCGTCGTGGGTCGGTTTTGATCTGGCCGGGAACGCCCTCGTCCGTTGGATGTGATCCAACGGTTGGCAGCGCTGGCCGCCTAACAGGCCAGGTGGGCCGCAGAAGGGGATGACGGGGAGTCGGGCTGGGCCAGATTCGGCCCAGTCTGGTTTTTCCTTTTAAATTTAAATAGAAAGGCGTTTTGGGGCCCAAATAATGTATAATTTTAAGGTTAATGTTTATAAGTTAGGGCTTATATAAATGGGTTTTGGGGCTAAGTTTGGCATATTTTATTATGTCAATTATGGAATACAAATTGTGTGACAAATTACTCTTTTGTCATGCAATTATGTATCTCATTTAAGTAAGTTTAATGTGTTTCATTGTGGTAAGTTGATTCTTTTTGATGTGTATTATTATGCCTAGTTGTTTCTTTTGTGTTGTTTTTCAAATAATTGTGGTAATAATGTTTTGTTGCAAAAATAAAGTTTGGAAATCCTCAAATTAAGCATGGTTTATGTCTATCCTTCTAGCCAAAGCTGATTGATGGACATTTTGATCATGAATTTTTTTATTGGTCTGGTTCACTTCTAACCAAAGCTGATGTGTTCTAGACTGATGAAAAAATTCTATGTGTGAGAGGATTTTATTAAGTGTGGCTTATATCTGTCATTCTGGCCAAAGCTGATTGGCAAATGTTCTGATCACAAAAAAATTATTGATTATGTCTATTTATGGTCAAAGCTGATGTAGACTAGATTGATAACAGGAGTACAAAATGTTGATGCTTAATCAAAGCATTTGTTTTCTTTTGCAGCATCTAATGCCTCTCAAATTTCCAGAATTATTAATGGCATAGAACAGTTGACTGGTAGCAATTTTGGTACATGGAAGGAAAAGCTTGAGATTACTTTAGCTTTGTTGAATATTGATTATGCCCTCCTTAAGGATCCTCCTATAGCACCTACTGAAGGTGATGAGAATTATGATGCCCTAAAAAGGGTTTATGATGATGAGAAAACTAAGTGGGAGGATTCAAATCATAAGTGTCTCATGATTATTAAGGGCTCCATCACTCAGAGTATGAGGGGAGCTTTTCCAGACTCTTAGACTGCCAAGGGTTACCTTGGAAAGATTGAGCACCAGTTTAAGGGATCATCCAAAATTTATGCAACAAGTCTCATTAGAAGGCTTGTTGATGAAAGGTATGATCCAACTGGGAGTCTGAGAGAGCATATCATGAGGAAAATCAACATGGCCACTAAACTTAAGACAATGGAAATGGAAATCTCTGAAGGTTTCTTGTCCATTTTATTATGTCATCCTTGCCCACGGAGTTCTCTCCATTCACCATCAATTACAATGCGATGGATTCTAAATGGGGCATGGATGAAATGATGGCTAGATGTGTACAAGAAGAGGAAAGGCTTAAAGCTGGACGAGTTGATCATATTAACCAGTTCAATCACTCTCAGAAGAAGAAAAATCAAAAGTTTATGAAGCATAAGCCTTCTCAATTTAAGGATAAAGGGCAATCTTCTAAGTTCTTTCAGCAAAAAATCCTAATAGAGCTCCTAATGCAGATATACACCCTAATACTGATGGTAAAGATCCTAATGGATTTCGCTTTTGTGGAAAAAACGGACACATTCAGAGGGATTTTATTGGGTTTATGAAATGGCTCAATAAGAAAGGTACTAATGTTATAACCTTTGTTGACAAAACCCTTTATGTTAATTATGCCACCGATACATGGTGGGTTGACTCAGGTGCAACAATTCATGTTGCAAACTCGTTACAGGGATTTGATACGAAGAGGACCCCTAAGAAGAGGGGAAAGAACCATTAGAGTTGCTAATGGTGTTGAGGCTGAGGCTGAGGCTATTGGAGAGTTCTCACTTACGCTCCATAGCGGATTTATGCTTTGTTTGTGTAATGTTCTTTATGTACCCTCTATGAGATAAAACCTTGTGTCCGTCTCATGGTTAGATGATGATGGTTTTCACTTTGACTTTGGGAACAAGAGATGTATAATTATGTTTGACAATAATAATGTTGGTCTTGCCTTCCAACAAGACAAACTTTATCTTGTTTCCTTAAGTGATTCCCTAAATGAAGTTGATGCCTCTTCTAATATGAATGTTAGTACCAAGCGTAAGTGTGATGATGATGAGACTTCTTCGAAACTATGGCACTATCATTTGGGCCATATTTTGAGGGGGAGAATTGAGCGTCTCATTAAGGAGCAAGTCCTTCATCCTTTGGATTTCTCGGATGTGGATCTAGATCATTGTATTGATTGCATCAAAGGGAAATATACTAAGAGAATCAAGAAAGGTGCAAATCGAAGCACAGGAGTTTTAGAAATCATTCACACAGATATCTGTGGTCCGTTCAATGTGAAATCAGCCGATGGTTTTGATTCCTTCATAACATTCACTAATGACTTCTCCCGCTTTGGATACATCTATCCTATCAAAGAAAGATCTGAGGCATTAGAAAAGTTCAAGATATTCAAGGCTGAAGTTGAGAATCAAGTTGGTCAAAAGATCAAAGTTGTAAGGTCTGATCGTGGTGGTGAGTACTACGGTAGACACACTACTTATGGCCAAATTCCTGGACATTTTGCTAAGTTCCTACAGGAAAATGGTATCGTTGCTCAGTATTCAGCACCAGGCGAACCTCAGCAAAATGGAGTCGCTGAAAGGCAGAATCGTACTCTTATGGATATGGTAAGAAGTATGTTAAGTCACTCCACTTTGCTGCTTGGTTTATGAATATAAGCTCTAAAGACAGCTGCACATATTCTTAATAAGGTTCCCAGCAAATCGGTGCTGAGAAGGCCGTATGAATTATGGACTGGGAGAAAACCTACCCTAAGTTATTTGCATGTGTGGGGCTGCCCTACTGAGGCAAGAGTTTTCAATCCAATTATGGGAAAGTTAGACCCCAAGACTGTTAGCTACCATTTCATTGGTTATCTTGACAAATCTAAGGCATATCATTTCTATTGTCCAAAGCAATTCACTAAGTTTGTTGAAACAAGACACACAGTGTTCTTGGAAAGTGATATGATGAGGGGGAGCATGACTCCCAGGGAAATAATCTTGGAGGAGAAATGGGATCATGTTCCGATCCCTGTGATCCAAGAAGAGTGTTTCCTTTTCATGTTGAGGTTACACCTCCAGTTGAAAGGACTACTAATCCTACCCCTGCTGAGATACCAGTGACTCCGTCAGAGTCCATACCTAATGATACTTCTACGGAAGATGCTCAGCAGCCTGAAGTTGTGGTTGAGGTACCAAATAATGTACCGCTCAGAAGGTCTAAGCGGGCTACAAAGTCCGCTATATTTTGGTGATTATGTAACTTATATGAGTGAGGATATGAATGAGTCAATGTTGGATGATGATTTTGCATCATTTAAGGAAGCCATACAAAGTGATCATTCATCGGAGTGGCTTGATGCTATGAAAGATGAAATGAAGTCCATGAGCATTAATGATGTATGGGACTTAGTAGAAATTCCTGAAGGAGCCAAAACTGTGGGTAGTAGATGGGTCTATTGATACGTTGCAAACGTATCTATAATTTTTGATGTTCCATGCTTGTTTTATATCTACTTTCTTATGTTTTGTCCATACTTGTATTTTTATACACTTTCTGGGACTAACCTATTAACAAGATCCCACAGTGCCAGTTGCCTGTTTTCTGCTGTTTTTGGTTCCAGGAAAGTCAGAAAATGAATATTCTCGGAATTGGACCGGACAAAAGCCAAAGTCGATATTTTACCGGAAGACTCACGGAGCCAGAAGACGAGACGGAGAGGGGCCATAGGGCGGCCACACCCCCCTTGGCGTGGGCAGCCCTAGGACGCGCCAGGGCATGGTGTGGACCCCCTGGCCACGCACCGACCTTGCCTCTTCGCCTATAAGAAGCCTCCCGATGCATAAACCCTAAATCGAATAGCCTCCAACCACGAAAACTTCCGTTAGCGCCGCCGCCACCGAAGGGGAGATTTGGGGGACAGAAAGTCTCTGTTCCGGCAACCTGCCGGGATGGGGAAGTGCCCCCGGAGCCATATCCATCGATCTCCACCGCCGTCTCCATCGTCATTGCTGATTCCCATGATGATGAGGGAGTAGTTCTATCTCGAGGCTAAGGGCTCTACCAGTGGCTTTGTGTTAATCTCTCTCTATGCATGATCATATTGTGATCATGAGCTTTATAATCAAGTAGATCTACCTTGCTACTCAAGTGCTTTAATAGATCTCTGCTCTCCCCATGTGTGTGAAAGTGTCAGCGTGCACACCATGGTGGCACTTAAGGATAGAGATTACAAATACTTGTTATGAGTTATATTTGGAGTTGGATGTCTCTATGAAATTGTGGTGTTTGTTGGAACCTCCTAGTGCTCAAGGTGACAGTGTGGGGTTATCTAGATGGGGAAAGCGAACTTTGAGGAGTGTTGTTATAGCCCTACCATGGATTAGAGTGTCCAACCAGAGAGTAGTTCAGAGTAGTATCATAAGAGAAGATATTTATATGAGAGTGTTCACTAGCGAAAGTATGATCCCTAGGCCTTGTTTCTAAGCATTGAAACACCGTTTCCAACTAGATCTGGTACATGTCTGCTTGTTGCCATCTTTATTTTAGTTTGCCTTTAGTCTCTTCCACACCATCAAGCTATTTTCTGGCACTGTTGTCTTATATCCATACCACTTGTATTTCACTATCTCTTCGCCGAACTAGTGCACCTATACACCTGACAAGTGTATTGGGTGTGTTGGGGACACAAGAGACTTCTTGTATCTTGATTGCAGGCTTGCTTGAGAGGGATACCTTTGACCACTTCCTCCCTGAGTTCGATATACCTTGGGTAATCCACTTAAGGGAAACTTGCTGCTGTTCTACAAACCTCTGCACTTGGAAGCCCAACAACTGTCTACATGAATAGAAGTGTGTAGACATCAAGCTATTTTCTGGCGTCGTTGCCGGGGAGGTAAGGTAAAAGGTACTCACATCCTCTAGTGTGAGTGCTCGAAGTTATTTCCTTTAGATTCTGCAATTTTGTCTTTTTGTTTCTTGTTTTCACTAGTTAGGCTTAATGGAAAACAACAACAGAATTAGAGAGCTTTATAGTATTTATGTTGAGTTAGGACATGAGGTGTTTGAAGAGAAAATTAAAAAACCTATGGAACTTTATTTGCATGCTAATAGCAATGTTGTTAGTATGAATTCTTTGGACACTATTATTGCTAATTCTATGGAAAAGTCTAAGCTTGGGGAAGCTAGTTTTTATGAAAATGATCCTTTTAGTTCCCCAGCTTTGGAAGATAGCTATTCTATTGCTTATGATGATACCAAACCTCCAATATATGATGATTACAATGATAAATATGATATTTTTAGTCCACCTACTATTGTGGAGAAAATTAATGATTACAATATGCCTCCTATATTTGATGATTATGGTGATGAGAATAATAATGATAGCTATTTTGTTGAATTTGCTCCCACTACAATTAATAAGAATGACTATGTTTATGTGGAGAGTATTAATTCTTTTATGCTTGTGGCTCATGATAAGAATGTTTCATATGATAGTTACATTGTTAATTTTATTCATGATGCTACTGAAAGTTATTATGAGAGAGGGAAACATGGTTTTATGTATCTCAACAATATTAAGTTTCCCCTCTTTATGTTGAAAATTTTGAAGTTGCACTTGTTTTGCTTTCCTATGCTTGCTGCTTTGTGCTTTCATGACTTATTTCTTTACAAGATTCCTATGCATAGGAAGTGGGTTAGACTTAAATGAGTTTTGAATCTGCTTCTTAATGCTCTCTTTTACTTTAATTCATATTTCTTATGTGAGCATCTTCTCAAACTATCAAGCCTAACTTAAAGGCATTAAAGAAAAGTACTTATTAGGAGATAACCCAAAAGTTTTAGATGAGTCTTGGAAGTTATTATCTCTGTAATAACCGCTCCTTATCCTTTTTATTTGCTTTTTGTGCCAAGAGTAACCTCTAATGAGAGAGAAGTAATGATTGGAAAAGTTGCTGCCCCGAAACAGATTTTTGTGCTTCACCATAAAAATTCGTGTAAAATCTCTGTACGTCATTTTGAGGCATTAATTTTTGTGCTTCTGTCCCAAGTTGTTATCTAACTTTCTTTAGTTCAACACTTTTCGATTTGAGCAACAGAAGATCTTCGAAAAAATCGGTTTTCACCTGCTGGTCAGTTTTGACAGATTTCTGCCATTATTTGCATTTGCCTCTTTATCGATTTCTTTTTGGGTTCTTTTTGGTGAATTGAGCGTTTTGAGGGAATTGCTATAGTAGATTGTGTTTTTAATGAAAGTTTTGCTATTTTAAAACTAAACCCCAAAGGTTTATTATCTTTTGAATGCACTAATGTTGCTAATAAAGATTGGGTGAAGTTTTGTATGAAGGAAATTTTTAGGTGTAGGGAAAGAATGATGTAATGAGATGAAGAATGGACAAAAGCTCAAGCTTGGGGATGCCACCACGTGTCACCCCAAGAAATATTCAAGAGGTACAAGCATCAAAGCTTGGGGATGCCTAAGGCATCCCCTTCTTTATCAATAAAAATCTCAGGTCTTTCTAGACACATCGTTTTTATTGTTTCATGCATAATTGTGTTTTTCTTGGAGCGTCTTTGTTTTTGTTTTTAGTTTTCTTTTATTTGGTTTGCTTAAATAAGTTGGTTGGATCCCAACCTAGTTCTTTTGGAGAGATACACACTCCGTTTCCATTGCCTAGAACACTCTAGTTTTCATTCTTATTGTTCTGTGAGTGTTCTCTTTTGCTAGCACTATGTTTAGCCTTAGTTTTCTTGTTCTTTCAGCTTAGAACTTTTTAGTTCTTCTTTGTGGATTTGTGAGACAAGATCACTGATATTTATTGATTATTATCTTTGTGAGTTGTTTCAAATAAGTCGATTGCTGTTGGAAAAGAGTAGGAAAGTTCATGCTTAAGTGGTATAAAGGGAGCTTGTTTTTGACTGTGACTTAGACTTTATCATGTCATGCTTGATATTGTTTTGGTTGTATGCTTAGTGATTTTTTCTGTAGCATGACATGTTATAAACAATTTAGATTGCTTAATGTGCCTTGAAAGAATCATGCGTTGTTTTAGCATATTAAAGCATAGTATTGTGGTATTCTCCTTTGATGCTTTATTTGGGTTGACTTGGCGCATACTCACACCATGTTAAGACTATCCCAAGTCACCATAGCCTTTATGATCCTTTAGTTTTCGACTTGTAATATCACTTTATGCTTTAATTAATGATGTTTTGTCGCTTTGCATGATTATGGCCATTATTGCTCTCTTAGTTGGTCGGTCCCAGTCTTTTGCTACCCTCCATAACCAAGTATCAGTTCCACTCATGCATCCAACTCCAAATAAAACCAAGTTATTCCAAAGAGTCCACCATACCTACCTATTAGCATTTGTTATTCCAAGTATATTCATGTTTTATCTACCTTCCGAATTAAACTTGTTATGTGAAAATTAGTGATTAAAGCTCTCACGAACTTGATGGCACACTTTACTTTCTTGCACTTAATAAACTTGAACGATTGTGTCCATCTTTGTTGCGTATATGCTTGCACTTTATAAGTTGAAGTTAGCAGAACCATGTATCATGGGGAATGCTTTCAACATTGCACTTGTACATTGTACCCCGTTGATATCATGATTCTTTTGCTTATGGATCCAGGCGGTGTGAAATAAAAGTGGAACTTGTAAGATCATGGATTTTGTATGTGTGTTAGAGAAACGCCTATGCCGCTAGCCTAAGCCATGCATAATCATGGTGGAAACTTGTAGCATAACCATAATGAGCACTCTATGAAGCATCCTCAATAAAAACCTATGCAAATAGCAAATAAAAAGATCGCTGAGATTCTCATTGTCTGCTTGCCTTGTCATTTTGGTTATGGGATAGCTCTTGTATCATGTGCAAGGGGTACCCCATTAGCGGTTCTCTATGATACATATGTACTTACAATGGCAAGATCTTACTTGTGACTGAAGTTGAGCAGCATGAGGTTCGGTCCTCGTAAGTAAGGGGCATGAGATTTCGGCTTATAACTTGTCAAGCATATCCTCTTAGTTGTGTCACTTTAACCTTAATCACCTAAAGATGCTTATGATAGAGGCAATGAGAGCTGAAAGCTAATAAGTACCATAATTTTTGGAAGCTCTTTATGAAACTTGAATCCCTACTTCCTTCTACGAAGGCCTTTCTTTTACTTTTATGTTGAGTCTCCACCTTCTATCTTTATGCACCTATTGAGAGAGCATAGTGGCCATTCTTAGTTCTATGTGCATTGTCCCAAGACTTGTTGATTGATGCATAATTGATATTGCTTGTTGTTAAACTTTTTGTATCTAGTCACCCTTATAAACTTTGAAGATGTCCTATGTATTTATTTTGCTACTCTATGAGGGACAAGCTGAATGTCACTATGCTATGTTTTCTTTATGTGAAACAAACAAACGTTTTGCAAAGCATTGTTATTCATGAATCTTTTGTTTGTGCCTTTTCATGTTACAACATAGTTTCTATGCCTTATTGTTAGAACTATATCTTTCATGCTATGTTAGAGTACTATGATCCTAGCTATCAATGTTTTACAAATACTTTGATCAAGTTTATGATGGTGCATGTCACCTCAAAAATTATTATTTCTTTTTATCACTTACCTACTCGAGGACGAGCAGGAGTTAAGCTTGGGGATGTTGATAAGTTGCAAACATATCTATAATTTTTGATGTTCCATGCTTGTTTTATATCTACTTTCTTATGTTTTGTCCATACTTTGGACTATTTTTATACACTTTCTAGGACTAACCTATTAACAAGATGTCATAGTGCCAGTTACCTGTTTTCTGCTATTTTGGATCTAGGAAAGTTAGAAAATGAATATTCTCGGAATTGGACCGGACAAAAGCCAAAGTCGATATTTTACCGGAAGACTCACGGAGCCAGAAGACGAGACAGAGAGGGCCACAGGAAGGCCACACCCCCCCTTGGCGCGGGCAGCCCTAGGCCGCGCCAGGACATGGTGTGGGCCCCCTGGCCGCCCACCGACCTTGCCTCTTCGCCTATAAGAAGCCTCCCAATGCATAAACCCTAAATCGAACAGCCTCCAGCCACGAAAACTTCCACAGCGCCGCCGCCACCGAAGGGGAGATTCGGGGACGAAGCCTGTTCAAGACCCTCCGACGGGAAGTGCCCCCGGAGCCATCTCCATCGATCTCCACCGCCATCTCCATCGTCGTTGCTGATTCCCATGATGATGAGGGAGTAGTTCTTCCTCGAGGCTAAGGGCTCTACCGGTAGCTATGTGTTCATCTCTCTCTATGCATGATCATATTGTGATCATGAGCTTTGTAATCAAGTAGATCTACCTTGCTACTCAAGTGATTTAATAGATCTCTTCTCTCCCCATGTGTGTGAAAGTGACAGTGTGCAAACCATGGTGGCACTTAAGGCTAGAGATTACAAATACTTGTTATGAGTTATATTTGGAGTTGGATGTCTCTATGAAATTGTGGTGTTTGTTGGAACCTCCTAGTGCTCAAGGTGACAGTGTGGGGTTATCTAGATGGGGAAAACGAACTTTGAGGAGTGTTGTTATAGCCCTACCATGGATTAGAGTGTCCAACCGGAGAGTAGTTCAGAGTAGT
Source organism: Avena insularis (assembly GCA_023614405.1). Lineage (NCBI taxonomy): Eukaryota > Viridiplantae > Streptophyta > Magnoliopsida > Poales > Poaceae > Avena > Avena insularis. The sequence continues at coordinate 227,866,294 of CM042694.1, read as the reverse complement.
ATCATAAGAGAAGATATTTATATGAGAGTGTTCACTAGCGAAAGTATGATCCCTAGGCCTTGTTTCTAAGCATTGAAACACTGTTTGCAACTAGATCTGTTACATGTTTGCTTGCTGCCATCTTTATTTCAGTTTGCCTTTAGTCTCTTCCACACCATCAAGCTATTTTCTGGCACTATTGTCTTGTATCCATACCACTTGTATTTCACTATCTCTTCGCTGAACTAGTGCACCTATACACCTGACAAGTGTATTTGGTGTGTTGGGGACACAAGAGACTTCTTGTATCTTGATTGCAGGGTTGCTTGAGAGGGATACCTTTGACCACTTCCTCCCTGAGTTCGATAAACCTTGGGTAATCCACTTAAGGGAAACTTGTTGCTGTTCTACAAACCTTTACACTTGGAGGCCCAACAACTGTCTACAAGAATATAAGTGCGTAGACATCATTTATAAGACCAAACGTGACTCCAAAGGTGATATCGAAAGGTTCAAAGCAAGGCTTGTGGCTAAGGCCTTCACTCAAAGAGAAGGTACTGATTATAATGAGACTTTTTTACATGTCTCTTCTAAGGACTCGTTCAGAATTATTATGGCACTTGTCGCTCATTATGATCTAGAGTTGCATTAGATGGATGTCAGAACGGCTTTTCTGAATGGTGACTTACATGAGGATGTTTACATGGCTCAGCCGGAAGGTTTTGTTATGGAAGGGAAGGAACACTTAGGATGTCGTCTTAAGAAATCCATTTATGGATTAAAGCAAGCCTCAAGGTAATGGTACTTGAAGTTTGATCAAGTGATAAAGAATTTTGGTTTCAAAGAGAATGAAGTGGAAAATTTCATTTATGTGAAGTTCAGGGGGAGCAATTTTTTCTTCCTGATACTATATGTCGATGACATACTCTTAGCCGGTAGCGATAAGAATATGCTGCTAGAAACTAAAAGGTTTCTCTCCTCAAAGTTTGATATGAAGGATCTCGGTGAAGCCGCTTATGTCTTGGGTATTCAGATTCACCGAGATAGATCCAGAGGAATTTTGGGGCTATCACAAAGAGCGTATATTGAGAATGTACTCAAAAAGTTCAATATGCATAAGTGCTCAGCCTCGCCTACTCCTATTGTCAAGGGTGATAAGTTTAGGACTTTCTAGTGTCCAAGTAATGATTATGAATCTGCACAGATGAAGTCAGTTCCTTATGCTTCAATTATTGGAAGTATGATGTATGCACAAGTGTGCACTCGCCCTGACTTAGCATTTATAACCGGGATGCTTGGCAGATATCAGTCTAATCCAGCGTTGGATCACTGGAAGGCTGCTAAAAAAGCTTTGCGCTATTTGCAAGGCACTAAAGGCCTCATGCTCACATATAAGAGAACTGATAACCTCGAGGTGGTGGGTTATTCAGATGTTGATTTTGCAGGGTGTGTTGACACTAACAAATCCACATCGGGTAATATTTTCACCCTAGCAGAAGGAGCTATTTCTTGGAAAAGCACCAAGCAAAGTGTTACTCCATCATCAACAATGCAGGCAGAGTTTGTGGCATGTTATGAGGCAACCGGGCAGGCAGTATGGCTAAAGAATTTCATTCCGAGTTTAAGGGTGATTGACAGTATATCTAAGCCACTCACTCTTTTCTACGATAATCAACCCGCAGTGATCTATTCGAGTAACAACAAGTCAAGTGGTGCTGCCAAACACATTGACATCAAGTATCATGTTGTGAAAGATAGAATCCAGGATCAGACAATAAGTATTAACCATATAAGGACTAACACAATGTTAGCGGATCCACTCACGAAAGGCCTACCTCCCAGTGTATTCAAAGAACATGTTGCTAGCATGGGATTGGCAGAAGGCTTTTGATCCTAGAATTGGGACCGTTATGAGACCATCTCCCCATAAGTCTAAGAAGGGTTCTTCTCTTCGATGGAATGATGTACTGTAGTCAATTAGTTCAATGGTACTTAACTAACCATTGCAATCCGTATAAATTTCAACAAAGAGTTGAGCTCACAAGTTTGTAATAAGTATAAGTTTATGGAGCTCTTAAGTTAAAGGAGTTCTGTTTTGAAATAAAGTGGTGTATTGTAGTAACTGGGTTCTGCGGAACTCTGTGAACGTTGTAATTATGTTGTCTCATATGTTGTTTTGTTGAAAAAAGGGCTTATAAAGTTTATCCTTACGATCAAGGGGGAGAATGTTGGATATATTAGTGATCTGCAGTTTTATGTGATCAAATATGATTTTTAATGGCTTTTAGGGGTGATGACCCACAAGTATAGGGGGTGTATCGCAGTATTTTCGATAAGTAAGAGTGTCGAACCCAACGAGGAGCAGAAGGTGCTGGCTAGTGGTATGGATCAGGAATTCTCTGCAAATACTTAGCAAACGGATTTTTAGGGGTTTTTGATAAAGCAAGTAAACGAAGTACGAGTAAATAAAAGATAGTAGGAATAAATGCAGCAAGTGGCCCAATTCTTTATGCAGCAAAGGACAAGCCGGTTCTATTACTTAAGATGACCAAACATTCTAGAGGACACATGGGAAGACGTCAAGTGCTTTCGCTTCATATAGTTGATTAATCTTCTTTAGCTTGCTAAGTGTTGTGTGGGTGAACCTGTGTTAATGTACCGACCTTCCTAGGACTAATACATACTTGTGATTATACCCCTTGCAAACATCTGTAAGTACAAGAAAGTAATTAAGGTAAAAACCTAACCACAGCCTTGAACTCTAAGACCCTTACGTCCCTTGTGCAATGGTTTCCTAACGGGGGTTCAGGTTTATGTCACTCCGACAACCCCTACGATTAGTACCCAAATACACAATGCATTCCCCTAGGCCCATATAGGTGAAGTGTCATGTAGTCGATGTTCACATGACACCACTAGAAGAAGTACACCACAACTTAAATATCAAACTATTGAATCCTTCTCAACACAACTCCACTACTAACAACATGACTTCTCCCATGTCCTCAACAACAAAACAAACTACTCACAAGACATCATATGGATCATGATCAGAGATGGAATAATGATGTATAAAAATCTGAACATAAATAATAATTCAATGGTTCACTCAATAGTATCAACTACAAAGAGTAATCAACACCGGGAAAGTTTCCCCTATGAACTATGCAAGATTCAACCCAATTGTTACAGCAATATGGAGATGGTGATGAGGGTGCTGCTGATGATGATGGTGTTGTTGTTGATGATGATGATCCCGATGAAGTCCAGCTTGATGATGGTTTTGATGGCGATGATCTCCCCTCTCTGGGAAGGAATTCCCCCGGCAGAAATCTATCTGTCGGAGAGATCTTTCTCTCTCGGTGTTTTCCTCCCCACAGAGGTAGCGGAATCTTTCTGTGGTCGCTCCCCGAGTCTTAGGGTTTCGGGAGGATAATAGACGTCATAGGGGAGTGCTAGGGGTGGACCAGGGCAGCCACACCACCTGGTGGCACGGCCTAGGCTGGCCTGCGCCAGGGGGTGGTGTGGGCCCCCTGTGGCCCATCTCTAGCCCCCTTCTGGCTTCCTTCGTCTTCTGGAAAATAGGATTTTCCGTATATTTTCCCGGATTTTCATCTTCGCGAATTTGCCTCCAAACAGCACCTTTTCCATCAGAATCCTGACTGCAGCGGTCCATGCTCCAAAAGTCATCAACCATGCAAAAATAGATGAAATAACATAAGTATCACCTCTCAATACGAAATATATCAATGGATAACAGTGAATTATGAAATAGAATAGTGATGCAAAATGGACGTATCAACTCCCCCCAAGCTTAGACTTCGCTTGTCCCCAAGCGAAACTGAGCTCAATAAACATGACCTCAGGTTTATGGAGTGAAGAGTCGATAAAAAAATACAGACAAGAAGCATCACATTCATAAATACATAGATCATAATAGAAGACAACTCACTATTATATAACTTACTTGCAATAAGTAAAGGAAACACAATAAAGATACATGAAGTAAATCATAATTGGTAATGGCAAACTTAGCTCTTGGTCGAAGAATAGTTAATAATTTGCTGGAGTTCACAAATAACTGATGTTTCAATGATAGCTTTCAAAGTAGTAAACATCATGATAAGAGCAATGTGCAAAACAAGGAACATAAGGAACATGATTGAATAAATCATCATATGAATGAATGAAACACAACAACTCAAAATACTTGCTGAGATAGAAGGGAATAGGTTTACTGACTCAACTAAAAAGTAAAAGAAAGGCCCTTCGCAGAGGGAAGCAAGGATTGCAAGTTTCATAAAGAGCTCCCAAAAATTATGATACTTATTAGCTTTCAGCTCTCATTGCCCCTATCATAGGCATCTTTAGGTGATTAAGGTTAAAGTGATCAAATACGAGGATATGCATTGACAAGTTGTAAATTGAGAATCTCATGTCCCTTGAATACGAGGGTCGCTCCTCGTGCTACTCAAGTTTAGTCACCGGTAAGTTCTTGTCATCATAAGCATATGTGTATCATAGAGAACCGCCAACGGGGTACCCCTTGCCCGATGATATGGAAGAATCCCCATATCAAAATGACAAGGCAAGCAGACAACAAGCATCTCAGCAATCTTCTTATTTACCATGGGAATATGGTGCCTTTTTCTCTCTTTCCTCTTTTCATAATCTCTTTTTTCTTTTTCTCTTTTTTTCTCAATATCAGACTTTTTTATAATAAGAATGGTTCATAGATGCTCGTATGGTTACGCTGCAGGTTTCCACCATGTCAGCATGGATTAGACCAGCGGCCCAGGCATTTCTCTAACACACATGCATAACTCCATGGACTTACAAGCTCCCCTTTCATTTCACACCGACGACATCCATAGAAAAAAGAACATGATATCAACTAGGTACAAAGTACCAGTGCAATGTTGAAAGCGTTCCCCATGACAACATGGTTCTGCTAATTCACAACTTACAAAGCGCAAGCATATACGGAACATAGGTGAGCACAATGGTTCAAGTTTATTAAGTGCAAGAAAGTAAAGTGTGCCATCAAGTTCATGAGAGCTTTAATCACTAATTTTCACATAACAAGTTTAATTTGGGAGGTAGATAAAACAATAATTTACTTGGAATAGCAATAATGCTAATAGGTAGATATGGTGGACACAAATGGCAAGGTTTTGGTTTAAAGGAGTGGATGCACGAGAAGAATTCCCTCTCAGTACAGGTTTTTGGCTAGCAAGGTTGGGTAGCAAGTATAAGAGTTGAAGGAAACAAACAAACATACAAGTGATAAAGATAAACATGCAATCTTCCTTGGAAGCACAAAAGATCTTAACTAGAGAATACTAAACTTATGAGCAAATCAAGAAAGAAAGACGATGAAATTATTTTTCTTTAGAGTACTTTTATCTTTTCATTCAACTCTCAAAAATAGTGTTGTTACTGACCGAGCCAGGTTTTCCAAAACCAACTAAATTAACTCAATGATCCCAAAGTGATACCAATACTAACAACAAGATCAATCATATAACCACGAATTGAAAACTAATATAAGCTATGCAAAAGAGTAAATGATAGAACTTCTCATTAATATTCCATAACGGCAACTCACACCAAGGGATACATATCTAACGAGAGAGGGGGCACTTCTAAAATGCAAACCATACTACATAATAACTTCTCTATTCATGATATGACTCTACTAAAAAGGTAAAAAGATAGAAGATAGTGATGTGATACCGCGGCACTCCCCCAATCTTGGAACAAACCAAGAGGATGCCAAACCTGATGACGAATTACTACTTTGGTGGTGGTGGTATCCTCTCGATGAGCTCTCTGATAAGTTTCCCCAAGTCCTCAATCTCGAAGGTGAGATTACGAATCAGCTGTGAGTTTTGCTCAATGCGGCTCATGATCATGTCAGGTTGAGAATTCCAGCTCTTGCTATTCTTTACCCACTCTTCCTCCTTGAAGTTTTCTTTTCGTGCATGGCTAGAACGAGGCAAATCCCAATTGGAGGGTAATTTCCCCTTAGGCATATTCTGGTATTCATGCTCATGGATAAGGGTATGGAAAGGATTCTTGGTGCGTGGAGGAAATGGCCGTGGAACCAAGCAGTGACGAGGAGCTTTCCCCCCAGTCTGCATCCGTGCAGTCCTTCTAACCCTGGCAGGTTTTGTCACCACTCCAATGCTTGCAATGGTAGTGCCGGTGTGCAGATGTTGGCCTTGCTCCTCTTCATCTTCACTCTTGATCTCCTTCTCCTGCCCGGGGTCTTGGAGGTCTTCCTCCATAGGCTCCTTCCCTTTATCCTTGGCGGACACCATTGTGCTTCTAAGCTTTCAAAGAGTATGTCCTGACAGAAACAGATCGAAACAAAAACACGACGAAAACACGATATATGAACCTCGGGAGATCCGGGGGATTATATATTACGAAGTTTCATGACGAAAGGAAGGTACTGGGAGAAAACAAGTCGGAGGCAGAGTCCGGGGTGGACTCACCACCTGGTGGCGCGGCCAGGGGTGGGCCCGTGCCACAGGGTTCCCTGGCTCTTTTTCCGTCCCTTTTTCGCTTCGTAGCTTTCCTTATTGACTAAAAACTGCAAAAATATAGTTGGATAGTATTTTCGCGGAGCTTTTCTTACCAGAACCGTTACCTATTTGAAAACAGACTCTGCAGGTCTCTGAATTTGGTATCAAGTAGATTCTTCCGGAGTCATTACTTGAATAACATCAATATCTTCATCTTCATACTCTTATTACTTGAGTCATAAAACCCTTCTCTTCCTTATTACACCATTATCTCCACTTCCTAGAAATTTCTTTCACACAAAACTCCACACAGTTCTCATTAGCAACATTAGTATATATGAAGTGATAAAACCTTTTGAGTCCAACTTCAACTGAAAACCATCAAAACATAATCTACCGTAGCAAATCCTTCTGAAAACCCAAAAAGAATTCAAAAAGGAAGTCGAATAAAGAAGCAAATGCAAGAGTGGCAAAATCTGTCAAAACATACCAGCAGGTAAAGATCAATTTTTTCGAAAATCTTCTGTTGCTCAAATCAAAAAGTGCAAATCTAACGAAAGTTAAATAACGACCTGGGGCATAAGCACAAAAAATTACAGCTCAATCCAACATACAGAGATCTCTCACGAATTTTTACGGTGGAGCACAAAAATCTGTTTTGGGACAGCAACTTCCCCAAATCTTACTTCTCTCTCATTAGAGGTTGATCTTGACATAAAAACCAAACAAAATGGATAAGGAGCAGTTATTACTGAAGTAATAACTTCCAAGACTCAAAGAAACAAAAACAAACTGAAAGCAAAAATAAACTGGGTTGTCTCCCAAAAAGCTCTTTCTTTATAGCCATTAAGATGGGCATGATAATTTTGAAGATGCTCACATAGGGATATGAATTGAAGTGAAAGAGAGCATTAAGAAGCAAAAATACACACATTTAAGTCTAACCCACTTCCTATGCAAGAGAATTTTGTAAACAAACAAGTTATTGAAACCAGAGACCACTAGCATAAGAAGGCAAAAGAAGTGCAACATAAAAACTTTCAGCATAAAACGAGGAAACTTGATATTATTGAGATGCATAAGAACACTTTTCCCTCTCTCATAGTAACTTTCATTATCATGCATAAACTTAACAATATAACTATCACAAGGACCATCGTGACAATGATCACTTATTCTAACAGAAAACACAGGAATACTAGCTCTCATAACACTACTTTGTGAAACAATATTAGAGGTATCTTTACAAAGGATAGTGTGTCCCTCTTCTACATACTTAGTGACAAAGTCTTTCACATTTGATATAACAGGTTCATCAACCATTTGTTTATCAGGTTCAATAGCTTTATTTGTACTTTCATTAACCATACTAGCTATCATAGAATGTTCCTTTATCTTACATGGGAAAGGGATTTTCTCAATGTAAGGTTTAGGTAAGACATGATTAGTAGTATAAACTTCAGTATTTCTTGCAGGAACACCCTTAGCAACATCTTTATAAGGTTCATGATACTTATTACACTTCTTTTTAGGCACTTCAATGTAGGAAGCAAAATCCTTAAAATAAGAAGCAATAGCTTGAGAGTCTAGACCATAAGCATTTTTAATATTTTGAAAGTCATCAGTTCCCATAAAAGATTCAATGCATTCATAATCATAATTTATACCTAACTTTCTTCCTTTGACATTCTCCCAAGCTTCAACATTGTCTTGAATACGGTCTAGAAGATCCCATTTAGCTTCTTCTCCCATGCGAGTGAATGATCCAGCACAAGAAGCATCTAATAAATCCTTATCATGTAGAGGGAGCCTTGCATAAAAGTTATTGATAATAATATTGTTGGGGAGCTCATGAATGGGACATTTGAGCATTAGTAACTTCAGTCTTCCCCAAGCTTGAGCTGTACTTTCTCCATCAAGAGGCCAAAAGTTGTATATTTGATTCCGATCTTTATGAATCTCACTAGGAGGATAAAACTTTGAATAAAAGAGAGGCACTATTTCCTCCCATTCCATAGCTTGACCATTCTTCAGTAGCTTATACCATTCCTCAACTCTTCCTTTCAGCGACAATGAGAATAACTTCTTCTTAACTTGATCTGTAGTAATACCTGCACACTTGAACAACCCGCATAATTCGTGTATAAAGATTAAATGATCACCGGGATGGACAGTTCTATCCCCAACATAGTAGTTATCCATAACACGATCAATAATTCTTGTAGGTATTTTAAAAACATCATTCTCAGCAGGTGGTGGCTTATCTACTACCTTAGCAGTGGTAGTAGCATTACCAAATAAGAAACTTAGCGAATTATCCATAATGAAAATAAAGCAACTAGCAGAAGTAAACAATACTCATAGTAGAAGTTTCCTTTACCAGTTCCACTCTCGAATAGCATTTCACTCCCCGACATCTGCGCCAGAAAATAGTCTTGATGACCCACAAGTATAGGGGGTGTATCGCAGTATTTTCGATAACTAAGAGTGTCGAACCCAACGAGGAGCAGAAGGTGCTGGCTAGTGGTATGGATCAGGAATTCTCTACAAATACTTAGCAAAGCAGTTTTAGGGTTTTGATAAAGCAAGTAAGCGAATGCAGTAAATAAAAGACAGTAGGAATAAATGCAGCAAGTGGCCCAATCCTTTATGCAGCAAAGGACAAGCCGGTTGTATTACTTAAGATGACCAAACGTTCTCGATGACACATGGGAAGACTGTCAAGTGCTTTCGCTTCATATAGTTGATTAATCGTCTTTACCTTGCTAAGTGGTGTGTGGGTGAACCTGTGCTAATGTACCGACCTTCCTAGAATAATACATACTTGTGATTATACCCCTTGCAAACATCCGTAAGTACAAGAAAGTAATTAAGGTAAAAACCTAACCACATCTTTAAACTCTAAGACCCTTACGTCCCTTGTGCAATGGTTTCCTAACGGGGGTTCAAGTTTACATCACTCGCAACCCCTACGATTAGTAGCCAAATACACAATGCATTCCCCTAGGCCCATATAGGTGAAGTGTCATGTAGTCGACGTTCACATGACACCACTAGAAGAAGTACACCACAACTTAAATATCAAACTACTGAATCCTTCTCAACACAACTCCACTAGTAACAACATGACTTCTCCCATGTCCTCAAGAACAAAACGAACTACTCACAATACATCATATGGATCATGATCAGAGATGGAATAATGATGTATAACAATCTGAACATAAACAATAATTCAATGGTTCACTCAATAGCATCAACTACAAAGAGTAATCAACACCAGGAAAGTTTCCCCTATGAACTATGCAAGATTCAACCCAATTGTTACAGCAATATGGAGATGGTGATGAGGGTGCTGATGATGATGGTGGTGGTGATGATGATGATGATCCCGATGAAGTCCAGCTTGATGATGGTGTTGATGGCGATGATCTCCCCTCTCTGGGAAGGAATTCCCCCGGCAGAAATCTGTCTGCCGGAGAGATCTTTCTCTCTCGGTGTTTTTCGCCCCGCAGTGGAAGTGGAGTCTTTCTATGGTCACTCCCCGAGTCTTAGGGTTTCGGGAGGGTAATATACGCCAGAGGGGAGTGTCAGGGGTGGACCAGGATGGCCACACCACCTGGTGGTGCGGCCTAGGCTAGCCCGCGCCAGGGGGTGGTGTGGGCCCCCTGTGGCCCATCTCCAGCCCCCCTTCTAGCTTCCTTCGTCTTCTGGAAAAATAGGATTTTCCGTATATTTTCCTGGATTTTCTGATCTTCGCGAATTTTGCCTCCAAACAGCACCTTTTCCATCAGAATCCTGACTACAGCGGTTCATGCCCCAAAAGTCATCAACCATGCAAAAATAGATAAAATAACATAAGTATCACCTCGCAATACGAAATATATCAATGAATAACAGTGAATTATGACATAGAATAGTGATGCAAAATGGATGTATCAAGGGGCTGTTGATTAACAGCCATTGGATGCCCTGATCAGGGGCATCCTGACCGTCCATCCTTAGGTGCTGGTTCCCCTAGTGTAGGTGCCTATATAAGGGGCTCTAGGGTTTGAGCTGAGACATGGTTGTGCTCTTATCTCTCTCACTCTCCCCTTCTCACTAATCAAGCAAGCACCCACAGCACTAGGAAGAACCACTCACATATCATATATTTTAGTTCTAGGTCAAGAGAAGGAAGAGGAGGCCATGGCAGGACCTCCAGATCAAGGTACACACCCAGATCCTTCTCTATGTGGATTATCTCTTGTGCTAGGTGATCCTAAGGGATCTAACAATACTTAGCACCAATATAGTGCAAGTAGCGAGAATATTTATACTAGAGACCCAAAATGTTCTCATAATACATATATCATAGATATATTTATGGAATGGTAGGTTGTTGTGGGACCAAATATAAGATAACCTCATCCATTAACACGACTATTGATTAGTCAGCCCATCCCTGTATGTGGGTGACACCTTTTGTGATACTGGTTGATGACTACAAGTTCATAGATTGTTTGTAGCTAGTTTAGAAATAAAGATATCGATCCCATAGGGAGCAGGAGTCTGAAGTCTAATAACTCTTGAAATAAATATTACAATAGAAATGCTAGATTAAGTTCTAAGTAACAAGATAAAATGCGAGTATTGTGTAAAAGGGTGTTTTGGGGTTTTAGGTATAAGAGCAATAATAAAGTAAAGCAAAATAGCTTAATACAGAAAGTAAGTATTGTGTATGTAAGAAAGACTGGAACTACAATAGGGAAAAGCGTTCTTAGGGAGTAGTGGATACACCACTAGCATTATGAGGATCTAAGATAAAGATTATTATCATGAACATTCTCAACTATGTATGTGTGGGAGGAACTCCGTATTTGGACAATTAGGCAGCAACCGCTGCTCACATCAACCTCATAACCACAGTATTCAGCAATCAACATCAATTGAGTTACTGCGCTATTAAGGGACGTAATCCCGTAGGACGTATCCCATGGCATGGATAGTGTTCCGTGAGTTTCCTCGGATTCCCAAGTTGATACGTAAGTGGTGCCAACAGCTTTGTAGTCACTGTAAGTGCTAGCACGCCTCCGTCTACCAACAAGTAGTTCCCTCCATCAAGTCCCCACGAGAGGCAAATATTGAGAGGTCAACTTCTCAACATCAAGATATAGAGAATCTAACACATGGTCACAACGATGAATATCATAATAGACTTTATCTTATTTTAATCTCATACTAGGGTTTCTCCATCTCCCCAAGAACTAAAGATCTACTCAGACATGGAGGCACTTAACATCATGGCAATGGTAATGGAAACAATCATAGATGAATAGTACTTGTATAAATCCACAACGAGTACGGGAATTATAACAAGATCTAGACAAGGATGTAGATGGGATGGATGGAGATGGTGGCGATGCAGCGGTGGATGATGAAGATCGATACCTTAGCCTCCCGGATCTGCGCAGGGCGAATATGGATCCTTGTGGATGAGTTCCCCCTCCAGATGCCTTCCGGATGTGAGGTTTCTGCGATTTATGGGTGTTCTGTATGTCATCTCCCCGAACCAATTGCATGGTGTGAAACTATTTGACGAGGCGGAGGTGGCGCCCACTATACGGCTGGAAAATTTGATCTCGTTGTATAGTTGGTCGTTGAACCTTCTGCCTCCCTTGTTCGCTTCTAGTTTTCTTCTGGTATTATTAATATTTCCCAAATAAGCGATTTACGTTGTTTTTAACTCCTTTTCTCCATAGTACAACTTCTCCAAGAATTGTATCCATTGGATCCATCATCTGTCCTGATCCTGGTGAAAACAGACATAAAATGTGCGTCCAAGCGCCGTAAAATACCAAGATCCTACATATACAATGCAAAATAATAATATAAAATATGATGCAATTATGCACTCATCAACTTCCCTAAGCTTAGACTCTTGCTTGTCCCGAGCAAGTTTTAGCTTAATGGATGTGATCCTCGTATTCATGAAGCTGAGTCGATTAAAATAAATGAGGCAGTTGCAGCATGTGTTTATCATGTACGATACAGGGGAATAAGTTCATGAATAGTACCTTACTCGAACCATCTGAATAGTATTGGAAGGCTTCCACACCTTTAGTTATCAATAGTTCATAAAAGATGAATCTCAACATAATGTAAAAGAATCCGGTTCAACCGAATGAGTTAACGAGGTAGTCCCAAGTGTTTTAGGATCAACGTATTCACTTGGGATTCAAAATCTCAAAAGTGTCTCTTTGTCATACTACAATGCAGTGGTATATGCCTATTTGCTCTTTGCACATTCGCTCTTTTTCTTCTTTCTTCTTTCTTCTTTCTTTTCTTTTGCATATATGCCCAAACTTTTGTTTTAACTGTTGTGCAAAGGAGATAGCCATGTATTCCACTTCATGTAGGAATTCAATGTTCAACAATCTCAATTATCAAATTCCAACTGTATATGAAGCATTCTTATGACTTGAAGATTCTACCTCGACTTGTTCTCACTCTATTTAGATAGCACTTTCATTTTCCTTTGTTCAAGGTTTTATTTTTCAACTTAATTGTATAGATAATTTTTCTTTGTGAATCAAACCGTAGACTTACAGCATACTGACCAAATTATCTTTATGTGTTCCATTAATACCAATGGTGTGGAAGACTCCTATTGCTATCATCAAGTGCAAGCAAAATCATACTCAAGCCATTCATATATCAATAAAGAAAACACAAACTCAATATTTCTCCATATATAATAATAAACTCGAAATTTCATAAAAGGGATTGACTATTCCTGAAGGGAATTCTAATGATGCAAACTTTATTTCTGGTTTGAACTAATGCAAAATAATAATAAAAACTTATAAGATAGATTACAAGGTCTTAAAGATCTCCCCAAGCTTGGAATCAAGCTAGGTGGGATCTAATAATCCCTTGCGATTATTTGATACCTTGATTGTTGTAGATCACTATGGCGCCATTGCATGTAACACCGCGGTGCGTAGCTTCTTGTTGGTCTCCTCCAGAGAGTTATGCGGCTGTAGCACCTTCGTAGGTTAGATTGCAGAGTGTCCACTCTATCTGCGAGCTTGGTCACCAAGGGAAGGAGGTCTTCCTTCTTCTCCATCTCATTGAGATGGTGACGGACTTCGACGCGATAGAGTAGCTCCTGCTTCTGATATATCTCTAGTTCCCGCACGCGATCCTTGGTCCTGGGGATAGCTTCTTCTTCCTCATCCATAATTGATGGATTAGGGAAGTGGAAGTTGTACCTCCACTCTTATTGAGGCTTGACATTTATACGAGCACCAATGTTTGGCTTCAAGTGTGGAACCTCCCCTTCCTTGCTAGCACCTGCACCAATATTAGATAATTCCTTATGCTTGTGCAGCCTTGGATCTGTGGTGATGAACTTGACCGTCTCCACACGCCCTTTTCCATGTGTCTTGCGATCTTCTCTCTCTTGTTGAGCTTTCTTCATCACCGTACAATTGATCTCCGGTGGATCATAGATGTCACGGCGGATCTAGACGTCAACCACATCATCATCGGAATCATTATTGAAGTAGCTTGGCTTGACGTACTCCTTGTACCTTGGGCTAAACCTCTCCACCTCCTTGTCATCGTCCTCCACGGACGGGCTGCTAGAGTGCTCCCTAGAAGGAGCAATGAGCCCCATGGGTTTCCCACGGCCTGGGGTGGGATAGCGCATTGCTAGATTGGTTTCTGTAGATTGCGATTAGAAAGAGAGACAATGGCAGTATATAAAGGCGGTTAGAGGTCGGTAAAACTCGCGGGAAACACCAAATTCTCGTCCAAGAAAAGAATCCAAATGGAACAGAGAAAGAAATCACGGATTTGGAAGTAACTTGCCGTGTAACGACCAACTATACGAGCGCGGCCCGTATAGGTCCGGCTGCATAGTTGGTTCTGGGCAGATATTTCCAAATATCTCGATTCCAGGTCGATTAAATCATGACTTGGAACAGACAATAACGTTTTTTTATAAAAGAAAGATCGAACGAAAAGTGTCTGAGAGTTTAACGACCAACTATACGGCCGGAATTTTTGCTCCAGTCGTATAGTTGCGACCATATAGATTCAAACACCGAAATTCAAAAGTGCCTGGGAGTTTAACGACCAACTATACGGACGAAAGTTTTGCTCCGGTCGTATAGTTGCGACCGTATAGATATAGACACCCAAAACCAAAACTATCTGAGAGTTCAACGACCAACTATACGGTCGAAATTTTTGCTCCGGTCGAATAGTTGCGACCATATAGGCTCAGATATCCAAAACAATTTCATAAAGATGATACAGAGAGTTTAACGACAAACTATATGGCGGGAGCCCCCTCTCCGGTCGTATAGCTCCGCCCGTATAGTTGGTAAAACCCCTCTAAAACTTCAGAAAAACATAAGGAATTCGAAAACAGAATTTTCAAGAGTAAAAATTGTGAAAATAAATCACTTATTTGAGTAAGAACATTTACCTTGCACTTACCACTCGTTTAATCGGGGATGAAAAGTTCCTCCCACAACTAGGACTCCTTCTCTTTTGGAGGAATTGACTTTAGTTCATTAGATAATTCCCGTAAACGAAAATCACCAGGACTAAAGTTCCTATCAATAAGATTGGTGTCTTTCCTGGGAAAACATGGACACTACATCTAACATCTTTATTTCTTGCCTCTGCATAATCTGCAACTCAAATTCTTGAAGTGAAAGAATCCAATGGATTAGGCTTGGCTTATGATCTTTCCTCTCAAGGAGTTCTTTTAAGCCATCATGATCCGTGTGAACTCTTACATTTGCATCAACTATATAGGAACGAAATTTATCACAAGAGAAGAATACAGCAAACAGTTCCTTTTCTTCCTTAGGGTAATTCTTTTGAGCACCATTAAGAGTTCTACTAGCATGATGCATAATATTAAATCTACGACCAATATGTTTTCCAAGAGTTATTCCTACAACATCATCGCTAGCTTCACATATTAAGTCAAAGGTTGTATCCTAGATAGGTGGTTTAATGATGGGAGCACGAGTTAAAGCATTTTTTTAGTTTATCAAAGGCTTCAAGACACTTATCATCAAAATTAAATCTCATTACCTTTTGCAAGAGGTTAGTCAAAGGTTTAGATATCCTAGAGAAATTTCTAATGAACCTTTTGTAAAAACCCACATGACCAAGAAAACTCCGTATACCTTTAATATCCCTAGGTGGTGGCATTCTCTCTATTGCTTTAACCTTAGCTCTATCAACTTCAATTTCCTTACCTGATACCTTGTGTCCGAGGACTATACCTTCTTTGACCATAAAGTGGCACTTCTCCTAGTTTATAACAAGATTAGTTTCTTCACAACGCTGCAAAGCTTTCTTGAGATTATCCAAGCAACTAGTAAATGAAGTTCCATAGATAGAAAAGTCATCCATAAATACTTCCATTATAAGTTCTATAAAATCAGCAAAAATAGCAGTCATACATCGTTGAAAAGTAGTTGGTGCATTACATAGACCAAAAGGCATACGTCGGTAAGCATGTAAACCGTATTGGTCATCCGGATGAACAACTATTTGAGAGAAACCAGAATATCCATCCAAGTAACAAAAATGAGTATGGTTTTCTAACCTTTCTAAAGTTTGATCTATGTATGGTAATGGATAGTGATCTTTCCTAGTTTCTTTATTTAATTTCCTGAAATCTATGCACATCATGTGCCCAACAATAGTTCTAGTAGGTATTAGTTCATTGTTTTCATTAGGAACAACAGTAAAACCGCCCTTCTTAGGAACACAATGAACAGGACTTACCCAATCACTCTCTTTGACAAGATAAATTATACCTGCGTCCAGTAGGCGTACAATTTCTTTTCTTACCACTTCTTTCATTTCAGGCTTCAATCTTCTATTAAAATCTGCAACTGGTTTTGCACCTTCTTCCATGAATATTCGATGGACGGCTATCAGGGGACTAATGCCCTTCAAGTCATCCATTGAGTACCCAAAGGCTTGGCGATGCTCCTTAAGTATCCTCATGAGCTCTTCTTCTTCTCCTGAAAGTTTAGCACTAATAATAACAGGGAATTTATTGGTATCATCTAAAAACCTGTATTTAAGATTATCTGGTAGAGTCTTCAACTCTGGGGGTGGTAATTCCTCGTCCCCTCTCTTTTCTGGCTCTTCAAAAGCCTCATTAGTTGGAGGTCCCAAAATAGGAAGTGAATCAAATTCATCTTCTAGTTCTTCTAGGGACTTGTCGTCCATAACTATTTCTTCATAATTTGGATCTTCATTTATTTCTTCTTCTTTATTACTAAAGAAAAGAGCCGCCATTTCCTCAATAGTTCTCTCTTCCTCTTGTTCTTGTATTTGTGGAGGTTTGTCTTTAAATTTGGAAAATGGAATTTATGTTTTGTTCCCCCCAAGCTTAAGAGTCACAATCTCCTTCTTGAAATTAACATAGGCACCTATACCACCCAAAAAGGTTCTTCCAAATATAATAGGGCAAAAAGTGTCAGCTGGCATATCAACAACTACAAAATCGATAGGAAAATCTCTGTTGCTAATTGTGACAGTTGCATTGTCAACTACTTGAAGGAAATATGCCCTGAGAGGCAATAATAAAGTTGTTATTATGTATTCCTTGTATATGATAGATGTTTATTTTGCATGCTATAATTGTATTGATAGGAAACATCAATACATGTGTGTTCAATAAACAAAAAGGGTTCCTAGTTATGCCTCTCTTATAGACTAGCTTGTTGATTAACAAGATGATCAAGGTTTCCTGATCATGGACATTGGATGTTGTTAATAACAAGGTCACAACATTTGTGAAATGATGTGATGAACATTCATCCGAAATATAGCATTACAATCAAGTCATTATGTTTATATTGCTATAACATCATACGAAGTAATCTTTATCCTTAGACCATGAGATCATGTTAATTGCTAACACCGGAAGAGTATCTTGATAACATCAAACGTCACACCGTAACAGGGTGACTATAAAGATGGGTTCAGTACTACGAAGGTGTTATGTTGAGGATCATGGATCAAGAGTGGAATTTGTCAATCCAGATGACGGATAGATATACTATGGGCCCTCTCGGTGATATCACATTAGGATAGCTTGCAAGCAAGTGATGTGATCACTAAAATGTTATATCACGGGAACGAGAAAAGAGTGCATGTCGGTAACAAGATCAAACTAGGTATGGAGATATCGATGATCGAGTCTCGGACATGTAATATATCGAGAGACAAAGGGATTTAGTTACAAGCGTTAAAGGTTCTCACGATCACAGAAGTCATCGTTGAATGTGTAGGAGTCGATCTGGATCTCCGGTCTCATTGCTGATTATTGATCAAAGAAGGGTCTCGATCATATGTCGCATTATTCGCGAACCGTAGGGTGGCACACTTAAGAGTTACGGACACCATTTTGGAGCACATATGTTTGAGACGAAAGAATTGCAAAGCGCAGGAATTGTTTCAATAGAAACCAGAAATTGTTTTGGTGAAATTGCGTAAGGTGGTTATGCATGTGATATTGAAATATTGCAAGGGCTATATGTGAATGTTTGTTAATTAAAGTAATTAACAAAATTCTGAATAAATTTAATAAAAAGAGTTTTATTAAATGAGAGAGCATTAAATTTGGAGAAATTTAATGCATTTAAAGTGGAGACTTTAAAAGGGAATGTGAAGAGGCATTTTAATGTGGAGGGGTTACCACCACATGAATGGGTGAGGTGAGGGGTCACCCCCCCATGCGCCGGCCATGGAGAGAGGGAGCACCCCCCCTCCTCCTATAAAAGGCCACCCATTCCCTCCATCATCCTCACACCTCCTTGTGAAGGATCTCTCTCCCCCTCTAGAATTATTTCCCATGGTCTCGGATTAGCGAGATACATGTTCCCGGTGGCATTTCGTCTGGAAGGAGTTGCTGCTTCCGCTGGATCGCTGGAGCAAGGAGGTGGAGGTTGTCCGGTGGCTTGAACGTGTGTGCGAGTACGGATGCGCTGCTGAGTTGCGGCGCTCGACTCCACGATCTTGAGATCGGCAAGTGTACGACTACATCAACCACGAGTTCCTACTCGCTAACAAAACTCGTTGTCTTCAAGGGTAAGGTCTCCATGGATGTATGTCCACCCGTTGCTCTATATCTAGTAGATAGATCTTGGCGTATAGTTCTCATCGTAGGAAAATTTTTGTTTTCTATGTTGCGGACCCAACAGTGGTATCAGAGCCTGATCTATGTGTAGGTGCTTTGCACGGGTAGTACACACATGTTTATATGTGGGCGATGATGATCATGTTATTGCATCTTCTATGTACTTTGGATATTGGTGGCATAGTGGGATGAAGCGGCCCATACCAACCTTACATGTCATCGTACATGAGACCGGTTCCACGACTGACATGCAACTAGTTTTGCATAAGTGGCTAGCGGGTGTCTGTCTCTCCTACTATAGTCAATATCTGATTTACAATGAGTTGCTAATAACTTGGTTATCCTCATTTTGGTTCATGTTCGTAGGTTAGACCGGTTCTATCTCTGAAAGCACTAAGCCACGTAAAACTTGCAATTGATAAATTAGAGGCGTCTAGTTTAGATCGTTGCTGGGCTAGTGTATTGATATGGTATTGTTGTAAGTAGATATATGATAGATACTCTTACAACTCACTTAACGTGTAAGTTCCATAGACCTTGGCCTTACACAAAGGAATGATAGATATCATACCACGATGCAAATGATAGAGATCAAATGCATGGACCATATCACCTCACTTCACACATTATCATCTTATATTGCTAGTTTGGCGCTTTTGGTAGCATTATAAGATGATCCCTCATTTAGATATCAAGATAAAATGTGTTCTTCCTTAAGTATGCACCGTTTTGTGGATCGTGTTTTGAGGCATCACGTGATGATCGGGTGTTCTCGACTCTACGCTTTCATACAACGAGTGTAAGACAGTTTTACACACGCAAATACTAAGGTTCTTACTTGACGAGCCTAGCATGTACAGACATGACCTCGGAACACGGACCGAAAGGTTAAGCATGAGTCATATAGTTGATATGATGCCCATATATATGCTCGCCTTTGAAGCTACACCGACTCACGTGATGATCGGACTTGGTGTAGTGGATTTGGTTCATGTAATCACCAAAAGGACACGAGGAATGTCGTTTTTGAGTGGGAGTTCATTAGTAATTTGGATTAGTTGAACTCAATCTATCATAAACTTAGTCTAAGTATATTTTACAAATTCTGTTGTAGATGGCACCACCTGCTTTTAATTTCAATGTGTTCATGGAGAAAGAGAAGCTTGCTGCGAATGGTAGCAACTTCACCAACTGGGCTATGAATTTGAGGATTCTCCTCACTGTTGCACAAAAGCAATATGTGCTAGAGGCGCTGCTAGGCCCCCCACCAGCTCCCGATGCCCCTGACGAGGAAAAGAACGTCTATATAACTCGTCAGGAGGACCACAACTTAGTTCATTGCGGCATACTATATGGGCTAGAGCCAGAACTTCGAAAACGTTTCGAAAATGGCAATGCCTTTGATACCATGGGAGAATTGAAAATGATTTTTGATACCCATGCTGTCGTAGAGAGTTATAATGCTTCTGAAAAGTTCTTTAGCTGCATGATGGAAGAGAACAGCTCCGTTAGTGAGCACGTACTCAAAATGTCTGGGTACGCCGATAAGCTTGTGTCCTTGGGAATAACGATTCCCATTGACTTAGGCATACATCGTGTTCTCCAATCTCTGCCACCTAGCTACAAGAGCTTCGTGATGAACTATAATATGCAGGGCATGAAGAAGTCTCTTCCCAAGCTTCTGTCAATGCTTAAGACTGCAGAAGTGGAGATTAGGAAATAACATCAAGTGTTGATGATCAATAAGACCACCGGTTTCAAGAAGGACAAGAAAGGCAAGCAGAAGGGAAAGAAGGGCGGCAAATCTATTGCCGCGCCTAAAAAGAAACCCCGAGCTGGCCCTAAGTCTGACACCGAGTGCTACTATTGCAAGGGGACTGGCCATTGGAAGCGCAACTGCCCCAAGTATTTGGCAGACAAGAAGGCCGGCAAGGCAAACAAAGGTATATGTGATATACATGTTATTGATGTGTACTTGACTAGTACTCGCAGTAGCACCTGGGTATTTGATACGGGATTGGTTGCTAATGTATGTAACTCGGTTTAGGGGCTGTGGAACAAGCGACAACTAGCAAGGGATGAGGTCACGATGCGGGTCGGCAATGGATCAAGAGTTGATGTGATCGCCGTCGAAACGCTGCCTCTCCATATGCCGTCGGGATTAGTTATAAACCTGAATAATTGTTATTTGGTGCCTGCACTGAGCATGAACATTGTATCCGGATTGTGTTTGATGCAAAGTGGTTATTCGTTTAAGTCTGAAAACAATGGTTGTTCGATTTATATGAATAATATCTTTTATGGTCATGCACCTATGTTGAATGGTTTATTTCTGTTGGATCTCGATAGTAGTATTACGCATATTCATAATGTTGATGCTAAAAGGATTAAACTTGATAATGATATATCTACATATATGTGGCACTGCCGTCTAGGTCATATTGGCGTTAAACGCATGAAGAAACTCCATTCTGATGGACTTTTGGAATCACTTGATTTTGAATCATTTGATACATGTGAGCCATGCCTTATGGGCAAGATGACTAGAACGCCGTTTTCCGGTTCAATGGAACAGGCGGCAGATTTATTGGAAATCATACATACTGATGTGTGTGGACCAATGAGTGTGTCGGCGCGAGGTCGATATCGTTATTTTGTTACTTTCACGGATGATTTGAGTAGATACGGGTATATCTATTTGATGAAACATAAGTCTGAAACCTTTGAAAGGTTCAAAGAATTTCAGAATGAAGTGGAAAATCATCGTAACAGAAAGATCAAATTTCTGCGGTCCGACCGTGGAGGAGAGTATCTTAGTTATGAGTTTAGCACACATATGAAAGACTGTGGAATAGTTTCACAACTCACGCCTGCCGGAACACCACAACGTAATGGTGTGTCAGAACGTCGTAATCGTACTTTATTGGATATGGTTCGATCTATGATGTCTCTGACTGACTTGCCACTGTCATTTTGGGGTTATGCACTAGAAACCGCTGCATTCACTTTAAATAGGGCACCATCTAAATCCGTTGAAAAGACACCGTATGAATTATGGTTTGGAAACAAACCTAAGCTGTCATTTCTTAAAGTTTGGGGATGCGATGTTTATGTGAAGAAACTTCAACCGGATAAACTCGAACCCAAAGCGGAAAAATGCGTCTTCATAGGATACCCTAAGGAAACGATTGGGTATACCTTCTATCACAGATCCGAGGGAAAGGTCTTTGTTGCCAAGAATGGATCCTTTCTTGAGAAGGAGGTTCTCGCGAAAGGTGTGAGTAGTCGGAAGGTAGAACTCGAAGAGGTTATTGAACCTTCTCTTCATGAAATGGCGAGTAGCGCAGCTCCGGAAGTTGTTTTGGAGTTGACTTCACCTAATGAAGAGAGAGCTAATGATATTGATCATGAAACTCCGAAAGAGGACACTACCAAACCTCGCAGGTCAAGCAGGACACGTGCAGCTCTGACGGGCAATCCTGTTATGAATTTCATGATTGATGAAATAGATGACCCTGCGACGTATGAAGAAGCGATGATGAGCCCTGATTCCAACAAATGGCTAGAAGTCATGAAATCCGAGATGGAATCCATGTATGAAAACCAGGTTTGCACCTTGGTGGACTTACCTCACGATCGAAAGGCTGTTGAGAATAAATGGATTTTCAAAAGAAAAATTGATGTTGATGGTAATGTAACCATCTATAAGGCTCGACTTGTCACAAAGGGGTTTCGACAAATTCAAGGAGTTAACTACGATGAGACATTCTCTCCTGTAGCGATGCTTAAGTTGGTTAGGATTATGTTAGCAATTGCTGCATATTTCGATTATGAAATATGGCAGATGGATGTCAAAACTACGTTCCTCAATGGTAATATTGAAAAAGAGTTGTATATGATACAACCTAAGGGTTATGTCGATCCTAAGGATGCTGATAAGGTGTGCAAACTTCAGCGATCCATCTATGGACTGAAGCAAGCATCCCGGAGTTGGAATCTTCGCTTTGATGAGGTGATCAAAGAGTTTGGATTTGTCCAAACTTATGGAGAGGCTTGTATTTACAAGAAAGTGAGTGGGAGCAATGTGGCATTTCTGATATTATATGTGGATGACATATTATTGATTGGAAATGATATAGATCTTTTAAACAGTGTTAAAAGTTATCTAAACAGCAAATTTTCGATGAAGGACCTTGGTGAAGCTTCATATATATTAGGCATTAAAATCTATAGAGATAGATCAGGATGCCTAATTGGGCTATCGCAGAGTACATACCTTTATAAGATATTAAAGAAGTTTAATATGGACGGAAGTAAGAAGGGGTACTTACCTATGTTACAAGGCAAGACATTGAGTAAGACTCAAAGTCCGGCTACGGTGGAAGAAAGAGAGATAATGGATAAGATCCCCTATGCCTCAGCCATAGGCTCTATAATGTATGCCATGCTATGTACAAGACCGGATGTGGCACATGCTATTAGTTTGACTAGTAGGTACCAATCTGATCCAGGTTCGGAACACTGGATAGCGGTCAAGAATATCCTTAAGTACTTGAGAAGAACTAAGGATATGTTTCTTGTGTACAGAGGTGAAGAAGAGCTAGTCGCTAAGTGTTATGTCGATGCTAGCTTTGACACTGATCCGGATGACTCTAAGTCTCAATCCGGATACGTATTTCTCTTGAACGGAGCAGCAGTTAGTTGGAGGATCTCCAAACAACCTGTGGTGGCTGGATCAACAATGGAGGCAGAATATGTTCTTTGCTTGAAGCGGTAGCAGAAGCGGTTTGGATGAAGGAGTTCATCACGGAACTAGGTGTGGTTCCTAGTCGTTGGACCCAATGGTGATCTATTGTGACAATAATGGAGCCATAATAGCGCCAAGGAACCAAGGTCTCACAAGAATTCCAAGCATATTAAGCGCCGGTTTCACTCCATCCGCGAGCTTGTCAAGGATGGAGATATAAAGAGTTGTAAAATGCACACGGACCTGAATGTAGCAGATCCATTGACTAAAGTACTCCCTAGGGCAAAACATGATCAACACCAGAACTCCATGGGTGTTAGATTTATCACTATAAAAACTAGATTATTGTCTCTAGTGCAAGTGGGAGACTGAAGGAAATATGCCCTGAGAGGCAATAATAAAGTTGTTATTATGTATTCCTTGTATATGATAGATGTTTATTTTGCATGCTATAATTGTATTGATAGGAAACATCAATACATGTGTGTTTAATAAACAAAAAGGGTTCCTAGTTATGCCTCTCTTATAGACTAGCTTGTTGATTAACAAGATGATCAAGGTTTCCTGATCATGGACATTGGATGTTGTTAATAACAAGGTCACAACATTTGTGAAATGATGTGATGAACATTCATCCGAAGTATAGCATTACGATCAAGTCATTATGTTTATATTGCTATAACATCATACGAAGTAATCTTTATCCTTAGACCATGAGATCATGTTAATTGCTAACACCGGAAGCGTATCTTGATAACATCAAACGTCACACCGTAACAGGGTGACTATAAAGATGGGTTCAGTACTACGAAGGTGTTATGTTGAGGCTCATGGATCAAGAGTGGAAATCGTCAATCCAGATGACGGATAGATATACTATGGGCCCTCTCGGTGATATCACATTAGGATAGCTTGCAAGCAAGTGATGTGATCACTAAAATGTTATATCACGGGAACGAGAAAAGAGTGCATGTCGGTAATGAGATCAAACTAGGTATGGAGATACTGATGATCGAATCTCGAACATGTAATATATCGAGATACAAAGGGATTTAGTTACAAGCGTTAAAGGTTCTCACGATCACAGGAGTCATCGTTGAATGTGTAGGAGTCAGTACGGATCTCTAGGTCCCGCTGCTGATTATTGATTGGAGAAGGGTCTCGATCATGTCTGCATTATTCGCGAACCATAGGGTGGCACACTTAAGAGTTACCGGACACCATTTTGGAGCACATATGTTTCAGACGAAAGAATTGCAAAGCGCAGGAATTGTTTCAATAGAAACCGGAAATTGTTTCGGGTGAAATTGCAGAAGGTGGTTCTGCATGTGATATTGAAATATTGCAAGGGGCTATATGTGAATGTTTGTTAATTAAATTAATTAACAAAATTCTGAATAAGTTTAATCAAAAGAGTTTTATTAAATGAGAGAGCATTAAATTTGGAGAAATTTAATGCATTTAAAGTGGAGACTCTAAAAGGGAATGTGAAGAGGCATTTTAATGTGGAGGGGTCACCACCACATGAATGGGGGAGGTGAGGGGTCACCCCCCCCCATGCGCCGGCCATGGAGAGAGGGAGCACCCCCCTCCTCCTATAAAAGGCCACCCATTCCCTCCTTCATCCTCACACCTCCTTGTGAAGGATCTCTCTCCCCCTCTAGAATTATTTCCCATGGTCTCGGATTAGCGAGATACATGTTCCCGGTGGCATTTAAATGCGGAAGGAGTTCTTGCTTCCTGGATCGCTGGAGCAAGGAGGTGGAGGTTGTCCGGTGGCTTGAACGTGTGTCTTTGCGGATGCGCTGCTGAGTTGCGGCGCTCGGACTTCCTCACGATCTTGAGATCGGCAAGTGTACGACTACATCAACCACGAGTTCCTACTCGCTAACAAAACTCGTTGTCTTCAAGGGTAAGGTCTCCATGGATGTATGTCCACCCGTTGCTCTGTATCTAGTAGATAGATCTTGGCTTATAGTTCTCATCGTAGGAAAAATTTTGTTTTCTATGTTGCGGACCCAACACTACTCCCATTGGAATTCTAAGGTTTTTATTGGCTAACATAATTGTTATATCAGTATTTTCAATTGTAGACGGTTCTATTTCTTCTTTTATTTATAGGTAGAAATCATAAGATATAACATTAACTTCGGTGCCAAGATCACATAAACCATAATGAGAGATTTCTTTAAATATGAAGGGAAGAATAGGCTTACCCACATCTTTTACCTTTGTTTTACCTTCAACCAATATGGAAGTCTCTACATCAAGTTCAACTATGTTACAGTGTGAGTACATAGCCATAATTGCTTCCTTGGTTACCTCTTCATCTTTGGTTTCCTTCAGATGTTCCACAACTTCTGGCACGCTTTCCTCTTCCCTTTTTTCCTATACTGTTTTGACCTGTTCATATTCAAAAATATGCTTTTGTGAAGTGTTAGGGAAAGACACTTCATATATTGGTTCTATGGTGGCAAGTGTTGCTTTATCTTCTCTTTTCTTTTCTAGTTCGGATGGTGGATCATACTTGACTGGACCCTCCTTTGGAGCTTTAATATGTTCTATAAAAGCTTTAACAACTTGCAACACAAGATCTGAATCTAGATAAATTTCTTTAGGTAATTCTTTAACATGGCCTTTTTTATTATAGTCATGAATACAATCATGCTCTATTTCTACGCCTCCTTCACTTCCTAGACCAAAATTCCATGAAACTCTATGATCATGAATTCTATTAAGTAAAGCCCAAGCTTTAGGTATAGGAAGATTCATAAAGGTTCCTTCCGCGAAGAGTCTAGTTCAATTTTATTAGGTTCAATTCAACCGCCATAAAAGATATGTAGTAAATACCATTCAGGAAAATCATGATGAGGACATAGTCATAGTAAATCTATAAATCTAATATAAGCTCTTACTAGTCCTTCATTAGAACGATTTGTCCAAGTCATTATAAGATGCTTGATTGCAAAAGATTTTGATAATGGATAATATTTTGATAGAAATTCACAGGCTAAATTATCCCAAGTAGTAGTGGCTTCAGGGGTAGAGATCTATACCATCAGAGAGTTGTACTTGTCAAAGTTTGACTAAACAGTTTAACCCTTACCTCATTAGTAGTATATCCCGTCAATAGAAAAGTGCCACATATATCTTTAAAACATGCAATATGCTCATATGGATCAGGGTCTTCTTCAACTCCAGTAAACTGCTTCTCATGTAGAATAATGAGTAGTAGAGGATTTATTTCAAACCCCCTTGTCTTCTCATTGGAGTTGTCTCGCTAATAAATATCAAGGGCTTCCCAAAGTGGGTGAGTGGGTTAGCACTAGTCATATGCTCAAACTGCATTATGTTGGTGGAAGCCTGTAACTCAAAACAAAATTTAGCAAGACAAAAATAAATAAGCAAAAACTTAAAGACCTACAGTGCTTAGCTCCCCGACAGCAAAAACTTAAAGACCTACTGCTTCTTATGTAGAATAAATAAGCAAAACAAAAATAGCTTGATGACTGCAAGTGCACAGATCGTTTGTATCTAGTTTTGAAATAAAGATATCGATCCCACAGGGAGCAGGAGTCTGAAGTCTAATAATTCTTGAAATAGTTATTGCGATAGAAATGCTAGATAAAGTTCTAAGTAACAAGATAAAATGCGAGTATTGTGTAAAAAGGTGTTTTGGGGTTTTGGGTATAAGGGAAATAGTAAAGTAACGCAAAGTAACTTAATACAGAAAGTAAGTATCGCGTATGTAAGAGAGATTGAAACTGCAATAGGGAAAAGACGTTCTTAGGGAGTAGCGGATACACCACTAGTATTATAAAGATCTAAGATACAGATTATCATCATGAACATTCTCAACTATGTATGTGTGGGAGGAACTCCGTATGTGGACGAATAGGCAACAATCATTGCTCACATCATCCTCATAACCACAACAGTCAGTAATCGACATCAATCGAATTACTGCGCTATTAAGGGACGTAATCCCATAGGACGTATCCCATGGCATGGATAGTGTTCCGTGAGTTTCCTTGATTTCCGAAGTTGATACGTAAGGAGTGCTAATAGCTTTATAGTCACTGTATGTGCTAGCACGCCTCCGTCTACCAACAAGTAGTTCCCTCCATCAAGTCCCCACGAGAGGCAAATATTGAGAGGTCAACTTCTCTCAACATCAAGATGTAGAGAATCTAACACATGGTCACAGGGATGAATATCATAATAGAATTTATCTTATTTCAATCTCATACTAGGGTTTCTCCATCTCCCCAAGAACTAATGATCTACTCAGACATGGAGGCAATCAACATCATGGCAATGATAATGGAAACAATCATAGATGAATAATACTTGTATAATGTACGGGTTCCGCGTATGAAAACAATAAAATTTTACCCTACGCCCTTGAACCCCTGATGCTACCAAGACCTATCTATTAGTAATACAGTAACGGGAGGGGCTTCTCGCGAACTTACCCTTGAAGACCGAAAAGCATTGTCAACGCTCAGGAGAGCATGGTTGATGTAGACGAGCCGAAGCCGACCTCAAGGTTGTGATGAAGTCCTTGCACTCCTGTGGCTCCAACAACTTGAGTGCCTCAAGTGTGACACCTCGCGGGGAGTTACACACGTCCGGTGCCTGGATCCAGCAGTAGTTGCGGAAGTAGAGCTCCTGGATCCGAATCCCGTAGTGCGATGGCGCTCCGCGGTGAAGATGTCTCTCGTTCGCGCAGTCCGAACTTGGGACCACGGTCACGCGAGAGAGAGAGAGAGAGAGAGAGAGAGAGAGAGAGAGAGAGAGAGAGAGAGAGAGAGAGATAATATCAATTGGAGGTCTTCCCAAAAGTGAGAAGACCTTTATTGAATATTGTGTGTATTTATCTGGCCAAATACCCCCACTATATATAGGGGAGGAGGGGGTACACCCTCCCTCAAAGTCCCGGGGTGGGACTAAAGGAGGAGGAGGTGGGGGGAGGCGTTGTCGGCTACCCCTCCATGGGCCCCATGTGGGGGGCTGGCCCAATAGGGCCGCCGGTCACCCCCTTGGCCCCTCCTAGGGGTTCGGCCCCCTCTTGGGCCCTTTCCCCTCCGAGAATTGGCCCATTAAGCCCTTTGACCATTTAATTGATTTTCTCTTTTATTAAGTAATTATGAATAAATGATTAAATCAATATTTAACATTCATTCACATATTATTCAATCTCCGTGGCTATGGAACACCTTCCATCTCTGTCCGTGTATTGGGAACGGCAGTACCTGAGGAGGTTAGATAGAGGTGTGGGGACTAGCAAGGAAGCTATCGACGGCGTCCGCAGGCGGGATTGGATACAAGCGAGCGTAGCGGGACGCAAGAAGTACCCAGGTTCGGGGCCCTCGTGGTGAGGTAAATCCCCTACTCCTGCCTGATCTGACTATGTGGAATATACGAGCTACAAGTGCTCCTCGAGCTGTATTCTTTAGCTACTGCCTTAAATGAACTGAGACCAACCCTTTCTACTGAGGCCCTCCCTCTCCTTATATAGGAAGAGAGGCAAGGGTCTCACTGGCTAGTCCGACTGGCAGGCCCCACAGGCGGGTCCCAGCCGACTAGTCATCTACAGTACCCGGCATGGTATGTCACATCGGTGTATGAGCGGTATGGCTGTCGTAGGCACAGTGGACGCCGTGCGAGCCCGTCGTCAGCACAGGCCACTGTTCCCGCGTCAGCCACGCCAAGTCTTCGGTATGGGCGGGTGGTTGCCCGTCTTGTCGTCGTCATCGAGCACGTCGTCCTGTCCCTCTGATTGGATCCGGCTACGTCGTCGTATCCGGCTACCTCTTCATGGTCCGGCTACCGGGTGGTAGCCGGTCCATCCTACCCTGTCCGGCTGCATCTGGTCAGCCGGCCGAGATCCGACTGTCCTGTTTCTTATTCGGGTGGGGTATCCGGGGATCATCCCCCTGACACTAGCCCCCGAGCGCGTGTGGATTCCGCCCTTGGGCGAAATGCGCGCGCGCTCCCTTTTGCTTTTCGAATTTTGATCCGGCTGAGCCTGGCGGTTGCGCTACCCGTGACGTCAGTGCTGACGCCGGCCACGCGCGCACGCGCCATCATTGCTCTGCGGCGGCCAGCGTAACGTCCCGTCGCACGTCGCCTCGGGGAACTGCTGTCCGGCGCTTCGGTTCTCGCCCCAGGATCTTCTGCGCATCCCGTCCCGGCACACGGGATCTAGGCGGCGGTTGGGATGTGGGTCGCCCGGATGCGCGCCACGTGGCCCTGCCGACGGTTGCCCCTCCGATCCTTTAAAGGGATGCCGGCGGGAGGCAGTTCTTTTCCTTCGCTCCCCCGCTGCAATCTTTCTCTCCTTCTCGCGTGCTGCTGCTCCTGTGCTCTTGCCTTCTGCGCCGCCCGCTCGCCGCCGTCGACGTTACGGGCCACCGTCACTCCTCCGTTGCCGCTCCTTCTCCTCAGCCGGAAATGGCCGCTGACCGCGGAGCCTGGTGCGGCTCCTCCGTCACCGAGGATCAGATCGCGAAGTATCGCGCGACCCGCGTCCTCCCGCCGGCGGAGGAGGTGGCGGTGCGGTTGGCGCCGGTGGGGGAAGTGTCGCCGCATCCGGCGGAGGGGGAGCATGTTATCTTCCTCTCGCACCTGGCGCGCGGGTTTGCGCTGCCGCTCCACCCCTTCTTTCTGACTTTTCTGGCCTTCTTCGACCTCCGCCTCCACCACCTCGGCGCCAACGCCATCGGAACGCTGGCGCACTTCATGGCGTTCTGTGAGAGTTACCTCGGGATCCAGCCGGATCTCGGGCTCTTCTGCCGGCTCTTCCGAGTTCGGCCACAGTGCGATACACGAAGTCGCTCGCGGGCGCCTCCATATACTACCGCTCCCAATCCGGCTACCCGAAGTTCTTGCTCGAGGACACGGTACGGTTGTGGCAGCAGTCGTATTTTTATGTCAAGAACGTCACCGACGTCGACCGGATAAACCCGCCGGCCTTCCAAGACGTCGAGTCCAGCCGGCAAAACTGGGACCTGAAGATCTACGGCGACAAGGTGGAGACGGATGCGTTGCTGGCACGCATGCGCTCCCTTGTCACCTGCCAGTTAACCGGTCGGGACATCACCCTTAGCTGGATGTCCC
Organism: Avena insularis; assembly: GCA_023614405.1. Classification (NCBI taxonomy): domain Eukaryota; kingdom Viridiplantae; phylum Streptophyta; class Magnoliopsida; order Poales; family Poaceae; genus Avena; species Avena insularis. The sequence goes on along the minus strand of CM042694.1, from coordinate 227,835,750 downwards.
GGCTGATGATGCCGCTCCAGCAGCGGGCGCACATGATGTGCTTCTACTCCGGCCGGCTGGACCCGACCCGGCTGTCGCGCCGCGATCCCCGCTACCACAACTTGAAGGAGTGGTTGTGGACGATCAGCAAGGAGCGGCTGCCGGAGAACTGGAAGTTCAACCTGGCGCCCTGTTGGAGAACCGCGCGCCCGGGTAAGTTCTTGGCGAATTTTGCTTATTCCCTCTGTTATCTCCTTGTTCTGTCTGGCTGACCTTTTGCATTCGCCAGATCTTCGCCTGCATCCTTCGCGAGGAGGGCGACGCTCCTCTCGAGGTGTTCGCGCTGAACTTGCCCGAGCCGCGCTCTCGGCGATCCGGTGAGGAATCGGATGGGGACGGCGATGCCTTCCCAGCGAACAGCAGGCGATCGCCGACGCACGGAGGTGCACGAGGAGGAGGAGGTCGGGCCGACTGCGGAGCCGGCGACGCGCTCCGTGACGGACGTCGAAGCAGGCGGGAGCGGCTCCAGCCATTCCGGCTCCCGCCGGCCTGCGGCGGAGGAGCCGGCTCCGAAGAGGGGCCGGACTAGCGCCCTGCCGCCAAGCCGTCTTGGCCGGAAGAAAGGGCCACCCCCGGTTGTGCCGGGGTACGTTTTTCTCCCCCATCCCTCGGTGTCTTCTGTTTGTTTGTTCTCTTGCTTTTCTGACTTTAGCTTGTTTTGCTCTTGCCTTTTCCTCTTTCCCTTTAGCACGTTGGTTTCCTTCGGCACCGCGAGCCCGGCTCGGACGCCACTTTGCCTCGCGCCGATCCAACCGGCGCCTCCCCTTCCTCTGAGGCGCAGCCTCCTTCTCCTCCTCAAGCCGAGCAGGCTGCCCCCTCCTAGCCGGAGGGTCCCCATCCGGAAGCAAATCGCTCCCATCCAGAAGGTTCCTCCGCGGGCACGCGGGGGGCTACTGGCAAGGAGCTTGTCGTGGTTGGCGACGACGACTCCGACGAGGCGCTCGGGGAGGAGTGGCAGATAGCGGTGCTTGCGGCGAAGGAGTCCTTGGCCGTCAACGCCGTGGACGACGACGCCTCTTCCGCCGCTTCGCTGTCGGATCTTGCCGCCACGCTCGAGCTGGCGGTGAAGGAGATCCGGCTGCTTGAGGCCACAGCCGGTGGGAACCGGACGCTAGAGCAGAAGCTTGCTGCTGCCAACGGGACCTCCCAGAGTAAGTTCGCCTTATCCGTCTGGCTCTTTTTATTAATAGTCGGCTTCGTTGCAGCCATCCTCGTGTGTGCTCAGCGCGAGATCGATCGCTTGAAGAAAGCGAACGACCGGCTGAGCAGGTCCAACTCCACGGTGCGCTTGCAGAACAAGGACTGGCACGTGCGGGTAAACGGCTTGGAGGCTACCGTCAAGGAGCGCAACGCCTCGCTCGCTAGCCGGGCCGAAGCCTTCTCCCTTCTCGAGGCCCAGAACAAGGACCAAGAGAAGGAGATAAAACGGCTAGCGGTCAAGGAGAAGGCGCTGGTGGAGGAGCTGATGCAAGTCGGCCACACTGCCAAAGGTGAGTTCTTTCTTCCGTCTTCTTCTCTTTCTGGATCCGGTAGCCGGATTTGACTCCTCTTCTCTGACCGCCTTTTACCCCAGCATAGACCTGCTGGCCTACAACCGGCTGCAGGAGAACTGGCCAGGAGCACAGCCGACGGCTCAGGATCTTGTCGTCCTTCTTGGCGAGGAGGCCGTGAAGCTTCGTCAGGCGGCACGGGACATCTTCTCCTTTATGTGGCCGGAGGCTCCGGTTCCGGAGACGATGGCGCAGCTGGCGGCGAAGGTGGGAGAGGTGCCGGCTGCGGCGGACCGGCTGCGGGATCTGGCGGTGCGGGGTGGAGCGGAGATGGCCCTGGCGCTGATACTTTCCTGGTACAAGGATGCTCGCGTCGAGAAGATCGACGGGGGCTTCCGCGCCGGAGCCGATCTTGCCGCCATCCGCCAAGCCCATCCGGAGCTTCGCGGGTCCACCATCAAGATCGCTGACTACGTGGATCCGGACGAGGTGCTAACCGACTCGGAGTCCCCCCGATACTCCGGATGTGGAGTCCTCGGTGTCGCCGCCTACCAGCGCCAGAGCCGGAACGAGCACTGCGGCTCCTCCCCCGCCTCCGGCACCTGTTGGCCGGGAACTCCCCCATGGCAAAGGCCCTGCCATTTAGCTGTTGCCCTGGGATGCCGGGTGTATTTGTCTTGTTTTTAGGTTATCGTGAAACTTGTCTGTCTGTACAGGCTATCTTTGATGCCGGGTAACTCTCGGGAGCTTCGTCTCCCTTTTGCCTGTTAATGCTGAATTCTTGAATCTTTCTTAACTTGTGTCTTGAATTTTCTTTTGATATCTTTGCCGGCTCACTTCGCCCGGCTGCCCTAGTCCGGCTACACACTTTTAGCCGGACGAACTACACCTCCAGTGGGGCGGCCAGCACTCCACTGGTGTAGCCCCGAGATTCGAGTAGTCGTGCCAGTGCTTCAATCTTCCTTGTTCTTCCCGTTCTTCTAACTTTATCCGCCCCGGCCTGCCGGCTTGCTCGGCTGGGCGCTTCACCGGGGAACCAACATTCAGTGGTGCGCACCCACGGGTGTAGCCCCGAGATTGAGTAGAGTAGCTGGCTTAGCAGTGTGCTTCAATCTTTCTTGTCTTTATTGCTCCCCGCCTTGCCCTCACTGGGCTCTGAATCGCCGGCTAAACGCCTTAGTCGGCCAGAACTACAAGATTCCACTAGGGCGCGAGCGCACTCAAAGGTGTAGCCCCGAGATTCGAGCGCTTGATGAAGGAAAGGACTTCAATCTTCTTTCCTTCTCCTGAATTCACTCAGTAGTCGACAAGAACGCATATATGCATACACATACATCTTCATAGGTTAATAGGTTAGTCTGTCAAATCGTGGCAGGAAACGACTTATTTTTCAAAAGCGGCTTGCTCCTTTCTAGGCACTTAGTCGCTTTCTCGTGTTCTGTTTTATTTGCGTCCTTGCCGGACAGCCGGTTGCGGTCTGCCGCGGAATCGAAGGGAGCCGACAAGACATTACGCACGGTACTAGCGGCTTAGCGGCTGGATTGGTTTGAGCTAGTTCGGGGCAGGACGCCCGACCATCACGCCTCTTCCCGTTTTCATGTGGGATGCCTCGGGCTTTTGCTGCTAGCCAGACAGGGTTGCGGTCTGTAGCTGAGACGAAGAGTGGGCCTCGACATCATCACACTACGCCACAAGCCCCCGGGTAGGGGTTGCCGGAGCCGGAAAATTTTAATCGGAGAACAGGTACGCACACATTTCCAGAAGGAGCCCCCGAGATTCTCGTGGGAGTCCGCATTTTCATTTATGAGGTTTTCCGGATACATACACTGTTTGGCGACTAGGTGTAAAACAGGCACAGCAGGGCCGTGTTCCAAGGACGTTCAGTCTCCTCGTCCAATTTGTCCATCTTGTTCTTGCGCGGCTACTGTGCGTCGATGAGGTAGTAAGAGTCGTTGGGCAACGCTCTGCTGATGATGAAGGGGCCCTCCCAGGGTGGTGATAGCTTGTGCATGCCCTTCGTGTCTTGCACCAGCCGGAGAACCAGGTCACCCTCGCGGAATGCGACTGGGTGAATCCGGCTGGAATGGTAGCGGCGTAGTCGCTGCTGGTACAGGGCAGATCTAGACAGGGCCAGCTCGCGGGCCTCCTCCAGGAGATCTACCCCGTCCTCCCGCGCCTCCTTGTTGGCCTGCTCGTCGTAGAGGAGCTTGCGGGAGGAGTCGAATCGGCGGAGAGGACGGCTTCCGATCCGTAGACCAGGAAGAATGGCGTGTAGCCGGTTGACCTATTCGGTGTGGTGCGGAGGCTCCACAGCACAGCCGGAAGTTCTTCGATCCAGCATCCAGGTGATCGCTCCAACGGCTCGATGAGACATGGTTTGATGTCGGCTAGCACCAAGCCGTTTGCTCGTTCAACCTGCCAGTTGGACTGTGGATGTGCAACGGAGGCGAGGTCTAGCCGGATGCCCTTGTTGCTGCAGAACCAGGCGAAGGCCCCCTTGGCGAAGTTCGTGCCGTTATCGGTGATGATGCTATTGGGGTAGCCGAAGCGGTTGATGATGTCGGTGAAGAAGGTAACAACCGTCGCCCCATCCAGCTTCCGGATAGGCTTGGCCTCGATCTACTTTGTGAACTTGTCCACCGCTACCAGCAGGTGGGTCATTCCTGCGCGAGCTCGCTTGAAGGGCCCGACCATGTCGAGGCCCCAAACTGCGAAGGGCCAGGTGATCGGTATGGTCTTGAGCACCGAGGTTGGCATGTGCCTGAGATGCCCAAAGCGTTGGCACCCATTGCACATGCGGACCAGCTGCTCGGCATCCTCGAGGGCGGTAGGCCAATAGAAGCCGTGGCGAAACGCCTTGGCGACTATCGCCCTTGACGAAGCATGGTGCCCACACTCGCCCTGGTGGATGTCCTTGAGTAGCCGGTAGCCTGTGTCTATGTCGACACATCTTTGGAAGATACCGGATACACTGCGCTTGTATAGCTTGCCGTTTATGATGGTGTATGTATGCGCGCGGCGTCGGATTTGTCTGGCCTCCACCTCGTCGTCCGGGAGTTCACTGTTGGCGATTTAGTTCATGAAGGGCTGTGCCCAGGATGGCACTTCCCGGATGACGAGGACGCTCCTGTCCTCCGGCTGTCGGGTGTCGGTGGGCCGTCCGGGTGGGATATCCGGGGCGGCAGCCCCTGAGCCACTGGGCGAGCCGGTAGCCCCTGGGTCCTGCGAGCCGGAGGGCACCGCCTGGCCGGAGTTGGCACGAGTTTTCTTCTTTGGTGGCTCCGCCGGCTCTACTTCCGCTGCCCCGGCTGCCGGGACGCTCCCCGCCCAGATGATGGAATCTGATTCCAGCGACGGGTTGATGGATGGCTTAGCAGTGCTCGTGGAGACCCCGGTGGGATGGCCTGCTGGTGGACCCTATCTTGGAGAGCGTCGGCTGCCTCGTTGTTGGTGCGGGGATGTGATGAAATTCGCACCACAAAGGAGGAGCTGAGCTCGGATGTGGAACCGTAGAGGCCATGTTGGCATCTCTGGCGTCCCATTCCCGGATACTGTTGTACCACCAAGTCCGAATCGCCAAGCCGGATCCGGTTGGCGCTGATTTCCTTGGCCAGCCGGAGCCCGTGCGCCAAAGGTTTCGTATTCGCCACGTTGTTGGAGGCCTTGAAGTGGATCGCAACACGTACTCCAGCCGTCTCCTTGGGCGAGGTGAGCACGATGCCGTCTCCCAAGCCCCGAGCATCTTCGACCCGTCAAGTGCATCCTCCAATGGTCCAATCAGAACCGTGGGAGATATCGGGTCTCGCCCATCGACGAGGAAGTCCGCCATCGCTCAGGACTTGATCGTGAGCCGGGCTCGTCGATGGAGTAGGCGGCGAGCTCGATGGCCCATTTGGCGACCGGCGGTGGCGTCCTTGTTGCCGATGATTTCGAAAGGGTGCGGCGCATGACCTTGATCGGTGCTCACGGAAGTAGTGCTTGAGCTTCTTGCATGCTAGGTACACGTCGTAGCACATCTTTTGGTAGTGGGGTAGTTCTGCTTGGAGAGGAGAGAACCTTGCTGAGGTAGTAGACGGGTCTCGAACTCTGAGCCTTGCCTTCTCGGGCGCTCCACCACCGGACGACGCGACGACCGGCTGGTGGCTGCTATATAGAGCAACATCGGCTCCTTGCTAGCCGGCGTGGCTAGAACCGGCTGCGCCAGCATGCGCTTGAGGTCGTGAAACGCGGTGTCGGCCTGCGAAGTCCAGGAGAACTTGTCCGTCTTTTTCATCAGCTGGTACAACGGAAGTGCCTTCTCCCCCAGCCGGCTGACAAAACGACTGAGGGAAGCCAGGCATCCGGTGAACTTCTGGACTCCAAGCAGGTTCTTGGGCGGTTGCATCCTCTCGATGGCCGCGATCTTCTCCGCATTTTCCTCGATGCCTCGCTGAGATACGAGGAAACCGATTAGCTGGCCGGATGGTACTCCGAAGACGCATTTTTCCGGGTTCAGCTTCATCTGGTACTGGCGGAGGTTGCCAAATGTTTCTCCCAGATCCTCGAGGAGGGTACGCTTATCCTTGGTCTTGATGACCACGTCATCCACGTAAGCGTGCACGTTTCGGCCTATCTGCGAGTGCAAGCATTTCTGCATACATCGCTGATAGGTGGCGCCTGCGTTCTTTAGGCCGAAAGGCATGGTTACATAGCAGAAAGCCCCGTAGGGGGTGATAAATGATGTCTTAATCTGATCAGCCGGGTTTAGCCGGATCTGATTGTATCCGGAATAACAATCTAGAAAAGACAACAAATCACAGTCGGTCGTGGAATCGATGACTTGATCGATACGGGGCAAGGCGAAGGGGTCTTTCGGGCACGCCTTGTTCAGGCTGGTGTAGTCGATACACATGCGCCAGGTCTTGTTCTTTTTCAACACCAAGACTGGGTTCGCCAGCCAGTCCGGGTGGTATACTTCCATGATGAACCCGGCTGCGAGGAGCCGGGTGATCTCGTCACCGATTATCTTTCTCTTCTCTTCTGTGAACCGGCGCAGAGGTTGCTTGACCGGCTTGGCATCCGGACGCACATGAAGTGAGTGCTCGGCGAACTCCCTCGGCACACCCGGCATGTCTTTGGGAGACCATGCGAAGATGTCCCGATTCTCACGGAGGAAGTCGACGAGCGCGCCTTCCTATTTGCTGTCTAAGCCGGCACCAATGGTGATGAACTTAGTCGGGTCGGAGGGGTCGAGCAGGATCCTCTTTTTCTCCTTTGCCGGTTGGAAGGATCCTTCTCCAGCCGGTTTGCTGCTAGCCGGGAAGTCCTGCTGGGCCATCGCCACGTTGCGCATGATCACGCGCTTTTCTTCGGCTATGATGAGGGCCTCTACTAGTTTGGAACCGGCTGAGGCGCACTCCATCGATCGCCTGAAGCAGCCGGTGATGATGATCACGCCGTGGGGTCCTGGCATCTTCATCTTGAGGTATGCGTAGTGGGGGATGGCCATGAACTTGGCGAGGGCGGGGCGCCCGAGGAGAGCGTGGTAGGAGCTCGTCAAATTTACCACCTCGAACCAGATTGGCTCGCGGCGGAAGTTCTCCTCGGTCCCGAAGATGACGTCCAGCTGGATTTTTCCCAGCGGAGCGCAGGCTGGCTCCAGCAGTACGCCGTGGAACGTCGTGGTAGTCGGGTGCAGGTCGCTTTCGCGAATGCCCAGCTTCTCCAGCGAGGACTGGTAGAGGAGGTTGAGGCTGCTGCCTCTGTCGATGAGGACGAGCGAGAATCGGCAGGTGCGCGCGTTGGAGACGATGAGGGGGTCGAGCACCATGGCGTAGCCCCCGGGAGTCGGCAGATGCTCAGGTTGATCTGCCCGGCTCCAGGTGATGGGGGTTTCCGACCAGTTCAGGTATTGGGGGACCGGAGAAACGATGGCGTTGACTTCCTTGGAGCGTCGCCTATGGCTGTGCTTGTCGTCCTGCTCCGTCTCGAAGATGTGGTAGGCGGCGTGCGGATGGGGGTAGCCGTTGTTGTTATTTCCGCCGTTGCCACTGTTACCATCATTACCGGCTCCCCTAGCCGGTGGTGGGGGTCCACCCGGTGGGGGAGGCGGGAGACGAGGCTGGTTGCCCTGGTCCTTTAGCTGGCGAGTCCAGCTGCAGTTCCGGGTGGTGTGCGTAGCCGGTTTGAAGGGACCGCTATGCCACTTGCACGGGCCGTCAATCATCTGGTCGAAGGTGAGCCGGGACTTCTGCCTTCTTGTGTTGTTAGCCGGTGCGTCGGGCGCACCCTCTACAGCATTGACCTGCCGCGCGTGGTAGCGAGGCTTCTGTTGCCTGTCCTGGCGGTCCCCGTGGAACCGGTTGTCGTTGCCGTGGCGTCTGGAGGATCCGGCTTCACCAGTCGGATTGCTCGGACGGTCGCGAGCCGGCTCCGTGGGAGTCGGACGGCCTTCCGCGTTTACTTGGAGGGGCTTCTTCATGGCGGCACCGCCGTGGCGTACTGGTCGGCAACCGTCATGAGCTCCGCCATGGTTTTCGGCTCACCACACAGTAGCCGGTGGCGAAGCATGGTGCCCTCTCGGCATCCTTCGATGAAGAAACCGATGGCTTGGCTCTCCAGGATGCCCTCGCAAGTGTTGCGGAGCTCCGTCCACTTGGCGAGGTACTCGCGGTCGGTCTCGCGGTCGCCCTGGACGCACAAGGCCAGGTCACGCGGGCGCCCTGGGTGCTTGTACGTGTCGTTGAAGTTGCGGACGAAAACCTTCTCAAAATCAGGCCAGGCGTTGATGCTGTTGGGCGTGAGGCTATTGAGCCAGGTCCTTGCCGACCCGGTTAGCATGAGAGGGACGTAACACACGGCTGTGCGCTTATTCCCGTGGGCGATGCCGACTGCCGTGGCGTAGTCGGTCAACTAGTCTTCCGGCTTCATGCTGCTGTCGTACTTGGGGGTGTCCCTAGTCAAGGAGAATTTATCCGGAAACGGCTCGTTCCGGATGCGGGGTCCGAAACAAACTGGTCCGGTAGAATCTTCCTCCTCCGTGACGCGTGCTTGAGCGAGCAGCTCGATGCGGTCGTGGGCATCCGGACAATCCGGGTTGGTCGCACCCACCCGGCCCGAGAGGCGGGAACCGGCTGGTCTAGGTGCTCTGGCTGGTGGGGGGAGGTGGCGGGTTGCTGTTGACCGTCTGCTCCTGGCGCGGCTAGCCCCTGTTGCCGGAGCTGCGACGCCTGCTGCGGGCCCTAGCCGGCTGAGGGCGCCCCTGCTGTTGGCGGGTAGCCTGCTTCCTCTAGAGTAGCTAAGGTCCTCTCGCGTCTGCCGGTTGGCGCCGGCCTGCTCGTCCGCGACACGGAGGAGCTCCTGGACGCGAGCGTGCTGGCGGGCTCGCTCCTCGCCCTCCAGGCTGGGTAGTTCTTCTGCTGCAGCTCACGCCGCACGCAAGTTCTTGATGGGCATGTTGTAGGTGGGCCGTGTAGGAGCAGGCGCGGGATCCGGTTCTCCGTCCTTCTCCATCCTGCCGCCTAGCTCACCGCCCCGACGTCGTACCTGGCCGTGCCGGCTCGGCTCCACGGTAGCCGGGGTGAGGCCGTGCGCGCGGTCATACTCGCGCCTAGCGATCTCCAGCTGCTTGCGGGCTGCTGCCAGCTCCATGGCCTCCTGGAGGAGGATCTGTCTCTCCATCGTGAAGTTGGCCTCCGCCTCCTCCGGGTTGTCCCCGAGGGTAACCGGCGTCAGGAGCCGATCAATGGCATCCTTGACCGGGTTCCGAGGCTGCGAGGGAGCGGAAATTCCGACCTCGTCCATGCCTCGCTCCCGCGGCCGGCGGGGCTGCGAGTTGGATCCGGCCATCATGACCTCCATGCCGCGAGGTGCGGCGGAGGTGCCGCCGCTTGAGCATGGCGGCCCTGCGACAGAGACGATTTCCCTAGGGAAACGCTCCGGGACGGTGGCGATGTAGACGGGGAGATCGCCGAATAGCAGAATGGTGTCGTTTGCCGGGAAGGAAGTTCTGGCGAAGCAGGAGGCGTTGTCGATGATGCAGTCGAACTTGCCGAGCCTGAGCACCAGGCCGGAGGCCACGCGCTCACCGGCTGAAGTACGGGGTCCTGTGCGGAACGTGACTCCGGTCGAAGCCATTAGCCCCACGGCAGGAGGCGCCAACTGTCGTTGTATTGGGAACGGCAGTACCTGAGGAGGTTAGATAGAGGTGTGGGGACTAGCAGGGAAGCTATCTACGGCGTCCGCAGGCGGGATTGGATACAAGCGAGCGTAGCGGGACGCAAGAAGTACCCAGGTTCGGGGCCCTCGTGGTGAGGTAAAGCCCCTACTCACCTGATCGACTATGTGGAATATACGAGCTACAAGTGCTCCTTGAGTTGTATTCTTTAGCTACTACCTTAAATGAACTGAGACCAACCCTTTCTACTGAGGCCCTCCTCTCCTTATATAGGAAGAGAGGCAAGGGTCTCAGTGGCTAGTCCGACTGGCGGGCCCCACAGGCGGGTCCCAGCCGACTAGTCATCTACAGTACCCGGCATGGTATGTCACATCGGTGTATGAGCGATATGGCTATCGTAGGCACAGTGGATGCCGTGCGAGCCCGTCGTCAGCACAGGCCACTGTTCCCGCGTCAGCCACGCCAAGTCTTCGGTATGGGCGGGTGGTTGCCCGTCTTGTCGTCGTACAGAGCGTCTGAGCGTAATCGATACGCATCGCCGTCGTCTGTCCCTCTGATCGGATCCGGCTACGTCTTCGTATCCGGCTACCTCTTAATGGTCCGGCTACCGGGTGGTAGCCGGTCCATCCTACCCTGTCCGGCTGCATCTGGTCAGCCGGTCGAGATCCGACTGTCCTGTTTCTTATTCGGGTGGGGTATCCGGGGATCATCCCCCTGACAATCTCCACTCTGGACATCCTCCGGACTTACCGAAACCCTTCCGGTTTTCTCTCTACTATTCTTGGTGATTCTTCCGATCCTATAAACACTCTCTAAGCATCATAAAACCCTTAAGCGTGATACCCTACGGTTCGGGAACACTCTAGACATGGTCGGGACACTGTCGGACCAATGATCGATAGAGGGACCTAGATGGCCATGTGACCCATGTGCGTTCCACGAAGATCTTTCGTCGTTTGAACCGGGATGGTCGTGTCTTATTCCTTTTGTCTCTCGATACTTGCATTGCCCGAGATCTGATCAATGCCATCACCATGTCATGTTCAATCTCGTTACCGAACAATGCTACTTGACTCGTTCCGACAAGTGATATCCCTGTGATCAAATCACCCGCTGCGCAACTATTGGATATAACTTCTCCGAGTGGGCCCTTGAGTATCTTTCCGTCACGTGGATGGACAAATCCTGCTCTTGACATATATTGCCTCTACGGTTTCCTCTGAGTACCTGAACACACCTTTATAACCACTGTATTACCAAGTGGCGCTTGATTCTATCTAAGCACTCTCGGGAGACAGTGATTGATATAGCCTCACGGTCTAAGGAATAGTCTACGAGGATCCATTTCTAATCATCGTAATTTGAACTTCGTGACTTGATTGGGTCACAATGTTTAGGTTGGGTATTGGTTCATCATCTCATTCTCAGAATGAGTTGACCGGTACCTAGAACATGCTTGCTCATGGAAGAGGTTGAGTCTTGGTTCTGTACTTTACAGTCCTAGATCCTTTGCAACTTACTAATGTCACATTGATTGACATTAATACTTTATCATCACATGATAACATCTGTGTGTATGCATCGTCGCTATGGCAGCAGAACGGGGCCTGATTCCAGGAGCCTACAGTGACTTTAGAACAACCTCGAGAGCTTTCTCATGGGCACTGTTCCCTGGGACATGTCATTCTATGTTAAAAGCGAACTAGCCCCGCCATAACATTATACAACACTTTAGATGGTACCCTTATCTATTATTATAGATGTATTCATCGAAACACTAGTGCACTCTGTGCAACTTTCGATGTTTTTGTTCACCTCGCTTCCTACTTGACTTTAGTCGGTATTACGGGAGTTTCCTACATATTCCCTTATAACATAACCCTTTATGTTTTAAGATGGCATCCTTCATGGATTTGGAAAAGATGTCTGGAGTTCTCTATTAGATACTACGGATAAACCTAGCTCAACATTCCATGATTCAAACTTAATCACTTTTAAACATTCCTTATTGGATCATATATTATATTAAGTTATCATCATGGTTTTCTAAGATAGAACCTATGTCTCAACATAGTGGATGATGATCATCCTTTTCTTTCTTTCAACCATTGATGTTAAACTTAATACTATTCCTAATTTGAGTTATCAAGGACCAGTTCCTTAATTAACTTCTATTCTGAAACCCTGTAACATCCCAAAACTTTAATCCAAGCTTATCAAGATCAAATCATCCAAAAATAGGGTTAACAAAAACTTTTCCAAATTTAAAATGAAAGCATTCATATGTGTGTGCATTTAAAATAGGAGTTGTTTGAATTGCCATGATTGAATGATCCAATGCTTGTAAAATTTTTCTTAGGTTATTTAAACATCATCTACATCATTCCCAAACTTTTCCTAAAGAAAATCAAATAAAAAAGAATTAAAAAGGAGGAATGGTCATTTTGGCAAATTTAACTCCCATGCCTACTTTGGCTATTCCTAGTACTCAAAACTTAACAGAAACAATTCTTGATCTTTGCACCCCTTGCTAGTACACATAATGAGGTACCAAGGCCCACCTTTGGATTTGCTAAAAACATTCTATTAACTATTTTAAATGACAGTTTAAAATTGAATCTAATGCATATGCATAGATCACCCCTATTTCAAAAACCATCTATTTGAGCTACACTTTCAAAACCCTTGCAACCAGAGACTACATATCACTAGTGGAGATCACTCAAAAAATTTGAAACCAAAATTCAAAACTTTCTTTCATGCGGCCATTTCATCAAACACTTGCCATGCATAATCTCTACTCTAATCCTAGATCACTGTTTACTACAGGGTTTTGCCCCCAAATGACCTTCATTTATCTCCCCTAGCCCCTAGTGGCACGGCCATGCCATGCCGAGCCACCTCTCGCCGGCTAACCTTGCCCTCACCGCAGCAGACCGCCCCTCTCCCTCTCTCCATGTCTAGGAGGTAGCTCACACCTCACCGCCACCCCCTGTCCCTTGCCCGAGCCCAGCCGTGCAGTGGACCACCGAGGACAAGCCGTGCCCAGTGCCACCGCACCATGCAGTCACCGCCCAGGCGCGCCTGTCCTTCGCCTGACCGCCCCTTGGCAGCAGCCCGCGCCCGCCGCTCCGCCTCGACCTGGAGAACACCCTAGACACCCCCGCTGGCCGCCCAATGCCTCACAGCCACCGCTCGCCGTGGACACCGCCGCCTCTGCCTCTCAGAGCGCCACCTCGCCCAGACCGTGTGCAACCGCCCCTACGGCCGCATTCAAGTCCTAGAGCACCGCCAGGGAACCACACATCGGTCGCCACCCTCAGCCATGCCTCTACCCCGTCGTAGCCTTGTCGCCGGAGTCGCCTGCCCATCCCGCTCGGTCTCACCATCGGGCCTATAAAAGGAGCCCTCCCCAACCTCTTCTCTCCACACCATTCTACTTCCCTCACCTCTCTGAACCTCACCCACCTCTCGCCGGAGCAAAGGGAGCAGCAGCTCGCCAGAATTGGAGCCGGAGCAGCCGCGGCAGGAGGAGAAGGGCACCGTTGATTGTGACCACCCCAAGCTCCACCGCAACCGCGCCTCGCCTCGCCATCGTCTTCTACGTTGTTTGCCCGCCTCGCCAACCCTGCTGGAGCCTTGGTACGCCCCCAGTAGACCCCCACCGAGCCGCTAGGGTTCAAGCTCGTCGGCGACCTGTTCGTCGTCGATGACGACCCTCGGCCGTAGATTCCTATTCTAATCGCACGGCCCACAGCGCACGTACCGTTTCGTGTTTTAAGTGCCGCTGACACGCGGGACCCCCCTGTCAGCTGAGCCCCGCGCCGCAGAGCGCCACTGGGTCGGCCCATTTCTTTTCCCGCGCTAGCCCACCTATTCAAATCTAGATTTTTCTTTTTAGTTAAATCTAGTTTCTGTCCCCTAGTTTGAAAATCAATTCAGAGAGTTTTAGAAATCCAAATTGCATGAAACCAATTTTGTCTAAAAGGTATTAAAATGATCTATCCAAGCCCATTGGATTTAATTCAATTAGAGGTATAGATATCTCCTAATAAAAATAAGAAGGCACAAGCTTTTGCAGCTTGCAACATTTTTATAAATCAACCAAGTTAGCTTTTGAGTTGATTCCAACTCTCAAAAATCACATTCCATCATATCTATCTAAATATGTAATAATATTAAGGTTTACATGCAATGACTTTGGACTAGTACCAAAATAATGCTATATAGGCATTTCTAGTCACTTTAAATCATTAAATAATGAACTTAAACCAAAGTAATATTGAACCAACCCTTAAATCTCATTCCCACATGTTAGAATATGTGGTGATGACATGTGTCAACATGATCCCATGTTTTAAGTGGTGAATATTAAATGTTAGTTAATTTTTCAATGAGTAGAAATTACTTTTCTAAAATAAAAAGAAGGAAACTATTGAATTAAACTTGTGATGCTTGTGATGATAATAGATCATCAATTGTGTGTCTTAGAATGCTATCTAGCCTAGTTAAGTATTGTTTGGTGATTGTCTACTCCGTATGTATTGTTATAGAAGATAGTACCGACCAAGCTTACGAGGAGGAGGAGTGCTACCAAGAAGAAGAAGAAGAAGAAAACTTCAACCACTACACCAACCAAGGCAAGCTATTGTTAGCAAGCTAGAATTATGCTAGATGAATGAGCAAGGATGCTTTAGGCATGCTTTGATCACATCCCTTTTAACTATTAGTACCCCAAGTCTTACTTACAAGTTTTACTCCCCTTAGTATGCAAAGTTCCTTACTTATTTTGAAGGTAGCATAAAAAGTATAAAACTTGACCTACTTAGAAACCTTTAGATGTCATTCTATGGTATGAGATTGACCCCATCCTTCCACATTAGTGAACACTCTTAACTTAGTATTATAGAGTAGATCAAAAACTTGAGTCACTTTAGATGGGAACACTTGGTGAAAATGAATTGTGAAAACCTTGGAATGATGAGTCATTCTATTGAGATGTTTTGACATGTGTTGAGAGACACAACTGGTTTATGATGATGAAAATGATGAGGCATGAGCCTTAACCCTTTTATAAAACTGATGGTTGGATTCGGATGCGATACCATTCCAAATTTACCGTACAACCACATTACCTGAATTGGGTAAGGCTTAGCTGGAAATTTATATGCATTAGTGTTAGTTCCCTCACGGGAGAGGTTTGAGATGAGGCTACCTCTCAATGTTATCAACCTATGCAGTGCCCAAGATGACTGATGGTCATGGTTGGGAGGCCATACTCATAGGAGAGGTGCTTATACTAGGGTGTGTAAAAGGGAAGGTTATGTTTGATTATCTGCATACTAAGTATGATGATTCAGGGTTATCCCTGACAGATGTATCGAATCTTGTGGTGAAAGTGTACCACCTCTGCAGAGTGTCAAACTATTCGAATAGCCGCATCCGCGGTTATGGACAGTTGGAATGGCCATACTGTTTCGTTGTCAGATATTTTCTAAATAACTTGAAATGAATGATGAACTTTGACTTGACCACAACAGGGTTGTGTTTATGATAATAGCTTCCCAACTTAAGTGATTCTAGAACTTTACTTTATCTTTCTTTGCTTCTGAACTCAGCTTACGTTTCAAACTTAACTTGATAGTTAACCTAGATTCAGCACTTTAACTTAGAATTATACTCCTTGTTAGTAGTAGTTTGCGAGTACTTAAAGAGTACTCATGGCTTTTGACCCTGGTTATTATCATGGCCAGACTATGAAGGAGATTATCAAGATGATGGTCAGCAGGACGGCTATGATAACTAGGACTATCTGCCTTCGTCAGCATTGCCTGTGCCCGTGAAGATGGACCCCACTGCTATGCTTATCTTTTATTTTCCGCTGCTTGTTGTATTAAAGACTGGATCATGAGATCCTTATTTGTGTAAAACCTTATGTATGGTTTGTAATGGATGATGTACTGTGATATCCAATCCGTTATGTCTCGCAAAAATGGTAATCCTGGGATTGCGAGGTATGGCATAACGGGCATCTGGGATTAAAAATCCGGGTGTTGACAAGTTGGTATCAGAGCCATCCTGACCATAGGAGACCCTAGTTAGAATGGACGTCCAAACCAAAAACTTAGCTTCAAAAACCAAAGTGAGTATTTATGAAAAACTATTTCCTCTCTTACCCTTGTGAACTCATTCTTTCTCAAAGATTCACGTTCCTCAAAATTCTTACATTACTACTTAAAATTTGACACACTTGATCACTTCACTAACTTCCTCATCCTTAATCCATGTAGAGGGAGACTCAGTTTAGCAAGTTTTACCAGTTGGGAAACGGAGGTCAGCTGATCTTCGAGAGGGATCTGGATTCACTGCCGGAGTTACTAGGACGCCCACATCCAGAGTTTCTTGGAGCTCAACTTCCAGGACCCCCAGGAGGAGACCTACAGTGGCTAGTCACCGCGGATCTTCGAGGAAGCATCGAAGCACCAACTTCCGGGAGAATTCAGTTCTCCGTGAGAGAGAACAACTGGATAGATGGATTAGCCAGGGCAATGCATGAAGCTCTCGCACGTCTATGTGCCCTCAGCGTCAACAAGATCCAAGGAACCCGTTTTGCCCACTATGCAAGACGTGACTTCATGGGAATGCCGATGGAGATGCCAAGTCACCCAGAGTTGAGGCGTCAAGTGGAGAACCTTGATTTCTTGCTTCATGATAGACAGCAAGAACTGGACAATGCTAGGGAGTTAGCTAACCAGAACCGTGCCATCGCCGACCAGAAGGCCCAAACTTTTGCACTGCTCGTCCAAGATCGCCAGTCTCTTCGCCGCCAGTGTGCAAAGAAGGATCGCACCATTGCCCATCTTTGCAAGAAGGTGGCCGACCTCGAGAAAACCGTCAAGGAGCAGGAAGCTCAGCTTGCCGCCAAGGAAGAAGAAGATGAGGGTGAATACATCTAGGGAGATATGGATTATTACCTCAGCAACGATGATGACTTTCTGGAGGAGGATGCTGTGGACTTCTACACTGATGATGAAGACTCCGACTTCATCGACGATGAGTAGATGCACTAGAGCACTGTCGTAGCATGAGATGTATCATCTCATTGTATCGTAGCATGCAGAATGGTTCTTCAAACCATTTGTTTTCCCCTTCGATTGTTGTGGTGTGTGTTGTATCGGGTGCTTGCTTGCATGAATGAAAAATAAGTTAGTTGAAAAACCTGAGTCTAACTCAAAGTTTTGGATTTGAAAAACCCAAAACCATGAACCTTAGAATTTCCCTCTTACCCCTATATATATCTCAATCTTCAGATGACTCGTGGAAACCAAGGAGGGAGCAGCTCGTCGCAGGACCCAATGCTGCAGATCTTGCAGAATCTCATCGTGGACCGTGAAGCAAGCAGGTCCGAGCGTCAAGCCAACTTAGCAACATTGCAGAAGATCGCCCAAATGGCTCTCAACAACCAAGGACATGGAAATCAGGATCACCAAGGATCCAAACTCAAAAACTTTCAGAACACCAATCCCCCAATCTTTAACCAATCTGAAAACCCATTAGATGCTGATGACTGGTTATAGACCATGGAAAACAACTTAGAGGTTGCCAGAGTTGATGAGAATGAGAAAGTTCTCTTCGCCACCCACTATCTGGCGGGAGATGCAAGAGCTTAGTGGAATAGCATCCGCAATATGAACCATGGCCAGGTGATGACCTGGGAAGCATTCAAGGTCAAGTTCAGCCGCACCCACATGCCACAAGGTCTTGTCAACAGGATGAGAGATGAATTCCACGAATTGAAGCAAGGAAGAATGACTGTGGTGGAGTACCGATGATTCTTGTCACTTGCCAGATATGCACCGGATGAGATCAACACGGAGGCCAAGAAGAAGGAGAGATTCTTAAACGGACTGCATGATGAGATGCAGACTGTCCTCGTCAACATCTGTTTCGATGATCTCGAAGAGCTAGTCGACTCTGCCATTCAGATGGAAGGGAAGATTAACCAGGCAACCGACAACCGCAAGCACCGTATGATGCAGTAGTCTGGATCCAGTAGTCACCAGAAGTACCGTCCCAACCCTTCACCAGGATATGCACCAAGGAACAACCGACCCCCAAATTCTCGCCCAAGCTACCCCAACCGTAGTGGAGGCAATGTGAAGTCCGGAGGAAACAATCACAGCTCCGACAATGCCAACAATTTCAACCGTGCCCCTCCCAAGAGCAACAACAAAAACAACAACACTGCACCCAGAACTGGCAGCAATGTTGTACCTGTCGCTGTCAAGGACAAGTCCCAGATCACTTGTTTCGAGTGTGGAGTGAAGGGTCACTACTCCAATGAGTGTCCCAAGAAGACTGTCGCCAATGCCCCTGTGAATGCCCCAGCTCAGCAGCAGCGTCGTGTTCAACCAGGAAGGAGATTTGCCCCAGGGAACCCTCACAATCATAGCGGTCGTCTCTTCCACATGAACGCAGAAGAAGCCTAGGAAGCGCCAGATGTAGTGCTGGGTATGTTTTCTGTCAACTCAGTTTTAGCAAGAGTATTGTTTGATTCTGGAGCATCGCATTCATTTGTCACCGAAGAATTTGTATGCACTAGTAAGATTCACCCAACCAACCTGAAGCAGGTCATGATAGTTCAAATCCCCGATTCAACAACAAAAGCTAGAAAAATTTGCAAAGTTGTACCTATCAGCATACATGGGATAGATTTTTATGCCAACCTAATTGTACTTGGAACCAAAGGATTGGAAGTAGTACTAGGTATGGACTGGATGTCAAGGCATAAAGGACAGATAGACTGTGCTAAGAAAGCCATCACCATGACCAGTAGTTCTGGAGTAACAGTAGAGCATATCTCTGAAACCTTACCCCGTCAATTCAAGTGCAACAAGAGTGTAGCCCTGCCCACCATTGACCAAGTCAGAGTCGTCTGTGAATACCCTAACGTATTCCCAGATGAATTGCCAGGTATGCCCCCGGATAGGGATATTGAGTTCATTATCGAACTAATCCCTGGAACCGGACCTATAGCCCAGAGACCCTATACCATGAACCCCTCAGAGTTAGTGGAACTGAAGAAGCAGTTGGATGCCATGTTAGCAACAGGCTTGATTCAGCCAAGCGCATCGCCATGGAGATCACCAGTGTTATTCGTCAACAAGAAAGATGGAGGCAATCGTCTGTGTACAGATTACAGAAAATTGAATGATGTCACCATCAAGAACAAGTACCCCTTGCCAAAGATAGAGGATCTATTTGATCAGTTGACTGGAGCCCAGGTATTCTCAAAGATTGATATTAGGACTGGTTATCACCAACTTAAGATTCGTGCAACGGATATTCTGAAGACCGCCTTTACTACTCGCTATGGTTTATACGAGTATACGGTTATGTCTTTTGGATTAACCAATGCCCCTGCTTATTTCATGAATCTCATGAATAAGATCTTTATGAATTTCCTATATAAGTTTGTAGTGGTGTTTATCGACGACATCCTTATCTACTCCAAGTCAGAAGAAGAGCATGAGCAACATCTGAGAATCATCCTAGAAACCCTGAGAGAGCATCAGTTATTTGCCAAGTTTAGCAAGTGTGAGTTTTGGCTGAAACAAGTAGGATTCCTAGGACATATTGTGTCTGCCAGAGGAGTCTCTATTGATCCCACCAAGATCAAAGATGTCGAAGAATGGGAAGCCCCAACCAATCAAACCCAAGTCCGTTCATTTCTCGGATTAGAGGGATATTACCGCAAGTTCGTAGAAGGATTCTCGAGCATAGCCCGACCAATGACCCAATTGTTGAAGAAGGACAAGAAGTTTGAATGGACAGACAAATGTGAAGCCAGTTTCCAGGAGCTGAAGAAGAGATTAATATCAGCCCCAATTTTGATCATGCCAGACATCAAGAAGCCGTTTGATGTGTATTGTGATGCATCCAAGAATGGCCTAGGCTGTGTATTGATGCAAGAAGGCAAAGTCATCGCTTATCTGTCTCGACAACTGAAGCAGCATGAGCAGAACTATCCGACACATGATCTTGAGCTAGCAGCCGTGGTTCTAGCATTGAAGACATGGCGTCATTATTTGATGGGTAATCGCTGTGAGATTTACTCAGATCATAAGATCTTGAAGTATATCTTCACTCAGAAGGAGCTGAATATGAGGCAAAGAAGATGGATAGAGTTAATCAAGGATTATGACCTTGACATTCACTATCACCCCGGCAAAGCCAATGTGGTAGCGGATGCTCTTAGCAGATTGTCGTGTAGGCTTAACACCATGATCAAAGAGAAGCAACCAAGTTTGTATGATGAGTTGGAGCAGTTCAGAACTGAGTTAGTTAGCAAAGGATTCCTAGCTAGCATTGAACTTCAACCCACATTGATTAGCCAAATCAAGGAAGCCTAGAAGGGAAATGAAAGTATCAACGGAATCAAACATCGTATTGGTATAGGAAACGTACATGGATTCACCGAAGACGAAGAAGGAGTATTGTGGTACAAAGGACGTATTTGTGTGCCAGCAGATTCGGAGCTGAAGGAAATTATCATGAAGGAAGCTCATGATACTCTTTATTCTATCCACCCCGGAGGAACAAAGATGTATCAGGATTTGAAAGAGCAATTTTGGTGGCACAAGATGAAGAGAGAGATCAGAAGCTACATCGCCAAATGTGACATCTGTCAAAGAGTCAAAGCAGAGCATCAGAGACCTGCAGGATTGTTGTAACCATTGCAGATTCCGGAATGGAAATGGGATTCCGTCGGAATAGACTTTATCACCGGTTTACCTACTTCTAGTCGGGGAAATGACTCAATCTGGGTCATAGTTTATAGACTATCCAAGGTAGCCCACTTCATACCTATCAAGACAACCTACCAGAGTGCAAAACTAGCAGAGCTGTATATTGCTAGGATTGTTAGTCTGCATGGAACCCCCAAGACCATCGTCTCAGATCGAGGAACCCAGTTTACTTCAAGATTTTGGCAGAAAGTCTAGGAAGGTTTAGGAACGAAGTTGAACTTCAGTACCGCTTATCACCCGCAAACAAATGGACAGACTGAGAGAGTCAACCAGATCCTAGAGGATATGCTTAGAGCTTGTGTGTTGGAATACGGATCAAAATGGGAAGACTGCCTGCCTTTCACAGAATTCTGATATAACAACAGTTATCAAGCTAGTTTGCAGATGGTACCATTTGAATTCCTATACGGAAGAAAGTGTCGTACCCCTTTGAATTGGTCGCAAGTAGGAGAGAGTCAGATCTTTGGACCCGACATTCTCCGAGAAGCAGAAGAGAAAGTTCACAAAGTCCGTGAGCACCTCAAGACCGCCCAATCTAGACAGAAGAGCTATGCCGACAAGAGAAGGAGAGACCTGACTTTCAATGTCGGAGATTTTGTATATCTCAAGGTTTCACATTGAAGGGAACCCAATGCTTTAGTCTGAAGGGAAAGTTACCCCCAGATATATCAGGCCTTTCAAGATTCTGAACCCCCGAGGAGAAGTATCGTATCAACTGGAACTGCCTGAAGAGATGTCAGCCATCCACAATGTGTTCTATATCTCGTTACTTCGCAAATGCTTGGAAGTGCCTGAGAAGACTGAAGTTTTCAAGAACATCGATCACAAAGCTGTGGAAATCAACAATGACCTGACCTATCGGGAAGTACCCATCTGTATCTTAGAATAAGCCTATAGAACCACCAGGACCAGGAGTATCAAGTTTCTCAAGATTCAGTGGAGCAACCATACCGAGGAGGAAGCTACTTGGGAGCGCGAAGATTACATTAGGACAGAGTTCCTAGATCTCTTTAGTTCCTAGTTTTCTTTGTAAATCTCGGGACGAGATTTTTTTTAAGGGGGGAAGGTTTGTAACATCCCAAACCTTTAATCCAAGCTTATCAAGATCAAATCATCCAAAAATAGGGTTAACAAAAACTTTTCCAAATTTAAAATGAAAGCATTCATATGTGTGTGCATTTAAAACAGGAGTTGTTTGAATTGCCATGATTGAATGATCCAATGCTTGTAAAATGTTTCTTAGGTGATTTAAACATCATCTACATCATTCCCAAACTTTTCCTAAAGAAAATCAAATAAAAAAGAATTAAAAAGGAGGAATGGTCATTTTGGCAAATTTAACTCCCATGCCTACTTTGGCTATTCCTAGTACTCAAAACTTAACAGAAACAATTCTTGATCTTTGAACCCCTTGCTAGTACACATAATGAGGTACCAAGGCCCACCTTTGGATCTGCTAAAAACATTCTATTAACTATTTTAAATGACAGTTTAAAATTGAATCTAATGCATATGCATAGATCACCCCTATTTCAAAAACCATCTATTTGAGATACACTTTCAAAACCCTTGCAACCAGAGACTACCTATCACTAGTGGAGATCACTCAAAAATTTTGAAACCAAAATTCAAAACTTTCTTTATGCGGCCATTTCATCAAACACTTGCCATGCATAATCTCTACTCTAATCCTAGCTCACTGTTTACTACAGGGTTTTGCCCCCAAATGACCTTCATTTATCTCCCCTAGCCCCTAGTGGCACGGCCATGCCATGCCGAGCCGCCTCTCGCCGGCCAACCTTGCCCTCACCGCAGCAGACCGCCCCTCTCCCTCTCTCCATGTCTAGGAGGTAGCTCACACCTCACCACCACCCCCTGTCCCTTGCCCAGCAGTGGACCACCAAGGACAAGCCGCGCCCAGTGCCACCGCACCATGCCCGTGCCGCCCAGGCGCGCCTGTCCCTTCGCCTGAGACCACCCCTTGGCGGCAGCCGCCACTGCTCGCCTCGACCTGGAGAACACCCCAGACACCCCCGCTGGCCGCCCAATGCCTCACAGCCACCGCTCGCCGTGGACACCGCCGCCTCTGCCTCTCAGAGCGCCACCTCGCCCAGACCACGTGCAACCGCCCCTACAGCCGCATTCAAGTCCTAGAGCACCGCCAGGGAACCACACATCGATCTCCACCCTCAGCCATGCCTCTACCCCGTCGTAGCCTTGTCGTCGGAGTCGCCTGTCCATCCCGCTCGGTCTCACCGTCGGGCCTATAAAAGGAGCCCTCCCCAGCCTCTTCTCTCCACACCATTCTACTCCCCTCACCTCTCTGAACCTCACCCACCTCTCGCTGGAGCAAAGGGAGCAGCAGCTCGCCGGAATTGGAGCCGGAGCAGCCACGGCAGGAGGAGAAGGGTGTCGTTGATTGCGACCACCCCAAGCTCCGCCGCAACCGCGCCTCGCCTCGCCGTCGTCTTCTACGTCATTTGCCCACCTCGCCAACCCCGCTGGAGCCCTGGTATGCCCCCAGTAGACCCCCACCGAGCCGCTAGGGTTCGAGCTTGCCAGCGACCTGTTCGTCGTCGACGACGACCCTCAGCCGTAGATTCCTATTCTAATCGCTTACGCTACAGTAGCTGCCGTTTCACGTTTTAAGTGCATGACACGCGGGACCCCTGAGCCGAGCCCGCTCATGAGCGCCACTGGGCCGGCCCATTTCTTTTCCCGTGCTAGCCCACCTATTCAAATCTAGATTTTTCTTTTTAGTTAAATCTAGTTTTTGTCCCCTAGTTTGAAAATCAATTCAGAGAGTTTTAGAAATCCAAATTGCATGAAACCAATTTTGTCTGAAAGGTATTAAAATGATCTATCCAAGCCTGTTGGATTTAATTCAATTATAGTTATAGATCTCTCCTAATAAAAATAAGAAGACAGAAGCTTTTGCAACTTGCAACATTTTTATAAAATCAACCAAGTTAGCTTTTGAGTTGATTCCAACTCTCAAAAATCACATTCCATCATATCTATCTAAATATGTAATAATATTAAGGTTTACATGCAGTGACTTTGGACTAGTACCAAAATAATGCTATATAGGCATTTCTAGTCACTTTAAATCATTAAATAATGAACTTAAACCAAAGTAATATTGATCCAACCCTTAATTCTCATTCCCACATGTTAGAATATGTGGTGATGACATGTGTCAACATGATCCCATGTTTTAAGTGGTGAATATTAAATGTTAGTTAATTTTTTAATGAGTAGAAATTACTTTTCTAAAATAAAAAGAAGGAAACTATTGAATTAAACTTGTGATGCTTGTGATGATAATAGATCATCAATTGTGTGTCTTAGAATGCTATCTAGCCTAGTTAAGTATTGTTTGGTGATTGTCTACTCCGTATGTATTGTTATAGAAGATAGTACCGACCAAGCTTACGAGGAGGAGGAGTGCTACCAAGAAGAAGAAGAAGAAAACTTCAACCACTACACCAACCAAGGCAAGCTATTGTTAGCAAGCTAGAATTAAGCTAGATGAATGTGCAAGGATGCTTTAGGCATGCTTTGATCACACCCCTTTTAACTATTAGTACCCCAAGTCTTACTTACAAGTTTTACTCCCCTTATTATGCAAAGTGCCTTACTTATTTTGAAGGTAGCATAAAAAGTATAAAACTTGACCTACTTAGAAACCTTTAGATGTCATTCGATGGTATGAGATTGACCCCATCCTTCCACCTTAGTGAATACTCTTAACTTAGTATTATAGAGTAGATCAAAAACTTGAGTCACTTTAGATGGGAACACTTGGTGAAAATGAATTGTGAAAACCTTGGAATGATGAGTCATTCTATTGAGATGTTTTGACATGTGTTGAGAGACACAACTGGTTTATGATGATGAAAATGATGAGGCATGAGCCTTAACCCTTTTATAAAACTGATGGTTGGATTCGGATGCGATACCATTCTAAATTTACCGTACAACCACATTACCTGAATTGGATAAGGCTTAGCTGGAAATTTATATGCATTAGTATTAGTTCCGTCACGGGAGAGGTTTGAGCTGAGGCTACCTCTCAATGTTGTCCACCTATGCAGTGCCCAAGATGACTGATGGTCATGGTTGGGAGGCCATACTCATAGGAGAGGTGCTTATACTAGGGTGTGTAAAAGGGAAGGTTATGTTTGATTATCTGCATACTAAGTATGATGATTCAGGGTTATCCCTGACAGATGTATCGAATCTTGTGGTGAAAGTGTACCACCTCTGCAGAGTGTCAAACTATTCGAATAGCCGCATCTGCGGTTATGGACAGTTGGAATGGCCATACTGTTTCGTTGTCAGATGTTTTCTAAATAACTTGAAATGAATGATGAACTTTGACTTGACCATAACAGGGTTGTGTTTATGATAATAGCTTCCCAACTTAAGTGATTCTAGAACTTTACTTTATCTTTCTTTGCTTCTGAACTCAGCTTAGGTTTCAAACTTAACTTGATAGTTAACCTAGATTCAGCACTTTACCTTAGAATTATACTCCTTGTTAGTAGTAGTTTGCGAGTACTTAAAGAGTACTCATGGCTTTTGTCCCTGGCTATTATCATGGCCAGACTATGAAGGAGATTATCAAGATGATGGTAAGCAAGACGGCTATGATAACTAGGACTATCTGCCTTCGTCAGCATTGCCTGTGCCCCTGAAGATGGACCCCACTGCTACGCTTATCTTTTATTTTCCGCTGCTTGTTGTATTAAAGACTGGATCATGAGATCCTTATTTGTGTAAAACCTTATGTATGGTTTGTAATGGATGATGTACTGTGATATCCAATCCGTTATGTCTCGCAAAAATGGTAATCCTGGGATTGCGAGGTATGGCATAACGGGCATCTGGGATTAAAAATCCGGGTGTGACAAACC